>OZ004345.1:26687412-29476098 GCA_963924445.1 Philereme transversata
GTACCACCTGTATAAGTCATCTTCATTTGATAGATATTAAAGCCTGCCTGCCTAAAGATTATGTTAGATGTGAGCTACAAGCGGAGAACTGGCGGAAACTACAGGACAGACCAAAATTTCGGGTCGCTGAGCCATAGGAGTAAAGCTTGAGTTTTTTAGCCTCCGTGCACGTCTTAGTACGTAGTATTCTTTTTGATAAAGATTTTGGCCTGCGAACTCTTCCTACCTTTTGCCGTCGGTTCAAACTTGCCTAATAGTTCGACAACAAAAATGTATAATCTTATTATTACTACAAAGTTATTAGTAATATCACACAACATTATAAATGTGAAAGTTTGGATTTTTGTTTGTTTGTTACTCAATCACGTGGTAACGGCTGAACCGATTTCGATGAAATTTGGTATGTACGTAGATTATAACCTGGATTAACACAGGTTACTTTTTGTTGACAAACAACGCGTGCGAAGCCGCTGGCGGAAGGAAGTTTACAATAAAGAAGCCTATCAATGTTATTACTGTAAAGCTTGGATTCGTTGCAATGCAATGTAATTGGTGTTAATTTTGACACGTACTGTTCTATACTGCCTGTGTTTATCTTTCTTGCTTCATAACTTGAACAAAGAAGCGATTAGCATGTTGGTACTATTTTGTGATCTTTTGTGATGGAAATTCATTGAGTTACGTTATAACATTAAAAATTAAAATGCAATAGGGTAGGTCAGTCTACGTCTAGAATCTAGGAGGCTTATATTTTTAGGGATCTGAAGTACCTTATTCCTACCTAATACTAGAACACTAAATGCAGATATTCCCTTAAGAAAAAAAATAAGAATCAAATTAATCTTTATTACTATTCTAAGCAAATAAAAATATGAATCAAATTAATCTCATTACTATTATTCTCGATCGATGCATCTAAGATGGCAATGGCAATGCGTGACGTCGATAATTGTGTTGGATTGCAATAGATTACCAACGTTGCTATCTTTGACTTTGGATCATACTATATGTACAAAATATTAGAAATTGCATTATTGTTTTATTACGGAGCTTTACAAAAACACCTAGTCTGCTTTACCTGAGTATTAGTAATTGTCTTCTATCTAACAATAACCGCCAGCCAAGCATCCGATTGTAGAACAACAGCAACAATTACTTCGTCTCTAACTGTTTACTCTAATATCATTTTCTTGCGCACATTTCTGAACTTTCCAATCACCCTCTTCTCTTGACGAGCGATGTTGACCGCCAGGTGTCCGCACAGACGGCGTCACCAATGCTGGCAACGCTGGGACTGCGGCTGGGAACAAACTGAACGTGCATGCCAAGGAGTTCACCATGGCTAAGCCCAACGACCTGCAGAATAGGTGAGTTTTAAACCAATTACTCAGGCGCTCTCTTTTTCTCTTTTTTCCTCAAATACTAAGACTTTAAATTTGTCATTTAACTAGCCTATGATAAAAAGAAGCTGCTATCAAAAAGATGATGAACGAACGTAGCTTGTAAGTTTTCTGATACAAAGATATACCTACTCGTAGGACGTATTTGCTACTCTAGTCTGGCACATGAGTGAATAAGTTTTAATTGTTTATATCTGCTCACGTTCTTATTTACGCTTCATCGTCAGTCTATTTAAAGTTCAGTATATTTTGAAACTGAATATTTACCTAATAATCATATTTTATCATATTTATACCGGAAGTGCAAAAGTTATGCCTCGTAAAACCCCTAAGATTTTTGCTCTGGAATTGCGATAGAGCTCTTTACCCAGTATTGAGTAGTTTACAGTATAATTTAATGCTCCACAAGCTTCGAATTTAATGGAGAAAGGATTCGTATAAATGTAGAGACCTCGACAGAGCAGCAACTCGTAAAATCTGTAACGGTGTATCGGGCACTAAGATTGAAATAATCTTTCCGCTCAGTTGCTTTTTAGATTGGCACGGACTCTGAATCAGGCCATAGCGTCTGTTGAACATATACAATTTTGTGATTTGAAGCGGCATCGGCAGTCCTTTCTTTGGTTCATGTCTTAGAGTTTAAATGCGGAAAGAGCAATCAACTTAAATTATGAACCTAAATTACTAGTTCACTTCTGCCGTACGACGTCCACTGCTGAACGTAGCCCTCCCCCATAGACTTCAACGGCTTCAAGCAACCTTTACTCTTTTAGATCTTCTTTCCATCTGGTGAGGGGCAGTCTTATACTGAGCTATCCATTGCGCGATCCAGATGGACGCGTGAAACTTTCTACCTAACATCCGGCCGTCAGTTCTTCGATAGTACATAGACTATTGTATCATTTGGCAGTTATACATTTTTGCCAAGAAGGCTGTCCACAAATCTCACTCTTCTGTGAAGACTAATCATTGGGGGGTAGTAAAGTCAGCTTATTAGGGGATAATAAACTTGTTATAATGATCCTTTGCTATGGTAAACATTACATGTGAAGCGAGTTACAAGATCTTCGCCAGTTTTTTTGGAATATTAACTGTGAACCTATCCATGTAGCAGCCAACGTGTGTAAATTTTTAACGATGACTTCATCTTCTTGCGCTTTAGTGTCCTTGTGTATTACGTAATTGTTGAGTTGCACTTTGGCATTCAATTTTGCAATTTACCGAAATCCTGATATAGATGTTAGCTCAAATAATTTTGATAAAGTTGTCGGTGCAATTGACGCCCCCACACAGTCAGTGATGAACCTAATGTGAGTTGTTGTGTACTCGTGCAGGTGATTCGTCATCATTGACCAGAACTGGCATGTTTCAGTAATGGCAACAGCAGAATGAATAGGTTGTATGTACGCACGAGACCTTGACTTTGTATAACGAACGATGAACCTTAGATTTTCCATCGTATTAATCGCACTGCGATAAAATCAGAGATGATAAAGAATTTATTTGCATCTTCGGAACCCTTTTTCTGTATAAACTGCATGAAACATGGTAAATGTTTTTAAAGAGCCATCCTCACCGTAAGGAAAGATTTCGGCCTTGCTAGAGCTAGTTTGTTTCTCGTCAACGCAACCGGGAATAACGTAACCGGCAGTGCTGCCGTTGGCCCACATCCAATTGAGGCAAAACAAAAATTGCCGAGATAATCTACGTATCTGTGATGTCCCACGCGTAGGTGAGACGTTGTTGCCGTAGTATCAATTGTGAAGTTTTTGTTATCACTTTGTTCTCGAGTGCGGTGACGTTTACACGCCCGCGCGCTCCGAAACAGGCCGAATGAGACGCCCCGCGCAGTGTGCGCACGCGCCGGGAGACGCACGGAGTTCCCGCTACGGACGCGACTAAACACTGCCGAAATAAACGCGAACGCCTTCGAACGAACCGAACACTCCGTATTTATAAGTACAAATCTCTTTAGTGCCGCTGTGTGTTTACTAGTCGACTGATCAAAAGCTGATGCGGAGTGTATATGAAAGCTCCGGGATACGCGGCGGAAACAAGCTTCTATTAATAAAGGAACGCTAAATAGGAAATGAGACGTAATTCGTCTGCAACATTGCCAAGTTTGCTCTGAGATTTGCATCAAGCTTGAAGATTGTGATAAATTTTATTGTTGCTCATGTAAACATTAGAGTTTATTTGCATAGTGTGTGTTTCTGATGTGAGGTAGTACATTTTAGATTAAAGTGAATCGTATTGTAATAGTAAAAATGGTGCGTGGAAGATACTCTACTTCCGACATGTAAGTTTAGCCTCCCGCTTTTCCGTTCTAATCCAGGTTTTCAGGCTTCACCGGAAATGCACGGGCACCATTTTAAAAAGATTCAATCACATGACTTTTTTAAATATCCTATAACTTTAAAGATTCGCAAAACACCTAAAGAATTTGTAGCTCGTAATATTTTTGCACTCGTTGCCAACAATTTGATGTAATTTGTTCAACTTTTTTTCTAATGTAGGATGACTTATCATTCCCAAGACTCAGATGAACTGTGTTTTGATTGTCTCAGACTTGTTTTAATTCTGTAGTCATAACAATTTCCAGATGTGTCCGGTAAATTTTTAAATGAGCGGCAGTCTAATTACAAGGGTTGTACCTGTTCGCTGTTTGCTACTTGCACATTCTTAATTTTATAACAAACGGCCATCAATTAAAGCATTTCAAAGGATTGCACAAATATTCAATAGGATCGGATTTGTGGGTTCAGACGGGTATGACCCGTAGAAAAGGTCTTATCACAACCTCATTGCATTATCATCAGATGTTCTGGCTGGAGTGGTAAAATGTTTTGGCATTGCCGCTTTTTGTCACAGGCTGACCTTTAACCTTTGTTTCGGGTCCGTCTTTACATTACTAGTTTATATAATTGAAGTATCATACTTATATCATGAACGTCCATTAGGTTTGTGCTGTTTTCCGGTTTTTCACGATTCAACGTTTATCTCATTTATACGCACGTAACGTTTGCCTTAATTAGTCTAAATACTTCCTATTTATGCTGGCACCATATCTTTCAGCGTAGCAAGAGACAGAAACTGAAATGTTTTGTCTTTGCGTTAGCCAAGGTCTAAAGTGGCCACTTTGGGTGTTTCATATTGCATTTCATTTCCAATAAAAACACATTGCTGTTATTTATTGGCCTGGTAATCAGATCTCAATTGCTTCCAATTATCTGAAATGTTCACAAGCTTAGAAAGCTGAGAATGATATGATCATATAATTATGATCCAGCTTAAATAGGGCTTTATAGACCCCCTGTTTCTGAACGTTCTAGCTTCGGGAGGGAGGTACTGATGACACTAGTCTACGTTACTATAAGTAGTCTCCGAAACCTTCCACTAGTTTCTCTCTGTAAACTCAGTTGTGCGTCAGTCATCCAAGTTTAGAGATCATTGCGCTCTATTGTAGCATTGCCATTAGTTGTTCCAAGGTCACTGGTTGTACAATTTGTTTTCCGTTTATAAATATGACTTCATTTATTGACCATTTTTGTTAATTGATGGCATATCTTTGTAGTTGTGACATTTATTTATCTTTATATCTTTATAATTATATTTCTCAATTATATTGTTGTTCGAGCAGTTCTGTAGTTTGTGGTTTTGTAATTGAATTCATACTCTGAGCCTCAAAACACAAGCTTATTCTTTAAGCTTAGCTTGAGGGTCTCTGTAAGCAATGTTTATTATCAACCAAATTTGTAAACAGCATTGTCAGCTCTGTCAATCGTGATGGAATAAATGATTTGATTTGATTGATTTATCAATTTACTATTGTAGAGATTTTGCTAGTAAGTATTTCAGACCAAGAAAAAAATTCTTATATAACTATAGATAACTTTTCCTGGACTGAAAGAATATATTGACTGGCATTTCTGCAGATTTGCATGCAACTATAATAAAAACCACGGCGTGGCCTTGTCAGTGCCGTTGGTAGAGACAGGTGGTCGATACGTATAATGTAATTGTCAACATCATCCATTTCTTGCATGATGTTGAGTAATCTGCTATCCTTATTCCTTATTGTGCGAATGCAAATGATTTCACTCTACCACATTTTCTGTATGTGAATGGTAGAATACTTACTTTTTGGAACAAGATATAAAGATGTGTAAACAATTTTGATAAAGAATTTGGATGAAGAGATAAGAGCATAGTAGGATAACTTTTCTAGTAGGTTAAATCTATTAGTTGAATTAGCCATATTTTAAGGTGTACTTTAGGCTACAGCTATCATGGGAATAATTTGGATTTCTTCTTATATCGTAGTAATATGAATTGTTCGCTTTTATTTAAATTATAATTGTTCTATTAATTACTTCTGTCTCAGCTTTTTTGTGTAATTGTGGATTTGTATTTCTAATGCGTAGAAATACGGCTGCATTACAATTATGACTGAGTCACAGATTAGCGGAATGCCAGTAGCGTGATCTCCACGTACTGTATGTCTCTGTAGTAGAGTCTGCACTGACAGTAGGTACAAACCAATGTCTATCTGGACTAGTTATCTAGCTACACTAGATGACTACAAGTTTATCCTTATTGTTTTACATCATCATTAAATATTGACAGCTCAGTAACATAGACTGTCGCGTCGTCTTATTCTTATTCTAGGGTGGGGGGAATAAAAGATCTGCACTAACGTCCCGCATTGGGGTGTATTGTGCATTACCCTCCTTCTAACCTGACCCCAGTCATCCTAACTCCTTGAAGTAACGGAGTAGGACTTTGGGTTGGTGGCAGCAGCTTTCCAGGGTTTCCGTGGATGTTATTAATGTAGTAGCGGTGTTGGTGGAAGATGTAGATTCGATTACCCTTTGCAGACCCGTTCTCAGTCTGGCGTCGTTTGTGGCAGTGCAGTGAAGTATCACGTGCTCCACAGTCTCTTCCTCCCGAAGGCATCCGCGACAAAGTCCACTGTCCGTGGCTCCGGTCGTCAGGAGGTGATGGTTAAGTTCGCAGTGTCCCGTGATGATTCCCACCATCATCATCCTTAGATCTTCGCGTTTCATCTTTAACAAGGTATTTGTTGTTTTTCTGTTTTTTGCCGGAAGCATTGTCTTTGTCTGCTTGCAGTCGGCTCTACGTCCCCAGTCTTTCTGGTGCTCCTTTTCGGAATTCGTCCTCAGTCTGTTTTTGATTTTCGCAGTTGGCGGATTGGAGAGATTAATATCATTTGTGTTTGGTGTTAGCTTGGCTCCTTTTCTTGCTAGGGAGTCTGCCTTGTTGTTCTCTGGACAGGAACCGTGAACTTTAGTCCATTTGATGGTTACACTATGTTATACAGCCAATTTCTGTAGAGCACTATAGCACTCCGCGACAGATTTTGATCGAGTTCTCGCGTCATCTATCAATTTTAGAATATCCTTGACTCGACCTAAAAATAATGTTCCGTTTTCTATGATTCAAGTCAAACCCAGTACTCTACGAGAAAGTTGATATCGCAGTTGTAAGATACATCGTACTGCTATTGATATAGAGCCCAAAATATAAATAATTTGGTATAAAATTTAGATGTGTTCGCTCTCAAAGCGTCCACTATGAATCATATACCTACATGACCGAAGTTGGAAGCCTTGAAATGGTCCTGCCTTCAAATGACGGAATTAGACAGGAATTCATGTTGCGCCTGCAACAAGCCTTCGCCATTTGGTCACAGGGCTATTCATTTCAATGCATAGTTTGTCAGAGTGAGGTGCAGTGTATGAACAGAATATTCTTAGATCGATCTATGAATGTCATTATGATTTTGAATGTGTCAAGTCATTTCACCCTTAACTGGTTGAAGTATCCCATAAAGTGTATTCAAGGGTCCCCACGTCCCATGCTACCGTCTGTGGTACTCGCTCTTATTTTTCTAACTCAACAATTTTATTTTGGCTACAAAAGAGCGTCACAGAGGGTCGACTGTGTGACAACAGCAAGTGCAGGTCGACCGACAGGACACGCCACTTGGCTCGGCTTCGCCCTCGTCGGCTCTACACCGGTAGTCATTGCATTCATTACTTTACAGACCACTTTTCAAGTACTTTAGAACAGAATTTTAATTCAAAGCTGCCAGTGAGATGACCATTTTAAAATTGTGTTAGGTTCTGTTCTTGGAAAATTTTGTAACTTATAGGTGTGGGCGAGACAAAAGCAGGTTCACGGTAGTTAGCCATTTGAGGAACTTATTGCCGAATCTAAATTTAGTCGAATATTGTAGAAACTTTTAGGATAATGGTGTTGCATCAGATGTCGCTGCATTTGGTTATTCTAGGTTTTTTGCACATGTTTTGATTTGTTTATATTTAGAATTGAGCGATTAACGTTTTTTCACTGAGATCGATTAATTGCTTAGGATAATTTTCCGTCATAATGACTATTGTTTTCTGATCACATTCAATTTTGCACCAATCTATAGATAATGTTTGTTTAACCACTTCTGACTGGAACCATCAAACGTCAGTAAGCTACATACATACAAAGATCTTTGATTTCACTGTCGAAACAAAAGATTGCCTGCCACGATCCACTACTCGGTGATTGCGGACCACCATAACGGGCCCGTCACCCAGCTATGTGAGCTGCATTGGGACAATGCTATATTATGGACAATGATTTATTATGTTTGAGCATTCAGAGCATGAGACACGCGTCGTTGGAAGCCATTGTGATTATGAATAGTCATCAGGATTGCGATCAGTGGAATTACTGTACTGATGGATTGGCGTGAGCAGTTTTGCTTTCATTGGTAGCTTTTCTGCATAGCATTTTATCTACTCCGATATAAGTAGCTACCTTCTGTACGTACCTATTATAGGCTCATTGTTTTGTAAAAGGTCTTTGAAATCCTCTGCTCCTATTTCAGTGGGCATCAGCATACAGTCTCAGTGAAAATCACATTTTTTAATATTTTCTAAATCAGTTTCATAACTTTAGAAAACGTAGAGAATTGTTTATCTATGAAAAAAAACAAACAAGAGACATTGGCTCATCTAAAGATAGGATCATTTTGTATAGAACGCGAGAAAGCTTTGTCTAGTACGGAACGTCTTCATCAATTGCACGTCGCGTGATTCATCTAGCTACAGGTCATTCACACAGATCTCCAACATTCTAAGAAAGTCACCAATTTATTGCACTAAGTAGGTATTTTCACTACGAAAACTGTGCCATTGAGAGATAAGATCTGACAAAAGTAAATGAACTAGATAAACTATTTGAAGATATTGTTTGTAGTGTCATTACTTTAATCAAACAATTAAATGTTTTGACCGCGTTTTTTATACCGCTTAAAATGGAGTGACTATTGTTCCGCTGTTTTAAATTATCTGTCTGTTATGGGCTGTGGTGCAGTCTACTTTTGGTATCTTAGTAGAATAGAGAACTCATATGTAAATACTTACGCCAATTTAGAATTTTCAAGTTTATTGACTGTATTAACCAAGTTATAAGTAAACATTCTTTAAGGAGACCTTGATTTATTGCCAAGCCAGGATATTGGCACCGGCATGGTCAGTGAGCATTCGTTCGTGTTGCCCTTCTTTCTGCAGATCCTTTGCAATATATGTTTAAACACATCTACTTAGGTAGAAAGTGTTAATTATTTGATGTCCCAATAGTCAAGTTTGTTCTTGCAAATGTTAGTACCCTACGTTAGGCTGCGCAGTAGGATGTTTGATAATGCTTAAATCTAAAATATTGTTATTTCAGGTCGGCAATGGGTATTGGCTATGCCAGCGTGGGGCTGCAACACTCGCGCTCGGCAGTTCTGCATGCGCAAGTGCCTCCGCACTATAGGCCCGTGATGCCGCACGGGCTCCTCAACACGACCTCCAGCGGCAACGTGCCTCACACTCAGGTGAGCATCACAACATTTGGCTAAATGAGTAGGTTTAGCCTATTTGCGAGCATTATTACGCAGCTTTAGTGTCTCTGTTTGCATAAGTGTACAAAGTGAAAGTTCTAACAGCAGTTGTAAATTTCTGCACACTGAATCATTTCAGCAGACCAGCTTTTCCCTGAATAATATTTCTATTCCAATCACTATTCATGAAACTGGGATGGTTTAGTTAGGGGGGAATTCCTAAACCTAGCGGGAAGCTTTTATTGGTAATCTGTAGTATTTCTGACATTACTTTTCAGTCGGGTGGACCTCGCGTACACTTCAAACTCCAGCCGCAGCAGATTGTGGCCGAAAAGAAGAAATCACCACCATCATCGCTTATCAACGGCAATGGAAAGAGCATCCGTCCGCAGTCGTTCACTCCTGGACTCAAACGATCCAAGTCGCTGACGACAGCTGATGCCCTAGCCAGTGGTATGGCGGCGTTGGGGATGGCTGCGGAGGCAGGAGATCTGGGGAACTTCCCGGCTGAAATCCAGGAGTGCATTGACAAGGCTTTGGAAGGTAGGCAATTGACTGCTAATGATTCTTGGAGGTTAGTAGTTTGAAGGGTTGAATGAATCTTGAACTTTTAGACTGAAATGATCCAGCGAAAAGGCATGGTGGCCTAGGCAACTTCCTGGTGCAAATCTAAAATTATATAGACTAAGCGTTGGATTGCTAAAAACTGAATAGCGGATACGGAGAATGTAGATTCAGTTCATGCTATATTTGAGGTTGATTAATAATAGGAAATAACTTGCGTAACTTTACTTAAATATTATTTACAAGGTAAAGCATGTAGAAAAATGTTGCATCCCATGCAAATTTTCTTATTCACTGCAAAAATGCTTGTGGCAGTTTAAGTGGTACGTAATGATTCAATATTCATGACCTAAAATGAAGTATAGGAAGAACTGCCTCTAAAATAATACAATCAACTATCTCTATCTTCAAAGCTTGCTGGAAGAAAACTCTTATTAGGGCTAA
The DNA here is from genome assembly GCA_963924445.1 of Philereme transversata. NCBI lineage: Eukaryota > Metazoa > Arthropoda > Insecta > Lepidoptera > Geometridae > Philereme > Philereme transversata. The sequence continues at coordinate 26,697,724 of OZ004345.1, forward strand.
GCTCGCCTTTGTAGGTACATGTCCATTTTGTAAGTTTTTTGTCTGTAACATATTTGTGTACAATAAAGTATAAAAGAATAAAAAAGAATCCTGTTAAAGTAAAAAATTGTTGATTACAGATCCAAACGCAGTATGCGCCCGAACCCTGATGGACGCGGTGAATCACCTCGTAGGACGCGCTGTGGAGTCTCCGCGCTACGCTCTCCCAGCCGCGCGCCGCTGCATTGCTGTGGTGGAACGGGAGCAGACTGAGACTTTCTTGGAGTCGCTTCTCAACACTTGCCAGCAGTGGTACCATGACAGAGAGAAGGTACGGTTTCAACATATGTGCTTTACATTACCTAGTTATTACAGTCATTGTGAAATCACTTTCTATCAAAATTTTCATTGCATTCAATTAATTTGAATTTGAAAATTGAGATGACCTTATTGTCGCATAAAAAGAGTCAATGTGTACCGCGCCGTCTATATAATTGCTTTCTAAATCGGTCACTCTTTTTTTTTAAAGAACCACTCACTCAGAATCGGTCAATCTTGTGACTCTTTCAGGCTTACACCTCTGCTTGATATCTTAAGAAAGGACTAGTGTACAATCTAAAATGTAGCCTCAGAGCATCTAGTGATGTTCCATGATTTATTTCCAGCTGCTCGGCACAATAGTAGGCGGCGGGCGGCCCCGCCTCATGGCATTCCTCTCGTTCCTGCTGGAGATGTACTGCCAGCTGCGGCGGCGCGCCATCCAGCGCCGCGGCAACACCAACGCGAGCGCGCAGCCCGGACAGGTGCTGCTGACGCTCATCTGCAAGTGCTGCGAGGACTGCATCCGTCAGCCGGTGCCTTCGCCCAGCGACGTGAGTTATATCTACAATTATACCATATAATCTGTTCCGACTCCAATTTACCTATTCTCTAAGTGACCATTTACTCATATGCAAAACGCAGGATGACCAATACGCATTATTTATCATGTGTGTTGTCTAAAAATGTGTTTCTAGCACACATTTTTAATTTTTAATTTTATTTTATAAACATTATTTAAAATTTTTATTACTACTTTACAGACGGAGAACCTCTTCTTCGTGCTAACCTACATCGGGCGCGACCTGGAATCCCAGCTCCCAGGTGACCTGGAACGCCTCCTGACAGCCGTCCGCGACGCCTTCCTCAACACGGCAGCAGCACCTTCCATCCGCCGCACGCTGCTCCAGCTGATAGAGCTGCACGCGTCACGCTGGCAGCTGCCGGGCTGTGCCGTGCTTTACTACTATCCTTCTTCAAAATAGACGAATTCCAGATCCGTTCCAAATGTTATATCGTTGTATGCATGCAAGATACAAGAAAAAATGTTTTTGAAAGTTTTCGTGCAAAAAGACACAATTTTTTTGCAAAAATATGTTTTTGTTAATTTTCATGCATAAAACACAAAATATGTTTTTGCAAGTTTTATGCACTATTAGCAGAAACTGTTTGATTATCTATAGATACACAAGTATCGGAAACATTATGTTTAATATGATTGTAATTATTTGGAAGTAGTGAAATGATATACGAGTTCTCACACGTTGAGAAGGTGGTTTGGTTTGGTAGTCGATGTAATGCAATGGCTACGGCATTTCTGATGGTGTTCGGTTTCCACTATCGAAACGTTTCGACAGATGTACGAAATCGTTAAAATTGTCCCTTAATTGTAGGCAAACATCTGCCATAAGCTCACTTTATTGTGCCTTTAAAGATTTTATTCACTAGTTTAAAATGCCAAGTTACATAAAATGTTAAAACGAAAAAAAAAAATAAGTAACTTGGATATACAAGTAAGAATTTGTTAAAATAAGGTGTTAAAATTTTAGAATAAGGTGGATTACTAGAATAGTATTGATATTATGCCTCGAAAGTATTAAAAGAGTACGTGTAAAATATTAGTTGGGCAAACTGCGGTGTACATTACTGTACGTTATTCGCATAGTACCTTCGTGCATACCCTTTGTCTGGTTTTATATTGTGTTGTAGGTCGCCATCTTGTTAGAAGCTCCTTGATTTGCTTTGTCTATGCTTAGAGCAGTGTTTCTTAACCTGGGGTCAAGTGGGGTCCATGAAGCCCCGGATCTACGATATTTCCGAACCGGGGCAGAAACTCGGTATAGTGCGCCTCTCCTCCAGCGTTTGACAGACGGGAGGGGCCTCAAATCAAATGAATAATCGATAGCACGACGTGCGCTAAGCGCTTTGTGAAACAAGTTTTTTTCAAACATGAATTTGGCGCCCCTAAAATTGCTGCCCAGGGGAAGCGCCCCGGTTTTCCCCCCTCCCCCCTAGATCCGAGACTGGGTCCGTGGACCCCTTAGGTGTACATGGCTCAAGTCCCGAAGATCCATAGCTATAACTGAAGAATTGAATTCCTCGCAACTTCCATTCATGAAACGCAAAGAATCAAAAGAAGAATTCTTCTCACCATGAGAAAGTTTCAAAGTCGTCCGCGGTTACAAAAAGGTTAAGGAACCCTGGCTTAGAGGTATTTTGCTTTTTAGCGATTACTGTTTTTTTATTTTTTGCATCTCGGTTTTTAGATTACAACTTTTATTTTTATTATTCGCTTTTATGCAGGTATTAATAAGTGTACCTAGTTTATTACTGAGTTTTACGTGAAAATGAAGTATTTCGATGTTTATGCTTGTGATATTATATTAAATTTAAGTTGTATAATCTCGTAAAACTACATATTCTGTCCTAACCAAAGACTGTAATCGTGTGGAAATTCTTAATATATTATTAACAAAATTTTGTTGTTGAAGCTGGACCAAATTATCTATGGTAATGTTTCGAGCTCTTATAACGGAAGTAGCTACTTCAGAGTTCATGATGAATACAGAATATAAATTATTATTTATTATTATTAATTTTTACTGTATCCCATTAATTTGATGCTAACAATAATGTAATGTTAGATACTTTCATTAAATTATGGAGTTAAAAGACCTAAAACTTTATTGTTAATGCATTCGTAGCAATTTAAGGTAAAGGTAGTAGGTATGTTTGTAAAAAAACAAAAAATTATATAAAAAAATGGTGCTAACAAAAGTATTGGTGTATGAAATAATTATATAAATATTAGCATACGGGCAATATCGTTGTTACCGCAGCTATATTTTTTTACCAATACGTATAAACAATACTTATTGTAATTTTCTATAGCCAATAAAGTTATAATAATGTGAAATGAGTTTTTTTTTAATATTTGTTAGGGCTCGTTCAAATAAGGGCAGATTTGTTAATTTCAGAAGGCTCAAAGACGCTAAGGTTCTTTTTAGGTGACGTAGAGGTCAAGCGCTTGACTACTAACAATATAAAAACTGACGCATGCCATGGCAAATAATTTTTTACGCGGAAATGATATTGAATCTTATTTTACACCACATTTCGGGATGCCACGTCACAGCCTACCGGCGGCATCCCGCGGCGCGGTCTCCTTGTGATATCACGTGTTAACAATGAAATGTGCGTGAGTGCTAGGCTTGTTAAATTCAAAATCATTTCCGCGTACGTACATAGATTATATCAAAAGTCAGTAGATACTAATAGTCAGTGGCAGTAAGAGAATAGAGAAGAGAAACGTATGCATCTGTACTGCACTGAGGCATACGAATTAGGAGTTCATTAGTAGGTGTAGATACATGAACTACGAGTATATTGGCCAGGGGTAGGTAGGTACCTATGCTACGAGGGTCATTCAATAAATACTTAGCCTACAAAAAGTACCTAAACGAAAATTTTGGAAAAGTGGCAATTTATTTTTCAACATAGTCTCCTTTTAGTTCGATACACTTAGCCCAGCGATGCTCCAACTTTTTTAACCCGTCCGAAAAATAGTTTTTGTCAAACTCTGCAAAATAGGCCTCCGTGGCGGCGATGACCTCCTCATTTGATCCATATCTATTCCCGGCGAGAGATTTTTTCAGATTAGGAAACAGAAAGAAGTCACAAGGGGAAAAATCTGGAGAATACGGTGGATGGGGCAGCAATTCGTAGCGTAATTCAACCAATTTGGCCATGGCAACGGCAGACGTGTGAACCGGTGCGTTGTGGTGAAACAGCACTTTTTTCTTCGCCAGATGGGGTCGTTTTTTCTTTAATTCGGCGTCGAATCGGCCAATAAATCGGCATAGTAAAGCCCTGTAATTGTTTTACCCTTTTCGAGGTAATCGATGTAGATCACACCTTGTGAATCCCAGAAAACGGTGGCCATAACTTTTCCGGCCGATTTTACAGTTTTCGCCTTCTTTGGAGCACGTTCCCCGGTCTGGATCCATTGTTTTGATTGCTCCTTGGTCTCTGGTGTGTACCAGTGGATCCAGGTTTCATCGACGGTCACAAAACGACGCAATAACTCCGCTGGATTCCGCTTAAACAGCGCCAAACACGTCTCCGATGTGGTCTCAAGGTTGCACTTGTTTGAGTAAACGCGGCACCCATCGCGCCGACAGCTTTCTCATGCCGAGTTCCTCGTGAAGAATATGATGCACTGTTCCTTCTGAAATGCCTACAGTCTCAGCTAGCTCCCGAACCTTCAATCGGCGATCTGCCAATACGAGATCATGGATTTTTTTTATGTTTTCCTCCGTAGCAGCTGTTTTCGGTGCACCTGGACGTGGTTCATCAAAAACCGACGTACGGCCACGTGCAAACTCGTTGAACCAATTCTTGACGGACCAATTCTTGATGGAGAAGAGTCACCGTACACAGCATCCAAGCGCTCTTTGATTTCGATGCGCGTTTTCCCTTACAAAAATAGGAATCGAATCACCGAACGATATTGCTCTTTTTCCATTTTTGTAAAACCGATCGATACGTTCGCTTCCATAAGTTGTCAAATTAAAACAAATGAAGGGATTGGAATGAAAATTTGAAAAAAGAATGTGCTACACTGTGGTAAAAACTCTTTTGAAACTACAGCGCCCTCTGGCGATGAGGCTAGGTACTTATTGAATGCACCTCGTATATAACACAAGACGACTGCGCGACCCTTACGGCCCCCCCCTTCCAAAATGGGCAAGTCGGATTTTGCTGCCGACTTAGCTCTCATCATGGAGTTCTCCTCCATTGATCTTGCCGAGGTTCGCGTGCTTGCACAAAAACTGAGACAAGCTAACTCCACAATAGAAAAACTGATCGCCCTTGAGGCGCACTCAGCTCTTCTCGCAGCCGTTAAGGCAGCTTCGCCCTCCTCCAAACCCTTTTAGGTTCCAAAATGGTTGTACAAAAGGAAAGGAAAAAACCCCGTTCGTTATCACTAGCGTTCTTCAACGCTGACGGTCTTTCAAGGCAACGTTTTATCATTCAAGATTTCCTGAATAGGCACCAACTTGACATCTTGCTAGTGCAAGAGACTAATTTAAAGCCCGGTCATCGGGACCCTAAAATCCCCAACTATCAAATTGTACGCAACGACAGACTGCTAGCCCAAAAGGGCGGCACTGTCATTTACTACAAGAAGGCTTTACATTGCATGCCTCTTGATCCCCCTCCTCTGACCTACATAGAAGCCTCTGTCTGCAGGCTAGCAATGACCGGGCATTCCTCGGTCATTATTGCATCCTGCTACGTCCCTCCCGGCAAGCCTCGCTCACCTCTATTCGAGAGTGACCTGCAAGCCCTTTTCAGTCTAGGAAGCTCCGTCATTTTGGCGGGTGACTTCAATGCCAAAAACGTCATGTGGAATAGTACAACGACGAACTCCAAAGGCAAACAGCTAGAAAGCCTAGTTGAACCCCTTAATTTCGACATAATTGCCCCTAGGGGCATGACTCGCTTCCCTACCTCTACTCCTCCTGAGCTCCTTGACATTGCTCTTCTCAAAAACGTAGCCCTCCGGCTGCGCTTAATTGAAGTTATTCATGAGCTAGATTCCGATCATCGACCGGTAGGTAATGCTCTTACTCGGCCCTCCCACTGACCAGCCCCCTGCCACCAAGACGGTGGTAGAGTGGCATAAACTTGAGAAAGCTCTCAAGTCTGCGCACTCGACTGACTTAGATAGGATCCCTTCTGTCATTCTGACACCTGGTGATATTACGGTAGCGGTTGACGCCCTTACCAGACATATCACAAACTCAGTCAGAGACTCATCAAAGCAGGTGCCCGTAGTGGATGACCACCGGGGCCCCTTGCCAGATGATATCAGACGGCTGATGACTGAAGCTAACGCTGCAGTTAGACTTCATAGTCGCTGCCCCACTAACGACAATAGAGTCTTGATGCGCTCCCTGCACCGTGAGGTGAGAGAGCGCATCAAAGAACATCGCAATCGTGAGTGGGAGAGCCTGCTCTCGGGGATCGAGCCTAGCCATCTGGCCTACTGGAGGTTAGCTCGCTCCATGAAAGCGGACGCTCTCGCTCCGATGCCTTCCCTTATCCGACCCAATCACCCTCCAGCATTCGAAGACGAGGAAAAAGCCGACTTCCTGGCTGAAACCCTCGAATCTCAATGCTCGCCCAGTCTCGAACCCGTCGACCCTGTTCATCTCCATACGGTGAACCGCTGTTCACCGCTTAGCCTCCCGACCCCCTACTTCCCCAACTTGATCCGATTGAGCCCTCCGAAGTCTTTGACACTATCAAGGCCCTACATCCAAAGAAAGCCTCCGGCCCTGACGGCATTTTCAACAGAGTACTCAAGCAGTTCTCTGTACCCCTTATCCATATCCTAGTCTGCATCTTCAATGCGGCCATGGAAACTTGCACCTTCCCTGATGCTTGGAAGGAAGCCAACGTTATTGGCATCCGAAAACCCAGTAAACAGGCAAACGACCCAACTAGCTATCGTCCCATTAGTCTTCTCAATAGTCTAGGTAAGATATATGAGCGTCTTCTAATGAAGCGTCTCTGGGCTCATGTCAATGAGTTCAAACTCCTTCCCGATGAGCAGTTTGGCTTCCGTGCCCAACACTCATGCCCACAACAGGTGCTCCTCATAACGGAGCATGTCCTCTCCAATTGGCAAAGTACCTGGCCTGCAGATACTGGTGCCGTCTTCCTCGATGTAGCGAAAGCTTTCGACAAAGTCTGGCACAATGGCTTGATCTACAAGCTTTTTAAATTCGGAGTCCCAGATAGACTCGTGCTCATCTTACGAGACTACCTGCAAGGGCGCAGCTTTCGCTACACCGTGGAAGGCACTCTCTCTAGTCCTAGACCAGTCAGAGCGGGAGTCCCTCAAGGCTCCGTTCTCGGCCCCCTCCTGTTCACGCTGTACACCAGCGATATCCCCCGCACTCCTCAAGTGGAAATAGCCCTATACGCAGACGACACGGCCTTGTACACATCCAATCGGAATCCTGATCGGGTGGGTATAAGGCTGCAGGCTGCCCTTCATTCATTAGCCACTTGGTTCCGCAAGTGGCGGATTGAGGTAAACCCGTCGAAGAGCACAGCAGTGTACTTCTCACGGAGAAACCTCACTCCCAAACCGATCTCCTTATTTGGCAAGCCCATTCGCTGGGCCCCATCAGCCAAATACTTGGGTGTCATCCTCGATAGGCGTCTCTCCTTTAGGTTGCACATCACTAAGAGGTGCAATCAGGCAAAGTTCACCCTAGGACGATTGTCCTCACTACTAGGCGCGAAAAGTAAAATGTCCCTTAAAAATAAGGTGACCCTTTACAAAGCGTGCATTCGCCCCATCATGACATACTCCTCTGTAGTATTTGCCCACTCTCCTAAAGTTGGTGCCATTCAGGTCATCCAAAACCGCTTCTTGCGAAAAGCCTCAGGCTCGCCATGGTATTTTCGCAATAACGATCTACATCGCGATATGAAATTAGAATCAATAGCCAGGTTCATGAAGCTCGCTTCCAAGCGGTTTTATGAACATGCCTCTAATCATCCGAACCCTTTGGTGCACACCATTCCGGTCTACCCGTTGGATCCGCCCGCCAACAAAATCCTCCGTCGTCCGAGACACGTTCTCGGAGACCCGGATGACGAAATCACCTCCGCTAATGCGGAAGGTGAGTCATCTACATCAGACAGAGCAAACACTTCACAGAAACACCGATCTCGCCGGCGAGGTCGACGAATCCCTTCAGTCGCCGCCTATACGAGGTACAAACATGTACCCGGGCGTTTCTCTCCTATCCCCATCCCAGCAACAGCCCAAGCCGAGGTTCGTACCTAAGTGGTGCCCTTGCGCTAGTTGCCTAAAAAACTTACTGGGCTGAGCGCCATATTATATGCTATGCTATTAATAGGTGGTTTTAATAATAAATCTTTGTATATTTAGTAACATGTTTGTAAAATAGATTCCGAACGAACTCGTGCTCTAGGATTGGTTGTCTTGCTTATTTCCAGATTTATGTCAGTGTCACTGTCAAGTGTCACTTTGCGTTTTGTGGATAACTTCAGTACGCAGCATCTAATTCGGCCTTCGCTCGCCCTCCGTCCGACGCGTTTGCTTTGTTTATTGTCCGCTAGCAAGCATCATACTCCGCCGCTTCGTGTAAGCGTAGCGCTTTCCGCGAAATAAGTGATTTTATGACCTGTTGATGTTTATACGTGCCCGATAATCTGTGATAAATATGTCTTGAGTTTTAAAAATGTGATCAGTGCTTGTGTTTTGTGTAAAATGGGTTTGATAACTTCGAGGGATCAGACAATGTTGGACGGGCCGGTCGCGTCGGCGAAGAGTCACCATGTCCGCCAGCCTTCGACCAGGAACCGGACGAAGCCTCCGATGCCGGACAGGGACGAGCTGGAGAACCGTTTCGTCAAAGTTCTGGTGAGTAGACGCCGAAATTCGCCGGTAAATGTTTACAAACATGCCTTTGTTTATCGTGTGAACGGCAAAGTTACCGTCATTGCGTCTGCAATGCATCAAAATGCAGAGGAAGCGTCAATTTCGATAAGGTTCTCTATATAAATCGCCCCAAACTAAACCCTGAATTGTGACCAATTGAAAAACGATGTCTTCATGAAAAGCACAAAAATCTTATTTGAAACCATAAAACACTTGTTTTTTGTATTTTTAAAAGTAAAACGAAAATATTCAAGCTATCTATAAGCATCTCTGTTGTGCCCAGACCACTATATAAATCTTATTATTATTGATAAAGGGGCTACCAGACACATGCCCTTTTACAATACAAACTTCCTTGCAACAAAGGATTCTAAATCAAATATTTTTATATTTACTGATATTTCTTTCCAAAAATAAAGTACCTACCTTGAAATAAAGTCGTATCTACAGTAAATACCTAATTAGCAGATTTTTTTTTCTATAATTATTTTTGTTAATAAAGCTCAATTATTTTAGTTACCACAATATTTTTATTCTACAATATAAGTGTTTAAAAACCCATCATAGCTCTCTTAACACAATTGAATCACATTTTTTTATGTGTCATGTTTTGAATATTCAAATGTAAAAATAAAATATCCTACTCCAATTCTCCCCTAATTATCCTAAAAAGTTGAATTCTATTGAGAAATAGTGTCCGTTATCTCTCCTATTTCAACATCATCCTGCCCAACAATTAAATCATTTGTTTTCTCATAAACACATGCAACATTATGATAACAGATGAAATGCTCATTTCCTGTCCTTATCTATTTGTCATTATTATTGATAGACATACAATATAAATTGTAGTTCCGGGAGATATGTTTTTTAGACTGTGACACAGATGGACACAGATTGCAGGACAAATTAGACAAATGTCTGAATTTCTAACTAGGCAGCCATAGCACAGGATTTTGTTGTTTGTAGATTATAGGAGAGATATTTGTACAGCAAGGACTCTGATGGCTAGAAACAGAGCAAGCATAAGTGTTACAAGGGACAATCTGTGTGCTGTCAGTAGACCTTGGGAGAGACCTATGTCTAACGTAAACTGTTGTAGATTGATGATCATGTGTTTGTAACAAAAGTTGATTATTATATTTTGTATCTGTTTGATTGTATTCTGTTTTTTATGCCATAATAAATAAATAAAATTAAATAGAAGCATGATAGCAAGTAAAATTTGACTTTTAAATTCCTATTAACTGGCTCTAGCTGAGAGGGTGTTATAGGTAATATTTAAGTAATCCTTTGCAAAATTCAACCCTGGCACTATTTAAACAACTTGAAGATAGAACAAGCAAATAGCCCACCTGATGTAAAGTGGTAACCATAACCTGTAACAAAGCATTGCCTCAATGTCACGCTCCTTAGTATCAACTTGAGGCATACAGGTGTAAAGAATCATATGCCTGTAATTTCACTGGCACCTTCAAACCGAAACACAAGACAACATGCCAGAAATAAGTATGGTGGATTACCACCATACTTATTAAGATCCCCAGATGAGCTCCTTCACAAAGAGCTCTACTGCTACTGGGTCCTTTACCCATGCTACGATTTTCCGCCACGCTGTATAACCATCCATACTAATATTATTTTAGTTACTGGGATACTTATTGGGATATAGGCTACTTTTTACCCGACTGCGCAAAAGAATGGTCATGGGTTTATGGACAAACCACGCGTGCGAAGCCGCGGGCAGGACAGCTAGTAATAGATAGATGTAATCAGTTACTTGACTGGTCAAATTTTTAAAGGTTATTAACTGACCGGTTAGTGAAGGACAGTTACTTACTGGCCCTGTGACAACAACAATGAGCCAGCTCTAAGGTTTCATTGTTGTTCTAACAGGGCCAGTAACTGTCCTTCACTAACCGGTCAGTTAATTCGACTTTGAAAACTAGACTTCCAGTTGAATACCTACAGTACTTACTTTTATCCAATAGCTTAGGTTTATGAAAAGACAAATTCCTAGGAGTATTTTAAATTTATTAGTTACGAATGTTATATTTAAGCTAAACAAAGAGGCTTTTAAACTCTTTTTGTTTTACTAGCTTCCACCCACGGCTTTGTCATAAAAAATAAACCTATATTTAAATCCAGCTCATAATCTATCTAAATACCAAATTTCAAGTCGATTGCTATTACGACGTGATTGATTAACAAACAAACATCCAAACTTTCGCCTTTATAATATTAGTGTGATATTCAATAAAATCGCAGCTTCAATAAAATGTTCTTGTTATAGTGTAACATTATATTAAACTATAAAATGGTACTATAAGTACAATACATGCCTAGGTAGGTTTGTCGAACTGATGTGATTGTGGAGGGGTTTTCAAGGTTACAGTTGTGTATCGAACAAAGTAGGTACCTTTTTAAATAACAGGAAAAAGAAGTTTTGTTGTTAATGTTATCGATATTTTTTTTAAACCTATTCAACTATTCAGTTTTTCGTAAGTAAACATACCAGCATACCTACTCTTCAAACTAAAACACAGCAATGCGAGTATGTCTGTTTGGCGGGAAAAATAGGCAATTGAGGTAGATAACTAGAACCCTCAAGCTTTTTTTTTTCTTTTTTTTTTTTATTACGTTTAATCTTGTAGACCCTGTAGTAAGCGATGATGTGGTCAAAGATAAGCACGAAGATCTTAAAGACACATATTCACTCTTACCTTAAAGAGGCCCGGATTTGTAGTCTTCAGGAAAAACAGACGATGTAAAGTGTTCCATACATTAGCTGTACGCAAACGGTGAGTGCGAATGAGTGGAATATCGTCAAGGTAAGGATGGTACTGAGCTGTGCGTCTGCTTATCCTTTGATGGAAATGATATTGTGCAATCAGATCTTGAAATTCCTGGGCACATTCCCCAAAAATTTATGTATCCTGTGTAAAAGATCGATGGGCATGCAACTTTACCGCGGCGGTGTACTCTACTACGAATCGTAGGAGGATCCACGAATTTATTTTGCGTGTTTTTGTCTTGAAGTGAGACTTCTTATTGGATGGAGTACTATAATTGCTACTGTGGTATTGGTCACTGACTCACAGTCCAAACACAGGCGGCGGCGCCGACTATCGCGTCACAGTCTCACAGAGTTCCATTGATGGCTATTTATGTTTATCAGCTGTGGATACTGACAGCCTGTTTAATATATTATCTACTTTGTGCTTAAATTATTGTTTACTGAATTGAAACTGATGTACCAAATGCAATTTATAACATAACTGGTTGATTTTCTAACTGAATGTTTTGTCAAACCAGGTTTTTGATGAAATAGATTTGTACTAACAGAATTAAATGTTGCATCATATCCTTAAAAAAAAACAAAGTACACATTCTTGCTATGACTTGATCAATCCAGGAACTTGAGTCAATCAAAGTAGAATTCAGTTAAATTTATCAATTCTTTATAGGATAGATGGGAACATACCTATTCTAATTCAAAGTTTAATTAGTAATTACTTACCATCATACTATACCTTTATGTTATGAGTGTTATGTATGACCCATCAAATCAAAGTATATATACTACAACTCTCTCTGTCGTCTTCGTGAGAGTAAAATTACAGGTTATTTCTGAAATGTGGTCGGTCGAGGTTGGTCGGTCCCAGGCAAGCCTACTCCATTTAAAACCTAGGCACGTTCTTCGCCTAGTGCTTGTTCTTCCCAATCGTAACGCTGAGAAAGCGGTCTGTATATCGGTACATATATCTATACATAAGCGAACTTAATGCTAGGAAGCATTCTCTTCCAGTTGACCTTTGCGTAATGTTACACGCCTCCGATATCTCGCCATTTGTTTCTGTTGGTGTGGTAATCCTGGTGCCTTTATCCAGTTTGCTGCCCACTGCATATTTGATTTGATCGGTCCACCGCATATGCTAGTAGTTATGCGGTGAACCGATCAAATTTTTTTTAAAATTTATTTATAAATGAGCACCTAGCTAGTGCTGCAACTTCCACAAAGCGCTGTATAAAATCATCTTCATTTGTTAGATGTAAGGTCTCAGTATCCAATCAAAAATGTGATTACCTGTTTAGAATGTGATACAGAAATAACTCATACAGGAAGCAGTCATCAAGCAAGGCCAGTTGTCAACTGTTTAATGATTTCGAACTCATCTCTGAGTCACGAGGTGATTTGGACTGTGATAAGAGGTGGCTGTGAAGGGTCAGGCCTTGGTTCTAATTGAAGGCATAGTTAGTTGGAAGTAAATTGCTCATCTTCATAGAACTAGAAGGATATAGGTTAAGCAAGGCCATCCAATGTCTTCTATCTTCTGAAAATAAGAAAGATTTTAATATAATATTTACCTATTTACCGACTTAAATATTTGCTTTAGTTTATTTTATTTGCTTAAAGTTTGCTACATTCAATTCATGTTAAACCTATAAGCACAGTAGCTTACTTACACCAGAAGAGAATTATATCTTTGAGCAAAGGAACTAATTCCAGAAAATATGATTTAAGTTATTAGTTTGTCTACACTGTTGTGATTTCTATACGCCCAAATACATAGCTCATTGAACGCAAACCTAATATGTATCGAAATCCTTTCCTTACAATTAATCACAACTTCACTAGTACTTCACAAGTACAAGTTGTGAATCCATGCATTTTACGGCACTTCTTAACCTATGAAATTATGAGCACATAAATGCAACCTCTCAAAGGCCGCTTCTAACATCAAGAGAAGCAATTTCCCTGCGCCTAACACAGGAAATTGGTAACCAGTAAGTCAACTTCATAATCCGGACGATACGCAAACAAACAGATAAGTGTGGTTACCGTATCACTTGAAACTAGTATAAAATCAGTAAGTCAGCTCCATGGTAAGGGTAAAGGGGTATAAAACGCACACACAGATAAGCTCGGAATAAGCGAGATAGCAATGTAAAGAAAACAGCGGAATGATTTAGCATGGTAAAAAGATTTGAAGTAAAGTGAAATTTAAAAGCCGTAACTCTATAATAAATTGATACAAGATATTTATTTGCAAAAATAAGTGAACATTGAGTACTTACCTTATAATCAGGTAGATGGCGCTTATACTCGTGGAAATGTCCAATTTGACGTATATCGTTTTGCTATAATTTTACATTAACTTTGTACGAACGCTCGAACGTCTACACAAGAAATCGAAAAATTAACCACATAATGCCAAATATGAGTATAATTAATATGCACCAAGTTTCATTTTATATGTATTACTGCCAAATTCGACTTGTTAGATTCCACGAGTTTAAGACTTAATTGCCCTTTACAAGTATCACAAACTGAGGGCTTTTTACATTTCTATAATTATAATAAATAATAATAATGAAATTTTATTTTGACACAATATACAAGTACAAAAATACAATACATAATTATTAGATAGGTACATGTAACAAAAATTAAGATGATTATTATGTGACAATAATTATGTATGAGCCTCAGTTGCCTAAACTAGACTGAAAAGCCTGTATGATAGGCAGCTGTGCTCCCCCTGCTTAATATCAAGTGGAATAAAAAATAACAATACATTAATTTTATATAAATAAGACCAATCATTATTGTGTATATGTATATATGCAATTAGAAGTACATTAATATAAATTAAAATACAATTGTGCTGTATAGTGTTTGAAATTTTTACAATAATAGGAACATGATTTAGGTCGGTGTTACGGTCCGAGTGTGTGCGAGTGTGGATATGAGTGTGTGTGGGTATGTTTGTGTGAGCGAGGGTGTGTGTGTGTGATTGTTGAGTGTTGTGTTATGTGGGTGCCTAAGTATGAGTTTGTATGATCCATGAGGGAGGGTAAGTTGTTACAATAATTGTAGGTAATTATTAGGTTTATTACACGATTACTTCAAAACATTAAGTAGGTGCTCAGTTTCATCGTACGCTACTAATAAAGCAGCTCATGGCTAATGACAATCAATAGAAGCCCGAATCGTTTTCAAATGTGTATCACGACCACTGATTCCGTAGAGCTATGATACTGTTTTCTTAAATGCCACAGTACAGGTTTATGGTGTGGTACACTGGTTAAGTTACATTCCTCATGGGGTGCCTGCCTAGACGCCGCACGCCATGGAATCTCATTTAATTAAAGGAAACGAGCTGGTGGAATATACTTGGAAAGTTTGAATATGAAGCTGAGCTACGGTTATGCCTTTTACTGCTGTCGTTGGCTTATATTAATCAGGCTGCAGTGTGGAATACTAGTCACGTCACACGTCACATTCTGCGGCATGGGCTACCGTGCCTCAATAAATACCGAGCGGAATATGGAATCTCATTTAATTGAAGGGAGAACTGGCTGGAATATTCCTTGATTGGATCCAGTTTTAGAGGTAAAATCTAGCTTCGAGATTTCGTTCCAAGTTCCAAATGCTAGTAAACTCTTGAAAAATAGGATTGCTAAGACGAAACCAGTTAACTGGTCTCTTGTACTGATTCTGCTGAATCATCATGTGCACCCGCGTCCGACGCTTCTCCTACAAATACTCGTAATATTCCACAATATACTTTTAATTCCACTATGCAATATAGAGTGGAGACCATGCACTGGAAAGCGCAGCGTAGGACGGCGGCGGTTAGATGCGTTGCGTTCAGGCCGCACAAGATCGGCCGCTCTGGAAATGTAAGGGTATGTTCAGCAGTGGATATGATGATGATTCAAATTTTTTCTCGATATGAAGAGTAAACCTTTGATCTCTCATACAAAAGGCGTATCGTCGGATCTGCTGACTGCAGTAATCACTCCATTGTGTAAAACAGCCTCATCATCTTTGTATTCATAAAGGAAATTATGCCGGAGGAAATCTGCGGTCAGTAAAAAAGCGAGCGCGTGCGGTATGTCTTCTTGCCTCTGAATCGCGATACGCTACATTACATGTGATCATGTGATGGACGGTTGTCGGAACGAATTTGCTTTGACGAATGGCAAAAACTGGAAGCGCCTGCTACTGATGTTACGTATGAGTTTGGCTAATATCCTAATTCTATGTTGATATTTGGTATTATACTTGTTACAAAATGTACACTATAAAAATAATCATAGAAACATATTAGGTGTACATTCTCGAACAAATATTATATGACTTTGGAAAGCCTAAAAATTCCGATTCTGACACCATACGAACTTATTATGATGAGGTACTATTTTCACTGAAAACGAGATTACCATTTGTTTATTAAGATTATGAAATATATTGGCGTGATCCTTGACCTGTTAATACTAATGAACTAGGTATGTAATATATAAAAAAAAGTGGCACTCCGGGAGTGCCGACAGAAGTGAAAACTTGGACAATTACGTGTGTATTTTTTGAATCGTCAGGAAATATTTTTTGAATCGTCAGAAACGGTGTCGGTGACGGTAACGGCAACAGCGTCGCGAGTTCAATGGTTTTTTCCCATCTCAAAAAATGCACAACGTGCCTAAACAAGTTTTCACTTCAAAAAAAATTTGGACGTTACAAAATGATCAGGTGATGTCAGCAAATGATGTCGCATAAACATGAAAATTTACTAAAAAAGTTTTCTTATGCCCCTCCACAAACTAAAAAACAAAAACAAATTATATACGGTAACAGTGTCGCGAGTTCAATGGTTTTTTCCCCATCTCAAATTATATACAGAGGTGTCGGTAACAGTGTCGCGAGTTCAATGGTTTTTTCCCATCTCAAAAATGCCCAACGTGCCTAAAGAAGTTTTTACTTAAAAAAAAACTTGTATATAAATGTTTACTTGAAACAACTACTTGGAGAGTTCTGCCATAAAGTATCCTAAAGCATGTATGATGCATAGCGTTTTACGTCAATAGTACAAGGTAGCTAATAACTCATTACGATTGTTTATTATGCCATTATAAATCTAATTGCTTGCGGTTATTACGTACAAACAAGTTTCTAGGATATATTAGTAAGACACAGCTTTTGTTTCGTTTCATTCACGACTCAATTAAAATTGTATGACCACTTGAAATTGCATAACTTTCATTCGTTTTAATAAACGCTCTTGGCGTTGAATACCAGAGGCAACATCGGCATAGCTTTTACAACTCATCGTTTCTGTTTTTCTGAGAATATATTATGCTATAAACAGTTCCTAAATTATGATAAGAGCCATTAGTGGTCTATTAAAATTGAAACAGGGATTTACCATTACCTTATATGATTATTATTACACATGAAAACATGACCACAAAGTATATTTGTAACTCGGTCTTCTGTTTATGGTTTTTTAACTGTATTACAGAAGACAGTCTTCCCCAAACTCGCACATAAATGCTATATCAAATTCATAATCGGAACCGCAAGCAGATTCAAATGAGCCCAAACACTAGTAGCCTACTATAATCCATTCAGAAGTTCCGTTGTCTAGCATCCGTCTCCATCATGAGACTGCTTCCATGCTACCATATTATTGCATTGTCACCGAAGTTACATATGTATTCCAAAAATTCAGTTGCAAGATTCCACTCAGACAAACATACATACATTGCAAGTTAATAAAAAGCTTTTAATAAAATTTTCTAGTGACATCACCACGTATAGTACACTTACAAACCGAACCAACACAAAAGTAAAAAGAAGTAAGGTCCTTTTAAATAATTATCTTCTTAGCTATTACATTTGGTCGATTTTTCAGAGTGAACCGTCCCATTTTCTCGATTCTAGAAGGAATTGTAGCATTTGATTTCAATGCATTGCTGGTATAAAACAGTAATGGAATAGTACCACAGAAAACTATTAGCGTAGATTGCAGTTCCATTTCTGTTGCATTATGCATGATGGGCGCTCGCCGAGCGATCGTGTTTCGGAATGTCGCATGAAGCCTGCCTTTTTGCAGTTTCTGCACTGCTTATCGCCCTTTGTCAGGCAGGTGGTATGATCGGGTTATATGATACTGTTTTGGGTATCATGTTGGACGGTTATACGATGCAGAAGCTTCGCTTGTTTAGTCATTGATTCTTAATCACCAAAAAGAGCCATGTGAGGGTAAATTAATCCTGTACTTTAAAATTTATCGTTTAATGATTATGATTGAACGTTTTTTTGGAAAACTGATAACAGATGGATTACTTTATAAGCAACTGTTTTTGATCTACCTTGTAAATCCTGATGAGATGTAATGTTTCGTATTGCAAAACACTTCTGGATGCGCGTAACAAAGAACCGGGAAAGGTGAAGTTTAAAAAGGTTGAAGAAATATTTCATGCTACAGCTTCTGAATTAAGTTGATAACTATATAGTACCTAGTTGCAAATGAAGTACGTTTCTTAGGTAGTAATAGAAAGCCGATAATCACGCAAGTCACAGATTGATAGGACAATGGTGGCGTGCGTCCAACTGTGCCAGTGGATTGAAACCTCGCGGATTCACGCAGGTGGCTGGTGTAATTATTGTCAATGGTTTGCATCATTGAGCAATTATCTCGCAGAATTAACACCTAGGACTAAGTGGTAATTGTGGTAATGAGTGCTCAAGGATGGCTACTTTAATGGAATTTGCTTGAATACTTTTCTTGTTTGTACGTTATAATGACTGCGTCTGTCTGTAGTAAATTATTATTGAACAAACTGAGAAGAACCAGATGATAAAGTTCAATTTATCATTCATGTTTGCAGGCCAAACGAAATAAGTTGTACCTAAGTTTTTGTAAAGTTATGAACATTAACATTATATTGTTGTATTTATGTTTATCCCGTGATCATCCAGGCAACTGTCAAAATAAATCCGGAATAGGTACGCAAAACCTCAGAAATCTAGTAATTCTCCCGGTTTTGTTAAAAATATATATAAATATTTCAGATAACTCATGAAATATGTATCTGGCTAATGAAGTTACCTTTTAACAGAAATGTGAGTTAATCAAAGTGAGATAACTAAAATGTTCCGTTGAAAAGCAAGGACTTAATTTGATAAAATTATGAGCTTGTTGTCTTTCGGCAGTCACCAGATAAACGATTGAACCTGTGCCCATTTAATAAGTGTCGCAACTTGACTGGACCGGTCCACGCCTGGCAAAAAGAATCATTAAACAGCCCTCGCAGTAGCTGCAAGGTCATCGGTAATTGGCTGACTGGTGGCATTGCATGCCTGTGATTCGATTGCGATATGAAAAGGGTCATATTTACTGTGGTTTGGAGTTTTTACTTGTTTGCAAACCGTGTGTGTGTCCAAAAGTAACTGTATGGAAAGTTTCTTGTTGAGTTTTTTTAAGGATACTAGCTTTAAATTTAAGTTTCAGCTTTTCTCTGTATTTTCATTTTCGGTGTTTCTATGTATCTATAAAATAAAGAAGGTTTTATAACCTACTCCTTTCTGTATCACCCCAGCAGCTTCTGTAATACCTAATGATTATTTTCTACTTGTTCTGCGAACTCTATCCTAGTGGAAGTGCATGGTTATCACTATCTCATTGTATATGCACCAAATTCTAGTGTCCATATTGCTACCGTTATTATGCCATTCTCTTTATCTTTTCACTTTCATTATGAAGTTCCTGAACCTGTATTGTGTCTATCAGATTGTCTGCGAGATACTCCCACAGTAGCCTAGTACCACTGAGACTCTTGCTTACCTGCTTAGCGTCCGTGACGGCCTAGGCCGCGCCAAGGCCGCAACCTGCCGTTGGAGTAATTATCATAATATTATCTTATTATTGTTTATTATTGTCTGCATAACTGCGGAGTATGACGCCATTATCAGGAATCGCTGCCGGAAATTAAACGCTAAAATGCTGGAGGAAGTTATTTGAATAGATTTCAATCTATCTAGTCTTCAAGGTGCTTATCGTTAGCAAATTCATAGCTTTCTATAAAAATTCATGACATCTTTCGGTCTATTGTATAGAATAGACTTTCTTTGAAAATTTTCAGCCTGCAACAAGGGTTCATTTGCCCTTATTATTTTTGGCTTATGACGCTGAGGTTTATGTTCGGCAGTGGAAGTCCTATGGATGATATAATGATGATGATAGGCACAGAATAATTATGAATATCTACATTTATAGCTTCATATATATAATCGCTTTAGAAATACATCAATATACACTGCCGGCCAAAAGTTTGAGACCACCTACATCAAAGTAGGAAAATGAAATAAAACTCAAAATACAAAGCAAGAGGTTTAATTATGAATTAAAATACTTATTTCCTAATACACATACATTATGAAGAAAACAAAAAAATCAAGAAAAATCAACCATTTACTTTAAAAATGTCGCTCATATTTTATACAGATTTTTCGTCGAAAAACCCTCCCTTGCATTTTATTACTACTTTCACTATTCTTGGCATACGAGCAATCAATTTGTCGATTGTATCTTGTGATATATTGTTCCAGCTTTCTTGTAAAGCCTTCCACATGTCTTCTTGCGAAGTGGGACAACAACTGCGCACATTTCTATCAAGCTCTTCCCACAAAAGCTCAATCGGGTTGAGATCCGGACTCTGAGGGGGCCACACCATGTTTTTTAAAACCCCTTCTGTTTCTTTGTGTTCTAAATAACCCCTGCATAATTTTGAACTATGTTTTGGGTCATTATCTTGTTGGAAAAAAATCTATCTCCAATTATTCTTGAACCAGACGGAATGGCATTTTGCTGTAGTATTCGTTTATATTGCTCCTTTTTCATGATTCCTTCGACTCGTACCAAATCTCCGGTTCCATGGCCCGAGAAGCATCCCCAGACCATAATGGAACCACCACCATGCTTGACTGTTGGCACCACACAGTCTGGCATCATCTTTTCCTCGACGTTACGTCGAACAAAAATTCGTCGTTTTGAACCAAATATTTCAAATTTGGATTCATCTGACCAAAGAACTTGTTTAAAGTCTTCTTCAGTCCAGTCTCGATGGGTAAGGGCCCACTGCATCCGTTTCTTTTTGTTTTGTGGCCTTAGTAGTGGTTTTCGAACGGCGACGCGACCAAATAACTTAGCATCTCTCAAACGTCTTTTTACTGTAGTCAATGATACAGGTTCTGATCGGGATTTGTTCACTTCTACGCGGATTTCTGGTGCTGTTAGGCGTCTATTCCGCTTGCTGGTAGTGACGATGAAGTGATCCTCGCGAGAAGTGGTAGTTCTCGGCCTTCCCGAACGCGAACGATCTTGATTACTGCCAGTCTCCTTGTATCGGGTTATTGTGTTATGAACACAAGTCTTCGACAACTTAAGTTGAGAGGCAATCGCACGTTCAGATTTGCCTTCGCCGTATAAAACAACTATGGCAGAGCGAGTTTCACTGCTAATTTCGCGAACTTTTCCCATTTTAAGATGTCTTCACTGTAACAACGACGAGCTCAGACTAATAAGGTTAGAAAATAATTTACTCCATAAAAACTTAGGTACTAAATATGTTTTAGGAAGCTAACATAATCCCTGATATCGGAAATAAAATAAAATAAAAAAAAAATAAAAAAAAATATAAAAATAAGATATTACAATGACTCTACCACCTGGTCCTTGCGCGGCGCTCATTGATGTTTTGAAACAATAGACCTTTTTAGGATGATAACTTAAACAACAACATAAATAATGACTCTTAGAAATTCTTTAATAATAATAGAATACGCAGGTGTTCAAATTAGCTCATTATCATATGTGTACTTTGAAATATTTTGTTGGTGACAAAGATTTTTACAGTGGTCTCAAACTTTTGGCCGGCAGTGTATATGTACTATATATGTCCATGTAGAAATAGATTTTCTTCACAATTCACCGTTAGGTGTTTCCTCTGGAACGTAGGCATTGTTCAATGGGAATGCTATTATGCATGTGTAGGTAAGTTACGTTATATTAATGAACAACAGCGGATGGAATGTGGTGTGAATGGTGCACTGTAAACATTATAGGCAATGATATTTTTAATCCGGGATATAAACTGAGTAAATCAAACTTTGCATCAGATAATAACCGCTACAGGTTAATTTTGAGGATACTTAGAAATATGAAACTCAATCTAAGAAGTGAAATCATCATATCTGCCACAGAACATCCACTGCTGAACATAGAAATGCAGCCTTCCGCATAGATTCCCAGAGCGACCGATCTTGTGCGGCCTGCACCCAAGGGCTTCCAGCAACCGACAAATTAAAATTCCACGAATAATAAATCTTCATGTTTTTCAAATGAGTAAAACTACTCTAAACGGGTGGCATAAAACGTGAAGTAACACATTTCATAGAAAATGTTCGTAATAACAAACTGAACATTTTATGAGCTAACTTATACTACCGTTCTGATGATTTCATTCAAATGTAATTGCAGTAATAATACTTGCCTCCAATTGCAACTTCAATGGCTTGTAATGAAGACGGAGTAGTTAGTCTTGTCTTGTTGGTACCATGTTAGGTACTTTATCGCCCAAGTTATGGAGCCCACACACCTCAACGATTTCTTTGCGCAAGCCTAGAAATTTGAATGCACGCACCTCCTCGATATTCATTGTTTTCAATGCAGCTTGGTAACGTCGCCGTCGCAAGATACGACACAGATTAACTTTAGAAGCTAGAGACATTTTTAATAACTTAAGTTTTGTATAGAGACACAATTTAACACGAATATTGTAACGAGGTAAAGTATATAACTTTGTACGTTGGTTTGTAGGGGCGTAATCTCAGAAACTACTTAACCGATTCTGAAAATTATGATAGGCATTTCACTAAAAAAATATATAGTTTGCATTAGGAAATCGATATGTTATCAAACTTATCAAGTCGAAGAAAAAGGCACTGCTTGGCGCTGATGACATTGCGAGAGGGAAAGCTAGTTTTGGAATAAAAACACTGGAAAAGTATTTACTGTTTCAGTACGAACTCGTGCGTTTAAACTTTTGCGTATTTTGCGAATAATCTTATATAGTTTGAGCTTCTCATCAAATATTCAGTTAGAATACATATACTATTAAACAGTGCAACTGCAGTACAAAGGAAGGGAGGAAATACAAAAAGGCCAATTTGATGGCCACATGTGCAGCTGTGACGTCAGCCGTCGGCCAGTCAGCTGGTTCGCTGGGTCGCTGTTTGATGTTCTGATTCTACGAATGATAGGTTTAGAACTATGAAAAGCTTTTATATGATAATCAAAATGAGTATACCTACCTACTGAACGAAACAGTTAGGAATATTATGCTTTTAACATACATCTATTTATTATATCGCGTTTTATTTTATGGGACACGATTGAAGAAGGCTTTGCCATTTTAATTCCCGGGGCGAGGGCGATTTTGCATAAAATAAGCATTTGACATTAATGGGACTGACATAGATGTGTATTAACCATAACATTTCGCGGTTTCATCTAACTGGGTCGACGAATATCACAAAAACCTTTCGACGAAGTAAATATCATCACTTTATGTGGTGTATCAACTCCAAACATACAGTTTATAGCCTTTTCAAGATAAAAGACTATGTTGTACTGAACTTTTCGGTCAATTGTATTCCTATCTCATTTTTTGTGTACTCAGTCAAGCAATATAGAAAATCACTCGAGATTTTTTGTCGATATACGGTGACTAGAAGGCAATGACCTCTGCATATTAAACAACTTCAAGCATGAGTACTATCTCTAAGTATCGTAAATAAGTTAATGTAAGTAGACGTTGAGTTACGAATGAGTTCCAATTAAATCTATTTTGAAACATCAATGTGGTAAAATGGTTTTATAGTGCTAATCAATTTTTATTTATTAAATCAGTTTGGTTACAAAATTTGGCGTCACCAAGAAGTAAGTGTACATATTCAGCCAAATTCGATGTTACATGTTTGTAACCAAGCCGGCCATGTTTAACCTGAAATTTCGTTATTCGACGTTGATTTTTTGGCAGAATTGATATCAATTTCTATTGATGGTGTGATCATACAGTATTAATATACACAGACAACGAACACAAGTTCTTGTCTAAAAATCAATACCAAGCAAGTGACGACTTATAAGTTAGGTAGAGGTTTGTTTACAAATCTCCGTATTATTTATTCTTTAAAACAAAGTTTTCCAGGTAATTTCTGATTTCAGATGATTTAGTCTTCTGAATTTTCTGCCACTTTTTGAGATTATATTCTATTGCTGGTAAGTAATTCAGTAAACGTGTTATTTATCTCCACAAAAAGTCTAAAGTTCCATGTAACCGTATCCTTCCATCCAATCCATCCCTCGTTGGAGATTGAATTCTGTCGCAGACAGCCGACAAATGTCTACAAATTGTTTCACTTTAGTTTTGCTTTTTTTATGGTGCTAACCCGAGCAGGATCCTTTTATGTCCTCTGGGACAACGGAATTCAGAAAAGTATTATGTGAATTTTCAGTTTTTGAGGCGCTTCTTCACGTTTAGGAAAATATATCTCGCATGAGACCGTTTTACTAGATGAACCGCTTGCAACTTCGTCAGCTCAAAGGAGCGCATTTTTCCCCATTTATTTTTAATACTTATTGATTTACAAATATTGAAATTTTGTACGGAAAATTATTTTAATCGGAATAAAATTTATAAAAAAGGATTATAAGAATTTTTTCACATTCCGTAGTTTCAAAGCGCTCCAGATCGTACAGAATCACAGAAGTTCATTCTTTTGAGAGGGCAAAGTTTATCGGTTAAACGTATGCTTCATATAATTTTCGGGTCATGTTTTTATCGAACTAACATACCAATTACTTGAAAACTTTCGTTTGGAATAAAACAGAGAAGGTAAGGTATTTACATCAGCTGTTTGCATTCCAGACAAGGTGAGTATCTAGTAAAAGTCGAGAATGGGTTTTTTTATGATTCTCGTTTACGATAACGATAAGCTTCCGAACTAAAAGCGAAGATACTGAGTGCATCTTTGCGATCATTGAACCCAAGCGTGAGTTAATTTAAAAAATATATAGTTGTTTTAAGATTTATCGCACTTACGCATAATAGCTAAGTAAGTATTATATAAAAAAGCTTGTTAATGTTTGAATGTATGCAAATGACTGCTGTTATAGTTGATCGAGCGAAGCGAGATCTCTAAATCAACTTGTGCAAATCGGCGTTGTATGTATGTATGTATGTTTGCTTGTCCGAGGATTACTTTCGAAGCGTTGATCCAATCATCGTGAAATTTGATACTTAGGTAGGTAGTGATGGCACACTTTTGGTGTGACTAAATGAGCTAAACATGTTGGGGGGTTGTTGAGATATTGAGGTTCAAGAGGGGTAAAAAAAATGAAAATTAGACTATTAGGTCAAATGAGACTTCAAATGAAAGTTCTTCATTAGTAAATTTAGACTCGCGTTTTAATTTTTAGTAAAGTCCTTATAGTTGTTGAGTTAATTAGCCATAATAAAAACGGAACTTTGACAAAATTCACAAGGTGCTCCAGTGACCCCACAGTGGTGTAATTTGGTATACGTGTAGCTTAAGTGACACAAATATAGGCAAAAGTCTGAAATCCAGAATATGTAACTGCAATTTGTACCCCAAAAAAGGGTAACTTAACTACGTTACATGTAATATGAATGAAACTGTAGGTCAAGTGAGTTTTATTTCGTGGCACTATTTTGATAGTCTAAGGATTACAAATAATATTTTTTTGTTTTAATCGGAGACTCGCGTGATCTCAGTTCGGGGCGAACCACTAGTTTATATGTATACAGTTTGAAACCCCTTTTATTATGTACTAGCTGACCCGCCCGCCGCTTCGCACGGGTGGTTTTTCAATAAAACATTACCCTCATTTTGCGCAGTTGGCTAAAAAGTAGCCTATGTCAGGCTATGTCCTTTCCCAGGATATAATCTATCTCCTTGCAAAATTTAATTACGATCCGTTAAACCGTTTAGTCTTGTAAAAGTAACAAACAAACAGAGTTATGTATGTATTATGCATATAAACCTTTCTCTTCAATCACTCTATCTATTGCTGGAAACTGCATTAAAATCCGTTGAGTAGTTTAAAAGATCTAAGCGAACAGAAAGCGAAAACGACTTCATTTTATAAGAGCTTATAGGTGCGTCGTAATGAACATTCTGCTACGAGCATTCGCTTGGCTCGAAGAAAATAATATTTTCACAAACCAAAGAGAACGCTTGCTTTCGAGTGCTCGCGGTGAGGACACACCTAATCGCAAACCAGCTTTCAAAGAATTTCCATTCGTTTGGGGCCTACTTACATAACCATGGACAGACCGATTTATTTTCCGACTCATCTCGAGTGGATCTTGGTAGATATAAAGATAAAAAACGTTTATTTTATCACCAATAATAAGCAATGAAATCTTAAAACTAGGCGTAGGTTAAAAAATACTTAGTGAAAAAAATGGCCTCCACTCAGCATGGCAGAGTGAGCCATTACGTTTACGATGTTTAATTTACGAGCATGTGCTCTGGCAGATTCGCTCTGCCATATAGCGCTGGTCTTCCATGATCACCGTGGCTGCGGAAACTGGCTTCTGCGATACACAGGCACTACACGTATTTCATCGTACTACGTATCTCCGCCTCGAATAGCTGTATAACTATTAAAATTTCTGAAAATATCATGTAAAAAAAAATATGAATAAAATTAATTTTCTCATACGTAGATGCAGCTCATGATGGCTGATTGACAATTCTACCGGTGACATATACTTATTGGCAGCCCGCGTTATATGCATGTCAAGGCGGTATGAAGTTCGGCGGGTCAGCTAGTTAAATATAAATCTATACATTTTCGGCCTTATTCCAAAAAAGTACATTAGTCTAGGTTTAAACCAGAACTAAGAAGTCTAGGTTTGTTTCGGTATTAACGTTGGTACCAGGATTAAAATGCGTTCATATTACAAAACGTAGATCAACCAAAGATCACTTAGTACCAGAAATGGTCCATGGTTTAACTAAATCCATAGATTATATTATAAATATTGATAATGAATCATTCATTCATTCTGCAACCATTCGATGCAACGTTCCGTTTCAATAAATGTGATATTTTCTTTAAGATATAAAAGGATAAGAAATATGTTTAATGATAGATTATTAATCTATTTGTTACTAAAATATGTTATAATCTCTCAAATATGGGCGATTTATTGTTTAAAAGTTTTTCTTAAAAGAGTTGTTATCATTTCTTGAATAACTCATGCGTGTAATGGAGTGAAGTTTCATCATGCACGCAAAATTCGAGACCATCAGTCAGGCCATGTCAATCAAAACAATATTTGTGATGGAGCTTTGTTTTGTTGAGAAACCACTTGAAAGTTTTGAAGACTTCTTCAACACTCAAGGGTATCCTAGGCGATTCACCTTGAGCCTGAACAAATATACCAATATATCCATTTATACATAATTGACCTGAGTTGAGATCGTGTTGGTGTAAAAAAATGGAACAAATGATGGAACTTTAAAGGGGTGAAAACAGGAGTTTTGAAGAAAGTCTTGTGAGTACCATTAGATACCTAATAAGTAATAAATAGAAAAATCCTAATATGACTTTGTTTCCCTTCATACGTTTTTAACTAGATAATGAAATTTCATACAATGTTTTTTATTGTTTTACAGAACTGAAGAAATGCGGCAGCATATCTCAAAGGGATTTAAAAAAAAACAGAATTGCTGGAAATAATGTATAATGACGAATAATTTTTATTATTATCAATAAATGACTATTATTATGACACCATCATTAAAAAATTTACCTATAATTTACCATATATAGAATAAAAATAAAATACATATTTATTTAAGACATTACATTAAAAATGAGTTTCAATAAACTGGATTCTCCTAGTATTCCCCTGTACTGTGTTATGAAGATACCTTGGTATCGGCATGGGTTCCCTTGAAAAAGTCAGCTCACTGCTATCCTCCTCACCAGGAAAACAGGTCTTCTTTCATGTCAGTGGCAATAGTGTGAAGGACAACGGAACTGTTGCTTCGATAGGCCAAAACATCTTTCCATTGTGTTCCGGGTACGGATATGGCACCTATTGTTGTTTTCATCGTTGGGACTTCTGGGATTCAGCAATGGTAAATAAATACAT
Source organism: Philereme transversata (assembly GCA_963924445.1). Classification (NCBI taxonomy): domain Eukaryota; kingdom Metazoa; phylum Arthropoda; class Insecta; order Lepidoptera; family Geometridae; genus Philereme; species Philereme transversata. The sequence goes on from OZ004345.1 coordinate 26,725,550, forward strand.
GGATAACCACTGTCTCCCTGTAATATTTGAAAGAATGCACCAGCCTCAAATCTCTTGATTTAATCTGCATTCCCGGAATATTCTTGAGTCATACATGCTACCTGGTCACCATTTTCATAGTTTTTAGATCAGCATCACAAACTACCTGAAAAGTTAACACTTTTTAGTATAATCTAACCATAACACTTTTATTATATTTAGAATAGAAAAGAATAGACCGCTGTATACTGATGATAATCATCAATATTATAACATGTTTAAGATTAGACAATAACAAACTAAAATCAAAATACTTGTATAATAATTACCTGTACATTAATAGAAGAAAATCCTTTTCTATTAATATACAGCTGACCTCCATCAGCATTACCTTTTTTCACTCTTATGTGAGTGCAGTCAATTGCACCAATAACTGTTGGAAAATTCGCTATTGTTCGGAATTTTCTTATGGTCTCCTGTTGCTGGTCCAAAGTGGCAGGCATTTTTATAAATCTTTGGGACATCCGTGCAAGAATCTCTGCAACTTTTTTGCATGCTTTGCTGACAACTGGTTGAGATACACCATGTAAATCAGCCGTATCGTCTTGAATCTAGAATTAACAATAATAATGTATTAGAAAATTGATTATTTGTTTTCTTACAACTTATGCATTAAAAGGTCATAAACACTTACTTCATGGCGAGCCCAGTTGCGAAGCGCGCAAACCACTTGGATTTCGGGGCTTAAGGGGTATCCTCGAGGATCGTGAGACAAATCTTCACGCAATAAATCCACTATTTTTTTGCCTAAACGTTTTGTGAATCTATACGTACTTATACCTAAAATCTTCATCACACAATTCAAAAGGATTCACTCGATAACGACGTCTATCCGATCGCCGGGACGTCTCCAGCACATCTACTATATCATCTAAATCCATCAAGGCAATCATATTAATGTCCATTTTGGTAATATTTGTATAAAAAGTAACACAAAAATTAAAATCAACACTACTCAAAGTATGAAATTTGACGTTTATGAACTTAGACCAAAGATAAACTAGGTGTCTCGGGGGTTTATCTTTAGACCATAGACGATCCATGGTTTTAGTGATAAACTTCGTTTTGTAATAAAGTTTATTTTAGTCCCTGGTTTAAATCTGGTTTAAACCCAGTACTATTTTTAGTCTGCGTTTTGGAATAAGGCCGTTTATGTTTTGCTAAACTTAACTGGTTACATACAAATCTGAATAAACTTTTCATGAACTAGAACTTGTGATTACATACATTTAGATGCTCAGAAAGCCACTTCCTCCTTACAAAACTAATATTAAGTACCATTACATGTCTATGCTTTCAAAACAACTTCGAAGTAAACAATACATAGGTGGCGTGACACGCGACAGTCACTATAATCACATTTGATGATGACATTGTATACCACAAAATGTATGCCATTTTGCAAGAGCATTGTATTATGGGATGGTATTATATTGTCACGGTACAGAACGTATTGTTATTTCAAGTAGATTGATGTTGGGAAAGTGGGTGTTCAATGTTCGTGCTCATGTTAGATATTTATTCTTCAATAGATATTATAAATAGCTTTTTTGTACCAATATGTGAAATGCTAGCTTACGTTGCGCACTGGTATAAAGCTTGCAGCGATAGGTTGTACACCTCTCCCGCTGTGAATACGAGGGGAGAGACTTGTCTCCTATTTAGAACGGTACGTGGCTGGTTACCGGACGTTTGTAACACCAAAAGAATCATTCGTCCGTTTGTGAGCCATAAACAATTCAAATGCCTAGGACCAGTTTGAAGGACCCCATACTGTAGTCTTTGGGGAAAACCTCTTTAACTTAATTCTCACGAAAGCCTAAAAACGTGTTCCACTACACCACTTTGTTCTTTTACCGAACATAAATAATGTTCGAATCCACATCATCATCATCTCAGCCCACATCCACCCACTGCTGGGTATAGGCCTCCTCGTTATCACGCCATTCTCTCCGGTCCTGTACCAAGCGCATCCATTACCTTCCCGAAACTCTCGCGATGTCGTCCGACCATCTGGCTGGTGGCCTGCCAACTGGTCTGTGCCCTTCTCGCGGCCACCACTCGGTTGCTGCCCTCGTCCATGATGGTACGAATAGATGTCTTATTTTTCTTCTTTCTACACCGGCTGCGGCTCAGCAAGCTAGTGCTGCAACGTGTCACCAGACCCTATACAAATCATCTTCAATTATTACATGTGTATGAGGTCTTGGTCATAAGTAAATGAATGATGCGGTTACAATAATCGGTCAGGCACCACAATCAATCTCGATACTTCTTTAATTCGGATAAAATTCTAAAGACTGAATAAAGAAGATAAATAAAATAAAGCCGCCGATATGAAGCCGCCGGGTTGTGCCGGCGGGTCGACGACTTTGGTGTGTAGACTGCTTAAAATGAATTTCGATTTTAATTCAGTTTTTTTGTGTAAACTAGGTGAGATTACTTTCCACTTGCTCAACAAGCTAAAATATAAATATTCAAATAGTGTCAGACTAAAATCAGACAAACCGTGATTGCAAATGCATGTTTCGCTATCCACTATCATTGCTGATTTGATTAGACTTGAGCAGGATGTTGCTTCACTGGACCATGCCCTACTATCTTGCATAGACAAGGTTCCTCAGTTGTGAGTCGTGATAACTTTATAGAACTTTGTGTTAATAAACTCAGAAATAGGTTACTGTAATCGTCTGTTCCTTAATGAATCCTATTGGCTTCCTGTTTTATTATGTTTGTTTAAATAGCAAGTACGGGTAATGATATATTCAACGTTTTCCATAATTAGTGTTATAATTATTGATAACATTGAATATATTGTACCAGGCAGCTACGAAAAACTAACTCTTAATTTACGAGATTCGAGGTACGTAAGGTACTGCTTTGATTAAATACTCTTTCAATAATGTTAACTTTAGAAAGAGATAACATTAAAAAATAATAACGTTCTGCCTGCGAACCTCATGGTCTGGTTGGTCATCAACTATTGACTTAACATAACTTTGACACCAGTAACTAATTTAATAGAAATACAAAATGTACCATTAATAGTACTATTTATGGTACTCACAGTCTGAATCAGAGGTTGATAATAATCATTCCCAGGAAAAAAATAAGTTTATGATTATGACCGACACGCGTCATCTTCATCAGCGTCAGAGGCGATTCATCGAACCGGTTCAATTGATTGATTTAATGAACCCGCGTTTGATTCGATTAAATCACGAACAAAACATGAGGATTGGGTGTGCCCAATGTGCCGATAAGTAGAGTTGATAGCACATACTTAAACAGAAATAGGTACTGTTTTCAGAAGCGTTTAGATGGGATTTGTGAAAAGACGTAGAAAATTTTGGCCACGAAAGAAAGTGGTTTTCCACCCAAAGATCCAACCTAAAGATTGCTTAAATCATCTTTCACGAGGTCCCGGTCATCTTTTATTAGTGTTGATGTTTTAGTGGTAAGATCTGTGAAGGTCTCAGTCCAGGTTACTGGAGATAAGGGCTTACACCATAATTAAAAATCATGATGACGTCACACAGGTATAGCAATGTCACAAAAACAATTTAACAAATAACTTGACTTCTCATCTGAAAACTGTAAACCCATTTGTCATGAATGACAAAAGAACACACCTAAATATAATTTTACCCTACGACACGTTTTCAATGTTAATGCCCTTAGCGCAGTGTGTTGCAATGCAATAAATGTTAATGCGCAAACAGTTGAGTCAGCGGTTTGCGCAATGTTTACAAGTTATTAATTATCTGTCTGGCCGGTGGTGTCTGCGATTATGATATCGTGTACTGTATAGGACAGACAGGAATACACACTCTTATGTACTCCTTACAGACTTGTTGTTTCATTTACTTTCTATTATTATACTTGAAGTTAAATAATCGATAGAAAAATAACACCGTTCTGTTTATTAAAATTTTAACTCTAGACTCATAAAAGGCATTTGATTTTGTCTGTCATTCATTTGCAGCATAAAACACTCAGCCCGGCTCGCACAACGATCCGAAACGTATTAAATTTGACGTATTCGTATGATTTGACAACTCCTTAAATTATATTTAAGTAGCCACTAAGTTAGACATCGTTGCGCGCGAAACATAATGATATATGTATAAATTTCCAATTCTAATATTTAAAAAATTAAAAATATATTACCATAAGTACTACTATTATAAATTTGAAATTAAGTCAGTCTCTTTGTCTGTTTGTTACGTTCTCAAGACTTAACGGCTGGACCGAATTCGATGAACTTTCGTATATAGATAGATCATGACCAGGATTGCGACATAGGGTACTTTTTACCCAACTGCGCAAAGGAGGGTAATGTTATTATTGACAAACCACGCGTGCGAAGCCGCGTGCAGCTAGTATTTGATAAATTATTCACAATCTGTGTACCTCAGGGAACAATATTAGGTCCCATTTCACTATGCATTCTCGTTATGTAGCACATTCTGTATTCTCTTTATATCCAGACGATTTCTAATAGTTTCACATATCTGTTTACCCATAGCAACTTTAAAGTCGGTATGTTTCCCTTCAACTCCCAGAAGGCGGGAAGGAAGTGGACAACGTGCATCGACTGTACAATACGTTATGAGGACGCACGGACGGAATAGTTTCCTAATTGTAAGTTAGCGATGCAATACATACCTAGTCAGGTCATAAGTATTGTCACACAGTAAAAACTTTTCTTTTAGAATGCTGGCCACAAAAAAGTTTATAGAATTCGAATTTCGAATTGTTCATGAAAATAAAAATGTATACTTTTTAGAATTTTACTCATTTTTAAATATGGAGTGGACGCTTAAAGAAGACCGCGTTGCAGTTATTGCGTTGCATCGTTGCGGTTACGCGCCAATTCAAATTTTTCAGAAAAGATTCGTTTATCGCACCATCAAACGATACAATGAAGACTCTAGTGTAGATGACAGGTCAAGTAGTGGTCGCCCTCGGTCTGTTAGGACTCCAGCAGTGATAAAAGCTGTGAAGGCGCGAATTCAAAGAAATCCCAAACGTAAGCAGAAACTGTTGGCCCTTCAGATGGGGTTAAGCAGAACCACGGTGAAAAGGGTGTTAAATGAAGACTTAGGGCTTCGGGCATATCGAAGAAAAACAGGACATCGTTTGAATGCTCGTCTAATGGACCTGAGACTGAAGAGATGCCGCGCTTTGTTAAAGCGATACGCGGGAAAAAAATATCGGTAAATTCTTTTTTCGGATGAAAAAATTTTTACCGTAGAAGAGAGCTACAACAAACAAAATGATAAGGTGTACGCACACAGTAGCGAAGAAGCGAGCAACCATATTCCGCGTGTCCAACGAGGTCATTTTCCATCCTCGCTCATGGTATGGTTGGGAGTTTCTTATTAGGGCTTAACAGAGGTACATTTTTGTGAGAAAGGTGTAAAAACGAATGCAGTTGTGTATCAAAATACAGTCCTGACGAACCTTGTGGAACCTGTTTCTCATACCATGTTCAATAACAGGCACTGGGTATTCCAACAAGATTCGGCGCCAGCTCATAGAGCGAAGAGCACACAAGACTGGCTGGCGGCGCGTGAAATCGACTTCATCCGGCACGAAGACTGGCCCTCCTCCAGTCCAGATTTGAATCCGTTAGATTACAAGATATGGCAACACTTGGAGGAAAAGGCGTGCTCAAAGCGTCATCCCAATTTGGAGTCACTCAAGACATCCTTGATTAAGGCAGCCGCCGATATTGACATGGACCTCGTTCGTGCTGCGATAGACGACTGGCCGCGCAGATTGAAGGCCTGTATTCAAAATCACGGAGGTCATTTTGAATAAACTTTAGTGTCATAAGAATCTATGTTTTGTTAAGTTCATTTTGGTATATAAATGGTTACATAATGAATAAACTTGTTTCAATTATTTTATATTAAACATGTGACAGAATTTATGACCTGACTAGGTATTTACCTCTACACTACATGTACCTATATCGAAAAGTATATTCAAAAGACTAAAAGATTTGTTTTGATAAACTTAACTAGTAAGTAGCTAACTAGGTATCCGTGATATAATGCGACTCCGATCCTACATAGTCAATGCAACACTTGCTGTTTTGTTTTTTGTGTGAACCTTGTTTCCTGCCTTTCTTTTCTGGCATGGTCGCGAAGGAACAAGCAATAAAATTTATGTTTCAAAGTGATCCTTGTGATTTTAATAAATTTATTAAATAAAAATGATTTTTGATTTTGACTCCTTAAAAAGAAAACTATTACGTGGTAATGGGTTGATAATAAGTAACATTCTAGCCAGAAAATGTTAAAGAGAATTATTAATATTCCTGTTAAATACTTGTAATAAATATTTCTAATAGTAGTTCTTAATAATAGTTATATATTTCCTTTATTTTATTAATTTTATTTTTCCCAACGAGTGCGTGATGTAAGCTTCTAGGTAATAAACCCAGATACCTACGATCCTACGATTATTTGACCAGAACTGGAATTCAGCAATTTTGTTTAAAATAATGGAAACACGGTTTGATGAATTTGTCCATTGAATAACTATCAAGTGGGTTTTATTATATTTCCTCATAATTTCCTGTTTAGTTTTGTAGGCCAGTGAAACTATAAATATCCGTAAAATAAGTCATGCAGTTACCTACCACCGCTGTGGTTATCTATTTATTTAGTTCTAATGACTAACCATAATGTGTATCAGTTCAATGATAGTCATATCATTGAACATGTCAATCACAAATTAATTCACAGTATTACTATTATTCCTAAAATTACAACAAATTGTTTATTACCTAACAAAACACGTATAAGTAAAAAGTATTTTTAGATTATGATTAGATTGGACGACCTCCGTGGTGCAGTGGGCAATCAGCCGGCTGAGACGCAGGAGGTAGTGGGTTCGATTCCCGCCGCGGAACAAATGTTGCATTCAGTGATTTGTTCCAGGTCTGGATGTTTTTCTATATATTATAAGTATGTGTTTACAAAAAAAAGTATATAAGTATTCTATCAGTTATCTGGTTGCCATAGTACAAGCTCTGCTTAGTTTGGGGCTAGATAGCGCTGTGTAAAATATCCAGCAATATTTATTATTATATGTCATTCTACTGTTATTTTATCTATATCCGGTGCCTTTTGGGCTTTAGGCCTTTAGGGCTAGCTTTAGATTCTAGAATTGTTTTTCATTTTTTAGACATCCCTCTTGAAACTTCTCCTAGTTTTTCTTTCAGAGCTCTTGAGCACGTCTGTCCTCTCAGAACTACCGCATAAGGACTTAACCTGGCTTAGTAAGAGGTTGCTCGTCCTGACTAAGGATAAAACATGCTTTTATACCAACCTAATGCGGAAAACTTTTGTCAGACTAATAATAGTTCAGTTCCTAAAGATTCAATGACTATTTTATTTCAATTTGTAATGGAATCATTGTCTTCTTTTTTTATTAATTTATTTATTGAGGGCTTTGAGTCGTTAGCGACTATGTCAGCCCTGTTAAATCTTACAATGAAATCCTTAATTACTAGACTTCATTATATTATACATCATTTTATAAAGTACCCTGGCTGCATCGCCTAGCGGAGCAGACATTATATTGAGTCTGCATATGGGCTCTCTAAGGCAATCATTGTCTTCTATATGAGCTAAGTAATAAAATTTCACAAAATATCGTGATGTTGTTACTGTCTCCTACCTTAAAAGCTTAACGTCCTTAGCACGGATTTTAGCGTTGATCGTTCTGATAAGCCTTGCCATTTACCAATGACCTACTTTTATGCGTTCATTTTTATCACGTTTCCTTTACTAATTTGTGGCATAATTACTGATTTAAACGGGTATTTATCGCGTATGTACCTTTTTTATTTGTTATCCCGACGGTATACGCGTCAAATACCCGTTTAAATCTATAATTATGTACATGGATCGTGAAAGTTTAAAAAATACTAATTTCTGGCAAATAGTAGCCTTTTTGAATGTACTGTTTCCGAGACTTAAAACACAAATAATAATAGCTAGGAATACACGTAGATAAATATAATTGATCGACCGAAGCGAGATCTCCAAATCAACTTGGGCAAATGGGTATGTATGTATGTATGTTTGTTTGTCCGAGGATAACTTTCGTAGCGTTTATCCGATCAACATGAAATTTGGTATATAGGTGTATCAATGTAACTGTAGGTCAAGTAGGTTGGTTATGCATTTCGTGTCACCAATGTATTAGTCAAAGATTAAAGCCGGCATGCACAAAGATCACTATACGTATTTAGCGACTAAACATGTTTAAATTTGAAGTATTTGTATGATTTGACAACTCCTTAAATAATATTTAGCCACTTAAAACGTTTAGGCGTCGTTGTGCAAGTCGCCCGGAGAATAATATTTATTTTGGGAGATTCGAGAGATCTCAGTTCGGGGCGAACAACTAGTATTTTAGTAGATAAATAATAGTAACTAAATTAAAGTTATTTGAGTTAAAGTACCTATGTAAGTAAACTTAACTATAAGTATTAAAAATAACTAATATTATAATAGGTTAATTTTACTTGATATAAGTATAAGTACTTGCATAGTAATAAGTGCATGATAATATTATTGTAGTGCGCCAGCGGGGCTCAAGTTTTGAACCAAATTTTTTGTAAAACATCTATTCTAAACAAACATGAAACAATAAATATCTATGACTATAAATAAATAAATAAAAATAAAAATTGTTTATTTCAAGCCATTGACCCATACATGCCGATGCCGATGCCTTCGAGACAGATTTGTGGGATTTGGCACGCGACCGAAAGTCCTGGAAGACAGCGGGGGAGACCTTTGCCCAGCCGTGGGATGACACAGGTTGAATAAAAGAAATAATTAAAATAATAACACACAGAGACATACACATACATACATACAAGTACGCGGACACGAGGGACTATCAGTGACTGGGGAAACGTCTCTTATAAGGGGGTTGCATGGAGGCTTAACCATGACTCGCTCAATTTGTAGTTTGCCTTATGACAAAACTGAAAATTACGCAGGATAATGTTGATACTTATTACCTTACCAGTTACCACTTTCTGTTTAATTGGTCAGGAACACAACCATACTTTACCATATTGAAAATATATTGGCGTTGAGGCAAAACCTCAGACATATTCCAAGTCTATGATTACACGCCGCTTTAACGCGTATTCTTAAAGTTCTCTCACAGTACGTTCCAAAACGAGTGCAATGAATAAAATATTATGCGGGTTTGAAGTAGGTAGGGGGGAAAATTTGTACAGGAAGATCTCTACTGCGTCTCTCTTTACCTGGAATGTTTAGTCTGTTGTCAAAAATTTGACCATGACGGCGATTTCGTTCGAATGTCAGACAATATTCTTCCTTTATTTTTACCATGAAGAAGCGTTATTTTGTGTCGTGTTCGTGCCACCTTGCCGTTTCGTATTATTGCATTGTTTTCAGCTCAGCTTCCTTCCTCATCATTGTACGCATTGGATGAACATTTAGTATTTCTATTGTTTACCCCATAATTATTTCCGAAAGACATTTTTATTATATTCAGTATCTTGAGGTTTTGGGTAATAAAAGCTGAAATTGAAAGGAAGATAAACTATATTCATGGACTTTATTATATTATGAGTAGGTAGGTAGGTTAGGTACTATTTATTTTTTGAGATTCAGTTATGACATCCAACCCTATATTTTCGAGATATTTTTGAATTATTAACTATTAATAAATAGACAACTGAAAATTCACAAAATTAATTTATAAAAATGTTTACAGATATCTACAAATTCCAATCAGACTTAAGAAAGGCCTATTTAAAGATATACATCGGGACAAAATCCTCTCCGAGCTCGGTTTCGATAATCCATCCCTTAGGCATGTTCGTCGCATTTCGTGACATGACAGGCGGCCGTCCTATCATTCCCTCTTCAATCGGAATCTACTTAAGCTTCTTCAGAGAATTTAATTATAGACTTACCTATGTAGAACATTGAGCTACGGGTTCTCATTCTATTAACTCAAGGCACGATTATTCCACCGCTTTGCCTGTAAATTAACTTTCTATCCCGGATAACTTCCAATTGAGATAAACGGAACAATTTTTTTTTATTTGAATATTGCGCCCATTATACTTTCACGTGTGGAAAAAAACTACTTTACACATTATCTGTGCTAAAAACTAAAATGTGACTAATTTAATCCTAACCACAAAAGGAACGTTAATATTGCCATAAGCCCTTGGTTATAAAGTGGTATAGGAATGAAATAAGTTAATGATAATTTCTTAGTACACTTACTTACCTTCAAATAAGAAATATACATAATAAATAAATAATACTGGACATTTCAAACAGCGGCATCTAGCCCCAAACTAAGCAAAGCTTGTACCATGGGAAACAGATAACTGATAGATTACTTATATACTTATTCTTCTGTAAATACATAATTATAATATATAGAGAAACAGACAACAACCAGACCCGGAACAAATATCTGTAGATCATGCAAACATTTGTTTCGACTTCGCCACGGAGGTCGTCAAAAAATAAATAATTATGGGTTTGTTCTAGAACCATAAAATTCATTGTTCATCCCATTATAGGAAATCCCAGTGGGAGTCACTCTATATTATTGAGCTGTTATTTTTCTTATTTATTGCCTACTCGTAGTAATGCCTTATGAATAATCTACTTGCTATATTATAGTAGCAAATGTTTAGCATGGTAATGTATATGGTGTTAGTATGCACATATTTTATCTTTATCTATGCACACCTAGGAGGGGACTTGTTTGTCTTACCACACCCGTAAAGGGTATGTCCGTATGATGAAGCCTTGCTTTAACTTACAGAAACGCATTACATTTTCACCAAAACAATCTTCTTTATAAATGAATGAAATTGTATTTGTTGGTAAGCGGATCACCTGAGGACGGCTGGACAGATTTGGCCTATTAGTCCAAATAAGGTTTTTAGGGGAAATAAAAATGAAAAGTTGCCTTGAAAATTCTGTAAAAACTGAAAGTGCTTTTTTCTTTAGATGTATAAACTCAAGACCATATAGGATATACTTTATTTTGAAACCATGCGAAGCCGGGGTCAGCTAGTAATCAATACATATTATGAATTCTGTGATTTGACAACTGATCTTAAACTGAATTTAGTTGTAGACTCTTGTAAGGATGAGAATTTATAAATGACGAATAATTAATTGTCTGAAAATAAATAGAATTTAAGCGAACTAGGCCCTTGAAATTCAATGTAAAAACATCGAAGTAAGAATGAATGAATGAATATTCGTTATTATACTTTACAAGCTAGACAACAAAAGTTTAAAAATAAATGTAATCATAAAGGTCTTATCGCATAAAAAAAGAACGGCAATAGGAAAGAAACAGTATCTCTTACGTAGTACATACATCTTAAATTAAACTAAAGGTTAGAGCAGAAACCTTAAAGCAAGATGTAACTAGCCAATGTCTTAAATCATAACAATATTTTGGGAACAATTCCTACGAAAAATAATCACGATAGATCTATCACGATATAGCTAAAAGCTTAATACAGCTAATTCGCCCATTTGTCAAGCAATTTGTAAATTAGTCTCAAATAGTTGGTAAATAGCTGCGTTTACTTCATTATCGATCGAAACAGGTAACGTCGTAGTAGAACAGACAATAACGGGCCGCAGTCACGCTGAAGGCACGGTTTCAGTAGCCGTGCCCACTCCATCGGACGACGACCTCCAAAGGGTTGCCTTGAACGTGCTGGCCAAGCTATGAAAAGAAGCGTATTTGCATGACAATAAGGTTTTTAGAGGGAATAAAAATGGAAAAGTTGCTCTGAAAGTTCACGTTTGACAAAAAATCAGCTATAAATAGTACGTAAAAAAGTAGTACGAACTGAAAATTAAGTTTACTGGGTGCATCTCATACAACAATTGAAATCACTAAATTCGTCTTAACTTGAACAGTCTATGTATACAGCCTGTTTTGATATAGGCGACCTTAATTTAAAACACACATCCAGAATCGTATTATCTGATTTTACAGGTGGGGTTAATACCGATAGCTTGAATATTTATCTAGAAATCGATACATTTTCAATAAACAATTTTTTACGTAAATCGGCGGCGCACCTTTGCTACAACGCCGCATAGTCAGTTTAACAGGTACCTCTACCTACTCACTAACATGATGAATGAATATGATTTGTTTACCTGTTTTATACAGGCTGTTTCATTGATATTTTAGGACTTGATATTACTTGTTTTTTCTTGGTGGTTGTTTGAAAATTTAAAATTTTCTATTCTAAGTAACGAATTTGAAAAAACCTATTTTGCAACAATACTAGCCATTAGCCTGTGTTTTCATTTAATGTCGTACATAACAAAATATATTATCGGTCAATTCTACAACTTTTGAATCAAACTTTTGTCGATTTCATCTAATTCTTCTGTCTGTTTGTAACCATCCCTCTGTGTTCTTATGGCTTTTGCTGACGTCTGCATAGTCAGACGTGGACTTGACGAATCAATTGTTTCAGACCTCCACCGGCAAGGTGGCGTGGCGTGGGTGGCCATTTAACTGCGACTAACCGTTTTATGGTAAAAACACTTCTTGTAAAATATACGCAACACTTCCGTATAAGCAGCTGTGACATCACTGATGACATTACGGGATCGTCGGATTATTTTAATTTAGTGGAACTACATTCGGTGCAAAATATGAGTTAGGTTGGCAGTTGATAATAAAATAAACATGGAAATTGATCCTAAAATTTTTATAGACTGTTTACAGAGAGCAGTTTGTTTTGCATATCGTTTATAGGTTATTGCTGAGACGTTTTATCGTGGTACATAATAAAACACTTTATAATTCAACACTCATTTTATTACATCCATACTTATATCACAGTCTATAAATCCATGTATATATATATCCATATTTATGTGTCTCTATACTGTGCTAATATTATAAATTCGAAAGTAACTCTATCTGTTTGTTTTCGTTTTCACAACTAAACAGCTGGACCTATTTCGATGAAATTTGGTATACAGATAGATTACAACCGGGATTGGGACATTGAGGACCTCCGTGGCGCAGTGGGCGAATAGCCGGCTGAGACGCAGGAGGTAGCGGGTTCGATTCCCGCCGCTGAACAAATGTTTGCATGATCTACAGATATTTATTCGGGATCTACAGATCATATCCAAATACAATAGTACATATTTACAAAAAAAAAGTATTCTATCAGTTATCTGATTCCCATAATACAAGTTCTGCTCAGTTTGGGGCTAGATAGCGCTGTGTACTACTCTTTACCCGGCTGTACAAAAGGAGGGTAATAACTTTATTGACAAACCACGCGTGCGAAACCGCAGGCGGCAGCTAGTTCAATATATTACTTTGATGTCATGCGAGTCACGGTCATTTCAAATACTAGAAAACAATCTAATATATTTTCACGGAAATGATACATCACGTCGATGCTACAAGAAACTATTTCTAATACAAGTGTTGATTGCTCGCCACTCACGTACTCGTATTAGATCTATTGACATATTTGTTCAAAGTATTGTGTGTGGTCTGGCATAGTTTGTTTATCATCGCTATTCTGTGTATTTAACTATGTCTCTTTAGTCTTGATTCTACTAATATGTATTCTTGCTTTGAAATATCTTCTGATATTTTATGCCTTTTTCTGATTAAAACACATCTAAAAATCCTACAAGGATTTCTAAAGACACTTTATACAACATGCGAAGGGTCCCTCCGTATATGGTAGAACTCCTTTAAATAATTTAATGAATGGTTGCTCTGTAGGCTGGTTGGAAAAGAAAACCTTTGTTGAGCTCAGCTTTTTTACACATTGTTGCTGAAGTAGCTAGCAGCTCTCCAGACAGATTCCAGACGCATATTTTATGAATAGGCGTGGAAACAATAACACTCGCTTCCTCGACCTTTCTCGGATCGACCTTTCTTAGTATGGAGTCTGGAGCTCAACCGTTAAATATACAGGCTATTGTAAAGTGTATATTTCTGTAGCCCGGTAGATGCTTGAATTTAGGGAAGTGCTTGCTCGGTGAGGTCACAGCGTTAATTGACAAAGATTGTATGCTTGTATACTCGCGTCCTTAATATTTCTCGGCCAGAAAGAGTGCCTGGCTAGAACTCTTAAACTTCTCTATCCTAAATTAGACTGGTTGGTTCAGGATCTTGTTGGTGGATAGAACAAACTGGCGTGGCCTGCCACCAAGCAATGAGAAGGCAGACATAATGAGTCGCAATTTGGAAAGGTTAGATCATACTCTACGTTTCATGAACGGTTAATTGTTTAATGACCTACTTCGCTAACTGACATTTAAATGGAACATGCATCTCCAATTAAAATGTCCTAAGTGGCCAAAATGTTGCAACTACTTTTATCTATTTATTTATTAGGGTCATCATCAAAATTAACATTAGTGCGTACGTGCTTATTTACTAGGTCTTGCACATGCAATTTAATTCATAGACGAACACTTTATAATTGGCATAAACATAACTGTAAGGATTAAGATATTTTGATGAATATTGATTAACTATCTAGATAATACTATTAATTATTAAATTTATTCTCAGGCTATCTGTTTCTTTGTTTCAGGTAATTGCAAAATACTATTATTCTTATGAATGGTCAAGAAATATTGGAACTGTAAAAGGAAAACATTTTGTACTATATAACAATGGGCATTGGACAGTGCGCAAGGTGACATGGAAAAATCCAAACCAAATTGTTGAATTGCATTGTTTTGGCTGAATATTGTGAATGGAATATATGAGCGTACCTAATTATTCGGCATTATTTGCAATATTTCTTCTCACATTTTATCGCCACTCGTTAAAATAATAATAACACCCAAAAGTCGCATATAATAAGTTCCTACCCCCAAATTAAGATTCTCTTTATCATGGGTATCAATTCAACTCAACTTTATCATGGGTATCAAAAATATTTGTAGATATTATGTATTTGTTTCCCTGTACAAAACAAACCTTGAATAGGTCACAAATGAATAATGGGATTTACCTTTTCAAACGTCAGTAAACAAGGATTCTATGACACGCTTGGACGGCGCAACGCAAACAGGGTAATTTCTACCGCATAAAAAAGACAAACAATGCCCGCAACGCAACGCTATCACAATCAACCGAGTAACCTGGTTATTCGGATCAATAACTTTTCCTTTCCTCCTTCCTTTCCTTAGGTACTACTTACTACAGCTGGTTTTTGTTGTCATGGGAAAGCGATGGATATCCGATCATTTCGAACTAATTATTTTTGCTTCTTATTTCAAATGTTTGGGAAAACAAATTTTCTCCAGAACGCAATCAAGTGATGTTAAAGGCACATACAACTTTTACCTTTATTCATTCATTTATTCAATTTTCAAATGTCAAAGAATCATACTTCTTATAAAAAAAACTTAATTCAAACATGTCACATGGGTTAGTACAAAGTTATAGGCATAATTAAACAAACAAATTCAAATAATAATAATAAAAGTTTAAGTTCCTCACTCAAGTCCTGAGCCAATAGTATCTCACAAAGACTTCGATCAGAACCCGATTGAAGGACTTCATAATCGGTGAGTCGTATTTGCTAGCTATGACCTGCAGATGTTGGTGCTGCCTCGCATTCGACTGAGCAGTGAGGCAGTATTTTTGCGGATGATGGCGTGGAACACATCGACCCGCCTTTAGCCTGAGGGTGACCGGCGTCACGTCTTAGAAGGCCTCTGTGCTAATGCAATTGTTATAGATAGTGGTAACCACGTAAAATCAGGTTGGCCTTGGCTTGTTTCGTCACCTCATCGAATAAAAACAAGAGTGAACTGCCTGATTAAAACTTTTACCAACCTTCACATGTATGATTTAAATGTGTATCGTTTACATTGTTATCATAAGTTAGGTTTCTCTCACAAGTCCACCATTTAGCGCGACGCTATTGTATTATGCGGCGTCATTCATAAAGCTCACAGAATTCTCCTGAGAGTTGAATGAATGACAACCTACTCAATGTTTCCAGTCTAGAACACAATACCCAATCCTACAGATACTGGAAATAGGGAAGTCGACTACTAGCCGGTGCATAGGTGGGCGAGTAACGGGGCGACGACAATCGCTCCATTATAACCATACCTGCACGGGCGACGAACCCGCACCCACATGTTTGTCATTACCAATGCGTATCGGTGCGACGAAGCATTTCTGTTCGGCTTCAAGTTAGGAAGTATTCAAGACTTTCCGGAAATTCTGGATTTAAAGTGGTGGCTATTAGCCACTAATGGAATGGAAATATGTTTGTGTACAGGCTTAGGCAACCATATTGCAAGATAGATCTTTGGCCAACTTTTCAACGACAACCTCCGTGGCGTGATGGATGATTATTGACTACCGGAAGTTCGATTCCTGCTGCGGAACAAATATTTGCATGATTTGCAACAATTTTTGTCTGCTAGGTTGTTCAAATTCAAAAATACTTACATAAAAAGCAGTTCGACGTCATGGTGAAGGACGGAGAACTGCGGACCTATAAAAATAATGGGATGTACTGATTGATGAGATGATGAAGTTATCAGTGTTAGGTCTTGGATCTCTGGTTCTTTTGTAAATCTGCTGATTTGATGAGTAACATTTGTATTGATTAGGTTTATGCCCTTCCATATCTGAGTCATAGCTGAACTGGTGACAACATCCGTAGAGTTCACATCTGCGATCATGCGCGGAACAATTGAACTACTTATAGTTTTTGTACCCTGTTCCGAACGTACGTCGAACCCAGCATATGTGCCCTCATGTCTCCTCCACTTCCGGCGCCTTACGATGTTTGTGTGCACTGAATGGAAACACATTACTTGGAAGGAGTAAATGGAGTTTTGTTGTGCGTTCCGAAAACCCTATGGACGTCACTGGTATCTGAAGTGTGTGGCGGCTATATCGCCATTTTGGTCATTTGCTTGAGTCAAAAGAATGTGTGTAAATGTCGTTGTCACAGAAAACCTTTAGCGTCATTGTGGAGGAAAAACCTTTACTGTTTGTGGTTTTCTCATCTTACAATGGTAATGGTATTAGTAGGAAAAGTGACTTATAATAAAATAAAACATTCCTCATTATTACCAACCAACCCATCTCATTCCACTACTGCAATGGGCATAGGCCTTAGAGCGCTTCGCCTGTGGCAACCATCTCTACCCTGAATGTGTACATTCATTATACCGTCGAATCCATCTTCAAATGACCTGCATTCTTTTTTCCGCCTTGGGGCCAATTCCTACCACTCTGCTGCACTCTGCTGCAGCCTCCACACTGTATGGACAGTATGGCCACACAGCATCATATATTATTATCATAGCTTATCTGTCCACAGCTCAGCTGGACAGATAATATGTATATGATAATAATATTATGAAAAGGATATTGGTCCATTTATATTTTAGTAAACAAAAGCCTAGTGACCTCAACAATCGAACAAAGGCATAAAAAGTCATAAAGCCACGGTTCCTGTGTGAAATCAACCAACCGAAGCTCCATTATAAATACTATCAATGATGTGCTACTTTTTAATAGGTACTTACTTCAATGATAGACGAAGGCCAACCAGAATGCCGATTAACGAACTTAAGCTTGTAAATCCAAGAATATCAGAGAAAAGTTATTTCGAAGGATACCTATACATATAAATTTGTTTATTTTATTGATCGAGCGAAGCGAGATCTCCAAATCAACTTGGGCAAATCGGCGTTGTATGTATGTATGTTTGTTTGTTTGTCCGAGGATAACTTTCGAAGCGTTTATCCGATCATCGTGAAATTTGGTATATAGGTAGATAGTGGCCAGATAGTGGTGGCACAATTTTGGTGTGACTCAATAAGCTAAAAATGTTGGGGGGTTGTTGAGATATTGGGGTTCTAGAGGGGTAAAAAAAAATCAAAATGGGACTATCCGGTCAAATGGCACGTCTAATAAAACGTCTTTGTGAGTACATTTCGACCCCGTTTTTATTTTTAGTATACACCATGTAGTTTTTAAGCTATTAGCCATAATATAAACTAAACTTTGACAAAATCCACACACACATCAGTGACCCCACGTTGCTCAAATTTGGTATGCGTGTAGGTTTAGTGACACAAATATAGGCAAAAGTCTGAAATCCAGAGTAACTACAATTTCTACCCAAAAAAATATAACCAATTAACATGAACTCCCGTTACCTGTAAATTGAATTAACTGTAGGTCAAGTTGGGTGGTTATACATTTCGTGGCACTATTTTGATAGTCAAAGATTACGAATAGATTAATAATATTTTTTTGTTTTTATGGGAGACTCGCGAGATCTCAGTTCGGGGCGAACCACTAGTATATAATACGTAGTTCTCGTCTTGCGATTTGGAACCGGGGATGGAACTGCCCGATTAACTAATCAGTCTGCTGGAATCTTCAGACGTGGAATCAAGGTTGAGGGGTCCTCTGAATGGTCATTTGAATACTGTGGTATCAGATTACATTGCAATATTTTGGATCTCTTTTGTATGACTCAAGCATACTTGGGGTGATCCGTGAATATCAAGTTATTATCCTGTTTATTGGGCACTTAAAGAAATTGCCAAAGGACGTCCTCATCCTCAAATCCTCCGTCCTCACAGTAAACTCGAAAATTCGAAATTAAACGGCCCTCATCAGAGGAAATGGAGCGAAGTTAGGATTGAAGGAGGAAGAGCTCTTTTGTAATGTTGTACTATTTTGATAGATCTTGTGTATGGTTAAAAAGAGTTCAATATTACTTAGGTACCTAAAATATGTTATCAAATAGCTTTCGTCAAGCTACCATCTACTTTTGTCAAAAAAAAAGATTTGTAAAGCTCCATGCTTTTCTAGTTATGTAGTTTTTGTTACGTTGTTTGTGGAAGCATGACAGCTTTACACACAACCCCTGACACCCTAAACACCGCAGTGTGACGTCACACGAGTGGACGTCCGAAATACTATTGTTGTTTGACCCGCCATCGCCAGAAGTATGAACTTGTCTTTAGTTATATTTTAAAGGTTCAAGACTACGCTACGCTTAAAGAGGTTTTCGATAAAGATAAAACACAATTGGTCCAGTACTTTGTGCATTACAAACATACAAACCTTCTTTAAATACAGTTATATTTTTATATGATAAACTTTTCTGCATCGGTAATTAATAAATTGTCATAGCTATATCATCGAATAGCCGTATACAGCTAATTTTCGTCTGATTCTTTCTAAAACCCCGGTTCTCCTTTCTGCAGTACGGTAGCAGTTTATTTTATGATACTTAAATAAATGGTCTGAAGTAGTCTACAGCTATTATAGTTAACACATTAATTGATAGCTTATAGTGTTCAATTACTTTCTCAAAACATCGTTATTCAGTTTTATGATCTAGTAACGTGTTCGTTTGTTATTTTTACTAGGTGGTCACAGTCACGGAGTCAACATACTGTAATATCACATCAGTTATTAGGATATTAGACCTTATTTGTACTATGCTAAGTTTCCTAATGGTTAGTTTTAGTGTGGATTGCACCACCCGCATTATTATGCGACCCTGGCATTCAAGCATTTGAGAGCGTGCAGTTAGTGATGCAAATATGATAGTCATTGAAGATTGATGGCATTTTATGAGGGATTTTTGTGGCATTTCATAATAGTGGATGGCCTGTCCCGAAGTTCTGATGGTAAATTATTTATAGCCACTTGCGGCCACAACAATAACGAATGACGATGACAAGTGAAATATATATGGACGAGTCGGAAGTCTTAGATGATAAAATACCGTCTGCTGATAATGTAACAATAATATAGGAGTGATAACTCAGACGAACTTACTTGCTGATAATAAAATAGTGAGTGACAATATCCTGGTTGATCTTTCGTAAGATTCGGCCAAACGTAAGTCCGCTTCTCATGGAAGAAAAAACACCAAGATAACTTTTACAAAATTAATAAGGCCCCGACTCGTAAAAACTGATTTCTTACTGGAAACCTTAGGGTAGAGCTAGAGACACCTCACAGTTCAATTGCGTTTAAGATTGACATAATACAATTATGACTATTCTCTCCATTTTCTCCATACAGGATATCCTCGATCTTCGGAACTGTAAGGATATCCTAGAAAGCGTTAAAGGAAACCTAGATACTATTATAGATCAATCCCAGTAGCAGACAGGGAAGGGGCGACTTCCGCAATGTGGCGTCCCGCGGCTCCGTCTATCTGTGAAGTAACGGGATATTAATAGCCTAGTCGCTTTACTATTTGTTTCTATTGGATTCCGTTTGAGGACTGTTTTCGTCTTTAGTTTCTGACGTTCCCACTTAAACGAAGTTTTATGATGTTGATGACTCAAAGCTATTTATATTCTTAAATGATTATCTCTCGTTTGGAAATAAAATTAAGCATGGATTTTATTCAATCCTTCAGAACATGATGGATCTTCAGATCATAAAATGTAGAATTGTAATGAAAATGATATTCAAAAAGATCTCAAATTATATTACCATAAATATAGTGTAATGACAGAAGAGTCTAGTTCATTGTCAAGAAAGAGATAGGTTCATGTCGCATAGATCAAAACGGTTATGTTTTGAGAACTCAGTGGGCAACGTTAAAATGAGAAGCATCTCCTTAAATAAGAAGCGTTGGACGCTGCTCATAGCACAATAAAGCAGGGTGACTCATAAACCGATCCCAAAATAACCACCAGGAAAAGACTTGATTAATCGAGTGCCCTTACCCTAATATTTTAAATGTAATCTGATGGTTTTGGGTTGAAATCTGTCTGTGAGTATAGAGAATGAAGGAATTTCCGATTGAAGGTTTGTTTTTATGAGAATGAAATATATCTGACTCTTCTAGCAAGTAAGAGGTAATTGAGAGTTGCTCTAGACTTTCTCACTTCTTATTCTCACTTCTTATTTCGTTGGGACCATTTTTGTTTTTAGTATATATTAATGATCTTCCCCATCTTGTAAGGGACGATCATGAGGTTGTGTTGTTTGCAGATGACACGCCACTTTTATTTAAATTAAAGCGACGACAAACCGATTTTGACGATGTAAACAATGCAATCTCTAAGATCCTAAAATGGTTCAATGTAAACAATCTACTTCTAAATGAATGATGAAAGACAACAAAGTGTATTAGATTTATACTACCTAATGTTACACAAGTTAAAGCAGATATAAAAATCAAAGACGAGGAGTTGGCTCTTGTAGACACCACCGTATTCTTAGGTATAACCCTAGATAATAAGCTTCAATGGGGCCCTCACATTGATGAGTTGTTGAAGAGACTTAGTTCTGCGGCATACGCAGTCAAAAAGATCCGTCTTTTTACAGACGTAGACACAGCTAGACTAGTATACTTCAGCTACTTCAGATCCTTGTGATTTTAATGAATAAAAATATTTAACTTTTTTTTTTACTTTTTGAATAAAAAACGATCAGTAGAATAGAATAGAGAATGCCATCTTTTCGATGAAATACAGCAAAAATGTATGTAATAATCTAACGTAGAGTCGTACTGAACTTCAAAACACTATAACTCCCATAGCTGTCACTTATTTTATAAGATGGCATGATGAGACCATGAAGTCCATGGCTCACCTATTAAGCGGGTACCATTGCATCCAACTAAGACTTGGCCTGCACGGTCATACACAAAAGTAATACGTGCCTGTAATTTCACTAGCCGGCACCTACCCACACCCGCCGTACGCTTCTGGGCAAGATATTTCAGTACCTCAGAAATCAGAACGTTTATTTGCCAGAATATAGGTACAGACAGCGTCGCTAACTGGTATACCCCCTGCATATAAATTTGATTGAAATAAAAACTTATTTAGGATAGATGATTTCCAAAAAGTTTGTTTATTAGAATATAAATTTTATCTAAACACACGACATGTAATAAAAACTTTTTGGAACATCCATCTAAAAGTTTTTATTTCAATCTTTGACACTAAAGAACATAAATTTCGATGTTACATTTTGTTGATTCTTACATATTCTACCATCCAGGTGGTGTGCAAAAATAAATGATACTAATTAAATTTGAGTATGTGAATATCTAATGTCATGCTAAATATTATCAATCAACACACGAACACCAACTCTCGCAAAGGCTCCTTGAATGTATACCAACATGACCACAACCCTTGCTATTTGTATTTCAGTTCCAATTCCAACCTCTATTTTAGTTTTTACGGTTTCTTTCATATATATATTTTATTTTGACAGCATAGCTTCGCATAGCTTATTTGCCCAGGTTTTTTCTTCAGATGCCTAGTGCCCGAGTCAGGCGAAGGACGCGGTCTATATTTGGAATCGGTTCTTGTATAACTTTTTATTGAGCTTGAATCATTCTTGCTTAATTATTTGTATACATTATAGTTCTTGGATAACGATAATTACGAGCAATGTTATGTTGGTTTCTTGTGCTCGGTAGGCATGTACTAATGAATTTAGGTGGTAGGTAACGTAGGTGGTTGTTCTGGGCCTGGTTTCGAGCAATATAATTCTAATTATTTAATTTTCAAAGCTCTTTTAATTATGTCTGTTAACTGTTTATGATTGTGTATTTTCATGTTTTGTAGGTTTGAATAGTTCGTAAGTAGGGAGGTACCTAAACGAGTCCGAAAGTTTATATCTACTAGCAATATGTATCGATAGGTAATTGTAAACACAGTTGCTGCCCTGCACACACAAAAATGGCACCACGGAAGACCAGCGCTATAGTAGTATAAATATGCTACTATAGCACAATGCTGAGTGGTGACCGTTTTTGCTCACAAATTTGTTCATTAATTTATACCCATTTGTCTAAGCCATTGTACACTTGTGATGCAAAATAAACGTTTTTCTATTCTATTCTATTCTAATTTGGTTAACAATTTATTCTTCCAATTTAAATTATCTCGTTTTGTCCCTTTGACGAACAAATAGACTGAAGTTGATCAGAAGTTCAGAACTGATGTTTTTAGTATCTATTTGTATATAAAAAATTCAGTTGTAGTACAAAAATATAGCATAGTTTCATCTGACTAGGTTCGCAAACCTAGCAAAGTTTTTATTACGCCCGTTCTTAAGCAAATTTCGCTCGTTAATATATTGTTATATTGTTAGGCCGGCTTGCACAACGATACCTAAACTTATTTAGTGACTAAACATGTTTAAATATGACGTATTTTATGATTTGATAACGCCTTAAATCATATTTAGCTATTAAATACGTTTAGGCATCGTTGCGCAACTCGCCCTTAGTGTTGTACTTACTAACTGTGGTTTTTTTTGATGTCGATAAAATCTTCTTGCTCGCTACATTTTATTAAGATGGCGTTGTTTTTGACACAGGGTAGGTTTGTAAAAAATACATGATCAAATAAAGAGCTAAGCCGCGGGTTTCCATATGTTTTTTGTTAACTACTAAGCGGACTATATCTACAAGTTCCGCTGTAACTAAGTAAAAGATTAATTTGACACACAATAACAGCATTAACAGCATATCAGATAACATAAAACAAGAGACATAATTATCTAAGTAAAATACACACAAGTACATAAAAAATACAAAAAATAAAAAATATGAGGAGCTAGGTCAGTAGGTGTACAAAACATTGGAAACTGGTAAAGAATAATAATAATGATAAGAAGGATTGAAGTAACTAAGACTTTGCTGCTAAGTGGCATACATAGTCAAGAATCTAAAAACTATGCCCTAGTTATTACATGATTCTGTCTCTAGTGTACGGTACAATCCGTTCTGTTATGATGGTCGTGATTTTTTCCCACCATTTAAACTCCTCTTGTTAACGTTGACGTGACTTTGACGTGCAATTATACCGTAACAGTCATTACATGTCAAGGTTTTTCAGTATTACATCAGTTATAAGTGTTATATAGCTAATCAGATCCTTATGGCTAAACCAGTGGTAGGTGGTGTTAGTACACTAGTCACTAGATTAAATTCGATCTAGTTTCTGGAATGATAAATTTAGGCAGTTTTATATCAAAACCAGCTCACCACACTACACTTCACACATGTCAACTGCAGTTTCATATCTTTGCGATATTGTATAGCCTACAATTGTTGTTTTAAAGACCACCCTTAAGCATCCTTTTATATATTTGTATTAAATAAAAGGATCATCAAAAGGATCCTTAAGTTTCATCAAGATCGGTCCAGCCGTTTAGGCGTGAAAACGTAACAAACAGACAGACAGAGTTACAGTCGAATTTATAAATTTATATAGATTATAGAACGGTCCTTGTTTTCCTCAAGAGGTCAAGCCAAAAAAATCTACTCAGTTTATCAATAACGTACGTGGGTCAAGACTTGCCTTTGGTCTTTATTTGGCTGTGACTTGGCTTCCATAATTTCACGGCCAAGTCATCAAACCGGCTTGAATATCATTTTGATCGGCTTATCGATAACTGGAGTCTTACCACTTCACAAGTCAGATTGAGCGATACAGCACGATCCTATGTCAACTTGAACTTTATAAATGGCCGACCTACGTTTCCACGATTTGTGACTTGTAATATCTATTGAAATTACTACAGATGTATTTATGTTTGCGCGAACAAGCAATCCGTTCTGAATTTGTTACCCTCGAACATACTGACAAACCTTCTTCATAAACGTTTAATTGTATCGTTCTGTTTGTAAAATTAAAGTTACCTACTAATTTATTATTCTAAGTTATTCGGACAAATGTTGTTCAATTTGAATTTTAAATTCGTTATTGTTTGTATTATTTTGATTACGCTTGAACTGCGTTTGAACTTTTCAAATCATTTGAAACGTGTTTACTACTTCGATACAAGGGTTCAAAGATACTTTCACACCGATATTTGCTTCACTAGGTTATGAATGACTCGCACAACTCAATAAGAGACCGCAGGATGCCGCAGCAGGCTGTGACCTAAAGTAAGATCCAAAATCATTTCCCCTTCAAACATCCTTTGCCAGACAATGCCATCAGTCAGTACCGGCGCCGGCGCCCTAACTCATCTTCAAATTGATAAAAATGTAAAAGGCCTCAAGTTTTCCCTACCAATGTACTGATTGAAGTCTAGTAGAGTTTCATCAATGAAACAACGTGAATGGTCATTTGGCGGTCATGAATTCACTCACCATAGAAATTAGCAGTTTACTCACGATTCCACACTTTGCACTGTTAGATCAACAATGTCATTGGTTTGAGTCCTCATTATCATTCTAACCATACAGTGTTTCCTCATTGTTTTTAACGATGAATCACCGTAGCCCATTGTTGAAATACCTATTTTACACCCAATGTCTTGATGGTAGTGTTTCTTGATCAGCTTAGAAAACAATAATGATGTTTTCTTATTCAAGACAGTTGTTTAAAGGACTTTAATTAGCAGAAATATTTTAAACACAAAAATATCGCGTAACACAGTCTAGGTCAGTGAACGTATGACTTGTTCACTAGTCTAGGTATTTTAAAAAATAGCAATCCACTGACTCAACGGGCTGAAGGGCCTATAAAAATTTCGTCAAAATTTCTTTATTTTTTTGTCGACCTATATTGTCCTACTGCTGGGCAAAGGTCTCCTCCAAGTCCTTCCATCTATCTCTTTGCTGTGCGACACTCCACCACTCCTGCTCGAAGGAAACAAGATCGTCTCGCCAACGCTTTCTTGGCCGACCGCGACCGGGTCTTCCATCAGGTCTCCAAGTTGTAGCTGGATTAGCCCATCTATCGGGGTGCATTCTGCTAATGTGTCCCGCCCGCCCAATCATATTTGAGCCTATCTGCCTTTTCTCCAACATCGGCAATGCCTGTCAACGGACGCAACGTGGTGTTCGTCAAAATTATTATTTGTAAATATTTAACGTTATACTCGTAAATCTAGTATTATAATAATTATTTTCATGCCCTCTAGGCTAATTAACATATATTATGTGTGGACAGCATACATTTTTAATCAAAAATTGTGAGTATCAAGCAGTTTATTTACATGGTTACTACAAATCAATATTTTTTTGAGAATACACTATTGTTTAACTTGTTCTGGAATAGAGAAAAAGCTCTTGCTGTACCATCATCACATTCATCTCATAATAATTCTGCTTGCATGTAAATAATTATGAAATTTAATTTTACTTGCGGTAATTTTAAAGTCCCAATTACTGCATAATGTTTTCTATTTTGCCAATAATCCATTATAGTGACGTAACTGTGTTCCAAAACTTTAAATTAATACGTAATGATGCCATCGTAAAATTAACTTTTATCGATAGAAAACATCATAACGATAATTATGAATAGGTTACGCGCACGGCCCGATTCCGCTAAATATAATATTTTTAGTTTGTTTACAAAAGCGATTCATTCACATCCGCGCTACCAAAATAAAATCGACCGTGACTCAGCTACAAATATAAACGAATCGAGATTTTTTAGCGTATTTTTAGTTCTTTTTTTGATCTACCTACCTATTATCTACCTAGTCTACCTACCTAATTTTAGTAAAGGAACTAACTAGATTCAGTAAGCTAACTACATTTCCTGGTTGAGCGTTTTTTGCTGGACTCAATCATTCACATATAATTTTATTGCCGAGTAAGTACTTGAAAAATATTGTTCTTGTTTGCCAGTTTAATCAATTAGCATTGCGAGGATCTTTAGCTATGGATATCGTGTGTGTGGTCCCTCATCTAGTCAATCTCAGTCTGTGTATCTTATGGTCTTATCAGAACGTCTAACTCTACTCTATATTACCATTCGCAGACTGGTTTTATTTAATCTTCTTCGTTTCTCTCATCATCTTTCATCTAGTAACTTCGGTAACTATAAGGCTGCTTGCTACTATTCAGCTAGTCCAGGTTCCAGTCCGTCTATCATTTTAGGTTGATCTTTTATTTCCTGATAATTAAGACAACGTCCATTCTATGAACGAATGAATGGAAAATTATTTATTGCACAAAATAATAGATAGCATTCTCTTCCAGTTAATCTTTGTGTAATGCGGATAAACAGATACTTTAAGTAGTGCATATTTGCTAATATTATAAAATCGAAAGTAACTCTTGTCTCTCTCTCTCTCTCTGTCTGTCTCTTTGTTTGTTACGTTTAAACCGCTGGACCGATATCGATAAAATTTGGTAAACAGATAAATTATAACCAGGATTGGTATAAGCTACATTTTACCTGACTGCGCAAACGGCGTTGATGTTTATATTGAAAAACCACGCGTGCGAAGCCGCGGGCAGGTCAGCTAGTATAATATATTTATTTCTCTACCGTGACAGATAAGCATGCCATCAATCTATCTATTATTTTCCGGTACAAAACACAGGAATGCGCTAGCGTGTTAATATAAGTAATAAAGTTGTGTTTATAAAGGCGGGTACAGACTGCTGTAACGTAACATGCAATGTAATATGAAAGGAGCATTTCATAAATGTGGACGCAGCGCGCGCACAAACCGAGCATGTACGGACTCGCATCTTTTCCGGCATGCGCGCGGCGAATATAGCTCAGTCTGCCGAGAACACGCAAAGAGAATGGATCGTGACGACCAATTATTACTAGCTACGATGATTGTCGGTGCTTCATTAATTATCACCAACCATGTGATAAAAAAACGCCGAAGACCTCGACGATGGTGGCGTACAGAGTTGTACAGTCAGAGAGCTGGTGCACAATTAATGGCCGACATGAGATTAACCGGACAATTTCAAAATTTCACAAGGATGACTCCAACGACATTCGAAAATCTGCTCAGATTGGTCGGACCAAGAATTTATCGGAATTGCACACATTTAAGGGCTTCAATTTCAATCCAAGACCGACTGGCAATAACACTTCGTTTTTTAGCTAGTGGTGACTCTTACACAAGTTTACAATATACCTTCAGGGTATCGAAACAAGCCATAAGTGGTATTATTCCAGAAGTTTGCTCCGCTATAATTGAGGAATTAAAAGAATATATCAAGGTAAGTTTTATTTATAATCAAGTTTTAAACAAAATTTTAAGTGGTAAAATCACAAACCCTTCATCAGGCCCAAATCATTATAATCGTCTAAGGATTGCTGAGATTCAAGTGAAGTAACAGACGATGGCTGTTGATCAGTATCGTATTCTTCATTCCTTGCAGTGGTATAGCCATAGTGTGCTTGTTGATTTGTGTCTGGAGGCAGTGCGGAAGTCGACTGACGAAATGCGGAAGTTCCAGGACGATTCCCATAGCCGGTCAAATCGACATAATCTTGTCTTGTCTTCGGTGGTGCACAGTAGGATTCTTGGTATGAAGTCGGATAGTTATCCTGCTGACGATATGAGCCTTCGTAGAAGCCTTTGTCAGCTTTCATTAGGATGTCAAAAATTGCGTGTTCCACAGAATTTCTAGTTTGAGTAGAATAAGTTTTCATTTTAGCTGCTACATATGACGCGAAAGTAGTAGTTAAATCTACAGCGCTTGAACTTCCTAACTTATTAGCAGTAGTTTGTAATATGCCCACAACTTCTGAAAGTACACTGTTGTCATCCTTTTTGGCTTGCTTAGCTCGCGTAGGTATATAATCATTCCGTTGAGGTGGAGCAATAAATTCGTTCAGTGGATTTTCTTGGGCAATTGGTTGTTGAACCGCCACCTGAAAAACATAAAAATAATTTATAACTGTAGACTGTAAGGACTAACTTTTGATATAAACTACTAGACAGGAGGATGTAACTTTAAGGGCTACTAAGTATAATCACATCCTCGTATCTATCTATTAATAATCGTTTTTGTTTTAGATTCCAACGACAGAAGAATCTTGGTTAAATATAAGCAACCAATTTGAAGAGAAATGGAATTTCCCACACTGTTTAGGGGCATTGGACGGAAAACACGTTGTGCTTGAAGCACCTATCAAAAGTGGAACCGAATTCTACAACTATAAAAACTTTTTTAGCATCGTGCTTTTTGCTTTGGTTGACGCCGATTACAATTTTTTATTTGTAGATGTGGGATGCCAAGGGAGGATCTCAGACGGGGGTGTCTTTAGGGATACAAAACTTTATGATTTGATAGAAAATCGTTTAATAAACTTTCCATCACCTCATCCACTCCCAGAAAGACATATCCCAATACCCTACTTCTTTGTGGGGGATAGTGCCTTTGCTTTAAGTGAAAATCTGATGAAACCATATGCTGGGACACATCCAAAAGGAACTTCAAAGAGAGTATTTAATCACAGACTAAGCAGAGCTAGAAGAACAGTTGAAAATGCATTTGGTATCATATCGTCTGTCTTTAGAGTTCTAAGGAAACCAATGCTTTTACAGCCTGATAAAGCTGAGCTAGTAGTTATGACAATTGTTCTTTTACATAATTATTTGAGACGTCACTCTAGAACTACATACTTTAATCAAGAATTAATTGAAACTGAAGAAGGTATGAATGAAGAAACATGGAGGCAAAGTAATGAAGACCTGAGATCACTACTACCTTTAAGAAATATTCCTCGACGATCACCTGCACATTTAAATGCATTGAGAGATGAACTCTCTGATTATTTTATAAAAGAAGGGAAGATTTCTTGGCAAGACAGATATTAATAAGAAAAAAAAATCAAACCAGTCTTTACTTACCGAGTTCATTCTCTTTCTCGGTTTGTTACGGTCGTCTAAGAACTTTAACGCTTCATAAGCAAACCATCTGCTTGTGTATCTCTCCGAAGCACCTGTAAATAAAAAAGATAAAATTGATTTTAAACATAAAAAACACAATCATTATCTTCCTGTAAAAACACAATAACTAAAAATAAAGAGGTACAGCTCAGTAATTTTTAGTAATAAATAAAATAAATAAGTATTTTTTTACTGCCGTAGGTAGATAGTATTATTGTTTTCTATATCACACTATTTTGACACTAGGTGACTATTCGAACATCGAACACGAACAAAAATAACGTGTGATTAGAATAATATTATGAATAAATAATAATTAAGTGTTTTCTTACCTTTTCCTGTTCCTTTCGATTTTTTTTCCCTCAGTTTTTCACGACGGTAGGATGATAGGAGACTAATAATTTTGTTGTTACATTTTTCTTGCGTTGTTTCCATCAAGTTGGCAATTTCTAACCAAGCGTCCAGTTTCAGATGTTTTTTGTAAAAAGATTCATTTTGTGGATTCCACAAAATGTCTCTTGTTCTATACGCCTCAATTAACTGCAATACTTTCTCTTCACTCCATAATTCATGTGTAGGCTCTGCCGAAGCTGTGTTTTCTTCCATGGTTCGCGCGCGTACCACAGTACAGACACAGACAACCCGTCCTCACTGACGCTCCGTGCACACTGCGCGCCCCTTTGAGTTCGGCGAAAAAACCGACAAATGGTGGATCGCGGCGCTCACGTGTTGAAATGCTCTGTTCGTGCGCGTAGTGTGCACGGTTCGTGCGCGCAAGGCGTCTAGACTAAGGGAATTATGTTACATTGCATGATACATTGCGACAATATGGACGGCAAATTCTTTCATTGCGTGTTACATTGCATGTTACGTTACAGCAGTCTGTACCCGCCTTAAGCATGTGGGCGAGATAATCCGAGATTGTATGTATACGTATATGAGAACATCATAAACAAATTAACTGTGGTTTAGTCAGGCAAGAAAAAGGTGTGCCGGATTGCAAGTGATATAAGCACAGACATAATTGCATGAAAATAGTTAATCGTGTCAATTATTATATCTAGTGATTATTTGAGCTATAGGTATTGCCCCTGAAAGAAGTAGAAGATGCTAAACGCATAAGTCATTGAAAAGTAAAAAATCATATTCATAGTTCTAAGCCTACGTGGGGATTACTTTTAGCGTGGTGGGTGACAGGAACTACAAGTAACACAACCCCTAGTCCCGGAACAAATATTTGCAGTTGGTGCAAACGTGGGGAAACGTGTGTGATTTGTGGCTATTAAAGTCTTTAACTGTCAGAGAGCCAATTTCAATAAAGCTAATGCATCAACAGGATCCAATTACACTCGCATTTATCTTACTTTTATTTCCTTAGTCCAATCTCGGCAAACGTACCGCGTGTCGTAAAGCTCTCGTAAAGTTTACGAGTCAAGGAACTGATACGTTCCTGTGGTCCCGTATTTAAGACTTCCCTGTGTTGAGCTCTAAAGGGTTCTTCCCTAAAGTATCTTAAACCTTATTTTGTTGTTTAAGGGAAAGCAACACAATATCAGATGAAGACTAATACAATATTTAAGAATTGGTACCTATTCTTTAGCAGAGGATAACGTGCTCGGCTTGTCCAGTTCTTGTTAACATCTAAATTATTCAAGTGTTTACTCTTATACGAGGCATGCCTTTTAAGTTCTGTCGTTTCCATATTTTCCGGCAATTTTGAATTTGGAACTGTTCTATATTCGAATGTGTTTACATTTTGAATCTCAAAACAGTTGAAAGTATTAGGATTAATGCTATTGTTTAGTCACAGTTTCGATTTGAATCTGTCAGGTAACGTACGAAAATGAATCTTTCTAAGGAAAATGTTCGTGCAATAATTTTCTACAACTTTAGAAGAGGCCTGACACGGCTTCAGTGTTTAGAAGAGCTAACATCTGTGTTCAGTGATGTAGCCCCATGTCTGCGGACTGTCGAACGCTGGTATTTAGAATTCCAGCGTGGACATACTAGTGTTAGTGACAGATTTCGCGAAGGACGCCCAAAATCCGCTTTCACTGAAGATAACATCATTGCTGTGAGACAACTAATTCTCGAAGATCGTCATGTGACGTATCGAGAGATAGAGGCTCTATTAGGCATCTCAGGGACAACCATTCAGAAGATCTTGCATGAAGCGCTTGGTGTGAGAAAGCTAGTTTGCCGTTGGATACCGCATCTGCTTTCCGACGATCACAAGGCGGCCCGCGTCAGATGGTGTAAGAAAACTCTGCAAAGGTTCAACCGAGGGGAGTCAAATCACGTCTACGACATCATAAGTGGTGACGAATCTTGGATCTATGCCTACGATCCTGATTCCAAACAACAATCTACAATCTGGGTCTTTCAAGACGAGCCAAAGCCGACTAAAGTTGTTCGTTCTCGAAGCACTTCAAAGAAGATGGTGGCCACGTTCGTTGGAAAAACCGGCCATGTTGCGACTATTGCACTTGAAGATCGTAGAACGGTTAACGCAGAGTGGTATACTACAGTTTGTTTACCACAAGTCATCGCCGAACTTCGAAAATCTAACTCAAAGCGACGCATCATCCTGCACCACGACAACGCAAGCTCACACAGCGCTCGTCAAACGATTGAGTATTTGAAGCAGGAAAAAGTAGAAATTCTTGACCATCCTCCATACAGTCCTGACCTAAGCCCTAACGATTTCTTTACATTTCCTAAAATTAAGAAAAGTCTTCGTGGTCAAAGGTTCCAGTCCGGTGAAGAAGCAGTCGACGCTTTCAAGTCAGCCATTTTGAACACCCCCACTTTAGAGTGGAATAAATGTTATAATAACTGGTTTGAGCGAATGGAAAAGTGTATTAAGCTACGCGGTGAATACTTTGAAAAACAATAAAAAGTACTATAAGGTTCTAGTTGTGTTTTTTTCTTCAAACGACAAAACTTAAAAGGCATGCCTCGTATCTCATAAAAAATACAAAATAAATAGTTGAGTCATATATTCTCCACAATATCATACGTTATATCTCTCACAGATTTCTCACAAATTGATTTCTTACTAGAGATTTTGAAGTCCAATCAGTTCTCATCTTCTCATCATGCTTCAAATACATTTTCAATCAAATTGTTTGTTGGATTTTTTAATCGACTAGCTGAAAGTTCACTTTTGCTAACATATAATCCATCTCCTTTCTATTTTCGATAACTATCTCGCTCTGCAGATCCTAATCTGCTAACTTGAAATTGATTGAATGAACCATCCCAACAAAGTTCAATTCGATCATTTTCTGTAATATTTTTTCTTTATTTCTTTTTATCTATGGCCTGTCATTAACAAATTAAACTGTCCAGTTTTATTCAACTTGTTTCTAGTTTCCGTATGTTTCTCTGATTGGCCCCCACCGCGTTATTAAGTGGGTGTCAGCAGCGAGAAGTGGCTATCGATAAATATCTAATTAGAAAGTAGAAAATGTAATTATTCACGGTCCCTGAGCATGAGCAGTCCATAGAGTAAGTATCATGCTTGGATGGATCAGTGACTGATGCAGGAAAGTTTCGAGTTGGTGGGGACAAATGTGCCTGCAAAACATATTACTAGTGACAGGATGTCTGGTTCAATTCCATATAGAACCTGTGAGGTAATGCAATTGGTATCATCATCATCTCAGCCCGTGTGCACTGTGCACACACACGTCATTCTTTCCGGTCCTTTGCGAGTCTCATCCGTTGACTGACACCCAGCCACGTTTACATCTTTATTCGACCATCAGGCGGGTGGTCTGCATCTTGATGTACGAGCATCCCTTGGCTACCATTCTGCAATCGCCTTCGTCTCGCCAAGTGTCTAGCCCATCTCCACTTCAGCCTTGCGATACGCATACCCACAAATATAGTATAGAAATTGGTATAGTATAGGCAGAAGAAACTGCATTACATTTGGACTATTGGCTTGTTCCGTCACCACTTTGATGACAGTTCCAAGAAATGCACTAATATAATACTACTACCACTACTAGCTGACCCGCCGAACTTCGTACCCCCTTGACATGCATATGATGCGGGCTGCCAATGTACGTCGCCAGTATAATTGTCAATCTGCCATCATTTGCTGCATCTGTTTATGAGAAAATGAATTTTCTTCATAATTTCTTTTTGAGTGATTTTTTTTCGACATTTTAATAGTTATTCTGCTATTCGGGGCGGAGAGGAATCCAACAAATCAAAGATCATCAAAATCGGTCTAGCCGTTCTTGAGTTATAAATGGTGTAACTAACCCGACTTTGTTTTGTATATATGTATGTATAGATTGTAAAACTGCCTTAAGTAATCAAGGGTACATAAATGATAGAATAGCTGATGCTAATACTAAAGCATAGCGAAACGCCAGAAAACCTAGAAAGGAAAGATAGTCTAAGCATAAATACGAATCGACAGACATACGATAAAAGGAACCTCTAGCATTCTGCCAGTAAATACGCTAGTCTGTATACAAATCAGACATGACAGTAATGGAATCAAACCTGCGACCCGCTTCGTAGGTGGTCGTAAGATTGAACATATTACGCACCGATGTTCAATATTTGCGGTTATTGGGTGGGTCGTTCACCTTAATGATATACAACTATTGTTGAACGGGTCTAATCTACCACCGGTAGCGATTTGCGAAGAATATTTAGGATTAAATTTATTTCAGGCAACGATAGAAAAGTCCAAGGTGTTGATTTACTTATTCTTTGGCCCATTTAATTATATAGTTTAGTGAGTAACACACGTAATAAAATACTTAAAAAACTATTTGCTGACACGTAAAGTCTGCGGCGTGTGACGCACTTGCGATGTGTCGTGTAGTCGCCCGCGAAAACGACGAAACAACACTTTTCGGTCAACACTATAATACTCCTTTGTAAAGGTCGATAGATCTTCTGTCGGTACACGCAACGCAAAAGATTTGAAATCATTGTGGTACGATTTTAACTGTTCGACCCTTAACTGTAGCTTGGCCTTCCACTTCACATGTTCCACCACATTTCCAGGCCACGGGTTTCGGCTGGAGGGCTTCCGTTTCCTTTGCACTACCTCGATGAAATCCTCTGCTCCTCCTCGGAAGGAGCCTCGAGAGGCGGGCAGGCGCCTTGCATAAAGGCGCGCGGGGGAGGTCCTCGCGGGCTTATGCTGAGATGACGGTAGATAGGAAAGAATGAAAGAAAAATACACGTTAATCCGACCGATGATACGGATAATGTTGGACTTTTTGCTAGCTGGTTTAGTAAAACACTAAAACTTACATGGATATATAGAATTTTTATATATTGATACTTGTTTACATCAAGTTTTTTGAGTTCTCTAAAACCATCTATTTCCAGCCAGGTTTCTATTATATTACTGTGATATTTCACACTAACACTACTTCTGAAACCATGAACATCGATAGCCCGAAGCATAATTCTATCATAACTTTCCTAAAAGTAATAGCTTTTTGTACCGTACGCAAAACCAAAACGCGTGGGATCTCGCATCTCCGCAACATAATTGAACTCGCCATCTATGCCGATCTATGCTAATCCCGCTGCCACAACCACCAAACCCTTTTCATCTACACTCAAGGCAATACCACCTCTGCCTCTATGCAAATAAAGTCCAAATCTTTTGTAATGGGCAGCAACAAGTTTGTCTTCCAAGTTGTTAACTCATGTAGTGAATCACGAGAGATGACTCTTATTCCTCAGTTAGATAAGCTTGCAGTAATGAAGTGGGTAATGGAAGATAGGCGCGGCTATTTGGATTAAGATTGAACACGTTCGCAGGATATAGAATATGCTAATATTATTCGATTAGTCAGGTTGTCTAGATCTGTTGAACAAAAATTTAAACAAAAACTGAACTATAGAGAAAGGCGTTTTATAAACATACGAATTGTGACAATATCTGAAGAAGAGAAAATTTATAAATGACAATCCTAAACTTTTCTGACAAAGTGATTGTGCCCTAAGGGCTAAAACCATCATATTCACTCTCATACCTTATAATTGGCATGAAGTCCAGTTCAAGGCTAAAATGCGTGTGGTAGGCTCGTTAATTAGTAACCAATCCAAAATAACCTCCGTTTCTTTTTATTCGGAACACTTGAGAGAAATCACACCCCACAGCAAGACCGCTTTCAAAACATTTCTAAACATAACATTATTGCTAAAACTGTGGAAACAATCTCGTTCCCTGCAGCAACATCGTGAGCGGAACAAATAACAAAGCTGACCAATTCAGCATCGCTTCCAATTAGTCCGACTCAGTTCAAGTAGTTTGTCCTTAAACTCCTTATCCATTCCACGAACATGAGTTTCGCTAGGAGGCTGGCAAACAACTCATACAGGGTCTTGACTTCACTCATTGCACTAAGTATTATCTGTTATACTTATAATAATTACTATACTGTTGTTTATGGTCAGCTCCACTATGAAACAAAATATCTTCAAGGTTGTTGTTAATAATACATTCAGAAGAGTAGCTTTAACTATCTACGGTTTCGCGATTTTCGTGTTGAAATATCGTATCATGACTTTGAATACTTAGTTTTCTAAAGTAATTTTTCTAAGAATATGCATTACAAAAAAACGGATTCTACATTAACTTCATCGTTAGTTCTGAGTCCGAGCTTCAGCAAAGTTGCTCAGTCAGACTATTGGCATGATAGATGATTGATACCCTCGAGCTATCATTATGTCATCAATAGAGTCCACTTATCTAATTACACGGTGTCCTAAGCTTTCAATATCACAACATTCTTACTAGTTTTCATTTTGCATAACATTGTTGTTTTCCAAGACGTAAGTGTTCCGTTTAAACTTGTCATACAAATCCTATAATCCAATTAAAAGGATAAAAGGGGTGTCAGCCCTGTTGGCATTGCATTTATATACCGTTACGTAGACTCTGTAACAACCAATATCTTGGAAACTGGTTCAATGCTAGGCAGATACAAGTTTAGATACTGTTCAGATCAATGACTTAAATATCAAGTAATGTTGCAATTTATTGGGTAAATTGATAACTCTATTTATTTACAGCTGCGAGCTTATTAACAAGAAATGAAAGCAGTTTTATGAAGTATAACGTGATGCTTTCTTTCAATATATATATTATCTAAGGAATAACGAATTAAAAATCTGTAATTTTTTAGTACGTGACCAAAAAGCATGCAAATGACTGGAAATTCTAGTGGTCTTAACTTCGACCCAGAAAGTTCTTGATGTTTTCTTTATATAGCAGTCATTTTGTTAAAATTGCCACTAAAAGCGTAAGGTTTATAATCCAATGCGACGTGAAATAATCTTAAAATGCCATACCAAGCCACCATTTCCGTCCAGCTATGAGGATGGCATTTCTTATGGCATTCAACCTCGGAGAAGCTAATGAGCCTCAATAACGAGCTGAATTAATGGCCTGTAAACAAACCATAAATCATTGTTTACTAAATATGACCTAGATATAAGTTCTTTATAAATCAAGGTTCTTCTAATTCTTAGACGTTCTATGATGCAAGCGGAGTTAAGTTGATTGCTCGCTCACGATGCATGTTATAGAATACAGATTGAGTTACGTCACTCATTCGAGCTTTTTACGAGTTTTATTCCGTTTTATTAAACGCCTAAACATTATGGTTATAAGAATTATGTAAATATTATCAAATTGCAGCATTCGTCTTCATCTGTCGTTGTTACTAATCATTCCTAACCTCACTTTATAATTATTTTCAGGCGTCAATGGACCTACCACCAGATAAGGCAAAACTGCTCCGAAACTACGACCTGGAAAAGAAATGGGAGATCATCTGCGACCAGGACATGGTGCAAGCGAAGGACTCTCCAGCACACTACCTCAACAAGCTCAGGACTTATCTCGACCCCAAAGCTTCTAGGAGTCATAGGGTGAGTTGGATTTTACTTTATTTGATTGATTGTTGATTCGAGTATAACGGTCATAATAATGTCAAGGATGTTTCGGGTCTAAAAACTCCGTAATGGTTAAACCGATTTGTATAGTAGGTTGGGACCTAGAATAATAAATTTGACGTTTCAAAGGATTCTTGTGATTTTTATGAATAAATGAATATTGACTTTGACTTTGAGTGATATGAAATGGCAGGAGGTAGTTTTTGATATGTATAGAAAAAGAAAGAGGACTCTTTGCGGAAATCTAAGTACTCATCCGCCTCCAATCGTAGATCGTGGACAACAAATGGGCAATAACACAAGTTCGCTCTAAAATAACAGGGAAATCATGACTACAAATTACAAGACCACGGTGCCCTTCGGGCTTCGGGCTTCGGGCTTCGGGCTTACTGCAGCCCCATACCTCACCGAACCGTTAGAACTGGATACAATGGGTAATATATT
This sequence comes from Philereme transversata, assembly GCA_963924445.1. Lineage (NCBI taxonomy): Eukaryota > Metazoa > Arthropoda > Insecta > Lepidoptera > Geometridae > Philereme > Philereme transversata. The sequence goes on from OZ004345.1 coordinate 26,763,695, forward strand.
AGGGGATATCGGTGGAAAGTTGGCGCCTATGGGTTAATTGGATAAGTACCCTATGATCTTTATAGTATTTGCGGTAACGTGTTGCTCAGATGCCACCTGTTGCTGAAACTAGTACTGTGTCAGGGATGTGACTTGCATTACATGATTCATCTTACATGTATTTAATGACTTTGAATATCGTACGAGTATAATGCATTGGCTTGTCGTGATAAAAAGGAGCCCATGCGATTTGAATGAAATCTCTCAGATATGTTTCTATTAGTAAGATTTGTATTGTACTAAAGTATCCTATCTTGTCATAGGAATACATGAACTCCTCGATATGAATATACCTAGTCAGGTCATAAATTCTGTCACATGTTTAATATAAAATAATTGAAACAAGTTTATTCATTATGTAACCATTTATATACCGAAATGAACTTAACAAAACATAGATTCTTATGACACTAAAGTTTATTCAAAATGACCTCCGTGATTTTGAATACAGGCCTTCAATCTGCGCAGCCAGTCGTCTATCGCAGCACGAACGAGGTCCATGTCAATATCGGCGGCTGCCTTAATCAAGGATGTCTTGAGTGACTCCAAATTGGGATGTGGCTTTGAGCACACCTTTTCCTCCAAGTGTTGCCATATCTTGTAATCTAACGGATTCAAATCTGGACTGGAGGAGGGCCAGTCTTCGTGCCGGGTGAAGTCGATTTCACGCGCCGCCAGCCAGTCTTGTGTGCTCTTCGCTCTATGAGCTGGCGCCGAATCTTGTTGGAATACCCAGTGCCTGTTATTGAACATGGTATGAGAAACAGGTTCCACAAGGTTCGTCAGGACTGTATTTTGATACACAACTGCATTCGTTTTTACACCTTTCTCACAAAAATGTACCTCTGTTAAGCCCCAATAAGAAACTCCCAACCATACCATGAGCGAGGATGGAAAATGACCTCGTTGGACACGCGGAATACGGTTGCTCGCTTCTTCACTACTGTGTGCGTACACCTTATCATTTTGTTTGTTGTAGCTCTCTTCTATGGTAAAATTTTTTCATCCGAAAAAAGAATTTCCCGATATTTTTTTCCCACGTACCGCTTCAACAAAGCGCGGCATCTCTTCAGTTTCAGGTCCATTAGTCGAGCATTCAAACGATGTCTTGTTTTTCTTCGATATGCCCGAAGCCCTAAGTCTTCATTTAACACCCTTTTCACCGTGGTTCTGCTTAACCCCATCTGAAGGGCCAACAGTTTCTGCTTACGTTTGGGATTTCTTTGAATTCGCGCCTTCACAGCTTTTATCACTGCTGGAGTCCTAACAGACCGAGGGCGACCACTTCTTGACCTGTCATCTACACTAGAGTCTTCATTGTATCGTTTGATGGTGCGATAAACGAATCTTTTGGTTATATTCAAATTTTTCAGTATGTCAAAAATTTGAATTGGCGCGTAACCGCAACAATGCAACGCAATAATTGCAACACGGTCTTCTTTAAGCGTCCACTCCATATTTAAAAATGAGTAAAATTCTAAAAAGTATACATTTTTATTTTCATGAACAATTCGAAATTCGAATTCTATAAACTTTTTTGTGGCCAGCATTCTAAAAGAAAAGTTTTTACTGTGTGACAATACTTATGACCTGACTAGGTACATCAGATATGAAAGTGTTGCAACAATTCCAATACACCAGGACCGAGGCACACCGTTAGGAAATAGGAACAAACAATGGACAATAAATATAGCAGGAAAGTTATCGATAGAGTCAAACTGTGCAGCTAGAAAGGCTAATTGGGTGATTTTGTCTTGGAGAACAGTTAAGGTTTGCTAGTACCTATATAAAGCTAAAATCCTGCAAATTGTTAAAAAAAATCATAAGAATCGTCTGATAAAGGTTAAAAGTTGATTGAGTTTAAATACATATTACATATGTATATAGACGAAGATTTATCGGTGAATGGTTGATTAGTTGTAGTATAAATATTAGACAATAAGAAAACGTGTTCTTGGCCACTCTGCTTTAGGTTGAAAGTTAAGGTTTAGTGATGAGAGGATTTTATGGTTATCTAAATTCTTAGTCTTATGATGAACCAGAAGAAAAGTTGTGTCATCGTTTTAAAACGAGCATGTTGATGATGAGTTATTGAAAAGCAAGAGTCTTCTCAGAGTGTCGATGACATCATGTCTCAAATGCATTGAGATACGCCTGGCGTGGGATGTTTTATACTACGGGCATTCCTTTTGTGTAAACTAACCATCAGTGTCGTTTATATTAATAAGAATATTATCTGTTCTTTGAACAAATATATTTAGGTAGATGTGATACGAATATATTCCATATATTGTCTCGGCAGATCCCATCTATTTGTCCTGACTCTGAGCTCGATTCGGCCATCAGTAAACTTTTTATTTATCCATATATAGCGATATGGGTATCAAAAACCAGATCTTGATTAAACGATACCAAAAAAATATCTTAATTTAAACAAAACTGATCCGATATAACTGCAAACGGGCTTTTAGTTTGGCTGATTGGGCTGATTTTAGTTGATGTTGGTGTGGCATTAATGCATAATGCCACATGTTCAGCAGCAATAATTCCTTCTCTTACACATCCGCGCCAATATCACGCAATGCAAAACATCCTACTCACAGTTTTGTTTGAATAACACGCCAAGTACCGGCTCATCTTCAAACAAACCTAACAGATTGATCGATTTTAAACCACTTGTTTGCAAACGTATAAAAAAAGCAATTAGTGATTCGACCTGGTATCCAGCTGAACATTTTTTGTTGATCTTTCAATCAACATGTGAAATACACGATTGGATTTTTTATGGTAATCAACTGTGGTTTTTTAACGAATATAATAGACACTTCTGCTAATTCAAATTGTTAGAAAAATTGCATAGTAGGCGAAATAACAATTGGCCTAGATTACAATGTTTTTTATACATGGCCAACCGGAAAGTAATGATATTGCTCACAATGTTGCTTGAATACTTACATATTCGATATGCATAATCTAACATTGCAAGACGTAATCTTAAGACCAACGTGAGTTCCGCAATAGATTTACTAAAAGTACTTTACATATTCGATTCTATGTAAACGCACACAGTTTCATCAACCGACAGTAATAAATCGTCTCAAAACATATTCCCGGCGACACTCGTGGGAAACGACATGACATTTCACAACATTAATATAGAGGAAATGCGAGCTGCCAGTCTGCGGCTACAGTTTCATCACACTTTTCACTATCGCCATATGAGAAGTGGCTTTTAATTCCTTTGGGAGTAGATCTTTGTTTTGAAGAAACCATCTTACAAAATCTGAAAGTTGTTTACAAAACTATAGCAACTTTTAAAGAGTAATCTCAAAGTGGCAGACGGTAGAGAATATCTTAAATGTTATTTAAGTGAGATTTTTCTGTGTTACTAACTAAAATTATGGATCTGTCTGGTCTGAAATAAACGTTTTTATTATTTTTTATTATTAAATGTACGAATATCCCTCATCAACAGAACTATGTCGTATCCAAAACTGGTAGACGACAAAGAGTATGTAAATTTATTCATAATCTAAGTCCAGAGTTTATCATCAGCATCTGTCTAAAGAAGACCTTCCTAACCTCTTTTTAACATTATATGTAGGCGTTAAATAGATACATACAGCTCATAATAAAGCTCGTCTTAGGATTTTCCAAATGGCATCTAGGATGCAACGAATACTGAAAGTGAATCAAAGTTTCGAGCTCCGTCGTTTTTAGACTTTATCGCTCGTTATGTTTGGTACCTAAAGTGATATCTTAGCCTAAGGGCAAGCACTAATTTATAATCGAAAATACTGTGTGCATTGTCACAGCCCGTCAGGTATTTTCAAGTTCTGTGGACAATTCTTAAGGAGCCAAAAAAAATGTGTTACGCCACCTTCTCTTATGATGCGGTGCAGAACTTCAAATCGAAACAATATAATCTTACGATTGCGGCTTTCTCGGATCAGCTAAACATCTCTGATCCCAGATAAGGGCAATGCACGAACACCCTAACGTGACACGTAGAATAACGGTTAATTACCTGTATCCGATCAGATGTGATTAGATAGAGATTATCTGATTTACTGTGAGGGGTTTGACCCAAGACACCGAACCGGAATATAAAGCAGTTGAGATCAGTACTCGCTTTCTAAGATTGTGAGATAGAGATACCTACTAATGGTAATGATAATGTTTTTTTTGAATCACCACCAGCAACCCTACGTTTGAAAAAGGAACATCCGATATAGTTAGTAATAATGTCTTCGTTAACAATTGGTTCTAATGCCTCCTTTTTCTCTGGATGTTTTCTCTCGCCGTGGTAAACTTTTATTTGTTTTACTTTATTTGATGTGAATTTGGCGTAGTTCACCTGGATTTATATGGATACAAGATCTAAATATTGTGAGACTTCGATATCCACTACCTCTCAAGTTCTCAACATACCATGAAACACAGTATTGATCCAGGCCAAAGCATTAGGGTCGAATATCCCAAAGGTCGGGTCAAGCTCCCGTTGTACAATGATAATTTCTGACTCATACTCTCATGTCGTGTTCGTGAGGTCTGTCCCAAGTTAGGAACCACTGACATATAAAAACCACACTCCATTAACATAATGAAATTACTTTGCCTTCCGTCAAAACTTTATGATGTTCATTAGTTTTTTGTTAGAGTTATGGGTGTAAATGTCATTGTTGTGGACATTAGCCTTAATTCTGGGTTCTGTGAGAACCTATACCACGCAATGCTCGAGTTATATGGAATGCTAGGAAGGCCTATGAAGTAAATGAGAACCTTTGAAATTTAGGATTTGTTTTCTTTTTTCGTCCAGTCCAGCACCACGACCAAGGACCGGAAATTTCTTTGAAAAAGTCTCTACGAAATGCTACTTTTTAGCATGGTGGGTGACGACGGAAACTAACGGTCAGTGTACCTAGCCTACCTAATGACTGTAGCCTCAGGGCGTGAATCTACATTCTGTAGTTTTTTTACAGATTGATTGTACGTCATTTAGGAATAGGTGAACGACTTGCTCTGACCTTCTTTTATTATTTATGAAGAGTTCAGCCTCCCTATTATGTATCTTGAAAATCACCCGGTGACTATCGTTTGACAAATAAAACGCTTATCAACTGCTCAAAGTCAAATTTCAAATTTTCTCAAGAACTTGCAAACCACTCGGTGATCAATCGCTACGTGATTATCAAAATAGGGAATACGGGGCAGGACTGAAAAACCGGAAACCAACAATTGTAGACCCTCATTCTTTATTATATTGTACACAAATAGATTAAAAAACAATAAACTTACAATAACAAAGGCAAACTCATCCATCACTGGCGCAGTTAGGTTACAGAAAATAACTATCTACACAACAAGCGTAATGCACAGAATCGACATTTCAGAAGGAAATTAGAGCATTTTATAATTTTACCTAAAGTATCTCATTGCTTACTCCAAACTTCAAACCCATGGTGGGCGTACAACCATACACAGGCTCCGTATGGCGAGACGTATGTTAGTTCAACGTATAAGGACTTGCACTAATCTGATCGATCTATTTATGATTCTCCTTCTTTGGAGAGGAACTTTCTCTCGACTCAAGGTGCTCTAGAATATCGTGACCGACCTCTGACATTTGCATAGCTCGAAAGAATATGCAAGGGATTTCATGTAAAAAGGTTGCTTAGGAGATTTATTTACATAGCGCCTGATGGCCTGGTGGCAACATCAGCTGGGTAAAAGACGCAACACGCTGTAGTGCCTGGAACAGAACTTTAAGATGGAGTAGACTATAACCCAGCGCCTATATTATCTTCTCAGCTAGGTCAGCCTTAATCAGCAGGAGAGACAAATGGATACGTTAAAACTGGATTAAAATATATGGAATCCTTTTCTTTATGTTAGAACAGTATTTGCTTTTGTGTAAAAGTTGTTATAATCGATGAGTACTTTCACCCCTGAAAGTTTTGTCTACATACACAAGATATTTCGGGCGATAATTTGCTATTTCTTTAAAGGATTTATAATGGAAAGTAAACCTCGTCCAATTGTCAATACAATTCAATCAGCTCGTGAAACGCTAAAGGATTTTTATATGATATCATTTTCACGTCTGATTTTAATTGCTTTCAGAAAAGAAAAATGGTTGGTGATTCGACATCCACACAAGTTCTCAGAGATCTGGAGATATCGTTACGGACCAATCACATAGAGTGAGTATCTTGTTATGATCAGCGCATGATATTTTTGGTCAGGGAATGAATATAATATTAGCCTATTCGCCTAGATTAATATTAGAAGATAGATATTAGCTATAAAGCCCTACAATTAACTTGAGCAGGGCATACTTCGGTAATGCCGAACGTACGTTATTTGAGAGTATAGAATAACTCGTTATTCTTTTTAAATCCACATTTATTGAGAGAGGACTCATTGGCCGTATGACTTAACCTTTGATGGCGATATTTGTGGTCAGACTCTCCACGTCACAAAATGCACGGTGACAAATACTATGGTTTTATGTGTTTTCCAGATGGGTGAGAGAATTCCTGAACGACCAGAACCAAGGGCTGGACGTGCTGATAGACTACCTCAGCTTCAGACTGAGCATGATGAGGCATGAGCAGAGGATCGCGCTGGCGAGGAGTCATTCCAGCGACGGCATTAACCAAGGTACATTATTTTAATCTAAATAATATGATGGGTTGTGAACAGGGCGCCGACCACAATCTTTTAGAAAACCATCATTTTTCAGGAGCGTTTTGTTTCAAGCTTGAAGCAACATTACTTCGATTTAAACCACAAAACTTTTAAACATTACTGTTATAATGTTAACAATGTTATACATTTAGTGATTTATAGTGATTACACCACGCTCAGTATAAAACATTGCGAAAATAAATACGATTTAGTTACTTTTTAGGATAATTTTATGATTTATTTGATCTCTAATGTGAAACGTTTTGAGTGAACGATTTATGGCGACCGACGTCACCAAAACTGCTTCGCCATTACAATAATAAAGTAACCTTACTAATTGAGGGTCATTGTACGAAATGTTAATGTAATATTGTTTAATATTGCTATAAGAGTTTGAGGTTGACCCCCAGTACCTAATACATCGGATATTCGGCTATCACTCAATTTACTCTTTATATCGAGGGAAAGTAAATCTTGGTACCACCTAGGGTTCTTCATACAAAACTCCTTTCACCATTCCATCTACCAGACATGACATTTTCTATTCAGCAGTCGCCTTATCCTGGCTATTGGTGATGTCATGAAATAAAAGATGGGAAAGGTATCCCTCCACACTAATGGAACGAATTAGTTCCAGAAAGACAATGAGCGAAGTCATGAGTTGTTGATGATTTTACAATAAAAGTAATTCTATTTTTAACTCCCCAGTCAACACCACAACATCAGAATGCAGCGGGCCCACCGATGACAGATCCACCCTCACAGCCACGTGGAGGCGTCGGGCTAGATCAGCTGACTCCGACGGCGAAGGTGCGGCAAGTCCAGCTGTGGCCAGGAGACGAACGAGACACGCTGCCAGGCTTAACATGGGCGCTTCCACTGACGATATCCATGTATGCATTATGTGTATGCGTGCTATTATGAACAACAAGGTGAGTAGCGTATAGATCGACTATGCCCATGACGGACCATGTCAACGAAAAAAAACAATATTTATAGTTGATGAATTTGCAAGAATTTAATATTAGGTAAACAGGGGGTCTACCCAAAACCGAAAAACTTGACAAGTGGTCTATGAAACAAAAAGTTTGAGGACGCCTGGTCTAGATACTAGTCTAGTCCTGTCCAATCTTTAGGATGCAGGCGCGTAGAAAGGGTCCTACCGAACAACCTACATTTTTATGTGTCACATTTGTGCCAACGACAATACTGATAAACATGTTCTAAGTCTATTTTGTACAACTGTCAAGTTGCGGTGATTATTTAATTAAAATATTAAAAACGCTGTCTTTTTATAATAATCACCGGAACTTGACTGTTGATCTGATGACGAAGGCTGAAGAGATACGATAGAACTCCTCGACATGTGTAATAGGCATGCTTGATAAACTGAGATGCAAAATGATTCGATCCAAACTGAGGGAAAGATGTTTGTATGATACCCTCGATCAATAGAAAAAATCTAGTGTCTTGTTAGGACTGTGGTAGCTTTTGAATGTTTTTTATTTATTTTTAAATATTATTTCCAGTACGGTTTCAACATGGTGATCCAGCACCGCGAAGCCATCAACAGCATAGCGCTATCTCTCGTCCATCATTCGCTCCGAACCAAAGCGCTGGTGCTAGAACTGCTGGCAGCGATCTGCCTCGTGAAAGGCGGCCATCAGATCATACTGTCCGCCTTCGATAACTTCAAGGAAGTGGTGCAGGAGCCGAGGCGGTTCCATACCCTGATGGACTATTTTATGAACTATGATAACTTTCATATCGAGTTTATGGTTAGTGAGATCTTGTAGTTTAAGGTTATGATCAAAGCAAGCTTTGTATATATTGTAAGTTATAATTAGTTATTGTAATGAAGATATAAGACAGCTTAACGTGGGTGTTATCGGGTCTAGCTGCTTCGTGCAACCCAGTTGTAGTAGCGGAAGGAGTATAGCTTACAAGTTAAAAACGAGCCACGAGAAATGAATTTTTTTAAAGAAAAAGATGTAATTGCGTATGTTTATGTGTTATTATTTCACTGTATAAGACAATTTGATCACTAACTCATCTGATAGTAAGTGATGGTGTGGTCGAATATGGAGCACGCTTGCCTATAAATAACCTGTTCACTTTGGACTCGAAAATTCCTTGATTCTAGTGTTCCTACATAAAAATGAAAGGCGTACGAAGCGAGCCGCGTTGCACTGCCAGACTGCACTATTGATTGTAATTGTTAAAACCTGTGGCGCAATTCGTCTCCCACCGTTTCATAATTGGAACCAAATGGTTAACAGACAAAAAAGCAATAAAGAGGACATGTACAAAGTCGACATAAATAATAGTTAACCGTGTCTGCTATCCGCTTGTGGAACTCTCTTCCTGTATAAATCCGCTGGGCCGCCTTTATGGGAATCTTCAAATCCAAACTCTATATCTCACACTTTATCTCTCTTCAAAATAGCCAACAAAATTAAGCACTTGATTTAGGTAATGTGTATTAATATTAATTTTGGTATGTTTATTTTATATTACCTAAGCTAAAATTTGTGTATCTATTTTCTGGCACTACCACTTTATCTGCACTACACAAAGGTTAACGGAAGAAAATGCTAATTACCATTAAGTTCGCCTATGTATTATTATTTAATCATAGTCTTGATTTAGGATATTGAACTTTACCTAATCAGATTAAATTTCTTTTCAGGTGGCATGCATGCAGTTCGTGAACATAATCGTCCATTCAGTGGAAGATATGAACTTTAGGGTGCATCTGCAGTATGAGTTCACGGCGCTCAAGCTGGACGACTATCTGGAGAGGCTGCGGCTGTGTGAGAGTGATGATCTTCAGGTAAAATACAAAATTAAAACTACTCATTTGAAGTTACCGTTGAAAAAAGTGGGTGATTGATTATCTCGTGAAATTTTGGAGATCTTAACTTTGAATAAGCTTCGTCTGAGATGTGAAGCAATCTCAAGGACTAATTTATCAAAAATGGAGCCCTGAGTAAGTTGAGTAAGAAGCTAGCGTGGTATGGGCATGTCATGTGGAGGGAAGAAAATAATTCTTTATTGTACACAAATAGATTTACAGACAAAAACACCTTACAAAATGGACATGGACAAAGGTGAGCTTAACCCTGATAAGACTTTTCTTCCAGCAGCCTTTGAAGATAGAGATAGTTGATTATAGTGGTGGGTACGTGCACAGAAAAAGACATTGGAGTAAAATACTAATAAATACTTATAGTTATAATATATACCATAACAAATAAAATACTATCAAATAATAATCATGTGACTAAAAGAGTGTTAGATATGAGTGTGGATGGATATAGAAGTAGAGGAAGGCCGAAGAAGAGATGGATGGACTGTGTGAAGAATGATATGGGTAGGAAAGAAGTGACAAAGGAGATGACGGCTGATAAAGAGGTATGGAAGAAAAATACACGTTGTGCCAACCCGACGTAATGTGGGAAAAGGGCAGGAAGAAGAAGGAGCCCTGAGTAGTTGTAATATGCTGAACTTAATCTTAACATAGGATGGGCCACCTTTCAGTGACGGATCACTGCAAATAATGGAAAATTTCGAAATCAAACTGTTGTTATTATTATTATTAATCATTTATTTTGATCAAAGTATTAGGATCATAGGTACAATTGTGTTAATACGTATAATTATAATTTCTTAAATATTTATTGAGTAAGATTCGGTATCTGGTTACTGGTATCTACTACTGGTACTATCTGTATCTGGTAAGAGTAAACACGCCCGTTAAGGAAAACTGTTTTTGTTACAGGTTCAAATCTCAGCATATTTAGACAACGTGTTCGACGTGGCAGCGCTGATGGAAGACAGTGAAACGAAGACGGCGGCTTTGGAGAAGGTCAACGAGCTGGAAGACGAGTTAGGACACGTGAGTACACAGAATGCTTTAAGCATTTATTTCTCAAAAGAATTACAAGTTATCTAAAAAATAAAGAGGGTATGCCATTAGGCGTAGCAAACTAACTTATATACTTTACTGTTTGTAAATTAATACGATGTTCCTAAAATATTTATATTACTGTTTTACAATAATAATATGTGGGTAGTTCTGTATTTAAAAAAACATAAATCGGACCAGTGCGTAGAAGTGAACCGTACCTAGCATGCAACGAAAGGAATTTTTACTAAGGCTCTAGTCACACACAGTCAACTACGATGCTAACGCGTGCCACAGTGTAAGAGCGGAGCGTGTCTCAAGCATGTTATATATTATTTTAGCATCTATTCAATCAGAATCAGAAATATTTAGTGCCAAAGGAAACTTTATTTTCATAACAGTATGTATTACATAAAGCACTTTAAACCCCTAGAGGTTTGTTTCAAACACATAAAAACACTATTTATACTCTGTAGAGGTTATTTTAGCCGAAATCGTTACTGGACTCTGTCAACAACTGTTTGCCAAACCCTTAAAATCGAAACACAACAATGCTTGTTGTGTTTCGATTTGAAGGGTATTATGGGTCCAGAAATTACAAGCACATGAAGCTTTAAATTGTATGCCTCAAGTTGATGTGCTCAGGGCAGTGTAGTGCACGTTTATATGACCTACAAGGATATGCTTTGTTATAGGCAATCTCCAGGTAGTATTAAAAAAAACTAAATTATTTTATTTTCTAGGCACACGAAAGGCTAGCTTCGTTCGAGCGAGAGGCGATCGCGAAACTGGGCACGTTAGAGTCGGAGTTAGCACAGGTGCGGCAGGAGAGGGACCAGCTTGCTGAAGCCAGGAGACAGGTCGTTGAAGAGGTCTGTTCAAACTATTTAACTTTGTTTTAGGAGTCGGGGTCAGTTGAAACTATTTAACTCCGTCTTGAGAGAAGGGGTCAGTTGAAACTATTTAACTGCGTCTTGAGAGAAGGGGTCAGTTGCTACCCAAACGGGCAGACAACGTTTTCTGACGGATGCGATTTGCAATAATTGGCGCTGTTTATAATTTATGACATTTATTTTAGTCCACGCGAACGAAGTCGTGACTCAGTTTGTGTGTCTAAAAGTTAAACATAAAAAAAGAAAGAAATAACACCTAGTATTAGCATAAATTGCATCGATGTCTATTATTGAAAATGAAATTATATTTAATACAGCAAAACAGAAATTTTCAAACAAGGTTTACAATTTGACACAAGTTATAGTAGTATTATGACGATTTATTTAGTTTACATTTGTTTTTCGTTTACAATTGAGTGTACGTTTCAGGTTTCGACGCTGAGGCGAGCGCAGCAAGACTCTCGGAACAGGCAGTCGATGCTAGAATCCAAGGTGCAAGAGTTGGAGACTCTCACTAAATCCTTACCGAGGGGGGCTTCTAGTAAGTTAACTAGTTTAGATTATTTGTTAGTAGTTAAATTATTTATATAATAGTTTATTGCACAAAATACACGTAAAATATATAAAAGGTGGGGTTATTGCTAAAAGAATTTTCTACCTGTCAACCTCAGAGGTAGCAAAAAAGGTTTACGCGCTGGCTTAATAAATATTAACTTATTGGTAGTTGCACGTATTGAAACACACTGTAACGATTAAACAAACGTTTATTAAATTGAGTAGCAAAATATTGATTGACTCACATGGCTACTTTCTATTTTGGAACATAGGTAGAATAAGACCTGTAGTAAAATTTAGGCTACTTTTAAGATTTTTAACCATCCCATTTTTGGGATGGTTTTTAAATCTTAGAATTTTCCGTAAGTGTTCGGATTACACTATAAATATAAAATACTATAAGCTACTTTTATTTAACAACCACGCGTGCGAAGCCGCTGCTGGAAGCTAGTCATACATTAAAGGTCAGATAATGTTATTTAATTCTTTCTTGTTCAATAAACCTCCAACGCAGATTTTGCTTCAATTTCAAAAATAATTTTTCCACAAGATCTAGGACTTTAGAATAGTCATTTTCCAGGTCAATAGGTTCCTAACATCATTATCTATTTCCAGTGGGTGCTATATCGTCACACGCGCTGTGCAACGGCAACGGTCCCGTCACAAACGGCCACTCCCCCTCCCCTCCCTCTACGCTCCCGAACGGCGACACCCCGCACAGCAAACCCGTGCCCCCTCCCCCGGCGCCGTGCCCTCCCCCTCCCCCCGCGGCACCGGCACCCCCGCCCCCACCGCCCCCGCCCTTGTTCCATTCCGCGCCCGCCCCGCCGCCGGCTCCCCCCGCGCCTGGGCAGATGCTGCCCCCGCATCACACGGACGCTATGACTATCAAGAGGAAGGTCGATACTAAGTATAAGCTGCCGACGTTGAATTGGATCGCGTTGAAGCCTAATCAGGTTAGTGTATTATATTATCACAGCAGCTAGCTTCGCTCCAAAGTGCGGAAAAACCAATATTTGTCGATGTGCGATTCTTCTCGTATTTAAAGCTTTTAGAGTGCATCGAGTTAAGCCTAATCAGCAGTGCTAGTACGGAGCATGGTCGACAAAATTGACGTTTAAATTCAACAAAATAATGAAAATTTTGCTAATCACAAATTCTCGAATTTTCCCACTTCGTCGAGGAATATTAACACCTTTGTCGAATGTAAATGTCAATAGAAATTTAAGCCCAATGATTTTGGCCGGCACACGTGCCCCAAAGGCCTACTCTAATACACCTAAGTACGAAATTTCGTGTTTTGTTTCGTTCGAGTGGTACTTTAATCAAATAAATGTTTATTATAAAGATTTATAAAACTGGTAGGTTCGAGGCACAATCTTCAACGAGCTGGACGAGGAGCGACCGCGGCGCAGAATCAACTTCACAGAGTTCGAGGAAAAGTTCCGCATCGGCGGCGTGTGCGCGGCGTCACACGACTCCAACGACGACACGCTCTCCTCTTTCCCCAGCAAGCGCTTCCGCAAACCCGACACCGTGTCGCTACTAGAACATACTCGGCTAAGGAATATTGGTAAGTGACGTCACTATGTACACTCCAACGACGACACGCTCTCCTCCTTCTCCAGCAAGCGCTTCCGCAAACCCGACACCGTGTCGCTACTAGAACATACTCGGCTAAGGAATATTGGTAAGTGACGTCACTATTGTACACTCCAACGACGACACGCTCTCCTCCTTCCCCAGCAAGCGCTTCCGCAAACCCGACACCGTGTCGCTACTAGAACATACTCGGCTAAGAAATATTGGTAAGTGACGTCACTATTGTACACTCCAACGACGACACGCTCTCCTCCTTCCCCAGCAAGCGCTTCCGCAAACCCGACACCGTGTCGCTACTAGAACATACTCGGCTAAGGAATATTGGTAAGTGACGTCACTATTGTACACTCCAACGACGACACGCTTTCCTCCTTCCCCAGCAAGCGCTTCCGCAAACCCGACACCGTGTCGCTACTAGAACATGCTCGGCTAAGGAATATTGGTAAGTGACGTCACTATTGTACACTCCAACGACGACACGCTCTCCTCCTTCCCCAGCAAGCGCTTCCGCAAACCCGACACCGTGTCGCTACTAGAACATGCTCGGCTAAGGAATATTGGTAAGTGACGTCACTATTGTACACTCCAACGACGACACGCTTTCCTCCTTCCCCAGCAAGCGCTTCCGCAAACCCGACACCGTGTCGCTACTAGAACATGCTCGGCTAAGGAATATTGGTAAGTGACGTCACTATTGTACACTCCAACGATGACACGCTCTCCTCCTTCCCCAGCAAGTGCTTCCACAAACCCGACACCGTGTCGCTACTAGAACATACTCGGCTAAGGAATATTGGTAAGTGAAGTCACTATTGTACACTCCAACGACGACACGCTCTCCTCCTTCCCCAGCAAGCGCTTCCGCAAACCCGACACCGTGTCGCTACTAGAACATACTCGGCTAAGGAATATTAGTAAGTGACGTCACTATTGTACACTCCAACGACGACACGCTTTCCTCCTTCCCCAGCAAGCGCTTCCGCAAACCCGACACCGTGTCGCTACTAGAACATACTCGGCTAAGGAATATTGGTAAGTGAAGTCACTATTGTACACTCCAACGACGACACGCTCTCCTCCTTCCCCAGCAAGCGCTTCCGCAAACCCGACACCGTGTCGCTACTAGAACATACTCGGCTAAGGAATATTAGTAAGTGACGTCACTATTGTACACTCCAACGACGACACGCTTTCCTCCTTCCCCAGCAAGCGCTTCCGCAAACCCGACACCGTGTCGCTACTAGAACATACTCGGCTAAGGAATATTGGTAAGTGACGTCACTATTGTACACTCCAACGACGACACGCTCTCCTCCTTCCCCAGCAAGCGCTTCCGCAAACCCGACACCGTGTCGCTACTAGAACATACTCGGCTAAGGAATATTGGTAAGTGACGTCACTATTGTACACTCCAACGACGACACGCTCTCCTCCTTTCCTAGCAAGCGCTTCCGCAAACCTGACACCGTGTCGCTACCAGAACATACTCGGCTAATGAATATTGGTAAGGGACTTCTTTTTATTTTTATACTACTATGGTGGTAGCAAACAAGCATACGGCCTACCTGATGGTAAGCGGTTACCGTAGCCTATGGACGTTTGTAACACCAAAAGTATCAATCGCGTGTTGCCGACCCTTTAAAATTTTTAAAACGTCCTTTTTGAAGAACACCATACTGTAGTCCCTGGGGAAAACCTCACTGTTAATAGGCTTTAAAAATAGGAATAAAGGATTACCTGGGGTAGGAGTAATGGTAGAGGATCGCTTTGTTGGCCTGCCGCCACGTCATGTGTTCGCGATGATAATCAAAAGAATAACGAAAAGAAGATATTCTCAGCTATGGAATATTGCTAAGTATTGTTGAGACTCGCTTTGCTCCCATTTTTATGTTACTGGGCATAACTAGAGGCATGGGAACTTTTTAAGTTAACCTGTTCCATTGTCAGATTCGGCTAAAACATCGGTAGGAGACTCAATCACAGTATTTGTTGAGGCTCGTTTTGATTGCATGTTATCTTGTCGCCGCATATTTTTGGTGAACTCTACACATCACTCTCTCAACAAACTAAACTGACACATGTTTCTTTTTCACAGCAATATCAAGAAGAAAGCTAGACACGCCCGTAGAGAAAGTAATGACTGCAATCAACAACCTAGACCTCAAACAGCTACCACTAGAAAGCGTGGAAATCCTCCAACGGATGGTGCCCACAGAAGCTGAACAAAAAGCTTACAAAGAATACGTTTCCGAGAAGAAAAACATCAACTTACTAACCGAAGAGGACAAATTCCTGATGCAGTTAACGAAAGTAGAACGTATATCTGCTAAGCTTAGTATCATGAGTTATATGGGCAATTTCTTTGATAATATTCATCTTATTACTCCGCAAATACATGCGATTATATCGGGCTCCTCGTCTGTGAAGTCTTCCAATAAACTGAGGAATGTTCTGGAGATCATTCTTGCGTTCGGAAACTATTTGAACAGCAGGTAAGTAAACTTATTGTAACTTTGTTTAAAAAACTGAGGAAATATCATCATAATATCAGTCTTAGGATGTGAACTACTGAACATAGGCCCCCCGCCCTCCTCCATAGATTTCGAAAACGACCGATCTTGCGTAGCCTATACCCAACGGCTCCCAACAACCTTTATCAGGTCTTTCCTTGCGCTTTCCAGTGCGTGAACTCTACTCTAGAATATTTCTGCCCGAACACCGTTTCTTCTATGTGCCTCCCCTTGCCACTTCAGCTTGCTAATCTTCTTGTATATGTATGTTAGTGACTTGTGTTTGTGTACGGATCTCCTCAGTACTTTTTTGACCTCGTAGAGAAACACTAAGCACAGCCCTCTCTATAGCGCGCTGAGCGACCGCGAGCCTTCTTATGAGGCCAACTTACAACTTATGGTATACGCCAAGACTCGTGGGAAACGGCGCCAACCAATTCACATGTTTGTTTCCTTTTCGTAATTGTTTAAAAATTAGTGTTATCGATAGGTACTCGGCGCATCACTAACGGCTCCCGTAAGGGCTGCAAGAGCAAACGAGATAGCAATATCATCGTCGCTTGGCTCATGTCTATGAACCCGTCTGCCAGGAGCGTTTGCGTCTAGTATAGTAATAACGGTATACAAACCGAATCTTAGCGCTAAACAGAAACCATCTCTGCATTATAGTCGGAGCCCTGACTGGACACTGTCGGCTTAATAAGCACATGCCCAAGCTAGGGCTATGCGATACACAAACCTGCAGATTCTGTAATGAGGCGGCAGAATCGCCCCTACATCTGTTAGGCGAGTGTGCTCCATTAATGCGCAAACGTACCATTTATCTGGGCTAACATATTCTTAACCGTAATCACCCCTAAGAATATCCTACAGTTTTAGCAGCTGTAGGGAACTGAACTTTAAATGCCCCCATAACCTAGAGGCAGCATAAAAACAAGTTGCAATAACAATTGTCCTCGTGGCCGCAGTGAAACAAAAGCCGCAAAAGCTAATGAAAAAAAAAATAGTATAGTAATATTATTTTGTATGCTTTCAGTAAACGAGGTCCGGCGTACGGTTTCAAATTGCAATCTCTCGATACACTTCTGGATACAAAATCTACGGACAAGAGGATGTCTCTGTTGCACTACATCGTGTCCACCATCCGACAGAACTTCCCCGAACTCATGAACTTTGATACAGAGCTGCTGTACATCGACAAGGCTGCTCAGGGTGAGCTTTAAAATTGTTTTGATACCAGTTGACCTGCGACTCTCTTGGATCTAAAAAGTTGACAACTGGTTGCGTACTAGGAAAAGATACACCTCTATCACACGCATTTAAAAGTTTTCAGAACTGCCTTGTTGGCAACCGTTGCTTAGTAAGGTTACTATCCCATCGGAAATAGTTATGTACCGGCAAAAAGTAAACAATTCTCAGCCGCAACTGGTTGCAAAAGATAATTGGCATAGAGGCGGAAAAACACTCCTGTTCCGTTAAACACGTTTACTTTTATTGGTGTTACTTGTTGGAATGGGAAGATCTCGGGATAACGTACACTGGCTAAATTGCTGTTTTGGGAAAGAACTGGTTGTAGTACTTATAATGTAATGTTGTTTGGTTTTACCTATTTCGTCCCACTGCTGGGCGAAGGTCTTCCCCAAATCCTTCCAATCATCTCTGATCTTAGCCATCCCCCACCATCCTCTCTCAAAGCATCCAGATCGTCCCGCCAACGTGTTCTTGGCCGACCACGACGTAACGTAATAATATTTATTTAATGTTGTTATGTAATAATCATCATCATCTCAGCCCACATCCACCCACTGCTGGGTATATGCCTCCTCGTTATCACGCCACTCTCTCCGGACCTGTGCCAAGCAACTCCTTCCCGCAACTCTCGCGATGACGTCCGACCATCTGGTTGATGGTCTGCCAATTGGTCTGCGCCCTTCTCGCGGCCACCACTCGGTTGCTACCCTTATCCATCTTCCGTCTTTCCTCTTTTTGCCAAGTGTCGCGGCCATCTCCACTTCAGCTGGTTAATCCTTCTACTCTTATCCACGACTTTATTCTGCGTCGTATTTCGATGTGGGGTATTTAGTCCAATAGAGAGATGCCTAACATAGCACCGCTCCATTGCTCTCTGAGCAATTTTAATAGTTTGAACAAATTCGTTCGTGAGCGGCCATGTTTCAGCACCGTTATAATATTTATTATTTTTCCAGTGTCTCTCGAAAATGTAGTGAGTGATGTGTGCGAGCTAGAGCGCGGCATGGAGGCGGTGCGGAGGGAGTGCGAGGCGCGGGACTCGCTGCGCACTGCGCCGCTGCACGTGCTGCGAGACTTCCACGCCAACGCACACGACAAGCTGCGCCGGCTGCGGCACGAGACTAAACACGCACAGGTACAACAGAGGGCGCTCCGGCTCAATTGCGTCGTATTTATACCCCGCGCGTTCTGGAACATTCAGGGACGCGTTTGTTCAGTGTCATTTTGTAATGCCTACTATTACTTATTCTGTGACAGGCTTCGGCTTAACTATCTATCAACAGACAATACAACTGGTAATAAATGAGATATAATTTGTTGTCAGGACTCGTTCGCGTCGTGCGTGGAGTACTTCGGCGAGGCGCCGCGCGGCGTCGACGCTAACGCTTTCTTCTCGCTGCTCGTACGATTTACGAGAGCGTTCAAGGTAACATTAAAAAATAAATATAGCTGGACATTTCACATAGAGCTATCTACTATTCCCAAACTAAGCAGAGCTTGTACTATTGGGACCAGATAACTCATAGAATACTTATATACTTTTTTTTGTAAATACATACTTATAATAATAATAATACTTACGTAGCGCAGTGAGTGAATAGGCGGTTGAGACGTAGGAGGGTGCGGGTTCGACACCCGCCGCGGAACAAATGTTTGTGTGATCTACAGATATGTGTTCCAGGTCTGGATATTTTTCTATATATTATAAGTATGTACTTATTTACAAAAAATGCATAAAAGTATTCTATTAGTTATCTTTTAGAACAAGCTTTGTTTACTTTGGGACTAAATGGCGCTGTGCGAAATGTCTAGCAATATTTATTTTGTTTATTTATATGGGCCGTAGAATTAAGTTTTAACATCTTGTTCTATTCTATTGTTGCCTGAAATAAAGATTTATTATTATTAATTTGTCACAGTGATATATTTAAATATTTTACTTATAATATTTCAGCAAGCGGATACGGATAACGAACAAAGACGGCGGCTGGAGCAAGCGGCGCAGCAAGCCGACCATGTAGACCCCAACAAAACCAAGATCATGCAGAAGAAACAACAGGTACGCAAACTGACCTTATTGTCAAAGCACAAAGGTTCATTCTGCTCTCTAACCAGTGGCCATCACAGTTAAATAAGTGACAGGAGTTTTAAACCTCTCAATAATTTCGTTTCCCCTTTTTACAACACATTTTTTAAAGGTGATATTTAAAAAAATTGTTAAAGCTAAAGATTAATTTATTTGCGATACATTAGTTACATTCGTTTTGATTTTTTTGAAAAAAAAAGTTGTTAGTTGGTAATAAAATAATCTAGGTGATTACAGATATTATACATTAATTTTATTATCAGTTAATTATACAAAAATGAAAACAATGTGAAGTCATTGTAATTTTGTCTAGTAAATACTGGTGTAAAAATTCGTTGTAAAAAGGTTACCTGGAAGATATCACAGCTATAAGGCTATACATTATAATGTAATTTAGTCTGGTTAGTATTTGTATGAACTGGTTACAAAGTTATATCTATCGATCTAAAGGACTATTTTATTGTATTATTTTTAAACTTAAACTTTCGTGTTTATTTAGTAAAGTTTAATATGCTATTCCTAACGAATGGTCCAAGTTTCGCTATTTTTCTGTACTACAAAACTGATTCTACAAAAGACTTTAAAATGCACTTTTTAACTTCTAATGGCGTGTATCTATCTATATTCGTCGGTAACCAGCTACGACTCGTTTCTCCTTGAAAACGTGTCAAAAGTTTGACACTTTCAAGGAGGTACGAGCCGTAGTCAGTTACCAGCGGATATAGGAACCCGCCATAAATGAGATCCCTACTAAATTAAATTTTTCGTTCTGTATATTTATTTAATAACATGAATAGTTGCATATAAAGTAATAGCAATGAATAATATATTGCTTTTTAACTTGTACAAAGCTTCAAGGTGAATGGCGTTTAGATTTTTGCTGCATTTTACTAGACAACGGCTGGATTATTTTTGATTGAACTTTTGTACTTACACTAATGTGTTTTTCGATGTTCTTTTTTATGGACACGTCATATTTTAGCTAATGTGTTCACATTAAAATATATTATGATCGATTTTGTTCCAATTTGTAACTAAAATATGACGTTTTCTAAATATTTGCCGTATTTACAAATAATTTTTCAAGAGTTTGAGGTGTCTACATCTCTTATGAGTTTTTTCATTGTTTTTTGGTGATGGTATAATGTTATGGCAACACTAATTTCATTATTTCAAGCTCAACCTAAAAATATCTTCCTAAAGCTGTGAATACCACCTATGCGTGACAGAGGGCAACAGAGGGTATGTCTGTCGCCTTATAATTTCTAGAAGAAATCATCTCATTATATCTATCTACCGCGGTGATGGTGGTACCATAATTTATTTTGAAAACTATCCTCAGATGGTAATGACGGCCGTATCATTCATAAAAAGTGCGTTTTAGGTGGTATACACGACTCTATAAAGATAAAAGGATACAAGTTAGCGTTGCCATATAAAACATTAGTCTAAATAGGTGATGGTAACTCCATACAATTATCTCACAGAGGTTTAACTACGCGGCAGTGAGCGCCGGGCTCTTGCAGCAACACTTGACACAGTTGAGGCACAGCCTAGACCCGGTCTAACCTCGGTCTAACCGCGGTCTAACCTAGGTCTAAGGCCTATGGAGTAAGTCGATCAGTTGTTGCGGGGTCAAAGAGTGTGTTACTAACTGTTCCGTGTGGTAGGTTGTTGTGCTGGTTTAGATGACGCTCTTGTACAAATGGGTTCAAAACAAAAATAAAATGTTTAATTTGCCGTAGAAAAATGTTAAACATTAAAATTGCGGGAGGCCGGTAAACAATGACAGTTTAAATATATGCGGTATCTGGTAGGCATACAAAGAATTCATTAATTAATATTTATTTTGTAACTTTATTATAATTATTTGGAAGAACTCGAGAACTTTATACTACGTTGCTTAAATATAAGCAACCAATTAGGACGGTCACATACAATCGGAATTCCGTTTTGGAATTTCGAAGGCAGCAAATCCATACAAAATCAAGGACCCCCGTCATTTGCCTGGGCTGGATCATTGAACGAGCGGGGTTGTTGAACGGCTCGTGGTAACTTTTTAGTAATCTGTGGCATTGTAAAATACTCTAGTTCTCTAAGATATCGTCGAGCAACATTTTATAATTTTGATCATAAAACAGGACTATTTTACACATTTATTTTTGTGTAGAAAACGTCCCTTCAATACAATTAGTTTAAATTGCAAAATCCTATATATAGAGCGAACGCGGCGTCCGCGTTGCGGTGTCGCGGCGAGCTCGCCGCAAACACGTTCATAAATCGCCAGTGTGATAACGTCTTTGCACAAGTAACTTTTTAACAAAAATATAACCGATTTAACCACACTACTGAACGGATTTCGATGAAATTTCTTAGAGACCAATCTGAATGTATATCCTTTCAAATAAAAAAAGATTTTTCTAAATCGGCTGATAAATGACGGAGTCCTGAGGTTACAAATATAAAAAAATATACAACCGAATTCAGACCCTACTCCTTTTTTTGAAGTCGGTTAACAAAAGCTACAATATTATGTTACTAGTTAATAGAAAAAAATGGGTTGTCTATGTCAGAGCGTCATCTCTGCACACAATCGTTTTGAGTGACTAATTCGAATAGAGGTTTGAACGCATGTTTTTGGGAAAAGGGGATTCGCTGAGTAACCACCACGCGAAACGCATGCGGCACTCGACCACAAACAAATATCATAGTCTACGGTCATTAAAACAGAACGTATGGTGTAGAAATTAGGGTCGATTTTGTTTTGGCCATGTTTTGTTAAGGGAAGTTAGTATAGTCGCGTGATACCATCTGGGTTTGCACTGCATGATATTATAAGGTTAACAATTCTATTCAATATCGAGAGGTGATGTCTCCGAAGTAAAACGTGTCAGCGATTTGTCGATTTATAGCCGAACAAACATACAAACTCACAAACTTTACTGTATAATATTAGTAAGTATAGAATTAGATGGTCTATACATATTGAAATGTAAATGTATGTTTGAACTTTTGTTTCAACGCTGCACTTGCATGGATTAAACAGGGAATGTCTATTTACTTTTATGTATATAAGAAGTATATAACGCCTTATTCACTTGCTGGATTTCTGCACATGTGTGTTTTTATATGCTAGCTTACTTAATATTCGTGTATGGTTAATATGTAGTTTTTGTTGCTACATATTTTATTATTTTTTTTATAAAATTAGGACCTTTCTTCATCTTTTACTCACGCTCATATAAAATAACAATAAAAACTTAAAATTTGGTCTATATGCACATTTATTATTTCATATTAACAATTATTTTTCACTTAAATTGATTCAAGATTAGTATTCATAAGTATAAGTAGTGAACTGTTCCTATCTCTTAGGGCCCTATGCACACGGCGTTTTTTAAACGCGCAGTCGACGCGCATTCACGGCGCCATAGATTCGCAATAAATTATAGGTAAAAAATTAAGAATCTTGTTCTCTACGCGTCGTTTTTAAAATACGCCATGTGCGTAGGCTCTTAGATTGAAATCCCATTAAAGCCAAACTAACAGCACATATCACCAACAGGAGGCTGTAATCAACGAGTTAAAAACGAAGTCGCAAGCCGTCGGCGAAAAGAAACTCCTTCACCAAGACGAGGTTTACAATGGCGCGTTAGAAGACATCTTGCACGGACTCCGTAGCGAGCCCTACAGAAGAGCAGATGCCGTCAGGCGGTCCCATCGCCGCCGCATCAATTCCCACCGGCTCTCCAGAGGACTGGAGGAACTGGACGTATGATACGAGGACTCCAGTGAGCCACAACAATCACTGGAACCCACACATAATGTGAGTGGTAACCACTCTAGCGGCAAAAAACGCAAAGACTTAGAAATGGTACCCAAAAAACCAATCTCAGTTTACAAAGACGATGATCGCAAGGCTAAGGCGTCCATGTACAAAGTGGCGCCATCTGACTGTGAAGTGGAGGAACGCTGCGAACTTATAAAGTCGACGTACGATGTGATCTCGAAATACACGCGAGCTATGTTCGATACAAACGAAACCGTCGTTTGAATGTGCCTAATTTATGGAATTTACACGTGTACTTTAAATTTTGAGGTTAGTTTACGGCGGCCATGTTTTTTGGTGCTGCCATTATTAAAATTGGTATACAATGTGTTGCCGTAACATAAAATACCGAATGTATACGCGAAAGTTCTTTTTGATACGCCTAAAATTCATTCCATGACATGCACTCAGCGTTAACAGTATTTTGCTACGAACAATTTACACGTTTTTAATTTGTATACAAAAGCTAAGCTTTTTGTAGTTTTAATTAACCTACCTAAATGAACGATTCGAATATAGACGTCTCTCTTATTCTAAGCTGTAGAAAGAGATGGAGAATCGCCTATGTATGTTTAGTCCCGCTAGTTTTGTGAATGGCCTTTAATATACGCACAGAATATACACAGCTTTTCGGATGAATTTTGAAATATGATAATAAATTTATAATAGGTAAAGTTACAGTGTCTCTTTATACATTTATCGTGTATTCGTGATTAGAGGAAATTATACACGCGTTTTAAAAGTAGCATTTTTACATAATAATACTAATAATAATTTTAATACACAAAGTTCAAAATTGTTTGCATTTAAAGGTTTTTATGACATTTTTTATTAGTTTGGTTTTTTTAAGCGAATTCTTTGCTGACGGGTGTTTTTTTCTGTTGTTCTCTGTTTTGTATTATAATACCTTTCCATTACGACAAAGTGTTTGGTTCTATTAATAAATAATTTAAATTATAATTAATGTAAGTAACAGTTTTTTCTGTATTGATCTGATTTAAAGCTCATTATTTGTGTATAGTTTTGTCACATTAATTGTAAATAAGTTTGCTTTGTATTAGTACCGATAACAGAATATATACTAAAATTAAATATGAATTTTGTATATTATATAATTATTATAAAATCTCAAGATGCTTGAGATGTTACGCGCGATATAAACTTATAGTATGTATGTGTTTAATTTTATTATCTGAAATGGGTACTCATACAAAACTGAAGGATAATTTTAATTATTAATTAATATAATTTAATGTTAAGTAATTTAATATATTTTAAGCACATTGTTAGATTGTGTTCAGATATTTGAAGTCAACAAATAACAAAAAAAACTGCAATTTGATGAAAATGATGATTTATATAATAATGATTAAAAAATATGATTAGTAAAGAGTCCGTTGGTTCCCACTTCAGGTACAGGTCAACCTTGACGACGTCATCTGTGGCGCAGTGGGCGAATAGCCGGCTGAGACGCAGGAGGTAGCGGGTTTGATTCCCGCTTCTGACTGAGATATTTGTTTCTGGTTTGGGTATTTTTATATATAGGTATTATAAGTATGTATTTAATAAAAAAAAGAATATAAGTATTCTATTAGTTATCTAGTTCCCATAGTACAGCTTTGCTTAGTTTGGGGTTAGATAGCGCTGTGTGAAATGTTCAGCATTATTTATTATTATATAATCTGTCTGCCCTAGGGCTTCTGTAGGCCAGTTCACCCTGTACGAGTTAATAATTGAAAATGTCTAATATTTTAATATAATACCTATAAAGTAACAAGATGGTTTCGAATATCGGTATATAACGGGTATTATATTATTAACTTTCTGTTATTTGTTGATTTGAATAATGTGTACATGATCTCGCACAACTAGGGGTGCTTTAGCACAGTGCTTGTTATTTTAATTGAATATGGTTTAGTTTTCTGTAAAGAAACCTCAGCAAGATATCGTTTCAAACAGGGTTTTGCACAAATGCTTGTTCTATTGAGTTTGGGAAAAGATAGTGTTTTTTTTTTATATCATCGAGTTATGTTTAAAATTTAAATTTTAACTGGTTTTGAATATAGATAAGTATGTTTTTATGCCTACCAATAAAATCCCACCAATTATTCTTGATACTAACAAATACATAAGAATTTTTAAACCTTCTTGTATTCTTGTTGACAACCTTGTTGTTGTGGCACGAGCGATTAACCGACTTAGATGTAACAAATTGCGGGTTCGATTCCCTTCTGAGGGCAAATATTTGCATGATCCTTTATATGGTACTCATAGTGTGGAGTCAAGACTGTATGCGAGGACTGGTTGATATTTATTTATCACGAAGTCTTGAAGTCGCGAGTGAACGTGTTTCTTCTAGACAAACGCGTTTCATCATCGCTTGCCATCAGGCGAGATCGTGCTCAAACGCAAGCCTATAATAATTTATATACAACCTGTTTTTTTATGTATGATATTAATTTAAAACACATATCCGGAATCGTATTAACTGAGTTTAATACTGGTAACTTGTATATTTATCCAGTAATCGATACATTTCCAAAAATTTAAATTTTCTATGGTAATTAATTGATAAAAAAAACTTATTTTACAACGATATTCGCCCTACCCGTGTTTTCATTTAATGTCGTACATAAGAAAACACGTACTTAGTATAAAAAAACTGGCTATAAAATATTTAAATACGTACTTATCTGTGTTTAAGAGCAGGTTGCTTTGGTAAAGTTTATAGATGTTTTTGTCTGTATAGTTATGGTACTTTAATTTGAGAATGTTTGATAGTTTTCGTAACGCATGTAACACTAGAGTTAGACACAGTATTCAGTGATGCAATAAACAACATTTAATTGACTTTTGTTTTTTATTTTACATAAATATTTATCACAGAAAATTCTAAGGTAATAATTTATTATTTCGAGTATCCTAGGATGGATAAGGCCCACATAATAATAAAGTAAACAAATCTATAGTTTGTCTATTTTATTATTAATAAAGCATGTTTATCTCTTCGTTATCCCTTGGCCTTTTTCCTCTTTTGTTCCTTAGATGGCAGACAAGGAGAAAGTCGGTAAATAACTATACACTAAGTGTTAGGTTTACTGACTTTCTCCACTGATAAGTTCTTTATCTTCTCTACAATAGTTTCCACCTCAGCCATAGCCCCCACCCCTGTATCTCCACAGATCAGCTTCTTACTAATAGGGGGGATCTCCACATGCCATTGCTTTAAAATGGCAATCTGTTGAGAGGTGATGGGATGTTCCCACATGCGAGTGTTCATGGCCGGGCAGAACAGGAGGGGCTTCGACATTTCCCATGCTCTGGTTGTGCAAGTGAGGAGATTGTCGCATATACCCTGGAACAACAAAGCTGGATAAATAGTTTGACCAATAAATAAGCTTATAAATATAATACTTGGCAAATGTAAAATAGTAGTAGTCACTTGTGAAAGAGCTCGCCCGAGGAGTACTACCACCATAATACCCATTTCTGCTGCCAAGCAGAATTGCTGTTTCGATTCAAAGGGTGTTGCTGATGAAATTACAGGCACATGGACTTTATACCTGTATGCCTCAAGTTAATGGATGTAGGGTAGTGCATCGTAAGGCATGTTTCTAAGGTAAGCACCTTAGAAACATGCTTTACCTCCGTGGTGCAATGGGCGTATAGCTGGCTGAGACGCAGGAGATAGCGGGTTCGATTCCCGCCACGGAACCAATGTTTGCATGATCTACAGATATTTGTTCCGTGTCTGGGTGTTTTTCTATATATTATAAGTATCTATTTACAAAAAAAGTATATAAGTATTCTATCAGTTATCTGGTTCCCGTAGTACAAGCTTTGCTTAGTTTGGGGCTAGATAGCGCTGTGTGAAATGTCCAGCAATATTTATTTATTTAATGTGATTCACTTCTTTTCTCTGTATATTCTAGCTAGTCATAGTAAAATTTAATTCTGGCAGTTTAGTTGGGTAGGTGTACCTCAATAACTAATTGGAAACCTATGGCGAAGGCCTATGTTCAGCAGTGGAAGTCCTATGGCTGATATGTTAATGATGGATTTTTTTTTAGTCTTCTTATTTTCTTGCAATCTGACCATCAGGGCATTGAGCTAGAGTTTGGTGAATAGTTTGCGTTGGGCATGCATGGAATAAGCCCAGTGGCACTTCCATCTTCCATTTAGGTGCTATATGAGGTCTTGAGGGGCTGTCCTCTTTAATTTACTAAAGGTTGTGGTTTTTTTCATTAGCTCATTGGCAAGTTCATTTGGGTGATGCTCTATTCGTTTAGCGTAAGATTTCAGTTTTTTAGCTACTTCTTGTTTCACCTATGGCACTTCTAGGTCGCGATGCAGTTGGATGTGAGTGATGTACCATGGTGCGTTTGTTATCATGAGTAGCATTTTGGATTAGAAACGTTGAAAGATTTCCAAGTTTGAGTTTGCTGCTGTACCCCACAGTTCGGCTCCGTAAGACCACACAGGTTTTTGGATGCATTTGTATAGAAGTTTGTTGTTCAGAGTCAGTTTGGATTTACGTTCCTTATGCCAATACAGTTTCCTTAGTTGAAGGTCAAGTGACTTTCGTTTGGTAAAGATATGCTTCTTCCATGTAAGACATCTATCTAAATGTATGTCTTTGCTCTGAGGTATTTGGACATTGTTTAGTTTGACTGCGGGGCACGAGCTATGTCTAAGATCAAAGGTAACATGCACTGACTTCGTTTCGTTTGCCCTAATGCGCCAGTCTTTGAGCCAAGTTGAGACTTTGCCTAGGCTACTTTGGAGCATGTTAGAAGCAATAATTGGGTTATCATGGGTTGCAACCAGCGGTGTGCCGTCTGCGATTGTACCCACAAGCACGCCATCTGTTGGCGTTGGCAAGTCGAACGTGTATATAAGGCACAAGACTGGGCCCATAACGCTGCCCTGAGGGACACCAGCTTGTATATCAGAGTGCAGTTCTGTTTTCTCCAAGTTTTACATAGAAATGCCGCTGGTGAAGGTATGATTTTAATGGGAAGAGGATTCAGTAACTTATACAACAAGCCGTCGTGCAATACACGATCGAATGCCTGAGAAATATCTAAGAAGACAGCAGAGCTGTATTTTTTGTGCTCCAACGCATCATTTATCTCGGCAACTAAGCAATGAACTTGCTCAATTGTACCATGGGCTGCAGGGAAGCCAAACTGATGTGAGGGAATAAGTTGAGCTGACGAATTGGATGATGGAATTGATAACAAAAAAAATATTCGAGTACCTGTGCCATCTTCGCCAAAGTATTAGCATCCAATGGTGCAATCACCATCATATCTGCCCACTTCCCCAATTCGATGTGAACCACTGGATCCCCGCGCTGCGCCCATGACTTCCATTCTGTGCTGTCATCATACACTTTTACGTCTTCCGGTAACTCAGATGTAGAAAAGAAATGTTTTGCATGTTCTGTTACTATTAGGCGGACCTGCACATTAAAGAAACATTAACTGTTATATTATTTTTGGGATTGCTTTAGAAAGCGTCTGCACGCGTAGGGGTTTTTTGGAGAGGGAGGAGGGGAGGGGGTGGGGGGAGGCTACCCTCCGGTACCACTAACCTAACCTCAAAATGTTGTCATTTATAACTTTTAACTAAAAAGTCAATTTTCGGTAGCTAACCTAGGGTTGCAACGGCTCCGGCACTTCGGGAAGTGCAGCCTCAACGCCATTGCGTAACAACGCGCCACACTCACCTTCGCAGCTTCGGCTTGCTGGACCAGCCTACGGTTTGTCCGGTGCCTGCGCATTGTTACGGCTGGCGGAGGCTGCTCTCCCTCTGCACCTCCGAATTTATAAAAACACTCTAGTATGCGTTAGACAAAACTATATGGAGTCGGGGTTGACTGATTCGGTTCTGTGACCGTATTTGACCTAACCTATTCAATTCGGGGTTGACTGATACGGTTTCGTGTCCGTATTTTACCTAACCTATTCTATTCAGGGAAGACTGATTCGGTTATGTGACCGTTATTGAACATAACCTATCCTACTTGGGTTCATAAGCTAATTTGAGAATTTAATGAAAAAATGTTTGCTTGCGGTAAAAATAGTACCAAGGGGTAGGGAAAAGCAACCCCTACATAATCCAACCCTGCGTAACCACAAATTCGTGCAGACGAATTTGTTATTAGATTAATATGAGTAATTTGTATTTCACTGCAATGATATCGATAACAACAAACTGATAAGAACATAACCTCAAAGTGATAATCTGGCGGAGAATTTGACGATTCCAACAACGATTTTATTAAAACTGGTATTTTCAGTGCAGCTACACTCCCTGTGGCAGCTATAAGCAATTTAATTGAATGTTTTTCCATTCTGTAAGTTTAGTAAAATAATGTAAGCAAACAAAAACATAAACATGAACGAAGAGAACGGAGTAAGGGCATAAATAAAGTAATTTAGGGAATGATGCGTGAGAATGAATGGTTGATTGACATGACAAACCAACAAACAAGTGTCACTATTCACTATTGGTAGAATGGCCTCTGTGGCTAGTTGTTGCCACAATTATGCCAATGTCAAGTCGACAGGTATAAAACGGTAAAACGATGGAGTTCCGAGGTTCCGATTATTGAAATGGTTGGCAAACAAGTGTCAAGCTTGTGACATTCACACTTTCAGTGTCAATTAAAGCAAACGTTAAGAATGTCAATGTCATATTTTTATAAGAAATTCTCGACGTCAGTTAGTCAAACTAGACAACTTCTACATTATACAATTTTATTATTAGGTATAGGTACCTAGGTAGGTAACTACGTCAGTCAGTTCAGTTGATTGCGAAGTGTTGCGAAGGTGGTTAGTGTTTGTGGGGTGCTCCTCACAAAACTTTTATTTACGATAGGAATCGTGACGAAGTTGCGGTGTTTCTGTAAAAACTTTTCGTGCGTTAAATTTCCTTTAATCGTAATTAGTAGTTAGCTATGTTCTATTAAAAAAACAGTGAAAATGGATGATAAATTCTACGAAGGTTGTGGGCAAGAGGGGCCGATTCGTTGCATATTTCTATGCGAATTTCACCCAACTGCGGGGCCGAAGATAACTAGCCAGGTGCCTGAGAACTACATCTCGAAGGATATCTTTGATACAGTGAGCCACTACATCATTCCGAAGATCCAGCTTCAAAGATGCACTTTGACAGTGTAAGTAAACCTCTTTGTAGGTACTATTGTATTGTTTACAAAAACAAAGTTTTATCGCGCCGATTTGGCATGCATCAACATAGCTTCATGAAACAAAAAAGTTCAATATGTAAGACGCGGGATTATTTAGAAGTAGGTAAGAACTAAATCTATTGGCAGATAATTTTGTGAATAATATATTTTGATAGGAAATAGGTTCTTATTTTATTGCAATTAGTGTTTTATTTAACATTATTTATTTAAACTTCAATATTTTACTACAAGAAACATAAACTTTTATAACAACTCTATAGCCAACCTTGACTTTTCTGATAAGATGTTTGTTTATAAACAATCTTATTTGGTTTGTTAACTGTCTCCTATTTCCAATATACTCTTAACTAGTTGTTTATCTATTGAGAAATGAAGTTGAACTTATCAAAAGTTACTTTATACAGACATCCATGATACCTAAATATTTTAGAATCACTAATAAATAAATAAAACCTATTGGTTCATTGTAGTACCTACTATTAAGGTTTAGAAAGGTAATAATTTTATAATGCTTGACATTTCACACAGTGCAATTTAGCCCCTAACTATGCAAAGCTTCTTCGTAGCACTCTTGGCAGAGTGGTCATTTCACATTTGTTCAAAGGAACATCTCTCATAGGCGATCTGCTACGCGCTCTTTTACCCTCAACCTTCTTGGTACTATAGGAACTAGATAACCTGATTTTGAAACTTTAGTTTTCATTTTCTACCTTGCAACCAAAAATCAGGTGGAAGGGGGTTTTAGGTTTTTTTGTGTAATAAAAATGTTTTAACTGTTACCATTTGTAAATGTATCCCAATTTAAAATACAACCCATTAATTTTTTTAGAACTCTCCTCGGCTCCAAGATCCTTGGCTTCCCAATCCGCATAGACAACAAGAAATATGCACGAAACGCATACTACTTCAACCTTTGCTTCGTGTGCGACGCGTGGGCGCGCACGGTCCACCTGGAGCCACTAGTTAAGAAGCTTACTGAGTACCTGGTAAGCATAGAGTTAAAGAAATGTGGTCTCACCATAGGCCTAATAAGAAATGAAATTAAATGAAATTTATTTATTTGCTATAACATATGTGATAATATTAGGTCTTAAATAAAGTATAGGTCTATTATATGTCCTACCACAATTGTTGGGATGCAAATATTAATAGAGGTTATATTTGTCAATAAAGAACAAACATAAGAAGGCTCAAAGTCGCTCAGCGTGCTACGGAGTTGGCTATGCTTGGTATTTCTCTACGAGATTGAATCTAGTAAGCCTCTAGCAAGTCGTTTCCTTGAGCAATGATGAGTTTTGACTCATATGATCATCATTATCATTGACGTTTCAAAGTGATCCTTGTGATTTTAATAAATAAAAATAGTTGACTTTTTTATCATATAAGCCACAGGACGTCCACTGCTGAACATAGGTCTCACTAATAGATTTCCAGAGCAACCAATCTTGTGCGGCATGCACCCAACGGCCCCCAGCAACCTTTATCAGGTCTTCTTTCCATCTAGTGCGGGGGTCGATCTACGCTGCGCTCTCCAGTGCGTGGTCTAGAGAACCTTTCTACCCCAACGGCCGTCAGTTCTTCGAGCTATGTGCCACTTTCATTGCCACTTTAGTTTGCTAATCGTTTAGTGTGAGAAATTGTGTACTAACCTCGACGTTTTTTAACACCCGGCGTAAATAGAGTTATGTTGTAAGTTTGACGCCTATGTCTGTGTGTCTGTCTGTATGTGGCATCATAGTTCCTGAAGGGATGGACCGACTCGGACGCGGTTTTTAATAGAAAGCTAGTTTGACTGGGGTGGTTCTCGCCTATGTTAAATTATACGATTACCATCGGGCTAGATTGTGGCTAAACGAATATCTAACAGTGATAAAAAAAATTAGAAAATTTTAAAACCCAACGGAAAAACAGGGGTCGGGGTTGTTTTATTTATACTTGTTATCATCAACAGCTTTCAATGGAGCTTGAAACAGAATGGTTGTCAAAGCAGTCGACCTCGGGGGACGCGAAGCTCCTCATCGGTCTCATGAGACAAGTGATGCAAGATATCAACTGTAGAAGAATGTGCACTCTTACAGGCAAGTCGATTTCAGAGTGTGTTAGCTGAACAAACATCTGACTCAGCTAACATGCTCTACCGGTCCACATACGACCTGCTGAAGGAGGATGTTCTGTAGTTATTTCTGTAGACAATTATGGAACTGACATCGTCGCAAAGAACGACGCAAGTTCTCAAAAAAATAAATTTGGAAAAATAATAATAATATCAGTCTATATCACACATAATCCACTTAATCATTATTGTAAATAATGTTGAAGTAAGTCACGAAAGTTTTCTAAGTAAAATAGTCCACATAACACTAGGTTTTATTATATCGTGGAAATCAGAAGGACAGGACGTTCACTGCTGAACATAGGCCTCCCCATAGACCCAACGGCTCCCAAAACACCTTTATCAGCTTACCTTTTCACGTGGTCTCACTATGGTCCTCATAAGAAGTATCAAACAGATAAACAATTTTATTGTTTTTGAAATAAATACACGTCATACACTTTTTTAACAATAATAAGTAAATTATCTTTTAATAATCTTATGTAAAATTTACAAAATTGTTAATTACCTAATTATAAAAATATAAAATTCATTATACCTATTATTATTAGAGATCAAGGTCGCTCAGCGTGCTATACAGAAGCCTTAGCCAAGCTACATTCGCTTCGAATCGATTCGTTTTCTACATAGATTTGTTGTCTTGGTGGTTTGTGTTCTACATAGATTACGTGATATGTCCATAGCATGTGTCAATCCCATACATTTTTGAACTTATCGACTCGCGTCATCGCTAATCGAATGTAACTTGGCTAAGCCCTCAGGGCTATGCTTGGTATTTCTCTACGAGATAGAACCAGAAATTAAGAGATTCGTAGACAAACCAAATTATGCCATAATTAATATCAAATTAAATAAGTATCTACTGAACTACTCATAAATAAATACATTATGTGATACATACCTATTTAAAGTACGAAATAGTTATATTTATCATTCTGCTGTGTTATTTCCGAGTTAAATAGTGGGTAATTAAGTATCGTTATCGCAATTAACTTGTTTTGTCCATCGAATAACAACCAAGGTCGCATTCAGGAGAGGGGTAAAAATTAATTAATGATAATTACTTTTGTACACCTCAATTTAAGCAATGATGAAAATAATATAATAAATCATATAATAATTAATATTATAAAAAACTGTCGGCTTCAGACACAGGTATTTGGACGAGATGACGTCACGTAGTTTCCCCTGATTTCCTATTCGATCTCGTAGAGAAACACCAAGTATACCCTGTCCATAGCACGCTGAGCGACCTTGAACCTTCTTAAGTGGAGTATTTCTATAGTGAGACCACGTTTCTTTGCCATATGTCATCACTGGTAACACACTGATCAAAGACTTTCGTCTCCAGACACTAAGGTGTTTTGCACGGTAAGACTTATCGTAGTTTCCCGAACGGTGTCCAGCCGAGTTGGATTCGTCGACTGACCTCTTTCTCAAAGTTGGACCTAACTGGACTGTTTGTCCTAGGTAGACGTACTCGTCAACAACTTTGAGATTCGAGTTCCCAACTGACCTGGGTTGGCGGCTTGGCGCCACACGGACAATGGAATTATTGTAATTAAACATTTTTTGCGCGGTTATGTTAGTAAAGCAGTCTGGAATACGGATAATGCACTATGGGTGGGTAAAGTACGCTTATAATTTATTGATTACATGCGACTTGTAAAGGAGCCAATAATTTGAAAAGATTAATAACGTCGAAAAACATGTTTTATTTGTGATTATGATTACGGTACTTAAATACTTCAGCATTTTTACCTTTATAATCGTAACCAGCAAAAATAAAACCCGTTATTTTTCTTCAAAATAACGCGTTGAATCATTCACTAGAAATTTCCGTCCACACAATTGAATAAATAATGTATTCAACAAACAAGAAATTGCTTTGGTCGATTAGGTATTGTTGCTACGCCCATGTGTAATGCTTAAACCCGATTATTGAACAAAAAATCAACTCAACACTTCTACAAATAAGGTTTAGATTATGATTACGCATACTGTGATTACTGATTGTCAGGTTAAAGGTGCTATTTATAACAGCCAACGATTTCCAACGCCAATTTGTTGGACGTTTTTCTTATAAATCGATAAGAAAATTTGTTTTACTTGCTCGTTAAGAGAAATAGGTACCATGTAGTTACCAGCTCATTTATTGCAGTTAGTAACTACTAACCAAGCTACTAATATTCTAGTACTCTGGTCCGGTCCAATCCGGACATGTTCCCGTCAACAAATCCGGGTTTGTCTTTTGCATTGATGGGAACTTTCAAATCGTCGCTTGTGTGTACCAAAATACCTCGGGTGTAGTGTAATAGATTGCTTACAGCTCTTGTATAACAATGTCCTACTATTTCTCCTCATTTGCCTCCGTGGCGCAGTGGGCGTATAGCCGGCTGAGACGCAGGAGGTAGCGGGTTCGATTCCCGTCGCGGAACAAATGTTTGCATGATCTACAGATATTTGTTCCGGATCTGGATGTTTTTCTATATATTATAAGTATGTATTTACCTACAAAAAAAAGTATATAAGTATTCTATCAGTTATCTAGTTCCCATAGTACAAGCTCTGATTAGATGGGGCTAGATAGCGCTGTGTGAAATGTCCAGCAATATTTTATATTTATTTATTTATTTCTCGAAGTCTTAGTAATTGATGATGCCAGTCTGCCCTTTATAGGTAAAGCCGAATAAAAACCAGTTTGAATCTATCTATACCTATAAAACAAGTCGGGTTATGTTACACCATTTATAATATTCAAGAACGGCTGGTACCGATCTTTGATTTGTTGGATTTGTCTCCGTCCCGAATAGCAGAATTAACTATTAAAATATCGGAAAAACACACGCAAAAAAAAATTATGAAGAAAATTCATTTTCTCATACATAGATGCATCTAATGATGGCCGATTGACAATTCACATTGGCAACCCGCGTCATAGGTATGCATGTCAAGGCGGTAAGTTCGGCGGGTCAGCTAGTAAGAGATAAAGAGCTCAAACCAACGGGAACTGGGTATAGCTGATTGATATTCTATTAGTAAACACATTCTAATAATTGAGTCCATTAACATAGTAACAGTGGTTCGCTAAACAGCCTTGGCGAGGTTTAGCACATAAAAATGAAGCAGTATTATTGCGAGCTTTATTTATATTCTTAAGATTTTAGGATTGATCTAGCTAGACTCTAATTTGCCCCAGGCGCTCTGTGTAAAAAAATATATTTTCTTTGTGAAGACCTAACTTTTCTAAGGTTTGCTATTACTAGGTATAAGCCTACATGCATATACCGCACATAACTAAGCAAATTGTGTCGTATAGAGTCTTATTTTTCTGACTTTGTTATATAAATTCATCATCAACATCATTCGACCATCGGGCGGGATATAAAAATTATGTCAATAAATTATTTGATATTTGAATTTACCTAACACAGTTTTAGGTTGCTTATTTCTGTCCAATTATGATGTTCTACAGAAGACATCGGTTAAAAACATAACCCTCCTTCTTTGCAGTCTGGTAAGAATCACAAATGCGTCAAACGTTTCTAGGATATTTGACAGAGTAAATAAAGATGTAGGTTTTGTAATAACTATGATATGTGAAAAAAAAATGTACGTGCTTGTTTTAAAAAAGTAGCTAGGTATTGTCGTCTATGGTTGTATGTACGTTTTATCATTACCAAGGTTAACTAAGTATACCTCCGTGCCGCAGTGGGCGAATAGGCAACTGAGACGCAGGTTGCGGGTTCGATTCCCGTCTCGGAACAAATGTTTGCATAATGTACAGATATTTGTTCTGGGTCTTGGTGTTTCTCTACACTATTATAAAAATAGGTAAGTATTCTATCAGTTAAAGCAGATATAATAATCAAAGAAGAGGAGTTGGCTCTTGTGGATACCACCGTATTCTTAGGTATAACCCTAGATAATAAGCTTCAATGGTACCCTCACATTGATAAGTTGTCGAAGAGACTTAGCTCTGCGGCATACGCAGTCAAAAAGATCCGTCTTTTTACAGACGTAGACACAGCTAGACTAGTTTACTTCAGCTACTTCCACGGCATTATGTCATACAGTATACTGCTGTGGGGGAGTGCTGCAGATATAAACACCGTTTTTGTGCTGCAGAAGATGGCTGTTCGTGCAATTTACCTAGTCAGGTCATAAATTCTGTCACATGTTTAATATAAAATAATTGAAACAAGTTTATTCATTATGTAACCATTTATATACCAAAATGAACTTAACAAAACATAGATTCTTATGACTCTAAAGTTTATTCAAAATGACCTCCGTGATTTTGAATACAGGCCTTCAATCTGCGCGGCCAGTCGTCTATCGCAGCACGAACGAGGTCCATGTCAATATCGGCGGCTGCCTTAATCAAGGATGTCTTGAGTGACTCCAAATTGGGATGAGGCTTTGAGCACGCCTTTTCCTCCAAGTGTTGCCATATCTTGTAATCTAATTAGATGATAAGAAAGCTTGGGATTGAAATTGCTCCAACTCGTTCAAAATGTTACAATTTAGACGTAATTTATTTTCTGTATGATGTATTGTAAAAGGATCATTAAAGAAAACAACCAGCCTTGTTTCTTGCCTTTCTTTCCTGGCTTGGTCGCGAAGGAACAGGCAGTAAAATTGACGTTTCAAAGTGATCCTTGTGATTTTAATGAATAAAAATATTTGACTTTGAGTTATCTGGTCCTCATAGTACAAGTTTTGCTTAATTTAAGGCTAGATAGCACTGCGTAATGTCCAGCATTATTTATTTAAGGTAATGAATTTTTAAAATACCTATTAATCTATTGATCATCATCTACACCAGTGATTCCCAAAGTGGTCGATATCGACCCCTTGGGGTCGAAATCGGTTTCCCAGCGGTTGATTTATTATATTTTATCTTTACTTTGCGATTTTAATGTTTTCTTCAAAAAATTATTACCTACTTAAGTATTTTTACTTAATTTGTAATACGCATTATTCATCATCATCATCATCAACCTATAGCAGTCCACTGCTGGACGTAGGTCTCTCCCAGAGTACGCCATTGAGCCCGAGCCACTCAGTTCTTCTCATCCAATCCTTGCCAGCCACAGCGTGCAAATCGTTACTCCATCTAGCCGGAGGGCGTCCTACATTTCTTCCAATAATTATTAATTACACTTGATATTTACTAAATTTTATGTCTATTTGTTTTGTTAAATTTTGATGAGTAAATGATGTCAAGTTGACTCTCTGAACCATCCGCTGAGTTTTTAAGTATTTTGTATCTATTCGAAAAAAACTTGTGATAAGATTTTTAAAGAAATTTGGCTATAGGGGTCTGAGGTATCAGTTCATTTTGGAAAAGGGGTCTTTGCCCAAAATAGTTTAGGAATCCCTGATCTACATCAGCATTGTTTTCATACAATCGCTATTTAAGTCGTTTTCTTCAAATTATCGGAATATTTAGTACTTCTAAACTAATTAAGTAAATTATTATTAGAACTGCTATCACATGTGCTCGATTGTAGTACATTCCGGGTACACATGTCGGTGATAAGCGGTAATGTACGATATGATATCGCCAGACTGCTGTGGGCTAGTGCTGGGATAAAAATACACAAAAATCTCCATTTTATTCAGAAGTAGCTAGCTGACCCGCCCGCGGCATCGCACGAAACACATTACACTTCTTCTGAACAGTTGGGTAAAAAGTAGCCTTTGTCCCAATCCCGATCATAATATATCTGTATACCAAATTTAATCGAAATCGATCCAGCATGTCGTGAAAATGTAACAGTCAGAGTTACTTTCGAATCTATAATATTAGTAAGGATTTTAATACGAGTTAAACAATTTTAGAATACTGCTTTATAACATTTTTTCATCGCCTTATTTTTAGACACAGACGTTTATTTGCGACTACAGCGTACACAATACAATAAGAAAATAAAAAAATGTATCACAAAAAACAATAAAAAATAACTAAAACAAAACCAAATAAGAAATAAACAGGGAATAACAGAGTACAAACATAAGAATAATATATGAAAATAGGTAATAATAATTATACAATGCTAGCTGAACCGCCGCTGAACTCCTAAAAATAGCCTATAAATAAATAACCCTATCGCTCCAGCTATTATAACTCCAGCTTGCTAATCTTCTGGGCTACCTTGAGCCTTCTTATGGGGCCCGTATTTCACCACTGGTAACACACAGTGATCAAAGACTTTCGTCAGCCGGTGTTAATAATTACTAGTTTAACTAACTACCACGTACCATCACCAATGTTATGTAACATATTTTTTACACCACCTGCTCGACAATGTTAAATTATATGTCATGTAAACCTCACCGAAAGCAGGTGATCATATCCCTACGGCTGAGCCGGGAGTAAAGTTGTACCTACTGAATTTCATTATGATGATTAGAATTTGGAACCTCATCTGTATTAAAATTTGAACCAAAGAGACCAACACAATAAGAATTTATTCGTAAATCGAATTAACCTCTGCACGGAATGCACCAACCTAGATTTGGTTTTTATTGTCTCGCAGAAAGTGTGAAAAGTAGAGTATTCTCCTCGTCGATACATCCGTCTGCACCTTGGGCGTGCTTATATCCCTCTCTGCAGTCAGGATTCTAGTAACTCCTTCGCTCCGCTCGTGAGTAAAATCTAGAATCCTTCGTTTCGTTCGGGATTCAATGTAGCGCCTGTGACGCAAGATACTTCTTTATTCCCTCGTTTAATAATCTACTATATCCTGTCTATATATAGTCCAGCATCTGTTTTGACACTATCATTACAATGTGCTCTTGACTACTTTATCAGTAGAGCAGAGATTATGATGCTATGCATGTGTTAATTAATATTTATGAAATACTTCCACTTTATCTTTGTGCTGATTGAACAGGCCTCACGGGATTAAAGCTCTTATTATAACTACGTGTTTTGTTATGTACGACATTAAACAAAAACACGGGTAGGGCTATTGGCTAGGATTGTAACAAAATATGTTGTTTTCAAATTAATTACCATAGATAATTTATCAAGTCCTAAAATATCTATGAAACAGCCTGTATAAATTAGGTAAACAAATCATTCATTCATCATAAGTAGGTACCAGTTAAACTGTCTGAGCGACATCGTCGCATAGGCGCCGGCGATTTACGTTAAAAATTGTTTATTGGAAATGTATCGATTGCTGGATAAATATTCAAGCACCGGTATTACACCCACCTCTAAAATCCGGATGTGTGTTTTAAATTAATGTCGTACATAACAAAACAGGTTGTATAACATTTTACCTATTTTGTGTAGTCATAGGCAGGTAACCACTGTACATAGCATTATGTATATTTTGTCATATGTATACTTCTATACTAATAATAAAAAGAGGTAAAATTTATAAGTTTTTTGTATGTAATGGGTAATCTTCGTAACTACTGATCCGATTTAGAGCGGCTAAAAGCGATTTCTTCCAGACAACCTTAATATGGACTGGATTTTACAAGAACGTTAAAGAACGGTAGCATTATAACTTAAGCTTTTTATATATCTGAGTGCTTACATAAGCAAAACAAAATAAATTGTAGATACCAGGGTAGGTAAAATTAATATAAATATAATATACATAAACATTATATAATATTAAAATACTAATAAATAATAACTAAAATACAATTATGAAACAGCTGTAATACAAAAAATAACAACGACAGATATCATAACAAAATAAGATGACTCAGCTCTCTGATGCAGACAAATAGTGCTTATACAATAGCGTTTTAAAGATAGGAAAGGATTTGGCAGATCTAATGACAGAAGGAAGAGAGGGCAGGTTATGATAGCTTCTTGCTTTATAGGTCATTAAACCATATCATGTAATGTAAACGTTTTCAAGACTAAAATGTAATTCACCAGGATTGGCCATTAGCTGATACAAAATTTCATCATCATCATCATTGACAGCTTTAGTGATAACCCACTGCTGGTTATAAGCCTTCTCCCACAAACGCCACTCTCTCACCTCAGCGGCCTCTATATAGTCCGCCCACTGGGCTGGTGGTCTGCCACGGCCTCTTGTGTTCTCTCTCGGCCACCATTTGGTCAGGGCCGCTCCACCATCTGCCATCACCAAATCTGGCCAAGTGTCCTGCCCAACGCCACTTTAGTCTGGCAATACGGTATCCAATATCTACTACCTTTTACGAAATTCCGTATTGTGGACTCTGCCTAGTAGTATAAAAAAATAAAAATAAAAAAGCCTTTATTTCTACTGCGTATTCTTACATTACTTACTTAATCACTTATATTACATACTAATTGTACTATCACTATTTCTCTCCTAAATCTCTCCATACATCCCTCTCTCTCGCTGTTCTCATCCAAACCGGTCCACAACGTTGGGTAAATATGTCTCTCCATCTCCTTTTTGGTCTACCCTGTCTCCTTTTTCCTTCCAGTGGGATCCACTCTGATCACGTAGATTAAAAAACGATAGGTGGACCAAACTCGTGACAGAGTGGATCCCACTGCCTATAAGTACACGAAACAAAATAAGGGTCCTGTATGTTATCTCCTCCACGCTAAACTTTGTATAGCTTTGACTTTTGTGTCTATATCCACCGCAAAATACCAGCCTAGCAACTGAAGAGAAACTCATACCATGCACGTAATGACACGGCAACTCACTTAAATTATAACTTGGAGCAAAAACGGGTGAGAAACTGCAATACCCATATACGAAGTGTGGCGCTCTCGATAGCTTTTACCGGCCTTTTCTATGCTTTTTCCCAGTGCCTATAAATACTAAATTGTACATTGTTTCTAGTTATTGAGTTACTATGCGACTCCGCGATTATATAAGCAATTTTAAGGCTGCATTTGATTATTGTAAATTAAGGAAATTCAACGGGAAGATCATCTTCATTCTGCGGTCAAGACTGTACGTTTAATCAGAACCATAAAGCAAACAGAGTCCTTTAATGAATTTATAGAACTATGGTTGTCTTTTTCGCTTGTTATCATAATGTTTCTGTCATTGTAGATAACTCACAATGTCTATATTAGAGCCTATTAGAGATAAATCGCAAGGTCAATTTTAGAGTCGGTAATGCAGGGCGCCAAGAAACTGCGAAACGACGAACGAACTGTTGTTTGCAGCGAGCGAATAGATAGATGAAAATATGTAAATCTCCTTGAAAATAAATGAATACCTCCATATACACAGAACGGGTTCTAAGATTCCCTATATCCTGGGGTATTTGTCGGAAATCTAAGAAATTCACGTAACGTAGAGTTTTGTTCCAACAGTCGGCACGACCACCACCCACCTAACGGTCGTGAGGGTGAACACCGACCCGACTCCGGTGAAGGACCATCAGGTCCCTGTTTTCCTGTACAGCAGACAATCCTTCGTCGCTGACCAGTGGGACCTCACTACTAATCAGGTTAGTGCTTAATTTATTATATAAATTATATTTTTATGAAATGTGGTTAAATTACAAGATGTCTGTTTTATTTGAGGTCCAACGCGTTTTGCTGAAACTAAGCATGCAATTAAAATTATTGTAAAGTTTATATTAATTACAATGTCATATAAAAGTAAAATAAAAAGGATGCTTTTAACTAACTTCAAAAAAGGAGGAGGTTCTCAATTCGTCTGTTTTTTTTAATGTATGTTCAACGATAATTCTTTATCACGTTGACCGATTTCAATGATTCTTTTTTGTTAGAAAGCGCTTAGTCCTATATAAATTTGGTCAATTTGATCCATGAGAAAACTATCAAACTCTTCAATTTTCAAATGCATCTGCACCTTTTTTCAATTTTCTGTTGTCTGAAGTCTGTTATTTAAGTTTGTTAAAAAGTTACTTGTGTGCACAGATTACACAAAAGGCAGATAGAGTGTACGCAACAAACAGTATGACGACACTTTTCATTCATGTGTGCGTGGCGTTTAGAAATAGCTCTGTAGGGACACGTGCATCAGTGTGCGTGTAATGATACCAGAAAAGGAAAAAACTCCCTGTATTTTTTTAATGTCCTTTTACGACAACAGGTTCTAAAATTTTATTTGGAGACATGAATTTGTTACTAATTGAATACAAATATGTATGAGTATTAGGATTGAACAATTTGATTGAACAAATCGATTGAAAATCTAGCGCTTATATAAAACTCCTACCACCTAACATTGTACCTAGATTTACAAGGAATAAATGAATTGAATTGAATTGTTTAATTAACAAGTTTATTAAACACTTAAATATTTCATGTACCATTGTAAACGCATTGTAAAATTACAGAACAAATAATATGTGAAGATTTTTATAACTAGCGGTCCGTCCGGTGTTTATTGAGGTTTACATGGACTTTAATGTCCTCCTGGCCGAAGTACGGCTACGGCGGCCATCTCGCAAGAGACTAGCCAACAACGCAGGATATATTCCTGACTCCGGACTGTTATTAGAATTTGAAAAATTACAATAACACTTTGGCGAATAATAGAAACCCATTCCTCGCGTAGTACTACAGGCAACGGGGAACTTTTTGCTGCACTAAATTACATACGTGATTTTTTTTTATATAGGTTCAGTATCACGTACTGAATATAAAAAACAAAATGCTTACAAATTTTGCGAACGGAAGTGCCTTAAATTTGCGAAAAACCGTTTTGGCCTATATCTCCGTAGCCGTGCGCTTGAGGCCAAAAATTATCATGACCTTTTTTGTAGACAATTAAATTTACTATCTTTTTTGTTTAATAAATTTTTTTGTGACACTTACCGTTTACAACTTATACGATTATTATTGTTTATTTATCGACTTTTGGACCTATATCTCTTTTAATAATTGTTTAAACAATAAAATGCTCATAAGCTAAGTTGTAAATTGACACATTGTCTGCAACTTTGTCTTAGAACTTTTTTTGCTGAAGTTAATATTTTCGGAGTTATCACGCGTTCATTTTGAAAGTTCTGTGCCTTGGCGGTCAAGGTCACTAATGAAATACATCTAATAAAATCTCCGTGAGCTGTCTTAATGGGATCTCATTGAAATCTCATTATACAGCCATGAATTTTTGCACATATTGAATATGATCTGGATTAACATATAGGATATTTTTATCCCGGTAAAATGTTCTGGTAGGATATTTTTCCCGAAGCGAAGCGAGGGCGGATCGTTATTACTTCTCTATATATACCATTTATTATATATGTATATGTAATGTATATACATTACATATATACATACGGAACTAAATTGTTATACATATACAATTATATTTAAAATCCCGCATAAGATTTTAATCACCGAATCACAGTAAACGGCAATAACATAATTATAGAAATACATCCAAATTCGGACTAACAATTTAGGCGTGAGATTACGCGTGGGAATCGAACCCACGTCCGTACATTTAACAGTCAGGCTAGCTAACGCCTAGATCAACAGGTAGTTTCCCCAATTGAAGGGAAAACATTTTGCCGAAAACTGGCAACACAGTCGAACTAATGTCGAGGTTTTGTGTTTCGAGACAACCGTTTAATTATTGGGTGAATAAATAATAAAATCAATTAAATAATTTATAGTTACTTGTGAAATGATATTCCATCCACTTTTTTTTTTGTTTT
Organism: Philereme transversata; assembly: GCA_963924445.1. NCBI lineage: Eukaryota > Metazoa > Arthropoda > Insecta > Lepidoptera > Geometridae > Philereme > Philereme transversata. The sequence continues at coordinate 26,808,014 of OZ004345.1, forward strand.
TGTGAACAACTTTTACACTGTTTAATAACACAAGACGGCATTTTTGACAGAAAATAATGAATCACTCGAGACGTTTAAGCAGTACGACGCTATCTTTAGCACTACCGCAAGATTGTATTCGCTTTTAAATTTGTATTCGCTTTTGTGACTTCACTCGCACGTTGGGTGTGCTCTATCTGCCTTTTGTGTAATCTGTGCCTGTGTGTAACTAACTACCAAGCTCGCAGATACTTTGAATAGTTATACCGTGTTTGGTATCACAAATCAAACAGTGTTAAATAAGATACCATTACTTACATCTCATGAGATCTAAATTTTAAAAGTTACAAAACCATTGGTAAAATACCATGGTTCCTTCAACCAAATTTGGTCATCTCGACACGACAGTGCATTGTGAATGTCTGCAAACAAATATTTATTTAAACATCTTTACCTACTCGACTGTGGCATTGATATTGATGCTCCCACACAACAAGGGCCCAATTCCGCTAATTTATAAGAAAAACGACATGGAGCCATACCGTTATATAACGGTTCTGGTTGTTATTTCTGTCTAATGCTGCCAAATTTTCAATGGTGTCGTCATAGCAATTGTGATAGTAGAATATTGGTCATTTTGCGACGATACCATTGTCATAGTGAAGCGATTGGTGCGGCTGAGACGCAGGAGGTAGCGGGTTCGATTCCCGCCGCGGAACAAATGTTTGCATAATCTACAGATATTTGTTCCGGGTCTGGATGTTTTTCTATGTATTATAAGTATATATTTACAAAAAAAGTATATAAGTATTCTATCAGTTATCTGGTTCCCATAGTACAAGCTCTGCTTAGTTTGGTGCTAGATAGCGCTGTGTGAAATGTCCAGCAATATTTATTTTATTTATTTTTATTGGTGTAATAGAATTGGGCCCCTGTTACATATATAGCTTTACCATATAAACGTCCGCGTTACCCCAAAACGGAGAAAAAGTTGATGACGATTATAGACTTTCTACCATTTAAATTAGCTAACAGCTTATGAGTGAAAACAAATAAACTTCAGTAAAGAAACAAACTAATTATGTTACCAACATTTTCAACTGACCTGCTAACTTACTGACCTACCAGACTTTTTTTAACGGACTGAATTGGCTGCACCAAATTTCTCCGAATAAACACCAACTTTCATATAAATAACCCTAAAAACTGCATTCGAATCAGTCCTACTGTTTGCAAGCTAACGATACTGTTACGAGCTGAGGGTTCGGGATAAAATAATGGGAATCGATCTAACCAAAATAACACTTTTATTCAGCACTAAACGATGAATACACGAACTTGGTCACACGTAATCACAACACACTAATTCACACCACTGTTGCACCACTTAAAGTCACCGAAATGATCGCACGTATAGCTTAATCCAGACTGACTCGCGAGACCCTTCTCCACGTCAGTCCTCCAGGGCCTCGCTGAGACTCACTCAGACTGACTCAGACTGACTGTCCGGCCATCTCTCCGGCCTATTTATATCGCACACATTTCGATTGTTCGAGAACGATGTCGATCCTTCCAGGAAAGGGTCGGTCCCTCGACACAATGGCCACTCCCCATTCTGCGAAACCACAAACGATAGCAACAATAACACAGCAAGACAAAAGCGTTCGAGAAGGTTCGATTATTACTCATTGTTTAACAGCCTCGGCGTAACAATACCATAGACCGATTAGACTCCTAGACAAAGCCTTCAAATTTATATCACCCCTCTTGCGTCAGAGGCTAACTGCCTCGATATTTATGCCCTTAGGTTGCCTTTTTGGATGTCGAACATTATTTGTCCAAGGTGACAAATCTTCCTAGTAATTTTTCAAACGAAATGAGTGTCTTCCAACTTCCTATCCGAAGGTCGCGGCGAATGCTAATGTTAAGCTTAAAAAAAATATATGAATTGATATGTGCACTGGCAACTATCCTATAACTGGTGTCAATTTTAGTATATAAAACAAAGTCGGGTTTGTTCGAACACTTACATTATAACTCGAGAACGGCTTGACCGATTTTGATTATTTTTTTTTGCATTTGTCTCCGTCCCGAATAGCAGTATAACTATGAAAATATCTGGAAAAATCACGCAAGAAGATATTATGAAGAAAAATCATTTTCTCATACATTGATGCAGATAATGATGGCCGACGTATATTGACAGCCCGCGTCATATGCATGTCAAGGCGGTACGAAGTTCGCCGGGTTAACTAGTAAAAACATAAAACTGACTGATTTTCCTGTTTGTCTGCGAAATCGAGATAAAATTTTATCACTTTGGCAATAATGCCTGATAGCAGTAATCTGTCTGCCAAAATACACTAAAATTGGCTCGAACTACATTCACATGCATCATTGGAAATGGCACATGCGAAATCATCATCATTTCAGCCGTAGCACGTCCACTGCTGAACATAGGCATCCCCCAGACGTCCAGAGTGACCGATCTTGTGCGGCCAGCACTCAACGCCTCCTAGCAACCCTTAATAGCTCGTCTTTCCATCTAGTAGGGGGCCGTCCAACGCTGCGCTTTCCCGTGCGTGGTCTCCAGAACCTTTCTGCCCCACGGCTGTCTGTTCTTTCAGCAATGTGCCCCGCCCACTGCCGCTTCAGCTGCTAATCTTCTAGACTATTTCCCAAGTCTTTGGTTTGCCTACGGATCTCTTTGTGTCTGTAGAGAGTATCTCCATATATCTCTCTGGTTCCCATGGTACAAGCTTTGCTTAGTTTGGTGCTAGATTGCGTCTAATATTATCGACTAAGGGCGACGTTGACTGACGGCATGGCATGGTAAAATGATTTTGAATCTTATTTTTGAAGACCTCCGTGGTGCAGCGGACGAATAGCCGGCTGAGACGCAGGAGGTAGTGGGTTCGATTCCCGCCGCGGAACAAATGTTTGCATGGTCTACAGATATTTGTTCCGGGTCTGGTTGTTTCTCTATATATTATAAGTATGTATTTACAAAAAAAATGTATAAAAGTATTCTATCAGTTATCTGGTTCCCATAGTACAAGCGCTGCTTAGTTTGGGGCTAGATAGCGCTGTGTGAAATGGCCAGCAATATTTATTGATTTAAACCCGATTGTCACTCACATTTACCCATGTTTTTTGACCCATGATGACTACTAGCATGCAACGGCATAAAGGTTAAGGATTAATGATAGGTCTAGGTTACGTGTTAGGTAGCCGGGTAGAATTGTCAATCTGCCATCATTAGTAATAGAAAATTAATTTTCTTCATAATTTCTTTATGTTTTTTTTTGTGTGAATTTTTCGATATTTTAATAGTTATTATGCTATTCGGGGCAGTGACAAGTCCAACAAATCAAAGAACATCAAAATCGGTGCAGCCTTTCTTGAGTTATAAATGGTGCAACTAATCCGACTTTGTTTTATGTAATATAGATAGATCTTCTTCTTCTTAGCGTCTCAAGAGTTCTACGTTTCCATTTATAATATGTTGGACAGGTGTTTGGCCACAGCAATGGCATCAGGCGAGGCGGCCATTAGGTTCTCCATCGTGCATGTGTTCGGACATAAAGGGCACATTAGCAAGTGCTGCATTGACTGCATGGGATCACCGCAGTCGCACTGCGTCAAGGTAGGGTCCTCATATTAAGTCTGCAGCGGCCAACCTGGGTGCGGAGCCTGTTTAAGGACTTCCAGACTGGCCACTGCAGATCATGCCCGGGTGGTAACTGTTCCTGTGGGGTGGTAAAATCAGGCGGTGGGGAATTTCTTTTTATCCACAGAGTGCGTCTAGTAGCAGCCGGGTCATCGCTCGTGGCCCTTGTGAAGCGTTGAAAGCTCTTTCGACTTTTAAGGCGGCCTTGCGGGATGTTATGGTCATATAAGGGGTGTCGATAATCATGCTCTTGTTTGTGCTTTTCAATAGAGCAAGCCACATCTCGTCGCACTCCAGGGGGTGATATGCCTGCCAAAGGGTATATCAGGTTTAGAGGGGTTGGCTTCAGACATCCTGTTATTATCCGGCATGTATCATTTAACGTGACATCGACGACCTTTGCATGTGCGGACCGGTTCCAGACTGGGCAAGCATATTCGCCGGATGAAAAACACAGCGCCAGGCCAGTAGTGCGGAGTACGTCTGGGGCTGCACCCCATTTGGTAGTTATAAGTCGACGGAGAAGATTGTTTCGATAGATATATATAATATATAGATAGATAAGACATGGGTACAAGACAGCTTCTATATACATATAGAACAGTTTCTAGTCGTTATAATTACAGTCGGCTCTTGTGCCAATAGTGTTACGATTAGGGTTCATCGCACGTTTTATTGTTAATTTGTTATACATTTTAATAACACTATGGTTTTACTCCCTATTAATACTTCTTATTTCATTCAAGTGTAGATTGACATAAAAAATCAAAGTCATTGATAAAAAAAACCTCAGCTTTAATTAGCGCAAAATTATTACGCTCATTTGGACGTTTTTCAAACTTTCGCGATCACTGTCCATAATTACTGATTTACATACGCGATAAATACGCGTTTGAATCAGTAATTATTTGGACCTTTGTTTCTAGAAAAGCAGTAAGTACATTTAACTTCATCATACAGTACATATGATTCTGTTGTCTGGACCGTGACATTTATTTGTAAAATTTAATACAGTGAACTAGGTATATTTTTAAAGAGATTTTCCTTATTTTTGCGTTGGTAAACAAGTTTACTGTTCTGAGACTGGTGTTTTTTGATCAAAACATCAAGATATTTACGATTATTGATTATTGATATAGTATTGATTAAATTCACAAAGATACAGGTATACATGGCACCTTGGAATGTGAATGCAATTAAAACAAAATTGTTTTCTACCTGTTATCTGGTTCCCATAGTACAAGCTTTGTTTAGTTTGGGGCTAGGTAGTGTTTTGTGAAATGTTCAGCATTCATTTATTATAGGGATTAAATATATGTGCCTTTTTATTTTTATTCTCTTAACGAGCAAGCTTCTATCTGTAATATGTACACATTGAAAGTAAAGCCTCGTATTCGTTAGGCGACAAATGTCCACGTGTCGCGAGACATGTCGTGTGATGTCGCCTCCCATCATGCGACATCGCGAGGCATTTTATCTCTCATTTGTTCACTGAAAGAATCGCGACACAAGATGTTCGTTCTTAATTAATTAAAGATGCGACATTTGTTGCCCAGTGAATACGGGGCTGAACTGTCTATGATACAGCCTTCAATAACCCACGCAAAATATTAAAATTCATAAGCATCGACTTATGGTATTAATGCGAACAGACACTGGAATTTTCTTCGATAAATCTTGCACATAAATTTATAAACTGCGCTTGACTATGTTCAACGGATAAGTCTTGCTTGTAAAAAAATTCAGGGCAACTTATTAATTTTTTTCCTAAAAACATTTTAAAAAATAGCCAAATCATTTCAGTCGTTCTCAACGGGTGCGCTTACTAACGAACACCATTTCATTTTTATTTATTTAGATTACCTTAACAAAGAGACTACCCACGTTATTTCATCTACTGATTAAACGTGACATACCAAAGCTCTACATTTCCACTCGTATTTATTTATATTTCTGGGCAAACAATATATTTATCCGTATTATAATGTTGCTATAGACCGCGGTGATAAAGAGGTCAACGACTCCTCTGATATACGAACTATATTTTAAGACTAGATTCACAGAACTAGTAATAGTGCTAGACATAGAATATGTAAATAGTTTTCAGTGCCAGTTGAAAACTTTAACAGCAATATTGTTGGCGTTATTCTCAGTGAATTTCAACACAGCTTTGCATTTAGACAAACCCGTACGTAAATAAATTCGTTCCGTGGAGAATATAATTTGTATATTGTTTAAAGATGTGAAAATACTGCTGTAAATAGGTACCACTTGTTGTTCCTTAGTTATACTACGTGTTTTGTTTTGTACGACATTAAATGAAAACAAGGGTAGGGCCAATGGCTAGTATTGTTGTAAAACGGTTCTTTTCAAACTCATTACCATAGAAAACTTTAAATTTTCAAATAACCTTAACATCAAGTCCTAGAATATCAATGAAACAGGCTGTATAAAATAGGTAAACAAATCATATTCATTCATCATGTAAGTAGATAAGGTATTGTATCACATAGTTTTACGGTGTTCTTTGTAGTTATATTATTAAGAGGTGTGAAATAAAGAATTATCTAATCTAAGGTACTAATTAAACTGACTAAGCGGCATCAAAGCAAAGGCGTCTGCGATTTACGTTAAAAAATGTTGTTTATCGGAAATGTATCGATTACTGGATAAATATTAGGTCTTTACCTATGAAATTGCCGTTTTGTATGGAATAAGTGAAAGTACTTATTTTTTTAAACTTTTTTATTTCTGTTATTCAAAGTAATCACCCATGCAATCGACGCATCTTTGCCAACGCATTGGCAGTTTATTGATGCCCTTCTTGTAAGAATCAGCTGGACGGGAGGCAACAAACTCTTCAAAGGCATTTTGTACTGCCTCTCGGGAATTGAATTTTTTACCCACTAAAAAGTTGTCTAAACTTTGGAAAAAGTAATAGTCGGTAGGTGCAAGGTCTGGTGAGTATGGCGGATGAGGGAGAGCTTCCAACCCCAGCTCTTGCAGCTTGGAGACTGTCTGTTGTTCAGTATGGGGTCGCGCGTTGTCGTGAAGGAGCAGCGGGGACGACCGATTGACCAAAGCTGGTTGCCGATGTGCAAGCTTCTCCATCATTGTCTCCAGTTCTTCACAGTATACATCTGCAGTAATGCTCATGCCGTTTTGTAAAAAGCTGTGGTGAATCACACCCGCACTAGACCACCAAACAGTGACTATCACCTTTTTAGGGGTCGTTTTTGGTTTAGGGCATTGCTTTGGTGCTGAACCAGGATCTAACCAACTTGCTGAGCGCTTTCGATTGTCGAACAGAATCCATTTTTCATCGCACGTAACAATTCGGTTCAAAATTACTTCATTTCTTTGCCGATTGAGCAGCGCGAGGCAGGTCTCGACGCGTATGTTGCGCTGGCGATCGTTAAGTTCGTGGGGCACCCATCTATCAAGTTTTTTTACCTTGCCTATTTGTCGCAAATGGATCAAAATTATTTTGATGCTAACATCAAAAGCTGCTGCTAGCTCAGCTATAGATTGAGTTTCGTCAGCTTCCACAATCGCCTTTAATTCATCATTGTTGACCAAAGTCTCCGAACAACCACGAGCTTCATTTTTCAAGTCAAAATTTCCAGAACAGAACCGGGAAAACCAATAACGGGGTATGCGTTCATTTGTACAGTTCTCTCCGTAAACGTTTTTGATGTTACGTGCCGTTTGTGTCGCGTTGGTGACACGACGGAACTCATATTCCATAATTACACGAATTTTTAAAGTATCCATTATGACGAAAAATGTTCAAATGTAATGAAAATACAACGCTAATCAATAAACAAAAGACTGAGTTTGTAAAAAGAATGTCATGTTTTTAAAACAAAATTAATTTGAATTTAGAATACAAAGCCATTCCAAACTTTTTTCTATTTGAAATGTCCAATACTGAAGAACGGCAATTTCATAGGTAAAGACCTATTATTTAAGCTACCGGTATCAAACCCACCTCTAAAATCAGTTAATACGATTCCGGATGTGTGCTTCAAATTAATGTCGTACATAACAAAGTTGTATATCTTTACAAGCAGGAATGAAAATAGATCACTATACAATCGAATGAATATTTAATTGGGTTTTTATTTTAGTAGATCAAGGACTTTAACTTAAAGGTATTGCAGAAAATCGATCGGTCTCGTTTTTAAGTTGAGTTCAGAAATGCGTCAGAAAATTTTAGGTCGTCTGGTCAGTGTAGTGGGGCTGGGATGATGGTTTCTACGTTTGAACATAGATATGGAAAGATGTCGGGAACAAAAATTGAAGGAATACATTTTCATTAATTCCTAGAAACCAGTCTAATCCTATAAATTCATCCATGCAACCTAAATTACATTAAACGCCAGCAATTTAACTAAATAATAGCGAAGTGACAAGATATCGCGACCAGAGACGAAAGCAAACGGGTTCCGAGGCCTTAATCTTGTCAAATTAATGGCCCTGCGCGGATCGAGGCCACTGCGCGGGCGCACAACAACACTCAATTTAGAATATCGTAAAATAGATATCATAAAACTGCGATATTTGCCAATGGAATCGTGAATTATGCCTTTGTTTGTGACTGCGGTGCGATTTTTTTAAGTGTGTGATTTGTGTATATGATTTATTCAATTACTGATTAACAATAACTTTGTTTTATAATATATACTCTGTGTAAAAATGAAAAAGGTAGGTGCATAAATGTTGAAATGTTCATTGATTGGTTGGTTTTGTTGTGTATTTTTTTTATTGTAAAAGAGCGCCCTCAGCAGTAGTTTGCGATGCTCGTAAAGGGCAAACAAGTATAAAGTGCCATTACCTAGGTTTTGAGACCTTATTGTATACTCGTTTCTGCAAATTAATATCTTGTATCTTCTCGTTATTTAAAAACAAACAGGTACCTATAAAACGTATAAAAGTGGATTGTATTAGATAATTATTTACCAATAGAACGTGTCTGGTGGATCAAAAATATCACAAGACACCCGTGTAAGGTATTTTTTATAAAAGAGTTTCTGATATCCCTTTTAGGGTTCCGTACACAAAGGGTAAAACGGGACCCTACTAAGACTCCGCTGTCTGTCTGTCCGTCTGTCTGTCTGTATGTCCGTCTGTCACCAGGCTGTATCTCATGAACCGTGATAGTTAGACAGTTGAAATTTTCACAGATGATGTATTTCTGTTGCCGCTATAACAACAAATACGAGGCATGCCTTTTAAGTTTTGTCGTTTGAAGAAAAAAACACAACTAGAACCTTATAGTACTTTTTATTGTTTTTCAAAGTATTCACCGCGTAGCTTAATACACTTTTCCATTCGCTCAAACCAGTTATTATAACATTTATTCCACTCTAAAGTGGGGGTGTTCAAAATGGCTGACTTGAAAGCGTCGACTGCTTCTTCACCGGACTGGAACCTTTGACCACGAAGACTTTTCTTAATTTTAGGAAATGTAAAGAAATCGTTAGGGCTTAGGTCAGGACTGTATGGAGGATGGTCAAGAATTTCTACTTTTTCCTGCTTCAAATACTCAATCGTTTGACGAGCGCTGTGTGAGCTTGCGTTGTCGTGGTGCAGGATGATGCGTCGCTTTGAGTTAGATTTTCGAAGTTCGGCGATGACTTGTGGTAAACAAACTGTAGTATACCACTCTGCGTTAACCGTTCTACGATCTTCAAGTGAATAGTCGCAACATGGCCGGTTTTTCCAACGAACGTGGCCACCATCTTCTTTGAAGTGCTTCGAGAACGAACAACTTTAGTCGGCTTTGGCTCGTCTTGAAAGACCCAGATTGTAGATTGTTGTTTGGAATCAGGATCGTAGGCATAGATCCAAGATTCGTCACCACTTATGATGTCGTAGACGTGATTTGACTCCCCTCGGTTGAACCTTTGCAGAGTTTTCTTACACCATCTGACGCGGGCCGCCTTGTGATCGTCGGAAAGCAGATGCGGTATCCAACGGCAAACTAGCTTTCTCACACCAAGCGCTTCATGCAAGATCTTCTGAATGGTTGTCCCTGAGATGCCTAATAAAGCCTCTATCTCTCGATACGTCACATGACGATCTTCGAGAATTAGTTGTCTCACAGCAATGATGTTATCTTCAGTGAAGGCGGATTTTGGGCGTCCTTCGCGAAATCTGTCACTAACACTAGTATGTCCACGCTGGAATTCTAAATACCAGCGTTCGACAGTCCGCAGACATGGGGCTACATCACTGAACACAGATGTTAGCTCTTCTAAACACTGAAGCCGTGTCAGGCCTCTTCTAAAGTTGTAGAAAATTATTGCACGAACATTTTCCTTAGAAAGATTCATTTTCGTACGTGACCTGACAGATTCAAATCGAAACTGTGACTAAACAATAGCATTAATCCTAATACTTTCAACTGTTTTGAGATTCAAAATGTAAACACATTCGAATATAGAACAGTTCCAAATTCAAAATTGCCGGAAAATATGGAAACGACAGAACTTAAAAGGCATGCCTCGTACTAAAAACAGAATAAAATAAATATTTAAGGGGGCTCCCATACAACAGACATGATTTTTTTTGCTCGTTTTTATAGATAATGGTACGGAACCCTTCGTGTGCGAGTCCGACTCGCACTTAGCCGATTTTTTAAAACTTACTTCTCAACTGATACCGAAATTCGCTTTTTGTTTCTCTAAACTAGTCTAGCGAGTTTTATTTTAAAGCAAGATTTTCATTGTTATCACAAGCAAGCTTATAAGTGCTGACAAATCGAAGGCTGTGTCAAGTGATAACGTATAATCTAATATTGAAATAGATAGGCATAGGTAATCGTTGATATGAATAAACTAAACCAGTTCATTAATTCATCATGTACTATTTTGTTACTACGCGAGACCTCATTTCAGAGCGGATGGTAAAAGAAGGCCTAGTCGGAGATTATTTACTGGAAATTGTACAATGTACAATCGTGATATTAATTATACCGAATGTGTTCAGTTAAATAAATAATGCTGGACATTTCACACAGCGCCAACTAGCCCCAAACTAAGCAAGCTTGTACTAATGGGAACCAAAACCCATATTTCACCCCCTTCAAGATTATTTTTTGAGACAAATTATAGCATATGTCCTTCCCCAGGATATAATTTATCGTCTTGCCAAATTTCATTACTATCCGTTCAGCCGTTTAGTCGTGAAAAGGTAACAAACAAACAAACAAACAGAGTCACTTTCGTATGTATAATACATATTAGTATGGATTAGTGTGAATGGATGGATATTATGGATAGAGAAACAAGTACATAGATGCGGAACAAATATCTGTAGATCATAATTTTTTCCGCGTCGGGAGTGGGCCTTCAGGTATAAGTTTAATCCATTTTATTCTTTATTTATTTATTTATTTATTCTTTATTGCACACAAGAAAATACATTTGAAAATACAGAAAAAGAGGTCATGCACAAAGGCGAGCTTAACCCTAAGAAGAGTTTTCTTCCAGCAAACCTTTGAGGCTAGAGAGAGAAATGATTTTAAAGGTAGGTGAGTGTACAAAAACATAAATAAATATATATATACCCAAAACGAATATGAACTATACTCAAAGTATGTTATAATATTATAATTATAATAAATAAATTATATTGAATAATAATATAAATATATACCTATATATAATAATATAAATATATACCTATATATAATAATATAAAAAAGGTAGTGCTCTTTAACTTTCCGTTTAAAAATGTTGAGTGATGGGCTAGCGCGAACTTCATGAGGAAGGGCATTCCAAATTTTTACCGCATAAACGGTGAAGGAGCCTCCATAGCGGCTAGAAGTGTGTTGAGGTGTTTTGAGGAGAAGAGACTTAGAGGACCGGCATGGCACACTGCGAGGGACAAGAAATTCAAAACGCTCACGGAGGTAAGAGGGAGAGAGTGGACAATATAATACTTTGAAGAGGAGTGATAAGACGTGAAGATCACGGCGAAGACGAATAGGGAGCCATTTAAGTTGGGATCTAAAATTGGATACGTGATCAAACTTGCGCAGACCGAATATAAAACGAATGCACAAGTTCTGTAGACGTTCCAGTTTATTGAGAAGTTCCTCCGTAGCATCAAGAAAGCAGACATCTGAATAGTCGAGAAGGGGCAACATTAAGGCTTGGGCGAGAGTAATTTTAGTTTCAAAGGGAAGAAATTTCTGAAGGCGTTTTAGTGATTGGAACGAGAAATGCACCCTTTTACTGATTTCGTTTATGTGGCTGGCCCAGGATAGCTGGTTATCAAAAATGACACCAAGGTTCTTAGCTTTGCTCGAGTAAGGTATAGGTACCTGATCAAACACGACTTGAGGTAACGTTGACTGGTCGACGACCCTCAGCATATATGGACTTCCCAAAAGTATAACCTGGGACTTAGAAGGGTTAACCAATAGACCATAAGTATTAGCCCATGTGTTGATGCGGTCAAGATCTGCGTTAACTTGGTTAACACCTTCTAATATGTTCTCGGCTTTAAAGTGCCGATAAAGTTGTAAATCGTCGGCATATAGATGGCAGTGAGAAGAAATAACAAGGGTAATAGAGTTGATAAAAATTGAAAAAAGTAGAGGAGAGAGAACGCCACCTTGCGGTACACCAGCAGATATGTCACACCAGTCAGAGCAAGACTCATTCGAGCGCACACACTGCGAGCGGCCGGAAAGATATGATTTGAACCAAGAGGTTACTTGATGAGAAACATTTAGGAAGGAAAGGATGGACAATAGGATATCATAGTCAACTGAATTGAAAGCACTGCTGAAATCCAATAGCACCAGAGCAGTAAGGCACTTATTGTCCATACCCCAACGAATATCGTCAGACACTTTCGTAAGCGCACTTACGATCCATCTCCAGGTCGCATAAAAAAACAAGGTATTAGGGGCTTTTAAGCAACGTTCCGCGCAGTCACTCTATGGATGGATGACCATTATTAGCATTTTCAATTCCGTGCACGACGATCGCTAAGATGTCGGATCTGGCTATAAAAGTCGTCAAGCCATGTCGGAGGCCTAAAACTTCAACACCAAACTTGGACAAGAACTCATATGAAATGTTCATAACTCTTATAGGGTTCCGTATTCCTATAATGTCTTGTTATTTGAAATTCAAATGACATTAGATCGGTTCTTAACTCAATTCAAAGGTCATCTAATTCTAGTACTTAGATGCGAGCTCATGTTTACGCAATTAGATGTCGTACAAATTAGTTTTATTTGTGTTGTATTAAAATAGCCTCTGCCACACACTGTTTTGTATCAATTTGTAACCCTACCTGGTATTTTTACATTAAATCAAAAGTTCATTTTCGAAGCCACCACGCCTTAGTTAGACTAACATTTATTTCGAAATTTCAGATTCAGAAGAAATAATCTATGTTTATGGTTAACACTTTATAGTACACCACAATAGAAAAAATCATAAATATAAAATACACATACCAAAAGTACAACTATACAATGACCAGTCTTAACGCTTAGAACCGATTTCTTCCAGACAACTTTTGGATAAATCCAATCTTATCTATATCAGTCCACATCGACCCACTGCTGGGTAATAGGCCTCTTCGCTATCACACCACTTTCTCTGGTCCTGTGCTAAGCGTAGCCAATTGCCTTCATTATTGAATATTTTTTTAATTATATTAACTTAAATTAATCCAAATTTGTATAATTGGAACTTCTTTAAGATTACTAATTCGCGCTGATTGTGAGTTAGGAACCCAAGTAAAAATTCCACCGTTCCATACAAACTGCACTGGCTAATGACGTCGCGTCGCTCATATCTGAGCATTGCGTGTCCTTAATGCGCGTATTTTTTGAATTATAATTGAACCGCCTAAACTATTAGTTTCTAACGCGCAAAACACACATTTTTACACAAATTTTACATACATTTGCATCAACAATTATGAATTTAGAAATTACTAAATACAAACAAAATTGTGTAAACAATTCCAGCTTCATGTTTAATATTTATTCGATTATTGAAAGGATTTATGATCGTTACGACTATGACTAGTCGATTATGCAAAATGCTTGTTGCCTCATCGTCAGCCATCACTATTTATTTATGGCGAGGTGTATATTAATATTTTATACTCATGTATTTAAATATTTTAAAATGGCCCTGGTGCCTGACATGATTTTTGTTATTCATGGTTGGGCAACAACTAATTTTTCGAATCAAATCATTTATTTGCGAAATTATTATAAAATCTACAATGCGGTTTGAAATAAACTAGTACACCTCGGTAAACTGTATAAATGGTTTTGTTACCTGGAGCCTCAATCTAAGCATTATTATATATTAAATTGGTTTGATTTGGATCAATATCACCAATGCCCATATACCTTGGTCTATCAAAGTATAAGTACTTACTCCTACTACTATTACTATTATTATACTATATTATTATACTACTACTATACCCTCATGTTACAAACGATAATAATTTGTATTTTGAGTTATGAGCGACTGTCAACTGTCAAAAATTGATTCTTGCAAATGTTTTAGCGACCTACAAAAATCGTAATGTCGTTATTTTTTTGTTAGTATACCGATAAAATTGTATTTATAAATCATTAAAATTTCAAATTAAATTCTCAAGCTTTGAGAATGTGTAACGATTTAACTTTTGAAACTATCATGGTTATTAACACTATTTGTACTAAAAACGGGATATTTACCATGATTTGTGAGTTCTTGAGTGTCCCGATATTTCGACGCAGTTGCATGCGCCATGATCACGGGTAAACTCGGAACTCGGGAGTTTACCCGTGATCATGGCGCATGCAACTGCGTCGAAATATCGGGACACTCAAGAACTCACAAATCATGGTAAATATCCCGTTTTTTAGTACAAATAGTGTAACGATTTAGTTAATAATATTTACGAGAGACTAATAGGTATAGGTACCTAAACAATGACGTCATGTTGTCCTTGCCTAGAGTACATTCTTCAAAATTGTTTTTGACACTAGCATTATTCCGATCGTTGTGATACTCGGCTCCCCTGCCAATTTTTCTATTCTGGTGTCCCCTACAGTGACTTCTTAATTTATAACCCGAAAGAATGTTTGGATGTTTATTTGTTACTCATGCGGATAAGTTTGAACATTTGATCAATTTTTGCAATAAAACTACTCGAGTATACATCTCATTTACAAAATATACATATAAAAGAAACAAATGAGTCGGAGAGACCGTTGCAAAAGATCTAAAGCTCAACTACTCCAAATCACTAGTAGACGTTACCCCGCTGGATTGCAGTTTCAATATAAGGCCTGTGCAGTGCAAACCGAATGCGTGAGCATGAGCATGCACACATATAGTTTGCACAGGCGTTTAATCTCGATGGCTGTGAATGCAACGTTTGTCGCTAATGGAGCCCACTGTGCAAGCCTTGCAGAAGCCTAGAAATATGAACAAATACTTTCCACAGAGGCCACAATCGGTGGCATGTGGATCCCATAATTAAAAGCTGACGTCTCTATAAATCGTGATGCCACTTAATAGGGTGCTGTCTTATCCTACCTTACGTGGAGTCGACACATCATTTATTTTTTTACCATACCTCTATCAGCCGTCATCAAAGTTGTCACTTTTTTCTTACCCATATTATTATCATCTTTCATTATACTATGAATGGAAACGTAGAACTCTTGACACGCTAAGAAGATCATCTTTCATAAAGCTCTTCTTTAGCCTTACTCTACTTCAAATCCATCTACATTAATATCTAACATTGTTTTAGTCACATGATTTTCTGCCCATTGCATAACATGCCCATAACACACTAGCCTTATTTCTCAACTTTATATCACTAGCGCTACTTTGAAGCTTCCTGAAGCTGAATGTGCTCATTCCTTATCTCATCCATCGTTACCCCTCACATCAATCTGAACATTCGCATCTTCGCCTCGTGTACTCTTCATAACATCTAATAGGGTACTCTCTATATTATTATGATAATACGACTGAAAGTTGCCTGAAGTTACGAGAATTGGCCATGGAGCGCGTCATGCTCGGCATTACACTGCTAGATCGAGTCCCCAATACCGAAATTCGCAAGCGGACTAAAGTTCAAGACGTTAGCAAGCGTATATTGGGACTCAAATGGAGTGTGGCCAGGCGCCGTGGTGACAGGTGGAGCAGGGTGCTGACTGAGTGGTGGCCCCGAGATGGAACCAGGAACGCAGGTCGTCCACCGGCAAGATGGGTCGACGACATTATAAAAATCGCAGGTCGTATGTGGGTTAGAACAGCGCAGGACAGAGGTGAATGGCGACAACGAAGAGACAACGATGATGATGATGATGTATAGTGATCTTTTATCACTTGGTAATCCTGACTGTGAGTATGTATTGCTCTTATAAAGAGTCCTCTTGTTATTACGTAATTTGACCAAACACAAGTTCTCCATTAGGTACATAATAGACAATGGGACATTTACTTACAGCATACATAGGCCATAAATATCAATAAAGTCTCCGGGCGCCTGTGAATCACACCGGAATCAGACAGCCAATTTAAAACACGTGTAGTCGCTACCCACATACGTACTGTTATCTGAACTATGGTATTCTCCTAGATACTGAGTTAACTGAGGTGTTCAGTTCACATACAAACTATTACTTAATTTTTTAATAAAAAACATTATAACAAATGTTTTCACTAAAAATGTTTTTTCATCGGTTTAGGTTTTAGTAAAAAAGTTTTTTTTGTAACTTAAATAAATACCTTCTTAATTCTATTTATACTTATTCTACGTTTTTTACCACATATTGTTCATAGTCTGGGGTATGTGTTATGAAAAAATTATTTGCTAATACGCCTTGGTTTAAGAGGAAAAAATAAAAACGAAAAATTAAAATTATTAATTAGGTACTAGTGTTTTATTGACTATATAAGATTCAAAATTACTTCTAAAAATGCGACAAAAAAACATTCTCATATACACAGAAGTTAAATAGTTAAAAAATCTAAAAATATTTACCTAATATTGAAATTTTAACTTTTTAAATCCTAAATACTACATAATTCTGCAAAAGACCATGCTCGAAAATCAAGCCAAATTCGGCGGGCGCACAGTGTGGAAATGCCGCCGAAAACGCGCGTCGCGTCGGTCGTCTGCGCGTTTAAAATACACCGTGTGCATAGACCCTAAGCTGTGACATGTTGCAATTGTTTTTAGATTGTTTTCTAGTAGAGTTGTTGCGACCCGACTTGCAACTCTTGTGACGGATTTAGACAAGAATGCGACGGGAAAAACAAGTCGAGATATCGTCTCAACTGAAATGGTCCACCCATTACGTCAAAGCTAAGCAAACTTTATTTACTGCAATATAAGGATCACTTTGGGATCGAGACTAACAGACGCAAATCGTGTCTTTTATATAGAAAATCTGTAGCACGAAAGCTTTCAATGGTCAACTAAATAATAATACAACGACCATCCTTTTCAACCAAATCACGAGCCCAGGAAATATCCTCTTAGAAAAGCATTGCTGGAATTACACCCTTAGAAAAGCTTATATTTACGGAATAATACAGTAAAATAACATTTTAGCGTAGAATGTAACATTTCCACGTTATTTCTACGGTGGACAGAAATATCTCTACATTCTACTTTATGAATAAAATAGATGACTCTAATATGTCCGTCTATTTTATTCTTCCGTAGAGAATAACATTTTTAGGGCGTTCATTTTAGTCTGGTTAAGACCTAACGACCTAACTACCCAATATTTGCTGCATTTGTTTTTTAATCTTTCTGCTCTCAAGAATAACAAAGGCTAGGAAATAAATAAAACATATCGGAGTGGTGTCTATAGATATTGGCGCCACTTGTCGCCGACCTTGACTAGACACAAGCGACGAGTCCAGCTACCAAGTCTACCAAAATATTTAAAAGTTTAATGGTTTAACCTGACTACTACGTAATTCGATAGAGCTTAGAGGAGGATTATTTATTTAATACTTTCACAGAAAACAGAATAGTGCTAGGAAGACTTAATGCTAGTAGCATCCATAGCATTATTCGCTTTTGTTATACAAATAATCTTTATTTTATAACTGTGTAGGTACAAATGTATTAAATGTAAAAATTAAAGTATGTACTTATCAGTAGTTTCCAATAAGGACCAACCTTTGTCAGTCAAGGCAAAAGTATGTATGAAATACATATGAAATATGAATGTCTCAAATATAAACTCACTAGCTGTTGCCCGCGACTTCGTACGCGTTACACTACTAAATGTGTAGGTAATCTAGAAATAAAGCTAAACTCGCTGTTGCACCTGGACTTGACACCCCATTTTTATCCCATGGGAATTGCTTTATGGGATACAAGGTAGCCTATGTGGTAATCCAGGTTGTAATCTACGTATATACCAAATTTCATTGAAATCGGTTCAGCCGCCACGACGTGATTGAGTAACAAACAAACAAATAAATAAACAAACATCCAAACTTTTATAATATTAGTGTGATAAGCAAAACGTTGGGATTGGGACTTGAGACGATTGAGGAATAAGATGGCTTAGTATTATCAGGTACTCTAAAATGCAAATAGTCGGCATCAACTTGTCGAAAAATAAATCTGGACAAATTCCCACCAAGCCAATATAGTAATCGGTTTACGCAGCAACGCCAGCAACTCGTCTAAAATCATCTGGAGAAGAAAGAAAATTATTCCCCCAAAAAGTCTAAAATGTAGCACTGGATACTCGTGCCGTGAGTAATATAATATTATTCTACGTATAAAAGCTCTACTCCAATGACTACGATGTATAATAGTCAGCCAAACTAAACATTAAAATCAGTATACCAATTCTCGTAACTTCAGGCAACTTTCAGTCGTATTATCATAATAATATAGAGAGTACCCTATTAGATGTTATGAAGAGTACACGAGGCGAAGATGCGAATGTTCAGATTGATGTGAGGGGTAACGATGGATGAGATAAGGAATGAGCACATTCAGCTTCAGGAAGCTTCAAAGTAGCGCTAGTGATATAAAGTTGAGAAATAAGGCTAGTGTGTTATGGGCATGTTATGCAATGGGCAGACAATCATGTGACTAAAACAATGTTAGATATTAATGTAGATGGATTTGAAGTAGAGTAAGGCTAAAGAAGAGCTTTATGAAAGATGATCTTCTTAGCGTGTCAAGAGTTCTACGTTTCCATTCATAGTATAATGAAAGATGATAATAATATGGGTAAGAAAAAAGTGACATTGTGGAACGGTGGTAGATTTCAAAATATTGTCCAGCTTGCTGAACGCCGCCCATGCCAACTGAATTCTCCTAGATATCTCCTTGGCCTGTAATTCTTTTCCGAAAGATAAAACATGACCAAGGTACAAATAAGATTCCACCATGAGAGGTACTCGTTTCCAATAGAAATGTTTGGAATCGAATCATCACGACATCACTTTTGTTTTAGTCATGTTCATCTTCAAGCCAACTTTTAGTGATGCTTCGTGGAGATCTGTTAGCATCAGTTGGAGATCATCTAGTTCCTCAGCGAAAATAACCAGGTCATCTGCAAATCTCAGATGAGACAGGAAGACACCATTTATTTTTATTCCAGAGTTGTCCCATGCAAGCGTGTTTACGACGTCTACTAAGAAAAATTTCTAAAATTCTAGGAAAACAGCCGTAAAAAGCTTGGGTGAAATCGTATCTCCCTGTCTCACTCCCCTTTTGATGGGTATATGGTTGGTTAGGCTGTGCAGTCGTACCTGCATGGTGGCAGAGCTGTAGAGCTCGCGGAGTATATCCACGTAGCGAGCGTCGATGTTGCAGCGATAGAGGGAATTGAATACGGCCCAATGCTCTATGCTATCAAATGCTTTTTCATAATCTACAAAAGCCATGCATATGGGCCGGTTATACTCATGGCTCATGGATGTGGTCTATGGTAGAAAAATTACTCCGAAAACCAGCTTGTTCAACAGGCTGATAATCACTATACATAATATTAATATAATATTACTGATTTTAAACAGGTACCATACGATAAATATTCGTTTAATATCAGTAATTAGTGCTAATATCTTTTGTCTAGCTAAAGTTAGGGAAGTCTTGTAAATAATCTTTTCGTTGACAACTATTATTTGACAACCTCCGTGGTGCAGTGGACGAATAGCCGGCTGAGACGCAGGTTGCAGATATTTGTACCGGGTTTTCCCTATACAGTGTGTCCCTGGATAAAGTGCAACCCCGAAAGGGGGTGAAACTAGATCAAAAATTATCGACAAAAAAATAGAAAAAAAAATTTAAAAAAAATTCGTATATACTTTATTGATGAATTAAAATTTTTATTACTCACTAATTACTCTATTTAATAAAAAAATTATTTCTTCCAAAGTAGTAGGTCTATTTTGTTAAAATAAAAACCATAATCATGTCAGATATGTGACGATGACGATAAAATAACAAATAACTCACAAACGAGTGGCTATCGTGACTTAAAGTTTAATTTTTGTATTAAAATTACATTTTTTAGGCTGTTTTTTTCCAATAAACTCCAAAAATCTTAAAATTAAGCCTATAATACTAGAAATTTTTATGACTTTTTATTATTGTCTATCATAATAGCTTTTAAATAAAAAAAACCTACGTTCTAACATAAAAAATGTGCTGGCTAGGAGCTTTTAAAGTTGACCACTGATTACGTCACCACTCAGGTAGAGACACGTTTTTTTTTTTGCTGCTCAGGTAGTATTAAAAATCAAATTTTAGTTACAACATTTTTATTTAACTTATTACATGTAAGTATGAAATAAGGGTTTTGTTTAATGCATTAAATGCTCAAAATGGCTTCCTTGTTGTTGTAGGCACATTGCCGCACGAAGAGCGATTTGTTGTGTGGCTCTAAGCACCATCTCTGGGTCACTTCTTATCTCATCGGCACATCGCATGATTTGATCTTGTAACTCTGCCTCGGTGTCTACGGTCGTTCTGTAGACTCTTTGTTTCATAACACCCCACAGAAAATAGTCTAGGGGTGTCAGGTCAGGTGAACGTGCCGGCCACCCGACTGGTCCATCCCGGCCGATCCACCTATTAGCGTAGTTTTCGTTTAAAAAACTTCGCACATTGCGCCCGTAGTGCGCAGGGCATCCGTCCATCTGCAAATACATCTGTTGCCTTGTAGCCAGCGGAACATCTTCCAGCAGTAGTGGCAGATCGTCTCTTAATAAGTTTAAAAAACTTTCGGCATTTAATGTTGCGGGTAAAATAACTGGCCCAATCAGCGTGTCGTCTATTAGAGCTGCCCATACATTAACTGAAAATTGCACTTGAAAAGTAGACGCCCTCTTTAGGTGTGGATTTTCCTCGGACCATACATGTAAATTTCTGCAATTTGTGATTCCATTCCGGGTGAATTTCGCTTCATCCATCCATAAAATTTTTTTTAGGAATTGTGGATTATTTCTAATTTTTTGTTGAATCCACGTAGACATTACGCATCTTGCACGATTGTCTACATTTTCATGCAAATGCTGTACTCGCTGATAATGGTATGGATGCAATCCCTTCTTTTTCAAAATTCGCCATACGGATGTTTTTGATATACCGTGACGCAAAGCTAAGCGTCTAATGCTGGTTGTGGGATCAGCAAACAAATCGTTTAAAACGGCCTCTTCTATGGAATGGTCAATAATGGTAGCTTGTTGCTCACGGCGATCTCTTGCTAATCCAAGTCCGATGTTGGATAACTTTCGGTGAACTTCTTGGAAATTTCGTGCTGACGGTATAAGTCTGCTCGGAAACGCATTTATGTATGCAGAACGAGCGACTGTTGTGTGTCCACGTGACATACCATAATAATAATGGATGTCAGCGATTTCTCGCGGAGAGAACTCAGTCAATCGCGGCATCTCCACAACACAACAAAGTACAGTCAAAAACGTAACAAAAAGTCAAAAACAAAACAAAAGCAAAACAACGTAACAAAAACTTGAAGGCGCAGTAAGGTACGGTAGGCGGTAGCAGCGGCGAGAATATCGGAGCGACTGGCGTGCCTTGTTGTGAGTCCTGTTTCGATCCCCACCCTTCATCTTTCATAGAACAGGCCCAGCGACCATAATCTACAACAATATAAGTTAAAAAAGGGTCTCTACCTGAGTGGTGACGTAATCAGTGGTCAACTTTAAATGCTCCTAGCCAGCACATTTTTTATGTTAGAACGTAGGTTTTTATTTTATTTAAAAGCTATTATGATAGACAATAATAAAAAGTCATAAAAATATGTAGTATTATAGGCTTAATTTTAAGATTTTTGGAGATTATTGGAAAAAAACAGCATAAAAAATGTAATTTTAATACAAAAATTAAACTTTAAGTCACGATAGCCACTTGTTTGTGAGTTATTTGTTATTTTATCGTCATCGTCACATATCTGACATGATTATGGTTTTTATTTTAACAAAATAGACCTACTACTATGGAAGAAATCATTTTTTTATTAAATAGAGTCATTAGTGAGCAATAAAAATTTTAATTCATCAATAAAGTATATACTAAATTTTTTTATTTTTTTTTTTTCTATTTTTTTGTCGATAATTTTTGATCTAGTTTCACCCCCTTTCGGGGTTGCACTTTATCCAGGGACACACTGTATATTATACGTATGTATTGTTTTATACATACTTACAATATATACAATGTATTTAATTTGCTTTAATATCACTGCGGTCAAGGGACCTATTGTAGTTGAGACATGGACTAAACTGAGATTATAGTATTGTATTGATGGTCAATCCTACTCTCTACTCCATCTCAAATCCTGTATGTCACACTGCAGTGGCTGCGTCTTTAACCCAGCTCGTACGCACGGCTACACACCAAGCACATAATTTCCAGTATAAATAAATGTATTGTGTAAACTTTGGGCTTTGACTGGAAGCTACTTCAATATCTTTCGGAGGAGGGCGTTGATGTCCGCGACACAGTTTAATATTCCAGCAAATGTCATCGTTTTTCACATTATTATGTGTTAACCATTGTTTTAGTTTCAAATAAAGAATTTAATGATTTATTATTATTATTATAAACTGACTCTTATTGTCCACAAAACCTACACAATGCGAAGTCAGCTCATCAGCTGCTACCAAACATATCATCAAAACATATATGGGAAGGCATCCGTTTTACATAGCAAAACAATAGTCATATAATCTTTGCAAATATCAAGTCAATGACCTGTACCCGAAAATAATCATTGGGTATGTATCTTGCAGCAAACGTTACCAGATAAGATTGAAAATGACACGATTCTCAATTGCTATAATATTTTTATAAACTTAGATTAAAATATCTTATCAAGCATTATCAGATGGTAAAATTTCAACGAGTTTAAAAGCCAAACTGTCTGGGGGTTTTCCTATACGGAAATACTTATATTATTTTATTAACACGTGTGGCGCGGTTGAAGTGGCAGTGGTCAACGCACGTAGCTCGAAGAACATTAAAATCTCGGAGTCCAGAATAAACAGGTCCTTTGTAGACGAGCATACTCCATTTTCGACCACATCATCATTTACCATCACGTAAAGTAGTGGTCAAGTGCTTTACTATAAAAAAAAAAACAAAAATACCGACAGAGACCTTGCGTCTCAGTTAAAGGTTAGATTCCCGCGCGGGTCAAATTAAATGATCTGCTGATATTTGCTCCAGGTTAGAGATAGTCTACTCTAAAAATGAACGCCCCTCCACTTCGAACTTCCCTTCAATTCGAAGTAAGCTTTGTGATTACAGTGAATATAGAAAATTTCGCTTTGACGTAATGCAGGGGCTCCCAAACTTTTTCAGTTAGCGGCGCACTTACAGGCTTAGTATTTTGTCTCGGCGCCCTAGCTAGTTGAAATAGGGTACAATGATACTTAGTAGATAGATAAAAAAATTAAAACATCCACAATATGAAGCTGAGTTTTTATATTTATATGCAAGAAAACATTTATTATTTAAGAAAAATAGAAAATATAATACAATGACAACTTAGTCGATGTGACGTATGAGCTTGGTGATCTCCACACATTTTTTCAAAGCGTGGTATAAGGCTTGACATCTCTACTCATTTCTTGCTCCACATTGATCTTTGATTGTTCATTTTGTAACCGCGAATGCCTGTTAGTTAACCGCGAAGTTTAGTTTTCGGAGAATGGTAAACAGGAGCGCCCCACGCCGCCCCTCTTTACTCTCTACGGCGCACCAGGGCGCCGCGGCGCACACTTTGGGAACCCCTGGAGTAGGCAGTCTCTACTATGGTACTCATAGTTCCCAATACAAATAATCCTAGTGAGGTCAGGTCAGGACTATGCTCTCTTATGTTTGAGATGCCTTTTACTGGGAACAGTCAAGTGCATGACCACTACCGCATCTGCGGTAAGTGAAGGTCGAAGACTCCAAAACTCGAGTCTGGAAGGTATAGGTCTTGAAAAGACGTTGAAACTACAATGTAAACGGTTGATATATATGTATAGGTATAGACATTGTAGGTATCTGAACTTGACCTTGACTTGGATGTAAACAACTTCCACGTGTTTCAAATCATATTTTACACTAACATTTCGAACTAACTATAACTACCTACTAACTAGTGAACAATGACTGTAAATTCTTTGGTTTTCTCACTATAAACAATTAGAGAGAGATTCTTGATGATGCGATTAGAGAGAGAAATTATCTCCAAGTTTTGTGACGCAAACAAAGTCAAGGATCACGCCAATAAATTTTTTAACAGACTTCAAAAAAAGGAGGAGATACTCAATTTGTTTTGTTTTATATTTGTAGTTTCAGAACTCCGTCATTTATCAACCGATTTGGAAATTTCTTTTTATCTCTTTATTAAATTTATCTTTTTATTAAAGGATACGTTCAGATTGGTCCCATAGAAATTTCATCAACATCTTTTAGTAGTTTGCTTACTAACGATATTGCGTATTTTGCTGTGACTTTTTCGATTTTGTGTTTTATGAAGTCTGTTATACTTTTGGTAAAAAGTTACTGGTTTTGTATAGTTGTGGTGCCTGACACATTGTAGGCGTTATAATACGCATGTAACGCGATCTGACATCTTGATTAGAATTTCATGCATAACAACCGCTGCGTGCACGCTGACGTCACGCACACGCATTCATATTAAAGTATTAACATGCCGTAGCATCGTGCTGTGCTAAGTACCAATTCATCACCACACAGAGCTTTTAAAAGTTTGTTAATGCTTAAGTGAGATGTTGTTACAATGAATACAATGTTTTTTTTTTCTATGATTTGGTTTGCACAGGTCTTAATCTTATGATACCGGCGGGTTAACCCGATCTCATAAGATGCGTCGCAATAGCTCTGCCCTATTTCCAAGGAACAAAGGAAATATATCTAATAAACGCTTTCACACGTGCGAGTGTAGGTCAGATTCATTGAACTAGTTGGCGAGGATTAGGAATACTGTGCTGATAATATGCTCTCCAAACGCATCTGCATTACGTTTTATGATGTTTAAGGTAAACTTCTCCTCTTCAGTATTTTATATTCACTCCTTCACTCTTCAAGCTACCAGACTCTGGAATGTCCTACCTGTTTCAATTCGTAACGCCATATCCCTTCTTGTTTTTAAAAACATGGTTGATAAACATTTTCTGTCGTCCATCGCTCACTAGGACTTCGCGACTTTAAAATTTGTTTATAAATTTTTTTACTCATATATTTAGAAGTGCTATCCATATTTGGGGGGGTATATGCTCGATCAGATGCTGTACCATTCATAACAGGACGGGAAGTCCATGATGTCTTAAAGGCCATGCATTATGATAAGAGCCCTGGAGAGGACGGTGTCACGACCGAGGTTTTAAAAACTGGAGCCACTGTTTTACTACCCCATATCACAAATCTCTTCAACACCATTCTAGATACAGGTCAGCTACCAGTGGAGATGTGCCACTCAAACATAATTCTTCTTCACAAGAAAGGAGACAAAAGTAACATGAACAATTACCGTCCTATCAGTTTAGTGTCACATCTCTACAAAGCCTTTATCAAAGTTATTCAGAAGCGCATAGAAGGTATACTAGACCAGCACCAACCACCGGAACAAGCTGGATTCCGACCTCATTTTTCCACCACAGACCATCTCCATACGCTAAATCAGGTTATAGAAAAATTTAATGAATTCCACAATCCACTATATCTGGCTTTTGTGGATTACACAAAAGCTTTCGATAGCATCAACCACTCAGCAATCTTCTTGGCTTTAGAGAAACAAAATGTTGAAAAAACCTATATAGACCTAATTAAAAGCATTTACAGCAATAGCTACGCTAACATTAAATTAAATACATCAGGAGCAAAGTTTTTAATAGAAAAGGGAGTCAAACAGGGTGACCCGCTCTCTCCCAAATTATTTACGAGCACTCTAGAAGAGGTTTTTAGACAAATGCCAGCCTCATGGACAAATGCAGGCATTGAAATCGGCGACCAAAAACTTACAAACCTTAGATTCGCTGACGACATAGTTCTCTTTGCCACCAGTGCCCCCCAATTAGAACAAATGCTCCAAGACCTGAGCAAGGCAAGCCTCGAGGTTGGACTGATGATGAACCAGTCAAAGACCCAAGTTATGACCAATAGCAAGAAACATAGGGTCAAGGTAGATGGGCAAGAGATACACTATGTCGATGAGTATATTTATCTGGGCCAGATAGTCTCTTTCAAGAACAGACAAGATCGAGAAGTAGACCGTCGTGTCGATAACGCTTGGAAGAGCTACTGGTCCATGAAAGAGCTAATGAAGGGCAACCTTCCACTGTCACTTAAGCGAAAACTCATCGACATGTGTATCTTACCCATTCTAACCTACGGTGCTCAGACTTGGTCATTGACGGACTCACAAAAGTTCAAACTCGGGGTATGCCAACGAGCGATGGAGCGTAGCATTTTAGGTGTTAAGCGGACCGATAGAATCCGCAACACTACTCTACGCTCTATGACCGGAATCATCGACGTGGGGTACAAGGCTGCAAGACTCAAATGGGACTGGGCGGGTCATGTCACTCGAATGCACCCTGAAAGGTGGACTAAGATCTCCACCGACTGGCAACCTACAGGACGACGGCAACGAGGCAGACCGCGAAAACGTTGGCGCGACGATCTGGATGAGTTCCATTCTGACTGGCAGGAGATTTCTGGAGAACGCAAGGAATGGAAGCAAATGGGGGAGACCTTTGCCCAGCAGTGGGACAGTATAGGTTATTAAAAAAAAAATTTAGAAGTAGGTTATTTAATTATTATATAAATATTTATAATTATACATTATTTTAGTAATACAGGGTGTTTGGTAATATACTGACGATACTCAATTGAAGGTTTCTCAAAACATAAAAAAAGACTCCCCGAAAAAAAATATACTAGTTATATTATCAAATTTTAAAGAAAATCGACTAAGTTTAGGTGATTAATTCGATATAAAACTTACTGCCTACTCTTGCAATCGATATCCAAAAATAAAAGACGATTTGATATCTCTTTCGGAAATGACTGAGGGTTTTGGGTTAGAAAGGGACAACGAAAGATATCTCCGTCTCCGAGACGTCACCGTATCTGCGGTTAGATGGCAAGCAGCACAACATAAGTTTAATGACGTGTTTGTTTTTACGTGCCAAAATAAATTTCACATTTATATGGTAAACATTTCATAACTTTATTGATTATGCTCATCAATGCTGAGCCATCCCTTTTTCGGCACAGGGCTCATAGTGACCTGGTACACGTATCTTTAGTATTATTTTTTATTTAAGTAACGTGTTTTTAATTGTCTGTATTTCATTGTTTTTATTTAATTGTCAGCCTTTACTTATCCACTGTATGTAGTTTCTGTGTGTTTGTTACTTGTGTTGAAATAAATGTCTATATCTATCTATCTATCAAAATAACCCCTTTCGTGCGTATATTATCAAACACCCTATATAAGAACTTGTTCTGTTAGTTATTATTTGATTTACGCCGCCGTCCTTTTTTTCACACAGATCCTGTCCATACAAAGATTGACTTGAAGAGATTTTAGCGATAAGGCCGCCCATTGCACCTTTGATTTAATTGTGTCTGCTCTTTTGTTTGTTTTATTTTTAATGGTGTGTAATAAAGAAATTATCAAATCTAAGGACACCGCGATCGAGAGAGGCTAGCTACCAAGTAACACAGGGTTTCCTAGGGTGGGAGCTAGCGAGCTCGTTTATTAATTATACAGTTATGATGTTGTACCTGTATGACCTAATTAAGAATAATTTTATAACCTAATTGTTGAAATTGTAATTTGTGAAGTTAACTACCATGGAACATTATTATTCACACTTATTAATCACAAAACTCATATTTTATTTGTTTACTATGTTAAAAATAAAATCTATGACACCCACCTTCCACTTTTCCTCTAAATTAATATATGAAATATTTTTTCTTGACACGCACGTCATCGTAGTCAAATATAAACAATTATTTTGCTTGCGATTACTAGTAGCACTGGTATTGTATGAAGTACCTAATTAAGTAGGTACTCGAGTGAAGGTTGGCCACTTTACAGCTTAAATGTATGCATTATCGACTGAATACCACTATTTACGCATATTATTGGCTATTTATGGTGTCTTTGGTAATTTAATATGCTAAGTGATTTGCTCTTTATATGGAGCGATTTATATAACATTATTTAAACCAGTTCAAAGATTAGCTTTAAACTGATTAAATCTGAAAATAAAATCATCGTAGTTAATTGTTTAATATTGATTTTTAGACAATGTTTTTTAATTGAATAGTTAAACAAATATTCAATTTTATTGGTATAAGATAAATACACGCTGACACTTTTAAAAAAATAGTAAGTAAATTAATAATAATATGTAAATTGTACAAACTTGGGAACCATAATCATAAAAAAATATTATAAATTAATTAATTTATAGAGATTTATTATATTATATATTATTTATATAGTGGGTTATATTCTGAGGAATTGTTCGATATGGGGCCAGCAGCTCCCTTCTATTATATTATAATAGCCCCGTCCGCCATCGACAGGGAACCCATCAGACAGTGCTCGAAATAGACCGTTTCGTAAAAGTACCCCACATCGGCGTTTTCATTTTCATCATTTAATAAAAACATGTTTGAACTGAACCTAAAAGTTTGTTAGTGTTTGCGAGATGATTCTTGACTTTCTTGCATTGTAAAAAAAATCATCTGATGATTATTCAACTAAAGCTCAGTTATTTACTACATAAAATGCATATAAATAGCATATTATGAATAGATTAGAGTTCAATGCCAACGCACGCGGAACGACAGTGTTACGCTACTAAAATAAACACCTTTCATTTTCTACGGCCGGCTTTTGATTCGTATAAAAACGCTTTATGTAGTGTTGATCGGTATTTCAATCGGATATTTTAATATAACTTTTGATATACTCATTAGAAATATAAATATTAGTTTATTTTTAGAATGGTACGTATTAATGAAGACTACACGATCACGATATGTTTGTTTTTCAACCCGGTTTGGTCGCGAAAGAACTAGCCATAAAATTGTACTATAATCGTGGTTTTATTGGTGGTTAATTCAACTTCATCGCCGTCTGTCTGCCTATCTGTCTGTTCATCTGTCAAGGCCTTTTTTCTCAGGAACGCATGTAGGTATCAAGTTAAAATTATTATCAAATACTTACGTCTACGGTCCTTGGAGTTGTAAAAATATCCAGCTTCTAAGTCAACGCAATCTAAAAATACGAATTTTTAATATTCGTAAATAAATAAAAACCTGTAGGGTACTTCCCTTTGACCTAGAATCATTAAATTTGACAAGAAGTTAGGTTTCGCAGCATAAGTAAAGAGAAAAATCGTTAATTTGTTGTTATTAAATAAATATTTATACGGAACCCACGGTGCGAAAGTCAGATTCGCTCTTTTTTTTTGTAGAAATATTTTTAGGGTGTTCATGTTCACGCTAGCCTCGCTGACACTCCAATCATACTGAAAAGGTCAAATAGCAACCCTGGATAGTTATGTTTAAATAATCTACTATGATTAATGAGGTGACAGACTGACACTTCACGGCAATCCTATTTTTTTTTGAGCCGCGGGAATAAGAATTTATAAATCTTTCGAGAAGTTACTTCCCTCTTTAAGTTTTTTGCTTTTTTTACGTGCACCACATTGCCGTTGGAACAGAAGATCTTACGCCCGGGCCACACTAACGAGAAATGGCATTAATTATGGCGATAATGGACGTTAACTATAGGTGTAGCCACAACTTAACGGGATAATTTGACAATGGCATTAACAATGCCGTTTGGCGTTAGGCGATAGCTCAGGAGGCGGTATATCAAAGAGATTAACACGAGAATTGATGCGATGAAGCGGCCACACTACGTATTGTCAGTGTGCGTCGAGAGCGCAACGGGTTCGGACGTATTTGTTTTTTTACGACGGATTTGCCTCAAAATCGCACGTTTTTGTCTATACGTTATGGCGACGGAGTGGAGTAACGAGAAAGTAATTACTTTTCTTGAGATTCTGCAAACAGAACCATGTTTGTGGGACAAATAACTGTTGAAGAAATAAAAAAGAAGAAGGAAAGCCTAATGGGTTATTATAGAACCCATTTGAACAAAATTAAAAAAAACTTTGAAGTCCGGAGCTGGCAAAGATGACGTATATTCAACTAATTGGTTTGCATTCGAAACGATGGATAATATACACTTGAGAGCAATAAAATCGCACATCCGCACATTTTTACTTAAAAGTTAAATTTTTTTTATTTGGAGCTTACAGCAAATTAAAATCAAATTAAATTAAAGTGCATAATCTAGGCATTCGCAGAACTGATAAAGGGTTGACATTTACCTTTAAAAACAACTCATTAGCAACAAAACAATAGACCCCCTTATGTCGCTCGATCCAGGTAAGGCCGGCGGCGGGATTTATCGCAGGTATAAAAGAGTGCATATTGAGGGAATGGTCATCATTTTAGGCACCAACTAGACATCTTGCTAGTGCAAGAGACTAATTTAAAGCCCGGTCATCGGGACCCTAAAATCCCCAACTATCAAATCGTACGCAACGACAGACTGCTAGCCCAAAAGGGCGGCACTGTCATTTACTACAAGAAGGCTTTACATTGCATGCCTCTTGATCCCCCTCCTCTGACCTACATAGAAGCCTCTGTCTGCAGGCTAGCAATGACCGGGCATTCCTCGGTCATTATTGCATCCTGCTACGTCCCTCCCGGCAAGCCTCGCTCACCTCTATTCGAGAGTGACCTGCAAGCCCTTTTCAGTCTAGGAAGCTCCGTCATTTTGGCGGGTGACTTCAATGCCAAAAACGTCATGTGGAATAGTACCACGACGAACTCCAAAGGCAAACAGCTAGAAAGCCTAGTTGAACCCCTTAATTTCGACATAATTGCCCCTAGGGGCATGACTCGCTTCCCTACCTCTACTCCTCCTGAGCTCCTTGACATTGCTCTTCTCAAAAACGTAGCCCTCCGGCTGCGCTTAATTGAAGTTATTCATGAGCTAGATTCCGATCATAGACCGGTAATGCTCTTACTCGGCCCTCCCACTGACCAGCCCCCTGCCACCAAGACGGTGGTAGAGTGGCATAAACTTGAGAAAGCTCTCAAGTCTGCGCACTCGACTGACTTAGATAGGATCCCTTCTGTCATTCTGACATCTGGTGATATTACGGTAGCGGTTGACGCCCTTACCAGACATATCACAAACTCAGTCAGAGACTCATCAAAGCAGGTGCCCGTAGTGGATGACCACCGGGGCCCCTTGCCAGATGATATCAGACGGCTGATGACTGAAGCTAACGCTGCAGTTAGACTTCATAGTCGCTGCCCCACTAACGACAATAGAGTCTTGATGCGCTCCCTGCACCGTGAGGTGAGAGAGCGCATCAAAGAACATCGCAATCGTGAATGGGAGAGCCTGCTCTCGGGGATCGAGCCTAGCCATCTGGCCTACTGGAGGTTAGCTCGCTCCATGAAAGCGGACGCTCTCGCTCCGATGCCTCCCCTTATCCGACCCAATCACCCTCCAGCATTCGAAGACGAGGAAAAAGCCGACTTCCTGGCTGAAACCCTCGAATCCCAATGCTCGCCCAGTCTCGAACCCGTCGACCCTGTTCACCTCCATACGGTAAACAGCGAGGTTGACCGCTTAGCCTCCCGACCCCCTACTTCCCCACTTGATCCGATTGAGCCCTCTGAAGTCTTTGACACTATCAAGGCCCTGCACCCAAAGAAAGCCTCCGGCCCTGACGGCATTTCCAACAGAGTACTCAAGCAGTTCTCTGTACCCCTTATCCATATCCTAGTCTGCATCTTCAATGCGGCCATGGAAACTTGCACCTTCCCTGATGCATGGAAGGAAGCCAATGTTATTGGCATCCGAAAGCCCAGTAAACAGGCAAACGACCCAACTAGCTATCGTCCCATTAGTCTACTCAATAGTCTAGGTAAGATATATGAGCGTCTTCTAATGAAGCGTCTCTGGGCTCATGTCAATGAGTTCAAACTCCTTCCCGATGAGCAGTTTGGCTTCCGTGCCCAACACTCATGCCCACAACAGGTGCTCCGCATAACGGAGCATGTCCTCTCCAATTGGCAAAGTACCTGGCCTGCAGATACTGGTGCCGTCTTCCTCGATGTAGCGAAAGCTTTCGACAAAGTCTGGCACAATGGCTTGATTTACAAGCTTTTTAAATTCGGAGTCCCAGATAGACTCGTGCTCATCTTACGAGACTACCTGCAAGGGCGCAGCTTTCGCTACACCGTGGAAGGCACTCTCTCTAGTCCTAGACCAGTCAGAGCGGGAGTCCCTCAAGGCTCCGTTCTCGGCCCCCTCCTGTTCACGCTGTACACCAGCGATATCCCCCGCACTCCTCAAGTGGAAATAGCCCTATACGCAGACGACACGGCATTGTACACATCCAATCGGAATCCTGATCGGGTGGGTATAAGGCTGCAGGCTGCCCTTCATTCATTAGCCACTTGGTTCCGCAAGTGGCGGATCGAGGTAAACCCGTCGAAGAGCACAGCAGTGTTCTTCTCACGGAGAAACCTCACTCCCAAACCGATCTCCTTATTTGGCAAGCCCATTCGCTGGGCCCCATCAGCCAAATACTTGGGTGTCATCCTCGATAGGCGTCTCTCCTTTAGGTTGCACATCACTAAGAGGTGCAATCAGGCAAAGTTCACCCTAGGACGACTGTCCTCACTACTAGGCGCGAAAAGTAAAATGTCCCTTAAAAATAAGGTGACCCTTTACAAAGCGTGCATTCGCCCCATCATGACATACTCCTCTGTAGTATTTGCCCACTCTCCTAAAGTTGGTGCCATTCAGGTTATTCAAAATCGCTTCTTGCGAAAAGCCTCAGGCTCGCCCTGGTACTTTCGCAATAACGATCTACATCGCGATATGAAATTAGAATCAATAGCCAGGTTCATGAAGCTAGCTTCCAAGCGGTTTTATGAACATGCCTCTAACCATCCGAACCCTTTGGTGCACACCATTCCGGTCTACCCGTTGGATTCGCCCGCCAACAAAATCCTCCGTCGTCCGAGACACGTTCTCGGAGACCCGGATGACGAAATCACCTCTGCTAATGCGGAAGGTGAGTCATCTATATCAGACAGAGCAAACACTTCACAGAAACACCGACCTCGCCGGCGAGGTCGACGAGTCCCTTCAGTCGCCGCTTATACGAGGTACAGACATGTACCCGGGCGTTTCTCTCCTATCCCCATCCCGGCAACAGCCCAAGCCGAGGTTCGTACCTAAGTGGTGCCCTTGCGCTAGTTGCCTATAAAACTTACTGGGCTGAGCGCCATCTGCGCTCGCCAAAAGTTCGGTTAAGCTGTCACGGCCTCAGAGGCCAACAGCGAGATTAGTCCATTCGAAAAAAAAAAAAAAAAAAAATGGTCATCATTTGCATACCAACGTACAGTGTGAAAGGTTCTCTATTGATATTGGCTTCAAACGGAACACGAAAATGGATACTACACCAGAAGTAGCCGCTCAAGTGGTTGCCCTTGTTGAATCGGGGCTTAAGCAAAGTCAAGTGGCTCGACAATTGAGTTTGAGCCGATTTACCGTTCGGCGTGTATACCAGAGGTATCAAGAGACTGGTGGCTACCAACGGCGACAAGGATCGGGCCGTCCCCGTGCTACAACAGAGCGTGATAACCGCTTTCTTATAGCGACATCTATAAGAAATCGTCGTTTGAACGCAGTTCAACTGGGCCAACGACTTCAAGAAGTTCGTGAAGTAGAAGTTAGCCGGTGGACAGTCAGAAGACGATTGAGAGAAGGTGGCCTGACTGCACACAGGCCAGCAAACGGACCGAAATTGACCCCAGCCCACCGAGAAGCCCGCCTTCAGTTCGCTCGAGACCATTTGAATTGGACCGAAGAGCAGTGGAGTGCAGTCCTGTTCTCTGATGAGTGCAGGATGTGCTTGCATGGCAACGACGGACGGGGGAAGGTGTATAGAAGATCGGGAGAGCGATTTGCCCAATGCTGCATAACAGAACGTGTCGCCTATGGCGGTGGATCAATCATGTTTTGGGGAGGCATGTCTATGGAAGCAAAAACCGAGCTTGCCTTCATCACCGGACCGAATACTGGTCGCTAATCAAGAGGATTGACTTCCATACGATACATTGAGGAAGTACTCCGTACCTTTTGCTGGGTTTATCGGCGAAAACTTTCTGTTTATGCAAGATAATGCAAGACCGCATACTGCTGGCATAGTGATCGAGTACCTTCAAGAGGTGGATGTGACCGTTATGGAGTGGCCAGTTCGAAGCCCAGACCTCAATCCCATCGAACATCTATGGGACGAGCTGAAAAGAAGAGTTCGAGGCCGAGATGCTCCTCCATCGACTCTACAGGAGCTGCAACAGGCGATCGCAGAGGAATGGGAGGCTATTCCTCAAGACTTTATCAAAAGTCTAGTAACATCAATGAAAACACGGATGGAGTCAGTGATTCAGGCTAGGGGAGGGAACACTCGGTATTAATAACAAACTTTTAATTAATTTTATCTTTTAATTTCATAACTTTGACACCAATACTTGAATAAAGAATTTTTTACTAAACATGCATTTTTGTTATTGATCCACAAAAGCATTTTTATGTAATGATTGAAAGACAAATCAGATACCACTGGATAGGTATTAAAATAGACTATGAATCTGCATTACAGAAACATAATATTTTTTGTTTTTTTTTTAGTTATGTCAAAAAATCATGAATGTGCGATTTTTTTGCTCTCAAGTTTATGTATTAGGTACTTCAAAAGTATCTACACTTTGATACATGGTATGAATGTCAGATAAACAGACAGGAGAAAAAAACTGACAACAATGCAAAATAAAAAGTTTAATATAGTAATACCGGTCTTTGTTATATTTGAAAACTAAATTTAAGCTAAATTTACTTATTAATATAATTATAAACTAAATTTAAACAAACAGAAAGACTTATAGTGTACGATTCCTGTGCAATTGTATCATCCACCATCTTCTTTTTCTTTGTTTCCGTTTTCTCTTTATTCGATAATGATTCAATAAAGTCAAATATTATAAATTTACACTCATGAAATATAGAGCTCTGTCGACGTCCATCTTGCCTGAATTGAAGTAAATTCAACGCCGTTTTTATCGCCAATAATGAGCATTCATGTTGACCGTTAAAGTGTAGCCACCCACTTTAATGCGTTAAAAAATATCGCAATAATTATCGAGATAATGGGCATTGACGTTAAACGCTAGTGTGGCCCCAGCATTATGGTAAGTCCCCATAGCACACATGTTCGACGTTTTTGCATACAATAATGTGGGAGTTGTTAAACAAATTTGGTTTTTGAGGGGTCAAAAAAATTAAAAGTAAGACAATTAGGTTAAGTGGCTTGTCTAAAACGTCTTTGTTAGAACTTTTCAGCCCTGTTATTTTTAGTTTAGGCCTTTTAGTTGCGGCATGAATAAATAATAAAAAAAAGAAACCGCAAGCCTAAGCTACTATCTACTATCCCTTATTTGTATAACAAGGAAGGCAAGAGTCAACGGCTAAATAGTGAAGGTCACTTTGCTTTATTGGCCTAGTGGCCATGACTGTTTTTTGTGGCCGAATATGTAGAGTTCTGTTAACACGTATTTATTGTATAACTGATGTTTACATCTACTGACCTCCTTTTCAAATATTTTGAATAGGCGTGACCTAATAAAACTCGTGGGTACTTGAACGAAATAATTTAAAGGGGTTACCACTTAACATCAGATGGCCATAGGCTTGTTCCATCTCCATCGTATAAAAAAAAAGAGAAACAGACAGAGTTTCTTTCGAATTTATAATTTTATTAGAAATCCATATATCTATGCTAATATAGATATATGGATTTCTAATAAATAAATAAATGAATATTCCTGGACATTTCACACAGCGCTATCTAGCCCCAAACTAAGCAAAGCTTGTACTATGGGAACCAGATAACTGATAGAATACTTATATACTTTTTTTTGTTAATGCATACTTATAATATATAATAAAAACAACCAGACCAGGAACAAATATCTGTAGATCATGCAAACATTTGTTCCGCGGCGGGAATCGAACCTACTACCTCCTGCGTCTCAGCCGGCTGTTTGCCCACTGCGACACGGGGTCGTCAATAAAATAATAAGTAATAAAATGCGAGAGCGTCTTGGAACACTCGGTTGGAACGAAGTTCCTGTCGTAGTATATTATTATTCAAATAATAATATTAAATTAAATATTAATATAATTATTAATAACAAAACATATAAATCTAATATATAAAATTCTCGTGTTTGTAACAAAATTCCTCCGAAACGGCTTGACCGATTCTTATGTAATTTTTTGTGTAGGTATATTCGGTAGGTCTAAGAATAGGACGCAAACTATTTTTCATACCCCTATGTGATAAGGGTGGTCCACCCCAAAATTTATTTTTTTATGATTCGACAATAATAATACATACAACGATAAATTACCACTAATCCCTATTTTTAATAGAATAATTAGTATTTTATTATTTTTTACTTTGAATCTTAGATAGTTGATTATAGTGGGTACGTGCACAAAAAAAGACATTGAAAAAAACAATGAATTTAACTCAGCTTAGCAACACAAAATTTATTGATTCTGAGGCGGTACGAAGTTCGCGGAGTCAGCTAGTATACATATATGTATAATGTTATAAAATATAATATATATATATTATTTAATATTAATTGAATATTATAATAATTATTATATTATTATTTTATAGCATACGCGCTATGGATACACTAAAGAAAGGGTCGTGCGTGACGGAAAATCCCCATCCGCCAAGTTCGTACCGTGTGAACTTCGTTCCAAAAAATCAATGATACTTTTAATTTTCCCCACTGTAACCAAAAATACGTAAAAAAAACAATTAACTGCTACTTAGGAGTTAATGTTTTTTATCATCTGCCAAAAGAGTTTATTTGCAAATGTACCAGATAATATATTTTTTTTTATTAAAAAAAATACTTAGGTTAGCGACTATTTGATCAGTTTTATCGCATTCTAATAAACGTGGAACAACAAAAGTCAGTGTTTGACCCTGACTTATTTTAGAAAAAATATGACTTTGTTTTGTTTGTCACTTGGTACAAGGTGTGTTAGTTCAAGATTGACTCTAGCAAATGTTAAGAATAAGCATTGAGGTAGGTAGATAGTTGAGTATTGGTTTGTTAGATGCATTCAAAACGTGGCGCTGCCAAGGTTAACTCGATAAACAAACACTGGTGATTGAAACGACTCTCCTGGATGGAAATTATCAGTCTCATGTACTTAGCAAGACAAGTACTGTCGTGCGTTTTGTACGTAGACTGAATCATTTTAACCGACTTCAGAAAAGGAGGGGGTTCTCAATTCATCGCAATATATTTTTATGTTCAGCAATAATTCCTTATCACTTTGTTGTGCGATTTCAATAATTCTTTTCTTTTTATTAGAAAGAGGGTACTTATAAATTTGGTCAAGATCTGATGATTTTAGAATTCCGTTTCCGTTTTTTTTTTAATTTATGTTTTCTGATGTCTGTTGTATTATTTCAAAAGTTAAATGTCTTAGAATTATTTATTTATTTATTATATATATAAGTATAGTACATATTTATTTATACAACAAACCCCACCTTTCAAACAAAAAATACGAAATTAATTCAAAAAGTTATCCATTGAGCTTCTATGCTCAGCCATATTGCTTTTTGTTATTTCTTTTTTTTTATGTTTGAGATGGAATAAGTTTAGTGCCCACCTGATGTTAAGTGGTAACCATCGCC
Organism: Philereme transversata; assembly: GCA_963924445.1. NCBI lineage: Eukaryota > Metazoa > Arthropoda > Insecta > Lepidoptera > Geometridae > Philereme > Philereme transversata. The sequence continues at coordinate 26,846,102 of OZ004345.1, forward strand.
TCGCGAGAATTGCCTCGTTGGACACGCACGTTGTAAATGTGCCCTACGATGCACTATAAAGGCTTAGTAGGGTCCATTCATTAATTACGTAAGTATCCCCAGGGGGAGGAGGAGTTAAGAAAATCTAAATATGCCCTTATCTTGGGGGGAAGGGGGGGTAAAACCCATTCTTACGTAATATGTTACAAGTCGAAATCTATTATTAAAAATTTATTTATATTTCGGATGCTGAATAATTTTCTTCATTCCATAATGTGCACTTCGATTTACATCTTATTTTACAATTTTTTATTGTCTATTAAAATTTTAAAATCTTAAAATAATATAAATATGTATAATCTATATCTGATAGCAATGATAAAGTATAACCTAAATTATCTGATAAAAAATAAAAATCTTTGATTTTCGTCAAAACTTACAGTTTAGTGTAACTGATCCTTTTCTAACAACGTTTTATTATTCAGAAAAATTAGATTGAATCTTACGTAAGAAGAGGGTGGGAGGGGGAGGGGGTCCAAGAAATCTTATGTTTCCTTTCATGGGGGTAGGGGAGGTCAAAAATCGTCAATATCATCCTTACGTAATTAATGAATGGCCCCATAACACATAAAGGCTTCAAACTGATAAAACCCCTATTTCAGCTGCCAAGCAGCATATGATAATAAAGCACGTCAGATACGGTGAAGATGCTATAATATTTTATGTTATGATAAATATCGCTCACCATCCCATCAACACAAAGCGTGTTCGATGGTCCATTGGATTGTATGGCGAGCAATATTTTATGTTAACATTAAATATTGGTTTATTCTTGCAATCCCCACCGCTACTTCCCTACCGTTGGGGATTTCGAGAATATACCGAAATATTCCAGGATCTTCACCGTGTGTGACGCGCTTTACAATAAGCGATGCAATTAAAATGCAACACGCGTTCACAGCAATAGTAGCGTGTAAACAAGTTACACGTGCTTGGCTCTCGATAGGTAAATATACGGATTATATGAAGTTGATTGCGTGTGTGGGTGGGAGATACAGGGTACCTGTATGTATGCCTCAAGTTGATGGACACAGAGCAGTGCATCGTAGGGCACGTTCCTAAGGTGCGTGATGTTCGAGGCAATACTTTGTTACAGGTGATGGTTAACACTTAACACCGGTCATTATTATAAATACGGGATTTATCACGTACCGTCTTATCTATGTTTCGACCGACAAGGTTTTGGTTCAACTCGTGAACCTTCATCAGGGTGAGTGCGATCCGCTCCGAATAACGTCTCGCCTCGCACTTAACATCAGGTGGGCCATATGCTTATTCCATCTCAAAGTCGTATAAAAAAGGGTGTCCCAGAGAGTGGTATCAAGTGGACCCTTAGCAGACTGCTTACCAAAGGGTTTCCAATTTTTATATTGCTAGTTCCATGATATAATTATTTTGAAACCAACGTTGAATTTATAAAAAAGAGACTATAAATTGCTTAGATCTGGTATTATTTAGAATGGAAAAAGTTAACCTTGTTCGTATGAAAAGCCGTTTGGTAGTCCTAGGTTTTAGCAGCTTAGTGGTGAACTTTAAACGCCCCCATAAACTAGTGGCGATATAAAAACAAGTGGTGATCACAATAGGCCTCGTATCCGCAGTGAAACTAAAGCCGCAAAAGCTAATCAAAAAATAGCTTGTCCTTCTTAAACGCATCCTAAACAATAGAACATCTAGACTTACCTACATAGTGCTGGCGCTACTTTCTGAGTCACCTTCTATAATTATGTACCTATAGGATGATTTAGTAAACAGTCTACAAAAATAAGGATCAAATATGGAGCATATTTGGGTCTGGCAGAAAATAGAATACCTTTCTCAGAATTTTCATTACAATACCTACAATATTTTTTTAATAACACCATTATTACAAGTCAAATAGGTTCATACTGATCTTCTATCTTCTTTCTAACATATGAAAATCTCGTGTCACGGTTTTAGTGATCGCACCCTTCCGAAACGGGTCAACCGATTTTTTAATGGCGATTTTAGTATTTTTGTATGAACAATATCCATATAATTTAACCGTCGTTCTTTGACGTGAAGTCATTTACATGAAGTGTCGCGTCACTTTGACAAAAGTGTTTTATATCGTTTTTATCCCGAAGTTCCCACGGGAACGGGAAATTTAGGTGCGAAGCCGCGAGCGGGTCAGCTAGTTATTCTATAAAAAACGGCATCCAGCTGTTTAGTCGTGAAAACGTAACAAACAGATAGAGTTATGTACTTTCGAATATGTATATAAAATACAGGTGTTTCCTTTGTACTCAACTTTCAATTTCTTTTATAAGATCTAACGCAAAATGAGAAAAAAGAAAACGATTTCTTTTTTCTAATTTTGCGTTTGATTGTGCTTCGTTTTCTTTGATATGTTTTTGGTTCAATTGAAATCGCTCAGTTTACGAACACTTTCAATTGAATTTAAATCATTGAAGAAAACCTTTTGTTCCCCGTTTATGTGCTCACTTCTAATGTAGGTAATGGAAAAAATAATATAATCTACTACATGTTTTGTTATGAAAGACATTAAATGAAAAACACTGGTAGGGCCAATGGCTAGAATTGTTGTACTAGCCCATAGAAAATTTTCTATTTTAATTTTCTATAATTCAAGTGAGTGTTTACACACTCACTTGAATTGTTGACCGATTTATATTACAACTCACCACAAGTAGTTTCTAAAGTTTCAATCCACTACCAATCCATTTCGGGTGAATAAATATTTGGCCAAAGTATTCCAACCAACAACCAACTCTACCCTTCGCATACCAAACAAATTGTATTGGATTCCTAAAGTGATTTAGTAGTTTTCCCAGCTTGTAGGTAATCTAAGCAAGTTGTTGTGAACGTACTTTTAGATAAATAAATTTCTCGTTTTCGTTTTTATTTATTAGTGACTAGCTGTTGCCCGCGACTTCGTACACGTTATGTATAGGAAACCTAGAAATAAAACTAAACTCGCTTACTTGAAACCCCATTTTTATCCCATGGGACCTGATTTATGGGATAAAAAGTAGCCTATGTATTAACCCAGATTATAATCTATGTACATATTTAATTGCATCGAAATCGGTTCAGCCGTTACGACGTGATTGAGTAACAAACAAATAAATAAATAAACAAACATCCAAACTTTTGCATTTATAATATTAGTGTGATGTTTTCTTTTGATAAATTGACGAAATCATCTGATGGCCCACCCGATTTAAGTGGTTCTATTTAGTGATTGACTCGTGAAGGAGGTAAAACATTCGATACTGTTTTTCTATAACTCTAGTTTGATTGTAATTGCTGTGTATTTCAATGAGAAATAAAAAACTTTTCATTTTGTTCACATTAATATTATATTCGACTCCCTCGGCTTCGCACACCTCATTTCCATCCCACGGGAACGGATTTATATGATGAAAAGTAGCCTATGCCCCTACGCTATGTTTATAAAAAATTCTAACAAAATGCCTAAAGACGTTCACCAAGAACACTTACTTTTTAAAAACACTTATATTGAAAAAGCATCTTACAAAAAAAGTTTTTACTCACTACAAGAGTTTTTTGAAGAAGAGACCGATAACATCTAATTTACTATGAAACTTGTGTCTTTATTTACTGTACTGTATACTTCTCAGTTCTCGCTATAGCCTGAATATAGCTACCTAGTTAGATGTAATAACTGATGTGCCCTTACAGGGTGTATGTTTGAAACTCCATTCGACAGAATGTTTTTGTAATCAACATATTTTGATTAATAAAATAAACTGTTGACTATTCCAAGTATCATCAAAATGTTACAATTTAGACGTAATTTATGTTCTGTATTATGTATTGTAAAAGGATCATTAAAAAAACAAGCAGCCTTGTTTCTTGCCTTTCTTTCCTGGCTTGGTCGCGAAGGAACAGGCAGTAAAATTGACGTTTCAAAGTGATCCTTGTGATTTTAATGAATAAAAATATTTGAATTTATCATACTGTTTTAAATTTTAGCCAAATCGGTTCAATAGTTTTAGCTTTAGAAAGGAACAAACATCCATCTAAACATCCAAACTTTCGTATTTATAATATTAGTGTGATAGGTACTAAATTAAGTAAAGAGAAAAGTTTTATATACCATTGATAGTATAAAATAAACCTAATCGAATGAAACCCGCATATTTTCTGTTTAGTTTAGAATGCAACTTGTAGCACTAATGCACTGATTAATTATCTCGTACGATAAATAAACCTCAGTTTGATTATACCTACGTACTATATAAATGAACTGCTAGGTAGAGAATGCTGCGTTATCTCTAGCTATTGGGGTGACCATGGACAATGGCAATTCAATAGTATTTCTCATTAAAAATCACAGAAATTCCATAGAATAATATTAAGCTAGTACAGGGTTTCCCAACCTGTTTTTCCTGGTGCCCCCCTCCCCTCAGGATTATAAACAATATTTTGTTACCCCCCCCCCCCCTGTATTTTTAGGCATTGCTTCAGTAAAAAACACATAATTTTGTTCATAACCTTTATTTCTCACGTAAATTAAATTACATGTTTGATATTACTTAGGGTCTAGCTAGACAGACGGACTGCATCATAACTGCACTGCACCGAAACTACCAACCGTATGTAAGAACCTGTTAGCCAACTGCAAACGGACTGCGCAGATTGTTGGCAGCGTGCAGTTATGATGCTGTACGTACTGTATGTAAGTCTCGCGCACGCGGGGATTGAACGAGAGCGCGCCTTGTTTAGTACAAGTAGTTCGCCCGTTTGGAACTAGGTGGCGACTTAAATCTGTGTGTTAAATCATGAACATTAATGGATAGGTAGATTAAAATGTCCGAACACATTATTCCCCCTTTAGGATCAATCTACGCCCTCCCTCCCCCCCAGTGGGGCGCGCCCCACCGGTTAGGAAGTCCTAAGCTAGTACATTAGCTAACGTTCCGCTCTTTATTAACCAGCGATTAATACCGTGGTAAGTCATGCTATTAGCTTTAAATAAGAAAGAAAACATATTATTCAAAAGCACGTTAAAGAACACAGTTAAAGAAAAAAATACAACATCTCACATAAGCACTAACTCAACACAAAACTTTATTACAAGGTTTATTTTTATATTATACTTAGTTAATATATATTCATATATATATTTATATATATATTAGGTTTATTATTATAGGTTTATTACAAGGAACTTTTAAGCGAACGACAGAGTTACTTTCGATTTTACTAGTGGTTCCCCCGAACTGAGATCTCGCGTGTCTCCCATAAAAATGAAAAAATAATATTAGTCGTAATCTTTGACCATCAAAATAGTGCCACGAAATGCATAACCAACTAACTTGACCTACAGTTTCATTTAAAAAAACAGGTAACTGGAGTTAATGTAAATTGGTTAACTTTTTTGGGGCAGAAATTGCAGTTATTCTGGATTTCAGACTATTTCCTATATTTGTGTCACTAAAACTACATGCATACCCAATTTCAGCACTGTAGGATCACGTCACTGGTGTACCCTGTGAATTTTAACAAAATTCAGTTTTTATCATGGCTAATAACTTAAAAACTACGAAGTTTAAACTAAAAATGAAAACGGGGTCGAAATGTACTCACAAATACCGTTTATTAGACGTGCCACTTGACCGGATAGTCTCATTTTTTTTTACCTCTCTTGAACCCCAACATCTTAACAACCCCCACATTTTTAGCTCATTTCGTCACACCAAAATTGTGTCATCACAGCCTACCTATGTACCAATTTCACGATGATCGGATAAACGCTTCGAAAGTTATCGGACAAATAAACATACATACATAAAACGCCGATTTGCCCAAGTTGATTTAGATATTTGTAGTATGGATAAATAATGGTGGACATTTAACACGTATATTTGATTTGTCCACGGAAATTGGAAAGTGCAGATACCGCGTCCATCTCGTCACGCTGCACCAGCTAGTTGCCAAGCCAGTAACTGGGGCAAGTGGTCCGTGGCATTCGTTACACTTGTAGCGCATCGCGTTTTTATTTCATTACTACAGCCGTGTTTCTCGTTACATTTTTATACAGCAACTTGTTTGTACTGTTGTTTTTGTTTCTTCTTTGAATTAGCTCACATCCAGAGTTTTTTTGGCGGGTTTAAGCCCTCTCAAAATCAACCTCATTTGGCTACACGGTTAACTTTGAAAAATTCTCGAAATAAAAGTTAACTAAAAAGCCTCTAATTTAGTTTAACAACACTCCAAACACTCCAAAGAGTGTGGTAAAGAAATTCATTTCGATATTCACGTGTTTTATTTATTAAAGAAAGGTGAAATACATCCCAAAAGATTTATTACAAACAAGCTTCCGCCAGCGGCTTCGCACGCGTTGCTTGTCAATAAAAAGTAGCCCGTGTGTTATTTCAGGTTATAACGTACATACCTAATTTAATCGAAATCTGTTCATGCGTTACGACATGATTGAGTAATAAACAAACATCCAAACTTTCGCATTTATAATATTAGTGTGATGTTGTGGACACTTTATAAAAAGAAGACCGGCCAAGTACGAGTAGGATTTGCGCATCGCGGGTTCCAAACCTAGATAGGTTTATTTATGTTAATTAAGAAGACAGAAATAGACAATCATTTATTTGCTAAATAGCACACATAATACAGTTACAAAAGATGATTTAAGATGTAAAAGATGAAAACATGCAAGACATAAACAAACAATAGGTATAATAAATAATTAATTTGAAATATGAGGTAGGTATGTTGTGTGCTATAGCAGCAAAAGAAGCGCCATCTAGGTTCTAGTTTTTTTTTGCTTTTCTATATCCTATGTGTGATAGATAAGATAATGGTCTTGCCTAAAAAATATGCAAATAAAGGCTTTGAACTTCGTTTCCAATAAGTAAGCTAAAATTGTTCTTCTATCTACCAGTATTTCTTGTTTTCAAACCAGTGGCACACATTACTTGAACCATCAATAAACTTGTCATAATTATTATTATCCACAAATCCACGCTGTATTGCTACATCTACTAGTTTCAACTAACCTGTATGCTATTGGTGGCGATGCTGTTGTTTATGCTGACTAACTAAAATTGTATAAAATACGAACGGTCTTCTTTTGTTCACACTAAGGATCAAATTAGAATGACGATTAAAGTGACATTTCTAATTTAAGTATTGTTAAATAATAAGGCGTGTTTGCGGGCTAGTTTTAGTCAACACCAATTTGATTGATCACTAAACTAGCCCGCAAACATGCCATAATAACAAAAATTACTCAATTTTAGAAATGTCACTTTAAATTTAATTCTAATTTGATCTTTAGTGTGAACAAAATAAGACCGTTGGTATTTTACACAATTTTAGTTAGTCAGCGTAAACAACAGAATTGCCACCATTACCTCGTAGAGGCGAGATAACATCGTTTATCAACGTTTAATAGCGTCGGGTTTAATAATGACTTTATTTACATGTGTATTAAGGTTACCTAATAGCTCCTTAGTACTACTTATTTATCTAGTCTAGACTAGATAAAGAAGTACTCGAAAGAAAAAATGCTGTAGGTATTACCTACAGCATTTTTTAAGCTTCAAACCCTCCAAAATTTTAATTAGAACTATCTCTGATTTCACTTACTTGTCTTGGAGTCTTCAAGTCCAGATTTACAAGTTCTTTCTAGGCAAGTGTGCTCCATGTTCGATCACACGATCACTTACTATCAGGTGAGTAGTCAAGCGCGTGGCTAAGCTTACAAAGTGCGCTCGGATTTGTCATTTGCATCTTTACGAGTATACAACAATTTGTCAAATTAAGCCGACTTGCGCAACGATGCCTAAATGTATCTAAATATGATTTAAGGAGTTGTCAAATCATACAAGTACGTCAAAATTAAACATGTTTAGCCGCTAAGTACATTTAGGGGTCGTTGTGCAAGCCGGGCTGAATATTATTTTCTTTCTTTCATACTACATAGAAATTACTAGCATCGCAATTTTCATTAACTTTTTATATTTTAAACTTTAAAAGTAAAAAAGGTTAAAGGGCTTTAGCCTTTTTAGCTGGTCAAGTACTGTCAATAATCCAGACCTCAGAAATCGATGAATAACCAGCGGTAAGGCTTTCCGAGCCATTGCGTGGGATATTGAGCAACGAGTAACTTTGCAAGGGTCTGATCTCAGAGGGGTATGCTGATTGAACACTCAAGGAATGAACATCAAGATATGAACGCAATCGTACTTACATGGAACTTTCGCATGTAACAGAAGAACAGCAGCTGCCGCTGGGGCAGAAACATTCTAGAGTGGAGACCTCGTAATGAAAAGCACAGCGTAAGACGCTCCCCCCTAGATGGAAAGTCGACCTAAAAAAGGTTGATGGGAGCCGTTGGGTGCAGGCTGCACAAGATCGGTCGCTCTAGAAATCTATGTAGGAGCCTATGTTCAGCAGTGGATGTCCTGTAGCAGATGATGATGATGAGTCCTGTACGATCATAACAGCTAGTATTGTTTGTTCGTTGTAAATATCAAAACACATCACTTAGTATAAGCACAATCCATCTACCCTGACAACCTCCGTGGTGCAGTGGGCGAATAGCCGGCTGAGACGCAGGAGGTAGTGGGTTCGATCCCCGCCGCGGAACAAATGTTTGCATGATCTACAGATATTTGTTCCGGGTCTGGTTGTTCCTCTATATATTATAAGTATATATTTACAAAAAAAAATGTATATAAGTATTCTATCAGTTATCTGGTTCCCATAGTAGGTACAAGCTCTGCTTAGTTTGGGGCTAGATAGCGCTGTGTGAAATGTCTAGCAATATTTATTTATTTATTTATACTTTATTACCTAATAATCAACTGTATTATTTGACATATGCCGCATAAACTATTTTAATTTAATTGATTTGACATGTTTTATTCTATGTTTAATTGTTGTACTTTTTGAAAAGGCGCAAACCTATACCTGCTCTTACAGGGTATATGTACTTACTCCTAAGCTATCTACGATCTAAGCTAAAAAAGGTACATGTACATGTAAGCAGAATAAATGAATATGAATATACTGTGGTGATGTGGACTGTTTGTTATTGTAACTCTAAGGGCCTAAAGATGTGGCTGCACCAAATTGAATGGTGAACTGTGAGAGGCTAATACGCTTTTTAAGCTCTCGTTCTTGTTAAATCTTGCTGAGTTGTTGTTATAAATAAGCCGCCTAGTACCTAACTAAAGGTCGGTAAGTTACCAAGTGGTAGGTTCGGTAAAGTTATCTTCTAAGAGGCTACATACCTTCTAATCTTAAATTGTGAGTCCTCATTTAATTTCGTAATCAATCTTTATGAATTGAAATCCTTATTGAAAATTATACTATTGTAAAAAACTTGAAGTGGACAAGGAATATACTTACTCGTCGTATTTTTAACCGACTTCAAAAAAAGGAGGAGGTGTAATTAAATTGTTTTTTTTAATTTTTACTTTAGAACTCTGTTATTTTCAACCGATTTGTAAAATTCCTTTTTTATTTGAAAGGAATGGTTCCATAGAAATTTCACCAAAATCAGTTCAGTAGTTTACTCTACCTATTTTTCCTGAAAATATGATATGATTTGTTTCAGATTCTTCCGTACATAGACGGTTTTAACCACGTGTCCAAGATAGCTGCACTGACCGATGTTGAGATTAGCCTTGTACGGGCGTGTGTTCAGAACCTCGTCTACTACGGAGTGGTCACGTTGGTGCCAATCTTTCAATACTGTGCTGTAAGTATGCTATCCTTTCTTCAACATCATGTCTTTCGGTGAAATTACAGGCACATTATACTTTCACCTGTCAGTCTGACACTGACGACGCGCGAGTGTTGCATTTGATATAAAAACCTTCATAGGCTACTTCAATGGAAAGGGTGTGATTTGAAACTCACATATAACTTTTGAAACTATCATGGTTATTAACACTATTTGTACTAAAAACGGGATATTTACCATGATTTGTGAGTTCTTGAGTGTCCCGATATTTCGACGCAGTTGCATGCGCCATGATCACGGGCAAACTGAAGTCTTTGCGAGTGGATAGTTATTGGCAGATATAACGATCTACCCTCTTTCTTAGTCTCTTGCTAGGAAGGAATGCTCAGTCTATCTTATACACAGTCTATACGAGGCATGCCTTTTAAGTTTTGTCGTTTGAAGAAAAAAACACATCTAGAACCTTATAGTACTTTTTATTGTTTTTCAAAGTATTCACAACGTAGCTTAAAACACTTTTCCATTCGCTCAAACCAGTTATTATAACATTTATTCCACTCTAAAGTGGGGTGTTCAAAATGGCTGTCTTGAAAGCGTCGACTGCTTCTTCACCGGACTGGAACCTTTGACCACGAAGACTTTTCTTAATTTTAGGAAATGTAAAGAAATCGTTAGGGCTTAGGTCAGGACTGTATGGAGGATGGTCAAGAATTTCTACTTTTTCCTGCTTCAAATACTCAATCGTTTGACGAGTGCTGTGTGAGCTTGCGTTGTCGTGGTGCAGGATGATGCGTCGCTTTGAGTTAGATTTTCGAAGTTCGGCGATGACTTGTGGTAAACAAACTGTAGTATACCACTCTGCGTTAACCGTTCTACGATCTTCAAGTGCAATAGTCGCAACATGGCCGGTTTTTCCAACGAACGTGGCCACCATCTTCTTTGAAGTGCTTCGAGAACGAACAACTTTAGTCGGCTTTGGCTCGTCTTGAAAGACCCAGATTGTAGATTGTTGTTTGGTATCAGAATCGTAGGCATAGATCCAAGATTCGTCACCACTTATGATGTCGTAGACGTGATTTGACTCCCCTCGGTTGAACCTTTGCAGAGTTTTCTTACACCATCTGACGCGGGCCGCCTTGTGATCGTCGGAAAGCAGATGCGGTATCCAACGGCAAACTAGCTTTCTCACACCAAGCGCTTCATGCAAGATCTTCTGAATGGTTGTCCCTGAGATGCCTAATAGAGCCTCTATCTCTCGATACGTCACATGACGATCTTCGAGAATTAGTTGTCTCACAGCAATGATGTTATCTTCAGTGAAGGCGGATTTTGGGCGTCCTTCGCGAAATCTGTCACTAACACTAGTATGTCCACGCTGGAATTCTAAATACCAGCGTTCGACAGTCCGCAGACATGGGGCTACATCACTGAACACAGATGTTAGCTCTTCTAAACACTGAAGCCGTGTCAGGCCTCTTCTAAAGTTGTAGAAAATTATTGCACGAACATTTTCCTTAGAAAGATTCATTTTCGTACGTGACCTGACAGATTCAAATCGAAACTGTGACTAAACAATAGCATTAATCCTAATACTTTCAACTGTTTTGAGATTCAAAATGTAAACACATTCGAATATAGAACAGTTCCAAATTCAAAATTGCCGGAAAATATGGAAACGACAGAACTTAAAAGGCATGCCTCGTATTATAGCTGTGGGAGTTCTTATATTGGTCAAACCAAACGCACAATAGCTTGTCGGGTGAAGGAACATATCAGGGCGGTGAAGAATGTTGACAGACAAAAGTCTGCCATAGCGGAACATCTGCTGGACTCAGGCTCAAACCACTGGATCGAGCTACACAGCCCACAAGTAATCTCAACTGAGCGACATTACATCCCAAGACTGGTTCAAGAGGCAATTGAGATTATCAAACACAAGAATTTCAATCGTGAAGATGGTTTTCAACTATCTGGAGCCTGGAATCCTGTGGTGAGAATGTGTAAGAACCGAAGAAGTGTAGTGTCAATTACGCGCCCTGATACCGTGAGTGTTGTGTGTCGGAATAGAGTTATGATCGAGAATGAAACCGGTAGTAGTGATAGTATTACTGAATTCATTCCTAGCAAGAGACTAAGAAAGAGGGTAGATCGTTATATCTGCCAATAACTATCCACTCGCAAAGACTTCAGTTTACCCGTGATCATGGCGCATGCAACTGCGTCGAAATATCGGGACACTCAAGAACTCACAAATCATGGTAAATATCCCGTTTTTAGTACAAATAGTGTTGAAATTCACATTTTCAGGAGAAATTGTTATTTTTCACGTGTAGCTTTAGAATCACCCCCTTTCAGGTGCATGCATTTTATGAAGCATCACGAAGAACATTTTAAGGAATCGTTTTTTCGCTTCACATTGTACTCAGCTTATATCCTCAACTTTGACATATATTTATTACAAAATAAATAATACTGATAAAAATATAGGATCATAAAGAAGCTATCCGAGGTATGAACCCTTAACACACCATTATGTGTGTTTCCAGGTGTACAGTGCAACGCCAAAGTTACGACAACTAACGAGATGCGCGGGACTACAGAGACAGTGCATTGAGTTCTGTGCGAGATCACGTGAGTACTGCTTTTAATAACCACTCGTAGCGAAGATGAGATTAATGGATTGGTGTTAAGATGCAAAAAAATAATCTGTGACCTTCATATCGAATTGAATCAGAGACTACTGTCAACTATACTGCCTCTAATTACCAAACGGGAAACGCTTACAGATTTTTTCGAGGTTTTTCTAAACGCGGATCTGTTAATTCTAATTCTAGGGTGAGAGGGGGGGGATAAGATCTGCACTTACGTCTTGCATAGGGGTTTATGTGTCTCCTCTTGTAACCTGACCCCACCAATCCTAGCTTCTTTGGTTGATGGCAACAGTTTTCCTGTGTCTCCGAGGATGTTGCTGTCGTAAATGACTCGATGAGTTCGTGCAGTCCCATCTTCAGTCTGGCTTCGTGTGTGGCCGTACAGTGCAGGAGATGCCTGTAGGCATCCCCAACACTGGCTGTGTTTACACAAAAAACAATGCAGTGTAAAAAACAACAAGTGCTGCGGGCATAGGCCACAGAATAGGAACACAACTTATGTTTAGTACCTACAACGAGTTAAAATAGCCGCACGCGCACATAGACGCGCGCGTACGAGGATCTTGGATCTATTAGATCGAAGCTTCGACCGTCTTGATCCGTAATCCTCGTAGGTACTCGCGCGTGTATGTGTGCGTGCGCCTTTTTTCGCTCGTTGTACTAAACATAACGGTTCGGTTCCTATCTATTTTGTGTTTAGGCGACGGACCACTTAACGTCAGGAGGTGTATTAGGTAATATAACATTGTAACCATCCGTTTACGAGACGATGCCATAGACAGACAAAGGCTAAACTGACTGACCATTTTTTACCATCGGGGGTCAGATTCAGATTAGATTAAAAAATTTGCATAAAGTAATAACTTCATCATTATCCACGGCTTGACTAGGCCAAACTAGGTCATAGGCGAACTTAATGCTTATTAGCATTTTCTTCCAGCTAACCTAAGTGTAGTGTAGATTGAGTGGTAGTGCTTTCTAGAAAATAGATTTAGAAACATTTAACTTAAAAACAAACTATAAAAAAATTAGGAAAATTCTTAGTAAAACAGCTTTTCTTTTATATGTTTATAGATATTTAATGGTGTGCAATAAAGAAATAATCTAATCTAATCTAACAGGTGATTGTATATCTCATTTCAGCCCGTCAACTACCCCAAGTAAGCGATATATTCCGTATGTACGCGGGCATGAGCTACGGCAGCACAATCCGCGACTTGTGCCGCCGGCTGCGGCCGCAGGACCTCGCCATCAATGAGAGGAAACTGGTGCTGTTCGGAGTATTAGAAGGCCTCATACGAAGGGTCTACAAGGTAATCTTCTTATCTTTGCATGCAACATCTGTCTCGTTCCAAGGCTGTTTCTTTTACCTCCTAAATAAATAACGCTGGACATTTCACACAGCGCTACCTAGCCCCAAACTAAGCAGAGCTTGTACAATGGGAACCAGATAACTGATATAGAATGGTGACTTTTATACTTTTGGTTTTTTATTTGTTCTTTTAATATTTAGAAAAACACCCAGATACGAAACAAATATCTGTAGATGCAATCATTAGTTCCGCGGCGGGAATTGAACCCGCAACCTCCTGCGCCTCAGCCGGCTATTCATGACAGCGATCTTCCTGAAGCTTATTTACACTGTCCACGTTCTTGTTTTACTTCGATGATTGTTTTTATAAAGCAGTCATGTCATATAAGATGACCAACCATCTTTCCTATTCTATTCTGTATGCATCGGATTAAAGTTTTTTCTTTTTCATTCATTGCAATACTTCGTTTGTCACCTTTTTGTCCAGCTTTTTCTCTCCAAGGATGGAAGAGTAGGAACTCTAGCACCACATTTTTATGGATCCTTCCATCCAACCACTGCTGTTTCATTAATAATCTCTTCTTATTTAATACTGCTACTTGCACGCGGCTTCGCAAGCGTCGTTTGTCAATAAAAACATTACCTTCCTTGTGTGCAGTCGAGTAAAAAGTAGTGTCTCAAATAGTCTCAATCCTGATCATAACTTCTAAATTAGTATAACTTAATTGAGGAAACTAGTTTGGATTGTGCATTATTTATAGTTGTTTTTGCTTATAAGAACTATGTTTCCCAAATAATATACCAAATTTCATCGACATCGGTTCAGCCGTTTAGTCGCGAAAACGTAACAAACAGACAGAATTTCGTTCGTATTTATATTATTATTATGGATTAGTGTATTATGTGTCACCTTTTTTATGAAAAAGATCTTTGTCTTACTCTTAAAATTATTATTATTTCAGTTCCCAATCACCCTTCACAACGACGACGCAACATCAGCTCGGAGCGAACACTCTGCCTCTCTAGTCCGGACATACAACGGCATGGCGTGTCTTGACGAGCTGTGCTGTCAAGCCGGGCTCACCGCCAGCCAGCTAGAAGAACAGCTTGAACGGGACACCAATGTAGTGTTTATCGTCAAATGATGGACACATGTGTAGTTTTTATCGTCAAATAATGGACACATGTGTAGTGTGTATTGTCAAATGATGTACACATCTGTAGTGTTTATCGTCAAATGATGGACACAAGTGCAGTGTGTATCGTCAAATGATGTACACATGTGTAGTGTTTATCGTCAAATGATGGACACATGTGTAGTGTTTATCGTCAAATGATGGACACATGTGCAGTGCTTATCGTCAAATAATGGACACAACCGCAGTGTTTATCGTCAAATGATGGACACAAGTGCAGTGTTTATCGTGAAATGATGGACGCATGTGTAGTGTTTATCGTCAAATGATGGTCACATGTGTATTGTTTATCGTCAAATGATGACATTCTCCAGAAATACACCCAAAAGACCGGCTATGTCCGTGACCTTGTAAAGAGACGGCTTCATTTTTGTTTTACGAAATGTTGGTTTTTGATGGATTAATTGATTCTTTATTGCACAAATTTTAATATATCCGTACAAGGCGAACTTACAAGCATTCTCTTCCAGTTGCCCTTTGCGTAGTGTGGAATATATGTTTTGTAGGTAGTGCACGGTTTTTCCTTGGAATAACTCAGCAGTTTAAGTGGCAGGACAAATATATAAAAATTAAAAGTGGCCAAGTGCTCACACACAGTATTGACATTTTGAAATGGTTTTCATAATATTATACTTAACTTGCTAATGTAAATGATTTTCTAAATAAATAATCGTTTTATTCTGTTTACGTACAAGATCTCTATTTTATATTAAAAGGTAATATTAAGTGTTTTGTAATGCTTTTCAATGTAATCTTGTAAATAAGAATTGTACCTAACTATATGCTTTGTATATTGTTGTATATTCTTAAGAATTTTGTTATGGGACGAATTTGTTCTAAATAAGTCTAAACCTGTATACAGGATCTATAAAAATTGTACAACTATGTGTTAATATTAAGCAATTTAAAAAGAAACATCTTAACAATTTCTCGCTGGACTAGCAGTGAGCCCGTAGCTATATTCGTATCGGTTGCGGGTTCAAATCCCGTCTGATTCGTAATTATTGTGATGCTTTTAAAAAAGTTATTATTCTTTTGAAATTGTTAAAAATTACTCATTTTGTCTAACAATACAATTTTACAGAGATTATAATTATTTGCTGATATTTAAATTATTGCTTCCAAATATGTGTGTTAACACGAACAGAGTTTTTTTGGTCATGAATATGAACCCTTTTTTCTGCTTAGAATCAGCTGATACACAATTTTCTTTTTGAAAAACGAAGCAAGTTTTGTAAAGATCATTATATTATTGTTGTTTTTACGAAGTGTTCTTTGATTAAAACTTCAAATTTCGAATAGTAGTTCATCAAACACTAGGTTTTTCAATAAAAAGAAGTCGTATGTCTTTATCCAAGTCATCAGGTCATAATCTGTCTATATTCTAACAAATTGTATCGAAATCGGTTCAACCGTTGTGTAAACATAACAAACAGATGAACTGATCTTTAAGATTTCATTGAATAAATAGTTTTTACTTTTGACTTTAGACAGAGTTACAAATTTTTAATATTAGTGTGGATTTTTTTGAATGATGAGAATAACTTCTGTTCGGTTTAACAACACTTTCGGAAGCACCCTTTATAAATATATATAATATATAATGTAATAGAATATGTTGTAATATTTTTGTATAATTTAAATTATATGAATAAGTTTTTTGACAAGTTTATGTGGTCAGAAAATGACCTATGACCTTGCAGCATTTTTTCGACTATAAAGAAACCAGAGTTCAAATACTGCTCAATATAGAACCAAGATTAAATATTTTATAAAGAGTTTATTCTGTATACATAGATGTAAGTGTGAAGGAAGGTGCTATTATATTGTATTTTAAGATTTAGTCACACTCGCTAGAACCATATTACTACATACATTGTGATTCAGTCGTAAACATCTGCAAAATAATTTTATACAGGGTGGAAAGTTGTGATGGGGCTCATAAAATAGTACTGAGACTTCAATTTACCCCTTGGAATATAGAAAATCTTTCTTTAGATCTTTATTAACAGAAATAATATATAATTATTTACAAGACTATAAAATACAAACAAACAGAGAAATAAATATAAATAAATAATTGAATATTTCACACAGCGCCATCTAGCCCCAAACCAAGGAAAGCTTGTACTATGGAAACCAGATAACTGATAGAATACTAATATACTTTTGGTTTTTGATGTGTAACAGGAAACCGGGGAAGTGCGCGCTATTTGATTTAATCGATGAGCGTGCGCGGTGGTCAGATGTGACACATCATATGCGACTGTAAGGCTCGTAGTTTTTAAAATACATAATTATATAGCGATACAACCAGGCCGGAACAAACATCTGTATATCATGCAAACATTTGTCGCGCGGCCGGAATCGAACCCGGAACCACCTGCGTCTCAGCCGGCTATTCGCCCACTGCGCCACGGAGGTCGTCGGAGGAGAGGGTGATAATATGTAATCTATTTGTGTACAGTTTCACTAATATTATAAATAATGAGGTACAGTACATTTTGTTCAAGTTTATGATGATGGCCTATTTCAATTTTCCACCCTGTATATTATAAAAAGAAACTATAAGACTTTATAAGCCAAATTGTACTCATAGCATAGTTATTAATTCACATTATTATATATTGAAAACGCACATAGATATATTACATAACGGATTTTGCAGATGTTTTCGTAATTACAAATGTATTAATTGTTAATGGTACCTTACATTCCTCGATGCAAAATTTTATAAAAACAAATCAATTTTTATACATTTTATTTTAAGACATTAAAAAAACCTTTATTCTTAATAGTCTACCAAAAACCCACCGAATTTGGATAAAAAACACTATAAATCAATGCTGAAATGCTAAATTGTAATGTAGTTTTTAGGGTTCCGTACCCAAAGGGTACCCATTACTAAGGCTCTGCTGTCTGTCCGTCTGTCACCAGGCATCTCAAGAACCGTGACAGTTAGACAGTTGAAATTTTTACAGATGATGTATTTATGTTGCCGCTATAACAACAAATACTAAAAACAGTTTAAAATAAATATTTAAGGGGGCTCCCATACAACAGACATTATTTTTTTTCTCGTTTCAGCTCGATATTGATAACGGCAATAGGTAGACGCTTGAAATATTCACAGAATATTTAGTTATATGTTCAGTTTAAAAATAAATAATTAAGTTAAAATAAAACAAATATTTAAGGGATAACCGTGATTTTTTGCCGTTTTATAGATTATGGTACGGAACCCTTCGTGCGCGAGTCCGACTCGCACTTGGCCGGTTTTTTTTGTTGTAGTTTTAGAATGACAAAATACTAGAAACTTTCTGTTGACCAAAAAAGAAATGATTAACACTCTTTTTAATCGAAAAAAAACAACGTCATTAATTTTTTATTAGTTTACATCCCATACAAACTGCCGCCGCGCCTTTGTGAGGTTTTAGGAATTTTAACTTCAGTATTTGATTGAATTTATTCATTTAATGAACTAAAAGAATATATTTGTTACACATCTTTAATACAAAAGTAAGAGTACATCTAAATACCGTTGCAAACGATCTATAGATAGCTCATCTGCTCCGAGGCGGAAGTGTCCCCAAGACACTGGCTGCATTGCGTTAAATTACAATGCGTTGACCCAGTTAAGCGCCAGCTCTCGGATCACACGTCACTTCAACGAGACGTCTGGAAAGAATTTTGAAAATCCAAAGGGTTTTTTAAATATTTGTAATTTAATGAATAAAGGGAACAACATTAAAAATGTGTACAATGAGGGGTTTTACGACCATATTTTTATAACTGCTAACAGATGGCGTAGCACTGTCATGCTCTGATTAAAAAAGGAAAGTGATGTTTCAATGTCAATTGCCGTGTCAACATTAATTTCCGAGGATCTTGAAATTTTTGAAATACAAACATTTATGTCTGATAACTGACGATGTGAGATTGTGTTAGACAAATTTTGAGACTGTCTTTGAGATTTTGACATTTAACCCATATTTTTGACGGTGCATCTCCAGACAGCGCCATCTATTACGCTAGTTGGAACTAGTTTTTTGTTTTTAAATCGGAAATTAAAAGCACTCTTTGTTTTCATATTTTTTTGGGTGACAGATAAATACTCTGATCTAGTCGCATTATAACGAACCCCATTTTATCAATCGCTATTTTTACTAGTCAAGATATATTAAGAGCCGTTTTGTTATAGTACATATTGCAAGATTTATCATAGTGTTGTCTTTGAAGGTTTCAAGGAAAAATATATTTCACCGTTTTCGTATAAGTTTACAATAGATTTTCCTTGGAGCCTTACATAATTTTTTAAGATTTATTTTTAATTAATCATTTTGTTACATATTAAATCTTGTTTATGTTTGTTTATTTGAATAATATACCTACATATTTCTATCAAAAATTAACGATTTGTTTTTGTACCTCACCTAAAAAAAAGTTATCGTAAGTTTTTTGATATGTAACATCTTTTCTCTCGGTTTGTGGGAGTGATTGTGGCGAAAGGGACGGATATGTGTAACAGGAAACCGAGGAAGCGCGCGCTATTTGATTTGAGCAATGAGCGCTACTGTAAGGCTCGTAGTTTTTTTTTTTACTAGCCTACATTTTCCCGCGACGTAGGGGTCGGCCGCGAAAACATTGGCGCGTTGACGTGTGGCTCGAGTGGATTCGAGAAGGAATGGTGGGAATCTGCCAAGGATCGCGATAGGTGGAAGGAGTTGGGGGGGAGGCCTTTGCCCAGCAGTGATAAAAGTTAAAACTCTTATATTATTATTTTTTACTTTTAAAACCAGTCTCTTATTAACTAGTCATATGGTAAACACCCCTAAGGGCGACTTGCGCAATAATGCCTAAACGTATTTGGTTGCTAAATATATTTTAACAACATATTTAGGTACTAAGTACGATTAGGCATCGTTGCGCAAGTCGCTAAGAATCGAAGAAACAAGTTTACAGTTAACAGTAAAACTCAGAAATGAAAGATAGTACTGCTTTATTAGATTCTTACATAACACGATAATAAGTTACAAGTACATAAATAGGTATATAGGTAACAAAACACGTGACTAGTGTTACAAACTCAAATTTTGGATTCGTACACGATTTTGATACCGATTAAACGAATAACCCTTTTTTGGAATGAGAAATTAAATCTGAGAGTATTTTCAGTTACTCAATCGACAGTTATTTTCTCTAGATCGTGGTACCTTCCTCCTCAAGGTAGGTACCCATGATTTGAGAGTTTAAGTATACCCTCAGATCAATAATGTTACCTATTTCTATGAATATCCCGATATTTCAGCTTTATGTATCAAAAACATCAGTTAAACAAATCATGGTAAATTTTTAGTGAACAAAATCTAACCAATGATAGTTTCAAAAGTATTTGATTTAATAATTTTAACTATTAGTAGATATATGTAGTTACTAATTTATTTTTAAATCATAACCGACCGAATAAAAATGGTGGGCAAAGGCAAATGTATTTTTTTCAACATTTCATATTTACTCCACAACGACATAAGTACTATGATAATTGCGTCATTTTTCAGCCATTATAATTTTGAGTAATTGTAAATACCTCTCGGAAAATGTTACGTTATTAGAATACTACTATATCATCGCGGTCTACGCGTGTGAAGAAAACAAGGGGAACGGATTTTTGGCCAAAAGCAATTGTTACCGTGCTCATGTTTCTATAGGGGGTACAAATCAAACCTGAATAGGTAGGGAGATTATTCAAGCTGAAATTGCGCGCCCACGTCTAGCTGAAGCTACTCATAGTAATGCCGCGGCCACATTATCTGCATTCGGCAAATATTCGTGCTGTGTAAGACAAAAACCGAACATCGTCGGATACCGATTACTTCTGTAAATTCTGTATTATCCAAATGTAATTGTATTGTGGATGAATAAATTAATGTCTATATCTAAAATGTTGCCTCGGTATAAGACGTTTCAAACTGTTTAGGACCATCATAATCGTTGATCGCTATAAATAAAGATTGTTCGCCTTTGACGGTAAAAAGTGGGCGCGCAATTTAGAGACTAAAAGATCTCTATTTAAAATTAAAGTTACAAAAACAATATAATTTTCACATTTTTTGTCGATATTGATAACATTCACTGTATGAAAATATAAAAATGCTGCCACACAAAGCTACCTCAATTAACTTTATGGTAAGCGATACTAAACCACGCGATGCGATGCAGAAAAACAAAGCCTGTTGTTTTCTGATATATACTGGTAACATATACTTTTGTATGTTAATTACTAGTGTCACAAACTTATTTGGCCCGTTGGATAAAAACCGAACTAAGCGCATCAGGTACAACACTGAAACTTCAATGTATAATAAAGCTCTTTTTAGGCAGAAACCTATTCGAATATTAAATAAATATTGCTGGGCATTTAACACAGCGTTATCTAGCCCCAAACTAAGCAGAGCTTGTACTATGGGAACCAGATAACTGGTAGAATACTTATATACTTTTTTTTGTAAATACATACTTATAATTATAGAAAAACATCCAGACCCGGAACAAATATCTGTAGATAATGCAAACATTTGTTCCGCGGCGGGAATCGAACCCACTACCTCCTGCATATCAGCCGGCTATTCGCCCACTGCGCCACGGAGGTCGTCGAGGTAATAGTGATACACAAGTTTCAATAGTCAACCAAATTGTGTATATATTTATTTATTTATTTTAGGAAAACCATCAGCACATATTAAACACAATATATATATATATTTTAATGTTTGCAAATAAATGGCATATTTATCATCGGACCAGACACTATCGTCGGATTCACGGCTTTAGTTAACAATGATTTGCGCCATTTATATTTCTATATCGCTTCGCGTAGCATTGAAAGCTTATTCGCTCACCTAAGACATCGGCTCATAGATTTTAAGTAAAAATAAAAAGTGTATATTTTGGCACGGCTGTGTATATAAAAGTAGAACGCCTCTAAAATATAATACTTATTTGATATCTGTGAAAATAAATAGATTTTATTTCTATGGTCCTTATTTATAGGTACCATAGATAAACTACTATTTATGATAGTTTGTCTATGGTAGAACTCAACCACGCGATTTTAAATTAACATTTTGACTCTGCTTTCTTATTGATTCCTTTATTCATTTCATGTGGATTCTTTATCGCACTGAACATTTTAATAATTAAAAAAACTTGAATAACGCGGCCACATTATCGGTATTCGGCGAATGTTTTTGTTGTGTGTATTCTGTATCATTTGCCACATCAGAGATGCACAACACGAACCTTCGTCGGAGTCCGATATTACCGCGGTATAAGACGGGCACGTTAACCAAAAAGTCGCATTTTCCTTGAAATCGTACTGTATTTTTCTATCGCATTGAAAGTAGATTTAAATCGAAAAAGATAAAACATGGTGTAGTTAATTTCGAAGAAAATGTTTATTTTACAATAAGAGCGCTAATTTAGCTGATAAGAGAGTATCCTAATTTTTTAATTCCAAAACTATACTTAATATACCGCGTGGTTGACTTTTACATTGATTTATAGGAGGTATATAGTACAAAATCGATTTTATTTTATATTTTTCGGTATATATCATTTATATTCTACTTGCTATCTTAAATTACATGGTAGTCGATAATACATAGGCATATACGAGTTCTGAAGTACAAAGGCACAAATTGTTACGGAAATAAAACCGAGCGTCTATTTTTGACTTTTCAATTTAGAGAAGAGACTTTAAAAAGAAAAAATATCAAGGTGAATTTGTAGAATGTCGACAATATTTAAAGAATCTCTGTCCGTAATAAGGTACTGTAATTAGTACTAAAAACGATAACAGAAGAAACTACCTGTATAGAAGATGAAATAAGTTTTTAACAAAAATTCAGAACTCGTAGAAACCTTAATTAATATGATATTTTGAAAATCTATATTGTACACAGAACTCATTATTAATTATTTCTTTACACGTAGTCAGTTAAATAGTTACTAATATTATCTTAATATTTTTTTTGTGTAACAAATATTTAGCAAGGGTTAAGGTTTTTAGTTATGTTTTAGGAGCATAGAACTTTAGCTTTTCGAGATCTAAAACACGTACACGTACGAAGCACGAAACAATTGCAGTACAATCTTAAAAATAACACGCGGTCACTTTTTGCTCGAATTTACAAATAATATGTAATTTTTACACAAAAGACCTCCGGCATCAAAAGCCCTGGTTTCTATCGAACAGAAAAATACTATCTTGCGAATTTTAGGTTTAATTAGTACAATGATAACCGTATCAAAAGAAGATTAGCGAAGTTGGACCCAAGCAAAAATGGTTGAAATTGAAAACAGTCGACAAAAAGAAACGGTTCTGAAGTTGTAGCAGTCCGTGTTGATATCAATCGAATATTAAACTGAGACATTATGACTTTAGCCCCACAAAGTCTTGCAACACTCTGTCAAGAGTGAGTTATTTTTCTGGGTTCATTCCAAGACCTTCGCAATTTGCTATCATCAGTTCATTTAGTCAAACTTAAAGCTTCAATAGTTTCGTTTCGGTATAAGCTTAATATGATACAGCATTTTTTTTAGTTTTAGTTTTCTAGGAATATATAGGGAATAAATTATATAAATCCCCGAATACCTCTCAGATTCATTACAGCTAATTCAGGAATACATACTTGTTTGTAACTACGATACACAATAGCTGTTTTTACTAAGAAAATGTTGTGACCGATTAACACCTAACATAATTCTGACCATCATGGGTGATACAAATATTTGCAGTCCGTGCAAACATTTGTCCCGATGCGGGAATAAAACCCTCTTGCCTCAGTCAGCTTATAGTCCACTGCGCCACAGAGGTTGTTCATATTATCCTTGTTACCACAAAAAAAGTTAACCACTGTTTAAAGCGTGTTTAAAAGTTCCTTACCAACTTTTGTTCAGAATATTTTCAAACAGTGTTTAGCGGGTGTTTAACTTTTTTGTGGTAACTTATATTTTTTATTAGCCGCCTACATTAAGGATCTGCGATACTGTCTAATTATAAACGCGAGATGTCAAATCCGAATTGGATTTCCTCTACCGACTGAGAATTACATACAAAAATCTTACATAAAGTACATTTGATCATTTATTTATCAACTATAATTAGGTACAGGTTATGGTTAGTATATCTTAAAACCTATTTAAGGCTTAAATAGACACTTCTCAATATTTAATGAACATGTACCAACGAAGAAAAGCTAAATTCATACAATACCCCAAGATTGGGAGCCGAAGAGAAAATCGATTATCGATTTTTACATCAACGTTTCTTTCTACGCTAAAAGGTAATTTTAGACAGCTCCAAGTCACAACATTTGTTAATATAACAATTACATTAATAAGATAATACCGTTTATTTTTGTCTTTAGCATTTGTGTATCAGTAACAATATTCACAATCAATAGAGATTCACCTATGTACCATATACATAGCAACAGTTATACATTATAATTTATAAGGCAAATGACACTACAAATAAACTTGAGACTATCGCACTTGTTATAAGGTTTAATTCATTAAAACATTAACGGGCGGTTGCGTCTTTACAGTCCACAATTACGCTACGAAAAGTAAAAAAAAAAAAAAACTTTTTATTTGCAAATTTTATATTATTTGACGAATGTGTCTTTTTTTGTTTATTTGCAATTTAAAGTATTTCTTTTATATCTAAATATATAAAACAAAGTCGCGTTAGTTACACCATTTATAACTCAAGAACGGCTGGACCAATTTTGATGATCTTTGATTTGTTTGATTTGTCCGGCCTGAATAGCAGAATAACTATTAAAAAATCGAAAAAACAAACGAAAAAAAATTCATTTTCTCATACATAGGATGTAGCTAATGATGGCCCATTGACAATTCTACCGGTGACGTACATTGGCAGCCCGCGTCATATACATGTCAAGGCGGTACGAAGTTTGCCGGGTCAGCTAGTTAATTATAAATTTACTGAAGGCATAATATAAGTAGGTACTTTTGTCAGACTTAAAACGCCCAAAACTTCTGAAACTTTGCTATTTTTTCCATTTCGAAGCGCAATTTAGGAATAAATTATTTTTAAACCGGACATTTCCACACAACAACCGTCTCTCCGTCTGATTTACACGTTAATGATTTCGAGAACTTAGGCCCATCAGTCGTAAAAAAGTTGTAGACAATTTTCAACGTTATTGCTTTGATTGAAATATACCATAATTTAATCGTGACAACATATATGATGTCTTTCTTTCCCATTCATACCTCATTCAAACAAACATTCAGCTACGTAGCTCTTGATTTACTTAGCTTGAAAGCCACGCGCAACAGCCACAAAACGCCGCCACCGAGCTGTGGACTGCATTTTTCGTACATTTTATATGAACTCGCCGCACACGGTTAACGCCAGTGTTCGCTACACGAGAAAACTCTCGCTTCGTGTGGTCGTGTGGCCGCCACCGACCGAAAGTGTCGGAAATAAAGTAAAAAAGTGGCTGCCGCGCAAAGTAGTCGCTTTAAGCTTTAGGTGGCGGCGTTTTGTGCTCGAAAGCGGCGGCGCTTAAGGTTGAAAATTGAATGACACTTTCGGCGACAGTACATTGCTTATGCAGTAGATATAAATACACTTACTCGTACATTAAGTTAGCGCTGTTACCCAGAACACATTTCAGAATGATCGTCCCACGCCGCGACCTGGAAATACATTATAGCTATGAAACCATAAACATATGTCATAAACATGACATTTGGCGCAGCCGTAGGGATCCCTCTTTACATATTATAAATACGGTATCACGTCCCATTTTAATGGTGTTACGACAATGTTTCAATCATTATTATAAATACGGGATTTATCACGTACCCATCTAACCGGTGTTTCGACCGACAATGTTTCGGTTGAATTCGTGAACCTTCATCAGGGTTAGTGCGATTCGCTCCGAATAACGTCTCGCCTCACACTCACACACAAACACTGACAAGACGGTACGTGATAAATCCCGTATTTATAATAATGATTGAAATCAAACACGAAAGTTTTCTAAGAAAATGTTTCGTTTCAATTCGTGAACCCTTCGTGTGCGAGGTAAGACGCAGTGCAGAGCGGATCGCACTCATCTTAATGAAGGTTCACGAATAGAACCGAAACATTGTTGGTCGTATCACCGATAAAACGATATGTGATTGATTTAAATTACGAAAGTTGTCTTAGTAAAATTTCATCATCATTATGTATAATTATTTGATGATTATGACTATGAAATGTTGTATGTTAGCGCTTAAGAATTTTTATATGGATTTTAAATCTGCATAAAATAAAATAATAATTATTATTCACAGTCCGACATCATTTATCATCATCATTTACCCAATGCTGGGTATAGTCCTCCACAAGTTTGTAGCATCCACCATGATCCTGCGCTAGTCTCATCCATCGACGGCCCGCGACTTTAACTACACTTGAGAGCAATAAAATCGCACATCCGCACATTTTTACTTAAAAGTTAAATTTTTTTTTATTTGGAGCTTACAGCAAATTAAAATCAAATTAAATTAAAGTGCATAATCTAGGCATTCGCAGAACTGATAAAGGGTTGACATTTACCTTTAAAAACAACTCATTAGCAACAAAACAATAGACCCCCTTATGTCGCTCGATCCAGGTAAGGCCGGCGGCGGGATTTATCGCAGGTATAAAAGAGTGCATATTGAGGGAATGGTCATCATTTGCATACCAACGTACAGTGTGAAAGGTTCTCTATTGATATTGGCTTCAAACGGAACACGAAAATGGATACTACACCAGAAGTAGCCGCTCAAGTGGTTGCCCTTGTTGAATCGGGGCTTAAGCAAAGTCAAGTGGCTCGACAATTGAGTTTGAGCCGATTTACCGTTCGGCGTGTATACCAGAGGTATCAAGAGACTGGTGGCTACCAACGGCGACAAGGATCGGGCCGTCCCCGTGCTACAACAGAGCGTGATAACCGCTTTCTTATAACGACATCTTTAAGAAATCGTCGTTTGAACGCAGTTCAACTGGGCCAACGACTTCAAGAAGTTCGTGAAGTAGAAGTTAGCCGGTGGACAGTCAGAAGACGATTGAGAGGTGGCCTGACTGCACACAGGCCAGCAAACGGGCCGAAATTGACCCCAGCCCACCGAGAAGCCCGCCTTCAGTTCGCTCGAGACCATTTGAATTGGACCGAAGAGCAGTGGAGTGCAGTCCTGTTCTCTGATGAGTGCAGGATGTGCTTGCATGGCAACGACGGACGGGGGAAGGTGTATAGAAGATCGGGAGAGCGATTTGCCCAATGCTGCATAACAGAACGTGTCGCCTATGGCGGTGGATCAATCATGTTTTGGGGAGGCATGTCTATGGAAGCAAAAACCGAGCTTGCCTTCATCACCGGACCGAATACTGGTCGCCAATCAAGAGGATTGACTTCCATACGATACATTGAGGAAGTACTCGAGAGCCACGTCGTACCTTTTGCTGGGTTTATCGGCGAAAACTTTCTGTTTATGCAAGATAATGCAAGACCGCATACTGCTGGCATAGTGATCGAGTACCTTCAAGAGGTGGATGTGACCGTTATGGAGTGGCCAGCTCGAAGCCCAGACCTCAATCCCATCGAACATCTATGGGACGAGCTGAAAAGAAGAGTTCGAGGCCGAGATGCTCCTCCATCGACTCTACAGGAGCTGCAACAGGCGATCGCAGAGGAATGGGAGGCTATTCCTCAAGACTTTATCAAAAGTCTAGTAACATCAATGAAAACACGGATGGAGTCAGTGATTCAGGCTAGGGGAGGGAACACTCGGTATTAATAACAAACTTTAAATTAATTTTATCTTTTAATTTCATAACTTTGACACCAATACTTGAATAAAGAATTTTTTACTAAACATGCATTTTTGTTATTGATCCACAAAAGCATTTTATGTAATGATTGAAAGACAAATCAGATACCACTGGATAGGTATTAAAATAGACTATGAATCTGCATTACAGAAACATAATATTTTTTGTTTTTTTTTTAGTTATGTAAAACAATCATGAATGTGCGATTTTTTTGCTCTCAAGTTTATGTCGTCTATGTACTATAAAATTTCGAAACGGAATTCCGTCTATGTGTGACCTGCCTTATCGTGAACATAATAATATCTCACTCGCTTAACAGTCACGACTACGCTAATTTTCTCTATACAACCTGTTTTATGATGAACGACATTCATTTAAAACATACATCCGAAATCGTGTTAACTGATTTTACAGGTGGGTTTATTACCAGTAGCTTAAATATTATCCATATCCGATAAACAATTTTTAAAGTAATTCGGCGGCGTTTTTGCGACGATGGCGCTTAGTCAGTTTAATAGGTACCTACTTACATGATGAATGAATATGATTCGTTACCTATTTTCTAAAAGCTGTTTCATTCATATTCGAGGACTTAAAAGGTTGTATGAAAATATAAAAATTGTATGGTAATGAATTTACAAAAAACCTATTTTACAACAATACTAACCATCAGCCTTACCCGTGTTTTCATTTAATGTCGTACATAATAAAACACGTAGCATGCCCTTCACTCAGCAACATGCCATCAGGGCACTAATGTTTCTCTAAATATAATCTAGATATAATGTATAGTCTCACCTGACAGTCACGACTGCAGTACCACTGATTAGCGCAGCCCGCGCACACAAACTGCGCGTCCTTCCGCTTGCAGCCCTGACACAGCGGCGTGTCGCCCTCCGCATCGCCGGCCTCGGGCTCCGCGGTGCCCTCGTCGATCACCAGCCGCCCGGTGCCGGAACCCGACGGCGATGCGCATGCTTCCCCTTCTGACACTGGGGATTCGTCATCGTCCTAACAAAAATAAAGTTAATAAATAAATAAATATGGCTGGGCATTTCACACAGCGCTATCTAGCCCCAAACTAAGCAAAGCTTGTACTATGGGAACCAGATAACTGATAGAATACTTATATACTTTTTTTTTGTAAATACATACTTATAATAAATAGAAAAACATACAGACAGACCTGGAACAAATATCTGTAGATCATACAAACATTGGTTCCGCGGCGAGTAACCCGCACCCTCCTACGTCTCAACCATCTATTCACTCACTATACCACGGAGGTCGTCAATAATAATAAAAAGCATTTATTGAGGAACAAATATAATATCAATAGCTTCCGTCAGCGGCTACGCACACGTTGTTTGTCAAGAAAAAGTAGCCTGTGTTAATCCAGGTAATAATCTACGTACATATCAAATTTCATCGAAATCGGTTCAGCCGTTACGACGTGATTGAGTAATAAACAAACAAACAAACATCCAAACTTTCGCTTTTATAATATTAGTGTGATGTGTACAGTTTGAAACGATGATACCTGTATAAGTATGAAGACTGTGTTACACAAACACAAACCTCACCAACGCCTTCAGCAATAAGCAATGAGCTCCAATCAGGTAAATGGCACATAAACAAAAACTAAACTAAAATTTAAAGTTGTATCCCAACCGGTCAGAAGGATCTGCATGTGCGTGTGTGTGTGTTTATGTGAGGGTTTGCGTGTGTGTATGTATGTGAGTATTGAGTGTGTGTTTTAGTGTGTAGGCACTATTGGGCAATCTTTAGGAGGTCCTCAGTATCTTCGTAATTTAAAGTAAATTTAAAATACTATAGTATATGCCTTGCCTCGTGGCCGTGGCAATGTTTGTTTCCTTCTCAATACAATTACTGGTAATTAGTGTTATCGACAGGTACTCGGCGCATCACTAACGGTTCCCGTAAGGACTGCAAGAGCGAGCGAGATAGCAATAACACCGTCGCTTGTCGCACGTTTTATGACCCCGTCAGGCAGGAGCTATGGCGTTTATATAATGCGAAAATGAGTTTTTTTGTTACGCTTTCACTTCATAACGGCGCTGCTGAACCGATTTTAATGAAAGTTAGTATACAGTTAGATTAGGAACTGGATTGGGGCATAGGCTACTTTTTAACCTGCGAAGGAGGGTAATGTTTTTATTGACAAACCACGTTATTAACAAGACCTACGGCTTCGCTAGTGAATAAACATTTTTTAAATTGGGGTGCTTTTTTATTAGTTTTATATTTGACTAGCTGTTGCCCGCGACTTCGTACGCGTTACACAACCAAATGTGTAGATTATAGGCCTAGAAATATAGCTAAACTCGCTGTTGCAACTTGACTTGACATTCCATTTTTATCCCATGGGAACTGATTTATGGGATAAAAGGTAGCCTATGTGGTAATCCAGGTTATAATCTAAGTATATACCAAATTTCATCAAAATTGGTTCAGCCGTTACGACGTGATTGAGTAACAAATAAATAAACAAACATCCAAACTTTCACATTTATGATATTAGTGTGATGATAATGCAAGCCAGAAATATATTGATTCTAATAATTACTTCCGACACCCACACTCTACACTAATTGTAACATATATTACAAGCAATAACCGAATTAGAGCTGATTTGATATAGGTACGATTGTGACTTACCAGTTGCACCACTTCTTCAGTCTTTTCAGCTTGTTGCTCCTGAGGCGGCGGCGTCGGCTGTACCGGAGTAATCGTGATTTCACCACAATTCTGCAAACAATAACACCATACTTAAATAACAAACACATCAAAAACATTTTTAAAGTATGTGCCAAGAAGTACCCAGTTTCTTGAGCTGTTGAATGCACTGTTAATCAATTTATAATATTGGGTGTTTTTAACCCCTGACGAAAAAAATAGGTATTGTAAGTTTTATGCCTATGTATGTCTGTCTGTGGCATCGTAGTTCCCAAATGGATGGACCGATTTGGATGCGAATCCGATAGAAAGCTAGTATTACTGGGGTGGTCCTCAGCTATGTGTGAATTAAGTCAGCCGATCCGAAGTTTACCAGCACTTTTCCTTTTTAGTGAAGGGATTTGAGCTGTAAAATGCATTTTATTACCTTTTTTCGAGTATTTAATTTCGGGGTTTTTTAATTATCTCAAAAATTACCTAGTTAATTTGAATGTAAAAGTTTTTAATTTCGAGGGTTTTTATAGTTATCTAAAAATTAACTAGTTCATTTGAATGTAAAGGTTTTTTAATATCGGGGGTTTTTTCAATCATCTTAAAATTAACTAGTTAATTTGAATGTAATAACGCACTTCATGATGACATTGTTAAAGTTATAATTAATATTAATATTGGCAGGGTCAAGAGACACTGGCCAGATTAATTATAACTCAAGAAAGTTGGTCACTGAAACCTAAGTCAGATGGCAATATCTTAACAATTTTAAAGGTAAATTGATTCACAGTTTATCCAACCAATAGCGCAAGAAGTTTGCCCGAAGAGTTTTGAAATTTAAAAGTTATTTTTTTCAAATTAATAACATTTCAAATTTGGTCTAAATGCTGTATTTAGAAAAATGTTAAACAAATTTTTAGAGCTTCTAATTTCAACATGAGAACTAAAATTTTAGTAATTTAGCTATGGACTGTTAAAAACAGGTAATTATGGGTTCACAGTTTTTTTTTTGTATTTCCAACGCAATAGTTAAACTTAGTCTAGCTACATTTTCAAAACGTAAAAGCGATTTACTTTTCTAAAAAGCAGTCATTTTAATTAAAAAAATCACTATGCTATGTACTTTAATGCTTTTCCCAAAAATATAATACTTATGAGTACATAAATGACTGTGAGGTGGCATTAATTCAATGAGTATTGCCATTTTATAAAATACTTTCAGAAATATCACCAATAATTTTGACATAGAGCATATTAATTCTAGAATATTCAAGTCACACTTGTAAAAATGAGAGCTTCCACGATAATTTTTATTTTTAAAGAAATTTTGGTTACATAACTACCTGTTAACTTTTATTTTAAAGATGGAAACACTCACCAATACAGGCTGAATAGAATTATCTTAAAACTAAATTTTGAATTTAGAATGTACACGGCCAATTAGAACACCAATCGTTTTGATTCGTACATTATTGGTACCTTGGCCTGACCGAACGTTGGCAAAGACGTTCCCTTCCGTTCCGGGGAGGTGAGTAGTTTCGCCAGAGTCGGGGAGAAACTCTGAGGCGCTGGGGAGGCTTGCTGCAAGTGGCAACACTCATTCAAGCTAATTCAATAAGCAAGCATAAATTATTAATAAAATAAAGCTGATGTGAACTACAAGCATGTTGAGTACAAAGAACACGAATATTCTTACTCCATTTAATATAATTGTATTTTTTAATCTTGGTCTAATCTAACACTTAATTTAGGGGAATTTAACTTACGTAAGTGTTTATTTTTTCAGGCCCATACATATTCTATAGCTGTGCTCAACCGAGACTCAAGAAAAGATTTATAACAGCAACCAATAAAAAAAAAAATACTGATACAACAATATAGCATAGACAAAATAGAAATTTCAACAAATACAGGATTATAAAACAGGTATTTATAAACAAACACAGTAAGTTTCTAGATACAACAATTATCTTAACAAAAATATAACCGACTTCAGATAACAGAAAAAACCAAACTACTAAACCAATTATGATAAAATTTCTAGGACCAAACTGAAATTATAAATTTCAAATATAAAAAGAATTTTTCGAATCGGTTGATAAATTACACATTAAGTCGGTTACAAATAGGCAAGTACCTACCTAATAACCCTGGTATTTCTGTGTGGAGTGAGTGTTACAAATTCTGTTCTATGTTATGCGAAAAAGAAAGTCACTTTGTGTTGAACCACATAAGCGCAGACCAACGCTGGTGGGTTTTCAGACTAGGTCATTTATAACTAATTCAAAAAATCTAAATCGAAAATCTTTTTAGTGTTTGTTACAAGTACATTTTTAGGGTTCCGTACCTCAAAAGGTAAAAAAAGGAACCCTTATAAGATCACTCTCTTGTCCGTCTGTCTGTCCGTGTGTCACCACCGATTTTCTCAGGAACGGGTGGACCTAGCAATTTGAAATTTATACCAGATACTGAGGTATATAGTCCCTATTAGGTGTATAAAAATCAAGGTCCTGAGTCAACACGATAAAAAGATATGGGCAAATTTAGATTTTTATGAAAACTTGTATCAAAATTTACCTTAATTTTCAACTTTTTATTTTTGAAATTTTCCCTTTATTTGTGCTGCTTGCTTTTAACCAAAATTGACAATTCTAGGTCAACCGGAAGTACCCTATAGGTTTTGGGTCGAAAACCTATATGGTAGTTCCCGTTGACCTAAAATCACGAAATTTGCCAAAAATCAAAGTCTTACAGCACAAATAAAGGAAAAATTCCAAAAAATAAAAAAGTTGAAAATTAAAGGGTGTCCCACATACATACTAGTTGACGCCAATTAAGATAGTCCTCTGAGTTGTATGGGCGCTCATACAATTTAGAGGACAATGGGTAGGGTACGGAACCCTCGGCGCACGAGTTCGACTCGCCCTTGACCAGTTTTTTTTTATACTAGGGTTGGGAGCTCTTTTTTTAAGTTAAAAACCTGTGTTAGAAGAGTCCCCTTTTATTCAGTTATAACTAAATAGACAGGTACAAGGTTCTCAAGTTAGTCGAACGTTCGACCGACTTGCTCAGAATCCTCGTACACGCGCGTCTATGCGTGTGTGTTTCCGCTCGTTGTACTGAACTTAACTTCTGTAAACACAAAATAGATAGTATTTTGTGCTGTTACGGTGGCCTCACGACCAGAGATAAGTCTAACCTTGAGTCTCGATTCAGTGTTGAGTTCAGTTCTACATACAGGCCTTAGAGAGAATAATGTAACTAAAAAACTTTGCGTAAAAAGTTATTTTCCCAATTAATTCCAAACGTTTATCAAATTATGTGTTTTGTTATATACGACATAAAATAAAAATACGAGTAGGGCTATTGTTGTAAAATAAACAACTTTAATATCAAGCCCTAAAATATCAATGAAACAGCCTGTATAAAATAGGTAAACAAATTATATTCATTCATCGTGTAAGCAGGTACCTGTTAAACTGACTATGCGGCATCGTCGCAAAGGCACCGCCGATTTACGTTATAATTTGTTTAATGGAAATGTATCGATTACTGGATAAATATTCAAGCTACCGGTATTAAACCCACCTCTAAAATCAGTCAATACGATTCCAGATGTGTGTTTTAAATTAATATCGTACATAACAAAACAGGTTGTATAACATTTTTTTATAGAATCTACAAATTATAATACTGAAGTGTTGATAACGCAGCAACGAGTGATTTATCGAGCAATAACGAGTGTGTTGTGTACTCAACTGTAAAGGGTAGTAGGGACACGAGGCTAGTTGGCAAGATAGTGGCTGACTTTTAACTTGCCTCAAACATTTACTGGTCGTGATCACACAATCGGCCAATCCAGTGCTTTTCTTAACTGTTTTTTTATAAAGAAAACTCGCGATTTTTTATTCATTATTAAAAATACGGGATTTATCACGTACCATTTCATAGGTGTTACGTCCCACAATGACGAATTAAACCATTTTTTTTTCTATATAGTATGAATATGTATGTATTAACGAAAAAAAGTATATCAGTATTCTATCCGTTATTTGGTTCCCATTAAAAAAAAACAAGTATTCTACCATATCTGGTGCCCATAGTGAAAGCTTTGCTTAGTTTGGGGTTAGATACCACTGTGTGAAATGTCCAGCGTTATTTATTATTATTCGTGTCATACTGAACTGACCCGCGAACTATCCTCGTGTATAAAGCCCTATAATCCTCTAATCTGACTACCTCCAAACCTACCTTGGTAAGTATTCCGTGCAGCAATGAGTTTTGCTGTTGGGTCTGACTCGGTTCCTGGCTGCTCGAGACGGGGAGGAGGGATATCTCAGGGTACGGAGGTGGTGGGGGCAACCGCGGACTGGGGGATGCCAGTCGCTCTACTGGTTTGTGAACCTGTGGATACACATGTACATGTTGGGTTAAAGAAGCAAATTATATGCAAAAATAGTTACGATTCGAATAATGTTTTGCAACAACAATACTACATAATATACATTTAAAAAATATACTAAGTGTCATGTTATATACGACATTCAATTAAAACACGGGTAGGTCTAATGGCTAGTGTTGTTGTAAAATAGAAATATCTATATCATTAAGAAAAAAAAATCCAAACAACCCTAATATCAATTAGGCATAAAATAGGTAAACAAATCATATTCATTCATCATGTAAGTAGGTATATGTTAAACTTACTAACCGGCATCGTCGCAAAGGCGCCGCCAATTTACGTTAAAAATTGTTTATTGGAAATGTGTCGATTAGCGGATTCAAGCTACCTATTAAACCCACCTCTAAAATCAGTTAATACGATTCAGATGTGTGTTTTAAATTAATGTCGTACATAACAAAACAGGATGTATATTTAATACACATAAACCCCAAAATAACTGAGAGGCATTATTGTGATTAAGCTTATTAATAAAAATATTTAAAAGACGATCATAAGACTTGTATGTATGGTTTAATATTTGCATGCCAACAATTGTGGTAGGACATATAATGGACCTATAGTTTATGTAAGAACTAATATTATTACATATATTCTAGCAAATAAATAAATTTCATTTCATTTCTGTGTGTTGGGCCACGAAAGGGACGGATGAAAGAAGAGTGCACGCGGCGGAAATGTGAATGTTGAGATGGACGTATGGGGTCACGAGAATGGGTAAGATAACGAATGAGTATTAATAGAGGAAGTTTGAAGGTAGCGCCAGTGATAGAAAAGTTTAGGAGTAAGAGGCTAGCGTGGTATGGGAATGTCATGCGGAGGGAAGAAAATCACCAAAAGAGTGTTAGATATGAATGTGGATGGATATAGAAGTATAGGAAGGCTGAAGAAGAGATGAACGGACTGTGTGAAGAATGTTATGGGTAAGAAAGACGTGACAACGGAGATGACGGCTGGTAGAGAGATGTGGAGGAGGAATTCATGTTGTGCTGATCCCGCGTAATTTGGGAAACGGGCAGGAAGAAGAAGAATCTTTATAAGTATAAGAAAATGTTCCAGTAACCTGTTCCTCATGATTTCGATCGGGGCGCTCGGGTCGTCGTCTAATATCCTGTCTACTATCGGGGCGGAGATGCTGTTCGGGTCGGATGGGTATGTTCTCGACGCGGTTCGGGATGAGCGCCGGGTTGTTTTGCTGCATGTTCGCGAACTGTACCAGAACGTCTTTGAACGACATGCCATTTTGCATTGAACCGCCTTGGACTTGCTGCAGTCTTTCAAGCATTGCTTTCTGGTTCTGTAATGTGAAACATATATTAAATAAATAATGCGATCTCTGTGGTGAGAAATAGCCGGCTGAGACGTCTCAACCGGGACCAGCGGGTTCGATTCCCGCTGCGGGAAAAATCTTTGTATGGTGTACCGATCTATATATTATAGGTATGTATTTACAAAAAGCATATGTATAATAAAATAAATAATAAATATTTCTGGACATTTCACACAGCGCTATCTAGCCCCAAACTAAGCAGAGCTTGTACTATGGGAACCAGATAACTTATAGAATACTTATATACTTTTTTTTGTAAATACATACTTATAATATATAGAAAAACAGCCAGACACGGAACAAATATCTGTAGATCATGCAAACATTTGTTCCGCGGCGGGAATCGAACCCGCTACCTCCTGCGTCTCAGCCGGCTATACGCCCACTGCGCCACGGAGGCAGTCAAAAAAGTATATAAGTACTCTATCAGTAATCTGGTTCCCATAGTACAAGCTTTGCTTAATTCGGGGCTAGATAGCGCTGTGTGAAATGCCCAGCAATATTTATTTATTTATTTTCACACAGAGCTATCTAGTCCAGAACTAAACCAAGCTACTATGGAACCAGATAACTGATAGAATACGTGTTTTTTTTGTGAATACATTTGAATCTAAGTATATGGAGAAAGAACCGGAAGAAATATCTGTAGATCATGCAAACATTTGCTCCGCAACGTTTAGTCGTGAAAACGTAACAAACAGACAAAGAGATTTATAATAGTAGTATGGGTTATAAGTTAGTATAGTGACCAAAAATGAACGACTTATTAGCGTACAGTTTATCTACTGTACCTACTTATCTACCTACAAGTATATCGTACTTAGTGCCTATTTCAACATCTCCAAATAACGCTATCCAACGGGTAAAAAATATACGTCTTTTGTTATGACATTAAAACAAATAGAGAGAGAGAATGATTTTTATCCGTCAATTAAAGTTACTCAGATGTTGCGAAGTATGCACTAAATGTGAAATTAATGTACTATTCACCTTTAAGCAGTATATTATTGTTACATAATTTCTTTTAATAGGTCGTCCTGAGCAGCCGAAGTGCCGCGTACGCAGCGAGTGCCGTCATTGAGAATCGGGGTCAAGGATCGCTATTATAAATTAGATTATTGACTTCTGCTCTAAGGCCTGTACTGTAAATTATTAGCTAGTCTAAGTGACGCTCACGTTGAGACACAAACACACCATCATCATATCAGCCACAGGAAGTCCACTGCTGAGCATAGGCCTCCCCCATACATTTCCAGAGCCACCGATCTTGTGCGGCCTGCAGCCAACGGCTCCCAGCAACTTATCAGATCGTCTTTCCATCTAGTGGGGGGGCCGTGCGCTTTCCGCCCCAACGGCCGTCAGTTCAGCTTAATCTTTTGTGCTATGCCAGTAACTTTGGTTCCTCGAACCTCCCCATTTCTGATTCGATCTCGTAGAGAAACATCAAGCATAGCCTTCTTCATAACACGCTAAACGACCTTGAGCCTTCTTATGAGGCCTATAGTGAAAGACCACGTTTTTGTACCATAAACTTCTAACTATTTTCTGGAAAAGTAGGCAGGTACTAAGGTATATAGATGGATTTAGAAGAGCGGTATCTTCTAATACAAGCATATTTTTTGCTTAAAAGGATCTCCTTTTACCTACTTAAGAGGTACCTAACCTTACATAAACTCTTTATAAGTTAACTAAATAAACAAATTTATTTATTTATTATGACCTGTATATGCTACTTTATACACCTTTATATTACTTATACTACTACTATATACTTTATACTACTACACACCACGCGTGCGAAGCCGCGGGCGGATACACATAGTACGCGGCCCTAGAAATAGCATACAGCGACCCTAAATCCCATTTCTACCCTCCGTCTTTTAACTAATTATATACAATACAGGTTTAGTAGCTTACTCCCCTTGAAATTAAAATGGGTATGCCCAAGGGAATCCATATTATAAAAGCAGGGGAATATGAAGGATAGTCGGGTTATTACCGTAACTGCATGCAATTTTCTAATCACTGCAATTTAGATTTCAAGTTAACAAGCTGCTTCAAGGCTGTCGCAATTTGCTATGAATTCTCATACAAAATGTAAGATGAATGACTTTTTATTAAAGTTACAATACGGTCGGCGGATCTAGGCAATCGTGAAGTTAGCCGTGGGACTGACAAATGTTTTTGTGTCACTCCTTAGGATCGTGATTTATCTGCCGCGCTGTCAAAAGGCAAATTTCCCGATTGCCTAGAATCGCCGACCGTACCGTAAAAGTAAGTTCACGTACACAAATTACCAATGCGATTTTCCGTAGCGACGTCGGTCGGCAAGAAAAATTGTCAAGCCATGTCGGTGGCTTTAAGTCTTCAAGGTAACTGGGACTGACGTGTAAACGTACACCAATAGTGGTCAAACATCGTAGTTATAACCGCGCAGAAGGATACTTAACCTGGTGGATCTGTAAAGTCTGACCCAACTCTACCAGCGCTTAGTTTTTCATTTTATTAAAAGTGCGACAGATAAATCATACACGTTTCTGACGAGGATAAAAGGTACTAAATCAAATGTTATAAAAGAAAATGCAACTCACCATGTCCAAATTATTGAAGATCATGTTGATATTGTTCAAATTAGTCATATTGTTCATGTTATTCAGATTATTCAAATTGCTCATATTTGCAAGGTTGTTCAGGTTATTTAGACTGTCCATTTTAGGCGCGATCGGTCGCGGAGCATTCATCATATTCGGATTAAGTATAGACTTCATTCGTCTTCCTCTTCTTGGAGTGATATCTGGATTTCTTTGCCTGTAATCTGCTATTATTGATTTGACATCTTTCGTGGGTCCTTGCCGGCCCATGGGAAGGCCGTATCCGGGTAGCTGTCCGTTCATATCTCTAGGGAACCCTTGGAGCGGGCCGGGCAGCATCAGCTGCTGTGGGAATACTGGTTTCGGCATGTTTTGTAGATGAGCTTTGTCATACGGCGGTGGTAGTCCTGCCATATGGTTGTACGGCGACATGGGCATGACGGGTGGTTGCATCATTGGGTTTACAGAAATGCCCGGTTGCTTTAAAGCCAACCCTGATATTTCGTCACTCTTATCTATGGCGAGGTTTTTCGCCTGGTTCATGTACTCGAAAGGATCTTGGCCGTTCACTTCGGGCGACTTTTCATAGGAAAGCACCTGTTTTCTTCTAAGTAACCTAAGTAATATCTCTTCTTTTACTTTCTTTAAGTGTAAAATACTGTTCCATTCGTGTTCCTTCTTCTGTGCTAGTTCTCTAAGCGTCTGTATCTCTGATAGCAGTTGTTCTGTGTGCCTCTGTACTTCATCTATGTTGTTTTTCGTTGCGGTTTGTATGTAGTCGTTAATCATGCCGTCATGGTGAGGGAAGGTCCTCTCTACTTCTTGACATAGCTTTTTGAGTGGAGATTCCGTTTCTACTTCTTCGCTTGATCTTCTTTTTGTTCCTTGCTCGTCCTACAATATGAAACAATGCTTAGAATATTCATAGATATAATAAAAAAAGAAACACTACTGAACTAAACCTTTATGGAATAAGAAAAGTTATTTAGGTAAAAGAAGGAAGGCCGCGAATAAGCTTCATGAGCCAGATCAATGAGAAGATTGCTCACATGTCGTATAAGGCGGATAAACACCTTGGACGAGATAAGTGGAGGGTAATGATTACGGGGATGAAAATAAATATTATCCTTAGCCTTTTTTAGAGAACAGGTCGGCGTCGGAGTTGGACACTGATCATTGTGAATGGCTAAAGTGGACTTTGTAAAACAATGATGGTATACATGTACTATTTTTTGTCGTTCTAATAAAAATGAAATTTCTCTGTGTGATTGCTTTAATATTTTTCAATGATTAGCATTACGAATAAAAATATATTGGATCACTGTTCAAGTGAAGAGTCAAACAACCGGTATTAAAGCTCAACATGATTATTGGAAGCAGACCAAAAATATCCTCAAAAAAGCCACAATAAATTAAATTGAGGTGGCTGATAACGATCAACAGATTTTAAGAATAGTTGTGAGACATTTTTGTCCAGCATCATCTAATATTTTATGTTTTGTGTAAGATCTGGAGATGACACAAGCATATGGCCCTCCTAATGTTAAGTGGTAGCTATCGCCTATAACAAAATATTGCCTCGTAGGTCACGCACCATAGAACGTGCCTTACACTTTAGGCATACGTAAAACCCTCACGCCGAAATTTCGCCGGCAACCATTCTAACCGAACGGAACACAGAAATGTTGTCTTACTTCAGAGAATAGACAGATATACCGTAATGTTAGATGAAAATACACGTCGCCGAGCAATATTGTCGTAAAACTGCCTGTTTAGAAATACCTTTATTTACCACGACAACTTTGGCATGACCTTGGCAAAGACCAAGTGTCAGAGAGAGAATGTCATTGCTGTGAACTTATTTAGCCAGAGGTTGGACCTTTTTTATAGATATGATACAACAATGTACCTGGCCAATTTGGTAGAAAATAAAACAATACTTTTGGAAAAACCAACAGTATTCAATTAATAAATATAAATAAATATTGCTGGACATTTCATACAGCGCTATCTAGCCCCAAATTAAGCAGAGCTTATACTATGGGAACCAAATAACTGATAGAATACTTATATACTTTTTTATTGTAAATACATATTTATAATATACTAGTTGTATGCCCGCGACTTCGTCCGCAATTTTCTGGATCACGACAACAGCGCCACCTACCGGGTTCAATTGTGAATCTAAACCATCAAGACAAATCCACACATCCACACAAACACATACAAAAAAAAAACATTCAAATCGGTCCAGCCGTTTAGGAGTTTAGTGACATACACACGTACAGTAGAATTATATATATTTAAAGATAGAAAAACACCCAGACACGGAACAAATATCTGTAGATTATGCAAACCTTTGTTCCGCTGCGGGAATCGAACCCGCTACATCCTGCGTCTCAGCCAGCTATACGCCTACTGCGCTACGGAGCTCGTCAACACTATTTTCACTAAAAACGGGATATTTACAATGATTTGTGAGTTTTATTGAAAATAGTATTCATAACCATGATAGTTTCAAAAGTGAGGTACCTATATAGTATTGGAATAGTATAGGTTGATAAAGATAAAATGACATGTCTAAGCTGTTCGATGCTTCTACCAACCCTTAAATATAAGTAACTAGATGTTGCCCGCGACTTCGTACGCGTTACACTACTAAATGTGTAGGTAACCTAGAAATAAAGCTAAACTCGCTGTTGCAACTTGACTTGACACCCAATTTTTATCCCACACCTGATTTATGGGATAAAAAGCAGCCTATGTGTTAATCCAGGTTATAATCTACATACATACTAAATTCCATCGAAATCGGTTCAGTCGTTACGACGTGATTGATTAACAAACAAACATCCAAACTTTCGCATCTATAATAATATTAGTGTGATTACTTATAGGTAATTACTTCTTCCCAATACAAAAAATATTTTAACCTTACAATCTGACCTAAATTAATGTTTGATGCAATGGAGGGTCAGAGATCAACTTGTTGATTGGGTGCCAATCCATTTCCTATGATATTACGAGGGGCACACTAAAAGTTTCCGGAATCAATAATAAAAAAATACTATTAATGGTCAAAAATGAATTTATTGTTTCTCAAAATATTCTCCCTTTGCGTCAATGCACTTTTTCATAGGATTGAACCAATTTTGAAAACATTTATGCCACTCCTCCGTGGTGACGTCAGATACATGTTTTTCATACTCTTCGACAGCCTCTTCTGGTGATGAAAACCGTTGATCGCGTAATTGGTTCTTGATTTTGGGAAACATAAAAAAGTCACACGGTGCCAGGTCAGGACTGTATGCTGGATGACGCATAAGTTGTACGTTTTTCGCCTTTAAAAACTCGTTTGTCTGTCTGGCCGTGTGGGAACTTGCATTGTCGTGGTTCAAGATGATACGGCGTTTACCGTTATTTTCCCGGAGTTTGTCAATAATTTCCGGTAAACAAATGGTCGTGTACCAGTCACTATTCACGGTACGACGATTTTCTAAAGCAAAAGTAGCCACGTGTCCAATTTTATCAAAAAAAGAAGCAATCATCCGCTTTGAAGCACTTTTCACGCGCGCCACTTTGGTTGGTTTCGGCTCATCTCGAAAGACCCATACGCTCGATTGCTGCTTCGTTTTGGGATCATAGCTATAAACCCATGTTTCGTCACCTGTTACTATGTCCCACACCAAATTAGAAGCCCCTTCGTTGTATCTGGCAAGCATAGCATGGCACCAAGTGATGCGGTTCATTTTTTGAGCATCAGAGTAATTGTGTGGGATCCATCGAGAACACAGCTTTCTCACACCTAAATGTTTGTGTAGGATTGACCGTATTTGACTTATGCCTATGTCCAAAGATGTTCGGATCTCATGATAGGTCACATGCCTGTCTGTTTCAATCATACGGCGCACAGCATCAATGTTTTTGTTGTTCGCAGCGGTGCACGGGCGACCTTCACGAATTTCATCATGGAGATTAACACGACCGCGTTTGAATTCTGCAAGCCAGCTATAAATAGTCGTCTTGCATGGTGCTCCTTCGCCAAAAGCAGATTGAAGCCGAAGAACGCTCTGCTGAGCTGTCAAATAACACTTAAAATCGTAAAAAATCATGCAACGAAAATTTTCCCGAGTTAAAACCATTTTATTGTAATCACACAATTTTTAAAATAACGCCACAATGTGAAAACAATTCACAATCAGATGAAACAAATTTTATTCTACGGCTAGAGTTCTATTTTCAAATGACTTTTTTATATTGTTTATGTAAGTGGCAAATTCCGGAAACTTTTAGTCTGACCCATCTATGTATATGTATTTTGTCGTGTCCCCATTAAGAGCATAAAATTATGACATGGATCTCAATGAACATGTACTAAAAACTTGATTCAGTTAAGTTACACTAAAGTGTGTATTCTAAGACTTAAATCAGTGTAAATTATTGCTTTACTGTTTAAGTTTTGTTCTCTTTACATCTAGGTCCGTTACAGGGACCTAGGTGCTCTAAAAAACTTTAAAATTAACAATATTATGTAACAAGGTGGTTTATAATTTCGAACATAGTACCAAAAGTTGTTTTTTCAAAGTCAAAGTCAAATATTTTTATGTTTAGTTTGGCTCATCATATCACACCAATATTATAAACGTGAAAG
Organism: Philereme transversata; assembly: GCA_963924445.1. Lineage (NCBI taxonomy): Eukaryota > Metazoa > Arthropoda > Insecta > Lepidoptera > Geometridae > Philereme > Philereme transversata. The sequence continues at coordinate 26,889,641 of OZ004345.1, forward strand.
TTTGGATGTTTGTTTATTTGTTTGTTACTCAATCCCGGCGTAATGGCTGAACCGATTTGGATGAAATTTGGTGTGTTGATAGTTGATGACCTGGATTCAAACAAAGGCTACTTTTTGTTGATAAACAACGCGTGCGGAGCCACTGATGGAAGCTAGTTTATTATAATCCCACCCTCTTGCTCCCAGTGAGAGCATGAAAACTTTAAGAGTGCATTATGCTCCCACTAGGGAGCCATGTATCCTCAACCTTTTTATTAATCCCATGCACCCGGAAGTTGATAAATAGTGCAATACATAACAATCATGGGAAATGTCAAAGAATAGCCATCATGAAGTTTGCAATATAGCTGGGATCATAATGGAATAAAACTGGATTATTTTTAGATCCCTCAAATATGAGGGGCAATATTTCGTATGCTCCCACTGGGAGCCAGAGTGGGATTATAATGGAATAAGCAGTTTGTTTCTGCCATTTCAGTAAACTTATTTAAGAACAACACTGTATGATGTAAAGGCATCGGCAATAATGCTGCTTGTCTATACACAAATAAAGAAATTACCTTAGGAATGTCCCCGTTCATCGGAGTTTTAGGTTTATGTTCAACTTTTTGTTCAGTTTTCTCTTCAACCTTAACCACTTCAGTCATTTCCTGATCCGGTTCCACCTGACTCTTGACTTCCTCTTTAACAACCACAGGTACTTCTATAAAGGGACTAGGCTCTTTCTCAATAACTTTTTCTACAGGTGTTGGGATAGGTACCTCAGCAGGTACTACTCTGGTTTCTGTTTTTGTTTCAATGGTTACAGAGGGTGCTTCCAGGATTTCAGGGGTTTCTGCTGATCTTTCTATTTCAGCCTCATTATTTACTTGCGGCACCTCATTCGCTGCTTCTACTGTGCTCTCTTTGACATCTTCTGAAAGTTTACATAATGTTTAAAAAACGACCTTATCGCTAGAGGTGATCTCTTCCAGGGTACTTTTGGAGATGCAAGATGGGTTTGATACCAGCTGTTGGACAGATGTTTGAATGAATATTGTGATAAGGTTCTTAAGGTGCCTGATACCCACAATATAGGGAAACCTAGTGAAACTATGTAACTATATTGATATATATTATTTATAATTTGCCTGTGGCTGTTCATCTTTTGTGTCAGTGGCGTGAATCCACTGTATCAGTTTAGAAATCTACTTGAATTGTTCAACTGTCTGTAGGGACTAGGGTTGGGTAACTACTAAACTTTCCCTTTGCTTAGACCCAACTTGTTTATAGATTTGAAACTAACTATTTGTATAAAATAAGGCTCGTAGGGTAAGACATATGACAATTATCACATTGGAAAGTGGCCTTAGAAATTGTAACTTACCTTTAATAATTTCAGTCTCCAAACTCACTTCACTGGCTTCTCCATTCTGTGTCTCGCTTATCTTATCTTTGGAATCATCATCACAGGGTCCCGCCTTCTCTTCCACAGGTTTTTCTTCAGCCACTGGTTCTTTTACCGCGGCCACTTCGTCGTCGATTGCCAAGGGGTCAAAGTCATTGTCTGTTCCAGTCAATGTTGACGGCGAACCATCCACTTCTTTCGGACTTTTCGGGGATTCCTCAATTTTCACGCTTATATCGTTCATGTTTATTTATTTACATATTTCCGAACCGCTAGTCACAGTCACCACGCCGCCGCTCGGTTCAATGACTCCGAAATGACCATGATAAAATAATATCATCTAAATTTACACTAGAGACACTGAACTTTTTTCTGCAATTACTGGAAGTTTAGGAACAGTATATAGCACTCGAGTAACTATTTGTCTAAAATTTCTAATGCTTACTGTGTAATATTACGATATGCGACGGTAAATGCAGCCGTGAACCCAAGGGTCATTGTGGCTAGCTCGGCAGGGATAATCATAAGTTTAGAGCTCGAATATCACACCACTCATTATAACGTAAGAAAAACTATAAGTTACTAACAACTTCAGCGTATTTTATTTATTTTTCGCAGAAAATGCTTCACCAAAAGGGACGCAAATCGCACGCGAGAAAATTGATGTTGCCATGACAAATTTAAACAGTATGTACCATCACATAATTTACTTTTCCATATTTTGCCAAGGACACGATACATTATTCTAAATAAACTAAATATTCGGGATTTAATTCAATTATATTTCACTACAAAACAGATATCCTAGCGGAGCTTTTACAATCTTATATATATACTTATTAGTATCTCCTAGGGTGTAAATATAACTACCAAAACAGAAGTATTTATAGAGCTGGCAATAAATTATAAAACTGAACGTTCCAAAGTACGCAAACGTTTTTACGAGACAAATTCTTGAGTTTACTATTATAAATATGAATTATAATCAGACATTTGATTGGTATAGAATAAATTAATTACGTAGGTACATAATGTAGTTCCATTATTCTTGTATACTGGGATTATGAATTTCTTTCGGATTATATACTGAAATTTAAACAATAATACTTTATGTATTATATTTTTATTTGTAAAACGGAATGGCTCCTTTGCTTTACGGAAGTGTCAGTACCAATACGGAAGTAATAGAGTTACTTATTAAATTAAGGTTTATAAATTTTATTTAAAACTATTTACAAGTTATACAATAAATTTTACTTAATTATTTTATTGATTTTGGTTAAATAGTAGTCAGGATATGTATTGCATTTATAATCTGGCTTTCGAATTATGACGTCCTAGAGTTGCGCCCCATCAAAATTAACGAACATCGACGACTGAACTCATGGTTTCATCATCCGATGATGGTTGATGGTTTTCTGCGCGGTTATTTAAAAACATCGGAAAGTCTTTTCGGGTCGGATTTGAAAGCTATCGATGGAGAATCCGAAGAACACTATTTGAAATTCCACCGCATCGTCGGTAACTTTTGACATAATGGTTCAAAACTTACAAGAGCTTTCCGACAGCTATTGCATCGCGGAAACTCTTTCAGTGAAGGAACTTAAAAAAATACAGTGATAAAATTATTCGTGATATAGACGTAAATACCTGCGAGCATGAAAACAAAGTGTTGCCCACAATCATTTCTAATTTCCTCAAAAATCCGTCCTGACTATTTTTTTTTAGTATTAATATGACTAAGCATTGAATATGGATTAAATGTGTACATACTAAAAAAATAATTTTGTTTTATATTTAAAATATGCCCCCCGATAGGTCGGCTAATCTAGTCACAACCTGGAGCCCTGATGGAAGACGCGGTCGGGGTCGGCCAAAAAAGCGTGGGCGAGACGATCTTGTCGCCTTCGAGCAGGAGTGGTGGAGTGTTGCACAAGACAGAGATAGATGAAGAGACTTGGGGAAGACCTTTGCCCAGCAAAGGGACAATATATGTTCTTAAAAAAAATAAAAAATAGGTATGATACCTATCTTATGTAGTAGAAACCTACTACACACGATATTCATTTGCCTACCAATATCCTTAGGAAATGATAAAAATTATATATCGTTATTTATGTCACTTATCACTCTATAAACACCGATCGAACTTCCAAATCCGTTAGAATTGCCCGAAAATCTGTCAAATCGTTGGTAACTCTGACGCCCATTTAAATGATCATAAGTATACAGTGTGTCCCTGGATAAAGTGCAACCCCGAAAGGGGGTGAAACTAGATCAAAAATTATCGACAAAAAAATAGAAAAAAAAATTAAATTTTTTTTTTTTTTATTTTTTTTTATTTAATTGGCGTGCCTTGTTGTGAGTCCTGTTTCGATCCCCACCCTTCATCTTTCATAGAACAGGCCCAGCGACCATAATCTACAACAATATAAGTTAAAAAAGGGTCTCTACCTGAGTGGTGACGTAATCAGTGGTCAACTTTAAATGCTCCTAGCCAGCACATTTTTTATGTTAGAACGTAGGTTTTTATTTTATTTAAAAGCTATTATGATAGACAATAATAAAAAGTCATAAAAATTTCTAGTATTATAGGCTTAATTTTAAGATTTTTGGAGTTTATTGGAAAAAAACAGCCTAAAAAATGTAATTTTAATACAAAAATTAAACTTTAAGTCACGATAGCCACTTGTTTGTGAGTTATTTGTTATTTTATCGTCATCGTCACATATCTGACATGATTATGGTTTTTATTTTAACAAAATAGACCTACTACTTTGGAAGAAATCATTTTTTTATTAAATAGAGTCATTAGTGAGCAATAAAAATTTTAATTCATCAATAAAGTATGTACTAAATTTTTTTAATTTTTTTTTTCTATTTTTTTGTCGATAATTTTTGATCTAGTTTCACCCCCTTTCGGGGTTGCACTTTATCCAGGGACACACTGTATATGAAGCAAGTTTTGCATGAACATTTTTAAATTTATTGAACAAAAGAAACTGTAACTGTATAAAAAAAACCTGACAGAAAAGTGAGACGCTTTGATTTTGTAACGCGAAATTACTTCTTAATATCACACAATACAATTTTCTACTATGAACTCCTTTTTCTACCATTTCAAAGCATTATCTGTATACTATAAACCCTTGAATCCATGTCTCAAAAGTATCCGAGCTTTCGTCAGTCAAATAGAAATTTCATTTAATATAATTTATTTATTATTATGTATATGACACACAAAACAAAATACAAACAATACAATAATCAGCTCTTAGACCTAGATTGCATCCGAAAGCATGTGTACACAGCATGGCAAATTCTAGAGCAGTTCTATGTAGATTAGCTGAAAGGAAATATGTTCTTACATAGAGAAAATAAAGTACAGTTTGGCAAAAATGAGTAGAAACGGAACTAATTTTTTTGTTTGCTGGCAACATTTAAAAAATGATGACGTTTGAATTGTTTGAAGTAAACAAAGTTCGGAAGTTTATACAATTTATAATTTGTGCCATAAAAGCGTGATAAAACTAACTTAAAAATGAATAAAACCATCCGAAGTGCTGGCAGACAAATTATTTATAAGGTTTATAGGCGATGTTTGGCAGAAAAAGAGGCCAAAACCATTCTTACCGATCTCAACGATGTTTACCAAAGAACCGCTGATATGACAGGTATGTAACTGTTTGTATTGTTGTTTTTAGATGAATTAAGTGTAAATTGATTAATGCTATTCTGTTTTGAATAGCTTGCATACGAAATAAGTGGAATTTTGAACAATAATCATCGAGCACATAGGTTATGTTTACATTTTGTCTAACATTACTTTGGTATAGTGCGACAGATCAGTGTTGATACTTGAGTGGCGTACTTTGCAATATGTACCTAAATTTAAATTCGATTTCTACATAACTTTATTGTTGAATGAAAATCATTACAATTAGAAATTTACCAAAAATTTATTTTTATTAATATTTTGTTTGTATATTTATTTATTCACCTCAGGTAAATCAGTAAGCACTGTAAGAAGAGTCGTGCTGGAAGGAGATCGAAACAAAGGCGTATTTTCTACACCCGGAAAAAATAGAAAAGGTCGTCCTAAAAAACAGTTGGATAACTTTGACTTATGTGCCATCAGACAAAAAGTTCAATTTTTTTACACTGTGAGAAAACAGGTACATTTATCATTATTATTATTGGTATTAAAATTTAACTGAATAAATAATACGTACTAGCAGTGTTCATTCGTTTGACACGTCACTGCAACTTTCAAATTTAAAATTTTTACATAGTTATTTTATTTTCAGGTACCAACCTTACGTAACTTACTGCCAGTAGTAAGAGAAGATTTGGGATATGACGGAAGCCGTGAGCATTTACGGAAAATACTTATCGCCCTAGGATTAAAATATAAAAGATGTCAGTCAGAAAGAAGTGCATTAATTGAACGGCCGAATATAGCAGCGAAACGGGCAGCGTATTTAAATAAAATTATCAGCAATAGAAATTTGCCCGAAGAGCTTAGAAAGCCCATAGTTTACCTCGATGAAAGCTACGTTCACCAATCGTATAAATTAAAAAAGTGCTGGCAGTCGATTGATGTAAGTGGAGTAAAGCAGAATGTTTCAAAGGGTAAACGCTATATCGACGGCCCCTACGTACAAAAAGACATGTCAAAAGTGGCCATTTTTTTTTATTGCATTTATGGCTTTAGATTGTCCATATACACATACCTATATAAGATTTTTTCTTTAATATTATGTATTTTACTTAAAATACAAGTCGTATAAGAGAATAACTATCATAATTACAACAAATTAGTGTCGTAGATGCGGATATCTGTAGTTATCCTTTTGTACGGTGTTTAAAAATGCGCGCCACTCGGTGCGAGTTCGGTCTTGTCTGACATAACTTCATTCACGGGAACTCCCCAATAAGTCGTGTCGATTCTTGTTCGCGTAGTGAAATAATTAGCGTTTTGATACAATATCAGATAAAGTGGTGTGTTTTTTAGTTATAAATATTCATAATACATCTACAATAGTACTGTGAAACATGAATAATAGTAGATCTAAGTTATTGGTGGATATTGCAAACACCGGCAACAATGTTTTAACCGTTTCTGAAGCACAAGATTTAATTAATTACATCGATGAAGCAAATGAAGGTAAGCAGTAATTCAAATAAGATTTCATTAGACGTTTAATAATATTGAAAACTGATTGAAATATTATGTTATTATTTTTCTAACCTAGTGCGGTAGGATATCAATGTAAAAGCGGTCATCTCAGACTTATCCGCTTATACTATGTTAATCATCTGAAAACCATTATTTTACGAATAGTTATTATAAGTTGCATGCTTATTTAAAATATGATTTGCTTACTATTTTTTTACAAAGAAAACAACGTTTTTATTATTATCGCGGTATATGAAGTCATGTCCTACATGTTTGTTTATACGTGTAACTATTAATTTATTCGTGGATTTGTTTTCATTTACGTTTCGGCGTTTGGTGTGTTTCATTATAGTTTAATAACTAAATATATCTATTTAAATAAATAAATAAATATAAAAATCTAAATAAATAAATATATTTCTCTTTCTTTTGTTTTTTAGAGACACCAGTATGTTCCGGAAAAGATATTTCATTGGATCTTGAGGATCGGCCTTTGGACGTTTGTAACGACGAAACACAGATTACCGAAGTACCTAGCGATGAAGAACAAAATCATACATCAGCTAATATAATATTATCTCAAACTGATTTAAATTATATAATTGATACGGTAGGGGAAATTTCGAATGATGAAATTCAAGATTACTATCTTAACAATTCTATCTGTGAAAATGAAACACCACAACCAACACTTCAAAATGATATCAATGAAATAACTGCCCGTGATGTTATTTCAACAGCTTCCGAATCTTTGGTTTCAACACCAATGCCAAGTCCATGCATGTCGTTTGGATTGTCTCCAAACGACTTGCATGGACTTGATGAATGTAACTACTTAAGCGAAAGTACGGTTATCCTATCTGATGCAACCTTAAGATCAAGCCCCCTAGAATCCAGCGAAATGTCCGGTACATCAACACCGCGTCAACGTAAAAGAAAGCGTCAGTATGTGAAAAAAGCAATTACAAAGAACAGAATTACTAATAAATCTAACTGGTTAGATGAAAAAAGGAAGGCACTTGTCAACATAGGTGAAGCTCATACATCTCGATCCGGAAAACAACAAATGGCAAAACAAATGAAGGGTCCATGTGCATCTAATTGTCGATTAAAATGTTTTGAGAAGTTTGGTGTGGTAGCTCGCCAAAAAATATTCGAAACCTTTTGGAATCTAGGTGACCATTGTCAGCAGTGGTCTTTTATAGCGTCACACGTAAAAGAAATAAGAAAAAAACAATGGACACAAGATTCTAAGAGGTTAAATGTTTACAAGTTTTTTTTGCCTCTTTTGTCTAATATTGGCCACAAGGAGAAGGTAATAGTTTGCAAAACTATGTTTAAAAATACGTTTTCTATAAGTAACACTTTTATACAATCTGCCATCGATAAGCATGATAAAAATACCGGTATTTGTACTAAAGATATGAGAGGCTTTCATCAAAATCATCCAACTATAATAACTGCGGCAATGAAAGAAAATGTAATTCAACATGTAAAATCTTTTGCACCCATAGAAAGTCATTATACGCGCAAAGACTCAAATAAACAGTACTTAGACTGTGAATTGAACTTTAAGAAGATGTACGACCTGTATATTATATGGTGTAAAGATCTGAATATAACTGAAAATATAGCTACTTCTGTAAGACAGTACAAAGATATTATCAATAAGGAATTAAATATAGCATTTTATATACCTAAAAAAGACCAATGTGACCTATGCCACGCAATGAAAAATAACACTACGCCTACCAATGATGATAAACTGAAGCATAAGGCACACATGGAAAATAAAAATCTTGCCAGGACTTTTAAAAACGCCGATAAAATTGAAGCTCAATCGAATCCTTCTGAAATTTGCACAGCGATGTTTGATTTCCAAAAAATAAATAACACTCCACACGCTGAAATTAGTGTACTGTATTACAAGAGGAAATTATCAGTATATAATTTTACAGTGTTTGATGCTGGGTTAAAGGAAGCTACATGTTACATGTGGGATGAGACAATTGCTAGACGTGGCGCCAATGAAGTGGCTAGTTGTTTGTTTTCTTTTGTTAACGACAAGGTTAAGGATGGCGTGAAAGATTTTAGATTCTGGTCAGACAACTGTGCTGGTCAGAATCGCAATCGCATTGTTTTTTTTATGTACTTGTATGTAAGCAATACATTTAAGGTAGATGTGTGCCATAGATTCTTGGAAAAAGGCCATACTCAGAACGAGGCAGATAGCGTTCACGCATTAATTGAGCGAACAGCAAAAAATAAAGTTATTTACACGCCAGATGAATGGTACACACTGGTTCGCTGGGCAAAACAGAATAGCCCACCTTATAGAGTCGTAGAAGTGAATCAAGACTTAGTTTTGGATTTCAAAGCTTGGCTACATACTAAAAACTGGATCAAAGATACAAATTCAAACAAAATTTCTTGGAATAAGATAAGAGAAGTAAAAGTACAAGGGAATAATCCAGACGTTATTGAATTTAAGTACGACTTTTCTGAAGAAAATTACAGAAGACTGAACTGTAGTAATAATTTGAAATTAACAAGAGGACGGAAAAAGAAGGAACAAGAACTAATATTAGAGAAGTTATACAAAAATCCTATCCCTATCACTGATGTGAAATATAAAGACCTGATTAGTTTATGCGATACACTGATTATTCCAAATAAGTATCATGACTTCTATAGAAACCTTAAGCATAGCACTGAAGCACAAGATACTGATAATGAAGGTTGTTAAGTTAAAACTTTTTTTTCTATAAATTTTATTTTGTTACCTGTTATTAAAACTAGTTAGTAATGTTGTTAGTGTTGTTAGTAATAAGATGAATCAGTCTGAATAAAGCTGTGATGATTATTAAATATTACAAATTAGGTAGATTAGATAAATAATTAAACTAAGGCGCATACTCAAATAAAGCTGTGATGATTATTAAAAATTACAAATTATATTTCTAGACAACTGTGATTTTTGAATGTTTGGTTCCTACTCTAATGAGACTATAAATACCAATTGTTTAGATTTAAGTAATGCTCAAATTATTATAAACCTTCTTTAATTAATAAAACAGAATCCTGAAAATTTTATTTAAGAACATGTCTTTGTTTACGTTACCAGAAATATATTCCTACCTATCCTAATAAAACCGCGTATAAAGCGATATGTCTACGTTGATGTATATTAATCTCCATGGGTAGCGATCTAAAGAAGTTTAATGTATTCATTTGAAAACAATAACATAATTATACGTTTTCATAAAACATTTAATATAAATTCTATTCTAGATACTGTTTTCTTCTTTCCTGCGTATAAAAAGCTATCTTATAGTTGTCTGACATGCTTTTGTTTTAATATCACCGTAGAAACAGTCATCTATCATTTTTTCCAGGAAAACATAAAATAAATAAATATGTATTTATACTATTATAAAGTTCCTAAATCTAATTAGACATTATAGAAATAAAATATTTATAATTGCACATAGATTTTTTTCTAAAGCGGTTTGAATACAAATTACGCTCTCCTGTAAACCTTGATTTTTGACATGTCTTTTTGTACGTAGGGGCCGTCGATATTATTGTTCATGCTGGCAGTGAAAAAGGGTTTATTCCTAATGCTTTGCTCATATTTACTGGAACAAATAAAAATGCCGACTACCATTCGGAAATGAATAAAACCAATTTTCAAAAATGGGTTGAAGATAGGTTGATTCCAAATTTACCACCTGCATCTATTGTGGTAATGGATAATGCGCCGTATCATTCCGTGGTATTGAACAAAGCGCCTACCTCTGCTACTAAAGTAGCCGATATAAAGGAATGGTTATTAAAAAATGGAATTCCATTTGATGTGTCGTTGAAAAAGCCACAGCTGTTGATGCTGGTCAAACGGCACAAGCCCGAGCCGAAATTTGAAATAGACGAGCTGTTAGGAGAACATGGACATACAGTGGTAAGACTTCCACCTTACCACTGTGATCTGAATCCTATTGAGCTGATTTGGGGAATAGCGAAACATAAAATTGCAGCCCAAAATGTAGGCTCGATCGACATAAAGGTACAGTTTGGCTTATTAAAGTATGATATTGAGAGAGATTATATTGATATTTTACTTTTAATGTTGATAAAGGTTTAATTAAAATGTTTCGTCTTTATAGGAAGCAGCTGAGCGCGCATTCCAATCAATTACGGAGGAAGATTGGAAGAATTCATGCCAGCATGTAATCAAAATAGAAAAAGATTATTACGAGCGGGAACTAACTATGTACGAAGACATGGAGCGAATTATAATAAACCTCGAAGACGATAGTAGTTCCTCTGAATCGGAGAACGATTTAGACGAATATGCGGCTAACTCTAGCCAAGACTCGGATGAAATGGAGGGGGTGGAATATTTGGAGGAAAATATATTAGATTAATTACAATAACATTGTATCTGCGTCTTATTTTAATCCTAGAAAAAAATAGAGAGAAAATTTTAAAAACACAGTATTACCTACTAGCATAATATATTTATTTTTAGGTAATAAATTATTGTTTAATTAAATGATATTTACTGATTTTAATAAATAAACTATATGTACAAAAAAACAGTAACAAAAGTATCAAGACTATAGGTTGGTACGCGTACGCTATACGGTCACAGCGGGTTGCCATAAGAGCAGCACAGTGGCGGCCTCCGGATTTTCTACTCTTTTTTGCCAAGCTGTAGGTAACAACAAAAATAAAATGGCCTTACATAATAAGATAAATAAAAAATAATAGTTAAGTAAATATAAATTAAATGTTTAGAGAACTATAACATAGAAGCACTTTTATGATAAGAGTCAACCAAAATAAATAGTTTTATTATATAATATTAGAAATGGTTTTAAAATAGCATTCTAGAGATCAAAACAACAAAATAGAGACAAAAACGGGGGTTTCCGATCCGACAGCTTACCAACGTTTTTATATAGACCCACATCTCATTACGTACGACACTATATTTTCTATTTAAACTTAAAAGTTTAGTCACAGAAAAATTTCACTAACTTATCTATAATCATCATATAATCTATAAATAAATAATCCTAAAGTAGCATTGGGTGAAACTTAGCAACCTAATTATTTTAATCTCTGAACCTCTGTTACTTATACTCCATTACATACATGACAGTTGAGTGTATGAAAAACGTTCACACAAACACTGCAGATAACTTTTTGGTAGTAGCTACTCCAGCAGGGAGATTAAACCAGGAAGTGAGGGGAGGCCATTGTTAAATGTGAAATTTGTGAGTGGTGTTGTGTGGCTCATGAAAGTGTATAGGTACTACTAATTTGAATTGGAGCTTAGGAATATGGGAAAATTAATAAACTCGATCTAGCATTCCTGCTAAAGGCTATTTCTAGTCAAAAATTTCGTTATTGCTGCATAGTTACTATAATAAGCTTCAAATCCATCAATCCAAATCTCAAATTATTATCGATATCGATATGGAATACGTAGATGGGTTGTTGCAACACTAGTATTTGATGGTAAAAATTAAAATGAAAGAACATGAATGAATGACAGAAAAGCAAATGGCTGACTGAAATCGACGTCTGTCGTAAAATAAATCCGATGTTATTAGATGAATAATGCACTATTGATGTCAATCATTAGCAAAATAAGATTATCCATTATCTAAAGATCATAGAGATATCAATATTACAGGCAAAAAGCTCTCAGAATATACAAAACTAACAAATAATCCGTAGCCTCTACCGTAATTTTGTAATATTGCAAAAATATTTTTTTGTGTTTGTGTGGAGAAGACGCACGTCCGTTTATTGATAAGGTAAGTCTCTGTTTATTATTACCTACTGAATAGTGCTTGTATTGTTTTTCTATTTTATATTTTGCACTGCAATGATAACCTAACCTCTAAACGATTTGATGTCAAATCGAATTCGATAGGAGCTGAGAATCGCAAATATTACGTTTTCTGATGTTTAGGAACCTTACTAAATACCTGTGTGTAAAAAGGTGCATGCAATTTCGCTACAATAAGTGCATAGGTAGGTAAGTACTTACTAGGTATTTACCTACCTACTACCTTCATAAGTAGGTATTTACTACCTACTTACCACGATGAGGAACATTGTTTTAAAATTTACATCATGTATCTTTAGCCACCTAGTGAAGTGCATTAGTTTATTGAGGTGTTTATAGGTATACTTCCGTATGTACTTCTTTAAATGACTATTTATAAATTTTGTAAGCACTTACCTAACTACTTACATATAATATCAAACCCCAAAAGTTTTAAGTTGTTAGGTATTTACTTAATTATTTGATTAGGTAGGTTAGCAAGTAAGTTCTTACCTACTTACCCAATTTCACATGATTGATTATTAATAAGTCATTTACCTTACTTTCCTTCTTCCTTCTATTCAATAAAACACATAACTAATGAATTGTAATTTTTCCAGGGTGATGTAATGTGAAGTAACCACTAGCTGGCGGGGCTGCGCCCTCCAGTCGACCATGGATCGCCATGACAAGCGTCACAGCAAACACCACAAGGAGAAGCATAAGAAGTCCCGCGCCCACAAGAAGTCCCGAACCCACTCTAGTGGTACTTATGATCAATCATATGCTACGTCTAATTCCCACAAACCGCTGGTCGAATATTCTGATGTCAGTTCAGACGCTTTGTCGGCCCCGGAGGCGGGGGAGATAGACAGCGAAGCTAGCTCGATCAGCCGGCATCATGATGAGCGCCAGCGCAGCAGAAAGCCCCACTCGATTCGCACTGTGGTGGACAACGTGATCTCCGTGACGACCACGAGTCATCGCTCGGAGGACTACAGTCTGACTCGTGATTCTTTATCGGCAGCGGCACGGAAGCGCCACGGGTTGGAGTATGAGCCGCCGGTGGAAGAGTCCGACGAGTTGCGCTTTAAGAAGAGGAAGGAGAAACGAAAGAAGGATAAAAAGAAAAGTAAGAAGAAGAAGTCTCGGCACCGCTCTGCTAGCTTAGAGAGTGTCTCTCCGGACGATAATGTGCCGGAGGTGACGCCGTTGCGAACTTCGCCTCAGCGGTACGAGAAGGTGCCAGTGAGTGAGTGGGAGAAGCCCTCGTCTCCGCTGCGGAACGGGTCTTGTTCACCCGTGTCGCCGACCACTCCGCCTCCCCTGCTGCGGCACGAGCGCCGTCCTGTACATCGGGATCCAGTGATCTTGCATCACCCTGTAGTGGCCTATGACCCTCATCATAGGTCGCCTCCCAAGTGAGTATAACTTTTACACTATTTTCATTGTTTTGAGTTTGCATCTACTTTCTAACTTTTCATTTGTTCTGTTGTATGTAGGGCAAGATTTATCAGCTCATTGTTGTTGGTTGCACTAATTGGTAGTAAGCTTTAAGATTATAAAACACCAAACCTGAAGAGATTAGATCCATGTTTCTATTGGTTGTGTATTTAAATGCACATTATGAGAATTATGATTATTCATATACCGAAATCAATACATAAAATAATCAATGCATTGTGAGAAGAAATCAGCTAGAAATTTAGCTACACAGGACCCTGACCGCACCCTGTCTGAAGGTTACAACTTGAAATGATAACGCGTGAACACATGATTCTTGCACCGGATACCAGCACGCTCCGGTGCAAACTACTATCCATCTCCAATATGTATTCACTTAAATATGTACATACCGTACATAGCTGATTTTTATGATTTCATAATAATCATAATGCGCATGGGTAGTCCCATGTTGTATCCGCTTCTGCCAGTCAATGCATTCCAGATTTTGATGTGATAATATTTCAATAATTGACAGAAAATTAGATAGAGGTCCTCTTTTTTTTTTATTTAATTGTAGACAAGCTGATATGTCTACATCACATATTGCTTTAAATAGTATATTGTTATACAAGGGCCCTAAGCGATCCCCGAGATATTATGGCGTACGAGCGGGCAAATGCACCCTCGAACTCTTTGCGTCCTCGTTCGCATTCGCTCGTCGTACGCCAAAATACCTCGGGGGTAATTAATCGCTTACGCTCGAGAATAACATAACTTTTCATCACAAATGTGAGGAAATTAAAAGTAAAAAAAATAAATAAATTATGTAGTTTCGTTTAGTTTAGTCCAGTTTGGTGCTAAAAAGAAAAATAGAAATAAGATTTGTCATGGACATGATTGTATTTTCATCGTAGCGGGCTTCGTTTTATTTCATATTTACCTAACTTAACTACCTCAAGGCTATCGCATTTCCGTAGCAGTTAATAACTTTCAGAAGATGAGTGATGAAAGTTACTTTACAAAGCTCTCTTTTGTAGCAATGATTTATTTATTATGGTACTAACTTCCACTCGCGGCTTCGCACGCGTGTTTTGTCAATAAAAAGTAGCCTATGTGTTAATCCACGTTATAATCTACGTACATACCAAATTTCATCGAATTCGGTTCAGTCGTTACGACGTGATTGAGTAATAAACAAACAAACAAATAAATAAACATCCAAACTTTCGCTACACGCTTATATTATAAATGGAATGTTTGGAAGTTTGTTTATTTATTTGTTATTTAATCACGTCGTAACGGCTGAACCGATTACGATGAAATTTAGTTAGTGAAAGTTAGTAGTACATTGTACGTAGATTATAACCTGGATTAACACATAGGCTACTTTTTATCCTATAAATCAGGTCCCATAGGATAAAAATGGGGTGTCAAGTCAAGTTGCAACGGCAAGTTTAGCTTTATTTCTAGGTTAACCTACACATTTAGTAATGTAACGCGTACGAAGTCGCGGGCAACAGCTAGTTTATAATATTAGTGTGATGATAGCCAGTTATCGCGTTTATTTTTAATTGCATGTGCTAAGGATGTTATCTGGCACCCACTTTGGGAAACCCTGGGGGTCTAAAGTGAAGCTTTAGGGGTCTTCTTCAAGATATTGAGTTCTTTTTCTCAAAATGATTCTGATGTAAAACTTTTTGCCCTCAATTCATCTCAATGAAATCAAATGTATTTGTTTCGGACATTTTATTCTGCCCACTTTGTATGTAAATAAAATAATCTAAAATTTAGGTCCAGTTTGAGCAAAATATCACCTTTAGCGACTTTAGATCTCTTGGCCTGACCTAATCATGGCTGCCCATTTTAATTTCAGTGCATCATAGTGAAACATTGAGTAACCGTGGACCGCCATTTCATCAAACATTCTGTGGTTTTGTAGTTTGTACATTTATTTTGATTAGTGGAGTTACTGGTTCATTTAAGGTGTAAACTCTTTGATGTTTACAAAATGTGTTACGTGTTTCACACACAGCACAGCACATTGCGCGCTTACTACGTTGTCTTCTCCAGGCAGTTCGAAGTCCAACTTAGGAGGCATTAGAGGCTGATGTGGTGATATATTTTATGTCCTAAAAATCTCTGTCCAAAATATTTTTTACCAATAAATCATGGACGCATAAAAATATGAACCTCTCGCCGCACCGTTTTATTGATAACTGAAGCACCTATCGAATGTGTGTGTAATTTACGGACCAATAACAATACAGACTCATACGTGATGCATGTCCCATGCATGCGGCCAATGGCTGCTGTGGAGCTATTATCTAATTTAGAGGATAAAAACGAGATGACAAAATCGATGAATTTCCGATTTTAAGAAACCTCTAGATCGGAAATCGAGGAGAAAATTATGTCTGTAATCACAGAAAAAAAAGTTACAAAAAAGGATACGTACAAATCCACAAGTAATATTCATACACAATACCACAAGATCGGTAACCGGGGAAGACATCCATCATCGATCTCTGTCGTCTCGTCTTGGTCTTTACAATTAGACATAATCCCGCTGGCCGGCACAGGTGTTGCGAATGTGTGCGTGAAGTACATTTGTTTACGATCCGGCCGACATGTTATAATTGCTTCATTTTCAAATTAATTGGTCCGTTAACTTATTTAATTCGTCCATATAATGAGATAAATATAAAAGATTATTTATTTCCAAAAATAATGAGTTAAATTTAACTCTACATGATTGAATATATATTTCGTAAAATTCGCGACGTAACTAATATCAAATTGTTTACCACAGCAGGCGCCGACAAAAATCTGCAACCCCTCACACACCACCCCACCACGGACCGTTCCACGACACGGTGACCATTGACTCTGACAATGAAGCGGATTACCACAGGCCTAGGGAGTACTGGCCTGAGCAACGCATCCTGCGGCCCGATATATCCGGCCAGTCTCCTATCATGGTGTCCGGTAAGTGACGCTTCATTATTTATTTTTTAACTAGCCTGTACTGTCCCACTGCTGGGCAAAAACCTCCCCCTCTTCCTTTCACTTATCACGGTCCAGAGCCACATCCTGCTACGATCAAGCTAAGACTTGGACGTCTTCCAATGAGAGTGTTTTTAGGCCTTCCTCGGCGTCGCTTTCCGTCTTTAGGAATCCATTTGGTTGTGACCTTGGCTCACCTATCGGGTTGCATACGGGAGACATGACCCAGTCCCATTTCAGCTTTGTAGCCTTGATGCCCACGTCAGCGATGCCGGTCTTTGAACCCAGCCACCAGTTTGGAATCTGGTTTATCCACCCATAATGCTGCGCTCCATCGCTCTTTGGCAAACCCCTACTTATAAAGTTCATTTATTTAACATCAGCCCACCAACACCATCCAGGGCGCAAACCACAATCATTTAGAAAACCATCATGTTTCAAGAGCGTTTTGTTTCATGCTTGTAGCAACATTACTTCGATTTGAACCACCAAACTTTTAAACATTACTGTTATAATCCTATTAATGTTGTAAAGGGTCTTTCAAATAGAGCGGGTCGATGTTAATAATCTGTGGCGGCCATTTTGTTTTGGCGGCATCTGTCAAATCTGTTTTTTCTTATTCAGTCACTGATGCCAAATCACCATGGCAAGTTACACGGTTGAGCAGCATGTGCAAATGATAAAACTTTATTATCAAAATGAGTGTTCGTTAGTGCAAACGTTGCGCGCATTGCGCCCATTTTACGGCAGACGCGGTGGCCCTTCAAAGTCCACTCTTCAACGATTAGTGACTAAATTTAAAACGACCGGTTCGGTAAACAACCAACCAACACCTTTACGTCAATGGAACGCCAGATCGGCCGAGAACATCGCCGCTGTACGTGAGAGTGTTCAGGAGACTCCGAGGCAGTCGATTTCTCGCCGTGCTCAAGAACTCGGCCTTTCGCAGACCTCAACTTGGAGAATTTTGCGTCGGGACTTGGGTCTGCATCCGTACAAGATCCAACTGACCCAAGAGCTCAAAGTTAATGACCATAGACAACGCCGTGTGTTCGCTGAATGGGCATCGGAACGCTTGGAAGAGGACCCCGATTTTGGCCGAAAAATAATCTTTAGCGACGAGGCACATTTTTGGATGAATGGTTTTGTTAATAAGCAAAATTGCCGTATATGGGAAGACCACAACCCACATGAGGTTCACCAGGTGGCAGTGCATCCACAAAAAGTTACTGTTTGGTGCGGATTTTGGTGTGGCGGCGTCATTGGTCCGTACTTCTTCGAAAACAACGTTGGTGAGGCCATCACCGTCAACGGCGAGCGCTACAGATCAATGATAAACAATTTCTTTGGGCTTGAATTGAACAATATGGACGTGAACGACATGTGGTTCCAGCAAGATGGCGCTACTTGCCACACAGCGAACGACACAATCGACATTCTGCATGAACGGTTTGAGGGTAGAGTTATCTCTCGCAGATGTGACGTGAATTGGCCACCAAGATCGTGTGATTTGACTCCGCTAGACTTTTTCTTGTGGGGTTTTCTGAAGTCGCAGGTCTATGCCAATAAACCACATTCGACCGTTGCCCTGAAAGCCAACATCACGCAGGCCATCGCTCGGATTCAGCCGGATCTATGCAGCAGAGTCATTAAAAATTGGACCTCTCGGATTCTCGCCACCATGCGAAGCCGCGGCGGACATTTGAACGATGTCATATTCCATCCATAATGGAATAAATAGGCCTTTTAAATAAAAAATAAATTTCGTTAATATCTCACACACATCTTGTTTTATTCAATTTTAACATCGACCCGTCCTTGTTGAAAAGACCCTTTATATTTAGTGCTTTCTAGTGATTACACCACGTTCGTTTAGTATATAAAACATTGCGAAAATTAACACGATTTACTTACTTTTTAGGATAGTTTTACGCTTTATTAGAGCTCTAATGTGAAACGTTTTTAGTGAACGATTTATGGTGACGTCACCAAAACTGCTTCGCCTTTACGATAATAAAGTAAGCTTACTATTTGAAGATCATGGTACGAAATGTCAGTGTAATATTATTTTAATCTTGCTATAAAAGATTGAGTTTGGCCCCCAGGTCATAGCAGACAAATACGACTCACCGATTCTGTCCTTCACTCGGGTTCTGATCAAATAGTCTTTGTGAGAGACTGTTCACTCAGGACTTGAGTGAGGGACTTTAACTTTTATTCTGTCTTATTTATTATGCCTGTTATGATATCACACTGTACTAACCTATTTGATAAGTTTAATTAAATAAAATAAATAAATAAATATTGCTGGACATTTCACACAGCGCTATCTAGCCCCAAACTAAGCAGAACTTGTACTATGGGAACTAGATAACTGATAGAATACTTATATACTTACTTTTTTTTTTGTAAATACATACTTATAATATATAGAAAAACACCCAGACACGGAACATTAGGTTATTACTAACAAATATGGATCTATGACACCTGAAAAATATTGAATTTAATTAAAAAGATCCAGCTGGTACATAAGTGTGTGGTTTTCTCAATTTTAATTTAATTCTATATTATTTTATTTATTAATAATTAGATTTAAGTTACATTACCTTATATTATAAATAAGGATCAGATTGTTATTGTTTAACTGTTATGCAACACAGATCTTAAGATATGGATACAGGTTTACGAATGATTATAGCACTGAACTTAAACAAAATTGAAACAAAAAAAGTTAACCAATTTTATTAACAAATTAATCAATTTTAATGGAAAACAAATAGTCTAATAGTCAGGTGTTTTTAATAATTTCGATGTAAGAAAGCGATTTTGTTGTATCTCAAAATATCTAATTTTACACCAGAGCCAAAATACTATTTAAAAAAATCATAACTCGTACATTAATAAAGATAGAACGTTGAAATTTGGAAAATATTTTTATCAATCTAAGTTTTATTTGATACAGTTAATTGGAATGTCCTAAAGTTACTGCTTCATTGATTTTTAACTAGTTACAGCAATTGATGTTTCAATATCGAACAGCGGAAATTTTTGAGATACGCCATTTCCGCTTTCTGCCGTCGATTTGTAAAATTACTTGTGATGGAGATTTTTACTCGTACAGTCGTCACGCCGCCGCCGCCGCGCCCCATCAACATATTGCTAGTAATCATACTAATAAATGTAAAAGTTTGGACGTTTGTTTATTTATTTGTTTGTTAATCAATCGCTTCATAACGGCTGAAACTATTTCGATGAAATTTCGTATTTATATAGTATTACGTATTATAACCTGGATTAACACACAGCCTACTTTTTATCCCATAACACATGGGATAAAAATGGGGTGTAAAAATTTGCATAGATAAATTATTTTGGTCTTTGCGCGTGCGAAGCCACAGGCCGAAGCTAGTAAAGAGTAAATAGTTTATTTTTTTCTATAAAATTCGTTGAACAAGTGCACTTATGAATGCGTCATAAAATTATCAACAATGATCGATAAATAACCTCTAGACTCACGTCTTTACGTCATTTGACGTGAGTTATTATTAGCACACTAGCTTTTTGCCCGATTGCCGAAGGGGTATGTTGGTCGCTTACTATAGTATTTTAGTGCTTCTTTGTAAGCTGAAACAGAACTAAATACCTTCTTTATAAGTAAGTTGTTGTAACATAACATGGTTATTTTTGTAATTTTTTATGTAAATTTTGTAAATTTAAGCAAATTTTTTGGCGTATCAGACAGACCACGCACAGTGAAGGGTTTCTTGGTCAATACGGCTTAATCTTAGTCATTTTAAATACAAAGTTAATTTTGTAATTGATTTTGGTAATTTTGTATGAACGTTATAAGAACTGTTTACAAACCCAACTACATAGATACATAAGATGGTCGACTACTGCTCTCTTTAACCGGCTACGGCAAAGCCAAAACGAAGGGTTATGTTTTTAGCAGGTTATCTATGTAAGTGTATTCTTGTATGTATGTTTGTATTTACCTATGTTTAACCGTAGCGCCTAAACTACGCATCCGATTTTGATGAATGAGGTGTCAATTAGGCTTTTCGTTATTATGGTGCAGGTAAGATAAACTACAATCGACAGGTTTTACGTGTTCGGGTTTCAGTTTTTAAACTTATATAGCTTGTATCATCAAGCCTTAATTGTTTGTGAGCTCGCTTCAAGAGGCATTGCAAATAAATGTATGGAAGAAAACGCTCACGAAAAAAATATGCTAGGTTATATGCCCGCGACTTCGTCCACAATTTTCTGGATCTCGAAAACAGCGCCAGCTACCGGTTCCAATTGTGTTTTCAAACTATCCAGGATCCTATTGAAATATACACACAACATTTCATTCCAATTAGTTCAGCCGTTTCATGATCTACAGATATTCCTGGTCTTGATGTTTTTCTATAATTATAGGTATATATTTACGAAAAAAAAGTAGGTATACAAGTATTTTACCAGTTACCTGGTGGTTCTCATAGTACAGGGTCTTAGTTTGTGGCTAGGTAGTGCTGTGTGAAATGTCCAGCAATATTTATTAATTTATTATTCCACTTGTCTCTGTTGTTCAAGAGCAAGAGCAATTACTCCTTAAGGTAGGAGTTAAGCTCATCCCGCCACCTTCGCCTGGACCTTCCAGGCGTCGACCGTTGTTAGGGATACATTCTGTGGTGGTATTCGCCCACATTTCGTCTGACACACATCTCCGGTTTCCTCTTGAGTCTTCCGGCTTTTTGAGTGGAAATAAAGGGGAAAGAGGGGAGGGAGGCCTTTGCTGTGCCAGTGGGTTACAACTGGCTGAAATAATAAGATTATATTTATTAATATTTAATTTATGATTACTTAATTTAATAGACTCGCCAGTGCACGAGTCGCACGGTCGCGAATACAGTCCGCGTCGCCACCGGCGCCGCAGCCCGCGCCGCCGCCATCGCACGCGCAGCCGGGACAGAGAGAGGCTACGAGTGCTCAAACCCTCTACATCACATAATAGGTCAGTACATGAGGATAACAAACATCAGTTTTTTTTTATGCTACATGGAGTTGGAACAAGCTTATATCCCACCTGATGTTAAGTGGTAATCATCGCCTATAACAGAGAATTGCCTCATAGGTCATCTTAGAAATGTACAATGCACTGTCCTACATCCATCAGCTTGAGGCATACAGATGTAAAGTCTCATGTGCCTGTAATTTCACCGGCAACTGTTCCCTTCAAACTGAAACGGTAATGCTACTTGGCGGCAGAAATAGGTATGGTGGTTAAAGGATTCATCATCATCATCAACAACCACAGTATGTCCACTGCTGAACATAAGCTTCCCCCATAGATTTCCAGAACGACTTATCTTGTGTGGCCTGCACGCAACGGCTCCTAGCAACCTTTATCAGGTCTTCATTCTATCTAGTGGGGGGCCGTGCGTGGTCTCCACTCGAGAAGTTTTCTGCCCCAAGGGCCGTCAGTTCTTCGAGCTATGTGCCCTGCCCACTGCCACTTCAGCTTGCTAATTCTTTGTGGTATGTTGGTGACTTGGGCACGTCTACGAATCTTCTCATTTCTGGTTCGATCTCGTAGAGAAACACCAAGCATAGCCCTCTATAGCACGCTGAACGATCTCTATCTACATATATCTCTATGGGCCTTCTTATGAGGCCTTATGACAAATAAAATAGTAAAAACAAATTTTAACCTAATTCTATTGGACGCATGCCGTCACGGCGAGTGACATCATAAGAGTCGGCCCATTTTTTTTTATAATTTATAGGCTAGCGTTTGACCACGACGGTATACACATATAATACGACATATAATGTACATAGTAAAATATGCTTAATTCCCAGGTCACACAGTCGCAGTTCGCTGAAGCGGCGCCGCTCCACGTCGCGCGCTCGCAGACGGGACTCCAGTGCTTCGCCTCCGAGACACCGACAAAGGCATAGGGAATCTTCAAGGGATAAGCACTCCCACAGGTATACAATCTATACTAATATTTGAAAGAGGTCATTTTTTTGGCATAATGTATGTAATCCTGCTATTGTAATCTCCGGAACTATTGAACCATACTTATGCATTACTAGCTGTTACCCGCGACTTCGTCTGCGTAGAACTACTACTTCGTGTAAATTTGTTTGGACTGAATAGGCTCTGAAACTATAATGAAACGATTCTAATGAAGCCGGCACATTGAATTATTGAGATTAACATAGGTAGACTTTTCCTGACCCTGATCCATGACTTAACTTAGTTTAATACGTTTTTGTATACGACATTTTTTGTTTTTCCTTCTTTGGTCAAAACATGTAGGTTTTGTGGACTCGATACTCGTGAGCACGCCACATACAGTTGCCCATGGGAGAAACAGTTTTTTTCTAAATGAACACCAGCTACTTTGAGTGTCTGTCCTTGAGCTTTGTTTATCGTCATAGCGAATGCTGCTTTCAGGGGAAATTGTACTCTTTTGAATTGGAATGGCAAATCGGTAGGGATTATTGGAATACGGGGAATTAACACTTCTTCTCCCTTTGCTGTTCCTGTCATAATTATTGCTCTCACAATATTGCGTCCCAGGTGTGTAATTTGTAGACGTGTGCCATTACACATTCTTGGTGCGTCAAGATTTCGCATCAACAGGACCGGGACACCTACTTTTAGCCTCAACTTATGGGAAGGCACCCCCGATAATTCTAAGGAGTTAAGAAATTCTACAGGGAACGATGTCACTTGCTCAGTGTCCATGACATTGTCTACGGACAGATACTCAACAAAATCACCTTCCACATCTGACATGATTTGTTCGTTGATCTGCCCCACTACTTCGTTTGTCGGTGCTAAAATTGCCCTTTCGCACAGCCATTGTCTGTTCTTCATATTGGTTGCAAGATCGGGATAGACGTTGTTCTTTAAGTCATCCATGTTACAGACAACATTACAAAATTCACGATTCAATGTAATCATCCCGTCACTATTTGTTTCCATACGGTCTTCTCCGATTTTCAGAAGAGCATCCGCATATTGCACCAATTGTGTATCACTGTGCAGTTGTACTCGCATATTTGTAGTCAGACAAAAAATTTTTACATGCACCCATAATGGAGACGCTTTTAAACATGCATTTATTTCATCTGCCGGCGTGCCTCTAGTAATTACCGGCAGAGTCTGTCTAAAATCGCCAGCTAAAAGTACCACCATACCACCCATGATACTTTGGTTACTCTTAATATCTTTTATGGTCCGATCTAGTGCTTCTATCGCTCTTTTGTGGGACATGGTACATTCATCCCAAACCAACAGCTTACATTGCTGTAACATTCGTCCACGGTCACTATTTTTAGTAATGTTACAAACTGGCATTTCCTCATGAGCTAAGTTCAATGGCAGTTTAAGTACTGAATGTGCCGTTCGGCCACCATTAAGTAACGTAGCTGCTATTCCAGAAGAAGCTACAGCAACAGCAACTCCTTTATCTTTACGAATTTGGGCTAAAAGTAAATTTAAAAGAAATGTTTTACCCGTGCCTCCTGGCGCATCCAAAAAGAATAAACCACCTTCGCCACTTTCGATTTTTTGCACAACATTCTCAAAAACTAATCTTTGTTCTGGGTTTAGACGCGGAACAGACTCAGTTATTTGTTGTTGTAAAGAAGCAGCATCGTAACTCAATTCTCTTATTATATCACTGCAAACTTCCCCAGTTCTTTGCGGCCTGCTCAACCCAAAATCTGACAAATCTTTCCCAGTTATAGTTATGACTTGGTCTTCTATCTTTGTTAGGGCTTCATTAAAAATGAAATCATTGTATGTAACGTTTGGATTATGATGTTGTACTCTGTGTAAAATATCGTCGGCCATTTGAATTTTGTACCTTTCCCACAGTTGTTGAGGGTTTGAAAGCCCACATGTCGCTATTAGTATAGCAAAAAGCATTCTCACCTTGGCCGCTGATCTACATTGTGCAGCCTCTTCCAGTGTTATATTCCAATGATTGTCATCCTCCAATAATCCTCTTGCCTCACATGCCTCTCGAAATATTGAAAATTCTTGATTGTTGTATTTTTTGAGATCATTGAAAGAGGTTGGCCCACGCACATGGTGTAGAAGCATCCTTAAACAAAAACATTCCATGTTAGTAACATGGACTGTGTAAACCCGTCCTAAGGCATCTCCAGATTTGACACCAGGCCAGTTCTGAACCGAAGTTCCTTGAATTCGGCGTTTCCAAGTTTTTCTGGTTGCGTCCCATGTGTAATATCTCGGTACCTCAGCATACATAAGAGTTCTTGCAAACTCATCTCTTATGCAAAGTTCAAAAAAAGCTGTAAGGGTGGTTTTTGGTCGAGTAGATAGTCGCTCGTGGAAATTATCTTCTGTAAAATAAACTCGTTCACCGTTCTCTAAGTGTACACTTAGATGTGTAACGGTGGGGTGCCTTTCGTGCAACGGGAACCCTAATAACCGCCACACGGCTTCGTTGCTGCTAACATAACGACCAGATTGATATGTATGTACTTCATTTACGCGATTTGCAAGCTCTGTGCTCCTAAAATTGAAAATAGCTTGGTCACTGCCTTTGTTAATATATTTGCAGATATATTTGATAGCGCGCACTGAACTGCAAGCCTCAACATTTATATGGGCGTTAAATATTTTTAATAGAATAGCGGAATAAGGGACCACCCAACTATTATCAATAGTGACATAACTCACATTTCGTAGTTTCACAGATGCCGTTCGACCTCCGTCTGCTGGTGCTCTTCTACGATAGAGTGGGTATCCGTTTTCACTGTGGACAGTGTCTTTGTGTAATTTGCGAGGAAATTTCTTTGTGCATTTTCCATCTTTCATGCAAGGGCACTGAGGATTTTCAGGTCCACATGGACCATGAATCATGTTTTTAACTATAATATCATGAAGTGTCTTGTCAGTGCTTGGATCGGGTATTTCTGCGCTGATAATATTATCAATTTGATCGGGTCTCAACTTGTCTTTTAACCACAATAATATGTGGACATGTGGTAGGCCACGCTTCTGCCACTCTATGGAATACATAAAGCAGATCACTTCTCCAAATATTCTGCCTTTGGAAATAACAGACATAAGTTTTTTAACTTTCAACCTAAAAACTCTTGCGACTACATCATGCCTATCAATCGCGCTTTGACCCGGCATTAATTCATTTACTATTTCCGGCCATGCTGGGTTGCAAGTAAACGTAACGAATAAGTCAGGGCGACCATATGTACGTACATAAGCAAACGCATCCTGAGTATATTCGTGTAAGTACCTCGGACTATTTACAAATGAAGACGGTAAAATTATCATTCTACCAATATCATTTGGATTTAGATTAGCGTCATTCGCTACTGCGTCTTGAAGGTGGATATAATTTTCTGCTCTTAATTTAGTTTGATTTAATGTTATGTATCGTAATCGTTCACTTTCTACCTTAACGTACATATCAACATAAAACTGATTGGCCAGTTGCCTGCATCGTGATATAATATTAAAATCATTTTCTCTAATCATGATATGAAAGGCATAAAAGTCCATACATGATACCTTTTTGTTAGGCAAGGGCAGGCCAGTTACAGGATCGACTTGTGGAATTTGAAAGTGATACCCTTCTTGCCCTTTGCTAAATATTAGCGGATATTGTAACGCATCGTAAAATTTATGTGTATCCGGCACCCTAGTTAGTGTGTTATCACGGGCATGTAAAACTATATCACGGGAAGCAAACTGTTCACCACAAACCATGGCTGCGACTTCATTTATTAAAGGTGCATTATATCGTCTTTCGTGTTCCCCACTTGGTGTACGATCTGGGTGAATCACCAACTTATAATCATCTCCCGGCATTCTTTCTAAGGCTGTTGTGAAAGTGTTTATTAGGCGGTTATGTTCATGCAACATTCTCTGAATCTTTAAGACAATATCCTTTTCTACTAATTGAATGTTTTGACACCTGCGGTCAACCTCGTCGTTTTCATTTTCCATAAAATAAATCTGTAAAAATTTTGGTTGCTCATTATTTGTAGGAAGCAAAGAACCAATCCTATGATAGATTTGACCTTGGATTGTAAAAGTAGATGAAAACCCAGGCATAACCACCTCATTTTCTACACCAAATGACGTCATTTGAAAGCATGAATTATATTTCCTTATTTTGATTAAAAAACGCCGCGATTCGTTGTTATCACCTAAAAGTAAAGACTTCAATGGTTCCTCTGGTTCTCCAAGTATTGGAATTGAAACCTTGCCACCAGAACAACACATACCCAGAGTTTCTTCTTTCCACTTGAGTGCTTCACAATGTATACATTTTTTATCCATTCCACCTATGAGAAGTAATCGATGGTTATTATACTCAATCGATGGGTCATAATCAAAAGCAGCATTGTGGAATGCTCCCCATGTATACATTGTAAACGCATTTCTCCTTTCTGACTGCCGTTCAGCATTTAACACACGTCGTCTTTGGGATTCTTCTGGCATCTCTGCAGCTATCAATGATGCGTGTCGCTCAGCATCTAAAATCTGCCGGGCCTGAGTCTGTTCATAGGTCTCGGCAGCTCTTTGCGTTGCGTGTCGCTCAGCATCTATAATCTGCCGGGCCTGAGTCTGTTCATAGGTTTCGGCAGCTCTTTGCGTTGCGTGTCGCTCAGCATCTAAAATCTGCCGGGCCTGAGTCTGTTCATAGGTCTCGGCAGCTCTTTGCGTTGCGTGTCGCTCAGCATCTAAAATCTGCCGGGCCTGAGTTTGTTCATAGGTCTCGGCAGCTCTTTGCGTTGCGTGTCGCTCAGCATCTAAAATCTGCCGGGCCTGAGTTTGTTCATAGGTCTCGGCAGCTCTTTGCGTTGCGTGTCGCTCAGCATCTAAAATCTGCCGGGCCTGAGTTTGTTCATAGGTCTCGGCAGCTCTTTGCGTTGCGTGTCGCTCAGCATCTAAAATCTGCCGGGCCTGAGTCTGTTCATAGGTCTCGGCAGCTCTTTGCGTTGCGTGTCGCTCAGCATCTAAAATCTGCCGGGCCTGAGTTTGTTCATAGGTCTCGGCAGCTCTTTGCGTTGCGTGTCGCTCAGCATCTAAAATCTGCCGGGCCTGAGTTTGTTCATAGGTCTCGGCAGCTCTTTGCGTTGCGTGTCGCTCAGCATCTAAAATCTGCCGGGCCTGAGTTTGTTCATAGGTCTCGGCAGCTCTTTGCGTTGCGTGTCGCTCAGCATCTAAAATCTGCCGGGCCTGAGTCTGCTCCTCAGATTCTTGGGATCTAGCTACTTGCGCAGTTCGAGCTCTTTTAGAGCTACGCGCTAAATTAGATTTACGCTTGCGAGGCATATTACTTAACCAGTTACCTACCTAAAGTAATAAAAACAGGTAAGTACTTATGCAAAAAAAAATTCTTTAGCTGACAAAAAAATTTAGTTAAAGGTACTGAGTACGAAACTATACTTAAGGTAGGTACTTATACACATTGCATGAAATAAAACAAAAACAAAACGAATTGCTAAACTAAAACTAAATGTTAAAAAAAATATACTATCCACATGGAATAAAAACAAAATGAATCGATAAAATTATATGCGAAACTACTGGAACTATTTTATCCACATGGAATAAAAACAAAATGAATCGATAAAATTATATGCGAAACTACTGGAACTATTTTATTCACAAAACAACATTACTTACCTATTAATACTCAATAAAAACTATGCTGACCTTCTTAGGTACCGTAACTACTTACTAAATGTGAAAAAACTTAAAAAAACCTGCCTACTAATCTACTACAATTTTATACCTATCCTAAAAAATGAATTAAAGTATTTATTTTACCTATTAACTATAATTCTACCTACTACTAACTTATGCTAAACTAATAATAACAACCAAAACAACTAAGTAAATAACACAAAATGCTTATCCAAGAAACCCTAAACACCAATGAAAACGTAAAGAAAGCGAATACGTTGCAGCTCAAAATTGTAGATATCGCATGCGTCCGCCAACGACGTCTGCCCTCACGTGTCTGCCCGTTCGGGTAAGCATACTTTGTGATCTACACTCCTCCCACCGAGCCATCCGCGTCCCCCGCACGTCTTTGCCGCCGCGCCGCGCAGCGCGCCCGCGCCCGCCAGCCCCGCCACACCACACCATGCATCGTCACACTCACACATTCATAGTGTATAGGCCGATGGGCCTGATGGACATGTCAGGCAGAAAGTATTCTAAAAGCTGGCTAGGAGTATTTGAATTATGCGATACATAACTGCACCCCGCGTTTTCACCCGCATAATTCCGGGATCGGGATAAAAAGTAAAGATGTCCTTTCCCAAGGTTCCATCTATCTCTATACCAAAATTCATCAAAATCGGTTCAGCGGTTTAGGCGTGAAAACGAAACAGACAGACTGTCTATGTCTTTCCCCAAGGTTCCATCTATCTCTATACCAAAATTCATTTAGTAGGCATATACGATACATAACTGCACCCTGCGTTATCTATCACTCGCATAATTACGGGATCGGGATCGGGATCGGGATAAAAGGTTGCCTTTGTCCTTTTCCAAGGTTCCATCTATCTCTATACCAAAATTCATTTAGTAGGGATATACGATACACAACTGCACTCTGCGTTTCCACCCGTATAATTCCGGGATCGGGATCGGGATCTGGATAAAAAGTACCCTATGTCCTTTCCCAAGGTTCCATCTATCTCTATACCAAAATTCATCAAAATCGGTTCAGCGGTTTAGGCGTGAAAACGAAACAGACAGACTGTCTATGTCTTTCCCCAAGGTTCCATCTATCTCTATACCAAAATTCATTTAGTAGGCATATACGATACATAACTGCACCCTGCGTTATCTATCACTCGCATAATTACGGGATCGGGATCGGGATCGGGATAAAAGGTTGCCTTTGTCCTTTTCCAAGGTTCCATCTATCTCTATACCAAAATTCATTTAGTAGGGATATACGATACACAACTGCACTCTGCGTTTCCACCCGTATAATTCCGGGATCGGGATCGGGATCTGGATAAAAAGTACCCTATGTCCTTTCCCAAGGTTCCATCTATCTCTATACCAAAATTCATCAAAATCGGTTCAGCGGTTTAGGCGTGAAAAGGTAACAGACAGACAGACAGACAGAGTTACTTTCGCATTTATAATATTAGTAGGGATAAATTCGAAAGTAACTCTGTCCCTCTGTTTCTCTGTCTGTTTGTTACGTTTTCACGTTTAATTAAATGGCTAGATCGATTTTGATGAGATTTGGTATGTAGATAGAATAAAACCGGGATTTGGTATTGGGTGATGTTTTTATGGACAAACCACGCGTGTGAATGCGTGGCGGGTCAGCTAGTGCTAATTATGATTATTTTCCAGTAGGCCTAGGCACTCGCCCAGTCCTCCATCTACCACGGTACTCCAACGAAGGTTCGACTTTAAGGAGAAGATCAGTGACACCAGCTTATTTGCTGAACTAGTCAAGGACAAACACAAGAGGGCCAAGGTAATTACTATTAACTGTGTGCCCGAAGCTCTAAGAACTGACGGCCGTTGGGGCAGAAAGGTTCTCGAGACCACCCACTAGAAAACTGATCACTTTTGCTCCTGAATTTATGTCATAGACATCATACAAAAATATATATTATCATGTTATAAATAGTGGATTGGTATAGCTTAAACGCGTCGGTTTTTACGCTTTATAGATTTGGGCGACCGATTTTGGTTAAAGGTTAAACAAATTTCTTTGTCCATAAACTAAGTTTTATTAATTTTCAGAAACTACAAGAGATCCTAAACCAGAAAGAAGAGGAATCTCAGGGCGCTATATCAATCTCTTCATCAGCCTACCCCGAGCTGATGGAGGAGTTGTCCGCAGATAGCTCTCTGTCTGCAATCCCGGTAAGATACATCAGTGTAATCTATACAACCTGTTTTCTTATGTACGACATTAATTAAAAACACACATCCAGATTAGTATCAACTGATTTTAGAGGTGGGTTAAATACCGGTAGCTTGAATATTTTTCCAGTAATTGTTATATAGTTATTACTTATGCTGATTTATATAATTTCGAAATGATTAAGCAAACATAAAAATTATAATTAGTACCTATATGTAAACTAGCACCTATGTTTCAAATTGTTTGTGACATCTTTTCTGGTTCCAATAAAAATTTTATTTATTTATTTGATCGATACATATCCAATATACAATTTCTAACGTAAATTGGCGCCGCCTTTGCGACGATGCCACTTAGTCAGTTTAACAGGTACCTACATGTTGAACGAATATAATTTGTTGATATTTTACGACTTGATATTAAGGTTGTTTCAAAATTTAAAATTATCTATTGTAGTGAATTTGGAAAAAAACCTATTTTACAACAGTACTAGCCATTAGCCCTACCCGTGTTTTCATTTAATGTCGTCCTAGAAAAACACGTAGTATAAGCTAATTCGTGCCCATCACTGGCAATGCGAGTGTTACTGCTTAGCGGCAGAAATAAGTACGAGAGCCTGACTGAATGTTGCCACGCCTGCATTTTTATTTTAAACAACTAATTTAGATGTTTTTATACATGTCTTAAATTATTTTTTTGATCCACAGTCAACAGCGTCCAAAGAAAACGGCGAGAACATCAACGATAAAGAACAAGAGCCAGAGAAGAAAGTCGTAGACATTCCTGTACCAGTGGGAGAGGACTCCAACCCCCCGCTGCCCCTCAAACCACCCCCCGACTTCGACAACTTCCAGGACGGTCCGCTGGGAGGGTCTAATGGAGAGGCCAGTAACAATAACGAGTCGGAACCACCTCCTGTAAGTATACTGAGATTATTTTTGTATATTTAATTACCGTTTTATATACAGGGTGTTTGGTAATATACAGACGAAATTCAAGTAACGGTTTCTCAAACAAAAAAAAAAAGCTTCTCAAAAAAAACTATTAGTTATATATATTTTCAACCTTTTTCATCCCACTGCTGGGCAAAGATCTCCCCCACTGTCGTCCAGGACTTTCGCTCGCGTCCCACCAATCTGTTTCGAAGGCATCGCGATATATTTATATCGATATACTAGTAATATTATCAAATTTTAAAGAAAATCGAATAAGTTTAAGTGAATAATTCGATATAAAACTTACTGCCTACTCTTGCAATCAACATCCAAAAATAAAGGCCGATTTGATATCTCTTTCGGAAATGGCTGCAGGTTTTGGGTTAGAAAGGGACAACAAGAGATATCTCGAGACGTCGTCACCAATATAGTTTCTGTGGTTAGATGGCAAGTATTATGCAATAGTACAACATAAGTTTAATAGTGTTTGTTTTTACATGCCACAATAAATTTCACATTTCTATGGTAAACATTTCACAAATTTATTTATTATGCTCATCTAAATAATCCCTTTCATTTTTGTGCGTATATTATCAAACACCTATATATGCGGCGTTGATGGCTGTGACACAGTTTACTTATTGTTTTATATAAATTGTTACAATTTGAACTACAAATAATGACGGAGATTATTTTTGAGTACCGCTAACTTACCGCCTTGCCGTACGCACCGTACGGGTCATTGATGAGCGAGGTCATTGAATGAGCGGGGGGACGTTGAACGACTTGTAGTAACTTTTTAGTAATCCGTGGCGTCGTACAATTCGTTAGTTTTCAAATATTTGGTCGAGCAGCATTTATCGATTTACTTATTTATTATTTTTTGTGTAGAAACCGTCCTGTTCATATAATTAGTATAAATTGCAACCCATTATATTTGTTGTTCCTCAATAAATTCATTTTATTAGGGTGGGGAGGACTAACCATCCCCCCCGGTACCCTTCAAACCACCCCCTTCAACACCTTCCAAGTTTAACATCTAAAAATTCCCGCTGAATCTATTCGTTTTTATAGACCACTCTCTATAATAAAAAAATATATTATTGATCATAATGTCATGACATACTTAAATTAGCGACAGCACGCTTGTTGGCATTGATTTAAAAGTGGTAGCATAAATCCCTTTCCCCCTCAAAAAGTGGGCTGCTGAAACAAATTTCCACCAGAGCTTTTTTTTTCAAGTATGCAGCTCTGAGTAACTGAATACTTTTCAGATCCAAGACGTTTATAACTATTTATCTTTCAGAAGCCAACGACCCCTCAACCGCCGGCGCCATCCGATCCTGCCTCAGAGCTGCCCCCCTTGCCTAAAGTGGGAGGAAGTGTTGTGGACGGCGTCTACTTCAACAGCCAACAGCCGCCGCCGCCTAAACCCAAGAGTCTCACTAAGCTGCCAATGCCACCTAACACACAGGTAACACTATAAAACAAATGGCTATTCGAGGGAGCTCAGTGCGACTCAAACCCGCACCTCTGGTTGTTTATTTTAACTAGGTGTATTTGGAAGTAAATAAAAAAAAATAGTTACCCAGATAGATAGCGCTCGCTGACTCTAGAGTGGTTTATCAAAAACATTTTACACTAGTCCATGCTTCATCTTGATTTCGTATATAGCCAGACTATGATATGTATTTGTTTTTCACACTAATGTTATAAATGCGAAAGTTTTTACGTTTGTTTGTTTGTTACTACATCACGTCGTAACGGCTGAACCGATTACGATGAAATTTGGCAACCTGGACATAGGCTACTTGTTCTTGACAAACAACGCGTGCGAAGCCGTTGGCGGAAGCTAGTTGTTTTATAATTTAAGTGTGATGTACAATAAAACGTTACCTACCTATTTCTGGTATCAAAACGGAGGATAATTTTGAACATGACGTTGACAGTGAGTTATTAATCTATCAATTTTAATTTGTTTCTACTAAAGGCGACTTGTGCAACGGTGCCTGAACATATTTAGTCACTAAATATGATTTAAGGAGCTGTCAAATCATACAAATACGTCAAATTTAAACATATTTAGTCGCTAAATATGATTTAAGGAGCTGTCAAATCATACAAATACGACAAATTTAAACATATTTAGTCGCTAAATATGATTTAAGGAGCGTCAAATCATACAAATACAACAAATTTAAACATATTTAGTTGCTAAATATGATTTAAAGACCTGTCAAATCATACAAATACGTCAAATTTAAACATGTTTAGCCGCTAAATAGGTTTAGGGATAGTTGTGCAAGCCTGCTTTAGTGTTGTGTTATCTATCTTTACTTCTACTCGGCGATACTTGATGCAGATACGTCACGTTTTAGCCGGCTACTGTATTGAATTGATCTAATATAATATTTCGTCTAAGCGATGTACCGCAAAGAACTGTTAACCTGTATATTTTTTATAGCCGGCTATGGTCGTTACATCCAGTCACTCCTGTATTCAGGAGACCGATTCAAGTAATACAATTTTAAAAACTTTACGAAAGTTGACCCAAATGTGATTGGATTATGAATTGAATATATTAGGTTGGGGAAAAAGTTTTTTCGCATTTTTTAAGAAAATTCAAAATGTTTTTTAATATAGTTTATTTACATTTGACTAAAGTATGTAGGTACCATTTTGTTCGATAACTTTTTGCCATCTTGTAGGTAGGGACATGATCCCATTGCTATAGAAATTTTGGGGCTTCTGATCAAAATACCGCGACAAGTGGTTTTGGCAGTCCTTTCGTGATGTTAACCTGACACTGCCTAAAGAATTCTGAAGAGACCGAAACAGGTGGAAATCTGAAGGTGCAAGGTCAGGACTATACGGCGGATGCATTAACACCTTCCAGCCAAACTCTCTTAATTTTTGCTGAGTGGCTAAAGATGTGTGAGGTCTAGCGTTATCATGATGAAAAACCACACCCCTTCTGTTGATTAATTCCGGCCGCTTTCTCTCAACTTCTTGCTTTTATCTCATCAGTTGTTCGCAGTAGAGTTCAGAATCGATGGTCCTGCCTGGTGGTAACAGCCCTTCCAATCCCACCACACACACAGCATCACCTTGTTGCGAGTTAACCCGGGTTTCGCCACAGTCTGTGAAGCCTGACCTGCCTTTGACCACGACCTTTTTCGCACGTTCTTGTCATACGTGATACACTTTTCATCACCAGTTATCAGCTTCTTCAAAAATGGCTCGGTTTCATTACGTCGTAATAAAGAATCACAAATGAGTACACGGTTCATTAGGTTTCTTTCAGTGAGCTCGTGGGGTACCCAAATAACGAGCTTTTTTGTGTACCCAGTTTTTTCAAATGCGCCAAAACTGTGTTGTGGTCAATTTCCAGTTCTTCAGCTACGTCGTAACTACTGATATGCCGATCTTGCTCCACTTTTTCAAAAATACCATCAATTTTATCCGTAATAGGGCGACCAGAGCGACGTGCATCTTTGACATCAAAATTTCCGGATTGAAAACGCTTAAACCAAATTTGTGCTACTCTCACAGACACTGCACTAGGTCCATAAACATCGCAAATTTTTTTCGCGGCTTGCGTTGCATTTTTACCTTTTTTGTAGTAAAATTTTAAAATGTATCGAATATCTTCATTAGATTCACTCATCTTTACAGTACGAAAAACAAATAAAAATCACACACTTTCCTAATTTGAATTTGGAATTATCTTCTTTAAAATTTAAACTTTGAATGATACCAAAACCAGCCAGATACAAATAGTATAGCCAAAGAGATTTTATTACAAGTTCATACATACTATAATGCGAAAATACTTTTTCCCCAACCTGTTATTTTGGCATTCTGCTCCACTGATATTACAATATCAGCTTGATATAAATAAAGTGTATAATCGCATGTCAGTCAACTCATACCATTGTATTGTCAGTTACGTGAACACCCTTTAGGACATTTAACTCGAACACTAGACTAGATTGATACTCGAATATTACTATTTTAAATTGCGGGATTTGGCCTCTAGCAACACTAGAAGGAGTCTATAAATCGATCTATAACCGGTTGGTCGCTAGTATACATGTACTTGCTTTCTGTTAGGCTTATCGTTCAAATCAGGTGGTCAACATTTTAATGTGACTACTTGTCAATATCAACATATCACACTAATATTATAAATGCGAAAGTTTGGATGTTTGTTTATTTATTTGTTTGTTACTCAATCACGTCGTAATGGCTGAACCGATTTCAATAAAATTTAGTATGTACGTAGATTATAATCTGGATTATACATAGGCTACTTTTTTCCCATAAATCAGGTCCCATGGGATAAAAATGGGGTATTAAGTTGCAACAGCGGGTTTAGCTGTATTTCTAGGTTACCTACACATTTAGTAGTGTAACGCATACGAAATCGCGGGCAGCAGCTGGTACTTTATAATTGTCTATCAATATGCTTTGTAACGGTAAGGTATTTTCTTTTATGGCAGAAAAGGGAATCCTCGCAGTCTGCCAGCTCAGTAAGTGATAAACTATATAATGTGGGATGTAAGATCACTCCCGAAAAAATAGAGGGGTGAAAGTATACATATGAACGCTATGGAACCAACACTGAGAAAAATCAGCTGTTTGATATAAAAAGTTCCTTTCTAATCTTTGTTTGAATTTTTTAAGTGTTTGTTCCTAACCTAAGTTTTAAATAGAATTTCAAATGTAACCAAAAAATGCAGATACGGGTTGAAGTTTTGTCATATTTAGCTTGCAAATTGAAGTTTAACACCTATGAAGTTATAAACTTTTACATACTTGACTAAAATGCATAAAAGCAGTTTTTGGCGCTCTCTTAGTTTAATTCATTTATTCATTAAGGTGCACAAAGATCTTTAAGAAACATTATCGTGACTCACATTCCCCATTTGAGATGCAATACACATAAAAAAAACACGTGTCAAGAGTTGAATCATTGAATCATTATAATAAAGTTAAATCATGGCCAATTAATTAATTTACATATAATTGTTAAAATATTAACTTATAATTATTTGGAAAAATTGAGCAGCGGACAGCTTCTGATTCTAAAGTTGTTCATATATAGACTTTCAACCTTCGAAGTTTTCGGTGGTATGTTCTTACACCCATCATGTGGTCGTATAGTTTATCTATTGTGATTACTGTGTGTTTCTTTTTGTCTTTTTATGTTGGCAATAATACCTGTTCTCTGCTTTTCCAAATTAATCTTAGTAGTTATGGTTATTCATGTTATGATAATAATGTGTGTAGTTTGACATTTCCAGTCCCTCAAAAATTAAGTTAAAATTACCGATATTTCGGTAAACGCGAGCCTGAGCTTTTTCAGATTGATCTTAATTCTATGTTATAGTGGTTCATATAAAGAAAATTGACCCTGACACTTTTACCGATACCCCAATTATAACATTAAAATTACCGACACTTCGGTAAACGCTAACGCACGACGTTGCCAATCAGAACACCCAAGTCGTTATAAAAATTATAAAAATGAGACACGCAATATGTTACTGGTATCGGTAACCGGTAAAAGTAATGTACCTTTTCTCGCTTTAACTTCCTGTAGCTATAACAATAATTTGGTTTACCGATACCTAAAAATCTAAACGGGATTTTAGTATTTTAAAGGTCTGAGCCAGGTACTACACTCGCATGCGTGCTTAGATCATAATCATTGTGTGTTAATCATTATGTCTTTATCATGTCATCAATGTTTTATTTTATTTTTTGATGTGAAACATCTTTCCTTTCGGTTTGTGGGAGTGATTTTGGCAAAAGGGACGGAAATGTGTAACAGGAAACCGGGGAAGCGCGCGGTATTTGATTTGACCAATGAGTGCGCGCGGTGGTCAGATGTTACACATCATATGCGACTACTGTAAGGCTCGTAGTTTATTCATTTTATTTGTCAATTTGACCGCCTGTTCATGGCACGTGGAGTTGAGTTCAGTGTGTATGTCTGAACAATGTAACATTGTCACTATTCGGCCCATGGTGGCGATTCCCTGGCTTAGTCTAAAATCATAAAAATACAAATTTGTTTATGCAGTGAAATCTTTGAGATAATTTGAATCTTCAATATCCACCAGTTCTTCGCGACCAATCGCCGGGAAGACTCAGAGAATAAACCCGACTGGTTTACAAAGGGTTGCTCGTAATGTCTAAAATGCTACATTTGTTTGGCTTAGACAAGGTTGGAGCAAATTCAGTCCCGAGCTTTTTTGTCATTCATTTATCGTAAGCTTTTTAAAAAGTTGAATTACCGCTTTAAATTTGTTAATTGTCAATTTTTTCATATCACTTGGAGTTTGTTAGACTGTATGGGAGCGTATACAATCAAGTAGATTTGCGCGACACAGACGTGCGACCGGTGGTTGTGATTTACCTGCATACAAAACTTCATTATGTGTAACTAAGTCGCATTGTTGCGATTGCCATGTTCCGAAGGTGACCTTGTATTTTGAGTAGTGTAGTTTCTGCACGGTTCAATTTTGAATATGTATAAAAAAATCCACCTAAGTTTTATACACACTGAAGACACAGCGCACGTAGTTTCAATGCACTCGTATATCTACATTTTGTAGTTTGTATGTTTGTTTGTAGGGGGTAATCTCAAAAAGTACTGATCAGATTCTGAAAATTCTTTCATTGATAGAAAACTATCCCTGCGTTATTTATTTTATTCCGATAAAAAATAGTTTCCAGTACGAACTCGCAATATTTGTAAATCATGTCGAAATAAAGGCACCGTGTGACGCTGACGAAGTTCCGAACGGGTCAGCTAGTAACCAATAGGTTAGTTTGAAAATAATTTTTATGTTGAATTTACCCTCGTTTTTACAATGAAACTGCGTGTGTTGTACCTTCTGTGTTTATCGACCCATACTTAAGGATGATGGCATGTTTTAAAAAGTGCGGTTTCCCCAGGTGGAAGATCTCAAATCGCTGGCGAATGAGGCGAGTCCGCTCAGTACGCCTAGCCCAGTGAAGAAGCCAGAGAAGCCCAAGAGGACTGGCATTATGAACCTGCCTATGCCACCTGGTAAGTACATAATATAACTTCGTCAACTTAACTTGGTGCCTGACTCGAAACGCGACCCCTCTCCCGGTCCCCACGCCTCAGTCCCGCCAGTAGCGTTGGCATACTTGTTAGCGATACACGCGCGCGCGTCATTTCAGTTCACTTCAGAGTTTTTTTCTTTTGCTGTTTTTTGATAAGTTTTTGGTTGTTAAAGCTTTTTGGTAGGTTTGGACTTTGTTATTATTTATAACGATTCGGGGAGCGAATTTGAGGACGATGATGGCAGTTATTTCTGGGGTTCTTCAACCTATGAGCCAAAGTAGTGATGATTCTTTTTATTTTAAAATTGAAAAATCATTGTCAATATTTTAAGATTATTTCTTTCATTATTTTTAATTTGTATTTTTTCAATGTAAATACTATTTTTTTTGTTGACTGTTGTAACAAAACTATAATTCGAGCCATGTACCGAGTTAAGTTGACGGAGTTATACCAGCTACCAAATCTACCAATCAGAAGTTCATAGTAACTGAGTTGTTTATTTGTGGTTTGTTAACGTAAAGGTCGCGGGCCGTTTGTGGGCGAGACGCGCAGGATCGTGGTGGATGGTACAAACTTGGGGAGGCCTATACCCAACAATGGGTGAAGTCAGGCTGTGGATGATGATGAGGTGTTTATGAGGATATGCCATGACCATCATTTTAGACGGTGTGATTCAGGTGGCCACCTATTGTCAAAAAATAGTTGTAGTTTTAGGATCACGTATAGTAGAATCCGCGAGCTGAAGCTTCTTTCTCTGAAGAGGCTGTGGGCGTGGCTAAAAGACGAAGCACAAACACCAAGGATCAAAAACCAGGCAGTGAATGAAGTCTGCAGTGATGATGATAAGCGACAGGCACTCAGTAACCTAACAATATTCCAGTGATACCCGGCTCGGAGGAGCTGAGCGGCGACGAGCTGGACGGCTCCACGCCGCCGCCCGCCTCGAGACGCGACCAGTACTCGCATGTATTCGCGTCTAGGAAAAACTCCAGGGATAATAATGTAAGTACTCTGACGTTTAGAATATATGTGTTCTACATCCTAAAGTAGTCTAGAAGAAATCGCTTTAAGCGATAACATGTAATGTAATGTTTATAAGACGAAACAATAATATTGTGTCCTTTAAAAAGAGATATATATTTTTGTTTGTTTTTTTATTTGAAACGAATTCAAATTTATGGATCACTAGCTTCCGCCCGCGGCTTCGCACGCATGGTTTGCCAATTCAAAGTAGCCTTTGTGTTAATCCAGGTTATAATCTACGTACATACCAAATTTCATCGAAATCGGTTCAGCCGTTACGACGTGATTGAGTAACAAACAAATAAATAAGTAAAAATCCAAACTTTTGCATTTATAATATTAATGTAATAGTTTTGTAGAAGAAATATTATTGTAAGGTTAACATGGAAACCTTTTATTGGCTATCTGATAAACAATCTTTCTTAAGTATAAGTTACTAGCTTCTGCCCGTGGCTTTGCACGCGTGGTTTGTCAATAAAAAGTAGCCTATGTGCCAATCTGTATATGTGAAATTGGTTCAAACGTTATGACGTTATTTAGTAACAAAGAAATAAACATCCAAACTTTCACATTTATAATATTAGTGTGATAATAGCTGTTGGTTATCCAACAAATAACTTAAATTAGATCCTACATTTA
This sequence comes from Philereme transversata, assembly GCA_963924445.1. Taxonomy (NCBI): domain Eukaryota; kingdom Metazoa; phylum Arthropoda; class Insecta; order Lepidoptera; family Geometridae; genus Philereme; species Philereme transversata. The sequence goes on from OZ004345.1 coordinate 26,930,107, forward strand.
AATATACCATTTAAATGTTGGACCTAATTTAAGTTATTGAAGCTTCAAGAGAAATGTAGAGAGGTTTGTACAGGGTAGGGAACGCATCGAAGTACCCCGGGTGTTGCCGGTGTCAATAGGCGACGGTGACCGCTTACCATCAGGTAGCCGTAAGCCTGTTTCCCCACAAATTATAAAATATCATTTTTGTTTCAGTCATCACTAAAACTGAAGAGGCCTAAGATATTGAAGAGACGCGGCTCCAAAGTGGTCCACGTGGCGACTCCTACACACCACGCCAAAGACTGGGGCGAGAAGTGCGTTGATGGCTTCCAGGTAAATACTTTAAAAATCAAACCTTGTAACCATAAAAACGTTAAACAACTGATTAAACCGTGTTTAAAAAAATGTATGGGAATTTTTTAACCACGCGTTTAAGAGTATTAGAGTTTCTTGTGAAAGGGCTCGCCCGGGGAAGTGCTACCACCATACCTATTTCTACCGCCAAGCAGCATTGCTGTGTTTCGGTTTGAAGGGTATGGCTGCCGGTGAAATTACGGGCACATCGAGGCTTTACACCAGTATGCCTCAAGTTGATGGACGCAGGGAAGTGCATCGTAGGGCACATTTCTAAGGAGCGTGACCTACGAGGCAAACTTGTTATAAGCGATGGTTACTTCTTAACATTAGGTGGGCAATAGGCTTGTTCCATCTCTAGTAGTAAAAAAAAACGCTCTAAGCAATGTTTAATTTTTTTTTGTGATAAGACCTAAAGTATTTTATTTATGCGTGTTTTATTTAGAAATTAGCGTAGGGATCTGGTATTAGAGCGGATTATAACTGCAAAAGCTTAAAACGACTTCAATAGCATTCTTTTTTGTTTTTAAAATGATAGTTGTAATTACCTCGTGTTCTAACTATTTTCAATATATACTACGTACAACTACTCTAAGCGCACACGGCGTATTTTAAACGCGCAGACGACGCGCGTTAACGTGTTGCAAACGCAATTCTCAACTTATTACATTGCTGTTGCCCGCGACTTCGTACGCGCTACACTACTACATGTAAACTCGCTGTTGCAACTCAATTCAACAAAATCAAACAACAACACCCAATTTTTATCCCATGGGACCTGATTTATGGGATAACAAGTAGCCTGTGTTAATCCAGGTTATAATCTACGTACATACTAAATTTTATCGAAATCTTTTCAGCCGTTACGACGTGAAAAAGTAACAAACATCCACAGACACATCCATACAAACATTCGCGTTTATAATGTTAGTGGGATGATTTTTTGGAAATCTACATCGCGGTCTACGCGTTTAAAATACGCCGTGTGCAAATACTATATTTGATGTATATATGAGGAGGTTAGGAACAAAAAGTGACATTTACGTATTTGGTAATTTTTGCTATTTTTTATTTGACTCAAAATGTTGATTTTATGATTATCTGTAAAGATCAAGTTCAAAAAGTGACTTGTTTCATAGCAAAATCAATTTAAATATCTGCTTCCGGAACAAATAGTAACATTTTCATTTAAAAACACTAGTGGTTAGTTATTTATTTTCTCAACTTACTGAATAAACTAAAATGTGTAAATGTCACCTTTTGTTCCTAACCTCCTCATTTTAAGGTGTAGTACGCATGTTATGAATTAATTTCTACATTGTTTAGAGTTTGTTATCTTTTTATGATTCTTTTTTGGCTAGTCTTTTAAAATGATTATCTAACAGGTCATAACACAAATCGGTGAAGGCACGTACGGTCAAGTGTACAAAGCGCGCGATAAGAACACGAGTCAACTGGTCGCGCTGAAGAAGGTGCGGCTCGAGAACGAGAAGGAAGGCTTCCCCATCACGGCCGTGCGCGAGATCAAGATCCTGCGCCAGCTCAACCACAAGAATATCGTCAATTTGAGGGAGATCGTTACGGATAAGCAAGATGCTATGGACTTCAGAAAGGTATTATTTATATATTTGACGTGAGTACAAATTGCTTCCATAGTGGGAGGCAATTCTAAAAACGAATGTTAACAAAATCGTGGGATACTGTTTGGTGTTGCAGCTACATATCTATCAACATCCAAAATTTAATTACACCACTGAGTAGCTAAAGGATCAAAGAATTCGTTACGCTAAGTGAGGACTGTGACGCGCGGTGGAGAGGGAAGCGCCGCCATTTTGAGGTCATTTTGCTGCGTTTCGAGATTTCCATTTAGGTCCCGAAGGACGTCTTAGTGTTCAAACATGATTATAACATACGTAAAAAAGCGTATTTTTTCAAATTAAACAGGCATTAAAATTTTGTCATTTAGAAATTCGTCAATGGAGTAGTAGGTTTTTTTCTCTAACAATATATTTCAGCGAATTTTTAAATGCATTGAAACTATCCTCGGCACGAATTGTCAAAGGGACATGAGTGTCTATGATAGGCGCCATACAGCTTGGCTTAGTTTGGGCTAGATACCGCTGTGTGTAATGTCTAGTAATTTTTATTTACCATTAAGTATAGTGGCCCTACAAATGCAAAATTTTTACATCATCCTGTTTTTGAAGCATATGTTCATAAATTGGTATGTTATCATGACATGTTAATGTCCAGGACAAAGGCGCGTTCTACCTGGTGTTCGAGTACATGGACCACGATCTCATGGGGCTGCTGGAGTCCAAAATGGTGGACTTCACGGAGTCCCACAACGCGTCCATAATGCGACAGCTGCTAGACGGCCTCGCGTACTGCCATCGGAAGAACTTCCTGCATAGAGATATCAAGTGCAGTAACATTCTTATGAATAACAAGTGAGTGAACGTATGTCCATCCTTATCGGAGATCATTTCAATACTCAATACATTTATTGTTTTACATGGTGTTACACAGTTGTTACAGGTAGATAGTTCATATGAACCCTGGAAGTGTAAAGCAACAGGAAGGCTAACTGTGTTTTCGTATTTTTTTTTAATTATTTATGTGTAACATTTTCCTCTTGGTTTGTGGGAGTGGTTTTGGCAAAAGGGACGGAATGTGTAACAGGAAACCGGGGAAGCACGCGCTATTTGATTTGACCAATGAGCGCGCGCGGAGGTTAGATGTTACACATCATATGCGACTACTGTATTAGCTGGTAGTTTTTTTTATTATCAAGCATTTTTTTTGCTTACAAGGTTTTGCGGCTGGTGCGCACCGCTATTTATGCAATCCAGCGCCACGCGGCAAAGTGCTGCCTACAGTATATATATTTTAAAATACATATATTTTTCGGCCCCTCTGGTAGCATGCAAAGATTACAGGAAAAATAAAACAATATCTATAAGTAAGAGTAGTAGAGTTCCTTGCGAAAAGGCTCGCCCGGGGAAGTGCTACCACCATACCTATTTCTGCCGCCAAACAGCAGTGATGTTGCTGTGTTTTACACCTGTTTGTCTCAAGTTGATGGACGCAAGGCAGTGAATCGTAGGGCACGTGTTTAGAGTGCGTGACCTACGAGGCAATACCTTGTTATAGACGGTGGTTCCCATTTACCATCAAGTGGGCCATATGCTTGTTCCATGAAGAAGTCTTATAAAAAAAAATGTTTTGTTTCAGAGGCGAAGTGAAACTTGGCGACTTTGGTCTGGCGCGGCTTTGGTCAGCGGAGGACCGCGCGAGGCCTTACACCAATAAAGTGATCACACTATGGTATCGACCCCCCGAGCTACTACTGGGGGAGGAGAGATACGGCCCGGCAGTTGATGTGTGGTCCATGGGCTGTATACTGGGAGAGTTGTTCCTGAAACATCCATTATTCCAGGTAATTTCAATAAAACTAGGCAAATGTGGACGAATCAAAACTTAGCCATGTTTTCCATGATATATGGATGATAATGAGATTTGTCTTGTGATTGTGGTGATTGTCATTTTGATGTAGCTGGACATCGTCCACAGATCTCTGTCGATGAGAGAATCATCACGCCATAAGTTTAAAGAAATAAATATTATGACATTCCCTTGTCCACAAAAATATGAATTTGTTTAAGAAAAATAGCAATAATCATAATTTTAATACTAGAAATAAAGATAAACTCTTGTAGAATCCATAAAGTTACTTAATCGTTTAAAGGGCAAGGTGTACGCTTTTATAACAAACACCCAAGGGATGTACAAAAATTGACAATTAACAAATTAAAAAATGTAATTAAACAAAATCTTTATAAAAAAGTCTACTATAACATATCGGAATATTTAGATGATAGAGAAGTTTGTGATTGAAATTGCTGCAACTTGGTCAAAAATGTTACAGTTTAGATGTAATTTATTTTCTTTATAGTTATATATTCTAAAAGGATCATTAAAAAGAAAAAAAAACAGCTTTGTTTCTTGCTTTTCTTTCCTGGCTTGGTCGCGAAGGAACAGGTAGTAAAATTGACGTTTCAAAGTGATCCTTGTGATTTTAATGAATAAAAACAATTTGAATTTTTAGAGGGATGTTTGGCTTCGCACTCCATCCGGCAACATCAGATCTAGTATCTAGCAACATCTCATTATATTTCTTACGACCTTTTCCCGAAATTATTAGTGAATTACAGAGGTATTTATACCAATTTCCCTTTCCTCTGATTCCAGGCGAACGTAGAGATGATGCAACTGGAGATGATATCTAAGGTGTGTGGGACCCCCGTACCGGGCGTTTGGCCGAACGTCGTCAACTTACCCCTCTGGCACACGCTGCGCCCCAAGCGCTTCCACAAGCGATGCGTCAGGGAACAGTTCGCGTTCATGCCCGGCCCGGCACTGAACCTGCTAGATCGGATGCTGGAACTCGATCCTGAGAAGAGGATATCAGCTGATGAGGCTTTAAAAAGCCCTTGGTTGAAGGGCGTCATTCCTGATCAGTAAGTTACTTTGAAGATTCTATTGGTTGACTTGTACTCTGTTCTATATTACGCCCAGTTTGAAATCAAAATTGCTAGTAAGCGCGCCCAGCTAGCAAAATTAACCACACGCGAACATGCACGCACTCACACAAACTCCCTCACACACACAAACTCCCACACAACCCCCCCCCCGGGTTTCTCGTGGCATTGTTATCTAATATGTTGTTTTTTTTCAGAATGCCAGCACCTGAACTCCCGACGTGGCAAGACTGTCACGAACTCTGGTCGAAACAACGTCGAAGGCAGCAGCGCGAGGCAGACCAATCCAAACCCAGCAAACAGTACTATCAAGATGGAGACTCCAAGGATTCATCAGACCAGCCCTTCAAGTCTGACAATCTTCCATTCAAGCCCGGGGAGGCTCAAGAGGCCGGCCAAGTGAAATAGCAGGAGGACAGTGCCCATACTCCATGGTGCTATAATAGTGAAGTACACAGTGAAGTGTTCAATTTGGTGGAGTGACAGCAGGTGCATTCTATGTGAATATATTGACACTTATAGTAATAAAGACATGGATAAGCAATACTTTGGCAGTCTTTACAGCAGATGCCAAACACGAAAAGCATAATAGTTTGATTCAAATCTATATATTTTATAGTTTCATTAATTTTATGCAACAATATTGTGCCTTCAAGCAAACAAAACACCAACCTCACTGCACATTTACCCGGCTATAGGAATAAGGAATGGAACTAGTTCGCATAGTAAGGATTCAACTCAATTGGCTTAGTCAAACAGACAAAGAAAATAATTCCTGTGATTTGTAAACTAGAAATTGAGTTTTTGTTTGTATACTCGGTTTATGGTTACACTTACTTGTTAATTTTAAGATTCCTGTTTTAATTTAACTAAGAATATAAAATTTGACGAAATAGATAGCTATGGCTGCTAGTTTTATTATTTAATTGTGTTTCATTTTAACTTTATTGAATACACCAAAAATGACACAGCTATCTATTTCGTCCCTAGAATAATAGGGCTGAATGTAGCTAGTTTTCTACTAAAATGAATTAGGATCCACTCTAGTTTGGCATTTATGTAGTTAAGACGTATGTATGTATCTGTACAGATATAGAATGCGAGAGGTTTCTAGTTAGATTGTAAATAAGCAATTATAATATATCATAATGTTATCGTTTCACAAATGTCTACATAGGTATTTTCTGTAAATTGAAGAGTTCTTTAAATTGCATATTTTATAGCTGAAATTGTAAATAAGTATGTTAATAAGTGATACTTTAACTGATACGTTTGTATAATACAGATAATGAAGAAATGCGTGCCAACTGAATGCATCCTTACATTTATACTTCTACACAACCTCAATATGGGGATGCAGTTTAAAAACTTAAATGCATAGTATAAAGTATTTAAAAAAATGTGAATGTTGGGACTAGCGATAACGACTGACTTGATTTTTTGACAGTTATCTCTAAAAAAAACTGTGTAGTTTGAGTCAATGTCGCGCCTTTGCGGTCGCTATTGACATAAAAGAATAATATATGTAATAAACATGTCTGTTTATATGTCTGTATGTACTCCAATAACTTTTAAATTGTATTTTTATTTTATAGTGTTATCTGAACTCTTACTGAAAAAAAAATTACAATTTGAAATAAACAACGTGACATGTCTTGTCAATGTACTAAACTGTAACGTTTGGCATTGAGCAGCTCAAAAACTAAGTTTTCCTGTAGATGGAGCTAATGGCGCTTTACTCGTAATCTGAATCATCTCACTAATTTTGACCCTGACGTGACAAGAGCCTGTAGTACAATTGGTAGTGCATCCTCGTATCAAGAGGAGCGTCTAGGCTTGAATTTTTTTAAATGGTTTTAAATATCTTGAAGTTTTAAATTGCATCACTGTAGTTTAGGTTGTTAGGGACCTGTCTTAACTGCAAGCACAAAAATGTATATCTTGTAAATTTGGCTTCCTATTTGAAATATGTCAAAATATCAAGTATACTTTAGTACTCAAGCAAGGATATAGACGAGGCCTTAAGTACCTTAGGATACAAAAAATATTTTCTTAAATTGTCTTAAGTATTTGACTTCATGCCACAGAAGGTAAACTCATACTTCCATTAATTGTGTTCCACTAGTAATGAATTGTTGAATAAGTAGCTTAATTTGTTGAGCATTTTAAACCAATCTGTTTCTTCACATTGCAGGAAGCGAAATACAACTTAATCGCGTTGGTAAAGTTAGACAGTGCCTTTGTAGTGTGTTGGGAGTGAGATTTTTGGGATTGCCCAGATATAATAATTATGTTTGCATTTATGACCAAAGTGAAATAAGTGTGTAGTAAATGTACTTTTGCTATGAATTTGTTTTAGCACCAATGATAATGGTACGAAAATTAGGTAAGGACCAAATTTGAATAGCTTTGGTTTGTGGTTGTTAAAAAAGTATGTTTCAACTTTGAGGATATCTTGGGATGTCAGCCTGGCTTTTGTTTTTTTTTTTTTAATAAAATCAATGTATAATTGACACATCTTTATTTATTTTATTTTTATTTATAATCCGGTTAAGAATCGCTTCCTTGTACAATTGAGAATGTATCATAAATGGTGCACGATAAAGACTAAAGTCCCTTGTATTATATAGATTTAAGATGCTGCATCGCCCTATGGAAATAATCCGGAGTTTCGGAGATAATCGTCTAGTACGTGGGTTGTTTTAGATGTTTGGTTAGTTGGTGTTTAGTGTACAGGATTTCCGTTTTTGCAAGTGTAAATATGTATGTAAGGCCTAGACAAAATTAAATATAGGTTAGTGGGGTGTTGGATGGTAACTAATTATCGTGAATTGTACAGTGTCCACCATCACCTTTGTCAATTTTAATGTCTACTTGACTTGATGTTGGCAAGTTGGTACAACCCAAGTTATTTTCCTCTAGTGTTAGTAGTTCGGTTGACCGAACAACTGATACTTTTTGGTGTCAATAGTTTGATTGGTATATGTAAATAATAACATAACGGTCTAGTGCCATTCAATGTGCCTGGTTGGCAGTAGGGTTTTTTGGTACCAAACGGCCTATTGTCATAAAATGTATCAGTGGTTCAGTCAACAACTGTTGAAACTAGAGGATTTTTCTTGCTGTTTGTGTTTTCTTACTGACTTCTTAATATTTATCAGCCTACTACTTATGTAGCCGTTGTAGAAAGAAATTCTTAGTAAATGAATGCCTTTATTGCTTATGTATATTTACATAGTGATTTGTTTAAATGGTCACATGTAGAGGCTGACCGCTAATATTATCAGAATCTGTTATTGAGACTGAACTTTTCAGTCACTGATGATTGTCTATCACTGCAACTCTGGATTGTTGATATCATAAATGAAATACAATAAATGTAAAAATGTACCTAATTTTTTTAAATAATTAAACTACGATGAATTATTTTTCAGATTTTCATTTAAATATACACTTCACCACAAAAGAGACGAAATCAAACAACATTTTTTAGAAATTCATTTAATTTAAAAATGACTGAATTATATAACTTACTTTGTAACAAGGCACGTTGCGTAGATAGAATAAATATGGCCTTAAATATCTCGACCTAGCCGAGTAGATCAGAAATTAATATGTGTTTAAGAAGCCTTTGGTCTTAATCGCTATACAAAATAATCTCAATACATATATATATATATATATAACAAAACATTATGTTTCATAGTTTTGGAACTAGAAGAATTCAGAATATGGAAAGGCCTAATAAAATCAGAGAGATTATTTTGTAAACCATCTGAACAGTACACGATCTATTAATTATATGTAGGTAGTTCGGATATTAATAGTTCAACTTGTTTTGATAGGTGTTTCTTAGCATAATATTTTGCCTTACAGAATATTAGAAATAACAATTTGGTTACAATTTTAAAATACATAACAAATAACTTGTTTTTAGTGTTCTTTCCAATTGGAAATGAGAACACTTGATCCAAAAGGCACCTTTGATTCAGCTTTTAAATGCAGCTTTTATAAGGAACATGTGTTAACACGAAAGATGGTCGTTGTGGTCACTTAAACCAATAAGATTTTTCCCGGAAAATCCCGTCCGGATCAAAATGATTATTGAATTGTAAAGAAATTGCATAAAATATTTTTCGGATAAAAATTCCTCGATTTTAAAATATTCTACTGTATGGCATTTATTGTAAAAGTACTTTGTACGAAATCTCATTCTTTATTATCACAAAATATTTGTAAATAGGTACAATAAAATAACATTTAAGTGTTCAAAAAATATAAAAAAAATAAGTACATGATTAAAATTCAATATTAATGAATGGCTTTCTTTTGTCATTGATAATCTATATCAATGCCTAGAAAAACAGTACAGTCACGTTTGCAAATTCTAATAGGATATCAGAGTGTTCCATTAAACAAAGAACTTTTAAAAATATAAGCACATGACCTATCCCCACAGTACACATATCTTCACATACATATTATACGCGAAGATGGAAAGGGTTTCTTACCTGGGATCCATGGACCCCTTAGGTACATGACAAAAGTCCCGAGGGTCCATGGCTATAATGAAGGATTGAATTCCTACTTCGATTAATTGAATTCGACGATACTTGGGTATAAGTGTTTGATACTGTCCACTTAAGTTACTGTTAAGTTAATTTGCTAAGTTTAAACCATGTTTAAACCCATCGCCGCTTATAACCGATGGCACAGGCCTGCATATTTTTTATTGCGAACGTAACAGGTATATTCTGTAAATAAATTAAATGGAATATTTTTAATGATTTAAAACTATGATTTCGTTGTTTTTTACAATTACATAAGTAATTCGTTGCAAATACCGGTCCTCTAAGGCGAAGCGACCTGAAAAAAAAACAGAATGGTCTGAAATTGATTAGGTAAAGATAAAAAGTAAAATATTCATCACCAATTTTATTGTATCACCTCGCAAAAATAGTTTTTATAGAAATTAAAAACTGTTTTTGCTTGACATCAAGCCTTCGAACTGTAAATAAATAAATATCGCTGGTCATTTCACACAGCGCTATCTAGCCCCAAACTAAGCAGAGCTTGTACTATGGAAACCAGATAACTGATACTTAGATAAAAACTTTTTTTTTTTTTAATACATACATAATATATAGAAAAACACCCAGAGACGGAAAAAATATCTGTAGATCATGCAAACATTTGTTCCGCAGCGGGAATCGAACCCGCTACCTCCTGCGTCTCAGCCGGCTATACGCGCACTGCGCCACGGAGGCAGTCAACTATATAAGACGCCAACAAATTAAGGTTATTAATTTAAAATACCCCTATTTTTGCTTAGCAGTTTACAAAGTATGGTAAATTTTCTTACATAAAAACATGTTTATAAGTATTATATCAGTTATCTACTTAGTTAATAAGTCAAGGTATTGCATGCTTATTAGCTGATAATGGAGAATCTGAATTTATTGTTTATTTTAGCATCTACAGGTATGTAACTGTAGGTACCATCGTAGCAGATTCAAAAGTTGGGTAAGTTTTCCTACATAAAAAAATGTGTTTATAAGAATTCTATTATCTGGTTCCCATAGTACCTACAAGCTCTCCTAAAGGGCTCCACACTCATTAACGATTTATTTGCGAAAGCCTAAAAATTTGAACAATTTTTTCCCATAGAGGCTTGCGCAAGTCTTCCGGAAGCCTTGCACAATAAGCCTCGAAATTTAAACAAACTTTCCCACAGAAGCTTGCGCAAGGTTTGCGAAAGCTACAAGACACAAGGTATTTATTAGCATAAATAAGTGCACACTAATGTCTTAAAAACTAGGTAATAACACTTTATACTTGTTTCCCCTTTTCTCCTTTACAAGCATCGGAAACTACTGATTACTGAGGGCGCCTTTTTAACAATAAAAGAAATAAACTATTCAATAGCTATTTTTCAAACTTTAGCGATCACTGTATATTATTATGTGCATTGTTTACTGATTTAAACGGTATTTATCGCCTATGTAGGTGCCTTTTTTTTCGTTGGGATAACAGATAAAAAAAAGGTACATGGGTACGCGATAAATTCCCGTTTAAATCAATAATTATAATCAATAGCTTTATACAAGCCTCGAAATTTTAACAAATTTTTCTCACATAGCAGGCCCGTAGCTAGTGTTAAATTAAAGGTAGGCCAGGTGGTTACAGGTAGGGCAGAAGTAAACATTGATCAGGATTTTCGTCGTACTTGACTTGTGCGTGTGAGTTCCTACCAACCATGGTATTTTTTAAGGTAGAGCATTTGTATTTTCTAGTAGGGCATTGCCCCCAATGCCCCTCCCTAGCTACGGCCATGTCACAGAGGCTTGTGCGGTGCGCAAGGCTTCCGCAAGCTTTGCACAAGGCTTCCGCATACTTTCAAATCAAATCAAATCAGTTTATTGCGTAATATGGGCAGGTACAAGGTGTTTAGTATTACATAGTTATAAGTGCAGCCATCATATTCAGCGATTTACGCATGCAACGTCGAGTTTAACTAGCAGGTTCCATTATAATTGTACTTAATAACAATGTTAAAATTATTGAGTTAGTTATAAAGTTATTATTAAATAAGATCCTTGTCATCTAAATATTCCTACAACTATAATAAGCTTTTCCTACAAGCAATTGCTACAAGCTTTGCACAAGGCTTGCATAAAGAAATCGTTACGTGTGTAGCCGCCCTAAATTAGGAGCTAGAAAGCGCTGTGTGAATTGTTCATTATTATTAACTTACAACGAGTAGGTTCCCGCTCTTGGCGCGCTGTATGGTGGGCTGCGCGCCGTTGGTTACCTCGATGGTGCCGCCTTGCTTACCGTTGACGAGGTTGTGGGCGATGCTGTCGAAGAATGGGGAATGAATGAATGAAAACACTTTAATGCACACCATATAAACAAAAAACAAAAAATAAAGCAATTAGTACAATGGGCGGTCTTATCACTTAGAAGCGATCTCTTCCAGACAACCTTTGGATGGAGAGGAATGGTCAGGGGTGTCAGGGGTGTGTTCATTTGTATACCTAGTTTGAAATGGTTCATTGACATTATCGGTCTATTTCTTTTTCTATTTCTTTCTTGACTTGGTCGCGGAGGAACTGGCAGTAAATTTGACGTGATCAAAGTGATCCTTGTGATTTTGATGAGTAAATTGATTTTTGTCTTTTATTGCTAACTAAAATTACCTTATTAAAAGAACCTATCTGCAAACATTTTTTCCGGGTGTTTAGTACCTAGGGTACCTACCTACTCGTGGTTCATGATGCACGGCAGCAGAAGACATCTGAATTGATTTTATTATACAGCACAATTTTTTTCCTAAAATTACCTATGCTTAAAAAAAATTAAAGCCATAACTTGTGAGCACTATTAGCACAATAGACGCCAACACTCGTGACGGACAGGGCCAAATAATAAACCTGCTTATTTCCTTTGTTGTTTAGTTATCGATATGTACTCGGCGCATCACTAGCGGCTCCTGTAAGGACTGCAAGAGCGAGCGAGATAGCAATATCATGGTCGTTTGTCCCACGTTTTATAACCCCGTCTGCTGGCATATTATAGTGTAAGTTTCCTGGCGCACTTTGGAGTAAAAAAAAAACAAATATTATTCTAATTTTTTAACTTTTTGTCCTCTAGACAAGTGGAAAACATCCTTTTCATAGCGTTTTAACCTAACCTTAAATTGACGTGTGCGCTAACGTGTAAACTTGCGTATTAGATAATACATATAAATAATAAATAAGATATATGTAGGTACTTACGTCCTGGTGTCAACGATATCGATGAGCTCCGGTTTCTTGGTGTAGTCTGTGACGATAGTGAGAGCCTCAATCAGGTGGGTCACGGAGATGATCAGATCACCCTGGAAATTGATCAATAGTGTAATAAGTTGGATAATCTAACGTGCATTATCCAGTCACATGTTGCATACAATATAATAAAAAACCTACATCATATACGAATTAACCTTAAAGCTTTATCAAATGGCTCTATATCCTAAATCGAATGTCAACTAAAGTTACTTGGAGCTCGTGAAATAGGCACTTAATATTCTACCAGTTATCTAGTTCCCACAGTACAAGCTTTGCTTAGTTTGGGGCTAGATAGCGCTGCGTGAAATGTCCCAGATATTTATTCTAAATTATACCTACAAGTTACATCTAACCTAAGCAGTGTGTTCAGCTATAATTCCATTTTAACACATTAATTTAATGATAGATGCCTCAAAAACGAAAAGTCTGCAACTCTAAAACAATAGACCTTATCCAAACTCGAATAACTGAGTAAGAGTACGTATGTACCTAGTAAAGTTCCCAGTGAAAGGGCTCGCCCGGGAAAGAACTGCCATCATTTATGTCATCTATTGCCGCCAACCCGCCAAGCCAAGCAACATTGCTGTGTTTCGGTATGACGGGTATGGTTGCCGGTGGAACTACAAGCACATGTGGCTTTACATCAGTATGGATGCAGGGCAGTGCATCGTAGGGCACGTTTCTAAGGTACCTACGTGACCTATGCGGCAATACTTTGTTATAGGCGATGGATACCATTTAACATCAAGTGGGCTATAACTTGATCCATCTCCAAAACTAAAAAAAGAACTCTGCACCGTTAACCCTTAATCTAAACATACCTTATCCTTCATTATTTTAGCTTAAGCTTTTGGCGATAAGACCGCCCATTGTAGGTACTTATCTTTATTTTTGTGAATTTCTTTGTATTTTTTATTTTGTTGATGTGCATTAAAGAGTATTTCTATTCTATTTTATATACGGGATTTATCACGTACCGTTATTAGTGTTTCAAACGACAATGTTTCGGTTCAATTCGTGAACTTTCCTTTAGGGTGAGTGCGATCCGCTCCGAACTGCGTCTCGCCTCGGACTATGCGCGCGTATTTATAGAATGAATGAAATAAATCACGAAAGTTTTCTAAACATACCTTATCCTTCTTCAACTCCTGAGGGACCTTGACCAGTATCAGCGTGTCAGTCTCATTAGTGATGACAACCTTCAGTTTGTCGAGCGGCAGACGATGTTTCAGCTTGAACGTCTTTCGGTTCGAGGCGTCGAGGACATACAGCGCCTTGTCGGAGGCGAGTAGCGCGCGCTCGCGGGGCTTGTAGCCGCGGCGGTCGTATTTCACTGCTTCGCAAGAGTACTGGGAAAAAAATACATCAATTTAAATCAAATCAAATTATCTTAAATGTTACTTACAAGAATGTTAGGTTTTAACTACATAGAGATGCCCCAGTCTATTAGTATTTCTCTATGGATGTCATAGTTAGAATTTAAAAGACAAATCGCGTTGACATTTTTTTCCAATTCCTTGCAAGTTTACCTACATTTTGACAACCTCTACCTATGGCCTCTATCATTTTTAAGTAGAAATAAATTAATAAGTAGAGGTTTGTCATGGAGATTATATTTCATTTTAGCTTAGGTATTTATGAGTCTCATTCTATTTTCAAATTTACTTTCATTACCATTAACACATGACTTTCCATCACGAATGTGAGGAAATGAAAGCTCGCAGAACTGTCGAGCGTTGTGGCAGAAAGGATCTAGAGTGGAGACCACGCACTGGAAAGCGCAGCGTACGAGGCCACCCACTAGATGGAAGGATGGCCTGATAAAGGTTGCTGGGAGTCGTTGGGTGCAGGCCGCAACGGACTGGTTGCTCTGGAAATCTACGGGGGAGGCCTATGTTCAGGAGGGGATGTCCTGTGGCTGATATGATGATGATGATGGTATGACAAAATCATATTTTATTTATTTATTTATATTATTAGTGAGAAGAATGTAAAATGTACTTACAATAAGCTTTTCGCCAGTTGGCCAAGAGGGGGATGCCATAAAGGTGTTCCTTAGTGTTTGGTGGTCGAGGGTCAGGCGCTCGTCGTCAAAGCGGGCGCCAATGCTGGCCTGATAGCTGTTCTTCTTGCCTATCGGAACAAGTTAGATTAGCGTTACGCCCTATGGTCGAATTGGAGTTACTCACGAACCAGAACACCTTTTTATTTCCCTTCGAACCTTCCGATATTTATAATGATATTAATTATATGAAAATGAAATAAAATGAAAGATGCATTGAACGTGAAATAAAAATCATGAGCATCGTCAGTTGTTACGCGCTTTTAAAACTGAAAAGCAGTGCCCGACCGAAGAAGGTAGGTTTATTCGAACCAGAACTAGTACGATATGAGGAGAATTTTTACGAAACGGAATGGCGATTTCACGAACCGGAACGGCGTTCCGGTGCATTTCGAGCACTGGTTACACCAAGGTCAATTAAGGTCTAAATGTTCTAACATCTGCTAAAACCTTACTACCATAATTCAATTAATTTCAATTCATTTATTATTCAGATGTCAAGAAACCATATTTTGTTAGTAAAACTTATTAGAACATCAATACATATCAAATGGGTTAGTACAATAACATACATACATAATGTCACGCCTTTATCCCGGAGGGTTATCAGAGACCACGGATCTCCATTTGCTACGATCCTGACATACTTCTACAAAGTATATTTCAATTACAAAAATCAAATTGAAATTAAAGTCCCTCTCTCAAGTCCTGAGCCAACACTCACAAATACATACTATTTGATCAGAACTCGAGTGAAGGATTTATATCAGAGTGCAAAAAGGTGTAAAAGCTAACCTCTGAACATCTTCTCAGCAAGAACCTTCAATTCAAACTGCTTCTTGTCTTGAGGAGACAGCGCCAGGCGGTACTTCCTGGAGAGATGAGCTCGGTGCAGCCTAAAAAGACAATAAGTTGGTGGAAACTCATACTTGAAAAAACTTTAAAACCCCTAGTTGGAGTAACAGGGACCAGCCGACTTCCATCGAACTACTGGGGAGAAAATAGTCCCATCATGGAATGGAATTACTGAAGAATGGAACTACTGAGATCAAGAGGGCTCCTTTGTTCTTCAGATCCCTACAAAACCAATATAAAAGAGCTGATGGTCTTTAAAAAGGTAGCACCAATTTCTACTAACTGATCAGAGAGCTGGTGTTAACCTAGGTCAACGCATAAACATTGCAATTCAGTGGGTCAATGCAGTAAGTTTCTTGGGGATACTTCCACCCGGTAGTGATCAAGAGCAGTTGAGCTATCTATAGATAGTATGCCACGTTCTTAGATGATCCAACTGTTTCTATTATATTTTTATAGAGTTCGTTAAATAAAACAATTGCAGGTATATTAATTCTATTCCTAAATGTCCATTGCATCCTAAAATCTCTTCTGAAGATTATTAAGGTAAGAGAATAATTGAAGTTACGAATTGCTTACGAAGGGTTCTTACCTATGTAACTCCTTTGAAGCCGTCTGGCAGGTAGCAGGGCAGGCTGGCCAGGACATATCAAGAACCTTGGAGGGGAGCTGCGTGGAGAGACGCTTCAGCCAGTGTACCTTCGCGATGCCGAGGAACCGTGCGTTCTCGGGCGTCGCAGGTCCGTTACGGGTGATGAAACCTGGGGAAGAGGAAGTACTTATCATACAGAAACAGAAAGAAAGAAGAACGTTTATTCAACACGAGCTGATCAGCCCCGACTTCGCATGGTTTTTTGCATAATAAAACATAGCATAACAGCCGAGAACAATACGAGTATTGCTGACTTTTCTTGACTTGGTCGTTAAAAACGAATGTGATCGACAAATGAGAAGATTATACAAATATACGTAGGTATAAATGTTCTTATCGCTAAAGATAGAGATCTCTTCCAGCTAAACTTTTGATAGAAAGGATGATATAGGTCTGCCAGTATTCCTGTTAAGTTCGTAAGAAGATTAATGGAACAAAATATCAAAAGAATATCCACTCTATATAATCTAGAAGACCGTATCACGGTAGACTAGTTTTGATAGACGCTTTTATGACTTTTATGATTTTTTTCTTCATTTCACCTTATGCACTAGAAACCACCTGATTTCCTTGATGTGCTGATAGCTACCACAGGACAGACTTATTTTTTTAAAACCTACCTTTGATGAAAGCTCTGATTACATCAGCAGCCTTCTTCCTTCTTTCTCGAAGCTTCTGTGCCAGGAATCTTCTAACCCACTTCTGGATGACGATGGCGGCTGCCCGCATCTTGATGTACTGCTTGCGTTGCCAGTAGCCCCTCCAGCGGCTCTGGATGATGGTCGCAAGGTCGTTCTTCTTCAGCTGGTAGGCATCTTCTGTCTCGAAGAGGGTCTTTGGGAAGCGGATGAAGATTTTGGTGCTGGAAGAGAAAATATTTGTTTATTCAGCAAAAATTATGGAAAATTGTTATTGTAGCGAGGAAAAATGAAGAGCGTTGGTTCGATCCTCAAACTACCATTCATAATTAATTTTACTCATCAATCCCCACGGTATGGGAGTTATAAGTAATGTTATTACGATAATAATTATAAATAGATGCATGGGAGGCTCATAAAATTGTATGATTTTTGTCGGAACTTGCTGAGTCAAGTACATGCACATATCATCAATACAAAACTTCTGTATATTATTTTTCAGAGTTTTCCTTTCGACTATATGGCAGTTTTCCAAATATTTTTTTAACTATATTATTTCGATTTAAAAATGATGATTTTATGATTTTTTTGTAGTTTTCTCTGATACTGTTCGAGTCCTTTGTTGAAAACGTTTGTTTTTTTTTCGTTTCGTTTCTCACAGCAAGAAACTATACTTACAAAGGGAGAACTTCTTTTTTATACTGCTAAGGTAACAAGCGGTAAGCGGTTACCGCAGCCTTAATACTAAACAGCATTTTCTACTAAGATTGTTTCCCCCGCTATTGTCAATGGTCCCGTACGACCACCTCCGTTGCGCAGTGGGTTTATAGCTGGCTGAAACGCAGGAGGTAGCGGGTTCGATTCCCACCGCCGAACAAATGTTTGCACGATCTACAGATCGTTTCGGACAGAGATTAGTTCCGGTGCTGGTTGTTTCTCTATATTATAAGCATGTATTTACAAAAAAAAGTACCTATATACGTATTCTATCAGTTATCTGGATCCCTTAGTACAAGCTCTGTTTAGTTTGGGGCTGGATAGCGCTGTGTAATATGCCCAGCAATATTTATACTCACTTGCCCATCCTAAACTCTTCTTTCTCGAAGTGCAGCGCCTCGACGAGGTGTTGCACGCCTTCCCTTGCGGGCCCGCGGTAGTTAGGCCACGTGGCCTTGCTCAGGCACTTGTATCTGTAATGTTTTTAGATGATAAGAACTTTTTTTAATCAATATTATTTATTTGCTAGAAATATGGTACATAAGTTCTTATTCCTAAAGAATACAATCGGTCTCTTTAAGGTAAGAGTAAATAGGTTTCTTCTAGATCTTCGTGCTTCATCTTAGACCACATCGACGCTTACCATCAGGTGAGATTGTGCTCAAACGAAGTTATATCCGATTAAAAAAAACACAGTAATTTATCGAGCGAAGCGAGATCTCCAAATCAACTTGGGCAAATCGGCGTTGTATGTATGTATGTTTGTTTGTCCGAGGATAACTTTCGTAGCGTGTATCCGATCACCATGAAATTTGGTATATAGGTAGGTAGTGATAGCATAATTTTGGTGTGACTCAATGAGCTAAAAATATTGGGGGGTTGTTGAGATACTGGGGTTCAAGAAGGGTAAAAAAGAATGAAAATGAGACTACTAGGTCAAGTGGGACGTCAAATGAAAGGTCTTCATTAGTAAATTTGAACGCCGTTTTTATTTTTAGTTTAATTTTTGTAGTTTTTGAGTTATGAGCCATAATAAAAACAAAACTTTGACAAAATTCACAGGGTACACCAGTGACCCCACAATGCTGAAATTTGGTATTCGTGTAGCTTTAGTGACACACATATAGGCAAAAGTCTGAAATCCAGAATAACTGCCATTTGTACCCCAAAAAAATTTAACCAATTAACAAGAACCCCCGTTACATCTAATTTTAATGAAACTGTAGGTCAAGTAGGTTGGTTACGCATTTCGTGGCACCAATTTATCAGTCAAAGATTATGCACAAAGATCACTAAACGTATTTAGCGACTAAACATGTTTAAATTTGAAGTATTTGCATGATTTGACAACCCCTTAAATCATATTTAGCCACTAAATACGTTTAGGCATCGTTGTGCAAGTCGCCTTAAGAATAATATTTATTTTGGGAGATTCGTGAGATCTCAGTTCGGGGCGAACCACTAGTTATACCTACTTAGAATTATCTAAGGTCTCACATATTTAACCGAACACATCGGCGTGCAAAAATATTTAATCGAGAGCTATATCAAATTATTTATTTATTATGGTACACAAAACAGAATACAACCAGTAAAGACAAAGAAAATATTAGGAAATACGAAGGTTATGGGATAGATGGTCTCCTAAAAACATGCGTACCTACACACCTACCTACCTAAGTGATTACCTAAGTAACTGCTCAAACTAATTTGAGCAGTTATAATTGCAGTTATTCTACGGTTCACAGAGATATCTTAACAACTATGACCAGACGGTAAACTTCGGAAACCCACAAGGGAGCATCCTTGGCACCATATTATTTTTTGTTTACATAAACAGCCTTGTAATATGAAACTATATATCTTACCTAAAATAAATATTAAAAACTATAAAAAATGTACACTTACAGATATCAGACATTTGAACGTAGAAGCATAATGTTACCTTTCAAGGAATGCTTCGTATGTTCGTCTGTACGCGAAACCAGCTCGTCGTACTCGCAGGTTCTCCATCAGACCGAGGTACTTCACTTGATGGGAGACCAGCTTTTCATCAAATTGCACTGGAAATTACAACAAGTTTATTAAAAAAAAGCGTATAAAGTAAAAAAATACATTTTGTTGAGATCCCTTCCCCAAAATGGAAAGTACTGCTATCCTGATCTTCATTACACATAGCTAAGAACCACCCAAGTTAAACTAGCTTTCTATTTTAAAAAACCGCGTCAGAGTTCGTCCGCCCGTTTGGGAAGTACGATGCCACAGACACGCAGACATAGTCGACAAACTAACCCTCTTTTTGTGTCGGGGTTATCTTAGAATCCAAATTATAATCATTATAATTGGGGGTTTAAAGTTTCTAGACCTAGGCAAGTCAGGAAACACTAATTTAAGGTCCTAGGACATGTTTCCTTCCAACGTTATTCTTCACCGTTTCGGTAAATAAGTAAACAGTATTAATAACGTACTGGGTGCTTTAATGTCGTTGGGTTTGATGCAGCGAATGTAGGAGGGCTCCTTGCTACTCAGGATCTTGATGAGCTCGTTTAAGGAGTTCTTGAACTGGGTGATGGCGGTCTCTGGACGTTTCTTGCTCGATAGTTTCACATCCTGGGAAAAGACTTGCGTTAGTGGTGATAGGATGAAATATTGAGGTACAAAGGTACAAGAACCAAGAAAGCTAAAGTTCATGTATCCAAGTTATAGCGAAGGCGACTAAACGTAACAATTGGAGAAATTCACTTCTGAATTTACATTCGTACATTTACACCCTAATACACTATTATGGATGTCAATAAGTAGAAATAAGCCAAATATAACATTTAAGGATGTAGGACAAATTAAAAAGGTACATACGCGATAAATACCCGTTTTAATTATTAATCAGGTACATAATCCACCGTGGAACAAATGTTTGCATGATCTACAGATATTTGTTCTGTGTCTGGGTGTTTTTCTATATATTATAAGTATGTATTTACAAAAAAAAAGTATATAAGTATTCTATCAGTTATCTGGTTCCCATAGTACAAGCTCTGCTTAGTTTGGGGCTAGATAGCGCTGTGTGAAAAGTCCAGCAATATTTATTAATATTTATTTATTTATTTATTACATACAATACATACATATAAATAGTAGGTTTACGTAAAAGATGCACTCTTGACCCTCCAACGGAATGGAAAACTGCTTCAATAGGAGAAGAGCAGGATAATATTATGATACCTATCAATGCTACCTTGTCACCAGAGGTAAAATTAAATGCCGACACAAGGTTGCGGTTTACGATGGAACACGCTTGCCTAGAAGAAAACCTTTGCACTCGTGACTTGAAGACCCTTGGTTGTAGTTATCAGGAAACACAGACTTACCTTGAAGCAAGCGTTGACGATAGAGTTTCCGCTGGAAGCAACGAGGCTCTGGATGTCACGGAACAGCAGATCGTTGTTCTTCTCCAGGAAAGTGCTGACGTTGTACGTCACTTCACCGGCGTAGTGGACGAGACAGAATTCCTGAAGGGAGAAAACATTGTTATCCTGCTTATCGCAATATAAAGCAACGTTGCAACATAAAGAAGATTGGCGTTCATGATTGATGATCACACATTTTGTAAACTGGAAGATTTAAACAATTTTATTCAACTTATTGTATTTGGAAAAGAAGGAATTGATAACATTATGTATGTACGTTTGCTTACCAAAACGTCTAAATTCGATAATTTATACGTTTCGTTGGTAAATAAAGAAAACATAAAACTATGCAGTAAGTCAATAAATACACTTTGAGGTATAAATAAACTGAGAATACCACTTTAGTATTCAGAATATGTTTTACAATATTGTGTCAAGGTGAGGGATCTTTTCCTCACCAACCATGTTCTTAGTATTCGCCAATCTGCTTCTCTAGTCGCTCCAAACGAGCGAGATCATCCCGCCAACTCTTGGCTTTGGGCGACCCCTTACCATACAATATCCACTCGAAGTAATCTTCGACCACAGCGTTGGGTCAACCATCAACCATGTTTCTTATACCTCGTCAGACCTTCGATTGGCTTTGAAATATTTGGGCACTGCTTTAAATGAATTTTTTTAGACAATGGTATTCAATGGTCAATAGACTGGCATCGTTTGATTTTGTTGCACTGTATCGATTATAAAATAGCAGTTTGTTTTTAAAATACCTATTGATGAATAATAAACTTTATCGTACTCACATCACGGCCCATTATCTTTTGTGTCTTGGTATCAGCTTTTCGGTGGGACTTGTAGTGTCGGTGATCGTCCAAATGCTGGTTCAGCTTCTCTAGGAGAGAGCTGTCGGTTGCATCGCCTGGCCGGAGGCATTCGTCGTCCAGGATCGAAATGATACCTTAAGCGTTAGAAAATAGGTTGTAATATTAAAAATTGTAAGAGAACACCCCTTTTGGAATTCTTGAAATTGATCTAACTCGGTCTGAAAATGGAACAATCTGCACAACCTTCTGTAACAGAGTGACGATTCAAAATTATGTAAAAGATTTCATACGGTGGGTTTATGGTACCAAGCACAGCCGACGGCCACGTATAGCCACATACCGCATCGAAGTACTTCCCACGGTGCGTGTCTGCCTTTGCGAATCCGAGATTCGAAGCCATTTTGTCATTTGTGTGAAAAGAAAGTAGAACGTGCCTCGCACGAGCTCGCTCCGCACCTTTGATGTTACCGACTAGTGACGGATCCGACAAACCGCTACATACCTGTCTGCAATACCACGGACGTGACCCTTCTCACGGTCCATCTCTATATGCGGTCTGCAATATCACATACCGTGCGAAGCCATCACCGTTACAAATATTGCTCAACGAACAAAAGTAAAGCCAAACTCACCTTCATGCTTAGCTTCAATAAGGTCGCAAATGACGATATTGTTGAAGTACTCAACAGGTTCCCACTCGATGCCTTCGCGAAGGTACTCCTCCTGCTCTTGCTTCAGCGTGAGCTGGATGAACAGCTGGTGGAGCTTTTCATTGCAGAAGTTGATGCAGAACTGCTCGAAGCTGTGGGAACAGAATAAATTACATCTTTAGGTATAAGAGGAATGGGAAAGGGAAGATTTTCTATTTCTATTTATTTATACGACCGGGATGGATTAAGCAAAGGCCCGCCTGATGTTGAGTGATAACCAACCATTGTCTATAGCAAAGTATTGCCTCGTAGCTCAGTCTCACGCACCTTAGGAACGTGCATGCGTTCATCAACTCGAAGCGTACAGGTATTATATGAGTCGATCTTAGTTGAACCGAACTCTCAAATTGTGCATACATTCATATTGTATGTCAGTTGTTTAATTTGTTAATGATTATTCTATATGAATATGGGCGTCAACCATACATTATCTAGTGGATGTCGATTAGCCGAGAAAACGACCTCTGTTTTTTCAGATGGTACACCGATCCAAGTTTGAATATTACTAATTCTGAATCATAATTTTCACACAATTTTTTTCATATCATCATATTCCTAAAAAATAGAATCATTTATTTATAATATCGGACCTAGATGGAAACCCTGAGGAACTCCTGACATAGCATAATAGATGTGAGATTCGTAGTCGTCTACTGCTGCAACTTGCGATTGCCTGAGTAGATATGATATAAACCATTTTAAAAGATGTACGCTTTGTATTCTAGTTTTTCTAGCAAAAGAGAAAGATTGACTTTATCAAAAGCACTTTTAAAATCAGTGTGAATCATTAAAATTTCTGAAATAAAATAGAGTCCTTATTTGTTTTCCACATCAGGCATCTCTCAAAATAGGTTTATTGATGTATATAGACTATGCTGTAAGGAATTTCGATATAGTTTTACTATTGAGAAAATATTTTCTATGTCTTCAAAGTCAAGAATCTTCACCCACCTATTCTTAGGGAAGATTTCAAATCCATAGATATCCAGTATTCCAATAACAGACGACTTAGCATCCTTCTCCCTCGGGGTGAGCGAAGCGTTGGTGCGCGCCACGAGCCAACTGAAGTGCTTGTCGTACATCGCCTTGGCGAGCGCGTCGCGGGCGTACTGCGCCTGCTCGATGTCGAGAGGAGTGGTGACGACGTCGCCGCGAGCATCGATGGTGCGGCTGGTCAGGGCTTCGCGGAGCTTCGTGGGGTCCACTTTTAGGAGCTGGCGAAGAAGATAGATAGATAACTCTTTATTTTACATATTTCATATATATTTTTTACCTTTATTCTATTTAAATAATATTGAAATAAATATATATAATATTGAATAAACCGAAATGGTTTGTGTGGTGAATTACCAATAATATAATAATGAATAGTTAAAAAAACATTATTCAATTCAAGCTTTCATATAAGTGCTCTATGTGTGTGTTTGTGTTATAGAGTTCCCTATTTGGAAACCAACCCTGAGTGCAGCAGCCATGTCATGGTGGAACTTAGAATGGGTTATCATAACTAGTGGTTCGCCCCGAACTGAGATCTCGCGAGTCTCCGATTAAAACAAAAAAATATTATTTGTAATCCTTGGCTATCAAAATAGTGCCACGAAATAAATAGCCAAATAATTTGACCTACAGATTCATTCTAATTACAGGTAACGGGAGTTCATGTTATGTGGTTATACTTTTTTGGGGTTCAAATTGCAGTTATTCTAGATTAGAGACTTTTGCCTATATTTGTATCACTTAAGCTACACGTATACCAAATTACTGCACTGTGGGGTCACTGGTGTACCCTGTGAGTTTTGTCAAAGTTCAGTTTTTATTATGGCTAATAACTCAAAAACTACGAAAATTAAATTAAAAATAAAAACGGAGTTGAAATTTACTAATGAACCTTTCATTGGACGTCCTATTTGAACTATATCTCAACAACCCCCCCACATTTTTAGCTCATTTAGTTACACCAAAATTGTGCCATCTCTACCTACCTAGGTATGTATCAAATTTCACGATGATCACTTTCACGAGATGCGTCGTCTGTAGCCAACCCAGGGTATAGAATCATGTCATGCTTACTATAAAATTGCATTGTCATTGGAACTGAACGAACATGTCAAATATCTGCAGATCATGCAAACATTTGTTCCTCGGCAGGAATCAAACCCGCTACCTCCTGCGTTGCAGTCGGCTATTCGCCCACATTGTCACGAAGGTCGTCAAGTTTGACGTCAAAAGGTGTTATTTTGATGCAGAGAGCGGTACAATTCGTTAATCCAGTTTATTACACTTTTGTAAACATATAAAATTTCACGAATTATGACGTCAGTTAGCGCACACTAACAACCCATTGTTATAATTTTGTTTGTGTAAATACTGTGTATATATTTTGAGAGACTATTGTTCGCATACCTAATACAACTAAGGAGTAGTTTGCATACCATTATTTTAATTGGACTCGCACTTTTGACGTTTTCTCTTTTAATCTAACCATGCTCTTTAAAAACATTAACAAACGACCAAGTTTGCCTGGACCAAATCACCCGATGTAACGTCACGTACAACCATATTGCATTGTGCGTAGTTAGGTCAGGCGCCGTCAATTCAATTTATTTATTAACTTAGAAGTAACATAACAGTTTGCAAAACCAAATCATTATAATTATCTAGCTGACCCGCCGAACTTCGTACCGCCTTGCCATGTATATGACGCGGGCTGCCAATGTACGACGCCGGTATAATTATCAATTGGCCATTATTAGCTGCATCTATGTATGAGAAAATGAATGTTCTTCATAAGTTATTATTGCGTGAATTTTCCGATATTTTAATAGTTATCAAAAATCATCAAAATCGGTCCAGCCGTTTTTGAGTTATAAATGGTGTAACTAACCCGACTGTGTTTTATATATAAGATAACGGAAATAAAAAATACTAAATTAACGACAAACAATAGAAATATGTATACCTAACAATAAAAATAAGTCTAACTAAAACAAAACTAATAAGTGCATAGTACAATACACGAATAATAAACATATTATGTCGGGCCAACCATAATAATTATTTTATGGTTGGTTGGTCCAGCCAAATTGGGTCGTGCTTTAGACTTCTGCAAACGAATACAGGATGAATTTATAAACAGTTGACTTTCAGAAACAGCTTTTCCTCTAACCCAAACCAATCTGTAATTAGTTCAATCGTCAAAATAGTAAAACTAAGAATTATAAAAAAACTTATTGCAATTGCATTAAAAAAACTTTTCAAAATTCTTAGTTTTACTATTTTGACGATTGAACTAATTACAGATTGGTTTGGGTTAGAGAAAAACTTTCTAAGTAGGTGTACACATAAATTAATTAAAATTATCATAATATTTTAATTCACCCTGTTTTAATGGTAAAGATTAGGATAGAATAATATTATTCTGACAATGTCCACTGAAGTTTATCTAATGCGGTCAGGATGGATCATTGTGTAAAAATAGTTTAGTTTTTATGCTCGCAATCGCCTTCCTTTTTAGATATTTTTTATAATGTTGCAATAACCTCACATTGTAACAAATACACGAAACGGTTGCTAAATTTTAACGATTTTGTAACATTTTACTTGCAACTGCAGACATTATCGCACAATTTCAACGTAATTGTATATTTTCGTATACGAAGCTCGGCTTGCACAACGATCCCTAAACGTAAATAGCGACGAAACATGTTTAAATTTGTTGTATTTGTATGATTTGACAAACATATTTAGGCACAATACGATTAGACATCGTTGCGCAAGTCGCCGTGTGTAACGTCCCAACATTCAAACAAACTCACAAACTTTACATCTTTATAATATTAGTAAAGTATAGTATAGAAATATTTACTCCACAAAAAACAAGGAAGTGCTAGGAGGACTTAATGCTTTATTAATTGCAATCACCAGAATCATTTTGAAACCTCTTACTAAATGTAAACTTCAAGAGACTCATTGAAATATTTCTAACTAGCTTCCGCCCGCGACTTCGCACACGTAGTTTGTCAATAATAAATAATAGTTTAAAAAACCTACTTGGTTTTTGACATATAAACTGATTTTCGAGATAAAAAGTAGCTTATACATAGTAGCTAGTGTAAGTAGCTAGGTCTTGAACTGATTTTTTGCAATGTTTGAGCTCAATACGATCAGTAGTTTTGCGTAAAGTGGTATCGAAGACCCAAATCATTTTTCTATAGAAACTTTGATACTCCATTTTTATCTCATGGGAACTGATTTATGGGATAAATGGTAGCCTATGTGGTGATCCAAGTTATAAGCTACGTATATACCAAATTTCATTGAAATCAGTACAGCCGTTACGGCGTGATTGAGTAACAAACAAACAAACATCCGGACGACCTCCGTGGTGCAGTGGGCGCATAGCCGCCTGAGACGCAGGAGGTAGCGGGTTCGATTCCCGCCGCGGAACAAATGTTTGCATGATCTACAGATATTTGTTCCGGGTCTGGTTGTTTCTCTATATATTATAAGTATGTATTTATAAAAAAAAATGTATATAAGCATTCTATCAGTTATCTGGTTCCCATAGTACAAGCTCTGCTTATTTTGGGGCTAGATAGCGCTGTGTGAAATGTCCAGCAATATTTATTTATTTATTTATTTAACTTTCGCATTTATAATATTAGTGTGATAGTGTGATATCTACGAGTTATACGAGGCCGTCTTTCCTGAGACTCTCTTTAGAGTTTTATGAGTCACAATGACTCGCCAAAAACTAGACGTCTTGCCTCACAATGATATTATCATAACTTGACAACAGAAAATAAGTAATGTGCCAACTCCTATTATGACAATCTGGATTCTGTTATGACTCGGCAAGTTGCTGAGGTCGATGATTAATATCTATGTGGTTTGCTCTATCGTTCAATTGATGGAAGTTATTATTCATTTTATGAGCTTAGAAAGAGTTGTTTAAAATGGTTTAAACATAGAAACCTACTACTTTCAGTTTAGTGAAATTAAACGAATATTTATTTATCTACCTGAAAGGGAAGTAACTAGAAATTTACCGATAACTGCGTTATGTGACAATTAGTGGAAAGAAACAAGACATCTTGTCGCTAAGAGATGGCGTCACTAGTATATAACTCCTGTGTAGTTTGCTTCAATATATCCAAAGATAAAATAGCCATGATGTTTTTCAATCTTTGATAGGAGGGGAAGTCAAAGAAGAAGCTCTCCCTTATTCGCCAAAGCATGTCTTCAGCATTAACATTTAGTGATTCTTACCTCAGCAACATTTCCACTGTTGGCGTCATGGGACAGTATTTCAGCATACCCTTTGTTATTGGTGACAAACTTAGCGTTCCCCAGGTGAAGGATGGCAGCGATGATATCCCAGATCTCTCTTTGCTCGGACTCTCGGATCTCGATCACTTTCATGGCTTCGCAGACGGTTTTGAACTGCTCTGTGTCGTTCATCTTTTGGCTCATTTGTGGGGTCTAAAGATATTCAAAAGAATATGAGAAATTGGGGGGTTAAAATAGGCTTAGTTATCATCAACGTATCTAGCCTCAGGGGCAATACTGGAATAGGTACCCTCTAATTTTTATTTTCTCTAGAACATAGAGCGAATTGCATCCAGATCGTTTTTGAAAAGCCCTGGAGAATAGAGTACATGACAGATGTAACTCAAAACTCCAACGATTCAGAATGAGCTAACTATACCTTTATTAAAACGATATGTTGGCTAATTCAGTCACAAATCAAATTCATGGTGAAATTCTATTTAGATCTTTCGCTTATGTTATCGAGATTCTGTTCCAACGTTTTGAAAACTGGTTTATCTTGATATTATCTTACCGTGTCCGTAGTGTATTTGTATGCCTCTGGCCTTCCCTGCAGCTTTAATTGCCTCAGCAGCTCCTCATCTCCACTAGCCAACAGCTGATAGAAAATATGGAAATTCCTCTCCCCAGTCATCTGACTGACCACCCTAGACTTTTCTAGAAGATAGTTCAGGATATGTCCACCTTCAGGCGCGCCTTCATAATTGAACTGAATGTCCATGTATTTGCCGAAACGACTAGAATTATCATTTCGGTTAGTTTTGGCATTTCCAAAGGCTTCCAGGAGAGGGTTTGTTTGAAGGAGTTTGTCCTTAACTGTCTCGACATTGCGAAGGTGATTTGTTCTGGAAGCGATGTATTCTAGAATCTTCTTTGAAGCTTCGGTTTTGCCTGAGCCGGATTCTCCTACAAAGAAAAATAGCGTGAGTTTTTTGAACATCTATTTTTATAACAGAAGTTTACGAGTTGGAAGAAGTCAAATCTAAATGCTGGTATGTATGCTAAGTAACTAAGGTACAAGTGGTACAACACGTAATACCTAGCTAATTAAACAGGCTTACATTACACGTACACATTTCACATTGTGATTAGAATTTTGTTGTTTCAAGTGCTTCTATGATCTACTTTGAGAATGAAGAGTGGTTATGTTGGAATGTATGTAATCGCTTATCAATGCAAGTGTTGCAAAATGCAAATAGAGTTGATTTCAGCATGATCGTTTGTAGGAAACTTTTCCATTGGATGTTCTTTTTCTTCTCATGGCATGCTAAAAAACTAAAACATTTTTGATGGCCACCGTTCACCAGCCTCATCAAGTTAAACTGTTCCCGGGTACAGGTGGTAAGGCGAGTGAGAGCAGAGGAGGTATTGGTTTCGTTACCTGAGATTAGGATGCATTGTTCTCTGTGTTC
Source organism: Philereme transversata (assembly GCA_963924445.1). Classification (NCBI taxonomy): domain Eukaryota; kingdom Metazoa; phylum Arthropoda; class Insecta; order Lepidoptera; family Geometridae; genus Philereme; species Philereme transversata. The sequence continues at coordinate 26,959,418 of OZ004345.1, forward strand.
GTACACCAGTGATCTGTAGGCGTTGTCTGCGATCGCGAATCTAAAAACAGAAATACATGTGAGGCCATTTATGTCTATGACCTGCAAATATTTGTTCCAGGTCTGATTCTTGTGGTACGCCGGTACTCGTTCCTGATACCCACGATATTTTAAGGAATTCTATGAGGTCAGAACAGAACTACATAATGTGACTGTTGAGTGATATTTATTTACTTACTAGCTGACTGACCTTATTCTGTCACATGGGACAAGTAACACACATATTTTTGTTGCAAAGGTCCAATTATCGTCAACGCCGAAACAAAAAAACCTAATGACCTTACCTACTGGATGGCAGTAGGTCCGTTGACTATAGAACCTGTCCTACTACCTACTGCAAAAAGAAATATTAACTAATATATGGCCTACATCAGTTTTGTTTATAGGTACATGTACAAATGTTAATATCGTTATCAGTTCGATATGTAATCTGTAATAATTCAAAGAACTGATAGTGAATATAAATCGTGTCCTTGATTGTAATGAGTATACGAGACTAATAAATGTTTTGAAGTTGTGTCATGAAGAATACTCTAAAGGCTAACTTGATAATCAGCAACTTGGTTATTTATACATACAAGTTGTTTTAGAATGCATGAATTCATGACATTTTCTTTGTTGCAATGAGTTTCTATGCTTGGAAATGCAAATGAATGACTATAGTGCCTGCCTTTAGCTGTTTGAATGACAATATAGAAAATACTTTACTGCGCATTATACACACCGCGTCACATGAATAGGACCAGCATAATTTCCTTTGCTATCTAAGATATAAGACAAAATAAATATATAATAATGGTACGTACAAACATTTTTAGGCACGTGAAGTTTAGCTAGAAACAATTGAACTTCTTAAGACTCAGCGAGTCTTTGTAACAATGCCGGTAGGTAATTATGACGCGTCACTTGAATACGACCATTAAATAAAACACAGAAAATTTTGCTATTAAATAATATTTATTTAAAAAAAACATTGACTAATAATTAAGGCTTTTTCCCTTTTTTTGAATTAAATCAAAAATCCGAGATGGCATTGAACCATAAAGACTTCTTATGTATTTAATCGGCAGTTTGCTCCAACACTTCTTTATACCCTTTTCGAGTTCTTGCTTACTGTTATATTGTTTGCCGTTCTTATAAAGTTCACGTGACAACCACCCCCATACATTTTCTATTATATTTAGGTCGGGGGAGAGTGATGGCCAGTCGAGAACATCGATATTATTTTGTTGAAACCATTGACGGACATCATGTGCTCTATGAATACTGGCATTATCATGTTGAAAAATGAAACTTTTGTCATCTGTGATACTGCTAAATTTACATATTTCTTTTTTTAAAAGATTTATGTAGGTTCTAGAATTTTGTCTACCTTGTATAACTACTAAATCAATCGGCCCGTTGTATGATATTGCACCCCAGGCCATTACTGAGCCTGCATCATTTCGCCGACGCGATAAAATTATTTCATTTTTTCGTAAATCATGAAAATAGTAAGAATACCCGTCAGGGCCATCCAAATTAAATTTTTTTTCATCACTAAATATGACTTTATACCACTCTTTAGTCCAATGCATTTTGTTTCGAGCAAACTGAAGACGTTCCGTACAGTGATGCTCTTTTAAACATGGTTTTCTCTTCATTTTCAAGCGTTTTAAATGTGGACAATTGCGTATAATCTTTTAAACAGTCCTCACAGATGCTTTAGTTCCAACATTATGGGCTATTTGTCTAGCTGTTAGCGTAGAATTTGATGCTTCGCGTAATATTGCTTGGCGCTCTCTTTCAGTTGTCGCGAATTTGGTTCGGCCTTTGAATTTCTTACCATAATTTTCATGATCGTCAAGAAAATTACTTATTACCTGGTGTGAACGCCCTATTCTTTTTGCAATTTTTCTTAAAGAATAGCCCTCTTCACAAAGAATTTTTATTTTTCCTATTTCCTCGAGTGTCAAACACTTTTTCCGACCCATATTAATTAAAAAAATTATTATATCGTCACGACTTGATGTTGTTCACTTAGTTATGCATAATACGTATGCACTGTGCCGTTTTTGTTTTACAACTGAGCCGCGCAGGGGGGGAAAAGTAATTGGTCGTATTCAAATGACGCGTCACGTTACCTACCTAAGCATCGTTCGCGGTCACACTGGGCGCTTAAAAAGTTCAATTGTTTCTAGCTAAACTTCACATGCCTAAAGATGTTTATTCGTACCATTACTTTATATTTATTTTGTCTCATATTTGAGATAACAAAAGAAAACATGCTGGTCCTATTCATGTGACGCAGTGTGTATATACAACAATTCAGAAATAATCGTTATCGGCTGGGCAATGGGATGTAACGGGCGCTTGTATCTCTACCAGAGAATCTTTGAATATCTACTGTTTTACTTTTTTTAAGAAGAGATGGATGGATTGTTTTAACTATGACATAAAGAAATAAATAAATATTGCTGGACATTTCACACAGCGCTATCTAGCCCCAAACTAAGCAGAGCTTGTACTATGGGAACCAGATAACTGATAGAATACTAACATACTTTTTTTTTTGTAAATACATACTTATAATACATAGAGAAACACATGGGTAGAAGTGGTAGAAACGAAGAGACAAAGACACGTTGTGCAGACCCCATGTACCTAATGTGGGAAAAGGGCAGGACGTTGATGCTGTTATGTGTTACCATAGGCAGGCCACACCAAGTTTTAACATAGAACAAACTTCCGCCCGCGGCTTCGCATGTTTGATTTGTCAATAAAAATCGACTATATCTCAATCCAAGTTATAATCTATCTATATACCAAATTTCATCGAAATTTGTATAGCCGTTTAGTCGTGAAAACTTACTAAACAGACAGACAGAGAGACAGTTGCTCTCGTATTTTTTTTATAAGTCTATACTTCTCTTTTAAACAAGTGCATAACTATTTATGTACTTGTTTAAAAGAGAAGTAAAAAAAAAGATGTAGCCATAAATTCAAAGTTCAATGTAAGGTCAGCTAAGTTTTGGGTACTTACACATGAGGAGGAGCTTCGAAAAAAGCTTTCTTGTAGTACAGCTTAGCCTTTTCTTCCGAGTAGATGGGCAGGTTCTTGTAGGGGTTCACCGATATCAGCACGTTGCCGATGTATGTCTGTCGGGAAAATAATTTTATCAAAAATAGTCTCAAGCTCTGCTGATGAAACTAAGTGGCCCTGATATTTTTTAAATTTTACCGCCACCTCATGTTAAGTGGTTGCCTCTGTATATAACTTGGTCTACATGGCATTGCGCCCTAAGTCATACAGATGAAAAGTCGCATGTGCCTGAACCATTCAAACTGGAACACAGGAATGCGAACGTAGTTTTGGCCAAAGTAAGGAGAGTTTAGTTTCTACAAAAAAAAATGTGCGAGTAATCGTCTTTGGGGCTGGGTGTTATTTGTTCACGTTTGCGAACAATCCTACGTGGTTTACCTGCTCATATACCTAGGTGAATCTAGTATATATTGCTCACTTTAACACTTCAATGCCGCTAATAGCAAATCTAAGCTATCAATTGAACAGACTGAATAATACCCAAAACTTTTGAAACTTGAAACGAAGAAACATCTTGACCTAAGTAAGGTTTGAGAATAGTTCAGATGCTATGTATCCCCATTTAGTAGCACAATAGAAAGAAGAGCGGCTTGTCCTACAAAAGGTTTTGTGATGAAAACAGTTTATAGATTCGAATCGGATTGTATCGTGCTATCGTAATAGCTAAATGTCGATTTGTTACCAACGTTGGGTGTGTGACAATCAGATTCGCCGCGCACGATTACCAATCCAGTGGAAAATTGGTATTAATGATATGATATTATTCAATTACCTTTTATGGATAACAGAATTATTAAAAATGCAGGTCAAGTGTGGATGACGACGGCAAGAGGTTGCGTGTTCGATCCCCGCTGTGGGACAAATATTAGCATGAAGAATTTTATAGCGGCTCGCTTTGCCCACCAATCTCTTTTTCTTTTCAATATTGATGACTTGCGGCCTGTGCTTCGTAGCTTCCAGAATTATTAATGTCTTATACAGGAGAGCCTTTATTTTATTTGGGTGTCTGAATTAAGCTGACGAATTTGCCTATAATGACATGTCTGAAGAAACCGAAAAAGGTTTACACACCTGAATAGTTTTGTTATAAAAACACGCGTCTAAAGCGGTTTTAGACAAAGTTGGGGCACTTCATGTCTACAGTTGCAAAACTTACATAGATAATGTTCTCGGAGAAGCGTTTCCTGAGATTATCGATAAAGGCAGCCTCTGATCGGTAGTCCTCCAACAGCACGAAGTCCTGAACGCCGACGCGGTCGCGGTGCTGCAGAGAATGCTCCATGTTGCCGGTCACAGACACTGGCCGCGCGAGGCTGGTGAAACAAAAAGAGAAGTCGTTGAGGAACATTTCAATTTGACCAACAATAGTTGTATGCGATAGTCATACTGGCCGCGCAAGCTTATGGGAAACAAGTATGAATTATAAATTTAATAAACCCCCGACCCCGTCTTATTGCGCCGAGGGGTTAGAATCTAACATAGCAAAGATCCACCCAGTTAAACTAGCTTTCTATTAAAAAAACCACGCCCGAATCGGTTACTCAGTTTGGGAATTACGATGCAACACTGTGGCAGACAGAATGACAGACAAACAGAGACGCAGACATCTCATTTTGCACCGGGGTTCAGAAGTGCAATATATAATCTTTATCTTAATTATAAGCCTAGGACGTCCACTGGACAAGGGCCAACCCCTATGGGGTTCAGAGCTCGAACTTATGCGGTATGCACCAAACGGCTCACAGCAATCGTTAGATAGGTCGTATTACCATGAAAAGGTAAGGAACATCCCATTACTATATAAGTGTAGAGGTTTAAATAGGCTCTGGAGAAATTTATCCGCAGTTTCTATTCGGTGAACACAGTTTTTACTAGTTGTTAGAATAGAATAGAATAGAATAGAAAAACGTTTATTTTGCATCACAAGTGTACAATGGCTTAGAAAAATGGGTATAAATTAATTAACAAATTTGTGAGCAAAAACGGTCACCACTCAGCATTGTGCTATAGTAGCATATTTATACTACTATAGCGCTGGTCTTCCGTGGTGCCATTTTTGTGTGTGCAGGGCAGCAACTGTGTTTACAATTACCTATCGATACACATTGCCAGTACATATAACCTTTCGGACTCGTTTAGGTACCTCCCTACTTACGAACTATTAAAACATACAAAACATGAAAATACACAATCATAAACAGTTAACAGACATAATTAAAATAGTTTTGAAAAATTAACAATTAAAAAAAAAAAAAAAAAAAAAAAAAAAAACTACTGTTACTAGTAGAGTCTATATGGATTCAACATTAATTTGTGCCAAATACTTATTATCATCAATATCTTTTTAAAGGATGGTAAACATCCCGTTTTAGTGAAAATAATGATAATATAATTGATCGAGCGAAGCGAGATCTCCAAATCAACTTGGGCAAATCGGCGTTGTATGTATGTATGTTTGTTTGTCCGTGGATAACTTTCGAAGCGTTGGTCCGATCATCGTGAAATTTGATTCGTAGGTAGGTAGAGATGGCATAATTTTGGTGTGACTAAATGAGCTAAAAATGTTGGGGGGTTGTTGAGATATTGGGGTTCAAGAGGGGTAAAAAAAATCAGAATGGAATTATCTGGTCAAATGACACGTTTATAAAAGGTTGGTTGATATAAGTAGATTTCGACCCCGTTTTTATTTTTAATTTAAACCTAGTAGTTTTTAAGTTATTAGCCATAATAAAAACTAAACTTTGACAAAATTCACAGGGTACACCAGCGACTCCACAGTGCTGAAATTTAGTATGCGTGTAGCATAAGTGACACAAATATAGGCAAAAGTCTGAAATCCAGAATAACTACCATTTGTACCTCAAAAAAGAATAACAAATCAACATGAACTGCCGTTTCCTGTAATTTGAATGAAACTGTAGGCCAAGTTATCTGGTATTGCATTTTGTGACACTATTTTGATAGTCAAAGATTACAAATAATATTTTTTTGTTTTAATCAGAGACTCGCGAGATATCAGTTCGGGGCGAACCACTAGTAGTTATAGAGTAGACTAAAACTCATATATCTCAAAATAAAATTACTAGCTACTGTTTCTTTTATCCTTATTGCGGCTATGATAACTTATTTCGTTCTTAGTACACTAGTAATCTCACCGTAGCTTAGCGATTCTAAACAAAAACACTTCACAGGAGTCCTTAAAATCATTGTAAGTGTAACCCATTGTGGAGCTCAATTTTAAGATTTAATACCACAAACTTCTCACATCTTCACTCCGTAAATTACATGAAAAATGAACTTTTAATTACATAGTTACTTATGATTTACTATATGAACTTTTAACATTTATTGACTTTTCCGTAATACTCGAGCTTATGTTAAAAGTAGAGTGCTTTCTATAACTTAACAGCTTGAATGAGAAATAAGTTGTGATAAGTTGTTGATAGACAACAAAGTCATTAGCCCTGTCATTATCTTAGTCACAGTTTGTAAACAACATCTCGAAGTACCTAGTCTAATGAGGGGTGTGAGAATCGTAAACTTAGATGATTCAGTTATAACATAAATTATATGCTATAAATTGAATATATCGATAATATCAATATATACTTTTTTAATAGGATTAAATGCTTTATTAACAGAAAGAATATACAATTATTTACATGACTAAAATACAGAAGAAACAGTTTGAATCATCTAAAGACCGTTGCAAATCATTTTTAGATAGCTCAACTGTTCCAGATCACTACCAGGCGGTAGTGTCTCCAAGACACTGGCTGCATTGCCCCGCTGAATTGCAATGTTTCTGCGTTGACCCAGATCAGCGCCAGCTCTCGGATCACACATCGCTTCGACCAGAGGCCCAGAAAGAAATGTGAAAACGCGATGGGCCCCGGTACCCCATGGACCCAGGGGCTCGACCCCAAATGGCTCTAATACGTAAGCTCTGTCGAGACTTTCATATTTGCGGCGCTTGAGATCTTCGACTGAAGTTGCCGCCGCACCGGTCCAACTGCTGTACCAGACAGATGAGATGGTGCAAGGATATCGACGCACGTAGCGTCCTACACCAAATGCCTACCCTTCTCCCAAGGTACAAGAGTCATAGCGTTAGGTCGCTTACCATCGTCACGTATCTGACCGTTCGGTTTGAGAACGGCTGGAACGTTGACGCTGCAAAAAGCCCGGCGTATGATATCATTAAGGCTAGCGTGACGGGAAAGAATACGATAACTCATGGTGACCAAGCTGTTCGACTGCCGAACCGTACTGGCACTGATGAGGGTGCAGCACCGCGCACCCATCCGTATATAAGTACAATATGTACTGGATAATAAAACAAAATACAATATACGCGATCCCTGTGCTCCAAGGCAACCACAGCTAATGAATGATGGACATTCTCGGATATCTTACTCAATACGAAGACCCGTGAAGATATTCCACAAGGAGTAGTTACAGGCAAGTTCAAACATTACGTTTGATAGGTACATGCCCATTTTTGCATTTTGGCATGTATCAAACGTGACAGGTTTCAAGCCAATCGCCGCTTATTAATACTATCAGTTTATTAATTCATTAAAAACATTATACAATTAATTACACGATGCATATTATTTAATTAAATTACACAAATATATTGCCACATTACTGTTATTTTATTATACCCTGTCTGTTATTTTTATGTGTATTTTATGTTTTTATGTTATTTTTGTTATTTACTTATTTCATGGTTTATTGTTGTATTTTATTTAATATGGACTAGGCCTTGTATGTTAGTGCTAGTCTGAAATAAATAAATTGAATTGAACTGAATAGTCCCTCTTGTCCGCGTATGTGTATGTATGTATGTGTATCTCTGTGTGTGTTGTTACTTTATAATAATTTTAATTTAAATTAATTCGACTTAATTTTGCTTTATTTAATTTTTTTTGATTTAATTTTATATTATTTGTTTTAATTTCATATTATTTGATTTAATTTGATTTGAGTTAGGTAATTTAATTTAATTTCCATTTCTATTTCTAACCTGTACCTATGAGTCAATGGCTTGAAATAAACAATTTTTATTGTTATTATAAATTATTTTTACCCCTTTGTAACAATTTGAAGGCACGTACACTGTGTTAGGTTTTATCACAAAACGGTGGCTACATAATACTAAATATCGTAATGGTATATGTATGAATGTCAACTTGGCATTTGTCGAAATATCAAGGCATTCGACTCATAATGTCATTTTTGTGACCATTTTGGGTTGACAATCCATTTGTCTTGGGCGGTTGTTTAGAACTGGGCACACTTTCTCAAAGCAAAACACCATATTGTATTGTATTGGTATTGTATCGTCCACAGCTGTTTACCTAATAATAAATGGTTTAGCATTATTATCGAACATCAGCATCACTATACGCCACAGGGCGTCCACTGCTGAACATAGGACTCCCATAAAATTTTCCTACAAACGATTTTGTGCAACAACCCAATGGCTCCAACTGTTATTAGGTCGTTCGTATTTTACGCTGCGCTTTCCAGTGCGAGGTCTGTCGAACCCACACCTAGGCAATAGGTCTACTGCGCTACAGAGGTCATCACTGATTGTTATTGGTTAAATTTATAGAAAGGCAAAGTCCAGCTGTATAGAAACTACTTCCTGGGGTTAGATCGTAGGCTAGAAAAACATATGTAATAGAAGGTCTATGTTACAAGACTGTCTATGTTTTCCTACATAAGTCTGAGTATGACACACTATGACACACTTTGAAATTGCATCAGATTATGTCTACATAGTACATACATTGAGTTTTGTGTTATAAATGTGAGAACTTATTAGACTAGCTAAAGACCGAGTTACCTAAGTATATCGATAAATTCAATGGTGCTTAAGTTCATATTTTTTCACACCACCTGCTCGAGAATGTCAAATTATGTCATGTAAACCTCACCGAAATATCAGTAGGTGATTAAATCCCTACGGCTGAGTCGGGAGTAAAGTAGTACTGAATTTCATTATGCCCTCGCGAGCATAATGTAGTTTGAATTTGGAACCTCATCTGTATTTAAATTTGAACCGAAAAGAGATCCACACGATGAGAAGTTATTCGTAAATCGAACTAACCTCTGCACAGAATGCACCAACCTATTTTTTGTTTTTATTGTCTTGCAGAAAGTGTGAAAAATAGATCTTCATGTCTAAAGCTGTCTGCATCTTGTATCTTGTATTCCTCTCTGCACTTAGGATTCTAGAACTCCCTCGTTCCTCTCGTGAGTTAACTCTAGAATCCTTCTTTATATTCGGGATTCAACATAGCGCCCGTGACGCAAGACACTGCTTTATCCCCTCGTTTAATAATCTACTATTTTTAGATAAATTTTAGCATTCACCTCTTTCTCCATATAAACTTTAACTATGAAAAATCTCACATGTCTCCGTGCGCTCAATAGGCTTAAAAAGTGGTACAAAGTTTTATCTTTACGTTTAAGGAGACTTATTTATTTTAAGCCTATACTGTCCTACCCAAGTTCTACCGCAAGACAAAGGCCTCCCTTCTGTCCTTCCAAATCTGTTCCTTGCTGCAGTGGGCCAGTCTGGAAGGTGCACATCCAAATCATTCCGCCATCTCCGTGGTGGTATGGAATGACTCATGTGCACCTTGTTTTTTGTAGTGTTTTTTAGTATAGTTCTGCTTTGCATTCCATGTATAGGCTACAGATAAGTCGCCTACGTCATCGCACCTAGTCATATCGTCACTAGGTCATGCCACATCCTTATTCAGTACTGCAATTAGCAATGACCCACTTGCTTTTTATTATATTTCCGAGCTTTTGAGGAAACAATGTTTTTAGACTGAGGATAAATAGTTAAACACAAGGACACAAGGGTATTGTAATTTTGATATAGCTGCAATTATCCTTACTAATATTAAAAACTTGCTGACCCATCCCGGCTTTGCACAGATTTCACAATAAAATATGTACAGCCAACCTCCCTTAAAGCCTTATTCTGACTGGAACATTTCAAAATAGAATATAGCCTAATGATAATACAAAAATCCTATAGAAAACAGCACTTTGTTGCTCCCGAATTTTCAAATTTTCCGAAAAATATATTTTATTCGCTTATAACCTTATTCGGACTATTAGAAACGTAAAACAAATACCTATCAATATTTGTCCAGGCATTCTTAAGTGATGCGCTTACCAAAGAACACATATTCATTGTTATTTTTATTCGAAAGTAACTCTGTGTCTGTTTGTTACGTTTTCAAGACTAATCGGCCGACCGATTTCGATGAAATGTGGTATATGCCTGGGATTGAGACATCGGCAAATTTAACCGACTGCGCAGAAGGTAATATTTTTATTGACAAACCAAGCGTGTTAAGCCGCGGGCGTCAGCTAATTAAAAATAAAGTTCATGTACCCAAGCCTCCATTTTAATTTAATGGGAAACTAATTACCTAATGATAGTATTTTTTGTAATTTTGGTAAGTACGCAGAAAGGTTCTCTAGTACCGGAACCAAGTACAGAAAAGCGCAGCGTACCACTGGATGAAAAGACGATGACAACGATCATTAAAATTGCTGGGACCCAGGCTGCGCAAGAGCGGTCGCTCTGGAAATTTATAGAGAGGTCTATGGGGGGTTCAGCAGTACTGTAGTCTTCAGATGGCTAATAGGTGTATAATTTTTCTCTAAAATTTTGTTTTTTTTTGTGTTTTTTTTATTTTAAATCTGATTCTTTTGTTTATGTTTTTTCCTCTGCAGGTTACTCCCCAGCAGCAGCAGGTAAAAACCCGTTACTCATCAGAATTATTCGTCAGAGGTTTGTCCTTCCTCGAAACCATTCTTCAACTTGACCCAAATCCGTTTGGGGTGAGGGTATGACCCCGGCGCCGCCGCCAATCGGCAGCACGCGATGTCATTCAGAGCTTTGGAAGGCTACTATTTGGATCCACTATACTTAGATCTACTAGAAGTATTAGTATATTGTGTATAACACTACTAGTTGTAGCCCACGCCTTCGTACGCGTTACACTACTAAATGTGTAGGTAACCTAGAAATAAAGGTAAACCCGTTGTTGTAACTTGACACACCTGATTTATGGCCTAAAAAGTAATATATTATGTGGTAATCTACGTTCATTCTAAATTTCATCAAAATAGGTTGAGCCGTTATGACTTGAATAAGTAACAAACAAACAAACATCCAAACTTTCGCATTTATAATATTAGTGTGATGTGATTTCATACCTATTTCTGCCGCCATTGCAGTGTTTCGGTTTGAAGGGTATGTTTGCAGGTGGAACTACAAGCACATAAGGCCTTACATCTGTATGGACGCAAGGCACTGCATCGTAGGGCACGTGTCTAAGGTGCGTGACCTACGAGGCAGTACTCTGTTATAGGCGATGGTTACCACTTAACATCAGGTAGGTCATAAGCTTGTTCCAACTCTGTTGGCGTTATCTCGCCCTCACATATTGCAGTAATAGATACTCATTCGTTCTTTCACATACCATGCAGGATTATAACAGTAATGTTTTAAAATTTTGTGGTTCAAATTGAAGTAATAATGCTACAAACTTGAAACAAAATGCTCCTGAAACCTGATGATTTTCTAAAAGATTGTGGTTGGCTCCCAGGTCGTATAAAAAAATTAGTACTTAAGTAGTTTGGTGTAAAAAAAACTAAAAAACCCTAGATTAGGTAGATTATGTAAGTGCCTACGTCAGTATCAGTAGACTTAACGCTTTTATAATAATCATTACAAAACCCACGGCAACGAAGCCAAGCTATGTAAGTTCTACAATATACCTACCAAATTACTTTTTTTTATCGTTGATAAAATATTGCCGATGCGATCCGGTAGGTAAGTTCCTATCATAAAGTTTTATATACCCGCAAAACATTTGCCAACTAGATGACACAACAATGAGTAACAAAGCAATGAAAGATTAGCAATAACTTGACGCCAAAGCGTGTCGAATTCGGATACCGTTTCACTATAGATTCACATCACATATCCTCTTTTTATTCACACGTGTCCAAAAAACTTAGCATACTTTGAACCATAAATCTGAATGTTAAGGTTGGAAATTGGTTAAATGAAGTTGTAGCTCTCGTGGTGACTATTTTGGTGGCGTTGTATCCAAAATTGTACGAAGTCAATCACCTTGGTTGCATTACAGATGTTTTCAACGCACGTATCGACTCTATCGGCGTATGCTATTTCCCATTTTGTTGGAGAAATTGCTAGTGTATAGTAATTTTGTTAGGGAATAGAACGTTGCCACTTAAGTACTTGGATGAAAATGAAATAAGGGATTATTAGTTAAAATTTAATGAGTAGATGAAAAGACCCAGGCTTTTATTACTGTCAAATTAATACAAGTATGCAGCCAGGGTCTTGGAGACACTTCCGCCTGGTAGTGATCTGGAGCAGTTAAGTTATCTTAGATCGTTTGCAACGGTCTTTAGATGATTCAACTGTTTGTTCTGTATTTTAGTCTTGTAAATGATTGTATATTCTTGCCGTTAATAAATGTATTTTTTATTAACCATCACGCCAATTTTACCAAAAACTGTAACAAACACCCGGGACTCGAAAAAAATGTGCAGATTCCTTTTCAAATTGAAGTGGTGTTTTTGTCATGAATCCCATCATCAGATCTGGACCAAATTTATAAAGGGATTATCCTTGATGTACCTTCTAACAAAAAGAATCATTGAAATCGGATAACGTGCTAAAAATATCACTGAACATACATAAAATAAACAACCGACTATTTGAAAAAATTCTCCTTTTTTAGAAGTTTGTTTTAAGCCTCTGGTGGCAGTATTGTGAACGACAATTCAGTATTTATTTATTCACCATTTGATTACATTAGATAATATTGGTATGTTTAAAATAAAATAAAAACGAACTGAAACTAGGCAGAACGTTGGAAAAAACAATTGGTTACATAGAGTAGATAATACTCACTCATTTAAGATCGAGTAGGCTTGCCCACCACGTATCTTCCTCTCAGCCCAGTAGATAAGTGATAATCCCTGTATAGGCAGTCTGATGCATTATATTTATAACAGACTTGCTGCCGCCCGCGGCTTCGCACGCGTGGTTGGTCAATAATAATAATAAATAAATATCGCTGGACATTTCACACAGCGCTATCTAGCCCCAAACTAAGCAGAGCTTGTACTATGGGAACCAGATAACTGATAGAATACTTACATACTTTTTTTTTTTGTAAATACATACTTATAATATATAGAAAAACACCCAGACACGGAATAAATATCTGTAGATCATGCAAACATTTGTTCCGCGGCAGGAATCGAACCCGCTACCTCCTGCGTCTCAGCCGGCTATATGCCCACTGCGCCACGGAGGCAGTCAAAAACATAAACCTCCGCAGTCGAGTAAAAACTAGCCTATGCCCGAATACGATCATAATCTATCTTATACTTAATTTAATCGAAATCGGTCCAGCTCTTTAGTCGTGAAAACGTAACAAACAGACAGACTGAGTTCGATGTTTTTTTTTAAAAACTTATAAAATAAATACACTTAAAAAACCTTAGACGGTTTGTCCTAAGCATACCACAAAGCATTCCTCCTTAGTAAATTAATTGCGTGTAGGAAATTCTCTTAAATCCACTGTTTCTTTTAATATCACCATGGATACTGCAAGTTTTTAAGTTGTATGTTCCCATCAAAACTAGTTTTCAAAAAACTAGACTCATCAAAAACAATTAAAATTATAGCAGCTATTTAAGGTCATCTGTACAGAATCCTGTACACACATGAGTTCTGAGCTACTTAAAACGAACTTGTACTAACTAAAGGCTGTTTCAATAAAAGAAGGCTATAAAGTTAATTCCCAGGCACTTTACGAGGTGTTAATTTGTAAACTTTCTTGCATTAGCATCTCATGAGTCAGTGCAAGCCAAATGCAGGTGTGGTCTGCCCTCAAAGGAGAAAGTACCATCTTGAGAATTTAGGGAGCGAACTCGTCAAGTTGGTTTGAGAAATTACCAATATTCATTACCCCAATACGTGAAAAAAATCCTTACTTATATTATAATTTTGAAAGTACGGTCTGTTTGTTACTTTTTACGACTAAATGGCTGGACCGATTTCGATTAAATTTGGTATACAGATAGATTATGACAGCGGTTGCTTTTTGCCCGACTGCGGAGGAGGGATATATTATTATTGACAAACCACGCGTGCGAAGCCGTGGGCGGCTCCGCTAGTAAATTACACTAATATTATAAATGTGAAAGTTTGGATGTTTGTTTGTTTGTTACTCAATTACGTCATAATGACTGAACTGATTTCGATGAAATTTGGTGTGTTGATAGATTATGACCTGGATTCAAAAATTAGCTTCTTTTTGTTGACAAACAACGCGTGCCTATGAATAAATGAATAAATGAATTAAAACACTTACACAAAAAAAGTGGCACCCCGGGAGTGCCGACAGAAGTGAAAACTTGAATAAAAGCAGACTACACTACAGATACAGAGGTGTTAATAACAGTCAGTGACAGGTGTCGGTAACAGTGTTTCAAGTTTAATGGTTTTTACCCACCTCAAAAAATGCTCAATGCGCCTAAAGAAGTATTCACTTCAAAAATAAACATTTCAGACAAAATAGAAGACACAAAGTAAATACCACAATGAGCGGTCTTATCGCTTTGAAGCGATTTTTTCCAGACAACCTTTGGGTCGAGAGGATTTAGTTCCTATGTTTCCTATGCCTGCCTATGTTTCAATCCGGGTCTCATCTATCTACGCGTATATACCAGATTTCATCGTAATCGGTTCAAATCAAAAACATTTATTTGTGACAATACCGTACGAACAAAACAAATACACACAGGCGATATATTATAAATAAAAAAGTAAAGAAACACGAACTTATCATAAAATACATACTTACTTATCAAACTAATATTATAAATGTGAAAGTTTGTATGTTTGTTTGTTACTCAATCACGTAGTAACGGCAGAACCGATTTCGATGAAATTTGGTATGTACGAGTATATAGATTATAACCTGGATTTCCACATAGACGACTTTTGTTGACAAACAATGCGTGCGAAGCCGCTGGCGGAAGCTCGTTAGACTATAACATTGCAGAGTGTGTCTCCTTATACCCCAAGCGAGTGTGACCTAAAGGCTCTAACTCAGTATATGCTCGGTTGCAATGCAATGGCTACCCAGCGCTGGTATTCCGTTATAGCCTCGTGATGATGATGAAAGATGTTCATCCGTTACGACCTAATTGAGTAGCAAATTAACATCCAAATTTTCGCATTTACAATATTAGCGTGATTTGATTATATGCTTGGGACAGGATTCATGAAGTTCTTGTAGGCTTGCAAATAAAAATACTAGATCGTGGAAAAAATATGTTTAATGGCTAAGGAGTCCAAGGTTTTTAAAGTTTAAAAAACTTGTTATAAACTAGCTACATCCGTCCAGAAATATGTAATATGTCCCCATGGCCCGACCGCTACTCGTGCTAATTATGGATCAATTTGAATACCGATGATGTTTTGAATATCAATCAATCGGATAGTCCTAGTTATGATGTCGTAAATTCTACTTTATTGATCGAGCAAAGCGAGATCTCTAAATCAACTTGGGCAAATTGGCATTGTATGTTTGTTTGTCCGAGGATAACTTTCGAAGCGTTGATCCGATCATCGTGAAATTTGTTATATACTCGTATGTACATAGGTAGGTAGTGATTGCACAATTTTGGTGTGACTGGTTGTTGAGGTATTAGGGTTTAAGAGGGGTAAAAAAAATGAAAATGAGACTATTAGGTCAAATGAGACGTCAAATAAAAGATCAATTAGCACATTTCGACCCAGTTTTTATTTTTAGTAGATTTTTGTAGTTATTAGCCATAATAAAAACTAAACTTTGACAAAATTCACAGGGTACACCAGTAACCCCCCAGTGCTGTTATTTGATATGCGTGTATCTTACTTAAATACTAAAAACAGAATAAAATAAATATTTAAATGGGGCTCCTATACAACAGATATGATTTTTTTGCCGTTTTCATAGATAATGTACGGAACCCTTCGTGCAAGTCCGACTCGCACTTGGCCGGTTTTTTTTATTTTTTTTGATAAGTAAATGAATACAATTACCATGAAATTACATGCATTTCGAGTTTACATATTACGAAGTAAGTAATCTGAAAACACGTGTAGAAACTTTATTTAGAAAACATAATTGCTATGGATTTCTTGCAAAGTTAATCTATAAACTAGCTTCCACCAGCGGCTTAGCACGCGTTGTTTGTCAATAAAAAGTAGCCTATGTTTTCCAGGTCATAATCTATCAACACACTTAATTTCATCGAAATTGGATCAGCTATTACGACGTGATTGAGTAACAAACAAACATCCAAACTTTCGCATTTATAATATTCGTGTGATATTCGCGAAAGACTTCAAGAAGCTCAATACCAATGAATGCTAACATTTTTATTTACCTAATTAAAAATATCGGAAGGTTTGAAGGGAAATACGGTTCGTAAGTAAATCTACATATTGTAAAACGTAAATTTCAGTAAGAAAATATACAAAAAAATAATTAAAAAAAAAACGGTTAATTTTGGGGTTTTACTGTCCACAATTTCCCTTCCGGCACTTGAAAGGCACGCTAAGGGGATTTGTGGACAATAAGGTCCGAAATCCCCTGCTCAGGGGAGTCTAAAGAGATTCTATACCTATAATAAAATTAAAGTGTCGGTGATTCCAAAATATTTCAAATTTTTAGTGATAACTACAGATAAATTGTACGATGTTCATGCGCCAGTTCGAGCGGTCAAGATAAAACATCTCCCTGCACCTTGGTTAACTGACCAGATACGAGCTGAAATGCGTAAGAAACTCGCTGCCAAGGTTAGATGTAAACGCAAGCCGTCTGACCAAAACAAGGAAAAATATGCTGAAGTTAGAAATCACTGCAATAGAGTGTGTAGGGATGCTCAACGCCGATAAATCCATGAATCTGTAGAAAATAATGATCCATCCAAAGTATGGAAGTTCTTACGGTCATTGGGAGTTGGGAAGTCACGTCAAGATAGTGTTCCCAAAGACTTGGATGTACATTCTTTAAATGTGCACTTCTCCGCTTCGTCCAATTTTGATGGGCTTAGTAAAACTCAAACGTTAAATTATCTTTCCTCTCTACCAACTCCCGACTTTTCACCATTTTTGTTTCGTCAATTTACTGATTGTGATGTTAAGAGGAGCATATCATCCATCTCATCTAACGCCGTTGGCAGTGATTGCGTTAGTAAAAGGATGATTACACCTATCCTTGATGAAATTGTCCACATCATTACCCACTTACTGAATTTCTCCATCAACACGGGAACCTATCCAAGTGCATGGAAGGAGGCTCAAATAACGCCTCTTCCCAAAAAACCTAACCCTGCGTCCTTTTCTGAATACCGTCCCATATCCATCCTCCCGTTCCTATCTAAAGTCCTAGAACGTCTTGTACACCAGTAACTTAGCCGTTTCCTTAACACAAACAGCCTCCTTAACCCTTTTCAATCCGGTTTTCGTCCAGGCCATAGCACCGTGTCTGCTCTCATCAAAATCACTGATGACATCAGGCATGGTATGGAAAACGGACTGGTCACTGTCCTTTCCCTCCTGGATTTCAGCAATGCGTTCAATAACGTTGATTTTGATATTCTCTTAGCTTTTCTTCGCTCTCTTAACATATCTTCAACAGTAATTAAATGGTTTCGTAGTTACCTGTTTGGACGCCGGCAACGTATCCGTATTGACGATACATATTCTTCTTGGTGTCAATTGAGTTCCGGTGTACCTCAGGGCGGCGTGTTATCTCCTCTTCTTTTTGCTATTTTTATAAATTCTATCTCCGAACAACTCACTTCGTCCTACCACCTCTATGCAGATGATTTGCAAATTTATACCCAAGCTCCTGTTGGGTGGTTAGGTGAAGCCATTAATGGCATAAACAATGATTTGCAGAATATACTACAATGGAGCAACTCATACGGGCTTAAAGTCAATCCATCAAAAACCCAAGTAATAGTAATAGGAAGCTCGCGGATGATTACTCAAATCGATTGGCTTGATCTCCCAAAGGTAAAATTTGACGGTACTTCAATAGAAATCAGCAAGGTAGTCAAAAATCTGGGGGTACTCATGGATAGTCACCTATCTTGGGGACCTCAACTAGCAGCGGTAAGCCGAAAGACCTTTGCTGCAGCTGCCTCTCTTAAACGGCTGCGAAACTTCCTTCCGACTTCCACCAAAATTGCACTTGCACAATCATTGTTGCATCCTATTCTCGACTATGCGGACGCCAGCTATCTTGATTTAACTGAAGATCAACTCAACAAGCTTGAGCGTCTCCAGAATTACTCTATTAGATTCATATTTGGCTTGCGCAAGTACGATGACATTTCAGAGTATCGCCACAGACTTAAGTGGTTTCCTATCCGTCTTCGCCGGAATGCGCACATCCTTTCCCTCCTTTACAGCATCCTTTTCATCCCTTCTACTCCGTCCTACCTCAAAGAACGCTTTGACTTTCTTCACCTTTCCAACTCTCGACCCTTACGTTCCTCTGAAACTCTTCAATTAAAAACTCCTCATCATACCTCAGTATTTTATAGTTCCTCTTTTACTTTGCAGGCTACCAGGCTCTGGAATGCCCTACCTGTCTCAATTCGTCACGCTAAATCTCTCCCTATCTTTAAAAACTTGGTCAGACAACACTATATGTCATCCATCGCTCACTAGACCACTTATTAATTTTATATTTTTATAATTTATATATGTAGGTATGACAACATATATTTTTATGTATTATAATATTAATATTTATGTAATTTTATGATTATATTATACATTATAATTATGCGTTTTATTTTATATTATCTATATTTTTTATAAATATACGTGTACTATTAATATCGGATTTACGCCGCCGTCCTTATTTTGTTCACATAGATCCTGTCCATCCAAAGGTTGCCTGGAAGAGATCGCTTTTAGCGATAAGGCCGCCCATTGTAGTGTATTTTCTTATAAATGATTGTATTTAAATGGTGTGCAATAAAGGAATTATCTATCTATCTATCTTTTGTTGGTTCTTTTGTTGGTATCTCAAATTAAATTTAAGTAATTTAAAACAATAATCTGGTCCTATCGACACTGCGGTAGATCGGAATATGGTGAAAGTAACGTCAGTGAGAAACGTTGGGAAACAATGATTGGGATTTGAACTACGGTTCGTAAACTTCGAGATTACTTATTGTGTAGCTGAGAAATAATGTGGCAATACTTGTTTATCTACAACTTTACATTCACATCTGTGACGGCGACAGAAATAGGCGCTGCTTAGTACTCGTATGATTATAACTCGTGCTAAAAAATCAAAACACTAGCACAGATTTAAGAGTAGAGTGTAGGGGCCGTCCATTAATTATGTGAAGTGTTCAGAAGGGGGAGGGGGTCTAGCCGAATCTCGCCCAATCTCACGTTGGGAAGAGGTCTCAGCTAATATCACGTAATTTTTTGAAGTAAAACTTTTTTACGCACGCTTGACTTGAGGAGGTAGCTGGTGAACGCGTGACGAGAGCGTTACGAAAAGTGTGATCGGGCGAGGCGAACGGAAGTTGAGAGAGATATAGTTTTACTTCAGTCGAGTGATCTAAAGCACACTCGTTTTTTTGTTTAATTTTACCCTGTAAATCTAGATTACGAGAGAAGCAATCTTGAAAAAATGAAGCTAATTGTGTTTTTTTAAATAAGCTCAACGCATTTACCCTATGAATACAAATTTTGAAAAATCTCACGTAAGATGAAAGGTCGAAATAAATCTCGCGACATCTCACCAGGGGGAGGAGGGGTCAAAAATCATCTAAAACTTCTCATGTAATGGATGCCCCACTTCCTAGTCGAGTCTATCAAACGGTCCATCGGCTTGGGAACTACGCCACTTACAGACACACAGAAGATATAGGCGTCAAATTATTATTATTATTATCAAATCATTTATTTCAGATTAAAATCCATGATTATCAATCAACACAAAATTAAATACACAACCAAAAAAAATATTACACGAATAAATTTATATTAAATTAAATTATAAATGTTATTATCATATTATATTATATTATGAATTAGATCAAATAATATATTATACTAGTTGACTCCGCGAACTTCGTACCGCCTTAGAATTAACTGTGTTGTGTGTTAACCTATTAGCTGAGTTAAATTCCGTTTTTTTTTTAGTTTTTTTACTCCAATGTCTTTTTCTGTGCACGTACGTACCCACTATAATCAACTATCTTCAAAGGGTTGCTGATCCGTTATTGACCGCCGTGCCGAGAGTGGAAAATGATTAAATTACTAATATCGCTATAAAATTGGTGATAGAAGGGTGAAAATTTAGGTTGTATATATTTTTTAATACCAAATCATAAAAAAAAAAATTTGTACAAAAAATACAAAAATAAATTTTAGTGTGGACCACCCTTATCACATAGGGGTATGAAAAATAGTTTAAGCCCTATTCTCAGACCTACCAAATATGCACAAAAAATTTCATAAGAATCGGTCAAGCCGTTTCGGAGGAGTTTTGTTACAAACACTGTGACACGAGAATTTTAATTAAACGAATATGATTTTTTTATTAGTTAGTTTTGCTAGTAACTGTTTGTCAGCATTACACAAAGATAACTGGAAGAGAATGCTATCTAGCATTAAGTTCGCCTACGTACAGATCATTTATATTTTTGCAATAGAGATTTTTTCATTCATTCATTAGTTTAAAGTGCCTCGGAAAATAATGTTGACAGGGCAATTAACATTGATAATTCACTTTCCTAAAATATCAATTATATTATCTTTACTATACCAATTTACATTGTGTCTTGAACATTAGGTAAGTAATCATAATGTTTTTTTTATAATGCTTGGGTTCAAGCTTACTAATCTTCTATAAAATGTTTTTTTATTAAAAAAAAGGTCCTAAGAACATTATAAATCAATTTATAACAATCCGCTGCTTCGCACGCGTTGTTTTTCAATAAAAACATTACCCTCCTTCCGCGCAGTTGGGTAAAAAGTAGCCTATGTTATATAAAGATAATGTAGCATTCTAATGGTGAAAGAATTGTTGATATCGGACCAGCAGTTTTTGAGTTTATTCGTTACAAACATACAAAAATACAAATCTTCCTTTACAACATTAGGATAGATTACCAACTTCCGATGTGTCTGGTTGCTGGCCTCGACCCAAGGTTGATATTTGAGCATTCTCTTCTTTTCTCAATAAACCACACTAATCGCAACATCACAAGGCGATCCGGTGGATTTTAGGTAATCTAGTCTCTGCATTTCAAATTATTTCGAAATGATGCAGACGAGTTCAAAACGTTTAGGAAAAAAACTATTTCAATAATCATAACCTAAAATAACATCATGATTTAGGTCGTATTAGGCATATTAGGTCGTCCACTCCTGAACAATCTGAACATAGGCATACTTCTATAGCGACCGATCCTGTGCGATACGCAACGGCTCCTTACCTTTATAAGGTCGTCATTCTAACAAAAATAGGTGAGACTTTTGCCTAGTGGAATAATAATAGGTTGAAAAAATTACAAAGTACCGGAATGTATGAGCGATTAGCCGATTAGATACGTACAGTGATGTTGTATACTACGTGTTTTGTTATGTACGACATTAAATGAAAACACGGGTAGGGCTAATAAAATAGGTAGTTATTTTCTAACACATTACTGTAAAAAAAATCAAGCAACCTTAATTTCAAGTCGTAAAATATTAATGAAACAGCCTGTATGAAATAGGTAAACAAATCACATTCATCTTGTAAGTAGGCACAAGCGGTATTGTCGCAAAGAAGCCGCCGTTTTTTAAAAATAATGTTTATTGGAAATATATCGATTACTGGATAAATATTTAAGATACCGGTATTAAACCCACCTCTAAAATCCGTTCCGGATGTGTGTTTTAAATTAATGGCGTGCACAGATTGTATATACCTCATCCAAAAGGGTATTCCAGTTCCTTGCATTTTTATTATTACGCTAAAACAATTGGATCTAGGAGATACAAGATTAGAGCTACATATATTCCCTTTAATTATTTTGAAACGTAAACGTATATGCTGTGACTCGCGAGCCAGCGAGGCGTACCATGTCACCCTAGATCGAGTCTAGGTAGAGCACACCAACCTACGGATAGTCATTGTAATCCGATCCAGTCTTACCTACCTTGACTTTACACAACAGGTACTTAAAGTAACTTGAGCTAAGGAAAATACCCTAGCTTCAATTCTGAATCAAGAATTGAAAACAGCCAACATTACAATCTAATTCCGTTACATCTACGCACTAATTCATGGCTAAATTAAAAACAAAATTACTCAAACATAACCTTAAAAAGAACAAAAACATTCTTCTTTAAAATAACTAAACCTTCTCCACCCAACGGTTGTCTGGAAGAAATCGCTTCAAAGGGATAACACCGCCCATTTACTTTGTGTTTTCTATTTTGTCTGTAATTTTTTGAATGGTGTACTATAAAGTGTTCATTCATTCATTCATTCTTCTCAATAAAAGAGAAGAAAATATAATTATAAAAACATTATAAAAACTTAGGTAACTTAGGTAATTGTGTAAAGTCAAGGTAGGTGCAGGCTATCAGGTTTTGTTTAGCAAAGTAATAAAAACCTGCCAAGTACCCAGAACAATTCCATAAAACCTGAAATATAACAAAGGACACTCGCAGTACAAGTTCTCTCAGTGGAACGGGGTCTTGGTAACTACGAGCATCACACTAATATTATAAATGCGAAAGTTTGGATGTTTGTTTATTTATTTGTTTGTTTGTTACTCAGTCACATCGTAACGGCTGAACGGATTTCGATGAAATTTAGTATGTACATAGATTATAACATGGATTAACACATAGGTTTCTTTTCATCCTATAAATCAGGTCGCATGGGATAAAAATGGGGTGTCAAGACAAGTTGCAACAGCGAGTTTAGCTTTATTTCTAGGTTACCTACACATTTAGTAGTGTAACGCGCACGAAGTCGCGGTCATGAGTTAGTTGTTCATAAAAATTACATAGGTACGAAGATCTATTATTAATTATTATTTAAATGAATAGTGGAATATAAATGTATAATGAGATATAATAGCTGTGAATATGACAAAAATTCTCAATAAATAAATATTCCTAAGTAACTTATTTTGTACAATTTTTTTTGAACGTGTTCAACTGTATTTTAGTTAAGTACGTTCTTGTTGTTGCAATTCCTAAAGGAATTGATAAATTTACACTTTAAAAGATAAACTATAAAATACATTCCACATCACATACACTAGGTTCACCCAAACACACAAACATACACACTTTAAATACGATCAAGCGATAGTTCAACAATATTGTAGTTCAAGGGGCTCAATTCAGTGCTATATTCTAATAAAATATGTTGTACTGACACAATTTTTTTTACTAGCCCGTACTGTCCCACTGCTGGGCAAAGGCCTCCCCCTCTTCTTTCCACTTATCACTTATCTAGAGCCAGATCCCGCCAGTCTCTTTGCAAGACGTCCAAGTCGTCGCTCCAGCGCTTTTTAGGCCTTCCTCGGCGTCGCTTTCCGTCTTTAGGAATCCATATGCTTGTGACCTTGGCCCACCTATCGGGTTGCATACGGGAGACCTAATCCACCCAGTCCCATTTCAGCCTAGCAGCCTTGATGCCCACGTCAGCGATGCCGATCTTCGAGCGCAGCCAGGAGTTTGGAATCCGGTCGATTCGCTTTACACCCAGAATGCTGCGCTCCATCGCTCTTTGGCAAACTCCTAGTTTGAACTTCTGAGACTTGGTCAGTGACCAAGACTGGGCACCGTAGGTTAGGACAGGCAGAATACATATGTCAATGAGTTGGCGTTTTAGTGATAAGGGAAGGTCACCCTTCATAAGTTCCTTCATGGTCCAGTAGCTTTTCCAGGTGTTGTCGACACGACGGCCGACTTCTTTGTCCTGCCTGTTTTCTTTTATTTTATACTTTTATTTATTTCTAAGTAGGTATATAGTAAACACGTGGCTACTTTGCCGCGTCTGATTATAAACGTTTAGCATTACATACATAATGTAGATTCAATTTAGTTTAAGTTCAGTACTATGTTAATTCGTTTATAATATACGGGAATGTAATTATGAATCTAAGTATTAATAAATAATAAAAAATATTTTTTATCGCGGTTTTACCTAGCGTACAAAAAGTAAGTGTGATGTATTGCCCTGTGAACGGGGTCCTTTAAAAAGCAGTTGTACAAAATAAACTGTAACGGACGATCAAAGACGGGGAAGGATCGAATCTAGATTTGAAATGTATTAGGTAGTTATAAGATCGAATCAGATTTAAATGTTAACAGGTAGCTAAGATTGTAACAGTTTAAACTTGTAAAGGTCAAAAGAGTGAGATAGCTACATGTAAGTCCCCGTCTAACTTTGCTGGAAACTTCGATGTATTAAGAATTGTATAACATGATTTGTGAAAGCGTGAATTACGATCCCCGCACCATGGCTAGGGCGAGGAGTAGTTTTGTATAAAGATAGACCGTTTTCAAGCAGAAATTTGTGATCATTCAAGAACGCGATTTATACCTTGTAAACTAGCAACTAAGAAGAAAAGTAAATACAGTCCACTTTTGCACAGTACCGAGTCTATCAATGAAGCCTGGGTAGGACCTCTACAAGTTTTGGTCCTCCGACCCGGATAAGCCGTTCCTGCGACGACCGGACCAGTTGTTCCTGCGGAGCCGACAAGACCCGCTCCACTGGATTTTGAAGAAATAGTTACATCGTATAACCACTGAAGAAACGGCGCGGGCTTGAAGATCACCCAACGGTGCGACGAGCATCGTTGTCAAGACCGGCGCAAGGGCACGGGGTGCCTGAAGATCACCCAACGGTGCGACGTGCGACGTTGTCAAGACCGGCGCAAGGGCACGGGGTGCCTGAAGATAAGCCCGCGTCCGTTGAAGACAGCCGAACGAGGACGTCACCCGAAGAGTGGAGACCCCCCACCCCCTCACGTGGCTGGTCCACGGCCCGTTTATTCCGGCCACCTAACGGTGCCAAACGGTCGGAATAGCGGGTAAACGCCTTAGGGCGGTTTTAGTGTTAGTGTTAGGGACCGCTAGGTAGGTAGGGGCATCAAGTGCTGAAGAAGATGACCACCAGGAGCCCACCAGTGACGAGGGGGAAGAAGGCTGCACTTCGCGTCTACGAAGACTACCCCGCGTCCCCGTCCGAACCCGCGCTTCCGAATGCTCCCGTTGAGCCACGACCCGCCGAAGCGGGACCCTCCTCCGCTCGCGTAGCGTCAGAGACGACCGCGCCCGCGCCCGCGACCGAGGTAGCACCGCGAGTGACCACACACGCCGAGCCCGAACGCCGGCGTGCCCCGTCCGTCCGCTCGCAACGCTCCACCGCCAGCGCGATGGCAAGGATCCGGCAAATTGAATTTGAAGCTGAAGAACGACTGGCCGAGATTAAGAGGCAAGAGCTCCATATTCAAGCGGAACTTATAAGGAAGAGGTTGATTGCCGAAGTCGCTACAATACGGGAAGAAGATGAACAAGAAAGCATCCAGGGCACGGGTGCACGGAACGGAGCCCTAGACACAGAACACAGAATAGAGGACTGGCTCCAACGCCATCATAAACGGGGGGAGCCAGAACAAGTGACGGATCAGGATACCAGGTATCTCTCATCGACCACGAGAGAACAGAATACGGAGCGGTATCCTCCGATTACGAACAATCGGGTCACTTTTGAACCACGAACACTGCGAGACAGATCACTCACGCCGGACCGAACGCGAGACAGAGGGATTGATCGATTAACGGAAGCCATAGAGAAGATGGCTCACCGTAGACCACCTCCGAGACAGACGTACGACCTACCTGTATTCGGAGGTGCTGCGGGGGATTGGCTACCGTTCAAGGCAGCCATGAAGGAATCGACGACCATCCACAAGATCTCATCGGCTGAGAATCTAGCGAGGCTTAGAACATGCCTGAAAGGCGAAGCCCGTCAAGCAGTGTCGGCTTTGTTATACACTGCAACCGAACCGGCAGTTATAATGAAGACTTTGGAGCAATGCTACGGTCGCCCAGAGATGATTATAGATAACGCGTTAGAAGAGATTAAGAAGCTACCGCGACTGGGCGCGACCGCAGGCGAATTGAACGCTTTCGCCATCAAACTACAGAACGTAGTAACCGCCATCTCTTGTATGGACCAACGCGGCTACCTGCAGAACCCGATGTTTGCGCGACAGGTAGCCGAGAAGTTGACACCGCACATCCGATCAAAATGGTGCGACTATGCGGAGGAATTTGGCAGCCGAAATGAACCAGAAATATTGACGCTGTCCCAGTTCCTGATGAGAGAGGCAGATCGCGCAATGCGATACGCGTATACAGCTACGCCTTCGCAGAGCACTTCAAAGGCTCGACCCATAGAGCAGCGACCCAGGGTGAACGAACGAAATCGTGGGTCGGTGTACGCTACACAGAACGCGGCATCGGAGGAGGAAGCCTCAACGAGACAGAACGCAGCAACGGACAAGAACGAGTGCCGTTGCTGCGGGGGCGACCATAGAACCGTCGAGTGTAGAAAGCTCACGGCGATGCCAGTAGACAAGAGATGGGAATGGGCCAAAGAGACAGGCATATGTTTTCGCTGTCTGAGCAGCAAACATAGACGCTTTATGTGCAAGAGCAAGCGATGCGGAGTGGGTGAATGCACACGTCCGCATCACGCACTGTTACATGCGCCGAAAATAAGGAACGAGGGTGCCAGTGAGCAGGGCCAGACCGAAGAATCAGCCATCACTGCATCTGCGCATGTAACAGCAAGGAATCAAGTCCTACTGAAGGTGTGTCCAGTCGTGATTAAGGGCAGTAACGGCATGGAAATGAATACGTATGCGTTACTGGACGAAGGATCAACGATAACTCTGATCGATGAAGAGATCGCCGCGATGATCGGAACGGAAGGCCCGACAAAAGCCTTGAACATCGTGGGGGCTACGACTAGTCAGAGGGAACCCGAGAGCCGGGTAGTGGATATCGTGATCCGAGGACACAAGTCGGACGCACATCGAATCACAGCGCGCACTGTGAAGAACCTGACCTTAGGAAATCAACTCGTCAGTACCGATGTGTTAAAATACGCGCATTTGAAGAAACTCCGTCCAGAAGCCGTGTGCTATGCGTCAGCGAAGCCACGCATACTCATCGGGGCCGACAACTGGCATCTTATTGTGACGAGGAAGCTTCTGACAGGGAAGAGAACCCAGCCAGCTGCATCACTAACGCAGCTGGGATGGGTAATCCATGGATCAATCCCCAGGAGCACAATAAGACAGCAGGAGACGGTACTACACGTCCATACGTGCCAAGGTGTCCAGAACGGACATACTTTGAACGACCAAGACGAGGAATTAAGCAAGCTCGTGAAAGCACACTTTGAGATAGATGCTTTGGGCGTTTCAATTAAAAGAAAGCCAAACGCAAAGGATGAGCGGGCTCAAAGCATTTTCGACAGAACAGCGAGACGAGTGAACGGTCGTTTTGAAGTGGGACTACCTTGGGCCAGCGATGAGATGAAGATGCCGCCCAGCTACGACATGGCCATACGACGCTTACATGGGATCGAACGTAAGATGGACAGATCGCCGGAGTTTAGAAGTGCATACACCGCGCAAGTGGAGAAGCTGCTAGAAAAGGGTTATGCAGAAAAGAGCGAGGAGGAACAGATTCAGAACGAACGTCTCTAGTTTCTCCCTCACTTCGCGGTGACAAACCCCAACAAGCCGGGGAAGTTTAGAATGGTTTTCGATGCAGCCGCGCGCGCTAATGGAACATGTCTCACTGACGCGCTGCTGGACGGACCAGATCTACTACAGACATTACATGGCGTCTTGTTTCGCTTCAGAACGAAGCCGATCGCGGTCACTGCGGACATTCGGGACATGTTCCTGAGGGTGACCATAAGACAAGAGGACCGTACAGCCCAACACTTTCTATGGCGCGGCGACAACCGAACAGATCCACCGCAGAAGTACACGATGAAGTCCATGATATTCGGAGCGAGAAGTTCTCCATTTCTGGCTCATAGCGTCAGGAACAGGAACGCGAAAGATCACGAGCGGACACACCCGCTAGCGTTTGACGCTATAACTCGGAACCACTACATAGACGACTGGGTGGACAGCTTTGAAACGGAAGAGATAGCCGCCAGAGCTATAGCACAAGTGCAAGAGGTGCATCAACAAGCGGGTTTTGAACTTGCAAGCTGGAGCGCAAACCGTGAAGGCTTACTGGATAGTATTACCCCGGAGAACCGAGCGCATGCACCAAAAGAGCTAGCGGCCAATGCACATGTATATGGAAATCATAAGGCTGAGCGGTAGGATCAACGCCGCTACAGTACCGGATCACCTGAAGGATCCACCTATTCTGGACGGAGCGCACCGCTTATCACGTCTACTGATCAGGCGGGAACATGAGAAGAATAAGCACGCGGGCAGAGAACAGATCGTGAACAATCTGCGCCAGCGATTTTGGATACTGCGGTTGCGTCCGGCGGTCAGAGCGGTTCTAACGATTGTACGCTGTGTAAGATAAGGAGAGCGAACCCAAGGAAGCCAGTAAAGGGCGACTTGCCGAAGATTCGCCTAGAGATGAACACGAGGCCGTTCACTAACTGCGGCATCGATTGTTTCGGCCCTATGTGGGTGGCGATCGGGCGGCGCCGTGAGAAGCGATGGGGTATGCTCTTTACGTGTCTGGTAACGAGAGCTATACACGTGGAGCTTATAGCGAGTCTCAGCACCGACTCCGCTATTATGGCTATCAGGCGAATGGCTGCCCGACGGGGGACTCCTCGTACAATCGTGTCAGACAATGGAACGAACTTCCACGGATCGGAAGTGGAACTAAGAAAGGCGTACGATGAGTGGCTCCCAGGCCTAAAAGAGTACGCACTCAAAGAGCGGATCGAGTGGCGGTACATCGACCCTGGTGCGCCAAACCAGGGGGGAGCCTGGGAGCGAATGATAAAAACGGTGAAGAGAGCCCTAGCCATCACTTTAAATGAACGTGCCCCGCGAGAAGAGGTGTTGAATACGCTAATAACAGAAATCGAGCACACCGTAAACTCGCGGCCTTTAACGCATGTACCCGTGGACCCAGAGGAAAAGGAAGCTTTAACGCCGAACCACTTTTTATTGGGGACGGCAGTAGGTTTGCCATATGTGGGAGACTGCGACGTAGCCGACAGAAGGACGTGGCGCGCCGCACAAGCTCTGGCAAACTCTTTTTGGAAGCGCTGGATCGACGAGTACTTGCCTACGTTGGCGCCGCGAGGTGACGTCAGAAGACAGCAAGGGAACATCAAAGAAGGGGACGTCGTCATAATCGCGGACGGTTTGCTACCTCGGAACGTATGGCCGCGGGGCCAGATCGAGCGCGTGATTACGGGTCCGGACGGAGTAGTTCGGAGCGCTGAGGTGCGGACGCGGGGAGGCGTTTTCCGGAGGCCAGTGAGAAGGTTGATCGTCCTCCCGATTGAATAAGAAGGCTGCGAGGATCTGCGCCGGGGGGAGACTGTAACGGACGATCAAAGACGGGGAAGGATCGAATCTAGATTTGAAATGTATTAGGTAGTTATAAGATCGAATCAGATTCAAATGTTAACAGGTAGCTAAGATTGTAACAGTTTAAACTTGTAAAGGTCAAAAGAGTGAGATAGCTACATGTAAGTCCCCGTCTAACTTTGCTGGAAACTTCGATGTATTAAGAATTGTATAACATGACTAGAGGTTGCGTTGTGCGCGAGCTGCTCGCAGCTCGCGTGTTTTTCTTTTAGTCGAAGAAGTAATTAAAGAGGATATCGAGCTGTTAAAAGCCATCAAAGAGGATATCCATGTGTAAGAAGCAGTCAAAGACGATATCGAACTGGAAGAAGCAATCAAATCAAAGAGGATTTCCAAGTGGGAGCAGCAATTAAAGAGGATATTGAAGTGAAAGGAGCAATCAAATAGGATATCGAAGTAGCAGAAACAATCAAAGAGGAAATTAAAGTTGAGTAAGCAATCAAAGAGGATACCGAGGTGGTAGAAGCGTTCTAAGAGGATGACGAAGTAAAAAAAGCAATCAAAGACGATATCGAAGTGGAAGAAACAGTCAAAGACGATATCGAAGTGGAAGAAGCAATCAAAGAGGATATCGAAGTGGAAGAAGCAATCAAGAGGATATCAAAGTTAAAGAAGCAATCAAAGAGGATACCAATGTGGAAGAAGCAATCAAAGAGGATATCGAATTGGAACAAGCAATCAAAGAGAAAAAAATTGGATGTTCCAAAATGATCATGATAATAGTTGTATAAAAAAAATTGAACGTTGCAAAAAAGATCATGATGAACGTTGCATAAAAAAAATCTGGACGTTCCAAAATTATCAGGATTGACGATGCATAATAAATGTATGTTGGAAAATGATAATGATCAAAAATTTGTACTAATATTTTGTCAAAGTTTGCTAGTGCTATCTCTTCCCGTTTAGAAGATACGAGCGATTAAAGTTTTGTAAGAAAAATCATAAATTTGTTGATTGGATATCGAAGTGGAAGAAACTATCAAAGAGAATGTTGAAGTGGAAGAAGCAATCAAATAGGATATCGAAGTGGCAGAAACAATCAAAGAGGAAATTGAAGTTGAGTAAGCAATCAAAGAGGATACCAAGGTGGTAGAAGCATTCAAAGAAGATGACGAAGTGAAAAAGCAATCAAAGACGATATCGAAATTGAAGAAGCAGTCAAAGACGATATCGAAGTGGGAGAAGCAATCAAAGAGGATATCGAAGTTAAAGAAGCAGTCAAAGATGATGTCGAAGTGGAAAAAACATTCAAAGAAGATGACGAAGTGAGAGAAGCATTCAAAAAGGATGTCAAGGATGACAATAAAAAAACAGTTCCACCAAAAATTTATACCAATATTTTGTACAAGTTTGCTAGGGCTATCTCTTCCCGTTTAGAAGATATGAGCGATTGAAGTTTTGTATGAAACACCACAATTTTGTAGAGCGCATAATAAAGTAACTGAAGCAATTAAAGAGGATATGAAGTAGAAGAAGCATTTTAAAAGGATAACGAAGTGGAACATGCAAAAATAGAAGATGTGGAGGCGGAAGAAACAATAAAAGAGGATGGCGAAGTGTAACAAGCAATCAAAGAGAATATTCGAATAGTGGATGTCGCATAATAAAAAAAAAAATTGACGTTCCAAAATGATCGTAGTGGATGAGGCATAAATAAAAAAAAATTGATGTTCCAAAATGATCACAGTGGATGTTGCATAATAAAAAAAAAATTGACGTTCCAAAAGTGATCATTGTGGATGAGACATAATTAAAAAAAAATTGACGTTCCAAAATGATCATTGCGGATTAGGCATAATTAAAAAAAATTGATGTTCCAAAATTATCACAGTGGATGTTGCATAATAAAAAAAAAGAAATTGACGTTCCAAAATGATCATTGTGGATGAGGCATAATTTAAAAAAAATGATTTTCCAAAATGATCACAAAGGATTTTGCATAATAAAAAAAAATGACGTTCCAAAAGTGATCATTGTGGATGAGGCATAATTAAAAAAAATTGATTTTCCAAAATGATTACAAAGGATTTTGCATAATAAAAAAAAATTGACGTTCCAAAAGTGATCATTGTGGATGAGGCATAATTAAAAAAAATTGATGTTCCAAAATGATCACAGTGGATTTTGCATAATAAAAAAAAAAAAAAATTGACGTTCCAAAAGTGATCATTGTGGATGAGGCACAATTAAAAAAAATTGATTTTCCAAAATGATCACAAAGGATTTTGCATAATAAAAAAAAATAAAAAATTGACGTTCCAAAAGTGATCATTGTGGATGAGGCACAATTAAAAAAAATTGATTTTCCAAAATGATCACAAAGGATTTTGCATAATAAAAAAAAAAAAAAATTGACGTTCCAAAAGTGATCATTGTGGATGAGGCATAATTAAAAAAAACTGATGTTCCTAAATAAACATGATGAACGTTGCTTACTAAAAAAAAAAAAATTGGATGTTCCAAAATGATGATGATGACCTTTGCAAAAACTATGAAAGTTGTCTCATGCCCCTCCACCAACATTATATAGAATCAAGCAAATTTACAGTAATTTTATAGTACACACAAGCCATGGGCTCCCTACAAAAACAGTATGAAAATTACGGCAAACGAAATATACGGTTTACGGTATTCATACAGAAATATTTTGTATGGGACAATTTTTTTTTTGTATGAAAGACAATTTTTTTTTCATAGAACCGGATATAAAAAAATGTCCTCTGCAACATTAGTTTTTGCACCAACGCTCTAAGACCTATACTTTCCGAGATACGAGGTCGATGGGAGCGAATGGGGGACAAAAGGGGTACTTTAGGATTTATTCCCAACTCACCGGAACTCCCTCTATACGATTCCACCAAACATTTTCACCCTACGAGGTGGCATCTGGGAGAACAAACATGTCAATGAGTCAATCAGTCAGTCAGTCAGTCAGTCAGTGGTAATCGAGCTTTATATAATATAACTAGAGGTTGCGTTGTGCGCGAGCTGCTCGCAGCTCGCGTGTTTTTCTTTTAGTCGAAGAAGTAATTAATGAGGGTATCGAGGTTGCGTTGTGCGCGAGCTGCTCGCAGCTCGCGAGGGTAATGTGTTGTTTGATAGAAATCCCCCCCTTCGTAACTCTGACAAAACCAAATCATATAAGGCTAAAACATGTATTTTAAGAAGGAACCTTAAAAATAAGTAAGTTGATTTAAGGATACTTCTACTTACAATTTTATAACTTACATAAACAATCAATAGTTTTGTATCATAATCAGCAAATTCGTGGATACTTACTTAATATTTATTAATTCTTTAATGATGCAATTAGGTATGTAAGAATGGCGAGACGGGTTAGTTTAATAAATCCCACCAGCTTTAACCATTCCAAAGTCTACTGTGCCCGTATTAGCAGTAGGCCGTTAGGGTGTTTCCCGCAGAGGCGTACAAGGTCAGTTAATATCTATAAATTAAACAATTGAGAAGTTGGTATATATATTTTATTATTTTCTACATTGGGTATACCTTATAATCATCATCATATCAGCAGCCACAGGAAGTAGACTGCTGAACATAATATGTCAAGTAAAAAAGTAATATGAACGTATTTTAATAATCCTTCTCATATATCTCTAGAGCAACCAATCTCATCTCTCTCAACAAACTAATGCTATTAAATTTGAATACTCATTGACAAATGAAATAGTTAATAGATTTGAATCAGTTGATAATTTTCATATTATCTTTGCTTGACTCGGCGTTCGCCACCATCCTCAATGAGCTGTAATGAGATGCCAGTCGCAGTCGTTCCAGTTGTTGTCTGTTCGAAAACAAAAAATATATGAGATGTGGTTTTTAATAAAATATTTAACGCGAGATACTTATATCAATATATAGGTTTTTAAATTTTCTTAATTTTTTTTCATCTATGTACACACCTCGCTGTATCAACTTATACACCGTACTTCTGGCAAATAAATATCATTTCATTTCACCTTATATTCAATAAAGAACATGTAGAACTCAACAAAAATAGAAACATTTGGGATTTATGCGCATATTTTTTGTAATAATATTTAATAGTCACATTATCCACACAAACTGACGTGACGGCCCTCCTGAATACCATGATTTTACGAAGTTAGCGTCGCCTATCTGCTACTCAGTGCATACGCTTTATAAAAACATAACATAATATTATAAGTATGTTTCTATGTTTGTTTGTTCATCAAGGGTAGGTATATTAAAATATCGAAAAAATTGTCGTAAAGTGTAAACAGCATGCCTGCCTATTTAGATAGGAAAACATGGTTTGTCTTCCTGTTGCAATACTCAGGGGCAGGGTTCATATGTGAAACAAACTATATACTACTTGTAATTAGTCCATTGAAAAGTTACATTTGGGGTTGCGTTTTTTAGAGGACGCAATTTTATTTTTTTGATGTATAGTGGCGGTCAGTGTAAAGCTAAAACCAAGTTTGGGGGATCGCCACCCTTGTCCCACGGCCGCCATCTTGAAAATAGGGGTTGAAATGGTTTTTACGATATATCTCTTAAACTATTAATTTGATAAAAAAAATTTTGTTAACATTTTTTGTTGCAAATTAAATTCTCTACAACTTTGGTCCAGTAACTTTTTGTAGTAGAACTATAAATAAAAAAGTTATAAGCGAAAATGTTCAGAAATTCGAGAAAAAAATTATATTTTTCGATATAACTTTTTTTTATCATTTTAGCTTTACACTGACCCCCCCTAAACATCAAAAAAATAAAATTGCGTCCTCTAAAAAACGCAAGGTAAGGCCTAAAAAATGTAACATTTCAATGGACTAAATAACTTTGTCACCATGTGAAAGCAACAAATGTATTGAGTAGTAGAGTTCCTTGTGAAAGGGCTCGCCCGGAAAGTACTACCATCATACCTATTTCTGCTGCCAAGCAGCATTACTGTGTTTCGGTATTAAGGTGATTGCTGGTGAAATTACTGGCATATGAGGCTTTACATCTGTATGTCTAAAGTTGATGGACGCAGGGTACTGCAACGTAGAGGTCTGTGACCTACGTTATAAGGCAGTTCTTTGTTAAAGGCGATGGTTACCACTTAACATCAGGTGGGCCATAAGCTTGTTTCATTACCAGGTAGCATTAAAAAACCCTGATTAGCATTTATGACTTGGATTTAAAAGTAAGCTACTTTTTAAAATCGACAGTGGAAGCTAGTTTATAAAATACATATTTTTATTACCTGGTTTCACTTCGGATGGTGTCTTAAATGATGCGCGTCGGTCAGTGTCCTTATCCAGTAGCCACTACTGGACTAAGAGGTAAGTAGGTGTTAGCATAGTAATATTGTTGTATTGTTTTGTAGTAATTTTGTGGTAGTATGCATGATTCGTTTTCAATGTTCCATCAGTATCAAAACAGTATTTCCTATCATTTTGGATTTCTTCTGCAATGCTCATTCTGTGTTTAAATGGACATTTCACTTCCACTATGCCTCACTATGGCATCATCTCCAACAATTCCGTCAGGTGATGCTACTAAAGCACCTGAGTTGTGAAGCCAAAACCCAGTCGGAGAGACTTTCTTCTGTGTTGCTTCCTCGAAGAGTTTTAAAGCCACCTCTTCATGAGTTATTCCCCACTGGATACTTTTAACACCATCCAGATTTAATGATGAAATAATGATGGAGGAAATCTGAAATAAACAGAATAAAGTATTGGTAGTGTTCCTTGCGACTCAGCATAACAAATGCAAAATTTGTGCAAATATGTACCTGTTACGCTGCACAGCAGCAATCACAATCCCAAAATTGCTTGCAGTAATGCAGCCTAGCCTTATTTCATGCCACAGAGGATTACATCTTTAATAATAATAAATATTGCTGGACATTTCACACAGCGCTATCTAGCCCCAAATTAAGCAGAGCTTGTACTATGGGAACCAGATAACTGATAGAATACTTACTTTTAAACATTTTTTTTTGTAAATACATACTTATAATATATAGAGAAACAGCCAGACCCGGAATAAATATCTGTAGATCATGCAAACATTTGTTCCGCAGCGGGGATCGAACCCGCTACCTCCTGCGTCTCAGGCGGCTATGCGCCCACTGCACCACGGAGGTCGTCAAATAGTGCCATGTGCTTTGCCCAATAGTGGCATGTGCAATGGCCAAAATCTCTTTGTGGGAAACCTTTATATTGTGCAGTATGTCGTTTTTACAGCAAAATATAGTACTTACTGATATCGCTAGTCAATTTTTCATTATACAATTAAAAATATTACGGCTTACCTCTGTTGAGTACTTCTTATTTTTCATTGATGCAAATATCTGTCCTCTCAGAATCTCCAAAGAACCATCATACATGACCTACCACTATCGTAACTCTTTTCACCTTTCTTGAATACAGAAATTTCGTTCTTAAATTGCTCTATGATTGTACCCAAACTTACAACCGCAGACATTTTATTTATTATGAAAAAGCTAAAATTACAAAAATCGCTCGTCGAAACCTGTTTGTTTTTACCCAAACGTCAAAATCCGCCATCTTGTTACGTCATACTTCCACAGTTCACTCGGTATGATACAGTGTAAATAATACAGTAAGTCAACCAGCTAGCGTGACTGTGTACATATAGTCACGTATGTAGGTACTTATCCGTTGTATATAAAGTAAAGTAAAAAGTAAAGTCTGCACATTGGCATACAAGAAGTTGAGGCACGACTTAGTGGTTTGTAAATTCTGATAGGTGTGACATAGTTGGTAAGTATTCATGTCTT
Source organism: Philereme transversata (assembly GCA_963924445.1). Classification (NCBI taxonomy): domain Eukaryota; kingdom Metazoa; phylum Arthropoda; class Insecta; order Lepidoptera; family Geometridae; genus Philereme; species Philereme transversata. Next base: position 26,996,101 of record OZ004345.1, read on the forward strand.
CATGAGATTGAGGGTTAGGCATATACTCATAATTCTTGGCTGAGCTCTTTAAGGTGTTTGATCAGGATACATTCGGACCTATTTCTCTCCAAGCACACTTTCAGAGGACGCACCTTACCAGTGAAAAATTGCCGAAATATCATCTCGCATCGGTTTTATGTTAGTTTCTAATATGGATATGAGCGCGGTTATTACCTGGTGACATTCACAGTCGCATTCTCTTTAGACAAATCCGGTTGTAAGAACCGCTTGGACCTACTGTTTTTTCTGTATTCTGTGGCGAACGGCGAACACTCATTGTGTCGTTTACGCCAAGTTCGGGCAATATCGGACAGCACGCACAGGTGCGAATATAGAAAAAAATGCAACTGTCTCTTTTACGTTCCTGATGATTGGAGACAAATCGTCGTAAATGAGTCACTCAAGTTATTGGAATATAAGCTTTTAGCTACTGATTTTAAGACTTTCTTTTGCGTGGTAGTAATTTGCGTAAATATTTTGTATGGGACAATTTTTTTTTTGTATGAAAGACAATTTTTTTTTCATGGATCCGGATATAAAAAAATGTCCTCAGCAACATTAGTTTTTGCACCAACGCTGTAAGACTTATACTTTCCGAGATACGAGGTGGATGGGAGCGAATGGGGGACAAAAGGGGTACTTTAGGATTTATTCCCAACTCACCGGAACTCCCTCTATACGATCCCACCAAACATTTCCCCCCTACGAGGTGGCATCTGGGAGAACAATGATGTCAATCAGTCAGTGAGTCAGTGGTAATCGAGCTTTATATAATATAACTAGAGGTTGCGTTGTGCGCGAGCTGCTCGCAGCTCGCGTGTTTTTCTTTTAGTCGAAGAAGTAATTAATGAGGGTATCGAGGTTGCGTTGTGCGCGAGCTGCTCGCAGCTCGCGAGGGTAATGTGTTGTTTGATAGAAATCCCCCCCTTCGTAACTCTGACAAAACCAAATCATATAAGGCTAAAACATGTATTTTAAGAAGGAACCTTAAAAATAAGTAAGTTGATTTAAGGATACTTCTACTTACAATTTTATAACTTACATAAACAATCAATAGTTTTGTATCATAATCAGCAAATTCGTGGATACTTACTTAATATTTATTAATTCTTTAATGATGCAATTAGGTATGTAAGAATGGCGAGACGGGTTAGTTTAATAAATCCCACCAGCTTTAACCATTCCAAAGTCTACTGTGCCCGTATTAGCAGTAGGCCGTTAGGGTGTTTCCCGCAGAGGCGTACAAGGTCAGTTAATATCTATAAATTAAACAATTGAGAAGTTGGTATATATATTTTATTATTTTCTACATTGGGTATACCTTATAATCATCATCATATCAGCAGCCACAGGAAGTAGACTGCTGAACATAATATGTCAAGTAAAAAAGTAATATGAACGTATTTTAATAATCCTTCTCATATATCTCTAGAGCAACCAATCTCATCTCTCTCAACAAACTAATGCTATTAAATTTGAATACTCATTGACAAATGAAATAGTTAATAGATTTGAATCAGTTGATAATTTTCATATTATCTTTGCTTGACTCGGCGTTCGCCACCATCCTCAATGAGCTGTAATGAGATGCCAGTCGCAGTCGTTCCAGTTGTTGTCTGTTCGAAAACAAAAAATATATGAGATGTGGTTTTTAATAAAATATTTAACGCGAGATACTTATATCAATATATAGGTTTTTAAATTTTCTTAATTTTTTTTCATCTATGTACACACCTCGCTGTATCAACTTATACACCGTACTTCTGGCAAATAAATATCATTTCATTTCACCTTATATTCAATAAAGAACATGTAGAACTCAACAAAAATAGAAACATTTGGGATTTATGCGCATATTTTTTGTAATAATATTTAATAGTCACATTATCCACACAAACTGACGTGACGGCCCTCCTGAATACCATGATTTTACGAAGTTAGCGTCGCCTATCTGCTACTCAGTGCATACGCTTTATAAAAACATAACATAATATTATAAGTATGTTTCTATGTTTGTTTGTTCATCAAGGGTAGGTATATTAAAATATCGAAAAAATTGTCGTAAAGTGTAAACAGCATGCCTGCCTATTTAGATAGGAAAACATGGTTTGTCTTCCTGTTGCAATACTCAGGGGCAGGGTTCATATGTGAAACAAACTATATACTACTTGTAATTAGTCCATTGAAAAGTTACATTTGGGGTTGCGTTTTTTAGAGGACGCAATTTTATTTTTTTGATGTATAGTGGCGGTCAGTGTAAAGCTAAAACCAAGTTTGGGGGATCGCCACCCTTGTCCCACGGCCGCCATCTTGAAAATAGGGGTTGAAATGGTTTTTACGATATATCTCTTAAACTATTAATTTGATAAAAAAAATTTTGTTAACATTTTTTGTTGCAAATTAAATTCTCTACAACTTTGGTCCAGTAACTTTTTGTAGTAGAACTATAAATAAAAAAGTTATAAGCGAAAATGTTCAGAAATTCGAGAAAAAAATTATATTTTTCGATATAACTTTTTTTTATCATTTTAGCTTTACACTGACCCCCCCTAAACATCAAAAAAATAAAATTGCGTCCTCTAAAAAACGCAAGGTAAGGCCTAAAAAATGTAACATTTCAATGGACTAAATAACTTTGTCACCATGTGAAAGCAACAAATGTATTGAGTAGTAGAGTTCCTTGTGAAAGGGCTCGCCCGGAAAGTACTACCATCATACCTATTTCTGCTGCCAAGCAGCATTACTGTGTTTCGGTATTAAGGTGATTGCTGGTGAAATTACTGGCATATGAGGCTTTACATCTGTATGTCTAAAGTTGATGGACGCAGGGTACTGCAACGTAGAGGTCTGTGACCTACGTTATAAGGCAGTTCTTTGTTAAAGGCGATGGTTACCACTTAACATCAGGTGGGCCATAAGCTTGTTTCATTACCAGGTAGCATTAAAAAACCCTGATTAGCATTTATGACTTGGATTTAAAAGTAAGCTACTTTTTAAAATCGACAGTGGAAGCTAGTTTATAAAATACATATTTTTATTACCTGGTTTCACTTCGGATGGTGTCTTAAATGATGCGCGTCGGTCAGTGTCCTTATCCAGTAGCCACTACTGGACTAAGAGGTAAGTAGGTGTTAGCATAGTAATATTGTTGTATTGTTTTGTAGTAATTTTGTGGTAGTATGCATGATTCGTTTTCAATGTTCCATCAGTATCAAAACAGTATTTCCTATCATTTTGGATTTCTTCTGCAATGCTCATTCTGTGTTTAAATGGACATTTCACTTCCACTATGCCTCACTATGGCATCATCTCCAACAATTCCGTCAGGTGATGCTACTAAAGCACCTGAGTTGTGAAGCCAAAACCCAGTCGGAGAGACTTTCTTCTGTGTTGCTTCCTCGAAGAGTTTTAAAGCCACCTCTTCATGAGTTATTCCCCACTGGATACTTTTAACACCATCCAGATTTAATGATGAAATAATGATGGAGGAAATCTGAAATAAACAGAATAAAGTATTGGTAGTGTTCCTTGCGACTCAGCATAACAAATGCAAAATTTGTGCAAATATGTACCTGTTACGCTGCACAGCAGCAATCACAATCCCAAAATTGCTTGCAGTAATGCAGCCTAGCCTTATTTCATGCCACAGAGGATTACATCTTTAATAATAATAAATATTGCTGGACATTTCACACAGCGCTATCTAGCCCCAAATTAAGCAGAGCTTGTACTATGGGAACCAGATAACTGATAGAATACTTACTTTTAAACATTTTTTTTTGTAAATACATACTTATAATATATAGAGAAACAGCCAGACCCGGAATAAATATCTGTAGATCATGCAAACATTTGTTCCGCAGCGGGGATCGAACCCGCTACCTCCTGCGTCTCAGGCGGCTATGCGCCCACTGCACCACGGAGGTCGTCAAATAGTGCCATGTGCTTTGCCCAATAGTGGCATGTGCAATGGCCAAAATCTCTTTGTGGGAAACCTTTATATTGTGCAGTATGTCGTTTTTACAGCAAAATATAGTACTTACTGATATCGCTAGTCAATTTTTCATTATACAATTAAAAATATTACGGCTTACCTCTGTTGAGTACTTCTTATTTTTCATTGATGCAAATATCTGTCCTCTCAGAATCTCCAAAGAACCATCATACATGACCTACCACTATCGTAACTCTTTTCACCTTTCTTGAATACAGAAATTTCGTTCTTAAATTGCTCTATGATTGTACCCAAACTTACAACCGCAGACATTTTATTTATTATGAAAAAGCTAAAATTACAAAAATCGCTCGTCGAAACCTGTTTGTTTTTACCCAAACGTCAAAATCCGCCATCTTGTTACGTCATACTTCCACAGTTCACTCGGTATGATACAGTGTAAATAATACAGTAAGTCAACCAGCTAGCGTGACTGTGTACATATAGTCACGTATGTAGGTACTTATCCGTTGTATATAAAGTAAAGTAAAAAGTAAAGTCTGCACATTGGCATACAAGAAGTTGAGGCACGACTTAGTGGTTTGTAAATTCTGATAGGTGTGACATAGTTGGTAAGTATTCATGTCTTCATGAGATTGAGGGTTAGGCATATACTCATAATTCTTGGCTGAGCTCTTTAAGGTGTTTGATCAGGATACATTCGGACCTATTTCTCTCCAAGCACACTTTCAGAGGACGCACCTTACCAGTGAAAAATTGCCGAAATATCATCTCGCATCGGTTTTATGTTAGTTTCTAATATGGATATGAGCGCGGTTATTACCTGGTGACATTCACAGTCGCATTCTCTTTAGACAAATCCGGTTGTAAGAACCGCTTGGACCTACTGTTTTTTCTGTATTCTGTGGCGAACGGCGAACACTCATTGTGTCGTTTACGCCAAGTTCGGGCAATATCGGACAGCACGCACAGGTGCGAATATAGAAAAAAATGCAACTGTCTCTTTTACGTTCCTGATGATTGGAGACAAATCGTCGTAAATGAGTCACTCAAGTTATTGGAATATAAGCTTTTAGCTACTGATTTTAAGACTTTCTTTTGCGTGGTAGTAATTTGCGTAAATATTTTGTATGGGACAATTTTTTTTTTGTATGAAAGACAATTTTTTTTTCATGGATCCGGATATAAAAAAATGTCCTCAGCAACATTAGTTTTTGCACCAACGCTGTAAGACTTATACTTTCCGAGATACGAGGTGGATGGGAGCGAATGGGGGACAAAAGGGGTACTTTAGGATTTATTCCCAACTCACCGGAACTCCCTCTATACGATCCCACCAAACATTTCCCCCCTACGAGGTGGCATCTGGGAGAACAATGATGTCAATCAGTCAGTGAGTCAGTGGTAATCGAGCTTTATATAATATAACTAGAGGTTGCGTAGTGCGCGAGTTGCACGCAACTCGCGTGTTTTTGTTTTTGTCGAAGAAGCAATCAAAGAGGATTTCGAGCTGTTATAAGCGATCAAAAAGGATATCCATGTGTAAGAAGCAGTCAAAGACGATATCGAAATGGAAGAAGTAATCAAATCAAAGAAGATATCCAAATGGAAGCAGCAATCAAATATGATTTCGAAGTGCAAGAAGCAATCAAACAGGATATTGAAGTGAAAGCAGCAATCAAATAGGATATCGAATCAGCAGAAACTATTAAAGAGGAAATTGAAGTTGAGTAAGCAATCAAAGAGGATACCGAGGTGGTAGAAGCATTCTAAGATGACGAAGTGAAAAAAGCAATCAAAGACGATATCGAAGTGGAAGAAGCAATCAAAGAAGGTATCGAAGTGGAAGAAGCAATCTTAGAGGATATCGAAGTGGAAGAAGCAATCAAAGATGATATCGAAGTGGAAGAAGCAATCAAAGAGGATATTGAAGTGAAAGAAGCAATCAAATAGGATATCGAAGTAGCAGAAACAATCAAAGAGGAAATTAAAGTTGAGGAAGAAATCAAAGAGGATACCAAGGTGGTAGAAGCATTCTAAGAGGATGACGAAGTAAAAAAAGCAATCAAAGACGATATCGAAGTGGAAGAAGCAATCCAATGGATATTGAAGATGAAGAAGGAATAAAAGAGGATATCGAAGCGGAACAAGCAATCGTAGAGGATATCAAAGTTAAAGAAGCAATCAAAGAGAAAAAAATTGGATGTTCCAAAATGATCATGATAATGGTTGTATAAAAAAAATTGAACGTTGCAAAAAAGATCATGATGAACGTTGCATAAAAAAAATCTGGACGTTCCAAAATGATCATGATTGACGTTGCATAATATAAATGTATGTTGCAAAATGATAATGATCAAAAATTTGTACTAATATTTTGTCAAAGTTTGCTAGTGCTATCTCTTCCCGTTTAGAAGATACGAGCGATTAAAGTTTTGTAAGAAAAATCATAAATTTGTTGATTGGATATCGAAGTGGAAGAAACTATCAAAGAGAATGTTGAAGTGGAAGAAGCAATCAAATAGGATATCGAAGTGGCAGAAACAATCAAAGAGGAAATTGAAGTTGAGTAAGCAATCAAAGAGGATACCGAGGCGGTAGAAGCATTCAAAGAAGATGACGAAGTGAAAAAAGCAATCAAAGACGATATCGAAATGGAAGAAGCAGTCAAAGACGATATCGAAGAGGGAGAAACAATCAAAGAGGAAATTGAAGTTGAGTAAGCAATCAAAGAGGATACCGAGGTGGTAGAAGCATTCAAAGAAGATGACGAAGTGAAAAAAGCAATCAAAGACGATATCGAAATGGAAGAAGCAGTCAAAGACGATATCGAAGTGGGAGAAGCAATCAAAGAGGATATCGAAGTTAAAGAAGCAGTCAAAGATGATGTCGAAGTGGAAAAAACATTCAAAGAAGATGACGAAGTGAGAGAAGCATTCAAAAAGGATGTCAAGGATGACAATAAAAAAACAGTTCCACCAAAAATTTACACCAATATTTTGTACAAGTTTGCTAGGGCTAGCTCTTCCCGTTTAGAAGATATGAGCGATTGAAGTTTTGTATGAAACACCACAATTTTGTAGAGCGCATAATGAAGTAACTGAAGCAATTAAAGAGGATATGAAGTAGAAGAAGCATTTTAAAAGGATAACGAAGTGGAACATGCAAAAATAGAAGATGTGGAGGCGGAAGAAACAATAAAAGAGGATGACGAAGTGTAACAAGCAATCAAAGAGAATGTTCGAATAGTGGATGTCGCATAATAAAAAAAAATTGACGTTCAAAAATGATCATAGTGGATGAAGCATATATAAAAAAAAATTGATGTTCCAAAATGATCACAGTGGATGTTGCATAATAAAAAAAAAATTGACGTTCCAAAAGTGATCATTGTGGATGAGGCATAATTTAAAAAAAAATTGACGTTCCAAAATGATCATTGCTGATGAGGCATAATTAAAAAAAATTGATGTTCCAAAATTATCACAGTGGATGTTGCATAATAAAAAAAAAGAAATTGACGTTCCAAAATAATCATTGTGGATGAGGCATAATTTAAAAAAAATGATTTTCCAAAATGATCACAAAGGATTTTGCATAATAAAAAAATTGACGTTCCAAAGTGATCATTGTGAATGAGGCATAATTAAAAAAAATGATGTACCAAAATATCACAGTGGATGTTGCATAATAAAAAAAAAAAAATTGACGTTCCAAAGTGATCATAGTGGATGAGGCATAATTGAAAAAAATGATGTTCCAAAATGATCACAGTGGATGATGCATAATCAAAAAAAAATAATTGACGTTCTGATCATTGTGGATGAGGCATAATAAAAAAAATGATGTACCAAAATGATCACAGTGGATGTTGCATAATACAAAAAAAAAAAAATAATTGACGTTCCAAAGTGATCATTGTGGATGAGGCATAATTAAAAAAAATGATGTTCCAAAATGATCACAGTGGATGATGCATAATAAAAAAAAATAATTGACGTTCCAAAGTGATCATTGTGGATGAGGCATAATTAAAAAAAATTATGTGTTGCATAATAAAAAAAAAATTGACGTTCCAAAGTGATCATTGTGGATGAGGCGTAATTAAAAAAATGATGTACCAAAATGATCACAGTGGATGTTGCATAATAAAAAAAAAAAATTGACGTTCCAAAGTGATCATTGTGGATGAGGCATAATTAAAAAAAATGATGTACCAAAATGATCACAGTGGATGTTGCATAATAAAAAAAAATTGACGTTCCAAAGTGATCATTGTGAATGAGGCATAATTAAAAAAAATGATGTACCAAAATATCACAGTGGATGTTGCATAATAAAAAAAAAAATTGACGTTCCAAAGTGATCATAGTGGATGAGGCATAATTGAAAAAAATGATGTTCCAAAATGATCACAGTGGATGATGCATAATAAAAAATAAAATAATTGACGTTCCAAAGTGATCATTGTGGATGAGGCATAATTAAAAAAAATGATGTACCAAAATGATCACAGTGGATGTTGCATAATAAAAAAAAAAAATAATTGACGTTCCAAAGTGATCATTGTGGATGAGGCATAATTAAAAAAATGTGGATGTTCCAAAATAAACATGATGAACGTTGCATACTAAAAAAAAAAAAAAAAATGGATGTTCCAAAATGATGATGATGACCTTTGCAAAAACTATGAAAGTTATCTCATGCCCCTCCACCACCATTATATAGATTCAAGCAAATTTACAGTAATTTTATAGTACACACAAGCCGTGGGCTCCTTACAAAAACAGAATGAAAATTACGGCAAACGAAATATACGGTTTACGGTATTCATACAGAAATATTTTGTATGGGACAATTTTTTTTTTGTATGAAAGACATTTTTTTTTTCATGGATCCGGATATAAAAAAATGTCCTCAGCAACATTAGTTTTTGCACCAACGCTCTAAGACCTATACTTTCCGAGATACGAGGTGGATGGGAGCGAATGGGGGACAAAAGGGGTACTTTAGGATTTATTCCCAACTCACCGGAACTCCCTCTATACGATCCCACCAAACATTTCCCCCCTACGAGGTGGCATCTGGGAGAACAATGATGTCAATCAGTCAGTGAGTCAGTGGTAATCGAGCTTTATATAATATAATTTGTGAAAGCGTGAATTACGATCCCCGCACCATGGCTAGGGCGAGGAGTAGTTTTGTATAAAGATAGACCGTTTTCAAGCAGAAATTTGTGATCATTCAAGAACGCGATTTATACCTTGTAAACTAGCAACTAAGAAGAAAAGTAAATACAGTCCACTTTTGCACAGTACCGAGTCTATCAATGAAGCCTGGGTAGGACCTCTACATAAACACTCTTCAAAGAAGGATCTTCATAGGTTGTTGACTCCATTACTCATTGGCTAATAAATCTACTTTTCGAGCAAACGGTATATGATTTACGAGCTATTAACTATAACTTGTGTTGTTAAGTTATTAATATTTTATTATCGCTTAACTGTAAAACTGAAATAAATATTAAATTATGAGTAGTGGTTCGCCTCGAACTGAGATCTCGCGACTCTCCCATAAAAACAAAAAAATATGATTTGTAATCTTTGACTATCAGAATGCTACGAAATGCATAACCATCTAACTTGACAAATTCATTCAAATTACAGGTAAAGGGAGTTCATTTTAATTGGTTACTTTTTTTGGGGAAGAAATTGCAGTTATTCTGGATTTCAGACTTTTCCCTATATTTGTGTCATTAAAGCTACACGGATACCAAATTTCAGCACTGTGGGATCACTGGTGTACCCTGGGAATTTAGTAAAAGTTCAGTTTTTAGTATGGCTAATAACTTAAAAACTACAAAGTTTAAACTAAAAATAAAAACGGGGTCGAAATGTACTCGCAAAGACGTTTTATTAGACGTGCCACTTAACCGGATAGTACCATTCTGTTTTTTTTATCCCTCTTGAACCCCAATATCTCAACAACCCCATCATATTTTTAATTCATTTAGTCACACTAAAATTGTGCCATCACCTATATACCAAATTTCACGATAATCGGATAAACAAACATACATACATACAACGCCGATTTGCCCAAGTTAATTTGGAGATCTTGCTTCGCTCGAACAATTAAATATGGGATTGAACACGTACATACCACGTTATTTGTGTTACGTACGAGTTACGACCGATAATGTTTCGGTTAAATGCAGTCCGGAGCGGATCGCACTCACGCCCTGATGAAGGTTAACGAATTGAATCGATAACTTTGACGGTCATAACGCCGATAAAACGGTACGTAATAGATCCCACATTTATAATACTGATTAAAGTGATCACAATCATAAACTGAAACTTCTAACTAGATAACTTTAACGATTTGTCACAGACCTATCTATCTATCTTAAAATCCAGATTAAGGTAACGGCACAGGCGGCGTATTAATCACGCGCCCTAAAAATATATAAATAGCTAGCAGAAGCCAGCGGCTTCGCACGCGTTGTTTCTCAATAAAAAGTAGCCTATGTTTGAATCCAGATCATAATCCATCAACACACCAAATTTCATCAAAATTGGTTCAGCCATTATGACGTGATTGAGTAATAAACAAACATCCAAACTTTTACATTTATAATAATAGTGTGATTTGTAACGCCAATGATTAGATTGGTCATCAGTGATAGTTAATTTCTGTTATAAAAAAATCTTTTTGTACTACAATAACTAGTATTTGAAATTACTTAAATCTAAAGCCATTTCTTAATCCTGCTCAGTGCCATAAATAACCGTTTTACAGAAACCAGCTGAAAATTGAGGTTTTCCCATTAGGCTACGACATGGCACGCTTCAAGAGAAATGTAAAGAGGTTTGTACAGGGTAAGGAACGCATCGACAATACCCGGGTGTTGCCGGTGTCAATAGGCGACGGTGACCGCTTACCATCAGGTGGGCCGTAGGCCTGTTTCCCCACAAATAACATAAAAAAATAAGATTAAAGATTTATTTATTTGATAGAACATGGGTAGAATTACACAGGTTATACAGATGTTACAAAATTATATAGTTTCATATTCAGCCATAGTCGCGTGCAAATTACAGCTGGTATGTCGGACATTAACCTAGCTAGAGGCTTCATTAACGATGTCACCATCATTAGCCGAATCCTTGCAAGTTTCAATCGATTCTTGTCTCTTAGCCTTGTAAATTCAAATTTTCTTATCTACTAACGTAAATAAGAAAAACTGTTAGAACTAGTCATCAACCCTGTTTTAGGAGTTAGACCGTCTCAAGAATAAATAAATAATGCTGGACATTTCACACAGCGATATCTAGACCATTTTTTTTCTTTATACGTTATAGATCTTCGTTTGACCACAATCTCACCTGGTGGTAAGCGATGATGTGGTCTAAGATGAAGCACGAAGGTCTAGAAGAAACCTATTCACTCTTACCTTAAAGAGACCCGGATTGTATTCTTTAGGAAAAACAGATGACGGCAAAGTATTCTGTAGCTTAGCTGTACGCATCAAGAACGTAGAACCAAAACGGTGTGTGCAAATGGGTAGTATATCAACTAGGTACGGATGGTACTGAGCCGTGCGCCTGCTTGTCCTTTGGTGGAATCACATCGTAAAGTTCCTGGGCACATTCCCCGAAATGTATTCTGTAAAATATCGATATGCTTGCAACTTTATGGCGGTGTTCAAAACTTTGGGTCTTAGTCTCCGCCATATATTGCTCACCTACGCCTACCTAGCTTAAAAGACCTACGTTCTATCGAGTCTAAGGTAGTGAGCTGGTCTTTGGCCGAACCATCCCAAAGGTGGCAGCAGTATTCCATACCAGACCGGACTTGTGCTTTGTAAAGACTAAGAAGCTATCCTGGTGTAAAGTATCTCCTAACCTTGTTAAGGATGCCCAGCTTCATGGCAGCTATTTTAGCCTTAGACTCGATGTATGAGCTAAAGTTGAGAGTAGGCGTGAGCAAAACCCCTAGAAGCTCGAGGTGAAACCTTAACTAAGCAAAGGTATTATGAGATCCAGATTTTTTTTTATATAAATTATAGGCTAGCGTTTGACCACTATCTCGCCTGATGGTAAGCGATGATGCAGTCTACGATGGTACACGCTTGCCTAGAAAAAACCTATTCACTCGTGACTTGAAGATCCCTAGGTTGTAGTTATCAGGAAACACAGACTCAGGCAAGGCGTTCCACTCCTTGGCGGTGCGCATAATAAAGGTGGAAGAGTACCGCTTTGTGCGTATGGGAGGTATAGCGGTGGCGCTTCGCAGAGCGTCTGATAACTGATAGAACACTATTTTTTCTGTTTTTTTACTCTTATTTTGTGATAAGTAGGCATTGTTTATCTTTTATAATAAGTAAAGGTAATTCTAGTAGCATTGACCTGGTAAATGTTCGGAGATTGTAATTAGTGAAGTTATCGTTAGCCTAGCAACAGAGGTCAAGACAATCACGCACGACAATCTAGGTGCGGATAACAATCGACTTTATTCAAATTAAAATTATGATCGAATCGCAGTGTCTGTCAGTGGAACATTTTTATATTATATAACCTATGACGTCCCACTGTTGGTCAAGGGTCTCTCCCACATCCCTCGAATCATCTCTGTTCTTTCCTTACCCCCACTATCCTCTCTAAAAGGCATCCAGACCGACTTGCTAAATCTATATCTCTGCCAACTTTACTTAACTCAATAAATTATAAAATTTTAATTCTATATTCATTTATTATTCAAATCACATGAATCACTTTGAAAGGCTGCCTCGTAATTTGTAATATGAGAGATAGTTGATTGAAGTTATTTTACGAAAATTGGTGGTAGGTTCTGACTTTGCTGGAATTAGGTAGTAGTTAGTTGCAAGGGCGTAGCCAGCCTCTCCCTAATATTCAAAACTCAAACTCTCCTTATTTTAATATTATATTGAAATAAGGAGGCGAGGATATAAATGATTACATTAATATTTTATTTATTTATGCAAACATTTTTATCGCTTGCCGATTAGATGAACGATGATCAACCTTCCGTTATTTTTACATTTTACATTTTTTTTCATATTATGAATTGTACTGTCATTTCATGCACATTTTTGTGGTTATCTTTTTTTAAACTAACCCCGTTACCAAGCCTGGCTGTGCCCGTGGTTAGTTGCCGGCAAGCGTAGCGAAATCGTCGGCTCGGTTGTAAGTGGCCTCTATGGGAATCCTCAAATCCAAACTCTATAAACACTTCATCTCTCTTCAAGATACCCAACAAAATTTTGCACTTTATGTAGGTATATATATGTATTTCGTTTATTATTATTATTATTTATATGTGTTTATTATTATATTATTATTAATTTTTGTAATTTTATTTTATAATACCTAAGCTAAAGTTTGTTTAGGTACCTTTCTATTTTCTGGCATTATCACTTTATCCACACTACACAAAGGTTAGCTGGACGAAAATGCTAATTAGCATTAAGTTCGCCTTTGACGACCTCCGTGGCACAGTGGGCGTATAGCTGGCTGAGACGCAGGAGGTAGCGGGTTCGATTCCCGCCGCGGAACTAATGTTTGCATGATCTACAGATCACAGTATCCGATCAGATACAGTTCTATGTCTGGGTGTTTTTCTATATATTATAAGTATGTATTTACAAAAAAAAAGTATATAAGTATTCTATCAGTTATCTGGTTCCCATAGTACCAGCTCTGCTTAGTTTGGGGCTAGATAGCGCTGTGTGAAATGTCCAGCAATATTATATTATTATATTATATGTATTATTTTATTAGCGCAATAAAGAATTTTCTAATCTAATCTAATCTAAGTGGTAACTGGATGAGAAGAGCCGAAGATCAGTCCACTGCCGGGCACCAGTCCAGCAGTATACTGATACAGTTAGATAATGAAGTCTCTAAGTATTCGTTTGGATTAGCATCCACAATCATTAAAGTTACGAAGCATAACATAAACACAACAACTACACTACTAGGCACAAAGTGTCTATATTTCCTTTCAAATTTTCTTAGGCTGAGATAAATAGTACTTGATCCTAACCTAACCCACAATTAGGTACAGGCATATGAAACGTTTGTCTGGGTCGTTGTCATTCATCCGGACAAACACATTATTTAGCCCGGAGGAGCTAACAATTATCATCACTAAGAATATCCTACAGTTTCTAATAGTTGTAGGGCTTAGTGGTGAACTTTGAACGCCCCCATGAACTAGCGGCGACATAAACAGAAGTGGCGATCACAATCGGCCTCGTAACCGCAGTGGTATTATAGGCGCAAAAACAAATTAAAAGAATAGGCATTGGTAACCGCTTAACATCAGGTGGGTCATGTAGCCCGGGAGTTATGATGAATTTGGAAATGGTATTTTAAATCATTAAAAAATAGTACTATAACTTTGTAGGAAATATGGAATCGAAAGTCGGGAAGGGTGTTTGCGGTTATTTCGCTAAAGCGCAGTATAGAATATTTGCAATAAAAAAACTTTAGGTGACTTGGAATTATTCGTTTTTTAAGTTTAGCACTTAGGTATAAAATCCAGGAATAATAAACTAATAAAACCTTAGACTTGTAGGCCGGTTTCGAAGACCCGACTGCCGGCTGAAGAACATTTGCAAAAAAAAACCATTACTGTCGTAGCTTCTACTATCCTTACAACGCGTGTTTTGACACTTGTATGAGCGTGACAGGGACATTGGATTAGCTAACCACTGGTTGAGTGTCGTTTATTTACCTCGGCCTAAGGCTCTATAAGCTTACTGTCACGTAGCATTCGAGGATGCATGACATCATTGTGTGGGATGTGTGACTCAGTTCTTGAGCAGTTTGGGACCCGAATTTTATGGTAGGTTAATGACATTGTACCCTCATATTATTTTGGTAACCTTGAAAACAAGTACAGGTGGATTTTATACGTACTATATCTACATGTTAAGGTGCGGCTACCCGACCAGCCCGCGGCTTCGCACGCGTGGTTTGTCTATAAAAACATTACCCTCCTCGCAGTCGAATATAAAGTAGCCTATCTCTCAATCCCTATCGTAATCTATGTATTTACCAAATTTCATCAAAATTGATCCAGCCGTTTAGTCGTGAAAACGTAAGACAGATATATTGACAGAATTACTTTCGTATTTATAATATTAAGAATGGAAATGTATGTAAATACAAAAAGTGCTCAATTTTGTTGACTATAGAGACATAAATCATATATTTTTTTATTGATGATAGTCAAGCGCTTGACCACTAACTCACCTGATGGTAAGTGATGGTGTGATCGAAGATGGAGCACGCTTGCCTAGAAATAACCTATTCACTCTGGACTTGAAGACTCCGAGAGTATACTGGTTCGGAAAAACATACGCCGGAAGTGAGTTCCTCTCTTCACAAGAAAAGTTTGGATATATAGATTCCCATGGAGGCGTCTGTGGATATCCAGCGGATAAGCACACTTGTTCATGCCCTTTTCCCACATTACGTGGGGTCCTTTGTACCTATTCTTCTTCGAAATCCCTCTACAACCGTCATCTCAGCACTCACTCCTTTCTTATACTTCATACCCAGCACTGATCTGGGGGACTATTTTAAAACGTCGGAACATTTCATTACATTTATACATTACGAAAATGGGTACGATTACATAGCAGGAGATGATAAAATACCATACAATTTAGATCCTCCATAATCAGCTAATAAGCATGCTTTATTAAACAATATATAAATTATAAACATGGTTATTAAATTCAGTTATTAAAATGATATATTGAAATAAACATGATATATTGAATTAAAATAATATATTTAATAAAAAAAATATATATTGGATTAAAAAATATATTGAATTAGAGAATAATTTAGGTACTAAATTAAAAAATGGTATATTAAATTAAAAAATGACCACGAATACAATAAAATGTCAACGAATATAATAAAATTAAAGAAATGTTATGGAAACTTATACTCATAATCGTAAACAGTATTCGTATATTTCTCTAAGCAATTTTTTAGTTCTAAATCTAAAGATATTATCAGAGGTTATTTCTAGTACCTCGGCAGGTGATTATAGATCTTTGACGCCATACAAATGATACTGTTTCCAAGTAAAGCAGTTTTGTATAGCGGAAAAACAAGTTTACGTTTTTGAAGCTTGCTTTGAAAAGTGAGATGAAAATTGCTCCTTTCAAACTGAGCCACTTCAAAAACATTTAAGCAAGGCAGAGTTAAAATGGCCAAGCTTCTAAAATGTGGTTTACAGCTGTCGGCCCGTTTCAGTTCGTAAATAGACCAATTGAATTTCTTTTTAGTGGATACTATCCACGCTATTCCCGGGTAAAGTAAGCTATTAACAGCTGCATTACTAGGGTGAAGCCCGCGGTACATTAGGCCTGCAGTGACCACGCCCTGGGCGCGGCCGACCTATAACCCATGTCCGCCTATCCGGTGGGACGGGAAACTATTTTATGAAATTGACAAAAGAATATAATTTACGTGGGCAGTGGGTATGTTTACATTTTAGGGCCGAGCCTAAAAAATCAAAGCTTTTGTAACATGATTTTTACGAGATTCAGAGGCAATTATGAGTCAATCATGAGTCTAACCACTAATCTAATCACACAACTCACGTACCTAAGTATCTGTCAAATTAAATATGGCTGCAGCACTATGTAGAAGATAAGGTTAAGGTAAAGGAATGTCTCAATTTTGTAAAGTTGTAAAGTTGGCGATTTGAGCTAGGTAATGTTCACAGAAAACTATAGATTTTAGTTACATATTTATTGAAATATATATAAATATAAATATTGCTGGACATTTCACACAGCGCTATCTAGCCTCAAATTAAGCCGAGCTTGTACTATGAGAACCAGATAACTGATAGAATAATTATATACTTCTTTTTTTTGTAAATACATACTTATATTATATAGAAAAACATCCAGAGCCTAAACAAATATTTGTAGATCATGCAAACATTTGTTCCGCGGCGGGAATCGAACCCGCAACCTCCTGTGTCACAGCCGGCTATTCGCCCACTGCACCACAGAGGTCGCCAAACAACGAAATGAAAAACAACGAATTACGAAAAGTCATATTAAAAAATTGTACGCGAGGACAATGCCCCCTTCTGGTTTTTTTTTAATTGGATAGAACTTCGTTTGTCCACAATCTCACCTGATGGTAAGTGATGATGTGGTCTAAGATGAAGCACGAAGATCTAGAAGAAACCTATTAACTCGTACCTTAAAGAGGCCCGGATTGTATATTCTTTAGGAAAAACAGACGACGGTATAGTGTTCCATACCTTGGCTGTACGCATCAAGAACGGTTAACATACATGTACCAATGCAGCCTGTATAAGCGATAAGACCGCCAACTTAAAAGTCTTTGTGAATGAATGAATGATTTTTTTTTATTAAACCTTACAAGTCAGATACAACAGATATAAAAATAAAAAGAAAACAAATAAATGTAAGCATAATAAGCAGTCTTATCGCTTAAGAAAGCGATCTCTACCAGGCAACCTTTGGATGGAGAGGATCATTGCTTAATGGAAGATTGACCGAGGTATAAAAAGAATAAACTTAATAATAAAAAAAGAAAAATAACTTAACCTTAAATACATACATATTAGGTACAACAATAATTATAAATAAATATCATATATAAAATAAATAGATATCTAATATAAATAATCTAATTTTTCATTTGGCACTTTGTTCTTTTGACTACATTTTCTTTCATTTAATCTTAAACGGGCAACAAAAATAATTTTCTTTTTAGCTAATGACAAATACCCAAAGTCGTGTGGCGCAAAAAAAACATATTTTGTCTATGGAACTGTATTCATAAATGACGTAATCTGCCGGAAGAACGTCGGAGTCAGCAGTAGCATTTCCTCCAAAGAGTTCCAACAACATTTAGTTAAAAACAATACCGCATACCAGAGAACAACTTATCATGAATGAATACACTGTAATTCTTTAATAGACTTCTCAATGAATGTTCCCTGAACAGTCATTGTTTATCACGGGAAAGATAGTTTTTCTGTGTTCCCATACATAGTTACTTTGTAGCTACAGTAAAATATATTATGCTCAAGCATTCGGAAGGAGAAATGAGAGGTTTTATCGGATATAATACATGTATATGACTTTGGTATAATCAAATAATCTACGAATCTCTTCGTTTCTGATTGGATATCATACTAAGACTAACTATTCGCGCATTAGGAAAGTATGAAGAAAGTATTTTTTACTATTAGTTTGACTTTGACGGTCTCCGTGGCGCAGTGACAAGATGAACAGTAAGAATTAAAAAACACCAAGCAAGGAGCCTGGGTTCCTCGTGGACCCATAATCTGGATCCCAAATAGCTCAATTTCGTAAGCTCTGTCAAAACTTTTAAATTTGCGCTAATCACACTAATATTATAAATGCGAAAGTTTGGATGTTTGTTTGTTTCTTTGTTACTCAATCTCGTCGTAACGGCAGAACCGATTTCGATGAAATTTGGTATGTACGTAGATTATAACTTGAATTAACACATAGGCTACTTCTTGATGACAAACAACGCGTGCAAAGCAGCAGGCGGAAACTTGTAATAAATAATTAAAAAGAACGTATTTACGATCCTGTCAATAAATAACCTTTTCTGAACGAATACGTACTTACTCGTACCTATATTGAAAGATTATTTTAAAGAGATTACGCACGTTTTACAGATAAAAACATGATTGCGAATTAATAACGGTTGTCCGTTAATAGGATTCAAAAGCTTAAAATCTTTTTGTGGAATCGAACTAAGTACGAAAGCATGAGCAGATCCATAGTTTTTTATGAAAACAGCCTCTTAATCCGACTTACACTTGTTATCAGAAAGCATATAGGTATCTACAAATAGAGGTCGACCTCCGTGGCGCAGTGGTCGAATAGCTGGCTGAGACGCTGGAGGTAGCGGGTTCGATTCCCGCCGCGAAACAAATGTTTGCATGATCTACAGATATTTGTTCCGGGTCTGGATGTTTTTCTTATATTATAAGTATGTATTTACAAAAAAAAGTATGTACGTATTAAATCAGTTATTTGGTTCCCATAGTACAAGCTCTGCTTAGTTTGGGGCTAGATAGCGCTGTGTGAAATGTCCAGCAATATTTATTTATTTATTTATGTATTAACATAAATACAAAAGAACCAGTTGAGCCATCTAATGATCGCTATGCCAAATATCCATAGACAGCTCAACAGTTGCATATGACTACGAGGTGAAGCCACTGACTGCATTGCTCTGATGAATTGCAATCCATAAGCGTTGACCCAGATAAACACCAGCTCTCAGACGGGTATTAATCTTGAATGATCTGAATTTATACTTTAATAAAGTTATTTGTAAGTTTGTTTGGATGTAGGAGGTAATCTCCTAAACTACTGACCTGATTCTAATAATTATTTCACTGATAGGAAGTTACATTATCCCTGTTTAATATATAAAAATCCGTGCAAAGCCGGGGCGGGTCAGCCAGTCTAAAATTTTCTAAATCAAAAAACCCTGCACAAAGTTTACACGTGATTATGCTATCGCGGTTTTATCTCAAAGAAAGGCCTATCTCCAATATGATAAACTGTTGCCAAATGAAATTGGGTGGGTTGGATTATGTTGTATATCTCACTAGCATTCCCTTAGGGCAGGGTTTCTTAACCTGAGGTACTGGACCCCTAAGGTGTCCGTGGAATGAGTGCTGGGGGTCCATATCAGTTAAGAATAATAATGTGTGATCATGAATAATATTGTGTAAACAAAATCGGATGGTTTCGAAGCCAACCTACGCAAGAAAACTGCATCCCTGATTCACAGAGTGCGGGGGGGCGGTCAAAACAGCATCCTGAAAACCATATCGGACAGAGTTACCTCTCCGATATGGAAGTGCTTCGTGTTGAGAGTGATCAAAGGTTGGTCACTCTCAGCGCGAAGACCTTTTGTCCTTTTCTTTTGTGTGTTGTATTTTATTGAAGTTATACTTCTTTTGGCGCGATGGAGAAAAATGATGAGAGTGAATTTTTAAGATGCGCACGCACACCGACACCTAAATTTAACAGCATGAAGTTAGTTCTAGGTGGTATGAAAATTGATAACTATGTTCAAGTTGTATATTCTAGTATATTTATATGTAGAACACGTGTTTCGTAAGGGTACAATTAAACAGTGTGAATAAATAAATATTATTTTGGTGTTTTTATTAAATCAATTTCATATACGACGGTGATACTAATAATTTATTATTTATTTAAATAAAATCTTTTTGATTAATTTTAATATTTATCGTTAATCACTACTGCATTTTAGTTATTTTTTTTCCATACGCCAAAGAAGTATAACTTCTAACGCGTGTACATAAGTACACACACTCTTTTTTTTTCTATTGTGTGTGTACCTACTAATCTAGTCTGTTATATCTAGGGTCTGACAGGTAGGCATATATATTAGAACAGGTAAAGCTACTTACATTACCAAAATACTGTTTGTTGCACTGTTAAGAATTTATATTTTAAAATTAGGTTGAAGGCCGCGGGAAAATAAAAATAGAATATTGACCATTTAACCTTTCTAGACTAAACTAGACTTTCTGATGTGAGACAGGCCTTACAGAGTAACATAACTACTATTTGGCGGATAAAAATTCGCCAAGGATAAGGGGAGGTCTCCCACCAAGCGACCCTTTCTTTCCTCGGGCTTTAGGCCTTATGCTCAGATTCACAGAAACATCATTTGCGCGATCTAGGATAATTCTTATATTTGCAGCTTTTTGGCAAAAAGTTCGCCTCTGTATTATCACATCACACTTATATTATAAATGCGAAAGTTTGGATGTTTGTTTATTTATTTATTTGTTTGTTTGTTACTCAATCATGTTGTAATGGCTAAACCGAATTCAATAAAATTTAGTATGTACGTAGATTATAACCTAGATATAGGCTACTTTTTGTCCCATAAATCAGGTCCCATGGGATAAAAATGGGGTCAAGTCAAGTTGCAACAGCGGGTTTAGCTTCATTTCTAGGTTACCTACACATTTACTAGTGTAACGCGTACGAAGTCGCGGGCAACAGCTTGTTTTTAATATGTGCAATAAACATTGTAAACTTTATATCGGTTCCGTAAGTAAATTTGAAAATAATTTGATGCCCATTGCATTCTTAATGCAATCTTGACTTAATAATAATAATGCATAAGAGAGCAATACCACCGTTTCAAATCACATTGACGCTAATAACTACCTAAAATATAATAAAAAAGGCTTTGGCTATACCCGTACGTTTCGTTTTTTTTATTTATATTCATTATAAAATTTGTTTGCTGGATGTTTGAAAAGGGGCGATAAAAATGAGCAATTTCTGTGACTTTAGAAGGTTCTTATAATAATTAAATTATGGAGAAAAACGAAACGTAGGGGCATGACAGTGGTACTTATAGATTGTATAGTAAAAATATTTGCTCTAGTGCCACTATCCGGAGAGGAAACAGGGTAGTACGTTTGTATGGACGAAACGCAGCCCGCATTTCCTCTTAAACAACCGTATTCAAACTTCTAATATTACGAATATCCATCCTCATAGACAAAAACTATTTGCTTTACAGAGCCTTGTCGATTGTTTAATATACCCTAAATTATAAAGGTTATTTATTAAAACCAATTTCATTAACAGAATGAGTCATACGATAACCCAGCTGAGTAAACAATGGTGCTCTTGATTCTGTCAAGTCGCTGCCGATATAAAAATAATATTGCATTGCCCATACCAACTTCTGTCTACAGCTTTACTCGGGCATGTGAAATTTCCATATCAAAAAGTCCTACTCCGAAAATTTCGTCTGTTTAGTCAAATATAATATTGTTTTAAAGATTTAAAATGATCTCTTATCTGAATCTTGGTTGGTTTATCTGATTCGTCAACTTTATTTATAACCATTAAGTGATATCACGAGAGAACTTTTTTGATCTGCGGATTTCATCGACGGATTCTAAGCTTAACTTACCTACCTCACTTGCTTATTTATGTTGTTTCTCTTCATAAACATGTCATGTTAGCAAAACTGATGGTAAGCGGTCATCGTCGCCTTTGGACACCGGCAACACCCGGGGTATTGTCGATGCGTTCCCTACCCTATACAAACCTCTTTATATTTTTCTTGAAGCGTACCATGTTGTAGCCTAACGGAAAAAACCTCAGATGGTAGCTCTTTCCACATCTTGCAAGTATAGGATAGAAAAGATCGCGTGAAGCGTGTGGTGCGCGATACCTAATCTTTGACGATATGTGGATGAACTTTATTCTATTTGACGCTAAAATGGCTAAAATACATAACCTCTGTCGAGATTTTCATATTTGCGCCGCTTGAGATCTTCGAATTTGCCGCCGCACCGGCCCTAACTGCTAAACCAGACTAGGAATTTGTATATAACTTTGTTATTGTCACAGTTCTGTACATATTGGTCATCATTTTATAATTCTTCCCGGTAATTATTTTTTTTTTTTATTAAAAGCTACCGTCCTATAACGTTCTCGTGAAATCCACTCCATCCAAAGGTTGTCTGGAAGAGAACGCTTTCAGCGATAAGACCGCCACTTGTATTTCTGCGTGTATTGTTGTTTATATTGTTTTACAATCTAAGTGTGATTTACAATGAAGCGTTTTCTATTCTATTCTATTTTAAATTTTTCATTTAACTTGAAATTATGTGTTAAATTTGGTTTAATATTTATCATGGGGGGTCGGTAGTGTTAATTATTTAATAGATAATTTCATTATTTTATTGTATGAAGATAGCATTTTCCTTATAACTAGGCCTGTCTTTATCAGCAAATTGGCATCATTAGGGTTCCGTTACCAGAAAACAATGATGTTAATGTATCTCATTGCCAGAACACATAAAATCACCCTTAGAGTGAGACTTCGTTCCCTGTCTGTCCGTATTTGTAGTTCAACAGAAACTATCATTGGTGTTAGTAAACCGTACTGTTTATTAAATGACATCATTGATTGAAATATTTACCTACATAGGTAAACAATGTGAGTCACAATGGACATCACTATTCAACAATCCTGGTGTGTTTATACCAGAACTAAAGACTCGTTTATAAATACGTGATTGATAGCTACAAATAGGCAATAATAAAATAATAATGCGGGACCATATATGTTTATTTGCCCTGTTTATAACTAACAACAAATTATTTAATGTTAGGTATTATTTACAAACTTGCTCCCTCACCAATATTCAAAAGTCCCGCCTCGGTGTTTGTCAACGAGCTATGGAGAGCAACATCCTTGGAGTCAGGCTCACGGACCGTATAAGAAACTCAACCCAGCGCTCCAAAACACAGATAGCTGACGTGGCTCTGACATCCGCAAAATTGAAATGGGACTGGGCTGGACACGTTTATTGTATGCCAGAGGAGCTATGGGCGAAAACCACTACAGAATGGGTTCCAAACGGGCGGCGGCAGCGTGGTAAGCCCAGGCGGAGATGGAGGGATGAACTGGATGCATACCATAAAGAGTGGCCGCAATTAGCTAATAACCGGGATTCGTGGAAAAACGGAAGGGAGGCCTTTGCCCTGCAGTGGGACTCTACGGGCTAATAATAATAATAATACGCAAGAGCGGAACCTATGCTCCAAGGGTTGAAGTGGGTATTTAGTAATAGAGGCATAAAGCCGGGAGTAGCGCCGTATCTCATTTCTCTGATAACCTCTATTTCATAAGCATTACTCTAACAATAGCCCGAACTCTAATCCATGTACTACCATCTGTCTCACCTCCATCTTGTCATAGTTTTTTTCATAAAAACAAGGCCTCTTACTCGTTGACTTCGGCCCCGGTAATGCCTTTGTAAAGGTCCAGGCCTAAAGCCTGTGTTAAGCAATAAATGTGTGGAATAATAACAATAATTACTTAGCTAATTCTCACGAGATAGGTACCTAATATATCAAGAAGATATATTTTATTATATTCGTCAAGAGTGAGTACCTACCTAGTCTGTATTGGTGTTCCGCAGCTTGCTACATATATTGCAATAAAAATGTACATAGGTATATTTAGTGTTCTCATGTATTTAAGAGTTTCTATAGTAGAATAGAGTAGTTCTGGAAGCCGCGGGGCTCAGGCCGCACAAAATTGGTTGCTCTGGATATCTTTATGGAAGGTCTAAGTTCAGTAGTAGATGTCTTATGGCTGAGATGATGATGATGTATGAAAGATTTCGTTAGTTTAAAAATAAAAAACAATTTTGTGTACATTAAAATTCTGCCTGCCGATGGTATGTAATTCTCAGCACCTTGTGGTTTAAATTTACCTAAGAATTTTTTTATAAAGTTTTTTCTAAATAGGTACCTATGTTGAACCATCCATCAAGTTGCAGAAATATCATACGTTTTCTATGGGGGGGGGGGGGGGGTCACAAATCTTTAAATCTAATCTTATTTTAGTCAAGTGGTCATACTTTACTAATACTGTCTACCCACATAGCTATAAAATGAAGGTAGAAATTGCCCATAATAAATTTATCAACACGTCGATTTTATGATTTTATCACAGTAATAAATAAAAGTACCTACCTATCAAATTCAAATATTTTTATTCATTAAAATCACAAGGATCACTTTGAAACGTCAATTAAGTCTACCAAAAGAGTTTTATGCCAACGACCGCAAGAAACTCACCTTGTTCAATCGAAAACTCGATTAAAATACAGCATTCGGCGACCACATCCCAAAATGCACCACTGCACGAAAAAAACTTGCACAAAACAATCTAAAAACGCACGTGTGTATCGATTCTTTTTTTTATCACCTTATCTTCTATCACTCAGTACCTAACTCTGATCCACAAAGATAAAAGAGGTCGCTCAGCCCTATTTTAAAAATAAATTGGCCTAAACAGCTGTCACGTTTTCGGTGTTTACAAATTTCGAATTTAACTTTTTAAATATCTTTCGTTAGCGGCCAGCTACACATGAGTCTGATTCGCGCGTTCGCGGTGAACTGACATTAGACCGGTCAAGTAAGAACAGCATTGTGTCATCGCCGCCGAGAATCGCACATGTGTTTTAATATAATTCACGTTAGTTACTTTTAATGCTAACATTAAGTTCCTTTAGATGTCGTTTAAAATATGAAAAATATGAGTTTTTTTGTTTTGTTTAATTCGTTGCAAAATAAAATACCTACCAACAACTCAATTCCCTGTGTTACTTATAGGAAAAAAGCATGACATGTGTATTTTATTTATATCTATGCTATGCAAAGTTAGTTAACCATAGAGTGGTCGCGTGGATTACCTACAAAATCCACGCTTGAGGAATTGTAAAATTTTAAAAAACCGCTTACGTAAGTTACGAGCGCTTCTAGGTACTTTAAGTTAAATGATTGGCAAACGCACTCTGCTGCGCGCGAGACTTTCTTGGCATTATCCAGACAGAAACCACAGCGACAACGTCAGCACAGACACCAACTCGATCCATAGGTCGCTGCCACGACTGCGGAAGAAGCCACAATAAAAGCACTCGAAAACTATGCAACACGTGCAAAAAGTTTATTTGTCGCGATCATTCGAAGGTCTGTCTGTTTTGTTTAGAAAACACTAACTAGTATTAAGTATTTTTGATTTGTATTTTTGTGATCTCGATGTTTTTTGTTTTGTTGATTTTTTTATACTCAAGAGGTTGTGATTCGTTTTTATTGATTACTTTTAATACTTTAATAACACTATTACAATAAGAATTAAACATAATTGAACCTCAAATGTATTTTATTTGAATTTATAAATGTCATACAATAGTACTCCACGCGACCAATCAGGTCAGGTTTTTGTACGCGACCACTGTAGGATTAATACGTTTCGAGTATCGTTTTTGGGAAGAAGCTGTATTCTTTAAAACAGTTAGGTATATAGGTATATATGTTTCTTCTAGGCAAGCGTGTACCATCGTAGACTGCATCATCGCTTACCATCAGGCGAGATAGTGGTCAAACGCTAGCCTATAACTTATAAAAAAAAAAAAGTTATTTTGAACGAAGACAGAGGACTCTCTTTATTTTAAACCCATGTTATTTTTGTTTTTTTTTTACTAACTTATATTGTCCCAGTGCTGGGCAAAGTCTCCCCATCTCCCCTCCATCCATCACGGTCCACAGCCAACCACCACGGCCTACCACGGCTGCGTCGTCCGTTCGGTATCCACTGGGTTACCAGATTCGCCCATCGTTCTGGATGCATTCGAACCACATGGCCTGCCCAATCGCATTATAAGCGGGCGGTCTTAATGCCTACATCGGCTATGCCGGTTTTGGCTCGTAGGTCGGTATTTCTGACTCAATCGATTCGCTTCACTCCAAGGGTGCTTCTCTCCATCGCTCTCTGGCCAATCTTAAGTTGGGACTTTTGTATTTCTGTCAAGGAGTAAGTCAGAGCTCCGTAGGTCAATATGGGCAGGATACACTTGTCAATGAGTTTTCGTTTCAGTGTCAGTGGAAGGGAAGGGAATATATATATAAATAAATTTTTAAGTAACTAAACTAATTAATTTTTATTTAAACTCCCTTTAGGCTGGTTTCGATAAGATTTCTTATTTTTTAGGTTTCCGTTCTTAAAACTCTTTTTATGTTATTTAATTAAATAACATTTATTATATTTACTACGAATATTTAAACATTAGGTAGGTGCCTAATAAAAAAGTAAGTAGGTAAACAAGGATATTTTTAATGAATGCTAGGGAAATAAGCACTTACCTAGTAGCGAGCCTACACAATGGTTTTTTAACATATTGGTGGGGCCTGAAAAGAAAAATGAGCCCGTCAGTGCATCTGACAGCGCGTATGTCATACATGTCGAATACGTTCTTAACTCTTGTAAACATTTTTTTTTTCAAATGTATTCCTTTCTTTAAATGTACTAGGTAATACCAGTAGGATAAATAAAAATTAATTCACATCTTACATAGGGTATTTACATAAATCAAAAAGGGTGCCGAACTATAAAAATAACCTATATATAGTCATGTCTTCCTTTTATGTACTTTTACTTACATATTTTCCTGCTTTAAAAAATACTACAGGTATGCATTATACAATTTAATAATGAAGTCTTTCATTTTTCCAAGCATATGAACAAATCGTTTTTTTTCTCTAACCTACCTCGTCCCACTGCTGGGCAAAGGTCTCCCCCAAGTATCCCTATCCGTCAATATCTCACACCATCCTCTTAGAAAGGTGTCGAAATCGTTCCACCAACGCTTTCTCGGCCGACCCCGACGTCGCCTTCCATCTTCAGGCGTCCATGGTGTTACAATACGGGCCCATTTCTCGGAGTGCATTCTGCCAACGTGGCCCGCCAAGTCCCACTTAAGTCCAGCCAATCTCTTTCCTACATCGGCAATGGCGGTAAGTGAGCGCAGCGTGGTGTTACGCACTCGGTCAACACGTTTAAAGCCGAAAATGCTGCGCTCCATTGCCCTTTGACAAATCTTGGGCTTTGACTTCTGGGCTTCAGTCAGAGACCATGTCTGCGCATCGTAAGTTAGGATGGGCAGGATACACATGTCGATGAGTTGGCGCTTAAGTATCAGAGGAAGGCACCCTTCATGTGCTCCTTCATGGACCAGTAGATCTTCCAGGCATTCTCGATACGGCGATCGATTTCCTTATCTTGCCTGTTTCCGAAGCTAGTTAACTGGACCAAGTAACAAATCGTTAAAAAATCTAAATGTTTTTATTTCTGTAGTACTACTACGTACCTCAAATACAATTTAATCAAGGTTATTGGGCAATACAATTTAATCTTCTTTTACGATGTTTATACATGAAAGAAGATTCGTGAATATCCATACAAGTTTTATAAAAGTTACAGATTTAATTTATAAATTACCTATGCGTTAATATAAACGTAACTAATGTATAAATAGGTTTTGTTAAAAGATGAAGCCAATAAATTGATCAAAGAAATAAGGCGAAGCGCGATCGCCTCAAATGGTATGCATCAATTTCTAATGAGATCGTATCAATAAAGCGCTGGTCAATTGAAAGAGATGCCTGTTTGAATCAGAGTCCTAACATTACCTACTTCACTGATTGATAATGATTTTTTTTTTTTTTTTTTTTTTTATTCCAATTTATTATAAGGACCTTTATAAGGATACATGTCGGTCCTATCGTATGTACAAGTTAATTGAATCAAAGATACAAACAAAGCAAACAAAATAAAGATTAACAACAACAATTAACTTATTTAAATCGGTCCGGCACCACAACCATACAAAAATGTACAGGTGTGATCCCTAACGGGTTAACTTAGGAAAAAAAAAAGAACAATAATTAGCCACAAGTAAATGAAGTTATCTATCTATCTATCTATATGTATGTCACTTGTGGCGACTTACTGCACTAAATAATTCCTTAGCTGCATCTGATGTAGGGTCAGCTAAGATTTCATTGAAAATGCCCACGTCGAATCTGTTCAAGTTGTAAGTCGCCACCAGTGACTGTCTTTCTCGCTGGAAGCGGACACATTCCACCAATAAATGGTGCACATCCTCCACCACTCCACATGTGTCACAATTAGGTGTGTCAACCTTCCGCATTAAGAACGCAAACCTTTTTAGTGGCATGTGACCTGTTCTCAACCTGTGTGCTATGACAATAAGTCTACGTGAAAGGCTTGCATTGCCGAACCAAGGTATGTGAGGAGGCTCACATTGGATACATTTGTACCAAATACCTTTTTCTACGGATCTTTCATTAAAATATTCTTTCCAAAGATTGTAACAACTTTTTCTATATTTTGGTAAAAACTCTGAATAGTTAGGTAGTATGTTGTACTCAAATCCTTCTGAAATCGCCTGCTTCGCTAATATGTCAGCCTCCTCATTACCTTTTAGTCCTATGTGCGATGGAACCCATTGTAGTTTAACATTTATACCGCGATCAGAAAGGTCTATTAGCTGCGATAACACTTTATATGCAATCGAAACTCCCCTCCTGCCAGAAGAGCACCGACTGATATGTTGGAGAGCACTCTTACTGTCACTACATATAACTAATTGCTTTCGATGAGTACCGTCAGCATAGTATTTAAGCGCTTGCGATATAGCAATGAGCTCCACAGACATTATTGAAATTCTACTACTAATTTTAAAACAATTATTTTGCCTATCACCATTACTTGAATTAAAATCATAAAATGCTGCTCCTCGTCCATTATCACTTTTTGATCCGTCTGTATATATAACATACCAATCAAAATATTTATTGTGCAATTCTTTTATCGTTTCGTTTTTTAGTGAATTAACTTCGTGACATTTTTTTGGAATTTTCATACACTCTAAATTTGTTTGAACTATACAATCGGTATTTATATTCGTGACCCATGTATTTAGACTAAACATGTCAAGAGAGGCAGAAGAATATATCGCATCATTTTTAACTGATTCATAACATACGACAAGTAACGGTTTTTTCTTACTAGACCAGTAATTTCTAGATGTACACAATAAATTTAACTCTGTCAGCAATTTAATTGTTTCATTATCAGACCTCGTTCGAGCCTTTAAACAGTACTTAAAAGCTAAATATCGCCTTCTCACATGCAGTGGAGGTACACAGAGCTCGCTTTCCATAGTATGTATCGGAGTACTTCTGATAAACCCTCCAATTATTCTCAAAGCTTGGTTTTGTACCTTATCTAGCTTGTAAGTGTGAACTTTCGCACTGCTATCAAATAAGTATGAACCATAATCTAGTCTACTCCTAATCAATGAAATATACAACTTGCGTAGATGTAGCGGATGTATACCCCAATTAGATCCGGCCAAAAATTTTATAATATTAAGAAATTTTTGCGTTTTGGTCACCGTCTCATTCACATGTTTACCCCAACGTAACGAATTGTCTAGCCAGATACCTAGATATTTATATACATACACGCGTTCAATTTCACGATTGTTAATTTTGATATTTAGTGGTTGTCTTCTACAACCTCTGCTAAAAACACAATATTTAGATTTAGAATCTGATAACTCAAGGCCCAACTCATTTAATATGCCTACAAATATATGTAGTGCGTTTTGTATTTCACTCGCGCTTTCCGATAGATTTCTACAATTTTTAAATAAAACAAAATCATCTGCATACTGACAAATATAAACAAAATTGATTTCTTCACATATTTTTGACGTTGTTATGTTAAAAAGGAGAGGGGAGATCGGATCCCCTTGAGCCAAACCCCTACTTGTGTACCTATATAAGTCTGGTAATAAGCCTGAATCATCTTTAATTTGAAGGCATCTTTGACTCAAAAAATTCCATAAATACCTACAAATTGACTTTCCTATTCCTAGCTTATCAAGGATTTCTGTTGTCTTTTCTATTAATACATTATTATACGCACTTTCGACGTCAAGAAAACATGCGACAGTAGGTATATTATTTGTGAAACCTAGTTGAATCTGCGTAACTAAACGGACTAAGCAATCCAAGCACGACTGACCGCTTCGAAATCCCGCTGTGAATGGCGATAACAAATTATTTTTTTCCACATACCAATTTACGCGTTTGTTAATCATATTGTGCAGTATTTTACAAAGGCAAGACATTAATGATATCGGTCTAATTTTTGTAGCGGAATCTGATGCACCATGTTTAGGTATGGGTACTATTGTAATATTTCGCCATTGTATTGGGATATCACCGGTGTAAACAATACGATTGTACATAAGAAGTAAATATTGCTTTGCATTTTTCGGTAACTGGTATATCATCGAATAGGTGATTCCATCTCCTCCCGGAGCTGTGTCTTTCTTTTTTAAACATCGACTCATTTCATGCAAAGAGAATTCAGTTTCTAAAGTCTTATTTGACGAGGTATATGTAGGCCTACACGGTACCACATAATCTGGAGCCAGGTTGCATAGTAGCTGGTCCTTATCTTCCTGAGAGACGTAGTATTTTTTTTGTGACCTATATCCTTTTATCCATCTTAAACGTCTCCACATGTCGGAAACAGTGGTAGATTCATCAATGCTGTTGCACATTTTTTGCCATTCGATAGACTTAGCCCGGTTTATTTCTAATTTAGATTTGGATGTTTTCTCTTCTAATATACTTAAATTACTAGGGGTGGGATTTTTTCTAAAGTTGACTAAAGCTAACCTTCGTTCTGCGACTATTTTGGATAGTAAAGGTGTCCAGTATGGTTTTGGTTTGAACTTATTTGTAGGGTTAAGACATATTTTAGTCATTGGGATATTTTCCTCCGCTGCTTTTAAAATATTAATGATTATAAAGTCATGTAGTCGCTGAACATTTAGTTCCTCTGACGGATAAGTAATATTTTCCATAAATTTAGAGTATCCGTCCCAATTAGCACGTTTAAAATTCCTCTTTTCCAAAAACTTCATAGAGTCGTGATAGTTATATCTCATTTTTATTATTAAATGGTCACTTCCTAATTGTTCATTCATCACTTGCCAGTCGAACTTTATGACTAAATCTGCTGAAACAAATGAAATATCTGGGGCCGATCTTTGTAAAATGTTATTAACTAGTTTAATTCTCGACGGTTGACCATTGTTCAAAGATACATAATTAAATTCTATTGCAGAGTCATATATTTGAGCACCCCTTGTATCGTTTCTGGTTGACCAGTCAGTATGGTGCCCATTAAAATCACCAGCAATCAAACAATTACTAGAAAATAATGAAAACAGAGAATCCCAGTCGGCCTGCGTAGTGATCACCGATGGTGAGCAATAAATAGAAACTATATTTTTCAAACTACCGCAATTAAGTAATTTAATACATAAGATTTCCATACCTGGGTTTTGATGAATAACGTTAATTATCTGAACCTTAATTGTTTTGTGGACAGCTATGGCGACACCTCCATAACTATCACTTCTATCTCTTCGATAAATATCATAACCAGCAAGTTTTACATTCGATTCCGGATCCAACCAAGTTTCGGAAATTAGAGCCAAATGAATCTTTTCTTGTGCCATTAAAAGGTCAAATTCTATAATTTTAGGTTTCAAGCTCCGTGTATTCCACTGCACTATGTTTAACACATGCACTTTTTGTACGTCTGTGTCCGTCACCACCTATGAAAACGAGCCATCACTTAGAAAAGTGATGGCTTTACTTATAATTTTTTCTTTATTAGCTAAACCAAGTACGTATTGCATAATTTCTTTAAAAACTAAATTACATATACTCTTCAGTTTCTCGTCGAAGCTCTTCTCTGACGAGCACACTTTTTCTACTTCCTTCAATAAACGTCCTAGTCCACAAAATTTACTACGGTTTTCACTATTTTCCCCGTCTTTCTCTTTTTCATCGGTTTTTTTATCTTCATCTTGTGAGATTTCCATTTCATCTTCTGAATTGATTAGAATTCCTGCACCAATTCGCGAGCTATTCTTCGATTTCTTTCTTTTCTTTTTTCCTGTCTTTTTAGATTCAATTCCCAATCCCACAGACTCTTCTTTCCTTTTGTCCTGCTGTCTTTCTATCACAATATTATCTTCTGATTCACTATCCTCTCTGTGAACTGTGGCTTCTGTTAGCACTACATTTCTATATGACTGAGAATAGGTATTTCTTCCTGTATTCATGGGTATATCTTGAGAGGGATATGTCTTTTCTTTCTCTGTCTCGCTTCTTCCTTCAGTCCCATTGTAACCTTTATTTTCTTTCTTTTCTAGATACTGAGTAAGGGCCTTTCTGTAGGTGCAGTTTTCCAAGCTCATTATACTTCTTATTTCTTTTTCTTTGAGAAAAACTGGGCATTTTTTGTATAACGCCATATGTGCCCCTTTGCAGTTTGCACATTTGAATGTATCCGTATCGCAGTTTTTATGGTCTTCACCACACTTGGGACATACGGCTTTTTTGGCAGGACAAGCACGCGATAAATGCCCAAACTTCCAGCAGCCAGAGCATTGGCTTACCGGAAATGTATAAGGCTCCACTTTAAACCGACACCCGTACCCGAAAACGTACGGGGGTAAAGTGGATCCCTTTATGCTCAGCCGAATAGTCTCACTGTCAACCCACTTGCCTTCTTCAGCTAAGCGTTTCAGTCTTTTAACTGATATGATATCAAAATCGCATTTAAGATTCTCCAACGCCTCTTTTTCATCAATATCTAAGTCGACCTGTCTCACTAATCCATAAGATAAGTTGATCTCATCAAGCATTTGGCATCTGTATCCCAAATTGGTCAATTTCTCGCAGTTTATCAATTTTTGACATTCAGATCTGTTTTCAAATTCAACAAAAACTCTGTATGGACTCTTATATGTAATTTTCTGTATGTTTTGTATATTTTCGGATCGAAGCAGCTTAGCCATGCCAAACTGTTTGGGTAAAATCTCCCGCGACGCAATTGAAACTACAGATTTTCCCACTTCTTGAAACTTTGTTATTTCTTGTCTCAAATCACTTTCCTCCGTCGATTTTTGTCCGGGCTTTTTAACTTTCGTGCGCTTTACATTTCTACACACTGTTGCAAAACCATCTTCACTATCATCTCTTAATCTCTTTTCGGGCCTGGAATTGCACCCAAACCCTCCCGCACTGCCTACAACTTGTTGTTCACCATCACAGTTAATAGACTGGTCAATCTCGATATCACTGCCACTCGAGTCACAATATTGCAGGTTCTCCTCCATTGTTACGCACAACACTAGACGCGTAAACACGTAAGTCGTAGTATTCACAGAGTACAAGTACTAGACGCGTGCGCTTGCTACGACGACTGACGCGCTTGATAATGATCATTTTATGATTGCACATCCATTATATATATAATACAAGCTTCCTCCCGCGGCATCGCATGCGTTGTTTGTCAATATATTATATTTTTATTTTTCTTTGTATTTTTGCTTTTATATAATAGTGTAATGGTAAATTGTCTGCAATCAGGAATATACTCACTATAGTGAGTTAGTCATTTCTTAGGACTTATAAGTCCTAAGGAGAGGAACTGAAAAATGCGACACAGTATTATACTAATGCTTTTTTTTGTGTTCTTGAGTGTATTTGTTTCATATCTAATAATTTACTGAATAAATGAATTTAAATTGAATAACAAGTAGCCTATGTTTCAAACAGGTCAAAATTTATTTTTATAATAAATTTTATCATCAAAATCGGTTAAGCTTTTAGTAGTGAATACGTGTATCGACAGTCTGTGTGGAAGCAGCCACCGCGAATGTCCCACCAGTAGCGGAGCAGCTCCAGCATCGCCCTGAGTCCATTGTTATACTGAACGCGTAGTGCGCTGTACGTCGCCTGCGTATACTTCGCCCAAAGGATGCAAGAATACAGCGAGCTATATTGTACCTCTCTGTACTCAAGTCAAATCAGCTTAACCCTAACTAAATGCAAACCTACATGGGAACCTGCGAGCTGTCTGTCCGTGATTCGCACGGACGGACCGCTCCCGTTCCATTTATATGTATTCATATGTAT
Organism: Philereme transversata; assembly: GCA_963924445.1. Taxonomy (NCBI): domain Eukaryota; kingdom Metazoa; phylum Arthropoda; class Insecta; order Lepidoptera; family Geometridae; genus Philereme; species Philereme transversata. The sequence continues at coordinate 27,030,621 of OZ004345.1, forward strand.
TGACATCGTGCCCGAGGTATTTAAATATATACCAGCGACGTAACTATAGGGTGGCAGGGCTGGCAAAATGCCACGGGCCCCCAGCCCGACGGGGCCCCCGGCCCGAGAGGCCGCGAGCTCAGAAGTAACCTAATATTTTTAACAAAATTTAATAAAAATTATACCTATGCTTTTGAAAATTAAATTTACTAGATATGTATTTAACTAAAATACACACCATATTAGTAATTCTGTTAAGTAACTACTTCAGTGATTTATTAAAGTTAAATTAAACGTGACGATTTTTACTGGGGCCCCATCCGATGAATTTGCTGCGGGCCTCTGATGGTATAGTTACGCCACTGATATATAAAAAAAATATAAAAATATCTCATTACTCTTATTACTAGGTTAATCCCACTCAGATTTACGGGCGGGACACTTTCAGAACGTTATGTACCGGCCAAATACCATAAACGATCCTTCTTATGTTTATATTTTAACCTGTGACCAGCCGCGTATTCCTCACACCGATCTCTTACTCAGTACGCAGACCCCTGAAGATTAATTGAAAACGTGGAATAATCATGTGAATATTATTTTATTAAACTATTCCAAATGAATAATTATATTCTTATCTATCGTTTGATATAAAATCATGATAATAATAAATCCATAAAATACGATAATCAAAATAATAGGTAATAGTGATTATCGTTCACACTTTACGTAAATGGCGGCTGATAATACGCACCTACCTAAGGATTTCTAGATAAAATTACTTAGCTCATTAAATAATCAGGCTAGATTTGAAACGGATATGTTCTAATGAATAAAAAAATTTAAATACGAGAAAGAAAACTGGAAAAGAGGACTCCTAAACAACTCAAAAAATTGGGACAAATATTGGTAGAATCTACGGACTACGCGTTGCAACGTTACTCTGTAAGATTTATGCTACGAGCAATCAACGAACGCTACGAAAATAGTAAAAGAAATAAAAACGTCTTAATCAAAAAGCACTTACTCTTTCGGTGGCCTCAGCAGCTGGGTAGTGCCGCTCTGCGAGCTCTCGACCACATTTACAGAGCCTTCTTGGGTCATTTTTGTAATCCTTCACGATTCACAACCTATTAAAGAAAATTATAATTTGCTACTGGCACTATGGGCTGCACAGCCGATGCCAGGAACAAATTATTATAAAAAGACACTCGCGGATGATGAATTTAGAACTTTTGTGATACGACACTATCACTAACAAAAAATACACTTTTAAAGATTAACAAAAAAAAAGGGAGGAAAAGTTGTAACTGATTTTAAATTAATTAATATTATTTTAAATGACGTGGCTAAAATTCCTTACAAGGCCCGCTGCCAAGTGAACGATTGTAGACGAGTTATCCGATATAATTTCAAGTAATTCTATTATCATATCGATACAGTTAATTGTTTGATTGTTACAATAAATAAATACCTATCCGATATCTTACATCATTATACTATAGATAAAATATTTATACCAAGAGATAATTCTGCTTATTTGCACTGAGTAATTTATAGATACGTTTTTACGGAAATACATTTTATTTAAATTATTTTCCACAGTAATAATAACTTACAGCTAAATTAATTGTTATAAAAATAAAGTTCACTTTTGCTTGATAAACGCCATCTAGCGTGATATAAGAAAGACAAGGTTTTGCTACTCGCTGATAGATGTCGCTTTTGGTGAACATGGTAGAGCAAAATATAGAGTTTACAGCTTTAGTATTACGAAATTCTTTAAAAATATAAATATCAATATATATTAATTTGTTAGAAAACTACATTTTATTTTAAAATCAGACAATCACAATGTTTATTTATGCATAACATTATGGTTTAAGTAAACCTAAGAGCCTAAAGTGTTACATTAAAAATACAAATCTACCTACAAAATTTTCACGAAAATGCAGCTTAATTATACCTGAATAGAGTTCAGTTTCATGCAAAAAACACAAAAGAAAAAACTACAATGAAGTTTTCGTAGTCTCATCAGTTGCCGTCACATTTTCGTCTTCTCTTTGAAATAAATAATTAGTTTCAGGAGTTGTACTACTCTGTCCATAGACCGAGTTGGATTGTCCATACGCACTGGGTTGCCCGTACGTACTCTTTCCGTTAGTACTGGGTTGTCCGTACGTATTCTTTCCGTAAGTACTGGGTTGGCCGTACGTACTTTGTCCGTAAGTACTGGGTTGTCCGTAATTGCTAGGTTGTCCATTGCTCTGTCCGTAACTTGGCTGTTGGTTGATGGATTGGTAGCCACTGGTTGCCTGGTTGCGAGATGGGTACTGGTTTTGATCTCTTTGATCTTTCTGATCTCGTTGATCTCGCTTGTCTAGATTGTTGACACCGCTGAAAACAAAGAGATATCATTTTGTAAAACAGATTATTTTGAAACAAATACCGATGGATGTAAAAAACAACATCGTTTTGAAGTATGTAGGTACTTAATTACTGATTTAAACGGATATTTATAGACTATATGTATTTATTTATAGACGTTCCGACTGTGTTGTAATAGCCGTGGTCGCGGGCAGATACATACAGGTACTTACGTTATAGATACCCGTTTAAATCTGTAATTATGTACAGTGATCGCGATAGAATAGGACTCGTAAATTAATAAAATTAGTGATTGTGTAACTTGGTTCGATACGAGTATGTATTTATTATTAGACATTCCTCTTTTTGTCCGAAGCTAAGACGAATCAGAAACAATTTCGCAAGAACTACTTTGAAAAGATCTTAACTATGTTAATTATATGTGTATTTCTTCAAATTTGGATCTTACCTTTCATCTCGATAAGGTCTTCTTTCCCCAACACTGTGCCATCCACTCGACGTTCCATACCCCGCTCCAGACGACCCATAGCCACCCCCTGACGAGCCATACCCCGCTCCAGACGACCCATAGCCGCCCCTCGACGACCCATACCCACTCGAACCACCATAACCTGGGTCTTGTCTATACCCAGTACTCTGTCCATACCCAGCACCGCCATCTTGCCTATACCCATTCTGTCCATAGCCCTGTCCGTAACTGGCTGGCGGGCTATTCCCGACTCCCTGATAGCCAGTGTTCTGGCCGTAGCTAGCGCCTCCATAATACGATCCTCTGTTGGGGTCTTGGTAACCGGAATAGCTTGAGCCACCCGCGCTTGGCCAGCTGGATTCTACAGGCCTGAAAAATTACACCAGAGTCATCATTATTGAATTCAATGAAATAAAACGTGGTCTGTTGATGATGATGATTGTGGGTAGGTGTGTGTGTTTTATTTAACGTAGATAGGTCATCGAATGACTACGATCTCATAATAGTCACGAAGATCTAGATTTTTGTATAGTGATTTGTAACATCAGAAAAACACCACAGTGATCGTATTTTTACCCACGACAGAACGGAGAAGGTGTATGCGTTTAAGGTTAGAGATTGTATGTGTGTGTAAAAATGAATGTAATCAAAAATAGATTCGAAACGGTTTGACTGATTTAGATACAGTTTTCTGTAAAAGGTTTGTGATTCATCGGCGATGGTTCTTAGATAGGTGTTATGGAGATGAAGATTCTTTGGTGAAGTGATCTCAGCTGTAAAATGGAAATATATTACGGGTTTTTTATATGTTGGGGGTTTATTTAAATTGCAATTAATACCTGTTGATATTATTGATGCGTAACCAATTCTATTGCATTGAGACGCATCGCTAGAGCCGTTACTCAAGAGCCTAGACCTGACAAAACCACGACCACACTGCCAGGAGTGCCCGACAAGGAGACGAAGAAACCAATTTTAAAACAAAGCTGTAAACATACTGTGAAGTTGATTTATTATTTTTATCGGAGCTCTCATCTTCCTCTACTAGATATTTGAAGGAAATTTGGACATATGAAATATTTGAAATCAGAACGTGCCTATTTTTACTTATAAATATTCGTATTTTCAGAACAAATTATAACTGACCAGTGTCTAATACATAAAAACTTAGAAAATAAGTTCGCAAGTTACATTCCTACCTAGAATACTCAGGCCTGCCCCAGCTTGCGGCAGGCAGCGCCGCGGACTCAGGCCGGCCTGATGCGAAGTAGTACCCTCGCCCGGCCGCGTCCCAGCCCGACTGACCACGATATGTCTCATCCCAGGGCCTGAAACTGGACAAGGGTATCCATGAGTTGATAGTTTACAAGAATATACATCACTTATCTGCTTTAGCTCTCGTAATATGGTTACGTTCCTAACGTCAGTTACTTGGAGTGGACCTCTAGCTCATACAAAACTACCCCCCTAAAGGTATTAAACATAGAGGGTAAGTTTCATTCAAAGTTAGTGTCTTGCGTGGGGCAGCCCAACTATTATATGCCGAATGTCATATAAACTGTCAGGGCTGTTTCCAAAATAGCTTGACCTTGAAGACTGGCGAGCCATCCGGCCTCACTGTTTATACGAGTACTACTACCCCCTAATACCATTAAGCCCGGCTTGCACAACGATACCTAAACGTATTTAGTAACTAAACATGTTTACATTTTACGTAGTTGTACGATTTGACAACTCCTTAAATCATATTGACAAATAAATGACTCTTTAATCATTTTTTTCCACTAAATACTTCGCTACATGGGGCAAAATGCCTTTAATAACAAAAATAATATAAAATTATTTACAAGACAGGAGAAACACTTGAATCACCTAAAGACCGTTGAAAACGATCTATAGATAGCTCAACCGCTCCAGATCACTACCAGGCGGAAGTGTCCCCAAGACGCTGGCTGCATTGCCCCGCTGAATTGCAATGCTTATGCGTTGACCCAGACAGGCCAGCTCTCGGATCACACGTCGCTTCGACCAGACGCCCAGAAATAATTTTTAAAACCCAATGGGCCCATCCCATGGACCCAGGGTCTCGACCCCGAATGGCTCTAATATGTAAGCTCTGTCGATACTTCCATTTTTGTGCCGCTTGAGATCTTCGGCTGAATTTGCCGCCGCACCGGCCCTAACTGCTGTACCAGACAGATGAGATGGTGCAAGGGTACGCGCGTGGCGTCAAAGGCCACACCAAAGGCTTACCATTCTCCTAAGGTACAAGAGTCATACCGTCAGGTCGCTTACCATCGTCACGTATCAGACCGTTTGGTTCGAGAACGGCTGGAACGTTGTCGCTGCAATAAATACATTTAGGAATCGTTGCGCAAGTCGCCTTTAGTCTCGTCAAAATATGGTTTATTAAGTTTTAGGTATGCAGGTTTCAGGCCTTATATTTTGTTTAAAGAGTGAGAAAAAAATCTTTCTAAACTCCTGTTTGTATGGATTTGCTAGAGTTATACTATAGACATAATATTGTGCCGTTTTTTACATCTGCAGACTCTCTAATAACATAAATCATTTTTTATCCCGAAGTGCCTCTATACAGCAGAATGTGTTTTAAATTCTTAAAAAATACGCGGGCTGTATTGCATGGGTCTTGAAATTTCAGATTTTCATCAAGGGGTGTACTGGATATTATGTTGATTTGTAACCAGTCGTGACATATTGACTATACCTTCTGAGTCATAAGTACAATTTTGGTTGCGGCTCTCGAACCATGACTTCATAAATACCCATTTATCTTTACTCTTTATCATAATTTTAAAACAGTTTACGATTCTGGTAATGAGGGAACGTGAACTTTGACCCTTACGGTAAGTTCCTCTAACAGGAAGCGGGGTTAACCAATGGAAAATCAACGTGAAGAAATCAAACCAAAAGTGTAGATTTCGGTCCGTGTGCTTGAATCTCCATTTAGTCTCCTGGCATTAATTATATACAGTCAAATAAAATTTTAGTTTCATAGACCTAACAAAACCACTGTTTTTGAGATGATCTATTATTTAATGATTTTTTTATATAGTTTAAATTTAGTTAGGTCCCTGCCTACTCCTCTGGGATAAAGGCGTGACGGTATGTATATATGTTTAAATTTAGTTTATCAGATAACTACATAATTTTAACCAGAGTTCGGATAAAAAATATATAATTCTAAACTCCATGCAGACGATTAGCAAGCTGAAGTGGTAGTGGTTGGGGCACGTGGCGGCTGTTGGGGCAGAAAGGTCGAGCAGACCGGGCACTGGAAAGGACAGTATAGAATCCCCCCTAGATGGAAAGACGACTGATATAGATTGCTGGGAGCCGGTAAGTATATAGTTTCGTCATATTTTGAACACAGACCGGAGACATATAATCAGATAACAAATTATTGATGGTGATTATCTACAAACAGCATCGCCTTATCCAAAAGATGATGATTTACGTGTCATGCAGTTTATTACCAACAAAACGTGTCAAGACTGTGCAAAGTGAATAATTGTACAGAATTACTGTTGGCATTCTGTCGAGATTATCTTAACAGTTATTTGTATGCCTAAAGAGGTAATTTTAAATAATTAACTTAATTAAACAAAGAGGTATCTAAGTACATGTATCAGGAATGGAAATAAAAACGTGTAGCAAAAAGTCCAGCAATGGTGTTCTGAATTCATTAATCATTGTGTTATAATAACGGCATTTTCGTGGACTACACATAACTGTACTTTTATTCAAGTTTCATGGCCCAGGGTCATAGATGAAAATGAATTTTTGGAGCCCTAGTAGCAATTGTTTTGTGTTGATTGAGAAAGTTAAAGTGACAGTTTAGATTAGATTCAGAGAGATTTTGGGAGTAGCAGAGTCTTTATGAATGAGCTCACCCGGGAAAGTACTACCACCTATTTCTGTCACCAAGCACCATTGCTGTGTTTTGGTTTAAAGGGTATGAGTGCTAGAAAAATAACAGTATCGTGAGGCATTAAACCTGTATGCCTCAAGTTGAAGGACGCAGGGCAGTGCATCGTAGGGCACGTTCCTAAGGTAGGAGACGCAATGCTTTGTGAAAGGAAATGGTTACCATTTAACACCAATGGCCCATTTCCTTGGTCCATCGCCATGTCGTATAAAAAAAGAGGAATGGCATATTTATTTGGAGTTGATAGTTAAGAATGTTTTTTTATTTAGTAAATGTAATAAACTAAGAAATACGAAAGTCCAAGACGTCGGAACAAGGGTGGTCGAACTCAAGTGGGCAGGACACTTGGCTAGACGAGGTGATGGCAGGTGGAGTAAATCTTTGACCGAATGGTGGCCAAGAACAGACCTAAGAAGTCCAGGACGTCCGTCGGTGCGGTGGGTCGACGACATAAAGAAAAACGCGGACAACTCCTGGATGTGCGCAGCACAGGACCGGGAAGGGTGGCGTCTACAAAGGGAGGCCTACACCCAGCAGTGGGTACTTATGGGCTGTGGATGATGATGATGAAACGTAGCAAAACCATTTTTGTATGCGCTTTCGTCCTTTGCATGTTATATGCCAAAGTTACTAAAGAAAACAAACAGGCAATACTCGATGTGGCCCTCAAAGCTACCCACGTCAAACCAAAGCACAAAGCTTTTAAAAAGGCATTCCCAAATCTATTTAAGTTTCGATTATGCAAGTCATGTCGACCAAAGAAAAAATACAAACGAATTTGGTGGGTACCTACAATTGTATTATTATACTGCCTGCGCACAGTATACTCCTGCCGTCGCGTCGTTGGGTACCATCGTTTTCATTTTGTTTCTGTATGTTTTTTTATTTTATTTATTAAGGAACAACAAACAACTACATTATACCGTTTAAATACAAACCATGTAGGTACATTCTGGGAATTTAAAAGGTATTGATAATGTAGCCCACAACGTTATATTTACACACATTTTTATATTAAAACAAATACTTGTTACAATTAAGGAGCTGTTAGAGAGTCTAAGATTACAGTAGTACAACGACAAGTGTCGAAGTTTCTCATGTTTACAAGGAGTATGTACTATAACGATATACTTATGTACTAGAAAACAGGGATACAATATGGAATTATACAACTAACGTAACTAAAATTAATACAGGAAAAAATTAGCACTAAAAAGGATAATATTAACAAGATTTTTAAATTTATAGACGAAGCAAAAATATCTATATCTATAAAGTATAGGATATATTATAGGAGTCAACCATACGACGAATGGGAACACCAAGCCCCGAGTTAGTGTGGCAGGAGCTAAGCGCAAACAGAGTTCGAGAGCGAGTTATTCGTGAGGTGCAGGTTCTCGGGACGACGTAGCAGTCTTGTGACAAGATCAATGCAATCAAATTTATTATGCACAACATTATACAAGGTATTTGCGCCAGGATTCAAGGCTGATGATGTTCCAAATTCAGTTTTTTTTATCATTGAGTACCTGCAGTGGTAAAATATAATTCAGTTTCAATTAAAGGGACTGAAAGTAAACTGAATCATGGTTCAAAGGTTCGCAGAACTTTCTAAACCAAACTTCAGTTTTTAGAACACACATGGTTACGCTACATCGGGCAATTTGCAAAGTTCAGTAACACGACACACAATAATCAACAATAGATGATGATATCGACCGTTATGTACAAATCATCAAACATGGATCCGCTTTCACCAGAAATTGGCATCGCATGGTTCATGATCAAAATAATGAGATGAATTGGAACAATAACGGAGCATACTTGTTCTGGTATTGTCCTAGAAGTGTGTTTGGTATATGGTACGAGTATGTGATTATGGGAACTTTATTGACCATGTTTTTGTAAGTTTATTAAACTTTCAGGTACACAAGCTGACATCCCTCCTGATGTTAGACCACCATCGCCTATAAACGCCTGCAGCAGTCAATTCACTCATCATAACTTTACCCGTATAACTAAAATGATATTAGAATATGCAAACTTACCTTTCATGAGGTCCTCTTCCAGCAGACGGTCCGTACCCTCCATATCCATCATCATACCCAACCGGTCTCCTATATCCTGAATACCCATAGTCATTCCTTGAATACGGATCTTCATACCCAGGGTATCTATCGTAAGGCCGTCTGTCAAAGTAAGGTCTATCGTAGTCCCTCTCTCTGTAAGGATCTCGTAAAAACCTGTCGTAGTAATCAGGTCTATATCTGTCTCTGTCATCGTGTCTATTTCTGTGCTGCTTTCGTCTGCTAGGACGGTCTTTGTCGTCCTTTTTGTCGTCATCGTCGGTGCTGTTTTTTGGTCTGTCAAAGCCATCATCGTCTTGTTGTTTCTTATTGTCGTATCGTTTGGAGGATCCTGATGTAGGTTTGTGCCTGCGGTCGTCATCTCTGTCATAATCGTCATCTTCGTCTGATCGATCGGATGATCTGTCGTCGCACCGACCGCATCTCGGTCTGTCGTAGTCTCTGGCGTATTCTAGTCTGTCGTATAGGGGTCTGCCGTACTGGGGTCTGGCGTATGGGTAGTCGTAGTAGCTACGTAGTTGTCGGCTGAGTTTGTCAGGTGATGATGTTGGGGTTAATGATGCGAGAATAGTCTCATCGGCGTTGGTGGATGATATTGTGTAGAGGGTGATGGTTATCGCCTGAAAACATATTATTTTTATTGATTGGTTTCTAGATTAGAAAAAAAATAGATAGGTCTGGGTATTGTCGAATCCTAATGTAAGATTAAAATTTTAAACTGTCAAAACCCATGATTATACCACAATGGGTTTTAACTTGTATGACACAGAAGTCAGCTGCGTGTTTTAAGGTTTAACAAGGTTTAAACAATGTAAATTTTTTTTGTCTCGCTAAAAGTTAGTCACGTTCGGCCACGTTGCCCGAATGCACTCCGAGAAATGGGCCCATATTGTGACACCATGGACGCCTGAAGACGGAGGGCGACGTCGGGGTCGGCCGAGAAAGCGTTGGCGGGACGATTTGGTCACCTTCCAAAGAAGATGGTGGGAGATAGCGACGGATAGGGATACTTGGAGGGACTTGGGGGAGACCTTTGCCCAGCAGTGGGACGAGATAGGTTAGAGAAAAAAAAAAAAAAAAAAGTTAGTATTCTACTCCCGACGCCCGTATTCATAAATATAGAGGAAAGATTCCGCCGCTTAGCTGCAACAAAATACCATTTATAAACTTAAGTGGTAAGCCCCACAGTTTCAGTACGTATATATGAGCTACTAGGAATCTCTGGGGTTGATGTATTCAGGCAGCCGCGGCCGCCTTATGGTCTCCAACATATTTCAACTATTTTTTTTTAAATATACCATGCACAAATCATATGATCCACGCCCAGGCTTTGCAAAGATTTTTATATAAATAAAATATAGCACTTTGTGATCGTTTCACTTTCTATTAGTTGAAGGCTTTTAAAACGGTTCAATCGTTTTTGAGATAACCCCCTTACAAATATACAAACAACAAACTCCAAACCTCAAACCTCTTTATAATTTAAGTATAGATGAATGAGCAGATTGTTATCAATGGTTCTGTCTGACAGCATTCTTGAGTAATCTCCTCATCAGTCAATATCACGTTACATTAACTGTGTGAACTTGAATTGTTTTATATTTTTTGTTCGGTTTCATAGTTTCCGGGTTTATGTCTACAAATGAAACATTTATTTTATGTAGACCTCCAAAAACTTAAACATTGATACAAAATAATGAGCACGTTGAGCTATCTATAGATCGTTTGTATAACATACTGTTACGCCGAGGCTGTTAAACAATGAGTAATAATCGAACCTTCTCGAACGCTTTTGTCTTGCTGTGTTATTGTTGCTATTGTTTGTGGTTTCGCAGAATGGGGAGTGGCCATTGTGTCGACGGACCGACCCTTTCCTGGAAGGATCGACATCGTTCTCGAACAATCGAAATGTGTGCGATATAAATAGGCCGGAGAGATGGCCGGACAGTCTGAGTCAGTCTGAGTGAGTGAGTCTCAGCGAGGCCCTGGAGGACTGACGTGGAGCAGGGTCTCGTGTGAACAGTAGTTACTCGCGAGTGAGTCTGGATTCAGCTATACGTGTGAACATTTCGGTGACTTTAAGTGGTGCAACTGTGGTGTGAATTAGTGCGTTGTGATTACGTGTGACCAAGTTCGTGTATTCATCGTTTAGTGCTGAATAAAAGTGTTATTTTGGTTGGATCGATTCCCATTATTTTATCCCGAACCCTCAGCTCGTAACAATTTGGTGTCAGAAGTGGGATAAAATAATGCCGGTTCTACCAAAGGATAACGTGGACGGTGTCAGGACGAGAGGTCAACGACAACAGGAAATGGATGAAAGGCGGTTTGGTGATTCTCCGGTTCAAGAAGCTCGGCAGAGTCGTCAGCCGATGGAGATGGAATCAGCCGCCGCCGAATCATTTGGAGCACCATCATCATCATCCGTGGGGAAAGCTCCTGTGACAGGCGATCTTGCTGCTATTATGGCAATGCTTTGTCGTCAAGAAGAACAGCGTTGTCAGGATAAAGAAGAGCAGCGTCGTCAACAGGAAGAGCAGGCTCAGTTGCAGGAGGAACAACGCCGTCAGCATAAAGAAGAGAAGCGTCGTCACCAGGAAGAGCAGGCTCGGTTGCAGGAGGAACGACGCCGTCAGCATTAAGAAGAGAAGCGTCGTCAGCAGGAAGAGCAGGCTCGTTTGTAGAAGGAACAGCGACGTGAACAGGTGGAGCAGACTCGGTTGCAAGAGGAACAGCGACGTCAGGATAAAGAAGAGCAGCGTCGTCCACAGGAAGATCAGCGACGTTGGCCATAAGAGCGTGCTCGACTGATGAAGAAATCGTTCGGTTCATCTGGAAAGGAATTCCAGGAAGTGAAAGAACAGATAGAAATCATGAGAGCCGTGTTTTGGAGGCTGGAATTGGGATCGCTGATGAGAAAGGGACTCTGGGTGTCCTGAAGTACTGGAGATGGCAATGTGGCTCCTCTAGTTGCTACATCTTCAGCGCGAGATGCGCCTAAAATTGTTCGTGTTGATCGGCTGCCGCGATATGGGGCTAAGAATGCTCGGGACGAGCATGTTTTAGGAGGGGGCAGTGTTACGCCGAGGCTGTTAAACAATGAGTAATAATCGATCGAACCTTCTCGACCGCTTTTGTCTTGCTGTGTTATTGTTGCTATTGTTTGTGGTTTCGCAGAATGGGGAGTGGCCATTGTGTCGACGGACCGACCCTTTCCTGGAAGGATCGACATCGTTCTCGAACAATCGAAATGTGTGCGATATAAATAGGCCGGAGAGATGGCCGGACAGTCTGAGTCAGTCTGAGTGAGTGAGTCTCAGCGAGGCCCTGGAGGACTGACGTGGAGCAGGGTCTCGTGTGAACAGTAGTTACTCGCGAGTGAGTCTGGATTCAGCTATACGTGTGAACATTTCGGTGACTTTAAGTGGTGCAACTGTGGTGTGAATTAGTGCGTTGTGATTACGTGTGACCAAGTTCGTGTATTCATCGTTTAGTGCTGAATAAAAGTGTTATTTTGGTTGGATCGATTCCCATTATTTTATCCCGAACCCTCAGCTTGTAACAATACTTATAGTGAATTACCAATTGTACTAACATAGTTTCAAGATTTTTATTTTTTGGAACAACCTACGGATTTTATATCTGAATCAATAATAAACAATAAAGAGGTATGATTTCTATTTTTGATTTAACAAATAAACTAAAAAACTACAGGGCCCGTAGCCAAATTACATTCGCTCCAAATCGATTCGATTTCTACATACATTTGTTGTCGGTATATCACATGATATTTCTATAAAATGAGTCAAATCCCATATATTTTCGGACTTATCGACTAGCGACATCGCTAAACGAATGTAACTTGGCTAAGCCCTCTGGTCCGATATCAAAAATTCTTTCGCCATTAGAATGCTACATTATTCCTGAATAATATAGGCTACTTTTTACAGAACTGCGCAAAAGGAGTGTAATGTTTTTATTGAAAAACTACGCGTGCGAAGCTGCGATTGTCACCTAGTAATAAATAAATTGAATTGCCTTGTGCTTTGTGATAGCTCAATTTTTTCCTATTTATTTTAAATTATTGTTATTGTATTTTCTGTTACACAGAAAAACATGGAACTAAACAAGATCATTTTCAAAATGCAATCTCTGTTCCCATTTCGGAGTTTAGGCCACACGCACACTAACCTTGATCGAAATCCAGTTCTTTTGTGATCAGTGATCAACTGATCACACTGATATCAAAGCTGCATTGTTTAAGGGCATAATTACATCAGCGACCTTTAAAACAATAGTAAAATGAAAACGACCGTCAAAATAATCGGTGAAAATCTTGCTTCTCTGAACTGTCTGCATGAAGAGTTTTGTGACGTATGAAAGTCAAATGCGAACTTAACTTTCATGGCAATTTTGAATCATGCTTCCCGTATTCCTATTATTTGGCTTTTTTGTAAATTACTAGTAACTTACTAGTACTAACCATTAAATAAACTAGTGGTTCGCCCCGAACTGATATCTCGCGAGTCTCCCATAAAAACAAAAAAAAAATTGTAATCTTATTTAATATGTAAAATAGTGAGGTGTGTATCTTGAGGACCTCCGTGGCGCAGTGGGCGTATAGCTGACTGTGACGCAGGAGGTAGCGGGTTAGATTCCCGCCACGGGACAAATGTTTGCATGATCTACAAATATTTGTTTCTGGTCTGGATGTATTTATATATATTATAAGTACTTATGTATATACAAAAAAATGTATATAAGTATTCTATCAGTTATCTGGTTCCCATAGTACAAGCTCTGCTTAGTTTGGGGCTAGATAGCGCTGTGTGAAATGTCCAGCAATATTTATATTTATATATATTTCAATAAATAATTCGTGCGGGAGACCGAAAAAAAAACCAAAGGTCTTTTATGTTGTGTGACAAAACTCATACGTACAATTTATAGAGAAACAACCGCTATTCTTGTATACCTAAAAGTGTTTACATAAATAGCACATAATACTGTAGTTGTAAACAGTACTAATGTTAATATGAAATTACCAAAATGACTATGATACAACCGTACTGACTACGGAACCCATCACTGCGTGGTGCAACACACACTTCACCAATTATTAAAGATTTAAATTACAATTCTAAGCCAACATTACATTATTATATTAATCTAGATTATGCTATAATGTAGCACGTAAAAGTCAGAGTGCTTCCATTGTAATTCTAGTGCACTTCCGCTGAGTAATATAATGCCTTTATAATTACCGACCATAGACAAAAGGACACTTGAAAAGTTGAAATAAAATGAGCATGCAGGGCCCTGCGTGTTCGGTAAAGTAGGTAATTAATTTGAGTGATGCTTTATTTTTCAAGGTAAAAGGCTTTTTGGCGAAGGTAATTGGGTGTAATTGGTATTTTTTGTCTTGGCATCAGTAATTGCGTAATTTCAGTTCACGACGGGTACTTTTCATCACTCATGCCTAAAAGTAGGTCATTGTTAACTCGATGTCTACACCGTAAATACGATTTACAGTCATAGGGCTGTAAATAAATTTAAAAAAGAGGCTCACTACATTCATAATAATTATGCAAAAATTATATACAATCTCCATGACAAGTGAACTAAATAAAATAAAAAAACAAATCCTATTTCTATTTAAAAATGGAACAGCTCACAGTCTTGTCGTAAAAAATAAAAACAATGGACATGTAACGCAAATTTTCTGCTATTATGCTATATACATATTATGAAATGAATGAATGATAAATTATTTATTGCGCAAAATAAAAATAATCTGTGTATAGACGAACTTAATGCTAGATAATGCTATCTAGCATTAAGTTCGTCTCTTCCAGTTAACCTTTGTGTAAGACGAACAAACAGTTATTATAGGTAGTGCATATATGGTAGAGGAAAAGGTTTAATTCAAATTGTAATTCATTCCAAGACACATAGATTGCTGTTATGAAAAAGATTATTATAATTTTCTGGCGTTCGTGATGAAAAGTTGTGATATACTATTTTATCTTTTGGCTTTTAGTATTTCATGATAAAATGGTTCTCATTTAATCTTAAGACAAAAACATATCCAAAATATCCTAATTTGGTAGGTATTTAGCGGTAAGAATATTAAGAAATTTAACAATTTAAACAAACATTATATCCTAATAATTTCGCAGCATAATATTAGGATACCCTTACGCGTTGAAGTCTTTTGAAGTATCTAAATAATAATTATATGAATAAAAGTTATCTGCGTTGAAATTTATACATAATTCTCAGAATTACGAGTATCTAGCGATAAGACCACCTTTTGTAAAAAATCTTCATTAGACAACATTTAGAATACATACCTGACGATTTAGTCTTTTGTACGGTCGAGACAAGAGTATCGAAATAAAAGTTAATCGCGATTATAAATAATTTTCATCGTCATAAAAAAGCACTATACATAAAAACAAAACAGAGAAACTCACCAATATAAATAATCTTCCCATCTTGAATTTATTCAAACCGTCTACAGCTCATCTCCTGGTCACAAAGGCACTGACCGCACGCAAAACCCGTTCCAAATAAAATAACAAATAGGGCAGTGTAATCTCAGCTTTACATTTACATTTCTTCGTAAATTTTCCTGACAGATATTTGACAGATTACTGAAACAATTGCTGTTTTTTTTAATTTGGAGCGTGGCAACGCACCTGTGATGTTCGAACGCGTATGTTGTACTGGGCTTCGGTTGCGCCCTCCGCTTATTATAATTATGGCGATTTGTTGGTTTTTGTCTGTCCGTCTATCATCTGAGGCCTACTGGATTTGAAGGCTACTAGTTGCTACTGTTATTTTAAAATGAATAGCTTTGTGCAAACAAGCTTTGAGAGTTGGCAGTTGAATTCGTCGTATTGAATGCAATTGAGCGGTTAATTTTAGAAATTCCTTATGAATCTGAAGTATTAGGTACGCATTTTTTTTTATTGTAGAAAAGCGCTCTCAGTAATCAGTAGTTTGCGATGCTCGTAAAAGGCAAACAAGTATAAAGTGCTATTTCCTAGATTTTGAGACCTTAATGTGCACTTGTTTATGCAAATAAATATCTTGTATCTTGAATCCTCACCTAAATTGGTCTATTAGAAACTTATGACAAAAAAGGAAATTCGTATTTTAATTGTTTTGATAGTTGGCTATTTTCTTTGAACATTGTAGAGATCTAAGTTAGTAAGTATGAAGGTTTTGGGTATGTAGTGTTCAAATCCAAGTTAAAAATTAAAATTTAGCAATACATATTATTACATTAAAGTTTTTTCTTCAAATGAATATGCACACAAGGAACTGCGCAATCAGCATTTATAATGCGCGCCGCTGTTTTTTGGCGGCAAAAAACCATATGTACCTAACTAGAGGTAGTCATCGAGAAGAAGATACGAACTTTTGGAGGAAGAGGAAATACTATTGTTGTAGACTATACATACATATATGATACAGTTTCCATTAACATTGGGGAACCAACGAGAACACGGCCGCTAAAGTTGGCTAATAATTTATATTTCTTCGACAAATCCAATCCAATTATTAGTGACCGTATAAAGCTTGCTATGTACAATAAGCATCCTTTAGAAATAATATGACTTCCTTTGAAAGGATTTAAACCAAAACTAAAAACGTTGTTCGAAAACCACCCATTTTATCATTTAAATGAATACATGAGCTGTTCATTTTCTCGTCTGCATGAGTAGTATCTGCTGTAACCAATTGTTTTTCAAATGTTTTGATTAATTATTATTATAAGTACGGATTTTATCACGTACCGTCTTATCGGTGTTTCAACCGATAATGTTAATCGACCGAGACATTACTCGGAGCGGATAGCACTTACCCTGATGAAGGTTCACGAATTGAACCGAAACATTGTCGGTCTAAACACCGATAAGACTAGACGATACGTGATAAATCCCGTATTTATAACAATGATTGAAATCAATCACGAAAATTTTGCTTAGTTGTTTATTTTTATTTATTTCTAAACATAATATAATAATACTAGCTGTTGCCAGCGGCTTCACCCGCGTTGTTCTGGGGTGCAAAAATACATATAAAAACTTTGATATCCCATTTTTATCCCATGGGAACTGATTTAGGGGATAAATGGTAGCATATGTGATGATCCAGGTTATAATCCACGTATATACCAAATTTCATCGAAATCGGTTCGGCCGTTACGTCGTGATTGAGTAACAAACAAACAAACATCATAACTTTCGCATTTATAATATTAGTGTGATGTATTTTTTTTTACTGACATTTTGTTATATATTTTTAACATACCAATATTATGTATGGTGAATAAATGAATAGGTACTGAATTCTGACCCGCCCGAGCTGTGTACGGATTTGCCTTAGCCCCCCAGGGTTAGTATAGCTTTCAGAATCGGTTCAGAATTTTCTGAAATTACCCTAGGTACTAACATACAAACTTTAAAACAACAAACTTTACCCTTTATAATATTACTAGGTTACATTTTCAGATATAAAGGGGGTTCCAATTAGCGCTGATGTCTGTACCATACCAATCTCCGTATCAAGGTTGCGGTCTCTTGTAAGTTCGGGGGGTTTTTTATATTCGAAAATCCAAGATTGGATTCTCACTGTGTTTTTTACCACATTAACTACCCTATCTCCCGACGTGATAAGGTGCAAGAGGAATTCGTTTGATCCGGTAATAATATCGTATCGTATGCAACGATGGGCACAATTAAACCAAAACTACACACTAAAAATCACGGGCACCGGACCGCGACCGCCTCGTCATTGTTTGATAGCCGGCTCCAGCGAACCGTACTCTGTAAATCATTTGCTAACGCGTGAACTCTTTCCCACTATAAATGTGACACTTTTTGACCCCTCTAAAGCCATTACTATCAGTTTTTACATCTATTCTTTCCAATATATTTTTATATATTAATACGTGAAGTGCCTCTATATAAGCTTATTTCGCGCACGGAAGAGTTTTGAGATTTAAAGTTTTTTTACCCACATCGCAGGTCGTATGTGGGTTAGAACAGCGCAGGTCAGAGACGAATGGGGACAACAAAGAGAGGCCTATGCCCAGCAGTATTATGAGAAGGGCTGACGATGATGTTGATGATAGTTTTTGGTAATCGATTTTCATATATAAGCCCGGGGTATGAAAATGTGTGTGGTATAAAATCAAACTTTTTCCGTTACGTTATGCGTTATGCTCGTGCGCAACTTATTGTATAAATTAATTTTATATTTTTTAGTTTTGTGGATAGGCATAAGACAACTTTCTTAGTAAATTTTCATGATTATGCGACATACATGATTGTGAAACATCTTGTTTTTTTATGTTTCCATGACTATGTAATGTGTTTTGATTATAAATTATACAATTCATATAATGTTTATATATATGTTAATCAAATAAATGCTTTCATTAATATAAAAAATGCGTTCATTTACCCTCATTTACCAATCTATATATTTATTTATTTTATTTTATTATTTTATTTATTCAGACACTATAGGCCATATTATATAGGCCAACATAGGCATATACTTATAATCGTTCGTAAGGAGTAAACTCCAGTCGTGCGTCGGAGCTGACACAAACACTTTTTTATGGAGAAGGAGGATTCGCCCCTCCTTAATTAAATTAAGCTATAAAATATAATAAATTACGGTCGAATTTCGACCACTGCGCACTGGGAACTAGTTAAACTACTAGTTAATTATAAAAAAATCTGCATAACTGAAAGAAGGTAAACTTAGCGCATATTTTGATAATCGCAGGGGACTACTAGCACGATTTCTTCTTTATAATTATGGCCTATGTCTCTCCTGGTTCAGATTCCAATGAACAACACAATGAACTACAGGACGCGCCAATCATTTGGTAATGAATATTATTAGTATAACACTTTGGTGTATATTACCAAAAATACATAGAGAACTTAGTTTATGCCAAATATATTATAATGGGTGGCTTTATCGCTGAAGACGATTGCTCCTTCTTTCTTTCTCTACTTATACTGCGTGTCACCGCATTTACGACATTAATTTAAATCACGGGTAGGACAGATGGCAAGCATTGTTGTAAAACAGTTTTTTTTCAAATTCATTACCATGATATTTATTTAATTTTCAATGTACCTTAATTTCAAATCCTAAAATATGAATAAAACAGCCTGTATAAATAAGTAAACAAATCATATTCATTCATCATGTAAATAGGTTCCTGTTAAACTGACTAAGCGGCATCGGCGCAAAGGCACCGCCGATTTACGTTAAAAATTGTTTATTGGAAATGTATCGATTACTGGATAAATATTTAAGGTACCGGTATTAAACTTATCTCAAAAATCTGTTAATTCTGCATATGTGTTTTCAATTAACGTCGTGAATGCGTTGACAGACTGTATATACATCATACACCCTATAATCATTACCCTCCTTCTGTGCAGTTAGGTAAAAAAGGGAACCGATTCGCACACCATGTCATACATAAATTACGTATGTAGTATGTGCAGTGCAAAATTGCATCGTTTCAGTATGTTTTAAGTAAAACGAAGAATCTCTCTTAACGTTACCTAAGTATTTGTTCAAAATAAGTATACAATTTATTAGCAAGAAGTACTTTAACAGAGTGGAATGAAAGTAGCCTAAAATATTTTGACTTGAATTCGATGAACATCTAACGAGCGTAGACATCTACTCTTACCATCAGTTAGGCGAATTCAAGAAAATATGTGTAACGAAAATAATGCACTTTTGTAAGTTTCGTTCTCCTAAAGTTTAAAAGTTACAAAAATTATAGCTATATTAGTTATATCGTTGAGAAGATCCATCTGAAAGCACGTGACGAGTCATTCATACATAAATCTTTCGAATAAAAACTACACTTAAATAATTAATAAAATCTAACGTATACGCGGGGTCACCTCATTTGCGTGTATTTGTAAAATAAAATACGACTCAATTTTGCACAGGTAGGACCATAATAATTAAAATTACTATTTCCTGATCCATGCCATTATTAATTGGTAGTTTCAAAGAATGACAGATGGCGATTTCCCCGCCTCATGCTTTTATATTCGTGCAGCTACTAGCGCCATCTAGTATCGAGTAGCGGCACAACTAATATAAATTACAAAAATATAATATATAAATTACCCACTTTTTTGTACAAAGCTTCATCATTATATCATATGAGCCATAGGATTTCCACCGCTGAACATAGGCTCCTATATAGATATCCAGAGCGATTGATATCCGGCCTGCACACACCGGCTCACAGCAATATTATCTTTCGTTTTAGAAGAGGGCTTCTTACATTGCGATTTCCAGTTCGTGATCTCCACTGAACTTTTCTGCCCCAATGGCCGTTAGGACGGATCGGATAGATTGATTCCGACACGGTTTTAAATTGGAAGCTAGCTTAACTGGGGTGGTTCTTAGTTATGTGTGATAAAGATTAGGTCAGCCGATCCTAAGATATCAGCATTTTTAGTTTTTGATAAAGATCTTACCTGTAAAATGAATATTTATTACCGGTTTTTAGGTGCCGGGGGTTTTTTGATTTATACTTGTACTAACTGACCCGCCCGCGGCTTCTCACGTGGTTTGTCAATGAAAACAATATCCGCCTTCTGCGGAGTCGGGTAAAAAGTAGCCTATGTCATTCCGGTTATATCTTCATCGAAATCAGTCCAGCCGCTTAATCGTTAACAGACTGACAGAGAGACTATACTTTAGGTATAATTCATATTAGTTTTGGATATATATATATTTATTTATGTTTTTGTACACTCACCTACTTTTAAATTAATCTTTCTCTCTCTAGCCTCAAAGGTTTGATGGAAGAAAACTCTTCTTAGGGTTAAGCTCGCCTTTGTACATGACCTCTATTTCTGTATTTTTAATGTATTTCTTGTGTGCAATAAAGAATAAAGAGACAGAGAGGACAGAGTTACTTTCGAATTTAAATAGTATACATTTATATAGTATGGATTTATATAGTATTGATTTATATACTATAAATTTATATAGTATGGATTTATTGACTCTAACTTAGCCACTTCCTAATTACACGAGTGCAAGTGTATATAAATATTGCCGAGACCGAAATTATCCATTTCAATAGCCATCCCCACATACTGACCTCAATATACTGACCTAGTTCTTAGGTAATTTGTTTTGACGAATCAAAACTACCAAATTGAGTTATCGATTTCATTGTGACACTGAAAATGGAAAATGATTCAAGTTTTTTCAGAAGTCAACGATGATTTTCATCGTAACTCTGTACTCGTTTGTACACGATTTATCAATTTTATTGTTTAGAACGAATTTTCTAGAACACATAATTGTCCCCCTCTCCTAATCCGTAAAACACAGAGATTAATGTACTGGATCACAGTCAAAGATGCATCTTAAAATTTGTATATGGTTTAAAAATCAACTTCTTCCGGTCTAAAGACGACTTGGGCAATGATACCTAAACGTATTTAGTGGTTAAGTATGATTTAGAGAGTTTTGATTGGGGAAGTACTACCATCTATTTCTACCGCCAAGCAGCATTGCCGTTTCGATTTTAAGGGTACGGTTGCCAGTGACAATACAGGCACATGATACTTTACACCTGTGTGCCTCCAGTTGATGGACGCAGGGAAGTACATCGAAGGGCACATTTCTAAGGTGCGTGACCTACAGGAAATTCTCTGTTATAGGCGATGGTTACCACTTAACATTAGGTGGGCCATGCGCTTGTTGCCATGTAGTACTCCAACTCCATGTAGTATAAAAAAGTGGCACTCCATGAGTGCCGACAGAAGTGAAAACTTTAGCGCTCAATGTTTAGGTATTCAAAATTTAAAAGCAGAACCTGGCTTGCACAAAATCCCTAAACGTATTAGGCGACTAAACATATTTAAATTTGTATTTGTATTTTTGAAACTTCTTTAGGCGCGTTGGGCATTTTTGAGATGGAATTTTTGAAAAAACCAATTAACTCGCGACACTGTTACCGTTACCGACACCTCTGTATATAAGTATCTGTAGTGTAGTTTGCTTTTATTCAATCTTTCACTTCTCTCGGCACTCCCACTTTGCCGTTTTTTTGTAAGTTAAACTTCTTTTGACGCGTTAGGAGAAAAAGATCAGAGTGTACTTTTAGTATGTATTCAGAAGTATGTGGGTAACGTTCGTTTTTCTGGTCTGAAGTTATTTAAGTCGTGCATAAATGGCGTAAAGAGGTTTTAGGAATTACGTAATTTTTGGAACCTCCTTGCGCAAATGACTTATTAGGTCGGGGAGAATATTTTTCGTATTTTGTATGTATGAAGTTTTAATCAAATCTCTTTGGTTATACAGTATATACCTAGCCAATTCAATGGCCCATGCAATTCAACAAATTCAATGGTTACATTGAAAAGGCATAAAAAAAATAAAAAAATTACTTTCCCGCCCATTTTAAATTGTTTTAAGTCTTAGAAAATGAGTGAATTTAAAAGAACGACAAACGAAAGAACTTGTAACGAAATAATTCGATACATACTTATAAATTTAAATTTTATTACAAAAAAGGAAAAATGCTAGCTAAGCCGTGAAAAAAAATTTATAACGTTTATGGACTAAACGCGACATGAGTATGAGTAGCACAATGTTGGTTCAAGCAGTTACAAATAAAATCGATTCGAAAAATTGGAGGAAGATCGGCATATAATTAGTGCACTTTTTAAATTTTGTGTATTTTTTTTTGTGTTTGGCTACTCTGAATTTTGATAGCTGTTACCTATGATTCTCAATTTTAATTATGAGTTTTCACAATGATAACAAGTTCTTCTTTTGTGTAACGCTCCATTTTTATTAATCGGAACAATCACAGAGGATAGCTGTCAAATTTCAGAGTTGCAATATACACTAAAAAAAAATTACACAATATTTTAAAAGTGCACTCTTATTGAGTCACACCCTATACTTCTTATTTATGAATATTTGAGAAACTACTTTGAATATAGTTAAGAGTTTTCAAGGAAACTTGAGAGACAGTTATCAGCTAACTTCATCATGTCGCTTTTTAGCTGTCGGTGTGCGCGCGCATCGTAATAATTTTACTCATATTTTTCCAAACGCGCTAAAAGAAGTATAACTTCAAAAAGGTCGATATTTGGGTGCCACATGAGCTTTGATTACAACATGATAATTCGTACATACAAAATACGAAATGACTTTCCCTTATATTTTATTCACGCCAAAAAAGTTTAATTTCTTACGTGGGTAAATAACCACACACACACAGGTTTTTTTTTAAATAATGTGTTGACATTGGACAGCGTACACCTCGGGTCAGCAACCCGACACCCTATTATCTCTTACTAGGTACCTATCACCCCACGAGTATTGGTAAAGTTTATTAATTATGCATACTGTGTGTTTAAACTCCAAACTAACTTTTTGTAGTGTAAGTTCGTAGAGACAAGGTTATAATTCTGTTTTAAAACATCAGAAAGGTGTCGGATCAGTCTGACATTTTTTTTCGTTTTGCATTTCTAATCCAAAACGCTATTATAAAACTATTTCCGATTGATAATAAAGCTTGCATACCTTTCCGACACGGATTTAAAGACTGAAAGTTTACAAAATAGCATTGTCTGATGGAAATCGAATCCGAAAGAAACTGTCGGACCGACCCGACAGCTATCCGACGTTTTAAAATAGCCTAGCTGAACATTAGTAGAAGTTTGGTAGAGTAGAATTTTAATATTGCTCTTAAATGGCTGTCTAAAAACGAAAAACGTATAAAATAATGGTAAAATAAGACTAAACTGAATAAGGAGGATTCATTCTTCTGGAACCAATTTTAAATGAAAGCTATGTATGTTTGTTCATTTCATTAATTATGAGAAAACACCTGGCATCTGGTTATTTTAGGAGATAACCTGCAATAATCATCTGAGTATATTTGCTCAAAAAAACGGCTGATTATAGAACCAATTGAAATAGCTATTTTTGATGTTTCGGTATAAAAACACCGAATTAATTGACTTTGGCAGTAAAACGCCATATATTTTCTATAGACAAATCTCAAAACCAAACCATGATAATGGAGTTACATAACACCACCTTGAAATTAAAGTTACTTCCTGAAGTGACCGCTTCATTTTTATTTAGGACCAAACTCCTTAAAGTTTGCCCATCCTCCATATTAACTCCTAATATCATGTATAAAAATCCTAAGTTTGGTAGAGTAGTAATTGTATGCTGTCAATATAACTAAATGATATAGGGTGAAATCCTATACGTTACCACCCTCAACCCTAACTAAAACTAATTTCCATTTCAGTCTTTGCTTCGCGCGCGTAGTTGACAGTTGCGTTCGTAGTGATATTCCACGCTTTACTTTCGTGAACTTTTGAGATCAGAAAATTTGTGGAAATCACTATATAGCATCGAATATTGCCGAATTATATTTGATAAAGTAGTTAGTAGAGTAATTGCGTAGAATATTTAATAAGTCACAAGTGCTGTTTCACATCAGATTTATAGTTCTAATTGTTCTAACCTAACATAATATTAGGTATACTTAACCACAAATAAATAACCAACACTTAGTTTTTTTTATCACTCTTGTTATTTAACTAATAAGTATAAAAAGGTTTTCTAAACGATAAAATTAATCTAACCCGCATAAGTAAGTAAACAGTTTTGATAACGTAGTGGAAATTCGTTCATAATTTACTACCAGTGGCTGTTTAAGGTGGATGAAAACTGTCTTTTTAAATAGAGAAATTTGAATATCACTTATATCAAACCACCTGGATGAATAATTTTTTAACCTTTTAAAAAAATAACCGAATCACTGGCTGTATTTGTGAACCGTTATGAGAAAATCGTATTTGAAAATCGAACGAAGATGCGCATTGAGATGAATCAAAATGGCGCTGAAGAATCTTCAGTTATTTCAGCCAGTGAGGTCAGACGTGGTGTACCGTCAGGCGACTCCTATGAAAGCTCCTCCCATCGCACTGTCGAGGAGCATATCCAAGTCTGCTGAGACGCTCGCCGGGACTCCTAAATGTGGTAAGATTTGAATTGTGAAACCATAATGCTTGTTCCATCTCGTGGCGACCTCTTCTAATTCTAATTCTAGGGTGGGGGGGAATAAGATCTGCACTGACGTCCCGCATTGGGGTGTATTGTGCATTACCCCCCTTCTAACCTGACCCCAGCCATCCTAGCTCCTTGAAGTAACGGAGCAGGATTTTGGGTTGATGGATGCAGCTCCATCAGAGACGCAGAGGCGACCTCTTGTGACGACCTCCGTGGCACAGTCAAGAACAGCCGTCTGAGACGCAGGAGGTGGCGGGTTCGATTCCCGTCGCGGAACAAATGTTTGCATGATCTACAGATATTTGTTCCGGGTCTAGATCTTTTTCTATATATGTATTATAAGTATGTATTTACAAAACAAAAGTATATAAGTATTCTATCAGTTATCTGGTTCTCATAGTATAAGCTCTGCTTAGTTTGGGGCTAAATAGCGTTGTGTGAAATGTCCAACATTTTTTTTTATACTTGTTCCATCTACAAGTCGCAAAATTTTTTTAATAAAACTAAAGGTGCCTCTCAACGTACTTTCATGTTCGATAAGCAAGTATAATCGAACATATGTATTTAAGCATTTCGGTTCGAATGAATGCATGAATGAAAATTCTTTACTATATATAGCTGACCCTCCCGCGGCTTCGCACGTGTGGTTTTTCAATAAAATATTACCCTCCTTTTGCGCACTCGGGTAAACAGTAGCCTATGTCCTTTCCCAGGATATAATCTATCTCCTTGCAAAATTTCATTACGATCCGTCCAGCTGTTTAGCCGTGTAAAAGTAACAAACAAACAGAGTTATGTATGTATTATACATATAAACCTTTCTCTTGAATTACTCTATCTATTGCTGGAAACTGCATAATAGTTTTAAAAGATCTAAGCGAACAGACAGCGGAAGCGACTTCATTTTATACTATGTAAAAGATACCTTACAAGCTAGATACGACAAAATGTATAATGGGCGGCCTTATCGCTAAAAAGGCGAACTCTTTCAGACAACCTTTGGATGGAGAGGAATATTAAATGGAAAAATTTATATCAAACAGAATGCAGTGTGAGTTTGCATGTTTAATGGTCTTGATTTTGTCGCACTATTACCAAATAATACTGACTATTAAATTACAATTACTGCACCATACAAATAATGATGTATTTTTAATTTTACCAAGCCTAATAAAAAGACGGCCTGATAAAGGTTGCTGGGAGCCGTTGGGTGCGGCCGCACAAGATCAGTCGCCCTGGAAATCTATGGGGGACGGGAGGCCTATGTTCAGCAGTGGACATCCCATGGCTGATATTATGACGATGATCATGAAGGCATAAAGATTAAAGGATAAAAAGTATATGGTCCCGTCAAATCAAGCTTAATTTTGAAAATCGACACCAATGGAAATTGTACGTACTTATACAACCTGTTATGTTATGTACGACATTCATTTAAACCACACAACCCGAATCGTATTAACTGATTTTAGAGGTGTACCTACTTACGTGGTGAATGAATATGTTTCGTTAACCTATTTTGTGTGGGCTGTTTCATTGATGTTTTTAGTAAGTTTGAAAATTTAATATTTTCTATTGTAACGAATTCGAAAAATCCTATTTACAACTATACTAGCCATTATCCCTAACCGTGTTTTCATTTAATGTCGTACATAGCATAACACGTTGTATACCACATTGTTTCATATATCTTTCTCAGGCAAAGAGCACAAAGCTCGCAAAGCCAGAAGCACGGAGCAGCCTGGAATAGGGCTGGTGAAGGGTTCCAGCACTATCGGTCTGCCGTCGCTCGCCAAGACCTGGGCCCGAGATAACGACAGCTTACGGAGTCGATCTAGGACTGGCAGGTTTGTACATCCGTTCTCATCATCATTTTCATTTGGCCAATCTTCAATTTACTAATACTCCTCCCCATCCAACGGTTGTTTGTATGAAATCGCGTTCTTTAGCGATCAGACCGCCCACTGTTTATAGGCGAGAATATGAGTCTTAGAAGTTTCTTAGACAGACTTCGGTAGAGCATCATTTTAGTTCTACAAAAACCTTGCTCTCACAAACGCTTACTCCTGCTTCAGTGACTTTGTATCAGAATGAGGATTCTTATTTTTTACAACTTAGTGATGGAACAAGCATATAGCCCACCTGATGTTGAGTGGTAAGCATCGCCTATAACAACGTATTGCCACGTAATTCACGCACCTTAGTCTAAAGTCATGACGTATCCAAATTTCGCTAAAAAGTACCAGAAGTGTAACAATCAACTTGAGTAAGCACTTAGCTAGGTTCACGCAACTTTCAGCCGATTCTGGTAAACTGTTGAATCACGCCAAATTGGACATTCTACACGCAATGTGGTAAGTGGTTACGGGTAACACGCTAACAATCAAGGGCTAGGGCTTACTGTGCTTATTAAAGCAAGATTGTTAGTTGACACCCCCTTTACCTGCTAGTTTTAGGGTACTTTTTTATTATTCTAATTCAATTCTAATTGTTTAATTTTTATTTTTAATACTATTTTTGTAATTTATTCATGTAATTTTTATAATCAATTCACCTGACATTATCATATTTTTATTTATGATACACATCACATATTTCATTAATGACATCACATATTTCATCCTTGACATCACACAATCATAATTTTGTTCTCCCTGTGAGAGCAAAATTATGATTGTGTGTCTGTGATTAAGCCCAGTTGACATAATCTCTCTCGGGAGATCTCGCGAATCTCCCGTATAACGTATTTAGTGGCTAAATATGATTTAAGGAGTTGTCAAATCATACAAATACTTCAAATTTAAACATGTTTAGTCGCTAAATACGTTTAGTGATCTTTGTGCATGCCGGCTTTAATCTTTGACTAATAAATTGGTGCCACGAAATGACTTAACCAACCTACTTGACCTACAGTTTCATTAAACTATTTTGAAATTTCATTCAATTTCATTCAAATTAGATGTAACGGGGGTTCTTGTTAATTGGTTATATTTTTTTGGGCTACAAATGGCATTCTAGATTTCAGACTTTTGCCTATATATGTGTCACTAAAGCTATACGAATACCAAATTTCAGCATTGTGGGGTCACTGGTGTACCTTGTGAATTTTGTCAAAGTTTTGTTTTTATTATGGCTAATAACTCAAAAACTACAAAAATTAAACAAAAAATAAAAACGGGGTTCAAATGTACTAATGAAGACCTTTCATTTGACGTCCCATTTGACCTAATAGTCTCATATTCATTTTTTTTACCCCTTTTGAACCCCAATATCTCAACAACCCCCCAATATTTTTAGCTCATTAAGTCACACCAAAATTGTGCCATCACTACCTATTTATATACCAAATTTTATAATGATCGGATAAACGCTACGAAAGTTATCCTCGGCCAACAAACATACATACATACATACAACGCCGATTTTCCCAAGTTGATTTGGAGATCTCACTTCGCTCGATCAATTATTTATTATATTGTTTATTTCTGTTTTGCATATAGGTACAGTTCAATATTGTTATTTTTACGTTCATTATTTTAAATCATCTTTTGTGCATGTATTATTATGTATTATGTGTGCCATATAGCAAATAAATGATTGTCTATGTCTAGCGAATGAGTAAACTTAACGTGACTTTTAGACGTTTTCAGTAAGGTGATGAATCATGGAATTGTACCTACAGTAATACACAACCTTTTTTTTCTGACTCGCTGGTTGCCTCTTAGACTTTTTCAATTAACCGAACTTTTGGTCATCGCAGAGGGTGCTCAGCCCAGTAAGTTTTAATAAGGTCGCTAGCGCAAGGGAATCTTATGTAGGCGGCAACAGAAAGAACTCATCAACGCAGCCGGAGAGGTTGGTGTATCTGTGAGGTGTTTTCTCTGTCGAAAGTTGATGACTCGGAAATCTCCTCCGCGTTATCGGTTGCGGTTTGGATAACAGCAGTTTTCCAAGACCCCCTTAGGGAATTGTTGACGTGACGGAAGATAACTCGATGAGCTCATGCTTTTGTAGCTGTTTTGACTTTCAATGTTGAAGCCCCAGTATTAATAGTTTATATAGTATATTAACCGTACATATTTCTGACAGCCAGTAGTAATGTTCGCATTGCTATGAGTGCCGGTGAAACTACAGGAACATATTATTTCACCAGTTTGTCTGAGGGAGACGGGCGCAATGAAATGGCATGCAGGTTAAGTTTTGGTTGGACGTACTCGGTGAAATTTAATATCTTTATTAACCTTAATACCTACTGTAGTTTAAATGATACGTTAGATATTTCAATGACAATCTTAACATTATTACTTATGGCTAAAGTAAATAATCTTCCTAAAACATCTATCAAATCAATCTAATCGGGCCTATTAGGTAAAGCATTATTCATTTTATTTTGTCAATTTAACGATATGACCTATTACAAAATTTTCATAAGATCCTTACCCTACCTTCCTTTATTAAGGCACTTTTCACATGTTTACCATTGATCGTCACCGAAAGCAATTACGGCGAAATAGGCAAAGGTTAATCCAAACTGATCTATTCAATATTTTAATGGACTTTGGCATTAAACCTTGATCTAAATTGCAGGGTTGGGATAATAGAGCTTTTTTATTTATACGCGATAATTGTGTTGTGGACGATACACATTTAGTCAAAGATTGTTATCATTAACTATCTATAGTTATTACGATTGTCAACCTAAAGACAAAGAGAATAAATGTGATTGTAGATACATCATGCGATACATAAAACGGCTGCCGTTTTGTCGGAAACCCTGAAACTGTTATGTTATTTCTGTAGTAATTAACGAATTTGTAATTTACTGTACGTCATACGTCATATATACCCAGCAATCAAATAGTGATTGATAATCATTATTATAAATACGGGATTTATTACGTACCGTTTTATTGGTGTTGAAATAAAGTTTTCTAAGTAAAACTGATTAATAATATAATTAAAAATAAATTAATACTAATAATGCTGACACTACATTTGGGATTCTCAATATCTTGGGTAAGAGGAACTTCCGAGTACATGGTATGGTACCACAACTGGTATGTACCGAAGACTTATTTTCAAAATACATACGGTTTGTACAAATCTTTAAAAATAATTTGTTGGTACTAGTTACCCAAGAACTCATACTAATTAGTAAGGGGTAAGGGCAAAAAGGGGCAAATATCTAGTAAAATATTACCGGCCGATCCGGCCCTTGACATTTGGCGGCCATGTTGGCTCGTGAGCTGTCAATCTCACTGAAAGGCGGGAAACTATTTGAATATTAACGATGTTTTCTAGGTAAACTACGATTCTATAGAGGTTTGTTTTTGTTTTGATTTGAAAATGTAATCCTTTCCAAAAGCCATTAGGGGAAAATACATTTAATGATTATAATCTCTACGTTTGTTATAAGCACAATCTTCCACACGCGGCACACATGTCGCGCACACGACATTACCCACCGGCACAGTAGCAAAAGAACTTTGTTTTTCGGTATCAAACTTCATCAAGATTGATCCAGCTGTTTAATCGTACAAACGTAACAAACAGACAGAGAGACAGGACAGAGTTACTTGCGAATTTATAATATTAGTACAGGTACCTAGCTAGAGGTTAATAGTATAAAACGATAAAAAACTCATAAGTTCGTATGAATACGTAAACCTAATCTAGTATCAGTGTTAAGACCACCTCAAGGTCTACAATTTGAAACAATAAAACCATTAAAAATAGTGAGAACTTGAAATAGTGAGGCCTTCAGTGAAAAATTAATGACTATTGAAGGGAAAGTCCCCCGTGCAAACAATTTATGTCGATTGCACTTTGGCAATCGATGGTAAACAATATTAGTGGCACTTTTCTTTGTGAATATTTCGTTGAATGAGGGTCAGTTTGTCAGTCACGAGGTCATTTGATAATCTGATGCATGTCTGAATCTGAAATTGAGGGTGACGTGCGCATATTCAATTACTAACTAGCTTTTTTAGAAAGGTGTACCTACTACTTATAGGATAACTAACTGTAATAATGTAAGATAAGATAAGATAGCTCTTTATTGTACACCAAAGTAAAATACAGAACATATTTTTTACAAATAGGTTTAGTACAATGGGCGGTCTTATCGCTAAAAGCGATCTCTTCCAGACAACCTTTGTATGGACAGGATAATAATTGATCACATGACGTACTATAAACCTTAATTAACACAAATTTAATTAAAATAAAATAAGCAATCATAAAAATGGTAATGATGAACTAACAAGCAGTTACAACTTCAACACAGGGAGAGATAATGGGTGTGTACTCTTGTTTTAAAATTACTAACTGAATTGGATGTTTTTATAGAGAATTACAAATCGTTCCACAATCGTATGGTTGTATAATGTATAATAATACATATAATGTAGTGGCTTCCCAATCCTCCCTGATCTGTGATAATGCAGACGAACGCAGATAAAGAAATATGTATTGTATAAACTGTGTACATATATGGCGATCTACATCACTAGTACGCAGGGGCATTCCTAGGTGAGATGGTAGATCTGCCACTGTCAGTTTACGCGCCTTGAGAGAGGCATTTTTATTTCACGCACCAGAGTTGCTAATATAAGATTTGTTTCCCTAGCTCTAATTTACTTAAGTATCTAGCTTAGAACATCCCTAATTGTTTGACTTGGGACGTCGTAAAACTCCCACACATAAATAATAATAAATCAATATTAGTGGACATTTCACACAGCGTTATCTAGCCCCAAACTAAGCAGAGCTTGCACTATGGGAACCAGATAACTGATAGAATACTTATATATTTTTTTTTGTAAATACATACTTATAATATATAGAAAAACATTCAGACCCGGTACAAATATTTTTTTCGGTTGGTGGGTAGGTGAGATAAACAACTCTCAAAAGTTATCTCAGTGTTATTTAATTATTTAAAATATTAAAGAACTAATTATTAACCTGTTTTATGTGTAAAATCATACAATAGCCTACTTACTTCACCTGCCTTAAATCACCTTCTCCATAACATCAATCCAACTCACATTTCTGGCACAACACTGCACTCAACACTGCAATCAACAATACAATATGGCAGAAACAACATTGGCTGAGGTAATTAAGTCACTACACGATCGGATGGCACGATTTGAGGGTGACCTGCAGAAGTCATCATCACCTACTACTGTGGAATCCATCGCTGCTGATTATGCTGCCTTCAAGACATTTACACTTGCAGCACTCAAGACCCTTCAGCTGCAGGTGGAGCTCCTTGCACGTGACGTCGACCAGCAGGAGATGCGCAGTCGGCGCAAAATCCTCCTTCTCCATGGAGTCTCCGAAGACAGCAAGGAGGACACGGCCGCAGTTGTGGCAAAGACTGTGAGCACACAGTTGAAATTGTCAACATTCACAAGTGCTCATATTAGCCGATGCCATCGGATGGGACGAGCTTCGGGCGCCGACAGGCCTAGGCCTATACTGGTCAAGATTCGGGATGTCACTACGAGGGACCAGGTTTGGTTTGCAAAAACCAACCTCAAGGGCAGCAGTGTCACTCTCTCAGAGTTTTTGACCAGGCCGAGACACGTCGCTTTCATGGCTGCGAGGGAACGTTTCGGCGTCAAGAATTGCTGGACCCGGGATGGCCTAATTCATGTAATTGGGCCCGACGGAGCGCGGCACCGCATTAGCAGCCTTGGTGAGCTAAACAAATTGATGCCGCCAGACACCCGAAAGCCTGCGCCGGCGCCTACGATGCCTGCCAAGGAATCGAGAGCGCGGTCGGCCAGGCGGGCCGGCACAGGCGCATCCATCAAAAAGTGATTCTGTCGTCGCGTCGTTGCTGCTGTGAGGGTCGACCGTCCAGTAAATTCCTAGCATTACCCACTTTTTTACGACAAACTAGGTAGGTACCTACTTTTATTTCTGTTTTCTTTAATTTCTTTTGGTAATGTAATGTCAGTTAATATGTCAGACTATAATGCAATCAGTCAATGTCAAACTAATTTTTGTAAATATTGCGGTTTGGATAACGGTCTTTTGAGACAAAATTTAATTATTTGTTTTAGTTGTTTTTTTTTTCTTTTTTCTTGTTGAGTTTATTGTTTGTGCCCAGGGATACTGCTGGCGGGTGGAGGGGTGAGTTTTTGTATTTATTAGGTTTATTTATTTTTTATTTTTTTTGTATCAATATTTATCTATACTTATCTATATATTTTTTTATATTATTCTTATTTAATTTATTTTGTTATTCATGTTGCAATCGTTGAATGATTCTAGTGATAATGATGACTTCTTCTCAACCTCCTCTCTGAACTCAAACAGTAGCGAGGACAGTTATTTGAGTTTACCTGCTCTTTCCGATACATTGTCGGGCCATCTTCCTGACGGACCCAACTACTTTAATGTAGTTCATATTAATGCCCAGAGTATTCCGGCTCACTATCCAGATATGCTTGATTCCTTTGATATAAAAAATCTCCATGCTGTACTAGTCTCCGAATCTTTTCTCAAACCATGTCTCCCTTCTACCTCATATTCTCTTCCAGGATTTATCCTGATTCGTAACGACCGGACTGGTTGTGGTGGTGGCGGTGTAGCCATTTACTTACGTGCCAATATTCCTTTTTCAATTATTAGTATGTCTGCACAACCACCTCCATCTAACGCTGGCGAACACCTTTTTGTCGAAGTCTTACTTTCTCACACCAAAATTCTTCTCGGAGTCTACTATAGCCATAACATGCGTGTTAACTTCTTCTCTTCCTTTGAAACACTCTTAGAAGAACTCCTGCCTTCATACAGTCATTCCGTATTGATGGGCGATTTCAACACATGTCTGAATAAACAAGATCATCGTTCTTCTAAGTTTGAATCCATTATTAAATCTAACAATATGCATATTCTCCCTCTTGGTACCACACACCATTTTCCGAACTGTATCCCATCACTTCTTGATTTAATTTTTGTCTCGTCCCTACAGCATGTTGCCAAGCACGGTCAATGTTCGGCTGATGCATTCTCATATCACGACCTTATTTTTCTTTCCTATAAAATTCGCCCTCCAAAATCCAAACCGAAAATTCTTCTGCAACGCAATTTTAGTAACATGGATGTGGAAAAGGTGAGAGCTGATGCTGGGGAAATGGACTGGTCTGCAGTAGTGGGGGCAAAATCTATTGACGACAAAATTACCGCCTTCAATACCATAATTACACAACTCTTTGACGTGCATGCTCCGATCCGAGCAGTTAAGATAAAACATTTGCCGGCTCCATGGCTCAACGATGCAATACGACTTTTGATGCGAAAAAAAGCATCTTCTAAATTAAAATATAAACTTATTGCTAGTGACGCCAACAAAGAAAAATACCATTTAGCCAGGAATCGCTGCAATAGGGTGTGTAGGGATGCTCAACGCCGTCATATTCATGCCTCTGTTTCTAATAACGATCCATCTAAAGTCTGGAAATTTCTAAGAACACTAGGAGTTGGCAAATCTCGACATGATACCATTCCAAATGATCTAGACATTGACTCTCTTAACAAACACTTTTCGTCATCATCCAATATTGATTTGGATGTTAAAATGAACACTCTTAATTATCTTTCCTTGTTGCCAACTCCTAATTATTCTCCTTTTGTCTTTAGTCAATTCACCGCATGTGATGTTAAAAAGAGCATTCTGTCAATTGTTTCAAATGCCATGGGTAGTGACAATATTGGACGGAATATGTTAGTTCCAATTATTGATGAGGTGCTTCCAATAATTTGCCATATTCTCAATTTTTCTACTTCATCTAGTTCTGTTCCACTTTTGTGGAAAGAAGCGCATATAATTCCACTTCCTAAAAAGTCCAAACCCACTTCCTTTACCGATTATCGTCCCATCTCTATCCTCCCATTCCTATCAAAAGTCCTTGAACGTCTTGTCCACAACCAGCTTAGCTCCTTCCTTATCACAAATACCCTGCTCAATCCTCTTCAATCCGGTTTCCGTCCTGGTCATAGTACTGTAACCGCACTTGTCAAAATCACGGATGATATAAGATCGGGCATGGAGAACGGCTACCTTACTATTCTGACACTGCTCGACTTTAGCAATGCTTTCAATACTGTCGACTTTGACGTACTGCTGGGTTTGCTTCGCTCAATTAACATATCTCCATCGGTGGTTGACTGGTTTCGCAGTTATTTGCACGGACGCCGGCAACGGATACGTTGTGACGATTCCTTTTCGTCTTGGTGTTGTACATCAGCCGGTGTACCGCAGGGTGGCGTCTTATCTCCTCTTCTTTTTGCACTTTTTATAAATTCTATTTCTCGTCAACTCACTTCTTCCTACCACCTTTATGCAGATGACCTCCAAATTTACACACAGGCTCCACTTAATGAGTTGCCTGATGCTATCGCCGTCACTAATAATAATCTGCTTTTTATAGGTGAATGGAGTAAGGCTTATGGATTAAGAGTTAATCCTATTAAAACACAGACTATCATACTGGGAAGTTCTCGTACCCTATCGAAAATCAACTACACAACACTCCCTCAAATTAAGTTTGATGATGTAACTGTTCCCTACTCAAAGGTTATAAAAAATTTGGGCATCTTCATGGATAGCTGTATGTCGTGGGGTCCTCAGCTCGAATCTGTGAGTCGGAAGCTATTTGCCTCTGCTGGTTCGCTCAAGAGACTGCGAAACTTTCTTCCGATAGCTACTAAAATTGCGCTTGCACAATCTCTTCTTCACCCAATTTTAGATTACGCTGATTCTTGCTATCTTGACCTCACGGAGGAACAGCTCAATAAGCTTGAGCGTCTTCAAAATTTTTGCATAAGGTTTATTTTCGGACTCCGGAAATACGACCACATCTCCGAATTTCGTAATAAACTCAAATGGCTCCCCATTCGACTTCGCCGGAATACTCACATCCTATCCCTCCTTTTTAACATCCTTCGTAATCCGTCCATACCTTGTTATCTGAAGGAACGCTTCGAGTTCCTTCATTGCACAAATTCCCGAACACTCCGATCCTCTGAAAACCTCCTTCTCAAAACACCGATGCATAGAACCAGTTTCTATGCAAACTCCTTTTCCGTCCAAGCTGTCCGATTATGGAATGCCTTGCCGGTCTCCATTAGAAAATCCCCCTCACCTTCCGTATTTAAAGCTAGACTCAAAAACTTTTACCTCCATGAAGAGTCGTGATTATTCAACTGATCTATAATATTATTGATATATGTATATATTAATATATGTATGTATGTATGTAAGTACATATTTATTTATTTTATATATGATACTTACTTATTTAAAATTATTTATGTACCTATTATTTATGTATTTAAGGTTAAGTAATTTTTATTTTGCTATTATTAAGTTTATTCTTTTTACACCTCAGCCAATCTTCCATTAAGCAATGATCCTCTCCATCCAAAGGTTGTCTGGAAGAGATCGCTTTGTTAAGCGATAAGACCGCCCATTATACTTACATTTATTTGATTTTATTTTATTTTTATATCTGTTGTGTTTAGCTTGTAAGGTATAATAAAGAATTTTCATTCATTCATTCATTCATTCAAATATTTGTAGATCATGAACACATTTGTCCCGCGGCGGGAATCGTACCCGCTACCTCCTGCGTCACAGCCGACTATACGCCCACTGCGTCATATAAGTCTTACATTTTATATTAGTATACACAGATTTAAAATTCAAAATTCGTTAAAAACTCCAGAAATAAGATAACATAAAAAGACTAAAGCGTTATTACTAGTATATAAATATAATAATAATACAAATAAAAATTAAAGATGAACCCTTTCCACACATACAATAGAAAACATTAGTTAAAACAAACTGAGAAATTGGGATTTGCATGTAATATTATTATTATA
Organism: Philereme transversata; assembly: GCA_963924445.1. Taxonomy (NCBI): domain Eukaryota; kingdom Metazoa; phylum Arthropoda; class Insecta; order Lepidoptera; family Geometridae; genus Philereme; species Philereme transversata. The sequence goes on from OZ004345.1 coordinate 27,067,519, forward strand.
TCATATTCTATCAGTTATCTGGTTCCCATAGTACAAGCTCTGCTTAGTTTGGGGCTAGATAGCGCTGTGTGAAATGTCCAGCGATATTTATTTATTTATATATATATATATATATAATAATTTAATACATAGTTATTTTTATGTTAATTATTTAAATTATCTTTTGTAAATGTATTATATATGCTTTATAGCAAATAAATGATTGTCTATGACTATATCTAAATAAATAGCTAGTTAGAAGGTAGAAGCCAGTTTAAAATCAGCTCTGTTTTTCACAGCGGTAGCAGCCGAGCGGCCAGCCTGGACCGCAGCACCAGAGGATCCAGTTCTACACTCAACTGTGATGAAGATAACATCAATGTTGTGGTCAGGTTAGTTAATTTAAACAATTTGAAGATGATAGGTTCTCGATCTCAATTTTAGACAGAGGTAGATACCGTCTAATCTAAAACTGAAGCCATTCATTACGTCAAAGCGAAATGTTCTTTATTCACTGTAATCACAAGGCTAGTTGATGTGATCATCTTTCCTCTCGGTTTGTAGAAGTGATTTTGGTAAAAGGGACGGAAATGTGTAACAGGAAACCGGGGAAGCGCGCGCTATTTGATTTGAGCAATGAGCGCGCGCGGTGGTCAGATGTTACACATCATATGCGACTACTGTAAGGCCCGTAGTTTTTTTTAATGATTTTCTGTGTGTCAACTTCAAGTACTACCTATGTATTTTCAAAGTATTTTCAAAAAAAGAAATGCTATATCGTTGGCCTAACAACGAAGGTACTCACCGATTACCAACAATATTAAGGTATATTAGTCTAAGTATGTACCTATATATAAATTGTTATGAGTAGTTATTATTTAGGTTCATTCATATATGTAATTTTCAATTAAGTAATTTTTATTTTTAGATAATTAGTATTAGTATGTATGTACATGTAGTATGTTAGGTAAACCATTACACCGAGGTAATGTCCACACAGTCCATTCCATCTAAAGGTTGTCTGGTAGAGATCGCTATTTAGCGATAAGACCGCCAATGGTAACCATAGATTTACGTTGTTATTCTTTATTTGTATTTGTTTCATGGTGTGCAATAAAGAAGTATCTAATCTAATATTTTATTGGATTATTTAGCAGGTAATTAAGTAGTATCGAAATAATTATCGGAAATACCTAGATACAATTTAATAAGTGATGCGTGTTTGTTTAAACATTTGCTGTTTGATAACAAAATCGATTTTATTTTACCTTTAAGTAAGTGAATTGGACGCCCACGTATTATGAGTAGTACACAAGTAACAAATACGAACTGCCAATGACTTTGTTAATTTGTTAGATATAAAAGTGGGTAGCCGCGGCTTCGCACCCGTGGTTTGGCAATAAAAACCATTACCCTCCTTCGCAGTCGAGTAAAAAGTATCCGACATCTCAATCCTAGTCATAATATATCTATATACCAAACTTCATTGAAATCGACAGGCAGAGATACAGCTTTCGGATGTATAATGATAGTATGGAAGTATGGATGAAGCAAACTTCGTAAGGATTTATGAATGAGAATGGGGAGATGCGCGTGCCTACGGGTAAATGCTAGATAGCTACAACAAAATGAAAAACAGGTTAATGTATAATGGGCGGTTTTATTGCTAAAGAAAACGATCTCTTCTAGGCAAACTTTGATAGAGAAGAGTATTAGTAAATGGAAGATTGCTCGAGGGTTAATAAAGTATAGTAATAGGTACATGGAATATAATAAAACCAAATGTACCTACATACTTTGAAATATTTTTTTGTTACCAATTATTAATGTCTTTAAAATAAGTTATTTCAAGTTTTAACAGGAACCTAAAATATTTTTTTATTTTTTATTAATATGTTAGCTTCCGTCAGCGGCTTCGGACGCGTTGATTGTCAACAATAAGTAGCATATGCGGTAATTCAGGTTATAATTGGTTACCAAATTTCATTTAAATCGGTTCAGCCGTTACGACGTGATTGAGTAACAAACAAACAACCAAACTTTCGCATTTATAATATTAGTGTCATCTTGTTGTGAAAGAGAAGAGCGAAATATCCTATTAGGTACGTATTTTATACTTAAAAGGAGGTTTCAGCTATTCTAATCACAAGTAAGTGAAATAAAAACATTCGTATTGTATTTGTCGTATATCTTCTATTATATAAGAATCAAAGTCCTGACTGACTGACAGACAACGCACAGTCTAAACCGCTGGTCGTAGAAACTTGAAATTTAGAGGGTATGTTTGTCTTGATGCGTAGGGGTGTACTAAAAAAGGATTTTTTGAAATTCAATTCTTAAGGGGGTTAAAAGAGGGTTTTACGTTTGTATGAAAAACAGTGGTTCCTGGTGGATTTATAAACTTGAAATTTGGCAAATATATTTTTTAACAAAAATAAGAGAAATGGTATTTTTTTGTTTTTCAAAAATCATCCCCTGGGTGGGTGAAAAAGGATGTTGAACTTTGTATGGTAAAACATTATTCCTGAGGTTAATAAACGTAAAACTTTGCATAAATACTTATCAAAGTGCATAAGGAAAAATGGCATAGTTACTTTTTTTGAAAATCACCCCCTAGGTTTGAAAAGGGATGTTGTAGTTTGTTCTAAAACAATGTTAATTGCAGTTACGAACGTACTTATAACTTGGCATAAATGCTTTTTATAGGTAAATAATGAAACATTTTATCATGGTAAGACCACCAGGGTCTGATGATGGAGCCAGGAGGGAATCTACAGAACTTATTAATGGATAACAGTAGATGTATCGTGTTTGGGTTCTATTAAATTGTTTTTGCGAGACGTTTCACGATACAATTGACTACCAGCGTCTGAAGATGGGGAAATCGACCGTTCACAATGAATCAATGGAAATACTCTTTAATGCACACCAAACAAAATACGGAATCAAGGAAATAAACAATAAATAACGGTACAATGGGCGGCTTAATCAACAATATTATCATCAATATATTAAATAATCGTTACGGGTTCTGACAGACTGACTGAAAATCAACGCACAGCGTAAACCGTTGATCTCAAAGACTTGAAATATGGAATAGTAGTAGTGTATCGCGTACGAAGTCGTGGGCAACAGCTAGTACATTATAAATGACTAGCTGACCCGCCCGCGGCTTCGCACACGTGGTTTGTCAACAAAATCATCACCCTCCTTCTGCGCAGTCAAGTAAAAAGGAGCCTATGTATATGACTCAATCCCAGTCATATCTTTTTAAATTGCATATGTTATCGAAATCGGTCCAGCCGTTTAGTCGCAACAAACAGACATACAGACAAATTTACTTTCGAATTTCCAATGTTAGTATGAATCTGTCAATCCTTACTTATAGGTATTATAAATCCGAAAGTAACTTTGTCTCTCTGTTTGTGAAATTTGCGATGAAATTTGGTACAGGTATAGATTATGACCGGGATTGAGACATAGACTACTTTTTATCCGACTGCACAGAAAGAGGGCAATGTTTTCATTGACAAACCACGTGTGCGAAGCCGCGGGCGGGTGCAGCTAGTACAAAAATAACCAGTAGGCAATTTCCATTTTACAGCTGAGATTATAATTTATCCCTTCAGCACAAATAAAAAGTTCTGATAATCTTCGAACGTCCTAATTTTCCTCACACAGCTGAGAATCACCATAGATAAACTATTAAAAAAACCGCATCTGAATCGGTGCATCCGTTTGGGAACTATGTTCCCACTGACAGACAGACACACAGACACAGACTTATAACTTATAACACCACTTTTTAGCGTCATCGGTTAAAAATTATCATTTTCACCAACACAGGTTTTTACCTAGGGTTGGAGGTTAGTGCGCTACCAAATTGGCACCCATGTGTACTTTTACACTATAACTGTTTTATGCTTTGTTTCGTACACATGTGTTTATATAACCTGTTTTGTTACAAACGACATTAATTTAAAAAACACACTCAGAACCGTATTATCTGATGTTATAGGTGGATTGGAGAGGATTTTTGTAAATTTACCGAATTGTGTCTTGTTATTTTCATGTCGATTGTCAATGTGGATCTGAAGTGTGACAAAGACAGCACCATAACTCGGTAATGCTGCAGACAAATTTATGAATGTAAAAAAGTGCGAAACACAGTACACACAAATGTTCTAGTCCTTACCATTTCAAATTTCGAACTCTACGTCTCTATGAGGCCGTGTCCTAAAAGTGCATAACCTCTATCGCTTAGAAACCTTCAAATGAGATACTAATAACATTACGATGACTTTCAAAACATTCCAATTTTAATGAGTATTTGCTTATGTTTTTAAGTGAGTTCAACCTTTTTTGAATAAAATCGGATTGAGTTTTCAAACATGTGTCAAAATAAAATGTAATTTAAATCAAAAGCACTAAGGAGTATTGATATCGACTTCAAAGCAAATCACCGCCAAAATAACTTTCTACCCCTTTTAAACCTCGTTATGGGATGAATTTCAATAAAATATGAAACACGTCTTCCATCAATTCTGTTAAAACAGGTTTATGCAAAATTTGAAGTAGATTGGACCAAGGAATCACGTTGTTGCATACAAACTTTGCCCCCCTTTTACAATCCCTTAGGGGTAGAATTTCGAAAAATCCTCTTATCGGATGCCTACATCATACAAAGAACACACCCTCCAAGTTTCAGGTCTCTACGATCAGCGGTTTAGGCTGTGCGTTGATCCGTCAATCAGTCATTCAGGACAAAGCCTTTTATATATTTATATATTATTCTTTTATTGTATGGGAAGACCTGAATGATCGTAAAACCAGCATCTTTCTCCTCAGAGTACGTCCGCTCACTGATAAGGAGCGAGCGCGTGGAGAGCGAGTTATGCTGGAGTTCCCTGGCAAAGGACAGGTCATCTGCCAGAACACCACCGCCAGTCTGAAGCCTAAGGTCTTCTCTTACAACGTGGTCTTCGAGTCGGCTTCCACTCAGGTAACACAGCTGCGGGCAATAGTCGAAGCATGATAGGTGCATGATAAGCTCTGTGTAATGATAGGATACAGTAGTATACAACCTGTTTTGTTACGTACGACATTAATTTAAAACACACATCCGGAATCGTATTAATTGATTTGAGTTGTGGGTTTAATACCGGTAGCTTTAATATTTATCCAGTAATCGATACATTTCGAATAAACAATTTTTAACGTAAATCGGCGGCGCCTTAGTCAGCCACTAGTCAGTTTAACAGTTACCTACCTACTTATGATGAATGAATATGATTTGTTTACCTATTTAAACAAGCTGTTGTATTGATATTTTAAGACTTGATATTAAAGTGTTTATGGTAATGGATTTTAAAAAACCTACTATACAACAATTCTAGCCATTAGCCCTACGCGTGTTTTCATTTAATGTCGTACATAACAAAACACGTTTACACTACTACAATTAAACAATCAGAACAAAAACATTTTTTTGTTCGTTTTTAGCGATTTTATCGCTAAAAGCGATATCTTCCAGGCAACATTCGGATGGACAGTAGATTGGTTATTGTTAAAAAATCCAATGTATTATTAGCAGTATTTTTAAATGCATCGCCACAGAAGTCGGGGCGTGTTAGGTGTCAGCTATTATGATTTTGATACCTCATTTTTTTATACGACTTGGAGGTGGAACAAGCTTATGACCCACCTGATGTTAAGTGGTGTTTATGAGATTATAAAAAAAATCACTAAAACAGGGTGTTTTCTGTATCGGTGCAACTGGCCAACTGAACGTTTCTATTACGAGGGTAAATCTATTAAGCTATTATTTGTACTCAAAATGGGATATTTACCAGGATTTGTAATAAATTATAATCATTTATCATGATTTTACAAATAGTATTAATAACCATGATAGTTTCAAAAGTTATATTAAGCTCTATTTTATTTTTGGCAACAAAGGTGAGTTTTTTACATCTTGGCTTCAAATGAACACTGGTCGTTTTGTATTTGACAGGAAGACGTCCTCGAGTACTCGGGAATCAAGCGACTGCTACAGATGGCTGTGGAAGGATTCTCTTGCACCGCATTTTGTTACGGACAAACTGGCAGTGGGAAAACTCACACCCTAACCGGACCACCTGGATTGGTAAGTCATCCATCACATTAATATCATAAATGCGAAAGTTTGGATGTTTGTTTATTTACTTGTTGCTCAATCACGTCGTAACGGTTGAACCGATTTCGATGAAATTTAGTATGTACGTAAATTATAACCTGGATTAACACATAGGCTACTTTTATCCCAAAAATCAGGTCCCATGGGATAAAAATGGGGTATCAAGTCAAGTTGCAACAGTGAGTTTATTTCTAGGTTACCTACACATTTAGTAGTGTAACGCGAACGAAGTCATGGGCAACAGCTAGTAGTTTTATATTTTTACGACCTTCGTGATGGAGTGGGCGAATAGCCGGCTGTGACGCAGGAGGTAGCGGGTTCGATTCCCGCCGCGGGACAAATGTTTGCATGATCCACAAATATTTGTTCCAGGTTTGGATGTTTTTCTATGTCTATTATAAGTACGTATTTACAAAAAAAAGTATATAAGTATTCTATCAGTTATCTGGTCCCCATAGTACAAGCTCTGCTTAGTTTGGGGCTAGATAGCGCTGTGTGAAATGTCTACCAATATTAATTATTTATTTATTTATTATTCATAATTAACTTATGTCGATTATTGTACTAGGTAATCAAAACCCTTTTTTTTCAACTAATCAAAAAATAATCAAAACAAAGTCGAAAAGATTTTTAGTGTGAACAGGCAATAAAGTTGTTAGGAAAGTAGAATGATAGCGTCGCTTCTGACCTCGTGGTCAGACCGATCGATTTTAAACATAACTTTATAGGTGTGTCCTACATTGTCTATTCTAAGTAGGGTTGTCAGGACATGTCCCAGCATTTAATGAAATTACACTTATTTAACCCCCAACGCAAAAAGAGCGGTGTTATGTTTGACGCATGTTGCTGTTTGTTTATTTGTGACTGACTGAGGCATTGTTGTCCCAAAACGGAAGGACCGATTCGGACGCTGTTTTTTTTATATTTTTTGGTTCGATTCCCGCCGCGGAACAAATGCAAACATTGCATGATCTACAGATATTTGTCCCGGGTCTGGATGTTTTCTATTTATCTAACTATCTAATTGTGCTACCGGGCTCTACCACGTCAGGGTCGAAATTAGTGAGATGATTGAGATTACGGCTAAAGCGCCGTTTCAAATAAAAAAATAAAAATACTATTTGAAATAAGCTGTCGCGTTGCTTATTTTAAATAGTATTTTTATTTTTTTTCTCTTGTCAATGTACTAAACTGCAACGTTTGCCATTGACCAGCTCAAAAACTGCATAAGTTTTCCTATAGATGGAGCTAACGGCGCTTTACTCGTATTTGACTGCCTCCGTGGTGCAGTGGGCGTATAGCCGGCTGAGACGCAGGAGGTAGCGGGTTCGATTCCCGCCGCGGAACAAATGTTTGCATGATCTACAGATATTTGTTCCGTGTCTGGGTGTTTTTCTATCCATTATAAGTATGTATTTACAAAAAAATATATATATATATATAATGACAATGTGCGTTCGTGAAATAAAGACGTAATTGAGTTTTCTGAAATAACAAATTTACTTTTATTCACAACACAATTAAATACAAAGTTTAAACACAATTTACTCTAAACAGAGTAACTTACCTGAAATAACAAAAAACAACATTTAAAGCCTTTACTTCTATTCTAGTTTATATACTTCCTTTTATTAATACAGGAAACTATCTACTGTTCCAAGTTTTACTAAATTATCAGCCTAACCGCATCTTGTTAAAAATTACCTCAATACTGACAGACGGTGACACTGACATTAATCAAAGACCTGTAGATAATTATTCCATAAAGAAAAGGTACGACACCAAACGTAGTGATACTCTTTACATCTCCCACCCTCGGAGAGAACAAATCAAAATGATTTTTCGATTATGAGCTAACCATTACTGGAGATAACTTTGTAATATGGTAGAAGTTTGACTCCGCCTTCTTATGTCCAGCATCAACTTCATAGATCGAATTTGAAATCTTCCTTAGGATTTTGTATGGTCCAATCCTTAATTCATCCATCTTCTTCCTATTCAGCCGGTTTCCGTTTTCTACATATACTCTATCACCTACTTCGAATTTATATTCTCCTCTATGCAGATCATATATTTTTTTATTATAGTTGTGAGATTTTATTGAATTTTCAAATGCTAGTTCTCTGTCTCTTTTGAGATCTTCTATTGTGCATCTTGATTTCAATTCCAGAGGCAAAATATCCATTTTCTCTCCTTCCAAAAGATATTTTGGAGTAAACTTAGTGACTGTATGTTCTGTTTCGTTATATTTTTCGACACATTTTTGTGCAATAGTTGTCCATGCTGTTTTCTTGACCCCTTCGTTTATTTTGCACCTTATCCTATTTACTAAAGTTTGGTTTAGCCTTTCATTGAGTCCATTTGAAAAAGGTGCGTCCACAGCAGTGAAAACCATTGTTATGTTTTCCTTTTTCAGGAAGTCTTTAAATTCTTTGGAATTTATTCCAGGGTATTGGTCTGTTAATACCATATCAATATGATTGCTTTGTGCCACATTTTTTATCAACTTGATAAAATCATTGGAGTTTTGATTTTTTGATGTCAAAATATAAGCATATCGTGTAAAATGATCAACCAGGAGATGTAAGTATTTTTTCGTAGACCGTGATCCTCCGAAGCCTCCAATTGTATCAATTGATATAATTTCAAATGGGCGTGTTGCTGGGCCTAAATGGGACATCAAACCAAATTTTGAATTCCTTCTTGGCTTGTTTTTTATACAAATGTCACATTCATCACACATTTTCTTAATATTTGTGATGATATTCTTTGCTGTATAAAAAGGGGTTATTTTATTTATCATCTGGGTTCTCCCAATGTGGCAGTAAGTATTGTGGACATCTCTAATTAGTGTTTTGCTAAATGCTTCTGATAGTATAATTTTTTTCCTTCTTTTATTCTGTTTGTAATATATGTTATTCTCCAGTATAAACTTTGATTTTTCATCTTGTAGATTTAGGTTTGTGTCTTGGTCCTTTTTTATATCTTCCATGCTTATTAAGTTTACAACTTTTAGAAAATCTTCAGCATTTTCATGAGGTTCTAAGACTGGATTCCTGCTTAAGCAGTCTGCTTCTTGATTTGACTGTCCCGGGTTATATTTTATCTTAAAATTGTATTGGGATAAATAATATGTCAAATCACCCAGTTCTTCATCAGTTCTAGACTTGATGTTCAGATTTTCCAAAGGTTTATGATCTGAATATACTATAAATTCTTTATTCATAAGCCAGTGTTGCCAATATTTTACAGCTTTCTTAATTGCCAGGCATTCCAAATATATTGCCTTCTTTTTCTTTTGAGTGTCTGTCAATTTTTTAGAAAAGTAAGCTACAGGTTTATTTTCTCCGTTTTCATCTTCCTGTTTTAACACAGCTCCCACTCCTTTAATACTGGCATCAGTGTAAATTTTTATTGGTTGTTCTGGGTCAAGTATTTTTAAAATTGGTTTCGTGCATAGTAATTCTTTTATTTTATCAAATGATTTCTGGCATTCTTTGGTCCAAATAAACTTTTCATCCTTCCGTAATAAATTGTGTAATGGTTCCAGGATAATTGCAATGTGTGGTACAAATTTATGATAAAAGTTTACTTTCCCAAGGAACTGGCGTATATTTTTCCTTGTTTCTGGAATGGGGAAGTTCCTGACAGCTGTTAAATAATCCTTGAGAGGTCTTACTGAATTATTTTCTATTATATGCCCCAAATACTTGGCATGATTGTTCGCAAAAGTGCATTTCGAGAATTTCAGTCTAAATCCTTCTGTTTGTATTGCCTCAAGTAGTTTTAATATATGTATTATGTGTTCTTCGAAACTTTTAGAAAAAACAAGGATATCGTCGATGAAATTCACCGCAAAGTCTGAGAGTTTATATTTTCTTATTATGTTTCTCAATATTCTTTGGAAAATAGCCGGAGCTGTCTTTAAACCAAATGGGAGGCATGTCCACTGGAAATGGCCTTCTTGCGTGACGAATGCCGTCTTATATTTATCTCGAATTTTCAACGGAATGGACCAAAATGCTGAATTTATATCAAAAGTAGAATAATACTGACAGTTTACAGTCTTCACCATCAAGTCTTCAATCAAGGGGAATGGCTGTGATTGAGGGACAACAATTTTATTCAATTCCCGAAAATCTATACACAGTCTTGATCTTTTTCCATCTTCTTTTTTATACGCTAGGGTAACCGGTGCAGCAAAAGGGCTATATGATTCCTCGATTAAGTTGTTCTTCAATAATTTTGATATTTGATTTTCAATTTCTTTTCTATCATCAGCTGTGCATCTGTATGGGCGCTTGTAGCAATATTTATCTACTATCAAGTCTATGTGAGCTTCATAACCTCGTACCGTACCAACGTCGTATTTGTCCTTAGCAAAGACTGGTTTGTATTTTTTTATTAATTTATCAATTTCAGTTTGTTTACATAAATCTAGGTGGTTTACTGAAATTTCAAATTCCCTGTAGTTAATATGTTCATTGAAATTTACTTCACATCTGTTTATATTGTTCACCTCTTGTTCCTGTACCTCAGAGAATAGAGAAACATCTTGTTCATTTTTGTCACCTAGTACATCAGGAATTCCGACATTCATTAAATTGTAAATATTAGTTTCTGAGTCTTTATTTTTGTAATCCTCTTCATTTTGGACTTTATTCTCTTTTTGTGGGTTATAACTTTGTATGATATTCAATTCTTCATTTTGGATTAATTTAAATTTTTTGATACAATCCAAACCAATGAGAAAATCATAATGAAAATTTTCATTATCTATCACAAAAATATTCATTTTTCTTTCAATGTTATATATTTTTATTTTTAATGTTACCATACCTTTTGTTTTTTTCTCACCATTAATAGTTTTCAAGTTTGCTGTTTGTTTATTAAGTACATCTTCTTCTTTTTCATGTATTTTCAATAGTTTTGCATTAATTAACGACACATTTGAACCCGAATCATAAAGTGCGGTAACTTTTAAAGTGTCATTTAATAATAACTTTACTTTTATTAATGGTGGTACTTCTAGTTTTTTGGATTCTCTTCATTTAGTTCAATTTCTAATTCAGAGTTATTCACACTTCTCACAACTGATTTATGATTTTTCACATTAAACCAGCAGGTTTCCTGAGGGTGAAAACGTTTCCCTTTTTTCTCAGTGACACAAATTTGGCATGGTTTCTTTTCTTCATTTTTTTTTTGTATTTATGTCAGAGTATGTGTAGTTCTTTTTTTCATATCTGTTCCTCCCAACAAAATGTTCTAATTTGCCTATCTCATTGTAGAGATCTTCGGTTTCTTGTAATGTCTCTCGGTCAATTTTATCACTTAGGTAATTTGGCAGGCCTGCGGCTATAAGGTCTATAAGAGTACCAGTATCAATCGTCTTCCTAACCTCCAATAACAATTTTTCTTTCTTCAATGCATACTCAAGCAATGATCCCGTTTGATATTTAAATCCAAGAGCATATCTGATCGGCGACCAACCCTTGTTTCCAAATGTTTCACAGAAGTTTTTTTCCCATTTAATCCACTCTGATTCTACTGTAAATTTCATTAACATACAACTGTACCAATTCACACTAGAATATTCTAAAAATTGTTTTAAAATTTCAATTTTTTGCCTGTCTTCATCAATATGGAAACGTTCACATTCTTTGTTGAAATCCTTAATCCATTGGTGAGCATTTGCATTTCTACCAGTGAATTTTTCAATCATAAAATCTTTTGAAATTTTCCCCAAATTTTGAGTTTCTGATTTTTTTTGTTTTTCTTCGAGTAATTTCTTTAATAGTTTCTCCAATGTTTCATTTGAACTTCTAGTTAAGGATTTTTGATCATTTATGTTTTCCATAATCTCTTCAAGGTAAAAATCATTAAACTGTATATTTTGTTCTTCATCTAAATATGTCTTTGATATCTCACCAGTTAAAGTTATCCATATTTTCCTTGTTTGATGTCTTTTATTCAATGTTTTTCTTATCTTGGCATAGTTAGATGTATTTGTTATTAATTGATGTAAACTTGCAGGTTGATATTCGGCTGGTATGTCAAAGGTTTGACCGTCAGGTGTTCCTATTGAGGTTATACAAATAATGTTTGATTTTCCATCTGATGCTGTTTTCACACAAAAGTCAAATCTTAACTTCTCCATACTTCTTGAAATATTTGCAGAAAATGTTGTTTTATAATGACAATGTGCGTTCGTGAAATAAAGACGTAATTGAGTTTTCTGAAATAACAAATTTACTTTTATTCACAACACAATTAAATACAAAGTTTAAACACAATTTACTCTAAACAGAGTAACTTACCTGAAATAACAAAAAACAACATTTAAAGCCTTTACTTCTATTCTAGTTTATATACTTCCTTTTATTAATACAGGAAACTATCTACTGTTCCAAGTTTTACTAAATTATCAGCCTAACCGCATCTTGTTAAAAATTACCTCAATACTGACAGACGGTGACACTGACATTAATCAAAGACCTGTAGATAATTATTCCATAAAGAAAAGGTACGACACCAAACGTAGTGATACTCTTTACATATATATAAGTATTCTATCAGTTATCTGGTTCCCATAGTACAAGCTCTGCTTAGTTTGGGGCTAGATAGCGTATAAAAAATTATTAAAAATATAAAAAACAATTTTATAAAAAAAATAGTATTTCACACAGCGCTATCTAGCCCCAAACTAAGCAGAGCTTGTACTATGAGAACCAGATAACTGATAGAATACTTATATACTTTTATTTTGTATATACATACTTATAATATATAGAAAAACATCCAGATCTGGAACAAATATCTGTAGATCATGCAAACATTGGTTCCACAGCGAGAAACGAATCCGCTACCTCCTGCGTCTCAGTCGGCTATTCGCCCACTAAGCCAAGGAGTTCGTCTTCATATCATTATTTATTTTATACCTATTCAATTTTATCGTAGAGTTTGCCGTTTTAAATACCTATTATTATTTTTTATCTTAGAATTTGGCACGCCGAATTTGGATCTTATTATAATTGACATACGAACATACATACATACATTCATTCATGCGATTAAATGATTATGAATTTTGAACCATTTCATCATTCTTTTTGAATACTCAAAACTTATAAATCTGTTTGCTAAAATTATGACTGCGTCGACAACCCTATCATTAACAAAGCTGCATTGACGACATTTCCCATTACAAATAAAGCTTATCATAGTTTGTCGCGTTGCTTCAAAAATGGTCGATCAATGAAATATTTCCTTCTGAAAATAATCCATATTATTATTAATTAATTCTGAAGTAACTCTGTCTCTCTTTCTTTTTGTTACATTTTTACAAATAAACGGCTGGACCGATTTCTATGAATATTTGTATATAGATAGATTATGATCGGGATTGGGACATAAGCTACTTTTTACATGAATGTGCAAAAGGAGAGTTTTTATTGACAAGCCACACGTATAATCACGGACGGAAGCTTGTAGGCTATATTTTTAAAATAAAAATCCGTGTGATGTGCCGATCAGTTACTCAACTAATAAAGAATACACCAAATAACAACAACAATATAATTGCTTGTAAAATCAGTTACCTGATATCTAACGTGTTATAAATGGCGTAGAATGTTGAATGTTATCATGCCGTGACTAAACCCACTAGGTATGTGCCTCTATTGTCCTAACATTACCCAAACACTTTGTGATTTGCTAGATTGGATCAATATTGAATGTTAACATACAAGGCATTTCTGCCCACTGTAAAATATAAAGAAATCAAATAAACTAGTGGTTCGCCCAGAACTGAGATCTCGCGAATCTCCGAAAAAAATACTACGAGTATTTGTAATCTTTGACTACCAAAATAGTGATAACCACACTTGACCTACAGTTTCATTCAAATTACAGGTAACGGGAGTTCCTGTGGTTACCCTTTTTTGGGGAACAAGTAGCAGTTATCTGAATTTTAGACTTTTGCCTATATTTGTGTCACATAAGCTACACGCATACCAAATTACAGCACTATGGGGTCACTGGTGTACCCTGTGAATTTTGTCAAAGTTCAGTTTTTATTATGGCTAATAACTCAAACACTACAAAAACTTTACTAAAAATAAAAACCGAGTCTAAATGTACTAGGGAAGACCTTCCATATGACGTCCCACTTGACCTAATAGTCACATTTAATTTTTTTTTACCGCTTTTGAACCCTAATATCTCAACAACCCCCCCAACATTTTTAGCTCATTTAGTCACAGCAAAATTGCGCCATCACTACCTATCTATTTATCAAATTTCACGATGATCGGATCAACGCTTCGAAAGTTATCCTCGGACAAACAAACATGCATACATACAACGACGATTTGCTCGATCAATAAAAAGAGTAAATAAAAGAAATACATTTATTCGCAGATTCAACAAAACAAAGACATACACAGTCACAGTAAATAACAAAGAGAACACGGTGACATGAAAACTAAAATAAAAATAGTGGCTAATCAAGATTTCCAGAAAAAAAAGTGGCACTCCGGGAGTGCTGACAGAAGTTAAAACAATTACGAGATAATTACATACAGAGGTGTCGGTAACGGAACAGTGTCGCGAGTTCAATGGTTTTTTCACATCTCAAAAAATGCCCAACGTACCTAAAGAAGTTTTCACTTCATATACAGAGGTGTCGGTAGCGGTAACGGTAACAGTATCGCGAATTCAATGGTTTTTTCTCATCTCAAAAAATGCCCACTTCAAAAAATGTTCACTTCAAAAATAAACTACTTTTTAACTTGTGTTTAAAAAATTCCTTATTAATTATCGTATAGGATTTTTTTAAACACGCGCTAAACAGTGTTAAATTATTTTTGTGGTTTGTAGTTTTAATTTAACTTTATGAGACCGTACATCGCAATGCGGTATACGAGTCTACGCCTTAAGGTATACGAGTCTACGTTTGGATCTACAATTTACGCTATGTGGTCTACGAGTGTACGCTTTGTGGTCTACGAGCCTACGCGCTGAGGTCTACGAGCGTGTGCATTGTGATTACGAGTCTACGCTTTTGGGTGTACAAGTCTACAACGTAGACAATTTTTGTCTATCTATTACGATAACATAACGGAAGGGCGTACGAGATTATAGAGTTTAAATGAGTGGGTGAATAGCCGGCTAAGACGCACGAGGCTGCGGGTTCTATTTCCGCTGTAGAACAAATGTTTGCATGATCTTCAGATATTTGTTCCGGGTCTGGGTGTTTCTCTATAGTCTATATATATTTAATAAAATAAGTATTAGAATACTGTCAGTTATACTATATAGAATATAGAATACGTTATAGAATACTGTTAGTCTCACTCATAGTAAAAGATTTGTTTAGTTTAGAGCTAGATAGCGCTGCATGAAATGTCCAGCATTATTTGTTATTTCAGGTGGAGCGTGGAGCAAGTCCGTTCGCCGCAGACCACGGGCTAGTGGTCCGTTCCTTCGTGTATTTGTTCAGGCTGATACAGGACAGGCCGGAATGCCACTTCATACTGAAGGCTTCTTTTCTAGAGATTTATAATGAAAAGGTAAGGATGTGTGGCTAAACTGACAATCTTTCATGCAAAATACATCCCCTGTTCATTGGTACAGGCGATGTATTTCATTGCAAGGTTTAGAAGACAAAACTAAAAGGTCGCACCACAAAAAAATTAAACACTGTTTAGCTTGTGTTTAAAAAAAAGTCCCATACAGAAATTGGTAGATTTTTTTTAAACAATGTTATAAATAAAATTCTACCAATACATTTCAATATTTTTTATTTTATTTTACATGAAAGATTCTCAGATACAAGACGCTGCTGTTTAAATCATATTCAATATTTTTAATCATATGAATTTTATAAAACCTTTTGTTGAAAAATTACTTTTTCAAAACCAGCTTTTATAAAATTGTGTTGAAAAATTATTTTTTCAAAACAAGCTTTTATAAAATTCATAATTGGAACCGCAAGCAGATTCAAATGAGTCCAAACACTAGTAGCCTACTATAATTCATTCAGAACTTCCGTTGTCTAGCATCCGTCTCCATCATGAGACCACTTCCATGGTACCATATTATTGCATTGTCACCGAAGTTACATATGTATTCCAAATTTCAGCTCAATCGGTTGAGGGTTAAAATTTAGTTGCAAGATTCCACCCGGACAAGCATAAATACATTGCAAGTTATTAAAAATATGTAAAAATGTCACGCGTTGTTTAAAATTTTTTTAACAATTTCTGTATGGGATTGTTTTAAATCTTTTGTGGTAACAAGGAAAGTGTTTACGGGTTCTCCCAATAAGTCAAGTGACCTCCACATTCGAGTATGTTCTAGGATTTATTTTGTTTAGAAGTTGTAGATATTTTTGTATGCCTTTTTGAGCCGTCAGTTTGACTAACCCTCTGAAAAATAATAATAGTATATGCCAAGACTCATGGCAGACGGGGCCATCCAAAAACATGTTTGTTTGCATATAAATACAATTACTGGTAATTAGTGTTATCGATAGGTATTCGGCGCATCACTAACGGCTCTCGTAAGGGCTGAAACTTGCAAGAGCGAGCGAGATAGCAAAGTCATCGTAACTTGCTTGTCCCTGTCAGCCAGGAGCGTTGGCGACTAGTATAGTTATTGTTGTTTGAACTAACCTCTATTCCTTACGACAGTATTTCCAAACAAAGCAAAATATCAATGAATAGAATCGATTGTGAATAACGTAACTTGAATTTCAAGCTTTACCACTCATAAAACGTTTATTCCAAATGTTTCTTCAATCAGTTGAAACTTTGCTTTGTACTTATGAAAATGTAGGCGGATCAATCCACATCGACCCACTGCCACGCTACTTACGAACGCGTGGCTTGATATCATACATGGCCTGGACGTATGCGTCACTCACGCACGTAGTGCATGCTATACATTCTGCACACGGTAGCATAGCTTCACAAAGAGAATTCACGTGGGCGTGAGTATAACCCGTGCGCCGCAGTGGAAAGGCAGTCAGACAATAGGACCCACGCAGCTAATGCCCTACGCAGCAATGGAACTGCGTCTTAACCTCCCACTTGTATAGAACATAAATAGAATTGGCGATGGTTTGGGTAGAATGGTTCACGAGTGGACACCACGCACTACTCGCAGCGTATCGCGGCGTCGATCTGGAAATCTGGGAGGCCTATGTTCAGTAGTGGACTTCTTATGACTGATATGATGATGATGAAGAGGACTTCCAGTCTAAAGGTAGCCAACATACGCGCAATTCATTGCAGATTCGATTCCTATTACCTATGTTCAGCAGTGGACGACCTGCAACTGATGTGATGATAAAACGTCACTTTTCTATTTCAGGTGTTAGACCTGCTAAACCCTGGCAATAACAAAAAGCCGCTGCAAGTGCGATGGTCAAAGGAAAGCAGGAGTTTCTATGTGGAGAACCTCTTCACAGTAGACTGTGAACAGCTGGACGACTTGTTCGCTGTTTTAGAAGAAGGTAGGACTTCTAGTCTAAAAGTAGCCAAAAGAGACAATAGATTGCAGGCCAAAAACCTATGCCTTTGCCCAGTGGGATAGGAATGGCTGATAATAATTTATGTCAAAAATGGGGAGTGGCTGTGTCATGTACACGACCGTGTGTTGTACGTGAATACGTGTACGTAACAGGTAATATTTTCTATACAAAATATAAAATACGCTAATTTATGTATGTTATAAATATAATCATGTTTGAACACTAAGGAGTCCTTCGGGTCATACTAAATGAAAATCTCGTAACGCAGCTAAATGACCTCAAAATGGCTGCGCTTCCCTCTCCACCGCGAGCGATGCGTCATAGTCCTCACTTAGCGTAACGAATTTTTTGATCTTTTAGCTATCCAGTGGTATAATTAAATTTTGGATGGAGATGATAGATATGTAGCTGCAACACCAAACTGTATCCCCCGATTTAGTTAACATTCGTTTTATGAATTATCTCCCAATATGGAAGCAATTTTAAAAACGTATTCACATTAAGACTTAAATATAACGTTACCATCAACAGGTATGCGAAACAGAGCAGTAGGCGCGCACGCAATGAACGCTAACTCCTCGCGTTCACACACATTACTATGCGTGAGAGTCCGCAGAGATTTGCCCACCGGTGGGGTCGCTTGCTCTACACACGGGAAAATCAACTTCGTAGACCTAGCGGGCAGTGAGATGACGAAACGGACACAAAGCACTGGCAAGACTTTGGAAGAGGCTAATAATATTAATAGAAGTCTTATGGTGTTGGGTGAGTTTGGCAAAACTGCACTGGTAAAGAATTCTGGTTCAACTTTCCGAATCTTTCTTGAATTCCTAGAATTATGAAACTATTGCATAGTATTGGCACGACCTTTGATAAATAGAACAATTTTAGTAAGTCTCATGGGTCTTCTTGGTAAGTCTCTTTAAGATATCGCCTGCTCTATACTTGGAGTGACATGTCGAATCAGACACAAAGCACTGGCAAGACTTTGGAGGAGGCTTTGAAGAGTAGTAGAGTTCCTTGTGAAAGGGCTCATCCGGGGAAGTACTACCACCATACCTATGCCGCCAAGCAGCATTGTTGTGTTTCGGTTCGAAGGGTATAGTTGCCGATAAAATTACATGCACATGAGGCTTTACACCTGTATACCTCAAGTTGATGGACGCAGGGCAGTGCATAGTAGCGCACGTTTCTAAGGAGCGTGACCTACGAGGCAATACTTTGTTATAGGTGGTGGTTACCACTTAACCATATGAGCCATATGCTTGTTCCACCTCCAGTAATATAAAATAAAAAAAAGGCTGGAAGTGTTATGGTGTTAGGTTAGTTTGGCAAAACGTTATTCGTTAGATACGGAGATCTAAAAATGGCAGTCAAGGTTTTAGAATTTTCTAGGTTAGTTCTATAACCTCCTCCTTTTGCTGAAGTAGGTTAAAAAGTTTAAGTTCATCGTGGTTGTCTTTGAGAAAGGCATGCGAGTACCTACCTATATCCCAACAACTTCTTCAGGTTTTTGGTGATGCAGAAATACCCTGGTAAAGAAGTAATGTGGCGCTGGCGAACTTCTTGGATTCCCTATAAGTGAGTAAACGATCGATCATAAAAAGCAATCCGGATTTGTCATTTCGCAGGGTACTGCATAGCGCAGCTGAGCGATGGCAAGAAGAGAGGGCACATCCCGTACCGGGACAGCAAACTCACCAAGTTGTTGGCAGACAGTCTGGCTGGGAATGGAGTCACGCTCATGGTAATCTTGTTTATGAGGGTTCGATTTCTATACAAACAATCAGTGCATAATCACTAGATAACTGAACAGTACCTACATATGTCTAAACATGTCGGCATTCAATGAAATTGCATACTTTCATTTATAAAATACATACATAATGAATCACTTTTTAATGGCATTTAAAAAGTGAAAATAATGAATACTTAGATACTACTAGGGTTCCCAGATTAAAAAATCGAAATTCCGGAGAAAATTCCTGACATTTGATGAAAATTCCTGACTTTCTTGTAAACACCTATAAAACATTAAAATTACATACTTAATTAAATTCCGAAAATCAAAATGTAAAAGATAAAACTGTCAAAAATAGTAATTAAGATTTAAATTAGCCGTTGTTCAAGAAAATAAAACATATGATGAAATAAATGAAAAAAGTGAAAAAATAATAGAAGGTTGATTTCCGGTCATACATAACCCGAATCGGCGAGCGAAAATATGTTTGCCTAAAATTTATAGGTACTTCCCGCCTCTTCATAACACATTCCACTAATATTATAAAAGCAAAAGTTTGGATGTTTGTTTGTTACTAAATCACGTCGTAAAGGTAGAACCGATTTTAAAGAAATTGGTACGTACGTAGATTATAACCTGGATTAACGCATAGGCTATTTTTTGTTGACAAACAACGCGTGCGAAGCCGCTGGTGGAAGCTAGTTTCAATATAATATTAATGTAATACTTATTTTGAATATTTCTGTGTGAACCCCCAAAACCCCTGGCTACGCCCGTGCAATGTATTATGGGCTCATAGTCTAAACAGAATAGGATAAAAGATTGCCCTTGCCTTCAGATCGCCTGTATAGCGCCCACGAGATCCAATCTGAGCGAGACCATCAACACGCTGCGATATGCATCGAGGGCCAAGAAGATTAGATCTAAGCCCATTGTCAAAATGGTAAGGAACACTTTATCTATCTTGTTATAGGTAAATGGTGTCCCAAATATGACAAGCAGAAATCTAGAGGTAGCATCCGCTAGGGCTATCAGAATAACCCCCATGCATGTTCTACCAATTTGGATAGTTTAATGGTTATTTTTAACGGACTTCAAAAAAAGGAGGAATTTCTCAATTCGACTGTATGTCTTTTTTTGTATGTATTTTCCCCGATTACTCGAAGACGCCTGGACCGATTTACGAAATTATTTTTTTGTTTAAATGGGTATACTTCCCAGGGGACCATGGCACCAAGTCAGGATCTGATGATGGGATCTCAAAAAAGTTGAGGGCAACCCTTAAATTTGCAACCTCAGAACTCCGTCATTTATCAACCAATTTGGAAAATTCTTTTTTTATTTGAAGGGATATATGTACTTTCATATCGGTCTTATAGAAATTTCATCAAAATCAGTTCAGTAGTTTGCCTGGAAGTTACATCAGCAGCTTTGTGAACAAAGGGGGGGGGGGGGGACAAAGAACTACAAAAAATGGGTTTTGAATGTGTAAATTAAGCTAGTTTATATTCAACATAGAATTAAACATGTCAAATCAATTAAATTAAAATAGTTTATGCGGCATATGTCAAATAATACAGTAGAAGAACAAAGGTACGTCAAGCTATCGGGTAATAATAATAATGTCAAGTGGAAATAATAATATTAATCAAAATGTCGAGTGGAAAATAATATTAATCATAATGTCAAGTAATTTACTTACGTACTACCTAGTACTACCTACCGTACATGACCTATTTTATTTTCATATGATGACCGGACCCATTTTAGCCTTTTACCAATCAAAATGTTTGTTTTTGACTTTGCAATAGAGGTGGGCCAGTATCCATATATACAAATTTAAAGTCAATTAAAATCGCACCATTTTTACTATCTAGAATCAAAAGAATAGGTATTTTACTTAGAAAACTTTAATTATTTATTTCAATCATTATTATAAATACGGGATACGGTGCGAGGCGAGATGCAGTTCGGAGCGGATCGCACTCACTCTGATGAAGGTTCACGAATTGAACTGAAAAATTGTCGGTCAAAACACCGATAAAACGGTACGTGATAAATCCTGTATTTATAATAATGGTATTTTTAATAATAATAATAAATATTGCTGGACATTTCACACAGCGTTATCTAGCACCAAACTAAGTAGAGCTTGTACTATGGGAACCAGATAACTGATAAAATACTTATATACTTTTTTTTTGTAAATGCGTACTTATAATATATAGAAATTTTATTTTGTTTATTACTTATATTTTAATTACAGTAGTAAAATGAAGAATACGTTTTCAGGATGCAAGAGACGCTCTGATCCTGAGCTTGAAGCGAGAGGTAGAGGCTTTACAAGCGGAGAACCAGCATTTGAGGACCGCGCTACACGTACAGACAGATTACACTGTCGATACTTATGGTACGGAGCATTTTGCATCATCCTGTTTGAGTTTACATGTACCTGTAGATGTTTAGTACGTTTTGTTACATTTGCATGGTGTAAAGTAGACCATGGTGTACCTGATTTATAGCCTTTTTGTCAACTTTTTTACCACCCATGTTTCGCAAAATAATATGAATATGTTATAGGCTTGTTATATGGTACCGTAACATCCATCATCCATCCTGCGGAACTATTTTAAAACGTCGGAAAGTTGTCGGATTGGTCCGTCAGTTTTTGTCGGATATGAGTTATAATCCAAAATGCTATTTTAAACCTATTTCGTTTTGACCATAAAGCTCAGATTCTTTCCGACACTGATTTAAACGTTGATTTTTTTTAACACGCTTTCTAAGCTGCTGGCGTGTTAGCTGGTAAACTCTATTATTGCAGCTCACCGCACACCTGTACAAATAGAGCCCAACAAGCTGTATCTACTCCCACAAGAAGAGCTGGTGGACCTGGTCCAGCTCCACATGGAGGAGAACACAGCGCTGAGGACGGAGAATGCAGAGCTCTTCGGTGTTAGAGACACGCTGCTGAGAGACCAGGAACTACTCAATAGGGAGAATGAGCGGCTACTGAAGAAACTTGAGGATGTCAACTCGTGAGTAGACCACGGCACGTATTCTCGGATGAATTATACGAGTTTTCACAATTTGCTATATCTATAATAGGTACCTACACATTTTCTTGTGTAGGTATATTAGGCGAATAACCAGCCCTTGCTTCTTGTCTGAATTCTTTCATGGCATGATCGCGGAGGAGCAGAGTAAAATTTATGTTTCAAATAACTCCTGTAATTTAATGAATAAATCGAGGCTTTCTGTTTGCCTCAAGTTGTAGGACGCAGGGCAGTGTATCGTTTGGCTATCGTATACCTTTTGTGCGTGACCTACGAGGTAACTGCTTTGTTATAGGCGATGGTTACCACTTAACATCAGGTAGGCCATTTGATTGTTCCATCTCCAAGTTAGGTAAAAAAAACAAGAATTCTTGAATACAAATTTAAAAAGCCATTGCACGTCTTGTGCACGAGGTTTTTCGGAAAATCACCCCTTATTAGGTAGGTATTTCATTATGAGGTAAATTCAAATCTAATCAGTAAACTTAATCTATATACATTTCATGGGTTTGAGACCCTCTTTTAAGTATAAAATACCTGTGTTAGAGGGTCTCGCTCTTTCGTTAATTCGGTTATTCCGATTCAGTAAAATACAAACAAATATCGATATTGATAAATAAATATCAATATTGACAAATAAAAGAATTTATGTTAAGTAAAATTAAGTTAATTGTAAAGTAAAGTAAATAAATTGATCAGTTTATTTACTAATTTTTCGCAAGAAACCTGTAATAACGTCCAAGCTTTGGCAGGCGTAAGTCATTCCGTATAATACGCACTAGATATGAGTGATTCGCTTCGCTTCTCCTAACGAATATTAACAACGCTCGCTTAGCTCGCCAACGTAAATATATTGGAGGTATTTTTGAGTTGTTGAGCGGCAAGCATTGAGCCTGTTATCTAGCATTCATCAAACAAGAATTCTAGAGTTATAGCTCGCCACTTGAACACACCAATATACAAATAAAATAAATAATAATGGGCATAATGAACACTTTACACAGCACTATCTATTAGGTTGGGGAAAAAGTTTCTTCGCATTTTTTAAGAAAATTCAAATAATTTTTTAATATAGTTTATTTACATTTAACTAAAGTATGTAGGTACCATTTTCTTCGATAACTTTTTGCCATCTTGTAGGTAGGGACATGATCCCATTGCTATAGACATTTTGGGGCTTCTGATCGAAATACCGCGACAAGTAGTTTTGGCAGTCCTCTCGTGATGTTAACCTGACACTGCCTAAAGAATTCTGAAGAGACCGAAACAGGTGGAAATCTGAAGGTGCAATGTCAGGACTATACGGCGGATGCATTAACACCTCCCACCCAAACTCTCTTAATTTTTTCTGAGTGGCTAAAGATGTATGAGGTCTAGCATTATCATGATGAAAAACCACACCCCTTCTGTTGATTAATTCCGTCCGCTTTCTCTCAATTTCTTGCTTGAATCTCATCAGTTGTTCGCAGTAGAGTTCAGAATCGATGGTCCTGCCTGGTGGTAACAGCTCATAATGAATAATGCCCTCCAATCCCACCACACACACAGCATCACCTTGTTGCGAGTCAACCTGGATTTCGCCACAGTCTGTGAAGTCTGACCGGCCTTTGACCACGACCTTTTTCGCACGTTCTTGTCGTACGTGATCCACTTTTCATCACCAGTTATCAGCTTCTTCAAAAATGGTTCGGTTTCATTACGTCGTAATAAAGAATCACAAATGAGTACACGTAACACGGTTCATTAGGTTTCTTTCAGTGAGCTCGTGGGGTACCCAAATATCGAGCTTTTTTGTGTACCCAGTTTTTTCAAATGCGCCAAAACTGTTTTGTGATCAATTCCCAGTTCTTCAGCTACGTCGTAACTACTGATATGCCGATCTTGCTCCACTTTTTCAAAATTGGCATCAATTTTATCCGTAATAGGGCGACCAGAGCGACGTGTTTCTTTGACATCAAAATTTCTGGACTGAAAACGCTTAAACCAAATTAGTGCTACTCTCACAGACACTGCACTAGGTCCATAAGCATCGCAAATTTTTTTCGCGGCTTGCGTTGCATTTTTACCTTTCTTGTAGTAAAATTTTAAAATGTATCGAATTTCTTCATTAGATTCACTCATCTTTACAGTACGAAAAACAAATAAAATCGCACATTTCCCTAATTTGAATTTGGAATTATCTTCTTTAAAATTTAAAATTGGAATGATACCAAAACCAGCCAGATACAAATAGTATAGCCAAAGAGATTTTATTACAAGTTCATACATACAAAGCAAAGCTTGTACCATGGGAACTAGATCACTAATATACTTTTAATTGTAAATACAAATTGTGTACAGAAAAACATCCAGACTTGGAACAAATATATGTAAATCATACAAACATTTGTTCCCCGGCGGGAATTGACCTGCAACCTCCTGTGTCTCATTCGGATAGTGGTCCACTGCGCCACGGAGGTCAATATATATTTCACTTCAATTGAAATAAGATTTACCTACTCATAAAATCGTAATGTTATAGGACTTTATTCGGAGTGAGCTGATGTCTCAGCGAGGTCAGTGGCATGATTTCTTAAAACTTGAGTGCCACACAATGTTATCTAACACATTAAATATAATTTTAAACAAGTCTAGCACCTTTCTTCATCACATTTTTCTCTTTATCTGTTATCTACAAAACGTTAACTACTATGCAATCAGATATGTTCAGCAGTGGACTAGACATACTATTACTGATAAAATTATGGACTTATATTGAATCTGCATAAGATACATTTTAAGATATTCACCGAAATCGTGAGCCTATCATTTTTAATTAATCAGTAATTTAGACTTAATTATGATTGTATGAGCTAGTAATTTATACTTATAAACATTGTATTTTATTATACAGAGTTTGTGTTCGATCACCGATAATACCAGCGAGACCAACCTATTCCTCCAACGAGCCCAACATTTGGACCAATCCAGTGAATTCATAGGCCAATAGCGTCACCTGTGGTGGGAGCTAACGCACCTTTATTTATATTTCAATCTATTATCATTTACAGATTAAGCACAAAAATTTAGTTAACAGATGAGTTGATTAGTGCACATTAGAAATCATTTTTGTGTTAAGTGTTTTTGTTATTAATTTTTATTTAAACAGAAGTTTTTATAACGTAAATCTCATTTACTTAGTACATACTGTCTAAAATAATATTATATAAAAGTCTTATGTCTTGTTAAATAGTGTGCAATATTTGCAGTTTGCAAATATGGGAAGTTTTTTGAACACTGATTGACAAAAATCTAACATAACATCTGTTTTTTCAATCTAACTGTAAAATGTTGAGTGTGTATTTTGGTTTTCATTAATATCTATTATTTGTATCTTGTCTAAAGTTAGCCAGTATTCAAGAAAAAGGGGGTTAGTTGTAAATATCTAGTTAGTGCCTTATAGAAGTTTAGCTTAAAGTTATATCTGTGAGTAGGTAAGAGAAATTAAATAATTTTTGAGTGAAAAATTGCCATATTTATTTTGAATACCTTATAACCTACACAGTATGAATGTTTTAACTTGGTGGATTATGTTACTCATTTCGGTGTGTGGTATAAACCAGGAAATAAATTGTCTATTATGCTAAACAGCTAACCTCAGTGCTACCAAGTTAGAACAGCTGTACTGTACTTTGTTGTACTATTTAAATTTATCAGATATAACAATTAATCATTGCAATATTTGTAAACATCTTACATGGTTCAAACTTTGTTACAAATCAGATGTTCTCTGGTCTTGCTTCTACTATTGGTTCTCTGTCCATAATTGAACCTCTGATATCAGAGGGTTTTCAGATATCAGAACCTTTAGTACGCCAGGATTCCAGACACAATAGAAATCGTATTATGGCTCAATCTCTATCTTTGTTTGATATACCAAGGGTCAAATTAAAATCCATAGTTTCGCACTTTAGCAAGAATTGTTGCCACAATCTCTTGATTTTTAATAACCACATCCCAATTACAATGTATCTTACTTAAAACTAAAATAGAATTTTAGTCTTCTCAGGAATTGTACCAGCTAGCACTATATTGCTTGTTTATTGTGTTGAAATCCTTTCATTTGTATATTAAGCCTGATAGGCTTAATTATTTTAGGCTTAATTTTTGAGAAAAATTAATTATGTCAAAAATGTAAGTAAACATACCAGAGTCTTTACAAATATATTATCTACGTAGTAATGGTCGCACACAATATACAACACTCACTGCTAATGTCTTCTAAATCCATACTTCTTTCTCTCATAGAACAGATCAGTCTTAGAACTACCCAAGTTCACAATCTTTGGACAACCATCCCTCTGAAATTATAAGAAAATATAACATTAGTAAACGCTCATAATTCAAGCGATATTAAACATCAGAACACAAGTTTGAAAACATATACATAAATACGGTTTTAGCTTTTGAAAAAATGAATCAGATTTTTACATAGTTATTATAATTTATACAGATTAGACAAATGTTGTTGGAGCATGTGATCAATCCAATAATGAAGATGGAAACCAATGTTCTCAAACATTGCTGCTTCTTTATACGAAGCAGTTTTTATGGACAGTAAGTTTTCAACATCAACTTTTAATAAAAACAAGTATTCTAGAATACAACAAGTTTATAACTATGAAGCACTCAGCACTCAGCAATATTCAAATCACTAGAAAACCAGCAAGTTCACAAAACATACATTTGATCTTATTAAAATCATTTACTGCCAAAGCACAGCCAATATAAAACTCCACTCCACTGGTCCAGCATTTCACATACAGAAAGGAGTCAAGCCGGGTGACCCACTCTCTCCCATTCTGTACACAAGCACCCAAGTTGGTATTCACAACATTATCTTGGGCAACAAGAGGCATAAACATCAGTGGCAAGCGCCTAACTAACTTGCGTTTTGCGGATGACATTGTCCTTTTTGCCCAAACAGCACATGACTTACAAGAAATGCTCCAAGAACAGAGCGCGGCAAGTCTTGAGGTTGGACTGCAAATTAATCAGTCGAAGATGATGATGAAATGACCAATGCCACGAAACATAGGGTCGAGGTAGATGGGCAGGAAATACTATATGTCGATGAATACTTGGGCCAGTTAGCAAGCTTCGAAAACAAGCATGACAAGGAAATCAATCATCACATCAAAAATGCCCGGAAGAGCCACTGGTCCATGAAGGCGCACATGAAGGGTGACCTTCCTCTGAGTCTGAAGCACAAACTCATCGACATGTGTATCCTGCCTGTCCTAACCTCGCAGAAGTCCAAACTCAAGATTTGCCAAAGGGCAATGGAACGCAGCGTTCGAGGATTCCGGAGAGCCGATCGGGTGAAGAATACCATGCTTCGTTCATTGACTGGCATTGCCGATGTGGGAGCCAAAACTGCGAAGCTCAAGTAGGATTGAGCTGGGCACGTGAGTCGAATGCTCCCGGAGAAATGGGCCAACATTGTAACAGATTGGGTCCGGAAGATGGACAGCGACGTCAGGGTCGGCCGCGAAAGCGTTGGCGTGACGACATCAATGGATTCGAAAGGGAATGGTGGGAATCTGCCAAGAATCGTGATAGGTGGAAGGAGTTGAGGTAGGCCTTTGCCCAGCAGTGGAAAAATGTAGGATAGTTAAAAAAAAAATAACTACGAATAAAGATTTAACTTTTGTTTTGCATCCAGCTAAATACCTACATAAGATGAAGAGGGCTTCAAATGCGATATCAAAGGTCTACTTACATCTTTCTCCTGTATCGTGCACTCTTTACAATAGTAAGCATCAGAAACGCCGGGCCCCCCACAAATTACGCATCTTCCCTGGTACGAGCCGTAGTTGCACTCATCACAGATACGCACAAGCGTGCACGGACGCACGTAAGAGTCGCATATCACGCATTTACCGTCGCATTTCTCACACAAGCGACCGATAGCTGGAAAATCAAAAAGCAAGTTATCGACAACATCTATGGCATCAAACAATACATGGTAACCAGTGTAATAAAACGCGTAATCTTACCGACACCCGGTTGTTTTCGGCAGAAAATAAGATCTGGATGATGCTTAGCCATTTTGCTAGTGACTTTTCTTTAGGTTTTCAAAGAAAAAGCCAAAAAAATAAAATGCCGCGGTAGGTAGGTACACTACAAAACTTACACAAGTCAAGTCCTGTCAAGCCACAGTCGTAGAAAATAACCTCAATTTTATTGACAAATGACAACTGTCAATTTGACATTAATTGTCAAAAAAATAATTTTATTACGTCATTGACTTTGGCACTGAGAACGAATGTCAAACTCAGTAACGTAATAGATTCACAGCTCGATTAGTTATTGAACGAAAAATTTCATGTTTTTTAGTTGCCCTACTTGCTCTACCTGCTATGCTCTGCCACTCTCTGAAAAGGAAAGTGAATTGACCACATTATTTTCCGAGGAACTTGAAATATAAATAAATATTGCTGGACATTTCACACTGCACTATCTAGCCCCAAACGAAGCAGAGCTTGTACTATGGGGACCAGATAACTGATAGAATACTTATATATACATATATGTAGTCCTCCACATCGGTTTTGATGACGGCAGCCCCAGCTAAACACTAACCTAAAATTAATAAAGTGAAGATAAACAAAATTAACCATAAACTAGGACATTATTTACATTTTTATAAACCTAATTATTATACAAACATCTTAAACTAACCAGAAATTATTTAGGTACATATTTAGCAATATACGACATGATAACACCCTGGCTTCGGAGATACCATCACGCATTGCAAACGCCACCGCCAACTTCGGGCGACTCACCAATCGAGTCTGGAAATCCCATGATCTGAAGTTAGTGACAAAGATTAGTGTCTACAAGGCTCTAATCATCCCAGTCCTATATGGCGCAGAGACATGGTGTCTCTATAAGCCAGACAAAAAAATTGGACACATACCATCTAAGATGTCTAAGAACGATCCTTAAGATTAAGTGGCAGGATCGCGTGCCAAATACAGAGGTCCTGCGTCGCTTCGGTATGTACGGCATGGAAGCTCTCCTTATGTAGCGACAGCTCAGGTGGTGCTGACACGTCCTCCACATGGATGACCAGCGTCTACCCAAAGCGGTATTTTATTCTGAGATGGCAGAAGGTAAGCCTAAGTACGGTAGTCAGCATCTGCGTTATAAGGACGTGTTCAAAAGACATCTAAATGCCTGCGATATTGACCCTGCAAATCGGGAGGAGCTCGCTTCACACAGGTCGCTCTGGCGCTTTACCATTTATAATATGTAACATCAAAATGTTTGAAGAAAACCGACTCAACACACTCGATATAAAGCGCCAGTTACGTAAAGAGAGACCTAAGCCCTCCTATACCTACACGTATAATGATGCAGGCCAACTATATTGTCATTCGTGCGATGGGATTTTTAAAGCTAAGTTCGGTCTTGCCAGCAATATTAGGGCTCACGCTAAAAATATGTAAATACTTATATGTATACAAATAATAGGTCTTTACTCTTTACCTATGAAATTGCCGTTCTTCAGTACTGGTCATTTCAAATAGAAAAAAAGTTGGGAATGGCTTTGTATTCTAAATTCAAATTAATTTTGTTTTAAAAACATGACATTCTTTTTACAAACTCAAGTCTTTTGTTTATTGATTAGCGCTGTATTTTCATTACATTTGAACATTTTACGTCATAATGGATACCTACTTTAAAAATTCGTGTAATTATGGAATATGAGTTCCGTCGTGGCACCAACGCGACACAAACGGCACGTAACATCAAAAACGTTTACGCAGAGAACTGTACAAACGAACGCATAACCCGTTATTGGTTTTCCCGGTTCCGTTCTGGAAATTTAGACTTGAAAAATTAAGCTCGTGGTTGTCCGGAGACTTTGGTCAACAATGATGAATTAAAGGCGATTGTGGAAGCTGACGAAACTCAATCTACAGCTGAGCTAGCAGCAGCTTTTGATGTTAGCATCAAAACAATTTTGATCCATTTGCTACAAATAGGCAAGGTAAAAAAACTTGATAGATGGGTCCCCACGAACTTAACGATCGCCAGCGCAATGTACGCGTCGAGACCTGCCTCGCGCTGCTCAATAGGCAAAGAAATGAAGGAATTTTGGAACCGAATTGTTACGTGCGATGAAAAATGGATTCTGTTCGACAATCGAAAGCGCTCAGGAAGTTCGTTAGATCCTGGTTCAGCACCAAAGCAATGCCCTAAACCAAAAATGACCCCTAAAAAGGTGATGGTCACTGTTTGGTGGTCTAGTGCGGGTGTGATTCACCACAGCTTTTTACAAGACGGCATGAGCATTACTGCAGATGTGTACTGTGAAGAACTGGAGACAATGATGGAGAAGCTTGCACATCAGCAACCAGCTTTGGTCAATCGGTCGTCCTCACTGCTCCTTCACGACAACACGTGACCCCATACTGCACAACATACAGTCTCCAAGCTGCAAGAGCTGAGGTTGTAAGCTCTCCCTCATCCGCCATACTCACCAGACCTTGGTGCAAGGTATTACTTTTTTCAAAATTTAGACAACTTTTTAGTGGGTAAAAAATTCAATTCCCGAGAGGCAGTACAAAATGCATTTGAAGAGTTTGTTGCCTCCCGTCCAGCTGATTTTTACAAGAAGGGCATCAATAAACTGCCAATGCATTGGCAAATATGCGTCGATTGCATGGGTGATTACTTTGAATAACAGAAATAAAAAAGTAAAAAAAAAATAAGTACTTTCCCTTATTCCATACAAAACGGCAATTTCGTAGGTAAAGACCTAATATAATATAAAAACAAACATTTGTGTTTGTTTAACTGACGAAGTGTGATTGTTTTAGACAAAGATCTTGAGATTTTGGCATCTAAACCATATTTTTATAGCGGTGCTTCTCAAGTCATCGTCATCTTTTGCACTAGTTGGAAGTTGGATTATGTTAAATGTAATTGTGGTTTTAATTTAGGGGATGTGATTATGAAGTTTTTCCTCGTTTTCTCTATTACGTTTTTGGACGAACGTATAAAAAATGTGGCAGTGACATGAACAGCCTCAGGCAGATTCGTTTGACTTTGACGATTATTTTGTAGTTGTACACAAGAAATTCACATGTTTCTTCATCCTTAATTTAATTCTTGTTAATTTTATACAAAAAATGGCTGAGGATAATCCAAGTAGTGATGAAGAAAACCTTAACTGTGATGAACAAGAATCCCACCATGCCGTGGAAGAGACAATTAATGACGAAGAAGTTGATAACACAACATTTAAAGATTTGGTAAGTCACACCGTTCTATAAACGTATCGAATCTTATCCCTGATAAAATTCCATGCTTATTTAACATAATAGGAGATAGAGCATCAGCTATGCCCCTCTTAGTTGGACAACATCCTAAATTAAGTAATATAACTTTGAGGTTAGATTAGTGTTTTGGTTAGAATTTACCATATTTCAGGGTGTAGTTGACGTTCTATGTGAAGCCTGTGAAGAATTAAAATGGAAAAAGCCATCCAAGATTCAGAAGGAAGCATTACCAGTAGCATTACAAGGGAAAGATCTAATCGGTTTGGCGGAAACGGGCTCAGGTAAAACTGGAGCCTTTGCTATACCGATACTGCAGGCTCTCCTGGAGAACCCTCAGAGGTACTTCGCACTTGTACTGACCCCGACTAGAGAATTGGCATTCCAGATTTCAGAACAGTTTGAGGCACTTGGTAAGTTGTGTATTTTTATCAAATCATAAATAAATAACAAGTCGAGAGATAGATAATATCTTTATTGCACACTATTAAAAATATATTTACAAATAAAATAAAATATACTATTAACTAGTTGAATACTAGGAAATAAAACAATAAATTTTAAAATATTATATATGCTTGATATCGAGTCTGTGTGAGTCAAGGGTATAATCATAGATATACTTAATTGGCACTTATTGCTAAAAGCAAACACTTCCAGTCAACGTGTGGATGGACATGGATGGAAAGTAGGTCTTTTATTACATAAATATTATCACAATGAAAATACCTAGTCGTAGTGCATAAATGGTAGTTTCCCAAACTAGTACATCAATCTTTTACCAATTTGTTGTTACTAGTATGTGCAGAAGGAGGGCAATATTAATAGGTATACTTAATATAATTATAATAATCAATAGGTATATTTTATTTTGTGGGTTCTGTTTATGTTTAAGGGTACTCTTACACTGCCGTCTTTTGATTTTTGTTTATCTTGTCCATCCAAAGGTTGTCTGTAAGAGATCGCTTTTAGCGATAAGTCCGCCCATTGTACCATTGTTTATTGTTTATTTTCTTTATTACTGTATTTTTGTTTAGTGTGCAATAAAGAGTATTTCATTCATTCATTCATTCAATATTGTTTTGAAGATTGTTCTCAAAATGGCTTTTTTCCAATTCATTTTATATAACATTTTTGCTACAACTCTGTAATATTTTTTTCAAATCATCCTACTAACTACCTAGTCAGGTCATAAATTCTGTCACATGTTTAATATAAAATAATTGAAAGAAGTTTATTCATTATGTAACCATGTATATACCAAAATGAACTTAACAAAACATAGATTCTTATGACACTAAAGTTTATTCAAAATGACCTCCGTATTTTGAATACAGGCCTTCAATCTGCGCGGCCAGTCGTCTATCGCAGCACGAACGAGGTCCATGTCAATATCGGCGGCTGCCTTAATCAAGGATGTTTTGAGTGACTCCAAATTGGGATGAGGCTTTGAGCACGCCTTTTCCTCCAAGTGTTGCTATATCTTGTAATCTAACGGATTCAAATCTGGTTTGGAGGAGGGCCAGTCTACGTGCCGGATGAAGTCGATTTCACGCGCCGCCAGCCAGTCTTGTGTGCTCTTCGCTCTATGAGCTGGCGCCGAATCTTGTTGGAATACCCAGTGCCTGTTATTGAACATGGTATGAGAAACAGGTTCCACAAGGTTCGTCAGGACTGTATTTTGATACACAACTGCATTCGTTTTTACACCTTTCTCACAAAAATGTACCTCTGTTAAGCCCCAATAAGAAACTCCCAACCATACTATGAGCGAGGATGGAAAATGACCTCGTTGGACACGCGGAATACGGTTGCTCGCTTCTTCACTACTGTGTGCGTACACCTTATAATTTTGTTTGTTGTAGCTTTCATTCGCGCCTTCACAGCTTTTATCACTGCTGGAGTCCTAACAGACCGAGGGCGACCACTTCTTGACCTGTCATCTACACTAGAGTCTTCATTGTATCGTTTGATGGTGCGATAAACGAATCTTTTGGTTATAATCAAATTTTTCAGTATGTCAAAAATTTGAATTGGCGCGTAACCGCAACGATGCAACGCAATAACTGCGACACGGTCTTCTTTAAGCGTCCACTCCATATTTAAAAATGAGTTAAATTCTAAAAAGTATACATTTTTATTTTCATGAACAATTCGAAATTCGAATTCTATAAACTTTTTTGTGGCCAGCATTCTAAAAGAAAAGTTTTTACTGTGTGACAATACTTATGACCTGACTAGGTATAAACGCGAAAGTTTGTATGTATAGATGTAAGGATGTTTGTTCCTCTTTCACGCAAAAACTACCAAATGGATTTTAATGAAAGTTTACAATAATATAGCTTATACATTAGGATAACACATAGGCTATTATTTTTAAAGATAGTGTGTGAATTGTCCAAGATATAACGATAATTGTCAAGTAAGTCAGAAAAAAATCTGCCATCTGCGAGCTATTCTGGCGTACGCTGCAAAAACTGTAGAGTTTACACGTATATAATGTATAAGAGAAATGTTTATCTTAATTAGTCCTACAAAAAAGTCCGCGACAGCATATATCTATCTTTTATGAGTAAGCCATTATCGCCAAAACAGAGATATACATTTACACATACATAACAGTGATATACAAATAGTGATCCAATTTTATTATATACATCCGTAAATTTATCCTAGCAAAATATGGCGTTTATAATACATACCTTTTATTGTGAGATCATGAGATCAGTGAGATCATTATCGATATTACTTAGTTTCAATGTACGTACATAACATACATTACTCAATATAGAACAAGGGTTTCTCAAAGTAATTATGTCTGTCTGTTACTCCTTCACAAGTAATCCGCAGAACTACATAATTTTGATGAATTTTGGTATAAAGATAGATATTGAGAAGATAATAAGTTACTCGAAGTACTTACTAATCCTGCACAGACGAAGTCGCGGGTACCAGCTAGTAATCTATAAGTTTGTTTTTATTCGCTCAATAATATAAACAGCAAACTCTTTATATTGTTCAGGTAATAAAAAATGCCATGTTACTTTTTTCTTCAGGAGCAAGTATAGGGGTTAAATGTGCAGTAATAGTAGGAGGGATGGACATGGTAGCGCAATCCCTCATGCTGTCCAAGAAACCTCACATCATCATCGCAACACCGGGACGTCTGGTCGACCATTTAGAAAATACAAAGGGGTTCAACTTAAAAGCTTTGAAATATCTCGTGAGTGGCAATTACGTATTTTAAAATGTTAAATGTAATCAGATGAAGATATAAGAAAATACCTGCCTAGTACTACTAATATAACGAACAACCAGTAAACAGCTTACAGTTTGATTTAAATAGCATCAGTAGTCACTCATCTAAATACTTGCATAGATGAGCAGACGTGTTTGTTATTTTCAACAGTTTTCTATAGTGATGAATAAAACAGCATATAAATTAGAATATAAAGATTTCAAGCCATGAATCCCTCCCCAAAGTGGAAGGTTTTAGGTCTTTTTAGATATTATAAGGTTAAAATTAAAAAAAAAATCATATACATACCTTTTTCATGCTTTTATTTAACTTCATACCATAACTTTCAAAGAAGAAGTTAATAAATCAGAACAAACTCTTAATAACAGGTCATGGACGAAGCTGACCGAATCCTAAACATGGACTTCGAAGTAGAAGTGGACAAGATCCTTCGTGTCATCCCTCGCGAGCGGCGCACCTACTTGTTCTCCGCCACCATGACTAAGAAAGTGCAGAAGCTCCAGAGAGCTTCTTTGCAAGACCCTGTGAAAGTAGAAGTGTCGACAAAGTATCAGACTGTTGAGAAGTTGATGCAGTATTATGTCTTTATACCGGTCAAGTACAAGGTGAGTCATTATTTCAGAATATTTCTACCACTTTACCATCAAACGTTACTTTTTCCATAATAATGTAAACTTTTTACAACTATAATCATGAAATTCAAAGACCACCAAAACTTCATTACATCCCAAAATATATCTTCTTCCTGTTTGCAGAAGATTTACAAATTAACAGACAAACTACGGCAGACAATATTAACAGAGCTATCAGCTTATTCAATTCAGATTAGGACCAAATTTGCGAAAGTAGCAAATCCTTTGGCCGTACCATAAACACTATAAAGGCACAAGAGATCATAACTGGTTGTTTCAAAATTATTCCTAGGCTAATGTGAGGCCATAACAATGATAGAATGTTTAAATTCATTAATTTTGAAGATGTAAATGTACTTTTTTGTAAATGTGCTATCCCCACAATTCCTTAAAGCATTAACAGACGACCTAGTTTGGCTGGACACAACCACCCGATGTGACGTCACATACAACCATATTGCATTGTGTGTAAGCTGGTCAGGCTCTGTCGGGCCAACCATAATCTTATTTTACAGGTTGAATGAGTCGAGTCGTGACGTCACATCTGGTGGTTGGGGACCAAAGTGGGTCGTATTAATCTATACCAATATTATAAATTCGAAAGTAACTCTGCCTCTCTATCTGTTTGTTACGTTTCCACGACTAAACGGTTTAACCGATTTCGATAAAATTTGGTACGTACCGATAGATTACGACCGGGATTAAGACACGGGCTACTTTTTCCAACTGCGCATAAAGAGGGTAATGTTTTTATTGAGAAACCACGCGTACGAAGCCGCAAGCGGGTCAGCTAGTGCTTTTATATGAGTCGTATAGAATCAAGGGTGGCAATCTGTAATTTTTTAGAATGTTGTTAAATCGAAAAAACGACTCCATTGAAACGTCCAACTGAAACCTATTGTTGGTCATGATGGTATAAAAGCATAAGATTGGTCGATCAAGATAGATAGTCGCCTTTGATTTTGGCATTAGATACAGATAGCCACATTTGATGCAAATCTCAATCTTACGGTCAGTTTTTTAAGGTTATATATATACTCAATAATATAGTGTCTTTTCAAATTTTCCGTCTTTTTAATTTCATAATAAATTTTTAGTCAAAATAACAGATTCCAGAAGAAAATAACTTTGATTCTATACGACTCATTGGGTCTTTAATCTTTCCAGGACGTATACCTAGTGCACATTCTGAACGAGATGTCGGGTAACTCGTTTATAGTGTTCGTGTCGACGTGCGCGAACGCACTACGCGCCGCGTTGCTGCTCCGCAACCTGGGCGTGGCGGCCGTGCCGCTGCATGGACAGATGTCGCAGAACAAACGCCTCGCTGCACTTAACAAGTTCAAGAACAAGTCTCGCTCCGTGCTTATCTGCACTGATGTCGCCTCGAGGTGAGTGTGCTCGAACACAGTTATTATATTTGTTTAATAAACAAATAAGACATGGGTGCAAAGTAAACAGATTCCTCTGTCTTTTGTTTCAATTAAAATAACTGTATTACAGAAGACAGCTTCTTCCCTGAGACAATGCTCACACATAACATTTAAAAGAAAGAAATATATATATAAATAGAGGCAGCATATATATAATATAGCCCAGCAGTGGGACATAAAGGGCTGAAATAATAAAAAACAGTGTAATTTTATAATTTGTACATTTTCACATGTGCAATAAGGAATAAATAGGATGAAGATAAGTAGATAAATGTTTGTTGTGATATTTGACGACTTCCGTGGCGCATGGGGCGAAAAGCTGGCGGTCACGCAGGAGGTTGCGGGTTGAATTCCCGCCGCGGGATAAATGTTTGCATGATCTACAGATACTTGTTCCGGATCTCGATGTTTCTCTATGGTATAAGAGTCATGTAATTACAAAAAAATGCATTTAAATATTCCCATAGTACAAGCTCTGCTTAGTTTGGTGCGTGATTCCCGAATCTGGTTCGACGAATAAGTTTTAAAAATTTCTTTCATCATCATCGTCATTCTCAGCCCGTGTCGACCCACTGCTGGGCATAGGCCTCTCCTTGTTTCTGCCACTCTTCCCAATCCTGTGCCAATCTGAACCACGTACGACCCACGGTCTTATGGATGTCGTCGACCCATCTCGCTGGTGGACGTCCCCTATTTCGATGGCCAGTTCTTGGCCTCCATTCTGTTAGTGGCTTAGTCCACCTGTCGTCACTACGTCTGGTCAAGTGTCCTGCCCAACTCCACTTGAGCCCCAATATTCGCTTGCTGACGTCTTGTACTTTAGTCTGCTTGCGAATTCCGGTATTGGGAACTCGATCTAAGAGTGTGATGCCGAGCATGGCGCGCTCCATGGCTCTCTATGCTACACTTATTTTGTGCACAGCCTCCTCGACAAACTAGATGATATACTAAAATCCACGCATATTCCACAATGTCTTTAAACACGTCTCTATAACCAATGTGTCCTCCCAACTATGACTTATAGTGCCGAGACATGGAGGCTCACGAAAATTTATTTATGGCAATAAAATACCATATTACATTTACACGTGGCCCGAGGCAATCCCTGTAAATGATGCCTTCTTTCTTTGATGTCGCCTCAAATTTAACGCTTTCAGATGTACATATAGACATAGACATACATTTATTCAAACTTAAGGATCACTAGGAACGCTTCGTTACGTCAGGTTACAAACAAATGCAAACATAAAAACATAAAGTGAAAAATGCAGCTGTATAGGGGCTTTGTCAAATAATATAAAAATAAGACATCATTAATACTGTTAGAGAGGCCGCATCAAATATACAATTGCATAAACAAATTTGAATATTTACTTTTTGATTTAAACGTGGAAAGTTCGAACGTCTACTTATACTACAACTAATAGTTTATCAATTATCGTGTAGTGGGGATTATATTAGCACGATTTATGATTTGTTTCCAAATCCCTACTGGTCGAAAGCGGTGGGGATTATGAAACTAATCCGCTAAGTTCTGTGTACCACGATAATAAGGGATTTTCACGGCCATGTTTTTTTAACTGCTAATATGGCGTTGCTCTTTCATACGCTGATTATCAAAGGAAAGTGAATTGTCAATGTCAATTGTCGTGTTATCATTATTTTCTGAGGAACTTGAAGTTAAAAAACATCATTTGTGTTTGTTTATCTGAGGAAGTGAGATTGTTTTAGACAAATTTTAATATTGTATCTTTGAGATTAACCATACAAACAATATTTATTGCCGGTGTACCTCACGACTGCGCCATCTATTACACTAGTTGGAACTTTGTTTTATCGAAAATGAAAAGCCCGCAATCACACACTATTATTACTTTTGCAGAGGTCTGGATATCCCCCACGTGGACGTGGTAATAAACCTGGACATCCCGCTGCACAGTAAGGACTACATCCACCGCGTGGGGCGCACGGCTCGCGCCGGCCGCGCGGGGAAGGCCATCACATTCGTATCACAGGTAAAAGCGACACTTCTACGTAAATTATATGGATATTGTTGATACAAAAATACTAAAATCGCGATTGAAAAATGGGGGTGGGGGTAGGAGGTTGAAAAAGACTTTACGACCTTCTCATACCTACCAAATATACAAAAAAAAATCACTAAAATCAGTAGACCCATTTCGGAGGAGTGCCACCACTAAAACCGTGGCACGAGATTTTTATATATAGGGTGTTTGATAATATACGTACAAAAATGATGGGGTTATTTTGATGAGCATAATAAATAAATATGTGAAATGTTTACAATAGAAATGTGAAATTTATTTTCACATGTAAAAACAAACACTTAATTAAACTTATGTTGTGCTATTGCATAATGCTTGCCATCTGACCACAGATACTGTATTGATGACGTCTCGAGATATCTCTTGTTGTCCCTTTCTAACCCAAAACCCGCAGCCATTTCCGAAAGAGATGTCAAATCGGCCTTTATTTTTGGATGTCGATTGCAAGAGTAGGCATTAAGTTTTATATAGAATTAATCGCACAAACTTAGTCGATTTTCTTTAAAATTTGATATTATAACTAGTAGTTTTTTTCGAGAAGTCATTTTTTATGTTTTGAGAAACCGTCACTTGAATATCGTCGGTATATTACCAAACACCTTTGTCGTTTAACATCGTTATAAATGTGTGTTACAGTACGACGTAGAACTGTATCAGCGTATAGAGCAGCTGATCGGCAAACAGCTGCCGATCTACAAGACAGAGGAAAGCGAGGTGATGGTGCTGCAGGAGCGCGTCGCCGAGGCACAACGACTCACCAACATTGTAAGGCAAACTCACATTTTTTATTCATTAAAATCACAAGGACAAGGAAACCACAACCAAGCCAGGAAAGAAAGCCAAGAAACAAGGCTGGTTATTCTTTTTAATGATCCTTTTACAAATAGGTACATTAATAAAAATAAATTACGTCTAAATCTTAACGATTTTGATAGAGTGGGAGCAATTTTAATCCCAAGCTTTTTTATCATCTTAAATTCTAAATAATCGGATATGTTATAGGCTTTTTATAAAGATTGTGTTTGATTACGTTTTTATGATTGTTAATTGTCAATTTTTGTTGTAAAAGCATACACCTAAACTGTTTGTCCGCATTACACAAAGGTTAACTGGAAGAGAAATATTAAGTTAGCAGATTATTTTTATTTTGTGCAATAAAGAATTTTTCATTAATTAATTCATTTGTTCCGGGTCTGGTTGTTACTCTATTGTATGTACATATTCAAAAAAAAGGAAAGTTCAAAAGTATTCTATCAGTTATCTGGTTCCCGTAGTACAAGCTTTGCTTAGTTTGGGGCTAGATGGCGCTGTGTGAAATATCCAACAATATTTTTTTATTTATTAGTAAGCTATGTATGTACTTATGATAGTTTATCTTATACATATATATATATATGTATATAAAAAAGTCGGGTTAGTTGCACTATTTATAACTCAAGAACGGCAGGACCGATTTTGATGATCTTTTATTTTTTGGATTTATGTTCGCCTCGAATAAAATTAAACTATTAAAAACTATTAAAATTTCGGAAAAATTCACGAAAAAAACACTTATGGCGAAAATTCATTTTCTCATACATACATGTCGCTAATGATGGCCGATTGACAATTCTACACGTACATTGGCAGCCCGCGTTATATGCATGTCAAGGCGGTACATCATATGCATGTCATGGGCCAATTCATTGTAAATACTTTGTAATTTTTTGCTAGAAACAAATGGACTATTATTGTATTGCACGAGAAAGTTTTGTTACGTTACGCATGTTAGCTCTACTGATGTCGGAATCTATAGGTTGACCTGCTTCAGGTCTAAAACGAATCTGAAGCGTATAATATGTTGTTACCAGGAAGTGAAAGAGCTCACTGACAAGAGCGGGAGGGGGAGGAAGCGTGGCGCCGACTCCGACGACGACACGGAGGAAGCCGCGGGCGTGCGCAAGCGCATCAAGGGTAAGGGCGGAAAGCCTAATAACAAGTTCGGCGGCAAAAAGTTTGGTGGCAAGAAAAAACGATAAATAAATATGCTTTTTACAAAATTGAGTTTTTTTAAAGCTTGACTGTTCACAGTTAGGTATGTTAGAAAAAAATCTTATTAGTGTACTTCCACACCCAGAACCCCAAAACCTTCTGTAGTTAGGTATTGCTTAGGTTAGGCTACACCATTATGGCATTAGGAGCGTTGCTCTAGACTTTCTCACTTCTTATTTAAATGGCAGAGTGCAAAGAGTTGACGTGAATGGAAAGCGTTCTGCGGGGTCTCTGGTTAAAATGGGTGTACCACAGGGATCAATTCTGGGACCATTTTTGCTTATAGTATATATTAATGATCTTCCCCATCGTGTAAGGGACGATCATGAGGTTGTATTGTTTGCAGATGACACGTCACTTTTATGTAATTTAAAGCGACGACAAACCGATTTTGACGATGTAAACAATGCAATCTCTAAGGTCGTAAAATGGTTCAATGTAAACAATCTACTTCTAAATGAAAAGAAAACTAAATGTATTAGATTTATACTACCTAATGTTACACAAGTTAAAGCAGATATATAAATCAAAGACGAGGAGTTGGCTCTTGTGGACACCACCGTATTCTTAGGTATAACCCTAGATAATAAGCTTCAATGGGGCCCTCACTTTGATAAGTTGTCGAAGAGACTTAGCTCTGCGGCATACGCAGTCAAAAAGATCCGCCTTTTTACGGACGTAGACACAGCTAGACTAGTTTACTTCAGCTACTTCCACAGCATTATGTCATACGGTATACTGCTGTGGGGGAGTGCTGCAGATATAAACACCGTTTTTGTGCTGCAGAAGAGGGATGTTCGTGCAATTTATAATATGGGCCCCAGAGAATCATTACGCAATAAGTTTAAAGAAATAAATGTTATTACATTCCCTTGTCAATACATCTATGAAAATCTGATGTATGTTGACAAGAATATTAATTTGTTTTAGAAAAATAGCGATAATCATAATTTTAATACTAGAAATAAAGATAAACTCGCTGTTGCCACTTGTAGACTCCATAAAGTTAGTAAACCGTTTAAAGGGCAAGGTGTACGCTTTTATAACAAACTCCCAAGGGATGTACAAAAATTGACAGTTAATAAATTTAAAAACGTAATTAAACTCAATCTTTATAAAAAAAGCCTACTATAAAATATCGGATTATTTAGATCAAATCAAATCAAATCAAAATCAAAATCAAATCAAATCTTTATTATGATATGATCTATATTATGAGATGATAGAGAAGCTTGGGATTGAAATTGCTCCAACTCGTTCAAAATGTTAAATTTAGACGTAATTTATTTTTTGTATTATGTATTGTAAAAGGATCATTAAAAAACAAACCAGCCTTGTATCTTGCCTTTCTTTCCTGGCTTGGTCGCGAGGTGATTTTAATGAATAATAATATTTAACTTTGATTGCTACTATCACCTATATACCTATAACCTAATATACTAGGTAAGTACTAAGTAGGTATACTTAGACGCAAACACTCCTGACAGATGGGGTCATAAACAGTGGGACATGCGACGATGTAATTGCTATC
The DNA here is from genome assembly GCA_963924445.1 of Philereme transversata. Classification (NCBI taxonomy): domain Eukaryota; kingdom Metazoa; phylum Arthropoda; class Insecta; order Lepidoptera; family Geometridae; genus Philereme; species Philereme transversata. The sequence continues at coordinate 27,110,287 of OZ004345.1, forward strand.
TCACTCGCTCTTGCAGCCCTTACGGGAGCCATTAGTGATGCGCTGAGTATCCATCTATCATCATCTACCATCAACATAACGCTAATTACCAGTAATTGTATTGAAAAGGAAACACATGTCATGTTAATTGGTTGGCCCCGTCTGCATAAATACAGTAATATTTTACCTAAGCCTAGGAGATACCCAAGATAAATTAAACACATTTGAGGTTTAGATGATCTGTAAATTAAATTTAGGTAGGTATAATGTATGTAGTTGGGGAATTATTCTTTTACGCATCCCAACGCAATAAAAATAAAGTAAGGAAAATTGAATGTGTGTAAAATTATATTAGGAAAGAGTAGGTACTCTGTTAGTAATAACAAAATACATATGTTCGCTATTAATTATTTGCAAGCTGATAAGTACCAGGGAAGCAAACAGTTAAAGGTTCTCACCGAACAGTATTGTTATTGGGAAAGTAATTCCCAAAGTCTTCATCATCATCATCATCCACAGACTGACTTCACCCTTTGTTGGGTATAGGCCTCCCTAAGTTTGTGGTATCCACCACAATCCTGCACTAATCTCACCTACGACCCTCTCTACAGCCATCTCGCTGCTGGATGTCCTTCCCTTCTATACCCGCTCCTCTGCCACCATTCAGTCACTGCCCCAAGACCATTTGAGCTCCGTAACTCGAATCCCAGCGTCATGAACCTTCGTTCGTTTACGGATCTCGACGTTTGGAACTTGATCTAACAGTCTGATGCCGAGCAGAGAACACTGGTACATACTGGTACACTACGTGCAACTCTTAACCTGTACACAGCCTCCTGCGTGAGCGTCCATGTTTCGGCACCGTAGGTCATGGTGGGCAGAACACATTGGTCGAATAAGCGAGTCTTCAAACACTGTGGAGTTTTAGGCGACTTAAGGATGTCGTCTAGCTTGTCAGATACAGCTCATCCCAATTGGATCCTTTTAGAGATCTTTTGCTGATGCTCTTTAACAGACGATAGAATATGTCCAAGATAAACATACGTCGACTGTAAGTGTCCCAAAGTCTTAGTAAGAGAGTATTTAATTTTAGTAAGACCTGTTCATCAGTAGGTTAAATAAAAAAGACTACAGAGTATGGAGTAGCAATTATGAAAACAAACTAATGCAACATCGTCATTCTACCTCAATGGTACAGTAGGCGAATATCCGGCTGAGACGCAAAAGGTTGCGGGTTCGATTCCCGCCGCGGGACAAATGTTTGCATGATCTACAGATCCTTGTTCCGGGTCTGGTTGTAAAAATAAAGTAAATAAGTACCTATTCTATCAGTTAGCTGGTTCTCATAGTAGGTACAAGCTTTGCTTAGTTTGTGGCTAGATGGCGCTATGGGAAATGTCCAGCATTATTATTTTTATTATGGCAGGAATAGCAATCTGAAGTAGCAGTGGGTAGGCCACATAGCTTGAAAAATTGACGGCCGTTGGGGAAAAGTTCTCGAGTGGAGTCTACGCACTGGAAAGCGCAGCGTAGGACGGCCCCCCCACTAGTTGGTTGCTGGAAGCCGTTGGGTGCAGGCCGCACAAGATTGGTCGCTCTGGAAACCTATGGAGGCCTAATGGAAGTCCTTTGGTTAATGTCTTTTTAGGGTTCTGGACCAAAATGGTAAAAACTGATCCGTCTGACGCAGCTCTCAGCAATTATTGAAGCTTCAAATTTTAAACTGTTTTTAGTATGTACATTACTGCAACGGCCAGCAAAGAGGCATTGACGGACGAACGTGTAAATGTGGGCCGAGAGACATAGGTATGTAATCAATCATGCCTAGTCCTGCCATCAATGCCTAGTTGTGGCCAAGGCTTGAATAGTACTTTTCTCAAATAATGCGCGGAAATTATAAAATAAAATAAAAATACAATTACTTTTCAAAATCAATGACAAACAACGATCAACAATATTTTTTTCCGCGTTAAAGTGTTTACTTGTTTTTTTTCAATAAACAACTTTTTATTTGTAAGCCAGTTCGAAATTTAAATAAAACCGTTGTTATGTTACCTCCTTGGTTGCCATGTTTCGGAGCAAAATATCGTTCTATTTTCAAATTACACGGCAGATATGAGTTTACTATGTAATTTAATTGGTCGCTAAACCACGACAGACACGGATTTTCATACATCTTTTGCCGGCCGCTGCTCGCATGCATTTGGCCAGTAGGTACAGCAATTTCGATTAATCTCGAAGAAGGTTGACAAATATTGCTCAAATTTTCAAGCATGTTTAAGAAATGAATATTTATTTCTTGCTAACCTTTATTGAAAGTAAACAAAAACTAAAATAATATTTTGATTGCCAAATAGACCACAATGTTTGTAAGGGTAGACATTTCAAAATAGGGTAACTAGGTCATATGGTGTGTCATACATAATAGCTTAATTTTCTCATACAAAACTTGTTTTTTTATGTCGTTATTTTGGAGTTAAAATGTAGTGTTGAAAATAATTCCATTAAAGAGATTATGTGGGAGGACCCACATATCTCCGAAAATTGCAAAGCGAAAAATCTGAAATTTTGTGATTGATAATGATGAATTATTATTATCCACAGGTATGCAAATATTACAGGAAAAATAAAACGAAGTCTCTATTTAGATCAGTTTTTTTGAATTAATTAAGGTGGCACATATGCGAACGGATTAAGTTGAGTCTTAATTATCGTCTCAAAATTAATAAAAATAAAATTCACACTTTCATTCATAATTTTCACTTATTTTAAATGCCATTAAAAAAGTAGCTTTCGAATTATTCTATCTTTTATGAATGAAAGTGTGCAATATTTTATTGATTTCGCGGGAATATTATGACGTAACTAATTCGATTCGCATCGTTTAGACATTTCTGCCGTTCAGTTATCTAGTGAATCGCCACTGAACGTTTGCATAGGAATCGAACCATCGATAACCAGGATGACGCTGAAATCTAGGTAGGTACGAACCCCTCGGCGTAAGAGTATCACTCGCACTTGACCGGTCGCGTTCTGTGTTCGCGTGGAAAGGAAGTGTTGATCCTCTATATTGTGTGAAGCGTGGAAAGGGAATGTTGAACCTCTTACCTATATTGTGTGAAGCGTGGAAAGGGAATGTTGAACCTCTATATTGTGTGAAGCGCAGAAAGGGAGTGTTGAACCTCTATATTGTGTGAAGCGTGGAAAGGGAGTGTTGATACTCTATATTGTGTGAAGCGTGGAAAGGGAATGTTGAATCTCTATATTGTGTGAAGCGTGGAAAGGGAATGTTGAATCTCTATATTGTGTGAAGCGTGGAAAGGGAATGTTGAACCTCTATATTGTGTGAAGCGTGGAAAGCGAATGTTGAATCTCTATATTGTGTGAAGCATGGAAAGGGAATGTTGAACCTCTATATTGTGTGAAGCGTGGAAAGGGAATGTTGAATCTCTATATTGTGTGAAGCGTGGAAAGGGAATGTTGAATCTATATTGTGAGAAGCGTGGAAAGGGAATGTTGAACCTCTATATTGTGTGAAGCATGGAAAGGGAATGTTGAACCTCTATATTGTGTGAAGCGTGGAAAGGGAGTGTTGAACCTCTATATTGTGTGTAGGGTTGCCAGGTGTCCGGATAAAGCCGGAGAGTCAGGCTTTTAGGTTGCGTGTCCGACCTGTCCGGATTTTTAAATTCTGCATTTAAAACTCGCCGATGACCATTGCGGGCGCGGCGCACCATTTATTGTTGTTTCATTAAAATTTAAGATTTTATGGTATACGATAAAAAACCTTGTTTTACTTAAAAACAAATGTCGTGTTGTACTAAGTCTAAAAATAAAGGGTGTCCGGCTTTTTTACCCAAATGTCCGGCTTAACTGGCTGGTCTGTTCGGCTTTAAGACCTGGCAACCCTAATTGTGTGAAGCGTGGAAAGGGAGTGTTAAATCTACCTATGTAATGATGAGAGGAGTATTTCCAACAGGTATTGTTCTAGAAACAAACAAAAATATTCAAAATGTTTATTCTATGAAGTAAACAGTCGTTTCGATAATGATAAAAATAAATAAAAAGAAATGCAACCATCGGCCGCGCCGTACACGAGACGAGGCCGCGCCGTACACGAGGCGAACCGCGAGGCGCAACAACTACACCGCAGCGCACTTACAAACTAAGCTTTAAGAGAAATCACAACATTTTGTTTTAAATTTTTTTTAATGTTATTTATTATTTCTATACAAATAGAACTGTACAGATATTTTTAAATTATCCTTTCATCTGCTTTTCACGATAGACTTTTTACAAAAGTGAAAACTATCAACATAACGCACGGAATAAACGAGATCGCGCGCTGTGACCGGCGACCGCGTCCGCCCGACAGTCCGTCCGTCCGTCCGACAGTACGACCGTCCGACGCGAGTCCGGGACGCGTGCAACAATCCAGAGTAAAATGTTACAAAATACACTATGGCCTCACAAAATGGAAAACATGGTTTGGTGTTCATTCTCTGTGTGAAGGCGACCGTCTGGCAGCGACGGCGACGTCCCCCGCCGCACTCCCCCCTCACCCCACTCGCCCGGCGGTGACGCGATTCAATAACACAACAAATAAATAAGTACAATTTATATAGCGAGTATATCTAATTTATCCGAATATATGTTACAGTGGCAGTGATTTACATGCTCGATACATAATTTAACAACTTTTGTTCAATGAAAATGCACTAATTATAATTAAATATACAGCTTAGCTTGTGACGTCGGAGGGGAGTGCCGCCGGCTCTACTCCAGCTGTCGTTATATTTAGGGCCTTACTCCGCAACACAACTACACCAAACTAGGAAATAATTAACTATCATTTAAAAACTGGCCTTCCAAAGAGACAAAAGTAGTCAATTTTGTATAAGATGCAAAGGCGCCAGGCAGGTACAAAATAGCGTGTATTTGTGTTGCGCACGAGTTTCCGCTTACAATAATTTCAAACTATTCCAATGTCTATACACAAGTAAAACAAAAGTCCCGGGACGCCTTCGCAGCGGCTTCGAGCGCGCGGCGCGTCCCCCGGAGCGGCCGGAGCACCACACGCCAAGGTACTGACTAAGAGATCATTGTATTGTAAATGACTCTGTCCGCTCCGGAGCACGCGCACCGTCCACTCCGCACAGAGGTCGCATTCAAACACACAGGACTCTCATGACCTCCGCACAGAATCGATAGTTGCGCCGGACGAAGTGAGAGCCATCTCTCGGCAACATGAACAACGTAACAGAGAGTCATGTTGCGTAGGATGGCCCTATGCGGCTTCGGCAATCAAAAGGACTGGCAAGGCGCGTGTCCGAGGCCGACCCGGGAGCCCTAAATTCAATATCACATTGAGTTTTAACTACAATAACAACCTGCAACGGCTGAAACTATACTTATTGCATCACATGATCTTTCGCTTTCCTGTCTTGTACCGCACTGCCAGGGAATAGGTAACACAACACGTTTCCGCTTTGTACAAACCGATAGGCACCTTACAAGTAAGTTTTATGGAATATTTGGAACAACGCTTGCTACTTACATTTTTGAACAATTCAAATGGTAAATAACCTTCGTTAGATCCAAAAACACACTAGAACCAATTCACTGTTAAAACTAAAATACTGTCGCGAATAGGAATGAAAGTGATCTGCCAATGCGTTCCGGCAGCGTGGACTTTCCATGATCAAAACAATTCTAGCGTCTAGCCTCAAACGATTCACAGATAGTCGCGCGTTTCACTCCAAAACTATTGCACTGAGTCACGAATCACGAGTCTCGAGTCGCGTGGCGTCCGCGTCCGTCGCCCGCGCCGGCCACTCTCCTGTCGCTCGCTCAGTTCAAGTCACGGTCCTCTAAGTACTTGTATTCGAATGTGAAGCCTTCTTTTTTGCGCTGGCCCCACTTCTCGTAGTCAAAGTAGATATATGTGCCCTGGAACAACAATTACTGTGTTAATAAACTCTTACTGATGCATCTTGCACAGAGCAGCGGGCGAGAATTATTTTGAAAATAAATTCAATAAGGCATCTCACTAGTTTCCTTTTGAAGTGTAACATTTTTCCTCTCGGTTTGTGGGAGTGATTTTGGCAAAAGAGACGGAAATGTGTACAGGAAACCGGGGAAGCGCGCGCTATTTGATTTGAGCAATGAGCTCGCGCGGTGGTCAGATGTTACTATCATAAACGACTACTGTAAGGCTCGTAGTTTTTTTAAAGGATCAACCAACTTTGTTGCTTGTTGGATTCTTTTTTGCCATAAATCGGAAAAATAGGCAGGGGGCATGTTTGAATCCAGGTCATAATCTATCACCCCACCAAATTTCATCGAAATTGGTTCAGCCATTACGACGTGATTGAGTAACAAACAAATAAACAAACATCCAAATTTCACATTAGTGTGATTCAATAATCCTAGTAAATACTGTTAGATCCCTGATGCCTGTGTTCACAAATAAAGATTATGATTTGATTTGAAAATATTGTGATTCTAATAAATATTGACTGTCATCATCAATGTATAGTAGCCCACTGGTGGGCCTATGTGCCTCCTGCAATGCACCACTGAGCCCGACCCTCGTCTCTCCTCATTCAGTCTCTATTACCGATAACGCGCAGTTCATCGCTCTATCAGGCGCGTGTCCTACACTAGCAAACTTCAAAAAAAGGTATTCAAATTGCGGAATATTTAAGGTGGCAAACTAGCAAACAGCCTATCTGATAAGCGTTTACACTGTAGCCCTATGATAACCAAAGTGGTCTTAACCTATACTGTAGATTATAGACGTTTGTAACACCAAAGGCTATTTTCAGGGTACCCAAAATAAAAAACTACAGCAAATGGTCTACGAGACCAAAAAAGGATTGTGTAGTTTTATGAAACTACGGTAAAAGTGAAACTTTGTTTCACATTATAAACATTTAAATAAAAATTTTCGTTGGCACAAATGAGTAAGTCTATACACTACACGGTCAGCTGATGCGAACTATAGGCGCCGCCATATTGCCCTCGGCTGCTCTGACGAGCGCTTTTCACTTTATCCCTACTCCGCGGCCGACCGTCACGCGACATGCAACACTACTTCTAGTACTACTTAATACAGCTGACAGTTCCCGAGAACTCTATTTGTGGCGGCGACAGCAGCAGATGTTTCTGCCAAGGCGAGGCTTAGCTGAGCCCTCGACCTATTTACCACCTTATTTATCTAAGTGCTACCTACAATAATGTACTGTAATGTTTTTTAGACTTAGGCCTTCTGTTATACTTACCTAGCTTTATTTAGTACTTATTGTACCTACTTACTTCTGTCAGTTTATTAGATGTGTATGTAATTAAAGATAGATAGATAACTCTTTACTGAATTACCACACAAATAATACAAAAATAAGTACAAGGCCAGAATAAATAAGGCAATACAATGGGCAGCCTTATCGCTGTAAGCGATCTCTTCCAGGCAACCTTTGGATGGAGCAAAATTTACGACGATACGGAGTATGGTGTACTTTCGAGGATACACATATATTCTTCGTAATATTTACGCATATATTCTTCATATATTTACACATATTAATGCCTTTTATTATGAAAGTCTTTACCTGTTCATATTCCTCGTTGATGACCTTGGGCTCCTCGTGCCGTTGGAACCACATCATGTACTTTGTGTGGAAGCGCCAGCTCTGCTTCTTGAGCGCCTTCGCGGCGAGGTACTGCGCCTTCGTGCCTTCCATGTAGTAGAACACAAAGAACAGCGACTCTGTCGACAGCCGCTGGAAGAATTCTACTGAGTCCGAATGGGGGAGTACCACCTGCAAGTTACAATTAACATTTACTACTCAACACTGATGCATGATTGACGACCTCCGTGGCGCAGTGGCCGAATAGCCGGCTGAGATGCAGGTAGCGGTAGGTAGGTAGGAGGTAGCGGGTTAGATTCCCGCCGCGGAACAAATGTTTGCATGATCTACAAATATTTGTTCCGGGTCTGGATGTTTTTATACATATAAGTATGTATTTACAAAAAAAAGTATGTAAGTATTGTATCAGTTATCTGGTTCCCATAGTACAAACTCTGCTTAGTTTGGGGCTGGATAGAGTTGTGTGAAATATCCAGCAATATTATGAACATTACTTAATTAATTCATAACAACAGGTGATAAATATTAGGTTGGGGAAAAAGTTTCTTCGCATTTTTTAAGAAAATAGAAAACTTTTTTTTAATTTAGTTTATTTACATTTAACTAAAGTATACATGATCCCATTGCTATAGAAATTTTGGGGCTTCTGATCAAAATACCGCGACAAGTGGTTTTGGCAGTCCTCTCGTGATGTTAACCTGACACCGCCTAAAGAATTCTGAAGATACCGAAACAGGTGGAAATCTGAAGGTGCAAGGTCAGGACTATACGGCGGATGCATTAACACCTCCCAGCCAAACTCTCTTAATTTTTGCAGAGTGGCTAAAGATGTGTAAGGTCTAGCGTTATCATAATGAAAAACCACACCCCTTTTGTTGATTAATTCCGGCCGCTTTCTCTCAACTTCTTGCTTTAATCTCATCAGTTGTTCGCAGAAGAGTTCAGAATCGATGGTCCTGTCTGGTGGTAACAGCTCATAATGAATAATGCCCTTCCAATCCCACCACACACACAGCATCACCTTGTTGCGAGTTAACCCGGGTTTCGCCAGTCTGTGAAGCCTGACCGGCCTTTGACCACGACCTTTTTCGCACGTTCTTGTCGTACGTGATCCACTTTTCATCACCAGTTATCAGCTTCTTCAAAAATGGTTCGGTTTCATTACGTCGTAATAAAGAATCACAAATGAGTACACGGTTCATTAGGTTTCTTTCAGTGAGCTTGTAGGGTACCCAAATATCGAGCTTTTTTGTGTACCCAGTTTTTTTCAAAAGCGCCAAAACGGTTTTGTGGTCAATTCCCAGTTCTTCAGCTACGTCGTAACTACTGATATGCCGATCTTGCTCCACTTTTTCAGAAATGGCATCAATTTTATCCGTAATAGGGCGACCAGAGCGACGTGCACTTTTGACATCAAAATTTCCGGATTGAAAACGCTTAAACCAAATTTGTGCTACCCTCACAGACACTGCACTAGGTCCATAAACATCGCAAATTTTTTTCGCGGCTTGCGTTGCATTTTTACCTTTTTTGTAGTAAAATTTTAAAATGTATCGAATTTCTTCATTAGATTCACTCATCTTTACAGTACGAAAAACAAATAAAAATCACACATTTTCCTAATTTGAATTTGGAATTATCTTCTTTAAAATTTAAACTTTGAATGATACCAAAATCAGCCAGATACAAATAGTATAGCCAAAGAGATTTTATTACAAGTTCATACATACTATAATGCGAAGACTTTTTCCCCAACCTATTATATGAAATGTAGTTAATATACCCAGTCTATATCATAATTAAACATCTATATATTATTATTAAAAAATACTAATATGTGAAGATGAAACTTTGTAATCCTTTTTAAGCGTATTGCGAACGGAGATGAGATTTGGCATAGTTAAAGTTTATTTGGAAGAGGGACGAATGTTAAATTGCCTAGCAGTGGAGTGGGAAATAATAAATTGATATTTAAAAAAAGTAGTACTGGTCTTATTTATATACTTAAGTTAGATACGTAAATAAACCCAGTTAGGGTTAGGGAAATTTGGTATACAGATAGATTATGACCGGGGCGTAGGACATAAGCTACTTTTACCAGACTGCGCAAAGGGTTATGTTTTTATGAACAAACCACGCGTGCGAAGCCTAGGACGGCTGCTAGTGTCATTATTATCAGTCCTTCGTGTCCCACTGCTAGGCAAAGGCCTCCCCACATTCTAGACTTCGCGGAAGATAAAGATAAAAACAAAAATAAATTCTGAAAGTTCATGTCAGTAAAAAACGGATAGGTATGGTATATTAGGACTAGTTTTCAACCGATTTTAAAATACCTACTTTACCAAAAACGGAGAAAGACACTTCACTTAAATTGGTCCGAAATAAAGTCATCAATAAATAGCATTTTCTTAATTTTGTAGAAACTATTGTAACGTATTGTATCGCAACTCACCTGTGTGAGAACACAGCGTATCATAAAATGATTCAATTACTCAAATCAAATGTTTATTTTTAATCAATATTACAAGGGAGGGAGGCCTTTGCTCTGCAGTGGGACACTACAGGCTCTTAATAAAAATAAAATCACAAAGATCACTTTGAAACGTCAATTTTACTGCCTGTTCCTTCGCAACCAAGCCAGGAAAGAAAGGGAAGAATCAAGGCCGGTTGTTCTTTTTAACATAACAATAAAGAAAATAAATTACGTCTAAATTGTAACATTTTTTAACGAGTTGGAGCAATTTCAATCCCAAGCTTCTCTACCATCTAAATAATCCGATATGTTATAGTAGGCTTTTTTATAAAGATTTTGTTTAATTACGCTTTTAAGTTTGTTAATTGTCAATTTTTGTACATCACTTGGGAGTGATATGGGACATTTTGGTGCACTCTAAGATATGGAATGGGAAGCCACGCGTTTGCTTAAAATGTACCTTGACAGCTGTAATGGTTAATACCTGGTTGTAGTATAAGGGCGTCTGACAGATGTTCCTCGGCAGGTATTGCCTCGTCCGCTCAGAGTCGGAAGGTTGTGGCATATGGAAATACGAAGCTTCCATACACTGTAGCTGTAGCTGATGCTCCTGCAAAATCAACAATATACTCTATCATTTTATGTTATATACAAAGTTAGTTCATCATATCAGCCACAAGACGTCCACTGCTGGACATGTCTCCCCTATACATTCCCAAGGCAATCTGCAACCAACAGATTCCATCAACCTTTATTTGGTTTCAGGTATAGAAAGTAAGGTCAGCCAAGTCTACTGCTAAACAAGGCCTGCCCCATTTCCAGAGCGATCTATCTTGTGCAGTCTGCACCCAAAGGCTTCTAGCAATGTTTTTTAGGTCATCTTTCATCTAGTGGGAGGCCGTCCTACGCTGTGCTTTCCAGTACGTCTCAACTCAAAAACCTTTCTGCCTAACGGCCTTTAGTTCAAATATAATTTTTATTAACGTACTGAAGTTTTACATTGATGAGACATGTGCCGGACTCGTCAAGCTCCGATAAGATTCTTACAATTTTGACAGCCTTCCCTTAATACATTTTTTGAGTAATACCTCGCCTGGTGGTAAGTGATGGTGTGGTCGAAGATGGATCATGTGTCCTTAAAAAGAACCTGTTCACTCTGGACTTAGATAATATGGGGAACAAGGGGTTCACTTAAAGTGGACATTCACCGACAGGGCCGCGGTTCAATCCAACCGAAACTCCGTGACCCTGTTAAGTGCTAGTGAATTGACTCCCTCATATCAAGATGAGCGGTTTGATGATGCACTGGCACTGAGAATGAAAGGATATCGGTGGGTTTTTCGTTTTATGCCGTTGTCTACGGAGAGTCCGACAGACCCCTTCACTGGAGGACAAGCGTAAACCATTTTCCCATCGTAAAAAAGAGCCAGCGCCATCAATCTAGGCATTCGGAACTTAGTTTGTTAGGTTCCTTAATATTGATACTTACGCTGGAGAGCGGCAAGGGACCTAGCGGCGCGACACCTAGTATAGGTGGTATTTGCGCCTGTGCTAATGCCACGTTTCTTCTGAGGCTGAGCTGGAAATGTAAATACAATGATTTAATATACCGTTTAGTAGAGCATGATAAATTAATTTAGCAGCCCTACTGCTTAGAACGATAGTAGTCTCATTCACATAAGTCATTGAAAAAGTTATATCTACTAGCTTACTAGATTCTACCAGCGGCTTCGCACGCGTTGTTTGTCAACAAAAACTAGCCTATGTTCCAATCCAGGTTATAATCTATCAACACACCAAATTTCATCGAAATTGGTTCAGCCATTACGACATGATTGAGTAACAAACAAATGAACAAACATCCAAACTTTCACATTTATAATTTTAGTGTGATGTACAATTGCTGAAATTTGGTATATGTGTAGCTTTAATGACACAAATATAGGGTAGTCTTAAATCCAGAATAACTGCAATTTCTACCCCAAAAAAGTGTAACCACGTGTCATGAACTCCCATTACTTGTAATTTAAATGAAACTGTAAGTCAAGTTATTAGGTTGCGCATTTCGTGGTACTATTTTAATTAGTCAAAGATTACAATTTTTATTTTTGTTATTAAAATAGGTGTGAGTACGGGTTGACACAGTGCAGTACTCACGTGTCCCTGGCTCGCGTCGAGTCCGGCGCGTGCAACAGCCTCCTGCGCCATGCTCTTGAGGCTGGCGGTGCCGGCGGGTGCTCCGGGCGCCGCCTCCGCCTCGGGTGGAGACGTCACGCCGCGTCGTAGCGACAACGTGGGCGTACTGCTCGACTCGCTCACTCTACCGCTGGGGAACATAAGGGTCGACATAAATTACAGGTACAACCATACTTAAAAAGCAATAACTGTATGTAGTTAGCTTTCAGTTTATTTATTAGATTACCTTTTTTGGTTTACATCTTAAATAAATATATAAGAGAGAAAAAGCGACTTATGAAAAATAAAGTATACTATTTACTTATTGAGTGCATGTTGTGGCGTGTGATGCGGCGCGGGTTGCGTGGGTCCGTTGACAGTGAGCGGCGACGGCGACGCTTCGCTCGCACTCGCGCCCAACCCTGTGCTGACACTAGACGAACTTTTTGGCGCCTGCAATTAAAAATAATAACTTAACAAAAGAAACATTAAAATATCATATATTTACAGTCATAAAAGTATCATCATTGTCATTCGAGGGTGTCGGAATATTGTTTAACCCTAGGTTAACTAGACTATCCCTACTATCACAAAAGTCAAGATTTTGACAATTCCATCTGCATTTTGTCTATAATCCATTGTTCTTCACGGTAACATGACGAGGTAATTTTGTTATCTAAATAAAATAATGTATTATTAATTAGTTCTTTAGAAAAAATTTCGTTTCAGTTAGTACTTCCATCATAGAACTACTTGGATAAAAAAAAGTATTAACAGATACTATGACGTCGCATTTCCTTTATGAGTTGATGGCTTGAAATAAACAATTTTTATTTATTTTATTGATCGAGCGAAGCGAAATCTCAAAATCAACTTAGGCAAATCGATGTTGTATGTATGTATGTTTGTATGTCCGAGGATAACTTTCGAAACATTTATCTGATCTATAGAACTACTGGGAGTTACCGCTCGTTTTTAGTTAAAATAATGTCTCAAAAATGACATAGGCAAAGGTTAACCCTAACAAGATCTCTTCGCATACCTTAATTAATGATAAGTAGAGTATAGAGGGAACTATAACTATAAACAAACTTGGGGAGGCTTATACCCAATAATGGCTGAAGTCAGGCTGTGGATGATGATGATGATGAGAGTATAGAGACAGCTCTTAGCCATGAGGTTTAGTACTCACTGTCGGTGGTTGCGTAGGGGGAGGCGGGAGGAGGGAGATTGTGTGCGCCGCCGCACTCGACACTGGACCATTCTCCACTACTTCTGAAACAATACCAACACACATTTACTTCAGGATAATCAACACACATTTAAAATAAACTTCAGGATAACCAATACACATTTATGATAAACTTTTGAAAAATCAATAATATAAAACATAAAAAAGCCTATTTATTCAATAACTTAGATCCTAATTTCAACACATGCAATTTCAAATCTAAATGTTATTTATTAATTTATTTCTGTTTTAGTAAAATAAAGATTAAGAAATTAAATTATTAGGATTATTATAATTATAATATTGCCTGCATATATATTTTTTTCAGTTAGGTAGGATCCCTCTCGGGTAAAGGCCTCCTCCAGTCTTTCTAGAGGTCTCGGTTGAGTGCTACTTTAGTCAAGTCCAGGAAAATCAATACACATCTATTATATGTAATAAAAATTAAATATTATGAATAAAACGCATCACTTGAGAACGGCTGGACAGATTAGGCTATTATTTTTTAGTGTTCATAATAGTCCGTTATAGGGTTCTTAGGGGAAATAAGTAGCCCGGAAATTTTGGAAATTCGGGAAAACTGAAAGTGCTTTTTTGTATGAATTCAAGAGCATAATAGGCTATATTTTATTTCGAATTCCGTGCGAAGTAGGGTCAGTTTGTTTATAATAAACTGCAGGAAATTCATACCCATTGAGCATAAACTTTAGGACAACCATACACATTTAAAAGTTTTTTATAAATTTTACTGAAATCAATACACATTTATGATAGTTTTTAGGAGAAAATCGTATTATTTTATGATAAACTTTAGAACAACCAATATGCATCATCATCATAGGCCTTTATCTATAAAATTTGGTTCAAGGTTTACAATTTGTTAAATAGCATTTATCTAGTGTTATTAAGAAAATTGTTTGTGTTGGCTATGAAATATTACCAATATAGAGAATAAAGGGTTGTTAATACATATCATTTAGTGGAGACGGGAACTAACAGATGCAGTATATTATAAAACAAGAGTGCATAGCCTTAAAGACGTATTTTTAAAACACGTCTAAGAACTTTTACCCGCGAAGTTATTTGAAATGCAAATTAAAACCTTTAAATCCTACATTGAACCGAAAATAACAAAAATATAACGAACCACCCGGAAGTGTTAAACCCTGCTTGAGCTATAGTCAAGATTTGTATGAAAAATAATAAAGCCTGATCTTGATAAATATGATCCTAAAGCCTCTTTGAAGCAAGATATGAATAATATTTTCTAGATCAGAAGATCTAGAAGATTCATGATGAAAACCAGATCATCGCTTATCATCAGTTGAGATTGTAGTCAAACGAAGGTCTATTCAAATGTAGGTATTCATTATGCAAAACTTTCATCAACGGTATATTGCAATTTTGACAAAATGATCGCAGAAAATTTTGCAAACTCAAGTCTCTTCTTTTTGTTTGATTCGCGACAAAACCTCACTTGACGTTTAGATAAAGCAAGTGTTCAAATCAACACTAATTGGATAGCTACTCTATCAGAGCAAGTTGTCGAAACCTCCCAGCCTTTGTTACCAAGGTCATGGCTAAAATCTACAACATAACTAGGTACAACAGTTGAGGTACAAACCGGCCGTGAGCCTGCAATTTAAGATCTATTGCAACACTTTGAAGCGCACTTTTGAATGTTGCAAATTGATAGAGTTGGTTGTCTCTCTTTATCCCGTGGGATGTATACTGACGTCAGCAAAATATTCTCACTATTTTGCAAAATTTATTACTAGACATTAAAAGCTGAACTTATCTGATTTAAACTAAATAACAAAACAATTACTCAAATGAATATCTACGAACAGCTTGTTAAAAAGCAACAATTGTAATTGGGCAATTTCTTGCGCCCTACAGGCTGTCGACGGTGTGACTACAGATAATATCAGCTGACACCGACAGTCTCAAGGAAAAGGCAGTAACAAACAAAAACAATTCGTTAAGCACACACAGTTGAACACAAAACGTACCGCGCGCGCTCATTGTCCCTCACTCCAGCATTATGTCAAAATTAACGTTCATCCATCAAAAATCATCACGCAATGCCTCAACTTCAAGAAATTACTTAAATGTCACGATCGCACGTGCGATGCTTCATTTGCAACAACATTGAATGATACGAAACGTGAGGTAGCGCCGTATGCCACTATCGATTAGAGATACATTTAGACGACCTTCTGCCGTATTGCAACGTTATAAGACACGAAGTGGAGCGGCGCAGAACCGTACAGTACGCGTAAAAGTGACCGGTATTAATGTAAATGCAACGATATCGGCGATAAAACTGTCGCCATGTAGTTTTAAGACACTGACGTCGGCTTATGAATAGTTTATTAGTCGGGGAGCCTAGTTTCAGAAGGTATCGGCATCGAACTGAGGCGTGAGCGTTGGAGAATCGAGATGTTACATTGCGCGGCAACGCTCCCCTACTGTTTACCTACCGCTGCAACTGGTAGAAATTGTTTGCTAACGACCCGTCAATCAGAGTTTCCTCAGATTCTACGCATCATTGGAGAGTCAATTTAAATGATTAGCATCGTTCAACACATCAGTTGTTCAGTAAGTATGCTAATAAAAAATGTTGTTTTTACTGTTGGGATATTGGAAACTTACGGTACAAGATGTAGACAAAGCAAGGGGGCGATTAAGTAACTTTCGTTACAATCAGTTTCAATTTCAAGCTGGTAAAATGAATAAAACGGTAGATTCAAATGTATAAGTAGATATAAATAAAATAAATAAATATTGCTGGACATTTCACACAGCGCTATCTAGCCCCAAACTAAGCAGAGCTTGTACTATGGGAACCAGATAGCTGATAGAATACTTATATACTTTTTTTTTTAAATACATACTTATAATATATAGAAAAACACCCAGACACGGAATAAATATCTGTAGATCATACAAACATTTGTTTCGTGGCGGGAATCGAACCCGCTACCTCCTGCGTCTCAGCCGGGTATACGTCCACTGCGCCACGGAGGACGTAGATGTTTAAAGACGATTTCTAATACATTATTACTTTACAATCAGTCGGCAGAAAACCCACCAATTTACAGCTACCTAGCGTACCTAGCGACTGCTAGGTACGCTCGATTTAAAAATGGGGTTAGTAAACAATTGCTCGGCATTTTCAGAAATGAATATAGACTATATTATTGTTATGATGATTAATCAATTAGTATGAACTACTTATTTAAACAAACAGATACGAGTTTCCAGTACAGGTTATTGCCAGTTGCAAATTTTATTTGGTGCCTAGCTTTAGTAGAAACTTGTGTCTTTATTAACATCACCGACATTATAAATATTGATAAAATGTGCCATTTATAATAAATAAAATAAATAAAAGCTGGACATTTCACGTAGCGCTATCTAGCCGCAAACTAAGCAGAGCTTGTACCTACTATGGGAACCAGATAACTGATAGAATAATTAAGAACTTTTTTTGTAAATACATACTTATAATCATTATTATAAATACGGGATTTATCAAGTACCGTTTTATCGGTGTTTCAACCGATAATGTTTCGGTTCAATTCGTGAACCTTCATCAGGGTGAATGCGATCCGCTCCGAATAATGTGCGAGGCGAGACGTTTGAAATCCATCACGAAAGTTTTCTAAGTAAAACATACTTATAATATATAGAAATACATCCAGCCAGACCCGATAATGAGATAATGTACCTAAACTATTTATAACCTACACCATTATATTTCAAGAAAAAGCAAGAGACCATCACTTTAAAAGTATATGACATAATTTTACGAACCTACACAAATATTGCAAGAAACTCAATCGGTAAATGATTTAAGACGATTTACGACCAATCAAAAGTCAAAAGTTTTGATATATGGTGTATATGGACAAAGTTCTCAATATCACCCGCATCAGAAAAAATGGCTTAATAAATAGCATGCAGATGGGCAGATATCACGTCAAAACTAGTCTATCTGTCGTGCGCAGCGCCAACTTAACGCACTGCCCAAGTTGTACCCTGAAGTCGATGTATTTGCAGATCTTATACCGAAGTTGGCGCAAGTATGTCTAGAATACTGCGAGGGACAATTATTCTATTATTGCTCTGTTATCATTATTTAGTAAGTGTACATAGTTAATTTTATATAAAACTTGTATTTTATTTCTGTTGTGCTCTATAACTTTAATTTTTATATTTTGTAATATTGTTTTATGTTCCAGTAATAACGCTTTGGTGTTTGTAAACTGTAATGTTATTTGGAGTATTATACGAATTTGAATTTGATGATTCATTTTACTGTACTGTTCATTGTACTGTAACTCATTTTAAAATGACCCAATTTCAGGTCTGTTTCGTTTGTACTGTAAGGTGATTCGACGTTTCCAGTTCGGTGAATAACATGTTGGTTAGTGAATTTTACGATATTATTTAACACGACAGATGGTCTCGACACATCGGAAACGCGTATTGGCGCTTTGATCCGTCGTAAACACGCGGCTGTTAATTAATTTATTATGAAATGAACATCTGTTTCTAACAAAGCAGCTGATTACATACGAATAAAGAATACCCAAAAACTTAAATGGAAAGTGGTCACGCACGTTCCTTACATCTCAAATATGGTAAAATTGTATATTTTTATTTCGATATAAAAACAATGTTTATTTTTCAATTAAAAACACTGCAGGAACTGGCATATGATGGCACTGGACCGTTGTGAATGGCTGGGGCCTTTGCCCAACAATGGGCTAATAGTAATTTTCCAATTAAAATAAAACATTTATTTGAGTTTGATTTTGTTTGAGGTGAGAAAGTCACTTATTTATAACTTTTACATAGTATAATAATTAATTTAAAAAAATATTTTTTATTTATAATTTATTTAAATTATACTCACATACTGCTTTCTTGCTTACACTATATTAATCTGTATAGTGTGAAAGAGACAGCTGTTACACATTTCAATGTCATCATAACAAAGCATTTGTCATGTCATCCCACAACGAAAATGTAGAATGGAAAAGAAACCACGGCATCTTTAAGATTTGATTTAAAATAAACTAATAAAGAAAATTATTTGCGTTTAGAAACAAGTAAAGTAGAAAGAGTGAGTGGTAGTGAAACAGCACAATGAAACACACCTGATCATAAATCAGTCGGAACACAATAATTACATAAGTGGCATTGAACTTCACAACACATCGGAAATAAGAAAACAACACACCATTATACTACGCATTATAAAAACGTACCTCCATACACAAATTACACGTAAAACATGCACACACTGTAAAAATCTGATTTGTTTACCATCGTCCATAATTATCCGTCATTTATGCGCGAAAGCATTGTATTTTTTTTGTAATATTTTGTATTTTTAGTTAGTCACAGGTCTCGCTCGATACAGCCTGGTGACTAGCGACTGACGCTGTCATCATTGGGCGGCCGCCAATGCTCCGTACCCGTAGAATGCTGGCGACGCGCCAACCTTACAATCTCTTCAGTAACAAGCTTGTCGGTTGTCGTGTTCCATTCACTGGCCGATAAGAGCCTTGTTTATTTTGTAAACAATGGCGCGTACGTTATCGGTAACGATAATGTAATCTACTAACTGATTTGTTTACATTCTTATCTAATTGATATTGTTCAGTCGTTCAGAGATCTCCTAGGAGTCACTGCGCGCGGAAAAATATGGGTGTTTATTTAGTATAATCGACGTAAATTCAGTGTTTCTAAAATAAGATTGCAAGATGCGTGACTGGGAGTTTGCACACGGACATGCAATGAAATATATTTTAATATATGTACTTCCATTACTGAACACCTACAAAAAAAATATAAAATTACATGCCTAGGAGATGATTTTAAAAATTGTTAACAAACTTCAAAAAAGGAAGTTCTCATTTCGTCGGTTTTTTTATACGACTTGGAGATGGAACAAATATGACCCACCTGATGTTAAGTGGGAACCATCGCCTATAACAGAGACTTGCCTCATAGGTCACGCACCTTAGAAACGTGCTCTACGATGCACTGCCCTACGTCCATCAACTTCAAGCATGCAGGTGTAAAGCCTCATGTGCCTGTAATTTCACCGGCAACCATACCCTTCAAACCGAAACACAGCAATGCTGCTTGGCGGCAAAAATTATACCCTTTCACAAGGAACCCAATCTCAATGTTTGTTTTTTGTTAGAGAGGGGCACTTACCTCAGGGACCACATAAATTTGGTCAAGATCTGATGAAGGGATCTATAATAAAATCATCAAACTCTTTAATTTGCAAAGACAGCGACATGACACGACATGATGGGCGAATAATTTTTTACCACGTCAACCGATATTGACGATTATCTATTGTAGTTTTGTTAAAAAGTAACTTGTTAGATATAACTTGTTAGTAATATAGGGGTGGGGAAAATTATACAGGACCCAGTAGATACAATTTAGGGTGCCTATTGGCTGATTTCAACTAAAGCATAGCGGAGATATATTAGTAAAACAGTTTTGTGTGATAAATGTACATATTTGTCGATTACACGAATTCCGCTCCGCTTTGGCTGGCAAAAATTCGCCAATATGATTGCTTCATTTTCCTACCTCGCACAGCGCAGCTCTCCTATTGGTGATTTTTTTGTCCATCAACTCGGTTACCTCCCACGGTTCTGGTGGGAAAGCCACTCTTAAGCAGCCTATTTACCAAAGCCCAAAATCCACTCCGATTTAGGTAGATTCAGCAAATACAGTTTGCAACTTATCACACAAGATGTTTTACTGGTTTTATAAGAGTGATCTCCGCTCCGCTTCATCAGACAGTTTTAGGTCCGTACTCCACAACGAAACTTAATCGTGATTCAAGTATCAGTTTGATTTATTCTTCATTTCAATAGAATAAGTCAAAAGAAAGCTGTCAAAAAAACTATGCTATGCATATGCACTATGGGTGACTAACCAATATCGAGTTGTAATGCGCTGTGCTGTCAAAATGCTAACAGGAGCGAATTGGGCTAAATAGAACATATCACAGAATAGATTAATGTTGATTTGTCTCTCTTAGGTATGATGAGGAAACAAACAAATCGTGCTGCGTTGCGCATTGTTTAAAACAGCACAGCACAGCGCAGCATAGTTTAATGTTGATTATTCAGTATTGATCACTCACAAGCATAGTTTTAGAATACGGACCATCTGTTTAGTTTTAGATGGGTTTTTATATAATAAATAAGTGTTTTTTAACCTGTATCAATCTGCATGTAGTCCAGTATTTGGTGATGCTCTCGCCGCGTCATAAACGGATCTTCAACTAAAATAGTAAAATTCACAGTTTAGTAATACATTTAGTATGCAAAATTTGAAATTGCATGCGATAACCTCATTGATACTCTTTATATTGTATAAAATGAAGTCGCTTCCGCTGTCTGTTCGCTTAGATCTTTTAAACTACTCAACGGATTTTAATGCAGTTTTCAGCAATAGATAGAGTGATTCAAAAGGAAGGTTTATATGTATAATACATACATAAGTCGTTTGTTTGTTACCTTTACACGGCTAAACGGCTGAACGGATCGTAATGAAATTTTGCAAGGAGATAGATTATATCCTGGGAAAGGGCATAGCCTGACATAGGCTAATTTTTAGCCAACTGCGCAAAATGAGGGTAACGTTTTATTGAAAAACCACCCGTGCGAAGCCGCGGGCGGGTCAGCTAGTAGTATATAATTAGTAAATATGCGAAGATTTTTTTTTATATTTTAGTTTTTAATATGGAAATTGGGCGACTTTGGCCCCGCCGAGCTGTGGGACAGCACAGATTATAAAATAAAGATTAGGACTTAGGTAAGAAAGTTTTTCCACGCATGACAAAGCTTTATATGGTATTTGTAACGTTTTTGGTTGGTTCGTTAAATATTTTGATTTTAAATATTTTTGCATCATTCGAATATACAAATTATTATGAAGTATTAGTTACATATAAGTTAAAAACTATTTTTAAAAAATTGTGTTTAAGTATCTAACCTACAACCAGACGCAGTAATAAAACAGAGTATACAGTTACCGAAATGTACGAAATGTTAGCCTAAAAATGGCTCCATTTCCATGTCGGAAGAAAATCAGGCGGGACAAACAATAAAAACAAAAATATATACAAATTGAATACAAAACAATTCAGAAATTTATAGCACCAAATCAACACCAGAAATCTGTGCTTCACACTCGACATTAAAAAAATGAACCAATGTCTTGATTTTATTTGATTCAGTCTCAATTCACTTTTGAGTCAGACATTTCTGAACAAGTCTTTTCACGAAAGAAGTTGCGCTACCAATTACCTATTAAGTAAGAGCAATAACTCACCTATACTATTAACATTAACAGGCCGCAGGAGGTGTAAATGCGGCGGCGGACTCGGTGCGCTCGGCTGTTTGATCGGCGTGGACGCGCCTGAGATCCCCGTGTTGTTTAAACTGCGCACGAGAACCAATTATACATCGGTTATGGCCGTACACGGAAACCATGCATGCCACTGGTATCTTTAAAGACTAGCACACCCTGGATTTAAACGGTGAATCAGTACACATCATTTTCAAAAACAGAACCTGTTATCCAAAAATTTTTTAAATAAAAATCTATCGTTTTATTTGTAAGCAAACCGCAATGTTAAAAAACGCCGTAATTTATGGATTTTCAACATAGATTGAAATAAACAAAAGATTCTGGATAACGGTACTCTTATAACTTAAGCCAGTTGCTATCGCCCGCCTGTCGTTCGGCCAAGCTTTCCCTTTCACACCTACAGTGCGTAACTCACGTGTGTAAGAGACGGCTTGTCCCGGCGACAGCGACTGGCTGTCCATAAGGCTACGGGTAGAGCTGTTTTTCAAAAGTACACTGTATGTATACATATTCTGTATGGTTCCCTTTGGACTAAAATAATCCCGTTTTGGTCTATGAGGCTACGAACGGTATGGAATGTTATGTGTAAATGAGATATCATGCTGAGTTTGGTGTAGTAGGGATGGTGTAGTCGGGATTGCGACGAAGTAGTCGTAACTTATTAGAGTATTATACTCTAAGAAAAAAATTCTGAGAAGACGTCAAGCCAAATGACCATCATTCTACAGAACGTAGATAAATTTTAGGCGGGACACTTGATCGAACTACACAGCACCTAGTGATGTACTTAGAACACTCAATATGAAATGAGATGAAGCTTATCATGGTGCTATCAAAAAGCATGGACGGTCTTTGGTTCTAATAAGAGTAAGTGCCTATTTCACCACCTCTGAGTAGAGCTATTCAACGGATAAAAAATATAAACGTCTTTTGTTTTAACATCAAAAAAGATAAGAGAATTATATTTATCCGTTAATTAAAATTACTCGGAAGTCGTAAAATAGGCACTGAGGAGAGCATATTGTTTTTGGTTAAGACCATTAATTTGATTCAAGTAACTGTGTCGAATAAAGCGCCTTCACTGTTTCATAATTAGTGATCGGATATTCGGATGCGTATTTACCTAAAGTTCAAAGTTGGCCAGTATGGATATTACTTTTTTATCGAAAAAAATCCGTGATTCCGGAATTAACAAATTTATCATGTGTTAATTTTTATTTTATTTATTTAGCTTCTAAACCTAAACATCCCTTAAAGCTGCATAGGTTTTTATGGTATATCATTCATCCCTCATATAGTCTAAAGAAATTTACATTTTATGAAAAAACGCACACTTTGACACATAGGTATACATAATGCCTTGTTAAGACGTAATATGGTTGCTTTCCTTACTTTTACCTTGTAACAAGTGTCAGATCGGGCCTATAAGACCTCAGGAAATATAAGCATTTTTGAGTGTGCGAGTGAGGTGGCAAATTCTACCTACTTAATATTTAACGTTAAATTAATATGCATCCAATCCTGGGATCGCGGGATTTTATTTTAATAAAAATATTCTAAGAAGCCGCTTCCATAATTTGTAACCCAAAAATCAACTTTAGGTGAATATTCATCCGAATATCCGATCACTAATCATAATATAGATTATTTTTGCATGTTAAAAGTCAGAAAAGATACCAGTTGTAGCTTTAGGAAAATAGTTTGGACCATTTACAAGTTCCGAAAATGGGATCTTAGTATGCATGACTGAAATGATAATTTTATTACCATTTTCTTGGAACACGTCTATAAAAACTAGCTTAAATGAAAATGAATGGTGCTTGATACATGCTTCCTGTGAGGTGTTATGAAAAAAGCATTCTCTTATAGTACTCATTTCTTGATGTGAAGTAGTACAAAATGAGCACGATACACCTCTATGAGAATAAAGAACAATGACAGGTCATCATTATTTATTCTTATTGTTACTCAGTTTTTTTCATGATGTGAAAATTTCTACCGTATCATGTTGAGGACAATCTTAATCAGTAACTTTCACAAATAACGTCTACCATTCTCAATATTTTATATTTATCTATGATACAATATTATTAATAATAACTATAGCAATGTCATAGATGATGAAATATTTGGAAGAGTAAGTAAGAATTCTGAATTTCAACCATGTGCATACAAGTTTAAAATTGTTAGAAGAAAAAAAGTAATGTGATTTGTGAGTGGTGTGTGATTGAAATGGTCCTCAAACAATTGAAACAAAATTGGGGTACATAAAAATAAAAAAAAAACGATTGAGAAAAGTCACACGAGAAGAGTTAAAAAGTACTTACTCTAGGCTTACTTATCATGACAACATTTATTCAGCCACAACTTATTTTTGTAAGGATTAAAGTCAGCTTCTTGGATTTAGGTACCTTAGAGACTGTCAAATATGCAAAGGCTAAGAGAATTCAACTCTTGGGCTGGCATCCATTGAGCACGGCAAAACAAAAACATTTTTACCAAATACCCACAGTCGTTTTATCTCTCTTTACGGCGTAGAACTCGCGTTACGAACTCGCAAACTCTTCGCCGTAGCCACAATCGCGATGGAATAAGTTAGAAGCCTTGCTGTCTGTGTCTGCGGCAACATCGAATGACAGACAAAGTTAAATTAATGTTTAGTTAAACAGGATTATTGAATAACGCAGATAAAGCTTAGCAAAAAAAGAGTAAAAACAACTGAACGCGCCACTTTGCGAAAAAATATTACCTTTTTTATTTATTTATTTTGTGCTTTTACACAAAATAGAATAGTGTGCTAGGAGAGTTTTGATGATCTACTAATCATCTTTAGTTATAGTTTAGTTTTTGAATTTTTTTACATGTTTCTGAACATATGACGATTTTAAATTTATGAAAAACATAATTTGCCCTGCTGTAGTCTAGTGGACGCCAACCCTATCCGCAGCTCCATTGTAAAGCCCAGTTCACATCAATCAGAGGCCACAGTAACATCCTCATTACTAACATTGAACATGTCACAACAAGTTTAGATGAATGCTGCAATTTTCCATTGATCTGAACTAGGCTTTATCCGCATTATGATCACGCTTCAAACGAGTGCATTTCGGTACTCAAAATCAACAACGTGATTTAGAAAAGCGTAGTATACTGCGTATCATTTATTAACTGTAATTATTCAAAAACAATTTGATTTAAGGGTAACACGGGAGTACCGTATCAAAATGTAAACCCATTTATTTTTGTATTGAAAGATTAATTGGATCTATTTTCGCTAGTTCAAGAAGATGTCGCACACGACTACTTAACACACTGCAAATATGTGAGATAAATCGCCTATTGGCGACATCTTTATTCTATAGCGAGAATAGGACCCTTATACAGCATGTAAAATTACCCCAGAAAACTTTAGAGGTGAAACTACTCATCAATGTGGTCAACTTTTGATGAAACCAACACTGATCACGATTGCAAATCTATTAAATATATCTTGGGTTTTGACAGGACACGAACACAGAATGAGTAATCACCCGTAAGTTTTCGAATAATTCATACACTCTGTATTTGACACTCGCTCAGTATTATGCACTTTTCCAAATACAATTTAAAGTCCCTTTTAATTCTTCTCGTGCATTTATAGATGCGTCACCGGGGACTGACCTATTGTTTGATGCTGCGGAGTTATTGAGCAAGGAACTAACGTTAGACGTGCTATTACTGACCACTGCGGAGTTCGCAGCGCGGAGCGGCAGTGGCTTAACCGGCTGCAAATTCAACACACATCATTTGGTACCTTTTGGTCTGGAAGGCCGATTGGGTTTTGGGTTTTCAGAGTTCTTACCATGGAGTAAAATAGGCAGATCGTTAATTCAACTCCCATCTGACACGATTACGAGTCTTATTCATTGAAAATCTACTGTTTCAATCCTAGATTTTGACAGATAAGTATTGGAAGCTCTGCTTAGTAAACCAACTTAGAAACTTCCAAAATTACTCCAAATCCGTTAGCATCGGCAAGAAATATTAACATACATCCATTCATACGTTCAGAATTATAGTATTAAGGTGAAGGATACCATTTCGTTCGTCACCATAAGACATAGGTCCATAAATCTCATTAAATCGCGAGATAGCATGTTTTACTTAGGTATGATTATGGTGTAAGGAATCTGCAATCCATAATGGATATTAAAAATGTAATTGAAAATAACAAAAAATTAAACTTTAGGTGACGGATTCTGGCATAAGAATATCTCTACAGATCTGTGAAAATTTGAGTTGCTATGTGGTTTCTGAGAAACGAGAAAAAAGCCGTACGGATGGTGTGTGAGTTTTGCCGTCGTAATGTGGCTTAAAACTGAGAAAATTTATTTTATTTTAATTTTGTTTATTGTAAGTAAAGATATGCCAATTCTACCATATTTGGATAGGGTTGTAAACACAAGAACCAGTTTTACAATACCATGGTAACAACTCAATATCCCCTGAATTTCTGTAATCATCATCGCAAAAATTTAGAAAAAGTAGATACCTGAAGCTAGGAATGGGGTACACTTATTTACGTACATGTAGCGAAATCAAATAAACATTTATCTTAAGAATCAACATTTAAAATTTCGTCAAAACACCGACAAAGAAAGTAAAAAAGACATTCGGCTTTTCGAAAAGGGTATTTTGGGCAGCATATGCAATGGATTGCCCGGTAAATAAACCTCTTCATGGTAAAATAATATAAAGCAAAAGTAGCTTTCTACTAAATAAAAAAGCTTACGGAACCGACGGTACAGTCAGCATTAGAATCTCCACATATACTTGGTAAAGAGCGAATGGAGTGTTTGTTGTACAGTGAGAAAAGCAAAGAGTTCTTACTTTCGCAATTATTTCTTCCTTTTTTTTCTTTTCGATGTCTATAGAGTCTGTGGAGTGGTTGTGTAGCTCTAACGTGGGCGACGTTATTGGACTTGTACCTGCGAAAAAGAAACGGGTTTGGGTAAAAAAAAAGAAATAAAAAACCTAGCAACCAAAGCTTTTTGTTTGTTAAAAATTGAATACCGAGTGAATTATATTAGTCCACCACGTTCCTGTGCTAGTCTGAATCATAGTTAAAATGATAAGGAGGGCTATTACACATCAGTGAATTTAGGCGGTGAGCGATGATGATGATGATGAGGAAGTGAATAATAATTCAATCCATTCTGTAGAAAACACACAAACATAATAATATTATATCAGAGGTTGAAATAACTAGCTCACTGACATTACAGCCTAAACAGCTGGTCCTAGATACTTGAAAGATTTTTCAAAATTCATCCTTTAAGAGGGTGAATAGGTACGTTTGTATGAACATCCATAGTAATTGGAATGGATTTTGAAGTTAAAACTTGGCAAAGATATTCTTCGTGATAAGAGGATTAGTACTTTTATGTTTTTCAAAAATCACCCCCTAGGTGGGTGAAGGGGGGGGGGGGGGTTGCGTTGTGTATTGCAAAATACATTTCAAGGTAACTATTGAAACATTTTATTACGGTAATCATCAGACCCTAGTGGTAAACCAGGATCTGATGATCAAGCCAGGAGGAAATCAACAGAACTCTTTAAAAGATAACAATAGAAGGATTATGTGTGTGTTATTTACAGAATGGTCGTAACGGGTTTTCACGAGAAACCCGGGCAGGCCTATACCCAGCAGTGGGTGATTCCGGACTGAAATGATGATGATCAGTGGATATACCAAAAGTTACCTTCAACTTTTGGTATATAAGTAAAAAGTAGTAAGGAAAGTATTTATTATACGCGGATGAAGTCGCTGGCGTTCATCTAGTAACACAGCGCACTCTAGTGACCAATACGTTAACTATTTAAGCAGGCGCAATGTAGATTGGTGAGTGTCACATCGTCTTTGTAGCTAAGATTTAGACGAGGGAAGTGTTAATCAAATATTTATCCCAAAAATATGGGCCCGTACGGGATTTGAGCCCGTGACCTCCTCATTTATTTTGAGGCGCTCTCACCACTGAGCCAACGAGCCGGATGCAGTGGATTTTTTGGCATAAACATAATTATGATACGATAAATACATTGAATTTTTATATTCAAAATGGTGAAGAAAAACACCAACAAAAATATTCCTTTGAACTCTTAATAAGTCATCGATATAGTACAATTTTAAGACATGTGACATCCATCAATTTACATGGTTCCATTAGTGAGAAGCGCATCCTAACCATGAGACACAAAATAATAAATGAGTTTGTCGTACATATCACTTCTTTTTATAGTCATTTTGAGTTGTAAGTTACAAGAGTAAGTAGACAGTTAAGAGTTAGTCGACATCACAGGAGACCGAAGAGCTGGCAGCTACCTCGGACAAAGAATTAGTCTAGCTATTCAAAGGGAGAATGCTGCCAGTATCTTCGGAACCTTGCCTAAAGGGACTCCTTTTAATAATATATTTTAGTTATTATTTTATACTTATAATTAGATTAATTCATTAAATTAATTATTTATTATATTTTTAATATAAATAAAATCAGAGTAAGTTGGGTATGTTGGGCCTTGGAAGGATTACTACGAATTACTGCCGTGAATGGACCTACTAATTTTCGTATCGTGTTATCCGATTTTCTCACGGTATTTTTATATAGTAAATTGTATAGAGCGCGCAAAACATTGTTAGTAATCTATATATCAATCATATTAGCCGTTGCCCACTGCTGAACAAAGCCTCCCCATAGATTTCCAGGGTGACCGCCGATCTTGGGGGCGTCCCAAACTAAATAATCTAACTGTGCGGTCATAAAGGCCAATGTCCACTAATATTGAAACGTACCTGATAGCATGCTCGCGGGCGATCCTCTCGAATCATTACTATTGTTACTATCCGTCGTCGCCGAGCTCGGTAAGCCAACTCCACTTAATTCCACCTCGTCTAGTCCAGTGATGTCGTCGTATAAATACTCGTTTTCCTCAAAGTCTGCTTCTTGTGACGAGTCTATGTAGTATTCCACGTCTTCTTTTATCCTCTTTATCTGAAAGAACATGTCCTATGCTTGCAATCGATATGTTCACTTTTATGTGAGCATTCTGGGTTCGTAACTCGTGTTTTCGAAGGGATAAGATGCGCTGTTTGGTTTCCATATAAAAATGCGTGTAACGCCCACGTGCCTGAGCTATAAGCAAGCACAGAACTCAGGCAAAGGCATACATACATAACTAATTGTTTCATTTTTGTCGCATCTTTTCACCTACGTAAAATAGGGAAAGTATTATTTATGGTTATTGAGCAATAGATTATTGAGCTAGCTAGAATCGATTCAAGAATTCAATACATCTCCCACCATGCACTGATGGTTTATTTTTCTGAAATCGTCAAGCGATGTCGACGGCCTTCAGGCGACCTAAAAATACCAACATTATAGATGGTCATACGAACTTATTTTATACATCTGTGGGGCTAACTTATACATAGTAATATGAAAGTTTTTTGTAACTGGTCCGAGTATTTCAACATGTAATTACGGTGGGCTCGAAGATAACGAATGATACATTAATTTAATCTTCGAGCGCGTTTGTGGTTATTTCCACATCCGCACTTTGCGGTTAGTGGATCGGATAAATAAACTGTGGTAATAATAGTTTATTTTAAACTCACAAACATTAAACAATGATCAATCTGTGCATGGATTATCATTTCATGTCGATTTGCCAAGCGCCCACTATTCACGCTGCCTGACTTAATTTAATTTAACGTGAATCTTTCCGCGTGCGTTGCGTGCGTCTAACGCTAGTGGACGCTTAGCTTTATTTTGTGACATAATACTGACCTGTTCAACTTCAACAGACATGTTGTCGAGCATTCTGAGTAGCGTTTCGAGTTTTTTTATGTGGAACCTGTGTTTCTCAAGCTTCGTTTTAAGGTCCTCCATCCTCTCCTGCTTTTCTTTGTCTAACCGTTTCTTCTTACCAACTAGGAGTGACTCTATTTCAGACTCAAATTGATCGACCTGAAACAAAAAAGATAATTCAATTTTGAAGTGAAAACTTCTTTAGCATCGTTGTGATTTGAAAGTCGATAAAACGAAAAAGAGACAAAAACATAAATTCATAAGATTTAACGTGGAAGAAAATGAGATAGGAAGCATTATACAGTGTTCATGGTTTTCTTTTTTTGAAGGTTTCACTTCTACCACGTGTGAATTGCCCACATGCTTTTTTTTAATAGTCTATCTATACTGTCCCACTGCTGGGAAAAGGTCTCCCCCCATTTCCTTCCATTCTCCTGAAATCTCTTGCCAGTCAGAGTGGAACCCATCCAAATTAGAATAAGTTGACATAACTATATAAATTATAATAATAAAAAAGATCTTATAATATATAAATAGAGTATTTAATATATAGGTTATAAATAATCAAATCATTTATTTGACAAAGGTACCTTATTAAGACGCTGATTTCCAGTCACAGTTTTAACTACTCGCTCTAAGATTTAAACTTGAATTAAAGACGCGAGTAACATTAATTCCAGTAACAGGCGGCTTCGCACGCTTGATTCGTCAATAAAAACCTTATCCTCCTACGCAGTCGGGTAAAAAGTAGCTTATGTCCCAATCCCCGTCATAATCTACATGTAAACCAAATTTCATCGAACTCCACCCAGCCGTTTGATCGTGAAAACGTAACAAAACAAACAGATAGACAGCTACTTTGGAATTCATAATATTGGTATGGTTAGTATGGGCATTACCGACGATACTTGCCAGTATCACATCGCCTTGAAGGTGTTGCTCATTTAGAACTTTTTACAAATAGCAACAGACATCCCACTCTGCAGAGGATGTCTCACCGAAGAAGAATCAGCTGCCGACGTAACCCTGGAATGCGTGGGGGTAACAGCACAACGTGCAAAAATCCTGGACCCCAGGAAACTTCTGCGCTTCTGGTCGGAGTTAGGCTGGATATCCATATAGTCAACTCTCTCACGCATAATGGACCACATACAGAGTTCGATTGCGGTAAAGGGAGTCGACCAACATAAACGAGTAACATGATTTTACCTGTAAATTAAGTGAGTCGATGGATGCGATTAGCCACGATGATATCTCTTCTCTCTCCTTCTGCGCGGGGTCTAGCTTTTGTGCCGCCCCTAGCCCTTCTTTAGAGTATGCCTTCGTTTTTGTTTCTCGCTCCACGACTTTAAACCTCTCCATTTGCTGAAAATACACAAAATATAGTTAATTTTCAGGATCAGTGGGTAGTTATAAGACTTATACTACTGTATATAAGATTTACTGTAGATAAAAGACTACTTATTTTTTACTATATTACTGCATATAAAATTTACTGTAGTTATAAGACTTTTACTTGTTTGCAATGCTGAGCGGTCTTATAATCAATTACCGAAACATGTCTTAGAATTAAAGGAAAATGCATTCAAGAAATATACAGTGTGGCCCTGGATAAAGTGCAACCCCGAAAGGGGGTGAAACTAGATCAAAAATTATCGACAAAAAAATAGAAAAAAAAATTAAAAAAAAATTCGTATATACTTTATTGATGTATTAAAATTTTTATTACTCACTAATGACTCTATTTAATAAAAAAATGATTTCTTCCAAAGTAGTAGGTCTATTTTGTTAAAATAAAAACCATAATCATGTCAGATATGTGATGATGACGATAAAATAACAAATAACTCACAAACGAGTGGCTATCGTGACTTAAAGTTTAATTTTTGTATTAAAATTACATTTTTTAGGCTGTTTTTTTCCAATAAACTCCAAAAATCTTAAAATTAAGCCTATAATACTAGAAATTTTTATGACTTTTTATTATTGTCTATCATAATAGCTTTTAAATAAAATAAAAACCTACGTTCTAACATAAAAAATGTGCTGGCTAGGAGCATTTAAAGTTGACCACTGACGGTCAGTGGTCAACTTTAAATGCTTATTAATTTCCAATAAACTCCAAAAATCTTAAAATTAAGCCTATAATACTAGAAATTTTTATGACTTTTTATTATTGTCTATCATAATAGCTTTTAAATGAAATAAAAACCTACGATCTAACATAAAAAATGTGCTGGCTAGGAGCATTTAAAGTTGACCACTGACCGTCAGTGGTCATTCAATTTCTAGTATTATAGGCTTTATTTTATTTTTATGACTTTTTATTATTGTCTATCATAATAGCTTTTAAATAAAATAAAAACCTACGTTCTAACATAAAAAATGTGCTGGCTAGGAGCATTTAAAGTTGACCACTGACCGGTCAGTCATAAAAATTTCTAGTATTATAGGCTTAATTTTAAGATTTTTGGAGTTTATTGGAAAAAAACAGCCTAAAAAATGTAATTTTAATACAAAAATTAAACTTTAAGTCACGATAGCCACTCGTTTGTGAGTTATTTGTTATTTTATCGTCATCGTCACATATCTGACATGATTATGGTTTTTATTTTAACAAAATAGACCTACTACTTTGGAAGAAATCATTTTTTTATTAAATAGAGTCATTAGTGAGTAATAAAAATTTTAATACATCAATAAAGTATATACGAATTTTTTTTTAATTTTTTTTTCTATTTTTTTGTCGATAATTTTTGATCTAGTTTCACTCCCTTTCGGGGTTGCACTTTATCCAGGGCCACACTGTATAAAAAAAAACACTAAAAAAAGCATATTACAGCATCAATGTCTTTATCTTAGACTCAGAAATTTGGAATGAATAGTTTTAGTTTTGACAAAGTCCGTGTACAGCTGCAAAAGTTTGTTTTTTATCGAACAAGGCCATTTTACAGCCCTCTAATTACTATTATTTGTTAAGATTTTTTTCTTTTTAGTATTATTTAACAAAGCCCCTATACAGTTCCTTGTGATCCTAAAGTTTGAATAAATGTATGTCTATTTCCACATAAAAATGCCACAATAAATGGTTATTGAGCCTATGTAACTTCTCACCTGCCCTAGCAAAGCCGCCGTACCAGTTTCTCTACAAATCTAGCTGAGCAATCCGCAGCTTCGCACGCGTAATTTTTCAATAAAAACATTACCCTCCTACTGTGCAGTTGGGTAAAAAGTAGCCTATGTCACCCGGGGATAGTGTAGCTTCGCTTAGAAAGAATTTTTTAAATCGGTCCAGTAGTTTCAGAGCCTATTCAATGCAAACAATCAAACAATCAAATCTTTCCTCTTTATAATAATAGTTTTTGAGTATCGTTATTTTGGTTATTTCGACTCAGTCGCTTGCGCCATGATCACGGGTAAACTGAAGTCTTTGCGAATGGGTAGTTATTGGCAGATATAACAATCTACCCTCTTTCTTAGTCTCTTGCTAGGAATGAATTCACTAATACTATCACTACCACCGGTTTCATTCTCGATCATAACTCGATTCTGTCACACAACACTCACGGTATCATGACGCGTAATTGACACTTCACTTCTTCGGTTCACAACTCGCAAATCATGGTAAATATCCCGTTTTAAGTACAAATAGTGTTCATAACCATGATAGTTTCAAAAGTTAGAGACGAAATATTTCCAAATGATTTGCATAAACAACAGATATAAGTTGTTTACAAACTGCACTGACATTTAAACAGCTTAGTTGGCATTTACGTAAATACCTTGTTTACTACGTTTATTTTAGGTGACTCTTTAATTTTTTTTTATTACGCCTTTATCTTTGTTACACTCTTGACTGTATACATATTATAAATGTTAATGTTTGGATGTTTGTTTTTCATTCAATCATGTCGTAACGGCTGAACCGATTTCGATAAACTTTGGTACAAAGATAGATTGCGATCTAGATTAAAATATAGGCTTCTATTTACTGACAATCCACGCGTGCCAAGCCGCGGGCGGTAGTTAGTTTAAAATAATAATAAATCTGTGTTAGGATTCGTTTTTAGGGTTCCGTACCTCAAAAGGTAAGAAAAGGAACCCTTATAAGATCACTTTCTTGTCCGTCTGTCCGTGTGTCACCACCGATTTTCTCAAGAACGGGTGGACCCAGCAAGTTGAAATTTATACCAGATACCTCCAGGTCTATAGGTACCAGGTCTATAGTGCCTATAAAAATCAAGGTCCTGAGTCAACACAATAAAAAGATATGGATAAATTTAAAAGCAAGGTAAAAGCATTGTAAAAGCAGCATAAATAAAGGAATAATTCCGAAAAATCACAAAAGTTAAAAATTAAAGGGTGTCCCCATACATACATAGTTGACGCCAATTAAGATAGTCCTTTGAATTGTATGGGCGCTCATACAATTTAGAGGACAATGGGTAGGTACGGAACCCTCGGCGCACGAGTTCGACTCGCACTTGACCGGTTTTAACGCTACAAGTTTGTTTTGGAGATCGCAATTGGTGGGCTATAGAAAAACCAAGTACTAGATTAGAGACAAGATGAGTTTGAATTGAGCTACCTTTATTTTGTTGGTTCCCTCTATATTCAATTTAAACAACATTTTTATTACACAGCATACCAGCTTCAAAAGTCCAAACTTGAAGTCTGCGAAAGGGAGATGAAGCGTAGTGCATTGAGGGTTAGAATCACAGACCGCATAAGAAACACTATATTCTAAGACTAAAATCTCCGATGCTATGCAAAAAGCAGCCAAATTGAAGAGGGGCTCTGGACACGTATGTAGAATGCACGATGACTTGTGGGCTAAGGTAACCACCGAGTGGCTCCTATAAGACGCAAGTCCGCTTGGCCGGCCCAGACGGAGATGGCGGGACGATGTTTACGCATAAAGTTCGAACTGGTAGACAGAAGTTAGACCGGGATGAATAGAAGAAGGGAAGGGCTTTGCCCAGCAATGGGATCCATCGGGCTAGTTAGATTAGATTAAATTAGGTAACTTTCCGTGTGTGTGTGCTCGGATGCTCGCTCGCTGCTTGGTCGTTGCGGGTAGTGCGCCGCGTATGCCGTTCGCAGTTACATTTTTCTACCCTAAGATTTGTATTAAAATAATATTTCTGATTTATGTACTACTATATGATTAATTTTTCAAAAACAATGTATTTAATACGTCAGTGATCACTTCAATACATTTTTGTTTGGTTGTGTTGTGGTGCCTGACCGAGTAAAAGTGCTTGATACTTGCAACTAAAAATTAAATATGTGTGCTAGACAAAGTACACATAAAATGATGTTCAATAAGTTAACTGCATAAAAGCATTGTAAACAAATTCTAGATTTAATATTTCTATATTAATATTTATTATAATATAAATAGTTATAAATAACAATTTTGTCAAAAGACTTTTAGAGGCGCTCCAACCTGTCGAGTCAGTAGATAATGAATGGTTTAAAATACCTAGACTGTGTTGAGCGATATTTTGTTACTTATGTATTTCTGTTAATAGACCTTTTAAGATGAAATTAGATACAAGCTTCCACCCTCGGCGTCGCACGCGTGGTTTGTCAATAAAAAGTAGCCTATGGCTCAATCTACCAAATTTCATCAAAATCAGTTTCTGCCGTTTAGTCGTGAAAATTTAACAAACGAAACTTTCGAATAATGTGTGAATAGCTAGTTGATTATGTGATAGAATATATACATTTAAACAACAAAAATACCCGGGTTCATTATTATCAACTGAAACATTTGATAACTCTTAGTTTAAATATTTTCATAGCTAAGCAAAATAAATAAATAGTACAGAAATTTAAAGCTTTAAGGTCATAGCAGACATATTAACTCGAAAAGGGATCGTCACCGTATCGCCTTTCGCCTTGTCGTCAACTAGGCGTCAACCTAACGTAAGCACGCAATCAAAGCGGATCAGCAGCTCCTTGGCTACTGCTAGGCGGCACCAGTGTCACCGCTCGGGTACGGCGAGCCGTAAGCGCGGGTGCGGAGAGACGTAAGCGCGGGGACGACGAGTCGTAAGCGCGGGGACGACGAGTCGTAAGCGCACCGCACCGTGGTTCGTGAGCTTGTCCCGAGGCGAGGCGATTACGTTACGATTCCGATTAGTGTGCGTTGCAGTAGGGAGTTTCATACAAAGAATACTGAACGGCTCGAGTTGATACGGTGACGATCCCTTTCAGATTTGATATGTTGACCTTTAGTCACTAAGGGGACTTACGCAACGATGCCTAAACGTCTTTAGTTAGACGAATAGAACGTATACCTAGAGTTGTAAAATCATACAAATACGTCAAATTTAAACATATTTAATGTAGCTAAATACGTTTAAGAATCGTTGTGCAAGCTGGGTTAAAAGCAACAAGTTAAACCTCCGTGGTGCAGTGGGCGAATAGCCGGCTGAGACGCAGGAGGTAGCAGGTTCGATCCCCGCTGCGGAACAAATGTTTGCATGATCTACAGATATTTGTTCCGGGTCTGGTTGTTTCTCTATATATTATAAGTATGTATTTACAAAAAAAATGTATATAAGTATTTTATCAGTTATCTGGTTCCCATAGTACAAGCTCTGCTTAATTTGGGGTTAGAAAGCGCTGTGTGAAATGTCCAGCAATATTTATTTATTTATTTAAATTTGTCATAATTCAAAAACCATTAATCTTTGTACTGGCTACACCAATTTCGACCAATCACGGTCAAAGTTATCAAAAATACCATTGAAATTAGTCCATCTGTTTGGGGAGTTAGAATGCTTTGACCACACACAAACTTAAACATTCCTCTATTGCATCGTGGATTAGAAATATTCAGAAAAACACCAGTTTTATTTCTGAGCAGACTCATAAGATTTTAATGGCCACAAGTTTGTAAAATATTCCAATTAAGTTAATGGATGATGCCCTTGTCAAGTAGCATTCCAAATACAATGTTTACCTTACTCAAAGATAACAAGAAATGTCATCATAAGATTGTGTATCATTTGAAAGTATTAAGTTAAAGTTGACCCAAAAATCAATATTTATGCTATGCCCTTTTAACACTGTGGTGTATTGCATACCTAACTATATAATCTGTGTAAATAGTGACATTTGATTGGCATTAATTACTAAGCAAATATGTGGGTACCTGCAGATGATTCTTTCAACAAGTTCTTCAACTACCTCAATATTCAGTCTTGAATAACCAAGTTCATAACAAACACCCTTCATTTCAAGCTTAGCTTAGCTTTCAAGTTAGCTTAGTGGATTTAAAAAAGTGTAAGTAGTAGTGGAAAACAAAAAGTTTATGTTACTAGGTTTGAGGTTACTTCAAGGGGTGAAAGTACTGTTACTGAGGAACCAGGCCTGTGAGTGACTGATTTGGACCAGTCTCACTTATCAGAGAAATGGATGTAAAAGATACACGCCATTTGAGTTTAGTCACAAAACTGTTTTATTCAGATACCCACAATCAATATTAATCAGCTATCAAATACATAACAGGATGAAACCAGATTAGCTAGAAACATGGCTCAAATTTTCAAAGTGATACAATAGTGATTTCCATATGATCCAGAATGGATATGGCTCTAGCATTTTATAATAGGTGTTGTTAGGATATCCTGTTTCTTTTAGGAAAATTGCCCACTAAAACTAGTGTAAATAATATTTGACTCACCGTTTCTATAAGTTTCCTATATTCTAAAAGTGTACTCTTATCCTTAATCTCCCCGGAGGCGATCCAAGACTTAATTTGGTCCCGTAGCCTCTGGAGTTTTTTGATCTCCTTCTTGAGATCCGCCTCGTATTTCTCTTTCTGGTTGCTGTTCGTCGCATTATGCACCTTCTGCCAGATATCCTCAAAGGTCTCCACTCCTTCGGTTACCTTTTTTAAACACCTGTCTATTTCACCTGAAAATTTAAATGACAGTTAGACATTGACATTATATTTCTATTTTCACTTTGTTTTGTGGAATGGATACTTGCCTTTTTTCATTGGTAATCAATTATATTACTATAAAAATTTGGCTGCACCTCAGAATATGTAGTTATACATACAGTTGCAGGCTTAAAATTAGTCCAAACAGGGCTCGGATATTTTAGCTGTTTATTAAAAAAAGAAATGGTAGAATCATTAAGACTTGCTTTGGAGCAGGGGAATACACAGCTAAACAAAGGTTTCATTCAATTGAAATATAGCTGAGTTTTAAGGAACATATAGTTTTATGCATCAGAACTGAAGCAGCGTCTAGAGCATTTCAAAATGTGACATTTTTGTATGAACTAGTATTTAAAAGCAGATCTCCAACTCAAAGTAGAATGGTTAAGTTATCAAAATTGTTTGTTTATGAGTACTAATATTGTTATTTTTACATCTGAATTTCATTAGGACTATCAACTGGTATAACCTGACTGTGACTGACATTAGCTCTCCTGACAAAGTTCAACGGCCTTTACCTACAGCATTCTTGTCAAGTCTTCAAATTAAAATTAGTGTTCTTTTTGTCCTCAAGCATTACGCTTTACTTAAAACCTGTTACAGAAACATCTTGCTGGTACAAAATGCCACTTTTATACCATTATTTTATGAGGTATGGGTAATCCAATAATGTTCAACTTTACACTCATTCACAGGGAGAAACATGAAACAAAAGGCGCTTTTCCACTTCAATTGTTCAAACAGATGTCAATAGCGCGCAGGTGGCTACCCTACCCAGTTAAGAATAACAATATAATCTCAATGGAAAGCACAATAGAAGAAACTTGGTCAGATGTTTCAAAAACAACGCTAATACATACGCATTTTCACGCTAACGGAGGCAAGCATTCTTAGCTCAAAGAAGTGAAACAGCAGGCGGGAGCTCCAGCAAGACAGAGGTCTCATCAGTTGACAATAATGCTCTAGAACACGTACTAGTTCGGTTGGGGTCAATCAATCTCTAACCTGATAACATGACAAATTACCTTGTAATTTCCTTGTCGCAGCCATAGCTATTTACACATATGGACGAACGTTCCGTACATATCCTAAACATACAAACTATTTACAGTAAAATGCACTGAAATTATTGATAAACAGACAAACTACACATCTGAAGCTTTGTTCGATTCCAAGATGGCTACCGTACACCGCTCGAACTGTAGTGTCTGAGCGCTTCCAGGCTGATCACCACTGTGAAATCCAGCCTCGCGCCTGGAATGGTAATTAGCACGAAGCTTTCATAAATGATTATGAATATTAGTTGTCACTAATAAACAACAAACTTCAAATTTTCCACAAAATGATTTTAGGTACGTCGTGTAGACCATCAAGAGCGCAGGCGCAAAATAATAGAGTGGGGCATAGACAAATTTATACAAAACCAAAATGGCCCATCTATGAAAAGTTTTTTTTTATAATAAAACACCGTGAATGTTACACAAAAAAAACATAATTTATTTAATGCTATGTATGTACCCAATGCACTTTGTTCAAGTTTTTTTAAATTATGAAGTCTCTTACAATCAAGTCTATTGTTTCTCAGATAGATGACGCTAGTACATGTTGTAGGTTCAATGTATTTACAATAGATGTCACTCTCTGACGCTGTTATTTTTAAAGCTTTGTCTACTCTACAACAGATGTCATCCAAGCATGCATATCAATATAAGCAAAAAGCAAATGCGGACT
Source organism: Philereme transversata (assembly GCA_963924445.1). Lineage (NCBI taxonomy): Eukaryota > Metazoa > Arthropoda > Insecta > Lepidoptera > Geometridae > Philereme > Philereme transversata. The sequence continues at coordinate 27,149,747 of OZ004345.1, forward strand.
ATCAAACTAGGTAACGATTCAACAATTTGATGCGACACCCACTCCACATGCTGAAACTTTATAACGTCGTAAACTATGACAAATTACTGCATTACATTATATTTTACGACGGCGACAACTGTAAACCGTAAACAACTGAACCTGTTGACCGAGTTTTCTTTGATAAGAGTTCAAAATTTGGACATTGTTGCTAAAAAATAATCGTAGGTACGCTGCAAATTATAGGTAAATAGGTACCTATACTTACCTACCTTAATATATATAAGACAAAACGAAGTAAATATTATCTTCAAAGGTCTGCGGCAGAAAATAATTAGAAAACTCATAATACGGGTAAGCTCACCTTTGTACACGGCCATTTTTTGTCTGTAATCAATTTATGATAACTTAATTGGGAGATCTCACTTCGCTCGATCAATTACTGATATAGATGGGTGTTTATCGTGTATGTACCTTTTTTATTGGTTATCCCGACGTTTCGATTGTGATGCAACAGCCTTGGTCGCGACTGGAGTAATTGGAGCTACCGTCGAGAAGTGATGACAGCTGCAGGAACTACCCTCACTTGGTCTTCAGAATTAGAAATGTCTTCGTTCATATTACGATACATTACACTAACCATATCTACGCGCTGAGATGACCGATCACGATGCGCACACCTAGTAACCACCGTTTGTGAACTTAATATTATGATTATATCCTATATGGTATCACTGTTTAAGTCTATAAAGTATAATAACTGTTTGTCCACATTACACAAAGGTTAACTGGAAGAGAATGTTATCTACCATTAAGTTCGCTTATGTACAGATCATTTTTATTTCATGTATTAAAAAAAAATTCATTCATTCATAGTCAACAATCAGTGTTCAGGCAATTAACTACCGCCCAAAATATACCTCTTCAAAAGTTCTTCACAATGTTCGGAGAGATCGCCGATAGCGATAAGATCGCGATATAATTGAGTATTTTTATTTTATTTAAATGATTATTTTTTTGTTTTTTTGTGGTGCACATTCAAATGTTTTCTATATAATTATTCTATTCGTTTTAACTTACCTTGGTTGAGTAATCTTACTACTTACTAGCTATTGGAACATGGTCACGTATGGCAATGATGTGATAATTTAATTATTTCGGTAGTTAAACCTTCGTCAATATTGGCTTTAAATATTTAAAATATATTGATATTTTACATAACCCTGACGGTTATTTATCCGAATTTTTACAAGCTTTTTATTAACTTGTAATGTATGTATGTTTGTCCGGGTGGCATCTTGGAACTGAATTTTAAGCCCGTTTCCCTCAACCGATTGAGCTGAAATTTGGAATACATATGTAACTTCGGTGACAATGCAATAATATGGTACCATGGAGGTGGTCTCATAATGGAGACGGATGATAAACAATGGAACTTCTGAATGGATTATAGTAGGCTACTAGTGTTAGGGCTCCTTTGAATCTGCTTGCGGTTACAATTATCAATTTTATAAAAGCTTGTTTTGAAAAAGGATAATTTTTCAACAATAAATTTATTTCTCCGACTTGGAAGGCAGGTACCTAGTCATTGTAGGATTTAATATCTTCTGTGTTCTTACATTTATTCACCGAAAGAATGTATCTAGGGGGCGGAGGCGGGGGCGGGGACGGGACGGGGGGGGGGGGGGGGAAACGGGGCACCTGCCCCGTGTGTTTTTTCAGGGGGGATATTTCAGGGGGCGCCAAATTCTTCACAATAAAAAATATGTTTAACAAAAAAAAACTTGTTTCAACAAGCGCTTGCCACCCAGCGTACGTCGTACAATCGATTAATCCACTCCCTTCCCGCGGTCCACCTAATTACTTCATCTGGCTATTCAAACTTTAACACCCCCCCACCCCCCCTCCAAACGCTGGAGGAGAGGGAGTATCTTATCAAGTTTCTGCCCCGGTTATGAAAAATTTCTAGATCCGGGGCTGCATACCTATCACTCGTTGCTTCTACCAGCTTTAACATGAGTGCATCTCATATTTGATCTAAATTTTCCTATCCTAAAAGCATTTTGAGTGATGTGTGTGTGATGAAGTTTTTTAATTACAACACTGTTTTTGAGATCGTTTTGTGAGTTACGTGAATTATCAGCTTATACCGTTGATTTCAATGTCCGTGTGATTTTTCAGCCGTGTTTTAAGGAGTTCAGATTTGACTTCAGATGTAGTTGAACTACTGAACGTGACTTCTTCAAAAGTGTGTTTTTTGTTCTTCATAACCTTTCTTCAACGCTGTAGTTATCTCGTGAGGATATTTGTGTTCTGTGGTTAACTTTATTCACTATTTTTGGTATTTAAAATTTCGATTTAAAAAAATAAAACTAGTTTCGACTAACGTGTTGGAGATGTCTGGAGATACGCCGTCAAAAAATATGGTTCATATGCCAAACTCTCAAACACGCAATATCAAAATTTGTCTAAACTAAAACAAGCTCGCTTCGTCAGATAAACAAAGACAAATGATGTTTTTGAAGTGAAAACTTGTTTAGGCGCGTTGGGCATTTTTGAGATGGAAAAAACCATTGAATTCGCGACACTGTTACCATTACCGACACCTCTATATATAACTATCTCTAGTGTAGTTTGTTCAAGTTTTCACTTCTATTGGCACTCCCGGAGTGCCATTTTATTTTTCATTTCAAATTCCTCGCAAAATATTTAATTTACACGGCAATTGACATTTAAAATTTTACTTTTCTTTGATAATCAGGGTATGAAAGAGCAACGCCATCTGTTAGCATTTATAAAAACACATGCCCGTGAAACCCCTTCATTAAAATTTTAAGAAGGTGCGCTTGACCCTAGACCTTGTTTACTTCCCAATGACCATATAGAACCCTGAATGGTCACAAGGTATAGGGACAGAGGTCTCCTATGCATTATTTTTGAAAATATATTTATTTACTATGGAAATCTATTTTATTTTACATACTCGTAGGAACAAGATAAAATATAGAACACTATAAACTTCAAAAGTTAATTATATAATTAACTAGCTGACCCGCCCGCGGCTTAGAACGCGTGGTTTGTCGACAAAACAAACATGACCTTCCACCTACGCAATCACGTAAAAAGTAGCCTGTCTCCATCCCGGTCATAATCTATCTATGCACTAATTTTAATTGATATCGGTCCAGCCGTTTAGTCGTGAAAGTATAACAAACAGTCATACAGAGAGATAGAGTAACTTTCGAATTTATAATACTAGTAAGGATTACATAAGGATAAACAGTTCGGTCATCTTATTAAACTTCACTTGGTCACTTTTTAGGTAATGAAGAACACGGATTCCTAATGTTTGCGTATGTGCTCGTATGACGTCACGGGCTATTAATCTCCCGGACAGCTCATCAGCATTGATTTTCGATTACTGCGAGCAAATATTTGTAGCAAACATCACACTCTCGTGTTACACGCTAATAAGGTTTTGCACATACCTACCTAAGGTTCGTCTCTATGGTACATTTTAGCTTGTATCTTAATTTTTTTTGACGTCGCACGCGAATTTTATTTCGTAGAGGAAGTCGCAACTGATGAGACAAAATGTTTAGGTAAGGATTTGAAAAGTTATCGAGCTCTTTGGTACAGCCAAAGAGCTCGATAACTTTTCAAATCTCCTATTTCTATGAACTCTATAGTCATAGCTAATGTAGCTTGTTTGTTCGATCAGATCAGATTTTTTTTTTGGTGTCCGTAGTCATATGTTTGTAAATATTTATCTCGGCCCTCCTTAAATTACCCCTTATGTTTTCCTTACTACACTCCTGATCCTTTCAATGTATCTCCCGGGTTTTGTTTAAAGTATTAGTTAAAAATATATGCATATATATTATATATAAAATATATGGCAAATATAAAAAGAAGTTTGGCACCTAAAAAACACTTTCGGCGTGGTCAGTACTTTGATGGGTGACCACTGGTCTCATTTTCAACATCGTTCTGTGCCACGGAGGGCACGTTAGCCGGTCACGGCACGGCAGCAAAAGACGTCATCGCCGGACTGGACTTAGGGCGGCCTTCAAACATGAAACCTGAGTTGGCCTCTAATGGCCGATTGCTATAAACGTCGCCACACGTTTCTCTCTGACAAAGTGTCAACAATTTGTTAATTTTTCACGGAGAAACGTGTCGTTATCAGTTACCGATGTTTATAGGAACGGCCATAGGTCATACGAATACTAATTAGCTATTTAGAATTTTCGATTGTTAAACAGATTTTTAGTTCTAGTGTAATTTGATGTTAGTTCTCACGTTCCCCAACTGCAATCATTAAGAATTTGAGGCTGATATAAATAGACGTTTCTATGCTAGTGCTACCTGCTAGTAAAAATACCTCGGTGTCTTAGGACGAAAGTCTTTGATCAGTGTGTGTTGCCAGTGGAGACGTATGGTATAGAAACGTGGTTATTCACTATGGACCTCATAAGAAGGCTCAAGGTCGCTCAGGAGAAGAAGGATATGCTTGGTGTTTCTCTACGAGATCGAATCATAAATGAGGAGATTCGTAAACGAATCAAAGTCACCAACATAGCACAAAGGATTAGCAAGCTGAAGGGGCAGTGGGGGGCACATAGTTCGAAGAACTGACGGTCGTTGTGGCGGAAAGGTTCTCGAGTGGAGACCACGGACTGGAAAGCACAACGTAGGACAGCCCCCGCTCTAGATTAAAAGAAGACCTGGTAAAGGTTGCTGGGAGCCGTTGAGTGCAGGCCGCACAAGATCGGTCGCTCTGGAAAGCTATGGGGGAGGCCTATGTTCAGTAGTAGACGTCATTTGGCTGATATGATGATGCTAATGCACTGGTCAAATCTGTAAGTGCACAAAAAGTATTAAAATAAGGGTGCGCGATTATGTCTTCTGTAAGGCGTAGCACCCGGTTACGAACTCGTAGATCTCTACGGGACTACTGCACCACCTACGGGGTTACCAGCACCATAGAGGTCAACGAATAACAAATATTCAGTTTATAATAACTTAATGAACATTTTAGCTTATATACCTTTTAGCTATTGTATTGTACATGTTAGCAATATATAAATTAATAAAATCTGCCAGAGGATTTAAAGAATCTATCTGGAAATGGCTTATGATTCAATGTTATTATTAATTAAATTAATGTGCCATGCCGGTCCTCCGAGTCTCTTCTCCTCAAAACACCTCAACACACTTCTAGCCGCTATGGTGGCTCCTTCACCGTCGATGCGGTAAACATTTGGAATGCCCTTCCTCATGAACTTCGTGCTAGCCCATCACTCAATATTTTCAAACGGAAAGTTAAAGAGCAGTATCTTTCTATGTAATTTAATATTATTATTGGTATATATTATTATTCCATATAATATATTTATTATAATTATAATAATATAACATACTTTAGGTATGTTCATATTTGTTTTGGATATATATATTTATTTATGTTTTTGTACACGCACCTACCTTTAAAATTATCTCTCTCTCTCTAGCCTCAAAGATTTTCTTGAAGAAAACTCTTCTTAGGATTAAGGTCGCCTTTGCACATAACCTCTTTTTTGTATTTTTAAATGTATTTTCTTGTGCAATAAAGAATCAGTATTTAGATTAAGGGGATATTCAATTTTAATTATTATATTCCATTGTATAAATCATATTTTGACTTTATTTGATATTATCTAATTTATTTTTTTTCAATTGCTCTGATTTAATTATTTTGTATATAATTTGAACATTTGCATGCCTTAACAGGGTAGAACATAAATGTGCATAACTTATAGACTAAGACCTACTTATGTATTTACTATGTTCTCGCAAATAAACGTTTTCTTATCTAATATTTTACTTTTCAAAATGTTTTATTTTGTATTATAATAGTAAGAAGGAACAATTGTACCGGTTTAGGAGCCGGGCGCTGACACTGCTACACAGCTTTTTCTAACTTTTTGCAGCTATCAACTTCATTATTTTTTCTTGATTCGTATGTGTTTTTGAACTAAATAAATATTTAGATTTTTTGAGTTTTTTATACAATGTAATTGTTAATTTTTTGTAAATGTTATTCTGGGGTCAGTGTAGAATTATTTATTTAATACACATGACACACAAAACTGAATACTTACATCATATACATAAATAAATACACCACATTATAAAATATATAACAAAAGGTACGCTTATATTACAATCACAATAATTGTTTAGAGCAGAAAATATTTTTTTATCAATATTAGTCATACACAAAACTACCTATCATTAAGCCTTTTTTTATCAAAAGTATCTTAAAAAAAAGTTCTTTAGATTATGACAGTTAAAACCGCAACCGATTGCTGTCGCGTTGCTGCCGGCGTTGTAGGTAATTACCCTCGATATTATAATTAATCAATTTCGTGCAGTGTATTTTTGACAAATAACTTCTTTTTGATAATTTAACAATCACTATTGCTTTGTAAGCTTTTTACAACACCAAGTTCAGTAAACCCAAATTATTTATTATTGTGCAAGCAATCATATCAACACGATGATAAAATACTTATGCATAGGTATTTTCCTACTGAAAATGGACAAAGAATGGTATTAAGTAAAATACCTATACATAGGTATCTTATCTCATATATGTATATATCCTGCTGAAAAAGGACAAAGGAAAATGAAGGTAAGGTATTTAAAAGCACAAATTGGAATTCAAACTATGTCACTGATTGTACCAATATGTAAAAATGATATCTACAGCCACCTTTTGTTATGTGTATGTTACCCACTGGTAATACACACAGATCAAAGATATGTCATCACTTGACTTAAGGTACACAAACGTGGTCCCTCGCTATGGGCCGCATAAGAAGGCTCTTGGTCGCTGGCGTGCTAGGTTTATGCTTGGTCTACGTGATCCAATCAGAATAGTTCTAATTAGAAATAAAGTTCTTTAACCCTGAATAAGAAGACCTAGATAAGAGAATATTATTTTCTTTTAACAATAAAGAATATAAAAAAAATAGTAGATCAACTAAGGTCACTGACATAGCCCAGAGGATCTGGTTGTCGGTGGGCCACATATCTCGCAGAACTGACGGCCATTGGGGCAGAATAGAAAGGTTCTAGAGTGGAGAACACGCACTGGAATGCGCAGCATAGGATGTCCCCCACACTAGATAGAAAGACGACCTATAAATGTTGCTAGAAGCCGTTGAGTCCAGACCGCACAAGATCGGTCACTATGGAAATCTATGGGGGAGGCTTATGTTCAGCAGTAGACGTCCTATCGCTGATATGATGATGATGATGATGATAGTGTTATTCTGCTGTCCCCCAGTCACGTTTGGGATATAAATATATGCAGTAATTAAACCCAGATTTCGCATCCATCAAAACACAGAATCCACGTCTCATAAACTTTGACGGCTCGCGTCATTTCTATCTTCATAAACATATGCAACGTTTGTTTAGTCCTTATGACGAATGAGTTTCAAGAATAGTCAAGGAGTCTACGACAATCGGGTATATATACAAAATACGAATTACATCGGGTGGTTGGGTCCAGCCAAACTGGGTCATCAGTTCAACTGATTATGTTTTTTTGTTAGCACAAAAACTAACAAAAAACTTAATCAGTTGAAAGATTGACTGATTATGTTATTTTGTTAGCACAAAAACTAACAAAAAACTTAATCAGTTGAAAGTATTAACAGACGACCCAGGTTGGCTGGACCCAACCACCCGATGTGATTCGTATTTTGTATATATACCCGATTGTCGTAGACTCCTTGACTATTTTGATACTCATTCGCCATAAAGACTAAACAAACGTTGCATATGTTTAGTTAAGCTAACAAAAAAACATAATCAGTTGAAAGCATTAACAGACGACCCAGTTTGGCTGGACCCAACCACCCGATGTGACATCACGTACAACCATATTGCATTGTATGTAGACTGGTCGGGCGCTGTCGGGCCCACCATTTCTGTATTTTTACTGGTTGGGTGATTGGATTGTGACGTCATATAGGGTAGTTGGGTTCAACCAAACTTAAAAACATCACATTTTATAAAAACACATAAAAACGTTTAAAAGCATCGATAGACGACCCAGTTTGGTTGACCCATTTTGGCCGATGTGACGTCACGTACAACCATATTGCATTGTGCGTAGGCTGATGGGGCAAACCATTTTATTATTTTTACTGGTTGGGTAGTCGAGTCATGACGTCACGTTCGGTGGTTGGGCCCAGCCAAACTGGATCGTCTGTCAATGCTTTTTAAGACTTTTAAATTTTGTGCGTTTCGTGTCGTGTCGTGTCGTTTTATATTTTTATCGAATTTATAAGTAAATTCGTGACAGAAAATTACCATCACAATAATTAGATCATCATTTTAAAGCTGAGTTAAGGTATGATTTGTACATTGTACCTCTTGAGCCGATCGAAAATGTTTGCTTTGAGACGAAAGTGCATGTTTATACAACCGACTTACAGAAATATACTAAGACACAGGAGATCCGGCGTTGGGCGTACATTTACTAATTAGTAGTACAAATTGCGATGTTTATTAATTAATAACACGGATTCGGTTCACACGGACAGCGGTTCACGGATTGAACATTGTCAATTGTCAAACATGTCGGTTGAAACACCGATACGAAACGTGACAAATACCGTATTTATAAAAATGAATTGAAATAAATCACGAAAGATTTTTATAGAACTATCTCGTAAATTGAATAGTATTTTTTTGCAAGAACACAGAATTACACAAATGTTATATTTCAGTAACATACTCATTAAGTAAATACAAATGTTTGTGTATATAAACACCCGTGTTAGAAGACCACGCTCTTCCTATCAAAATATCTAAGTTGTCGACTTACGTATCGCAGTGGTTGAATAACACAAAATATACAGATATTTTTTCCGGGTCTGGTTGTTTGTCTATACATTATAAGTATGTATTCACAAAAAAAGCCCTAGTACGAAAGTCCCATAGTACAAGCTTTGCTTAGTTTGGGGCTAGATGGCGCTGTGTGAAATGTCCAGCATTATTTATTGATCTGATTAAGTTAAGTTATAAAAAATACAATAAGTGCAGTATAATATTTTTTTTAAATAGACTGCACTTTCCCACTGCTGGGCAAAGGCCTCCCCCAACTCCTTCCACCTATCACGAGAGGGAATGGTGGGAGCCTACCAGGGATTGTATAATAAATAATCAAGAAAAACTATCAAACAATTATTATGATAAAAGTTAAAGTAAATTACTCTCTCTCTCTCTACGCGTGCGTGCGTGTGTGTGTGTGTGTGTGTGTGTGTGTGTGTGTGGTTTGTGGTTTAAGGGTGCGTTCACGTGTATGTATGCGTATGTATGTTAGTGTTGTGTGTGAGCGCGCGTGATTGTGTTAACCAACCATTTCCAAAAGTAACTCGACCTCATCATAGCTGAGTGTCAACAACCACTCATTTAGGATAACACAATAAAACAACACAATAAAAAGTAAATTTACAAAAAAATAATAATGTAAAAAAAACCAATCAAACTACTATCAAAATAGACCCTTACTCAGCATGATGCCATTTGTCGGTCGCTCTAGAACTCTATAAGGAGGCCTATGCTCAGCAGTTGACGTCCTATGGCAGATATGATGATGATGAGATTTACAGGCAAAATCCGTCTGTGGCATTGTTTCGGCAAACACACCTTAAATACACCGGTTGGGGTTAAAATATATTATTTACAAGAAACATTAGAATTCTATAGCAAAGGGAAGCACATCCTAGGTCACTGACGCTTGTCACAAATTATAGACGACCTTCCCATCTTCCTACTGCAATGTATTAATAGAAAGTACATCTCGTAATTAGACGTACTGTGATGAGGATGATGTCGTCTAAACTAATTTCAGTTCTAGCTTTTTTCGGAGAACTGTTCATTCTTATAACTTTTGAAACTATTATTGATTTGTACTTGGGGGGGGGGGGGGGGGATATTTAACGGGATGAGAAAGAGGGTAGATCGTTATATTTGCCAATACCATCAACTCGCAGACTTCAGTTAACCCGTGATCATGGCGCATGGACCTGCGTAGAAATATCGGGATACTCAAAAACTCACAAATCTTGGTAAATACCTCGTTCTTATTACACATAGTGTTCATTCTTATACCAAAATCCCTCAATTTAATTGGTATTTCATAGAATAAATAAGTAGTCTGAATATTAGTATCGTTTGCAACAATATTTAATTAATCAGTAAGTATTCTAGTAGTATTCCTTTCTTTGTCTACGCACTGCTAGTTTATCGTTATGTTTATCTCCTTTATTGTAGTTTATATATATAAGTATATATTATTATATTTGTAAGTATATATATTTAGTTTATTAGTAAGTATAGGTAGTTTATGTAAGTTTATGAATATACTCGTATTTACACCGCCGTCTTTTTGATTTTGTTTTGTCCTGTCCATCCAAAGGTTGTCTGGAAGAGATCGCTTTTAGCGATAAGACCGCCCATTATACTTACCTTAATTTTTGTGTATTTTTATTGTATTTTAATTTTGTTGGTGTGCAATAAAGAGTATTCTATTCTATTCTATTCTATTCTTACATACCAGAACGACCTTAGAAGTCCAGGATATCCGTCGGCACGGTAGGTCGACGACTTATAGAAAGTCGCGGGCAACTACGGATGCGCGCAGCACAGGACCGGGAAGGGTGGCGTTTACAAAGGGAGGCTTACACCCAGCAGTGGGTACTTATGGGCTGTGGATGATGATGATGATTCCTATATACCTACTAAAGGTAAATATGCATTCCTCTCGTTGCATGCACGGTACGGTACACTTCTATGCACTGGTCCGATTCTTGTTTGTTGAAATACAGAACTACCCACATATTAATATTTATTGTCAACCAGTAACAAATATTTAGTAATATCGTATTAATTTACAAATAGTATGTAAAGTGTATCAACTAGTTAGCTAAGCCTAATGGTACACCCACTTTATTTTTAAGAGAACTTCTATTTTTATCTATAAGTAAGTGAATTTCTTATTAATATAATATATTTATATTATATTTCTGGAGTTCAATTTTGCGACTTAGAATAACAATTTAAGTAGCTATTTGATTTTCAGACATCGCTCGAGTGAAGTCGTGAGAAGTCAGTTTAGTCTAAAATATTTCTATCAACCGGAAGAATGTCTAAAAATAACGTAAACAAGTGGTTTTACTGCCGTAAAACGTGTTTCTGTCTAGATTTTGGGCAGCAAGCCAAATTCACTGTTGACCTTTTATTGGGTTCCTCTAACAATTTTATAAATGTGTATATAAATACTTCACTAACCTTTTTCTATTATGGGCGACTTGCGCAACGATGCCTAAACATATTTAGTGGCTAAATATGATTTAAAGAGTTGTCAAATCATACAAATACGTCAAATTTAAAAAGCACAGAGAAAATAATAATGTAAGTATTAACATAATAAATCTTTTAAAAGTCATAGTTACACTTTATCTTGATCGCAAGTATATTGGTGAAGCTATCATTGTCATTTTATCGTCCGAAGTCCACTGCTGAATATACATAGGCTTCCCCATAAATTTCTTGGGCAGATATTTTACCATCCGCACCCACCGGCTCCCAGCAAGCAGTCCGGCTGAAGATGATAATAAAACCACTGGAATACCTAAGTAAACTGAACTATAAGTATTAACTATAACAAGTGGTTCGCCCCGAACTGAGATCTCGCGAGTCTCCCACAAAAACAAAAAAAAAATATTTGTAATCTTTGACCACCAAAATAGTGCCACGAAATACATAACCAACTTACTTCCTGATATCATACACCGGGCTTTTTGCAGCGTCAACGTTCCAGCCGTTCTTGAACCGAACGGTCTGATACTGTAGCGTTACAACTCTCACCTGTAAAAGAAGAGAGCTGTAAGCCAAGTTGAATTTAGACCTGGTAACTAACGGTTTAAAAAGAAAGGGATTTTAAAATGTATTATGTTTTAATACAATGATTGACGATAATACAATAGTCCCACTATGGTGCGCACACACGATGTATCCGGGAGTCTGTAGGTCCGGTAGAAAGCGCGTTGGTTGAGGGCTAGTGGAGCCTCTAGCCTACGTCGACGTGAGGCCGAGAAGACGAAGTAGCTCCACCGTGATCTCCAGGTCTGTAATGAGCAAAGGTCTCCAGCCTCGAGGGTCCAAAAGGGAGACGTGAGGACTCCAACCTCGAGGGGGTCAGGCTCCCAGGCTCAAGCCGGTACGGCTTTGCTGTCAAGAACAAACTATTTTCGAGCTGCGCTGACTGATTGATAAAATGAGACTGTTTAAAGTGTTTCTCTCTGAGATCTTTCACCCCCTATTCCCAAGTCCAGACTGTCTTTTTCAAGGATGCTCTCGATGTTATTCGGACCTGTTCCAAAATTAAATTACAAAATTGTAGTTAGCGGCCAGTACAGCCATACATCAAATTCAGAAGTTCTACGAGTATGTGAATTCCAAGTAAAACCTTACGGTTTTACCAAGAATTAAAAGTAAAAATATATATATTTATAAAATGTCACGTCAGTACCCATGTCAGGTCTGTTTATTTTTGTGTTTCTAGTCCTAAAAAGTTAAAATAAATATAGCATCATTTATCCTCCTGTGACGAGAAAATTCTGCTCTTTCCACCCATATAAAAATGTAGAGGTTCCGAAAATGAATTTAGAGTTTTATGACCAAAATAATGATGAAAATGTTAAAGTATGGTAAAAGGAAACACACATTCTATCTACCCATGTAAGTACAATTTGATAACGTGAATATCAGTATCAAAATCTGGATAAAAAGTGAGTGATATTACAATACGTAACGATGGTAAGAGGCCTGACGGTATGACTCTTATACCTTGGAAGAAGGGTAGGCCTTTGGTGTGGGACGCCACATGCGTCGATACCCTTGCGCCATCTCATCTGTCTGGTACAGCAGTTGGGGCCGGTACGGGGGTAAATTCAGCCGAAGATCTCAAGCGCCGCAAATATGGAAGTCTCGAAAGAGCTTACGTATTTGAGCCATTTTGGGGTCGAGCCTCTAGGTCCATGGAAGACCGGGGCCCCTCGCGTTTTCAAATGTATTTCTGGGCGGCTGGTTGAAGCAACGTGTAATTCGAGAGCTGGCGCTTATCTGGGTCAACGCATAAGCATTGCAATTCAGCGGGGCAATGCAGCCAGTGTTATGAGGACACTTCCGCCTGGTAGTGATCTGGAGCAGTTGAGCTATTTATAGATTGCAACGGTCTTTAGATGATTAACTGTTTCTTCTGTATTTTATTGTAAATATTTGTACCTATATTCTTTCTGTTATTAAAGGCATTTATCCCCAAGTATATTAGGATTTAACTTACTTGACCTACAGTTTCATACAAATTACAGGCAACCGGAGTTAATGTATTTGGTTACCTTTTATGATAAAAAATTTGCAGTTACTCTGGATTTCAGACTTTTGCCTATATTAGTGTCACTAAAACTATATGCATACCAAATTTCAGCATTGTGGGGTCATTGGTGTACCGTGTGAATTTCATCAAAGTTCAGCTTTTATTATGGGTAACAACTTAAAAACTACAAAGTTTAAACTAAAAATAAAAACGGGATCAAAATGTACTAATGAAGACCTTTCATAAGAATTGCTATTTCACTGAATAGTGACATTTTGGTTTTTTTTACCCCTCTTGAACCGCAATATCTCAACAACCCCCCAACATTTTCAGCTCATTTAGTCACACCAGGATTGTGCCATCACTACCTACCTATATACGAAATTTCAAAATTATCGGATTAACGGTTCAAAAGTTATCCTCGGACAAACAAATATACATACATACAATGCCGATTTGCCCAAGTTGATTTAATATTATAATAGGATCAACTAATATTATACTAGGTTAATTTTATTGTTTTACTTGATATTGATATAGGTACCTACATTTTTTTTTGTAAAACAAACATGAAACAATAAATATCTATGACTATAGACTATTACTTATGTAAACCTACGTAAACAAAGAATATTGGACACTTTCCAATATCTTCATTCTATAGTTAACATATCAATTATGATTTATGAATACTGTGTTTTTATATTCTAAAAATTTTACTACTTCTCTTTTTACAGCGTCAATAAGATTGTCTGATGCCTATTTTACTTTATATTTACAGAAAATGGATCTCCTGTAGTCGGAAAAGTAAACAGTTGAATTTGCTACACTATTGCTCCAAAAAAATCGTGTGTCTTCCCTGATAAACGTTGCTGGGAGCCGTTGGGTGTAGGCCGCACAAGATCGGTCGCTCTGGAAATGTGGGAGCCCAATATTCAGAATCGGAAGTCCTATGGGTAATATGTTGATGTGATGAAATTTCAAGTTTATTTTTAAGTTTCGATCTTATCTATAAGCCTATCAAATACTTACAATTATTCCAATACGTGGTACTTTTATATGCGGGTTAATTTTTCGCTGCCTCCTTTAGTTTTTAAGTAAATAGAGTTTTTACCAGCTAAGCAGCTAAGCAGTTGTTGAGATATTGCGGTTCAAGAGGGGTAAAAATTAACAAAATGAGACTATGCGGTCAAGTGGCTCGTCTAATGAAAGGTATTTATGAACATTTCGAACATTTCGACCTCGTTTTTAGGGTTCCGTACCCAAAGGGTAAAACGGGACCCTATTACTAAGACTCCGCTGTCTGTCTGTCCGTCTGTCACCAGGTTCAGTATCTCATAAACCGTGAAAGTTAGACAGTTTAAATTTTCACAGAAATACTAAAAACAGAATAAAATAAATATATAAGGGGGCTCCCATACAACAAACGTGTTTTTTTTTTGGTCGTTTTTGCTCGATATTGATAATGGCAGTAGGTAAACGCTTGAAATATTTACAGAATATTTAGTTATTTATTCACTTTAACATTAAATAATTAAAATAAAACAAATAATTAAGTGGGGCTCCCATACAACATTTTTGATGATTATGGTACGGAACCCTTCGTGCGCGAGTCCGACTCGCACTTGGCCGGTTTTTTATTTTTAGTTTAAACCTTGTAGTTTTTAAGTTATTAGCTATAATGAAAACTAAACTTTGGCAAAATTTACAGGGTACACCGGTGACCCCACAGTGCGGAAATTTGGTATAGTGACACAAATATAGGGAAAAGTCAGAAATCCAGAATAACTGCAATTTCTACGCCCAAATTTAATAACCAATTAACATGAACTCCCTTTACTTGTAATTTGAATCAAACTGTAGGTCAAGTAATTTGGTTAATATTTCGTGGCACTATTTTGATAGTCAAAGATTACAAATAATATATTTTTTGGTTTTTAAGTGAGACTCGCAAGATCTCAGTTCGGGGCGAATCACTAATTATTTTGTGTAAATATTGAATTTCACTTTAAAATAACCACAATTGACCTAAAATCCCCCTAAAAAATCTAGATCCGCACGACCTCTTTCAACAACAATCAACAAATGAAACTAGGTCGAATTAAGTGATCTGTTTATTTCTTATGGATTTATTTCAACACGTAGGAATTTAGAATATAAATTTTACAAATAAACCCGCATTTTATCAATGCCGTCGTCGATACTAGCCTGATTTTCATAACGTTTTTGCGATGTCTTTCAGTTGATAACCAGAAAGCGTGTTGGACGCACGTGCGTTTTGTATCGGTTTGAAATATTTCGTAAATGAGATTTTACTGACTACAAAATAAATAACAGAATCAAAAATGAAATAAAGTGCGGAATATTAAATTTATATTTAATAAAAAATAGGGCATGTTTCATGATGGACAAATTAGTTTTAAATAGGTTTATTTTTAATAGTGTTTAGGTTTAAGTGATAAATAAAAGACGATGAAAATGACTTGGAAATTCTATATTTGGGCATGCATCCTGTTTTTTGGTGAGTTGTAAATTAAGTTAAAAAAAAATATACATAACTATTTTTGTTTTATATTAAATAGGTTTAAGCATTAGCATATATTTATTTCCCCACTACTGGGCAAAGGTCGAGAAATAAGTAAATTGGGTTTGTAAAATTCCGGGTTTTCTAATAAAAACTGTTGGTATTGAAGTTGGTGTCGCAGGATTAGTTTTTAGAAAATATATTATCACTTTGTATGTTTGTTTGTTTGTTACTCAATCACGTTGTAACGGCGGAACCGATTTCGATGAAATTTGGTATATACGTAGATTATAGTCTGGATTACCACATAGGCTACCTTTTATTCCATAATTCAGTTCCCATGGGATAAAAATAGGGTCTCAAGTCAAGTTGCAACAGCGAGTTTAGCTTTATTTCTAGGTTAACTACAAATTTAGGAGTGTAACGCGTACGAAGTCGCGGGCAACAGCTAGTAGTCCATACGTTCCTTGTCTATCTGCGGATGAAGAATGACTAAAGCAATCCTATTTCGTCCCAAACCCTGTGTCCCAGGCACTAAAGCATCACGCCATCTCCTTTCCATCAAAGAACAAGCAGACGCACGGCTTGATTCATATCTCGTAGATATACCTACAACTCAATCACCGTATTTTAAAAAATCAACACCCAAAATCAACACTCACCTGAGGTATATAATAATAAATAATGCGGACATTTCACACAGCGCTATCTAGCCACAAACTAAGGGTTTTTATGTGCTGGTGGTTTTAAAAAAATTATATTATTCCTTTTTTTATCTTCATCTTCAAGAAGTGTACTATGTAACTATGTATGATTTTCAATTGATTTGATTTAAGTTACTTACCTACCTAGAACACGTATTTTATAAGTATGTAAGAAATCTATACAAATACTTTATTATAGTTTGTATGTTTGTAGGGGGTCTCAGAAACTACAGAATCGATTCTCATAATTCTTTAACTGATAGAAAGATGGATAGATATACTCTTTATTGTACACCAAACAAAAATAAACATACAAAGAAATACACACATATAAAGGTTTAATTTAGAAGTAAAATGGTAGTAAGTAATTAAGTACAATAGGCAGTCTTATTGCTAAAATGTATCTCTTCCAGACAACCTTTGGAGAGAGCTACACTATTCCTGAGTGCTATAAATTATTTTGATAAAAATCCGTGCGCCACATTCGTGGGTCTAGTGGTTATAATGTTAGTTACATATACATAATGTAACGTATCTTTAATTTATGTTAGGAAGGAATGTATATCATTTGCAATTTAATCAAATAAAATGTGAATTGTAGATACATTTACTCGCTAACTGGTTTCATTTGATATCAATCTAAGAGCAGTAGGTATTTAAGTCTAAGCATTCAACAATCACGTTTTAGTTTTAAAATGTTGTTGCACATGCGCAATATATGTATACATATCTAATTAATATATTTTGAATTTTAAAATTGTGTTTACTTTTTTACTTTATAATTATAATCGTAGTAATTCTTCGAAATTTTGAAGTAAATATCAAATAATATAATATAATGATAACGTTAAAAAATAATCATATGTTAGAACTTTCTTTCTGGGTTTCACGTTACTATGCCCGAAGCGAACGTATATAATATATATATCGATCACATCACTAACCCCTTTTATTGAGTGTGTCATATAACAAACACACTTAATAAAATAAATAGGTTAACATGTTCACCAATATGTTATCGAGAGAAAAACAAGTGAACATGTGTTAACATATTAATAAACAATACACAATAAATTAGTAGGCACGGGCGCAAATACATCGCAATTCACCCCCCATTGTGAGACACAACTTTTTTCTACGATTTTTCCATAGGAACACTATTACTTACCTTCCCTATATTTATACAAGGCAACATCTGTCTGACTGTATATTATACTTTGAAAGACAACCAAAATAAGAAGGTAGGAGGGTGTTAAGTGGTGCATGCAGACCCCAAGTGACCGCTCTAAAAATCTATGTAGACTAGCTGACAGAGAAGTTTCTGAAATTACCCTTCAAACTTAATATCTTTACCTCTTTAAAGTATTACTTATAGATCTGTGTTCAACATTAAATGTCCTATTTTTGAATGATATGAATAAGTAGGCAGCTACTTATAAAACCCTTTCATATGATACCTAGCCCCACTTATATGATTGTTTCGCTTCGAAATGTTTAACCCTTCTCCTAACCCAACAAAAATATCTGAACAACTATTAATAGAAATGGAATTTGGCGTTATTTTTGGAGGTCGTTGTCTTTTTTTCTACTTTATTTTTAAGATAATGCAAAAAAAGTGTTTTAACTATATCAACATTTTTTCCATTTATCTCGATCACCAACTCTAACCCTTTCCTAGATCATTGCTATAGTGATCCAGATCGACGTGCCAACGTTTATTAGCAGCATATCCACTAACGTTAATTCCTTCTGACTTGTCCTGTCGTGCGACGGGATAAAATTCAGAACAAATAAACGAGGGTAGTAGAGTTCCTTAAGAAAGGGCCCGGAGAAGTAGTATTTCGGCCGCCAAGCAGCATTGCTGTGTTTCCGTTTCGGTTGCCGGTGAATTTACAGGCACATGAGGCTTTACCTGTATGCCTCAAGTAATGGATGCAATGCAGTGCATCGTAGGACACGTATCTAAGGCAATAAATAAATAATAGATAAATATAAATAAATATTGCCGGACATTTCACACAGCGCTATTTAGCCCCAAACTAAGCAGAGCTTGTACTATGGGAACCAGATAACTGATAGAATACTTATATACTTTTTTTTGTAAATACATACTTATAATATATAGAAAAACACCCTGACACGGAACAAATATCTGTAGATCATGCAAACATTTGTTCCGCGGCGGTAATCGAACCCGCTACCTCCTGCGTCTCAGCCGGCTATACGCCCACTGCGCCACGGAGGCAGTCAATACTTGTTATAGGCGATGGGTCATAACCACGATCACCATGTCGTATAAAATAAAAACTTAATAATACCGTAATTTTTTTCACTCTGCAAATACACTGGCATTTTTTACTTAACGATTGTATATTACGATTGTATATTATATTGACGACCTCCGTGGTGCAGTGGGCGAATGTTTGCATGACTTACAGATATTTGTTCCGGGTCTGGTTGTTTCTCTATATATTATAAGTATGTATTTACAAAAAAAAAGGTATATAAGTATTTTATCAGTTGTTTGGTTCCCATAGTACAAGCTCTGCTTAGTTTGGGGCTAGATAGCGCTGTGTGAAATGTCCAGCAATATTTATTTTATTTATATTTATATTCGAGCAGGAATGAACAGTAGTGAATACGACGCTATTGGACAAACATTTGTACCTACAATTCGTGGACTTCCTTCGACCATTTGATGAAACTATTGTTGTCTAGACATTTTATTCTTGAACAATGCATTATCAAACTGATAGATTTATCATTGATCGAATTGCAATTTGTATCTACACACAATCAATTGTATCATCAATCATTGCAATTTGCATTTTGATGTCATCAGAAGCCCACACACACATTATACAGAAGAATGATAATAGCTTTTGAAGTTATTTCACGATCTTCTTTAGTTTTTTATTTTGTATGTCGTGTCACATACATAAATATTTTTATTTTAATAACATCATTATAATAAATTTAGAAAACTTTTGTGATTTATAAATACGAGCGAGACGCAGTGCGGTGTGGATTGCACTCATCCTGATGAAGGTTCACGAATTGAATCGAAACATTGTCTGTCGAAACACCGATAAAACTGTACCCGTATTATAATAATGATTATAATTATGTACTTTAGTTTTTAAAAAATATTTTTAAAGTAAATTAGAAAACCCATTATAGACCTTTATTAGACCCATTGGAAAATCTTTACTAATAAGTACTGAAAAGAGGTAAAATTTGTGAGTGGGGGGGAGTAGGGAATAATCTCCGGAACTATTCATCAGATCCAAAAAACTTTCAGTAATAGGAAGGAAGCTATATAATTCATGAGTGCTCTTCTTCTTTCTGCCCTTTTCCCACATTACGTAGGGTCAGCACAACATGTAGTTTCTTCCATACCTCTCTATCAGCCGTCATCTCCGTTGTCACTTCTTTCATACTCATATCATTCTTCACACAGTCCAATCAGTCCATCCATCTCTTCTTCGGCCTTTTATACTTCTTTATACATCCATGTTCATATCTAACACTCTTTCAGTCACATGATTTTCTTACCTATGCATGACATGCCCATACCACGCCAGCCACCAGTTTATTACTCCTCAATTTTTCTACCACTGGCGTTACTTTCAAACTTCCTGTAATATACTTTTTTTTATAACTCGAATTCCATATCTTACCCATTCTCGTTACCCCACACATCCAACTCAACATTCCTATTTCCGCCGCATGCACTCTTCTTTCATCCGTCCCTTTCGTGGCCCAACACTCAGAACCATACATTACGACGGGTCTTATGATCATCTTATAAATTTTCCCCTTAACTTTGAGGGGCATTATTCTATAGGCTTTATTTTATTTTGATACGTATGAAGCCGAGGCGAGTCAACTAGTATGTATATTATATTTACCTATAGAAAGAGCTGTAGACTCATTGGAAAATAAATGG
Source organism: Philereme transversata (assembly GCA_963924445.1). Taxonomy (NCBI): domain Eukaryota; kingdom Metazoa; phylum Arthropoda; class Insecta; order Lepidoptera; family Geometridae; genus Philereme; species Philereme transversata. Next base: position 27,170,344 of record OZ004345.1, read on the forward strand.
TCAGTACCTATAGCTATTCTAAGTATAAAGTCACTACAGTACAAAAGATGCAGAAAATTCAATATTTTTCGTACAGGTATTTTATCTTCCTTTACGACCTCTGTGGCGCAGTGGGCGAATAGCCGATTGAGAGGAAGTTGCAGGTTCGATTCCCACTGCGGGACAAATGTTTGCATGGTCTACAGATATTTGTTCCGGGGTTGGGTATTTTTCTATACATTGAAGAATGTATTTACAAAAAAATGTATATAAATATTCTATCAGTTATCTGATTGCCATAGTACAAGCATTGCTTAGTTTGGGGCTAGATAGCGCTGTCTGAAATGTCCAGCATTATTATTATCATCTAGAGTTTATCACGAGGAGGTTCATTCTTTGTAGTTGTTGTCATTTTAAATTATTGATGTGGGCACAGTAATTTGTCAGTCACGCAGTGTCAACTGAGCGCCTCACGATTGTGGTATCTACGCAATGTACAACCTTCCATGATGATATTCAAACATTTTGTGATCTCTTTAGCCGTCAACTTAAAAGAGAGTTATGCATCTTTTTAATGCAATTTTTATGGATTTTATGTTACCTAGTAGTAATCTATGGTATCATGACATTGTATATCCATAAACAAGCTATTTATGCTTAAAAACTGAAACTCAACTACGTAATACCTATGTCGATGGTAGCCTATATCACCCGGACCATGATAAAATATCGATTGATTCATCAAAATCGGATGAGTAATTTAGGCGCTACGGTGTATCATACATACATCCATAGACTGCTAAAAATTCAACCCTTCCTTTTGGATTTACCGTATTCGAGTAAAACTGTAGCCTATGCCACCCGCACTATAATAACGCATCGAGTGACACCTCATTCATCTAAATCGGATGAGTAGTTAAGGCGCTACGGTGGAAGATAGGTAAATACGACATAGATACATACATATTTAAATACAGGCATATATACATTGACGAGATCCATTAAATAATTTTTATTTATTAATTCAAATAAAACTATTGATGTTTTAAAAAATGGATCAAATGCGCTTATAGAAACGAATAAATCCTAAAAATAGGCATTTTATGCGCGCACTCATTACAAAAACAAAATAACATAAAATGCACAATGTAAACATTTTATAACAAATTAAAGTTAATTGTAACAGTTTTACTGCTGCACCATTTTCCACCAAAAATTGTTCAAAACACTTTTCAACAGAAAAGATATATTTGCCATACTTTGCGAGCTTTTAATGAAAAACATTTTTCTGACCGTGATAGTTTTAAAAATTAAAGAGCAGCTGACTACCGACTCGCGATCATGCGACTTACGACGGATTTTTATTAAATAAAATATATCATATAGCACTCGGGGACAATGTAGTTTCCTATTACTAAAATAATTTTCAATATCGTATCAGTAGCTCCGGAGATTTCCCCCTACATCCAAACAAACAAACTCACAACTTTATTTCTTCATCTCTGTTGATACATAGACTTTTGACTTTACGAGTATTTACCGAATAAACCATTTTATTTATACTCATAATTTGTTGTTGCTTGTAAGTAACTATAAATAAAGAATTTTCATTTAATTAATTCATTCATAAAATAAAACAATAGAGTTCGATCATCGTAAGTCTGTATACAATTAGTATTATCGCTAATTAGCGATCTTTATTTATTTATTTATTAGGCAAGGCCAACAGCACACATACATAGTAAGTACAATGTTACAAAACATTTTTAAAACAATTCTATAAAATGTGTGCCAATAATAGGCATGGACAGTATTTACATCACAATTTTAAACAGACAACAGTTATGTAGTTAAGTAAATAATAAAACACAGACAAGAAAACAAAATAATAGGTATCTAACTACTTCAGTACAAATTAAAATAAAACACAATTCTAAAACTTAACAACTAATATCGGGGATGAAGTTGTCTTCTGTAATACAGTTTTTTAAACTAAAACAGAAGACATACAACTCTCTCTTCTTTGTACCCATGTTTTATTTCAAATAAATGATTTGTATTTTTCTATTAAATAATAAAAAAACAAAGTGTGTATCAGTCTGGTGGTGTTGGTGACCACCACGATAGTGGTGCAGTAGTTTGTTTCTAAAAATATGTAATGAGTTACTGAATGGACCTAAATCTGGTAAAGACACATTCTAGTAAATGGGAAATTAAGAATTACACAAAAAAGGTCTATGAAAAGTTTTAGTAATTGGTTTTCTAGGGTAATTAAATGGTACCGAGAGAAAGATTTGACTTATTAAACTGTTATATCTTATCGATCTTTACCAGATAGTAAAATAAATATTTGTGAAACAGACAAAAATAGTACTCGATAAAAGAAATCGTTTCCATGCGGTATCAATTAAGTAGTTATTAATATTCGGTTCGTGCTATTATTTGCAAACTGACTCATATTATAATAATTCGGCAAAGATTGCAAATCATTGCGATTTGCAAATGGCTCACGTCCACCAAATGATTGTAGTTTCACTACTTAGCCATAATGCATAGCTAACTAGAGAAATTCGCATAGCTCCTTTATTAGCCAAAGGATAATAAATAAATTGATCAAGCGCGTGTCGAACCACGCACAGTGAAGGGTTCCGTAGCCAATAATAAATTAAAATACAAATTTCAAAATCCTGTCTCGCACGTATTTAAACTACGAAATACAAAATATTTTTATGTCGTGTATTTGAAATATAAAATAAAAAATATCGTATTTTAACTATTTTTATTTAAAATACAAATTACAAAATACAGTCAAGTGTTAGGTACTTGACAATTTGACATACAATACAAGTGCAGTGTTGCCAAATTTAAAGATTGATATAGGTATTTAGCGGTCGCCATTTTGCTTATAATTATAACCTAATAAAATTAAATTTTAATTACAAGTAATTCAAATACTGCCCCTGCACCCCTGGGCGTAGCACTATATTTCGTAAACGGGCTCTTGTATCAAAAAAGTGTTCAGCAAACCTTATAAATGCCTATTCAACGACACCACACGAGATGAGGTGCGTACTTATAATTATAACCTACTTGTATTGTATTTTTCAAACTTTCGCGATCACTGTACATAATTTTTCATTAAAACGGGTATTTATCGCGTATGTACCTATTTTATTTGTTATCTCACGTTTCGGCTGTGTTGCAACAGGCGTGGACACGGGTTGACTGACAACCCGTGACCACGCCTGTTGCAACACGCGTTAGATACCCGTTTTAATCAATAATTAATTGTATATATAATCAGGTGGGACGCATAGCCATTGTAGTGCATGGAACAAAATTTAAATGGATGAAAAATGTTTTAAAATACATTTATTATGGCTCGAATCTCCTTGCTCGAATTCTTATCTGATTGTAGCTAATTGTGTTTCAAGGTGAAACAGATCTAAAAGAGATTAGCGTGTTTATAATTTAAGATATCAATACATAGATAATGTTTATTTCGAAGAGTATCTAGTAGAGTTTCTTGTGAAGCCGATCCCTTACAAATGTCTACCGCCAAGCAGCTTTGGCGATGGTAAACACTTAGCAGGTGGGCCATGCTTGCTTTAAGACAAGGACTCCATGTCGGTCGCAATACACAGGGTCCAGTACAGGTAGTGGTATGATTAGGAGCCCTCATGAAAAAATATACAGTAGTATGAGGGAAAAATTGCAGAACAAGTTTAAAAGGTTTCTGTATTTAAAACTACACGGGGTAAACCCTTTTACACTTTAATGTACATATCCATCCCACTCTTTTCGTATTAGCAGGGGCGGCGCTAGACCATACGTGGACGTAGGCGACATCAGCTTTGCGAGCCCCCCCCCCCCCACATTTCCCACTCAAAAAGAAAATATTAAATTGAATGAGCTGAATTATACACTAATGTATTAGTAAGTTTTATTGCTAATCAAATTTAATGATGACAAAAATTGCATACCGGATTCCAGTTCTTTTGAGATTGGGATCGATCTATGTCCAAAAAATATGATTTTTTTATAATATTCATAGTGTTGCCAGACGGCTCTGCGACTCTAGATAAATACTACTCACGCGTATGGAAATAATTACGAATAACTAAACTTTTGACGAATTGTAAAACATGCGCGAAGCCGTCGGCGGTTGCCGACGTCGCCGACGCCTAACGTCGCCACTGCACTCTGGAAACAATTCTCATTAGGTTGGTAGGTACCTATCTTAGATAGGTGGGATTCCCCGCGATAGCGACGCAACGCCAGCAGATGTTGCTAGACTAAATAAAAATAATTTTGATATTTGTCAATAATAATATTTATCGTTTTATGACGAGTAAAATTGTTTCGTCACGTTCACGGCTAGGTAATGCATAAAACTCGAGGCGCGAGGCCGTAGGCGGTGGCCCACGACACCCACGGCCTAGGCCGCCTCTGCGTATTAGGTTATACAAACTAGAAGTTAGACGCGCAATGTTGTTGGTAACATACATCTTTCGTCTACTGAGAGGTATGGCGTACAATCCGTGAGTGCGGATGTATGTGCGTTTGTACGTACCTGATAATTACGTGTACACGCGGCGACGACCTAGGCTGCCCGTGATCTCGAGGGCAAGGAATAATCTCCTGAGGGAAGCTCCATTCACGAGAGCCCTTCCGACTATCAACATCTTATGTGTAGCTGAAGATGTTGATGTATTCAATATGACATTGACAAAATTCACACGGTCTTGCATTTTCGGGAACTTACCGAAAATCCTCAATAATCCAGAAACCAAATCAGTTTTATGTGTAAGTAGGTACTTTGGTAATATTCATGTAATCTCGTATTTAACTGATGGAATCCACACATCAATTTCACTGTATTTTTATAGACTAACATAAACCTCAGAGCTATAGTTTAATAAACGAGTCAGTATTGTATGAACTGTAGGCTAAAGGTATGAACAGCTGAGAAAAATAAGCTACATGTACCGTACAGTATCATAAGTAAACGAAAGGAACTACACTTAACTTATCCAAGATAATAAGTAGGTTTATAATAATGTTCATAATTATAATATTAATTTTAGCACCAACCATCAAACTTGGCTAAAAACCATTTCGCAATCATTTGTGTTGAGATACCTAGCATGAACTTTTATAAGAAAATCCTAGAAAAGTTTTGCTCTTAGAAGTATAGTAAAATAGTATTTTAGAGTAGAAATGTTTCTACATTCTATGCTAAAATGACATTTTACTTCAATCTTACGTACAGTCAACCCCAAAAGTCGTTGCCACATAACACAAATTTACAAAAATCCTATACACCTTAAAGATTAAAAGTCGGTGATCAGCTATGGCCACATTATTCAGTGAACATGGTAAGGTTACAAATATCGGTGAACATCATCGGAACATAAATTGATCGGAATCATCGGAAAAAAACTGTCAAACTTCAAACAGCCGTATCTCGGAAACTAGACGTTCTAGGCTAGCAGTGTCTTTTAATATGGTTGGTTCATTTTATAGCACCACACATTCTATCATGCCTATTATAACTCTCAGCTAGATTTACATTACATAAAATGGATTTACTGTCGGACGTACTTTTTCTGATGGACACTGCTAGTAAATCAAATTTTATTTATAGTTTAATGAGATAGATTTACTACCGAATATTTTCAAGTGAGGGTGGATGAAACTCGGCTGGTAGGTCTTATAATTTGTATGAATTCGATAAATATGTAGATACCTACTTCCATATTTCATTTGTAGGTAAATATTCTGAATAATAATGAGTTAGCGGCGTTTTTCTGATTCCAGGACATTTTTAACCTAAATATTGTGAATGTTTTGAATACAAAAACATTGAATTTCAAATCTATGGGCGGGCAACCTATTTAAATATTTTAAACTAGCTGAACGCGCTTGCTGCTTCGTCAGCGGCATGCAGCGATTTTTTCTTCGACTTGATTTACAAATATTATATTTCGTACTAAGAACACCAGCGCTTAGAAGAGCTGGTTGGCACGACGATTTGGACGTCTTCCTGAGAGATTGACAGGATTTTTCTCTGGATAGTGATAAGTGGAAGAAAGAGGGGGAGGCCTGCGCCCAGCAGTGTGACAGCACGGGATAGTAAAAAAAGTATATAACTGAAACCACTTTTTTATCAGAATATAATATTGCCTTTAAGTACTCAGGGATAGTCTAGCTTCCTATGATTGAAATAATTTCAAAACCAGAAGAAGTAATTAGTTTCTAATAATAGTAATGATCATACACGTTCTATATATTTGCGTTTTGTAAAAGATCGTTTTACTAGTATTTTTCAAACTTTCTCGATCCTTGTACATAATTACGATGACGACCTCCGTAGCGCAGTGGGTGAACAGCCGGCTGAGACGCAGGAGGTAGTGGGTTCGATTCCCGCCGCGGAACAAATGTTTGCATGATCTACAGATATTTGTTCCGGGTCTGGTTGTTTTTCTATATATTATAAATATGTATTTACAAAAAAAAAGTATATAAGTATTCTATCAGTTATCTGGTTCCCATAGTACAAGCTCTGCTTCGTTTGGGGCTAGATAGCGCTGTGTGAAATGTCCAGCAATATTTATTTATTATTTATTTATTTTACTGATTAAAACGGGTATTTATCGCGTATGATGCGATGCGAGTGAGCTGGCCCATGTTCAGGAGGTTCTAAAATACAACGGATATGTAAGTAGACGGTCGTCTCAATGCGTAGATACGGTTAGTGTAGTGTGTCGTAATATGCACGAGGGCATTTCTAATTCTGAAGACCAAGTGAGGGTAGTTGCTGCAGCTGCCATCACTTCTCGACGGTAGCTCCAAGTACTCCAGTCCGCGGCTGTTGCAACACAGTCGAAACGTCGGGATAACAAATAAAAAAGGTACATACGCGATAAATACCAGTTTTAATCAGTAATTATCTCTTTTACTGATAAGGCCACCCATTGTACCAATCTATACTAATTCATCGAGCGAAGCGAGATCTCCATATCAACTTGGACGAGGAATTCATAACTTATTTTGATTGAGACTAAACGACTAATTCCATCTATTTCGACCTCAGAATAGATAAAACACAAAACAGGTGTTTTATCTATTCTGTGATTTCGACGTACACGACATTATTTCTAAATAGACGTCCATTAGTTGTCATTTAGGTCACACAGGGGACACGTCGCCAGCTTAAAACTGTCTGGGCTGGTGTTGACAGTTCAATTAACGAGTTTGCTTCTATGTTGTATTTATTGTGACTTGTCAGGGAAGGATCGATTATTGAAGGTCAGGGAAGGAAATTCCCAGCAGGTCTATTAGTAAGTCTACATGGTAAAACTACTGGGAACGGCCCATCTTTTCCTACAAAAATGTAAAAGCAGCGTATTTAGTGATCTCCTCACGGCACGCCTGTATCGTGGATACCTAGTTACGATAAACTAATTTTGAACTTTACTTTCTCTTTCCTAACAGCTTGTTGCTAAAAATAAAATATGTGTTCCCGGTGTCCATTGTTTTATTCTTTTCACAACCAGACTGTGGGCTGTTCCATTTTTTAAATAGAAATAATGAGTTGTCATGGAGATTGTATTTAATTTTAGCATATTATGAGTTTAATCAGCCTCATGCTATTTTCAAATTAACTTACCATAAATGAGATTTACGACCCTAGGGCCATATATACTCCGTAATTGTTTAAAATTGCCTACTTACAGAGCATGAGTGATGAAAAAGAATTTGCATTCATTCTTTCATGACTGGTAACCGACTCCCATTCTCCCTCGTTTCCACACATAATAACTTGTATTCTCCTGAATGCGCCGTCATATATCCAAATTATCATCTATAAGATCAACGTTCTCAAATTTCATACATAACCCTCATCCAATCATAAAGGTACATAATGCGCACACACGCACACACAACCCACTCTGAAACACGCACGCCCACACAAATACATACACCTGTACACAAACACATACACACAAGCAAGCTAATAAAATAGATAATTAATCAGATAGATAGATAATTCCTTTATTGTACACTATTAAATATAAACATATAAAAGAAAATACACTTTTAAATCATCAACGCTGGCGCGATGACCTAGATGTCTTCAACAGTGATTGGGTAGAGTTGACCAGGGATCGAGAGGGGTGGAAAGAATTGGGGGAGACCTTTGCCCAGCAGTGGGACAGTACAGGTTAGGAAAAAAAAAAATCATAGGTACAATGGGCGGCCTTATCGCTAAAAGCGATCTCTTCCAGGCAACCTTTAGGTTGTCAGTTAGGTTCGAAACTGTAATATTGTTATTTTGTTATAACTAAGTCAAATAGTTAAACACAGTATATATTTTCATGTTTCCACCATCTTTGTTTCTTTCTTCAATGGTATTCATACCATTAGTGTAACACAATGTCCGCTTCATAGACAAGCCTTTGTTGTACATACTCGCAGAGTGGGGGCCTGGTGACCTGTAATACACGTTCCTATGAACCTACTTCAGGCACCAGTCTCTCACAATGTGACGTTGACACCATACAACAAGTTTGTAAATTAGACTTAAGAAACGACTTGTGAGAGAAAATAAATGAATATATTAGTATTATATTTAAGAGTAAAATATAATACACATGCTTAAAGTCTGCTTCACTTGGTTCCACATGTAAGATATAATATTTGTATTCAAGTGTTTTGCGAATTCTCGCGCTATCTTTGGAAAATTCCGTTGCATTAATCGGATGGCTTCTGCTACAATTATTTATTGGAATTAAGTTAAGCCTCTCGATATCTACAATCTTTACAGTTTCATAAGTTATTTGTTGATTATGGAATATTATAATGAAACCAATATTTCATTAGTTTTTTGTGACATGTGATATTTTTCACGACCGATTTGATAAACAAAAATCAATAAAAAACTAGCTGACCAATCCCGGCTTCGCTTGGAGTTTAAAATAAAGTATAGCATAAATGGTCTTCATTCAATCCCATAGAAAAATGCACTTTCAGTTTTACTCGAATTTTAAAATTTTCCAGGTAACTCTTCCATTTTTTCCCCACATAAAACTTCTATTATTAATAAATCCATAATATATCACACACCAAATAAATTAAATTAAAAATAATATAAAAGTACAATAAATAACAAATTAAGATTGAAATTGAAATATTAAATTAAATTAAAATACGTCATTATTGTTCATCTTTGTAACATCAGTTTTACAAAAGGGATTTTCCCAGTCATATTTAAAAAAGCCTTTGTTTCGCCCATATATAAATCTGGTGACAAGAGTAATCCATCCAACTATCGTCCAATTTCACTATTGACTGTAATGTCTAAAATTTTAGAAAAAATCTGTAACAAAAGACTGCTGTCTTTCCTTGAAAAAAACAATATGCTCGCCAGTAATCAGTATGGCTTTAGAGCTCGTAAGTCTACTGATGATGCTGTGCTGCAACTTACATCACTTATTACAGAATACTTGGACGCAGGAGAGAAATGTATCGGCGTATTTTTGGATCTCCAAAAAGCGTTTGATACCGTTTCTATTCCCATCCTATTAGCACGTCTGGAAAATACCGGTGTAAGAGGTGTAGTTCATGACTGGTTTACAGACTATCTGACAAATCGTTTTCAGCAAGTCAGAGTCGATGATCACATGAGTGACGGTGCAGTTTGCAACTACGGGGTACCTCAAGGTAGCACGCTTGGACCTACTTTGTTCTTAGTTTATATCAATGAGTTGTGCAAGAGCAATAGTTCACAGGCCGATATCATCATGTTTGCAGACGACACTGTTCTTTTGTTTCATGACATTTCCTGGTCTATCGTAAGAAGCCACGTTGAAACCGGTCTTGCTAAAGTAACTACGTGGCTTGAAATCAACTTACTTTCATTAAACACAACTAAAACTAAGTACTTGTGTTTTAGAAAGACCAACTCGGATAGACCCCCCATTGACTTTAAAATCGTAGTTCACACGTTTCCCTGTAATAGGTTACCGCAAAATGCTTCTACATGTAATTGCGATCTTCTTGCATGTGTTGATTCTATCAAGTACCTTGGAGTGATGATCGACGACAAACTCTCTTGGGGTGCGCACACGGAAATGGTTTCAAATCGCGTCAGAAAACTAATTTACATCTTCAAACAGCTTCGGTCTGTCGCGGACCACAAGCTACTGATGCAAACATACAAAGCACTCGCAGAGTGTATTCTAGGCTATTGTATATGTTCTTGGGGTGGAGCTGCCATGTCTCATATGATAAAAGTGGAACGGGCACAGCGAGCTCTACTTAAAGTCGCTATGTCACTCCCTTATAGGCACCCGACCACTGACCTTTACAAGCTCTGCACTGTTCTGTCCGTCAGAAAATTATATGTTTCACAGTGTATAAGAAGATACCATAGGGATTCCGTCCCATGGCTTCCTAATTTTAGTAAGAGAAGAAACAAATGTCCTATTCCGAGACTTCAAAGCTCTTTCGCACGTAGACACTACTACTTCACTGCACCCCTTCTTTATAATCTAATGTATAACCATAACAACATGATTAGAGAACTTAGCTCTTATACTCTTAAAACAAAAATCGTCAAATGGTTAAACAATTTTGATTACGATGGTGTGGAAAAGTTTTTCGTCAAAGTTATCTGAAATACCAACAACATACACATACGAGTACATAGTTTTTACCTACCTTGTACATAATTGTCATTTATGTTACTATATTGTTGTCTTCTACCTCTACTATGTTTCTGCAATTAGCTATATAACTTACCGTGTTAGTGGCTAAGTTGTGCAAATATGTATGTTTCTTTCAATTATTATTATACTTTGTTATATTTAGTTTACGTAGTCATAAATTAAAACTACTTTAGTCTTGTTTACACCTTCTTACATTATAAACCTATGTTTAGTCCCTAAGCTCAATCAACCAAGCGTTATTTTTGCTTTACATACAATTGTATCTTTTAAAAAAAAAATTATGTGACAGCATTGTATCGGGGATGAAGCTGTTTTCTGTAATACAGTTTTTTAAACTAAAACAGAAGACAGAGAACTCTCTCTTCTTTGTTCCCATGTTTTATTTATAATAAAAAGATTTGATTTGATTTGATTGATTTGATTTGATTAAAAAAATAAAATAAAGATAATTAGACATCGATGTATGCACACGCTGGAGCAACATACTGGACGAAGTGTGCCCATACACATAACGCCCTGCCTCAGTTTGTAGGATGGTGTTGTGGCTGGCCAGCGTCCTGCTCATCAGAAATGTTGTTTTCTTCCGAATTATGGCGTGAAAACCATCAGTTCGATTCTAAGCAAACATCTGTGAGGCACTACAAAAAAGGGGGAGTCCCCTGTCAACTCAGATCAACATCATCTATTACATACGAACATTTTTTTTAAAGCCAATTTTGCCCAGCCTTTCTTAAGAGACGCTTAGCAAAGAACACCATTTATTTTTTATTTATATAGTTATAAATAATCGAGCCCCAATTAAACCGAATTTAATTATTGGAATTGGCTATCAGATCAAAGTTACGAAGTTTTTCTTCAATGTTTGTCCAAAGCAATTTATTGCGGCCACCTTTATGATTGAAATCAATATTTATTAATTGGTATCCACTTGTAGTTCATTTGCCACATACCAAGATAGACGGTATATCTACATATTATAATATGTATATACCACAATGTGGTATACCACATTATGACACAATGACAGTTACAATATCATCTAAAAAACATATATCAAGAAGAGTCCAGAGCGACCGAACTTCGTTTTTTTTTAACTGGATTGCTCTTAGTTTGACCACAATCTCACCTGACGGTAAGCGATGATGTGGTCTAAGCACGAAAATCTAGAAGAACCTATTCACTCTTACCATAAAGAGACCCGGATTGTATTCTTTAGGAAAAACAGACGACGGCAAAGTGTTCCATACTTTAGCTGTACGAGTACGCATCAAGAACGTAGAACCAAAACGGTGTGTACAAATGGGTGGTATATCAACTAAGTACGGATGGTACTGAGCCGTTTGCCTGCTTGCCCTTTGATGGAAGGAATATGGCGGGATCAGATCGTATATCTTGTGCAGCCTGCACCCAAAGTTCGGAAAAAAATATTTTATCCTATTTCTATGGCCACTTTCCAGGTTTAATTAATGATTAGATTTTTAGATTATGTTTGTTTGCTCCTATTTAATTTCGTCTGGTAGCTACCTCATCATTCTTTACGCGTAATAGTTGATTTAAAAATCGTATGTTTACCAACATAAGTAGGTGTCGCTACGAGTATAGTAGGTAAAGTAATGAATTGGTCATGATTCGATCGCGAATGTTGACAAACTCACTTATGGCTCTCCGTGCAGAGCTGATTACAGCGTCTGTGTATAATGGCCTCATCCTCAACTTTACTGTATAAATATTTTATGAGACTATTTAGCCTGACAATAATATTTGAATATACTCAAATACTACGATCGCTTCTAGAACCGAGAAAACGGGTGCTTAGGATATATACTGTTATGTTTTATTTGCTCTTTCAGAGACTTTTTTTAAAATCATGATCCGTTTTATCTGTGTTTCGACCGACAATGTTTCGGTTCGATTCGTGAACCTTCATCAGGGTGACTTTTTCAAAAACTGTAGGCATACAGTAACCCGCTACGCTCTAAGAACTCCGATACTGAAATAATCCAGCTTCTTAATTATTTTTCAAAAGATTTCAGCTCTAAATAAAAAAGCCTAGCGGTTCGCTCCTCACCGAGATCTCGCTAGTCTCCCATAAAAACAAAAAAATATTATTTGTGTAATAATCTCTTACTATCAAAATAGTGCCACGAAATAAATAACCAACTAACTTGACCTACCGTTTCAAATTACAGGTAACGGGAGTTCATGTAATTTGGTTAATCTTTTTTGGGGGAAAATTGCAGTTATTCTGGATTTCAGACTTTTCCCTATATTTGTGTCACTAAATACACGCATACCAAATTTCACCACCGTGGGGTCACGTCCAAGGGCGGATCCAGAGGGGGGTCATGGGGGTCATGACCTCCCCCTGGGCTGGGTCCAGGACCTAGGTGAACCACTAATTTAAATTGTTAAACATAACACATGACATTGACCACGACTATGTGACCCCCCCTGGCACCAAAGCTGGATCCGCTCTTGGTCACGTCACTGGTGTACCCTATGAATTATGTCAAAGTTCAGTTTTTATTATGGTTAATAACATAATAGCTACAAAGTTTAAACTAAAAATAAAAACGGGGTCAAAATGTACTCATAACGACCTTTTATTAGACGTGCCATTTAACCATATAGTCCCATTTTGTTTTTTTTACCCCTCTTGAACCCCAATATCACAATAACCCCCCCACCCCCCACATTTTTAGCTCATTTAGTCACACCAAAATTGTGCCATCCCTGCCTACCTGTATACCAAATTTCACGATGATCGGATAAACGCTTCGAAAGTTATCCTCGCACAAACAAACATACATAAATACAACACCGATTTGCCCAAGTTGATTTAGAGATCTCGCTTCGCTCGATCAATAAAAGATAGATAGAAATTTTTTATTTGTTACGGTACATTAGGGATATAAAGCGAGACACGAACACAGTAAAACATAGAAGGTAGGCACTTAAAGAGAAAGTATAAACATATAATATAAAAAAAAACTCATTTCACGGCACTAAAGCTATGAATTTAGGTCTACAAAACAACATTTCGGTTTGATGTCTGTCTGTAGTTAATTTCTTGCCAAACAATGGTAGGTAAATAAGTGTGAGCACTATTTTTAGAAGCACTCGTACCAAAATTAACTCACTGATGGATAGTGAATTTGTGAGGCATCAATCGCGGGCAAGAATTGATTGCCTGCCTACAATGTATGTACCTATTTTTTAGCTACTGTCGACCTCCGCGGCTTGGTGGCTGAATCGACGCGAGATTTTATTTTTTTGCGCAAGCAATAATAGTGAAGCGATTGGTTTAGTAGAATTGGGCCCATGTTCAAAATGATTCCAGTTTTAAAATTTCAGAAACTTGAAACAAGGTGAAAGTTTTGACGCGATTAAATTTTTGAAAGTCTGGAGTGCTGTGAAATCCATGGCGTATAATTACCGTGCGGTATATTGGTAGGTATATATATGTTTAAACGCTGATTTTATTCCTTCGTAAGAAAAATACATCAGATCTTTTATCTTCTCGGATCATATGTCGTTTCGACCAGACGTCCAGAAATAATTTTAAAAAAGCGACGGGCCCTGGTCCGTCATGGACCCAGGGTGTCGATCCTCGCTCCCAAATGGCTTAACGTAACTTCTGTCGAAACTTATTATTTGCGCCATATTTGTTTTTGTAGTTACAAATACCGTTGCAAACGATCTATAGATAGCTCAACTGCTCAATCAGTGTTTCAAGTCAAATAAAATCAGTGTTTGCTCCTGGAGCAAAATTATCCGCTGAGTTGAAATTACCAATTAGTGACGCCGCAACGCACACATTTTATTAGGTTACCTTTTATTAGTTAAGTTTATTTTTATATTTTTTGTCTGTTTAGTGCTTTCTTTGTATATGTATAAATTCTTTTTGTAATAGTATGTATGTGTGTGTTCGATGTTGCAAATAAACTCTATATCAATATCAATCAACTGCTCCAGATCTCTATCAGGCGGAAGTGTCCCCAAGACACTGACTGCATTGCCCCGCTGTTTCAATGCAGTTGAGCTATCTATAGATCGTCTTTAGATGATTCTGTTTCTTCTGTATTTTAGTCTTGTAAATAATTGTACATTCTTTCTGTTATTAAATCCATTTTGCCGCACTTCTGTTACAAATAATAATAAATCTACGAATAAATATTGAAAAGCTCGATACTCATCACCAATGAATAATAAATCTACGAATAAATATTGAAAAGCTTGATACTTATCACCAATGAAAAATAAATCTACGAATAAATATTAAAAAGCTCGATACTCATCGCCAATGAATAATAAATCTACGAATAAATATTGAAAAGCTTGATACTTATCACCAATGAATAATAAATCTACGAATACATATTGAAAAGCTCGATACTCATCACCAATGAATAATAAATCTACGAATACATATTGAAAAGCTCGATACTCATCACCAATGAATAATAAATCTACGAATAAATATTGAAAAGCTCGATACTCATCACCAATGAATAATAAATCTACGAATAAATATTGAAAAGCTCGATACTCATCACCAATGAATAATAAATCTACGAATACATATTGAAAAGCTCGATACTCATCACCAATGAATCATCCTAATTTGCATTATCGGTCACTAGAGTAACCATTAAACACTGTAAATTAAAAGAGAACCTTGTGTGAAGTTTGTTTCAATCGCTTTCTGTGCTGATCTAGGATCTTTCATCATTAGCCGGTGAGCGTATTTCTAAGATTCTACAAAGAAAACAGTTAAAACTGTGTTTTGATCTTAGCAGGATAGGAACCACGTAAATTAGGTTATTTACGACAGGAAGGTCCCTGCTTTGTGTTTAGCAAATCTCTTGAGCAGACTCATAAATAGATAGATAGATAATTTCTTTATTGCACACCATTTAAATACAAACATTTATAAGAAAATACACTTAAATAATAGGTACAATGGGCGACCTTATCGCTAAAAGCGATCTCTTCCAGGCAACCTTTGGATGGACAGGATCTATGTGAACAAAATAAAGACGGCGGCGTAAATCCGATATAGTACACATATATTTAGTAAAAATATAGATAATATAAAATAAAATGCATAATTATAATGTATAATATAATCATAAAATTACATAAATATTAATATTATAATACATAAAATATATATTGTCATACTTACATATATAAATTATAAAAATGTAATAATTAATAAGTGGCCTAGTGAGCGATGGATGAGAGATAGTGTTGTCTGACCAAGTTTTTAAAGATAGGGAGAGATTTAGCGTGACGAATTGAGACAGGTAGGGCATTTCAGAGCCTGGTAGCCTGCAAAGTAAAAGAGGAACTATAAAATACTGAGGTATGATGGGGAGTTTTTAATTGAAGGGTTTCAGAGGAGCGTAAGGGTCGAGAGTTGGAAAGGTGAAGAAAGTCAAAGCGTTCTTTGAGGTAGGACGGAGTAGAAGGGATGAAAAGGATGCTGTAAAGGAGGGAAAGGATGTGCGCATTCCGGCGAAGGCGGATAGGTAACCACTTAAGTCTGTGGCGATACTCTGAAATGTGATCGTACTTGCGCAAGCCAAATATGAATCTAATAGAGAAATTCTGGAGACGCTCAAGCTTGTTGAGTTGATATTCAGTTAAATAGTGAAGTCTCATAACATCAACTCATGACAGCGCATACATTTTCTGTATCCAAAACTACGTGAACTTATCATAGTTTCTCCGAGCTTGGCATGAATACATAATTCATAAATTTTTTCATTAATAGAATATCATATTGTTATTGCCTTAACTATTCGCATACCGTATTGGTTATATAAGTGGAACCTGATATAATTATAATTAACCCACCGAACTTCGTATCGCCTTGACATGCATATGACGCGGGCTGCCAATGTATGCCACCGGTAGAATTGTAAATCGATCAACATTAGTTGCATCTATGTATGAGAAAATGAATTTTAGTCATAATTTTTTTACCGTGAATTTTTTGAATACTTTAATAGTTATTCTGCTATTCGTGGCGGAGACAAATCCAACAAATGAGATCATAAAAATCGGTCCCGCCGTCCTTAAGTTATCAATGGTGTCACTAACCCGACTTTCTTTTATATATATTGATCTAGATTAGATAACAAGAATACTGTACTCCCTTTTTCTGAAAATACATAATTCATTAATTCCTACTCGTAGTGAGTATTTTTTATGACTGGTGCTACAGCACCCAGACCCGGAATAAATATTTGCAAATCACTTTATTCGAACGATGCCTAATCGTATTTAGTGCCTAAATATTTTTATCTAATCATACAAATACGTCAAATTTAAACATGTTTAATTATGTTCAGGATCGTTATGTAGGCCAGCTTAGCCATGTCAGTTTATAAAAACGTGAGGAAAATCAATTATTACTAACACGAACAACGAAACAGGAGAATACCTTGATTTGCGAGTTTTGATAATACAGAAGAAGTTTTGATGATAGAAGTTTTATAATCAGTGGTCACAGCCATGATTCAACCATGCATCGGTTAGATTAGCGTTTGAGGAGAAGACGTATACCCAGCAGTTGCCTATCACCTAAGCTGGCAATGATGATGTTGGTGATGACCATGATGAATGTCTCTATACTCTAAGATTCGATTTAATTAGGATTGTCAACAATTTCTAAAAGGTACTTCATATAAATCTAATTATACACTATCTTCATTATTCTGCTTTGCTGAAAATAAACAGTTTTTTTTCTGTTTTATAAGTTTGACTATGTATTTGTTTTGTTGCAGTGAGGCTTGCCTACAGCCAAACCATGAGCGAAAGTGGCTCAGTGGTCCTTCACATGACAAACATTACACGACTGACAGCGCGGGCCATACAAGCCGCGGGGTACCACTTACACAAAGTCGAGCATCTGTGAGTACTGGCTTAGCAACCATTTAATATAAATAGTATTTCATTTTTATAGTAATAACACACACTTACGGAAAATTCTAAAATTTTATAAAACCATCTCAAAAACTTTTAAGCCGGACGGGACTTGAACACGCAACAAAAAATAATCTTTCTGATTATGACCCTGACCTGACAAGACCCTGTAGCATAATTGGCAGTGCATCCTCGTATCAAGAGGAAGGTTGCGGGATTCAAGTCCCGTACGGCTTGAAAGTTTTTGCGATTGTTTTAAAAATCATTTATTAGATAGGCAACTGGAGCATGTGTAGCTGCAACTACTATTCGGTCATGGCAACCTGTCGAAAATAAACGTCACCCGACTGACAGCGCGGACACCTGCACTGGCGAGCATCTGTTAGTATTGCCAATTCGAAGCCTTTATCTGATCATTCTGAAATTTGGTATATAGGTAGATGACACAATTTTGTTGTGACTAAATGAGCTAAAATGTGGGGGGGGGGGGGGGGGTGTTGAGATATTGGGATTCAAGAAGGGTAACAAAAAATCAAAATAAGACTATCCTGCCAAGTGGCACGTTTAATAAAAGGTCTTTGTGAGTACATTTTGTGCTGAAATTTGGTATGCGTATATTTTTAGTGACACAAATATAGGGAAAAGTCTAAAATCCAGAATAACTGCAATTTCTACCCCAAAAAAATATAACCCATAAACATGAACTCCCGTTACCTGTAATTTGAATGAAACTGTAGGTCAATTAGTTGGTTATGCATTTCGGGGCACTATTTTGATAGTCAAAGAATACAAATAATATTTTTTTGTTTTTATGGGAGACTCGCGATACGGGGCGAACCACTAGTTTTATTTTCAACTCGACAGAAAATATTATTCTATTGTAGGTATAATATCTTTGTCTAGTCTTGTTAAACCAGTAGAAAGGGAACCACTAGCTGGATTAGCGTGGCATTGTAAGGCCGAGTTTTTGTACACACCAGTAATTATCTACAATAATATAATAGCAAACAGTTAAAATAAAGGCCACGACGTGATGTCTCATCAGTACAAAAAGAACTTTGAAATACCTATTACTTAACCATCTGTAAGATGGTTGCCGGTACTTAATTAGGTAGGTACATATATTATTGTAAGTTCAAGTTGTCAACACAGCCAATAAACTATCTGGGAGAAACTTTGATTGTTTTATATCTTTCCAGATCAGTAATGGACGCGCCGAAGTTGGTGCATGTGGCAGTAGAAGATCTGACTAGGATGCCTAATCTCAAATCATTGTACGTAACGTATAAAGCATTAATAGACAATCCATATTGGCTGGGGCCAACACAGCCCAGGGGCCACACATATCCGGGGGGGGGGGGGAGCAAACCAGGGCACCTGCCCCGGGTGGCAATTGTTCCACTCCCTGCCCGTGGTCCACCAACATATGTAGTTCACCTGGCTGTTCATACGCTGGATAAGAGGGGGCGCCACATCAAGTCTGCTTGCCCCGGTTAGGAAATATTCTAGAAATTTCCATATTTATCGATGTGTTTGTCTAACAGACAAGCAGTTTCTTCCTTACCTCAGGTGTTTTATTTTCCAAACTCTTTTGGAAGCACAGCCATATTAAAATAAGATATTCTGAGTACTGGCGCTATTCTGGGGATATCTTTACAGTTGGTCAACATATTTTTCTCTTAATTTATAAATAAGCCCACGGGTTTATTTATAAAGCTACTTATTTTTGTTTCAGTTTTATAACACAAGCACCGTTACTGCACCGCATCGCACCGCTGCCGGCGCTGCCCGAGCTTCGCACATTGTACGTATGTATGTCACTTTGTGTTCATATTATAAGGTTTTATCCCTTTTGACCGCCATGGCAACTGAGTTTCACAACCAGTTGCCATTGAGGATTTTATACTCTTTGTCGGCAACTAGTTGCCGTGGGTAATTATTTTTTCTTATTAGGCAACTCAGTTGCCCATAAGGAATATATTTTCTGCTATAGCAACTAAGCTTCGAAATGCGATGCGATTAAGGAGTTTTTATTCGTTGTTAGCAACCATAGAAATCAATTAATCAATACATGACCTATTTTTATACAAAGGTTTAAAATAACGTATTCAAAGATGTATCATACAAATAATAGTATCAAAGGATGGCATAAAACATAAATAAATATATTAGGCAAAACTATCCAACATTGTTAAAATTGATGGATTTCTCAGCGACGGAAGCTAGTATTTATTATATAAGAAAAGTAACTAACGATACGAATTCTTTTTAAAAATAAATAAATATTGCAGTAAGTGAATTGATAGAAATAGAAATTTCATTATTCATTAGCTTTTGTAATAACATTTTAGTTAAAAGAGTTGAAAATGTTAATTTAGTTGTGTTTTAGTTACATATCAAAAGAAAAAAGTTTTATATAATTTGAACTAATGGGTATGTTTTACAAAACAATTTTTGTTTTAATAACTATTTAATGGTTTATGCCATAGGTTATACATACTGAAATGTATAAAACTCTCAATGGGCAATTTTTAAATTGGGGTGATAAAGCCAACAAGGTAAGACCATACAACTACCTACATATTTAGTTAAAATTTGTAGGCTTCAATTAGTTGCGCGGAAGGAAAATATATTCCTCCATTGCATCTGAATATTTTTAGAACGTCCTTGCTGGCAACCGAGTTGGTAAAAATACTCCCCCATGGCAACTACATAGTTGCCAACAAAGAGTATAAAATCCTCAATGGCAACTGGTTGTGAAACTCAGTTACCATGGTGGCCAAAAGGGTATTTATTATCTAGGCAGGTATGTATAATTAGTTAATTAAGGGCGACTTGTACAACGATTTAGTTTAGTGACACTAAACATATTTAGTGGCTAAATATGATTTTGTCAAATCATACAAATAAGTCAAATTTAAACAAGTTTAGTTACTAAATACGTTTAGGGATCGTTGTGCAAGAGGGGGTAAGTCTTTCTATACACAAATCATGATTTCGATGTCCCTTAATCTATTACGAATTTTGAAAAAGGAGTAAACGTAAAATAAGTTTAAGTAGTCTTTTAAAAGTAACATGTTCGGTGAATATAAGAATATAAGGGTTGCCTAAAAAGCTTAAGTCGTATATAAAAAGGTCAGGTCGTTTAGTATTAACAGACGACCCAGTTTGGTTGGACAAACCGATGGCGACTTGACATCACAACCCGACCAGTAAAAATAATGAATGTAAAATTTACGCCAGCACTGACAGACAAGCAATCGATCGCAAATCATCAAATTTACTATAGGAAAATAGCTATATCTGTTGCTGTCCCTTTGCTAGTAGCACTATGTGAAATTTATTGTTTCTTGTCGCACTGCTCTTGCTAATTTTATATAATTAGTAACCTGACCAGCCTACATACAATGCAATATGGTTGTACATATCGTCGCATCGACCAAAACGCATCAACCAAACTGGGTCGTCTATCGATGCTTTAAGATAAGAGAGTATACCTAATTAATAAGGTCTAATCGGTAGATCATAGGAAATAAGATGTATGCTCAGAGAACACTATCTGAGTATTTGTCGCTAAATATATATGTATTTATTATTAATTATTTGTTTCTTACATAAGTCTAAGTATGTATCTATGAATTATTATGAGTAGTTATTATTTAGATTCATGTAGTTTTCATTTATGCAAGTTTTATATTTTTTTATTTTTATATAATTAGTATTAGTATGTATGTACATGTAGTATGTCAGGTACACCCCAGGTAATGTCTACACAGTCTACCATCCAAAGGTTGTCTGTTAGAGATCGCTAATTAGCGATAAGACCGCCAATTGTATCCATAGATTTACGTAGTTGTTTTTTTTATATGTATTTGTTTCGTGGTGTGCAATAAAGTATTATCTAATCTAATCTAATCTAATAAGTTACCTTCAATTCATAGCAATTATTCTACTGTTTCATCTCTGCTAATAGCAGAAAATCTTAACAGAAACTTCAGTGAAAACATCTCATAAACAAAATAATAACACGCATATCTGAAAATAACTGGACTAATTGTGTTTATTTCTCCAGCATCATTACAACATCAGGGTTACTGGAAGTACCGAATCTGAGTCAAGTGCACGACAGTAAGAAAGGAAATATGTCTTATTTACAGGCTATGTAAGTATTCTACCTTCAGATATAATAAATAATAATAAAGAAATATGGCTGGATATTTCACACAGCGCTATCTAGCCCCAAACTAAGCAGAGCTTGTACTATGGGAACCAGATAACTGATAGAATACATAAATAATTTTTTTTTGTAAATACATACCTATAATATATAGAAAAACATCTAGACCCGGAACTTTAAATCATACAAACATTTGTCCCGCGGTGGGAATCGAACCCGCTACCTCCTGCGTCTCAGCCGGCTATTCGACCACTGCGACACGGAGGTCGTCACGGAGATATAGATACTAGATATGCATTAGGTTACTAAGATTTATCAAATTATCCCAAAAATAGGTAAAAATTCGTCTAAAAAAACATCAAATTCCAAATTCAATGTACATTAAAATAACATGAATCTTTTTTGCAACGTTATTTGTATTTTGGTCCCGCAAACGAGTCTACACGACGCCTATGCGGCGTTTGAGGCATATGCGCACCGTCTGTCGCCGTCTCTGCTGTTTACAGTCCGTAGCGCAGCATCTACGGCGTAGGCTCAATTTCTACGCTTTATAGAGGCCACCCAATACTACGAGGCCTATGCTACGCCGTATCGGCACTGCACCCGTGTCTACAGAAGTAAGTAAGAAGTCTACAGAGGTAGGCGTCGTGTTTCTACACGACGCCTACTTCTACAGTGTAGGTGCGCCGTTGAAGCACCGTCTACGATACGTAGGCGCGGCATCTACGGCGTGACCATACTCTCTACGCGACATCTACACGACATCTTGATTTCACGAAAGAAGTCTGGGCCTGGGCGCTAGTGTCTATGCTTTAAAGATCGAAAGCATAAATTAAAACCTTATTTCCATCTGATAACCGTGAGTTTCTCAAACGGCCGCATGACTCTACACCGCATAATCACCTATACGCGGCGCTAGCGTCGCATAAACGCAACGTAATAATCAGCTGTATCAGCGCACTACCCAGCTGACAGCTGTGAATGCTTGCAAAGGGGCCTTAACCCTTAGATATTCTGTTTCAGAGATCTAGAAGGCAACCATATAAAGCGGATTCCGGCGCATGCGCTGCGTGTGCGGGCCGATCAAGTGTAAGTCACTAGGTACATACTCGCTATTTTATGTTTTTTCATTTATCTTCACAGCAACTTTGAAAAACTTATGTACTGTTATTTTTTAATCCATACTTTTTGTTTTCTCATCCTCCTCGCTGTTTGTTGGATTTTTTATCATCTTTCCTTGTTACATTACACTCTTTTTTTTATGATGTAACTAGGAATAATATAATATTTAAATACTTCATATTAGTTTATGAATAGTACATAGATCCCAAATACTTTGTTTTATATCATTGACGCAGAAATATATTTCATTTCAGATCACTCAATTACAATTATATTGAAGAAGTACCAGCGTTCGCATTCAAACATGCGCAAATATCTAAACTGTGAGTTGAAAATTAATTAATCCTAATTCTGTTAGCGTGAAACAAACTCATCTCTATAATTATTATTATGAAATAATTCAAAAACACTATCAAAAGGAACTATAGTATTAGTTATTTTTAATGAAATACATTATAGGTTTCTTAGGTAAAAGTAATCTAAAGAAGTATGGGCCCTGTCAGGGCGCAGCAGGGTAAACAAACGAGGCAAGCGCTAGAATAAACGCAATTATTATGAAACAAAATGTTAAATTTTCATCATCGTCGACCTGAAGCAGTCCACTGCTAGACGTAGGATCTCAAGGTGCGCATCTGAGCTCGATCCTCGGCTCTTCTTATCCAGTATCTACCACCGGCTCGTCGCACCATCTAGCAGACAAGCGGGCGATAATATTACTAGCGCCATCTGTTGTCGAGTAGCGGCAACATTTAACTTGAATAACAAAATGGTCTTTGAGGTTCCTAATTTTTTATACGCCAACCCAAATATCTCATAAAAAAATTTAATTGGGTTTTTGTTATTTCGTTTCAGGAGTTTCAGAGGTAACACGAAACTGAAACGTTTGGATGACAATGCATTCTCAGGAAATTTACTTTTAAGGCAATTGTAAGTATTTAATTTGTAATTTAATAGTTCTGAGATATTTTAATACAGTTTTTTCCGAGCCGCAAGGTTACTACTTGGATTGATGAGTTCTAGGTCAACTAGGCGCTTCTGTGAGAGCACGACATCAGAAAATCAAATCAAGTAACATAAAATACTAAAATTATAACTTCGTTCTAGTCTCATTAAGTTAAATGTCATAAACGGTATTCACTTATACAATACGTATGCGTTGACTGGACATGCGATTACATACATTAATTAAATCAAAATAATATTGTAGCAGAACAAGAAAATATATATCTAATCTCGTTAGAGTCAACTGTCCTTGGGGCTTAGCAAAAATCATTCGCTTCGAATCGATTCGTTTTCTATATAGGTTCGTTGTCGATACATCACGTGATATTTCCATAGCATGTGTCAATCCCATGCATTTTTGGACTTATATTTTTAGATTTTAAATGAATAGGTAATTAGTTATTCCTACGTCCAGTCACCAGTGTAGTTGATTATTTAATAGTATTTTTAACCCTCGACGCAAACGAGGGGGTGTTATAAGTTTGATGTCTTTTTTTAACTGGATAGATCTTCGTGTGACCACAATCTCATGATCAAAAATCATGGTAAGCGATGATGTGGTCTAAGATGAAGCACGAAGATCTAGGAGAAACCTATTCACTCTTACCTTATAGAGACCCGGATTGTATTCTTTAGGAAAAACAGACAACGTTAAAGTGTTACATGCCGTACAGCTAAATTAGCTGTACTCATCAAGAACGTAGAACCAAAACGGTGTGTGCGAATGTGTTCTATATTAACTAGGTACGGATGGTACTGAGCCGTGCGACTGCTTGTCCTTTGATGAAAAGGAGATGGCAGCATCAGATCGTATAGTTCCTGGGCATATTCCCCAAAATCTATTCTGTAAATGCCTGTCTGACTATGAGACCACCACTTGTATTTCGGCGTAGGTATCTTGTTGTTTGTTTTTAATTTAAGTGTGATGTACATTAAAGCTATCTCTGTCCCAAACGTGTTAGGCACGTAGTTCCCAAACGGATGAACGGATTTGGAAGCCGCTTCAAAGCTAGTTTATTTGGTGTTGTTCTTAGCTACAATGTCCAGTTTTACAGGTTTTCTTAGGGTCGATATTTTTTAAATTTTACCTATATATATGTATTTTTCAAACTTTCACGATCACTGTGCAAAATAACTGATTTAAACGGGTATTTATTTTTTATTTTTTGTCTGCGTGACGTGTCGACTATATTACAACACCTATATTGGCAGATATATGATTTAAAAAAACCTTGTAAATTATATTCTGTGTCAATAACCTCATTACAAGATTTAGTTAACTGCTAAATTTATATCTATTTTTAGAGATTTAAGTAGCACCGCTATTACCTCATTACCCACCAAAGGACTGGAGAAGTTGGAAACACTTCGGATAGAGAAGACGCCATCTTTGAAATACATCCCATCGATTTATGAATTTCAGGTAAATGATGTAGTTTAAGTACTTATTTATAAGATTTACGAATTTTAAGTAACTTAGTTTATTTACTTATCTATCTACTACTTAGTTTCCGCCAGCGACTTCGCACGCGTTGATCGTCAACAAAAAGTAGCTTATGTTTGAATCCAGGTCCATCCATGAATCCATCTATCAACACACCAAATTCCATCGACATCGGTTCAGCCATTATGACGTGATTGAGTAACAAACAAACACATAAACAAACATCCAAACTATCACATTTATAATATTAGTGTGATAAATAACCATTATTATACCTACTAGTCAGCAAAAAATTGATTTGATTAGAAATTTCACCTTCTGAAGATCTTTCTATCCGTCTTTATTCATTGATATCTCCCACCATCGTCTTTGGAAAGGGTCCAGATCGTCCCGTTAACGCTATTTGGGCTGAGCTCAAAGTATCCTTCCGTCTTCATGGTTTCATAATCCACTTATCGGAGTGAGGTAACAAACATAAAACAACCGAATTGAATACCTCCTTTTCTTAAAGTCTGTTAAAAAACAAATTAACAATTACCCGACTACGCAGGCAGGTAAAAACAAGGTCTATAATCCGTTACTGACTATAAACATTTTTTTCTTTTTTAGCATTTAGAAAGGGCATACCTTACCCATCATTTCCACTGCTGCGCCTTCAAGTATCCGGAACGGCACGATCCGATGAGACACAAGCTCTTTGAAGCGCAACTCGTGATTATGAAGCAGAGGTGTGACGCGGCCAGGATAAGGAAGCGATCACTCGCCCCTATCAGAGCTATAGATCCGGATTGGGAGAATACAGGGACTTCTAGGTAAGTAGACACCGTCTACTGTAAAAATGAACGCCCCTCTACTTCATTGCGTCAAAGCGAAATGTTCTTTATTTACTGTTATCACAAGGCTTATTTTGAACTGTCTTGATGTAGTGTTGACGCACAGTAATCATGTGGAGGGGTGTTAATTTTTAGATTGGACGATCTATTGTAATGACCACGCTAGAATTCGTTTTTTTGTTCTATATCTAAAATAATATTGCCAGAGCGTACGGTATTCACAAATATTGTGATAAAAAATTACCGGTATCGGTAAAAAACAAATCGGTAAAAAATAATTAGTTACTTGCTTTTACGACCCATAAATCAAAACCCCTACCAGTTTGTGTAATATTACATTGTACCAGCTGACCCGCCACGGCTTCGCACGCGTGGTTTGTCAATCAAAACATTACCCTTCTTCTGCGCAGTCGGGTTAAAATTAGCCTATGTCCCAATCCCAGTCATAATCTGTCTCTATACCAAATTTCATCGAAATCAGTCCAGCTGTTTGGTTGTGAAAAAACAGACATAGAGAGAGTTAGTTTCGAATTTATAATATTAGTATCCTTGTTTTAAATATCAGATCTCCAGACGAAGACATATCTGCCGCGACCACGAGCGAGGAATACGACAATAAGTTCTACATAGACGAGTACTTCGGAGACTCTGGCAGCTTCGAAGACGACGACCAGGGCGAGTTCCATGAGCCGGTGAACAGTACCCTGGGGGGTCAGATGTCTGCGCAGTGTGGGAATATTAGCATCAGGTGAGCGATTTACTCAAATATTTCTTTAAAATTCCTGAATTTTTTAATTTTATAGCACTTGAACTTAAATTGCTTTCTTTTCCAGTCGCCGAATAGTGAACTGCTCGCCTCTACCAGACGCTCTGAACCCCTGCGAAGACGTGATGGGCTGGTCGTGGCTGCGAGCGAGCGTTTGGTTCGTCATCTCTGCAGCCGTCGTCGGAAACATCGCCGTTCTCATGGTCCTACTGACCAACCACGCCGAGCTAACCGTGCCCAGGTTCCTAATGTGCCATCTAGCATTCTCAGACCTTTGCACTGGATTGTACCTATTCATGATTGCTGTAGTGGATCTGAGATCTTACGGAGAGTTCTTCAACTACGCTTATAACTGGCAGTATGGAGTCGGTTGCAAAATTGCTGGTTTTCTATCCGTGTTTTCGGGACAACTATCAGTTTTTACATTGACGATAGTTACGTTGGAGCGATGGTTCGCGATTACTTACGCTATATACTTGGAAAGACGAATCTCTCTATCGGCAGCAGCAAAAATAATGATCGGTGGATGGATCTTCTCAATACTCATGGCTGGACTGCCTCTGCTTGGAGTGTCCGACTACTCCTCTACGTCCATCTGTCTCCCGGTTGAGAGTAAGGATATTGGGGACGTTGCGTACCAAGGAGGGTTATTCATGACTAATGCTATAGCGTGGGTGACGATAGTCGTATGCTACGTCCAGATTTATAGATCTTTGGGAGGTGGTGGAGAGAGTTATGGGGGAAGAGGTGCCGCAGCAGCTGCTGAGCGAAAGATAGCAAACAAAATGGCTTTGCTTATTGGCACAGATTTGTTATGCTGGGCACCTGTGGCGTTCTTCGGGGTCACAGCATTAGCTGGAGTACCACTAGTAGACGTGAGCCACGGGAAAGTATTACTAGTGTTCTTTTACCCTCTGAACGCATGTGCCAACCCGTTCCTCTACGCTATCCTAACTAAACAGTATCGTAGAGATTTCATGACATTAGTAGCGAGAAGTGGACAGTGTAATTGGCTGGTAGAGAAATATAAGTTAGCCACAACCCCTCCTCAGACCGCGCAAACAAACCCGTCTGCTCGGGCTAGTGTACCGTTGGTAGATTATAAACGAAGTCAGTCACAAGTCAGTAAGGATTATACCAGTGATGGAGCTACGATATAAAGTTAGGTTAAGATGTTTCTGATATTAAAGGTTTATTTATTATTAATGTTCTGTGTTTATTTGTGTCCTTATCATAAAAGGTAACATTTTATATGCATCATGATCAATAAATACCAATTCTGAATACCATATTTCTACGATTAAAAGTGTATAAAATATCACAACATTTAAATACTAGGTGAAACACCAATACATCTCTTCAAAGCATGTAAAATAAATACAGCTAAAAATAATGCCATTTTTCTGTTGATGTTTTAACCTCGTTACAGTACTAATTAAACCAGCTATGCTTAATTGGCGCTGGCATTGCTACACACTTTTTTAAACGTTTGCTGTGCCAGTGTTCTCATTTATATTTTGATAGAATATTAGAATAGAATAGAATAGAATAATCATTTATTTCAGACAGTGTCTGTCCATACAAAATATCAACGATCACACAAATACAATTAAAACCAAAAAAACATACAAATCAATAATAATACAGTCAGTTAGATGAATATTAAAAAAGTAACATGTCACATTAAAATTAAATAAATCAGAATAGGAACATTAAATAAACAAATTAAATAAATTTAAATAAAAAAATTCATATAAAATTAAAATTAAAAGCATGTACCTATCAATTACCTGCGTGCTTTGTATTGCCCGTAATTATCCCCACCCAGTGCTTCTGAATAGGGCAATCAAAACGCGCAGCAATCATCTTCAGAATACTATTGGGACTACCGCGCAATCTATGAAAAAGAGACGCGATTTTTTTCCGCATGATCGCGTGAAAACCGTCGACGTGCGCGTTAGCGAGCATTCCCGACGCGCTGCAATGTCGCGGTAATCCCAACAGCATTCTGAAGGCGTTATTATACTGTACACGCAGGACGTTGTAGGCTCGTTGCGTGTACCGACTCCACAGGCTGCTCGAGTAAAAAGATTGGCAGTATGCTCTGAAAAGAGTTATCTTAACTTCATAGGTGCATCGAGCAAACCTCCGGGCCAGCATGTTGCTTCTCACCGCCAGCGCCCTGCGTTCTCGTTCCACGTCAAGATCGTCTTTCAGATCTTCAGTGACCACGTGTCCCAGATATCTAAAATTAGTCACTACCTTTAGGACCGCTCCACCTAGTACAACTGGCGGCACAGTGCTAGGTTTAACTTTTCCCGCTTTGAAAACGAGCAACTCGCTTTTCTTAGCGTTGTACCTAAGACCATGCTCCGATGCATACCGCTCACACGTACGAACAAGTATCCTCAAAGCGTTGATCGAGGGAGCCAGCAGCACCATATCATCAGCATAACTAATATTGTTGACACAGGTACCGTCAATGTAGCACCCGACATGCATGCTGCTGAGTTCCTCGATCAACTGATTTAAATACAGATTGAACAACGCAGGGGATGTTAGACCACCCTGTCTTACCCCACATTCGAGCTTATACTCGTCAGACAGAGTATTTACCCATCTCACTTGGTTGACCTGATGTTTATACCAAAATTTAAAAATTGAGATCACTTCAGCCGGTATGGCTGTTTCGCTGAGCTTTCCCCATAGCTTGTCATAAGCTACTAGGTCAAAAGCTTTTGACAGATCGAGGAAACAGGCATACACCGGCGTCTTTCTCTCCGTGTAATACCTGACGGTCTGCTTAAAGCTCAGAATAGCACTCTCTGTAGATAACCCCGCCCTAAATCCGAACTGAGCATCATGGAGGCGAAGGCATCCACCGAGGTGACTATTAAGCAAACCATCAAGTACTTTGGCTGTTGTTGTTGCAAGTGAGATGGGTCTGTAATTGGTCTTATCTGAAACATCCCCTGTTTTGTTTTTGAGGATGGGCACTACCACGGTTTGCATCAAACGCTTCGGCAAAAAGGAGTGACCAAGACACAGGTTAAAGAGTACTGCCAACACGCGAGGCAGGTGCATACCAGCATGCTTGAAGTGTTCAATGCTGAGACCGTCATGCCCCGGCGTCTTACCTCTCTGCATACCTTTAATCACCAAGGCAACATCTTTAGCTGAGAACCTTACCTCCCGGCCCGCTGACATATCGGTCTCACCATCACGCACCCCAGACTTTGATGGACCCAGAGGAGATCGTACTGTAAAGTGTTCTCTGAACGTATCAGCGATGGACTTGGGATCACTAATACCGCCGACGCTCACGGGCACACCAGACCTAGGATTCAGTTTGTTTGTGTTCTTCCAGAAGGCTTTAAAGTCCCGAGCTGAGTGGTTTGAGGCAAGAATATCCATTTTAATTTGTTCTTGCCTATCCTGACACCATTTCAACTTTGACTTAAAAGCCCTACGGCTATCACACATTTCTTTATAAAGGAGACCTTCTACTGGCTTACCGGCTGACACCCATTGATGAAACCTCGACCTTGCGTACCCGTGAACGTCCGCGACGTACTTATTCCATCCTGCAATGTATCCACCTCGTCTCAAACACCTGCGTCTCTTGTGTGACATTTTAGAAGCTTCTGATAAGATCGATACTACTTTGTTGTACATACTTTCCAATAAAAGGGCGTGGTCAGGATTAGAGCAGTGTTCATCAGTGCACGAGCTCAGTTCTGAAGGAAAATCGAGTTGTTCGAGATTTTCGTGACATAATTTATTATATAACTCGATCTGATCAACTCCCCTCTCTCCCCAAATCACTTGGTTGCCTGTTAAATTATAATTAACATCACACTTTACTGGTACTTTACAAATATTACACTCTACAAAGAGGGGTGAGTGGTCCGACCAATATACGTCATGTTGTACCCATACTTTAAGCACAGTATCTTCAGCCGATTTGGTAGTTAGACAATGGTCCAACCACCTCCTACAACCATGGGTGTCACGGGTGAAAGTATATGTGTCGGACTCAATACCCATTATCTTTATGTCTATGCATGACCAATTTTGTTCTCTACAAAAACTTAACATTTCTCTACAAAACATTTCATTTGGGTGAGCATTGAAGTCGCCCAAAATAAAAACAGTCTCACAATCGGCATTGTTCTCGATCACCGAGCTCACAGCTCCAAGGCACTCCGTGAAGACGGGCAGATTCTCAGTAGCGTTTACTGGCATGTATACACTAAAGATTAACACCGACGTGTTTTGAGTCATCACCTTAACTGCCGCGATACGCTCGTGGCCGCAACCCATCACTGACACAGTCTCAAACGCACTTTTCCGCCATAGAATGGCGACTCCGCCAAAAGGTCTCCCTACTAACAGGCCAGCCGAGGTGTTGACCGCACTTGTACCTGTGCTCCCGAAGTCATCATCCACTGTGCTCAGTAATGGTAGGTCATGTGGCAGCAGCCAGGTTTCCTGCAGCGCCAGAATGTCCGCCGACTTGCATAGGGTCTTTAACCCTTCCATTGAACGCTTCAGTGATTTGCAGTTGAAACTGACGAGTTTACATAGATTGGGTGTGCTATCCATAATGTTGTGGATTATGTTGCCCAGTCCCGCGATAATCACTCTGCCATTCTCTTAGATTGACAAACCGTCTGAAAGAGATACCGGTTGGCCACATTTTATCATCTAAGTATAAATCAATATTTTGTTTACTAACAAAAATCTTAAACGAGTTATAATCTTTCTGTTTTTTCATGTCAATTTTGAACATGGATACTGTTTCTTTAGTTTTATCATAAATGTAGTCAATTATGTCCAACTCCTTGACATCTTTATGAACATTCGACACAAACAACGGGACTTTGGTTACTGCTGCCTTAAATTTACACTTATTGTCCAAGTCGGCCTTTCCTTCATTTCCTACAAACCGGTTTCTTATACGTCTCCTTTGTACTTGAATCCACATTTCATTCGGTTGCGGTTTTATCCATTCCTCTCCATTTCCAGCTAATTCTGCGAAGGATAATTTTCTAGCAATGTTTGAGGTAACCATTTGTTTACTAGCGCCAACTGTTGAAGTTCCGTTCTCGTTTTTGCTGACTCCAGCACTTGCTGCGGTATCATACTTCGTACAATGCTCCGTTACGTTTAAGCGAGACGGCACGCACGAAGTACTCGACGCGTGCGAGTGTGACCGCGCTACGCTCCTCCGCAACGGCTCAGCTGTCTCAGTGACAGTCACCGGCGGCATCTGGTGGGAAACGGAGGTTGCGCGAGTCGCTTTCTTCGAGCTTATGACGCTATGGATGATCGGTGTAAACTGTTTAACAGATACATCGTCGATCGGTGATTGTTGTTGGTGATGTACCCGCTGACATTCTGCTGTAGGATCGTGGCTGATGCCGTTAAACGTCATATGCTCGGAAACGGATTCATTTCTGGGCGTTACCAATCCCATCGGCCCACTGTCAAGAAGGTACCCTCCTCGTTTAATATTTATCCTGCATTCTGTGTCAGCTAAGGATGAAGGCCGGTAATTTATCCATTTATGTTCCAACTGTTCAACTTGTTTCGTTGTAGCATACATTTCTTTAATATCCTGAACTTCAGATTTTAGTCGAACAATATCTTTCAGAAGCGCTGTGACGTCTACATGATCGAATGTTACGGGTGGCAGTTTATTTAAATCTCTTGCCACAAAGGTAGGCATCACCTCAGGATCAGTTTCCTTAACAACAGCAATGATGTCTTCGAGATCTCTCTGAATTTTACCATCTTTTCTTCTCGAGATGTTTCGTTTTTTTGTTTGGATTGTATCAAACAAGAGGGATTTAGCTCTTTCAACCTCGGCGATGGTAAAAGCCGATGCACATATTCTCACCATACTTTCAGAATCCATAGTGTCAACCTTATTTTGTATGTAGGCCAACATTTCACTAATAACAATGTTACAACTTGCACATTTCAATGTTTTCGAAACTACATTTGCGTTCAGCGACATCTTCGCGACAAAAAGGTCACTGACCCGCTCCGCACACGTTCGCCGTCAAGCGCAGACTGACTTGTTACCCTTGTTGAATATTACCCAGTAAATATTTAGTTATTTTATTTAATTTTTAAGTTTATTTTAAAGTGATTCCTAACTGATTGCTCAGTAGCTTAAATAAATCAGCTCTTACAACTGGACAAGCTTTTAAAAAAGCATTGTTTTTATATTAAAAGAAGATGAATAACATATAAAAACTGGATTTGTCCCTTGTGTTTCTGTACTTCTCAATTTATAACTCCAAAACCAACTGAGCATTTTCATCTAATCTTTTCAACATATCTGTATCGATATACTCAACCGTTAACTTATTATCCCCTTGTAAAACTTGCTTATCAATCAGTTCTTGCATAACCGTGTCATTTTTAACAGGACTTATGCAATAACCATCAAAATACCTGGAAAGCTTTACCTTAGTACTGCCAGGTGTATTATTAACGTTTTTTATTTTACATAAGTCACAAATACCATCTAAAGCTCTGCCTAGAGTCCAATCAGCATTGATGTAAACCGCTGCAGTGTCTTTTAAATCAGGGTCTATAGTTATTGATTCTATGTTCATCAAATCATCTTCTTTTGTGATGATTTTTACAGGTTTAGGGTCCATGTTATCAGGTTTCTTAATAGCAAAGTATAGCGTTTGGTGAGAGGTTGGGTTATGTTGCCGACGGCTTTTTGTTTGATTCTCATGAGTTGGATTTTAGCAGCCGTCTTCATTTTTGCTGATAAGAATAAGAATAGAATACGAATAAACTTATTTATTTACTTATAAAACAGTAGTATACATAATAAGTAATCTAAAAATAGTGTAACAAGCGTAAGTAAATCTACGAAACAATGAGGGTAGGTAAGTATACAGTTGAAGAACTTTACCTTCCGTGCTAGTTGACAACGGCAAGGTAAGGATTCTCGTTCCATGTACATACGACTCATTTTTGAATACAGTTTGATAGATAACAGTGGTATGGTACTGCAGGAGTACACAAATTGAAGCAGTTGTTAATGTAGTATACGGCAGAAAGGCAGACATATGTAAAAAAATTACAAAGATATAACAAAAATAAACACTATGTATGGTAAACAACACTAACATACTATACAGTGTTTAAAAAGTTTAACATTTTGATCATTGTAATGCCTTGCGTGTGTTTTCTGTAATCTGTAAAGAAAAAAGGAAGGTTGGATGAATGTTATTCCAAGCCAATTTTAGAAGAAGAGTGCGGTGGCTTAGATAGTAATTGCATAGTTATTAGGGAGAAGGATGCAGGTTTAAATCCTCTATGATTCGTAATTTTTGAGATGATATTAAATCTTATGATTTCCTGTGAGGTTTGGTTAACAATTTAAATAAATTGAGATCACAATAATGGTCTTTCTATACCATGTAGTGGGAGAAGCTGAGCTGTGGTTGATATTAATAAGATGAAGCACTTTATGTAGATAAAATAATTAGTTATCTACCTTTTCCTGTGATAGTTTATTCGCCTGATGATGTATCCTTGGCGCTTCGAACTCTAACCTTGCAGCTTCCTCTCAATCTTCACGGCATGACCTGAACAAGGACAACAAAAATAAATAATTTAACAGACAATATTTATAAAAGTAATATGAATAAACATTAGATACTAAAAAAACAATGCATATTAGGTAAATAAATTAAAGAGCGTGGACAAACGAAGAACTATTCACTTAAAAACAAAAACAATAATACAGGATGTTTGGTAATCTACCTACTGGCGATATTCAAGTGACGGTTTCTCAAAACATAAAAATAGACTTCTCGAAAAAAAAACTACTAGATATATTATCAAATTTTAAAGAAAATCGACTAAGTTTGGATGATTATTTCGATATAAAACTTACTGCCTACTCTTGCAATCGACATCCAAAAATAAAGGCCGATTTGATATCTCTTTCGGAAATGGCTGCGGGTTTTGGGTAAGAAAGGGGCAACAAGAGATATCTCGAGACGTCACCAATACAGTAGCTGTGGTTAGATGGCAAGCATTATGCAATATCACAACATACCTTTAATAAAGTGTTTGTGCCAAAATAAATTTCATATTTCTATGGTAAACATTTTACAAATTTATTTATTATGCTCATCAAAGTAACCCCTTTCATTTTTGTGCGTATATTACCAAACACCCTATATACCACATAAAACATTCATTAGCTGGAAGATAGGACTTGAAGCATCTAATACAGACTTAGGAAGTTTGTGCAGCCATACAGATAACACTTTTGTAATGAAGAGCAGTCCTATTACGAGGGAAACACGGTTTATATTTATATGTATGTTATATGTTCTTATTTTTAATATTAAAATATTACATATATTACCTACATTTAAATTCGGTTTGTTCTGCATCATGATTGCAGCCGTACTTATGATAAATAAGATTGTCACCCTAACATAAGGTTACAATCTTATTCATCAATATGTGAGAGTGCCTACTTTTAGTTCTTTAAGTCTTCTGTAGTTAGTGTTTTTAACGATTTTAACACGTCAAGGATCACGCGCACAGTTTTGTATGTATTGTACCTGCCCGATAACCATAAGTATTTTATTTAGACTTACCATAATTATCATTGTCGTCCTCATCTGATTCATCTGAATCATCCTCAGTATTGCCATCATCTGAACCATCATTAGGACTGCCATCATCAGAGTCATCATTATTGCCATCAGTAGATTTCTCTACCCAAACATTAGTAAATTCGTTTGAGGCAGATACTTCGGTTGTGGTGCTGATTTCCGTTGATACGTATTTATTAATTTTGTTCTTAATATTCAGTTCTTGTGTTAATTTTGAGATAAAGCTGACGTAGTCTGAAAGAAAAACGTTTAATTATTATTTTGATGTGAAACATACATTGGCGCGCCTTGGGGATAAGACCGACTCGTATGCCGGCACGTCATGATGGCATGAGTCCAACATAATTAGGGTAAGATTTATTATTATTATTTTATTTACATTTTTTTAAGGTAGACTAAATAAAAAAGACTAAATATATCAATAACTGACAATAGTCAAAAGTACGGATAAATCATTGTTTCCGTAACGCGTATTTATATAGTGTATAATTAGTTAGGATCAGATGAATATAAACGGTTCTGTTTAATCATAAAATCTTTCAATAATCATATATATGCCGGCGTCCTGTGACGACCACATTTAGATTTTTTTTATTGTACGTACGTTAGACCACGATCTGGTCTGATAGCGTTAATGCGGTCTACGATGAAACACGCTTGCCTAGAAGAAACCTGTTCTCTCACGACTTGAAGACCTGAATACTTGATTTTATGAAGTACTTAGTAGTATAATTGAATTGCAGAAACGAATTGAAAGTTAGAGTTGAATTGATAGTTGTAAATCACGACTATAAGAAAGTTTTATGTAAGTGAAGTTAGTAAAATAAAACATTTGCTTACCAGTCATGATGAGTTCAACATCTGAAAGAAACATTTATATTAATAAATCTTTTTACACGATTTTTTTTATATATCATCATAAAATAAGAAGCCAAATTTATCTTTTGAAAATGTAAAAATATTTTTTTTTAAATTCTTAATCGGAAGCGCAAGCAGATTCAAATGAGCCCAAACACTAGGATTATAACTCGTTTAGTAGTTCTGTAGTCTAGCATCCGTCTCCATCATGAGACCACCTCCATGGTACCATATTATTGCATTGTCACCGAAATTAAGTATTCCAAGTTTCAGATCAATCGGTTGGGGGTATTGGTTTAAAATTAAGTTGCCAGTTAAATAAAAGCTTAAAAATATAGTTTATACCTTTCTGGTTATGTTGGTTGACTGAGACACTCCTAAAGATATTCAGCACTGAAAAAAAACAGAAATGAAAGGTTCATTTTATATGCATTATATTTAAACAAGTAAATTAATAATCTGATAACCTCATACAACTGACATAGATATAAACACAGTGATCCATCTCTGTGCATCACATACGGTGAAGATGCTATAATATTTTATGTTAAGATAAATATCGCTCATCATACAATGCAATGGAAGATAAAAATATACAACCTGTTTTGTTATGTACGATATTAATTTAAAACACATCTAGGATCGTATGAACTGGGTTTAATACCGGTAGCTTGCATATTTATCCAGTAATCGATACATAGAATAAAGTTCAAGACATGAGCAAGCGTATATTGGGGTTCAAATGGGCAGGACATGTAGCCAGGCGCGGTGATGACAGGTGGAGCAGGGTGCTGACTGAGTAGTAGCGCTGAGATGGAACCAGGAACGCAGGTCGTCCACCGGCATGATGGGTCGACGACATTATAAAAATGCGCAAATCGTATGTGGGTTAGAACAGCGCAGGACAGCGGCGAATGGCGACAACGAAGAGAGACCATTGCCCAGCAGTGGGATGACAAGGGATGACGATGATGATCATCTTCATCAGATGATGAATCGATACATTTGGAGGAGGCTTACACCCGCCGAGGGGCTTCTTAATCAAACCGTATAAATTATTAAAGTGGAAAAAACTATGTATACTCAATTAAGGCTTTTTTATTACTTGTTATTTTATTTTATTTAATCGATAGATTTCCAATAAACAATTTTTAACGTAAATCGGCGGAGCTTTTGCAACACGATGATGCTTAGTCAGTTGAGCAGGTACCTACTTACATGATGAATTAATATGATTTGTTAAGGTTGACTTAAAATTTAAAATTCTATGGTAATGAATTTGAAAAAACCTGTTTTACAACAATACTAGCCATTAGCCCTACCTGTGTTTTCATTTAATGTCGTACATAACAAATCACGTAATATATTATCTTCGCCGTGTGTCGCTCGCCATACAATCCAATGAACCACATTGGATTGTATGGCGAGCGATATTTTGTCATAGCATGAAATATTATAGCATATTTACCGTGCCCTTAAAGAAAATCGCATCTGAATCGGTTCATCCGTTCGGGAACTACGATGCCACAAACAGACAGACATAGGCGTCAAACTCATAACACCCCTATTTTTGCATTAGTGGTTAAAATTAAGAGTTATTCTGTTAACATTTTTATTGTTGTTAACTCACAGTTTTTGAAGAAAATTACAACATGCTCCTCGGTCCATTTTTCGACGTCAACTGAAAAATAAACACGTACATAAGTATCCTGAGGGAGTGTTGGTGTTCGAGTTTTTAAGTTATTAGCCATAATAAAAACTGAACTTGTAATTAAATTTTGGATGGAGGTTATAGATATGCATAAGAAAGTGTATGTCTACACTTACCTTCAAAGAGTTTCTGAGTGTTTCTGATATATGTAATAATCCGTTTGCTAGATCCTGAAAATAAAAGAAAAGCTTTTGTTTTAATACATCGTTGTAACACATACATCCTCAAAACTTTACCCTCCTTCATGCGTAGTCGGCTATTCGCCTATTACACCACGGAGGTCGTCGATTATAAAGGTAAAGATAATTTTATTTTCTAGCTGTTGCCCGCGACTTCATACGCGTTACACTACTAAATGTGTAGGTAACCTAGACATAAAGCGAAACTCGCTGCTGCAACTTGACACCCCATTTTTATCCCATGGGACCTGATTTACAGGATAAAAAGTAGCCAATGTGTTCATCCAGGTTATAATCTACGTACATACTAAATTTCATTAAAATCGGTTCAGGCGTTACGACGTGATTGAGTAACAAACAAATAAATAAATAAACAAACATCCAAACTTTCGCATTTATTTTATCAACTAACAACTGTGTCATATAATCTACATAATGGAAATTAGTTGGTACCTAGTAGGATGATAGATAATACAAATAGATAGTTACTAAAGGGTTCCCTTTGAGTTAAGTCAGCTTCAACCTCCTATTTGGGGACATATATGTGCTCTAATAAATAAATAATGCTGGACATTTCACACAGTGCTATCTAGTCCCAAACTAAGTCAAGCTTGTTTTATGGGAACCAAATAACAGAAACATCGGACAAAAGTCGACAGAGAGTTTGTAGGTACACATCAATTTGAATTTGCTACATATTGTTGAGCGGGATAATATTATATTGTTATCTGAGGCATTTATTATCCTTACAATACAAGATATTGTTTCGTAATGAGCATGGCAACACCGTGGCCGTTCTAGACACCGCTAAGCCGGTCGAGGCTTCGCGCCACGTTCGGCACACTCACTTTACTCGGACGGTTGGAGCGCGCGGTCGTGTTATGTGCATTCAATTTAATTTCTCGTCGATCGTAGTGTGTTTTGTATTTATTTTCTCGGAATACTGTTGTTTTGTTGAGATTTTTTTTTTTTGATAAATGTTGATACTGATTTGTTATAATATTATAACACTAAATAACAATTAATACAAATATTAACCTATTATATTAATTACCTTTGTTGTCGACATCATTTTTGTTCTTGATAAGCTGATCAAGCTCCTTGGAGATATCCTTAAGTCCGTATACCTTGACGATGTCCGCGAGGGATTTGTAGTCAGTGTTGTAATCATTTTTATCACCATCCGATATTCTGTATCCTTTCTTGCACATCTTCAAGCTTCCTAGAAGATAAAAAATGAAAGTTAATAAACAGGTGGTAGGTATATAGTATACAATTCGGCACCACACCACACGCTTCACGCGATCTTTTCTACCTAACACTTGCAAGATGTGGAATAATAGGTAGGATAAAATAGAAGATGTCATCAGCTAAGAAAGTAGCTAAGTAAGAAAGAAGTCAAATTGTACATGTCAAACTCAGATGTATGTATTGATATCACTGTTTACGACGACGATTATTTAGCAATATCATCGTCACTTGTCACACGTTTTATGACCCCGTTGGTGTCTATTATTATCAAAGATAGTTATATAATTTTGAATGTGAAACATCTAATGGTGCGTCATATTTATATTTCGTATGGATATGAAAGTCAAGTCCCATGTCCATGTCAAGACACAACTTGGCTCAAGACGGTTGGGCCGTTTCGCCGTTACGCGTATTTATATTGCGTATAATAATATAAAATGACAATAAACGGTTTTCTTGAATTATAAATAATCTTAATAACCTCTTAATAAAGATGCTTCACATTTGCCGGGCGTACCGTGACGGCCATTTTTTATCGATATCTTGTGACTTACCCTTGGAAAGGTTGGGCGCCAGTCGAGACGCTACTGGCTTGTAACATAAAGTGATGCCGAGAGCTCCTCTAGCCACTGTAACAAATACGGCAAAGAATTTGAAATGAAATCAGAATACAAAAAAGCTAAAGTATATAATAATAAATAATGCTGAAAATTTCACACAGCGTCATCTAACCCCAAATTAAGCAAAGTTTGTACTATGGGAACCAGAAAATTGATAGAATACTTGTATATATTTTTTTTTATAAATACATACTTATAATATATATAAAATAATATTCAAACCCAGGACAAATATCTGTAGACCATGCAAAAACATTTGTGCCGCAGCGGGACCGAACCCGCAACCGTGCCACGGAGGTGTTCAATAGATATCAAAATTTGTGTCATCACAAGTTTCTAGTTGATAATTATTGATATTATAGTTAAATTTTGTAATATATAGGGATTATATTTCTATTACACTCAGGTTGAAAGTATTATATCGATATTGTGCCTGTGTATAGCACCCACTATTCGCAGCCACGGTGACCACGATAACCACACGCTTTGGCGGAGCGAATCTGCCATAGCACATACTGAGTGGTAGACATTTTTATCATTATGTATCTTTTAGGCGTATTTTAAAATAATGCATCGTTGATATTAATATACTTAGCAATTCCAATTTATGTGTTTATGAACTTACTTTTCTTGTAGATAGCACCGTCTGGAAAAATAAGCTAGATTAGTACTAGTTTAATATATTTTTTTTAATTGAGTTGCTAGAAATTCAATCTAATCCACTCTATAAATACAGCTAATTTCGGAATTTTACCAGCATTCACTAGGTAAATCTTAGGTTATACCTGAGAGCTTACTGGATGGCGGAAGGTCGTTAGGAGTTTTTTTACGGAGATTTGGCAAAAAGCAAGGTAAAAGCAGCATAAATGAAGGAAAAATTCTAAAAATAAAAATGGTGAGAATGAAAGGGTGTCTCCATACATGCATAGTTGACGCAAATTAAGATAGTCCTCTGAGTTGTATGGGCGCTCATACAATTTAGAGGACAATGGGTGGGTACGGAACCCTCGGCGCACGAGTTCGACTCGCACTTGACCGGTTTTTTTACAGTTAAAACTAATTTTAGAAAGCAAGAAGAAATAAAGAAAAAACATTTATTTGTGACGGAACAAACACACAGCACACAAGTAAGGTACACACAAGAAAACATATTTGTTCACACAAAAAAAAACAGCAGCACACACTTGACCGGTTAAGAGTTTCGTTGATATCAGTCCTTATATTTACCAACTCTTCTTGGTAAATCTTAAGATTTACTAGTATTAGAGTTTAAACATAAACATAGATACGAAGAAATTATTACACTATAATCAATTATCAAAGTTTCGCTTGAAGCAAACTCCTAGTAGGGCTAAGCTCGTCTTTGTAATCTGTATTTGATTTTCTGATTTCTGATCTTCGTCTGTAATCTATGTGCGTACATACTAATAATTTCCATCCATAACTACTAATATTATAAATTAGAAAGTAACGGTATCTCTCTGTCTGTTTATTACGTTTTTACAACTAAACGGCTGGACCGATTTCTATTAAATTTGGATTGAGATATACGATACTTTTATTGACATAACAGGCGTGTAAATCCGCGGGCAGAAGTTAGTAATAAATATTATTTTAACTTACATCCTTTATGCCAGACGTCAAGGATATCACAGGTGCCTCTTATAACTGTAAAAGAAAATCTATTATTAATATCGCAAATCATCATTAACATTATAGGACTTCCACTGCTGAACATGCCTCCCCCATAGATGTCCAGGTCCAGCGCGACTTTTATCAGGAAATCTTTCCATCTAGTGGGGGGCCGTCCTACGCTCACTTTCCAGTGCGTGGTCTCCACTCAAAAACCTTTCGGCCCCAGCGGCCGTCAGTTCTTCAAGCTACGTACCCTGCCCACTGTCACTTCAGCTTGCTAATCCTTTGTGCTATCTCGGTTCGTCTACGAATCTCCTCATTTCCTTCGATTCTGATGGTGTTTCTCTACTAGATAGTAGAGAAAAACCATAGCCCTCTCCGTAGCATGCTAACCTTGACCCTTCTTATGAGGCCCATAGTGAAGGACCACGTTTCTGTACTATATGTCATCACTGGTAACTTTCGTCTTAAGACACGGAGGTATTTTGGACGAGAAGACGTCTCGATAAAGCAGATAGAACAATTCTACTCGCAATTATGATCAAACTATTTTCTAGTTTGGTTAACACCATGTTATGTTATACTACACAAGGAACGTCAGCTTTTCGTAGGTAAAATAATAAAATAAAATTAAAGTTTAGTTATTTCAAATTAATATCACATAAAAAAATACTTACGCCTGTTCGTGTTATCAACCACAGTATCAATATCGATGTCATCTTTCTTGTTTCCTGAAAATATAGTCATCTTTAATATACTATGTATCTATTATATAAAAAACAATTGCCGTGCGTTGGTCTCACAAAAACTCGAAAATGGCTAGACGGATTTGATTTTTTTATTTTGTTTGTAAATTTCAGGACAAGGTTTTTCATAAAAGAAAAACGCCCGGGAATTTTGAAAATTCTGGAAAAACTGAAAGTGCTTCCTTCTATTTTCTTAACCGTGTGAAGCCGGGGCGGTCAACTAGTTATATATAAAGGAGATTGGCGTCTAAGAACGTGAGATCGACACGCATTTTTTTTTAAATAAATTATAGGCTAGCGTTTGACCACAATCTCGCCTGATGTTAAGCGATGATGCAGTCTACGATGGTGCACGCTTGCCTAGAAGAAACCTATATTTACCCATAATTTACTATGGAAATCTCAGAATATTATTTGCTACAACGTAATAAGTGATTTAGTACGTAACGAACCACATTAAATACTTTTTTTATGGAGAATCAGTTTAAAAATATCTGTAGATCATGCAAACATTTATTTAGCGGCTCGGCGGGAATATAACCCGCAAACTCCTGTGTCTCAGCCGGCTATTCCTAACAATCCATACTAAAATTATAAATTCGAGTGTGACTCTGGCTCTGTGTTCCTCTGCATATCTGTCTGTTTGTTACGTTTTCAAGACTAAACGGCTTAACAGATTTCGATAAAACTTGGTATATAGATAGAATATTATCTGGATACATAAGCTACGATTTATTG
Organism: Philereme transversata; assembly: GCA_963924445.1. Classification (NCBI taxonomy): domain Eukaryota; kingdom Metazoa; phylum Arthropoda; class Insecta; order Lepidoptera; family Geometridae; genus Philereme; species Philereme transversata. The sequence continues at coordinate 27,213,737 of OZ004345.1, forward strand.
AAAAACCACGCGGTTAGAAGCTATAATTACACTACTTACGGTATTCCATTTGTGATCTTGATATTTCCGTGAAGTCGTTAAAGGCTTGCTTGCATTGATGTTTGTTTAATTTCCGTGCAAAGTAGTCTGAAATAAAAACAGAATAAAATCACCAGAAGCCAGATAAAATTCTCTGCCCAATCCATTTAAAAGTAGTGACATGTAGTAGTGAGTTGACCAAATGAAATATTTTCAATTTAAAATAAAAAAAAAACTGGTCACAAACATTTTACAGCGAGACTTGAACCCGCAACCTTCTTGGTGCGTGGATGCGAATTTTACTACGGACTCACTACGCATGAGACGAAAATAAGATGTTTCATTTACAGCTGTAAAAAGCTTCAATGACTAACATTGCAGTTCAGTTCCGACATTGACATATATCTAATTTAGGTATTATATCTATTAGTATGTGCCTAGGTATTATATCTACCTATTGTAAAAGCTAGAACTTCGGTAAATCCTAAGATTATCCAGTTACACTTAAGATTAACGAAGTAATAGTGGTAAAAGTGCAAACTGTTGTGTAATAGTCGTACATTCGAGGCTTTTACTAGCAATCGGTAAATCTTAGGTTTATACCTCAGAGCTTTCTGAATATCGGAAGGTCGTTAGGTTTTTTAACGTATTTAGTCAAAAACTACGTCTGGTTTGTGCAGAAGAACTTTTGACCGGTTAAGAGTTTATTTTATATCAATCCTTACATTTACCAACTCATGTTGGTAAATCTAAAGATTAACAAGTGCATAAGACCTAATATTTACCACTATTTGGGCTTTAACAGTAACATTTATATATCTATGATATTATACTTCCTTAGCGAAGTTAAACTATAGTAAAAAGTAGATATACTTACTGAAAGTGTTCGAAGATGGTTGTTTCTGAAACAAAGAAGCGATTGCATTTAATAAAAGTATATATTTTTTCCTCTTGTCAGTAGACCGCACACCGGTCAATATTGGTCGATATACGAGTATATGGCGCATTAGTGGATCGGCTACTGAGTAGTTGATAGTGGGCAGTGGAATAATAATAAAATTGATGACACATAACTTTGAAAAATAATTGAAATATGATCAAAGTTAGTATCTAATAGATAAAATATTCAATAAACAAAAAACCCGATTGTAAAACGAACTGAAAAGAAGTAAACAAGCTTGCTTATATTAATAATCGCAGGGGACTATAATCTATGTGATACTAGCAGGCCCGCTAAACTTCGTACCACCTTGACATATGACGCGGACTGACAATGTACGTCACCCCGGTAGAATTGTCAATCTGCCATCATTAAGTTTGAGAAAATGAATTTTCTTCATAATTTCTTTTTGCGTTAATTTTTCCAATATTATAATAGTTATTCTGCTATTCGGGACGGAGAAAAATACAACAAATCAAAAACCATGAAAATCGGTCCAGCCGGGGGGTCTAAGTGTAAGTTTTCTCACCTTTGTAGTTTTGGTAGTACTTTTTGTTTTGGATTTGTCCGTATTTTTGGTTCCAGCGCTGCTATTATCCTCATCTTCTTTATCACTAGTGCCGAAATCATAATCATTATCAACGTCCTTATCGCCCCCTGATTGAGTGACGCCATTGAAGTCGTGCTTAGAACAGCTCTGCAATGCTTTTCTAACTTGCTTTCTGTATGTTTTTAGATCTATATTTACGAGCTTTGCAAATCCCTTGATTATCTTCGAGTATTCTGCAAAAGAAAATTAGTAGTACACAAGTTTAAAAACTGAAACCCGACTAAGTAATACCTTTGCGTTTTAGCATGTGTTGCACATATTTATACTTGTTTAAAATCAGGCCACATAGCCAGAGAATGCTGGGCCGACGAAATTCAAAAAAGACTACAGATTAAAGATTTATCTATTTGCCAGGACATGGATACAGATGTTACAAAATAAATAGTTTCACCATATGCAGGCACAGTGGCGTGCAAATTACATGTCCTATAAAGTTAAATTATGGTTATCTAAGTTATAAAAAAACTGGTTGGATAAAACGCAAGGGCAAGGTGTACGTACGCTTTTATAACAAACGCCCAAGTGATGTACAAAAATTGAAACTTAACAAATTTAAAAAATGTAATCAAACAAAATCTTTATAAAAAAGCCAATTATAAATATATATATAAAATATAAAAAATAAAATATCAAATTAGTTAGATGATAGAGGAGCTTGGGATTGAAATTGCTAGTTAACCTTTGCGTAATGTGGAAAACATATTTTGTAGGTAGTGCACGACAAGAAGCAGAAAAAGTCGGAAGTCGAAGAAATCGCTTTCTTAAGCGATAAGATCGCTTATATATCTCATGTTCTCTATAAATAATTGTAATCTGTCTTATCAATGATCGTAAATGCATCAATACTTACTGAGTATTAAGGTGATCCCATCTGAAAATTAAATAAAATGTTATTGTTTTATACAGAATGATTCAGGCACAATGGTCCAAAACAACAGCGCAATGGGGGACCCCGTGGCCAACCCAAAACACCCCTATGTAGGTATGTTCTACGATTTTAAATAGTACATATAATACTTACATTGCCTACTGTGGATAGCTGTTCCGTGGATACCGATGAGTGTTATAACTGAAAATTAAAAATATTATTTAATATAATATTCCTACTAAGGACCTAACAGATGCATCAACAATAACAACGCAACTCAAAACTACTTAACACAATCTGAAGTATTATTAATTATCATATGATCTGACATTATTACTAATGCAATAATAACGTAATAATAATAATAAGCATGTGAATAATAACGTTCTATTGTAACGTTATTTATTATTATTATTTGTTACAATGAATCACACTAATATTATAAATGAGAAAGTTTGTATTCACGTTCGATCGTTAGATTGGATTCAAGACTTTTATTTTGTTAATTTCTTATTTTTAAGCTTACCGTTTGTTACTACAGTTTTAACGTCTTCATTGGTCCATTGGTCGGCTGATTCTGCAAAGACAAAAAAACTATAGTGTCATTTTGACAGGTGTCAAAATACTACTAACGAACAACAGAACCAAATGATACAACATTGGAATATTGTCTTGTCGAAATTTTAATCCAGGATTAATTATTATTTTTGAGTGTAATTATTCAATATAAAGTGATACTGGTTTCTGGTTCCTTAATAAGTTTTCTTTTAATGTCATTTATATCTGTGTCTATTTGTGGTGGTTTGAATAAATATTTTTCTTTCTTTCTAATAATTATACTAATTGTTATAGTGTATGTAAATCGTAATCATTATTCACCTTAGGAGGCTGATTTTTTTTATTTCTTGTGTAGGTTTCGTGCAAGTACAAAGTTATCACGACATGCTAAAGGGGGGGGGGGGGGGGGGGCATTGGTATTGACACCCAAATGTTTGAATTTTTTTATATATGTTATTGTTGATAGTCAAACACTTAACCACTACGTCCGTACTAAGTGATGGTGTGATCGAAGATAGAGCACGCTTGCCTAAAAAGAACATGATCACTCTGGACATGAAGTCTCCGAGATTATACTTGTCCGGAAAAACATACGCCGGAAGTAACTTCCACTCCTTACTCGTGATTAAATTTGCCCATAGAAACTAGCGCCACTATCATATATAACGGCAACAGATAGAACTAGGTTCCTATAATTACATATCTAACGGGTGTTTATCGTGTATGTACCTTTTTTATTTGATGTTACGAGTCTGCCCGCGACCACGACTGTTGCAACCAGTCAGGATAACAAATAAAAAGGTACATTCGCGATAAATATCCATTTAAATCAGCAATTATGTATAGTGCTCGCGAAAGTATGAAAATTACTAGTTTCTTAGAGTTGACGTAACAATTATATGTCATTTACGACATTATGTTATATACTTACTGTCCAATACAGCAGCTATATCAGCCATGCATTTCCAAGCCAATTTTTCATTTGCTGAAAGAAAAAAATAAATTAATACCCTAAAATATATTACTCTACTATCCATTGCCATTTAGAATGTAATAAATCCCGAAAAATGCAAGGGTTCCAGAGGTAATAGGGGGTTGAAGTTGTATAAAAATCAATAATCTACTGACGACCTCCGTGGTGCAGTGGGCTGAGACGCAGGAGGTAGCAGGTTCGATCGCCGCTACGGAACAAATGTTTGCATGATCTACAGATATTTGTTCCGGATCTGGATGTTTTTCTATATATGATAAGTATATATTTACAAAAAAAAATGTAGATAAGTATTGTATCAATTATCTGGTTCCCATAGTACAAACTTTGCTTAGTTTGGGGCTAGATAGCGCTGTGTGAAATGTCCAGCGATATTTATTTATTTATATTTATTTATTGTTGCGCAAGTCGTCCTAAATCTGACAAATTTCTGTATAACCTGCATTCTGGCAATAATTTATTATAGGTACTTAAAAACTTTCGAGATTGATTTCAATCATTAATAGAAATACGGGATTTATCACGTACCGTCTAATCGATGTATCGACCGACAATCAGTGCGAGGCGAAACGTTATTCGAAGCGGATCGCACTCACCCTGATGAAGATTCCCGAATTGAACCGAAACATTGTCGGTCGAAACACCGACACGACGGTACGTGATAAATTCCGTATTTATAATAATGATAAATGATTATAATTTATGATTTACTTACGATGACTAAGTTTCTTCCCTCCAGTGTGTACTTCCAGTTGTTTTGCAAGGCGGGTTGCCACTTTAGTCAGGCCGTAGAAATCAAGAACAGCTCCGGCAGAATTGTATTTGCCATTGTACGGCTTCCAACCATAGTCTTTCACTCCAAAGTTATTGTTACAAATTTCCAAATCTGTAATTAAAATCATATATGTTGCAATTAAAGTAAGAGTAAATAGGTTTCTTCTAGATCTTCGTGCTTCATCTTAGACCACATCATCACTTACCATCAGGTGAGATTGTGCTCAAACTAAGATCTATAGATACAGTTTAAGAAAAAAATTATACTAATTATATTTAAGGGACTGTTTCTACTCAAAAAATCTCTATATATAAAACAAAGTCGGGATAGTTACACCATTTATAACTCAAGAACGGCTGGACCGATTTTGATGATTTTTAATTTGTTGGATTAGTCTCCGCCCCGAATAGCAGAATAATTATTAAAATGTCGGAAAAATTCACGCAAAAAGAAATTATGAAGAAAATTCATTTTCTCATACATAGATGCAGCTAATGATGGCCGATTGACAATTATACTGGGACGATATTGGCAGCCCGCGTCATATGAAAAGTGGTACGAAGTTCGGCAGGTCAGCTAGTATAAAATAAATGTATCTATAAAAATTAAATGTTCTTGTTCAAAGTATCAAATGCCAAAGTTTACTAAAAAGTTACTACGAGTCGTTCAACAACCCCGCTCGTTCAATGACCCAACTCAACAGAAGTATGGTGCGAACGGCAGGGCGTTAAGTATATCGACCAAAATTTTGGAATTGATATTACGTGAGAAGTTTAATCGATGGATTAACTTTTGAAGGCGTTTGGTTATACTGTGAGTTAAACGACAGATATTACGCGCCCTACACAGGTACAGAAACTCAAATATGTGATTAGTATAGAGTATGTGATTTAAAAAAATTACAATGCTTATTTTAATCTTCATTGTGGTTTTTGATTCTGACATGTTTATTTTAAACTGTTAAATACTTATACGCGCAAGCCAAAATCTAGCACTTACTTAAAGCCCCCACCGCCTAATATTGTATCTAGATTTACATGAACTAAATTAATTATGAATTATTATGAAAAATGTTCCACGGCGCGCGCGCATGCTAAACCAGTTGGACGACTCTAACGCGAATGCTGGTATGGTTGAAACAGGCGAATGTTTGAATATCTGTAAATGTTCGTAAACTTACCTAGCGGGAGACCAGGTGCGAGGCGAGCTCTGACTTGTTTCTGGCATGCGACTGTTCTGACAAACGCAATAACGCCTAAAATAAAAATAAACATATTTAAGAATAGTATTTTATTATTAAAGAGAACACTTACAGAACATCCTAAGTTTATTAAAACCATCTCAAAAACAGCTAACGGCGCTTTAGTCTGAATCTGAATCAGCTCACTAATTTCAACCTTGACGTGACAAGAGCCTGTAGCACAATTGGCAGTGCATCTTCTTTTGACGACCTCCGTGGCGCAGTGGGCGTATAGCCGGCTAAGACGCAGGAAGTAGCGGGTTCGATTCCCGCCACGGAACAAACGTTTGCATGATCTACAGATATTTGTTCCGTGTCTGGGTGTTTTTCTATTTACCTGTTATAAGTATGTATTTACAAAAAAAAGTATATAAGTATTCTATCAGTATCTGGTTCCCATAGTACAAGCTCTGCTTATTTTGGGGCTAGATAGCGCTGAGTGAAATGTCCAATAATATTTTTTTTATATTCGTATCAAGAGGAAGGTTGTGGGTTCAAATCCCGTCTAGGCTTGAAATTTTTTGAGATGGTTTTAAAAATCTTTTATTAAAAAATTAATGCAAACATTTGTTTTCATCATTATCATATCAGGACGTCCACTGCTGAACATTAGGCCTTACCCATAGATTTTCAAAGTGACCGATCTTAAACAGCTTGCACCCAACGCCTCCCAGCAACCTTTAACAGGTCGTCTTTCTAGTGGGGGTCGTCCTACGCTGCGTTTTCCAGTGCGTGGTCTCCACTTGAGAACTTTTCTGCCTCAACGGCCGTCACTTATTCGAGCTATGTGCCCTGCCCACTGCCACTTCAGCTTGCTAATCCTTTGTGCTATGTCGGTGACTTTGGTTCGTCTACCAATCTCCTCATTTGTGATTCACCAAGCATAGCATTTTCCATAGCACGCTGAGCGAACGCGAGCCTTCTCATTTGTTTTATTTAAGTATTTATATACTCATACTTATACTTATGTATAACTTTTGAAACTGTAATTTTTCAAAATTTTTACAAAACAAAAGTTGCATGCGCCATGACTATTGTTTAATATATTATATATTTAAAATACTTACTTGTTTCACAAATATCTCCAGCTGAAATAAAATAAAATAAATTAGTTTTATTTTAATATATAAGTGATTAATTTATTATGGCACACAAATCAGCATACAATGAAACAGATACAAAATATAATTATCAACTTTTAGAGCTAGATTGTACTCGTATCTAAAAGCATGTGTACACAGCATGACAATGCTAGAGCAGCTCTGTGTAGACTAGCTGAAGGGAAATATGTACTTACATAGACAAAAAGTAATAACAAATTCATTGTAAATATCATATTTATTTTGAGGTAGCGGTAACTAGATTTTCTATTTAATCCCATCTCTAGCGTTTAATGCGCCTAAGCCTATAATTTGACAGACTGGTCCACTGACAAAAAACACACTCGAAAAACAGGCCTTCCGAAGGATGACATTGTGTAATATTATAATATTAATATATAATAAACTCGTATAGATAATATGATATTTTTGTGTTATTTAGCAGAAGAATATAATTAATATATTAAATAGAATATATTAAATTACTTGATAAGTAAAACTGAATTTAATTACCTTTGATACAAGATAGTACCAAAGAAATATTAGTTATTTATGACCATTATTGATCATAAAACAAAGACTAATCAATAATGCTAGAATAATCAACTTATTAGCGGCAGTCGCTGCTACCAAAGTTTCTATGAGCTGGAATGCCAATTCTGTTTAGAGGAGTCTCTTTTTTCGAGTCGTTCCGAACAGAATATTTCCTTCCCATTTAAATTCTTAGAAGAAGAAAATAAACAACATTAAAAAAAACTAAAGACCATTGCAAAAGATAAAAAATAATTAATTATATTAATTATAACTATTATTTATTTATTATATTATTAATTATATTTACTTATCACCAACTTACAATTTTTGACCCAGGCATTGTTCATGTCACTGACAGCCTTGAGCACTGAAAATAATAAAGAATTAACAATTGCAACACACTGGTTATTTAAACACGTATAGAAACTGTTTTGTTATGTATGACATTAATTTAATACACACATCCGGAATTGTTAGGGGTGGGTTTAATACCAGTAGCTTGAAAATTTATCCAGCAATCGATACATTTACAATTTTGTACGTAAATCGGCGGCGACTTTGCGTTGATGGCGTTTAATCAGTTTAACAAGTACCTACTTACATTGCGAACGAATATGATTATTTCACCTATTTTATACAGGCTGTTTCATTGATATTTTAGGACCTTGTTTAAAAATTTTAAGTTATCTATGGTAATGAATTTGAAAAAAAACAAATTTTCAACAATACTAGCCGTAAGCCCTAATCGTGTTTTCATTTAATGTCGTACATAACAAAACACGTAGTATTTTATACACATGCCCAAAACGTGCCAAAAAAGGAAGACATTGTGAGGAAACCGGCATTACCTAGAACCAAAAATTCAAAAGTATGTATGTGCTATCGGGTTAATTAGTATTCTAATAAACAGTGATGGGCTTACAACTTGGTACCTAGTAGTAGAGTTCTTTGTGAAGTTGGGGAAGTACTACCACCAGACCTATTTCTGCCGCTAAGCAGCATTGCTGTGTTTCAGTATAAATGGAGGTTTCCGGTGAAATTAAAGGCACATGAGGCTTTACACCTGTTTGCCTCAAGTTGATGGCCGCAGGGCAGTGCATCGTAAGGCACGTTTCTAAGGTACGTGACCTACGAGGTAACACTTTGCTATAGGCGATGGTTACCACTTAACATTAGGTGGGCCATAAGCTCGTTCCATATCCAGCTCGTATAAAAAAACCTATCACGTGAATGCTTAACTTATATGTTAAAAGAAGGCATGTATTAGACTTGCCTCTGGCTACCCCCTTGTGGGATATTTTTACGGGTCTGAGGTAAGAGATCCAAGAATGTATCCATCATCGGGATTATTATAGCCGCTATATTATTCATTATTTAATGGTTATATGATCTAAAACAGATACTTACAACCGAAGAATTCTACAAGCGATAAATTGATTTGTTCCTTCACGTTCGTCTTTGCGATGTTCTTATCTGTAATAGAAAAAAAAATTAGTTCATCTCTGTAATTAATGTTAAAACAAGATCTCCAATAACGCTCAAGCGAATAAAATAGAATACCAAAGAGTATATTTTATTCTATTGCACACCAAACAAAATTAAACACACAAAGAAATACACAAAAATAAAGGTAAATAAAATGGGCGGTCTTATCGCTAAAAGCGGTGTCTTCCAGACAACCTTTGGATGGAGAGGATAAAACAAAATCAAAAAGACGGCGGTGTATCTATTTATGTATAAACTTACATAAACTAACTATACTTACTAATAAACTAAATATATATATATATATATAAACTTTACATTGTATAAAATGAAGTCGCTTCCTTTGTCTGTTCGCTTAGATCTTTTAAACTACTCAATGGATTTTAATGCACTTATCAGCAATAGATAGAGTGATTCAAGAGGAAGGTTTATAATGTATAATACATTCATAATTCTGTTTGTTTATTACCTTTACACGACTAAACGGCTGAACGGAACATAATGAAATTTTGCAAGGAGATAGATTATATCCTGGGAAAGGACATAGGCTACTTTTTAGCCAACTGCGCAAAATGAGGGTAATGTTTTATTGAAAACCACCCGTGCGAAGCCGCGGGCGGGTCAGCTAATAATATATAAACTACAGTAAAGGAGATAAACATAACGATAAACTAGCAGTGCGTAGACAAAGGAAATGGTTGTATACGTTAGCTTTAAAAATAGGAAGAGATTTAGATGATCAGGCAACTATAAAATAGGTACGTGATAGAAAATAACTTATTATACGGCTCATTAAGATATATACCGCAGTCTAAAATACATAATATAATAAGAACCTCTATAATAGTGCGCACTTGCGCAGACCAGCCACCTAATTACATATTATTTTTTATTTTATAATGATAGTAAGTAAATACTTGTTATAATTAAAAAAATAAAATACATTTATTAACAGAAAGAATAAATAATAATTTACAAGGCTACAAAATACAAAAAACAATTGAATAATCTAAAGACCGCAAACGATCTATAGATAGCTCAACTGCTCCAGATAACTACCAGGTGGAAGTGTCCCTAAGACACTGGCTGCATTGCGCTGAATTACTATGCTTGACCTCAGCGCCTTGCGCCAGTTCTCAGATCACACGTCACTTCGACCAGACGCCCAGAAAGCTTTTTGAAAACGCGATGGGCCTAGGTGCACCATGGACCCAGGGTCTCGACCCCAAATGGCTCAAATACGTAAGCTCTGTCGATGCCATATTTGCGCCGCTTGAGATCTTCGGCTGAATTTGCCGCCGCACCAGCCCCAACTGCTGTACCAGATAGGTGAAATGGCACAAGGGTATCGATGGCGTCCCACACCAATAATTATTAGTTATTATTATTAATAATATTTATTTTTTATTTATTTATTTATTTAGAGAAACAGACGGCGATACTATTTATTTGGACAACTTATAGAACTAAAACGCAAGGCTAATAACAGGTTTCTAAGTTTGAACATTGTAAAGAAAGATGTCGGAAACAAAAACATTATTACAAATGTGTGTTGTGTGTCTAAGCAAGCATATCAAGTGATTGTGTACCTATATGTAATTCTGTGAGTAAATAAAAACCGTAAACTCGATAAATTTAGACTGAGTAAAAGAAAAAGAAAAAAGACTTCTATACTAGTTGAAATGTACCAAAAACACGTTTCAATTGACCCAAGGTGTTTTAGTGTAGAATTGAAAAATAAACGCATCAATTTCATAGGTATTATAAAGAACACGTTAATAAGAAAAAAAAGTAGGAAAATCCTCCCCTCCACCGCACCAGAAGCTCCCATCCACCACCACGCCTTAAGATTCAACACGTAATGCTTTCATAATCCTACCTCTATAGGTAGGCTTTGATCAATCGGATAAATCAATATCTTTAAATTTCTTCTTGTGGGTTGAAACAATACGAACAACAACAAAATTCTGTAAATAGTTGGTGCGACATATAGGTATGTGGAATAAGCAAGTGTGCCGTGTTCTATAACATGGAGTTGATAGTCCTATCTGGCCAACTATTTCATATTAATTGTAGGTATATTTATGTACTTACGGTGGCGTAAGTGTACGTTAAAGTACTGTGATGCTTTTCCGCACTTAGACTTATTGATTCTTCGTCTAAAAATGTCTGCAATAGAAAAAACATAGTACATTGTTAATCGTTTGATGGTGATGTTGAGATGGTGAATGCACTCATTGCACACTATAGGAGTCTTACCCCAAAAAAACTAAACACTGTTTAGTGCGTGTTTATAAAATTCCTATACAAGAAAATGACTCGTTTAACTTGTAGTAAAATGGACAATAATAAATTACCCCCTTCTGCGCAGTCGATTAAAAAGTAATATATACTATGTCCCAGTCCTGGTCATAATCTATCAGTATACCAAATTTTATCGAAATCGGTCCAGACGTTTAGTCGTGAAAACATAACAAACAGAGAGACAGAGTTACTTTCGAATTTATAATACTAGTATGGATGATAATTAAGATTGAAATAGTAACCAACTGATACTTACTCAATAGAGAAAATAGCGAACGGTCGTACTGAAAAAAAAAACAAATGTAAATAGAAAAATAATTAGTTAATTGGTTGTGGCTTTTAGATAATTGTTTATATAGTATTAACAATTTTTTGGAATTTTAATATAATAATATAAGATATTGACATTGGTAAATAAATACCAAATGACAAATATTTGCACGCCTGCATGCAGGTTGAATACATTACAAGCATAGATTTAAGAGCTTGTGTTGTAATTATTGTGTATTCTAGCAAATAAACGATTGAATTTGAATTTGATATTATTTTAAAAAGTCGATAAGTGCATTCTTGTCACCAATTTTATTGTATTGGACTGGTCAAAATAAAACAAGTGAGCAGGTTTAAGGGGTTTACTAGTAGCCATGAAGAGTTTTACTGTCAGTGGCGGTGCTAGACCAAACGTGGGCGTAGGTGACATCAGCTTTGCGAGGCCCCATTATCCAATCAAAAACAAACGTAAATTGAATTTGTTGAATTATACACTAATGTGTATATGAGTTTTGTTGCTAATCAAACTAGGTATGACAAAAAATTACGTACCATATTCTAGTTCCTAAGAAGTTTCAAATAAAAAAGAATATTCCAAATCGGTTGATAAATGACGGAGTTCTAAGATAAAAATACCAAACCGAATTGCGTCCTTATAAAATTTGAGGGTTGCTCTCGATTTTTTTGGGATCCCATCATCGGATCCTGGCTTGGTGCCAATGGGACCACATGGGAAGTTAACACTTTTGAATAAAAAAATAATTTCTCGAATCGGTCCTTGCGTCTTCGAGTAATTGGGGAATATACATACAAAATTAAAAATATTCCGACGAATTAAGAACCTTCATCTTTTTTTGAAGTTGGTTAAAATATCCCTTTCATCACTCATGCTCAGAAAGTTGGCCATTGTCAACTCGATAACTCTATAAATGCAATTTACGGCTTTAGGGCCGTAAGTAAATTTGAAAACAGGATGAGGCTCATTGCATTCATAATTATGCTATAATTAAATACATCCTCCATGGCAAATACTTATTTGTATTTAAAAATAAAAGAGGCTTCTAGTAATAATAGAAATAATGTATACCGGGAACGCAATTTTCTTTTTAGCAACAATCTGTTATAAAAAAATGACTTACATTTTCCTCGCATTCGTGATGAAAAATTATGTGTTATAATCGGATGTAAGTAATCAATAAAAACCTGGATTAGCACGTACGAGCGAATTCTCGAGTGTAATAAATCGCTTACTGCCCTTGTATAACAATGTACTATTATGAAGCCAATTTATTTAGTGAATGGTAGTTACCCCATGTCTCGTTGCGCGTCTATTCTTATGAGTAGAAGTTTTTCTTCCATTTTTACCCATTCCGCTTCTATCCTCATTGTCATCACCACTATGGCCTATTTCACCTTTCTTTCCTTTACCGGGTTTACCATCATTATCAGCACCAACACCATGGCCTCTGTCACCCTTGTTTCCTTTACCGGTTTTACCATCATTATCAGCATCAACACCATGGCCTATTTCACCCTTGTTTCCTTTACCGGGTTTACCATCATTATCAGCATCAACACCATGACCTCTGTCACCCTTGTTTCCTTTACCGGGTTTACCATCATTATCAGCATCAACACCATGACCTCGGTCACCCTTGTTTCCTTTATCGGGTTTACCATCATTATCAGCATCAACACCATGGCCTCTGTCACCCTTGTTTCCTTTACCGGGTTTACCCTCATTATCAGCATCAATACCATGACCTATTTTACCCTTGTTTCCTTTACCAGGTTTACCATCATTATCAGCATCAACACCATGACCTCTGTCACCCTTGTTTCCTTTACCGGGTTTACCATCATTATCAGCATCAACACCATGACCTCGGTCACCCTTGTTTCCTTTATCGGGTTTACCATCATTATCAGCATCAACACCATGACCTCTGTCACCCTTGTTTCCTTTACCGGTTTTACCATCATTATCAGCATCAATACCATGACCTATTTTACCCTTGTTTCCTTTACCGGGTTTACCATCATTATCAGCATCAACACCATGACCTCTGTCACCCTTGTTTCCTTTACCGGTTTTACCATCATTATCAGCACCAACACCATGGCCTCTGTCACCCTTGTTTCCTTTACCGGTTTTACCATCATTATCAGCATCAACACCATGGCCTATTTCACCCTTGTTTCCTTTACCGGGTTTACCATCATTATCAGCATCAACACCATGACCTCTGTCACCCTTGTTTCCTTTACCGGTTTTACCATCATTATCAGCACCAACACCATGGCCTCTGTCACCCTTGTTTCCTTTACCGGTTTTACCATCATTATCAGCATCAACACCATGGCCTATTTCACCCTTGTTTCCTTTACCGGGTTTACCATCATTATCAGCATCAACACCATGACCTCTGTCACCCTTGTTTCCTTTACCGGTTTTACCATCATTATCAGCACCAACACCATGGCCTCCGTCATCCTTGTGTCCTTTACCGGGTTTACCATCATTATCAGCATCAGCACCATGGCCTATTTTACCCTTGTTTCCTTTACCGGGTTTACCATCATTATCAGCATCAACACCATGACCTATTTTACCCTTGTTTCCTTTATCGGGTTTACCATCATTATCAGTATCAACACCATGGCCTCTGTCACCCTTGTTTTCTTTACCGGGTTTACCATCATTATCAGCATCAACACCATGGCCTCTGTCATCCTTGTTTCCTTTACCGGTTTTACCATCATTATCAGCATCAACACCATGACGTCGGTCACCCTTGTTTCCTTTACCGGGTTTACCATCATTATCAGCATCAACACCATGACCTCTGTCACCCTTGTTTCCTTTACCGGTTTTACCATCATTATCAGCACCAACACCATGGCCTCTGTCATACTTGTTTCCTTTACCGGGTTTACCATCATTATCAGCATCAACACCATGACCTATTTTACCCTTGTTTCCTTTACCGGGTTTACCATCATTATCAGCATCAACACCATGACCTATTTTACCCTTGTTTCCATTACCGGGTTTACCATCATTATCAGCATCAACACCATGACCTCTGTCACCCTTGTTTCCTTTACCGGGTTTACCATCATTATCAGCATCAACACCATGACCTCGGTCACCCTTGTTTCCTTTATCGGGTTTACCATCATTATCAGCATCAACACCATGACCTCTGTCACCCTTGTTTCCTTTACCGGTTTTACCATCATTATCAGCATCAATACCATGACCTATTTTACCCTTGTTTCCTTTACCGGGTTTACCATCATTATCAGCATCAACACCATGACCTCTGTCACCCTTGTTTCCTTTACCGGTTTTACCATCATTATCAGCACCAACACCATGGCCTCTGTCACCCTTGTTTCCTTTACCGGTTTTACCATCATTATCAGCATCAACACCATGGCCTATTTCACCCTTGTTTCCTTTACCGGGTTTACCATCATTATCAGCATCAACACCATGACCTCTATCACCCTTGTTTCCTTTACCGGTTTTACCATCATTATCAGCATCAACACCATGGCCTCTGTCACCCTTGTTGCCTTTACCGGGTTTACCATCATTATCAGCATCAACACCATGGCCCATTTCACCCTTGTTTCCTTTACCGGGTTTACCATCATTATCAGCATCAACATCATGACCTCTGTCACCCTTGTTTCCTTTACCGGTTTTACCATCATTATCAGCATCAAAACCATGGTCTATTTCACCCTTGTTTCCTTTACCGGTTTTACCATCATTATCAGCATCAACACCATGGCCTCTGTCACCCTTGTTTCCTTTACCGGTGTTATCATCATTATCATCATCAACATCATTTTCATCATCACTGCCATCATAATTAGTTAAAGCGCCGTTCAAGTTGATTCTTTTGCATTGCTTAAGTCCAGCCTTAACTTCATTTAAATATGATTCTAGTTTGGACTTCTGTTTGAGCATAATTGAGATGCCCTTAAAATGATCCTTAAGATCTGTAATAAGAAAGGAATCATCATCTTCATGTAGATTAAAAGAATAATCAATTTATTGCTAAAAAAAATCCATTTCAATTTCCAAAAAGTCAATTTAAACAAATTATTAGAAATAAATAAAAAGGTGATGATGATGATGAAATAAAAAGGGGATAAAACGCGATAAAAACTCATTCAATATTTGTAATAATGTAGTAATCGCCAAGTTTTATAAAATACAATTTCTGATATTTATTTTCAAATATCTTGTTTAAGAATAACAATCAGCAATATATGTCGCATTGCTTTCGTCAATGTACCTACCTACCTGGAATATTGCTCATTGAACAGATAGTAAAATATATATTAAAAAGAGGTAAGGTTTGGTTTGTATGTTTGTAGGGGATAACCTCAGAAGCTATTGATTCGATTCTGAAAATTCTTTAGTTGAAAGATAGCTACACTATATCCCTCATTATATATTTTATTTTAATCAAAATTGATAATTTTCCATAAACTAAAGCTATAAATATAATTATTAGAACTTACCGTCGATCAATTCTTCTCCAACTGGAAAAAACAATAATTAAATTAATTAATTATAAAAAAAAATACGGTATTCCGAAAATTCAGTATTGAACTAAACGATTAAGTCTTAGTAAGGGTCTTAAACATTTCAAACTGTTAGAGGCTTAACACAAAAAAGTTAAACACCGGCTAAGCACTGTTTGAAAAATACTAAACAAAAGTTGGTGAGTAATTTTTTGAACTAGCAGTCTTTAAGTTTGTGGTACCAAAGTTACTTTTTAGAAGCTTTTAATGTTTGTTTGTTTAGGTCAAATCTTGCAACTAAATTTTAAACCAGTTTCCCCGCACCGATTGAGCTGAAATTTGGAATTCATATGAAACTTCGGTGACAATGCAATGATATGGTACCATGAAGGTGGTCTCTTGATGGAGACGGATGCTAGACGAAGGAACTTCTGGATGGATTATAGTAGGCTACTAGTGAATCTTATTCATTTGAATCTGTTTGTGGCTCCGATTATGAATTATAAAAAGCTTCTTTTGAAAAAGCACCTATTACTTAAATTAGAGTAAGCACCGAACACGCGAACTTGCGGCGAGTTCGCGACGCACTCCCGGCGAACACTTTCACAAATACTCGTAGACTCGCTAGAAATACGCTTGCAACTCGTCAGTGTGACAAAGCCCTTAATGGTTAAAAAAGTGGCGTTCCGGGAGGTCCGACAGAAGTGAAAACTTGAACAATTACGAGATACTTATACACAGAGGTAATGATAATGGTAACAGTGTCGCGAGTTCAATGGTTTTTTCCCATCTCAAAAAATTTCCAACGCACCTAAAGATATTTTCACTTCATAAATAGAAATATGTACTTACACTGTGGGTTTTTATAAGCGGATCCAATACCACCAATAAACGACGCACCTGTAAAAAATAACATGTTGATTAAACTATTCTGTAACGGTGATGGAACATCGAAAATATACCACACTAAGCCTGAACACGAGCCACTCCCACACAGCCACAAAATGCCGCTACATAGCAATTTAGTAGCGGAAACGCGCGACAACCACTTTATTTACTTTTCTTAACTTACGATCGGTGGCGGACACACGACCACATGAATGACGACACGTGTGTTCTGAGTGGTGGCCAATTATTTATGATCACATAATTTCTGTTCGCTTGTGACTTTTAATATTATTGTAAAGTGAAATTTTTCAATTCAATTCAATTTATTTCAGACCAGCACTAACATATAAGGTCTAGTCCATATGAATTTACATTATTTTGATTGATTTAAACTTACTCTCTTTTATAATGGCATAAATGTCCTCAACGGCCAAGTTTTCACAGTGCTCTGAAAAAATATAATACATTTTATTAATCTTCATAGATGAACCGAAAACTGTTCGAGTAAACGAAATCTAGAGTGGACACCGCGTTTTGGAAATGTAGTCGGACGCCACTTGTCTTTTTTTCAAAAACGTGGTCTTATAATGTTCAAAACATTTTCAAAGCTTAGGGTCTATTGGGGTATGTCAAGAAAAGCTTTTATTTAATAGGCTAGTACGTAATAAGACTCTGTTGACACATTCGTTTTGAACATTTTAAAAAATAATACTTACTTTTGGAGATAAGTGCTATTGCCCTGATTCGCTCCCAAAGGAATTTTTCAGTCGCTGAAAAATAATTTAGCAAGGGTAAGAGATTTATTCGCCAAACAAACATTAAAAAACATCATTTATGATGCGACCTTTATGTCTGCCTTAGGCACTTGTCTCACCGCCGGCGATGAGCGAGAAGCGAGTAAAGCTAGAAACTAGAAACGAGTTGACGAGCAGCGAGAAGCGAGTGTGTAGTTCCTATAGTTGTCTCGCTGGGCTATAAAGCGAGTGAGCGAGTGCGGCGGGCGATACTCGCGCCACTCGCTGAGCGCGTGGCACGTGCGTTCCGTTCCGCTGGTTCATCTCACGGCGTGTGTTCTGACCGCCAAGCGAGCATGGCTGAGCGTGTATCGCTGAACGAGTATTACTGAGCGAGTGTTGTAGTCGCTGCGACAAAATAGTGGAGAGCGAGTTCTCGGTGGCAGTGTGAACGGCCAGCGATCAACTATTAATATACGTGTCTCTTTTACTTACACAGAAACTATATCTTATGTTCGTTTCTTGAGCGAGAAAATAGTTGACAGCTAATCGCTTACTCGCCGGCGGTGAGGCAAGTGCCTTAACCTAATCATTATGTCAATACTCAATAGTTTATTGTATTCCACAATGTATAGGCTCATTATGGACCCTGTTGGGCACAACAATATTTTGGGGAGAGGAGGACGTCATTGTTCTTGTTAGGTTAGGTTAGTTTAAAAATTAATTTTAAAAGGAAAACATTCAAATCTAATTGTCAAATCTCACAACCATGTTGCTCAAGTTATTGCAAGTGTGTATTTAAGTGGGAAATAAAAAACTTTTAATTACTTTATCGATTAAGGATCATTTTGGGACTTTCTTGCTTCTATTACGATTCGGGAACATTTGTTGCCCTGAGAGACATACCGTGATTGAAGGTTTTCTTAAGCCCTTCGATATTAGCGAAGATGCTCTTAAGTTTGTAAGCTGCGATGATCTTTGCCGGTTCATTGCTTTCACATCTAGGCCAGCCCCATGCTTTCCCGTAATCGGCATTACAGACTTCGAGGCTTATTCCTGCAATAAACATTTCAGATTTCAATTATTTATTGGAAACTAGCTGACCCGCCCGCGGCTTCGTACGCGTGGTTTGTCAATAAAACATTACCCTCCTTCTGTGCAGTCGCGTAAAGTGTATCCTATGTCTTAAGTCCATTCATTATCTATCTAGGTATATAGGTACCAAAGAAGTCCATCGAAATCGGTCGAGCTGTTAAGTCGTGTTAGGTAACCAACAGATAGAGAGACAGAGTTACTTTCAAATCGGTATGTACGTAGATTATAACCTGGATACTTTAATACATAACACATAGGCTACTTTTTGTTGATAAACAACACGTGCGAAAGCTAGTTATACATATTAACCTTTCCCTTGAATCACTCTATCTGTTGCTGAAAACTGCATTAAAATCCATTGAGTAGTTTAAAAGATCTAAGGTAACAGACAGCGGAAGCGACTTCATTTTGTACTATGTAAAGAAGATATAAGTAGATGCAATGGAAAGATGGTTTAGACTGTGGTGAAAGCCTTATAAGAGCAATTACTTGTTACACAACCAGGTTTGTTGTGTAAGTTATGTACGACATTAATTTAAAATACACACCCGGTATCGTATTAACTGATTTTAGAGGTAGGTTTAATACCGGTAGCTTGAATATTTATCCATTAATCGATACAAAAACCATTCCTAACGTAAATCGGCGGTGCCTTTGCGCCGATGCCGCTTAGTCAGTTTCCTGTTATACCTACTTACATGGTCAATGAATATGATATGTTTAACTATTTTATATAGGCTGTTTCATTGATATTTTAGGAATTGTTAGACTATGTTGCTTGAAAAATAAAAAAATCTATAGTAATGAATTTGAAAAAACCTATTTTACAGAAATACTAGCCATTATTCTTACCCGTGTTTTAATTTAATGTCGTACATAACAAAACACGTAACACACCATTTAAATCAATAATTAATTAATGACTGTAAATGGTGTAATGATTTAGTAAATGATAGGTATGTATTAGTTTATAAATGAATGAAATACTCTTTATTGCATACCAAACAAAAATACAGTAACAAAGGAAATAAACAATAAACAACGGTACAATGAGCGATCTTATCGCTAAAAGCGATCTCTTCCAGACAACCTTTAGTACACCTGAGTTTATTTTATAACGATTTATGTTTTTGGTTTATCGTCAACTTGACTCACACCAATTTTTAGACGTTAACAAGTGGGTCGTCACGGATGATAAAATGGTGAATCTCATCATCAATTTACCTTTCAAATCGATTCCAAGACGTTTGGTAGTAGGCTCGTGGCAAAGGGCGATCTTAACAACACCGAAGAGCACTGAAAAGCAGAAACACAACATTAATGCGTTAATTACCTTTTCAACATTATCTATCTACCTCTTGATTTGTATTTCATTTTCTTATAATGTATAATTATCGTATGAAACAGTACATGATAACTATCGTATTTACCGGGCCATTGGTGAACTAACATTTAGGGACCACTATTTGTACTAAAAACGGTATATTTACCATGAATTGTTATGATTGAGAATGAAACCGGTAGTAATGATAGTATTAGTGAGTTAATTTCTAGCAAGAGACTAAGAAAGAGGGTAGATCGTTATATCTGCCAATAACTATCCACTCGCAAAGACTTCAGTTTATCCGTGATCATGGCGCATGCAACTGCGTTGAAATATCGGGACACTCAAGAACTCACAAATCATGGTAAATATCCCGTTTTTATTACAAATAGTGTTCATAACCATGATAGTTTCAAAATTTATATTTACGAACCACAAATGTGGCCCCGTACTACGGAGTTATCACGTACTGATATTAGGATAAAACGGTACGTGTAAAATAGTAAAAAATACTTACTTAGGTCAAATCCAACTGAAATAAAAAAAAGCGAATTAATATAGGTTAAATTAGTTTGTAATGAAGGGTTTTCACGGCCATGTTTTTATAACTGCTAACAGATGGCGTTGCTCTGTCATGCTCTGATTGACGAAGGAAAGTGAATTATCAATTGCCGTGTCAACATTATTTTTAGAGGACTTAAAATATTGTATTTCTACATAATACATAATTCAAATTATTATAACTTAAATATTATATAAGTATTTTTTGTCATCTTTGCATATTTTTTGCTTTAAAATCGAATTAAAACATCGGAGATAAGCGGTATTATGATGACCGTTTATGAGCGCCATCAGAAGCACGGCTAACGGTCAACCATCGTAGTGTTTTACTTACCTCCTTTCACCCAGTGATCGGTGATACCGCTACAAGCTCTGGCCACTGTGAATAAGGGAGTAAATTGTTTATTACATACATAAATCCTCCTAGAACTTTCTGTATCGTGTGAAATTATTAAATAAATATATCAACGCGAACAATAAACGGTACAAAAAATAAACGGTAAAATTAGCTTATGAACAAATTATTGTTGATATTTTCAGGTATTTATAAAAACTAATCATAAATATAAATAATATTATAAGTTTGGATGTTTGTATGTTTGTTACTCGATATCGTAATGGCTAAACCGATTTCGTCGAAACCAAAGCTTGTGTTTCATATAAATATGGATTGGATATCAGGGTAGGTTGTAGGTATATAAATAAAAGTAAATATAAAATAAATACAAAAGTATATATTGTCCTCCTCCTCCTCCTCCTCCTCTTCATTGTCTCATGTCCTTCCTTGCTATACATCGCAACTTAGTCACAGTAATTGATCTTTACTTCCCTAGCGCAATCTTTACCCACATAACACTTTGTTTTTATCTCAAACTCTCAAAGTTTATTTTTTAAGTATATGTAGCTATGTATGTGTATGTATGTATCTGTGTATGTGTACATATGTATCTGTTTACTTTTCTATTCATTTTTCTGCGTTCGTGAGGCTACCCATGGGTCCCATCTGAAAACCAGCGCCGCTTACTATCCTCGGATGGTTAGCAGCAACACGCTGAGACGGGGCCTGTTTGACCCACACAGCACGGAAGACCATATTATTTGTAATTACCTACCTATATTATATGTACTTAATTTTTATCTTGTGTGTTTCCTGTTTCTTTGTATAATTTTTCTTTGTTAATAAAATCTGTTTGTAAGTAGGTATGTTCGTTCTGTATATGTTCCGTTTTCAATAGTCTGTCCTGTGTGTGTGTCAAATAAATGTATTTTCTTTCTTTCTTTCTTTTTCTTTTTTCTTTATTGTA
Source organism: Philereme transversata (assembly GCA_963924445.1). NCBI lineage: Eukaryota > Metazoa > Arthropoda > Insecta > Lepidoptera > Geometridae > Philereme > Philereme transversata. The sequence continues at coordinate 27,235,881 of OZ004345.1, forward strand.
AATATAAAAAGTAGTACTTACGATTTGATAATGCCTTTATACCGACATTTAGGTCGAATGATTTGCTATTCTTTTCTGAAATGAACAAAAACGAGGGTTGATTTATTTTTACTCCATATTTCTGATACCTTTGATATTTCACATTTGACGGCCAACTTCTTTATTTTTGTTATTTTGCCTTCTAAACTCTTTATTTGATAATTGTTGATGTGTAACATCTTTCCTCTCGATTTGTGGGAGTGATTTTGGCAAAAGGGACGGAAATGTGTAACAGGAAACCGGTGAAGCGCGCGCTATTTGATTTGACCAATGAGCGCGCGCGGTGATCAGATGTTACACATCGTATGCGACTACTGTAAGGCTCGTAGTTTTTTTATTTTGGATTATGAATAGATCTTTGTTTGACCATAATCTCACCTGATGGTAAGCGATGATGTGGTCTAAGATGAAGCACGAATAACTAGAAGACACCTATTCACTCTTACCTTATAGAATCTTTAGGAAAAACGGACAACGGTAAAGCGTTCCATACCTAAGCTGTTTTGGTTCAACGAATTAAGAACGTTGAACTGAGTGTTAGATCTACGAGATATGGATGGAGTCGTAAATACCTTGATTTTGCCCCATTTCTAAAAACAGGGTTCTAGCGTTGCCGCATTTTCCTTTGCCAATGCCCTTGGATAAGACAGCTGAAATAAGTAACTGATTTAATAACAATGAAATTAATAAAAAACTAAACAAGTTAGCATAAAGCCCCAAGGCGATAAATATCCCGGAAGACGTGACACGAGACATGTCATGCGACGTTGCTGGACATCGTGCGACTTTTTTTTGGTATGCTATTTATTTTGTGTTATTTAACAATTTTTTTATGTAGATTAAAAATAAATTTTAAGTACTTAAAAAACTATCGTAATTTATTTCAATCATTATTATAAATACGGGATTTATCACATACCGTTTATCGGTGTTTCGACCGACAATGCTCGTGAACCTTCATCAAGGTGAGTTGGTCGAAACACCGATAAAACGGTACGTGATAAATATTATTGATAAAAAAACATTTTTTAGTTTTCATTTTTACTTCTATAGGTACTTATAAACACGACTTATACTTATTTAAGGCGTAAAGATTGTTGTGTGTTTGTATATCTGACTACTGAACCGATTCTGAAAATGATTTGACTAATAGAAAGCTACACCATCCCTGACTGCTATATAGGTATAGGCTGTTTTATTTTGATTGAAATCGGTGCAAAGCAGGGTTGGGTCCGCTTAATAAATAAAAAATTATAGACATTTCACATAATGCTACTAGCCCCAAACAAACAAAGCTTGTACTATGGAAACTAGATACTAGTATCTGATAGAATACTTAATTATGATAATTTTTATTTATATAGAGAACATCCAGACTCGGAACAAATATCTGTAGATCATGCATACATTTGTTTCGCGGCGAGACTCAAACCCGCAATAGGTATCTTGAGTCTCAGCCAGCTATTCGGTCATTGTGCCACGGAAGTCGTGATACACAAGTCCAGTCCATGCCGTGAAATAATACTTAGCGTCAATTCCCACTGAGACAATGTTTGCATGATCTACAATCATTTGTTTCGTTTATCAAACCCACGATGCTGGAAATCCTAGTGTCTATTATTATTATTTTTTTACTAGCCCATACTGTCCCACTACTGGGCAAAGGCCTGCCTGCCTTTATTCCACTTATCACGGTCTAGAGCTAGATCCCGCCAGGCTCGTTGGAAGACGTCCAAGTCGTCGCTCCAGCGCTTTTTAGGCCTTCCTCGGCGACGTTTTCCTTCTTTAGGAATCCATATGCTTGTGACCTTGGCCCACCAAGGGAGGGGGGAGTGGTGGTAGTGTCTATTATTATTATTAATTATTTAAAAATAATAGAAAACTTACCAAATGCAGACCGATGACGCTAAAAACCAAAATGTAAAATTAAGTTAATATATTTATACACTATACATATGCAACGCAAGACGAGCATTTGATTTTAGTGCGTATTTTTAAAAACAAACATTAATAATTTTGTAACAAGTAATTAGTAAAAATCCTGACAGAGCTTATACTATTAGCAACCGCTCCTGGAGCTGTCTTTATTTTTTTGGTAATTATAAAACTACGGTGCATAATTAATACACGTTAAATTTAGCTTATTTTTTTTTTTCGAAAAAACTGGTGACATTCGTTTTTAAAGGTTACTTGACAATAATTAAATAGTATCTATAAAAAACCACAAATCTGTATTGAATACATTACGCAAGTTCTCCTACTTTGCGTGTCTTTTAGTTGGAGTAAAGCTCCAACTCTTCGGAGCACAAATCATTACGAATTTAGCTAGCTTGCCAGAATACATCAGCAGCATGTAGCAGCGGCGCCGACGCAGTGCCTTTGAATCGGCTGAGCGCGGCGCGCGGGCGCCCCGACACTAAATTGCTCTCAGGGCATCGCAGTAGGTACACAAGACACAAGATATTTATTTGCATCAACAAGTGTACGATAAGATCTTTAAAACTAGGTAATGGCACTTTATACTTGTTTGCCCTTTTACGAGCATCGCAAACTACTGATTATTGATGGCGCTTTTTTACAATGAAAACATTACAAATCAAAACAAACCAATCAATGAACATGTCAACATCCAAGCACCTACGTTTGGCGCGCTTGATTTTCATACAAATTGACGCACTTGCGTTACCTATTCAATATAGATCTGTGAAAGAAACTAACGAGGAAATCGTGTAGTTAGAAATAGATTGAAATATATTGTTAAAATATCTCTTATGGTACTTACCCTCTGACCGTTTGAGTGTCCATGTGTATTGCCATTGTTGTTACCACTGCTATGCTCAACTTGGTGTTTTACATTTAGAGATGGCAAAGCTGTTACTGCCACCACCATCATCTGTAAAAATATTATTTGGTCTAAGAAGTACATACATGGAAGAGACTTTTAATTAATTCTACCCTTTGGTTTTAATTATCATTATCATCGTAAGTCTTTATGCAAGATAAATTTGGTGTATAGGCGGATTTACAAGGCCCCAACAGGACCTGATGAGCTCGCTTCTATGATCTGGGTACGTTTCAGCTCTTTGGAGAAACAGTGGGTTATATCTGTGCAATTATGAATTAAGACGAATTTCCTTCCGGGAACATTTCGCTTGTGGAATAGTTACTTCGCTATATCGAATACTACCTGCCGACTGCCGAGGTATTCCCCTGTGACTAGAGTATAGGGTTCTTCAAAACGGGTTTTTTAAAATTGTCAACGCGCGAGTATACCTTTGCTGTTACAAACGTCTAGGTTAACCACTTTATATTATGTCACATTTTTTATGTCAACACTAGCTGACCCCGCAAACTTCGTACCGCCTTAGAATCAATAAATTTTGTGTTGCTAAGCTAAGTTAATTTTTTTTTTCCAATGATCTTTTCTTTGCACGTACCCACTATAATCAACTATCAATATTCAAAGTAGAAAATTATTAAACTACTTATATCGCTATTAAAAAATATGGGTTGGTGGTAGAAGGTTGAAAATGTATGGTTGTATGTATTTTTTATTGCTGAATCATAAAAAATAAAAATAAAAAAAAATATCCAAAAAATAATAAAATAGAATTTGGGGTGGACCACCCTTAATACATATTGGTATGAAAAATAGTTTACGTCCTATTCTCAGACCTACCAAATATACAAAAAAACTTCATAAAAATCGGTCAAGCCGTTTCGGAGGAGTTTTGTTGCAAACACTGTGACACGAGAATTTTATATATTAGAAGATATTGCTCGCCGGGCAATCAATACTGTAAGATGAAAATATACCTATACTATCTTTGCCGTGTGATGGTTCATTAGATTGTATGGCGAGCGATATTTTATGTTAACATAGCATTACTATAGTACCTTATGTCTTTACCTTATGTGGCGTGCATAAAGGTCTAAGCTAAGGGCCCTAGTTGTAAAATAGATATTATGAAAAAAAAAATCTCACCAGCACAGCCATCAGGATAATTTTAGAGGTAACCATCTTGCGGTATATTGGCTCCCCAATTATGATGATGCGAGAAAATTCGTCCAATTTATACCAAATGCTGAGTTTTTTGACAATCAATCTCTGTTTGCCGATTTGCACAGGTGGTTTTAAACTAATGTTCACATTTGAATTACATTTTGTTGGTGATATAATTATGTCTTCGTGTAGTTCTGCCTGTCTGTTAGTTGCGTAGTTAGAACTGTGAAGTTATATAATATTGCAAAAAAATACGGACCAGGCCTAAGTAGCCACTTTGGGAGCAACATAAGATAATATCTTTAACAATTAACAGACAAAAGAAAATTCTCTTCTAAATTAATAGCTGACGCTCGTGGCTTCACACGCGTGGTTTTTTTATAAAAAGGAGCCTGTCTCTACCTAAATCACAATCTATCTATATACCAAATTTCATCGAAATTGATTCAGTCGTTTCGACGTAAAAGCGGAACGAACACTTACTACTTGTAACTGGATAATTACTAGAAACATACATGCTTTAACACAGGTAATTTATTTTCAAATAATTTTATAAGTAATTGCCCGTGATAAAGCATAAATATTTTTAGTAATTTTCAGGTTACAAGACCTCTACGCACACAGAACGTCCCTGCTACGCCGTAGCAAATGCCTACGGCGTAGCATGTGTGATGCGGTATCGTACGATCTTCTTCTCAGATTAAATTTATTTAGATGAGAGCAATAAGTAGCCACCACTACAGCCTCTTCAGTTGCCTCATTGAGCTGCTCCCGAGTGCATGTGGTGAGGCATTGGGGCAGAGAATCAAGTGCGGCATGTTCGCACGATGAAGGGGCTATAATATTTCTGTTAAGATATAGTGTTATAAAAAGGAAAGATTTGTTTGTTTGCATTGAATAGGCTCCGAAACTACTGGACCAATTTAAAAAATTCTTTCACCGTTGGGAAGCTACATAATCCCCGGGTGACATAGGCTACTTTTTATCTAACTGCGCAGAAGGAGGGTAATGTTTTTATTGAAAAACTACGCGTGCGAAGCTGCGGATTGGTCTGCTAGTGTTAAGATAAAATATCACTCGCCATACAATCTAATGAACCATCACACATGGCGAAGATAATACATGTATTCATGGTACAGTATCTTAAAATACCGAGCGATAAGGATATTTCATCTTAAGATTTGTAATATATCGTAAGATACGAAAGATTCGTATACAGGTTTATACTTTCCTAGAAATTATAAGGATTCCATATATTAACATATCGTACCCGTGTGTGATACCTAAAATCCATATTCTAAACAGACTCAAGCAAGCAAGACTCCATACTATGCCTAAAACTCAGTAATTTGTCTCACACTAGATCGCTACAATAAGGAATTTTCTCAATAGAAATCTCCGATCTATTATGAAACAAATGAATCTCCAGTATAAATCATAAAAGGCGCCTTTCTTATCAAAAACTGACACAACATACACAGTCCCCTCTACCCATCACCCCTTTAAGTATAGACATGTACCAACATCCCTCCCAGACGTACTTTTCTCAAATGCGTATACAACCTGTTATGTACGACATTAATTTAAAAACTTATTTGGAACAAATTTACAGATTTTAGAGGTGGGTTTAATATCAGTAGTTTGAATATTTATCCAGTAATTGACACGTTCCTAATAAACAATTTTTAACATTTCTAAATATCAAATCGACGGCGCTTTTGCGACGATGCCGCTTAGTCAGTTTAACAGGTACAGATGTAAGAAACAACAACTTTCATGGGGATATCGTATTTATTTCACATAATTTTATAACATCCATCTTGTTCTACATGGATTTAATTAATCAACTATTTTATAGACAAATAAGAACAGCATAACCACAATGGCTAAAGTAATTGAATATACCACCAACGTACTTATTTACATATACACAGGACGACCGACATACGACGACTAAGAGCTGACCAACAGCCGTCATCGCTTTAAATAGTGTGGAATTGTGACGCGACAATGGCGGCGGTTGCTCAATAAACCGTTTTTTTTTAATTACAAAATAATAAATATTGTTGTAGTAATCATAAAGTTATCCAATTTAGTAATTAATTACAAATAATCGCTAACAGATCTGGCCATCCGCAATACAATGAGTCCTCACCTTGTACAATCTTAGAATCTTTATCTTAAATACTATCTCAAATCAAATCAAATACGTCTATTTACCAAAAGTTTACAAAAAGTATAAGTGTAAATTTAAGTAGCTAATGTTCCCCGCACTAGGTCTAGCCTTTATCGTGGGAAACTGGATTATAAAGAAACGTACTGTTTAAAATCTAATACCCACTTACCACGTAAGTCCGGGGTATTACTTTATTTGAGTTTAACAATAGGACAATAACAAAATCTAAAATAGTAATATAAATTAACAAACAAAAAGAAAAACCAAAATACTAAATACAGTTATATAAACAATTAAGCTTTTGGCGAGCGCAGATGGTGCTCAGCCCTGTAAGATTTGAAAAGCCAACTAGCGCAAGGGCACCACTTAGGTACTTACGAACCTCGGCTTGGGCCGTTGACAGGATGGGGATAAGAGAGAAACGCCCAGGTACATGTTTGCGGCAGCGACGGCGACTGAAGGGACCCGTCGACCTCACCGGCGAGGTCGGTGTATCTGTGTTTTGTTAAGTATTGGCTCTGTCTAATGAAGATGACTCTGATGTCATTCGGATCTCTGAGAACGTGTCTTGCTCGGTCGACGGAGGGTTTTGTACGCGGGCGGATCTATAGAATAGTCGGGTATTTAACAAAGGATTCGAGTGATGGGTGGCAAGCTCAGAATGCCACTTGGAAGCGAGCTACTTATACTTGGCTATGGACTCTAGTGTCATGTCGCTGTGGCTTTTCGCAAAAAACGATTTTGCACTATCTGAATGGCATAAGTGGCCGCTTTGCGCTCAGACGCCGCTTTATATAGCAACGGTTGGTAGACGAAAGCAAATTTCCTAACTATATATATATATGTATACGATATTAAATAATAATATTCTAATAATAATATTCAGTACTTTTAAAATATTGGTGCCTTTTTTTCGAACTAGGCGTAACGAAAAGTATTTTCTTTGTGTCAATTGTCAAATAATTGTTTTGTCAATGTCAAGCAATTATCAAAAAAATTGTTTGCATTTACTTGCATTTTCGTTAGCAGTGATTCCAACTTAGCTACTTCATAGCTTGATCTAGTATAGCTACAAAGTTAATACTTTTAATTGCAATTTTGGTTTTTTCGCAAACCAAATCACTACATAGATTTGAAAAAAATACGGAATTTCAAAATCTAGCTACCTTTTACCTCAATACATGGGAATCTAGCAACTTTTTGAGGTAAAGCTTAACCTATTAAATTCAATTATATTTGCGATTCAATTGTACCTACTGTTCTTTATAATTGTTTCATGAGCCATTTTGTGTGTACCAAATAAATGATTATTCTATTCTATTACTCGGAGCCCAGTTGGCAACATTGTTGGTTGGTTAGTTTGATTTGTATTTTTGGAAAACTTCCTTTGTTAAATGTTTTCAACAAGAGCAAACAAAGGATAAAGTGATACTATCAATTAATTAAACTAATCATATTAATTAAATATCTAACTTGTTTACAGCTACTGTGTTAGGTCTACAGGGCTATATCAAAATAAGGATAGATAATGTTTAAATGTTCATGTTACCTTAACTGGCATTATTATTATTATTATAAACCATTTATTCCCAAATTACAAATACAATAGTTAATACATTTTACACAAATAATTCACATTCATTATCTCACAATATTCATTATTCCACATTATTATTGATTATTTTATTTTATTTATTTATTTTGGGTACCCATCTTATATAGTTTTCAGCAAACAACTTTCAAATCAATGTTGCAAACTAACATTATGTTATTTCAACCAACATTAATAAACGGAAAACTATTGTATCAAATTTCAATAACTAAGGACAAATTAGGAAGGAATTTTCAATCGGTCCAATTCGGTAGGGGATGGGGGGTGAGAAAGGGGTGAAGGAGGCATAACATAAGGCTATCTGTGCATTGACCACGTGAAAAGTTGGGACTTGTGAGACGATACGCAATTAATTACAGACCGCGCTGATGCGCGCCGGCTGCGTGGCTGATGCTAACCTTGGCTGCGTGGCTGATGCACGCTGGCTGCATGGCTGATGCGCGCCAGCTGCGTGGCTGATGCGCGTAAACTGCGCAGCAGACGTGTGCAGGTAGCACGGCAGGTGCACGTAGTAATCAGTTACTCAAGAGAAGCCGTGTGAACACATCTAGCACATAAGACAATAAGGTACTTCTAACATCGTCACGTAGGTATCGAATACCATTTGTGCAAATAACGTTTACACGATCCAAAGTCTACGCTGTTCGGATTCCAAATTATGCAATTAGAAATGAGTCGAAAAACAAGCGTTTTTCGACTGAAGGAAAGATTTGGTATAATAAGCTTTAATTATAGTTAAAAAGTATAAATTAATAATTTAGAATTCCCCGACACGTAAAAAACCATCATCATCATCGGGGAGGGGGAGGTCTGGCCCGGGAACGCAACTCACATTTCAAAATTTTGATAGATTGATTAATAATAGTCATGCGATAGGAGCATGAAAGTCGGAAGTGTCAGAAGCTAAATTAAATTACAAAAATATTTTTTAATAGGTGCTTAGTTAAAACCAACTTCATACATGTGATCATAAGTTTTAGTGTCGCCTACACTCGGTACCGGACTTACGACATTACGTTGCAGAGTTGTTTACGTCTTAAGTAACTGGAGAACAAAAGAGCAGCGGCCGGCCGGTTTTATTACCACCTATTGTGTAAAGCGGTGGAACTGCGACAAGGAAATCAAACTCTAAACCAACGTAATAAAGCCCAACAATCATGAGCTTACTACGATCGCCAAATGAAGTTCAAGGAGGTTCATAACCTCCGTTTTATAATCTGAAATAAATGAGTTAATTAATAACCGGGTTTATCTACGTTTTCGGAAGATGATTATGCATTACCACAACAATAAAAAAACTTAAGAAAACGCAGTGCCCATGCCAGAGTTTGATATGAAGCATGAGTTGGAGAGTTTTCGAAATGAAATGAGCTCATTTTTGTCGAGTTTTGCGGATATGCAAAAAGAAAATATACACAAAATGCATAGTGACATGGCTAAATACAAGAAACACTTTGTGGAGAAACCTGAAGAAAGAACCAAAGAATGACAGAACGACTTCATAAAAGAGAGATTTCAGATTTATTTATTTCACCTTAATTATAACATTGGTTGTTACAGGCATGTCAATTTTTACATTGAAAAAACTTATAATAATTAAATTAAAATATAACTAAAAATATTGTCAACTTAAAAATACAACGACCTATATTATTAATAAATAAATATGACTGCCTCCGTTGCGCAGTGGGTGTATAGCCGGCTGAGACGCAGAAGGTAGCGGGTTCGATTTCCGCCGCGGAACAAATGTTTGCATGATCTACAGATATTTGTTCCCTGTCTGGGTTTTTTCTATATATTATATGTATGTATTTACAAAAAAAAAGTATATAAGTATTCTATCAGTTATCTGGTTCCCATAGTACAAGCTCTGCTTAGTTTGGGGCTAGATAGTGCTGTGTGAAATATCCAGCAATATTTATTTATTTATTTATTGTTGGGCATTTCACTATGGGAACCAGATAACTGATAGAATATTTATATATGTTTTTTTAGTAAATACATTTTTTTTATCAGCCATTCGTGTCCCACTGCTGGGCAAAGGCCTCCCCCCATTCTTTCCAGACTTGGCGGTCCTGAGCTGATTGTGGCCAATCCGTTAGGAATTTATCCAGCTCGTCCCGCCATCTACGTTTTGGTCTGCCGCGTCGCCTTCTCGCTGGATCAGGACGCCACTCGGTGGCTATCCTTGCCCACAGCTCACTTGGCATGCGACAGACATGCCCAGCCCAGTTCCACTTCAGCTGAGCGGCTTTAGTGGCTACGTCTACAATTTTGGTCTTTGAGCGCAGTTCAGTGTTCCGGACTCTATCCGTTCGCTTGACACCCAAGATGCTGCGTTCCATCGCACGCTGACAAACTTTGAGCTTGGACTTTAAAATGTTAGTCAGTGACCAGTTCTGCGCACCATATGTCAAAACGGGGAGGATGCATACGTCCATTAGCTTTCTCTTGAGCGTTAAAGGAAGATCACCTTTCATCATATCTCCCATGGCCCAATAGCTCCTCCAGGCATTTTCGGTTCGCCGAGCGATTTCCTTAACCTGCCTGTCCTCGAAGGAGACTATTTGGCCTAGGTAGATATACTCTTGGACGTATGCTAGGTCTTCTGCATCCACCGTTATTCTGGTCTTAACGCTGTTGGTCATGGCCTTGGTTTTTGCCCTGTTCATTCCAAATCCAATCTCAAAGCTTGCTATGCTAAGTTCTTGAAGCATCGTTTGTAGTTCTGTGGCTGATGAAGAAAAGAGGACGATGTCGTCCGCAAAACGGAGGTTTGTCAGCTTCACTCCGCCGACGTCAACTCCCTTCTCTTCCCAGCCAGCCGCCAGCTTCCTAAACACCTCCTCAAGGGTGCTGGTGAAAAGTTTTGGGGAAAGTGGGTCCCTGTTTTACTCCCTTGACTATTTTAAAGGATGGTCCGATTGAATTTAACTTAATTGAGGCTGTACTATGCGTATAAATATTTCGAATAAGGTATATGTAAGTAGGGTCTATGTGCTGGTTTTTAAGGGCATCGAAGATGGCTGTGTGGTGAATACTATCAAATGCCTTTGTATAATCCACGAAAGCAACATACAAAGGCATGTTGTATTCGCAGAATTTTTCTATGAGTTCATTAATTGTTTGGAGGTGGTCTGTAGTTGATAGTCCTCGGCGGAAGCCTGCTTGCTCCGCCGGTTGTTCTATGTCTAGTTGCCCAGAAATACGGTACTCAAATATTTTTATAAATGCTTTATAGAGATAAAACACGAGACTAATTGGGCGGTAATTATTTATATCAGTTTTGTCTCCTTTCTAGGAAATACATACTTATAATATATAAATATAATACAATATATGTATATATATATATATATATATATTATGTGTATATATATATATATACAAAAAAAAACTAAAACATAAAAAAAACATAAAAAAACTCCTCGAAAAAAAAACTAGTAGTTAGTATATATATATATATATATAATAGATTGAATAATACTAACTACTAGTTTTTTTTTCGAGGAGTTTTTTTATGTTTTGAGAAACCGTCACTTGAATATCGTCAGTATATTACCAAACATCCTGTATTGTACTAGCTGATCCGCCACAGCTTCACACGTGTGGTTTGTTAATAAAATTATTACCCTTCTTCTGCGCAATCGGGTAAAAAGTAGCCTATGTCTAGGGTTCCCAGATTAAAAAATCGAAATTCCGAAGTGAATTTCTGACATTTGATAAAAATCCCGACTTTCTTGTAAATATAACGTTAAAGTCGTTAGCATCGTGCATGTGAATGAACGAAGTAAAATATTTGGTTTATTTTACTCGTTACCTACTTAAATTGTAGAAATTCCGGACGGTTTAGCATTCCCACCGCAATCCTGACAAACACCAATATTACCGGACATTACCGGAAATACAAATAGGTACGTAAAATTTAAACATGTTTAGTAGCTAAATACGTTTAGGGATCGTTCTTTTCTTATTCTAGGGTGGGGGAAATAAAAAATCTGCACTGACGTCCCGCATTGGGGTGTATTGTGCATTACCCCCCTTCTTAACTGACCCCAGCCCCATCCTAACTCCTTGAAATAACGGAGTAGGACTTTGAGTTGGTGGCAGCAGCTTTCCAGGGTCCCTGTGGATGTTGTTAATGTAGTAGCGGTGTTGGTGGAGGATGAGGATTCGATGACCCTTTGCAGACCCGTTCTCAGTCTGGTGTCGTTTGTGGCAGTGCAGTAAAGTATCACGTGCTCCACAGTCTCTTCCTCCCGAAGGCATCTGCGACAAAGTCCACTCCGGTCTTCAGAAGGTGATGGTTAAGTTCGCAGTTTCCCTGATGATTCCCACCATCATCCTTAGATCTTCGCGTTTCATCTTTAACAAGGTATTTGTTGTTTTTCTGTTTTTTGCCGGAAGCATTGTCTTTGTCTGCTTGCAGTCGGCTCCACGTTCCCAGTCTTTCTGGTGCTCCTTTTCGGAATTCGTCCTCAGTCTGTTTTTGATTTCCGAAGTTGGCGGATTGGAGAGATTAATATCATTTGTGTTTGGTGCTTGGCTCCTTGTCGTGCTCGGGAGTCTGCCTTGTTGTTCTCTGGATAGGAACCGTGAGCTTTAGTCCATTTGATGGTTACACTATGTTTCTCAGCCAATTTCTGTAGAACACTATACTCGTAGCACTCCGCGACAGAATTTGATCGAGGTTCGGGTCGTCTGAGAGCATTAATAAGTGCGGCGCTGTCTGTTATGAATATTAGTTCTGCCTTCTGGTTTAGATAGATTAGGCATTAGGAAGGACTATTCATAAAATAGTACCACGAAATTCGCAACCACCTAACTAGATCTAGTTTCATTCAAATTACAGGTAACGGGAGTTCATGTAAATTGGTGCCCTTTTTTGGGGTAGAAATTGCAGTTATTCTGGATTTCAGACTGTTTCCTATATTTGTGTTACTAAAGCTACACGCATACCAAATTTCAGCACTGTGGGGTCATTGGTGTACCCTGTGAATTTTGACAAAGTTCTGTTTTTATTATGGCTAATAACTTAAAACTACAAGATTTAAACTAAAAATAAAAACGGTGTCGAAATGTAGCCACAAAGACCGGATAGTCCCATTTTTCATCCATATTTTTAGCTCAGTTAGTCACACCAAAATTATGCCATCACTACCTATCACCTTTACCTTACCTTTATACCAAATTTCACGATGATCGGGTAAACGATCCTCGGACAAACAAACATACATACATACATACAACGCCGATTTTCCCAAGTTGATTTAGAGATCTCGCTTCGCTCGATCAAAAACTCTACTTCTAACACCGTTTTTCGCGTCTAGTGTTAGATTGGTTTCAGGAATACATAGGAGATTTAGTGTAGGTACGAGTACCTAGGCAAAAAAGTTGGTGAATAATGTGAATATAGTGATGTGAATAATGTGTGGTTTAATTATGAAGTAGGTACCTATATTATGCTATTTTTATTAGTCCTGTGCAAATTTTCATTTGTTTCCTTTTCTGTGCACTACCTACACATCTTTATCTACAATACACAAAGGTTATCAGGAAGAGAATGCCTTTGTACTAGTTTTATAAGTGCAATAAAGTATTTTAAATCAATCAATCAATATACATAGATGATTAGATTCCGCGCAGAAAGATTTATTACAGGATCCAAATTACTGGAGACTAACTAAACTGGCCTTGTAGATTTCATTCTTTTTCAGTCGCCGAATAGGTGAACTGCTCGCCTCTACCAGACGCCCTGAACCCCTGCGAAGACGTGATGGGCTGGTCGTGGCTGCGAGCGAGCGTCTGGTTCGTCATCTCTGCAGCCGTCGTCGGAAACATCGCCGTTCTCATGATCCTACTGACCAACCACGCCGAGCTAACCGTGCCCAGGTTCCTAATGTGTCATCTACCATTCTCAGACCCTTGCACTGCATCTATTCATGATTGCTGTAGTGCAGGGGTCGGCAACCGGCGGCCCGCGGGCCGCATGCGGCCCGTAGACTATCTCGGTGCGGCCCGCAACCTTGAGGTCCGTAAGAAAAAAATACCGAAGCAAAAGGCCATATAAATTCACTAGAATTTATACGGCCATGCTGCTGGGCCATGAGAGTATTCTTGAAAGCTCGCTCCCACGCGGGGTGATAAAAATGTACCTCTATTTCATTTCTTAAGAACTGTTTATCAAGACTGTGATGTTATGTATTGTTTCTACCGAAAATAAATATTTGCTGTACTTATTCAATTCTTGGCAATTTCTTTTGCGTTTATCCGCCGCACGTGCGGCGGCGGGCGGCTCCTTTGAGACAATAGGCGGGGCGGCAGTCTTTGATTAGACGCAGGTGTGCGGCGGCGAAAAAATTCAAAGCGACCGGTTTTAGTTAAAATCACAGCCGCGCGCAGCTCTCGCCACATTCGGTTGTGGAAATTCGCCGGAAACTCACGTCTCATCTGGTTGCTAGCTACGCGTTTCGTTTCACCTTTCTTCCCTTCGCTGATAGCTTCTCACGCACGACGTATGAGGTAAGTTGTATGCACTCGCGAGCATTTTGTTTTATTTTATTTACTGCTTGTTAATGTGAACCTTCAGATTGATGGGTAAATGTTATAAGGACGGGGATAGTAGTTACATGACATGAAGTTAGTTACGAGTGTGTCATGTTTTAATTATTATTTGAATGTGGAGTTGAATTTGTAGGTGCTAACTGGAACATATAATTTTACAACGAATTTAATTTTTTTCATTGTTGTTACAGAATAATTATATAAACATGGCTTCAAGAAAAAGGAAGATAGAAGAAGAAAAAAGAGTTTTTAACGAATTATGGACAGAATTATACTTTTTTATCGAGTTTAAAGGAAAACCGTTATGCTTGATTTGTCAAAAGAGTATTTCTGTAGTAAAGGAATATAACCTGAAGCGACATTACGACACCGAGCACAAAGCTAAATTTGACTGTCTTGAAGGAGAAATACGGAAAAGGAAAATTTCCACTTTGAAATCGTCATTACAAAATCAACAAAACATATTTAAGGTTGTGGCAGACAACAGCGAATCGAATGTTCGGGCCAGTTACAGGGTAGCAGAGATTCTTGCAAAAAGTGGACGTCCGTTTACCGATAGTGAATTAGTAAAAGAGTGTGTCTTAGCTATCGCAGAAGAAATATGCCCAGAGCAGAAAAAAATGTTTGAAAGTCTTAGTCTCTCTGCAAGAACTTGCACCCGACGTACTGAAGACTTGGGTGCTAATTTGTGTGAACAACTCAGGGATAAGGCGCAGTCTTTCGACTGCTTCTCTTTAGCGATGGATGAAAGTACGGACGTGTCGGATACAGCACAGTTACTCATATTTGTACGCGGCATTGACGAAAACTTTACTGTTTACGAAGAGCTTGTGAAAATGTGCAGTTTGAAAGGTACAACTACGGGAGAAGATTTATTTCACCATGTGGAACAAGCTCTGGATTCATTGCAATTAAGCTGGGAAAAGTTAACAAGTGTCACTACCGATGGAGGCAAGAACATGAGCGGTCAAAACAAAGGTGTTGTTGGGAGAATCATCAGCAAAGTGAAAGATTCTGGATCTACTGTGCCATTGATTTTTCACTGTATTGTCCATCAAGAGGCATTGTGCTCCAAAGTTATATCCTGGAAAGAAATAATGGATACTGTAACATCCACTGTTAATTTTATAAGAAGAAATGGGCTCACACACCGTCAGTTCCAAAAGTTTTTGGAAGATCTGGAAGCTGAACATGGTGACGTGGTTTACTACTGTGAAGTGAGGTGGCTCAGTCGAGGTGCCGTTTTGGAACGGTTTTTTGATTTGAGGAAAGAAATTGGCAACTTCATGGAGATGAAAGGAAAGCCAGTAGAAGAGCTTACTAACAAACAGTGGATTATCGATCTTGGTTTTTTGACTGATTTGACTAAGGACCTGAATCAGCTCAACAAACGCTTGCAGGGAAAAAATAAATTGATTTGCGATATGTATACAGATGTAAAGTCATTTGAAATGAAACTGAAACTGTTTATCAAGCATATTGATGAAAAAAAGCTTGACCATTTTCCTAATTGCAAGAAAGCCGTGGAAGAAGCTGGAGATAATTTTGTGTGGCAAAATATTACAATGAGAAACGTGTTAACACAACTACAAACTGAGTTTGTAAATCGATTCACCGACTTTAAAAAGAGCTCCCTTAACATGGAAATATTCCAAAACCCTTTTGCAATTGATATTAGTGAGATACCAAGCAATTTGCAAATGAACATAGTAGATTTGCAAAGTAATAGCACACTTAAAACGGCATTTAAGGAAAGCACTGACTTGATACAGTTCTACGGAGGTTTGAGTTCTGAAAACTTCAAAGAATTGAAAAAGTTTGCTCAGCAGATAATAACTATGTTTGGTAGTACATATTTGTGTGAGCAGACTTTTTCAATTCTCAACTACCGCAAAAATAAGAATTGTTCGCGGTTAACGGATGAACATTTAGACGCGATACTGCGCGTGTCTACTACTAAAATGAAAGCAGACGTTAAAAAACTTGCAAGTCAAATGCAGCCTCAAAAATCTCACTAGTTCTTACTTTTATGTTAGTATAGTAGTTCAATTAAAAAAGAGATAATTGTATGAATATATATGCGTTTTATTTCAAATATGAAAAATACATGCCCGAACATATAAATATAAGTGCGGCCCGCACTGATACTCTGGCAACATATGTGGCCCGGCTATAGCATAAGGTTACCGACCCCTGCTGTAGTGGATCTGAGATATTACGGAGTTCTTCAACTACGCTTATAACTGCATGGATGTAAGAGTATGGAGTCGGTTGCAAAATTGCTGGTTTTCTATCCGTGTTTTCGGGACAACTATCAGTTTTTACATTGACGATAGTTACGTTGGAGCGATGGCTCGCGATCACTTATGCTATATACTTGGAAAGACGAATCTCCCTATCGGCAGCAGCAAAGCTAATGATCGCTGGATGGATCTTCTCAATACTCATGGCTGGACTGCCTCTGCTTGGAGTGTCCAACTACTACGTCCATCTGTCTCCCGGTTAAGAGTAAGGATATTGGGGACGTGGCGTACCAAGGAGGATTGTTCATGACTAATGCTGAAGCGTGGGTGACGATAGTTTTTTTTTTTCTGTTGGACTAAACTCGCTGTTGGCCTGTGAGGCCGTGACAGCTTAACCGAACTTTTGGCGAGCGCAGATGGCGCTCAGCCCAGTAAGTTATTTAGGCAACTAGCGCAAGGGCACCACTTAGGTACGAGCCTCGGCTTGGGCTGTTGCCGGGGTGGGGATAGGAGAGAAACGCCCGGGTACATGTCTGTACCTCGTATAGGCGGCGACTGAAGGGACTCGTCGACCTCGCCGGCGAGGTCGGTGTTTCTGTGAAGTGTTTGCTCTGACTGATGTAGATGACTCAGCTTCCGCATTAGCGGAGGTGATTTCGTCATCCGGGTCTCCGAGAACGTGTATCGGACGACGTAGGATCATTAGTCGTATGCTACGTCCAGATTTATAGATCTTTGGGAGGTGGTGGAGAGAGTTATGGGGGAAGAGGTGCCGCAGCAGCTGCTGAGCGAAAGATAGCAAACAAAATGGCTTTGCTTATTGGCACAGATTTGTTATGCTGGGCACCTGTGGCGTTCTTCGGGGTCACAGCATTAGCTGGAGTACCACTAGTAGACGTGAGCCACGGGAAAGTATTACTAGTGTTCTTTTACCCTCTGAACGCATATGCCAACCCGTTCTTCTATGCTATCCTAACTAAACGTTATCGTAGAGATTTCATGACATTAGTAGCGAGAAGTGGACAGTGTAATTGGGTGGTAGAGAAGTACAAGTTAGCCACAACCCCTCCTCAGACCGCGCAAGCAATTTGTCTGCTCGGGCTAGAGTACCATTGGTAGATTTATAAACGAAGTCAGTCACATGCCAGTGAGGATTATACCTACCAGCGAGGGAGCTATGATATAAGGTTAGGTTACGATGTTTATGATATTAAAAGTTTATTTATTACTTACTGTTCTTTGTTTATTTGGGTCTTTATCTTAATAGGTAACATTTTATATACATTATGATCATTAAATACCAGTTTTGAATACCATATTTCTACCATTACAAGTGTATAAAATATCAAAACATTTAAAAAATATATGAAACACTTTAATACAAACACTTCAACGGATATAAAATAAATACAACAAAAAATAATGCCATTTTTGTTGATGTTTTCACCTCTTTGTTACAGTACTAATTAAACCAGCCATGCTTAATGGACGCTGGCATTGCTACACACTTTTTTAAACTTTTGCTGTGTCAGTGTTCTCACTTCTGGATTCGAGTGTGCTGGCAATGTTCTATACATTCTGCATTGGTCATTCCTATCTTCCGCAACATTTAATGAGGACCATAGTTGTCCCTATTGTTAAAAATAAAACAGGGGATGTATCAGACAGAGAAAACTATAGGTCTATATCTCTAGCAACAATCATTGCAAAAGTAGTTGATAGTCTGCTCGATGCTCGATAGTATCTTGGGTAAAGCGATGCACTTTTGCACGACGCCCAATTTGGGTTTCAGGCGGGTGTTTCAACTGAAAGCGCTATTCTGAGCCTTAAACATACAAGTACTACACTAGTACTGATAGGAAATCACCGACTTCTTTGGAATAAACTCGCAAAAATGCTACCTGCTGAGCTTGTGCGTGTTTTCCAGTTGGTATGGGAATCAACTTAATAATGTTAGATGGTCAAATGGTAAATCAGACTCGTATAGGTTGGAATCCGGGGTGAGACCGGAGGGTTGACGTCTCCCAAGCTATTCAACCGATACGTGAACCAACTGGCGGTTGAGCTCAGCAGCAGACATACAGGACGCTCTATTGATGATCTGAAAATGAATAATATAAGCTATGCAGGTGATATGGTACTGCTGAGCCCTTCTATTAGTGGTCTGAGACCTAGTAAAGGTATTTGAAACATACGCTACGAATCACAGGTTAGCTTCTTCTTTACATAGTATAAAATGAAGTCGCTTCCGCTGTCTGTTCGCTTAGATCTTTTAAACTACTCGCAGTTTTCAGCAATAGATAGAGTGATTCAACCACTATAGCGCTGGTTTTCCGTGGTGCCATTTTTGTGTGAGTAGGGCAGCAACTGTGTTTACAATTATCGATTGCAAGCATATAACATACATATTGCTAGATATAAACTTTCGGACTCATTTAAGTACCTACTTACGAACTATTAAAACATATACAAAACATGAAAATACAAAAACAAAAACACTTAAGAGTAGTAGAGTTTCTTGTAAAAGGCTCGCCTGGGGAAGTGCTACCACCATACCTATTTCTACCGCCAAGCAGCATTGCTGTTTTTCGGTTTGAAGGGTATGGTTGCCGGTGAAATTACAGGCACATGAGGCTTTACACCTGCATGCCTCAAGTTGATGGACGCAGGGATGTGCATCGTAGGGCACATTTCTAAGGAGCGTGACCTACGGGGCAAACTTGTTATAGGCGATGGTTACCACTTAACATCAGGTGGGCCATAGGCTTGTTCCATCTACAGTAGTATAAAAAAAAAATTTAACACACATAATTAAAATAGCTTTGAAAATTGCTCAATTTTCAAAGCTCAATTCCAGTAAAAATCACGCTTTTTAAAGCTCATTGCCAATGTTTTTACACGAGCAGCCTATGGGTTAAGTACACACAGAAGTCTCTCAGCGCCCTTCGAGTCCAATACAATAACATCTTAAGAATGCTATTGGGTTTGCCTTGATTCTGCAGTGCGTCAGAAATGTTTGCGAATGCGCTGACCGGCGGGTTCGCGGCAATACGTCGTAAAGGAATCGCATCCCTATTACGCAGAGTGACAAATGCCCTACTTTATGTCATTGGGTTCAAATTATTACATAATTTAATTTTTTATATTTATTGTATTTTTATTTTATTTTCTTGTGTTTGTAACTTTATCGTAACTATGGATCTCGCTGTCTGATAATAAAGGTTTTAATATTAATAACAATTTCTATTTTGATAGAATAGTACCCTGCTGTTTTGCTTCCAATAAATATTTTGTGTTTTATTTAATTTTTAAGTTTATTTTAAAGTAATTCTAACTGATTGCTTAGTAGCTTAAATGAATCAGCCTTTACAACTGGACAAGCTTTTAAAAAAAACATTTTTTTTTTAATTAAAATGATGAATTAAGTATAAAAACTGGATTTGCCACGTGTGTTTCTGTACTTCTCCATTCATAACTCCAAAAACAACTGAGCATTTTCATCTAATCTTTTCAAAGTATCCGTATTGATATACTCAACCATTAACTTATCCCCTTGTTGTAAAACTTGCTTATCAATCAGTTCTTGCATAACCATGTCATTTTTAACAGGACTTATGCAATAACCATCAAAATATCTGAAAAGTTTTACCTTAGTACTGCCAGGTGTGTTATTAACGTTTTTTATTTTACATAAGTCACAAATACCATCTAAAGCTCTACCTAGAGTCCAATCAGCATTGATGTAAACCGCTGCAGTGTCTTTTAAATCAGGGTCTATAGTTATTGATTCTATGTTCATCAATTCATCTTCTTTTGTGAGGATTTTTACAGGTTTAGGGTCCATGTTATCAGGTTTCATAATAGCAAAGTATATGCGTTTTGTGACAGGTTGGGTTTTGTCTCCGATGGCTTTTTGTTTGATTCTCATTAGTTGGATTTTAGCAGCCGTCTTCATTTTTGCTGATGATTGTAAGGCCTTGCGTATGTTTTCTGTAATCTGTAAAGAAAAAAGGAAGGTTGGATGAATGTCTGTTACTCTAAGCCACTTTTAGAAGAAGAGGGCTTGTGGCTTAGTTAGTTGGTAGGTTTAAATCCTGTATGATTCATAATTTTTGATATGATATTAATCATAAGATTTCCTGTAAGTTCAACAATACATAAGGTAGGTAAGGTCAACAATTTAAGTAAATTGTGACCACAATAATGGCATTTCTATACCCTGTAGTGGGAGAAGCTAAGTAAGTAAATCAATTAGTTGTCTACCTTCTCCTGTGATAGTTTATTTGCCTGATGATGGAGTATCCTTGGTGCTTCAAACTCTTCTAGCTTTGCAGCTAGAGTTTCCTCCCTATCTTCAGGGCATGTTCTGAATATGGACAACAAAAATAAACAATTTAGAAGACAGTTTTTATAAAAATCATATGAATAACCATTATGCACTAAAAACAATGAATATTAGGTAGGTAAATAAATAAGGGCAACTAGGTTTAGACAACCACAACATCTCAGACCACATCATCTATTCACATTAAAAAAACAATTAGGTATATACCACTTGAAGCATTTATTAGCTGGAGGATAAGTATAGGTGGTAGGCAAGCTATTAATATCTTAAATCCTGTCTCAGGCACTGTATAGTTAACTTTAAATTGATAGATGTAAGAGAATGGGTCAGATTGACCATCTGTAAATCTGATAAAAACCTATGGGGATGCCAGAGGCCTATTTTTAGCAGTATAAGTCCTATGGCTGATATCAATGCTTCAACAATATTGAATAAAAAAAAATACCTAAAATGTGTAGGTATCTAACTTTTAGAATATAAAACAAAAGGACTCACAGATGGAACCTATGTGCAATACAATAGTGCTTATAACACTTTAAACACGCCAGTTCATGAAGACTTCCCATTTTGCAGCCCTTCTGAGAACACTTGAATATTTCGTCTTCGTTTTTTAAGTTGACCTCTTTGGGCTTCGGTGCCAGTGGACATTCTCCCGAGCAGTGAGCGCTGAAGTGCTCTCGGCAGAAGACTTTCAAACATTGGCACTGAAGTGGCAGAAAATCTATCTGGTTACAGCCTTCGAATTCACAGTTTTTACCCAAGTCTGGAAACTCCATAGCTTATTTGTTGGCTTCCCTAGTTTTATTAAACTATAGTTTTACTTTTATGAATCTGTTTCAGTGCTGAAATTACTGAGAAAATCTTTACACAAACACAAAAACAATTCGACGATTACCAACAAAAAGTCTCTGCTAAGTCTGCTAAGACATGACACTTTACTTGCAATTTTTTGACAAATAGAATTAACATTGACGACTTTGACGTTCCACTTTTTAATTTTTCCGGGATTTTTTTTCAAGGTTTATGCGATAGCAAGCTTGGTAAATTCTACCGTCCATAATTTTCCGACAAGAGGAAATTCTCACAAACCGCCTCCAGTTTAGTGTCTTTGATCAGGGTTTTTTTTATTAATAATTATATGCTAGCTATATAGCTAGTAGTGTAGCTAGTATAGTTGTATATAATGTAATAGGCTAGCGTTTGACCACAATCTCGCCTCCGTATAGGTCAATTTTTGGTGTGTGCTCAAAATTAATAGCTACGTTTATGACCAATATTATGATCTGTATTTTAATCCTGTGCACATACAGTACCTACCTAAACGTTCATATAGAAAACACAGCCATCAAAATGACCTTGGTTTGTCCTCGAATCTCATAATTTCTGATTCGATCTCGGAGAGAAACACCAAGCATAGCACGTTGAGTGTGTCCTTGAGCCTTCTTATGAAGCTCATAGTGAGAGACCACATTTCTGTGCATTATGTATATTCCTTGGCCATTTGTCATCACTGGTTACACACATTGATCAACGGCTTTCGTCTTCTGTAGGTAATGAGGAAGAGTAGACTTCTCGTAGTTTCCCGAACGCTGCCCAGCCGAGGAATTCGTAGCCTGACCTCTTTTTCGAAGATGGGCTTGTCTAACTGGACTGTTTGTCCTAGACAGACGTACTCGTTAATAACTTTGAGATAAAGAGTTCCCAATAAATACCGGGTCGGGTGTTACGTGGACATTTGAAATGATTTTATTCTGATCCATGTGGCCCACCTATTGTAAAACCCTATCGAGATCATCGTGCAGGAATTCTGCACTGACTATTATATCGTCGGCGAATCGAAGGTGAATGATGTACTCGCTTTCGACAACATCAGTAGCACAGCAAAAACTATGACCTAATTTTGGTAAACAAAACAACTTTTTATAAAAGAGCATAATTTATTGCATAAAAAAACAAAATAAATTAAGGAATCCTTGTAACTAAAAGAGGTAATAAACTCCAGAGTATTTAACGTGTAAAATAGGTACATGGTAAAACTTACAAAAGTACTTCCACATGCTTAAATAGTATATAGCATAACCATAGAGAATAGACTGAGAGTTCTGACATATAAAGTAATTGCGGGCGAAAAAGTGTGAGAGAGACAAAGTAATCGTGCGTGAGTAGTTGTCTCTTTCTAGAGAATGGTAAATGTTGTGAGGGTATTACTGTCCGATTGCATATAGTCGTAAGACTGATCGCAAATCACCCTAAAACACAAAAGATATTTTACTTAACTCTCTCAGGCCATTCTTTGTCTATGCTAAATATGCACGATTTTCAACTGTGCGTATTACAAAAGTTTTAAACATTGCTTAAGTTGGTTCCACGTTTACTTTTAAAAGGTCCGTTTACTTATTATTATTTTATTTCACTTCTATTTACATAAGTTTTAAAGTCTCGATCGCAGCTTGCAACCTCTCAATCTCTCCTTGTGACTGAGACAGTTTCTCTTCGTTAGTTTTCTGTACTTTCTCGGGTACTTTGACGGCGTAGTCTTCGGCTGAGATGGCTTCTTGTAGATTGGTGATCGTTTGTGACAGATTTTCGATTTTCTTGCCTAGTTTCGCCATCTCTTTCTCGGGGTCGATCAGGCCCTGTAAATAACAGATAAATTATGTTTAGGAATAGCTAGAAATTAACTATACTCCGACAAACAATTCGATTCATATTTTTGACGTTGAGCGGGTTGGAATAATAAATAGTGACGTGAAAAAATGAACAGTTAATCCGACGACTAATTGGCTCATTGAGTGCTGTGAGTCAAAGTGCTGAAACCATGACTTCATTTTGAAAAATGTTGCGTATGTACTTATGTACGCACGTAAGAAGTTATACTTGATTAGCGTAACAAAACAAAAATAGCTAGTTTAATAAATAAATATAGTTATGAGTTGTCACGGAAACTTGAGAGATAGTTATCAGCTAACTTCATCGTGTTGCTTTTTGGCTGTCGGTGTGCGCGCGCATCTTAAAAGTTTTACCCTCATATTTTTTTCCGAACGCGCCAAAAAAAATAACTTAAAAAATTATAAATAGGCCTATACCCAGCAGTGCAGCCGGGATTAAATGATGATCATGAGGACAATTCTTAATGCATGAAATACTAATGACTTTGCTTCAGTCTTGGAATAATAAAATAAATAAATAAAGATTGCTGGACATTTCACACAGCGCTATCCAGCCCCAAACTAATCAGAGCTAGTATTATGGGAACCAGATAACTGATAGAATACTTATATACTTTTTTTATAAGTACATACTTTTAACATATAGAAAAACACCCAGACCTGGAACAAATATTTGTAAATCATGCAAACATTTCCGAGAGTTCTGAGGCGGGAATCGACCCCCCCCCCCCCGCATATCAACCGGCTATTCGCCCACTGCGCCACGGAGGTCGTCAATTAGAAAGGCCTTTATGGAATAGTAAGACAAACCTTTAGTACAAGTCTGACTTCAATCTTATCAGATACAGTGAGGATAGAGCAGCCGGTGGGCGGCTTCTCATCAGACAGCTCACAGTTCGCCAGCGACGACACACTCCTAAACAGACCCTTTAGAGACTCCACCTGTACAGATAATACTAGCTGTAATGCATGAAAGAGTTACAAACATCCATACAAACTTTCGCGTTTATAATATTAGTGTGACTAGTTGTATGCCTGCGACTTCGTCCGCAATTTTCTGGATTTCGACAACAGGGCCACCTATCGGGTCCAATTGTCATTCTAAGCCATAAAGAGACCCATACAAAGACACAAAAAAAATTTAATCAAAATCAGTTCCGCCGTTTTTTAGTTTAGCAAGACTAACGAACAGCAATTAATTTTTATATGTATTAAGAAGAAACGGGATTTATCACGTACCGTTTTAACGAGGTTCTGACGGACAATATTTCACAATGACAATGATAAAACCATATCTAAACCATTGTTGTATGGTACATGCGCAGTACCTACACTAGATATTTACATACTTACCACATACTTTGCTAATATTCATTTGTATTCAAATTTTGTTCTGTTTATTTAAATCACCCGAGTACTAACCATTTGACATGTTTAATTAAGTTTTTACTAACAAATATGGATCTTTGACATCTTAAAATTAATAAAATGGTACTTGATAAATCCTGTATTTATAATTACTATTGAAATAAATGAATATAACTATGCTATTTAAGTAACATTCGATTTACAGTATTTTAGCGTTTATTCTTTACATTTCTGCACAAAATCTAAGATGTATTATATCATACACGTACATTTTTCTTTCGATTTTGTATAGATTTGCTAATTAGAAATTCCGATTCAATATTCCAAAACGGAATTCTAACTGTATGTAACCTAATTACTGATTAAAACGGGTATTTATCGCGTATGTACCTTTTATTATTTTAGAGTCCGCTCGCGACCACGGCTGATGCAACAATTGAAAAGTGGGATAACAAATAAAAAAGGTACATACGCGATAAATACCCGTTTAAATTAGTAATTAGGTACAGTGATCGCGAAAGTTTGTATGAGACCTGACTTATACTGCGAGTCACCATTAATCGACATTAACTACATACCTTAATTTCAAGTCCTAAAATATCAATGAAACAGCCTGTTTAAAATAGGTAAACAAATCATATTCATTCATCATGTAAGAAGGTACCTGTTAAACTGACTAAGCGGCATCGGCGCAAACCCGCCGCCGGCGGTTTTTAACGTAAATCGGCGGCGAATTGGCGCCGATTTACGTTAAAAATCGTTTATTGGAAATGTATCGATTACTAGATTCAAGATACCGGTATTAATCCAATCTCTAAAATCAGTTAATAAAATCAGATTCTGCATGTGTTTTAAATTAATGTCGTGAATGCGGTGACAGACTGTGGATATTCGAAACTATCATGGTTAAGAACACCTATCAAGAGACTGCGAAAGAGGGTAGTTCGTTATATCTGCCAATAACCATCCACTCGCAGACTTCAGTTTACCCGTGATCATGGCGCATGCAACTGCGTCGAAATATCGTGATACTCAAAATCTCACAAATCACAAATGAGATCAATAATGTTTACCTTTAAGTCGGATGAAATGATAAGATGCGCAGTGGTTTTCTGCTTGTTCGCAAGCGCGTACTCGGCGCGCGTGGATCTGATCAAATGCACCATTTTGAGAGCTGTCTCCACTTCGGATTCCAGCTCCTCAGAGCGCCACGGGGCATCGCCAACCTAGAAAATAAAATATCATTAAAATCTTCCATCCAAAGGTTGTCTGAAAGAGATGCTTTGTTAAGCGGCAAGACCGCCCATTGTGCTTACATTAGTTTTTTATTTCGTTTTATCTGTTGTGTCTAGCTTGTCTTCCATCTTCCAGAGCGACCGATCTTGAGCGGCCTGTACCTAACGGCACAATCTTTAACAGGCGGCAAAAGATCACTCACTCTGGAAATCTATGAGGGAGGAATACCACAAAATAGATAATACAGAAGTTATGTTTAGTACAAGTAAAAACAGGCGCACGCCCACACAGACCATATAATTACCAATAAGTTAATATTTTCAAGTTAGTACGCAATCTCAGTCTTCCATTATGCAAAGATCCTCACTATGTAAAGGTTGTCTGGAAGAGATCGCTTTGTTCAGCGATAAGACCGCCCATTTTACTTATATTTTATTTGTTTATATTATTTTTTTATTTATGTTTTGTGTCTAGCTTGTAATTATCAGAAAAATGAATGAAAATTCATTAATTCATGCTTCTGATAAGAAGACTAACTGTAGGATAAGGAGCCACACAGATGGACAGACTACTCCTGTCCTTCCTAGGTAGTCGCTGGTACAACTCCTCGGTGACGAAAGGCATGAACGGGCTGAGCAGTTTGAGACCAAACTCTAGCGTCGTGTAGAGCGTGCGACGAGCTGCGGTTTTCTCCGCTTCTGTTCCTGACGCGAATACTGGTTTGAGGTATTCCTGAAAATAAAAAAGAATGTTACCATCAATAAAAAAACAAATAAATGTAAACATAATGGGCGGTCTTATCGCTTAACAAAGCGATCTCTTCTAGACAACATTTGAAGAGACACAGGCTGAGTTAGGTATATCCTAAAATATGACTGAGTCGAAAATAACTTCAGGAACATAGTTGGGTGTTCTTATAGAAAATTATCAACACCAACAACGCCTTTAATTCTGTAGCAGACGATTACCAAAGTGCGCGTTCATTCAAGTTAGAAAATATTAATCAAAAAATAATAAAAATATTAATAATTAAGTACTTATATTTAAAAATAAATACTGTACTTATACCAAATTCCAAGTTTATGACTCTTTTATTCCATTAGCCATTTATGTCTGCGCAACATCATAATATTAGATCTCTACCAGACAACCTTTGGATGGAATGGACTGTGTGGACATTACCTTATTAATTAATATTCTTATTAATTAATACATAGATATTTAGCGACAAATATTCAGATAGTGTTCTCTGACCATACACTTAAAAATGGCAAGTGACTTGATATATCAGTGTAGATAGATGATGATAGAAGTGAAACTCACCAAGTAAATATCACACAGGTCATACAGCCAGAGATTGTAGCAGTGCGTGGTGGCGGATGGGAAGTCGTAGGTCTGGAAGCCGGCGTTTACTTTTAGCACGGCGAGGGCGAGCCGGGACAGCATCCAGCGGTCCATGGGGGACAGATCATTCGGTAAATTCGGCGAGTGAACCTGAAATATAAAAACACGGATATTCTAATTCTAAGGTGTGGGGAATAAAAGATCTGCACTGACGTACCGCATTTTGGTGTATTGTGCATTACCCCCCTTCTAAAGACAGCTATATGGCCCATCGCGTTTTCTAAATTCTTTCTGGGCGGCTGGTCCATGCGACTTGTGACCCGAGAGCTGGTGCTTATCTGGGTCAAAGCATAAGCATTGCAATTTAGTGCAATGCAGCCAGTGTCTTAGGGACAATACCCCTGGTATTGCCGGTGTCAATAGGCGACGGTGACCGCTTACAATCAGGTGGGCCGTAAGCCTGTATCCCCACAAATAACATTAAAAAAAATTCTAGAGCAGTTGAGCTATCTAACGATCGTTTGCAACGGTCTTTAGATGATTCAGCTGTTTCTTCTGTATTTTGGTCATGTAAGTAGTTGTATATTCTTTCTGTTATTAAATGCATTTAGCCACTTAAAAAAATTTGCTCTTAATGTGTTTGTTTTAAAATTAAATAAATACCTGACATATGATTATGTGTATATTCTTGCTAATATTATAAACTCTGTATATCTGTCTATTTTTACATTTTTAAAACTAAACAGCTAGACCCAATTTAAATGAAATTTGGTATGAAGATAAATTATAATCGGGATTGAGACATAGGCTACTTTTTACTTGACTGCGCAGATAGAGGGTAATGTTTTTATCTAACACGCGTGCGAAGCCGCGGGCGGGTCAGCTCGTTCTTCATATTTTGCAAATTATATTTAAAAATATTGTTTCTTTCATTATTTATAATAAAATACCGTTTTACAATTACCTGATAAGTAGTGTCCCTAGGGAAGTACATAAACGCGAATTTGGTCGCGTTCCAGAGTTTGTTGCAGAAGAATCGGTATCCTTGTACCCGGAGTATGTCCAGGTTCAAATCCCGGCCATGAGCCATTGCGCAAAGGGCGAATCTGTAGATTAAAAGTGACTTAAAGTAAAAGAACCTTCTAATACAAGAAGGGCGATAATCAACAATCATACTACCCTATTAGAGCCCTACACTATAGGCAACTACTAATGTATAAGTAGTTGAAATGAAATGGTTTATTTTGATGGAAGTATGGTTGCATAAAGGTGTTATAGATAAGGTTAGTTGGTTTCACAAACTTCACTATTTAACTCGGCATGCAAACAAAAAAGTTGATAATTCTTCCAACCTGACAAAACCCATAATTAATACAAAACAAGCAAATTATTCAAAAAAGTATTTCAAAAATCCGCATTTATTGATTTTAGACTTGGTCAGGCCTCATAAAATATTTGTAACAAAATAAAAACTATTGACCCTTAAAAGTACTGGGTGCTGTAAAAGGCTGCGCCAGTTAATCTTACCTTAGCGCATCAGTTCCGCACTCCGGAATCCCACTAGGATAATCCTGTTTCTGTCCTTGTTTGGCTCGCTCTATCTCTTTCGGGTCCAAGTTAGAATTCTCCAGCTGTTTGTAAAGTTGTTCTAGGGTCACTCCGGTGACTACGTCTACGGGGTCAATGACATTACCGAGCGATTTGGACATTTTGCGGCCGTGGGAGTCGCGGACCATCGGGTGGAGGTAGATTTCTCTGTTGAAAAATAAATCTTAGTGAGTTGTAATAAGGCTAATTATTGAGATGATATTGCAAATAATGCTACAGCAGTACTAGAGTTCCTTGTGAAAGGACTCACCTGGAGAACTACTACCACAATATCTTTTTCTGCCGCTCAAGCATTGCTGTGTTTCGGTTTGATGTGTACGAGGCATGCCTTTTAAGTTCTGTCGTTTCCATATTTTCCGGCAATTTTGAATTTGGAACTGTTCTATATTCGAATGTGTTTACATTTTGAATCTCAAAACAGTTGAAAGTATTAGGATTAATGCTTTTGTTTAGTCACAGTTTCGATTTGAATCTGTCAGGTCACGTACGAAAATGAATCTTTCTAAGGAAAATGTTCGTGCAATAATTTTCTACAACTTTAGAAGAGGCCTGACACGGCTTCAGTGTTTAGAAGAGCTAACATCTGTGTTCAGTGATGTAGCCCCATGTCTGCGGACTGTCGAACGCTGGTATTTAGAATTCCAGCGTGGACATACTAGTGTTAGTGACAGATTTCGCGAAGGACGCCCAAAATCCGCCTTCACTGAAGATAACATCATTGCTGTGAGACAACTAATTCTCGAAGATCGTCATGTGACGTATCGAGAGATAGAGGCTCTATTAGGCATCTCAGGGACAACCATTCAGAAGATCTTGCATGAAGCGCTTGGTGTGAGAAAGCTAGTTTGCCGTTGGACACCGCATCTGCTTTCCGACGATCACAAGGCGGCCCGCGTCAGATGGTGTAAGAAAACTCTGCAAAGGTTCAACCGAGGGGAGTCAAATCACGTCTACGACATCATAAGTGGTGACGAATCTTGGATCTATGCCTACGATCCTGATACCAAACAACAATCTACAATCTGGGTCTTTCAAGACGAGCCAAAGCCGACTAAAGTTGTTCGTTCTCGAAGCACTTCAAAGAAGATGATGGCCACGTTCGTTGGAAAAACCGGCCATGTTGCGACTATTACACTTGAAGATCGTAGAACGGTTAACGCAGAGTGGTATACTACAGTTTGTTTACCACAAGTCATCGCCGAACTTCGAAAATCTAACTCAAAGCGATGCATCATCCTGCACCACGACAACGCAAGCTCACACAGCGCTCGTCAAACGATTGAGTATTTGAAGCAGGAAAAAGTAGAAATTCTTGACCATCCTCCATACAGTCCTGACCTAAGCCCTAACGATTTCTTTACATTTCCTAAAATTAAGAAAAGTCTTCGTGGTCAAAGGTTCCAGTCCGGTGAAGAAGCAGTCGACGCTTTCAAGACAGCCATTTTGAACACCCCACTTTAGAGTGGAATAAATGTTATAATAACTGGTTTGAGCGAATGGAAAAGTGTTTTAAGCTACGTTGTGAATACTTTGAAAAACAATAAAAAGTACTATAAGGTTCTAGATGTGTTTTTTTCTTCAAACGACAAAACTTAAAAGGCATGCCTCGTATGTGTGAAAATATAGGCATATTCAACTTTACAACTGTATGCCTTAAGTTGATGAACGCAATGTTTTGTTGTAGGAGATAGTTAGCACTTAACATCAGGAGGGCCATTTGCTAGTTCGATCTCCAAATTGTATAAAAAAATATATATTTTGGTAGACGATAGGCGACCGCTATGGAAAAGGAGAGATCTCCTACCGACTGACTGGTCCTACGCATGCACTGTCTAATCTAAAACATTGACTTAAACTAATTGGTTGTACAATAAAATGTTTTCATTCATGTAAATTTCATATAACAGGTACATATTTTCTCTATACAATTCATTAGACGTCCGTCCTCTGCCAATCCTCTAAAGGCAACAAGTTAAATTTTTACAGTCCATTAAAAATACTACATCACTAATACTTACTTAAATGGTAGTTTTCCCATGAGACGTTGTCCGAAGAAGACCATTCTTGCCACCCAAAAGAACAGGATATCGTGGCCAGTCTCTAACAGAGTTCCGGGATAGAATGCCTGTTGAAAATAACCAAAAGAATCATAAACTAGGATCATAAGCTCGTCATTATCATCAAAGAAAAAAGAAAGAAAATACGTTTATTTGACACACACAGGAAATACCTCAAAGTACATAGATAACAGAAAAACACATCATGATTATCACATCAGCCACAAGACGTTACCATTATCATAGTGAAGCGATTTGTGTTGTTTCAAAGGTCTTTATTAACATAAATACATAAGTAACAAAATATCGCTAAACACAGTCTAGGTATTTTAAACATCTATTAATCCACTGACTCGACAGGCTGAAGCGCCTCTAAAAGTCTTTTGACAAAATTGTTATTTATAACTATTTCACGTTGTAAATCTAGAATGTATATAATGCTTTTTATGCACTTAGCTTGTTAAACATAATTTTATGTGCACTTTGAGTGAAGTGATTGGTTTAGTAGAATTGGGCCCCTGCCCAGTTACTGCCATCTTGTAAACTAGACTTAAGCAATCGGGATTCATACAATACCTTCAAATCATCAGTATTATCCGGCCACCCGAAGATAGAGAACGGGAACAGGGCAGAAGAGAACCATGTGTCCAAAACATCTGCATCTCGCTTCAACTTCACGTCTGAAAGAGGAATGTCGAACTTGGCGGACGCTTTCTTCTTCGCTTCTTCCTCTGTGTGAGCGGATATCCAGAGTTCTTGGTCGTTCTGTGGATATTCAAACTTATGATGAACGAAATAAAGTATAGTATGTTTATTACATCTAATGAAGATAATTATACCACGTGCGAGTTAACTGTGCACCTCGCACTGTGACGTCACTGTCACAGTGATGCTATAGTTACTAAGCGCGTCAGGCAAACGCGGGGCGCCGCGCGGGTAAGCGGGAGTGAGGTCGCATTCCAGGGAAGTGCACAGTCAACTCGCACGTGTTATATGCAGCGGTAGCAAGCACTAGATGTCTGAATAATATAGGCACAGTAGTGATGGGACATGTTTATAGATGAAACAGGACTGCCCAGTACCTTACTTATACCATTTTCTCTTATATAACTTAATTAACAGATACTTCACATGTTTAATACGGTACAAAGCCGTGGTTTTTATCACGATGATTTCCTCTTGGAGAAAACCTTTTGCCCAGCAGTGGATAGAGATAAATATGTTAAAAAACCCTTAACCATTTGAGAAAGACAAAAAAAAGCTTTTAAAATCCATTAGTGCTCAACCGAGATTCGATCCCATAAAATGAAAACTTCATTTTTATTGTTTTTTAATACTTCTTCATCATCATAATATCAGCCCCCATAATTTCCAGCCCGGCTACCATTACAACCCTATAAAAGTGTCTACGCTAAAATGCTGCTTGCACCCAACGGCTACCAGTAATCTTATTAGATCATAAAGATTAATAATAGATCAATCATTTATTTTCCACATACTCGTAGCACACACAATGCAACAGATAAAACATAAAACATTAGCTCGTCTTTTCATCTAGAGAAAGGAATAATTTCATTATATATTTATATATTAATTATATATATATCATTCAAAATGATTGGTAAAGAAATGATCTCGTATCATAGTATGGATTGAAATTTGGGCAATGCAGCTAGACCTATTATTATGTTTTGTAATATATGAAATAATAAGATAACATGTTGATGGTAACTTATTTTTTGGTGATAAATAATATGGGGGTTAAAATTAAAGGCTATTAAACAAGTAATCACATACCGTTTTATCTATTAAGGTACGTGATAACTCCTTTATTTTAATAGTAGATTATTAAACGAGGGGATAAAGCAGTGTCTTGCGTCACGGGCGCTATATTGAATCCCGAGTGCAGCGAGGGATATATGCACACCCAAGATGCAGACAACTTATTCCACGAGGAGAATACTCTACTTTTCAAACTTTCTGCGAGACAATAAAAACCAAATATATGTTGGTGCATTCTGTGCAGAGGTTAGTTTGATTTACGAATAATTTCTTATCGTGTGGGTCTTTGGTTCAAATTTTAATACAGATGAGGTTCCAAATTCAGATCACATTTTGCCCGCGAAGGAATAATGAAATTCAGTATAACTTTACTCCCGGCTCAGCCGTAGAAATTTAATTAACTACTTCGTTGGTTCGTGGTTGGTGAGGTTTACATGACACATAATTTGACATTGTCGAGCAGGTGGTGTGAAAAATAATTATTGAAGTAAATCACGAATGTATTCTTAGGAAAACTTAATGCTATTGTTATACTCAAGGCGACTTGCGCAACGATGCCTAAACGTATTTAGAGGCTAAATATGATTTAAGGAGTTGTCAAAACATACAAATACGTTAAATTTAAACATGTTTACTCGCTAACTACGTTTAGGGATTGTTGTGCAAGCAGTAGCGTGCTAAATTAAAAAATATAAACAAATCATTGCTCTATTCGAACTACATACCGTAGCTAAACCATTCACAAAATGGCATAAGCCCAGAATTGACGAATAACAGAAATGGCATAAAAATCAATTTTGCTTACAAACAAGCTGTCAAAAAACATCATATTCTAAAACTAACTCACATCTATCTGAGAAATAAACTGAATTAAAACAGAATCTGAAAGACTCAATTAGGTGTTTATTTTTTACAGAAACAAACCTTCTAAGCTTGAGTCCTAGACTATTCTAGAATTTTACTCAATCATTAATAGAGACTTAAGCGTAGATTTTTGAAGCTCAAACCAAATATCATTGGTTGTTTCAAAAGTGATATCTAAAGACATTTATTTTGACGCATTTATCTTTGGTTATCTGGCACAAAACTCTTATTAAGGTTAAGCTCGCGTTTGTAATGTCTTTATTGTAAACTTATTTATCTGTAACCTATTTGTGTGCATTAAAAGAAAAAAATATTGTAGGTACTACCAACTTTTATAAAATGTTTTTTGAGCCAATAAATAATATTAATTATATGGTTTTTTCTATATTTTTTAAACTGAGTCATTGAAAAAACTGCCTTAATTTAGCTAGGTTCGACCTTAATTCAGTATAATTTTCGGTATTAATCGGTCCGGCATCACACACAACCATACAAAAATGTATCGGCGTGATCCTTGACAGGTAAAACAAATGTGCTAGTCTACAGTAAGAACAAAACACCCAAACCCAAAAAAAACAATGCTGAAAAACGGTATCGGCGTGCGTTTTCTACAACTATATGATGTAAAATCATGCGAATATAAGCCTTTGTACACACAACATACGTGTGTGCGGGCGCGGGGCCGCGGACGCGCGCGGGACGCTTTCTTGTGCCCCGCGCGGGAGTACTTGCGGCGGGGGGCGGCGCCCGGTCGAGGGGGGGCCACCTTGTATCAACCAACATATTGTTAACCAAGAGACTAGCTACACTTAGTATTTATTACCATTGTAGTACATTATATTTGAAACTATCATAGTTATGAACTCTATTTGTACTATGGCGTATGCTACTGCGTCGAAATATCGGGATACTCAAAAACCCACGTCATAGTAATATCATCATGTGACATCATGGTAAATATCCCGTTTTTAGTGCAAATATTGTAGTATATTATGAGCTCAAACTACTGCAACTGTATCTTGATAATACGCGCAGTGCGCAAAACGAAAACTTAAATAAAAATAATAAACAAACCTGCCCATTAAACGTTTTCACGTTTATTTTATTTTTTTTATTTTTCGACCAAAATGTACGTAACCGTATTACATAGCTACTGTAAACCCCTAGAGGTTTGTCTCGATGCTTCGGTTCGGGTTTGTTGTATCTAACGTTTAAGGCTTTTCCAAAATGAACCTTGTGATTTTAATAAATTAATGAATAGCGAAATGGTTAGTAAAATAATGTAGAATTATTCAGCTATCTCTTACCTCGAGCCTGTAAGCGGGTATCTGATGTCCCCACCACAGCTGCCTAGAAATGCACCAATCTCTGATGCCCTCCATCCAGTGGAACCAGGTCTTCTCGTGCACGTCTGGTATAATCTTCAACTCGCCCGATTTGACAGCTGTGATGGCGTCAGCCGCCATTTTGTCGCAGCTTATATACCTATACAGATAAAGATGTGTATAGATAGATAGATAAATCTAGCACACCATCACATCATACTAATATTATAAATGCGAAAGTTTGGATGTTTGTTTATTTATTTGTTTGTAACTCAATTACGTCTTGAAGGCTGAACCGATTTCCATGAAATTTGGTATGTACGTAGATTATAACCTGGATTAACACAAAGGCTCCTTTGAATTGGCAAACCACGCGTGCGAAGCCACGAGCGGAAGCTAGTTAAAGATAAACAAATGAAAAAAATACACTTTGAAATGATAGTTACATAGGTGTTGTTCGTTCTTTTCAATTCAGTCCTTCCAAAGGTTGCCTGGAAGAATTCGCTTTAAGCAATAAGGCCGCCCTTTGTAGCACCGCGTATTAATTAAGTTTTCCAGGTTTAGCAATTGTAATTTGGTGTCAAATTCAAGAGTTATCTATCTTTTGTGTATGTAACTATGTATGTATTTCTTTTCTATGTCTACTGATTCTCATGTAAGTGATAATTATTATCTTTTTCAGTATAATAGTCGAAAATTAAACCAGGGTATAAAGCAGTGTCTTGCGTCACGGGCGCTATATTGAATCCCAAATGTAACGAAGGATTCTTGAGTTAACTCAAGAACGGAGTGAGGGAGTTACTAGAATCCTGGGCCAAGAGAGAGATATAAGCACGCCCTAGATGCAGACAGCTTTATCCACGAGGAGAACTACTTTTCACACTTTCTGCGAGACAATAAAAATCAAATCTAGGTTGGAGCGTTCTGTGCAGTTCTGTGTGCTGTTAGTTCGATTTATGAATAAGTTTTTATTGTGTGTGTCTCTTTGGTTGGTTCAAATTTTAATACAGATGAGGTACCAAATTCAAATCACATTATGCCCGCGAGGGCATAATGAAATTCAGTACAACTTTACTCCAGGCTCAGTCGTAGGGATTTAATCACCTGCTTTCGGTGAGTTTACATGACATATGATTTGATATTGTCGAGCAGGTGGTGTGAAAATGATGATTATTGAACCACGCTTAATCCCTGAACTGAAAATTGAATCGAAACACAAGATTTCGTTGTTTTCCTTTCCGCCGATTCGTCCAAGGTGTTTTGGAGATCTCGCTTCGCTCGATTAATAAAGGAACGTTTCCTTTGAGTAAAATTCGTTATCTTCAGTATTTAGTAAACTCTCTCTCAACTCAAAAATTCCCCCATATCTCTATGAGCCGTAGAAGAAGTTATTTCCATCCTCCAACTATTTAGTTGTTGCCCGAATCAAATCAATCAATCATTTATTTTGAACATAATACACACAGGATAGCTTTATACATAGATGAAACACTGAAAAAGCAATAGTAAAAACTGTGTCGCACTTTCCAGTGCCCGACCTTATGACTAAGGAGACATTGACATTCCAGAGATTGACTAAGGAGACCTAGATAAGGTACAGTGATTTTGATGCAAAATTAGTTGTAACAGACGGAAAAAAAATATAAACAAGGAAAATTATTCTAATATGATTTATTATCATTAATAAAAGCTCACCATTGGGGTTTCAGCAGTGGTTCCACAATATCCTTAGATCGGCTGCAGAGAGGCACCACCATTGGATTCTCTTTACTCATCTTGTATAGCTTCATTTGGTCCAAAGTTTTTATTATTTGGCGGCGAACATCAAAGCGTTTCATACCCTGAAATCAAATATATTTTTTATATCTATTATGTTCTAACTAGCTGGTTTTCTCAATAAAAGCATTACCATTCTTTTGCGCAGTCGGGTAAAAAATAGCCTTTGTCCCAGTTCTGGTCATAATCTTTTCAAATTTTGTCAAAATCGGTCTAGCCGTTTAGCCGTGAAAACGTAACAAACAGACAGAGAGACAGAGTTACTTTCGAATCTATAATATTAGTATGAATGGCACTTCTTGTATTTTTAGCCAATCTTCTAAGAAGATTTTGGGTTACGAAACTTTATAATTAAATATATATTTAATGTATACGCTTAGATTCCTGGCAGACAGGGCCAAATTTCCTATTCAATACTGGTAATTAGTGATGTCGATAGATACTCGGCGCATCACTAATGGCTCCCGTTAGGGCTGCAAGAGCAAGCGAGATAGCAATATAATCGCCACTTGTCCCACGTTTTGTGGTCCCAGGAGCATTGGCGTCTAGAATAGTCTATGAGATTTTTAAATATTTCGCGCGCGAGTAACGCGCGAATACTCCCTTTGGTGTTACAAGCGTCCAAGTACGATTGTACGTATGCGCCGCTTTCCAATTGATAGTCAAAGTTATCAAGACCTTACCAACCATCAATTTGGCCATCAAATCACACTACAACGCACACATTTTATTGGTTTTTTTTTAATTAGTTATGCCCTTTTTTATATATTTTGTCTGTTTTATACTTTTTTGTATACTTCTAAATTGTTAATGAGTCTTTATGTTACTAATATGTGTGTTCGATATGACAAATAAATGCTATATGCAAATAAATCACGGTAAACTTCGTTCTAAATTTTAGTAAGAAAAGTTGTATCCTATTTTATACTCACGGCAAAAGCGCCACAATTGCCCAGCATCAAGCCCTCATCATCCAAGATATTAATGAACGGTAAGTTGTGACGTTTACCAATTTCGTAGTCGTTTGGATCGTGCGCGGGAGTTATTTTTACAGCACCTGAAACAATATTACTTGAGCTTACAAAAGAAGTGCTAATTGCTAATTAATAATGATATTGCTAGATAAAATTCCGGTGCTATCTGACTTTCAAATATTAATCTTTACCGGGGTGACTAAGATATGAGCCCTCTTGTTCACGGTCCGGGTTGTTTAACCGTATGGCGTGTAAGCCGCGTCGTAGAATAATCGCGTGATCTTGTCTAACTGACGGCTCAGTTATGTTTTTAACATAAGTCGCTTATTTTTATAACTATCGATAGTCTTATAAGTTATCACATATTGCAGGCCTTTCATGTGATATCAATGTGATAAATAATTCTTGATTTATCTCTATTATTAAACAATATTGACGACCTCCGTGGCGCAGTGGGAGGATAGCCGGCTGAAACGCAGAAAGTTGCGGATTCGATTCCCACCGCGGAACAAATAAATAAAAATATTGCTGGACATTTCATACAGCGCTATCTAGCCCCAAACTAAGCAGAGCTTGTAGTATGGGAACCAGATAACTGATAGAATACTTATATACTTTTTTTTTGTAAATATATACTTATAATCTAAATGTAAAAAAATGAAATGTTAAATGTTTGTATGATATTTGTTCCGGGGATGCTATTCTATACATCATTGTTCGAGGATAACTTTCGAAGCGTTGATCCGATCATCGTGAAATTTGATATATAGATAGGTAGTTGGCACAATCCTGGTGTGACTAAATGAGCTAAAAATGTGGGGGAGTTGTTGAGATATTGGGGTTCAAGAGGGGTAAAAAAAAACAAAATGAGACTATTAGGTCAAATGGGACTTCTAATGAAAGGTCTTCATTAGTACATTTGCACCCCGTTTTATTTTTAGTTTAATCCTTGTAGTTTTTGAGTTATTAGCCATGATAAAAACTAAACATTGACGAAATTCACAGGATACACCAGTGACCCCATAGTGCTGAAATTTGGCATTCGCGTAGCTTTAGAAATATAGAGTCTGCAATTTAGAATAACTGCAATTTCTACCCCTAAAAAACTAAACAATTAAGATGAACTCCCGTTACTTGTAATATGAATGAAACTGTAGGTCAAGTAAGGTGGTTGTGCATTTCGTTGCACTATTTTATTAGTCATACTATGAATAATATATTTTTTGTTTTTTGGGAGAATCGCGAGAACTCAGTTCGGGGCGAACCACAAGTAAGTAACTATGTATTTACAAAAAAAAGTATATAAGTATTCTATCAGTT
The DNA here is from genome assembly GCA_963924445.1 of Philereme transversata. Taxonomy (NCBI): domain Eukaryota; kingdom Metazoa; phylum Arthropoda; class Insecta; order Lepidoptera; family Geometridae; genus Philereme; species Philereme transversata. The sequence continues at coordinate 27,275,186 of OZ004345.1, forward strand.
AGCTGGTTTCCATGGTACAAGCTTTGCTTAGTTTGGGGCTAGATAGCGCTGTGTGAAATGTCCGGCAATATTAATTTTTATTTTATATGCCAGCGATATGCCCAGCGGTCGACATGGGATGAAAATTATGATGATGATGATTAAACAAAATCAACGCAGGTAAGCTGTCATGAAAGAATTACCACCGCGTAAACGCACGTCTAGGCAAGCGGAGTGTAGGACGTCCTCCGGCTAATGTACGCTTGTACACATAAGCATCTAGCTTATGTGTACAAGCGGCCAATATTGAAGTGTTCAAAGCGAGTTTATTCTATTACTAGCTGACTCGTCCGGCGTTGCACGGATTGTTATCAAAATTAAATATAGTCTATTATAATATATGGTATTATAATGGTCGACTCATACGTTTATCTTGACCATGTTTTATCTTTTGGCAAAGAGTATCAAATGAAGGAAGTCACCAGGCGTGTTAAACTTGGATGGACAACTTTCGGAAACTAGATGACATACTAAAATCCACGCGTATTCCACAATGTCTTAAAACACGTCTCTATGACCAATGTGTCCTGCCAACTATGACTTATGGTGCTGAGACATGGAGGCTCACGAAGGAGGCTGTGCACAAAATAAGTGTAGCACAGAGAGCCATGGAGCGCGCCATGCTCGGCATCACACTCTTAGATCGAGTTCCCAATACCGAAATTCGCAAGCAGACTAAAGTACAAGACGTCAGCAAACGAATATTGGGGCTTAAGTGGAGTTGGGCAGGACACTTGACCAGACGTAGTGATGACAGGTGGACTAAGCCACTAACAGAGTGGAGGCCGAGAACTGGCCACCGAAAAATGGGACGTCCACCAGCGAGATGGCTCGACGACATCCACGAGACCGTGGGTCGTGATTGGCACAGGATCGGGAAGAGTGGCAGAAATAAGGAGAGGCCTATGCCAGTAGTGGGTTGACACGGGCTGAGAATGATGATGATGATGAACATATATCTATATAATATATATCATAATATAATCTATTATAATATATAATATGTTACATAAATATAGTAATATAGTCTAGCGCTCAGAGACAGTGTAGATTTCTATCAGTGTAAGAATTTTCAGAATCGGTTTAGTAATTTCTGAGATAACGTGGCCCCTACAAACACACAAACTTTATAATATAAGTATAGAAATTATGCAGAGTATGTTGAGAAAGAATACCCTGAAAAAAAAGTACAATTGATGGGACGAAACCTTAAAAAACGTATAGCAAACTACTGAAAACATAGTTACCAGTTCCAAACGCCATGTCGACGTAATCATCTGTGATGATAGGCAGTTTCCTGTCCACGAACGGATGTATCAAGCTCTTTCCCACCAGATGTTTGTACCTAGGATACAATAAATAGCATTAAAGCGACTGTCGACTATTGTGAGACACACATTTATTAGGTATTGTTTTTTTGTATGAATAAATTTGTTTGTTTTTATCCCTTTTCCGTCTGTGGTGTATTTTGTTGATTGTGATTTATCACACTAATATTATAAATGCGACAGTTTGGATGTTTATTTATTTATTTGCTTGTTTGTTACTCAATCACGTCAAAATGGCTGAACCGATGTCGATGAAATTTAGTATGTACGTAGATTATAACCTGGATTAACACAGGCTACTTTTTATTGATAAACAACGCGTGCGAAGCCACTGACGGAAGCTAGTTCCTTCATAAATATATGTTTTTTCTTTAAAATCAAACTTTTCTGTGGTTCAATTTCTTTTCGCTGCGTAGTAATGAGAAGGATCTTCTAAATCATCATCATCATATCATCCATAGGACGCCCATTGGTTAATATATGTCTTTCCCATGGAGCGACCGATCTTTAGCGGCCTGCACCCAATGGTTATTAGATCTTCGTTTCATCTAGTGATAGCCGTCCTACGTATTTATATTAATACTACCAGTTTATTATAATAATATCCGAACACAACGCGACATCTCTTGTCAATGTACTAAACTGCAACGTTTAACATTAAGCAGGTCAAAAAACTGTATAAGTTTTCCTGTAGATGGAGCTATTGGCGCTTTACTCGTAATCTGAATCATCTCACTAATTTAACTGACGTGACATGGCCTGGTGGCACAATTGGATAGTGCGTCCTTGTATCAAGAAGAAGGTTGCGGGTTCAAGTCCCGTCTAGGCTTTACATTTTTGAGATGGTTTGAAAAATCTTAGTATTGTCATAATTATTACAGCGCCATTTATCGAACATTGCGTACGTTCAAGTTCATCACGTCATCTGCCCGTTCGTTCGGGTTAGAATAGTTATACAGGAATCCTCCGCCACTCCGCTCAGCGAGCTGACAACGTATCCCCCGTACGTGTGTGCGTACTGCTCTGTACAGAGTTGCACAGAGTGGCAACAGCGCACACGCGGTCTGACGCGCCGGCCCCCAACTACTATTTTCAGATCTTTGGCAACCCAAGCTTGAAAGTTTAATTTATCTTAAACATCTTAATGCAAAAACCTTTAAAAAACCTATCCTATGTCCTTTCTCATGATACACAGTATTTCCTTGTTAAGTTTCATCAAGTTCGGTCCCGCCGTTTAGTCACTAAAACGTAACTAACAAACAGGTAGACGTGTTTATAATATTAGTCGATTTTCTTTCTTAGGTCGATCACATACAGACGGAATTCCGTTTCGAAATTTTGATGGCAGCAAATCAATATAAAATCAAGGACCTTATCTGACACGTACATAGTTTTCCCTTCGGTTTTTCCCCCATTTTGTATGGATTGGCTGCCTTCAATATTCCGAAACGGATTTCCGACTGTATGTGACCGGCCTAAAGATGATAATTAGAATTACTAGATACAGTTCGTTTACCTGTCATCGTTAGGATGTACAGCCACAGCGACGTCGCCCAACATGGTCTCCACGCGAGTGGTCGCCACCACCACCTCTTCTTGTGAACCCTCCACTTTGTATGCGAACATTACCAGCATGCCGAACTCGACCTTATGACAACGAAAATACGAGTGTTATTGAATTAGGTACGTCTATGTATAAGAATGATCATTTTATTGTAGTAAGGTTATTATCATTCCAATAAAGCAACTAAATGAGCAACTTTTTAGAAGTTGGTAGGTATTTAGTTTCCTTTGCTTCACTCACATTTCGGTTCTTTTAAAAGTCGTCAATGCTTACTTATCAACGTCCGACCCGTCAGCTCTGCTTAATCCACTTTTATATCACTGATAGCGCTCTTCAGCGTAGAAGACCAGTTAACTAGTATATTTTACAAGATTTGTTTTAGCGCCATCTATTGACAATCCAAAGCAACTCTCACCTTTTGTTCGTATCCCGGTATACTCATCAACGTTCGTCCAGTCAGCTCAACTTTATCCACTTCTATATCACTGATAGCGCTCTTCAGCGTACAAGACCAGTTGACCAGCCTATTCGCTCGGTAGATATCGCCTGCGTCGTGGAGTCGTATGAACGCTTCGTTGACGGCGCGACACATGGAAGGGTCCATTGTGAATCTCACGCGGGACCAGTCGTATGATGAGCCTAGGGATCGCAGTTGCTCGTAGATCCTAACACCTTTTCTGTAGAGGAAAAGTTGCTAATTGTAAATACACAGTGTGTTTTCTAAACTGGAAACCTGGGTTGTACTTATTAATATAAACATCTTTAACTATGGAAGCGTCATAACAGCTGCTATTATAGTATTTTTAGACCTGAAGTACCAAGAAATTCAAGAGATGAAATGTGGTTAAATTACCGTTTTTGTTTAGGTCACACATTTCGCTTATCAACAAATCGTTTTTAGGATTCCGTACCTCAAAAGGTAAAAAAAGGAACCCTTATAAGATCACTCTCTTGTCCGTCTGTCTGTCCGTGTATCACCACCAATTTTCTCAGGAACGGGTGGTCCTAACAAGTTGAAATTTATCCCTATTAGGTGTATACAAATCAAGGCCCTGAGTCAACACGATAAACAGATATGGGCAAATTTAGATTTTCGCGAAAACTTGTAAGTATCAAAATTTACCTTAATTTTCAACTTTTTTATTTTTCGGAATTTTCCCTTTACTTGTGTTTCTTGTACCTTACTTTTAACCAAAATTGACAATTCTAGGTCAACCGAAAGTACCCTATAGGTTTTGGGTTGAAAACCAATATGGTAGTTCCCTTTGACCTAGAAACACGAAATTTGGCAAATAAGGCAAATAAATAAAATAGTGCTAATGCATGAAAGAAAATAAAAGAAAATATTTATTGCAATATTATGCTCGTATGCGCAGAACATCTTACACTAAAGCGATCGTTACACTATGCACTTCAAGGAACCCTTCGTGCGCGAGTCTGACTCGCACTTGGCCGGTTTTTGATTTATTAACCCACTAGCTGTTACCAGCGGCTTCGCAAGCGTTGTTCTGAGATGTCAAAATATATACAGCTAATTTTAAGAGACTTAGTGAGACTCTACCTAGAAATAACGGCAGCTGAAAATTTGGTATTACTCATCATAACTTGAAGAGACGGGGCTGGGGGAACTCAACCCTATCTAACTTATTATGATTTGGTTACTGCAGTTGCTACAACTTTTGATGGTTCATCCCATGGGAACTTATTTATGGGATAAAAGTAGCCTATACTATAAGCTAGGTTATAATCTTACGTACATACCAAATTTCATCAAAATCGTTTAAGCCGCTACGACGTGATTGAGCAACAAATAAACAAACAAACATCCAAACTTTTGCATTTATAATATTAGTGTGCTAAAACAGGTTAAAATTTACTTATCACTGATTCTAAAAAACGTACAACTTTTACGTTTGGTTGTTATGAATATAAATATTACAAGATCGTGTTGCATGCAGTATTCATAAATAAATCGTGTATTGTCTTAGCATCATAATAATTATTTTGTGTGCAATTTCAGAAACAATCAATCGGCCAATTAACATGAACTCCCGTTACCAGTAATTTGAATGAAACTGTAGGTCAAGTTGGGTTTGTTAATTATTTCGTGGCACTATTTTGATTGACAAAGATTACGAATAATATAATTTTGTTCATATGGGAGACTCGCAAGATCTCGGTTCGGGGCGAACCACTAGTTATTATTTGTTTATTATCCGATACTATAAGCTGGTTATACAATAGTTCAATGATGTCTTAAAACCTATACTAGGTTTGTCCAGACACCAGGTTCTCGATAACGTGGGTTCTCGTCACGAGTATTTTAATCTTAAAAATAGGCATTGTGTAATATTTGATAGTTGTGAAAAACTAACAAAATACGAACTTACCTATAGAAAAACTATGTATTTACGTATGTCACTCTCAGAAAAATCTGCCAAACCTATACACCTAGCTGAGCTAACCTTCTATTTAAATATAAATGTTACTATGACGTCTTAAACGAGACCAATTCAAATTATGCAAATCTCGTCCCATTGTAATCAAACACTGGCTTGTGAGTTGTGTTGTGACTGATGTTATTGTAATTCTAAGCACATATATGTATACATGGAGTTGTAAAAAACATTCACGTATTCATGTTAAAAAAGTAAAAAGACAGAAAAAAAATCAGTTCTTTGTTTATCTGACTTTTGGTTATCTCCAGGGATTTAAAATAAGCATCTACATAATTAGAAAGAGGTAAAATTTGTGAGTTTGTTTGTTTGGAATGTAATGGGTAATAAACGGAACTACAAAACGGATTTTGAACATTCTTACATTGATAAAATGTTACATTACAAAAAGCACCTACTTCCTAAGTTTGTGCCATGTTATTATCATCATCATCCACAGCCCATAAATACCCACTGCTGGGTAAGCCTCCCTTTGTAAACGCCACCCTTCCCGTCCTGTGCTGCGCGCATCCTGAGTTATGTCGTCGACCCACCGCGCCGTCGGACGTCCTGGACTTCATAGGTTTGTTCTTGGGCACCATTGGGTCAACCATTCGGCTAGACGAGGTGATGGCAGGTGGTTACTCCACCTGCCATCACCTCGTCTAGCCAAGTGTCTTGCCCAATTCCACTTGAGTTTCACCACCCTTGTTGCGACGTCTTGGACTTTCGTCTGGCGTTGGATTTCGGTATTAGGAACTCGATCCAGCAGGTTGATGCCAAGCATGGCGTGCTCATGTTATTATTATTATTGTTATTTTAGATTAAATCCATAATTACATCACAATACATTGCATCGACACATCACATTAGTTAAATTCAAAAATTTTAAAAACCAAATAACTGTATCTAATAGTTAAACATCTATACGAGTATATATATTACTAGCTGACCCGGCAAACGTTGTTTTGCCTTATAAATCGGGTTGTTAAATTACTAAAATGAAATAAATACTAAAATAAATACTAAAATGGCTATTAAAAAATAAGGGTTGATCGTAGAAGGGTAAAAATTTAGGGTTGCATGTATTTTTCAATGCTGTATCATAAAAAAATAGAAATTAAAAATTTTGTCTAAAAAATAAAAAATAAAATTTAGGGGTGGACTACCCCTAACATTTAGGGGGATGAAAAATAGATGTTGACCGATTCTCAGACCTACCCGATATGTACACAAAATTTCATCAAAATCGGTCAAGCCGTTTCGGAGGAGTATGGCAACGAAAACTGTGACACGAGAATTTTATATATTAGAATATACTAGTGGTTCGCCCCGAAATGAGATTTCGCGAATCTCATAAAATAAGTATTATTCTTAGGGCCATTTGCACAACGATGCCTAAACGTATTTAGTGGCTAAATATGATTTAAGACGTTGTCAAATCATACAAATACACATCATACAAATTTAAACATGTTTAGTCTCTAAATACGTTTAGTGATCTATGTGCATGCCTGCCTTAATCTTTAACTGATAAATTAATGCCACAAAATGCACAACCAATCTACTTGGCCTACAGTTTCATTCAAATTAGAGGTAACGGGGGTTCTTGTAAATTGGTTATTGTTTTTTGGGGTACAAATTGCAGTTATTTTGGATTTCAGACTTTTGCCTATATTTGTGTTACTAAAGCTACACGAATACCAAATTTCGGCATTGTGGGGTCACTGGTGTACCCTGTGAATTTTGTCAAAATTTTGTTTTTATTACGGCTAATAACTCAAAAACTACAAGGACTAAATTAAAAATATACAGGGGGTTCAAATGTCCTAATGAAGACCTTTCATTTGACATCCTATTTGACCTAATAGTCTCATTTTCATTTTTTTTACCCCCTTGAACCCCAATATCTCAACAACCCCCCAATATTTTTAGCTCATTTAGTCACACCAAAATTGTGCCATAACTACCTACCTATGTATCAAATTTCATGATGATCGGATCAACGCTTCGAAAGTTATCCTCGGATAAACAAACATACATACATACAACGCCGATTTGCCCAAGTTCATTTGAAAGCTCGATCAAAAAATGAATCCCTGTTTCCCTTGATCACGACATAACTTGAGAACTTTACTAATTCTGATGAAATTTGGCCTAGAGATAGATTATGACCGAGATTGTGAAATATGCTACTTTTTACCCGACTGCACAAAAGGAGGGTAATTTTTTTATTGACATACCACGCGTGCGAAGCCGTGGGCGGATCAGCTGTTTAAAATAAAAATAAAGTATAAATAAAGATATGAAAATGTAAAAAAATATACGTTTAAATATTAATATGGTTAGTGGTAACTCACTCATTTTTCCAATCCCAGACGCGTTTGATAAACTCCTCCCTGCCGAGTTCGTGCCTCGTTTTCTTCTCTTCGAGCCAGAGCTTCTTCTCGACGACCACTTGTGTAGCGATACCGGCGTGGTCACACCCCGGGTTCCACAGGGTAGTGTGCCCATTCATCCTAGAAAAGTGGACTTCTATTAATAAATAAATAAATAAAATAAATATTGCTGGGCATGTGACACACCACTATCTAGCCCCAAACTAAGCAGAGCTTGTGCTATGGGAACCAGATAACTGATGTAATACTTATAAACTTCTGTTTTCTAAATAGATCCTTATAATATATACAAAAACATCCAGACCCGGAACAAATACCTGTAGATCATACAAACATTCGGCAGCGGGAATCGAACCTGCTACCTCTTGCGTCTCAGCCAGCTATTCGCCCACTGTGCCACGGAGGTCGTCAAATGTTGATTACATTACGAGACATTAAGAGTTGATTGAAATTGATTCATTGAAAATTCTTTATTGCACAATAATTAATATATTTGCACATAGGCGAACTTAATGCTAGCAAACATTATCTTCTAACCTTTGCGTAATGTGGAAAATATTTTTTGTAGTGAGTGCATGACAAGTAGCAAGTTAAAGTTTAAGAGAAATAAAACTATATACACCAGGTTTACCAGGAGTATTTTTAATTATCCACCAGGAGTATTGTAATTTATTTCAATGTATACTGGAAATACTAGCTGCCAACCGCGGCTTCACACGCATGGTTGGCCAATGAAAACGTTACCTTCCTTCTACACAGTCCCGTAAAAAGTAGCCTATGTACCAATCCCTGTCAATCTATCTGTATTACAAATTTCATCGATATCGGTCCAGCCTTTTAGTAGTGAAAACGTAACAAACAGACATAGAGACAGATTTACTTTCAAATTTATAATATTAGTATAGATTATAAATTCAAAAGTATCTCTCTCTCTCTCTCTGTCTATCGGTTTGTTACGTTTTCATGACTAAACAGCTGGCTCGATTTCGATGAACGTGTGTGATGTGCGCGTGTGAAGCTGCTGGCTGATCACCTAGTCATCCATATACACGGTGTCCTTTAAATCACTGTTTTCCCAGAACCAACATTGCTCAGACCATGAACTACTAACTGTTTATAGCATCAAATAAGAGAATTAAAAAAAATCTAGAGCTCAAATAAGTCTTAACTTTGTTCAAAAACTAACCGTGACAAAGTTCATGGGTACGCTAGCCGTAGCGTATTCCCTATTCCTTAGATACCTAGCGCCGGCGAGCGCGCTGACTATGTTGTAGGGCGTAACCTTAAAATAGACGTTTGAAGTTCGCAACTTTTTATATTTTTCAACGACCGATTTCGTTTTTTTTTATAATTTGATGTTATAAACTGTTAGTAGACCATGGTCTGAGCAACGTCTGTTCTGGGAAACGTTAAATACACTGTGTATTAATACGTAAAGAAAAAACTTTGTATCCTTCAAGCATATTGCTAGCATGGAGTGTGAGCTAGTGTGAGCTTTGGTATAGTTAAAGTTTATATGGAGAAGGAGGGGTGAAAGCTAAAAAAAAGAAAATAAATGAATTATGGTTGAATTTTGACCACTGTGCACTGGCAACAAGTTATTATAAATATGGGGCCGATCATTTACCGTATAAGTATAAGCCGTATAAGAGCATGAGCAAATTAGCAAATTGTTTATGGTTTCTGCAAATGCCTCTGCACCAAAATACTGCATTTTGTTTCAAATCACGTGAGGACATACCTGTGCCACCTGGTAATGGCATCCTCCACAGCATTAGTGAGGGCATGCCCGAGATGTAAGGAACCAGTTACGTTGGGAGGGGGGATCACCATCACAAATTTTCCTTTTGGATTCTGTTCCAGTACTGATTTTCTCTGAAAATATAATAATATGTTTAAATGAGATAATAGTTATTCAGTGTAAATAAATTGTCTGAGCAAAGGCTGAAGTCTTTTCCACAAATCAGAATCATCTGAAAAATGACCTTTTTATATGGAAAAGTAATTTTTGGATTTCTGGGAATTGTTTAATGAAACTGGGAGGCCTTTTAAAAATTGTTTTCATACTTTAAATAAACCGTTTTAAGAGGGCTGCGACGCGCAGTGCGAGGCAAGACGTTATTCGGAGCGGATCGCACTCACCCTGATGAAGGTTCACGAATTGAACCAAAACGATGTTGATCGAAACACCAAAAAGATGGCACGTGATAAATCCCATATTTATAATAAACCGATTTAAGTCGTAAATAAAGAGCATAGCATTTTATTCAGCAAATTATTGGTTTTTATAATTTAAAAAGCTTCTTAAAATACTTTTTTAAGGTTTTGTTTCATAAAAATATTGGAACCTGTATAATGACATGAAAGTTGCTTCAATATCTGCTTAGTCTTTATTTCAAGGTCAGAAACTGGGTGGTTTTACATGCTACTTACACCATATTCAGGTTTGAAGAAGCCCTGCTCCTCCCACCAAGAGTACCAAGCAGCCTCCACATACTTAGGACTGTAGGCATCCGGCATAGGGCCAAGAACATCCTTGATTTCTCCAGGTTTTGTATCAGATGTGTATACAGCTGATTCTTTCACTTCTTTAGTCTTTTTCTGTTGAGTATAGAAATATTTACATTATGCCACAAAAAAAAATTAAAGAATGGTGCTTAAAATTAACAGTAAAAAATGCAACAATTAATGGAATATGTGTTAATTATTGAAGATGTGAGTGCATGGAGGGTTATGTAACATATTCACTATTAATTATTCCATGAATAAAATAACTTTAGAGCTTTTTTTTTTGTTTATAACTTTATATTTCAGTTTTTCTCTGATAAAACAATATGAACAATGAAAACATGTTGTGGTAATCCTGCATAATGTGGGATAAAGGCTAGAAAAAATATCATGTGGCAAAAAATTTTTGCTACTGGAAATTAAACTAGGGAACAGCTACCCAATTAAGGAACCAATTACAATTGAAGGTATTTTTTTATCTTATCAAGCCAGATACTTATGTTTTTATTGTTATTTACGGGTCTATAACAAATAACTCTTACTTGGATATCATTTTAAGATAATAAGTGGTATGGAAACTATTGAGCAGCATAATTCAAACATACATAGATTTATTTATTTTAAATTGAGCTGAAACTCTTACTTAGAAAAACAGATTTTTAATGATAAAATTAATCACATAAAAGTGAGTCATGTTCCATGATGAAACCTTTACTTGCTGGGGATTTATTTATTTTATTTTATTTTTTGAATTTTTGGAAAACTTACAGCTAGGTTACAGAAAAGGTATTTGAATAGGAAATAAACAACAGTAAATGCTACTTATTACAAGAAGGCCAATTAAAAGTTTCCGCAAGTAAGGTAGAAGATGTATAGGCAATATATAAACAGATAAGATAGACGACACTTAAATTGAGAGGAAAAAAATAATTATATATAGGAAATATAGATACACACACACACACACACACGCGACATCGGATAAGTGCTTAATCTATATATTAAAATAAATGTCACTAAGTAAGCGTTTAAGCTTACTAGTTTTTGTGTTAAACAGATCAATATTTTTATTTGCCTTAGCCAATGAATTATAGGAGTTACAAGCTCTCACTATAAAAGAATTTTGCCTATAATTAGTCCTAACTCTGGGAACATAAATTAGGATTTCTCAATGCAGCTTTAACAGTTCGCAGCCCTATTAGCTCCAGAAGCTCTGGACAATCCACAGTATTGTTCGCTATGTTAAACAGGTAAGTCAAATCGGCTATTTCCCTTCGTTCGGATAGAGGAAGAAAATTAAACTTACGACATCGTGTATCATAGTCAGGTAGGAATATTCGGGCTCGGTATTGGAGATAACGTAAAAACCTTCTTTGTATACCTTCCAAACGTGAGGAATAAACTTTATAACATGGATTCCACACTTGCGAAGCATATTCTAAATGACTACGTACGTAAGCACAATAAAGTATTTTAAACGTCTTGATACTTGTAAACTCTGCTGACATTCTCATGACAAAACCAAGTGCGCGTGATGCCTTTTTAACTTTACTGTTAATGTGTTCATCAAACAACAACTTACTATCAAACGTCACTCCCAGGTCTTTTATTGTATTATAACAGGTAATAGGCCAATTTACTGTGCACGTAACAGTGATGCAACCCATAGAACAATTGCACAGTCCTTCCTTTCACCCAGAATGAGAAACATAACCTAAGTTGGGTATTAGAACAAACTCATAGAGAAATTAAACTAGTTTTTTTTAAACTAAATTATTCCACAGTTTATGAACTAATGTAACTTTTTTTAAGATTATACCTCTGGCTTTTCCTTCGCCACAGCTGGAGCAGAACTTTTCTTGTCGAGCTTAGCCTTCAACTTTTCCAGCTTAGCAGCCTTTTCTGCTTCCTTTTTCAGCTGCTTGGCTGTTTTCTCTTGCGGTTGGTCTTCAGGGATACCATTTTGTTGGTCGGTATCAGTCATATTTCCAGAAAAATCAAGAGAAATTTACAAAATATGAATTCCTCATTTGCCGATCGATCGTGTGTTCGTGATGTGGATAGATGGAATAGACGGACTGAGACTGACACTACTGACAGTGACAGACATTGATTGAGTTGAGTACATTGATTAATGACATTGACAAATTCGTTCAATGTGCTAGTTACAAAAACTATGACAGTTAGTATGGGGCTACTGACTGATTGATTTAAAAGAATTGAAGATAGTCCCTTTTTCATTTTGATAGGTTGGTAGCATTGCAAAATGCAAAACCACAAAGAAAGACCAGACCACCCACCCACACAATCAAAATCAATTTCGGAACGCCATTTTGTTTTTCGATTTTTGTAGAGAGAACGCTCGCTAGGCGTGCTCGTGTAATTTTATTTCATTGGTCTTTACGGCGATAAAAATAGATTGAATTGGTGTTATTTGTTTTTGTTTAGTGAGTGTATCGTATCGCAGATAATGTCCGATCGAGAGGTATACTATAATTATCGTATTGTTTGTACTAACGGAGGTGGAGCATTCCCGCTTCGCCTCGTGCGTTTTATTTGGTCGGTTTGTGTTGTGTGCTATTTATACTGAGCGGGGAATCGTTTGTGTTATTTCAGAGGAGCCGCTCGAGGACCCGCAACGGGTCTCCGGTGCCAAAGATTTCCGGAGGGATGCCCATGGGAATGAGCAGAAGCCGGTCCCGGACGCCGCCTCCGCCAAAAGCCTCGAACAGGAAATACAGAAGCCCGTAAGTATATTACATCATAACAAACTATGATGTTCTATCCTATTATTCGTTCAATTCCCTACAACAGTCATCAGTAGAATACAATGAGATTTTTTGTGAATAATATTTATAACCTCGCTTTCAAGGTTAATTGCTAAGTTTGAAGCGATGGTCATTAAGATTTCAACACAGCTTAACAAATGACGTTGTTCACATGAATACTTTTTCTGTACTTTACCAGAGTTTTGATGCTGTACTTAATGCAAAAATTACAATTTTGAAAAAAAAAACATTTTATATAAATTTACCTTACCATACATTAAGTCATTCTAGAATTGGAAAACCCATAAACTTTTATTGCAGTTGAATCAATAAAAGTGTTGGTACCTACAATGGTTGCATGTTTTTTCAATAAACAAATGCCAAGCAACCATTGCTTTATCAATAACTAGAGGGTGGAGGGGGGAACTGATAAGCAACCGCTAAATGAACAAACACGAGGTAGCTGTAATGAACAATTTTATGGCATTGGCTATTTACCTAACTATATTAACCCAATTCCAATAAATATGGTGTGACATAATAATGAGACTCCAATGAAAGTGCCTACCCTGCACACAAAATACTTTTCCTGTAGGCACAAACTGTAGGATTTTCTTATTAATATTCTGCTTCATTAATTGTATTTTGTCACATTTTATAATTTAGTTCAAAGGAAAATGGTCAAATTTGTTTCAGGCCTGACACTATTTGTACTTATCTCAGAATTTTCCTTATACTGGGTATATAATAAAAACCATGTAGTTTTTGTCTTTATAATTTTGGTATTTGGTTTTGGGCTGTGACACCATCTAATTTTTTTATTAAGTATTTTATATGAAAATAAGTTTGAACAGCAAGTAAAAGTACACATAGATGACATTGGAATCAAAATGCCTGAAAAATATATTTGGACAATAATTAATTTTATGTTAGGTGTATTATTCAAAGAGATTTAATTATATTTAGACCCTGATATCAATTAACCTTCCTCTAATTACAATTGACCTCTCTCAATGTTGCTTAAATTCATATTCAAAAGTTACAATGTGATGGACATTTATTGTTATTTTTGTAGTTTACTTGTATGTTAATCAAGTAAAAGCATTATTAGATCACCCAGGACCCAACCATCTCATGTGATGTGTGGAGTGGTTGGTGCTGTCGCTGACGGGCCGACCATTTTATTATTTTACTGGTTGGGTAGCACAGGATCGGGAAGAATGGCAGAAACAAAGAGTGGCCTGTGCCCAGCAGTGGGTCCACACGGGCTGAGAATGATGATGACGATGCGTGGTCTTGTCGCGACGTCACATTGGAAGGTTGCGTTGTCTGATAATGCTTTAAAATGTCCAATGTATAGTATATAATAAAGTAAGTGGTCGTACTTTAATCACGTGACGTTTGAACAGGGGGAGGGGGTTAGAATAACATCACGATTTATAATGATGGGGAGCGAGAGGATGTGAAATAACGTGTATATTTACCGTGCGATCACGTGAAATCCTGAGCAACAGAACAGCAATATTTAGCGTTCAGCAGACTGTCCTTCAGAATCTGAATTTGTTAGTTTTTCATAAAAAAAGATTCTTTGGTATTTTTTTATGAAAAAACGTGATGTTGCGCGTCTATCCCGAAGGGGATGTGGCTGAAAAAAACCTTCCCTAATGGTGGGTTTCTATATCCGTCGGTAACCAGCTACGACTCATTACTCCTTGAAAACATGTCAAAAGTTTGACACTAGTTTGACACTTTTTCAAAGAGGTATGTGTCGTAGTCGGTTACCTACAGATATAGGAACCGGCCTTAAGTAGGTAAGACCATGTGAAGTGAAGACTCTGATATCAAGGCCGCTAGATCATACAATTATACTGCTTTCAGGACTAGATCTCGGTCGGGCTCCGCGAGGCGCTACCAGCGCGCGCGGTATTCGCGCTCTCGCTCTCGCTCGTACTCCCCGCGCGGGTCCTATCGCCGCTCTCACTCGCACAGCCCGATGTCGTCGCGGCGCCGCCACACCGGGGATCGGGTGAGCCATTTGGTACAGTACAATCTGCAAAGAATCTGGTTTACCACTTTAGCTAAAATATACATTAAAAAAAATGTAAGAGTTCTTTCACAACGCATACTTGATACTATCAGTACACTTCAGCCAAATTCGATTTAAAGTGTTTGTAAACAAACATAAAAATCACTTCCTTGGTACTGATTTTTAAACAGAATTCGCATTTGTTGTCGATTTGTCATGGATGACATTATAAATTGGTGTAAATTCTGTCAAAAACCCCCATTTAAATTGAATGAATTTTGTGTTAAGTAAAGGCTGATTGTTTACAAACATTTTACATAGAATTTAGCTGAAGTATAAGTAGTTAACTGTTGTCAACCATGCTGCATTTTTTATGGAAACAATATTTTGTGAAAAGTGGTAAACCAATTTCTTTGTTAATGACACACAATATTTATTTACCTATGTAAGGCATTGATATTTGTATGTTGTATTACACCTTTCGTTTCCCTCTGTTTTCTTAGGCCCATATGCCAAAACTGAATCGAGACTAGAGATATTTGACAAGTTTTACCATTGAAAGCCTAAGGCTTCGTACAAACGAGCCACTGGTGGCCAGAGACAAGCAGTTTACATGCTTTTTCATACTTTTTTTTATGGATTCGTGGCACCACGTACCGGCCGGTGGTGACCACTCGCTACAGAAGGGTCTGCGACACACAGCGGGCACACGACAACCAGCTACCGTGGCTGTGGCCGATGGCTCGTTTGCGCGGAGCCGTAATGTACGCCGTTGTCTTAATTTGTTTTCATTAATTTGTTATATCCTGACTATCCAAAGGTTACCTGGAAGAGACCGGTTGTAGCGACAAGTTCGGCCACTGTACTGCTGTTATAAATAGTATCATTCGATGTTTTTTTACAATAGTGTGCAATGGGAGGCCTTATCGCTGAAAGCTATTTCTTTCAGGCAACCTTTGGATGGAAAGTAATGAACGAAGCAGTAATGGACAGCAGTGCACAAGAGTATATTTAAAAATGAAAGAAATAAAAAAAGATATAAACTATCCAAAATTCTGGACTACACCCACCCTAGATAATGGTTTGTCAATGGCTAAAATGGCTTGAAATTTTTTTGTCAGGGTGCTGGCAAGTATTAAAATTTATAAAAACTATAACACGCAACAGTCCGAACCCTAGGAATCTCTGTGTCTAGGCTAACCATATTTTTCTGGAACCTGCCTCAAGGATGGCCACAATCAGAGCGCGACACGGAGGATTTGCATTAAAATAATCTACTCCAAAAATATAAAATACAGCTATACGGATATACATCTAAAAGCTTAGTGTAATTAGGTATACATATACCTACTTTAAAATTATTTTAATCAAGGAAATCAGACTACAATGAGAGGAAAAATAATTGATAATTTGTTTATCAATTATTTTATAGTATAAAACTATTAATTACGTAGCATTATGGAGAATTTAATAAACAGTTGAACTAATAGTTAATTTTGTTGAACTGTTTTTACAAGTGCCATACTTGCTTATACTACTACAATACCTATCTAAGTTTACAAGGTTTACATACTTATATTCTTGTTTTTCCATGTTTTATCTGTAATCAGTTTTACAACTATGAGCAAATTGTGTGTGGGTTTTGTGTCGGGCAGAGTGCACTCCTATATCTCGCTCTAGTAGGCCATTCTTTGCAGTCACCAAGTAGCATAACATCTTTTGTTTTCAGTTGCTTCTGATATGAAGGCTTCCAAAACAATAATCCCATGAAATGTGTCTAATTTAATGTAATAAGTAAAGAAGTTTGCAAGTATCATCATTTTCATACATTTTTGTGTTCTAGATAGTTTGATTTGTATGAATTATAAAAACAGTTTTATTACAGATTCTGGATCGGGGCTATGCACAGAGTTGTATTTCGTAATCTGTTAACTTATAAAAAAGATAGAAATCCTAGTCAATCCTGATTACATCATTTAGCAAGTTTAAAATATGTACAGTATACAGGGTGGAAATAATAAATGAGTACCCTAAAATACCCTTAATTTTGAAGTTAGAAAAATTGCTTGATTTAAAAAGTAAATAAAACGCATTTAAACGTTTTTTGAAAATACTACCATGCTTCATAAATATTGTATTTATGTCTTCTATAATAAGCAATTTATTGTCACCAGCAGGAGAATCCTACTCCATCTAGGTGCTTGGGAGTGTTCGGTCTCAGTCTTTACACAACTGAGCAACAGATCAACCATATCTTCTGCAAGTTTGGTCCTGTTGACAAAGTTCAAGTTGTGATCGACGCCAAGGTGAGTTTACTTTACTTCTTGCATCTACAGAAAGCATTGTTAATTGGTAACCTCTTACGAGGGGAATTCAATGTATTCTCGGTATAGGCATGAAAGAATAAGCAGAAAATTCTGAATAAAATTTATTTTTCAATGTAGGCCCCTAGGATCTTGAACACACTTATTTGTCCTGGAAAATAACTTTTCAATTCCCTCCAAAAAATATTTTTCTTCCTGGTCTGAAAAATGATTGTTAATTGCTGCCTTTAACTCTTTATCGTCGGAAAAATGCTTGCCTCGAAGTTCATTTTTGAGACTTGGGAACAGAAAGTAAGGGGCTAGGTCCAGGCTGTAGGGTAGATGATTGATATCTTCAAATCCGCAATCCCGCACAGCAGCATTGGCAATGATTGTGAACAGGCGCGTTGTCGTGCAGAAGCAATACACCTGCGGTCAATTTTCCCCGTCTTTTTTCTTTTATTGCCTCCTTTAAATTGCGCAGGGTGTTAGCGTAAGTTGCGCCAGTAACCTTTTTTTGTATACTCAATAAGATTCCCTTGGAATCCCAAAACACTGGCCATGAGCTTTCCGGCAGATGGGCTGACTGAACTTCTTCGGTGGGGCTGTTCCTTTTTTATGCCACTGTATAGACTCCTGCTTGCTCTCAGGATCATAGTGATGAACCCACGTTTCATCACCAGTAACAATCCGATCATAGATACTTTGCGGATTTTCACCACAGAGCTCCAAAAACTCCTTGCAACAATCAACTCGCACTTGTTTCTGAAGCGCTGTGAGCATTCGCGGCACCCATCTTGCACTGACCTTTGACAAATTCAGATGGTCATGAAGGATAGTGTGAATGGTACCCACGGATAGCTTGGTTCTTTCTGCTAATATTTTCACTCTCACACGGGCATCTTCGAGTACAAGTTTCTCAACAATTTTTACGGTTTCTTCAGTAGCGGCACTAACCGGCCCACCGGCACGGGGGTCGTCTTCAATACTCTCTCTACCCCGTTTAAATTCACTTGACCACTTCTGAATTATAGATAATGAATGGGCAGAATTTTGGTAAACAGCCATCATTTCTTCGTGAATTACTTTTTGAGTCTTTCCTTGTTTTGTGAGGAATTTTATCACAGCGCGATGCTCGATTTTTTTCAACATTGTCGTATCAGTCATCGTAGTTGCCTTTCCGAAATGATATTTTGAATACTAATGGCGACAATCAAATAAAATTTTGCATTTATACCCTCAATGAGTGTCATAAACTAACGAGATAATTTAATTACCCTCATCATTAGTATATAACCCCCGATACCGAGAATACATTGTACGCCCCTCGTATAAGTTAATTAACAAGAAAGTAGATAATAACTTTGATACATTTTCTGAAGATATGTTTCTATGTATGTAACATACAAACATACTTTTTGGAAATTATACCTTTATATGTTTTTATTTCATTCATCAAATATACGCGGATATTAATTTCAAAAAAGTATGTTTGTATGTATGTTACATACAATCATACTTTTTGGAAATTACACTTTTACGTGTTATTATTTCAATTATCAAACATACGCGCCTATGCGCCGGATTTGTCGCTGACAAGTCCCCGGACAAATCTGCGTAATGTTATGGTTCGTGGCTTGCCGTTTAACAAATCCGGCGGATGGGTGCGCGTTGAATGGTGGCTTAGACTCAAGCATGCGTCTCCTAACGACTCCTAGATTATGCAATTAAAATGACCTGTTATTTATCGTATATTAATATTCCAGACCGGACGCTCCCGAGGCTTCTGCTTCGTGTACTACGAGAACCAGGAAGACGCGAAGGTGGCCAAGAACGAGTGCACCGGCATGGAGATCGACGGCCGGAGGATCCGCGTCGACTTCTCCATCACCCAGCGAGCTCACACTCCCACGCCTGGGATCTATATGGGGAAACCGACGTAAGTTTTTTATGTTAAATGTATTTTAAAATTTTAAGTCAATAGGTCTTGTCTAGGGTAGTCAATAGCCTGGCTTGCTCAACGATCCCTTAACGTATTTAGCGACTAAACATGTTTAAATTTGACGTATTTGTATTATCCGACAACTCTCTCAACCATATTTAGGCACTAAATACGATTAGACATCGTTGCGCAAGTTGCCCTTAACATGACGAATGCCGGAACGTAAATGTATAAAAATTCGTGATAATTCAGAATGTTTCGAAATATGTACGTTTAAGGCACCACAACTATACAAAAATGTATTGCCGTGATCCTTTGACGAGTATATTATTCAAAAGTGATTTTTATTTTGGAAAGGTTATAGAACGCTATTTTGGAATGACATACATGTTCTGAAGCACCTAGTGTAGGGGGAAGACAGAGCCAATTCCAAACATACATTTGGCACATGCCCAGCTTGATTCACTATCCATGTTGTACATGGATAGTGAATCAAGCTGGTTAAATAATGTTCTCTAAATATTTGTATCCAACACAGAAATTCACACATAGATACACTGCTTATGTGTGATCCTATTGTTGGTAGATAAAGGCAGTAGTTTTAGAGTGAGCCAGCCGTAAGACTTAGCTGATTCACTAAAGGCCTGTTTCTACATTACTACAAATTTAAGAAAATTATGTGACAAAAAAGAAAAAAGTAGAAAAAAAGTAAAAATTGTGTTTAACCCTAATATTGGTTACGATCACTTGAGCGACTAAGGGTGCGTTTCCACCAGAAAGAGTAATATTTGCCATTATGGCGCAGTGGGCGTATAGCTGGCTGAGACGCAGGAGGTAGTGGGTTTGATTCCCGCCACGGAACAAATGTTTGCATGATCTACATATATTTGGTCCGTGTTTGGGTGTTTTTCTATATATTATAAGTATGTATTTACAAAAAAAAAGTATATAAGTATTCTATCAGTTATCTGGTTCCCATAGTACAAGCTTTGCTTAGTTTGGGGCTAGAGAGCGCTGTGTGAAATGTCCAGCAATATTTATTTATTTATTAACTTAATTTGACATTATCATTTGATATTATTTATTAATCTATTATAAATAAACAAATTAGATATAAATTTACTACTCTTGTTAAAATTTGTACGCCTAGTACGTATCACAACGCACCTCACACTAATGCAATATCTATAATAACCAGTATTTCACAGAAAAAGATTGAATTGAATATGCGAGGAAGCTAAGTGGTGAGCGAGGAAAAATCCACCAATAGGATAGCTGCGCTGTGCGAGGCTAAGGCCTGTAAGATTAATAGCAGTTTAAACTAAAATTCTAAGTTTAAACCATAACTGACAAATAAAAGTTTTAGTTTCAGCTTAGAATTTTAGTTTATAAATAAATAAATATTGCTGGACATTTAACACAGCGCTATCTAACTATACATATAGTTATATATATAAATATAGTTTAACCTTTGGGATGCGTAACGACCAAAAACTGTGTATCCTCTGTCTGCGTAAGATGGCGCGCATGATAGAGAGCGCTAGGCAGAGTTCAGAATATGACGAATATTTTCAATAAATTGTATGGAATGTGTATCAACCAGGCATATTAACTAAAAGATAGATAGTTAGAGTACATTTCCTATGTTATAGTTTATTGATAAAATATTTGTAAACTTTTTAATTTCACAGTAAATCGGACCAAATGTTCAACTTTCGCACCTGCCATAATAAATACCTTATCCATATATTTTTTAATTTGTCTTTGTTTTTATGGATAAACACACATAGTTAAATATTATAGTAATCTACTAACATAAGGAATGCATGGTTACCAGAGAAAATTAGCCCATAAATCATTATCTGAAAACCACACATCACCTAGTAAACTTCACCATTTTTGCACTTGGTCTAACCAAACTTTTATTTATTGTAAAAATCGTATTACGGCATGTTTACTGTAAACAAGTATTTATTATGGAGAAGTATATATTAGCCTATATATAAAACATGCAAAAAGTACCCTAATCTGAATAAATAACCATTTTTTTGATCGATAGCCTAAATAGTATGCTGTTTGTCAGGCTCATTTTCGTAAACAAATTACAGGGTCAATGAATTCTGTTTAGTCTATGGAAGTGCTTGTGTCTATGAGTTCCTGAATTAGGCTGCCCATTGTCGTGGCTGGTGGTCTATGTCCAATAGGAAATAGTTTATAAAACAACTAAAAACTGTAGACAACAGTCTCGTTCATGATTTATATTTTGTGTGCATGTGTGCGTGTACAGCTTAGACGTTCGTCTGTGTATGATACGGATCCTGACTTGTTGTTGGTTACCAGTCTGCGTATGTACGGATCCTAACTTGCTGTTGATCAGTCAATCTGTGTATTATACGGATCCTGCCAGTGATAAAGGATGTTTTATTTTTGTTCAGACAAGATGTAAAATTGAAAACAGGTATATTTTTCTGTAATTTTTATTATTGTTTATAAAAAATAATATTAAAATTTAGAACATGTTACTTAAAAAGACAAAATAAAATATAATCAATACAAACTAGTGGTTCGCCCTGAACTGAGATCTCGCGTAATCTTTGACTATCAAAATAGTGCCACGAAATGAATAACCAACTGACTTGACCTACAGTTGCATTCAAATTACAGGAGTTCATGTCAATTGGTTATTCTTTTTTGGGGTACAAATTACATTTATTCTGGATTTCAGAAGTTTGTCTGTACTTCTGTCACAAAAGCTATACGCATACCAAATTTCAGCACTGTGGGTTCACTGGTGAATTTCGTCAAAGTTCAGTTTTTATTATGGCTAATAACTAAAAAACTGCAAGGACTAAACTAAAAATAAAAACGGGGTCACAATTGACTAACGAAGACCTTTCATTTGACGTCCCATTTGACCTAAGTCTTATTTTAATTTTTTTTACCCCTCTTGTAGCCCAATATCGGGGTGTGATCTCTACCGGCGTGGCCAAGACCAACGGTCGCCCAGCGAAAGGTGTATAAGCATCCATTTTATCTAAAACAAGTTTTAAAATCATCAAGTTCAATATACTTTACAATTAGATACCTACTTATTACATATATATTGAGAGACATAACGTCCTGCAGTGGGTCGAGAAGAGTTGATGATGATGATAATACCATTTTTCATTATTACACCTTTTCCGGATAAAAATGAAACACCCTATAGGCATAGATGCCTTTGTCAGGATCAGTATCATACACAGCCAACGCCAAAATGACAGAAGCCGTGTACGTACACGGCATACTTGAGCATGTGTGAGTGCGTTTGTTTCGAAAATAACGAATGGTTTCAATAATACTAATGTAGATAAATAATTTGAAATTTTTGTGTCAAACTGATTTGATATTCAGAATCTCCATAAAATTTACTTCAAAATGGTATTCGTGACGAAGAATATGAACACTGCGTAATTATAGAACACTTGAATAAAAAAAGATGAGAAGTTTATCCCAAAGTTGCAGTTACTTTTGAACTATAAAAATTATAAGTAAAACACTATTACCACTTGTTGTCTTCATAGATATTTATCAAAATTATATTTATATTACTTATAAAACAATAAAATGGAACATTTACTCACCGAAAACACTTTTATTTAACTTTTTTCACTCGCGTCACAAAACTTGATACACACGTACGCGAAGCGGCTGGTGAGTGAATTTCAAATCACTTTTCTGGACATAGCTTATAAATATTTTTCAAAGCATTTATTGTCAATGGTAGATCATTTATTCAACTTTATTTTTATAGAAATAAACACCTTGAGGACACAACAATTCGGCTTAAAATACCGTAAAAGTAGACAAGAGTAGCAATGATACTGATCCATATCAACGCAGATTATTGTTTTAGTAAGGATCCTTACATACGCATCCCAAAGGTTAAACTGCTATTGATCTTACGGGCCTAAGCAAATGAAGCATTCCTATTAGTTTATATTTTCCTCGTTTACCGCTTACTTTCCTCGCGCGTCTGGTGGAAACACACTCTTTATAGGCGTTACACAAATATAACTCACGACAGGTCAAAGTAGCGAGGCTTCCGCTTAATAGATAATCGATCGCTCATAGACGCCAAGGTTACCGTTCTTATTGGTTTAGCAACCGATTTTCAAACATCAATCAATCGTCGCCCGGGCGACAGAACAAGTTATCATATTGCGATGCAGTTCAAAAACTTCAGCACTTACAAACTCTGTTTTCCGCTAGTTGATAACTGCCGAGTATTGTGTGCGACATGTATTAGTATGCATGTCTATATTCACTAAAAATATACAAAACAAGGTTTGCACATGTTTTTCAATGCGCGGTCGGCCTGAAATAACAATAAATGACCGGAATTGGGTCTTAAAATTCGACTAGACTTATTATAATCACAAAATAGATAAATACAGAAGTCAAGCTAGGGCTGATTTTGATTTTAATAACCCACCTGTGTTAGGGCTGGCACTTAACAGCACATGTTTTTCAATGTGCGGTTAACCTGAAATAACAGTCAATGACCGGAAATGCGTCACAAAGTTCGACTAAACCTATTATAATCACAAAATAGATAAGTCCAGAAGTCAAGCTCAGTCCGCTTTCGATTGCCTACCTACGCTAGGGCTGGCACCTACAATACACTACAACCAGACAAACAGCAATTTTGATAAGAAAGTTTATTCGTTACGAGCGATAACAGCGCTTGTTATCGCTCGTTGCACCACGCCTAGCTTGTGTACTATTCTGTGTTACAATATTGATATATGTATTTTTTATTGTTTATAGTAGTCGTGGTGACAATGGATACGAGCGCAGGGGCCGTGGAGGGGACAGAGAGTGAGCATTAATAAATTAATTACCTTGCTTTTATTGCTTACTAGCTTCCGTGCGCGGCTTCGCACTTATGGTTTGTCAATAAAAAATAGCCTATGTTTAAATCCAGGTCAACTATCAATCACCAAATTTCATTCAGTTCAGCCGTTACGACGTGATTGAGTAAAATCCAAGCGTTCACATTTATAATATTAGTGTGATGTTATATAGCCTCTACACGTTTCGATAAAGTAATGTGTTTGTAACGGTTAGAACGGCAGTTAATATTTCCTTGAGACAACACAATATCTGCTGGAGAGCTGCATTTTGCGAGGCTAGGAAAATTAAACAATTGTTTAGTTGGATTCAGTATTTGAGTATTTTTTATTTATTATACAAAATAGGTTAAAATTATTGTCATTTTTTCTTCACTTCTCAGTTTCCTCTAATAGCTCTGGTGATAAATGTATTTTTTAACATGAAGTTACAAGATCTTCGATTATAAAATGAATGTTGTATTTGTGGTCGGTCCCGTCTATCGTAATCTACACAAGAGTATTGTATTGTTCCAGCGACTACTATCGCGGCGGTGGATATCGCGAGCGCGAGCGCGACTACTACCATCGCAGCCGTGATTACCGCCACCGCACGCCCTCGCCGCACTACCGCCGCCGCCGCTACGAGCGGGAGCGCTCCTACTCCAGGAGTAAGTACATTCAGTACTAACACTCGCATTAGCGATGCCGGATCCAACCTCGCCACCTCATCAGACACTTTACCTTAACACGTAAACATGCTGAGGGCCTAGTATGAATACTTCACGTTAGAATACCTATACTAGTAGTTTGCTCCGAACTGATATCTCAATTATATCATGAAAAAAACTTAAACACCTTTCTTTATGTAAATAAAATTAAACATAATACTTTTATTTTAAATTTGTCATCAAAGTTTTGTCATATGACACCTCATATACCCTGAATTTGTATGGGCCCCTCATCGAAGGGATTATATTATATAATTTTGGAGATTATCTCAAAAAACTACCCTAGTTATTCAATTTCTTGTGTATATTTCAACTTTAATAGAGATCTGGGCGCCAACCACAATCTTTTAGAAAACCATCATGTTTCAGGAGCGTTTTGTTTCAAGCTTGTAGCAACATTTCGATTTGTACCACAAAACTTTTAAACATTACTGATATGATCCTAATAATGTTGTATATTTAGTGATTACACCATGTTCAGTATAAAACAACAAACAAATAATGCAAATGATGCCCGCGTTACCCTGTGGAAACTAAATAAAGCCCCTCACCTGGCTATGTTACACCTGCAGAGGAACTACCCCCTGGTCAACACCTACCTTGGCCAGTGTGGAGGACCCTCAACAGACTGCGTACCCAAGTCGGCCGCTGCAGGTGTAATCTTAGTAAATGAGGTATTATAGACAAATCGGCGACGTAATGCCAATGTGGTGCCCAGCTCCAAACAATGGCACACATCCTTACATGCTCATCCTGCCCTACCACCTGCACGATGGAGAAACTGATGACCTGCTCCGACGCTGCGTAAGCTTACTGATTGAGGATCATGGTACTAAATGTCAGTGTAATATTACTTTAATATTGCTATAAGAGATTGAGGTTGGCCCCCAGATCAATAATTTGAAATAATATCAGCGTTTGTGATAAGTGCATTGATATAAACCGGTATTAGTTTTACTATCGCCTCCCTAGATTATCGTGCTAGGTCCTCCGTTTCGTGTTTACGAAGATATTATGGCGTGATGTCCTTTATATAAAACGCTGGTCATGGCAGTGGTCGATGGTTACCAGGACCAACCATAAATGGTGATTTGGCTGCGTGCGCCATCTATACTGAGAAGATGTAACGAATGCTACAATGCTGAAAAGCGCATTGATATTTAGCGTACGCCTAGTGGGCCATTAGTGATGGCGGGTTCCTATATCCGTCGGTAACCAGCTACGACTCGTTTCTCCTCGAAAATGTGTCAAAAGTTTGACACTAGTTTGACGCTTTTTTAAGGAGATACGAGTCGTAGTCTGTTACCGATGGATATAGGAACCCGCCATAAAGCAAGTAACCCAGTGACTGAATGCCGCGCGCAGTTAACTCACACTAATATCTAAAGAGCCATGTTATTGTTACAAATTGGAAAGCTAAATAACCAGAGAGGTCCCGAAATTCGTTGTAAATATTTCTATTCAGAAAGTCTAAACAGGGTTAAATTTTTTTTTTCAATTCTCTTAATTAAATATAATCTGGTAGATGGCTTTGATAAGATTACGTTTCTTTTAGTCTACCCAAATTCTGTTTCTGATACTGCAGAAAATTATAATTAAAAAAATAGGTAAATAAATTACAAATATGTATGGGTAGCCTGAAAGATACACATTGAAGACTTCACAAATGGCGTGCTGTTATGCAATGCAGGAAATAATACTGAAATATGTATTCTAAATAGAATTGTTTAGCGATACATTGCATTAGTTTCACATTTTTGAAGTTTCTGCTCACTGTATGCTTGCTCAGTTTTCAATCAATTTGGATAAATTCGGCGCAGTTTCCTGACGAAAAACATAAAATTGATGGAAAACTATGGCCTCGTGTTAGATATTTAGTGCAACACCATGGTTACCCTCCTGTTTGAATTTCCAGGTCGTTATTAGTAAGTTCGCGAAGCTGACTTCAGATTTTTATAGATACGACACCCCATATTGTCTCCGGCCTCTTGCATTTACGTACCTGTGCGGGCCGGCTTCTATTAGGTTATGACGAATTGTTAACTTTTGTAAAGGATTTTGTAAAATAGTAGCAGACCGGTCGAGCGATCGACGAGCCCACGAGTCATTTTGTTTTACGCACTGCGTCTCCATCTGCTGTTTGTAACAACCGACCTCCCCCCCCCCCCCGGTTCAAAAGGAGGGTAGTGTCTCGCTAGAAACAGCGGCTGAAAACGCCCTTAGAGTGATAATGGATAGGGTCTTTAGCCAGTAAGTTAGCGTGTAACAGCCCGCCCCGGGCATAGATGCCTCTAGCATGTAATAATATTAGTTCTAATAAAGATAATACTAAGTCTAATATTGATTTTGTTTGTTTGAAAAGGTGTTGAAACAAGAAGTAAAGGATGAAGTTCCTTGAAACTAACTGTGTTGAAGTTTTGAAAATGTTTGAAATCGAAAAATTCGTATCGAAAAGGCGGTCGCCGAATCAATCCCCGACCGGGCGGTGGGTGCCGAAAAAGAAAATTCGGTCGAAGCGAAGCTACCACCGTTGTTAGCGAAAAGAATAACATTCATCTTTGCCGAATTGTAGGAAGCTCAAGCTTTATCAAGACGGAAGACAGAAGTCGCGCAATACGACCGTTCTAGCCTTCCCGCCAGTACTCTCTTACACGCGCGCTCAGCTCATTGGAACTCGTACTCGTACTTATATATTATTATATTATATATGTATTGGGACATTTATTTTATTTAGTTAGATCTGTGAGCGATTTGTTAATAAACTAGTTTTGTAATGTCATTTGATTCTTCTTGGTTCTCCAACTCTGTCCTTTGGCCTTCCCTTATCCATCCATCCTTTCCCTCTGTTGATACTAAAAAGGGGTACTCTCAGTAATTTATGTGTGTTTGTAAATATTTTATGTATGTATGTATGTAGAATTTAGTGTGTTCATCTTTCATGGGAATATTATAGCAGGCAGTAAAAGGAGAACATCTCTATCAAGTTTTTATTAAAATCTTAACACTTATTATGTATAAATTATTATAAATAGATACCACATACGGCCCGTATTGGCACTCCTTCTGGCAACACCGCACTTACCGCTATTAAAAAAATACTTCGGAAATATAAAAAATAATAAACAATCACGATTAAATTGCATTATGGCAAAATATTTTTCATTTAGCTTTGATTGGACGCTATCTCAATAATATGTATGTTTGGCAGATTTGTACATTTCTTAGAACTAGGTTTTAAAACATGGAATGTGATAACAAATTCTTGGAATGATAAATAATACTGAAACATAAACTCGTCGTAACAGAAATAGGCGAGTAACAAATAACAATTTTAAATTATCAACAAAACAGCTGCATAGGTAATCTAAAAATTATATTTTTTTTTGGTTAGGAAACTAACATAGCACTATTTTTCAAAAATAATATCTATGGCAAGAATACCGACTAGGTAATTATCGCTGTAGGTACTATGATGGCGGTCAACTTATTAACTAATGGCAAGATTAATAACATGAGCATCAAAATAAATTGCATTCCCCTCTTTAATGGCTGTGAACAAACTGACAACATATCAACCAAATCTCACGACGAAATACAAGTGTCATCAAGACCTTTCGTTTGATACCTTTGTCAGTCTATAAACGGCCTGACACCGCCTCATTCCATCATGGATATAAAAAATCACCAATTCATCTACACTGTTATACTAAGGATCGACAACTATCATGTCCTAAGATCTAACATCTCTTATTGGGTTAGGTTCACAACTACTAACTAAATTCATTGTTGATATCTTCTACCATTCATTTCCACTAAATGACTACACGTTCTAGAACGAAGTTATTTAGAAGTAACTATAAAACAGTAATAAAAAAGTTAGATACTTTTGAAAAATATTGTTGGCTAAAGAATGCCTAAAATTGTGCGGCGCCAACTTCTGTGATGGAAAATTCTTTACACCAGCATTTAGTACTTGTTGTAAAATATTTGACCTCACTAGTTAAGAACATTTTCAAAAACTTGGCGCTGCCGCCAGTCTACCGACAAAATGGCGGCGCGCCATGCTGATATACGGTAATTATAACGCAGCATTAAACAGTTAGTATAAATTGGTAACTTCAGAATTATAATCTAATAAGGTACCAAATATTTTACAACAGGTACCCAATGGGTACTAAATGCTAGTGAAAATAATTTGCCAATACAGAGTTGACGTCGCCATCATGACGCACACCTAGAATTTTGGTCTAGGATTTGTGATAAAAAGTGCCACCAACTTATCTGGTCTGTTGGACAAAATTGCGGAATTGGGAACAGAACTGGAACCAAACGTGATTCAATAGATGTTGTCACCAGGCTAGCCAGATTAGCATGACCGCCCTAGAATAAATACTCTTTTCTAGAGGCCAAAACTATTTTAGGGTCATGTTAGCCTGGCTGATAAGTTCGTCGTACCCTACATGGATCAACGTTATTCACAATATTACAGTAATATAGAAGAAGCAGGCAATAAATTAAGTTGGGATGTTTTGATAACTTAAAATCATCTTTCAATCGCGACCACTATCATGATAATCGAACTAGTACGCTTTTTAGAAAAAACACTTCCCAAAAGGAACGAACTAAATTATTCCGAAACTAAAAAAGGTTGAAGGGATAGAAGGAAGACTGAATTATTAATAATTCTGGAATTCTGAACACGCTTTACCGGTAGAATGTCAGACACGCACGTTTAACCCAACCCCCACCTTATCGATACATTTCTATATCATATCAGCTAGCTTAGCGTGACAATTTTAGACAAATGTTTTGTTGACATTAGTTATGATAAAAAATACATTTGGATGTAGACTAAAGCAATGTTCAAGCTTCGTCTGTTCTCAGAAGAGAAGACATAAAACAGAATAGACACTACATTCTTACCGACAACCGTCTTATCGGTGTTTCGACCGACAATGTTTCGGTTCAATTCGTGAACCTTCATCAGGGTGAGCCGAAACATTGTCGATCGAAACACCGATAAGACGGTACGTGATAAATCCCGTATTTATAATAATGATTGAAAGAAATCACGAAAGTTTTCTAAGTAAAACTACAAACATTGTTTTAGGTTACACACAAACATCGTTTTCCCCAACTGTGCACAAAAACAACTTTTTCTAGAGCGGTTACGATAAGTTAGGCTATAAGGTCTCTAATCCACTGAACAAATCCACTCGATGGATCCGATTCTTCTTTTTATTCCATCCTTAT
This sequence comes from Philereme transversata, assembly GCA_963924445.1. Taxonomy (NCBI): domain Eukaryota; kingdom Metazoa; phylum Arthropoda; class Insecta; order Lepidoptera; family Geometridae; genus Philereme; species Philereme transversata. The sequence continues at coordinate 27,305,353 of OZ004345.1, forward strand.
CCATCACTCAGACGGTTTAAGATTTTACTGGTATTTATATTCCCAGTTGGGTATGGAGGAAACCGATAGATTTCTGACAGAGACATCAGTGTATATTATAGTATGAGCGTGGAGTGGTCCCGGTGCAGACGGCGGCGCGCGCGGAGCGGCGCGGCGGCGAGCGCGTCGGAGGGCGGCGGCGGGCCGGCCGCGCGCGTCCCCGCCTCCTGGTAGTAGATCTGCGCGCCGCCGCACGATACACCCAGCACTACGCTCTCGTCGCTCCTGGACGGGGAGAAGTAAGTATAGTACCGTAAAACGGGGTGGAAGAATTCAAGAGGTGAATGGAAATGAAACCAAAAAAGTTTTATTCTGGCAATTATTAACAAACATTTTCAAATAAAAGCACCAAATTCTACATATTTGGAAACTGCAGTATTTTTTTTCTTGAAATGGCAAGACTGATTTGCTGTCCGGTTAGAAGTTTATATAAAAAAAAGATGTTGAAAGTGAGTCGTCGTGAGACGTTAATTTGTGGTCCTCAAAACTTTATCAATATTTTTAGTAAAAGCGAGTTCTTGTACAATTCAAAGTTTATTGTGTATTTGGCAGTTCTTCGCGGTTCATTTTAATGTAAAGGTAAGTAAAATTATGTTGTATTATTAAATTTATGGCTAAAATTGTAAACCAAGTCAATTTTATTCAAACTTTGGGGTTAATAGAAATGCCAAAGAGGCGAATAGATACGTAGTATGGGGTCAATAGATATGAAATACGGGGCTAATAGAAACGGGAAAGGTTTCAATAGAAATGAGAAGGGGGTGTATAGAAAATTATGGGCTAGGGCTGCCACCAAAATATTATTAGGTACATCATTTTTCATAGAATTCATGTGTGTTTGTACGTGGCCTCCTAAACGAATGGACCTCTATTGATGCGGTTTTTTTGTGTTCGAAAGCTGACGTTATTTCATATATTAGTTATAATTTACGAATATTTGTTCAGGCGTTCACAGAGCATCAGCTTATAATATGATAGGGGTTGCTCTAAAAGTTAAATTTTTTGTTATGTATTTTTACGTTTATCAGTGAAAAGTAATATTATAAAAACTTTTAAGAGATATTACAGGATATCGAACGTACTGTAAAAATTATAGTAACTAACCATAATCATATGGATAAACTTTTCTTTTTTTTTTGTTATAGGAACAACCAAAATGCCACGTACTTATAAGCCTGATCCTAGAGCTAAAAGATACCAAACATATGATGAAGACAAACTCAAAGAAGCCGTCGAAGCCTATCAAACTGGCAAATTATCCTATAAGGTTGTGGCAGATAAATACAAAATAGACAAATCTGTTCAGTGTGAAACGTTCTTACTTAATAATAAGTAGATTACAATTAGAACTATGTTCGTATCCAGGTAAACAATTAAAGGTTCTGTTCTAATGACGAGACTGATTTTTTATTAATAAACAGTAACTAACTTTGATTTCTTGTTTTTTTTTTACTTAACTCTACCTCTCTCATCTTTATCCATAATTCTTGTACAACTAATTTTTGGAAAGTGACAGCCCTGGCGATTTTTTCTATTCGCCCCATATGTCGTTTCTATTGACCCCAATTGCGGGTAAATAGAAATCTAATATATTTTTTGCATTTTACTATGAAATCAAAGCAATATCTATATATTTTATGATAGGATAGTATCAATTTAACTCCGAGACATAATAAAAAATACTATTATGTTATCCAATCATACAAAAACCAATGGAGAAATTAAAACAAACTTCAAAACCATGTCTATCCACCCCATTTTACGGTATGCATAAGTAAGTTTTACATAAAGGTACGAGTTCGGTTTTCTCCCGAATAATTTGGTCGTCTCACATACGTAAACTTAGTATCTGAAAGAAATTTCTCAAATACTTTGTTTTCCGTATTTTGTAGACACTACCAGCTATACTACAGGTAGTGTCGTTGTCAATGACGATACTACCGCGATTTCTGTACAGATACTCTTACGCGTGAGCGTGTTTTGTTAGTTTTATACTGACGATGAACTGATGAAACTGAAAGGCACCGTGTTTCTATATAACGCGTTGTTTTGAATACTAAAAAGAGTAGCAAATCGATCTATCCTAACCTCAATATAAACTCTGACAGATCAGGATCTTCTCCGAACTCGTTGTGAATGAGGCCCATGGTGGCTATATCGAGCGCCGCCCAGGGCCCTCCCTTCTTCACGGTCCCCCAGTCGGGGTCTAGCGTCAGGTAGCTGTAGTCTGTGGCCTCCGTGCCGGCTGGGAGAGGATCCATGCATTTCTGCTCGATAGGTCCTAATGCATTGAGGGAAGTCTCCCACTGTAAATATGAATAGAATGACAGGTTTTAGACAAGTAGCAATCGTGTGCGTCTAAGATGGTGGCGCCCACTTTTGCATTGGAAAATTATTTTCACCAGCATTTAGTACCTGTAATAAAACATTTGGTATCTCAATAGATTAGAAAATATAGCGGCCCCACGCTGATACTCATACCAAAGGTTATCTGGAAAAGAATGCTCTAGCATTAAGGACGTCAATGGTTGGTATGATGAAAAACCCTCGTACAACAAAAAAGTTAAACCATGAGAGAAAAAAGCTGAAATATGTTTTTACCAAAGCATTGATGGTATCAGCATCATTGGCCGCCTCGAAGTCGATCAAAGCCAACAAGGCCATGTTCTGCAGGCCGCTGACGAACAGGCCGCATTTCACCGCGCGTTCACTATATTCCGATAACTCATCGACGTCGTCTGAATCTGAGTCGCTTTCGGAATCATGCCGGTTGGATTTCGGCCTAGAACAGAATAATTTGAATATTATCGCTAACTTTAAGCAACTCACGGGACACATTTTCGGAACAGTAATATCCACTACAAATTGTCCATAATGCACTAAATATAAATTAGATAAGCCCTTTTACATGAATACAGGAGAAAAAATATCTACAATAGTTTGGAATCGACTTCCACATCAGTAAAGTTAACTGGCCGATATTGTTATGTAAAATTGGGCGCTTGGGCCACTTTAGATCAATCAAGTTATGTTTTGTAATCAGATCATATTGTGTTCCTGTTTTATTCGTAAAAGAGACATACAGTTTAGATGAATATCAAATATAAAATCGTGTTGGTACATCCAAACCACCATTTTCAAAACTTGTTGTTATAACAACAATAAATAGAGAAACTGAAATGGAAAATTAATAGAAATTATCCATAGTGACCCTAAGAAAAAGTGTTGTACTCACCTATCAGAAAAGGTGACTTGTCTCTCGTTGGCCGGCGTCAAGAACTCCCTCAGCTCCAAGGGCGTCATCACGCGGCTGCTGTATCCGCTGCTCTTATCTGAAAACGCTAAATGACTCAACTTCTCCATCAGCGGAGTGAGTTGCACGCCGGATAGCTTTTTCTTAAAACCAGTCGTCTCCTCACAGATCTGCGAATCTGAACTCTCGTTCAACGACTTAAGAGGTAGAGAGAGCGATTTTCGCTTGGACTGGTCTGTGTTTTTGGCGATTTTCTTGGGCGTTCGTTGAGGTGATTTCGTCAGTTCAGAGTCGAAGTCCTCGAATTTCTCCTGCTCGCAGAGTTTCATGTTGTACGTGAACATGTTATCCGTATTGGCGTCCTGCTTCATCTTTGTATAATGCTGTTCTAGGTATTGGTTGAAGAGTGATTCTGAGATTGCTACACCATCGTTTCTAAAGACGGGGAATAGTGGGTCGTTTATGGTCATAGTGCTGTGACTTTTCTGCAGCTCCCTCTCCGGGGAGGGCGTCAGATCGTCACTGAGTCCAACGTCTGATCGTTTTAACTTGAACTTAGAAGTGGCTCTGTTGGATAAGCGTTTGAAGGTCTCTTGTAAATCAGTGACGCTAGCTAGTTTCCTCATCGGCTCGGGTTTATTGATATAATGGTCGGCGATACAGTTCATGTCTAATACTATTTGGTTGTCTCGTTTCTCGTTCTCGATAGCTTTGGCATTGTGTTCAATGTTCTTCAGGACGTCAGGTTCGATGTCGGGTTTGTCTTGGGACTGCGAGTCGGGGTTCTGGCAGATGGACAGCATGTTTCCGTGGAGGCGTTTGTATTCTACCATCGGGGTGGAGCATACGCTGGTTTGTCCGGTGAAGACTTTATCGTTTTCCTTCGCTTCTTCGTCCACGGACTGCTGAGTTTTGAAGCTGAGGCATAGTTTGGTGGGTCGCGGTCGGGGCTTGTTCGTGAAAGGGACGACGTCAGGCATGCTCGGCGGTTTGTCTTTGCTGGTGATGGTGTGTTCTCTGTTGGGAGGTGAGATCATATTTTGGTCCTCTTCTGGCACGGCGGTGAAGAGTAGCGATTTGTCTCGCTTCATCCCGCCTTGTGGGAATTTTTCGCGTTCAGCTTCTTGGTTCTGTGAAATATGTATTCTAAGCATGTAACCGTATATATTTCAAAATAGATAGCACCATATTTACATCACCTAGGTAGAGCTACATACCTAAGTAAAGTTATTACTGCTTACTTTAGAGAGAGTACATTCAAATTGTCAGGTTTTTGTTTCGTTATAAAAATAGGTAAAATCGTCTGTCATGCGAGACATAATAAAAGCTCTTAATCACTTAACTACCGAGTGACGTGTTTGATGCATTATCATCATCATCATTGGTCTACGAATCATCATATCTACGAGACAAAAACATACCTTCCTAAACTCAGCGATCATCTTTTCTCCGTTCTGCTGGAACTCGTGCAATTTCTCCACTTCCTTCCTCAAGCTTACGTGCATCTTCTTCCCCACGTACACCACCAGGAGCTGGGCTCCCAGCGGCAGGGGAGTCTCCGTGTCGAGGGTTTCCGCAGGGGACTTTATTCGGTACGGGTCTACCACGGTCAAGTACGATGTGAGGCTTGCTGGTAGTTGGGTGGCGATAATCCTGTTAAGAAAATGTTCATATACTGGGACAAACTCGCACTTCTTCATGGCAACATGCTTTGGCCACCACACTAAGGATTTAGTTTAGTGTGTGTGCATTTTCTTTGTTTCTTGTGGTGGTATGAATGTTTTCTTTGTTTTTACCTTCTTTTCAAAGTCGCTACCTTGGTAAACAGGTGTCACAGAACGTTGACTTTTTATGTGTTAGTAAAAAGTGTCTCAATCCAGGTGTTGATCTATCTGTATACCAAATTTGATCGAAATCTGTTTAGTAGCGATGAAAAAGCGTAACAAACTATAGAAGTCAGTTATCTATAGCCAGTGCTAAAAGCACAGAACACAGCGCCATCCATACTAATATTATCAATTCGAAAGTAACTCTGTTACACTGTTTTTCAGGACTAAACAGCTAGATAGATTATGACCGGGATTGAGACGGCCACTTTTTACTTGACTGCATAAAAGGATGGTAATATTTTATTTAAAATCTATTTTTCCCTTGGTCACGCCATAATTTGAGAACAACTATCGATATTGATAATTTTTTTGTGTATGTCTGAGTGGTTTAGATGGTTTAGATTCACGATTGGACCCGGTAGGTGGCGCGGTTGTTGAGATCCAGATAATTGCAGACGAAAAGTGCGAGGCGAGACGTTATTCGGAGCGGATTGCAATGACCCTGAACCACCCACGAAAGTTTTCTAAGTAAAATTGCAGACGAAGTCGCGGGCATACAACTAGTCATTTATAAATATTACATTTGTTATCTCTTAGTTGTTTATCTTACTTGTTATTGTATAGAACGACTCCGCCCAGCACTCCCTTGCTCTTCCGACAGTGTTCCAGTATTTGCATCGACTCCATGTAAACGGATGTAGCACTCTGAAAGATCAATTAAACATACCATAGTCCGCTATGATCAGTTAACTAGCTGACCCGCCAAACTTTTGACGACCTCCGTGGCGCAGTGGGCGAGTAGCCGGCTGAGACGCAGGAGGTAGCGGGTTCGATTCCCGCTTCGGAACAAATGTTTTCATGATCTAAAAATATTTGTTCCGGGTCTGGATGTTTTTCTATATTATAAGTATGTATGTATTTACAAAAAAAAAGTATTCTATCAGTTATCTGATTCCCATAGTACAAGCTCTGCTTAGTTTGTGGCTAGATAGCGTTGTGTGAAATGTCCAGTAATATTTATTATTATTATTAACTTCGTACCGCCTTGACATGCATATGACGCGGGCTGCCAATATACGTCACTCCGGTAGAATTGTCAATCGGCCATCATTAGCTGCATTTATGTATGAGTAAATGAATTTTCTTAATAACATTTTTTTTCGCGTATTTTTTCGATGTTTTAATAGTTATTCTGCTATTCGGGGCGGAGACAAATCCAACAAATCAAAGGTCATCAAAATCGGTCCAGCCGTTCTTGAGTTATAAATGGTGTAACTAACCCGATTTTGTTTTATATATAGGGTGTTTGGTAATATACTGACGATATTCAAGTGACGGTTTCTCAAAATATAAAAATCTACCCGTGTTTTAATTTAATGTCGTAAATAACAAAACACGTAGTATAAGTCTAGAGCATAGTGTAGCCGCGGAGTCATAAACAGACAGAGTTTCTTTCAAACCCCACTTCTCACTATATCCCACTTAATATTATAATTGCGAAGTTTGGATGGTGGACGTTTGTTCTTCTCCAACGCCAAAACTACTCAACCAAATTGACTGATGTTTGAAACATAGGTTGATGATGACCTGGATAAGTACATAGGCTTTTCATCCGATAAATAAGTTCCCGTGGGATGTAAATGAGGTGTATTAAGCCACGGGCAGCAGTTTGTAATATTAGTGTGGATATAATTTAACTTAGATTGATTTGATTCATTATCTATTGATTTTTAAACATTTATTTTAGGTAAAAATGAGGTGCACATACGTTGCCATTGGGTGGCACTTTTCTTGACTCCAATTGTCCTACCCGCACAAATTTATATAGAAATCTACTGTGAAAAAAGCGTCTTAAAATTACTTAGGTAGGTAAATACATATATGCATGTATATATAACTACGTATATATATTATTATTTGGAGCCTGTACTGTCCCACTGCAGGGCAAAGGCCTCCCTTCCTTCCTTCCACTCCACTCTATCGTACGCTTGTGTAGTCCAGTCTTCCATATACGAGTCGAGTTCGTCTTTTCATCGGCGTCGCGGTCTGCCACGTGGTCGTTTTCTGTCTTTTGGGATCCACTCGGTGGTGGATTTTGCCCATAACTCCTCCGACATGCGGCAGACGTGTCCCGCCCAGTCCCACTTTAACTTGCCTACTTGGTGCCCAACGTCCACGATTTGTGTTTGGGAGCGCAGTTCACATATATAATATATAACGGTAGGGTTAAGTATGAGCGTCGTTAACAGAGTCCTATACCCACCCAGCAGTGGGTGAAGTCGAGCTGTGGATGATGATGATTTTACGTACCTTAGGCAAGCTCAACATGGGCACCCTCTGAAAGATGTGGCATCCAAACTGCAGCACCGGCAGATAAGTCTCGAACACCTGGTACAGCTTCTCGGAGAGGCGCTTCTGGTCGTCCATCTGCGCGGCGATGGCCTGCAGGTCTCCGTGGTACACGCGCAGCATGGACGTGAGGAGGGAGGCGCGGTTCTTCAGCACCCAGTCGGGTATGTTCCGGTCGCTGCCTATTGCCTGAGGGCACGAATTTAATATGCGATTTATGATACAATTACAATATTATTTTATTTATTTAATACTTTCACACATAATAGAATAGTGCTAGGAGAACTTAATTCTTATAGTATTTTATCTACCAGTCATTCTGGTCGTAATAAAAGATGTCTATTTTCTAGTAGTTATTATTCTATCTGTATCTGGTCGAGCGCAGCGAGATCTCCAAATCAACTTGTATGTATGTTTGTTTGTTCGAGGATAACTTTCGAAGCGTTGATCCGATCATCTTGAAATTTGATACATAAGTAGTGATGGCACAATTTTGGTGTGACTAAATGAACTAAAAATGTTGGGGGGTTGTTGAGATATTGGGGTTCAAGAGGGGTAAGAAAAATGAGACTATTAGGTCAAGTGGGATGTCAAATGAAAGGACTTCAATAGTACATTTCGACTCAGTTTTTATTTTTAGTAAAACTCTTATAGTTTTTTAGTTATTAATAAAATAATAAATATCCATAATAAAATCTGAACTTTTAACAAAATTCACAGGGTACACCAGTGACCCCACAATGCTGTTATTTGGTATGAGTGTAGCCTAAGTGACACAAACATAGGGAAAAGTCTGACATCCAGAATAACTACAATTTGTACCCCAAAAAAGAATAACCATGTAATGTGAACTCCCGTTACCTGTAATTTGAATGAAACTGTAGGTTATTTATTTCGTGGCACTATTTTGATAGTTAAAGATTACGAATAATATATTTTTGTTTTTATGGGAGACTCGCGAGATCTCAGTTCGGGGCGAACCACTAGTTATTTATTTTACTGAACGTTTTCATGTGATAATAATTAGTTTAAATCTAGAAATTTATATGCCTGACAGATGGCGAAACATGTCTGATCTAATTTATTATGAACTAGCTGCTGCCCGCGACTTCGTACGCGTTACACTACTAAATGTAACCTAGAAACAAAGCTAAACTCGCTGTTACAACTTGACTTGAAAGTCCGTTTTTATTCCATAGGACCTGATCTATGGGATAAAAAGTAGCCTATGTGGTAATCCAGGTTATAATCTACGTACATACTAAATTTCATCGAAATCGGTTCAGCCGTTACGACGTGATTGTGTAACAAACAAATAAATAAACAAACATCCAAACTTTCGCATTTATAATATTAGTGTGATTACTACTGACCTGTACAAATTCCTGTGTTTCGAACAAATAAATTAAGTTGTCTTTGCATACGCCAAGACTCGTGACAAACGGGGACAACCAATAAACATGTTTGTTTCCTTTTAACAATTACTGGTAATTAGTGTTATCGATAGGTAATTGGCGCATCACTAACGGCTTCCGTAAGGGCTGCAAAAGCGAGCGAGATAGCAATATCATTGTCGCTTGTCCCACGTTTTATGACCCAAGGCTAGGAATCGAACTTACCAGAATATACCGTCCATATTCCCTGAGTATGAACTTGCCGCTCTGCAGCGTGATTGCCAGCGGCTGTGAGAACAGAGACTTGACGCAGTGAGCAGTTCCCACCACCTAAAACAAAATTATAACATCAATAATACAATATCACTAGCTGGAAAGATGACCTGATAAAGGTTGCTGGGAGCCGTTGGGTGCAGGCCGCACAAGATAGGTCGACGTACTAAATTAACAAAAAGGAGAATGGAAATTGCATATAGAAGGAATATACATATAGGCATTTGACATCTTTAGAATCTAAACTGTAGATTTTAACTCGTGATCTTTTAGGTAACAACCCTATCTGTGGCGGCGGCAGCAGCAATGTTTCTGCCAAGGCGAGGCTGAAAACCAGCGTAGCTGAGCCCTCGACTTATTTACCACCACCTTCTAAGTGACCTACAATAATATACTAATGTGTGTTAGAATTAGCCCTACCTATTGTTATACCTCTATCTAATCTAATTAGCCTATGTGAGCCCACTGCAGGGTAAAGGCCTCCCTTCCCTTTTTCCACTCTATGCGATCTTGAGATTCTGCTTGCAAGGATACCGAAAAAGCGTCAAGTTCTATGCGCCATCTCCGCCTGGGCCGACCACGTGGTCGCGGTCTTTGTGGGGTCCCACTGAGTGGTGATTTTAATCCAAAAGTAGTTCGGCATGCGGCACACGTGCCCGGCCCAGTCCTATTTTAATTTGGCGGACTTGTGGATTACATCGACGATTTAAGTCTGTGAGCGCAGTATGGTATTTCTAAATCTTGTGGTTTTTGTCCTTTGAAGAGTCGTCAAAGACTGTTATACTTACCTAGCTTTATTTAGTACTTATCGTACCTACCTACTTCTGTCAGTTTATTAGGTGTGTGTGTAAATAAATGCCTTTTATTTATTTATTTGTAACAAAGAAATATCAGTTTTCCATGATAACGACAGGGAGGGAATGTTTATCCTCTCCCACGCTCTCGCATAAAATTGTATTTTCTTTGTTAACATAAAAGATCTCGAATTATAAACCAGGGTATAATCAAGTGAAGAATCTAGTCAGTACGTCTAATCCGCAAGCAAGATACGTAAGTATCTCGTGGTTGGTTTCAAGCATAACGTAGTTATTCGACACTCGATATCCGATCCACGCCACATAATATGTAGTACCTACCAAAGTGGTCTGAGTGACACAGTCTGTTAGTACAGACGGCATGAAAAAACTGGAACCTGCATATTTATTACTGAAAACGAAAAATATATAAATAGAAATAATAAGATGATTTTTATCAGCAACTTGTGGCAAGTTTAAGCAGTGTTATAGCGTGGTGAATAAACGCAGTCATTATTAAACACACACTTAATAGAATAGAATAATCATTTATTTCAGACAGTGTCTGTCCATACAAAATATTTTTATTAATATTTTTATAAGTACACTTATTTATGCTCGGACGGAGAACCAACACTTTGATATTATACATTTTGCGCACACCTTATAAATACACTAGCTGTTGTCCACAAATTCGTACGCGTTACACTACTAAATGTGTAGGTAGGTAACCTAGAAATAAAGCTAAACTCACTGTTACAAATTGACACCGCATTTTTATCCCATGGGACCTGACTTATGGGATAAAAAGTAGACTATGTGTTAATCCAGGTTATATATACGTACATACCAAATTTCATCAACATCAGTTCAGCTGTTACGACGTGATTGAGTAACAAACAAATAAATAAATAAACATCCAAACTTTCGCATTTATAATATTAATGTGATAGTGTGATTTTGCTTAAAGCTCTACCTTGTCTTTCTAATAAAATCTAATCAAAGATACCATATTTTACAAAACCATAGGTACTCGCGTGAGTTCCAACCTAATATCTTAAAATGTTAATCGGCTTACGTCGCTGACTGTACTCGTGCTTATGTAATCAGTAATCCAATCCCTGATCGAATTGATATGCAATGTCAAGGTTTTTGTGCCAAATGTTTGCTGGATTATTCATAGAATGACAATACAGGCTACCGCAGACATTTACTTTAGCTATAGAAGTGGTTTTTTTTAGACTCGAATAAACACGATCGAGCCCGGCTTGCACAACGATCCGTAAACGTATTTAGCAACTAAACATGTTTAAGTTTGACGTATTTGTATGGATTGACAACTCTCTAAATCATGTTTAGCCACTAAATACGGTTAGGCATCGTTGCGCAAGTCGCCCATAATAGTACTAATATTACTAGCTGTTGCCCGCGACTTCGTATGCGTTACTCTACTAAATGTGTAGGTAACCAAGAAATAAAGCTAAACTCGCTGTTGCAACTTGACTTGACACCCCATTTTTATTCCATGGGAACTGATTTATGGGATAAAAGGTAGCCTATGTGGTAATCTAGGTTATAATCTACGTATATTTTACTTAGAAAACTTTCGTGATTTATTTCAATCATTATTATAAATACGGGATTTATCACGTACCGTCTTATCGGTGTTTCGACCGACAATGTTTCGTTTCAATTCGTGAACCTTCGTCGGGGTGAGTGCGATCCGCTCCGAATAATAGTTTTATATCTTGAAATTACTTGACATTATGATTAATATTATTTCCCACTTGACATTATGATTATTATTTCCATTTGACATTATTATTATTACCCGATAGCTTGACATACCTTTGTTCTTCTACTGTATTATTTGACATATGCCGCATAAACTATTTTGATTTAATGTATTTGACATGTTTAATTGCTGTACTTCTGAAAAGGCGCAAACCCAACATGCAGTGCCCTTACAGGGTATCTGTACTTACTTCTAAGCTATCTAAGCTAAAAAATGTATATGTACATGTAAGCAAAATAAATGAATATGAATAACGTCATTAACGTCTCGCCTCGCACTGAATCTACGTATATACCAAATTTCATCGAAATCGGTGCAGCCGTTACGACGTGATTGCAGCTAAGCTCAGCCAATCGAGCTAGACAGGTACAACACTATACGTAACCAACTTAGGTGATGTAATCTTTTTAGCGACATTTGATGTTCACGATCGATACAGGTACGATACCTATTAAAATACAATTATAACTTTTTAATAATAATGATAACCTTTTTATAACTTTTAATCAGTCTAATTTTCGCAAATTAACTGTTTTCACATATTTTTTTTTACTTTATGTACTTTCTGAGCTGTATATTTGAATAACATTAGCATACGAGACACTTAATTGTAACACAAGTCCGTCTTGCTTAATGATCCCTAAGCGACTACTTATTCATTTTGACGTATTTGTATTATGCAATAGTAACAATGATCTTGCTAAAGATAAATGGGAAATGACAGTAACGTTCAAGAAGTGTCCTAAAATGGAGGCATAGGCACTAAATACGATAAGGAATCGTAGCGCAAGTCACCATAATAAAAGCCGCCATTTTAGGACACTTCCCCATGCGGCCTATATAATTTTCAATTTATTTAAATCAGTATGTCATTGAGTCATTGAGTGAATGATACAAGAAAATAAAGAGCATTACATACATAGGTATGCACGAAGAAACGTAGACCTTAGTATGATAAAAATTATAGTTTTTAATATTGTTTTTACAGATATTAAAAAATATTATGCAATCTTAGCAAGATTATTGATACTATTGCATAAAAATTTGTTTACGCCGAAAGTTAATTTATTTAAATCCCATGTAGGTATGCTAACCACATTAAAAAACCTGTTTACACTCAACAAAATTGTTAATTAGTCAAACACTTTCTGATAGGTAGGTACCTATTACTAACTTAACATTAAATATGTATAACTAGTTGTTGCCCGCAACTTCGTACCCGTTACATTTCTAAATGTGAAGGTAACCTAGAAATAAAGCTAAACTCGCTGTTGCAACTTGACTTGACACCCTATCTTTGTCCCGTGGGAACTGATTTATTGGATAAAAAGTAGTATATGTGGTATGTGGTGTTTATAATCTACGTATATACCAAATTTCATCGAAATCGGTTCTGCCGTTTCGACGTGATTGAGTAACAAAAAACAAATAAACAAACATCCAAACTTTCACATTTATCATATTAGTGTAATGTAAAAAAATTGCAAAAACAATATACCTACACTAAATTAAACTTCTAAGACAAACTAAAAGAAAACTATTATCTTCTGACCAAAATGTTCTAGTCCTTACCATTTCAAATTTCGAACTCTACGTCGCGTCGTGAGGCCGTGTCCTAAAAGTGCATAACCTCTTTAGGCTTAGAAACCTTTAAATGAGTTAAATGACCTTTAATAGTACGGTGACTTTAGAGACATTCCAATTATAAAGAGTATTTGCTTAAGTTTTTATGTGAGTTCAACATTTTTTGAATAAAATCGGATTGAGTTTTCAAATATGTGTCAAAATATGTGTAATTTAAATCAAAAGCACTAAGGAGTATTGATATCAACTTCGAAGCAAATCACCGCCAAAATAACTTTCTACCCCTTTTAACGGATGAATTTCAATAAAATACGAAACACGTCTTCCATCAATTCTGTTAAAAAAGGTTCATGCAAAATTTGAAGTAGATTGGACCAAAGAATCACGTTGTCCCATACAAACTTTGCCCCCCTTTTTCACCCCTTTAGGGGTAGAATTTCGAAAAATCCTTTCTTATCGGATGCCTACGTCATACAATGTGTTCTTTGTATGACGTAGGCTCCAATAAAAAAGCCTCCAAGTTTCAGGTCTCTACGATCAGCGGTTTAGGCTGTGCGTTGATCCGTTAGTCAGTTATTTAGAACAAAGCATTTTATATGTATAGATAAATCTTTTTAATCGAAATATTTGATGCTTAGATGCCAGACTCTACAAAAATTATATTTCATTTAATTTATTCATTGCTAAAATGGGAACAATTACATAGCAGCAGATGATAAAATAAACATAAAATTCAGATCCCAAATGATCAGCTAATAATCAGAAACTTTAACTTAAATTTTCGTGTGTTCCATTTCGATATCTTACAGGATTTAAAACATATGTAAATAAATATTTATAAAACAACGTGTGCGAAGCCGCGGGCAGGTCACCTAGTTTATTAATAACGACTAATATCGATAAAATTTGGTATACAGAGACTTGGATTTAATGAGTCGTAGGCTTCTTTTGAAAGCTAGCTCGAAATAAACTACGCTAAACTATGTATCTGATACATAGTCCCATCCACATGTGGCCCCATATTTTGAACTATAGACATAGACAATCAGTTATTCACTACATTAGCACACAATATACAATACAGTTACATTTTAAGACAGAGAAAACACAAAAAAAGAAACAATTAAATAGTATTAACGTAAAACATGAACAAAAACAAGGGAGAACCTGGTAGATACTGTGTGCTACAGCAGTAAATGGGACTCGACACAGCATTATGCCCGCCGTGATGGCACGTGCTGATATTCTGTCAAGATCACTCCATTTAGCTACTAGACCCTGTGAGAGTATTGTGTTGTCAACTATGCCAAAGCGTTTCCCAAACCGTTATAATAATAATTATTCTGTAGTTAAAAACCGTTTACAAAGCCAACCGAAGCTATGTACCCACTTTATGTATACCAGAACACAAATGGCAAAACGAAAGAAGAATAATATCTCATCAGAATACGAAATGGGTACTTATTATAAATTCAGTATTTTATTCAACAGAAGGAAGGAACCATTTTTATAAATCTTGTGCAATCTTAAAGTTCAACAAAATCTAGGTCAATATGAGTTATTACTAATCTCTTGCTTCCTAGTACTATAAAAATTGAATAAAATATCAACACAGGTTTATTTATCACAAGTCTTCTTGAAGACAAGCAGGGTCTTATTACCAATGCTTAGTAAACCGAGAAGTAAAACTAATGTTTAGAAATAAATCTGTTTAAGGTTTTGCCTACATAAATCAAAATAAGTTTATAAAATTTTTAATATTATGAAACTTACGTTTCTTCCAGTTTAAAATTGCCCATCTGTCAGCATAGCTGATGTACGCACACATGCATATCACTGTGTAAATACGTCTCACATCCTTGATTTTATCCGACCAATTTTATGGGAAGGAAACGTCACTCAGTCACATAGCAAAAGATGACATTACCTTTTAGTTTACTAGGCATTGCCCTTCTGGCCTAGGTGCCATAACTGATAGAAGTGTCTTACCTGTCCTGCTAGAGCATGCCTCTGTGTGTCCGACACCCAGCCGGGATGGAAGTAGAGTACAGCATCAATCGGATCATCTTCCTCAGCTGTGCAGCATTGTGTGTCGTACACAAACACTATCATCATCTCCCTGAAAGACATGGATTAAGTAAGTACTAGAATCTAATATTTAAGATTGTAGGTACTTAGCACACTAATCCACAAGAACGATTAGAATATTTTTTTAGATTTCTCATGGTCTTTGTACTTAGCTACAACGAAATCGTTTTGATGACAAATATTTATTATTACTTCAATACCAACTAGGTTAATAAAGAATAAGTAATCCATATTAATCAGTGGTTAATTGACCGCAAAACCGAGCGATACGAAGCAGAGAAAGATTAATTCTGTCTGAATAATTTTACTCACTTTGCCATCTTGACGGATTTTAGGATAGCTGCTTTACGAATACACAATATAAATCACAACATGGCAGGCACAAAAGTTATAACTTGAGTGTTTATGATGGTAAATCAATGAGATATTATTTTATTTTCATGTTTTCAGAAAATTCAGCGAGCGAGCAATCCCCAACCAAGAAATTTTCGTTTGATTGACGTTTTTTTAATGTTGCCAGCCAACAAAACAGAAACGTTTTTCTGTTTGATTGAAAAGTCAACCCAACGCGACGCGGCAGCAAACGTCACGCCTGTCTTACTTCTCGTAGTACCTAACTAGTAAAATCTCTTTGTTCCTTCGGAGGTCTTCTCGCAGGAGTGGGTGTTTTGGTCGATTCGTTTATAATCTATTTAGAAAACAACATTTAAAGTAATAAGTTTTCTCTTCTGATTTTTCTTTCCATGAGGTTTTTCTTACTGGAAACATTTAGTAGGTAGCATTCACCGTCACTAGATGGCGATAACCAGAAGTTCGTAAGGACACGAAAGAAAAAGTTAAATTAATCACCAATAGATGGCAGAAAATGGCACCAATATGCGGATAGATTTGTTTTCGCAATACCGGAAAATAGAGATATTTGTAGAAGTTGTAAGATGTCATGAGTTACTCTACAGAGTTACTTTACTTTAATTTGATACTTAGGAAAATGCGACATTCCGTTCGCTGATTAACGCATGTCCTGTCTCGTTGTTTCTACGTAGTACCTACCTACTTAATACGTTGGTACCTACTTACTTATTTAAATAACTTTCCGGTAAGTTCAGTGACTTTCTCAGAATTTGAACGATCGGTACGCAGCTCGCATTCAAATAGAAACAGGACAGTGTTGAATTCAAGTAAAACTCATACTTATCCCCTGCATATTACTAGGGTCTTCTCTTTCTTGTCGGTGAGTATACCTACCTATCAAATGTAAAAGGCCTCCAAATTAAACGAGCACTAGACTAAGTTATTGTTGAAAAAACTTTTGTGAAATTACAGGCATATGCCTAATCTCAATCATGTGAGTGAGATGATTACCTCCCTGGCTTCAACCCTGCATCAGTATGAATCAGAGATGTGATAATTTTCCTTTGTCCCGCCTGCCTACTCCGTGAACAGAATGAATAGGCAATGAAAGTGTTGCGAATATGCTAAATCGCAAACATGGGTGAAATTGCAGTTTAAATGACTCTACCGTCCGATTATACTTGCAATTACCTGTTGATAATATTTTCTTACTCTTCACATTGAATACAAGAAGAACGTAGGTGTATTGAAGATTTTTTCTTCTGACTATCTTGCTGTGGGCCTTTGAGGCCGATGCAGCATAACCGAACTTTTCAAAGAAAGTCAAAGTCAAAAAGTCAATGTCAAAATATTTTATTCATTAAAATCACAAGGATCATTTTGAAACGTCAATTTTACTGACTGTGCCTTCGCGACCAAGCCAGGAAAGAAACAAGGCTGGTTCTTTTTTTATGATTCTTTTAGAATACTTATTAATACAGAAAATAAACTACGCCTAAATTGTAACATTTTGAACGAGTTGGAGCAATTTCAATCCCAAGCTTCTCAATCATCTAAATAATTCGATATTTATAGTAGGCTTTTTTATAAAGATTTTGTTTAATTGCGTTTTTAAATTTGTTATTTTTCAATTTTTGTTCATCCCTATCCTTTTGGCGAGCATAGAGAGCGCTCAGCTCAGCAAGTTTTTATTTGGCAACGGCACCGCACCACTTAGATACGATCCTAATGCCACCACTACGAGCCTTGGCTTGGGCCGCCCGCCGGGGTGCACTGAAGAAGACTGAATGAATGTTCACATAAAAGTAAGAAGCAAGAGATCACGAATGTTGACTTTCACACATCCGAACACAAATTCTCGACCTCAACATTTACGAATACGAATCAATAGGTACCTACTATCCAGTCTACTTTTTGTGGGGTGTAAGGCACATTAAAGATTTAACGCTCATACTCGTGGCAAGTTAAAATCAATAAAAGACAGAGTCTTGTCTAATTCTTAAAGCTTATTATTGTAATGTAGTGCCCCAGCGGGGCTTATGTTTTGGACAAAAAATTTAAGTAAAACATCTATTTTAAAACATGAAACAATAAATATCTATGACTATGAGTATGGCTTTATTATTCAATAGACTGCTAAAAATTCAGTATACCGGACTCATGTAAACTGGTGTGGAAAATACGGGACCACCAATGTCCTGGCGCGATGGCGGGACTAAGAAGAAAATACACATTTATGGTAAAAATAGTAATGGTTTGCAACCCTGCTAGGTAGAAGTACCTAAATGCCGTAAATCGCGGTCCTATTAAGATTATGAAGTCAGCCCATTTTAAATATTTCCTTCCAGTACTATCTTTTCTTAGGTATTAGGTGACTAGGTACATTAATCTATATCTAAACCATGTATGAACCTTATAGTGATTCAACGGATGTTGATTTTCACACATTCGTGAATGCGAATGCAAAGACAAAATTAGATTGGTACGTAATCTACCTTTTCGACCTCAATACACATTAGCAACACTATGCGAATCTGAAAAAAAAAAGTGGGAATATGTATTTGTATTCGCATAAGCAAGAAGTATGCGAATGCGAATATTCATTCATCTATATCTAAGCAATTATGCATTACGTACATACAGGAATACATTTTTCAATAGCCAAAGTAAATATTTTTCCGTGTGAGCTTTGACATGAAAGCTAACGAAATGATAGACCTAACTAAGTATTTTTGTGGCCGTGAAAGGCGTGGCAGACCAGTGGGCTAGCTACATTCCTAAACTTTTTGTTAGAACCTGTTACGCGTATGATCTAGGACACATTGAAAGCTGGAATTCCATAGTCTACTACGTAGCGACTATCAAATTCTGCGAGAGAGATTGGTTGCGTACTTTAAAGGCTGATTGGTTGCGTATTCAGTTTAGTAGACCTATTATGTATTAGATTCTTAGTTTAATATAATAATAATTTTATATAAGAACCTACCTATTTAGCTAGGTAGGTAAAGGTATGTTTTACCCACATAATGAAACCATTACCAAGACTTAGTTGATTTGACATATTTTATTGATACGGAAATTTCAGCCATATCATGTTAGGATGTTCACTGCTGAACATAGGACTCCCGTATAAAATTCCAGAGTGACCGATCTTGTGCGAATTGCACCCAACGGCTCCCAGCAACCTGTGATAAGTCGTTTTTCCATGATAGGTAAGAACTTACTTTAGCCATAACTAAGTGTCAACGCGATGGATACTCGTTAGTCACGCTTTTAAGTTTACTAAGTTTATAAGCAAGTTCTAATCGATACCTACCTCCCATAGTAGCAAATTTGATATTTGACAAGTAAAATAAAATATCTTGGATATCACACTTCGCTATGGGTTACATCGTTGTTACGTAAAGCTCTATGCTTAATTACTTACAAGTCGCACACAACGTAAGGTCGTAGAAAGTGAATCGACGCGTGTGAACCGTCAAAAAACTCCGCCATCTTGGCAGTCTTTGGCGCGCAGCCTGCGCGAAGTAACGTTTCCCGCCGAAACGCAAGTTTGAATTTTCGAACGAGCTGTCATTTTCCTCTTTTCTTTTTTTTGTGTGCATGTTTTCGACCAGTGTCCGAATAAGTTTTGTGTGTCGGATTTACTTGTGTTTGTGAATTATGTGAGAAAAAACTATTGTGATTGCAGTAATAGACTTGATTGTTTCGTATAACAATTACAATAAAATGGGAGACATAGCTCGAACGGGAGCCGATTCATATTTCAAAATGGTGAGTTAAATAAAAATAAAAAGCTTTGACATTTTCATCACGGTACGAAAGTCATCATCGTAGTATAGGTATTAATGTTGTCGATGATTTATGTATGTCGAAACAAGTTTTATTAGCATAATATTCGAATATAATTGCGTGTATCCGAATATGTTCGCTATACGAAGAAGCCTGATTTATTGGGTAACCGACTGGTCGCTATTAGCGATTAATCTAAACGTAATCGCTTCGTACGGATTTTCACTCGATTTAATGCCGAGGATTTCTCTATTTCGTTATGCGTAAGATGGACATACATATAGCTTCTTTGTCATGATAATGTGCTAGGAATTTTAAGAAAGCAAGTAAGGCATACCATAACACGCTCCCAGCAGTGTAGCAGATAAGTAAAGAATGTTTTCTTTACACCTATATTATAGACTCATTGGTAGAGCTCTATAGGATTGTGGAGTCTTAAAAACGAACATTAATAGGGTAAGCAGGTACAAAAAATATTAATATGATTTTTATTTATTTGACAAAAAGCTACATACCAATAGTAATACATAAAGCACTGTAAAACCTTAAAGGTTTGCCTCGGTGCTTAGAGACACTCGAGCTGCGACACATTATTTAAATAGGTACTTATAAAACCCGTCACCTTTACCAAAAGATAATTTTATAGTTACACAACCGAATTGAAAAGCTTTAATATTCTTAATCTTTCTTACATTAATTTGGACCTACGATGTTTGGACCAATTTCTATCAAAACCTTTTTGCAAAAAACAACTTCTGCGTAAAAATCTATTTATCCGTGTTGGAGCTATGGTGGCACGGACAGACACACATACAGGCAAAGGCATTAATCGATTATTTAGCTTGAATCATTTATAATTGAGTAAGATATTAATAATCGAACTATTAGTGGTAGGTACTTTGCTTGTTCTAAAAATGATTGGCAAGTCCATAATGCTATAAGTCCGTGACAACTTAAGGCGCCATTATGACTTATCTCAAACCAACATTCCATAACAAGTTTACCTTTTCAATTTAAAAACTTGAATGTCTACTTACAATCACAATTTTCCCCACAAACGTGAAATTAATTAGAATATAATTTAATTTACTGCCTATTTAAGTAGGTATTTGGTAATAACCAATGTCTTATGCTTTGCTACTATGAGTAATATTCTCACTCTGTCAAAATTAATTGAGAAACTTAATAAAATTAAGTTACATACTTAAATACTTTATGAAGATTTTTAAAGTATGATTAGTTTTAATTTGATTTAATACTAAAACTATCTTGTCTTACAAGATAAACCACCTGATAATGGAGTACTAATTTTTTAAATTTAGAATTGTGGTTGTCCTTCGAATTTGAATATTGCCGGAAAGTTTTGAATTTCGATAAATTAGTATAAAAATCAAAAGACCAAGTTTATAATTACTAAATGGCATTACATTAAATGATGGAATTATTAAAAGATTAGTAGGTGGAATTATCATGAAGGATTTCGTACATAGGTACATATGTATAAACATAATATATGTATAGTCAATCTACAAATTAAAACAATTGTAAAGTGCGATTTTTTTGACATGACTAATAGGGAAATTTAATTTAAAAAAAATATACAAATTACCCCGTAGATACATTCAAGAAAAGGAGCAGTGGTAAAAGGTAAGGAGATCGGTACGGTACACATTTAGAGTCGCAGTGTGTGGTTGTACCACTAGGTCTATAGCTATATACCTTTAAGTAGATATAGTCAAAGATAAAACAACAGAATGAGACCAATCATGAGTTACTTACAGGATAACGTCTGAAAACGCTTTGGTTCGAGAACTAATAGGTACCGATCTAATCGATCTAAAAGTAAATACAATCTCTATGACCAATCCTTATTTATATTTAATAATATGTGAAGGAGGCCACATATTATGCTGAAATACAACCTCCATGACATAAATCGCGTACAGCCCTTGTTTAACAAAACAATGTACTACCTATTACATTCACAGTTTTTATGTCATACTAGCTATTGCCCGCGACTTCGTACACTACTGAATGTGTATGTAACCTAGAAATAAAGCTAAACTCGCTGTTGCAACTTGACTTGACACCCTATTTTTATGCCATGGGAACTGATTTATGGGATAAAAAGTATACGATAATCCAGGTTATAATCTACGTATATACTAAATTTCATCGAAATCGGTTCAGCCGTTACGACGTGGTTGAGTAACAAACAAACATCCAAACTTTCGCATTTATAATAATTATTAGTGTGATAAAAAAGAATGGTTATATAATTTATAACTCTCTAAGTCTTGAAATAGAGAGTTATGATATAAGAGGGGTATTATTAATTTGAAATATATGTCCCTACGTATATGTGTAGTATGGATCTATGTGTATTGATGAAAATTAGTGCAACCACACCCGTACAAATACCTGTAAATTTTTGTAAAAATCTACAGGTTTCTTTGCAATATATTAGACAAAGTTACATTACGTTGCGATATTGTGAAACAGGCTCTTATTTTGGCAAAAAAATTATAAAATCTTGTATGTGTTATTTACTAATTATCATGACATTATCATTAGTAATCAAGTGTAAAATAATTGTAATAGATCTGTATTACATTTAATGGAAAGTTAATACACGTGGTCGCGCTCTGGTTACCATTTATGCAGACAACGTGTAATCTGGACTCGTTCATTCTTTTAGAATTAGTTTATGTAATGTATCATTTTACTAGTGGTCTAAAGTGTTCTTAATACCTTTAAATATGTATGACTTGTGATGGTTTTAACAAGTTTTTAGACTGACCAAGTATTTTGTAACAAAACTTAATGAATTTGGTACATAATTAATTAGAATGAAAATAAAATGATTTGTTTTGGAATTTTGCTTGTAAAAGTACCTAAGTATATTAAAGTCGTTTAAGACTTGTGTAGAGTCTTATATAACTTTAATTAAGCAATCTCAGTTTATACGGAGTCTTCAAGTCCAGAGTGAACAGGTTCTTTCTAGGTCCATCTTTGGCCACACCATCAGGTCAGGTAGTGATTAAGTGCGTGAATATCACCAATAAAACAAAGTTATAATAAATAAATAAAAATAAATTGTATAAGTAAATTGTAAATAAATGTTTTGGAATCACAAAAAAACAAGGTAAAAATTGTTTAAAATTTTACTGCACACAAAAGTCCCATCTGTTTGGTTACTCTATGCCAGCTAGCAGTAGTACAGTGACATGTCCTTGGCGCCTGCGTCTGCGCACATTCCCCGTCGCGTTTAGAATTCCGGCTCTTCCAATACTTGCTGGTATTTTTATATCTACCTTATAACCATTATACTCTCAGAAAGAAGAGACAACAAATTAGTAATTCTTATGAGTAGTCTCCTTCATTATTATAAATACGGGATTTATCACGTACCGTCTTATCGGTGTTTCGACCAATAATGTTTCGGTTCAATCTGTGAACCTTCATCAAGGTGAGTGCGATCCGCTCCGAATAACGTCTCGCCTCGCAATCCTGTATTTATAATAATGATTGAAATCAATCACGAAAGTTTTCTGAGAAGTCTCCTCTTAAAATTCATAACTATTCAGTTTAAAATTAAAGAGCAGTGCCAAGAGAACCTACCTACGCATGCTATATATATACTTTACTAATAACCTCAAGGCAATATCTTTCGAATAGTATACACGGTACACCATGTTTGTCTCTTTCGATCGGATTTATAACTGCGTGTCAACGCAAAAGACAAAATACATTATATCTACGAGTATTTCAAAGATATAGCGACTTTATTAGTAACGCAATTACCATAATATGTTCAACCCAAAAAAGTTACACTTATCATACTATAGTAAGGCTGTACGTGGTTCCTCCATTAAAGTCTTACTGTGACTTACTGGCTTACTAATAAACTCAGAATAATCTAGGAATAGTCATTCTGAGTACATATTGCCTTTTGCATTTTTCAATGGATAAAATTGGTTTAACTATTCTGGGAATAAGTTGAGGTTCTTAGTAGCACGGTTAGTTAATAAAACTATTAAAAATCCAGCAACTTATCGGCCTAAAACAGTACATATCAGCAAAAGGGAAAATAAAACATGAAAATTACATAAAAAACCCAGTATTACGCCTCTATGCAGAAAGAGAGAGTTAACCTTACAACACAACGTGTTTTTGCCTGACTACGTTAACCTGCAGACGCCTCAAGGATGCTATAACGAAGTTCAGCGCTTCTTGTTCTTAAGGTTCCGCAGGCTATTTAAAATAAGAATACATTCAGAAATTCTGTGGCATTTTAAAATAAGAACAGTTTCAGAAAACATGTGGCTATTTTAAATACGAGTAAGAACACAATCAGAAAGCTTCCAGAAGTTCTGGGGCAATTTAAATATAAAACATATACGTATACGTACATACAAAATGTAAGTTTATTTTGTTTTATATTACCTAAGCTCATATTTTATTCACAATATAATAGTAGATTATTAAACGAGGGGATAAAGCTGTGTCTTGCGTCACGGGCGCTACATTGAATCCCGAACGTAACGAAGGATTCTTACTAACTAACTAACAACTTTACGCTCGGCTCAGCCGTAGGGATTTAATCACCTGCTTTCGTTGAGGTTTACATCACATATAATTTGACATTGTCGGGCAGGTGGTGTGAAAAATAATTTACACTAAGCATGTGCGCTAGAATTAAAGCTTTAGGGCTTAGTACAAAAGACTTCAACGCGCTCGCCACGTGAAGCGTACTTTTCAAGAAGTGCTTCTTATTATTTTTATTTTAAAAGTTTAGTATATGTAAAACTTACATTTGAAATATAAAAATAACAATCTGTATTTCTATCAGAAATATACGTAGATTTAATATTTTTGCAGACACCATCGAATTTGCCGATCGATTTTGTAACTTTCATTTTTCAATACCGTGTTTTTGGAAAATATCTTGTTTATATATATGTTGTTTTGTCCTATATGATAGGACAAAACAAAATGTCTTCCCTACAAAAGAGCTCAACGCGTTTGTGCATACCTAAGTAACTAAAAAAGCAGTCAGAATGAAACAAAACTACGCCAAATAGGTATGTATAGTTACGTGATTGAGGAAGGTAACAAAGAAAAGTGGCACTCCAGGAGTGCCGACAGAAGTGAAAACTTGAACAATTACGATATACTTATATACTGAGGTATCGGTAACGGTAGCGGTAACAGTGTCGCGAGTTCAATGGTTTTTTCCCATCTCAAAAAATGCCCAACGCGCCTAAAGAAGTTTTCACTACTTATACACAGAGGTGTCGGTAACGGTGACAGTGTCACGAGCTCAATGGTTATCCTCATCTCAAAAAATTCTCAACGCCGCTAAAGAAGTTTTCACTTTAATAATTTTGCTTCAATTATTTGCCTAACCATGGGACAAAAAAGTTTAGACTCTAGAATTACTTAGCCCAGCTTTCACAACAATCCCTAAACGTATCTGGCGAATAACATAATAGGTTTTTTCTAGGCAGGCATGCTCCATCTTCGATCCTACACTCACTTACCATCAGGTGAGGAAGTGGTCAAGCTTTTGACATTCATAATAAAACATGTTTAAATCATATTTAGCCACTAAATACGTTTAGGCATCGTTGCGCAAGTTGCCCTTAGAATACCACTTATATTGGGACACTTTTTCTTTGATTGACACTTATCTTGGTCCAGGTTCTTTAGTACTGGATACATTTCTAAACAACCTTTTTGGTATAAATTAAAAACTATCATGATTATGAAAACTATTTTAACTAAAACGGGATACTTATCATAATTTGTGAGTTTTTTCGCTAAAAACAGCATATAAACTAATATATTCCTAAAACTTTGCAGAACTCACCCTTGGCAAGTTTTATAAGGTGAGGGAGGGCCAAGCATTATTCCATTGTCCATTTAGTTGTATTTCATGTCGTGAGTTGTCGTTTTTATTTATTTATAGGGAGAGTGCGATTGTGCATTCTGCATGGTTGTTTTATTATTTTTAGAAAGAAAACATTTTGGAGCGTGCTTGGTCTTACTCTTTGAGATCGAATCAGAAATAAGGAGATTCGTAGACGAACCAAAATCACTGACCTAGCATAAAGGGTTAGCAAGCTGAAACGATGCCGTTGGGGCAGAAAGTGTTGTATTACTTATAAATAATAACAATAAAGAAAATTGGGACATTGCACGCTATCTAGCCCCAAACTAAGTAAACAAAGCTTGTAGGTACTGTAGGTATGGGAACCAGATAACTGATCGAATACTTATATACATTTTTGACGTGAATACGTTTTTAAAATTGCTTCTATAGTGGGAGGAATGATTATCAAATCGGGGGATACAGTTTGGTGTTGCAGCTACATATCTATCATCTTCATCCAAAATTTAATTACACCACTGTATAGCTAAAGAATCAAAGAATCCGTGTGAGGACTGACGCAGCGCGCGCGGTGGAGGGTGAAACACCGCCATTTTGAGGTCATTTTGCTGCGTTTCGAGATTTCCATTTAGTATAACCCGAAGGACTTCTTAGTGTTCAAACATGATTATAACGTTCATGAAATAGCGTATTTTATAATTTGTATCGAAAATATTATCTGTTACGTACGCGTATTCACGTACAACACAGCCGTACCCATGACACAGGCACACCCCATATTTTCTTTTAAATACATATATAATACGTTTAAAAAAACCTGGTTTAGAACAGATCAGTAGAACATGCAAAAATGTGTTCCGAGCCGGGAATCAAACCAGCATCCCCTGCGTCACAGCCGAATTTCCAATAGATGAAAATGCATAATGCAAGATTACGTACATACCTCCTACTTGTAGAGACCTGACCGGCTAGCTACTAGATAATTATTTCCAGACTTTCCAGCAAGGCATCTGACCTTCGAACGAGGAGCGAAAGTCGGAGGCTATGAGTAAATGTACCTACATAGTTCAGCATAATAATATTGGTCGCTGGAGAGTTCGGTAAGCATAAATCTAGGAGAAAAATGTCCCGCGACATGTCGTGTCGCAAGTCATGTAGTGCGACATAACCGAACATCTTGTATAGATTCTTCTAATTCTAATCCTAGGGTGGGGGGGGGGGGGGGATAATAACTCCACTGATGTCTTGCATAGGGGTGTATCGTGCATTATCCCCCTTTTACCTTACCTCAGCCATCCTAACTCCTTGAAGTAGAGGAGTACATAGTACTTTGGGTTGATGGCAGCAGTTTTGCAGAGCCCGTGAAGTCGATACTTTGACGTCAGTATCGACTTCGGGGAATATGTCGCGATTCTTTCAGTGATAACAACTGAGAGACAAAAAGTCTCACGATGTCACACGATGTCTGGCCACATCGCGCGAGTGTTATGATAGATGTAATGTTTTAATAAATAAATATTATATGTCGTGCGACACGTTATTCGGTACTTTTGTCCTGTAATGAATACGAGGCTGCCAGAGATCGGTATAGCAATCATCTGATCGAAACAGGCACTAACCTTCTGCTTAAGAGATATCATAATCATAGGGTACTTAATTACTGATTTAAACTGGTATTTATCACGTATATTTCGCGCGTCGGGATAACAAATATAAAAGATAAATACCCGTTTAAATCAGTAATTATGTACCTACAGCGATCGCGAAAGTTTGAAAAATATTATAGGGTACTTAATTATGTCGTTATTATTGAATTTAAATAACTTGGAAATAACGGTCAAAAAGTTTCAATACCTAAGTAAATATACGTGAAATTGATTTTAAAGTGTGCCTAATAATATGTTTCTACTCTGTTTTGTTTGTTTGCTGTAAGGCAGGATTTGGCGCTGTCTTAAAAATAAAAACACGAACATCTTGTACCTATATTGTAACCCAGATCTACAAACAATAAAGATTTCTGGTTTTGTTATAAGTATAGTTCTTTTAAATATATTCTGTTTTAAAAAAAAATCATCAATACAATCGGATGTAGACCTGGCAAAACTGAGGTCACATAAAAATATTATCCCTTCCAAGATTATCACGTAAATAATTGCAAAATCTAATTTACAATAAGAGCTGACAGTTTTCTATGAACCACATCCATGTAGCGGTATATAAGATGGTTGGCAACTCAGGTTTATAATTATAGTGCAGTTAATAGACTCACTATCTACCCAATCAGTGATAAGAAAGCCAACTAGAGGTCTTATCAGACAGTAGAAGGGGGCTACTGGACGGCCTTTAGCACTTCACAATGTCAACAACTAACAACGTCGATACTTGCGATGCTATGGATTTCACTTTTAAATTATGCAACATGTACATGACACAGAAATACTGCATGACACAGTGACTGGCATACAATGTCTCCAGATTGGAAAATTGAAATTACAGTGTATGTTACTTGAAATTACGGTATTTTTACAAAAAATACAGCAACTTTTCATCATAAATACTTACAAAAGATTTTACAGTAGAACTTAATCACATTAAAATTAAGTTTTAACCCAACCCATATTTAAATAAGAGTGTATACGTACTACATAGATTCTAAAAAAAATTACGTTACTTTTTTTAATAATTTTGAGAGAATTTCTTTCAAACCAACAATACAGTGCTTTTCATATACTGTATCTACACTATTACAGTGTACAGTAAATGAAGTAAAATACAGCAGATCTACTGTAATTACAGTGTAGCTGGAGACTAAAATTGTTTAAAAGTGAAAATATAAACCGAGATTTTGACACTCGGGTGCTATCCTAGGTGATATACATTATCAGTAAGTGCATAGCTAACTATATAAGCCTATTATTTCCTCACGTCTCACGTCCTGTTTACCTGCACCTGTATATGAATAACTTATTTTTATTCAAAGTTGTATTCTTTACCACACATCTTCTAAGGTATCTTTCGTCACATGAAAGAGAATTATTTAGGTTAAAATATTAAACGATATTTGCTAAGAGCTACCATTGTCTGTTATATAAGCATTCAAAGCACCCCGAAGTGGGACATTCAGCAAAGTTCAGTAATCAATTACGTCACGGACAAGATCCGCGAAGCTGACGTCTCGTGATTCAGAGAGATATTTTACAATAAATAAAAATAACAATATAAATAAAAATAAATGACTTACAAAACTAGCCAGACAGTAGATTAAATACCAATGACTTCATAACTGACTGGATCATCCCAAGAGAATCTAGGTTCAGGAACATAATTATGATTTTTTTTATACAAACTCCACGGATAATGTTAGATTTAAAGGTTAACAAATCAGGAAAATCTGATGTGTAATTGAGGGATACACAATAACACACTTTTGACTTATATATTCTAAGCTCCTAAAGAGCTTTTCTTGATCAAGTGCTTAAAACGTGAGTAATCAAGATAACAGATACATAAAGTATAGATTCTAGGTAGTACCTATAGCACGTCGGCTTGTTGCCAGTCATCGGCTCTTGAATAAAGATGAAGGTTGCCATTATCACGATTCTATCAAGCTATGAAAATATTACAAAGCTCTGACAAAAGGAATAAAGTAGGGCATTACAAATAATTTAATTCGAGGTGGGATAATTATTGCAACAATCGGTGAATTGAAGAATTTTAAGAATTATTCTTTTAAACAGGCAATTTCTGTTAGCGGCAAAAATATACTTGCTCTAAGGCAAAAACCCAGTGATTGACATGACATTCATGACAATTGACAGTTGATGATTGAACTATAGACTATATCCTAATCAGTCTTTCAAATTTTAGGGTTGGGCGTAGTAAACACTAGAGATCGGTTTAGAGTTTATTCTCGAACAGTAAGTTTGTCCAAAGCATGCATTCATTATTAAACTTAAAATATTACATTGCAGAAACTGTTTAGATAGTTATATAAACATAAGAGATGGGATGATTAATCGAAAATCTGGATAACAGTACATATGTACCGCAATATATTTTCATGATACCTACCAAATAGGGGGTAGAGTTGTATGTTAGTCAGTAACTATGTACTTACAATACATACATGGGAATTTGAACCAAATACATAATATAATATGACTTGTACCAAATGACGAACTGATGAGGTTCGGTAGTCGAGGGCGGCATTGCAGCGCATATGTTTGCATGCTCTGCAATTATATATTATTTGTTTCTGGTTAAGGTATTGTCCTTCTAGAATGGCATCAGGACTGTATATGTGACTTTTGAGTTGTGTTTTGAAGTTATTATTTTATGATGATAGGATAAAATAACTTTATATGTTCTTTAATTTAATCTTTATGTTGAAACTACAGGAAATATTGAGCAGAGCACCGTGAACGTGCAATTATCGACAAAATAAACAGACAGACGACACGTTTTCCTTGAACGAGCTTATGGTAGACAAAAAAAGGAATGCAAGGATTTATGTATATTCATAAAGATATAAAACAATCAGAAGTATGGGTTTCCGGCATGGACTTTAAGGTTGATTGGATTTTTTGTAGGTATGGCCATAAATCATTTAGTGGTATTAACAACGACGTGACGTCCAAAATATCTCAGTGTCTTAAGACGAAAGTCTTTGACCAGTGATGAAGTATGGTACAGAAACGTGGTCTTTCACTATAAATAAACAGATATAAATATTGAACATTTCACACAGCGCTATCTAGCCCCAAATTAAGCAGAGCTTGTACTATGAAAACCAGATAACTGATAGAATACTTTATACTTTTTTGTAAATACTTATAATATATAGATGTAGATCATGCAAACATTTGTTCCGTGATGGGAATTGACCCCGCTACGTCCTGCGTCTCAGCAATCTATTGCCACTGCGCCACGCTGGTCGTCAAAAAATAGACGCTAATAAGGCTCTTACACACATCCGATTACCACATTAAGCTTTCTACAAACATCGTAATCATAACTATTTACTCAGCTACCACAGATTATATACTTGGTTAAATATACATAGAGTATTTACACAGAATAAATACTAGGTTGGTATTTACTACATGTCCGCGTTATTTCCTAATACTTACCTCTAAGAAAACGATTAGAGTAATTCAATTACTTGGTAAGTAGTTATTTCTTATTGTACCTACCTTTTAAATTAACTTCAATTAGGTTTTCTTGTCAAACTAGTAGATATATAAATTTATGGAAGTTGACAATCAATGGTAGTGACAGTAGTGTTTTTTTTTATTGGCAAAACGCTTGACCACTATCACACATGATGGTAAGTGAAGGTGTGGTCAATATTGGAGCCGCTTGCGTAAAAGAATCTGTTCAATTTGGACTTGAAGACTCAAATTATAAAAATCTCAATGACCATTGTGTATAAATTTTACAACCTATAGAGCAATGTATGATCAGATCAAAAAAAAGGCTGGTTGGTATTTTTAATTATCCTTATAATTATCTAAAATATGCTCTCGAAATTTACAGGGCACCTGAATCCTCCTTTGTAGGACCTTTAGATAATCAAACTAGTGCAAATATAAGGTCATAAAAGGGCATCGACCGTAAGCCTGGCAGGATTAACATCCCCAAAATAGTTTTTTAATGAGATAGACGGGATTTATCACGGATTGTACTCACCCTGATGAAGGTTTACGAATTGAACCGAAACACCGATAAAACAGTACGTGATAAATCCCGTATTAATAATAATGATTGACATAAATCACGAAAGTTCGCTAATTATTTTACTATAGTTATTTTGTACCTTCTTATAACCAATTTTTTATTTTATGATTCTCAATTTGTGGTAGGGTTATACGAGTATACAAGCGTTCACTCGGTCTGCGATATCTCTCTTGACGCAGTGCTTTGATAAATGACCGTACATTCTTCAACTATTCCAAATTCAAAGTATTCACACCAAAGTTCCCTTCATTCACATCCTATGTCAGTATCTCGTTGATCAGCGTCCATCGCTGGCTCACAAGGCCGCATTCCACCATTCACTTCTACTTCCCATGCGATACTGAGCGTATTGTTTTATTGTGAGCTAGCCTCCGGAATCTATTCAAGTAAATTTGTTAATTGCTATTTGAGTTTAGACCTTGTTGTCATGCGATTGATATTTTTGGTGATAAAACGGCATTGTTTGTTGTGTAATATTTGTTTACGAATGACATAATCCTTGTGATAAGATGATTAAATTCGCTAATGACGTCTATTGTTTTATTTTGGGAATTACAGATATATCAAAAGGTCGGTGTTAATCCTTCAGAGGTAACTGACACTAGTTATCTATAGTTATATTTGCATACATAAACATAATTCAAGACAACACAACACACTATTATATCAAATCATACTCTCTCTCAGTCTACTATTTATCCGCACTCAATACTTCTCGTTCGCACTTTCTTACTGTCACCACTAAATTCGTAAAAGAAATGAATCATAGATGCACCGCGGTACTTGTTCTTACTGACCGTCACTACAACGTCAATAACAAATTTGCACTCCAAGCTCGACACCATCGTAAAGTCGGTGATATACCGAGCGAAACTTATATTTCGCATTATTACTTCACTCCAGAAATTTACAAAAACAATAGTTTTTCAGTCAGATTCTGCGCCATTGATATTTTTATGCTTAAAATTCGATCCTAAAATACTAGACGATTTAGACACCATCAAACTTATACCATATTTTCAAACCTTTAGACCAGAAACGTGTAAGAATTTTTTGGGAAACTTGAATAATCAATTAATTATCCTGTCACAAAATATCCGGAGCATCAACAAAAATTTTGACAACTTAAGTGTTTTTTTGTCTACATTGAAATTCTTACCCGACTTAATAATTTTAACTGAATGCTGGCTCGATGACTCTGCCCCTGACATTTCACTGGAAAACTATTCCAGGCACAAATCAAAAAATTACCTTAACCAAAATGACGGAATTGTTGTTTACACAAGGCTCGGTTTGCATATCACTGTATCTGAACCCAATTTTAACGATGCTAATTGTCTTGTGTTAAATGTAGAAAACTACGTGAAAGTTATCTCCATCTATCGATCACCATCCAAAAGCAACATTGAGAATTTTTTATCATCTCTGGAAAATGTTATACTGGAATCTGGCAACGGATCTCTAATCATAACAGGTGATATAAATATCGATATCGGTCCCAACTCCACCGACCCAAAATCTGATCCATACCTGGAACTAATATCACATTATGGCTTAGTGCCTGGTCACGTCATACCTACACATGGTAGTACATGTCTGGACCATGCATTGATAAGAGCTCCGTATGCAAGTAGAGTTGTTATTTGTGGATCAAGCATCACCGATCATGATACCATTATAATTGGGCTAAACAAAACCCAGAACTCAGCACCAAAAAAAGAACATAAAATAAAAACACACTTCAATGTACCAGAAATTATTAAATCCCTAGAACACACAGATTGGGATATTCTATTTAAGTCAACTGATACTACTGAAGCTTTTAACACCTTCAATGATATGATTGGCAAGTCAATTGCCCCTAATAAAACTTTAAAAAAGATCAAGAACTCTAAATATATCCGCAATCATTGGATAACTCCCGGACTGATGAAATGCATACGTAAAAGAGATACACTCCATATGATAGCCAGGAAAAAACCTAAAAACGAGAAAGTTCAGGATGAATATAAATTATACAGAAACCATTGTAATAATATTCTTCAAAATCTTAAAATACTACATGACCAGACAATGATTAAAGAGTGTAAAGGAGATAGTAAAAAAACGTGGAAAGCAGTGAAAAGCATCTGTAATATCGAAACCAAGCCCTCCCCTAACTCAGCATTATTAAGCACAGAATCCCCAACCGAGTCTCTTAATAAAGTAAACAGTTTTTTCTCAAACGTAGGGGAAAAGTTGGCTTCTAAAATACTCCAGTCAATCAACAAGACTGAACAAGATCTGGTTAGTAACAAGCCCAGAGAAAGTTCGAATTCCCCGTGTAATTCGTTTTTCTTGACTCCTACGGACGAGGCTGAAATACTCAAAATCATAGGCAATCTTAAGTCTGGAGCTGCCTCTGGCTACGATTACCTAAGCAACGATATCATTAAAAAAGCCAAACTGGTGCTGGCGTCTCCTATTGCATATCTTTGTAACCTTAGTCTTTCTTCAGGGATTGTCCCCGAGTGTCTTAAGCTAGCCAACGTGATCCCAGTCTTTAAATCAGGTGAACCAAGCGATCCCTCCAACTTTAGACCGATCTCTCTTTTGTCTTCTGTCTCAAAAATTCTTGAGAAAGTTGTTAATCAAAGGCTAATAAGATACCTTGAATCCAATAATTTGTTGGCTCAGAACCAGTATGGGTTTCGGAAAGGTAAATCAACGGAGGACGCTGCGATTGATATGATAGACCATATTACAGCAAATTTAGAATCGCGACAGAAGTGCATCGGCGTTTTCCTTGATCTTGCTAAAGCTTTTGATACTGTTTCTCGGCCAATCCTGTTCCACAAAATGGAGTCAATGGGAATTCGAGGGATAGCTCTTAGCTGGTTTGAATCCTACTTCTTAAACCGGAAACAAAGAGTTTGTGTAGATAATCATGCCAGCGACTATTCAGAAATATCTTTTGGAGTTCCCCAAGGGAGTGTACTTGGCCCAACGCTGTTTCTATTATATCTTGATGATTTGTGTCGACTTAACATATCCCAAGCAAAAACATTCGCCTTTGCGGATGATACGGCTTTAATTTTCCATAGTGACACATGGAATTCAGTAATCACTAATACACAAGAAGGCCTTGATAAGGTGTATACCTGGCTCCAACATAACCTTTTAACACTTAATATCTCCAAAACCAAACTTGTTACTTTTAGTATATCTTCTCGCACATCTCCTAACATTCCCATTGATATTAGAATCCACAGTTGTAATTTGCAGGACGTTACCAAATGTACAAACTGTAGCGCGTTGAAGCAGGTACAATCTCTTAAGTACCTTGGGGTTATTCTGGACGAACACTTAACATGGCGACCTCACATAGAACATCTGACGAAGCGAATTCGAAAACTTAAATATATATTTAAACAAATCAGGACTGTGAAGGATATAGAAATCATCAAAATGACATATACTTCGATCTGTCAATCACTCTTATCGTACTGCGTCTCAGTGTGGGGTCCAGCCTGCCCAACCATACTTCTTAAACTCGAAAGAGCTCAGAGAGCGATTTTAAAAATTGCGTTTAATAAACCATTTCGTTACTCGACCGATACTTTATACAAAGAGTGCAATATTCTTAGGGTTAGACAACTTTTTATACAATCTTCCGTTCTCCGTTTCCACAAAAAAGCCCTCTCTTGTGTTCGTCTCACTGACAGGTCGATTCGTAATATTTCTTGGCCAGTACCTAAAACTCGCAGTACTTTCGCACAAAAGTCTCCTTCATTCATGGGACCCTACCTTTATAAACGTGTTGATAAGGGCATAAACATTTTATCTTGCCTGAACTCGGTTTGTAAAAAGAAAATTAATACCTGGCTTACGAGCCTAAACTACATGGATACGGAAAAAATATTACAAATTTTAACATAAAGTTTAGATATAGACCGACTTACACACAGCTCTTCTATTTAATAGTAATTTTAGACGACTACATAAATATAGATACATTGCAACACTTCAGAATACCTACATAATACACTTCAATTGCTATAATTTCCCATTATGTCAGTTACAACTATAATATATTTTCGTATCATACATAGGTACATAATATTATTATAAACCTGATTAATATTTTTACTCATTGTGTTGTCAACCTAAATTGGCTTCCATTGTTGCATACAACTCGGACTCACGCACACATTGAACCCAACTTATCTTGGTCTTGACTGAGAGGTGAACTTCATAAGTTTACCCTCAAAATTTTGAAAGCAGCTATATTTATGTGTTTAATTTATTTAGATCTTCTATTTCATATTTTGTCTCTGTATAATTAATAAGTTGTATAATTTGGTCTGTATAATTAATAATTAGTAAGTTGTAAGTTGTATAAGTTTAATAAAATTTGGACGATATTGATGTCGCAACCTCTTGAACTAGTAGAATACATATTAAGTACACACCTAATTATGTTTATTCAGGGTTTACTAATTAAGTTTGTTAAGATATACCTAACTATTATTGTTTATTTACTTTTAAAATCCTTCTTAGTATTTTTATTACCCCTGGAAGAAACTAGCTGCTCACGACACAGGGAATCCTAGTGTGAGGGCTAGTGTTCACCCAATTATTACTTACCTACTTTTTTGAGATTGTTTTCACTTCTGGGTACTTACTTATCGTTTTAGAATCATAAACATTTACGTGGGTACGTGGATGGAACTTCGCTTGAAATATGAAGGTTCTATCCACGTACCTACCTACATTATGTCCTGCCACATACCAGTATAGGTAAACTTGTTTTACTTATATTGTTAACTTATACTGGTCTGTGGTCCGACCTACATTATGACCTATATATCTGTTTTTATTACTATGATGTACCTACTGTTATTGCCTTTAAGTTTGTTTTTAGTCTTAAATTTAGTATGTAAGTTGCATGTTCTTCTTTTCTGGTAAATAAACTTATTCTTATTCTTATTATTCTTATTCTTATTATATAGTTCTAGCTTCAAACATTAAAATGTCTGAACTTTGTTCATTTAAATTCAAAGGAATGTCCAATACACAGTAAGCATTCCAATAGACAGAGTTGGGGTTCGGGCGATCTGTAAGATATATCTAATTAAGTACATATGTAAAAGTATATGTGAAACTTAATAACGTTCAAAATTCTTGACTGGGTACTTTTTATAAGAATATTTTTAAATTTTCTTTTTAGTAACAAGTTGTTATTAAACAGATTTTTTTTTAATTTCCTCGCATTCGTGATGAAAACTACCACCGGGCTTTATTCCCCTCAAGAACAGCTTCCACCAGTGCACGACCTGCCGTGGCCAGTGTGGAAATCTTTAAATAGGCTTCGCACACAGGTTGGTCTCTGCAGAGTCAATATGTACCAATGGGGGTTCAGAGATCCCAGCCAGACGCAATGCAACTGTGGTGATCCTGCACAGTCGATGAAACACCTGCTAATGTGGCCTCTGTGCCCGAACACCTGCACAATGGAAGACTTAAAGATGGCTTCTCCTGACGCCATCAATGTAGCCAAGTATGTACCTGTCTAACACAATATAAGTAGAGCTATTGACAAGCTAAGAAGAAGAAGTGATGAAAAGATATGTGTTATAACTAAAATATCTCGGTGTAATAGATCGCTTACGGCCCTTGTATAAAAATATACTATTTTGTTTAATAATAATAATAATAAATATTGCAGGACATTTCACACAGCGCTATCTTACCCCAAACTAAGCAGAGCTTATACTATGGGAACCAGATAACTGATAGAATACTTATATACTTTTTTTTGTAAATACATACTTATAATATATAGAAAAACACCCAGACACAGAACAAATATCTGTAGATCATGCAAACATTTGTTCCGTGGCGGGAATCGAACCCGCTACCTCCTGCGTCTTAGCCGGCTATACGCCCACTGCGCCACGGAGGTCGTCGTTTATCTGTCTATTTTTATTTGATATTAGATTAGTTGCCTGCTTTACATAATGACCTTAGGGAAGGTTCTTGATTAAAGTAGGTACGTTAAATAAGTTCAAACAGTTGAAGCGGTCGCTATGAAAGCAAAAGACAAAAATTTTAAGGTCACAACATTCTTAAAATTTTATCTGCCCATACAAAATAACCTCTATGTAATAGCGTGAGAAAATCGAGATTACTGTGTACCGTATGTGGGACACATTACGTTTGTTCGGCATATATAATAAGTACCTATTTGCTTTGGTTTAAGTGTGTATGAATATTAGCTATGAGTTTCACACTCACATTCCTAATACCTATTATCATAATCATTTAAAAGTACCTCAGTAGGTTGATGTGTGTACCTCTATATACATTGTATCATCTAAAGAATAAATAAAACTGGGCGTCTGGTCCATGCGACGTTTTATCTGAGAGCTGGCGCTTATCTGGGTCAACGCATAAGCATTGCAATTCAGCGGGACATTGCAGCCAGTGTCATGGGGACACATCAATCTGATGGTGATCTGGAGCAGTTGAGCTGTCTGTGAGTTTGCAACAGGTCTTTAAATGATTCAACTATTTATTTTATATTTATATAGAGATATGTAAATATTCGTTCTTTAATAAATGTATGCTAAATAAATAATTAAAATTAAAAAATAAATCGGTACATACAAAGCGCAATGCAGACACCTTAATACAATATATGAATTCCAAATTTATTAATGGATTGAAGTTAAATAAATTCAAAAGTGTTCTGGACCGAACCTCAAAACTAATGGACAGGTGTTTTTTTTATAATAATATTGTAGAAGTTGTAGACCTCCAAGCTGACGGGCCTCCTGATGTAAAGTGGTAATTCTCGCCAAAAGACGCCTGTAGCGTGTTTTACCGTATAGTAAGTTGATATAAAATCACATATTATGTAGTTCACATAAATAAATGTCTTGTAAATTAACTTCAATGCGAAATGATATTCTCGGTATGTAATGTGAACTATACTAATATTATTGGACATTTGTACGTTCACTAGACCGGCTTGATTGTTACAAATAGGTGCAACCTGTGGTCTACTACTTAAAGTATTATTGATTGATTGAAAATTCATGCATGATAATTTAAATATTAAATACCTACTAGTTGACCCTCCCCGGGTTTGCATGGAATTTGCATCAAAGTAAAATCATAGTAATATTATAAATGTGAAAGTTTGGTTGTTTGTTTGTTACTCAATCACGTCGTAACGGCTAAACCAATTTTGATTAAATTTTGTACATAGATAGATTAAGACCTGAATTGAAATATATGCTACTTTTTGTATTGACAAACCACTAGTGCAAAGCCGCAGGCAGAACTAGTATTTTGCAAAGGAATTTGTTAAACAGGTGTTCAAGGTGTGTTTAACT
The DNA here is from genome assembly GCA_963924445.1 of Philereme transversata. Taxonomy (NCBI): domain Eukaryota; kingdom Metazoa; phylum Arthropoda; class Insecta; order Lepidoptera; family Geometridae; genus Philereme; species Philereme transversata. The sequence continues at coordinate 27,343,902 of OZ004345.1, forward strand.
TTTTTCTCGTAAGGTGCATTTTTTTTAGTTTTTTAGACAGACGATGTAACTAGATAGTTTTTTCCAGCCTATTTCACAACACTGCAGTAATAGGTATATAATTGAGAGTATCAAATAGCAAGTAATTTTTGAAATGAGTGCGGTTACCACCTTGCAATCGAGGCAGGTACTGGACTAGGTTCTGTGGTTTCAGTTATATAACTTAGTATTTTGTCTGTTACTTAGAATAAGGTGTGTTTGTCTGTACGTGGCTCTCTGTTACACGATTATCTGGCTGTGTGTGTCAAGAATAGAATAAAATAATCATTCAGTTAGTAGGTACACGCAAAATTACACATGAAACAATTATAAAGAACAGTAGGTACAAATGTATTTATTAAACAGTTCGTCGTAACTCATCTGTCTGCGTGTCTGTCTGTGGCATCGTAGTTCTCAAACGGATGGACCGATTTGAACGCGGTTTTTTAAATAGAAAGCTAATTTAACTGGGGAAGAACGATAATTTTAATTTTTGTAAAAATAAATTTGATTATCCAACGACATAATAAAGTTTGCTAGGAGCTATTAGGCGCAGGTCACACAAGATAAGTCGTCAGGTCTATGTTCAGCAGTGGATGTCCTACAACTGATACCATGATGATGATGATAACATTTCTCACCGTCAATTACATTACGAAGTTATAAGAGAAAGAATGCAATCTCTCAAATTCCTTCACTCTTGACCGAAGCGAAAGTGGTTCCATTATTGCAAGATCATACAGTTGAATTAACTTGTATTCATCTACAGTGCGCCGGTAACTGGTGAATATCAAGCTGCTATCATACATCTATGGTATTGCCGACATTTCTCGTGACTATAAATATTATATATTATTAATTTATTATATATTTTAAGGAGGTTCGGTCCCAAACGTCGTTGTTGGAAGCGAGAAACTAGAAATAGTCGACTCGTACGTTTATCTTGGCCATGTTTTATCTTTTGGCAAAGAGTATCAAATAAAGGAAGTCACCAGGCGTGTTCAACTTGGATGGGCAGCTTTCGGCAAACTAGATGATATATTAAAATCCACGCATATTCCACAATGTCTTAAAACACGTCTCTATAACCAATGTGTCCTGCCAACTATGACTTATGGTGCCGAGACATGGAGGCTCACGAAGGAGGCTGTGCACAAAATAAGTGTAGCACAGAGAGCCATGGAGCGCGCCATGCTCGGCATCACACTCTTAGATCGAGTTCCCAATACCGAAATTCGCAAGCAGACTAAAGTACAAGACGTCAGCAAGCGGATATTGGGGCTCAAGTGGAGTTGGGCAGGACACTTGGCCAGACGTAGTGACGATAGGTGGACTAAGGCACTAACAGAGTGGAGGCCGAGAACTGGCCATCGAAATAGGGGACGTCCACCAGCGAGATGGGTCGACGACATCCAAAGACCGTGGGTTGTACGTGGTTCAGACTGGCACAGGATCGGGAAGAGTGGCAGAAACAAGGAGAGGCCTATGCCCAGCAGTGGGTCGACACGGGCTGAGAATGATGATGATGATGATGATATATTTTATTTTACTATATATTTATTTTAGCGAAGTGTAGGACACCCTCCGGCTAGATGGAGTGACGATTTGCGCGCTGTGGCTGGCAAGGATTGGATGAGAAGAGCTGAGGATCGGGCTCAATGGCGCACCCTGGGAGAGACCTACGTCCAGCAGTGAACTGCTATAGGTTGATGATGATGATGATGATGGTGATACATATTGGACCGTTTTCTTTCTGAATATGAATCACAGCTTTCTTAAATACTCGTGATTTGAATATATTGTTAACTAGCAGTTGCCAGCGGCTTCGCCTGCGTTATTCTGGGGTACAAGATATGTATAGAAACCATCCCATTTCTGTAATATATAAAAAGTAGCCTATGTAGCTTATAATCTACGTTCATATCAAATTTCATCGAAATCGGTTTGGGCGTTTTGACGTGATTGAGTAACAAACAAGCAAACATCCAAACTTACGCATTTATAATATTAGTGTTGTTTGGTTTTAGTTTATGCTTTCTAAAAAACTAATAACTAAAAAAAGTAATTAAGAGATTAATAGAACAATCATGGTAAACTCACAAATCATGGTAAAATCCCGTTTTTAGTTATAAAATAGTGTAGAGCGAATAGATAGCGCGCTAGATAGATAACGCTGTGTGAAATATCGAGCAATATAATTTATTTATCTATACTAATATTATAAAGAAGAAAGATTTCCGTTTCGGATGACCTTCGTGGCGCAGTGGGCGAATAGCAGGTAGAGACGCAGGAGGTAGCGGGCTCGATTCCCGCCGCGGAACAAATGTTTGCATGATCTACAGATATTTGTTTCGGGTCTGGTTGTTTCTCTATATATTATAAGTATGTATTTACAAAAAAAAATGCGTATAAGTATTCTATCAGTTATCTGGTTCCCATAGTACAAGCTCTGCTTAGTTTAGGGCTAGATAGCGCTGAAATGTCCAGCAATATTTATTATTTATTTATTTATTTATTTTTTTGATTTCAAAAATTCTTTCACCATTAGACTGCTACATTATCCCTGAATAGCATAGGTTACTTTTTACTCAACTGCGCAGAAGAAGGGTAATATTTTTATTGAAAAACTACGCGTGCGAAGCTGCGGATTGATCAGCTAGTTTAATATAACATTATAATTTCAAAAGTATTTGCTTTTCTTATTCTAATCCACGATGTTTTCCATCACCGATGTGTGTACGTTACTCGTAAGTATCTGCATTAAGATGTCATACTAAAGAAACTGCATTGACAGAATTAGCTTGGCTTAGTTAAAATAAGTTATTACTTCCAGCCATCTCTACTACTATGCTTTTTAACGAATGGGTAAGTATAAAAACAAAATAGTACCTAAGGAGTTTGTCTTGAGTGTGTTCGTCAAACAAATCTTATAAATATCTAAAACAAAGTCGGGTTAGTTACAGCATGTATAACTCAAGAACGGCGGAACCGATTTTGATGATCTTTGATTTGTTGGATTTGTCTCCGCCCCGAATAGCAGAACATTAATGATAGAAATTATGAAGAAAAATTTTTTTTATACACAGATGCAGCTAATTGGCCGATTGTCAATTATACTGGTGACGTACATTGGTAGCCCGCGTCATATGCATGTTAAGGCGGTACGATGTTTGGCGGGCCAGCTAGTAATAAATAAATAATACAGGACGTTTCACACAGTAGATAACTGATAGAATACATATACAAATGTTTTGGTCATACATAAATAAAATATATAGAGAACAATCATTCATTCATTGATTAATACTGTCAACATTTGAAATATTAGTGGTAATAATTAAAGACCCAATCTGTTGGCACGAGGCGATTCGGCTCTTAAATTTAAAGAAATTACGTATGAAGTCAACCGTGTCCAGTTATGAAACCACTTTCTTGCTTCGTTTATTGAGTAATTCTATAACGCCTAAGGCCGTTTCTCCACCGCCACCGTCACCGGGACGTCGCCGAGAACGTGATGACGGTGCCGAAGTAGCGATGCATACATTTACTATGGCCGCCTGTCAACTGCACGCCCGTCGCCCGAGCGCCGTCATCCAGTCCGCCGAAGATAGAAGTAGTTCGGCGCGACCGCTAGAACTCGGTTAGATTTTGACGGGCCGATGTGCTGCCAATACAAAACACATTTGAACTTATCCACACACTGCCACGATGGCGGTGGGCAAACGCCCCAATGGTGGCTTGTCTGTAACTTTTGAAGGATCAAAACTAGGAGATAAGCAGTATTTAACAGCTATACAATGGTAAGAAAGTTAAAAAACTTATTGTAGATCTTTGGTAGAATTTTGTAGAACGCCACAAACTTATTTGTAGATATCACTACTATCTATTAAGCACCCATATTTCGTTCTTGTTTTGTATTTACCTCCCTTATTTATAATTTTGAACAGCCAGATACTTGAGACACCAAATGTTATAGAAATCGATTCTGCCGTTTCAAACAAACAAATAAATAAACAAACTCACTTTCGCATTTATAATATTAGTATGATTAAAAGCCCATGATGCCGCAAAGCGCTTCCTCCATTCTACCCTTTCTGTTAAGTGTGTGTGTTGCCCAATCTTTCCCGTGTAAGTCTAATTCGTATTTCAATTGGCGCCGGCGCAGCGTCGTAGTTTTGTAGCTACAAAATGTATTCAATGATGTTAAATGGTAGAGTCAGCTTCTTTTACTTGTTGCAAGTTTACACTGAGGTCGGCTTGCACAACAATCCCTAAAAGTATTTAGTGACTAAACATGTTTAAGTTTAGTGTATTTTTTTAAGTTAGATAGATCTTCGTTTGACCACAATCTCACCTGATGGTAAGCGATGATGTGATCGAAGATAAAGCACGAAGATCTAGAATTATATTTGTATGACTTCACAACTCCTTAAATCATATTTAGCAACTAAATACGTTTAGGCATCGTTGCGCAAGTCGCCCTCAGAGCACACAGATGCTTATTATTAGCAAATAGATACTTACCTAATTATTAAAAAGTGCTTTTCAGCTTTTGACAAGTATGGCATAGGCACTATAAAAGTGGTTCTCGTATTACCAAATATAAATTAATAACTTAGCAGTGTCTTGCGTTACGGGCGCTGTATGAAACAATTGAATCCTAAGTCCGTAGGGCTTTAATTACCTGCTTTCGGCGAGGTTAACATGACATGCAATTTGACATTGTCGAGCAGGTGGTGTGAAAAGTGTTTTACGACCAGTCAATCATTTACTGCCCAAACCACTTTCATTTAAAAACTCTTTTATATGAATTCTAGAAATCGAGCGAAATTAAGTCGTTGTTGCAGAAATTGGAGAGAAAAGTGAAACTCCGTTTTAAACTACCTATCCCTGAAACTATTCAAATGTTGAAAACTTTCATAATTATATTTAAAACCTATGAAATCACAATACTAGATACAGACCTACCTTGATAATTAACAATAACAAAAGTTTTTATATTTTATTCGAATTGAATCACAAGAAAACCCAATTAAAGGCTCTATCTGTGAATAGAATACTTATCGAAAATAGCAAAACCACTTTCATGCAAAACTATGCAAAAAGCCTATTCTAGAAATCGAGCGATATTAAGTCGATGTCGTAAAAATTCGAGGGAAAATGTGAAAGAATGCAATGTTTGCTTGGCAAACGGAGCACGTTGCACTTTCTCGAAAATTTCATTGCGATGTACATAATACACCAAGGAGAATAAACATGCTGGAAATGAAATCTATAATTATGGTTTAAAATATAACGCATAGAATAAATACTTTTTGAAAAATCAATGTTTTAGGGGGTAGGTAACTAAATCATTACATTTACTAAACTAATATTATAAACCATAAAGTTTGGATGTTGGTTACTCAATCACGTCGTAACGGCTGAACCGATTGCGATAAAATTTGTTATATAGAAAGATTATGAACTGAATTAAAACATAAGCTACTTTTTATTGATCATTATGATACTGATTTTTCTTATTCGATTATAGTATAGGCCGACACTTGAGGAGCGAAAGTTTTGTTTTGAGACGAAATCACAATCTCTATTTGTATATCAATATGCTTGAAATTCTTAAATGTTTCCATTAATTTAAATAATATAATAATTATGCAAACAGGCAGGACAAAGAAATCGATCGTCATGTCGACAATTCCTACAAGAGCTACATGCCCATGAAGACACTCATGAAAGGCGACCTTCCGTTATCACTAAAACGTCAACTCATCGACACTCCAAGCACGGGGTTTTCCAAAGAGCGATAGAGCGTAGCATTTTAGGTGTCATGTGAACAGACAAGATTCGTAACACCAAGCTGCGCTCAAAGACCGGCATCGCTGACGTCAGTATCAATGCTGCCAAGTTAAAGTGGGATTGGGCGGGTCATGTCTCCCGTATGCAAGCAGATAGGTGGGCCTAGGTCGTAACTGGATGTATCCCTGTGGATGGAAAGCCACCGTGGAAGGCCTAAGATGCGTTGGCGCGTTGGATTGAGATAAGTGGATAGATGAGGGAGAGGCCTTTGCCTAGCAGTGGGACAGCATAGGCTAGATAAATATTAGTAATAATTATGGATGCCGCTTGTTTTGCTGTTGTCATCCTTGCATTGATGTTCGTGACTGCCTCCGTGGCGCAGTGGGCGTATAGCCGGCTGAGACGCAGGAGGTAGCGGGTTCGATTCCCGCCGCGGAACAAATGTTTGCATGATCTACAGATATTTGTTCCGTGTCTGGGTGTGTTTCTATCTATTATAAGTATGTATTTACAAAAAAAAAGTATATAAGTATTCTATCAGTCATCTGGTTCCCATAGTAATAGCTCTGCTTAGTTTGGGGCTAGATAGCGCTGTGTGGAATGTCCAGCGCTATTATTATTATTATTCACACATATTTATTTTAAAACTCGTTTATTATTATTATTATAATTGTGGTGACATTTGGAACATAATGTAACTAATAATAAGAATTGAATGTCTTAGCGCTCACCATATTGATGCAACTAATAAATAAAATAAAATAGGTAAATCAAGTCGTAGATAGTTGTTTGGTGCTGTGCTGTCGAAGTTGCGAGCTGTTCAGCTAGTCTATAAAAATAGCTTATAATTATTAACCTGTTGCTCGCCAACGGCTGTTACTTAAAAGTCAAAGTCGTGCCTCGTCCTCTCACCCCTGACATTATGCCTATAAGTAGACCTCAAACTAGTATCGCAAGTACGAGTGAAATTCTTTAAGAATACTCGAGAAGAATTTGCAGGAAAATCCAATAAAAATCTTCTTTTACCGTGTTGGTATTAAACATAATAAGGTTATTAATTATTAATTTTAAGTTAATTTTTTTATTAATTAAAAGTTCTGACAAAGGTCGTAAATATTTATCTATAAATTACAAAAACGAGTTATATAGTTAAACTAAATAAATGTTGTTTTTGGTAAAGATGTCCATATAAAATAAATGAATAAAACGACATCAATCTTATCATAAAAGCTTTTCAAAATTATAATATGTAGATAGATTAGATAATTCTTTATTACACACCTTATAACACTACAACTAAAAAAGAACACTGTAAAACTATGTGATACATTTGTTGGTCTTATCGCTGAATAGCGATCTCTACCAGCCAACCATCGGATGGAATAGACTTGTGGACATTACCTGGAGTGTAATGGTGTACCTAACATACTACATATACATACTTATACTTATGGTATAAAAAATAAAAATAACATAAATTAATGAACCTAAATAATAACTACTTATATAAGAAACATATTAATTAATAATAATATATGCATAGATATTTAGCGACAAATAATCAAATAGTTTTCTCTGACCATACGTTTAAAAATGACAAGTGACTTGGCACATCTGATAATTACCGGCAGCGCGTTCCTATAACCGGACAGCCTGCACTGTAAATTACTTATCAAAGTAGGAGGAGGAGTGTACAGGTGTCCTGAGTTGGAGTGTGTCAGACGAACGCAAGGATTGAGGATTGGATTGATGGAGGAAATGGAATCGTTCTTTAAGATAGGAAGGGGGGGGGGGAAGGATTAAACAGGGCGTTATGTACTTACTCGTAGTACAAAAAATGCCCTGAATTCATAGTAAAAGAATATTAAAAAAAATATATTTTATTTAAATAGTATCAAAATCTTGATTATAAATGACTTATTAACATTTATTCGCAAGGCCGCAAGTATAAAATATTCGGAATTAAAATAAACCACTTTCGCACTATGGTTATTTTAAACGACATTAAAATTAATGACCATTCTTCTGGACATCTTTACGTTGTGCTTATCATATAAGTTCATTCTCGAACATAATTTAAATTTATATTTCCGCCTTGACAAGACCTGAGACTGGCAAATTAACAAAACCGTGAGACGCCAAAAAAAGTCCTTAGTAAAATGTCAACTTTGACATTAAAAAACCTGTTGACGATGATGAGCTCAAACAGGATTCGCGAATAATTCTGAAATAATTAACGGGTTTGTCGCAAAATGTCAAACACACACACACTTCAAATGCGATCAAGCAAACATTGTAGCTCAAGAGGCACTTTTTTCATTAATTTATATTCTAAAAAATGTTAATATTCACTTTTTCTTGCAAACTATTTCTTGTTAGTATTTTTTCATGTAAATATTTAATTTAAATATATATATAGGTAAGTAAGTATGTTAAAGTTAACAGGCGAGCTACTTTGCCGCGTCTTTATAAGTTTAGTGTTACATAATGTAGATTCAATTTGGTTTAAGTCCAGCACTATGTTAATTAGTTTATAATATACGGTAATGTAACTGTGAATCTAAGTATTAATAAATAAATAAAATAATAAATACCAATACGCCACTTGCCACGTTAACTTACTTAGATCCTAGATTGATCAAAGAATAAAATTATTAAGCTAGCAGTTTTATTTGAGACTAGCTTCTGCCAGCGACTTCGCACGCGTTGCTTGTCAACAAAAAGTAGCCTATGTGTTAGTCCAGGTTATAATCTACAATTTAATCGAAATCGGTTCAGCCGTTACGACGTGATTGAGTAACAAACAAACAAACATCGAAACTTTCGCATTCATAATATTACTGTGATGGCGTTCACGTAGTTTATTACTGTTACGCCGAGGCTGTTAAACAATGAGTAATAATCGAACCTTCTCGAACGCTTTTGTCTTGCTGTGTTATTGTTGCTATTGTTTGTGGTTTCGCAGAATGGGGAGTGGCCATTGTGACGAGGGACCGACCCTTTCCTGGAAGGATCGACATCGTTCTCGAACAATCGAAATGTGTGCGATATAAATAGGCCGGAGAGATGGCCGGTCAGTCAGTCTGAGTGAGTCTCAGCGAGGCCCTGGAGGACTGACGTGGAGAAGGGTCTCGCGAGTCAGTCTGAGTCTCGAGTCAGTCAGTGAGTGAGTCTGAGCGAGGCCCTGGAGGACTGACGTGGAGAAGGGTCTCGCGTGAACAGTAGTTGCTCCCGAGTCAGTCTGGATTTAGCTATACGTGCTAACATTTCGGTGACTTTAAGTGGTGCAACTGTGGTGTGAATTAGTGTGTTGTGATTACGTGTGACCAAGTTCGTGTATTCATCGTTTAGTGCTGAATAAAAGTGTTATTTTGGTTGGATCGATTCCCATTATTTTATCCCGAACCCTCAGCTCGTAACATTACTTTTGTTACGATCTTTAGTCGCCTATAACAAGCGTGAAGATGAAGGTGAAGGAAGAGGACCAGCGGGAAGTTTTATAGTTGAGTTCGTTCCCATTGCAATTTACTTGGGGACGAGCGAGAATTAAATTTCTTATTAGTCCCCAATAAAATATTATAATTAATTTATGACTTTAAGTAGAGCTGTGATTACCTTTACTTTTAAAAATAATGGACTCGACATTCTGATTCAATTGATGCTTCAATTGAATCAGACTTAAATGTCGAGTTAGAGATAGATAGAGAAAACGGCATCTGGCTGTTAAATTGAGTTCCAAACTTCGAGATCCGTAGACGAACGAAGGTTCATGACGTTGGGATTCGAGTTATGGAGCTCAAATGATCTTGGGCGGGATATTTGGCTAGGCGTGGTGATGAGAGATGGAGTAGGGCAGCGGCTGAATGGTGGCCGAGGAGCGGGTATAGAAGGGTAGGACGTCCGGCAGCGAGATGGGTGGACGACATCGTAAAAGTAGCGGGCCGTTAGTGGGTGACACTAGTGCAGGATCGTGGTGGATGGCACAAACTTGGGGTAGCCTATACCCAACAATGGGTGAAGTCAGGCTGTGGATGATGATGATGATGATGAATAGAGAAAACGATATCATCTATTCTGATCTGATTAGGATCTGTTATTCTTATTCAATTTTTATTATTTGCTGAGCATGCATCTAGTATTATGGAAATTACCGAAGTGAATTCAATTAAAATAATTGGCAAAAATATTGTTTTTGCATGCAAAAGTTATGCAAACATTAGAAACCTATCAGTGAAAGTATTATATTCAATAAAATTTTGCTTGTACATGCGAACAGGAAAATCAACCGTAGAAATTACAGGGGCATGAGACTTAGAGAATGTCTCAGGGTGACGGGTACAATGCAATCCCATGTAGGCCACGTCTTAGGTGGAGGTAACCTAGTAGGCAATTGTAATAGGTAGTAACGTAAAGGTAAAGTAAAGGTTGTGTCGTTGGTTCCTCTTATAAAAAATTGTATGGTTCCTAGATGAACAATCAGAGACTGAAACTGTGTAAATGACTTTTCTCCTTTTTACTGACTTCAAAATAGGAGAAGGTTCTTAATTCGCCGGTTTTTTAAGTTTAAGTACATTCTTTGTTAATGACCCGTTCTGAATAATTCAGAATAGCTCCAAGGTGATCCCATTTAAGTTTAGTTGATGTCAAATAATTTTTAGGGTACTCTCGGGTAATGAGGGCACGAAATAAAATTTTGCTCGCATCCCAGTGAGTGTGGAATAGCTCTTTAAAAATGAAATCGACGTTCATTAACCACTTCTCATTTTAGAATTACATATGGTTTTTTCGATTTGCTATTTTCTGAAGTCGGGTAATTATGTGTATTTTGGTTAAAAATACTTGTAATGTATTCAAACCAAGAGTGATTTATTTATTTAGAGGTACTTTAGTTCTGACCAAACACCAAGTTCTTATCTACTTGTAGATAAATACTTGATGTTGATCGAAGGAAGTATCACAAATCAATGCAATAATACAGTACATAACTAAAATAATCATCAGAACAGGACGACACTTCCTGGCAAATATTTCCCGATCCACCAATCAACACCTAGTATTTCCTACTATCAATTATCCGATAATCCGTAAAGCCTTATTTCATAATACTTCCGCACGCGATTTTAGACGTTTCAACTTTCACGGACTGGTCATAGACAAATTGTTAGGAATTATTAAGTAAGTGGTATATATGCTTTGTATATACTTGTGAAAATTTAAAAATAAATTTAGCAAAAATAATAAACATGACTATAATTGTTAAGATTGCCGAAATCGTAGCAATTATAGTCACGTGACCACGCGAATATTAACGCTCACAAGCTATTAATAATTGTGATGGAGAAAAACTATCAATCCCGCATTAAGATTTACTGGGTTGTGGATACCAGGAACTATGAAAAGGTACTACCTACTAGAATAAATATGATTAGATTCAGTTGGCGGTAGATCCGCAAAAATTTGCATAGATGATCGGTATCAATTCCTGTCACGGGATTTCGTGTCTCAGACGTTATCACACTACAAAAGTCGTCAAGATGTATCTAATCCCTAAGCCAGTTTTAGACTGGTGCTATACTATTAAACGCATCTGCACTTTATCATTTTGTTAACCGAACTTGCACACGGTTTGCATATTTAAATATTTTTTTTTTTTAAAGAGGTTAAACAAATTACCCATACACTTAAACGAAATATCAGGGTAATTCACCACATCTAGGTATAGATTAGTACTTCTAGTTATAATTTCCGTGAACTCTCGGTTGCAATACAATCGATACAGGCAAACACTTTCCGTTACCTATTTTTTTTTACTTATAATTTTTTGTAGTATATAACGGATATATGTTTTTAGTTATAACGATAATTTACGCTTGTTTCTTGCAACTAATCACCAGGAAGTCTCATGGTATACAACGGGTTGTTATTAATGAATATATTGTTTTATTTGTTTGGTTTTGACTTAGTTGGAGAAAATTGAATCAAATAAATTAGGAAATTAAAATTAAAATTAGGTATTATAATCAATTATTTGACAATGCAGCAATTATAATCTTTAAATGTATATGAAATGCTTGTCTGTTTCTGGCACCTCCAAAATTATGTTACAATGAGCTACTTAGATAATGCCTATGTAATTAATTAAGTATTATTATTGACGTAACCAAGTGTTATATTGTGTCTACGGTTTGAATAAATGAGTATGAGTATTCAGTCCCAACGAAGCCGCGCTTGATAATTCAGGATGGTGAAGCCTGATAAAACTAGAAATTCAGCGCCAGAACCAGTAATGAATCACCGAGAGGAAATTTTCTTGGCTCGTTTTTTTCTTACTGCTGAATCGCGCTTCTCCAAACTGTCAACTTTATTTCTACCACGCGTTTCGTTTGGAAACTTATACCATCCTCACATTACCAAAAACAAGACAAGTGTTGTTACAAAAATATTAAGACTTTACGAAGTACAAAGAAATCCAATCAACAATGAATAGCGCTAACTCAGAAGATTAACCTATTTTCCAGTTGAGTAAATGCACTCCAATTCAATCATTTTATCATCAACGATCGAAATTACAAAAATAGGTATCCATTGATTTATTCCGAGCGCAGCGAGCTGTGAATGTTGAAAGGCGAGCAAAAACTGATAGCGTTGCTATTGTTGAACTTTTAATAAATCTACTGGTTTACAGAAAAGATGGAAAATTCTTGATTGCCCTTGATTAAACTATACGACCTCTGTGACGCAGTGGGCGAATAGCTGACTGAGACGCATGAGGTTGCGGCTTCGATTCCTGTTATGCGATGAATGTTTGCATGGTCAACAGATATTTGTTCATGGTTTGGGTATTTTTCTATATATTGTAAAGATGTATTTACAAAAAAAAATGTATACAAGTATTCTATCAGTTATTTGGTACCCTTAGAAGCTTACAAGCTTTGCTTAGTATGGGGCTAGATAGCGCTGTGTCAAATGTCCAGCATTATTTAATTATTTACAAATTATTTATTTATCTAAAATAATGCATAAATAAATTTTTAAGTCATGTAGTATAAGTTTCAAGGAAAATAGGTTGGTACTTACAACGTGTCCACAATCACACTTCACACTAATATTATAAATGTAAAGTTTGGATGTTTGTTTATTTGTTTGTTACTCAATCACGTCATAATGGCTTAACCGATTTCGTTGAAATTTGGTGTGTAGATAGATTATGACCTGGATTCAAACATATGCTACTTTTTTTGACAAATAACGCGTACAAAACCGCTGCCGGAAGCTAGTATAAAAATAATCAAATAAAAAAATTTGGTTGTTTGACCAACATCACACACACAATTGAGCGCTGTTGAGTTTCGATGGGCGCAGCTAATTATTTAAAAATCTGTAAAAATCTTTTTGTGTATTTTTATTTGTGTAGTTGTCTTAAAACACACAAATACTTGTTCAAACAATCGAGTCCGTAGGGCCGGTTACAAAACTTCAGTTACGTTACAAAATTAACGAGCTCCCGCTAAGAAGCAGTGAAATTCTACACTAAACTGATTGACACGATTGCAATACGCATCTTGCGTAGTTCGTCTTGCAGTTAATTAATAAAACACAAAAAAAAAACTGCCTTGGTCATTGAAGCTTCTTGGTGTAATAATAAAATAAGGGGGTTTAAAAGTAAATTAAAACGAACAAAATAGTTTTTATTGCTAGATGGCGCTGATTAAGTGTAGTTATCCAACTAACATTATTTTCATGTTATTCGCTCATTTCTCGAATGTTTTGTAGTGACTCTACCATATCAATGGTAGTGCAAGAATTTGCTTTATAATGCGCAACGCCAAGGAGTGGAACGCCTTGCCTGAGTCCGTGTTTCCCGATAATAACAACCTAGGGGTCTTCAAGTGGCGAGTGAATAGGTTCCTTCTAGGTAAGCGTGTACCATCGTAGACTGCAACATCGCTTACTATCAGGCGAGATCGTGGTCACGCTAGACTAAATTAATTTAAAAAAAATGTGGCACTCCAGGAGTGCCGACAGAAGTAAAAACTTGAACAATTACGAGATACTTATATATATAGAGGTGTCAGTAACGGTAACAGTGTCATGAGTTCAATGGTTTTTTCCTATCTCAAAAAATGCCCAACGCGCCTAAAGAAGTTTTCACTTCATATACAGAGGTGTCGGTAACGGTAACGGTAACAGTGTCGCGTGTTCAATGGTTTTTTCCCATCTCAAAAAATGCCCAACGCGACTAAAGTTTTCACTTCAAAAAGCTATCTTTAGACGTACAGGAAGTTTGATTGTGAGATAGAAAACCGCTCATTAAGATGCCCAATGGAAAGTATTTAAAAATGTGTAAATTAATGAGATTATTTTAAATCGTCATCTTATGTTAATGGTGGCAATTCTGTTGTTTACGCTGACTAACTAAAATTGTGTAAAATACGAACGGTCTTATTTTGTTCATATTAAAGATCAAATTAGAATAAAAAATAAAGTGACATTTCTAAAATTAAGCCAATTTTGTTATGATGGCATGTTTCAGTTTAGTGATCAATCAAATTGGTGTTGACTAAAGCTAGCCCGCAAACACGATTTCTTATTTAAAAATACTTAAATTTAGAAATGTCACTTTAAATGTCATTCTAATTTGATATTTAGTGTGAACAAAATAAGACCGTTCGTATTTTACACAATTTTAGTTAGCGTAAACAACAGAATCGCAATCATTATAACATTATAATAAGTATTCTTTAAGTTATCTGGTTCTCATAGTACAAACTTGACTTAGTTTGGGGCTAAATAGCACTGTATGAAATGTTCAGCATAATTTACTCCTCAACTTCTAATCTTCGTGTATGCAAGTTTAAGTGTTTCATTGAACAAACAAAGCTGCCCTTGACATCGTATTATACAGACGATGGGAATTTATTCAGTAAGCTACACGGTAGTCAGGACTTGCATGTTCGTCTATTTGGACATTTTACGATTGTATTGTCTAATGAATATATAATCAAATGACTAACTGACACACTACATTAAGTCCTTGTACAGCTGCTTAAGTGGAGTCCTAGTTTGCAGTCAAAATGGTCTGTATCGGTTTAGGTATTCGCATACATTCACGTCTGTAATAGTCAAATCTCTGCAGACTATTTCCACCCTTAATGTATGGTGACAATTAAATCGCCTGATTCTACTAGAAATTAGATCTTTACATATTATTGACGGGCTGAACAGGTTCCACAGTGATTGCAAATGTATACATACATACCTACCTAATTACCACCTAATAATACATAGTGGATGATGCAATAAGAGATTGAGTATTGGAGTTTCTGTGTGGTCCTACCCACGCCTTCCGCTTATAGCATGTATCACAAATCTCGTTATTTTAACTACAGATCCCTTTCAGCCGCTTTACAATTCAAAATAGCACATCAATTTTCAGTTAGATACGACGTAAAACTTTTCGTTGACTGACAGACATCGAAATTAGATCGAAATTTAACTTCAGAATTTAAACTATGAAAGCCATTAAACCAATAGTGAGTGAGTGAACTAAGGAACGAGTGAAACGATACGATATAATCTCTGTTTTCATTAATGGAACGTATATTTTTAGGGTTCCGTACCCAAAGGGTAAAACAGGACCCTATTACTAAGATTCCGCTGTCTGTCTGACCGTCTGTCTGTCTGTCCGTCTGTCACCAGGCTTGAATCTCATGAACCGTGATAGTTAGACAGTTGATTACTTTCACAGATGATGTATTTCTGTTGCCGCTATAACAACATTTTTTTTGCCGTTTTTATAGATAATGGTACGGAACCCTTCGAACCGACTCGCACTTGGCCGGTTTTATTTATGTCAGAGTCACTGTCTCATTATTACGGTACGTCTTCCGGTTTGAATCCAACATACAGAACCGTAATTATAAGATTCGTTACGTCAATAGGCTACCGTCCGTTGGTTTATTTTGGCTGTCATGTATTGATGACTTGCCACACTTTTGATGTTACCGCTTTAGTTGAACTTATGAATCAATCGGATAAATTACGCCATGGTTTATCCTAATAGGCATGCTAGCTCCTTGGTATTAAAAAACCTTCATTCTAACTTACACCACATATCTTGCACAATTCGACCTGCATAGTGATGTCCCTATGCGTAATCGAAGCCTTACACATTTCTAACCTTAGCTCATTAGCATAAGGCTTGTATTGCAACAGCAGTTGTGATATTTGAATCCTTTGTGGTTATGAGTAAATAGGTTGTATAATATAGGTGCTAATGGGTTTTAATTAAACATAAAGAGCTCAATAAAATTGTATTGAATGTTTCAAAAAAAACTATTAAGCATCACAAACAGTTTGTTTTAAATGCCGATCTAAAATCATAATCATTTATTGCCAGAATATAGGTTAGACAAGATGTCACATTTAATATGAATTAGTTTCACTATACTGGGCGTGCAATAAGCTTGTGAAGATTTCATATTTGTTCACATATAAAGATATTATTAGGACACTATTTATGTCAAACATTTAGTATTCAATTATAAATATTCTCTGTCAAATTAATCATGTCATCATTTATTTTATTGTATTCTTCTAATGTATACCTAAAAGCCTTATCTAAAAGCCATAATCTTAATTGATGCCTAAATTTAAAAAGTTCTTGAATGTCGTTTGGTAAATTATTAAATATTTCTAAAGCCATTACATATACATTCTTTTTATAAATATCACGTTTGCAATGTGGTAGATATCTAAAGTATATTATGATGCCTTGTATGCCTTTGCATTTTGACAGATTTTGTATAGGAGTGCGTCAAGAAACGAAAATCTAAGAAATAATCATTGAAATCTATAATTTTTGACGTTCTTCTAGCAACGTAGCTACGACTCTCTCTCTCAGCTTGAATATAACCAAACCACAAAATAAAATTGTTCAGTCTGAGGTCCTACATATTGGACCAAGATGCCATCCATGGGACGTCTACTGAACATAAGTCCCCCATAGATAATTTTAGGATTCCGAGCCAAAGTCACTCGGTGGAAAAGCTCCTTTCGTACCTTTTGCTCCCCTTGATTTTCAAGCAACCAGTCTTGTGCGGGACCCAAACGGCTCCCAGCAACCTTTATTAGGTTGTTTTACCGTCAAAAATTAGGTGCACGTGCACAAAATTGTGGTCTGGTAATTTACAATTTTCCAAAGTCTTTTTAAAAAGCTTTTAATCCGATCATTATTAATGGAAACCCCTATTAAAAACATGAACCCACCTGTAGTGCTAACCACGCCTACAAATGTACAGTCAGTGACATAAGTTGACTAACAATTTGAGATATAAAACATATTTTTTCTAGGGTTTTATCAGAAAAAAGATGTAAAGCCTTTATAGGATTAAGGTAACATAGTGCAATAACATTTTGTTGAAAAACGCCTATTTTCATTTCTATTTAGATTAAAAAAACTCAAACTGTTAACCAATTTATGTTGCTGACCGTACCTAATACCAAAGAAATTACGTAGGAAGGTACTAGAAAGTGATTCGACATACAATGACGTAACAAGGCGGAGCCGAGAGCACCCGAACAGGCTTTCGATTTTCAAAATTGACGTGAAGGATCTGATTGGCGGGTAACACGGTGATTTGAAGTTGGAATGCTTTATCTTGTCCGTTACTATACATGCCAGAAAAAGTAATGTATAATATTTTGCAGTGTCTAGAATCATTTACATATTTGTACAAATACATACATATTTATTAAATATACATATTTCACAGATTTTTTTTTACATTTGTTGCCAGAAGTTCTTACGAATGTTTTTTTTGTTACAGGTATGTCATTTATCAACTGCCTTTTGTTCCTGTTGGTTTGTACCTCCATTATTTAATTCCTCTCAATAAATGCTTGCAGAGTTGCATTGAAACCATAATTATAAAATTGAAAACTCATCGAGTAAAACAATTTAAGTAAATACCAAAAAAATCGCAGATCGCTTATAATATTAAGGGGTAGGAAAACATTATGCCATTTGCGTCCAGGAGACGGTCTTCATCAGCAAATAGTTTTAAGTGTATGTTAGTCACTAAGGTCTATATTTATATGAGCCAAAGACTTAAGTTTTAACTTCTTGTACTTCCTATTGTGCCTAAAATAAAGATTTATTATTATTAATATTAGTTATTGATAAACATGTCTTGATAAACAAAAGTCGTAGAGATCCTTGTGAAAGGGCTCGCCCGGGGAAGTACTAACACCATACCTATTTCTGCCTCCAAGCAGTATTGCTGTGTTTCGGTATGAAGGATATGGTTTCCGGTGAAATTCCACATGAGGCTTTCTACCTGTATGTCTCAAGTTGATGGACGCAGAGCAGTGCAACGTATGGTACGTTTCTAAGCTGCATGACCTACGAGCCAATACTTTGCTATATGCGATGGTTACCACTTAACATCAGGTGGGCCATATGCTTGTTCCAGCTCCATGTAATATAAATACATCAAAATGGTTGTAGAGTTGAACCCAGAGTAATTAAAAACACACATCCGGAATCGTACTAACTGATTTTAAAAGTGAGTTTAATACCAGTTTCTTGAATATTTATCCAGTAATCGATGCATTACCAATAATCAATTTTTTACATAAATCGGCGGCACCTTTGCGACGATGCCGCTTAGTCAGTTTAACAGGTACCCACTTACATGTTGAATGAATATGATTTATTTACCTATTTTATGCAGGCTGTTCCATTGATATTAAGGACTTGATATTAAGGTTGTTTGAAAATTTAAAATTTTCAATTGTAAAATGGAAAAAAAACTATTTTACAACCATACTAGCTGTGTTAGTCCTACCTGTGTTTTCATATAATATCATACATAACAAAACACGTAGTATAATAACGTGTCTTTCCGACAGCACGCCGCCGCTCTCCATCCTTTAGGTACATTCCAAAGATAGTTTAGCATTACCAGTAATTGGCTCAGCCGAGTCCAATCGCATGAAAGTTGCTCCTAAAATCACTGTTGCAACTGGCTTGTGAGTTATCTAATTTATTCAACTGGAAATATTTAATATTCCTAGATTTATCTGCTTAATATTATAACGAGAGGGCCGGCATACTTTGAGTGCATCGCTTTTAAGTTAGTGGTGCACTCCGCCCATCATCTATATAATTATATAAAATAAAGTCGGGTTAGTTACACCATTTATAACTCAAGAACGGCTTGACCGATTTTGATGATCTGTGATTTGTTGGATTTGTCTCCGCCTCGAATAGCAGAATAAAAGCTATCGGAAAAATTCACGCAAAAAAAAATATATGAAGAAAATTCATTTTCTTATACATAGATGCACCTAATGATGGCCGATTGACAATTCACATTAGCAAACCGCGTCATAGGTATGCATGTCAAGGCGTAACAAAGTTCGGTGGGTCAGCTAGTTCTTATATATTCACCGTGAAAAGAACGTAATATTTTGGCTGTAACGTCTCGTTCGATTTGACAAAGAAATTGGGGTAACTAGTAAAGTTGATCAAAAACATTGTTTTTTTTAAATGGCGATAAATCGATTTTACAGGGTTATTCCCAACTCATCACATGATTCGTTACACCACTCTAATTCGTCTTTACAGTTGCAAAACATTCTTCATCATCGGTTTTATCACAAATCCAATAAGTATTTAAATTACAATATTTCGGTAAAATAATTCAATTTTGATCGTTATAACAAATGCAATAAGAACTAAGGTACTGAGTACTTGTTCATGATTATTCATTTATAGGTAAAAAACTGCGTGCTAAAATTTGATTATGAATTTGCCGCCATGTTGCAAACTGTTTGTATTTTGTGAAAGATTGTCTATGCCGTGTTAGAAAATGTTCTAATTTTAAAATTTGAATCGTACTGTTACGCCGAGGCTGTTAAACAATGAGTAATAATCGAACCTTCTCGAACGCTTTTGTCTTGCTGTGTTATTGTTGCTATTGTTTGTGGTTTCGCAGAATGGGGAGTGGCCATTGTGTCGAGGGACCGACCCTTTCCTGAAAGGATCGACATCGTTCTCGAACAATCGAAATGTGTGCGATATAAATAGGCCGGAGAGATGGCGGGACAGTCAGTCTCGAGTCTGAGTCAGTCACAGTGAGTTAGTCTCAGCGAGGCCCTGGAGGACTGACGTGGGAAGGGTCTCGCGTGAACAGTAGTTGCTCCCGAGTCAGTCTGGATTAAGCTATACGTGCGATCATTTCGGTGACTTTAAGTGGTGCAACAGTGGTGTGAATTAGTGTGCTGTGATTACGTGTGACCAAGTTCGTGTATTCATCGTTTAGTGTTGAATAAAAGTGTTAATTTGGTTAGATCGATTCCCATTATTTTATCCCGAACCCTCAGCTCGTAACAGTACGTCAAAACAAACACTGATCAATCTGTTGTTGTTTTCGTCAATGCATGCAATGAATAGCAACTTTAATTTTAAGGTTTCTCTAATTGGATTTTGGAACAGCAGCAACTATTCCATCAGCACGTTAAGGTCGAATATTCAAATCACTTTTAATAGGTACAAATTATGATCAGAAAGTGTGAAATTTAGCGGTCCTACTCCCATAGTGAACTCTTTAGAGTTCCAATGCATACTTACTTACTTACTTACTTGCAACTACATACTTACTTGCTTCCCAGTGATAGAATTATCAGTGATTTGTTTAACGATAAAATGACAGATGTTTGTCATTAGGAGCTTGTGCATTTATTAGATCTGTAGTGAAAGCTCGGTTTCACACGTAATCCTGTAAATTAGTGGTAAAAGTTTACGCAAGTCACGTAAAAGTATTTATGGTGAGTATCTAGTCATAAACAGTCAAATTAATAATTAGTCAATAAACTAAGAAAGTACAAAATTTATTTTTTTATATAAAGGTTACGAAAAATATATATTTATTCTAAAACTGTCACGTAACTTTTAACTACCGTAGTTTTATTTTGTATTGTCGTAAACGTTACATATTCTCACGTAGCCACGCTCCCTGTGAATATTGGACTTGTCTGTACAAGAATGCAATTCTAATTTGTCAATTGAGAGCACAAGGTCAATTACATCACGGCTACATTCAGCCAGGGTTACGACTACGACGAACCATCAAAAATAAATCGTGATGGACTTCGGTAATTTGATTAGCTTAGACAAAATATTTGGTACAATAAACAATCACAAAGTAGTGATAGAATAGATGAGTTGGTAGCAAAGAGTTCGAAATACATTTTTTTGTATTTCTATGGTTGGTAGGTAGAATAGTTTTGCAACTGCAGAAGCAAAAAAAAATTTTACAAAACTCCGGTAGTGTCGACAGAAGTGAATACTTGAACAATTACGAGATACATACTTACATACAAAGGTGTCGGTAACGGTAATGGTAACAGTGTTGCGAGTTCAATGGCTTTTTCCCATCTCAAAAGATGTCCAACGCGCCTAAAGAAATTGTCTCTACAAAAAAAAGTGGCACTCCGGGATTGCCAACAGAAGTGAAAACTAGAACAATTACGAGATACTTATATACAGAGGGGTCGGTAACGGTAACAGTGTCGTGAGTTCAATGGTTTTTTCCCATCTCAAGCCAACGCGCCTAAAGAAGTTTCACTTCAAAAACTTTACTATTTCAATAACTGTTAATGTATCAACAAAGTTTAAACGAACCAAACACATAAAACATAAAAAAAACTTGAAATAACATTTCAGTATGTGTACCTCATCGTACCCGCTGCGAGTGGAACGAAAGCAAACAGCTCTAGATTTAGCATTGTGCTAGGTCACACCAGTGTGTGCAGAGTTACCAGTAACTCAGTACTGAAAAAGAAGAAAGAAACAACATTTATTCTTCCACTATAAGAACCAAAGGAAACAAATAAACACTACAAATATACTACTTATTAACAAAAACTACAACTGGACTTGACAAATCCCGCTTATATTAGTACAATGCAAAAGGGTTTAGTGGTAAACTGATAAAATGGTTATTAGAGGTCAGTGGTTTTCACCAACATCCTCAGAAGTTTCCAAATTCAGAAATAATTATTAAAAAAATATGTTTCGTAGCATAGCGAGCGCGTCGAAGTCTTTTGTATGGAGCATTTGCTAGAACACGGATGTGATTGTAGCGCGCGACGACGACGCGACGAATCAAGTTTGCGCTTGCAACTATTTTATTATAATTGGTGACGTGTGTATCCGTAACAGAATATCGTTTTTTCCCCCTTTATTATCAAGGTTGGTACAGCTTATTAGCAGCGAAAATACCAAGAATACATGACTTCCACTACATAACATATCTATAAATGTCTGTAGAACATTATATTCACCAATATTACAGTGCGGGCATAAAAAAAAAATATTTACAAGGGTCAGCTAAGCGCGAACGATAGCTACCTTTAGTGTTACAAAACTCCATACGCTATGTTAAGGTATCAGGTAGGCTGATTGCTTGTTTTGCCACTTTAGTGGTTTACAAAAATACAATGAAAAAGTTTGCTGCAATGGCATTTGATAATAATTACATATTTGATATTAATAGTACCTATTTCCCCTATCACACTAATATTATAAATGCGAAAGTTTAGATATTTGTTTATTACTCAATCACGTCGTAACGGCTGAAACAATTTAGATGAAACTTAGTATTTACGTAGATTATAGCTTGGATTACGACATAGGCTACTTTTTATGTCTTATATCAGGTTCCATGGGATAAAAATGGGGTGTCAAATTGCCACAGCAAGTTTAGCTTTATTTCTAGGTTATCTACTCATTTAGTAGTGTAACGCGTACGAAGTCGTGGGCAACAGCTAGTTCATTTATAAAGAAAGTGAAATTGATATTTTTTGAGTAGTCAGTTATGAACAGAAATAATATAAAATTATTTGATTGGTACTATAAAAAATACAAAAGAAACTGTTAATTATCTAAAGACCGTTTCAAACGATTTATACTTTTAGACTACTAGAGTTCCTTGTGAAAGTGCTTGCCCGGGTAAGTACTACCAACATACCTATTTTAGCCGCCAAATAGCATTGCTGTCTTGCGTTTTCAAGGGTTGCCAGTTAAATTACAGACACATGAGGCTTTACACCTATATGTCTCAAGTTGATGGGCCCAGGGCTGTGTATCGTAGGGCACTTTCAAGGCAATACTTTATCATAGGCGATGGTTACCTCTTAACGTCAGGTGGGCCATATGCTTATTCCAGCTCCAGATAGTATAAAAAATAGGTAGCTCAACTGAATCAGACTTGAATTACAATAATCGGTAGTTTTTTCACTGATTAGTCGTATACAATTTGTAACAAACATAATTCAATGTTCCTTATTTATTACATAATGTGTAACTAGTCTTACAAATACACCTGCTCGTAATGAAAGTGAGAGTGCGCCGGAAGCAATGGCCGAGGTGCCTGACCGGTCTTCAAGAACGTTCAACAATACATCTATACTATACAAGACGACTTCTGTGGCGCAATGGGCGAAAAGTCATCTGAGAGGCAGGAGGTTGCAGGTTCGATTCTCACCGCGGAATAAATGTTTACATGATCTACAAATATTTATATTTATATGTAAGTATTTAGAAAAAAGTATTAAACAGTTATCTGCTTAATTTGGGACAAGATGGCATTGTGTGAAATGCTCAGTTTTATTTACACACGCACAAGACAAACTACTGAGTACTTATATTAAAAACCTATGCACTATAATAGATTGTACCATGAGGGAGCAAAATAATATTTTTACGGCGAGGGTGCTATTTTGAAAAAGCATTACTTAATAAAGAAGTAAAAATGTATGTTATGGGTAATCTCCGGAATTACTAAACCGATTTTTAAAATACTGTCACTGATAGAAAGCTACACGATTTCTGAGTTCTACGCTATTCGTGTAGTGGGTCAGTTGGTGTCAAATACTCGTATTAATGTAGAAATATTAAACTCCTTACCTCTTTTCGGTAAACCCTTTTTCCCCGAAAGTTCTGATACGTGCAGTGTAGTACATTTCTCTCTAAACTAGCCAGTTGATTTCGGTGAATCATGTGTCAATCTGTTCAATATTATGGTCCAGATGACAAAGGCATTTTTATTTTCTTTTGAGGTACGCAACCCTATAAAATATTAATTTTCTGTATAGTCGGGTTTTTAGTTTCATAAACTGATTTCTTGTACTTGGTAGTACATTAATTAAGTTTGCTTGTCATCAGTTTGATTGGTATAAATAGCTTAGGTAAAGTAGAGCGTCCGTTCGGCCTTGTGGCGAGACTTGAGTTACTGTTATGTCATGCAGGTGTGTTCAGCATAACTTATTAATTGGTTTGAAAATATATACTTTTGCGACTTTGGGCTGTATGATTGGTGGAAATATAAATACCTCTATGGCTTCCTCGACTTTGTCGTCGAAAACTATGCAGTAGACAGAGGAGCCTCAAGTCCTGAGTTACTTGTTGATTATATCGAGCTCGACTTTGCTTATTTTATTTAGACTGATTTCGTTTTCGCGGAACGTTTTGAATGAATGAATGAAATATTCTTTATTGCACATCAAACAAAATACACTAACAAAGGAAATAAACAACGAATAATATAAAAAAGGAAAAAGAAATAAATAACAAAGGAAAGTTACGAGACAACGAATGGAAATGGTTGTATACCTTGACTTTGAAAATAGGAAGATATTTGAGAACTTTTTTAAATTATTAATATAACTTTTTCGGTTTTAATCTTGGTTATCTACCACGGAAATAAACATTTGTAACATACATTACACAATGTCATTTATATCAGTTGAGGAGGTTAGGAACAAAAAGCGACATGTACGTATTTGGTCACTTTCGTTTTTTTTATCTGTTATCTGACTCAAAAGTTTGAGTTTTATTATTATCTGTAAAGATCAAGTTCAAAAAATGACTTGTTTTATAGAAAAATCAATCTAAATATCTGTTTCCGGAAAAAATAGTAACATTTCCATTCAAAAACACTAGTGGTCAGTTATTTATTTTATCAATTTGCTGAAAAAACGAAAATGTGTGAATGTCACCTAATTTTCCTAACCTCCTCAGTTGTGCGCAAAAATTTTCTTTATTATTTTCTAAGGCAAAGCTAAGTTACCTCTTTTGTCTTTTATTGGTTTTACATTACCACAAACACATAACAGAACATATATGTGACTGTAAAGACACAGTGTTTCTTTGTAAGGTTCTAAATACTATGAAAAACCAAAAAAATATATAGTAGGTATAAACACAACTTAAAAAAAAATGTTTGCAAAATATGTTTTGCAATCTTGACCCTACAAAACTGACTGCGATCTAGTCTCATGCGTTCGCGAATCGATTCGAATCGATTGCGAAACGATAGAGATGCGACCTTTGCGCCGGCCTTCAAGTTGCATCAGATGACTCGTGTGGAATTTTAGAAATGGACTGTTTTGTCACGATGCTACTACCTAATCGATGTTTTATTCAAAAGTTAATCGTATCGCTGTCGGAAATGGAGGACTATCAGCATTTTAGGTTTCAAAACCAAATAACGACAAAAACCCATAGAGACGAATCTTTTTGAGTTATAACTGCCAAAAACTAGTTACAATCTTGGTTGAGTGACGATCTCTGTGGTGCAGTGGTCGAATAGCCGGCTGAGACGCAGGAGGTTGCGGGTTCGATTGCCGCTGCAGGATAAATAATTGCTTGGTCTACAGATATTTGTTCCGGGTTTGGGTATTTTTCAATATATTATAAGTAGGTATGTATTTAGAAAAAAAAATGTATTTAAGTATTCTATCAGTTATCCAGTTCCCATAGTACAAGCTCATAGCTTAGTTTGGGGCTAGAAAGCGCTGGGTGAAATGTTCTGCATTATTTATATTATATTTTTTTTTTAATTTTGACTGCATACGCAACACCCAGCTGCGATCTCGAACACAAATCGTAGATGTTGCTACGAAAGCTGCCAAACTCAAGTGGGATTGGGCTGGTCATGTATGCCGTATGTCGGGTGATCAGTGGGCTAAGCTCACCACCGAGTGGAACTCCGACACAACCCAAAGACGTCGCAGCAGACCAAAGAAAAGATGGACGGACAAACTCACTAATTTCCAAGTGGACTGGACCATCTTTGCCCCTGAAAGAAGTATCTGGAAAGAATGGGCTGGTAATAATAATAATATTTAATTTTATGACTCAGTCAGATGTTGTCTTAGACAGATGCCGTGCCGTAAAAAGCTACTAAGAAAGGAGGTACATTCGCTCAACATAGTCCCTGTTTCACCAGGCGTGTTTGGACAATCGAGTGACCATGGCATCACTAAGCATGAGCTCATGCCAAATGACAAGCCGTAAAACCAAAGTGAACGGTACTCACTCGGCCAGAGTTTATCAAAATGGCTCTATGAATCCTACATTGAATCATTTATTACCGAATTATCTCAGCAATGCGCACTTACCTAAGCTAATACTCCATAATAGGCTGTTCTCAGCATAATCACACAAATCGGCACAGTAGCCCAGAGAGGAATGCTCGCGTGCCACAACTGGAGCGAAGCTGTCGCAACGCGTCGCTGCCCTCATCGGGAACTATTCTAGCGGCTGTCTGCGGCTTTGTTTGTGTAGTACCCGAGTGAAAAGCTACTCAGGGGTTAAACCAGGTCATGAAATATCTCTATTCCGAATTTTATTCAAATCGGTACAACGGTTATGGAGTATATATCATACAAACACTTATTTGTTCACATTTTAAATTAGGAAAGAATGTTGACTAAATAATAATTTTTAATATTGGTGGGTAAAAAACATGTTACACGAAGACCATTGAAACTTGATAGAATTCATAGAGATTTGTGAGTCGTGTTCGGCATTTCTCGATTACTGCGAGAATAGTGCCCCTGAATCATCGCTAATGCAGTTTAATTTGTTTCTATAATGATTTATAGTTTTGAGATTCGTCGCGTGACGCTTTGTCTCTCAATGATCTCAGTTTGTGAGATTTTCTTTTTCACCGTGTCAACGAATGGTAACAGATATTTTCTTGGATTAGTGAAAAATTACATAATATCGTAGCCTCGTGCAATACGAGTAACACATAGTAACAAAATAAATAATGATTATTTGTAGCTAATTTTCAATATGAGAAATAGATAAATAAATAATGCTGCACATTTTATAAAGCGCTATCTAGCCCCAAACTAAGCAGAGCTATGGGAAGCAGACAACTTGATAGAATACTTATACGAGTATACATATATTTTTTTAAAACATTGGTACTTATAATATACAAAAATACTCAAACCCAGAACAAATATCTGTAGACCATGCAAACATCGTCCCACATCGGGAATCGAACCCGCTACCTCCTGCATCTCAGCCGGCAAACAGAAGTTTGTCCCTAGCATGTGCTTATAAAAAGTATCTTGCGAAATCAAACTTAGGTAAATATTGAATAGGTGGAAAAATTAATAGGTGGTAAATATTTAATAGGAGGTTTTGAAGTTGACCAATGCAGGTGTGGTCGGAACTCGCATCAATTTGGGCACAGTGATGTAATATTTGCTTTAAATCGAGAAAAACCTGTCTCTGTTCATGGCAACTTGAAATTAACGTTTCGTAGTAATTTTCGTAATTGCAACGTTATCTATCATTTGTAAATAATGAGGTATGTAATTTCTTGATACGTAATGTAATATTAATACTAAATGTAGATCATAATCGACATAATTTAAAGATAAATATTAGAAGCGTTTTATTTGCATAAAACTTGCTCAGTTCGTTGCCGAATATGAGATAAACCTAATTCCTAAGCTTTTATTATAAAAACGTGATTAATCGGTTGGGCCATGCTTTTGGCCGTGTGGTCTAGTATTCTGTATTTTGAAAGTCACCCGGTAATCAAAGTTTGACATGTCATGTTAAATCCTTATCAACTGTCCAAAGTTGCTATCAAGAATTATGTAATGAGAAATCAGTAATTACTTTCAAGATAGGAAATAGGGGCCAGTTTAATGAATCAACTGCAGATATGTAATTAAAATAGCAAAAATGTATACCAAACTGCTACAAATCAATATTTAATATCAACAAAGTATCTCAAAATCGCTTATATGTTGAAAAATCTGCAATGTTATTCGCGAATTCCTGTTCACAAATGGATTTAAAATGGCACATGGTTCGAATGACTCACTTATACGGATGAAATACAAGTAGTTACTTAGGTATGTGAGTCAGAAGCCGGTATAACCTTTGTTTTATTTGAGACGCTGATTTAAAAGCTCCAGTCGACAAATACAGGAAAACACACAGTTAATGCAATGTGCGGTTTACAAGACCCTATTCAAAACAAGATCTCAGTGTTGTCCAAACATGGCGTTTCCCTAAAGCTACGACCGTTTTGGAACATGTTAAGTTAAATTATCCTCCACTAGCACTGGTATCATAGAGTCACTGGCTGTATACAAAATCAAGACGAAGCATACACAAATGAGTGAATAAAAAAACCGAACGATATCTTGATAACTACACTTACCTATATTTTTGATAAACAGCGCCATCTATCTATATAATGGTAATATTTTTTTCATTTACTCATTTTCTAATAAGCCCCCTGTGACGTACAGGCTTAGCCTGGATCACACTGGGTCGATTATCTTTGAAATGTAGATAGCAATTGCCGTGTAGTCTTATGTATGATCATACTACCTAGAACACCAACAGATGATCACCTTCCCTACGCGCGCTTGCTTGCTGTCTGTTGCTGGGCAATGCTGGCGGCACTTATCACACGCACACTGACCGGTGGAACTTGATTGTTTGATAATAGATTTGCACAAATATACAGTCTGAATAAATCCACACACGATACACGAATTTGGTCGATTATGACCGATTTTGGATGGTTTTTTCGGTAATGATCTGCGTTTCGCTGTCACTCGTCCTAGGTGGGCCAGCCAAGTAAACTTCATCTGACGGTTGTGGTTCAATTTAGATGAGACTAAATTTATGGTGTATCTACCGTACGCATAGGACAAGAAAAATATTGCCCGTGTTACAGGAAAAACAATCTTAATACCAATACATAAGACATACGTTTTTAGCGATAAGTATGTGAACGAAACACCCCCTAAAAAGATATTTTTAACCACATCTTTTACAAAGTCACTATAATTGCCAAATGAGTTGGTCATTAAAGGTCAGAATTATTTTCTGTGTAAGTAAGAACTGACATAATAAAGCTTGCTTTACCTTTATAATATCCACTTCATTTATATAACGTAACTTTCATTACACATATGTATGCTACTAGGAAACGCCAAATGCGGAGAAATCGCCATAAAGTCCGGAAGGCAGTAAGTTACATACTGCCACATCTAACCGGAGAAATAACTATGACGGACGAATAGCTTGGACCAGTGGTTACGTTATCAACTCTACATGGATAGATCCTTATCTGATAATTATAAGCTAAAATTTATATCTACGAGTACCTAAGGCTTGAAACCATATCTGACACGAGTGAGCCCTTATAACATCGGAACTAGCTTGGTGGCTTGGCTTGGCGTTCTACAAAGATTGAACACTTTTGGAAATTCCTTGTATTTCTTGTTTGAATTTATAGCAATTTTTATAGCTGTGTTATGGCTATCAAGCATCAAGTTTCAAGACAAGTGGAGACGCCTTATGACGGAAATGCCTCACCTACGACTAATTCGGGGATTGACAAACTGTCTTCAACAAGTTTCTTTTGAATAATTTAAGTATTTATGACTCATCCATCTGTTATTTTAATCCCAAAGTTGCATATTCATTGATATTAATTTGCTTGTGGTAAATGGAGAAAATCCCATCAAAATAATTCATGGCAATTGGTCAAGGCACTGATGCTAAGGTGGTAGACCACAGTGTTACGTTACGACTGGCATTCGGATGATCTATGACCTCACTATGCCACCAGAATAAAATTATGAAAAAAAACCAGGAACTTTGTTTTACGATGTGGTGAATTTAGTTCTAGAAGAGTAGTAGTGCTCTTTGTAACAGGACTCGCACGCGGAAGTACTACCACCATACCTATTTTTTACCACCAAGACCATGGCACATGGCCCACTTCAAGAGAAATATTAAAAGGTTTGTACAGGGTAGGGAACGCATCGACAATATATACGACCCCGGGTATTGCCGGTGTCAATAGGCGACGGTGACCGCTTACCATCAGGTGGGCCGTAAGCCTGTTTCCCCGCAAATAACATAAAAACTCAGCATTGCTGTGTTTCGGTTTGAAGGGTATACTTGCCGGTGAAATTACAGGCCAATTAAGCTTTACACCTGTATGCCTCAAGTTGATGGGCACAGGGCAGTGCATCGATGCATAGGCGATGGTTATCACTTAACATCAGGTGGGCCATAAGCTTATTCCATCTCCATGTAATATAAAAAAAAGTTTTTCAATGTTCATTATAGTTTAGTTTCGCCTCTCCCAGGCATTAAAGCGGTTTCATGCATTAATCCAGCTAGAGCAGCCAGAAGAACTACCACCATACCTATTTCTGCGGCCAAGCAGTATTGCTGTTTCGGTTTGAAGGGTATAATTGCCGGTGAAATTACAGGCACATAAGGCTTTACGACTCAAGTGGATGGACGCAGGGAATTACACGTTTCTATGGTGCGTGACCAACGAGGCAATATCTTTGTTATAGGCGATGGTTCTCATAATCATCAGGTGGGCCATATGCATACTGCCTCCTACCTTACGTCTTTGTATAAATAGTGTTCAATTGATATAAGGCCTGAGATATAACAGAATAAAAAGGCAGAAACAATATCTGCCTACAATATTACACTCATACCCATATTGTTTGAAAACGACAACTTTTGAACTTTGATAGCAACTATGACTAAAAAACTTTATGCTTTAATAACCCATTCAAATTGAAATAAGAAATATTTACGCAACATGCATTCCCACAGATTAACAATGGTACAGTCAACGTCAAATATATCACAATCAACTCAAACAAAGTTATTGCTCTACTATTCATCATTACAGACAGATTCTTATCCAAATTGACCAAATTGACGACCTCCGTGGCGCAGTGGGCGAACAGCCGGCTGAGATGCAGGAGGTAGCGGGTTCGATTCCCGCTGCGGAAAAAATGTTTGCATGATCTACATATATTTGTTTCGGGTCTGGATGATTTTCTATATATTATAAGTATGTATTTACAAAAAAAAGTATATAAGTATTATATCAGTTATCTGGTTCCCATAGTACAAGTTCTGCTTAGTTTGGGGCTAGATAGCGCTGTGTGAAATGTCCAGTAATATTTATTTATTTAAATGTATTCTTGTTTTAATATTTTATTACAGAAAAATATACTGCTTACCTACATATCTCTTTAAACAATATAAAAGAACCAGTTGAATCATCTAAATACCGTTGCCAAGATCTGCTCTGATAAGATAGCTCATCTGCTCTGAACATTTATAAATAATTAATAAATAAAGCTGGGCATTTCACACAGCGCTATATATCCCCAAACTAACCAAAGCTTGTACTATGGGAACCAGATGGCTTAGCCAAGTTACAGTTGATTAGCGATGACGCTAGTCGATAAGTCCGAAAATGTATGGGATTTGACACATGCTATAGAAATACCACGTGATACAGCGACAACAAAATGTATGTGGAAATTGAATAGATTTTTTATTATATAGATTATATATTTTTTTTGTAAATAAATACTTATAATATATAGAGAAACATCCAGACCCAGAACAAACATCTGTAGATCGTGTAAACATTGGTTCCGCGGCCGAAATCGAACCCGCAGAATGCGTCTCAGTCGGCTATTCGCCCACTGCGCCACGTTGGTCATCTGGGCTTCAGGTGGAATTGCCACGTTGTTTATCATTTCTAACATTATGATGACTTGTTAAAGTGGGATTATGCTGATAACGAGTCTCATGCCAAGCTGTGGGGAAAGGTACCCGATGGCATCCTGACCTGGCAAGAAAGAGACGCGGCAGACTGAGACGGAACTAGTGGGATGAATTGGACATATTCCGAGCCAGATGTTTGGAAAGGACATACATATTATTATTATTATAAGCCTGTTGTGTCCCACTGCAATGCAAAGACCTTCCTTCCCTCTTTCCACTCGTCTCTGTTGTTCGCGAGTAAAGGCCAATCCTTGAGGTAAGAGTTTAAGCTCATCCCGCCTCCTTCGACTGGGCTTTCCACGCGGGAGGAGGAGGAAAGGATATGAATGGCTGAAAATAAAAATAGAATAGATGACTGGTTGTCGACTGTCCGTGCAGTATGAACAGTATAATTATCTGGTACTTTCTCATAAATTCTCGTTTTTGGTCAAAACCTCAATGGCACTTTGGCAAAATTGCTACAAATTATGTAGCGTCTATTGTAATGTGTTATAGCACCGGTAATCTATGTAAATAATAGAGCTTATACATGCTTACAAAATGACGTAGTCTTTTATTCTTATTTCATGAATAGAGAGTATTCAATTTCACGTGCATAACTCCAATTCTTGTAATCTAATTCTAGTCTTAGCATTGTGAACGATATCACTACGAAAACAGAATCATAAAAAAACTGTTTTTAAATTAGTATGAAAATATACAACAATCTACCAAATTAATATCAGAGAGCAACCGGTTAATAGATTTTTCACACTGCTACATGCTCGACAATGTCAAATTATATGTAATGTAAACCTCACCGAAAGCAGGTGATTAAATCCCTACAGCTGAGCCGGGAGTAAAGTTGTACTGAATTTAATTAAGTCCTCGCGGGCATAATGTGATTGGAATTTGGAACCTCATCTGTATTAAAATTGGAACCAAAAAGAGACACAATAAGAACTCATTCGTAAATCGAACTAACTTCTGCACAGAATGCACCAACCTAGATTAGGTTTTTATTGTCTCGCAGAAAGTGCGAAAAGTAGAGTATTCTCCTAGTGGATAAAGCTGCCTGCATCTTGGGCGTGCTTATATTTAATTTATTTATTTATATTATCTGTGCACTCGCACAGACAGCGTGACGCAAGACACTGCTTTATCCCCTTGTTTAATAATCTACTATAAAAGTATGTTATGGGACTGGTTGTTTCATCATGGTTCTTACTCCATAAATGAATATATATACAAATAACGTACCTGTTTTCTTAGAAAACTTTCGTAATCTGTTTCAATCATCATTATAAATACGGGATTTATCACGTACCGTTTTAAACACCGATAAAACGTAATAAATGCCGTATTTAAAATAACGTACCTATCTGTGTACCCTAGTCTCTAATTTAAATAATATAAGTCTTTTGCATGTGATCGTTAAATAACTGAATAAGGATCAGTTCATAGCAAATAAAGGTATTCTATTCTGTTCTATTTCGTTTCGTTCCGTTCCGTTTCATTATATTCTATTCTACACTGGGATTGTCCTTTACCTAGCGAATGCTGCAACTTAGTACCAGGCCCTATATCATTAATTTTCGATTATTAACACGCAAAGGTCGCAGTTTATCATCTTACATTAAAGCAGTCAAACTTGAATACCTAGATATTTTTACCACCTCTGTGGTGCAGTTGGTTGAGTTGCAGGAGGTTGCAGGTTTAATTCCCACTGCGGGACAAATGGTCCACAGAAATCCACAGATGGTCCACGGATAAACATGTATTTACAAAAATAATGTATATAATCAGTTATTTGGTTCCCTTAGTACAAGCGTTGCTTAGTTTGGTGCTAGATAATGCTATGTGAAATGTCCAGCATTATTTATTTATTTATTTTCCAAGTTGAAAATTAAGATACATCTGATCAGAGACAAAGATGTTGTTTTAAATCGAGCCTAAAATTTTTAGGCTGAATTTTACATTTAATAACCTAAGTTTCCCCTTAATAAATTGTATGAGAGGAATAAACATATAATTGACAAATTCTGCAGTCCAGCCTTTTTTTTCTTATTTGATAATCTACTCGGTGAGGTATGCGATTTCCACACGGAAAACTAAAAGCCCTCTAAATCCGTATTTTGTAGAATCTATTAAAATAGCATCCCACGCAGTCTCTAAGTGCTAATCTAAATACTCAGGTATTCATTAGTAATTACGCAAAGCAGTACATGTAACAAGCGTCTCTTGGAATCTTTAGAAAAAGCTATTCCGGCTACTTAAAGATTCCTGTCCAATATGGTAGAACAGGTTGGGCCTTAAGGTATGTTACGTAAGTTAGATTGATTACGTTATTTTGTGATGTATTAAGTCACAATATTGACACAAAATTGATAACACTATACTTAATAGGATCATAAAATTATTGTTAGCTTATCACTGGTATTTCCTAGTCTAAAGATAAGAGACACCATTTTGTGACGTCATCACGTGGATGGCACTGAGAGACTATAGAATGACTTATCTACAGTTTTTGTATTTTTTATTTTATGTGTATTTACTTTCTATTTTGTATTTTCTAAGTTTTCCTGTGTTTGTGTCTCGGTCTGTAGTCCTAATGTGCCGGTACAAATAAAACCTTTTTCTTTCTTTTCTTTATCATCACGTAATCACTGTTATGTGCAATCACACTATCAGACTGCGCTTAATTAGTGCTTGATTGAGTTATCTTTAGGGCTACTAATTTACAAAATCAGTACCTATCATCCTTATTCTAGAACTTCTTCTTCTTCCTGCCCTTTTTCCACATTACGCGGGGTCGGCACAACATAATATATATTCCTCCTCCACATCTCTCTATCAGCCATCGTCTCCGTTGTCCCTCTTACCCATATCATTCTTCACACAGTCCATTCATCTCTTCTTCGGCCTTCCTCTACTTCTAAATATACTCATATCTAAAACTCTTTTAGGCACATGATTTTCTTCCCTACGCATGACATGCCCATACCACGCTAGCCTTTTACTCTTCAATTTTTCTATCATGGCGCTACTTTTAAACTTCCTCTAATATACTCATTTCTATATATACTATATATTCTATAGTATATATAGAATTATACAATTATATATACTACTTATTCTTTATCCCTATTCTAGAACGAAAAACTTTAATCAAGTATTTACTAGACGTTCTTAAAATCATGTCAACTAATAAATAATTAGGTATGTCACTTTAGCTTAGTCATAATTATCAAAACTTTCGGTTCCACATCACAAACAGGCTTATGAAGCCTTACACCTGCCTCAAGTTGATTGACGCAGGGCAGTGTATCGTAAGAATTCGTAGGGCACATTTCTAAGGTGCGTGATCTACGAGGCAATTCTCTGTTATAGGCGACGGTTATTACATAACATCTGGTGGGCCTTAAGCTTGTTTCATCTCCATGTAGCAAAAATAAGCATGTGTGCAATTGTCACGTGGTAGAAGACCTTTAAAGATTTTGGTTTCAAGATAATGAGACAAATGTAAAATTGTCGCTTTTTCGTTTCATCGACTTTCAAATCACAACGATGCTAAAGAAGTTTTCACTTCAAAAAAACCCCTGAATTGTGATCTTATTGTAGATTTCTACCTTATGTTCTGTATATTGATTGATAATTTATCATTCTTATCATACTAATATTATAATGCGAAAGTGAGTTTGTTTATTTGTTTGTTACGCTTTCACGTCGTAGTGGGTGAACCGATTTAGATTTAATTTTGTATATATATGACCTGAAAGATTATAGGCATATTTTTTATTGAAAAACCTCGCACGCGAAAGCGCAGGCGCAAGATAGTAAAGAATAAATAAAAGGCCAACGCGCAATATTAACACAAAAAGTGTGTGCATAGGTGTTAGACTACGAGTATAAAAACTTCTATTCCGGCTTCAAGACGTCTTCCGAATAAGGCGTAGCAGGTGAGATATTAGTTGTTACGTAAGTACGCAGGATCGACTCCTAGCCCGTACATTCTTGAGACGAAAGCCGTTTCACTTTGCGTACGCACGAGTGGCGATTCATTTTGTTTTAACTTACGGATGATTGGTCAATTTCGATTATTTATTTTTTTATCTGTGGGCTTTTGTTTTGATTGATTGTTCTATGAAGGTTATACGAATGAAAACACTTTATTGTACACCGTAAAAATAAAAGTTACAGACAAAATAGAAGACACAAGCAACTAGTACAATGGGCGGTCTTACCACCTTGAAGCGATTTCTTCCAGATAACCTTTGGATGGAGAGGATTTAGTTATATTTTTGTCAACCAAAGTTCAGATGTAAAAAAATCTACTCTTTTTTGTATGATAGGCACTGTTCAAGAATCATTAAATGTAACGTTGTAAAACAAAACAACATAACAAAAAAAAAATGTAACTTAACTAGATTTATTTGTATTATGTAACTACCTGTGCTTACTACTTATACTCGTAGGTTAGGTTTTGTTAAGTTCTGTTCTGATTTTATTACTCTAATACTGTTTACTCCAATTCGGTGTCCTTTTTCAACCCCTAAAATTTTCGTGGTAACTGTTTTGTAAACCTTTTCATCCCCAGTTTTAGCCCTTTTTTACGTTCTAAATAAAAATTAACAAAAAATTGTGAAAGTATTAGACAAAACATGTGGCAGAGTTGCTAGGGATCGCGAGAAATGGAAAGAGCTGGAGGATGTTTTGACGCTAAAAGCTGTCTTTACATATATATTATTAATTGTAGTCTCTAATAACGTAAATTCAAATACTGTGTAAAGGAAATAAAAGTTTTTTAATATTAATTTTATTTATGTAGTCTTGTCTGTATAACCAATTTAATTGGCTCAACGTAAAAGATTTCTTTGAGCAAGCTTCGAAATTTGAATAGATTCTTTCCACAGAGGCTTGCGCAAAGAAATCGTTACGTTTGTGGCCTTTATAAGTATATTACTTCGAGGATTGATGTAGCGTCAGGCTTCTTTAAAACTTCGGAGACTCGCTTGTCATCAAAACAGGTTGCCGTGGAGCAACTTCCCGGTGTGTAAGACAAATGCCGCAATTCTGTGTACACGCAATAGAAAATTGTGGCGATTTGAAATAATCACATTATATGATAACTACAGTGATCTACATAAAATACATAACATAAAGCCTTCTTCACACGAGTTTTGTGAAGAAGAAAATTTCAAAAAATAACTAATATCACGAAACCTTTTTTACTTTTATGACTTTAAGCAAATCATCATCGGCATCATCATACCAACCATAGGATGTCCACTGCCGAGCGTGGGCTTCTTTCTCCCATAGATTTTCCAGAGCGATCGATCTTGTGCGGTCGGCATACAGCAACGGATAAAATGTTTAATTTATTTCACAGCTAACTATGTTACTCTCAAGCCCTTAATAATTATTTTGACATTCCACTTATCGAAATTCACCCAGTCGTTTGGGCTCTACGAGGTTACCTCATACCTCGTTAATATATGTTATTGTTAACCTACCAATAAATATCTTCTCACACCACCTGCTCGAGAATGTCAAATTATATGTCATGTAAGCCTCACCGAAAGTAGGTGATCAAATCCCTACGGCTGCGCCGGGAGTAAAGTTGTACTGAATTTCATAATGTGATTTCAATTTGGAACCTCATTGGTGTTAAAACTTGAACCAAAGAGACCCACATAATAAGAACTTATTCGTAAATCGAACTAACCACTGCACAGAATGCCCCAACTTAGATTCGGTTATTACTGTCTCGGAGAAAGTGTGAAAAGTAGAATATTCTCCGCGTGGATAAAGCTGGCTGCAACTTAGGCGTGCTTTTATCCCTCTCTGCACTCAGGATTCTAATAACTAAAGTTAATAGTTAACTCTAGAATCCTTCGTTATGTTTGGCTTTATCCCCTCGTTTAATAATCTAATATTATCTCGCGAGGCAATAAAGAACATTGTACTAAGAAAACTTTCGTGATTTATTACAAACATTGTTATTAATACGGTATACATAGTCGGTCGTACCACTGATAAAATGGTACGTGGATAAATCATAAAATGGATAAATCTCGTATTTGTATAATAATTAATAAAGACTGTTACTTGGGGAAAAAAATCAGCCTTAGACAAAAAGAAAGCCTGGCCTTATAATCGATGCATGATTCAAAACAGTAAACCTCACTGCAATCATTTATCACGCTACAATATACCTACCATGGCTATAGTTTCCCCATACCTACTAAACGGTACATAACTCACTTTGAACAATGGTGCGTTATATTTGCGTCATTTTCCAGTACTTACCCGATGTGCCCATAAGTTACATGCATTGTATTAAACTTAATGCAATTTATACATATGCAACGACTCCCTTGCAAGACGATGCGAGGAGAATATTTTATTTATTGCCATTGTACTTCAATGCGTGATTTTATATGGTACTGACCCATGCCGACATCGCTAGGATTTTTATCAAAATATAATATAGCCTAGCAGTTGGGATAGTGTAGCTTTCTATAAGTAAAAGAATTTTCAAAATTGGTTGCGTACTTTCGAGATTTTTTTTAGTTTTTGCTACGATACAAACAACAAACTTTATAATACTCTAGTATTTTAAAGCATATGGCAAGATCATCTAGTAAAGGTTGATGGGAGCCGTTGGGTGCAAGCCGCACAAGATCGTTCGTTCTTGGAATGTATGGGGAAGGTCTATGTTCAGCAGTAGACAGCAGATACCATATCTATTTCGGCTGCCAAGCAGCACTGCTGTATTTCGGTTTGAAGGGTATGGTTGCCGGTGAAATTACAAGCACATGAGGCTTTACACCTGTATGCCTCAAGTTGATGGAGCATGCGTGACCTACGTGAGTGATGCGTTGTTATAGGCGGATGGTTACCACTGTTTTGGCCAAGGGCTATCCACCAGACTTCAGGATCACCACGAAATTACAATGGATCAGAACCCCACTACTCACCGCAGTCGCTTCGCCGCTCCAAATGAAAGGAAGTGGCCGCAGGCGCCAACTGAGATTGTTGTAGTCTCTCTAGATTTTTGTAGTCAGTATAGGTCTGTTCTCCAAACAACGTCGTTAAATATTTTTAAATATCCAAAAACCAACCATTCGCAAAAACTATCCGCACCAGACGTCAATCTTTTTAAATCTTATTACACTCATTTTTTACTGCGCGTACCGAGGAGGTTTCATGGCGCCTGCATGAAGGCCCGTTGGAAACGGCTTTACTCCCAAGGTTCTCGACAGTGTTCTATCCATTACAAAAGCAGTAACCCCAAAATCTGGCTAAAACAACCACCTTAATGTCATAAGCTTGTTTATTTATTTATTTTTATTCATTTGAGACAACAAACAATTATGCTTAAATATTACTAGACTTAATTATTATTAAAAGATGTCTTACTGCAGGCATAACCAGCACCGTTGTCCACAGATTAGTTTAGACAAATTGTTGCCATGAGTGTATACAATATTAAACACACAAATACATATAAAAACTAGAGGTTGCGTTGTGCGCGAGCTGCTCGCAGCTCGCGTGTTTTTCTTTTAGTCGAAGAAGCAATCAAAGAGGATATCGAGCTGTTAAAAGCTATCAAAGAGGATATCCATGTGTAAGAAGCAGTCAAAGACGATATCGAAATGGAAGAAGCAATCAAATCAAAGAGGATTTCCAAGTGGAAGCAGCAATCAAAGATGATATCGAAGTGGAAGAAGCAATCAAAAAGGATATTGAAGTGAAAGAAGCAATCAAATAGGATATCGAAGTAGCAGAAACAATCAAAGAGGAAATTAAAGTTGAGGAAGAAATCAAAGAGGATACCAAGGTGGTAGAAGCATTCTAAGAGGATGACGAAGTAAAAAAAGCAATCAAAGACGATATCGAAGTGGAAGAAGCAATCCAATGGATATTGAAGATGAAGAAGGAATAAAAGAGGATATCGAAGCGGAACAAGCAATCGTAGAGGATATCAAAGTTAAAGAAGCAATCAAAGAGGATACCAATGTGGAAGAAGCAATCAAAGAGGATATCGAAGTGGAACAAGCAATCAAAGAGAAAAAAATTGGATGTTCCAAAATGATCATGATAATAGTTGTATAAAAAAAATTTAACGTTGCAAAAAAGATCATGATGAACGTTGCATAAAAAAAATCTGGACGTTCCAAAATGATCAGGATTGACGTTGCATAATATAAATGTATGTTGTAAAATGATAATGATCAAAAATTTGTACTAATATTTTGTCAAAGTTTGCTAGTGCTATCTCTTCCCGTTTAGAAGATACGAGCGATTAAAGTTTTGTAAGAAAAATCATAAATTTGTTGATTGGATATCGAAGTGGAAGAAACTATCAAAGAGAATGTTGAAGTGGAAGAAGCAATCAAATAGGATATCGAAGTGGCAGAAACAATCAAAGCGGAAATTGAAGTTGAGTAAGCAATCAAAGAGGATACCAAGGTGGTAGAAGCATTCAAAGAAGATGACGAAGTGAAAAAGCAATCAAAGACGATATCGAAATGGAAGAAGCAGTCAAAGAGGATATCGAAGTGGGAGAAGCAATCAAAGAGGATATCGAAGTTAAAGAAGCAGTCAAAGATGATGTCGAAGTGGAAAAAACATTCAAAGAAGATGACGAAGTGAGAGAAGCATTCAAAAAGGATGTCAAGGATGACAATAAAAAAACAGTTGCACCAAAAATTTATACCAATATTTTGTACAAGTTTGCTAGGGCTATCTCTTCCCGTTTAGAAGATACGAGCGATTGAAGTTTTGTATGAAAGACCACAATTTTGTAGAGAGCATAATGAAGTAACTGAAGCAATTAAAGAGGATATGAAAGCAGAAGAAGCATTTTAAAGGGATAACGAAGTGGAACATGCAAAAATAGAAGATGTCGAGGCGGAAGAAACAATCAAAGAGGATATCGAAGTGGAAGAAGCAATCAAAGAGGGTATCGAAGTGGAAAAAGCAATCAAAGAGGGTATCGAAGTGGAAGAAGCCATCACAGAGGATATCGAAGTGAAAATGCTATCAAAGACGATATCGAAGATGAAGACGCAATCAAAGAGAATAATGCAGTGCAAGAAGCAATCAAAAGGAAATCGAAGATGATATCGAAGTGGAAGGAGTAAACAAAGAGGATATTGAAGTGGGAGAAGCAATCAAATAGGATATCGAAGTAGCAAAAACAATCAAAGAGGAAATTGAAGTTGACTAAGGAATCAAAGAGGATACCGAGTTGGTAGAAGTATTCAAAGAGGATGACGAAGTGAAAAAAGCAATCAAAGACGATATCGAAGTGAAAGAAATAGTCAAAGACGATATCAAAATGGAACAAGCAATCAAAGCGGATATCGAAGTGGAAGAAGCAATCAAAGAGGATGTCAAAGTGGAAGAAGCCATCACAGGATATCGAAGTAAAAATGCAATCAAAAACGATATCGAATATGAAGACGCAATCAAAGAAAATATTGCAGTGCAAGAAGCAATCAAACGGAAATCAAAGAGGAAGGAGCCCTTACAGAGGATACCGAAGTGAAAATGCCATCAAAGAGGATATCAAAGATGAAGAAGCAATCCAATGGATATTGAAGATGAAGAAGGAATAAAAGAGGATATCGAAGTGGAACAAGCAATCGTAGAGGATATCAAAGTTAAAGAAGCAATCAAATAGGATATCAATGTGGAAGAAGCAATCAAAGAGGATATCGAAGTGGAACAAGCACTCAAAGAGAAAAAAATTGGATGTTCGAAAATGATCATGATAATAGTTGTATAAAAAAAATTGAACGTTGCAAAAAAGATCATGATGAACGTTGCATAAAAAAATCTGGACGTTCCAAAATGATCAGGATTGACGTTGCATAATATAAATGTATGTTGTAAAATGATAATGATCAAAAATTTGTACTAATATTTTGTCAAAGTTTGCTAGTGCTATCTCTTCCCGTTTAGAAGATACGAGCGATTAAAGTTTTGTAAGAAAAATCATAAATTTGTTGATTGGATATCGAAGTGGAAGAAACTATCAAAGAGAATGTTGAAGTGGAAGAAGCAATCAAATAGGATATCGAAGTGGCAGAAACAATCAAAGAGGAAATTGAAGTTGAGTAAGCAATCAAAGAGGATACCAAGGTGGTAGAAGCATTCAAAGAAGATGACGAAGTGAAAAAGCAATCAAAGACGATATCGAAATGGAAGAAGCAGTCAAAGAGGATATCGAAGTGGGAGAAGCAATCAAAGAGGATATCGAAGATAAAGAAGCAGTCAAAGATGATGTCGAAGTGGAAAAAACATTCAAAGAAGATGACGAAGTGAGAGAAGCATTCAAAAAGGATGTCAAGGATGACAATAAAAAAACAGTTGCACCAAAAATTTATACCAATATTTTGTACAAGTTTGCTAGGGCTATCTCTTCCCGTTTAGAAGATACGAGCGGTTGAAGTTTTGTATGAAAGACCACAATTTTGTAGAGAGCATAATGAAGTAACTGAAGCAATTAAAGAGGATATGAAAGTAGAAGAAGCATTTTAAAGGGATAACGAAGTGGAACATGCAAAAATAGAAGATGTCGAGGCGGAAGAAACAATCAAAGAGGATATCGAAGTGGAAGAAGCAATCAAAGAGGGTATCGAAGTGGAAGAAGCCATCACAGAGGATATCGAAGTGAAAATGCTATCAAAGACGATATCGAAGATGAAGACGCAATCAAAGAGAATAATGCAGTGCAAGAAGCAATCAAAAGGAAATCGAAGATGATATCGAAGTGGAAGGAGTAAACAAAGAGGATATTGAAGTGGGAGAAGCAATCAAATAGGATATCGAAGTAGCAAAAACAATCAAAGAGAAAATTGAAGTTGACTAAGGAATCAAAGAGGATACCGAGTTGGTAGAAGTATTCAAAGAGGATGACGAAGTGAAAAAAGCAATCAAAGACGATATCGAAGTGAAAGAAATAGTCAACGACGATATCAAAATGGAACAAGCAATCAAAGCGGATATCGAAGTGGAAGAAGCAATCAAAGAGGATATCAAAGTGGAAGAAGCCATCACAGGATATCGAAGTAAAAATGCAATCAAAAACGATATCGAATATGAAGACGCAATCAAAGAAAATATTGCAGTGCAAGAAGCAATCAAACGGAAATCAAAGAGGAAGGAGCCCTTACAGAGGATACCGAAGTGAAAATGCCATCAAAGAGGATATCAAAGATGAAGAAGCAATCCAATGGATATTGAAGATGAAGAAGGAATAAAAGAGGATATCGAAGTGGAACAAGCAATCGTAGAGGATATCAAAGTTAAAGAAGCAATCAAATAGGATATCAATGTGGAAGAAGCAATCAAAGAGGATATCGAAGTGGAACAAGCAATCAAAGAGAAAAAAATTCGATGTTCGAAAATGATCATGATAATAGTTGTATAAAAAAAATTGAACGTTGCAAAAAAGATCATGATGAACGTTGCATAAAAAAATCTGGACGTTCCAAAATGATCAGGATTGACGTTGCATAATATAAATGTATGTT
Source organism: Philereme transversata (assembly GCA_963924445.1). Classification (NCBI taxonomy): domain Eukaryota; kingdom Metazoa; phylum Arthropoda; class Insecta; order Lepidoptera; family Geometridae; genus Philereme; species Philereme transversata. The sequence goes on from OZ004345.1 coordinate 27,387,192, forward strand.
GTAAAATGATAATGATCAAAAATTTGTACTAATATTTTGTCAAAGTTTGCTAGTGCTATCTCTTCCCGTTTAGAAGATACGAGCGATTAAAGTTTTGTAAGAAAAATCATAAATTTGTTGATTGGATATCGAAGTGGAAGAAACTATCAAAGAGAATGTTGAAGTGGAAGAAGCAATCAAATAGGATATCGAAGTGGCAGAAACAATCAAAGCGGAAATTGAAGTTGAGTAAGCAATCAAAGAGGATACCAAGGTGGTAGAAGCATTCAAAGAAGATGACGAAGTGAAAAAGCAATCAAAGACGATATCGAAATGGAAGAAGCAGTCAAAGAGGATATCGAAGTGGGAGAAGCAATCAAAGAGGATATCGAAGTTAAAGAAGCAGTCAAAGATGATGTCGAAGTGGAAAAAACATTCAAAGAAGATGACGAAGTGAGAGAAGCATTCAAAAAGGATGTCAAGGATGACAATAAAAAAACAGTTGCACCAAAAATTTATACCAATATTTTGTACAAGTTTGCTAGGGCTATCTCTTCCCGTTTAGAAGATACGAGCGATTGAAGTTTTGTATGAAAGACCACAATTTTGTAGAGAGCATAATGAAGTAACTGAAGCAATTAAAGAGGATATGAAAGCAGAAGAAGCATTTTAAAGGGATAACGAAGTGGAACATGCAAAAATAGAAGATGTCGAGGCGGAAGAAACAATCAAAGAGGATATCGAAGTGGAAGAAGCAATCAAAGAGGGTATCGAAGTGGAAAAAGCAATCAAAGAGGGTATCGAAGTGGAAGAAGCCATCACAGAGGATATCGAAGTGAAAATGCTATCAAAGACGATATCGAAGATGAAGACGCAATCAAAGAGAATAATGCAGTGCAAGAAGCAATCAAAAGGAAATCGAAGATGATATCGAAGTGGAAGGAGTAAACAAAGAGGATATTGAAGTGGGAGAAGCAATCAAATAGGATATCGAAGTAGCAAAAACAATCAAAGAGGAAATTGAAGTTGACTAAGGAATCAAAGAGGATACCGAGTTGGTAGAAGTATTCAAAGAGGATGACGAAGTGAAAAAAGCAATCAAAGACGATATCGAAGTGAAAGAAATAGTCAAAGACGATATCAAAATGGAACAAGCAATCAAAGCGGATATCGAAGTGGAAGAAGCAATCAAAGAGGATGTCAAAGTGGAAGAAGCCATCACAGGATATCGAAGTAAAAATGCAATCAAAAACGATATCGAATATGAAGACGCAATCAAAGAAAATATTGCAGTGCAAGAAGCAATCAAACGGAAATCAAAGAGGAAGGAGCCCTTACAGAGGATACCGAAGTGAAAATGCCATCAAAGAGGATATCAAAGATGAAGAAGCAATCCAATGGATATTGAAGATGAAGAAGGAATAAAAGAGGATATCGAAGTGGAACAAGCAATCGTAGAGGATATCAAAGTTAAAGAAGCAATCAAATAGGATATCAATGTGGAAGAAGCAATCAAAGAGGATATCGAAGTGGAACAAGCACTCAAAGAGAAAAAAATTGGATGTTCGAAAATGATCATGATAATAGTTGTATAAAAAAAATTGAACGTTGCAAAAAAGATCATGATGAACGTTGCATAAAAAAATCTGGACGTTCCAAAATGATCAGGATTGACGTTGCATAATATAAATGTATGTTGTAAAATGATAATGATCAAAAATTTGTACTAATATTTTGTCAAAGTTTGCTAGTGCTATCTCTTCCCGTTTAGAAGATACGAGCGATTAAAGTTTTGTAAGAAAAATCATAAATTTGTTGATTGGATATCGAAGTGGAAGAAACTATCAAAGAGAATGTTGAAGTGGAAGAAGCAATCAAATAGGATATCGAAGTGGCAGAAACAATCAAAGAGGAAATTGAAGTTGAGTAAGCAATCAAAGAGGATACCAAGGTGGTAGAAGCATTCAAAGAAGATGACGAAGTGAAAAAGCAATCAAAGACGATATCGAAATGGAAGAAGCAGTCAAAGAGGATATCGAAGTGGGAGAAGCAATCAAAGAGGATATCGAAGATAAAGAAGCAGTCAAAGATGATGTCGAAGTGGAAAAAACATTCAAAGAAGATGACGAAGTGAGAGAAGCATTCAAAAAGGATGTCAAGGATGACAATAAAAAAACAGTTGCACCAAAAATTTATACCAATATTTTGTACAAGTTTGCTAGGGCTATCTCTTCCCGTTTAGAAGATACGAGCGGTTGAAGTTTTGTATGAAAGACCACAATTTTGTAGAGAGCATAATGAAGTAACTGAAGCAATTAAAGAGGATATGAAAGTAGAAGAAGCATTTTAAAGGGATAACGAAGTGGAACATGCAAAAATAGAAGATGTCGAGGCGGAAGAAACAATCAAAGAGGATATCGAAGTGGAAGAAGCAATCAAAGAGGGTATCGAAGTGGAAGAAGCCATCACAGAGGATATCGAAGTGAAAATGCTATCAAAGACGATATCGAAGATGAAGACGCAATCAAAGAGAATAATGCAGTGCAAGAAGCAATCAAAAGGAAATCGAAGATGATATCGAAGTGGAAGGAGTAAACAAAGAGGATATTGAAGTGGGAGAAGCAATCAAATAGGATATCGAAGTAGCAAAAACAATCAAAGAGAAAATTGAAGTTGACTAAGGAATCAAAGAGGATACCGAGTTGGTAGAAGTATTCAAAGAGGATGACGAAGTGAAAAAAGCAATCAAAGACGATATCGAAGTGAAAGAAATAGTCAACGACGATATCAAAATGGAACAAGCAATCAAAGCGGATATCGAAGTGGAAGAAGCAATCAAAGAGGATATCAAAGTGGAAGAAGCCATCACAGGATATCGAAGTAAAAATGCAATCAAAAACGATATCGAATATGAAGACGCAATCAAAGAAAATATTGCAGTGCAAGAAGCAATCAAACGGAAATCAAAGAGGAAGGAGCCCTTACAGAGGATACCGAAGTGAAAATGCCATCAAAGAGGATATCAAAGATGAAGAAGCAATCCAATGGATATTGAAGATGAAGAAGGAATAAAAGAGGATATCGAAGTGGAACAAGCAATCGTAGAGGATATCAAAGTTAAAGAAGCAATCAAATAGGATATCAATGTGGAAGAAGCAATCAAAGAGGATATCGAAGTGGAACAAGCAATCAAAGAGAAAAAAATTCGATGTTCGAAAATGATCATGATAATAGTTGTATAAAAAAAATTGAACGTTGCAAAAAAGATCATGATGAACGTTGCATAAAAAAATCTGGACGTTCCAAAATGATCAGGATTGACGTTGCATAATATAAATGTATGTTGTAAAATGATAATGATCAAAAATTTGTACTAATATTTTGTCAAAGTTTGCTAGTGATATCTCTTCCCGTTTAGAAGATACGAGCGATTAAAGTTTTGTAAGAAAAATCATAAATTTGTTGATTGGATATCGAAGTGGAAGAAACTATCAAAGAGAATGTTGAAGTGGAAGAAGCAATCAAATAGGATATCGAAGTGGCAGAAACAATCAAAGCGGAAATTGAAGTTGAGTAAGCAATCAAAGAGGATACCAAGGTGGTAGAAGCATTCAAAGAAGATGACGAAGTGAAAAAGCAATCAAAGACGATATCGAAATGGAAGAAGCAGTCAAAGAGGATATCGAAGTGGGAGAAGCAATCAAAGAGGATATCGAAGTTAAAGAAGCAGTCAAAGATGATGTCGAAGTGGAAAAAACATTCAAAGAAGATGACGAAGTGAGAGAAGCATTCAAAAAGGATGTCAAGGATGACAATAAAAAAACAGTTGCACCAAAAATTTATACCAATATTTTGTACAAGTTTGCTAGGGCTATCTCTTCCCGTTTAGAAGATACGAGCGATTGAAGTTTTGTATGAAAGACCACAATTTTGTAGAGAGCATAATGAAGTAACTGAAGCAATTAAAGAGGATATGAAAGCAGAAGAAGCATTTTAAAGGGATAACGAAGTGGAACATGCAAAAATAGAAGATGTCGAGGCGGAAGAAACAATCAAAGAGGATATCGAAGTGGAAGAAGCAATCAAAGAGGGTATCGAAGTGGAAAAAGCAATCAAAGAGGGTATCGAAGTGGAAGAAGCCATCACAGAGGATATCGAAGTGAAAATGCTATCAAAGACGATATCGAAGATGAAGACGCAATCAAAGAGAATAATGCAGTGCAAGAAGCAATCAAAAGGAAATCGAAGATGATATCGAAGTGGAAGGAGTAAACAAAGAGGATATTGAAGTGGGAGAAGCAATCAAATAGGATATCGAAGTAGCAAAAACAATCAAAGAGGAAATTGAAGTTGACTAAGGAATCAAAGAGGATACCGAGTTGGTAGAAGTATTCAAAGAGGATGACGAAGTGAAAAAAGCAATCAAAGACGATATCGAAGTGAAAGAAATAGTCAAAGACGATATCAAAATGGAACAAGCAATCAAAGCGGATATCGAAGTGGAAGAAGCAATCAAAGAGGATGTCAAAGTGGAAGAAGCCATCACAGGATATCGAAGTAAAAATGCAATCAAAAACGATATCGAATATGAAGACGCAATCAAAGAAAATATTGCAGTGCAAGAAGCAATCAAACGGAAATCAAAGAGGAAGGAGCCCTTACAGAGGATACCGAAGTGAAAATGCCATCAAAGAGGATATCAAAGATGAAGAAGCAATCCAATGGATATTGAAGATGAAGAAGGAATAAAAGAGGATATCGAAGTGGAACAAGCAATCGTAGAGGATATCAAAGTTAAAGAAGCAATCAAATAGGATATCAATGTGGAAGAAGCAATCAAAGAGGATATCGAAGTGGAACAAGCACTCAAAGAGAAAAAAATTGGATGTTCGAAAATGATCATGATAATAGTTGTATAAAAAAAATTGAACGTTGCAAAAAAGATCATGATGAACGTTGCATAAAAAAATCTGGACGTTCCAAAATGATCAGGATTGACGTTGCATAATATAAATGTATGTTGTAAAATGATAATGATCAAAAATTTGTACTAATATTTTGTCAAAGTTTGCTAGTGCTATCTCTTCCCGTTTAGAAGATACGAGCGATTAAAGTTTTGTAAGAAAAATCATAAATTTGTTGATTGGATATCGAAGTGGAAGAAACTATCAAAGAGAATGTTGAAGTGGAAGAAGCAATCAAATAGGATATCGAAGTGGCAGAAACAATCAAAGAGGAAATTGAAGTTGAGTAAGCAATCAAAGAGGATACCAAGGTGGTAGAAGCATTCAAAGAAGATGACGAAGTGAAAAAGCAATCAAAGACGATATCGAAATGGAAGAAGCAGTCAAAGAGGATATCGAAGTGGGAGAAGCAATCAAAGAGGATATCGAAGATAAAGAAGCAGTCAAAGATGATGTCGAAGTGGAAAAAACATTCAAAGAAGATGACGAAGTGAGAGAAGCATTCAAAAAGGATGTCAAGGATGACAATAAAAAAACAGTTGCACCAAAAATTTATACCAATATTTTGTACAAGTTTGCTAGGGCTATCTCTTCCCGTTTAGAAGATACGAGCGGTTGAAGTTTTGTATGAAAGACCACAATTTTGTAGAGAGCATAATGAAGTAACTGAAGCAATTAAAGAGGATATGAAAGTAGAAGAAGCATTTTAAAGGGATAACGAAGTGGAACATGCAAAAATAGAAGATGTCGAGGCGGAAGAAACAATCAAAGAGGATATCGAAGTGGAAGAAGCAATCAAAGAGGGTATCGAAGTGGAAGAAGCCATCACAGAGGATATCGAAGTGAAAATGCTATCAAAGACGATATCGAAGATGAAGACGCAATCAAAGAGAATAATGCAGTGCAAGAAGCAATCAAAAGGAAATCGAAGATGATATCGAAGTGGAAGGAGTAAACAAAGAGGATATTGAAGTGGGAGAAGCAATCAAATAGGATATCGAAGTAGCAAAAACAATCAAAGAGAAAATTGAAGTTGACTAAGGAATCAAAGAGGATACCGAGTTGGTAGAAGTATTCAAAGAGGATGACGAAGTGAAAAAAGCAATCAAAGACGATATCGAAGTGAAAGAAATAGTCAACGACGATATCAAAATGGAACAAGCAATCAAAGCGGATATCGAAGTGGAAGAAGCAATCAAAGAGGATATCAAAGTGGAAGAAGCCATCACAGGATATCGAAGTAAAAATGCAATCAAAAACGATATCGAATATGAAGACGCAATCAAAGAAAATATTGCAGTGCAAGAAGCAATCAAACGGAAATCAAAGAGGAAGGAGCCCTTACAGAGGATACCGAAGTGAAAATGCCATCAAAGAGGATATCAAAGATGAAGAAGCAATCCAATGGATATTGAAGATGAAGAAGGAATAAAAGAGGATATCGAAGTGGAACAAGCAATCGTAGAGGATATCAAAGTTAAAGAAGCAATCAAATAGGATATCAATGTGGAAGAAGCAATCAAAGAGGATATCGAAGTGGAACAAGCAATCAAAGAGAAAAAAATTCGATGTTCGAAAATGATCATGATAATAGTTGTATAAAAAAAATTGAACGTTGCAAAAAAGATCATGATGAACGTTGCATAAAAAAATCTGGACGTTCCAAAATGATCAGGATTGACGTTGCATAATATAAATGTATGTTGTAAAATGATAATGATCAAAAATTTGTACTAATATTTTGTCAAAGTTTGCTAGTGCTATCTCTTCCCGTTTAGAAGATACGAGCGATTAAAGTTTTGTAAGAAAAATCATAAATTTGTTGATTGGATATCGAAGTGGAAGAAACTATCAAAGAGAATGTTGAAGTGGAAGAAGCAATCAAATAGGATATCGAAGTGGCAGAAACAATCAAAGCGGAAATTGAAGTTGAGTAAGCAATCAAAGAGGATACCAAGGTGGTAGAAGCATTCAAAGAAGATGACGAAGTGAAAAAGCAATCAAAGACGATATCGAAATGGAAGAAGCAGTCAAAGAGGATATCGAAGTGGGAGAAGCAATCAAAGAGGATATCGAAGTTAAAGAAGCAGTCAAAGATGATGTCGAAGTGGAAAAAACATTCAAAGAAGATGACGAAGTGAGAGAAGCATTCAAAAAGGATGTCAAGGATGACAATAAAAAAACAGTTCCACCAAAAGTTTATACCAATATTTTGTACAAGTTTGCTAGGGCTATCTCTTCCCGCTTAGAAGATATGAGCGATTGAAGTTTTGTATGAAACACCACAATTTTGTAGAGCGCATAATGAAGTAACTGAAGCAATTAAAGAGGATATGAAGTAGAAGAAGCATTTTAAAAGGATAACGAAGTGGAACATGCAAAAATAGAAGATGTGGAGGTGGAAGAAACAATAAAAGAGGATGACGAAGTGTAACAAGCAATCAAAGAGAATATTCGAATAGTGGATGTCGCATAATAAAAAAAAATTGACGTTCCAAAATGATCATAGTGGATGAGGCATAAATAAAAAAAAATTGATGTTCCAAAATGATCACAGTGGATGTTGCATAATAAAAAAAAAATTGACGTTCCAAAAGTGATCATTGTGGATGAGGCATAATTTAAAAAAAAATTGACGTTCCAAAATGATCATTGCGGATGAGGCATAATTAAAAAAAATTGATGTTCCAAAATTATCACAGTGGATGTTGCATAATAAAAAAAAAGAAATTGACGTTCCAAAATGATCATTGTGGATGAGGCATAATTAAAAAAAAATGATGTTCCAAAATGATCACAGTGGATGTTGCATAATAAAAAATAATTGACGTTCCAAAGTGATCATTGTGGATGAGGCGTAATTAAAAAAATGATGTACCAAAATGATCACAGTGGATGTTGCATAATAAAAAAAATAATAATTGACGTTCCAAAGTGATCATTGTGGATGAGGCATAATTAAAAAAATTGATGTACCAAAATATCATAGTGGATGTTGCATAATAAAAAAAAAAATTGACGTTCCAAAGTGATCATAGTGGATGAGGCATAATTGAAAAAATAATGATGTTACAAAATGATCACAGTGGATGATGCATAATAAAAAAAAATAATAATTGACGTTCCAAAGTGATCATTGTGGATGAGGCATAATTAAAAAAATGATGTACCAAAATGATCACAGTGGATGTTGCATAATAAAAAAAAAAAATGACGTTTCAAAGTGATCATTGTGGATGAGGCATAATTGAAAAAAAAATGATGTTACAAAATGATCACAGTGGATGATGCATAATAAAAAAAAAAATAATTGACGTTCCAAAGTGATCATTGTGGATGAGGCATAATTAAAAAAATGATGTACCAAAATGATCACAGTGGATGTTGCATAATAAAAAAAAAAATGACGTTTCAAAGTGATCATTGTGGATGAGGCATAATTAAAAAAATGTGGATGTTCCAAAATAAACATGATGAACGTTGCATACTAAAAAAAAAAAAAAATTGGATGTTCCAAAATGATGATGATGACCTTTGCAAAAACTATGAAAGTTATCTCATGTCCCTCCACCACCATTATATAGAATCAAGCAAATTTACAGTAATTTTATAGTATACACAAGCCGTGGGCTACCTACAAAAACAGTATGAAAATTACGGCAAACGAAATTTACGGTTTACGGTACTCATACAGAAATATTTTGTATGGGACAATTTTTTTTTTGTATGAAAGACCATTTTTTTTTCATGGAACCGGATATAAAAAAATGTCCTCTGCAACATTAGTTTTTGCGCCAACGCTGTAAGACATATACTTTCCGAGATACGAGGTGGATGGGAGCGAATGGGGGACAAAAGGGGTACTTTAGGATTTATTCCCAACTCATCGGAACTCCCTCTATACGATCCCACCAAACATTTTCACCCTACGAGGTGGCATCTGGGAGAACAAACATGTCAATGAGTCAGTCAGTGAGTGGTAATCGAGCTTTATATAATATAACTAGAGGTTGCGTTGTGCGCGAGCTGCTCGCAGCTCGCGTGTTTTTCTTTTAGTCGAAGAAGTAATTAAAGAGGATATCGAGCTGTTAAAAGCCATCAAACAGGATATCCATGTGTAAGAAGCAGTCAAAGACGATATCGAAATGGAAGAAGCAATCAAATAGGATATCGAAGCAGCAGAAACAATCAATGAGGAAATTAAAGTTGAGTAAGCAATCAAAGAGGATACCGAGGTGGTAAGAGCATTCTAAGAGGATGACGAAGTAAAAAAAGCAATCAAAGACGATATCAAAGTGGAAGAAACAGTCAAAAACGATATCGAAGTGGAAGAAGCAATCAAACAGGATATTGAAGTGAAAGAAGCAATCAAATAGGATATCGAAGTAGCAGAAACAATCAAAGAGGAAATTAAAGTTGAGTAAGCAATCAAAGAGGATACCGAGGTGGTAGAAGCGTTCTAAGAGGATGACGAAGTGAAAAAAGCAATCAAAGACGATATCGAAGTTGAAGAAACAGTCAAAAACGATATCGAAGTGGCAGAAGCAATCAAAGAGGATATTGAAGTGAAAGAAGCAATCAAATAGGATATCGAAGTAGCAGAAACAATCAAAGACGAAATTAAAGTTGAGTAAGCAATCGAAGAGGATACCGAGGCGGTAGAAGCGTTCTAAGAGGATGACGAAGTGAAAAAAGCAATCAAAGACGATATCGAAGTGGAAGAAACAGTCAAAGACGATATCGAAGTGGAAGAAGCAATCAAAGAGGATATCGAAGTGGAAGAAGCAATCAAAGAGGATATCGAAGTGGAAGAAGCAATCAAAGACGGTATCGAAGTGGAAGAAGCCATCACAGAGGATATCGAAGTGAAAATGCTATCAAAAACGATATCGAAGATGAAGACGCAATCAAAGAGAATATTGCAGTGCAAGAAGCAATCAAAAGGAAATCGAAGATGATATCGAATTGGTAGAAGCAATAAAAGAGGATATCAAAGTGGAAGAAGCAATCAAAGAGGATATCGACCTGTTTAAAGTTATCGAAGAGGATATCCATGTGTAAGAAGCAGTCAAAGACGATCGAAATGGAAGAAGCAATCAAATCAAAGAGGATATCCAAGTGGAAGCAGCAATCAAAGATGATATCGAAGTGGAAGAAGCAATCAAAGAGGATATTGAAGTGAAAGAAGCAATCAAATAGGATATCGAAGTAGCAGAAACAGTTAAAGAAGAAATTGAAATTGAGTGAAAGACGTCGAGGACAAGGATAAAAATAAAAAACGGTTTCACCAAAAACTTATACTAATATTTTGTAAAAGTTTCCTTGAGCTATCTCTTCCCGTTTAAAAGATACGAGCGATTTAAGTTTTGTATGAAAACCCATAATTCTGTGGAGTGAAAATTGAAGTAAAAGAAGCAATTGAAGAAGACATATAAGTAGAAAAAGACATTAAAAAGGATATCAAAGTAGAAGAAGCAAAAATAGAGGATATCGAGGTGAAAGAAGCATTCAAGGAGGAAGACCAAGTGAGAGGAGCATTCAAAAAGGATGTCAAGAGCAATGATGGTAATAAAAAAACTATTCGACCAAAAATTTGAACCAATATTTTGTAAAAGTTTGCTAGGCGTAACTGTTCCCGTTTAGAAGATACGAGCGATTTAAGATTTGTATTAAAACCCATAATTTTGTAGAGTGGGAATTAATAAATAAATAATAAATAAATATTGCTGGACATTTCACACAGCGCTATCTAGCCCAAATTAAGCAGAGCTTGTACTATGGGAACCAGATAACTGATAGAATACTTATATACATTTTTTTTTGTAAGTACATACTTATAATATATAGAGAAACAACCAGACTCGGAACAAATATCTGTAGATCATGCAAACATTTGTTCCGCAGCAGGGATCGAACCCGCTACCTCCTGCGTCTCAGCCGGCTATTCGCCCACTGCACCACGGAGGTTGTCAATTTATTAATTATATTATTAATTGAAGTAAAAGAAGCAATTGAAGAAAATATATAAGTAGATAAAGCAATTAAAAAGGATCTCAAAGTGGAATGAGCAAAAATAGAGGATATCGAGGGGAAAGAAGCATTTAAAGTGGAAGACGAAGTAAGAGAAGCATTCAAAACGGATGTTAAGGGCAATGATGGTATTAAAAAAACTATTCCACCAAAAATTAGTACCAATATTTTGTAAAAGTTTGCTGGGGGTAACTTTTCCCGTTTAGAAGATACGAGCGATTTAAGATTTGTATTTAAACCCATAATTTTGTAGAGTCGATATTGAAGTAAGAGAAGTAATTGAAGAAAATAGAAAAATAGAAAAAACAATTCAAAAGTATATTGAAGTAAAAATGCCATCAAAGAGGATTTCGAAGTTATAGAAACAATTAAAGAGGATATCAATGTGGAAGAAACATTCGAAAACGAAAAGGAAGTGAGAGAAGAATTCAAAATGATGGCAAGGGCGATGATGACCGTAAAATAACGATTCCACCAAAAATTTGTGCTACAAAAAAAAATTGATTTTCCAAAATGATCACAGTGGATGTTGCATAATAAAAAAAAATTGACGTTCCAAAATGATCATGTGGATGAGGCATAATTTATAAAAAATGATGTTCCAAAATGATCACAGTGGATGATGCATAATAAAAAAAAATTGACGTTCCAAAGTGATCATTGTGGATGAGGCATAATTAAAAAAAATGATGTACCAAAATGATCACAGTGGATGATGCATAATTAAAAAAAAATGACGTTCCAAAGTGATCATTGTGGATGAGGCGTAATTAAAAAAATGATGTACCAAAATGATCACAGTGGATGTTGCATAATAAAAAAAAAATTGACGTTCCAAAGTGATCATGTGGATGAGGCATAATTTATAAAAAATGATGTTCCAAAATGATCACAGTGGATGATGCATAATAAAAAAAAATTGACGTTCCAAAGTGATCATTGTGGATGAGGCATAATTAAAAAAAATGATGTACCAAAATGATCACAGTGGATGATGCATAATTAAAAAAAAATGACGTTCCAAAGTGATCATTGTGGATGAGGCGTAATTAAAAAAAATGATGTACCAAAATGATCACAGTGGATGATGCATAATTAAAAAAAAATGACGTTCCAAAGTGATCATTGTGGATGAGGCATAATTAAAAAAAATGATGTACCAAAATATCACTGTGGATGTTGCATAATAAAAAAAAAATTGACGTTCCAAAGTGATCATAGTGGATGAGGCATAATTGAAAAAAAAATGATGTTCCAATATGATCACAGTGGATGATGCATAATAAAAAATAAAAAATTGACGTTCCAAAGTGATCATTGTGGATGAGGCATAATTAAAAAAAATGATGTTCCAAAATGATCACAGTGGATGTTGCATAATAAAAAATAATTGACGTTCCAAAGTGATCATTGTGGATGAGGCGTAATTAAAAAAATGATGTACCAAAATGATCACAGTGGATGTTGCATAATAAAAAAAAAAAATTGACGTTCCAAAGTGATAATTGTGGATGAGGCATAATTAAAAAAAATGATGTACCAAAATGATCACAGTGGATGTTGCATAATAAAAAAATATTGACGTTCCAAAGTGATCATTGTGAATGAGGCATAATTAAAAAAAATGATGTACCAAAATATCACAGTGGATGTTGCATAATAAAAAAAAAAAATGGACGTTCCAAAGTGATCATAGTGGATGAGGCATAATTGAAAAAAATGATGTTCCAAAATGATCACAGTGGATGATGCATAATAAAAAAAAAAATAATTGACGTTCCAAAGTGATCATTGTGGATGTGGCATAATTAAAAAAAATGATGTACCAAAATGATCACAGTGGATGTTGCATAATAAAAAAAAAAAATAATTGACGTTCCAAAGTGATCATTGTGGATGAGGCATAATTAAAAAAATGTGGATGTTCCAAAATAAACATGATGAACGTTGCATACTAAAAAAAAAAAAAAAAAATGGATGTTCCAAAATGATGATGATGACCTTTGCAAAAACTATGAAAGTTATCTCATGCCCCTCCACCACCATTATATAGAATCAAGCAAATTTACAGTAATTTTATAGTACACACAAGCCGTGGGCTCCCTACAAAAACAGAATGAAAATTACGGCAAACGAAATATACGGTTTACGGTAATCATACAGAAATATTTTGTATGGGACAATTTTTTTTTTGTATGAAAGACATTTTTTTTTTCATGGATCCGGATATAAAAAAATGTCCTCAGCAACATTAGTTTTTGCACCAACGCTCTAAGACCTATACTTTCCGAGATACGAGGTGGATGGGAGCGAATGGGGCACAAAAGGGGTACTTTAGGATTTATTCCCAACTCACCGGAACTCCCTCTATACGATCCCACCAAACATTTCCCCCCTACGAGGTGGCATCTGGGAGAACAATGATGTCAATCAGTCAGTGAGTCAGTGGTAATCGAGCTTTATATAATATAACTAGAGGTTGCGTTGTGCGCGAGCTGCTCGCAGCTCGCGTGTTTTTCTTTTAGTCGATGAAGTAATTAAAGAGGATATCGAGCTGTTAAAAGCCATCAAAGAGGATATCCATGTGTAAGAAGCAGTCAAAGACGATATCGAAATGGAAGAAGCAATCAAATCAAAGAGGATTTCCAAGTGGAAGCAGCAATTAAAGAGGATATTGAAGTGAAAGAAGCAATCAAATAGGATATCGAAGCAGCAGAAACAATCAAAGAGGAAATTAAAGTTGAGTAAGCAATCAAAGAGGATACCGAGGTGGTAAGAGCATTCTAAGAGGATGACGTAGTAAAAAAAGCAATCAAAGACGATATCGAAGTAGAAGAAAAGGTCAAAAACGATATCGAAGTGGAAGAAGCAATCAAAGAGGATATTGAAGTGAAAGAAGCAATCAAATAGGATATCGAAGTAGCAGAAACAATCAAAGAGGAAATTAAAGTTGAGTAAGCAATCAAAGAGGATACCGAGGTGGTAGAAGCGTTCTAAGAGGATGACGAAGTGAAAAAAGCAATCAAAGATGATATCGAAGTGGAAGAAATAGTCAAAAACGATATCGAAGTGGAAGAAGCAATCAAAGAGGATATTGAAGTGAAAGAAGCAATCAAATAGGATATCGAAGTAGCAGAAACAATCAAAGAGGAAATTAAAGTTGAGTAAGCAATCAAAGAGGATACCGAGGTGGTAGAAGCGTTCTAAGAGGATGACGAAGTGAAAAAAGCAATCAAAGACGATATCGAAGTGGAAGAAACAGTCAATGACGATATCGAAGTGGAAGAAGCAATCAAAGAGGATATCGAAGTGGAAGAAGCAATCAAAGAGGATATCGAAGTGGAAGAAGCAATCAAAGAGGGTATCGAAGTGGAAGAAGCCATCACAGAGGATATCAAAAGGAAATCGAAGATGATATCGAATTGGTAGAAGCAATAAAAGAAGATATCAAAATGGAAGAAGCAATCAAAGAGGATATCGAGCTGTTTAAAGCTATCGAAGAGGATATCCATGTGTAAGAAGCAGTCAAAGACGATATCGAAGTGGAAGAAGCAATCAAAGAATATATTGAAGTGAAAGAAGCAATCAAATAGGATATCGAAGTAGCAGAAACAATTAAAGAGGAAATTGAAATTGAGTAAAAGACGTCGAGGACATTGATAAAAATAAAAAAACGGTTTTACCAAAAACTTATACTAATATTTTGTAAAAGTTTCCTCGAGCTATCTCTTCCCGTTTAAAAGATACGAGCGATTTAAGTTTTGTATGAAAACCCTTAATTTTGTAGAGTAGAAATTGAAGTAAAAGAAGCAATTGAAGAAAACATATAAGTAGAAAAAGACATTAAAAAGGATATCAAAGTGAAAGAAGCAAAAATAGAGGATATCGAGGTGAAAGAAGCATTCAAAAAGGATTTCAAGATCAATGATGGTAATAAAAAAAATATTCGACCAAAAATTTGTACCAATATTTTGTAGAAGTTTGCTAGGCGTAACTGTTCCCGTTTAGAAGATACGAGCGATTTAAGATTTGTATTAAAACCCATAATTTTGTAGAGTGGGAATTGAAGTAAAAGAAGCAATTGAAGAAAATATATAAGTAGATAAAGCAATTAAAAAGGATATCAAAGTGGAAGAAGCAAAAATAGAGGATATCGAGGTGAAAGAAGCATTCAACGTGGAAAAAGAAGTAAGAAAAGCATTCAAAATGGATGTCAAGGGCAATGATGGTATTAAAAAAACTATTCCACCAAAAATTTGTACCAATATTTTGTAAAAGTTTGCTAGGCGTAACTGTTCCCGTTTAGAAGATACGAGCGATTTAAGATTTGTATTAAAACCCATAATTTTGTAGAGTGGGAATTGAAGTAAAAGAAGCAATGGAAGAAAATATATACGTAGAAAAAGCAATTAAAAAGTATATCAAAGTGGAAGAAGCAAAAATAGAGGATATCGAGGTGAAAGAAGCATTCAAAAAGGATTTCAAGATCAATGATGGTAATAAAAAAAATATTCGACCAAAAATTTGTACCAATATTTTGTAAAAGTTTGCTAGGCGTAACTGTTCCCGTTTAGAAGATACGAGCGATTTAAGATTTGTATTAAAACCCATAATTTTGTAGAGTGGGAATTGAAGTAAAAGAAGCAATTGAAGAAAATATATAAGGAGATAAAGCAATTAAAAAGGATATCAAAGTGGAAGAAGCAAAAATAGAGGATATCGAGGTGAAAGAAGCATTCAAAGCGGAATACAAAGTAAGAGAAGCATTCAAAAAGGATGTCAAGGGCAATGATGGTATTAAAAAACTATTCCACCAAAAATTAGTACCAATATTTTGTACAAGTTTGCTGGGTGGAACTCTTCCCGTTTAGAAGATACGAGCGATTTAAGATTTGTATTAAAACCCATAATTTTGTAGAGTCGATATTGAAGTAAGAGAAGTAATTGAAGAAAATATAAAAATAGAAAAAGCAATTATAAAGTATATCAAAGTGGAAAAAGCAAAAATAGAGGATATCGAGGTGAAAGAAGCATTCAAAGCGGAATACAAAGTAAGAGAAGCATTCAAAAAGGATGTCAAGGGCAATGATGGTATTAAAAAACTATTCCACCAAAAATTAGTACCAATATTTTGTACAAGTTTGCTGGGTGTAACTCTTCCCGTTTAGAAGATACGAGCGATTTAAGATTTGTATTAAAACCCATAATTTTGTAGAGTCGATATTGAAGTAAGAGAAGTAATTAAAGAAAATATAAAAATAGAAAAAGCAATTTAAAAGATATCAAAGTGGAAGAAGCAAAAATAGAGGACATCGAGGTGAAAGAAGCATTCAAAGCGGAAGACGAAGTAAGAGAAGCATTCAAAAAGGATGTCAAGGGCAATGATGGTATTAAGAAAACTATTCCACCAAAAATTTGTACCAATATTTTATAAAAGTTTGCTAGGGGTAACCCTTCCCGTTTAGAAGATACGAGTGATTTAAGATTTGTATTAAAACTTATAATTTTGTAGAGTGGAAATTGAAGTAAAAAAAGCAATTAAAGAAGATATAAAATTAGAAAAAGCAATTCAAAAATATATTGAAGTAAAAATGCCATCAAAGAGGATTTCGAAGTTATAGAAACAATCAAAGAGGATATCAAAGTGGAAGAAACATTCGAAGACGAAAAGTAAGTGAGAGAAGAATTCAAAATGATGTCAAGGGCGATGATGACCGTAAAATAACGATTCCACCAAAAATTTGTGCTACCAATTTATAAAAGTTTGTT
The DNA here is from genome assembly GCA_963924445.1 of Philereme transversata. Classification (NCBI taxonomy): domain Eukaryota; kingdom Metazoa; phylum Arthropoda; class Insecta; order Lepidoptera; family Geometridae; genus Philereme; species Philereme transversata. The sequence continues at coordinate 27,403,934 of OZ004345.1, forward strand.
ATGTCTATCTCTTACCATTTAAAAGATACGAACGATTAAAGTTTTTTAAGGAAAATCATAATTTTGATGAGAGGATATCGAAGTGCAAGAAGCAATCAAAAAATATATCCAAGTAGAAGAAGCAATTAAAAAGTATATCGAAGTGGAAGAAGCCATCAAAGAAGATATCGAAGTGAGAGAAGCATGTAAAAAGACTGTCATGACAATGAAAAAACGATTTTACCCAAAATTTGTACTACCATTTTGTAAAAGTTTACTATGCCTATTTATTTTCGTTAAGACGATACGAGCGATTAAAGTTTTTAAGAAAAATCATAATTTTGTTGAGAAGATATGAAAGTGGAAGAAACATTCAAAGAGGATATCGAAGTGGAAGAAGAAATCAAAAAAGATATCCAAGTAGAAGAAGCAATTAAAAAGTATTTCGACGTTCCAAAATGATCATAGTGGATGTTACATTATATAAAAAAAAAATTGACGTTCCAAAATGATCACAGTGGATGTCACATAATATAAAAAAAAAAAATTTGACGTTCCAAAATGATCATTGTGGATGAGGCATAATTAAAAAAAATTGACGTTCCAAAATGATCATTGTGGATGAGCCATAATTAAAAGAAAATGATTTTCCAAAATGATCACAAAGGATGTTGCATAATAAAAAAAAAATGAGTTTCCAAAATTATTATTCTGGATGAGACATAATTTAAAAAAAATTGATTTTCTAAAATGATCACAAAGGAGTTGCATAATAAAAAATAAAATGACGTTCCAAAAGTGATCATTGTGGATGAGGCACAATTAAAAAAAAATTGATTTTCTAAAATGATCACAAAGGATTTTGCATAATAAAAAAAAATTGATGTTCCAAAATGATCATTGTGGATGAGGCATAATTTAAAAAAAAATGATTTTCCAAAATGATCACAAAGGATTTTGCATAGTAAAAAAAAATTGACGTTCTAAAGTGATCATTGTGGATGAGGCATAATTAAAAAAAATGATGTACCAAAATATCACAGTGGATGTTGCATAATAAAAAAAAAAAAAATGACGTTTCAAAGTGATCATAGAAACATTGACGTTCCAAAGTGATCATAGTGGATGAGGCATAATTGAAAAAAAAATGATGTTCCAAAATGATCACAGTGGATGATGCATAATAAAAAAATAAAAAATAATTGACGTTCCAAAGTGATCATTGTGGATGAGGCGTAATTAAAAAAATGATGTACCAAAATATCACAGTGGATGTTGCATAATAAAAAAAAAATGACGTTCCAAAGTGATCATAGTGGATGAGGCGTAATTGAAAAAAAATGATGTTCCAAAATGATCACAGTGGATGATGCATAATAAAAAAATAAAAAATAATTGACGTTCCAAAGTGATCATTGTGGATGAGGCGTAATTAAGAAAATGATGTACCAAAATGATCATAGTGGATGTTGCATAATAAAAAAAAAATAATTGACGTTCCAAAGTGATCATTGTGGATGAGGCATAATTAAAAAAAATGATGTACCAAAATATCACAGTGGATGTTGCATAATAAAAAAAAATAAAAAAAAATGACGTTTCAAAGTGATCATAGAAAAATTGACGTTCCAAAGTGATCATAGTGGATGAGGCATAATTGAAAAAAAAATGATGTTCCAAAATGATCACAGTGGATGATGCATAATAAAAAAATAAAAAATAATTGACGTTCCAAAGTGATCATTGTGGATGAGGCGTAATTAAAAAAATGATGTACCAAAATGATCATAGTGGATGTTGCATAATAAAAAAATAATTATAATTGACGTTCCAAAGTGATCATTGTGGATGAGGCATAATTAAAAAAAATGATGTACCAAAATATCACAGTGGATGTTGCGTAATAAAAAAAAAAAAAATTGACGTTCCAAAGTGATCATTGTGGATGAGGCATAATTAAAAAAATGTGGATGTTCCAAAATAAACATGATGAACGTTGCATACTAAAAAAAAAAAAAAATTGGATGTTCCAAAATGATGATGATGACCTTTGCAAAAACTATGAAAGTTGTCTCATGCCCCTCCACCAACATTATATAGAATCAAGCAAATTTACAGTAATTTTATAGTACACACAAGCCATGGGCTCCCTACAAAAACAGTATGAAAATTACGGCAAACGAAATATACGGTTTACGGTATTCATACAGAAATATTTTGTATGGGACAATTTTTTTTTTGTATGAAAGACAATTTTTTTTTCATGGAACCGGATATAAAAAAATGTCCTCTGCAACATTAGTTTTTGCACCAACTCTCTAAGACCTATACTTTCCGAGATACGAGGTCGATGTGAGCGAATGGGGGACAAAAGGGGTACTTTAGGATTTATTCCCAACTCATCGGAACTCCCTCTATACGATCCCACCAAACATTTTCACCCTACGAGGTGGCATCTGGGAGAACAAACATGTCAATGAGTCAGTCAGTCAGTCAGTGGTAATCGAGCTTTATATAATATAACTAGAGGTTGCGTTGTGCGCGAGCTGCTCGCAGCTCGCGTGTTTTTCTTTTAGTCGAAGAAGTAATTAAAGAGGATATCGAGCTGTTAAAAGCCATCAAAGAGGATATCCATGTGTAAGAAGCAGTCAAAGACGATATCGAAATGGAAGAAGCAATCAAATCAAAGAGGATTTCCAAGTGGAAGCAGCAATCAAAGATGATATCGAAGTGGAAGAAGCAATCAAAGAGGATATTGAAGTGAAAGAAGCAATCAAATAGGATATCGAAGTAGCAGAAACAATCAAAGAGGAAATGAAAGTTGAGGAAGAAATCAAAGAGGATACCAAGGTGGTAGAAGCATTCTAAGAGGATGACGAAGTAAAAAAAGCAATCAAAGACGATATCGAAGTGGAAGAAGCAATCCAATGGATATTGAAGATGAAGAAGGAGTAAAAGAGGATATCGAAGCGGAACAAGCAATCGTAGAGTATATCAAAGTTAAAGAAGCAATCAAAGAGGATACCAATGTGGAAGAAGCAATCAAAGAGGATATCGAAGTGGAACAAGCAATCAAAGAGAAAAAAATTGGATATTCCAAATTGATCATGATAATGGTTGTATAAAAAAAAATTGAACGTTGCAAAAAAGATCATGAGGTACGTTGCATAAAAAAAAATCTGGACGTTCCAAAATGATCATGATTGACGTTGCATAATATAAATGTATGTTGCAAAATTATAATGATCAAAAATTTGTACTAATATTTTGTCAAAGTTTGCTAGTGCTATCTCTTCCCGTTTAGAAGATACGAGCGATTAAAGTTTTGTAAGAAAAATCATAAATTTGTTGATTGGATATCGAAGTGGAAGAAACTATCAAAGAGAATGTTGAAGTGGAAGAAGCAATCAAATAGGATATTGAAGTGGCAGAAACAATCAAAGAGGAAATTGAAGTTGAGTAAGCAATCAAAGAGGATACCGAGGCGGTAGAAGCATTCAAAGAAGATGACGAAGTGAAAAAAGCAATCAAAGACGATATCGAAATGGAAGAAGCAGTCAAAGACGATATCGAAGAGGGAGAAACAATCAAAGAGGAAATTGAAGTAGAGTAAGCAATCAAAGAGGATACCGAGGTGGTAGAAGCATTCAAAGAAGATGACGAAGTGAAAAAAGCAATCAAAGACGATATCGAAATGGAAGAAGCAGTCAAAGACGATATCGAAGTGGGAGAAGCAATCAAAGAGGATATCGAAGTTAAGGAAGCAGTCAAAGATGATGTCGAAGTGGAAAAAACATTCAAAGAAGATGACGAAGTGAGAGAAGCATTCAAAAAGGATGTCAAGGATGACAATAAAAAAACAGTTGCACCAAAAATTTATACCAATATTTTGTACAAGTTTGCTAGGGCTATCTCTTCCCGTTTAGAAGATACGAGCGATTGAAGTTTTGTATAAAAGACCACAATTTTGTAGAGAGCATAATGAAGTAACTGAAGCAATTAAAGAGGATATGAAAGTAGAAGAAGCATTTTAAAGGGATAACGAAGTGGAACATGCAAAAATAGAAGATGTCGAGGCGGAAGAAACAATCAAAGAGGATATCGAAGTGGAAGAAGCAATCAAAGAGGGTATCGAAGTGGAAGAAGCTATCACAGAGGATATCAAAGTGAAAATGCTATCAAAAACGATATCGAAGATGAAGACGCAATCAAAGAGAATATTGCAGTGCAAGAAGCAATCAAAAGGAAATCGAAGATGATATCGAATTGGTAGAAGCAATAAAAGAGGATATCAAAGTGGAAGAAGCAATCAAAGAGGATATCGAGCTGTTTAAAGTTATCGAAGAGGATATCCATGTGTAAGAAGCAGTCAAAGACGATCGAAATGGAAGAAGCAATCAAATCAAAGCGCATATCCAAGTGGAAGCAGCAATCAAAGATGATATCGAAGTGGAAGAAGCAATCAAAGAGGATATCGAAGTAGCAGAAACAATTAAAGAGGAAATTGAAATTGAGTAAAAGACGTCGAGGACAAGGATAAAAAAAAAGGTTTCACCAAAAACTTATACTAATATTTTGTAAAAGTTTCCTCGAGCTATCTCTTCCCGTTTAAAAGATACGAGCGATTTAAGTTTTGTATGAAAACCCATAATTCTGTGGAGTGGAAATTGAAGTAAAAGAAGCAATTGAAAAAGACATATAAGTAGAAAAAGACATTAAAAAGGATATCAAAGTGGAAGAAGCAAAAATAGAGGATATCGAGGTGAAAGAAGCATTTAAAGTGGAAGACGAAGTAAGAGAAGCATTCAAAACGGATGTCAAGGGCAATGATGGTATTAGAAAAACTATTCCACCAAAAATTTGTACCAATATTTTGTAAAAGTTTGCTAGGCGTAACTCTTCCCGTTTAGAAGATACGAGCGATTTAAGATTTGTTTTAAAACCCATAATTTTGCAGAGTGGAAATTGTAGTAAAAGAAGCAATTAAGAAAATATATAAGTAGAAAAAGCAATTAAAAAGGATATCAAAGTGGAAGAAGCAAAAATAGAGGATATCGAGGTGAAAGAAGCATTCAAAAAGGATGTCAAGATCAATGATGGTAATAAAAAAAAATATTCGACCAAAAATTTGTACCAATATTTTGTAAAAGTTTGCTAGGCGTAACTGTTCCCGTTTAGAAGATACGAGTGATTTAAGATTTGTGTCAAAACACATAATTTTGTAGAGCGGAAATTGAAGTAAAAGAAGCAATTGAAGAAAATATATAAGTAGAAAAAGCAATTAAAAAGGATATCAAAGTGGAATAAGCAAAAATAGAGGATATCGAGGTGAAAGAAGCATTCAAAGCGGAAGACGAAGTAAGAGAAGCATTCAAAAAGGATCTCAAGGGCAATGATGGTATTAAAAAAACTATTCCACCAAAAATTAGTACCAATATTTTGTAAAAGTTTGCTGGGGGTAACTTTTCCCGTTTAGAAGATACGAGCGATTTAAGATTTGTATTTAAACCCATAATTTTGTAGAGTCGATATTGAAGTAAGAGAAGTAATTGAAGAAAATATAAAAATAGAAAAAACAATTCAAAAGTATATTGAAGTAAAAATGCCACCAAAGAGGATTTCGAAGTTATAGAAACAATTAAAGAGGATATCAATGTGGAAGAAACATTCGAAAACGAAAAGGAAGTGAGAGAAGAATTCAAAATTATGGCAAGGGTGACCGTAAAATAACGATTCCACCAAAAATTTGTGCTACAAAAAAAAATTGATTTTCCAAAATGATCACAGTGGATGTTGCATAATAAAAAAAAATTGACGTTCCAAAATGATCATGTGGATGAGGCGTAATTTAAAAAAATGATGTTCCAAAATGATCACAGTGGATAATAAAAAAATAATAAAAAAAAAAAATTGACGTTCCAAAGTGATCATTGTGGATGAGGCGTAATTAAAAAAATGATGTACCAAAATGATCACAGTGGATGTTGCATAAAAAAAAAATTGACGTTCCAAAGTGATCATTGTGGATGAGGCATATTTAAAAAAAATTATGTACCAAAATGATCACAGTGGATGTTGCATAATAAAAAAAATAATTGACGTTCCAAAGTGATCATTGTGGATGAGGCATAATTAAAAAAACTGATGTACCAAAATGATCACAGTGGATGTTGCATAATAAAAAAAAATTGACGTTCCAAAATGATCATTGTGGGAGAGGCATAATTTAAAAAAATTTATTTTCCAAAATGATCACAAAAGATTTTGCATAGTAAAAAAAAAAAAATTGACGTTCCAAAATGATCATTGTGGATGAGGCATAATTAAAAAAAATGATGTTCCAAAATGATCACAGTGGATGATGCATAATAAAAAAATAAAAAATAATTGACGTTCCAAAGTGATCATTGTGGATGAGGCGTAATTAAAAAAATTATGTACAAAAATGATCACAGTGGATGTTGCATAAAAAAAAATTGACGTTCCAAAGTGATCATTGTGGATGAGGCATAATTAAAAAAAATGATGTACCAAAATATCACAGTGGATGTTGCATAATAAAAAAAAAATTGACGTTCCAAAGTGATCATAGTGAATGAGGCATAATTGAAAAAAAAATGATGTTCCAAAATGATCACAGTGGATGATGCATAATAAAAAAAATAATTGACGTTCCAAAGTGATCATTGTGGATGAGGCATAATTAAAAAAATGTGGATGTTCCAAAATAAACATGAAGAACGTAGCATACTAAAAAAAAAAAAAAAAAATTGGATGTTCCAAAATGATGATGATGACCTTTGCAAAAACTATGAAAGTTATCTCATGTCCCTCCACCACCATTATATAGAATCAAGCAAATTTACAGTAATTTTATAGTACACACAAGCCGTGGGCTCCCTACAAAAACAGTATGAAAATTACGGCAAACGAAATATACGGTTTACGGTATTCATACAGAAATATTTTGTATGGGACAATTTTTTTTTTGTATGAAAGTCAATTTTTTTTTCATGGAACCGGATATACAAAAATGTCCTCTGCAACATTAGTTTTTGCACCAACGCTGTAAGACTTATACTTTCCGAGATACGAGGTGGATGGGAGCGAATGGGGGACAAAAGGGGTACTTTAGGATTTATTCCCAACTCACCGGAACTACCTCTATACGATCCCACCAAACATTTCCCCCCTAGAAGGTGGCATCTGGGAGAACAATGATGTCAATCAGTCAGTGAGTCAGTGGTAATCGAGCTTTATATAATATAATAACTAGAGGTTGCGTTGTGCGCGAGCTGCTCGCAGCTCGCGTGTTTTTCTTTTAGTCGAAGAAGTAATTAAAGAGGATATCGAGCTGTTAAAAGCCATCAAAGAGGATATCCATGTGTAAGAAGCAGTCAAAGACGATATCGAAATGGAAGAAGCAATCAAATCAAAGAGGATTTCCAAGTGGAAGCAGCAATCAAAGATGATATCGAAGTGGAAGAAGCAATCAAAGAGGATATTGAAGTGAAAGAAGCAATCAAATAGGATATCGAAGTAGCAGAAACAATCAAAGAGGAAATTAAAGTTGAGGAAGAAACCAAAGAGGATACCAAGGTGGTAGAAGCATTCTAAGAGGATGACGAAGTAAAAAAAGCAATCAAAGACGATATCGAAGTGGAAGAAGCAATCCAATGGATATTGAAGATGAAGAAGGAATAAAAGAGGATATCGAAGCGGAACAAGCAATCGTAGAGGATATCAAAGTTAAAGAAGCAATCAAAGATAAACAAGCAATCAAAGAGAAAAAAATTGGATGTTCCAAAATGATCATGATAATGGTTGTATAAAAAAAAAAGAACGTTGCAAAAAAGATCATGATGAACGTTGCATAAAAAAAAATCTGGACGTTCCAAAATGATCATGATTGACGTTGCATAATATAAATGTATGTTGCAAAATGATAATGATCAAAAATTTGTACTAATATTTTGTCAAAGTTTGCTAGTGCTATCTCTTCCCGTTTAGAAGATACGAGCGATTAAAGTTTTGTAAGAAAAATCATAAATTTGTTGATTGGATATCGAAGTGGAAGAAACTATCAAAGAGAATGTTGAAGTGGAAGAAGCAATCAAATAGGATATCGAAGTGGCAGAAACAATCAAAGAGGAAATTGAAGTTGAGTAAGCAATCAAAGAGGATACCGAGGCGGTAGAAGCATTCAAAGAAGATGACGAAGTGAAAAAAGCAATCAAAGACGATATCGAAATGGAATAAGCAGTCCAAGACGATATCGAAGAGGGAGAAACAATCAAAGAGGAAATTGAAGTTGAGTAAGAGGATATCGAAGTTAAAGAAGCAGTCAAAGATGATGTCGAAGTGGAAAAAACATTCAAAGAAGATGACGAAGTGAGAGAAGCATTCAAAAAGGATGTCAAGGATGACAATAAAAAAACAGTTGCACCAAAAATTTATACCAATATTTTGTACAAGTTTGCTAGGGCTATCTATTCCCGTTTAGAAGATATGAGCGATTGAAGTTTTGTATGAAACACCACAATTTTGTAGAGCGCATAATGAAGTAACTGAAGCAATTAAAGAGGATATGAAGTAGAAGAAGCATTTTAAAAGGATAACGAAGTGGAACATGCAAAAATAGAAGATGTGGAGGCGGAAGAAACAATAAAAGAGGATGACGAAGTGTAACAAGCATTCAAAGAGAATGTTCGAATAGTGGATGTCGCATAATAAAAAAAAAATTGACGTTCAAAAATGATCACAGTGGATGTTGCATAATAAAAAAAAATTGACGTTCCAAAAGTGATCATTGTGGATGAGGCATAATTTAAAAAAAAATTGACGTTCCAAAATGATCATTGCTGATGAGGCATAATTAAAAAAAAATGATTTTCCAAAATGATCACAAAGGATTTTGCATAATAAAAAAAAATGACGTTCCAAAAGTGATCATTGTGGATGAGGCATAATTTAAAACAAAATGATATTCCAAAATGATCACAAAGGATTTTGCATAGTAAAAAAAAAATTGACGTTCCAAAAGTGATCATTGTGGATGAGGCATAATTAAAAACAAAATGATATTCCAAAATGATCACAAAGGATTTTGCATAGTAAAAAAAAAATTGACGTTCCAAAAGTGATCATTGTGGATGAGGCATAATTAAAAAAAATTGATTTTCCAAAATGATCACAAAGGATTTTGCATAATAAAAAAAAATTGACGTTCCAAAATGATCATTGTGGATGAGGCATAATTAAAAAAAATTGATTTTCCAAAATGATCACAAAGGATTTTGCATAATAAAAAAAAATTGACGTTCCAAAAGTGATCATTGTGGATGAGGCATAATTAAAAAAAATTGATGTTCCAAAATGATCACAGTGGATTTTACATAATAAAAAAAAAAAAAAAAAATTGACGTTCCAAAATGATCATTGTGGATGAGGCATAATTTAAAAAAAATTGATTTTCCAAAATGATCACAAAGTATTTTGCATAATAAAAAAAAAAAAATTGACGTTCTAAAAGTGATCATTGTGGATGAGGCATAATTAAAAAAAATTAATTAAAAAAATAATTAAAAAAAAAGTAGAAAAAGCAATTAAAAAGGATATCAAAGTGGAAGAAGCAAAAATAGAGGATATCGAGGTGAAAGAAGCATTCAAAGCGGAAGACGAAGTAAGAGAAGCATTCAAAAAGGATCTCAAGGGCAATGATGGTATTAAAAAAACTATTCCACCAAAAATTAGTACCAATATTTTGTAAAAGTTTGCTGGGGGTAACTCTTCCCGTTTAGAAGATACGAGCGATGTAAGATTTGTATTAAACCCCATAATTTTGTAGAGTCGATATTGAAGTAAGAGAAGTAATTGAAGAAAATAGAAAAATAGAAAAAACAATTCAAAAGTTAATTAATAAATTCAAAGATGAGGCATAATTAAAAAAATGATGTAACAAAATATCACAGTGGATGTTGCATAATAATAAAAAAAAATTGACGTTCCAAAGTGATCATAGTGGATGAGGCATAATTGAAAAAAAATGATGTTCCAAAATGATCACAGTGGATGATGCATAATAAAAAAAAAAAATTGACGTTCCAAAGTGATCATTGTGGATGAGGCATAATTAAAAAAATGATGTACCAAAATGATCACAGTGGATGTTGCATAATAAAAAAAAAATAATTGACGTTCCAAAGTGATCATTGTGGATGAGGCGTAATTAAAAAAATGATGTACCAAAATGATCACAGTCGATGTTGCATAATACAAAAAAAAAAATTGACGTTCCAAAGTGATCATTGTGGATGTGGCATAATTAAAAAAATGATGTTCCAAAATGATCACAGTGGATGTTGCATAATAAAAAAAAAAAATTGACGTTCCAAAGTGATCATTGTGGATGAGGCATAATTAAAAAAAATGATGTACCAAAATGATCACAGTGGATGTTGCATAATAAAAAAAAAATTGACGTTCCAAAGTGATCATTGTGAATGAGGCATAATTAAAAAAAATGATGTACCAAAATATCACAGTGGATGTTGCATAATAAAAAAAAAAAAATTGACGTTCCAAAGTGATCATAGTGGATGAGGCATAATTGAAAAAAATGATGTTCCAAAATGATCACAGTGGATGATGCATAATAAAAAAAATAAAATAATTGACGTTCCAAAGTGATCATTGTGGATGAGGCATAATTAAAAAAAATGATGTACCAAAATGATCACAGTGGATGTTGCATAATAAAAAAAAATGACGTTCCAAAGTGATCATTGTGGATGAGGCATAATTAAAAATAAATGTGGATGTTCCAAAATAAACATGATGAACGTTTCATACTAAAAAAAAAAAAAAAATTTGGATGTTCCAAAATGATGATGATGACCTTTGCTAAGACTATGAAAGTTGTCTCATGCCCCTCCACAACCATTATATAGAATCAAGCAAATTTTACAGTAATTTTATAGTACACACAAGCAGTGGGCTCCCTACAAAAACAGTATGAAAATTACGGCAAACGAAATATACGGTTTACGGTATTCATACAGAAATATTTTGTATGGGACAATTTTTTTTTTGTATGAAAGAGAATTTTTTTTTCATGGAACCGGATATAAAAAAATGTCCTCTGCAACATTAGTTTTTGCACCAACGCTCTAAGACCTATACTTTCCGAGATACGAGGTCGATGGGAGCGAATGGGGGACAAAAGGGGTACTTTAGGATTTATTCCCAACTCATCGGAACTCCCTCTATACGATCCCACCAAACATTTTCACCCTACGAGGTGGCATCTGGGAGAACAAACATGTCAATGAGTCAGTCAGTCAGTCAGTCAGTGGTAATCGAGCTTTATATAATATAACTAGAGGTTGCGTTGTGCGCGAGCTGCTCGCAGCTCGCGTGTTTTTCTTTTAGTCGAAGAAGTAATTAAAGAGGATATCGAGCTGTTAAAAGCCATCAAACAGGATATCCATGTGTAAGAAGCAGTCAAAGACGATATCGAAATGGAAGAAGCAATCAAATAGGATATCGAAGCAGCAGAAACAATCAATGAGGAAATTAAAGTTGAGTAAGCAATCAAAGAGGATACCGAGGTGGTAAGAGCATTCTAAGAGGATGACGAAGTAAAAAAAGCAATCAAAGACGATATCAAAGTGGAAGAAACAGTCAAAAACGATATCGAAGTGGAAGAAGCAATCAAACAGGATATTGAAGTGAAAGAAGCAATCAAATAGGATATCGAAGTAGCAGAAACAATCAAAGAGGAAATTAAAGTTGAGTAAGCAATCAAAGAGGATACCGAGGTGGTAGAAGCGTTCTAAGAGGATGACGAAGTGAAAAAAGCAATCAAAGACGATATCGAAGTTGAAGAAACAGTCAAAAACGATATCGAAGTGGCAGAAGCAATCAAAGAGGATATTGAAGTGAAAGAAGCAATCAAATAGGATATCGAAGTAGCAGAAACAATCAAAGACGAAATTAAAGTTGAGTAAGCAATCGAAGAGGATACCGAGGCGGTAGAAGCGTTCTAAGAGGATGACGAAGTGAAAAAAGCAATCAAAGACGATATCGAAGTGGAAGAAACAGTCAAAGACGATATCGAAGTGGAAGAAGCAATCAAAGAGGATATCGAAGTGGAAGAAGCAATCAAAGAGGATATCGAAGTGGAAGAAGCAATCAAAGACGGTATCGAAGTGGAAGAAGCCATCACAGAGGATATCGAAGTGAAAATGCTATCAAAAACGATATCGAAGATGAAGACGCAATCAAAGAGAATATTGCAGTGCAAGAAGCAATCAAAAGGAAATCGAAGATGATATCGAATTGGTAGAAGCAATAAAAGAGGATATCAAAGTGGAAGAAGCAATCAAAGAGGATATCGACCTGTTTAAAGTTATCGAAGAGGATATCCATGTGTAAGAAGCAGTCAAAGACGATCGAAATGGAAGAAGCAATCAAATCAAAGAGGATATCCAAGTGGAAGCAGCAATCAAAGATGATATCGAAGTGGAAGAAGCAATCAAAGAAGATATTGAAGTGAAAGAAGCAATCAAATAGGATATCGAAGTAGCAGAAACAATCAAAGACGAAATTAAAGTTGAGTAAGCAATCGAAGAGGATACCGAGGCGGTAGAAGCGTTCTAAGAGGATGACGAAGTGAAAAAAGCAATCAAAGACGATATCGAAGTGGAAGAAACAGTCAAAGACGATATCGAAGTGGAAGAAGCAATCAAAGACGATATCGAAGTGGAAGAAGCAATCAAAGAGGATATCGAAGTGGAAGAAGCAATCAAAGAGGATATCGAAGTGGAAGAAGCAATCAAAGACGGTATCGAAGTGGAAGAAGCCATCACAGAGGATATCGAAGTGAAAATGCTATCAAAAACGATATCGAAGATGAAGACGCAATCAAAGAGAATATTGCAGTGCAAGAAGCAATCAAAAGGAAATCGAAGATGATATCGAATTGGTAGAAGCAATAAAAGAGGATATCAAAGTGGAAGAAGCAATCAAAGAGGATATCGACCTGTTTAAAGTTATCAAACAGGATATCCATGTGTAAGAAGCAGTCAAAGACGATATCGAAATGGAAGAAGCAATCAAATAGGATATCGAAGCAGCAGAAACAATCAATGAGGAAATTAAAGTTGAGTAAGCAATCAAAGAGGATACCGAGGTGGTAAGAGCATTCTAAGAGGATGACGAAGTAAAAAAAGCAATCAAAGACGATATCAAAGTGGAAGAAACAGTCAAAAACGATATCGAAGTGGAAGAAGCAATCAAACAGGATATTGAAGTGAAAGAAGCAATCAAATAGGATATCGAAGTAGCAGAAACAATCAAAGAGGAAATTAAAGTTGAGTAAGCAATCAAAGAGGATACCGAGGTGGTAGAAGCGTTCTAAGAGGATGACGAAGTGAAAAAAGCAATCAAAGACGATATCGAAGTTGAAGAAACAGTCAAAAACGATATCGAAGTGGCAGAAGCAATCAAAGAGGATATTGAAGTGAAAGAAGCAATCAAATAGGATATCGAAGTAGCAGAAACAATCAAAGACGAAATTAAAGTTGAGTAAGCAATCGAAGAGGATACCGAGGCGGTAGAAGCGTTCTAAGAGGATGACGAAGTGAAAAAAGCAATCAAAGACGATATCGAAGTGGAAGAAACAGTCAAAGACGATATCGAAGTGGAAGAAGCAATCAAAGAGGATATCGAAGTGGAAGAAGCAATCAAAGAGGATATCGAAGTGGAAGAAGCAATCAAAGACGGTATCGAAGTGGAAGAAGCCATCACATAGGATATCGAAGTGAAAATGCTATCAAAAACGATATCGAAGATGAAGACGCAATCAAAGAGAATATTGCAGTGCAAGAAGCAATCAAAAGGAAATCGAAGATGATATCGAATTGGTAGAAGCAATAAAAGAGGATATCGACCTGTTTAAAGTTATCGAAGAGGATATCCATGTGTAAGAAGCAGTCAAAGACGATCGAAATGGAAGAAGCAATCAAATCAAAGAGGATATCCAAGTGGAAGCAGCAATCAAAGATGATATCGAAGTGGAAGAAGCAATCAAAGAAGATATTGAAGTGAAAGAAGCAATCAAATAGGATATCGAAGTAGCAGAAACAATCAAAGACGAAATTAAAGTTGAGTAAGCAATCGAAGAGGATACCGAGGCGGTAGAAGCGTTCTAAGAGGATGACGAAGTGAAAAAAGCAATCAAAGACGATATCGAGGTGAAAGAAGCATTTAAAAAGGATTTCAAGATCAATGATGGTAATAAAAAAAATATTCGACCAAAAATTTGTACCAATATTTTGCAAAAGTTTGCTAGGCGTAACTGTTCCCGTCTAGAAGATACGAGCGATTTAAGGTTTGTATTAAAACCCATAATTTTATAGAGTGGGAGTTGAAGTAAAAGAAGCAATTGAAGAAAATATATAAGTAGATAAAGCAATTAAAAAGGATATCAAAATGGAAGAAGCAAAAATAGAGGATATCGAGGTGAAAGAAGCATTCAAAGTGGAAGACGAAGTAAGAGAAGCATTCAAAATGGATGTCAAGGGCAATGATGGTATTAAAAAAACTATTGCACCAAAAATTTGTACCAATAATCTGTAAAAGTTTGCTAGGCGTAACTCTTCCCGTTTAGAAGATACGAGCGATTTAAGATTTGTATTAAAACCCATAATTTTGTAGAGTGGAAATTGTAGTAAAAGAAGCAATTGAAGAAAATATATAAGTAGAAAAAGCAATTAAAAAGGATATCAAAGTGGAAGAAGCAAAAATAGAGGATATCGAGGTGAAAGAAGCATTCAAAGCGTAAGACGAAGTAAGAGAAGCATTCAAAAAGGATCTCAAGGGCAATGATGGTATTAAAAAAACTATTCCACCAAAAATTAGTACCAATATTTTGTAAAAGTTTGCTGGGGGTAACTCTTCCCGTTTAGAAGATACGAGCGATTTAAGATTTGTATTAAAACCCATAATTTTGTAGAGTCGATATTGAAGTAAGAGAAGTAATTGAAGAAAATAGAAAAAACAATTCAAAAGTATATTGAAGTAAAAATGCCATCAAAGAGGATTTCGAAGTTATAGAAACAATTAAAGAGGATATCAATGTAGAAGAAACATTCGAAAACGAAAAGGAAGTGAGAGAAGAATTCAAAATGATGGCAAGGGCGATGATGACCGTAAAATAACGAATCCACCAAAAATTTGAGCTACAAAAAAAAAAGAGATTTTCCAAAATGATCACAGTGGATGTTGCATAATAAAAAAAATGACGTTCCAAAATGATCATGTGGATGAGGCATAATTTAAAAAAAATGATGTTCCAAAATGATCACAGGGGATGATGCATAATACAAAAAAAATAATAATAATTGACGTTCCAAAGTGATCATTGTGGATGAGGCATAATTAAAAAAAATGATGTTCCAAAATGATCACAGTGGATGTTGCATAATAAAAAATAATTGACGTTCCAAAGTGATCATTGTGGATGAGGCGTAATTAAAAAAATTATGTACCAAAATGATCACAGTGGATGTTGCATAATAAAAAAAAATTGACGTTCCAAAGTGATCATAGTGGATGAGGCATAATTGAAAAAAAAATGATGTTACAAAATGATCACAGTGGATGATGCATAATAAAAAATAATAATAATAGACGTTCCAAAGTGATCATTGTGGATGAGGCATAATTAAAAAAATGATGTACCAAAATGATCACAGTGGATGTTGCATAATAAAAAAAAAATGACGTTTCAAAGTGATCATTGTGGATGAGGCATAATTAAAAAAATGTGGATGTTCCAAAATA
Organism: Philereme transversata; assembly: GCA_963924445.1. Lineage (NCBI taxonomy): Eukaryota > Metazoa > Arthropoda > Insecta > Lepidoptera > Geometridae > Philereme > Philereme transversata. The sequence continues at coordinate 27,419,759 of OZ004345.1, forward strand.
AACATGATGAACGTTGCATACTAAAAAAAAAAAAAAATTGGATGTTCCAAAATGATGATGATGACCTTTGCAAAAACTATGAAAGTTGTCTCATGCCCCTCCACCAACATTATATAGAATCAAGCAAATTTACAGTAATTTTATAGTACACACAAGCCATGGGCTCCCTACAAAAATAGTATGAAAATTACGGCAAACGAAATATACGGTTTACGGTATTCATACAGAAATATTTTGTATGGGACAATTTTTTTTTTGTATGAAAGACAATTTTTTTTTCATGGAACCGGATATAAAAAAATGTCCTCTGCAACATTAGTTTTTGCACCAACTCTCTAAGACCTATACTTTCCGAGATACGAGGTCGATGTGAGCGAATGGGGGACAAAAGGGGTACTTTAGGATTTATTCCCAACTCATCGGAACTCCCTCTATACGATCCCACCAAACATTTTCACCCTACGAGGTGGCATCTGGGAGAACAAACATGTCAATGAGTCAATCAGTCAGTCAGTCAGTGGTAATCGAGCTTTATATAATATAACTAGAGGTTGCGTAGTGCGCGAGTTGCACGCAACTCGCGTGTTATTGTTTTTGTCGAAGAAGCAATCAAAGAGGATTTCGAGCTGTTAAAAGCGATCAAAAAGGATATCCATGTGTAAGAAGCAGTCAAAGACGATATCGAAATGGAAGAAGCAATCAAATCAAAGAAGATATCCAAATGGAAGCAGCAATCAAATATGATTTCGAAGTGCAAGAAGCAATCAAACAGGATATTGAAGTGAAAGCAGCAATCAAATAGGATATCGAATTAGCAGAAACTATTAAAGAGGAAATTGAAGTTGAGTAAGCAATCAAAGAGGATACCGAGGTGGTAGAAGCATTCTAAGATGACGAAGTGAAAAAAGCAATCAAAGACGATATCGAAGTGGAAGAAGCAATCAAAGAAGGTATCGAAGTGGAAGAAGCAATCTTAGAGGATATCGAAGTGGAAGAAGCAATCAAAGATGATATCGAAGTGGAAGAAGCAATCAAAGAGGATATTGAAGTGAAAGAAGCAATCAAATAGGATATCGAAGTAGCAGAAACAATCAAAGAGGAAATTAAAGTTGAGGAAGAAATCAAAGAGGATACCAAGGTGGTAGAAGCATTCTAAGAGGATGACGAAGTAAAAAAAGCAATCAAAGACGATATCGAAGTGGAAGAAGCAATCCAATGGATATTGAAGATGAAGAAGGAATAAAAGAGGATATCGAAGCGGAACAAGCAATCGTAGAGGATATCAAAGTTAAAGAAGCAATCAAAGATAAACAAGCAATCAAAGAGAAAAAAATTGGATGTTCCAAAATGATCATGATAATGGTTGTATAAAAAAAAATTGAACGTTGCAAAAAAGATCATGATGAACGTTGCATAAAAAAAAATCTGGACGTTCCAAAATGATCATGATTGACGTTGCATAATATAAATGTATGTTGCAAAATGATAATGATCAAAAATTTGTACTAATATTTTGTCAAAGTTTGCTAGTGCTATCTCTTCCCGTTTAGAAGATACGAGCGATTAAAGTTTTGTAAGAAAAATCATAAATTTGTTGATTGGATATCGAAGTGGAAGAAACTATCAAAGAGAATGTTGAAGTGGAAGAAGCAATCAAATAGGATATCGAAGTGGCAGAAACAATCAAAGAGGAAATTGAAGTTGAGTAAGCAATCAATGAGGATACCGAGGCGGTAGAAGCATTCAAAGAAGATGACGAAGTGAAAAAAGCAATCAAAGACGATATCGAAATGGAAGAAGCAGTCAAAGACGATATCGAAGAGGGAGAAACAATCAAAGAGGAAATTGAAGTTGAGTAAGCAATCAAAGAGGATACCGAGGTGGTAGAAGCATTCAAAGAAGATGACGAAGTGAAAAAAGCAATCAAAGACGATATCGAAATGGAAGAAGCAGTCAAAGACGATATCGAAGTGGGAGAAGCAATCAAAGAGGATATCGAAGTTAAAGAAGCAGTCAAAGATGATGTCGAAGTGGAAAAAACATTCAAAGAAGATGACGAAGTGAGAGAAGCATTCAAAAAGGATGTCAAGGATGACAATAAAAAAACAGTTGCACCAAAAATTTATACCAATATTTTGTACAAGTTTGCTAGGGCTATCTCTTCCCGTTTAGAAGATACGAGCGATTGAAGTTTTGTATGAAAGACCACAATTTTGTAGAGAGCATAATGAAGTAACTGAAGCAATTAAAGAGGATATGAAAGTAGAAGAAGCATTTTAAAGGGATAACGAAGTGGAACATGCAAAAATAGAAGATGTCGAGGCGGAAGAAACAATCAAAGAGGATATCGAAGTGGAAGAAGCAATCAAAGAGGGTATCGAAGTGGAAGAAGCCATCACAGAGGATATCGAAGTGAAAATGCTATCAAAGACGATATCGAAGATGAAGACGCAATCAAAGAGAATAATGCAGTGCAAGAAGCAATCAAAAGGAAATCGAAGATGATATCGAAGTGGAAGGAGTAAACAAAGAGGATATTGAAGTGGGAGAAGCAATCAAATAGGATATCGAAGTAGCAAAAACAATCAAAGAGGAAATTGAAGTTGACTAAGGAATCAAAGAGGATACCGAGTTGGTAGAAGTATTCAAAGAGGATGACGAACTGAAAAAAGCAATCAAAGACGATATCGAAGTGAAAGAAATAGTCAAAGACGATATCAAAATGGAACAAGCAATCAAAGCGGATATCGAAGTGGAAGAAGCAATCAAAGAGGATATCAAAGTGGAAGAAGCCATCACAGGATATCGAAGTAAAAATGCAATCAAAAACGATATCGAATATGAAGACGCAATCAAAGAAAATATTGCAGTGCAAGAAGCAATCAAACGGAAATCAAAGAGGAAGGAGCCCTTACAGAGGATACCGAAGTGAAAATGCCATCAAAGAGGATATCAAAGATGAAGAAGCAATCCAATGGATATTGAAGATGAAGAAGGAATAAAAGAGGATATCGAAGTGGAAGAAGCAATCGTAGAGGATACCAAAGTTAAAGAAGCAATCAAATAGGATATCAATGTGGAAGAAGCAATCAAAGAGGATATCGAAGTGGAACAAGCAATCAAAGAGAAAAAAATTGGATGTTCCAAAATGATCATGATAATAGTTGTATAAAAAAAATTGAACGTTGCAAAAAAGATCATGATGAACGTTGCATAAAAAAAATCTGGACGTTCCAAAATGATCAGGATTGACGTTGCATAATATAAATGTATGTTGTAAAATGATAATGATCAAAAATTTGTACTAATATTTTCTCAAAGTTTGCTAGTGCTATCTCTTCCCGTTTAGAAGATACGAGCGATTAAAGTTTTGTAAGAAAAATCATAAATTTGTTGATTGGATATCGAAGTGGAAGAAACTATCAAAGAGAATGTTGAAGTGGGAGAAGCAATCAAATAGGATATCGAAGTGGCAGAAACAATCAAAGAGGAAATTGAAGTTGAGTAAGCAATCAAAGAGGATACCAAGGTGGTAGAAGCATTCAAAGAAGATGACGAAGTGAAAAAGCAATCAAAGACGATATCGAAATGGAAGAAGCAGTCAAAGACGATATCGAAGTGGGAGAAGCAATCAAAGAGGATATCGAAGTTAAAGAAGCAGTCAAAGATGATGTCGAAGTGGAAAAAACATTCAAAGAAGATGACGAAGTGAGAGAAGCATTCAAAAAGGATGTCAAGGATGACAATAAAAAAACAGTTGCACCAAAAATTTATACCAATATTTTGTACAAGTTTGCTAGGGCTATCTCTTCCCGTTTAGAAGATACGAGCGATTGAAGTTTTGTATGAAAGACCACAATTTTGTAGAGAGCATAATGAAGTAACTGAAGCAATTAAAGAGGATATGAAAGTAGAAGAAGCATTTTAAAGGGATAACGAAGTGGAACATGCAAAAATAGAAGATGTCGAGGCGGAAGAAACAATCAAAGAAGATATCGAAGTGGAAGAAGCAATCAAAGAGGGTATCGAAGTGGAAGAAGCCATCACAGAGGATATCGAAGTGAAAATGCGATCAAAAACGATATCGAAGATGAAGACGCAATCAAAGAGAATATTGCAGTGCAAGAAGCAATCAAAAGGAAATCGAAGATGATATCGAATTGGTAGAAGCAATAAAAGAGGATATCAAAGTGGAAGAAGCCATCAAAGAGGATATCGAGCTGTTTAAAGTTATCGAAGAGGATATCCATGTGTAAGAAGCAGCCAAAGACGATCGAAATGGAAGAAGCAATCAAATCAAAGAGGATATCCAAGTGGAAGCAGCAATCAAAGATGATATCGAAGTGGAAGAAGCAATCAAAGAGGATATTGAAGTGAAAGAAGCAATCAAATAGGATATCGAAGTAGCAGAAACAATTAAAGAGGAAATTGAAATTGAGTAAAAGACATCGAGGACAATGATAAAAATAAAAAAACGGTTTCACCAAAAACTTATACTAATATTTTGTAAAAGTTTTCTCGAGCTATCTCTTCCCGTTTAAAAGATACGAGCGATTTAAGTTTAGTATGAAAACCCATAATTTTGTGGAGTGGAAATTGAAGTAAAAGAAGCAATTGAAGAAGACATATAAGTAGAAAAAGACATTAAAAAGGATATCAAAGTGGAAGAAGCAAAAATAGAGGATATCGAGGTGAAAGAAGCATTCAAGGAGGAAGACCAAGTGAGAGAAGCATTCAAAAAGGATCTCAAGGGCAATGATGGTATTAAAAAAACTATTCCACCAAAAATTTGTACCAATATTTTGCAAAAGTTTGCTAGGCGTAACTGTTCCCGTTTAGAAGATACGAGCGATTTAAGGTTTGTATTAAAACCCATAATTTTATAGAGTGGGAATTGAAGTAAAAGAAGCAATTGAAGAAAATATATAAGTAGATAAAGCAATTAAAAAGGATATCAAAATGGAAGAAGCAAAAATAGAGGATATCGAAGTGAAAGAAGCATTCTAAGTGGAAGACGAAGTAAGAGAAGCATTCAAAATGGATGTCAAGGGCAATGATGGTATTAAAAAAACTATTGCACCAAAAATTTGTACCAATAATCTGTAAAAGTTTGCTAGGCGTAACTCTTCCCGTTTAGAAGATACGAGCGATTTAAGATTTGTATTAAAACCCATAATTTTGTAGAGTCGATATTGAAGTAAGAGAAGTAATTGAAGAAAATAGAAAAATAGAAAAAACAATTCAAAAATATATTGAAGTAAAAATGCCATCAAAGAGGATTTCGAAGTTATAGAAACAATTAAAGAGGATATCAATGTAGAAGAAACATTCGAAAACGAAAAGGAAGTGAGAGAAGAATTCAAAATGATGGCAAGGGCGATGATGACTGAACTGAAAAACTTGAGCTACAAAAAAAAATTGATTTTCCAAAATGATCACAGTGGATGTTGCATAATAAAAAAAAAATGACGTTCCAAAATGATCATGTGGATGGGGCATAATTTAAAAAAAATTATGTTCTAAAATGATCACAGTGGATGATGCATAATACAAAAAAAATAACAATAATTGACGTTCCAAAGTGATCATTGTGGATGAGGCATAATTAAAAAAAATGATGTTCCAAAATGATCACAGTGGATTTTGCATAATAAAAAATAATTGACGTTCCAAAGTGATCATTGTGGATGAGGCGTAATTAAAAAAATGATGTACCAAAATGATCACAGTGAATGTTGCATAATAAAAAAAAAAAAAATTGACGTTCCAAAGTGATCATTGTGGATGAGGCATAATTAAAAAAAATGATGTTCCAAAATGATCACAGTGGATGTTGCATAATAAAAAATAATTGACGTTCCAAAGTGATCATTGTGGATGAGGCGTAATTAAAAAAATGATGTACCAAAATGATCACAGTGAATGTTGCATAATAAAAAAAATAATAATTGACGTTCCAAAGTGATCATTGTGGATGAGGCATAATTAAAAAAATTGATGTACCAAAATAATATCACAGTGGATGTTGCATAATAAAAAAAAAATTGACGTTCCAAAGTGATCATAGTGGATGAGGCATAATTGAAAAAAAAATGATGTTACAAAATGATCACAGTGGATGATGCATAATAAAAAAAAATAATTGACGTTCCAAAGTGATCATTGTGGATGAGGCATAATTAAAAAAATGATGTACCAAAATGATCACAGTGGATGTTGCATAATAAAAAAAAAAAAAATGACGTTCCAAAGTGATCATTGTGGATGAGGCATAATTAAAAAAATGATGTACCAAAATGATCACAGTGGATGTTGCATAATAAAAAAAAAATGACGTTTCAAAGTGATCATTGTGGATGAGGCATAATTGAAAAAAAATGATGTTACAAAATGATCACAGTGGATGATGCATAATAAAAAAAAAAAAATTGCCGTTCCAAAGTGATCATTGTGGATGAGGCATAATTAAAAAAATGATGTACCAAAATGATCACAGTGGATGTTGCATAATAAAAAAAAAAAAATGACGTTTCAAAGTGATCATTGTGGATGAGGCATAATTGAAAAAAAAAATGATGTTACAAAATGATCACAGTGGATGATGCATAATAAAAAAAAATAATTGACGTTCCAAAGTGATCATTGTGGATGAGGCATAATTAAAAAAATGATGTACCAAAATGATCACAGTGGATGTTGCATAATAAAAAAAAAAAAATGACGTTTCAAAGTGATCATTGTGGATGAGGCATAATTAAAAAAATGTGGATGTTCCAAAATAAACATGATGAACGTTGCATACTAAAAAAAAAAAAAAAATTGGATTTTCCAAAATGATGATGATGACCTTTGCAAAAACTATGAAAGTTGTCTCATGCCCCTCCACCACCATTATATAGAATCAAGCAAATTTACAGTAATTTTATAGTACACACAAGCCATGGGCTCCCTACAAAAACAGTATGAAAATTACGGCAAACGAAATATACGGTTTACGGTATTCATACAGAAATATTTTGTATGGGACAATTTTTTTTTTGTATGAAAGACAATTTTTTTTTCATGGAACCGGATATAAAAAAATGTCCTCTGCAACATTAGTTTTTGCACCAACGCTCTAAGACCTATACTTTCCGAGATACGAGGTGGATGGGAGCGAATGGGGGACAAAAGGGGTACTTTAGGATTTATTCCCAACTCATCGGAACTCCCTCTATACGATCCCACCAAACATTTTCACCCTACGAGGTGGCATCTGGGAGAACAAACATGTCAATGAGTCAGTCAGTCAGTGAGTGGTAATCGAGCTTTATATAATATAATAATATAAATGAACCTATATTATGCAGGCAAGCGAATGCCTAGGTAGGTACCTACCTACATAAACAATACAGGTTCATATTTAGTAATGAGTATCTCGTTTAAGAACTTGTTTAAGAAAGCAATCAATCAGACAATCCTGTCTGATTGATTGCTTTCTTAAACAAGGCGGGTGAGTTTGCAAAAATATCAATTTCCAAGAAATGATGGTTATATAACTTAGGAATTCTATTGAGTGGCGCTCGCTCACCCGCGTTCGTTTTACAAGTTGGAAACCTGAGATATTTGCACAAAGGGCAGCTCCTAGAACCAATATATTTACCTAGGTCGCAAGAAAAATATTATAAAAGACGTTTGGAAAAAGTTCTATTAGGATTGAAAGATTGTCAAAAAATACTGTCAGCGAGAAAAGCAGCATATTCACACTTTTTTATGCATTTCTACTCTCTTCCTGATAACGAATAAAAAGCCTCCCAGCGGTCAACCGAAGTTACAAACTAGGAAAGGTACTTAAAAATCGTAATAAATTAAAGACATTTAGAAAAATTAGCTAAGACTAGCCAGCCAAACTTTGCATAAGAATTTCAAATCTCAAGAAACTTAATCAAACAATGGCGATTACAAATCCAAGCTCTAGTTGCAACCGAACTGCTATTCATCTGTCTCATCAATTCCATGCCAATTATATCGTTGCTGCATCGCGTTTCCCAATTCCCTCGAATCATCGTCGTTGTGAAGAAAATTACTTCTGATAAATACCTGATCCATTGATTTTTTTTAACTAAGGATATAGCAAGCCGTATTAAGCACTGCGAAAAAGGTGTCATAATGCTAGATTACATAGTAACTACTGCTTTCGCCTATGGCTATTTAAACAAATAGCGACTCTACTACCAAAAGCCAAATAGCAAACTTAAACGTCAGGAAAAATTAGCCTATTTTTCAGTTCACACTTTGTAATTTTGATAACTAGACAGCTATCGAGTACGGATGCATAGACGCGTTTTAGGTAACGCAAGTACAATCACCCGACCGGGGTCAGGCGGTTGGTGAGAAATCCATAGTTATAATATATGAATGACCTTCTCAGAAGAAAGATTAAAAAACTGTTAAAAGAACATTGTGACATGGTATACGATCGCTCTTAATCATCACCATATTCTTCAGATCAGCCATAGGACCACCACAAACTACTCCCATAGATTTCCAGGGTACTGATCCCCAAAGCCTCCTAGCAAGCTTTATTATGTCATCTTTCTCGAACATCTTGATCTTCATATATATATCATCGCTCGTAGCTTAAGCGTAATTTGCATGGTCAATTATATGCTTTTGTGGAGTACAAATGAGCGCTACTTTTCTTTAAAACACACGTTGTTATTCAAATATAAATCGTCGAAGTACATCGAAGGCCTTTTAAGCTATTTAAGGTCTTTTAAGGTTCTTATACAAAGGTATCTTAGCTAGTGCATCTTTCTTTACTAATATTAGAAACTCGAAAGTAACTCTGTCTCTCTGTTTGTTACGTTTTCACGACTAAACGGTTTTGTATACAAATAGATTATGACCGTGATTGAGACATAGGCTACTTTTTACCTGACTGCGCAGAGTCGATGTTTTTATTGATAAACCACGCGTGCGAAGCCGCGGGTGGAAGTTTGTATATAATAAACCAGCTTTTAATAGATGCCTACTGACCAACCATTACATAAGCTAGAGTTATCACTCCATTACACGCAGTAATATCTATCTCATGAATTATTACGTTTTTGCAGTAAGACATAATACTACTAAATTGTCTGGTTGTTTGTTATCCATTTATCTATATCCAATAAACTATTTCTTATGCATTTACATCATTTGTTTTTTTTAATAAATAAATAATTGTAAACGTCCAAATATATTTATTTATTTATAACATAAAAAAACAATAGCGTACATACGCGATAAATACCCGTTTTAATCAATAATTATACGCCTTTGCTTATCATTAAATAGGTCCGGTAAAATAAAGATGTTTGCTGTATTGTACACCTATGTCAGTGCATAATTTGTAAGCGTCCGTCGTGTTGGATCTATCCGGTTAGAATGGTATTGTCTTTGCATAATTAGAATTGTTCCAGTAATGCATGAAGTCCGTGACAATAGTTCAATCAATTAGTTCCATTATCAATATTCCATCACTATAAAAAACTTATTATTCTAAGATACTCGTAGCAAGTGAACTATGAACTATTTACAAAATGAGCATAAAATAAATACGATGTATTCCATTGCATCGATCGATCCAAAATAAGCAAAGAAAAACACTTACCTACGTTAACTACTAAATTATGCTGCAGTAGAACTATCTAACTAAATACCATTGCAAATTAACTATGAATAGATAGCAGCTATTATTATCATCAATCACTGTATGCCACGCAGTCAGTAATAATCTCAATTCAACTTTTAAAATGTACACCATGTAATATTATAAATTAACAAACAGACTTAAAAGACTAAAAAATTATGTTTGATATCAAACTTACCCTCAATTTTCAGGATAAATATCTACACCACGACCACCCTAGTAAAAAAGACCGCCATAAAAACGTTTGTTTCCATGAAATACCTGATCTCACCTCCCTATTCTATCATCGGGCAATCAGACGTTCCGCGATGCGCCACCGCTATATGGTAGACGTACCTCCCATACGCACAAAGCGGTACTCTTTCACCTTTATTATGCGCAAGGAGTGAAACGCCTTGCCTGAGTTTGTGTTTCCTGATAACAACAACCTAGGGGTCTTCAAGTCGAGTGAATAGGTTTCTTCTAGGCAAGCGCGTACCATCGTAGACTGCATCATCACTTACCATCAGGCGAGATCGTGGTCAAACGCTAGCCTATAATTTATATAAAAAAGAATAGAATAGAGTAAAATTACAATTAAGCGTAGAGAGTAGAAAAAAGGCTGTATATGTTTTTACTGTCTATGCTAAAATTTATTTTTTCTGTATTCTTCCGTACAAACTTTTCTATCTGACAAGTCTAGTCTCCTAATATCTAGTATGCTAAAGAGTCCAGTGTCCTATTAGTTTCAGTTCCACATGGTCCAGTGTCATAAACATCCAGTATCAAAAGGTCTGCTTACCAAAATGTCAAATGACAACCTTTATTACCTAATTTGCACCTAATATAATGTGAAACTTTTGTTTCGGTAATTCTGTTATTTGGTTTGGAATCTGATTGTATATTTTTATTGCCGTTTGCTTAGCTTAATCTAGGTAGCTTTGCTGTAACTCCGAATTCTCGCTTAAACAAAAATTCAATATTATTATGCATTCAACCACTATTAATAAGAGCTCCTGGGGATGAGCAAGGCAATGCAGGCAAGATCCAAAGCATGAGAATATTTTAAGTTATACCTAACCTAAATATTTTTCCTGTCCTCACAGGATGTCACACAAACCAACCGTTACCGTACCATACACATTTCGAAACAGTTACCATCCTTACCGCCACAATACTAACGGTTTACCATCATTGGTCAAGCATAGTCTAGTTACTGGGCTGGCATGTGTTGAATATTCATCGCAGTAAATAGGCTGTAAGGGCAACAACTTTGGAATAGCTGTGATTGGCCTTGGTAACATCGTTAAATAATATATATATGTAATTATGTTCGGTCAATTTGAAAAACACAAGGTTCTTCATCAAGGTGTTTCTCTAGTGTGTGTTATAGTGGAAGATGCCGTTACTAATGCAACATTCATCAATATTTTAGCCACTTTATCATTATGGTTGCATTATTCTTGATTGTTTCTGTATACGAAAGCAATAGACAAAACACTATTTTTTCTAAGGTACTCGTAATAGCGAATTTCTTAGTGGTACTAATACGGTAACAGTTTGACCCACTATACCCCTTAAACTGTATCTAAAATTGCGTGGCTTGGCGACCAATAGTTGGCTAGTAAAGTAATCAAGAATTTTTAAATGAGTTGGTCATTGGTTACATTGCATTAGACAGATGGTTACAATGGTAATATAATTATCAAATCTAGTCAAAGTTTGAGGGTTTGAGATCCTGCCGTTTCTTTGAATTAAAAATATTAGTACCTAAGATTTTTCAAAACACGTTGGTCTAATTACATAATATCAAGTCTGTGCCTTTAGACCTTTAATTATAAATTAACAAAGCTGAACAGGCAATGCACCGGTTTATATCAATCACACATAAGTAACGGAAGTAAATCTATAAACACTGAATCAAATGAAGTGCAATGAAACTTTCATTTATAAACATGCAACTTAGTAAATGATGTTCCTAGAAAACCCCGTTTTATACATTCTTAAACACATATAATTTGAAGAACTTGAACTGCCGACAAACAGACATACAAAGAACTTCCTATGCTATTACACAACTCTATTGTGCATTGTTTAACAATACTTTTAAACCAATGCAAAAAGATGCTCGGACGACGACGCGACGCGCCTTTGCGTCTTTTGTATGAGCGATGGAGGTAGTATAAAAGTGAAACTTGCATACATTGTATGATAGTTTTTCATAACAACCGTTGTCGTAACATGAAGAAGGTTGTGATTAAGTGGAATTTCTAAGTAGATTTCAGACCAAACTTTAATTTACCTCGAGTGAAGATTATCGACACAGTAAGGCCGGCTTGCACAACGATCCGTAAACGTATTTATTTCGACTGCCTCCGTGGTGCAATGGGCGTATAGCCGGCTGAGACCCAGGAGGTAGCGGGTTCGATTCCCGCCGCGGAACAAATGTTTGCATGATCTACAGATATTTGTTCCGTGTCTGGGTGTTTTTCTATATATTATAAGTATGTATTTACAAAAAAAAATATAAGTATTCTATCAGTTATCTGGTTCCCATAGTACAAGCTCTGCGTAGTTTGGGGCTAGATAGCGCTGTGTAAAATGTCCAGCGATATTTATTTATTTATTTAACGACTAAACATATTAAAATTTGACGTATTTGTATGACTTGACAACTCCTTAATTCATATCTAGCTACTAAATAGGTATAAATACGTTAAGGCATCCTTGCGCAAATCGCCGTAAATTTTTACGAACACTATTTCCCCTAAACGACCGCGAACGTTTGTGAATAGTTATAAATAATACTTAACTCACCTTTATTCCAAGTAAAAAAAATCATTTTAACTGCCAAAGCGGCCTAAGAAGCTCACAAAATAGGGTTAAGTGGGAACCTAGAAAATCATACAAAAGAACTGAATTTACTAAAATTAATCTGACATGAGTAGATTAGTAGAAAAATAAAAGAAAGTATCTAGAACAATATTTTTAGAAATGTGCCTTGGTTCTGAGTCACATAGAAGGCGCGCTGTTAAATTTACATAAATCTGGGAAGGTTCGGAACCCTAGGTTCTTGAGTGTCACTCATTGTTCATGTTCGGTTAACCGGTTTTGTTTTTTAATGTTTGCTTATATTTTTTTTTCTTTTGTTCACAGAATCTCGCGACATGGCCGTTATTATTATTAGGAGTTATCACATTAGCAACACCAGGTGAGCTACATACATATAATTTATTTATTTATGAAAGGCAATAATAGTATGTATTACCAAATTATTGCATAATTCTTAAGGCATTTTGTGTATAAATTCAAAAGTTAAATAATTTCAAAACATCAATTGTCAAAACAATTTAGTTGTTCTAATCAAATGTTTTACACATAAAGTGAGTCTTACCATGTCAAGAATGAATAGACTCGGTAAAAGTAAGACAATGGGCCATTAGTCCCTACCACCCACGGCCAATGGCCTTACAGCTTTACATGTCGTGTCAGCTACCTTATAAAGCTTTTACGCATCATCGATTAGCATTTATTACCACGCAATTCTTTGTTTGAGAACATTGAACATCTTTATCGGATTCATTTGTAGAGTAAGGCGATGAGACGCACTATTTAAATTCCAATTCAAAAATATAATTATAATTTCAATAAATAAAAATGTTGCCAATTCCACACAGCGCTACCTTACCCCAAACTATTGAAGATAGCGCTGTGATCTATGGGAACTAGGTAACTGATAGAATACTTACTTCATATTTTTTGTAAAGAGAAACACCCATACTCGGAACAAATATCTGTAGATCATGCAAACGTTTGTTCCGCAGCGAATCAAAATAGAAATGATTCCTAGCCGCTAGTTATAAAAACATTACTGTTACATATTTTCAAGTATGCGAGCGATTCCATGCATAGGTGGGCACTGAACACTTGAACACCTATCGTAATCTCAAAGTTAGGTAACCTAACCTTTTGTCTTACATCAGCGAAGTTGCATCATGTTACATCGATGGACAAAAAACGTGTAAATGCCAATAACAATGATGTTTTAATAATTATGAATTGTCTATACTGTGATTGCAGAGCTCTTATTAATAATCCCAGAAGCCATCATTAGAACAGCATAGCACTAAAAAGTATTATCATGCTGCTGCAAACCCCAGTTCATAGAACTAGCTTCTATGATGATTATTTTACCATTCAAGCATCACGTCTTTGGAACACATTACCGATCTCAATACGGCAAGCTCCATCATTAGCCACATTTAAAACAAGAGTGAAAAGCTTTTATCTCTCAGAGACGTAGTATCGCTATAGATTTTATTTGTTGTAGTTATATTATTATAGGTATATTTACTTATGTATATTGTTTTATTTTATTGTAGGTAGGTGATCAGCGCTCTCCTAAAATTTAGTTTTTGTTTTGATAATGTATACCCCCCCTCCATTAAGTGATTACCGTTGCTTATAGCAATAATAGTTGCATTACTTCACAGGTTACGTCCTACTAAATCTTGGCCTACATGGCATTGCATTGCACCTGTTATCATGATACATAAAAATAGTAATGGCATTGTGACACGCTCAGTTAACACATCTATTTACTTTAGTGGATTCTGATCCTTATTCTCTGCAGTCAGGGTTGTCAGGTCTGAAGTCAGTCACACCACATTGGGTGTATAGCCCTCCGGTAATGGGTTAGATACCGTATTGAATTGAAATTATCGGCATTAGAACATTTACGTGACACAAATATTGATAAATAAATAATGCAGGACATTTCACACAGCACCATCTAGCCCCAAACTAAGCAAAGCTTCTACTATGTTAAATAGATAACTGATAGAAAACTTAATTACTTTTTATTTGTCAATACATATTTATAAAATATAGAGAAACAACCAGACCCAGAACAAATATCACCCTGTTTATCATTTTGAGAGAGGAAATTGACAAAGATGCAAGCATTATTTAATTAAAAATTCAGATTTTACTTTTGTATAGGTTAAAGTTATGGGAAATATCGATTATTAATGATAAGGGATAATATCACAGCGCTTATTTACTTAGTTATATGATAAAGGTCGTGTTTATTTTTTTGTGATAACATTGTTTTTTCTATTTGTATTCCAGCTCTATCGAGCGAGCCCCGGGTGGTGTGCTATTACACAAATTGGTCCGTATACAGACCCGGAACAGCGCGGTTCAACCCTCAGAACATCAACCCCTATCTCTGCACCCATCTTATCTACGCCTTCGGAGGGTTCACTAAGGACAACACACTGAAGCCGTTCGACAAATATCAGGACATTGAGAAAGGTATGTAGAAAAATATTTAATTGGCAACTGACTTGGCACAATTTGGCACCCAACGTGGTACTCATCATGTTTCCTTTTATAATAATACTAGCTGACCCGCCCGCGGCTTCGCACGCGTGGTTTCTCAATAAAAACAACCCGTATTTCTTTATTTCTTGCCAAAAGCCTAAACATGAATTTTCTGATCCCTAACTTAAGGAATTATGGATTGCCCATACAAATTTCAACCCCTTTATGATTATTTTTTGAGATAAAAGAAGCGTATGTCCTTCTCGAGGATATAATCTATCTCCTTGCCAAATTTCATTACGATCCGTTCAGCCGTTTAGCCGTGAAAAGATAATAAACCAACAAACAGAGTTATTTTTGAATTTAAAATCATTTATTATTTACACGGAATGAAAAATGTTTAAAAAAATTGTAGAAACTGTGCTACAGGAATAATTTTTAACGATGCTCAACGTGGTATACTTTTGACGTCCTACATTAATTTTATTGATCTCTAAGGGTCATTTTTCTATATAAAGAATATAAAACTGTCTGACAAACATACTCGTGTTTAAAACAGGACTATTATTTAAACGAATTTTTATTTAATGTCCAACGTGTTATACATCTCATCTTAGACGCTAAACAGCTGCTCGGCCGATTTAACAAACTTCTAAATTATCAGGCTTCAAGAGGTTTCCACTACTGTTCCGCCTAGCCTATTCCGAAACTTAAACATGACTTCTATGAGATTCAAGGATCCATAGCTTAACTGGACCGTATCATTTCTCAGGTGGATATGCCAAGTTCACCGGTTTGAAAACATATAACAAGAATCTGAAGACCATGCTTGCTATTGGTGGTTGGAACGAGGGCTCCTCGAGGTTCTCCCCCATGGTCGCTTCCAGAGAAAGGAGGAAGGAGTTCGTTAGGAATTCTATTAAGGTATGTTTTCTTCATCTGGCGAAATAAAACCAGATTTTTGGTGATGCCAAAACAACTACTGTAGGATTACCTACACTAGACATTGTGTCTGACTATCATCTGCAAGCAACATACATTTTCAGTATTAAAAATGTATGTATATCTATTCGATAACCAATTATTACTTATCTTAATAATTGCAAGACGTTAATAACATGGTAGTTGCTTTTTATTCCAATAAATATAAACATTTCTGATTATTTATACAATAAGATCCTCCTGCCTTTCTGGACAGTACATATTATTTGTATTGCTAAGAAAACTTCCAATTTCTTATCAAAACTTTCTCCACAGTTCCTCAGACAAAACCGCTTTGACGGATTGGACCTAGATTGGGAGTACCCCGCCTTCCGTGATGGAGGCAAGCCTAAGGACCGGGAGAACTACGCCAGGCTAGTAAAGGAACTGCGTGAGGAGTTCGAGAGGGAAGCTGAGAAGACCAACAAGCCGAGACTGCTGCTCACGATGGCCGTGCCCGCCGGTATCGAATACATACAGAAGGGATTCGATGTCAAGACTTTGAACACGTGAGTTTGTTTTTGTAGAAGATTTAAAATTAAAAAAACTATTTTTTCCAATATTTTAAAACCCCAATTGCTGACTGCCCTATATCCATCAAACATAGCTATAAACCATCCCTCGAGCACCAGCATTCAAAGAAAAAACACATTAAAATCGATCCACCCGTCGAGCTATTGATTCCACAGACAGACAAAGGTTTAATTTATGAGTTATGATATGACACGTCTCTTTTTACGTCGGGATCAAAAAATGGGTCTAACTAAATACATTGAAGGCTCATGAAGTATACTCACCCTGACACACAAAGACCCCTATTGCATACACACAAATAGATGAAAACACATACACACACGTTCACAAACACACACACACACACACAAATACACCCACAAACATACATACACACACACATACGTACACATCCTACCCATGTACACCCACCGTATGTGCTCGCTACTGTTGGATAACCTATTATCCTATTATATGTAAAAACCTGTTACCTGTAAAAATACAAAAAAAAAAAAATTGTATGGCTATTGAAGAGCAGGGTCTTCTGACACAAGTACATATACTTAAAAGAAGATCCCAACAACCTTGTTATAGTTCTATATTTTACAGAAATCAAAACATTTTGATTTTTGATTGATTTTTTTGAAGGCTCAGCCCATGCATGCACGATGCAAAACCCTTATCAAGGTCTGATAGTAATCACTATTTATATCAACTCGAATGTCGATGCAATTCCTCACGCTACCTCCCAGCCGATAGCTATTAGTTCTTATACCAACTCAAATCCCTTGCTAGGTGACCATGATATTTAAAACAAGATCACGGTCGGAATATTGATTGATTACATGATACTCCCTACGTTGACCTTACCTGTAATATACACGCGAACTAATTAGATATTATACATGGATATGCTTTTAGGAAAATAGGTTTATGCATTTTAAATTATAAAAGTTTGTCATGAAAATAAATTCACATGAACCAAGTTTTATGCACCTACAAATTAGTTGCGACTGGGTAACTGTTGCTGATAGACATTTCCTAAGCAATACCTTAAAATTGATTACTAAATTAAACCAAACGGAGCCTAAGTACCAAACTAAATAATGTACACGTACGACATACCAAAATTAGAACAACAAAAATCTAAATCATCATGGGAGAATACGAGAGCGCTATTTGCACCTCTGATCCGTTTTGGGAGAGACTTCTGCCTGGAGACTGGCCTTCATGGTTTCAGGCATATTGCTGAAGCTAGAAGACATTGGGTTGAAAGACTTTTGTGGTTTACAGTGACGTGTCTAGCCTGCTACGGCGCGTTAGACGTATCCCTAGATCAATTACAACGGTACAATGACAGTCCGACAGTCGTAACCCTTGAAAAAGACTTTCGATCCTGGAGATTTAGCCTCCCTGCCATCACTGTTTGCATGAAGAACCGCGTCGACCCAATCAAACTGCCTGAAGTCATCAAGGACTATTGGAACGCAGAGCCAACTGACGAACGCTACGAATTCTATAGTCACTTTGTTCACACAGTAGCAAATTCAAACCTTTTGGACCTGGGTGGCTACTATGATTTCCTGGATGAAGAGTTTAACGTGGACCTTTACCAGCTGGCTGTAGACGTAATGCCTAAAAGCGACGACATCAAAACTATATCATCTGAGAACGCGTATTTCAAATGGACTCCCGTGATGACAGAGAACGGAGTCTGCTTCTCCACAAACTCCCTGGCTATCGATGACGTGGCTATCGTAAAAACAGATTTAAATGACACAAAGGCTTTCCCGATCACCTGCAAGTACTCCGCACTGAGCTGCTTAATAATGCTGGAAGTGATCAACCAGAGCGAATACAACGTGCATTCTCCGTACGATGTTTTAGACATAACGACGCCATCATCCACAGTCGACGTCTTTGTTGGTTTAAACCGGGTATCGGAGCTAAGTGTGATTGAGACTGGTTGCGGTAAGGGTGTGAAGGAGCTGGCTCAGAGGAGGCGCGGCTGCCTTTACACCGACGAACCTAAGGCAGCGGGGAAACGCGTGTATAGTACCAACGCGTGCCGTCTCGCCTGCAGGAGCCAGGTGGCTATGAAAGAGTGCGGTTGCAAGCCGTTTTACTACTTCTACGAAGGCGGGCCGCAGTGCACGGCAGCTGGCATGGCATGCCTCGCCGGCTTCGCTCCTCAGATTGCGAGCATCGTTGGCGTACCCTGTTCCTGCAGCCCGCAGTGCATGCACTCCTTCTTCAGAGAGGTGGCTAGAAAGGAGACAGTGTGGGAAAGCGGGCCGTTTACTAACAAAGGCTCGGTAAAGTACTCCGTCCAAGCGCCGCGGACACGCTACACTAGAGAGATAGTCTTCCATTTTCAAGACCTTGTTGTTTCCTTCGGTGGTGCCGCTGGCCTGTTCCTTGGAGCTTCCTTCATCAGCTTTGTTGAGATTCTGTTCTTCATATTGGCGAGATGTTTTGAAGCCATGCCTGGGTCTTGCGGACGACAGACAGCGGTTAAGGACATATCGATGCCTTTTGAGATGAAACAAATTTTCGCCCTGACTAAAATATTAGAACAAAATGCTTACAAGGATATAAATAAACCTATTTACTAAAAAACACGTATCCCTTCGTACTACCTACGACGTCTGACTGGTGACCTTTGTTTGAATACTATCGTCAGATTTATAATTTGTTGAACCCTAATATCATGTCTATAGTTACTACCAAAAGCTCGGTGCTAGTAGCGAAACTACAAAACCTCGGTTTTTTAGTGATGGACACGTGCGGTGGAGTTCGTCACGTCAGGGTCGAAATTAGTGAGATGATTCAGTTTACGACTCAAATTTTGAAATGATGTATAAATCTTAGAATTTTCTGTGTCGGATTGCACTATAAAAATAAAATACTATGTTCTCCGTTTTTTTCCTTTCAGGACAATGCATTTCTAGCACTACTATATTTAGGTATATTACACGTATTTTAGTTTCTAGTAGATACGAATCATGTAGGTAGCGTGGTGACAAATGAGCAATAGCAAATAGGCTCAGTACAAATCTCATTGTGAAACTTGTACGAACATCACACGACATCGAAAGTTGCTTAATTTATTAATTCAAGGTTGCCTTTACTCAACTTTATGTGTGGGTAGTATAAGTTAAAAGCTGAAATACTTTATTCAACAAATTCCATTAACATTTTAAAAATATTTTATAACGTTACCTACTACTAGTACAAAAACTTCTTTTTTATAATTAAAGCTAAATTGAATATTTGGGGTATTTTTCCACCTGTATAAAGAAAAAATTTCATAATATGATTTTGTAACGAAACACCAATAAACAAAGTACTCCATTTGTACATATTTCTGTTTTTGCAATAAATAATTAAAACAAACAAACAAATTACAGTACAAAAAAAATCTAACAGATTTATAGATACAAAAAAAGAGACCTCAAAAATGTGTGTCTCATGATTTTAACAAGCGTCACAAAAAGGCGTCGATGAAAATGCAATCACGGATTGCCAGCACTACAAGTACAATATCACAAAAAAAGGACTGTACTTCCTAATCGTAGTAGAGTACTTTTTTGAGGTTCTCGAGTAGAGACCATGCACTTAAAAAACGCATGGTACGACTGCCCTGAACTGGATAGAAAGACTACCTGATAAATATAGCTGGGAGCCGTTGGGTGTAGGCCACACAGGATCAGACGAAAAAAGTCAAATCAAATCAGTGATTTTATTTTAACGTGGCAAAATGCCTTTAATAACAACAAATATTTACATGACTAAAATACAGAAAAAACAGTTGAATTATCTAAAGACCATTGCAAACGATCTATAGATAGCTCAACTTCTCCAGTTTACTACCAGGCGGAAGTGTCCCCAAGACACTGGCTGCATTGCGCTGGATTGCAACGCTTATGCGTTGACCCAGATAAGCGCCAGCTCTCGTATCACACGTCGCTTCGACCAGACTTCCAGAAAGAATTTTGAAAACGCGATGGGCTCCGGTACCCCATGGACCCAGGGTCTTGACTTAACAACAGGGTCACGTCTGAAATACGTAAGCTCTGTCGAGAATTCCATATTTGCGCCGATTTTATTGAAATGAAATGGTATTTTATTGCATGAAGTGTGGTTAAATTACAAAATGTTAATTTTAGTTTAGGTTCAACACTTTTCGCTTAAGCTTAGCATGCGATTAAATTACATTTTAATGTATATTAATTACAATGTTATACAGAAGTACAATATAAAGATATGAATATAAATCTGAGTCTGTGTTTCCTGATAACTCTGGTGAACACTCTGGGTGTCTTCAAGTCGCGAGTGAACAGGTTTCCTCTAGGCAAGCAAGATCTATCGTAGACTGCATCATCGCTTACCATCAAACGTAAGTGTACAAAAAAAATATATATTTGACTTATATCGTAATCGCTACCTCCTATGAAATACACCACCCACTCTAAAAACGTGACGAATAAAGAGTGGAATGTCGGAGCTTCAACTTTGCTAATTATAAAGTTATGATGACACCTTGTCTCATATTATTTGACCCATTGGTGGATTATGTAATCATTTTATCTTCAAGAAAGCTGGTTTTGCTACTGTTGAAGTAATTATACCCATTCGAAGAAAACCTATGATCCGGGTATCTTTAAGAGTGATCACATCCTCGCTTAACATCAGGTGAGGTTGTGGTCAAACGAAGATCCATTCATGTTACAAAAAACCTCTATAAGACTACATACTGAAATAGATAGATAAAAATAACATGTATATGCTTTATTGTACATATATACCTTCACCAAAAAAAAAATAGTTAACAATTAAAATTGGAACATCACAAATATATGCTAAGCGACCCGGCTTTGCATGGATTTATCACATTATCACACTAGTTTGGATGTTTGTTAATTTATTTATTTGTTACTCAATCACGTCTTAATTGCTGAACCGATTTCGATAAAATTTGGTATGTACCTGGATTAACGCATAGGCTACTTTTTGTTGATAAACAATGCGTGCAAAACCGCTGGAGGAAGCTAGTATTAAAATAAAATATAGCTTATAGCACTCAACAATAGTGTAGATTTCTATCAGTAAAGTATGTAGTAAAGCAAAGCCTCTCGATTTTTTATCGAGTACATTTCGGGGAGTGTGCGGCGGAACTTTTCAACCTAATCCCACCATCTCCAATCTATCATCGTACAACCAGACGCTCTGCGGTGCGCCACCGCTATTTGGTTGAAATTTCCATAAGCACAATGCGGTTCTCTTCCACCTTTATTATGCGCCCCTCCAAAGAGTGAGTATGTGTTCCTGATAACTACAACCTGGGTGATCCATCGTAGACTGCATCATCGCTTACCATCAGGCGAGATTGTGGTCAAAAGCCTATTACACTAATATTATAAACGCGAAAGTTTGGATTTTTGTTTGTTTGTTGATCAATCGCGTCGCAACGGCTAAACCGATTTCGATCAAATTTGGTATGTACGTAGATTATAACCTTGATTAACACATAGGCTACTTTGAATTGGAAAACCATGTGTGCGAAGCCGCAGGCGGAAGCTAGTAACCGATAAAAAAAATAAGAGAAAGAATTTTAATATCTCTTTGGTGTTTGAGATTACCCATTAGATCCAAACAAACAAACTCAAAATATTTACCTTTTTATTATATGTATTAGTTGATCGAGCGAAGCGAAATCTCCAAATCAACTTGGGCAAATCGGCGTTGTATGTATGTATATATGTATGTTTGTTTGTCCGAGGATAATTTTCTAAGCGTTGATCCGATCATCGTGAAATTTGTTATATATGTACATAGGTAGGTAGTGATTGCACAATTTTGATGTGACTGGTTGTTGAGGTATTAAGGGTTTAAGAGGGATAAAAAAATGAAAATGAGACTATTAGGTCAAATGAGACGTCAAATAAAAGGTCAATTAGTACATTTCCACTCCGTTTTTATTTTTAGTAGATTTTTTGTAGTTATTAGCCATAATAAAAACTAAACTTTGACAAAATTCATAGGGTACACCAGTGACTCCACAGTGCTGTAATTTGGTATGTGTGTAGCTTATGTATTACAAATATAGGCAAAAGTCTGAAATCTAGAATAACTGCAATTTGTACCCCAAAAAAGAATAACCAATTAACATGAACTCCCGTTACCTGTAATTTGAATGAAACAGTAGGTTAAGTTAGTTGGGTTTTATTTCGTGGCACTATTTTGATAGTCAAAGATTACGAATAATATTTTTTTTTGCTTTTATGGTAGACTCGCGAGATCTCAGTTCGGGGCGAACCACTAGTATAAAATCATAGATTTTTCTTGTTCAGTGTCTCTATGACCTGTGTAGCGTGGACTATCTAGTCCGTTATAACAAGCGTTTGATGTCCCATAAAAGAATACCTCTTTTCTAGATAAAGGATTAAGTAGGCAAAAAAAAAATGTATTTTTAAACTGCTTGATATTTCATCCAAAGTCATTCAGTAATTTTGCACTAAACTTATTTTTTTTCTAACCCATCTCGTCCCACTGCTGGTCTCCTCCAAGCATCCCTATCCATCGATATATCCCACCATCCTCTTTGGAAGATGTCGAAATCGTCCCGCCAACGCTTTCTCCTCCGACCCCAACGTCGCCTTCCGTCTTCAGACGTCCATGGTGTTACAAATGAGCCCATTTCTCGGAGTGCAATCGGCTAACGTGGCCCGCCCAGTCCCACTTAAGTCCAGCCGATCTCTTCCCTACATCTGCAATACCGGTGAGTGAGCGCAGCATGGTGTTACGCATTCGTACTAAACATATGTATTTAAGTTTAGTAAAAGCAAGGTAGCCATGAATTAAAGTGGATTTAACTAGTTGTTATAACAATGCAAATGTTTCTCACGTTGTCTTGCTCTGATTGAGTTTGAGGAACGGAAGTTGGGAAATACTCTTGTAACCTAGGTGTTACCTAATGTACACTTGCTTATGATTATACTCATTATGTCTAGGTAAATGTTCACCTACGGCCAGAGTTTAGTATTTGTGTCCAACGGTATTGTAGACCTACTGTGGGTGGGAGCTAGTGTTCAGAGCTATAATGATGTGCACATATCTAATAATACCAGCTGAGCCGCCCGCGGCTTCGCATGCGTGTTTTGTCAATAAAAACATTACCCTCCTTCGCAGTCGGTTAAAAAGTAGCCTATGTCCCAATCTATCTATATACCAAATTTTATCGAAATCGAATTTCTTTATTTCTTACATCGTAAAATATGAAATAATATAAATTCTCAGATCCCTAACTTGAGAAACTATGGATTGCCTATATAAACTTTCAACCCTTATTTCACTTTTTTAAGATTATTTTTTGAAACATTTCATTAATTGAAACACAAATTCGGAATCGTATTGCATACTTATCCAGTAATCGATACATTTCCTATAAACAATTTTTAACGTAAATCGGCGGCGCCTTTGCGACGATGCCGCTTAGTCAGTATAACAAGCACCTACTTACGTGATGAATGAATATGATTAGCTTATCTATTTTGTACAGACTTTTTCTTTGGTATTTTAGGACTTCATATTAAGGATGTTAGATTTTTTTTCTATAGTAATGAATTTGAAAAAACCTATTTTACAACAATACTAGCCATTAGCCCTGCCCGTGTTTTCTTTGAATGTGGTATAATACCAAACAGGTTACATAATATTGTTTTTACTGCTTCTTCTGTATTTTATAGTCTCGTAAATAATATATTTATTATAACAAAATCTTCTCCAGCCAAAGGTTGTCTTGAAGAGATCGCTTCTAAGCGATAAGACTACCCATTTTACTATTTGCTTTGTGTTTTCTATTTTGTTTGTATTTTTTTGTGGTTTATATTGTGTACAATAAAGTGTTTTTCATTTATTCATTTATTTATTGTCTATGTATCTACAATATATTGTACCTAATATCAAACCATTTACTTATTCTAATTCTAATTCTTGGGTGGGGTTCCCCCCTAAGAGATCTGCACTGACGTCCAGCATTGGGGTGTATTGTGAATTACCCCTCTTCTAATCTAACCCCAACCACCCTAACTCTTGAGGTAACGGAGTAAGAGTACGCTGAGATGGGACCCGTTTGGCCCACACAGCACGGAAGACCATATTGTATGTACCTACCTATGTGTACCTAGCTGCAAAAATTTTATCATGTGTTTTTTTTCTGTGTTTATATAATTTTTTTTTTCTTTTCTTCTTTTCAATAATTTATAGTCTTTATGTAAGTAGGTACATATGTTTGTTATGTTCTGAATGGTCTGTCCTATGTGTGTGTCAAATAAATGTATTTTCTTTCTTTCTTAAGACTTTGGGTTGGTGGTAGGGTCTCCGTGGATGTGATGTAGTAGCGGTGTTGGTGCAGGATGAGGATTCGATGACCCCTTGCAGACCCGTTCTCAGTCTGGCGTCGTTTGTGGCAGTGCAGTGAACTATCACGTGCTCCGCAGTCTCTTCCTCCCGAAGGCATCCGCGACAAAGTCCACTGTCCGTGACTCCGGTCTTCAGGAACCATTTACCTATTCGTAAATGTTGTTATTTAAGATTTTCCTCCATCTCTTGTGTGGTAAGATAGATACAAAATAGGTTAGGGTAGGTTTCGGTACAAATAAAAGCATGTACTTAGCTACTTATAAGGGTAGGCTTACTGCAAGGCGGTTAAAATTACTATCATCGTCATCATCGTAAAAACATCAAACTTTACATAGATAAAAGATAATTCAAGCGTTTTAAAATAACTAAAACCCTACATACGCTTTTAGTAAGTTTTTGAAAATGTAGTTTAGTCGCGCCATACCATTGTAATCTATACTAATATTATAAAAAGGAAAGATTTGTATGTTTGTAACGAATAAACTTAAAAACTACTAGTCAGATTTCTAATATTCTTTCCCCTTTAGAATGTTTCATTATCCCTGTAGGAGGGTTATGTATTTATTGACAAAACATGCGTGCGAAGCCGCCGGCAGATCACCTAGTCATAAATAAAATGATTTATAGCCGTACAACATCCGGAATTAAAACCAAAAATTACTGCTCGGGACCTTGGCCTTTGGCGATGAGTTACGATGCCCATAGCCACTTACTGGATACAAGCACTGTAGGATGTAATTATGCCATTGAAATTAATGGATGATATGTGAGTACAACATATGTTTGTTTAGCTGGCAGATGGCTTTGCGCTTCCGTCCAAATTCCATTACAGGTTGTCGATAGGTACCACTTACCTACAGCTCAAGCAAATAATACAAAAAGAATTTTATTAATACATTACCCATAAAGAGAAGTTATTACGTGAAAAGGTAAATTCTTCATTGTTAATCTTGTACAGGGTGTTTAATAATATACTGACAATATTCAAGTGACGGTTTCTCAAAACATAAAAAAGACTTCTCGATAAAAAAACTACTCCTTAATTGTATTATCAAATTTTAAAGAAAATCGTTAACTAAGTTTAGGTGATTAATTTGATATAAAACTTACTGTGTACTCTTACTGAGACGTCACCAATACAGTATCTGTGGTTAGATGGCAAGCATTATACAAAAGTACAACATAAGTTTAATAGTGTTTGTTTTTAAATGCCAAAATAAATTTCACATTTCTATGGTAAACATTTCACAAATTTATTTATTATGCACATTAAAATAACCCCATTTTTATATGCGTATATTATCAAACACCCTATATGTAAGTCACATTTGTATTTCTCGTTAGAAGTGAATTTATATTCTTTGGAGAAATAAAGGTCTAAAATCATAATGGTAATGCTGTGATATTTATTTAAATCAATTTCCGCTGTTTCGGAATAAATGAACAGAAATGCATCGAAAAGTAAACAAAGTTTTGCAAAGTAAGGAATTTGAATTATCCATTTTGAAACTGAAACTGGCGTCTATTAAAACGATCATGTAATTACTTTTATCAACCTAATAGTTTGCCCACCGCATTTAGTCTCTGCTGTAGGTAGGTACTAATCTATATTAACATTTTATAGAGGTAAAATTTGTATGTAATGGGTAATCTCTGAACTAATCGCCTGATTCTAAATATAATTTCTCTCATAGAAATCCCTGGATATATTTTATCCTGATAAAAACCCTTACGAAACCTTGACGGATCAGTTAGTAATATGATACGTTCGTTATAATAATACTACCTTCCGCCGACTTCGTCTGCACAGGATTAGTACTTTGAGTAGCCTATTTTCTTTATTCGTGTAACTCTTACGGTTTTCTAAGCGCACGCCAGAATGGCTTACGTGACACTTATTGTTATATTTTGGCCAATTTACTCGATAGCTTTATAAATTATAGCTTCTATGTTAATCTGATGTAAGAGTTACATTATTGTAAAGTTTCATTAAAATCCATTCAGTAGTTTTTGCGTGAAAGAGTAACAAACATCCACACATACATCCATACAAACTATCGCGTTTATAATATTAGTGGGATGATACTATGAGTATGAGGAAACCCACTTAACAGCGGGGTATTGGAAACCCCACTTTTTTATCAAAATGCATTTCATTTTGATTCTCAGAAATCTGTGTCATTGGTGAGAGGGTAAAAATATTACAGTAAAAGGTCAGCGTATTCTATGTCTAAAACTGTATGTATAAGCGTATGTCTGTATGTATATGTACTTTGATGTTATTAAAATAAAATATTGCATGTTTAATTCTACCTTGACGACCTCCGTGGCGCAATGGGCAAATAGCACCGGCTATTCGCCGATTATAGCGGGTTTGATTCCCGCTGCGAAACAAATATTTGCATGATCTACAGATATTTGTTCCGAGTCTGGATGTTTATCTATATATTATAAGTATGTATTTACAAAAAAAAGTATATTAGTAATCTATCAGTTAGAATACTTACTTATAACATATATTTGAATACTTATAATAATATAACAATTATTTGGTTCCCGTAGTACAAGCTCTGTTAGATTGGGGCTAGATAGTGCTGTGTGAAATGTCCAGCAATATTTATTTATGTTTATTGATTTATTATCTTGATTCTCAGAAATCAGTGTAAGGAGAGAGGGTAAGGTAAGAGAGGGTAAAAATATTTTAGTAAACGTATTATATGTATATTACGTTGGTGTTGTTAATATAAAATATTTTTCATGTTCGATCATATTTTAGTTACAATTATACCCTACAATTGTCCACAGATACCTGGACTGGATGAACCTGCTGACCTACGACTACCACTCCGCCTTCGAGCCAGCTGTGAACCACCACGCCCCACTCTACCCCCTTGAAGAACCCAATGAATACAGTGTGGACACTGAATTGAATATCGTAAGTTTCCTTAAAGTTAAAATCATTTATTGTAAAACATAGGAACAAGCCTATGTTTAGCAGTCAACACTTCAAAAGCTACAACGCTAATATTTTTTGTGGATAAATCCAGCTAAATAATAAACACGTCTTTTCAAATTCCAGGATTACACAATCAAGTTTTACTTAGAAAACGGTGCTGATGCTGACAAGCTGGTCCTCGGTATCCCAACCTACGGGCGATCTTATACACTCTTCAATGCTGACGCTGTGGATATAGGCTCGCCTGCTGACGGGCCGGGGGAGCAGGGAGACGCTACCAGAGAGAAAGGATACTTGGCTTACTATGAGGTATTATTCTCAGCTGATAGTGTAGGTGTTTATGGGGTCGCTTTTAAACACTCTTCAACGCTGACACTATTGACATCGATTAGCCTGCTGACGGGCTGGATGAATAAGGGGACGCCACCAGAGAAATGAAATGAAATCAAATGATATTTATTGCTTGAAATGTGGGTAAATTACAAGATGTTAATTTTAGTTTAGGCCCAACACATTTCGATCATAAAAATGCAATTTAAATTATATAGAGATTGGACAGATGCTTCACTTACTAAGATATACGAATCTATTGATATTAACCTTGTGGTAGCTATTATCTACAACTAGCTAACCACAACCCAGAATCACTTCAATCATCGCATAGAACTTTGGTTTGATAGTTCTAAATTACAATGTTAATCGACCGGTAACCACAACCGTACAAAATGTATCGTCTCTCGATGGCTTAGAAAAAAACCTATGACATAAAAAAAGATTCATACAATAATAGATTATTAAATGAGGGGATGAAGCAGTGTCTTGCGTCACGGGCGCTATATTAAATCTCGAATGTAACAAAGGATTCTAGAGTCAACTCACGAGCGGAGCGAGGGAGTTACTAGAATCCTGAGTACAGAGAAGGATATAAGCACGCCCAATATGCAGACAGCTTTATCCACGAGGAGAATACTCTACTTTTCACACTTTTTGTGAGGCAATAAAAACCAAATCTATGTTGGTGCATTCTGTGCAGAGGTTAAGTTCGATTCACGAATAAGTACCTACTCTGTTTAAGTTTATTGTTAATAAAAACATTACCCATCTTCGCAGTTGGATAAAAAGTAGCTTATGTCCTAATCGCAGTTAGGATCTAACTGTATACCAAATTTCATCGAAATTGGTCCAGCCGTTTAATCGTGAAACGTAACAAACAGGCAGAGATATCGACAGACAGACAGAAAAACAGAGTTACTTTCGAATTTATAATATTAGTAAGGATCAGTGTTCGCTACTATTTCATACCGACTTTCCTACTCCTCAGATCTGCGAAGCTCTGAAACCCAAAGAGAACAAGAAACGCAGCTTATCCTCAGACGAGGACTCCGAAGAGTACGAAGACGAGGAGGGGGAAGAGGAATGGACTATCATGCACCCGAACCCCAGCGCCATGGGTCCGGTAGCCTACAAGGGCAACCAGTGGGTCGGCTATGATGACGTGGAGATCGTCAAGAAGAAGGCCGAGTATGTCGCTGAGAATGGACTTGGAGGTACGAACCAATTACTTTTGAGTTACTATTCCGAGCTACGCTGACTGCAACTGCAGACTGACTGCAACTGCAGACTGACTGCAACTGCAGACAGTCATACAAAGTTGCCGACGCTTTTTCACTGATTGACGACCTCCGTGGTGCAGTGGGCGAATAACCCTCTGAGACTCAGGTTTTGGGTTCGATTTCCACCGCAGAACAAATGTTTATATTGATCTACAGATATTTGTTCCGGGTCTGGTTGTTTCTCTATATATTATGAGTTCAAAACTAATAAGTATTCTATCAGCTATCTGGTTCTCATTCATAGTACAAGCTTTGCTGAGTTTAGGGCTAGATGGCGCTGTGTGAGATGTCCAGCATTTTTTATTTATTTATTAAATACTATGACTTTCTGCAGTTGGAGTCGGCAGCGTAGCTCGGAATAGTAACTAGTAAGAGTGTTATCGAAAGTTCGCCAATTTAGGGTCAGGAACAGAAGAGGACCTTTAGATAAAACAGTGGCAACTGGTTGCACAGCGTCACAAACTAACTTACGATACAATACAATAATTTATTCATAAATCCAAATTTACAAGTCAATAATATTAATATTCCTATTATAATAAATATTACATTTCTGGTAGGTCGTAGAACTCATCTACACTGTAGAAAATCCTCTCCAGTAGCCACTTTTTTTTAAAATAATGTTTTGAAAGCAGCATCCCTAATGTCCTCCGGCATTCTAATATAAACAGACTGGCCCATTATGAACACAGACCTTTTGGACTTGTTCAGTTTGTGTGGTGATGTGACCAGGCGGTAGTGGGGCTTATCGCTACGCAACGCGCGTTGTAAAGTTGGACTAAATTAAAACTAGACACTATAGTGATACCCTGTCGAGTTGAGACCACGCACTGGAAAGTGCAGCGTAGGACGGCCCCTCAGTAGGTGGATAGAAGGCCTGATAATAGTTACTGGAAGCCGTTGGGTGTAGGCCTGACAAGATTGGTTGCTCTTCAAATCTATGGAATAGGCCTATGTTCAGCAGCGACGTCTTTTGGCTGGAGGGGTACTATTCAAATGCCATTCATGCACCAGTAGATTAATTACTAATTTAAACGTATATTTATCGCGTATGCACCTTTTTTACTTATTATCCCGATGTTTAGACTATGTTGCAAGTCTTGCAACAACCGTGTTTGTTATGATAGTGATAGCGAAAGTTAGAAAAATAGTACCAGTAGATTTTTATACTCAAAAAATGTATATGTGAATTTACACGTATTCTAAACGGCGAAGGGAAAACATCATGAGACAATCGGCATGGGCTAAAACCAAAATTCGATGGCACATGGCCATCGGGTTAGTATTCTAATAAGCGCCGATAGGCTTGCAACCTGTCACGTAAATGCTTAACTTCTATGCAAAAAGTGGGTTTGTATCAAACTTGACTTGCCTCTGAATACAGCTTACAATAATTAATGTACTGTTTTGTTCAGGTATTATGTTCTGGTCGATCGACAACGATGATTTCCGCGGTAACTGCCACTCGAAGCCCTACCCTCTCATCGAAGCTGCTAAGGAGGCCTACGTCGGCAAACTTGGGTAAGTGCTCTACATTATGATCAACAGTATAAAAAAACCTTGAAACATCATACACGATTGAATACATAACCGAAAATTACTTTATATATGTTTCGATATCCTTTATCCTCATAACGGCCCGAGCGGCCTAACCCCACGCGAAACGTAAACAATTTTTATGTTTCATTTCCTGTAAAATTTTCTGGACCCAACCTTTTGGCATTGCATTCATTATCTAGCCTTATCGATGGAGGATGGAAGTCCGAAAGAATGAAAGAGATCGATTCAGTCGTTTTGAAATAACAAGCAACATTGTAAAGCTTTACGTCACCTTTAAAGGCACGCTGACTGTTGTCTGGTTATGATCCTCTCCATACAAGGCTTATCTGGATGAGATCGCTTTTTAGTGATAAGACCGGCGATTGTTTCTTAATTTGTTTTATATGTCTCATGGATGGTAAACATACATTAAATATTTTTTTAATAGTGCCTTAATTTGGATATAAGAATATAATAGAATAGAATACTCTTTATTGCACACCAACAAAATTAAAATACAATAAAAATACACAAAAATTAAGGTAAGTACAATGGGCGGTCAAATCGCTAAAAGCGATATAAGCAATCCATTGCAATTTAAGTTTCTTCTGAGCAATCTTACTATAATTTTTATAGCGTTTATAACATAGCTAAGCTGTTGGTTGTACATAACAGATAAACAGTCTGTTAAGAAATGTCTGTTCAATGGTTATTGTTTGATTTATGGTGCGCAATAAAGTACGCGAGCAGGTATTGGTTCAGTTATACTCAAAAAATTATAAGTGGCCTACGCGTCCAGCACAATAATGACTTCAGAATTTAGATGGGGTTGCCTCGATACTGCAATGCATCTACCATTTTACTTAGAAAACTTTCGTGATTGATTTCAATCATTATTATAAATACAGGATTTATCACGGACCGTTTATCGTTGTTTCGACCGACAATGTTTCGGTTCGATTCGTGAACCTTCATCAGGGGCGATTCGTTCCGAATAGTGCGAGGTGAGAAGCTTTTCGGAGCGGATCGCACTTACCCTGATGCAGGTAAAACTCACATGATCCATTCCATCCAAAGGTTGTTTGGTAGAGATCGCTACTTAGCGATACGACTATCAATTGTATACATTCATTTGAATACTGTTACTTTTGATTGGTTGGTTGTCTAAGGTGTGCAATAAAGTATTACCTAATCTAATCTAACACATATGGACTTCAAAAATTACTATTTGTCTAAATTAATAAATGAATGAAATTAAATAAAAAATAAAGTATTTTCTATATTATTCTGCTATCCTCTAATACTTTTATAAATTGTTGAGTTGTTTGTTCAGGTCGTCAGGCAAGTTCCTGACTGCGACCGAGAAGCCCAAGGCTGCTGGCAGAGCTGGTGGCAGGAGAAGGAACAAGCCGAAAGCAACTTCTTCTACTACCACGGAGAAACCTTCTAAGTAAGATTTTATTAAGGGCTCCACTGATTAACAATTCACGTGTAGTTTTTGATCCAATGGGGCGACCTGCCGTCCGAAACCTGCATAGAACTAACTTAAAGTTCTTAAAAAAACTTCGAATTTGAGTTCTATTGCAATGAACTGAGAGACGGAATGTTAATCAGTGGTGCCCTTATGATTATAAATTGCTTACATTTGTTGACCTCCATGACGCCGTGGGCGAAGAGCCGACTGAGACGCAGGAGGTTGCGGGTTCGATTCCCGCTGCGGGACAATAATTTGCATGGTCTA
Source organism: Philereme transversata (assembly GCA_963924445.1). NCBI lineage: Eukaryota > Metazoa > Arthropoda > Insecta > Lepidoptera > Geometridae > Philereme > Philereme transversata. Next base: position 27,452,503 of record OZ004345.1, read on the forward strand.
CAGATTTTTGTTCTGGGTTTGGTAATTTTTCTATATACATATTTACAAAAAAAAATAATTATGTATTTTATCAGTTATCTGGTTCCCATAGTACAAGCTCTGCTTTGTTTGGGGCTAGATAGCGCTGTTTGAAATGTTCAGCATTATTTACTTATTTATTTTTCCAGAAGCAACAAACGCAAGAGCTCTGTGTCAAGCACGACGCCAACTTGGAATATCATCACTCCTGAACCCCCGACTACTCCCGACCCTGGATCAGGTAAATACCATCGCTGTTTTATATACATGTGACTTGTTACAGACAACCATCCGCCCGCGGTTTCGCGCGCGTGGACAACCCAAGTCATAACACATACTAATATATTTTAAAAAAGAAAGTAACTCTGTCTGTCTGTATGTAACGTTTTACGACTAAACGGTGAAACCGATTTCGATTAAATTTTAGTTACAAAAACAGGGAGGCAGTTACTTTCGAATTTATAATATTAGTGTGAGGGAGAACGGTTGTGAATTCTGGTCACATAATATAAGTATTATAAGGTTACAAATTTTTTTTTATCTCCAGATTTTAAGTGCACAGACGAAGGATTCTACCCTCACCCTCGCGACTGCAAGAAGTACTTCTGGTGTCTCGACTCAGGACCTTCCAACCTTGGAATCGTAGCTCATCAGTTTACCTGCCCTTCTGGTAAGATTTCTATTATTATTATCAAACGAAGAAACGCGTGATCAAAACATAATAATGCCTTGTTAAAGTTTTAAATGTTCATTTCATTTAATGTATTCATTTCGAAAATGGGAACAATTACATTGCATAGCAGTTTATCATAAAAATCAGATCTTCTATCATCAGTTATTAAGCAATATTAAACAATATAAATTTAAAACATGATTATTGAATTCAATTACTAAAAGTGTCTATAGATTAAAAAATTACAACGAATACAATTAAAACATCAAAGAATACATTCAAATGTCAACGAATAAAATCAAATGTCAATGAATATGATAAAATTTCAATGAATACATTCAAATGTCAACGAATAAAATCAAATATTAACAAATATAATCAAATGTCAACGAATACAAATGTGTAGCGACATCTATTGCTACATGGAAGAACTACTTTGTCATCAAGATGCGTCAATACGGAAACGATGAGACGGCGACGACATCTAACGTCGTAACGGAGACTTCAAATCCAGAGTGATCAGGGGCTCAATCGCGCTAATTTGAAACGATAATACCAAAGTAAAACCAAAACAAAAACGGTATGTTAAGCACATTCGCGTTGACACTTGTAACATCAGTCGTACCAACTGAGTCGAAATAACCTTGCTTGGTTGAGTAGTAAATATCTTGCAAGATGACTTTGACCCAGTTGCGTTATCAGATCTAGTTTAAATTTTTGCATTTGCATACATACCGGTCCGGTTCCAGAGACAACACAAGAATGATCTAATAATGATATTGATTAACTAATAACATATTATGCATCTGTCAAGTTTAGTTGACAACATTAGTTGAATTAGTAATATGTACAACCTGTTTGTCAGCAACTCGTGTAATTGATATTTTAGAACTTGATAATTTGTTTGAAAATTTAAAAATTTCAATAGTAATTAATTTGAAAAACCCTATTTTACAACAATAGCCTTAGCCCTACTCGTGTTTTCATTTTATGTCGTATATAATAAAACACGTAGTATGTAATTCTAATCAGCCCACATCCAACTACCGCATAGCCTCTTCATTTATACACCTTTTCCTTTACGATCCTGCGCCAATTGCTTACTGTGATTCACTACAGTTTTATTAGTGTCGTCTGACCATCAAAAAAAGGGGGGCAAAGGCGTTATCTTCCCACCTTCTTACTTACATCCACTTAAGTATGCGATATTAAAAATAAATCCTTCTCCTAGGTCTATTCTTCAACAAAGCCGCCGATTCGTGCGATTTCGCCCGCAACGTGATGTGCAAGATCGCGGACGCCACCACAAAGGCCCCCGCCACGAAGGCCCCTGTCACCAAGGCCACTACAACCACCACCACTACTACTAAGAAGCCCATCAAACTGAGCACCAAGAACTCTGCACTCTTCAGGACTACTACTACCACGACGACTCCAGAACCTGAGGTTGTTACTTTACAAAGTGCTAAAAAAAATTGCAACCCACAACAGTGTCAGTCGAAATAAAATAAAAATCTATAATAATATCTGTGTTAATAATATTATAGAGAAGTAGTTTGTTGTTTGCATGCTTGTATGTTTGTAGGTAATCTAAGAAAGTTCTGAACCAATTTTGAAAATTATTTCACGGGTAAAAGCTACACTATCCTTTAGTGTTATCGATGCTACTTCATATTAATATTACAAATTAGATTTTTTTTCGTGTTCACGACTAAGCGGTATTACGGCTGGAATTTGTAGTATATTTTTTACCTCTTATAAATACTTTTAATAAGTTTATAAAAAACAATACATGTGTTAGCAGAGAGAATAGCTAGCGCACGTTACTACATCTACAATTACAATAATAAATTAAATTAAATTAACTAGTGGTTCGCCCCGAACTGAGATCTCGCGAATCTCCCATAATAACAAATAGTGCCACGAAATACAAACCAACTAACTTGACCTACAGTTTCATTCAAATTACAGCTAACAGAAGTGCATGTAAATTAGTTATTCTTTATTGGAGTACAAATTGCAGTTATTCTGGATTTCAGACTTTTGCCTGTATCTGTGTCATTTAAGCTACACGCATACCAAATTTCAGCACTGTGGGGTCACTGGTGTACCCTGTGAATTTTGTCAAAGTCAGTTTCTATTATGGCTAACAACTCAAAAACTGCATAGACTTTACTAAAAAATAATACTACTGTCTCTAATAGTCTCATTTTCATTTTTTTTTTACCCCTCTTGGACTCCAATATCTTAAGAGCCCCCCCACATTTGTAGCTCATTTAGTCACACCAAAATTGTGCCGTCATTACCTACCTACTTACTACGTACATTATGTATCAAATTTCACGATGAACGGATCAACGCTTCGAAAGTTATCCTCGGACACACAAACGTACATACATACATACAGCTGATTTGCCCAAGTTGATTTAGAGATCAAATATTTATTTATATGCAGAAAGGGTTTTAAAGTATACATAGGGTTTAGGTACTTACATAACTAATTTAATAAGCCTTAGCTACATTTTAATGGAAGATATAATATATTTTTACAATAAATAATGATCATTAATGTAGCTATGCTGGACGTATAGCATTGGTACACTTTGCTCAAAACCTGTGTATAGTAAATGCTTCGACTCCTCCCTCTAAGTGACATCTTGTATTTAGACGCAAGGGAGTAAAAACACAATTATTTTCTTTAATTTTAGAGCGAAGAGGAATACGAAGAGGTAGTATCTGAGGATGTCTTTGACGAAGACGCGGAAGACCCCAAAGTGATAAAGGAGCTCATAGATCTCATCAAGAAAGTCGGTAAGTTAGCTAAGTACTTGTATTCTCATGTTAATTTCGTAATTTTTTGTCCGTTCCATGTTCGCCATTTTCCTTTGGATTAGACCTTTATGTAGGGCTACGTCATCTATTTTTTTTAATAAATATGGTACACAAACCAGAATAAAACCAGTAAAGAAAACAATATTAGGAAATACAAAGGTTATGAGCTAGATGATAGCCTAATATCACCTATTGTTCTATTCACCATGTGAATGTTGAGGCTATCCAGCTCCTCGTCAACACGGACATAGTGAGAACACTCAAGAGAACTAAGCCTTTTAAGAGTGTAGTGTTAATGAATAATAGTGTGTGTGTATTGAAAGTGTTAGTGCTACTATAAAGAACACATGAATAAAGTGTCTTCTGTTTAACTATGGATTAAGAAAAGTGCCATCGGGCACATTCTTAGATTACACATACATGGCCATGGCTAGATTGTAATAATATTACTGGGGTATTTATAGAATTCATAGATGGCACACACATTGAGGACACCAGCAGTGGGTGAAGTCGAGCTATTGATGATGATAATGATGATGATTTATAAAATAGTACAATAGGAATTTCAAAAAACATTATTATCAAACTAACTTTATTAATGCGAAAGTTTAGATGTTTGTTTATATATTTGTTACTCAATCGGTTCAAACGATTGCAATGAAACTTGTTATAAAGATAGATTATGACTTGGATATAAAGATAAAATACATTTTATTGACCAATCACGTGTGTAAAGCCGCGGGCGGAAGCAAATTGTCTATACATCATTATAAACAATAGACAATGTTTTTTTTACAGAATTCCAATAAGTACTTACGTTATTTTCCAGGTGGTGTGGAACAGCTGGAGAAGCAGCTGCACCGCGCCGAAGCCTCCTCCAGCACAGACGGAGGCAGCAGCACCACACCCTCGCCGTTCAACAAGAAACTCTACCAGAAAGTGCTGGAGAGGGCTAGAGGAACCAACAAGTAAGCACCTAATACTAATAACTTGCTCGTAATCTTAAGGCTTTTGTTTACCCGAGCCTCATGTACAGACGCCGCTAACTGATAACCCCCTGCTGCATGGTTATACATTGAAATATATATTTGTTTTTATTATATTTTATTTCAATGTTTAAACATGCGTTTTACCAGTTAGTAACGCTGCCTGTACTGTACCTACCTATTTATTTTCTTACGTAACAAACAAACGTTCCTATTCTTTTTTTCTACTTCCCTACATCTCTGTTCATCTCTTACTTAGTTTTTATGTTGTGTTATAATGTTGTATATGAGTTCAAATGAATGTATTTTCTTTCTTTCTTTTTAACCGATTTCAAATAGGGGTTGGAAAGTTCGCAATTTTTTTTTATGTTTATGTAAAATTCTGTAATAAATTGAATTAACGTCATAGGTACATTCTTTCTCAGCCCGGAAGAACAGCTATCACCCCTAAAAATATCCTTCAGTTTTTAACAGCTGTAAGGCTTAGTGGTGAACTATGAATGCCCCCATGAACTAGGGGCGGTTTATACACAAGTGGCGATCACAATAGGCATCAATGGCCGAAACCGCAAAAGCTAATAAAAAAATAGGTTCATTGAACCCAGCTGGACCTATTGGGAAACCAATAACAATTACAGTCGAGTCTCACTAATCCGGCACTATTCAAAACTAGGAAGTGCCGGATTATTGGATTGTATAGAATAAATCATAATATGTAAAGAAAATATATGCGCAAACGCGGAACGACAATAGGGAAGGGTGAGGGAGGCGTGAGCGGAGGGTGCTGGATTATTGGAAGAACCGGATTACTGAAGTGCCGGATTAATGAGACTCTACTGTAATTACCATTACCATTGTACTATATTTGGCATGAACTAGTTCAGTTCATTTCATGAATTCTTTAAGTATTCGTGGCGTAAAATAAAATGTTATTCTAAATATTATAATCTGATTAAAACCTGTTTGTACAGGTCACCATTAGGAGGCGTAGAATTCAACATTAATTTTGAGTTAATAATATTAGCAGGTACACCGGTAACAACGTGTCACAGAACAGCCGTCGGGGACCTCAGAGCCAGGGACTCGAAGCCACGCTGGAGAAGAACAAGCCCATCTCCAACAACAGATCCTTCAACAAGGACAGGCCACAGTAAGTACCTACCTACTTATCTACATTATATTACATCTCGAACAGTTATCGAGAATAGTTACTCCAGAACGGCTGGACCGATTTTGATGGTTTTTAATTTGTTGGATTTGTCTCCGCCCTGAATAGCAGAATAACTATTAAAATATCGGAAAAGTTTACGCGAAAAGAAATTATGAAGAAAATTCATTTCCTCATACATAATGATGACAGATTTTCAATTCTACCGAGGTGACGTAAATTGACATCCCGCGTCATATGCATGTCAAGGCGGTACGAAGTTTTCCGGGTCAACTAGTATTATAACAAAAGCTTATATTTATTTATTCTAAAGCGACGCTGAGGAAGGCCTAAAAAGCGCTGGAGCGATGACTTGGACGTCTTCCAAAGAGACTAGCGGGATCTGGCTCTAGACCATGATAAATGGAAGGAAGAGGGGAGGCCTTTGCCCAGCAGTGGGACAGTACGGGCTAGTAAAAAAAAACAAAAAGATATTTACTAAAGTATTAAACTTTGAGTTCTCTGTGTTCGGTATCTGTCCTCGAAAACTACGAAATATCACACTAATAGTATAAAAGCCAAAGTGTGAATGCTTGTTTATTTGTTTGTTTTTCAATCACGTTGTAATGGCTGAACCGATTTTGATGTAATTTGGTATGTACGTAGATTATAACCTGGATTAATACATAGACTACTTTTTATTGACAAGCCACGAGTGCAAAGTCGCGGTCGGAAGCTAGTAGGTTGCTGGGAGCCGTGGGGTGCAGGAAGTAAAATCAATCACTCTGGACATCTATGGGGAGGCTTATGTTCTCCAGTGAACTTCCTATGGTTGTTATGATGATGAACAAATGATGAATACCCCCCAGGTACACAACAATCAACCGCAATCGTTCATCCCCCTCAACGGAAGAGCCGCAGCAAGCCGGCGAGGAGGAAGAGCCTGAAAGACCCCAGGTACTATCCCGCGCCAGAGCCGCGGACTCCGAGGTCGGTTCCGGTAGCACGGCCAAGTCTCTGCAGTATGTGAACATTCGCCGCGCCAGGCCGACGCACACCGCTGACACTGCTGACGATACTGCTTCTAGGTAAGCTTTTTAATTTCATTTATGTTATTTATTTAATTAAAGTACCATTTGACTCATATACAATTACAAACAAAAATAAAAATAAAATACAATGCGCACAAAATATTATCATAGAAGAAAATGTTATCATAGATTTATGGAAATTTGTAATTGGCCCTAGTTTTGGCCTACATGTCTTTTTGCATGTATTATCACACTAATATTATAAATGCGAAAGTTTGGATGTTTGTTTATTTATTTGTTTGTTACTCAATCATGTCGTAACGGCATAACCGATTTCGATGAAATTTGGTATCTACGTAAATTATAACCTGGATTAATATACGCTACTTTTCATTGAAAAACCACGCGTCCAAAGCCGCGGGTGGAAGCTAGTAATATATAGTATTTTTATAATGGTATTACTTTAATTAATGTTATTACTTTAATGTTATTACTACACTTACAGAAAATTCCAAGTTTTTTAAAACTATCTCAAAAACGTTCAAGCATAGACGAGACTTTACTCAGATGCGCTGTTCAGTAAGCCTAACGGTGCGGCGTTTTAGTCGTTATCTGAATCATCACACTAATTTGGAACTGATGTAACAAGAGGGGCAATTGGCTTAACTTGTTTTCTCGCGCAAAATAGGTATATGCGCACACTGCTGCATGATTATTTTGACTTAATTTTGACTTTGTGAGAGATAGTGTGCATGAGTCTTAACTGGTTCGATCGTCTATTTAAAAGCTAACTTATGATAATTTATAAATTATTCCAGAAATGCTCTATTCGAACGCTCTGAGACTTACGTATCGGTATCAGAGCAGCCGAGCTCTTTGGACATCGCCAGCGCGAGACGGGAGAACCAGCCTGAATACGTCACTATCAGGCGGCAACGACCCACCACTGAGGAAGCTACCACTGTTCAGTAAGTTTTTATAGACAAACTAGCTGACCCGCCCGCGGCTTCGTTCGCGTGGTTTGACAATAAAACATTACCCTCCTTACTTGCAGTCGCGTAAGTCCATTCATAACTATCTAAGTATATAGGTACCAAATTCCATCGAAATCGGTCGAGCCGTTAAGTCGTGAAAAGGTAACAAACAGACAGAGAGACAGAGTTACTTTCAAATCGGTATGTAGGTAGTTTATAACCTGGATTAACACATAGGCTACTTTTTTTTTACAAACAACGCGTGCGAAGCCGCTGGCGGAAGCTAGTTATACATATTAACCTTCCTCTTGAATCATTCTATCTATAGCTGAAAACTGCATTAAAATACGTTGGGTAGTTTAAAAGATCTACGGTAACAGACAGCGGAAGCGACTTTATTTTATACTATGTAAAGATGCTTATGCAAATGATAATACTCGTATATATAATCATATCATAGTCATGGCGACGAGTGTTAGGCATGAGTGTGGATGGATATAGAAGTAGAGGAAGGCTGAAGAAGAGATGGATGGACTGTGTGAAGAATGATATTGGTAGAAAAGAAATTTTTGTGCAATTACAAAAAATAATAGGTATGTTAGATCAACATCAAGAAATCTCAAATTTGACAAATAGGTTCTACCACTACTCCGTTTTAAATTTTAATTTAAGTCATGAGTAATATTGAACGTCACCTAGCATGTTTAATAATCCGTTATTCATTATCTCCACAGGTATGAAGAGGCTGACTCAGAAGTAGACCTCCAAGAAACCGCTTTAGAACGCGAGATATCCTCTCAACCCCAATACACTTCCATCGTCAGAGGTCGTTCCACCACCTCCCCTCCCCAAGAACTGAGCACTGAACCCACACCCGCTCCAACCAAACCCACAACCTACTCCGCTCCTGAGGAGTCCAGTCCTGAACCTACTACTGTCCTAGCTGTCCAAATATCCTCTCTTCTGAACTCCGCAAGTTCTGCTGAAGAAACTTCAGCTCCTGAGACCCAAGTCCCAACTGAGGCAGAAGTTGTGATGACAACTACTGCGGCTCCAAGTGTGACCCCGCGACGAACACTGCTGAACAGACGTCGCTCGACCACAACTACGCCAGCACCACCACCAACCACTACCCAGGTAAGTCCTAGGAACTATTCTTTCGTCAGACGCACTCGACCGAAACCTAACGAAATATCAGACTCAGATGATATCGATCTTAGAAGGAAAATACGATCAACTACTCCTGATAGTCGCGAAGTAGACGGAGTTAAAGAACCTACAGTTAGGCGGTTCAGAAGTAGGTATCAGACATCGGTTGATGATTCCGTTACCGCTGCGGCTTCTCCGGTAACCCGTGGACAATTCAGACCTCGGCTCAGTTCAGATGAGGTACTTTCTCTAACTCCTGTTGACGTTGAACCTCAGTTCGTGCCGAGACAAGCATTGAATCAAAGAACAGAAAGACGTTTTCGTGGTAGAACTACTGCTGCTGACGCTGTGGTAGACAGTGAAGCCTCAGCAGCTACAGTTGAAGCTAGACGTCCGAGTATCGCACCAAGGGGCCGGAGCAGATTTGGTACTAGCACCACAACTGAAGCTGCAACTACACCAACTACTACAGAACAAACGCCTAGTCAAAGACGACCGACGTTTGCTAGATTCTCCCCTCGTCCATTTGCAAGAGCCTCTTCTGTCGCACCAACAACTGTAGATGAGGAAGATGACAATGTTCAATCAGCAACACAAAGGATACCACCTCGTCTACCATTTGGCAGAACCAGGCCAGTATTATCAACAACAATAGCATCAATTGTTCAAGCACGAAAACTCCCGTTCTCGTCTCGTGGCACAACTCCTCAATATTTAGTCAGTGAAAGCGATGATGAACCTGACAACAAAAATGAAGACATATTCTTGTCGGAAAGTGCCATAGAAGAGAAAGAGCACCAAGAAGACATTAAGGAAGAAATTCCCAAACGACGGATAGTCGTTAAAAAACTAAGAGCACCAGTCACAACAGAAAATAGCCCCACTGAATCCATACCTATTGACGATTCCGGTAAAAGAAAGTTTAGAATAATCAGAAGAAGACCAGTCTCAACCAGCGCTCCAGACGAAACTGAAGCACCAACTGAGGCCCCTTCACCGCCGCAAAGAATCCGTAAAGTTATTCGTAAGAAAATTAATAGGATTGTTGAGGAGGAACCAGAAATTATTGCAAAATCTATCGGCTCTCTCGATACACTCAAAGTAACTTCTACAGTGCCACCTACAACAGAATCTGTAGTAAATTATGGTGAACGAAGAAAAGCTTCTACTGCATCAATAGCAACATCACCTATAACAACGACCACCGAACAAGTAACTGAAAGTGTATTAGAAGAAGTTTCAGACGTGGTAAAAGAGGAAATTACAGAAACAGAATTGCAAAGTAAAAATAATGGTGATGATAAGAAATCTGATGTCAAAGATGAGCAGATAGAACTCACAGTAAACAAGGAAGAAAAGATTGAAGTTGACAAATACCAATCTGAAGACACCAGTTCTTCTAACACTGAAAATGATAACAAGCCTGAAGTAATCGTAGAGTCTGAACAAAAAGCAATTGATTTATCTGAAAATAAGGAAAATGCTGAAGCTGATACTGAGCCAACTACTACTGAACCTCAAGAAACATCACCTGAAACAACAACAACAAGTACAACCACATTGACATCTACATTACGATCGAGGATACCATACCGACCCAACAAAAGAATATTCACTTCAACAACCGAGACAACTCCATCAAGTAGCAGAACATTTAGTCGTAAATTCAATCCAGGAGTTTACACAAGTCCAGCAACAATTATAACGAGAGCACCACCTGCATTTAGACCAGCAGGAGCCAGAAGACCAGCGTTCGGATCTCAGTTCACAAGAAGACCATTCACAACAGCCCGAACAACTACGAGATTAGAAGAGGAGGAAGAAGAATACTCAGATGAAGAGCTTTTAGACGAAGAACAGGAAAATCCATTATCGTTTGTACCTTCAGGCCAACTATACACTCGTAAACCTGACAGTGAAGAAACTGATTTAGAAGATGATTCAGAAGAGTTGCTAGAAGGAGGAGAAGAAATTGATTCAGAAGAAGAAGAAGAATCACAGAATCCATTCATTGCTACAACTAAGAGACCTTTCAGGCCTAAAGTAGTCAACTCAAATACATTCAGAACATCCACTTCCACTACTGAGCTACCAAAAAGATATGGTAGCCAAAATAAAACAGCAATTTATAACAGATTTGGTAGCAACAAATCCGAAATTGAAACTAAAAAGCGAGTGCAGAATGTGCCGCAAGGATACACTGGCCCTGTAACTGCGTCTAAAAACAAGTTATCCAATGAAACAAAGGAAGAACAGAAAGAAAGAAAGAAGGATGTTACAACTAATGCTCCTACCACTGAATATGATTCCACAACAGAAGATGACTATCTATCAATGTCCGACTCAACGTCTACTTTAATAGATTCTACCAACACTGAAACATTATCAACAAACTCTATTGATACCGAAACTTCTACATTACAAATGGAGATCAGTACTGAGGACTATTTGGAAAATACAGATCAAACAACATACTACCCGACGACTCAAGATGCTACTACAAACGCTCAAACTACACTTTCACAAAATACTGTAGCAAATACTGAAGCTGTAACAGAAAAAACTCAAGAGCTTACAACACATGCCCCGGTTATAAAAACACAATTTAATAAACTCTTCTCTGTGAGTAGAGTTGTAGAAGTATCATCAAAATTGGATAAGCATAGAATAAATAAGAACAACGAAACTACTCTTATCGAAGAAGGTCAAGTAATGGTTGAAAGGAAACCGGTGGTAGACAAAATAGGAGAGGTCAGCAGATTTAGTTTGATCAAAATTTTTGAAGATGAAATCCCAATTTACCTAACCAAATACGGTCACATTTATCCAGTAGAAAACCCTCCAGATAACCTTATACGTATCGACGAAGCAAGAAATGCTAGGGCCTTAACGAGCTACGCAGAACCACCTAGGGAAAATTTGGTAGCTTCTGAAAGTGTAAACGAAGCTTACAGACACATTAAAAAAGTTTCAGAACTAGTTAAGAAAGGAGATATGCCTGAAAGCGAGGTAGAAAGGATACCAAGCGATGTGTTTCTAAGCTATGTCAATGAAGATAAGAAATCAGAAGCGATGCAAGAGGATCCTTTATTTGCTCAGTGGCAATTCGTGCCTGCTGCGTTTGAGAACGAACAAACAAATTTGAATAAAGGAGCAAAAAATTTTGAAATAGTCACTCCTCGTTCAATGCGTACATACCCATCCACTTTACCCCTAGAAGGTCTGTTCCAAACTGAAATGCCAATTACAGCGAGAAAGATAAGCGAAGACAGAAGTCAGCCATTCGTTGTGTATTCAGCTCCTGCTTCACAACAAGAAGATGTCAACATTGTCAAACTAGAAGTTCTGAAACCTGAAAGTGGACGCAGTATAATAACTTTCGCTAAAGGTCAGGAATTCAGCGGCGGTTCAGCAGCCGAAGAAGCAACCACAAAAGCCACAATTAGCGTTTCGATACTTCCTAAAACTGAAAGCACTACCATTTCTACGATAACAACTACAGAAGCTGTTAAAACAAGTCCTATTGTAGAAATGCTATCAACTCCTAAGCCGACAACCACCGAACCTACAACAACAGAGGAACCAACTACCACAGAAACTATACCCGATGAAACCTCTACAGTCACAATATCACCCTTACAAGCTAAGAGAGCAAAATACGGGTTCCCCAGACGACCAATCATCAAATCATCCAATTCTACACGATTTAACGTACCCAGAACAGTTTCCAAAAAAGCAAACACTACAGTATCAGTTAATTTGATCAAAAAAACAAATAAAACTTCCACATTTACGGCAAATAAATCTAGATTTGCTGTCGCTAGAGCCCAAAACGTCCCAGTTGACATCAGAAAGAAAGTCAACAATAGATTAACCACAAGACTGTACACAACAGAAACACCACGAACGACGACAGAAAGGAAACTCTATTTCAAACCGATTAGGTCCACTTTCAGACCAGCCTTTGTACCTAGGAGGACTACACCTTCACAGGCTATTGAAGAATCATAGTAGGTTAGTAATGGGTCCATCTGAACCCAGTTACTCTGGCCATAAAAATAATTGACTGATAAAATACTGAATTGGTTCTATAGGCATACAACTCTATAATAAAATATGATACGATAGCAATACATAAACAGTTGATATATTTTAAGACTCTTCTTAGTGATCCAGAGATCCTGCTGTACTTATTTCAATTTAATATTAAATTTAATTCATTATGCTTCAAAAGGATTGAATTGTTTTTTGAATTGATTGATTATTGTACTGGATTACAGGCAGTCGACTGTTTTACAAATTCACCATTAAAAAAATACAAAATATCATATTGGGCATCGGGAACAAAGTGTTTCTAATACATTAAAGCTGACCTGCAGTATTTACTGAGATGTGTCGTTTTTGCTTCTACTATATTATCATACTTGAGTTCGAATATTTCGTTTAGGTTTTAAAAAACTATCTATCTACACTAAATACAATGTATAACAGTTTCACTGTAGTCAATATTTAGAGATTTTATAGCTTTAAATTAGGTATTTATAGGACCAGGAAAGTTTTGTACCAAAAAATGTATATTATAATGTTAGTTTGTTTTGGTATAGGCTTCCAGCATACAAATTGTCATAGGGTATTTGTAAGTACGTATTTAATATTTTTTAATAATATGATAATCTAATTGTTACCACATATTGTAAATAGGAAAGGACAGGAATTTGTAACCAGATTGTAACATTGTCAGATAAAGGTTCGTAATAAAGTATTAGTGACTGTATTTTATGTTTATTTTTAATTTTAAGGCAGGCTATATTTTAGTATGTTATACTCATTTGTAAAGTGTTACCAAAATTCGTGAAGACCGGATTCAAGATTGATAGAGGTAAGTAACAAATTCAATTTAAAACATTTTATTAATTAGTTAAATTATAAAAATACTGGATCAAGCCGTTGACGTGAAAGAAGAACATTTAATTGTAAACCACATTATGAGCTTCATAAGCAAATCAAACAAACCAAATATATAAGAAACAGTTTAATCACTAAGAACAAATCATAATAAAAATATAAAAAATAATTGAATTCCTGATGAAGTACAATAGGCAATCATATCTATAAGAGCGAGCGTGATTTGTGATCTGAACATGAGCTTTTTTAAGCTAATTAATTAAGATTAGGATTAGATACTACTTACACAAACAATTTTTGATATTTTATGTATATATCAATTATTTTATATACATATCAATTTGATGTTACCATACATATAAGCACTCCCCATTACTCTTACAAAAAAGCAATTAAAAACTCCTATAAGAAGTATGCATCATACAATAATTATTAAGCTTCTTACCATAGAACATAACAGCAAGATCCGACTGTGTGATAACTACGCCCATCTGTTAATTACTACATTTTTTTTTCATATATATCTATGAATACATAAAATATATGGAGCAAAGTAATTTTAATTAAAATTAGTTATTTGTTTCCATACAACAAGTCATTGGTTTTAAAGATAAATTATAATTTTAACAGCTTCTGTTTTCAATGTTGTCGTAGACATGGTAGTGCTTTTAATTTTGGGAAGTAATGAGACGCTAATTGATGATTTTGTGGTCGCTTTTTCGGCTGGTAAATCACCGCTGAATTCCTGACCTTTAGTAAAAGTGAATACACTGCGTCCACTCTATGGTGTTAACACTTTTAGTTTGTCGATATTGGCATCTTGTTGTGAAGCAAGAGCTGAATACTAATTATCCAATTAAATTAATATTAATTATTTTATTAAATGAATGAATGGATGAATTATTGCACACCAAACAAAAATACAGTAACAAAGGAAATAAACAATAAATAACGGTACAATGGATGGTCTTATCGCTAAAAGCGTTCTCTTCCAGATAACCTTTGGATGGTTTATTAATCACACTAATATTATAAATGTGAAATTTCGGATGTTTCTTTGTTTGTTACTCAATCACGCCGTAACGGCGTAACCGATTTCGATATTTTTTTTATATACGTAGATTACAACCTGGATTACCACATAGGCTACCATTTATCCCATAAATCAGTTCCCATGGGATAAAAATGGGGTATCAAACTTTCTATATACAAGTTATTTTGGTCTTTGTTACCCTTCATACTACATTTAATTTTGATAAACATCCGTGCGAAGCCGGGGCTGGTTAGATAATTTAATATAAAAAACTTGCGGCCATATTTTGATAGGCAACCCAGCACAAGCATACTATTCATAATTATCGATAAATAAAAATACGTAACGTGATTAAAATAACAGATGGACGTAAATTCACGCAGTTGGTGTCTATGGCTATAACGTAAACAATACAAACATCTCAAAGCGACAATAGACATTAATAACGAAAAAGTGTTCCCAGCGTGTACTTTGAGAACCTATTGCTCAATTATTTTTTATGAATCGATTTAAAAGGCAATAAAACCTGCATTAATGTATTTCAGAATATTATAAGCATACTGGTACATTTACAAAAGACTGCCATAATTATAACTGAGCGATTTTGTTCTTCAGACAGCACGTTAAGATGGCTTCGGGCTGGTCTATAAAAGAAGTCAAAAAAGCCTCGGAAGCCTGAGGTTTCATTAAATCCGAAACCAGGGTTGACAATCTCGATATAAACTTGCGACTGCCCAAAAAAGAGTAATATTGTATTTTAGCTAATCAATATTATAAGGAAAGGTTTTTTTATTTGTAACGGCACATTAAAGTGGCACGAAATAAGTATTTAGTTGAAAAATTACTTTTTCAAAACAAACTTTTATACAATTCATAATCGGAAACGCAAGCAGATTTAAATGAGCCCAAACACTAGTAGCCTACTATAATCCATTCGGAAGTTCCGTTGTCTAGCATCCGTCTCCATCATGAGACCACCTCCATGGTACCATATTATTGCATTGTCACCGAAGTTACATATGTATTCCAAATTTCAGCTTAATCGGTTGAGGGGAACGGGTTTAAAATTCAGTTGCAAGATTCCACCCGGACAAACATACTTATAAAGATAAAGATTCATTTATTTGCGATACATGGGTTACATCAGTTGGTAATACAATAATTTAGGTACATCCATGTCCAGCATACAAGCATGCAAAATTATTTAACAAATATTATACATTAATTATCAGTTTAATATAAATAGATTAAAAATATGTCAAGTCATTGCAATTATTCCATTAAATATTCATCTATAGTGTAGTAATTACATACATTGCAAGTTAATAAAAAGCTTGTAAAAATATAAGGTTTTGCTTCTTTATTTAGCTCGATAAATTAATCAAGTAATTTAGTTTCAAACGGCAATGCAGGTATAATCGCTAGCTCTACCTACTCAACAATTATTCTTCAGCAAATGTGGGTCTGGCCGAATCTAGCTCAAACCACAAGCCCTGAGATCACCCTTCACTTCACTTGCCAAGACACACGTGGATTGGACTGCCATTGCTATACATAAAGCCCATAGCAATAATAAGACGATGTATGGAAAATTACAATGTTTTCTTGTACGAAAGGTTAAATTTGGGTTTATCCGACGCAGTTTTTTGATTCCGCAAACCTATATTCGAAATATTTCGAGCCCAAGGCGTTCTGCCCCCCTATTTGCATTACGTAAAATCACTTACGTGAGCAACTCATTTGATAACATTTGACAATAAATAAAATAAATATTGCTGGACATTTCACACAGTGCTATCTAGCCCCAAACTAAGCAGAGCTTGTACTATGGGAACCAGATAACTAATTAAATACTTATAACTATACTTTTTTTGTAAATACATACTTATAATAAATAGAAAAACATCCAGACCCGGAACAAATATTTGTATATCATGCAAACATTTGTTCCGCGGCTGGACACTTTTAAAAAATATATTGAACGCTGATACAAAAAGAGTGTGTGTACTTATGTACACGCGTTAGAAGTTATACTTCTTTGGCGTATGGAAAAAAAATAACTAAAATGCAGTAGTGATTAACGATAAATATTAAAATTAATCAAAAAGATTTTATTTCAATAAATAATAAATTATTAGTATCACCGTCGTATATGAAATTGATTTAATAAAAACACCAAAATAATATTTATTTATTCACACTGTTTAATTGTACCCTTACGAAACACGTGTTCTACATATAAAAATACTAGAATATACAACTTGAACATAGTTATCAATTTTCATACCACCTGGAACTAACTTCATGCTGTTAAATTAGGTGTCGGTGTGCGCGCGCATCGTAAAAATTCACTCTCATCATTTTTCTCCATCATCGCGCCAAAAGAAGTATAACTTCAAAAAACATACAAACAACAAACAGATTATTTATCAGTTCATATTTTTTCAATATTATAGGTATTTAGTTATAATGAAGTAGCTTACCGCTGGTATGTGAGTAACATTACACCATCCTCCGGCCGGTCGAGTAATAAATCGCGGGATTGTATCATCTCGGCCTAGTTGCAACCGGTTGGACAAACCTGTGCGATTGTGTCCCTTTCATGTGAATCATACGAAAGTATTCAGGTAGTTAGTATCAATGTATTTTGGTATCTTTTATCGTCTTCTTTCTCATACTTCTAATTTATTATCTTTAGTTGTAGCTCTTATGAACATTAGGCATACTCGTAGCTTAGAAAACTTTCGTGATGTATTTCATTCATTATTATAAATACGGGATTTAGCACGTACCGTTTTATCGATGTATACTAACAATGTTCGTACGTACGAGATAAATCCCTTATTTATAATAATGATTAGGCATAGCGTTGTCCTCCCCTACCTTATATTTATTTCCTCTAATCTAATCTCTCCTGCAATCTTTATTAGCATCTTTAGTTCATCTGTTAGTTACATACATAGTGTTGTTACTTCAAAATCGATATTCTTTAGACGACGGATTTTGTTCTAGTATCTATCAATGTGCCTATCTACATATAAATGAATTCTCATAAACATGATAGATAGGTAATATTATTAGTCTTATTTTTTAAGTGTAGTTAAATACTACGTAATAGAGACTTTTCAATTACCTAGATAGCGTTCGGTACTAATACTGTCTTTTTCCTTCATAAAAAATGTACAACATCTAATTTATGAAGTTAGTGCTACGCGTGTTTAAATTGTAAAATTATTAAGTACTTACACTTAACCAGTGAGTCATGGATGAGGTAGCAAAAAGCTGTCCATATGCCAAACTTGGTTAGAAACTGATGCAAGGCGTAGAGCAGGGGTCGGCAACCTTATGCTATAGCCGGGCCACATATGTTGCCAGAGTATCAGTGCGGGCCGCACTTATATTTATATGTTCGGGCATGTATTTTTAATATTTGAAATAAAACGCATATATATTCATACAATTATCTCTTTTTTAATTGAACTACTATACTAACATAAAAGTAAGAACTAGTGAGATTTTTGAGGCTGCATTTGACTTGCAAGTTTTTTAACGTCTGCTTTCATTTTAGTAGTAGACACGCGCAGTATCGCGTCTAAATGTTCATCCGTTAACCGCGAACAATTCTTATTTTTGCGGTAGTTGAGAATTGAAAAAGTCTGCTCACAAAATATGTACTACCAAACATAGTTATTATCTGCTGAGCAAACTTTTTCAATTCTTTGAAGTTTTCAGAACTCAAACCTCCGTAGAACTGTATCAAGTCAGTGCTTTCCTTAAATGCCGTTTTAAGTGTGCTATTACTTTGCAAATCTACTATGTTCATTTGCAAATTGCTTGGTATCTCACTAATATCAATTGCAAAAGGGTTTTGGAATATTTCCATGTTAAGGGAGCTCTTTTTAAAGTCGGTGAATCGATTTACAAACTCAGTTTGTAGTTGTGTTAACACGTTTCTCATTGTAATATTTTGCCACACAAAATTATCTCCAGCTTCTTCCACGGCTTTCTTGCAATTAGGAAAATGGTCAAGCTTTTTTTCATCAATATGCTTGATAAACAGTTTCAGTTTCATTTCAAATGACTTTACATCTGTATACATATCGCAAATCAATTTATTTTTTCCCTGCAAGCGTTTGTTGAGCTGATTCAGGTCCTTAGTCAAATCAGTCAAAAAACCAAGATCGATAATCCACTGTTTGTTAGTAAGCTCTTCTACTGGCTTTCCTTTCATCTCCATGAAGTTGCCAATTTCTTTCCTCAAATCAAAAAACCGTTCCAAAACGGCACCTCGACTGAGCCACCTCACTTCACAGTAGTAAACCACGTCACCATGTTCAGCTTCCAGATCTTCCAAAAACTTTTGGAACTGACGGTGTGTGAGCCCATTTCTTCTTATAAAATTAACAGTGGATGTTACAGTATCCATTATTTCTTTCCAGGATATAACTTTGGAGCACAATGCCTCTTGATGGACAATACAGTGAAAAATCAATGGCACAGTAGATCCAGAATCTTTCACTTTGCTGATGATTCTCCCAACAACACCTTTGTTTTGACCACTCATGTTCTTGCCTCCATCGGTAGTGACACTTGTTAACTTTTCCCAGCTTAATTGCAATGAATCCAGAGCTTGTTCCACATGGTGAAATAAATCTTCTCCCGTAGTTGTACCTTTCAAACTGCACATTTTCACAAGCTCTTCGTAAACAGTAAAGTTTTCGTCAATGCCGCGTACAAATATGAGTAACTGTGCTGTATCCGACACGTCCGTACTTTCATCCATCGCTAAAGAGAAGCAGTCGAAAGACTGCGCCTTATCCCTGAGTTGTTCACACAAATTAGCACCCAAGTCTTCAGTACGTCGGGTGCAAGTTCTTGCAGAGAGACTAAGACTTTCAAACATTTTTTTCTGCTCTGGGCATATTTCTTCTGCGATAGCTAAGACACACTCTTTTACTAATTCACTATCGGTAAACGGACGTCCACTTTTTGCAAGAATCTCTGCTACCCTGTAACTGGCCCGAACATTCGATTCGCTGTTGTCTGCCACAACCTTAAATATGTTTTGTTGATTTTGTAATGACGATTTCAAAGTGGAAATTTTCCTTTTCCGTATTTCTCCTTCAAGACAGTCAAATTTAGCTTTGTGCTCGGTGTCGTAATGTCGCTTCAGGTTATATTCCTTTACTACAGAAATACTCTTTTGACAAATCAAGCATAACGGTTTTCCTTTAAACTCGATAAAAAAGTATAATTCTGTCCATAATTCGTTAAAAACTCTTTTTTCTTCTTCTATCTTCCTTTTTCTTGAAGCCATGTTTATATAATTATTCTGTAACAATAATGAAAAAAATTAAATTCGTTGTAAAATTATATGTTCCAGTTAGCACCTACAAATTCAACTCCACATTCAAATAATAATTAAAACATGACACACTCGTAACTAACTTCATGTCATGTAACTACTATCCCCGTCCTTATAACATTTACCCATCAATCTGAAGGTTCACATTAACAAGCAGTAAATAAAATAAAACAAAATGCTCGCGAGTGCATACAACTTACCTCATACGTCGTGCGTGAGAAGCTATCAGCGAAGGGAAGAAATGTGAAACGAAACGCGTAGCTAGCAACCAGATGAGACGTGAGTTTCCGGCGAATTTCCACAACCGAATGTGGCGAGAGCTGCGCGCGGCTGTGATTTTAACTAAAACCGGTCGCTTTGAATTTTTTCGCCGCCGCACACCTGCGTCTAATCAAAGACTGCCGCCCCGCCTATTGTCTCAAAGGAGCCGCCCGCCGCCGCACGTGCGGCGGATAAACGCAAAAGAAATTGCCAAGAATTGAATAAGTACAGCAAATATTTATTTTCGGTAGAAACAATACATAACATCACAGTCTTGATAAACAGTTCTTAAGAAATGAAATAGAGGTACATTTTTATCACCCCGCGTGGGAGCGAGCTTTCAAGAATACTCTCATGGCCCAGCAGCATGGCCGTATAAATTCTAGTGAATTTATATGGCCTTTTGCTTCGGTATTTTTTTCTTACGGACCTCAGGGTTGCGGGCCGCACCGAGATAGTCTACGGGCCGCATGCGGCCCGCGGGCCGCCGGTTGCCGACCCCTGGCGTAGAGCATCCGGAAACGGTGCGGTTATGGTCTTGCTTGAGACTCTTGGGTCAGGATTTCCTTTTAGGTATCGCAGTTTACGTATATACGCGGTTTAGTCAGAGGAATTGCGTAAAGATCAGTATAATCTCGGAGCCTTCAAGTCTAGAGAGTATAGGTTCTTTTTAGGCAAACATATTTCATATTCGATCACGCTATCACTTACCATCAGGCGAGGTTGTGGTCACAAATGAAAAAAGTGACTGTTTGTGACTTTACTTGTGTTATTTAGATAAATTTGTGTTATTATTTGGCCACAAATTGTAAAATTTTAGAATGTGTTTAATTATATATTTATGGATAGTATTAGAGCAGGCAAAAAGATTTTTTTTTTTTTTTTTTTTCCAATTTATTATAAGGACCTTTATAAGGATACATGTCGGTCCTATCGTATGTACAAGTTAATTGAATCAAAGATACAAACAAAGCAAACAAAATAAAGATTAACAACAACAATTAACTTATTTAAATCGGTCCGGCACCACAACCATACAAAAATGTACAGGTGTGATCCCTGACGGGTTAACTTAGAAAAAAAAAAGAACAATAATTATCCACAAGTAAATGAAGTTATCTACCTATCTATCTATATGTATGTCACTTGTGGCGACTTACTGCACTAAATAATTCCTTAGCTGCATCTGATGTAGGGTCAGCTAAGATTTCATTGAAAATGCCCACGTCGAATCTGTTCAAGTTGTAAGTCGCCACCAGTGACTGTCTTTCTCGCTGGAAGCGGACACATTCCACCAATAAATGGTGCACATCCTCCACCACTCCACGGCAAAAAGATGTAGGCAAGAAATCTTGCATTTTAGAAATGGTTTCATGGGAACAGTTCTTTACCCACTAGAATATTGGATATCTTCAGAAAAAAATCTAAACAACAATGAATACAGTTCCGTAGGTACTCTCTTTATCATTGTTATGTAGTTACTAATAGATTATTAGCATACAACTACACACACCAGTGGATATAGTGCATTGAGGTCATTGCTCTAAGACCTTTCTATGTTTAGTTTTGTAGCGAGGATGTTTAATGCCAAGCTTTTCTATTCTCTCACATCACATAATAGATATACTCGTATATAATTGTTACATGAAATAATAGTTTACCGTTTAGAATATCATAGATCTTTGTGCATGGTCCTGATTAGAACTAGATTTACGTGTAAATATTGTGGTTGTGTCAAGGCCTGCTACAAACTATGACACACCTTAATCGAACTACTCTAATCGTACAATGGCCAGTATTATAGAAATTACTGTGAATAAGAGACACGAGCATACATTTTTTGATAACTTTCAAGGAAAATCTAAGTCTAGTTGAAACCAAAGTTTATTAACATTGAACTATAGAAATCACTAGTCGTGTGACCTCATTTGACAATGATTGACAGTGTTTGACAATAAAATTTACAGTAACTTATGGAAGTTTTGAGGGTAGGTGTTATGACAAATGCTGGTCACTGGGTGATTCCCTAGTTACAGAATAGGGGGTTTTAGAACCTAGATAACGGCATTAGTTTCCAAGTTTTTGAATTCTACAGTCGTTAGGTAGTTTGAACGTTAGCGAGATTGATGAGTCTATGTAAGTAATCGTTTAATGCTATCGATTCGTTTGTTAGAAACTGAATACTTGTCTACCAAAATTTTGAATCGGTTACAATAAGCCACGCAACATTTCGATGGATTTTGCTATCATTCAAACGATAACGATTGTAGGAATAACTCTCTTAGCTCTCATTTAACTTAGAAGGACTAGTTACCTACTTTGTAAATTTAGTTGAAAATAGGAATAGGACAAGGAACAGGGATTTTATTAATAAAACACGCAAATTGTATTGTTTTATTTAAAAATCTTTCGCAACTGAGTAACTTATACCTAGATAGATTTTGCAACTAGATTCTATCAAGATTTCTAGTATATCATTTATTTTCATGCCTAACGATATATTTCTCCAAAGTTTCTGCCTTCAGTGTAGTTTTCCATTCTTCTGTGATTTCTCCGTTGATCTCAGTTTATCTGTAACAAAAGAAATGAACAGTTAATATAATTGTTAAAATAATATTAATAAAAACTTATTTCACAATTATTAATCATTAGAAAATGCCCCAATACCTATACTTTATTTCAGGACCTCCCGACTACTTCATTTGTGTGGGAAAATCAACGAGAAATTTCGAGTTGTTAATAAATCTTTTATGAATCTTTCTATGGGAAAAATCTAGGTAAAAATCTTATATGTACATACGTATCACAAACAATTTCAATTACCAGACGTCTACATAACTACATAATAATAGTAGAATAGTAAAATAATAAACGCCAAGTAATTACATGCCTAAAGCCATGTCACGTTAGATCATTGGATCGCCCATCATAATTTCTAACACGCCCAGCCTCAAACCCACCTCTAGCAATTTCTTTTGCGACCAGTTTCACTCAGCAAGAGGCAATATTGACAGATATTAAAGAGGCGCGGGCGCAGCATCTGAGCAGAGAAAACCGCTTTCTCTGCGCACTGGCAAATTACCTGTTTATCCACATTATCTAACCATTGCGTCAGTTTACAATAAATATTAACTATTTGACCGGTTTTTCTATAACTTGTAATGTGAAAGTGATTTTACTAATTTGTCTACGTTTTCTGAGTACCTGCTCTTTGTTTAATGTTTTACGAATGAAATTGAGTTCAGTTAAAAACCATATGGCTCTACGAATCGGCAATATTCATTGAATTTTAGAAAATAAGTTCTATAAAATAGATTGATACAGGAAATAATTTATTACATCACGATAAGCAAGTAAGTATAATGACATTAGGACGACGTAATCTGTTATTACAATTGGCGGTCTATAGACAATCTATCGCAGCGATCTCTACCTAAAAACCTTTGGACCTACAGTATTTATTAAAATCGTTGGATGCTCAACAAAGGTTGTACTGATTGATAATTTAAAGTTGAAATATCTTATAGGGTATTTGACTTCTCCTCTAACCGCCTCCCACCTTGAAAGGTTATCAGGGTGTTGTCCTCAAACACGACTTTGTTCGGGTTTGAGATATTATGGCTTACAAATATCAAATTTAAAATAACTTTTAAATTGCACATAATACAATACAGAACCCTAACAGAGTCTATCAAAAATCAGTTCTGCGATTGACCGAAAACATTTTAAATTCAATTTATCATTTCGGTTGGTGTCGGTGTATTGTTGGCAGAATAATAGATCGTTTTTTGCCGACAAGTGTTTGTTACTAATCAGTGGGGCGAGGCGTTTGTTTAAGTCAGGGGTCGGCAACCGGCGGCCCGCGGGCCGCATGCGGCCCGTAGACTATCTCGGTGCGGCCCGCAACCCTGAGGTCCGTAAGAAAAAAATACCGAAGCAAAAGGCCATATAAATTCACTAGAATTTATACGGCCATGCTGCTGGGCCATGAGAGTATTCTTGAAAGCTCGCTCCCACGCGGGGTGATAAAAATGTACCTCTATTTCATTTCTTAAGAACTGTTTATCAACACTGTGATGTTATGTATTGTTTCTACCGAAAATAAATATTTGCTGTCCTTATTCAATTCTTGGCAATTTCTTTTGCGTTTATCCGCCGCACGTGCGGCGGCGGGCGGCTCCTTTGAGACAATAGGCGGGGCGGCAGTCTTTGATTAGACGCAGGTGTGCGGCGGCGAAAAAATTCAAAACGACCGGTTTTAGTTAAAATCACAGCCGCGCGCAGCTCTCGCCACATTGAGTTTTAGGCAAGCCGCAGCCGGTTGGTGCGAAATCGTTAGTTATAGTATAATAAATCAATGATTAATCGTACCTTTTACGGAATTAAAATATTGTTACGAGCTGAGGGTTCGGGATAAAATAATGGGAATCGATCCAACCAAAATATCACTTTTATTCAACACGATGACGATGAATACGCGAACTTGGTCACACGTATCACAACACACTAATTCACACCACTTAAAGTCAATGAAATGTTCGCACGTATAGCTTAATCCAGACTGACTCGGGAGCAACTACTGTTCACGCGAGACCCTTCCCACGTCAGTCCTCCAGGGCCTCACTGAGACTAACTCACTGAGACTCGAGACTGACTGTCCGGCCATCTCAACGGCCTATTTATATCGCACACATTTCGATTGTTCGAAAACGATGTCGATCCTTCCTGGAAAGGGTCGGTCCCTCGACACAATGGCCACTCCCCATTCTGCGAAACCACAAACAATAGCAGCAATAACACAGCAAGACAAAAGCGTTCGAGAAGGTTCGATTATTACTCATTGTTTAGCAGCCTCGGCGTAACAATATCACAAATCTCCACAGTTTTCGCATTTATTCTCTTAATTCCTTTAAAGACGTGAAGTCATTTCCAGGAAACATATATCTGTTTCTATCATAATGTGAGTTCAAACAGAACTTTACAATTTGAGATAAAAGGCCGCTCGTTATACTGGTAATATAGAGAAATGGCTATAAACACAAATGAATAATTTAGGACGTCACCTTACGCTAGATGTAAATCACCATTAATATCATTATTGTCAGGCATAAGACAAACACGATCATAGGTTTCTCCCATACATTTTCAGACCGAAAACTACTCCTTCTCTTTTGTTTTTTTTTCGGTCAAAAGGTGTATGAATAAGATACCTACAATATGATAATATCTCTCGCCACATTCGGTTGTGGAAATTCGCCGGAAACTCACGTCTCATCTGGTTGCTAGCTACGCGTTTCGTTTCACCTTTCTTCCCTTCGCTGATAGCTTCTCACGCACGACGTATGAGGTAAGTTGTATGCACTCGCGAGCATTTTGTTTTATTTTATTTACTGCTTGTTAATGTGAACCTTCAGATTGATGGGTAAATGTTATAAGGACGGGGATAGTAGTTACATGACATGAAGTTAGTTACGAGTGTGTCATGTTTTAATTATTATTTGAATGTGGAGTTGAATTTGTAGGTGCTAACTGGAACATATAATTTTACAACGAATTTAATTTTTTTCATTATTGTTACAGAATAATTATATAAACATGGCTTCAAGAAAAAGGAAGATAGAAGAAGAAAAAAGAGTTTTTAACGAATTATGGACAGAATTATACTTTTTTATCGAGTTTAAAGGAAAACCGTTATGCTTGATTTGTCAAAAGAGTATTTCTGTAGTAAAGGAATATAACCTGAAGCGACATTACGACACCGAGCACAAAGCTAAATTTGACTGTCTTGAAGGAGAAATACGGAAAAGGAAAATTTCCACTTTGAAATCGTCATTACAAAATCAACAAAACATATTTAAGGTTGTGGCAGACAACAGCGAATCGAATGTTCGGGCCAGTTACAGGGTAGCAGAGATTCTTGCAAAAAGTGGACGTCCGTTTACCGATAGTGAATTAGTAAAAGAGTGTGTCTTAGCTATCGCAGAAGAAATATGCCCAGAGCAGAAAAAAATGTTTGAAAGTCTTAGTCTCTCTGCAAGAACTTGCACCCGACGTACTGAAGACTTGGGTGCTAATTTGTGTGAACAACTCAGGGATAAGGCGCAGTCTTTCGACTGCTTCTCTTTAGCGATGGATGAAAGTACGGACGTGTCGGATACAGCACAGTTACTCATATTTGTACGCGGCATTGACGAAAACTTTACTGTTTACGAAGAGCTTGTGAAAATGTGCAGTTTGAAAGGTACAACTACGGGAGAAGATTTATTTCACCATGTGGAACAAGCTCTGGATTCATTGCAATTAAGCTGGGAAAAGTTAACAAGTGTCACTACCGATGGAGGCAAGAACATGAGCGGTCAAAACAAAGGTGTTGTTGGGAGAATCATCAGCAAAGTGAAAGATTCTGGATCTACTGTGCCATTGATTTTTCACTGTATTGTCCATCAAGAGGCATTGTGCTCCAAAGTTATATCCTGGAAAGAAATAATGGATACTGTAACATCCACTGTTAATTTTATAAGAAGAAATGGGCTCACACACCGTCAGTTCCAAAAGTTTTTGGAAGATCTGGAAGCTGAACATGGTGACGTGGTTTACTACTGTGAAGTGAGGTGGCTCAGTCGAGGTGCCGTTTTGGAACGGTTTTTTGATTTGAGGAAAGAAATTGGCAACTTCATGGAGATGAAAGGAAAGCCAGTAGAAGAGCTTACTAACAAACAGTGGATTATCGATCTTGGTTTTTTGACTGATTTGACTAAGGACCTGAATCAGCTCAACAAACGCTTGCAGGGAAAAAATAAATTGATTTGCGATATGTATACAGATGTAAAGTCATTTGAAATGAAACTGAAACTGTTTATCAAGCATATTGATGAAAAAAAGCTTGACCATTTTCCTAATTGCAAGAAAGCCGTGGAAGAAGCTGGAGATAATTTTGTGTGGCAAAATATTACAATGAGAAACGTGTTAACACAACTACAAACTGAGTTTGTAAATCGATTCACCGACTTTAAAAAGAGCTCCCTTAACATGGAAATATTCCAAAACCCTTTTGCAATTGATATTAGTGAGATACCAAGCAATTTGCAAATGAACATAGTAGATTTGCAAAGTAATAGCACACTTAAAACGGCATTTAAGGAAAGCACTGACTTGATACAGTTCTACGGAGGTTTGAGTTCTGAAAACTTCAAAGAATTGAAAAAGTTTGCTCAGCAGATAATAACTATGTTTGGTAGTACATATTTGTGTGAGCAGACTTTTTCAATTCTCAACTACCGCAAAAATAAGAATTGTTCGCGGTTAACGGATGAACATTTAGACGCGATACTGCGCGTGTCTACTACTAAAATGAAAGCAGACGTTAAAAAACTTGCAAGTCAAATGCAGCCTCAAAAATCTCACTAGTTCTTACTTTTATGTTAGTATAGTAGTTCAATTAAAAAAGAGATAATTGTATGAATATATATGCGTTTTATTTCAAATATTAAAAATACATGCCCGAACATATAAATATAAGTGCGGCCCGCACTGATACTCTGGCAACATATGTGGCCCGGCTATAGCATAAGGTTGCCGACCCCTGGTTTAAGTCATTGGTAGAATACCTACACCATTCATGCCTTATTGCTTAATAAGGTTTAGTTCTCTTTGTTATTAGAGTTAACTAACTAGCTAAATAACAATGCTATGTTCCTTTGTGATGCTTTGTTATGGTCCCTAAATATAAAGATCTCTAGAAAATAACTTTGGATTGTGTCTAAAACCGTTAGGTTTGACTTGAGGCTAAGTCTTCTAAGTCGCCGTATATAATATATGAATAACATAACTGCGCTAGCAAATGAAGACAAAATAATACATAAAACATGCCTAAAACTTTAGAAACTTGTAATTATGAGGTAGTATTAAACTTCTATCTCTACTATTTAACTTCTTTCTTCTATCAATACCTGTGCTTAATTTTAGTTTTTTTTTCTGAAAGATCATTCTAAAATACTTGAGTCTCGAGTTTTGAGTTCTGGAATACGGACCTAGCTGTTATTTACTATGAACGATCAATCAAACTACGCCACAAGCACTCAATATCACACGAAAAACGTGCCTACTTCTATAGCCCCTTAGAAAAACTATATAGGTATCTATTACTTAAGTATCGAGGTACCTACTATTAGTTCATAATACTTAATGTAAACATGACTGTAGACTATAGTCTTTGTGTATGCAAGTAGGCAGTGCGTGTTACAAATAGCCAACCTGAGCTAAAGGTCACCCATAGTGCAGAATAACAATGTTATTGCCTTACAGCGACGGAATTCAACTTGCAATGTTTTTCCTTGTTTGTAGTTGTTTGTTAGTTGCAAAAAATGTTGCAATATCGGAAAGAGGTATTTTATTTATGGTTCTTATTATTGTCTATTTCATTTGTGTTATAAAAACAACGGATAGTAATAATTGTGAGATATCTAAATTCAAAAAGTAATTCTTTGTTTTTATACGACGACCTCTGTGGCGCAGTGGGTGAATAGCCGGCTGTGACGCAAGCGGTTGCGGGTTCGATTGCCGCTACGAAACAAATGTTTGAATGATCTACAGATATTTGTTTCGGGTCTGGATGTTTTTCTATATATTATAAATATGTACGTAGTTACAAAAAAAAGTATATAAGTATTATATCAGTTATCTGGTTCCCATAGTACAAGCTCTGCTTAGTTTGGGGCTAGATAGTGCTGTGTGAAAGTTCAGAAATATTATATTATTATATATATTGCATATATCAAGTAATATGCACACACTTATTAAATTAACTAAGTTTTAGAGATTGTTTATAGAATAATTGAGAGAAACAATAACAATATAAAACAGAAGATTTTAGAGGTCAGCTGGACTATTCATGAGAAACACATCTGTAATTCTAAAAGTAAATATTATAAATTCGAAAGTAACTTGTCACTCTGTTACTTCTCAGGATTAAACGGCTGGACCGGGGTCGATGCCATTTAGTATATAAATATATTATTACCGGGTTTGAGATATAAGCTACTTTTTACCCGACCACCCAAAAGAAAGGGATTTTTTTATTGACAACACGCCTTAGGAAAAATCATTTTATGAATAAAACTAAACAACTACATATTAATGAATGAATTCAATTTTATTTTTAATTCATGTTCTACAAAAATGTAGTAACAACTCATCCTCTTACACCTCTATACGCAATTTAAATAAGGATCAAAAACATTCAAGGGCAAGAGGCAAGAACGAGATTTTATAATGAATGTCATGAGGTACATTCCTACCAAGTTCATCAAGTAGTACACCTTGGAATATACCTACTATAAGTATACAACTTGTTTAAGTAGGTGTGACATGTACTTGTTACTACTGAGAATAGCTCTAAATCATTGGTCGATTAATAAATAAATAAATATTGCTGGACATTTAACAAAGCGTTATCTAGCCCCAAATTTGTACTTGTCGAGCCTATAGGAACCAGACAATTGATAGAATACCTACATATATACTTTTTTCTAAATACATACTTATTATAAATTGAAAAACAACCAGACCCGGAACAGATATCTGTAGCTCATGCAAACATTTGTTCCGCGGCGAGAATCGAACGCGCTACCTTCTGCGTCTCAGCTGGCTATTCGCCCGCTGCTCCACGGAGGTCGTCAAGAATTTACAATTACTCGTATAGTTTTCTTTTATACTACCTGATGACCTATGACCTACCTGATGTTAAGTGGTAATCATCGCCTATAACAAAGTCTTGCCTTGAACGTGCCCTACGATGTACTGCCCTGCGTCCATTAACTTGAGGCATACAGGTGTAAAGCCTCATGTGCCTGTAATATCACCGGAAATCATACCCTTCATACCGAAACATAGCAAAACTGCTTGGTGGCCGCAAAAACAAGCTTATGGCCCACCTGATATTACGTGTTAATAGGTATGGTGGAAGTACTTCTTCGGGTGAGCCGTTTCACAAGGCACTCTACTACTCTTAATACCTATGTATAGTCGACTTTAGAGTCAACTCATAAGTAATTGTTGTTTTTTTTTGACAATTTTTAAAACAATAATTTTAGAGAAGTGTTAAAATAAAATAAGTAGCGAGAATGGGAAGTATATTAATTATCCATCAAGAACTTATTGTGTGTCATTTAGAAATACTGATATGTTTCTAACGTATATCTACGGGTAAATCAATAATTTACGACATGTACCAAATACGTCCAGTCCATAAAATATGTGCAACTCGGTATCAATGCAAGAAATGGTTGTTCTACTAAATTTACTATCAAAGCTCGTAAATTTAACCTAGAGTCCATTATAAATTGTTCCTAGGAGCTTTGGAAAGGATGTGAATGCCTCAGTTTTATTAGCACAAACATAACACTTCTATAAGCCGAGCAAATAGGAGTCATGAGAACATAGCCAATTACTCTATAAATAACATGATTAAACTACCTTTCAGTAAGAGTGAGGCCGCCATTATAATATTTATAAAAAAAATGTTATGGTAGAGATATCTATAATTGCGCGCTTCTCTATAGCGTCTACTTGAACCTTATAGACTCTAGTGTGACGGACGGTCAAGAACGGGATAGCTATATATAGTTATATATGTCTCTGTCTAGCTTTTTCTAGAAACATCTTCTAGAATATTGATTTGTGAAAATGTAAATTACGCTTCCCGCACCACAGCTAAGGCGAGGAATCTAATCTAATCTAACTAAGAAGAATGAAAATACAGTCCACTCTGCCACATACCGAGCCTTTCATTTGAAGCCTGGGTAGGAACTCTACACAAAGACATTTAAAAATGATCCTTATAGATAACATCAATTAAGCCCTTGAAAGTACGTGCACCGCACTCCGGTATAGCTCCACTAATTCCGTTCCATCCAAAGGTTTCCTGGAAGATATCTCTCTAAGAGATAAGACCGCCTAATATATAGGCTTTTAGTCTAGCTTATTTTTGTATTGGTCATTCAAAAAAGCGCATCGTTAATATTACAATTAATTAAGATTGTTTGCCTCTGACGCCTTGAATTCGCGCAATTCAAGACTAACTTTAAAATCTCGGGTAGTATTGAACGTATAATAGCAGATAAACAATATTTCAAGGATTTCATGATGATACCTGCCTGCACCTACACACCCAAGTATAGCATCGACTAGCAATCAACTATTTCGTAATTGTACACCGTCTTCGCTTCGCAAGGGTATAATCTATGTTTGATGATACCTGCGCATTTTAATTGGATTTACTTATTTGTTTTTACTAAAGCGACCAACTTGAGAGCGAGGTGAACAATCCCAAAAATGGTAATCTAATAAGAGATTTATTAAGACTAGTTGCCCGCACAGTGATCGAAATTTCCGCTTGGTCCCACCAGTAGTTCCATTCGCTAGTTCCACGATGTCCACCGTAATGCATATTTTTTTTTGTTTTTTGCACTTTTTCTACTTTACTACTTTTTTTTACTATACTTTAACTTCGTTTTTTCTTTTTCTTTTTTTTCTTGGCATCGCCATATAAACTGAATCAAACCTCACAATCCTCCGTGCGCTCAATATGCATAAAAAGGGGTACATAGCTTTTCTTCGCCTATTATTTTATACATAGTAAGCTTTTATAACATATAGAAAATACTTTATAATAACTATGACAGAGTAAATTGTGAAAAATAATCATAGCTTTTATATAAAGTTTTTTCCCAAATAAGCTTGTAGGTACGTATACGTAGTATTTTATTTGTCTGTATAAAATAAAGCGGGTTTGTAATCTCGAATTCCGTGTTATTTAATACCTATAAAAACATTCAACACACGGTATCATAATTTAATTCCTATCCGACACGTGACATCCATACGCCACGCCAAATCAGACGCAAGGACAACACGTTTTGAAGGTATGTTGAGTTGAGACTCAACATACCTGCTTAGGGTTATCAGATGCAGTAAACTTAATTAAAAGACGATTTATGCAAAAATCCGAGTTTACTAAAAATATATGTCTATTGATGAACTCTTAAAAGTAAGCCACAACATTCAGCTTAATATGTTTTATCGGCTTTTAAAACCCTTTTATTAAATTTTTTATATGATAATAGTGAAGAAGATACTCGTAGATGTTTAAACTCAAAATATTTCCGGATTAGTCTTTTTTCTTTCTTGCTTGGTCGCGCGAAGGAACAAATCCTTGTGATTTTCGTGATAAAAACATACATATTTTGAGCTTGCCTAGTAATTTAAATTTAAATCTGGTAACCCTAAGTACTCATGTCTCATTATTTTGATAGCTCAATCTAAGCCTTCAAATTACTTCGAATATGTTTTTGTACGATAGCGATACGAGTAGAATTATTACAGCGTGGTGTTAGGGGATTTAGATAATTAATCATATTTAAAAACTGAAATTTAGCTTTTTGTACCCAGATACCTATGACATTAATACATAAGATCTAAATACACTAATGCCAGGCAAAGGCTCTTTTCAGTGCAATCTACAGTAATATTAAACTATTTTTAACATAAATAGTCAGGTAACAAGAAGCGCCAACATCATAAATATAAAAGGATTTTGAAGTCAAAAGTTTCTAAACAGATACATAATGCCAATTATGGTATTAGTGGTCAAAATCCAGTCTTGTAAAAGGTTATGACATCTCTATTTCTTCTTAACTCTTCGGAAACTAGATGTAGTTTTAAAACTACATTTTAAAATAATATGTACATACCGAATGTACCGACTGCACTAAGGCAAGAGCCATGTCAATAAAGCCCGTCAATGTCTAATGTCAATTAAACTTAAAAACCATCACTAATCACAAACTTGTGAAATTCAATACTATTAAATGTTTCAAAAAACCCGCAGTTTTGACCATCATAAAGTTAGCACATACATACATGTATAAGAATTGCGCAAAATTCAGAAAATGTCGTGACAACGTTGAAGCTACCACTCACTACTACTAAATATTTAAAATACGTTTGTCCTTGTGTTTTAAGGTTGTAACGTATTTCTACATAAGAGTTCTAATCTACGTTGATTGACTAAAGACTTGTCGCCGTGAAATTGGCCGTGATTTCGAAACAGAGGAAACGTTTATATTTAAATGTGATGCTAGGAAACATCTGTACATAATTGATATGGTAACTTTTAGGATGAGGTGACATTGACTTAGCATAAGTGACATTGCATTACACTTGTCGCCCAGAGACCTATTAATCGTTTAAAATGAGTATGCCAATAGTGTGCCAAGGACTTTGATAAAAGGAAAAAAAATAACGCAATGGATGGAAAGCAGACGTCGCCACCATACTTATGTTTAGACAATATTCAGGTTTAGTTGCTATTACAATACTTATGATTATGGCAGCTCAGAGCAAGTATATACATAGAAACCAGACCAAAATAAACACTTATTCTTACAGTGTGTTATTTCTTACTCCTGTGCTATAAGGCTATAATATAACGAGAGACAAATATATTAGTAGAGTTCTGCGGCTTTCCTCTCCGTACCGGACGGAGGGTAGCAGAATGGGAACAATTCAGAATTAGTTTCACGACACTGACATTGTCATTATCAGTCTTTATGGAACAAAAAAAATGGCAATAATTTTAGTTTCTGCCTACAGAATCGGCTCCAATATCTACTTAAAACCTACTCTTGACAGAACCCACTAGATATTAACAGGCAAATAGAACTAAAACCATAAAAGTATGTTTCCTAAATTTTTCAAACCAGCCTAACAATCGTACAAACGGATGCTAAAACTATTTCTAGGAACTCAACCGGTTTACTTAATTGAATGTGCCCACTCGAAGCTCATCTACATAAAACCATGTGACTATAATGCTAAGCGTATATACATCACGTAAATAATGTACATTATTTAAATACAGCAGTTATACAGTCAGCGTTGATTTAACTTCTAAGGATCATACAGGAGGCACCCAAAAAAAACTCAAACCAGAACTTACAACAAAAACTTTAAGTATCTATAATTAGATATTTTCTCTACAAGATATTCACATTTTTTTTTAAATAAGTGTTCTGTCAGTTATCTGATTTCCATACCTAGTACAAGCTTTGCATAGTTATGGAGCTAGATAGATAGCCCTGTGTGAAACGCCCAGCATTATTTATTTAACAAATTGACATTGTAACAAATTTTGTATCAAGATACCTTTGAGACCTTTAAGACTAGAGAGAGATGATAGTATTTTCCTACTATTCTAATAGATAAATCGATTTAATTATCATCAAATTGTCCGGCAGCGAGATGGTTCAGCGCCGGCGTTAATGGGTGAGACAAGATCGTGACGTGATACATGGCACAAACATAGGAAGAACATACCCAGCAGTGGGTGAAGTCGCACTATGGATGATGATGATGTTGAATCTGTTATGACGCTGACTGTACCTACATGTCGACACAGGGTGGGCAGCAGACCTTGGCAGAGTTACTTCTAAGTATTTGCATTCCAATGCTTGTTAGAGGCTTGAACACAAAATGGCTAGGCCTTGTTAGGTCTGCAACAGTTATTTCAATTAATTTCTGAAGTAAAGTAGCAATTATTGATCACTTAAATGGTAGGAGTCTGAATTAGGAGACAAGGTATACATAGTTTTATTTGCTCGATGTTACTATACTATTATAGTAGGTAACGAATGAGTCAGACTTGATTAGTACCTAAGTTCTATCTATCCGACTAATAAATAAATAATGCTGGACATTTGACAGCTATCTAGCTCCAAACTAAGCAAAGCTTATCCTATTAGAACCAGATAACTGATACATTTTACATAACCACGTATAATATTATAGAGAAACATCCAGATCCTGAGCCTCCTCTTTCTATTTACTCAATCCACATCCACTGACTGTTGGGTATAAACCTCCTGGTACCACGACACTCTCCTCTTGTGCCAAATGCATCCATTTCTTTCCCAAAACTTGCTAACCTAAAATTTGCATCAAATGATTCAAAGCCAGTTGAACCTACCAAATCATTCGTAAATGGCATTGGTAGACCTCAAGCTGGGCACTGGCCAATAAATAACCAGTGACGAAGGATTAATTGACGAAGAAAATAGACATCGACATGGCCACCTCCGTGGCACACTGGGCGAATAGCCAGCTGAGACGCAGGAGGTTGCGGGTTCGATTCCCGCCGCGGAACAAATGTTTGCACGATCTATACATAATTATTCTGGGTCTGGATGTTTCGCGGATCTCGGATTTATAAAAAAAAATGCATATTCTATTAGTTATCTGATTCCCATAGTACAAGCTTTGCTTAGTTTGAGGCTAGATAGCACTGTGTGAAATGTCCGGCATTATTTATTTATTTATTTATTTATATTACGATTGGTTTTTCTTTCGCTTGCTATATCATTTTTTACTCACATCCTGACTCTACCTCGTAATAGAATTTTATTAAAGTACCTATTAACGTAACCCATTGCACAATTAGATAATTATAGAGGAAATAATTTTTTTGCCCAACGGGAAATCTAAAGTTGTCCAAATACAGAGTGGACACTATTTAGTCTGGGTGTGGTAGACTGGGTTACCTACATGGTGTGATCTTATATAATGCCAATGTGCAATATCGCTTGTTTCATTATATTTGAAGTTGTAGATCAAACAACGGATAATATGTTTGTCCGATGACCTGGGTTAATTGCTTTGTAAATACGCTATGTTTTTAAATCAATAGTGTTGAACTAATTCGATGTGAAAAGAGATAAGATCATATTAATGTTTATAATAATAATTTACAAAAAGAATCACAATTTACATACATTTTAAACAATATAAAAATTTGAGCACTATAAATTGCGTTGCTTAATTTAGGTATAGATGATACTTTTACAATTCTGAAAAAAATATTGAATTGGCTCTATTTAGCTCATATATTATCAACTATGGGTGTAATTAAATCAAATTTTCTTGCATAATAAAGTGTTTTACACTCTTCCTACCCTGAAA
This sequence comes from Philereme transversata, assembly GCA_963924445.1. NCBI lineage: Eukaryota > Metazoa > Arthropoda > Insecta > Lepidoptera > Geometridae > Philereme > Philereme transversata. Next base: position 27,488,888 of record OZ004345.1, read on the forward strand.
GTGACCCAGCATGATGTAGTGACTTGATATATAAGAGAAATCAAGAGAAAGGTAACAGGAAACGGAGTTGTATCGCAACGTTTTCTAGTTTTATATACTCGTAATTACAACGAGTTTTGGTAACTGAATAATAAATTTCTATATTCGAGTTTTTGTAATAAAAATCATTTTTGTAACATTATGTTTTGAGATAAAATCTTGCAATTACATCTCATTACTTACATAAGGATTAGTGAACACATGTTTTTGCAAATACGAGTATTTGCATCAACTCAACATTTTGATGTTGGATAACTTTGGATTTGCAAACTATCACACTAATATTATAAATGTGAAAGTTTGGGTGTTTGTTTATTTGTTTGTTTGTTACTCAATCACGTCGTAACGGCTGATCCGATTTCGATGAAATACGTACATACGTAGATTATAACCTGGATTGCCACATAGGCTACCTTTTATCCCATAAATCAGTTCCCATGGGATAAAAATGGGATGTCAAGTCAAGTTGCAACTGCGAGATAGCTTTATTTCTAGGTTACCTACACATTTAGTAGTGTAACGCGTACGAAGTCGCGGGCAACAGCTAGTTTGTAATAAAAAATATTATAGGTGGCCGGCATAAGAGGTTACGAGATGCGCAGAAATTATTTTGCTTATGTCCAGAAGTAGGTTGTTACTACAGCTGCCAACGATGATAATAAAAAGACAATTAAAATGATGCTATAGTAGAGACATTAAACACATATTAAATTACAACTAAACTATCCCAATTAAAGGTAAATAATTATTTAATGCCAAATTATTTTAATTGTTTATTTACGTCTATTTGTATTATAAAGTATTTAGGTATAAGTTGTACTCCCTTCATCCATATCTTAGTCTTAAATATGCACCCCCGACCATATCTTTGACATAACTTAATCCTCTCCATCCAAAGGTTGTCCGGAAGAAATCGCTTCAAAGCGATAAGACCACCCATTGTACTATTTGCTTTGTGTCTTGTAGTATTTTGACTGTAATTTTTATTTTTTAAGGTGTACAATAAAGTGTTTTTATTCATTCATTCATGAATAACATAACATTATCATTGTCTTCAAAGTAATTTTATTGATAAGTTTGTGGCTGCAAACAAATATTTTATCAATTTTTTTCATCATCATAATAACTAATTACACGGTAGTAACAATCTTGTTATGTCACAAATAATTATGTTTACCTGTATATGTCTATATGTGTACAATGATTATCCTTTTTATAGCATTACGAGCCTTTGCATTTTACAAATATTACTGGTAATGCATGTGGGTTATTAAAAGCGGCGTTTTTTTATAATTACCTCCATATCAAATAAACGAGTTATCTGTGCAAAGAAATTCAAGAATTCAACATTCCTACTCGTTACTTGGAATTACAAATAATTCAGAACTAATGTTTTGGGTTGCGCAAGCGCACCTAATGGTATTTACTCGTAGTTTTGTTGGAATGGCGGATATTGCAATAGTTTGTTATAAATAATGGTTCTTATGAACTATTTCATGTTTTATAATTGTTTACTGAGTAATTGCTTAACATTATTTTGGAAATTACTGTATAAACTATTAAGGTTATGGGATATTTACCATAATAGTTTTTGAGTGTCCCATTATTTCAGCACAGTTGCATACACCTTAGTCACGGATAACCTGAAGCCTCCGTGTGGGCGGTTATTGCGTAAAAACATAAATATCATTGATCTCTATAGATTAGATTATCTGGTAATATTTATCTCGATGTTAAATATCCTGTTTTTAGTGAAAATCTTTAATGATTAAATGAACTTACCCTTTGTAAGTGAAGTTCTATATAATGTATACGAGCGCCTAGTTCGAAGAGATTAAGTTATGTTATTTTAGATATTATTTAGTCTAGAAGGTTGAGATTCTTGCAAAACCAGATTATTTACAAACATAATTTATAGATTTTGAACAATTTATCATATTAATTATAATTTAAATTATTCATAAAGAAATAACTGTTCTCTTACTTATTTTCTGAGCAAGAATCTATTTTTTGTGTCCACATTTTTATTCCTGTTTAGATTTACTTCAAAAATGGAGGTATATGGGATGCCCACCATGATGCGTTGTTAGTCGTTGTATTATTTATTACTGATTTACTCATTACTTTCAACCCAGAGGTTACCTGGAAAAAATGAATGCGTTCAACGTTAATTTTAGGCCCCATGCATATTTAGTTATAAACCAATATAAGATAGATAAGATAAGATAACTCTTTCTTGTACACCAAAGTAAAATACAGAACATAATTTTTCGGAACAGATTTAGTACAATGGGCGGTCTTATCGCTAAAAGCGATCTCTTCCAGACAACCTTAGTATGGGCATGATTATAACATATCACATGACGGCGGTGCATCTATATAAAATTAAAAACATATAATAATAATAAATACTAATAATAACACAAATTGTTATATATCACAATCTAATTATAAAAGTAATCCTGTCTTACCTTACATAAAACCTTACATTAAACTTAACATTTCTTATTCCTTTTCTATCTGACCTAAAAGGAGATTGAAGTATATCTGCATATCTTACATTGTTAGTGGTTACATCATCAATTAGTTTTATTTAAAGAAAATAATAAAAAAAACGAAATTAAAAAGTTATCCATTTTGCGCTCCGTTTATCAGTTCACTTCGTCACGCGCGTTACGCACGTCTATCGAAGCGTATGTAAATACCGTCACGCTTGAGAACTATTTAATTGGATAGCGTTTGATAGATAAAATTTTATCTATTGACTCAATGGAAATCATTTTTGATATTTACTTAATTAATCACTTAAAAATTCTTGTTTATGTCCAAGTTCGGTCGCAACTTTTAGTAGAGCAGGCGTTCAATTTATATTAATAAATAATACTTCTTATTTTAATACATAAAATTTGTATTTTGAATTAACCTACTTACTGTAAGTGCAAGTACGGAAAGAATCGTTGACTATACGCTAATTTTTGAATTTCCAGACGGTCGAGTAACGATTTTCTCATAAAACGTCAGTTTGCTGATCGACAAGTTCCGTAATTGCACTGCTTTGTTTCTGCGTACCACGCACTGTGCTTGATAGACCATAAACTGAGTATTGTTCGGAATTGCAATAATAGGTATCTATTACTAGTGCGCATATTATTTTATCTGATTCACTACTAGATCTTAGACCTACCTTCAGTTTTAACTAGGTTTGTCACTGTATACCTAGTTATGTTAACTTCGTCACGCCCGCTCTACCACGGCGTAGTTCATCACGCTAGTAGTGCGTGAATATCGAGGAAAATTATTTCGTTGTATCCTATTAGATTATTTTATAAGATTTCACCTGTTGAGTTAGAGTTGCCGACAGCGACATTGAAATTATTAATGAATGAATATGAATGTTACGGAACGCAATTTGTTTGCTAATGGACTGATTTGTAACGGTTAAGATTAGTTTGTAGAAGATTATTCATTTATGTAGTTTGATATTGTATTAACAATTTTTAAACTTGCAGACCTCCTTACAAAAGTTAAGCATTTAACGTTAAAAGGTACATAATGAGATCACAAATACATAATCACTTTTAAATAATTTCTCTCAGAGGTTTACTGGAAGAAAACTAGTTTTTGGATTAAACACGGCTTTGTAATATCCTCTCTTTTTGTCTTTTGCTATGTGTTTGTTTGTATAATTAATAGAATACGCACTTAGATCTATTTATTAATAATTAAATAGCTTTATTAAAGTACTAAGGCAAAAAAATACCAACATGATTCTTCTAAGCCTTTTGGTATTTTTTCACTCATTAAACACCCACACATGCATTTAAAATAAAGATGGGCTCAACCTCAAACCATTTCTTAAAAGGGCAAATGCTTTGAATTACAAATTAAGGTTCGATGATTACAGACATAATAGTTACTAAATCATGAATAATTTAGCAGTTTACACTTTACACATGGGTGTATAAATCCAAACCATTCCAGACCAAATAACAGAACTACCGACACAAAAGTTTCCCATCAAATTGTATAATCTGTTACATTTAGGTTGTTATCATAACTTTTCGGCCATGAAATGAAGTAATTATAAAACTATGACAACTTGCGTTACATTAATACTGTATTTGATATGATAAAATTACTTATTGACATTCTTAATCTTTTATATTATACTTCTATATGACATTGTATTTAATATAACTTCGTAACACTAATTTACCCACATTTCATGCAATAAATATTATTTCATTTCATTTCAATCAAGTTAAAGAAAAAAATGTAGAAATTAATGATAAATATAAATAAATAAATATTGCTGGACATTTCACACAACACTATCTAGTCCCAAACTAAGCATAGCTTGTACTATGGGAACCAGATAACTGAAAGAATACTCATATACATTTTTTTCGTAAATACATACTTATAATATATAGAGAAACAACCAGACCCGGAACAAATATCTGTAAATCATGCAAACATTTGTTCCGCGGCGGGAATCGAACCCCTCCTGCGTCTCAGCCGGCTATTCGCCCACTGCACCACGGAGGTCGTCAACGTAATGCATATATTATTCGCAGAAAAAGATTGTAAAGTATTGTTGATATTATTAAAACTATACGTATCACGTTTTACTTGATTACCTATGTAGTCAATATGTTATGGGAACAATTAGCAATGAATATTTTATTTGATGAAAATACAAAAAAAATAGAAATGACAATGATTCCAAATTTAGTCAACAGTTTTCTGCTAGATAAAAATTTGTCTTTAATATTAATTAGTTACTGATTATATATTTAATAAAAGGTAAGCTAAACTAGCTAGGTACTTAAATAAATTGAATTGTAAAAAAAATCTATAGTTTACATTATTCTAAGACTAGATATGCAAATTCTTAAAAAATCACGATACCTAGTTATCAAAGAGTAATGAACAGTATTTGTACGTTCTCAGATAAGTACTTGAATAGTAGTTAATTTGACTATTTGCATAACTCTAGCCGCAATCTGGCCGCAGAATTATGTCCTACTATGAAACCTTAGTGAAACCATGCAACTTGATATCCAAACCGCAAGATGACGGCCTTAGCCAATATTAATATATTTTGTTATAGTCAGATTACAATATTTTTTTTCTATAATAGTGGAAAAACATATTATAATCTGTTTCTTCTCATTTTCTATAAGACTTGAATCGAAATCGTTTTAACTCTATCTGACTTGTGTTCTAGGTATTTTAATCAATTGGTTTTGTTGACCTATGTATTAATGTTTGTATTGCCGTGATAAATGTTTTAAATAGCTTTTAATGACGCATGCCCAGTAAATATTGAACTTATTATGTAAGCAAACGACATTCTTCATAGATTTAATCATTAAATTAAGACACAATGAAACTGTTATACCTCGTAAATTACCAATGCACAAATTCTACTGTTATAAATTACTAATCTATAGATTCTTGTCCATTATAGGTCAAAAAATATGCTTAAATTGTACTAACCGTTTGTTTCTCCCGCAGGCTGTCCGAGAAAGACAACCCTTCCTGCGCCGCACCAAGGCCACAGCACCCCCAGACATCCCCGAGGATGAAGATGATGAAGACTATGACGAGTCGACCACCGAAGACGCCCTGAGCCTCGAAGCCAGCCGCCGCGATGCCTACGAGGCCGCCAAGAAGATCAAAGCCGCCGAGGCCTCCCGAAAAGAGGCCCTCGCTTCACAAAAAGAGGCCGACGCATTCGAGAAAGAAGTCTTAGCCTCCAAAAAAGAAGACGAAACTTCTAAGCTCGAAGCCGAAGCATTCGTGAGAGAAGCCGCCGAACGTAACAGCACAGGGACCACATCCAGACCTCAAAGGCGCGGGCCCAACAGGTTCAAGTCGCGAAAACAGGCGATTGCTTTGAGAAATGCGGCCATCGCATCGCGAAAAGAGGCCATAGCTGCACGGAAAGAGGCCGAAGCTTCGCGTAAAGAAGTCGAGAGGAATGAAACGAGTATTGTCGCGGATGTTGATACGATAATTCGCGGGAGACGGCCATCTTTGATCGCAGGCGCGAGACGCAATGAGCGGCCGACCACAGCCGCTACTACGCGCAACTTTACAAGCAGAGTTGGCGGGGGTGATGGTAAGTCCACAGTCGCTTTACATCTTGAATCTGTCTAAAAATAGCTTTAAATCACTACGTTAAGTTAGATACTTTGGTATATGTTAATCTAGCAAAACTTAGTCACACTCTTCCATGAATTCTAGACTACGTGAAATAGATAAAAACAGGTGAGTGAATGAGGTGAGGATAGCTCTACCTACTGAAGAGGTTCTACCTTACTATAGGCGTATTGAGTTTTTCTGGGACACCTCACTCTTGGTTGAGGTTGTGATTAATAAATAACCAATATGTTAAATAAATAAAAAATATATAATAATTTAATAAGAATTAATATATCGTGTCACGGTTTTGGTGGTCGCATTCCTCCGAAACGGGTCGACTGATTTTAATGATTTTTTTTTATATTAGACCTTTGTCCCGCCGTGAAATCACACGGGCTAGTTAGATAGATAGATTAGATATTTGGTAGGTATGAGAATATGTCGTAAAGTATTTTTGACCCTCCTACCCCCACCCCTCATTTATTAATCGCATTTTTAGTGTTTATTATAAACAATATGAATATGAATGAATTTTTGACTGCCTCCGTGGCGCAGTGGGCGTATAGCCGGCTGAGACGCAGGAGGTAGCGGGTTCGATTCCCGCCGCGGAATAAATGTTTACATGATCTACAGATATTTGTTCCGTGTCTGGGTGTTTTTCTATATATTATGAGTATGTATTTACAAAAAAAAGTATATAAGTATTCTATCAGTTATCTGGTTCCCATAGTACAAGCTCTGCTTAGTTTGGGGCTAGATAGCGCTGTGTGAAATGTCCAGCAATATTTATATTTATTTATATCCATATAATTTAACCGTCGTTCATTGACGTGAAGTCATTAACATGAAGTGTTACTTTGTCAAGAGTGTTTTATATAGTTTTTATGCCGAAGTTCCCACGGGAACGGGAAATTTCAAGCATGCGCAGCCGCGAGCGGATCAGCTAGTTAATATAATAAAGATTAATTTGGTGAATGGTTCTCTTTATGCAATAAAGCAGTAATCAAACAAAACTAACTAAACATTATTTTAAATTCGCTTCTAAAGATTTAAATTTCAACACGGACTTGGCAAAAAATATAACTTTTTGCGCAATATACATTTATGTATTAATTTATACGAGTTGCATCCCCAGACATCCCCGAAGAAAATGAAGACTATGAGGAGTCAACCACCGAAGACGCCCTGAGCCTCGAGGCCGGCCGCCGCGACGCCTACGAGGTCGCCAAGAGGATCAAAGCTGCTGGAGCCTCCCGAAAAGAGACCCTCGCTTCACAAAAAGAGGCCGACGCATCCGAGAAAGAAGTATTAGCCTTCAAAAAAGAAGAAGAAACTTCTAAGCTCGAAGCTGAAGCTTTCGTGAGAGAGGCCGCCGAACGTAACAGTACAGGGACTACATCCAGACCTCAAAGGCGCGGCCCCAATAGGTTCAAGTCGCGAAAACAGGCGGTTGTTTTGAGAAATGCAGCCGTCGCATCGCGGAAAGAGGCCATAGATTCACGGAAAGAGGCCGAAGCTTCGCGTAATGAGGTCCAGAGGAACGAGACGAGCATTGACGCGGGTGTTGATACAAGAATTCGCGGGAGACGGCCATCTTTGAACGCAGGCGCGAGACGCAATGAGCAGCCGACCACAGCTGCTACTCGCAACTTTAGACGCAGAGTTGGCGGGGGTAATGGTAAGTCCACAAGCTTTAGATCTAGAATCTGTCTATAAAATAGTTTTAAATCACTACGTTTAAGTTAGATGCTTTGATATATGTTAATCTAGCAAAACTTAGCCACACTCTTCCATGAATTCTAGACTACGTGAAATAGATAACAAACAGGTGAGTAAATGAGGTGAGCATAGCTCTACTGAAGAGGTTCTACTTTACTATACTAAACAAGGGATGCATAATATTCCCTATATAAAGGCGTGTTGAGTTTTTCTTGGTAACCAATATGGTAAATAAATAAAAAAGCTATAATAATTTTATATGAACTAACATATTAATATAATAAAGATTAATTTGGTGAAGGGTTCTTTTCATGCAATAAAGCAGTATTCAAACAAAACTAAGCAAACTAGTGAAAATTCGCGTCTAAAGATTTATTTCAACTTGGCCTTGGCAAAAAAACATAGCTTTCTGCGCAATATACATTTATGTATAAATTTATACGAGTTGCATCATTTACATATTTTATTATGAAAGTAATCAATGTCGGAGAAAATAGAAGCTTTACCGGTTAGACTGGATCTTCCGGACAAACAACACGAAGATTGCAAGCCTAGAAACAACTAAAAGACACGCTCAAAGGAGTGTAATGACGAAAAATAAAAAAGTTTTCTGAATAATTTGAGGAAAATAATACAAATAAATTACCCTACTTCGCTAGACGTGGTGATGGCAGATGGAGCAGGTCAGCAGCTGAATGGTTGCCGAGGAGCGGGTATAGAAGAGTAGGACGTCCGGCAGCGACATGGGTGGACGACATCGTAAAGGTCGCGGGCCGTCAGTGGGTGAGACGCGCAGGATCGTGGTGAATGGCACAAACTTGGGGAGGCCTATACCCAACAATGGATAAAGTCAGGCTGTGGATGATGATGAAGACCCCAATTTAAAAAATACTAAAATGTTGATAAAAGTTTGCATTCTTCTGTTCAATTAAACTTGACATTATCATTATAATAATAATAATAATAAATATCGCTGGACATTTCACACAGCGCTATCTAGCCCCAAACTAAGCAGAGCTTGTACTATGGGAGCCAGACAACTGATAGAATACTTATATACTTTTTTTTTTTGTAAATACATACTTATAATATATAGAAAAACACCCAGACACGTCATTACTTAATTATTTTCAATGTCAACTGTAATCATATTTAATAATCGCCATGGTATTGAAGATTCTGGATATGGTCACGGAAGGTGCGAATACCAATTTAGTTTGACCTTTGGTTTTTAGGCACTGTAATTGACCATAATAATGTAATAACAAGGTAATTATAGAGTTGTCAATATCTTTTTATAAGACTAGTACCTGCTCACTGTTTTACTCGAGTGATCCAGTAACAAAGTCAATAAATAAATAAATATTGTTAGACATTTCACAAAGCGCTATCTAGCCCCAAACTAAGCAGAACTTGTACTATAAGAACCAAAAAACTGATGGAATACTTATATACTTTTTTTGTAAATTCACAGTTATAATAAATAAAAAACATCCAGACCCGGAACAAATATCTGTAGATTATGCAAACATTTGTTCCGCAGTGGGAATCGAACCTCCTGCGTCTCAACCAGCTATTTGCCTACTGCACCACGGAGGTCGTCTTTAAAGTAAAATGTCAAATATAATCCATTCTATTTGTTTCTAAAACTATTTTCTTATTATATTCCATTTATTGGACTTTTAAGAAACTCAAAAGTGAATTAACCAATAGTTTACGTATATTATTCCCTCCTATTATTACATGAATTTTATGTGCCATAAATAATTAAATTAATCAAAAATTTGCACATATAACGTTACCGACTTAAGTATTGATTTTTGATTTGATGGCCGATAGTTACTGTTGCTAGGAAATATTATTCCAAATAGGTACGTACGTACAAGTAGATACTTCTATTTATTTGTTAATAAATACATGATTTTGATTCACACTTCCTCTGGCTATTTAAACATTAATTGGATAATTACTTTTTGTAGGATTCAAATAAACAGTCAGTGTCTGAGACTCGAACTCTTTGCTAGAGTTGGTTGCTCGAGACAGATCATCGACTTTACATAAGACCTTTGCTCTACAAAGTGCTATCTCACGAGAACACAATGGGAGAAACTTGTTCTCACGAGAGATGTTGACAGTTTCACTTGTTGCCTGACTCTAAATAACTAAAAGGGCATAATTCTTTATTATGAAGTGTTGAACAATTATGTGACCTCACATCTTTTCCTGCCCTTTTCCACATTACGTTCGGTCGGCATATTTATTCCTCTTCCAAATCTCCTTATCAGCCTTCATCGCAGCACTTCTTTCACACAATCCATCTCTGATTTAGTCTTCTACTTCTATATCCATCTATTTTCATATCCAACACTCTTCTAGTCACATGACTTTCCATGACATGCCCATACCACGCTGGCCTGTAGTATATTTATCCTGAACTTCTCTGTCACTGATCCTTCATTCAAACTTCCTCTAATAAACTCTCGTCGCATATGTGTAGTAAATCGGCTAGGTGCTTTAAAACCTAATAGGCAAAATGTTTACAGAGACCTTTTCAGGGTCACCATACATCGATTCAATCAGTATAATATATTATAATGAGTTAACGCAGGTTGACAAAGAACTCCTTGCCCCTAAAAGTATGTTTGCCTTAAATTCAGATGATGTTACGTTTTTGTCGGCAATATAACGAGTAATTCGATCAATTTTTATTTAACGGTAAACGATGAGAAAATTACAAGTTTCTGTAAAATACTATCGGCTTTGCGATACATTTTTGGTAACCGAAAATATGGTTTAAAAGAGGCCTGAAGGTGGATATTTTTTTTAGGGCGAGGAAGTCAATAAAGCGACATTAAATACACTTCCTATTAAAAGTGAAATAATGGAAGTGCGCATCGCATTCCGACCCGGAAAACCCGATAGCAATGAAGATCTAGAAACCCAGGCCAGTTGACCAGTCGTCGGCTAGAATGTCCCACTTTTAAGATTACTCGATTTACATGCTAGTGGGCGACCTCGGGACGATGCACTTGAATGTCTAGGTCGATTTTATTTCTAGAATTCTGGTAGTTGTTTATAAACATTGAATTCGGAAATAGTCTTTTTTTTTACCTAGACAGGTACTTGTTTTTGCTTGCGGTTACAGCTTACATAAAATCGTGTACTCTAAGAACTTACCAAAAAAGAGAGGTTAGTTGTAAGAACAACAATTAAGTTTACGTTATCACAACTAATTATAGATAATAAATGAATGAATGAAAATACTTTATCGTGCACCACAAAAGAACTAATCATAAAAATAAAAATTCACAAAGCAACAAGTATAATGCGCGCTCTTATCGCTTAGAAACGATTTCTTCCAGACAACGTGTGGATGGCGAGGACTTTGTAATATTACAATAATGGAGGGAGGTGTACATTAAAAAAACAAAACAAAACAAAATTTTAGGAAAGCGCTGATCGCCTACAATAAAATAAAACAATATACATAAGTAAATATACATACATTGACAATAATATACCTACAATAAATAAAATAAACACATTCATATATACATATCTATAGCGATACTATGACATTTCTGAACAAAAAAATCTTTTCACTCTTGTTTGGAGTTGTTAATGTTCGCGAAAAGATAATAACTTCTATATATCTTTTGCATATCTTTCATCAAGTCAATCTAAATACATAAGAGAGCTGGAGGTTGTATTTTAACTGAATCCCTCGTAGTGTATATAGTTTTATAAGTGACATTTTGCCCTGTCAAAACAATCGTTCACCGGAAGTGGCATTTTTAGCCAAGAGGTCGTGAAACCATCTAAAACGGTCTAAAATCTTTAACGAACATGCTTTGGCTGATGTTGCTATTTTCAAGGAATATAAGGTAAATAAACAATATCTGATTCAGTTCGGTTGTTATTATTGCACGTTGATTTAAATACTTGAAATCGCGCGACTACCTGATTTGCAACATTCTTAGTTTTCACGCGATCAACATTTTGGACCAATTGGAACATTTAGCGGGTAACAAGTGGAACATTTAACTCGTTTCGGGTATCAAGTGTGTGGCAATTAACAAAAGTTGCTTTAATTTTGGGTGTTGTAAAGACTTGATGAGCTGGATCCAATTGTGTAATTGTGTATATTACTTGTACTTATTTATGTATTGCGCTCTCTCTCGCATCTCTTTTAAGGGGAAAACTCGGTAACCAGTGCGGTTGTCACTAATGGTTTTTTGAAAACTATCTCGGTTGATAATTTACTAATACAAAGCCAAGATGGGTTTAAACAAAACAATATGAGTTATTTTCGTTAATAAACATTTTTGTACGTAGCATGCGCTGTCTTCATACAAAAGACCAACGCGCTCGTTTACCTTGTAAGTTTATTGCATAGTTAGTATACATACAGGGTGTTTGGTAATATATTGACGATATTCAAGTGACGGTTTCTCAAAACATAAAAAGACTTCTCGAACTAAAAAACTACTAGTTATATTATAAAATTTTAAAGAAAATCGACTAAGTTTAGGTGATTAATTCGATATAAAACTTACTGCCTACTCTTGCAATCGACATCCAAAAATAAAGGCCGTAATCCACAAAAGCGTAGATTTTCAATGTATGTCCTCTCTCTACGCGCTCTCTGCTTTCGATTGCGCTGCGAATACGCTGTAGAAAATAAGACATCGCCGCTTGACCGTTTCCACTAAAGCTGAGCAGAGAGATGTCGGAATATCGATATGCTATTAGTTATTTTCGCATGGTATTCTCATCTGTGCAAATCTACGCTTTTGTGGATTAGGCCTTTATTTTTGGATGTCGATTGCAAGAGTAGGCAGTAAGTTTTATATCGAATTAATCACCTAAACTTAGTTGATTTTCTTAAAAAATTGATAATATAACTAGTAGTTTTTTTTTCGAGAAGTCTTTTTTTATGTTTTGAGAAACCGTCGCTTGAATATCGTCAGTATATTACCAAACATTCTGTATGTTATAGGGATTGTTACAATGGTCTAAATTAACATAGATATTCATCCACGTCGTTGTAATGCGAATGGAAATTTAAAAAAAGGTAACCATCCCATTTAATCTAATAATTGGTATGATATAATTTTTTCTATATTCATTCTGAATTATCTCATCAGTTTTTTTATGAGTCTAAAACGTCATCAATGGCATTTACCTTTGAACGGAGCGTCCTTCGAACTCATGACTACATGATATGACACAAAATACTTCCAAATAATTAGTGGAATTTTCTCAACTGCATGTGCATGTAGTTTTCATACAAAATACCTATCATAAAAGATAATTAATTGACGAAACAGTATTGTGGTATGTTGCAACCCGACCGTGAACGCAGTTTAGCCGCCAATTACTTGAGATGGTTACGGTACTGCGCACGCTATTGTATGGAGAAGTATTCAATTGAAATGCTATGTGTATCGATGCATGCAATGCAAAACGCATTGCTATGGTAGAATACATTCAAGAACACATTACTGATTTATAAAACGCCTAAAGTACTTACCCATAATTACACTATTTAAAAATGCATTGATACCACTAAATGATAAAACTTGTGTCTTGTCTTTTATTTTAACTACTAAGTGTGTTTAATTAAAACTCCAATTTAATTATACCATGTGAACAAAATATATTTTGAGCAATAAACGATTGACTATTAAATTTATTGAGCATAAATACAAAGCATTCTCAAACTACCTGAGTGACATAGAGCGGGTTGCGGAAAAACACAGATGCGATCCGCTCACAGTAAAGAAAATTAACATAAAGTAGAGAAAGTTTTGCCCAACAGTGGGTGGATATGGACTAACTGAGTATTGATCATAATGCAAGACCTGACTATCGTGATCATTGCTAAAAGTTTCGTTTTGACAGAGGGTGTCTCTGTCAAAACGAAACTTTTCTTAACCAACTGAGTCTATCACTCTCATGTTTTCCTTCTTCCGAAGAGTTATCCAACCCATAATTCATTTTCATTGGTAGACCATTGACGTCTAGAGTCTAGAATCGGAAAGTATCGGTTCTATATAATTAATTAATTCTAATTAATTATTTATTATGTTGTTTGTTTATGTCTTGCATGTTTTCATCTTTTACATTTTAAATCATCTTTCGTAAATGTATTATGTATGCTATTTAGCAAATAAATGATTGTCTATGTCAATGTCAATATTCCAATTTTTTTTTTATACCACTAAGGTAGCAAACAAACTGATGGTAAGCGATTACCGTAGCCTATGGACGTTTGTAACACCAAAGGTATCTCGCGCGTTGCCGATCCTTTAAAATTTTCAAATGTTATAAATACAAGCAAAACATTACCTTCCGGCGTTTAGTTATGGTTTAATGGTTATGGCCTATTGTGCTGTTAACTTTCCATCACAACAATAGCTCGGCTCGTTGCGCAACGAACTAATAATCTGTTGCCATTCGTTACCACTGGATGTTGACCCAGAACTTTCTCCCGCAATCCGTATAATGTATCTAGGCGTAGTAGTTGCATAGACACAGTCGGCGACTTTGCCTGCAGCAGGTCATTGACCCGATAGATCTAGCTTGCTGGGCTTAGGTATATATAAGTCTTCTAACCAACCTGCGATGAACTTGCGGTCCTCCATAACTACAACTTATCTGCATGAAATAGTTTTCAAGGATAAAACCACCCCTTATTTACCTTTTAAGTCTTGCAATATTTGTACTATTATTTGCATTAGCATGAATTCAGCTTTAGGAGGTCCGCTGAACATAGGCCTCCCCCAAAGATTTCCAGTACGATGGATCAATTGCGGCCTGCACACATCGGCTCTTAGCAACTTTTATTAGATCGTATTATCTATTGGGGGCGCCCTGTGCTGCGCTTTCGAGTGCGTGTTCTCCTTGGAGTGATTTTCTTCATATCTTTATATTTCTACTTTCCATAATTTTCCTCTATATTTCTTGCCTAACTCTAATTGATTTAGTGATTGAACTAACCTAATAACACTTTGTATTAGCTAATACCTGGGTAATTGTTACTCTCAGTTATAACAGTGCTTTTAAAAGGTGTGAAATGGTTATTTTATGGTTATTGACTTCCGTAGTTATGAGCGATTTTATGAAGGAAATGTGTTAATTAAATGGTCCATGTAAATCAAATTGCAGTGAGACACTAAAATAAAGGTACTACATGGAAATATCGGTGCATTTTATGCAGTAGTTTTTATTATTATTTTATCTCCTATATTTTATTAATATTTATATTTTATTCCTTAGGTGATGAAGAGCCTGCCTGAAAACATGAACCCTCCATATTTTGGCTTACCTACCCACCAAAATATAATATTTAGTACCTATGTAGTTCATTTATATGTATGTATTGTGTTCGAGTGTATATGTAAGTGAATAAATGCCCTTATATTTATTTATTATTTTATTTTATGGGCGTTAACTTGAACGTATGTATGTTGTGATTCAGTCGAATCACCTAACCTTTAGCCTTGATAAAAGATACTAATACCTGTAGGAATAGTGATTGTACTTAAATATCAAGGGAATTGCTACACTTCAGACAAACACACAAGGGTTTTCGATTTAGAAATGTATTTTTCATTTAAATAAATAAATATACTGTATATTCTTAGTTATATAGTAAGAAGAAGTTAGTTTATATGGCTGACTGTGTTACAGTAACTGAGTAAACTCAGTTACTGTAACTCTCTTTGTCGTCGGTATGGTAGGTATACACATACCTTAGAATCGAGACGTAAATGCGCGCTTATGACTCACTTCTTTCTGCTTTTAAGGGACGGGATAAACAACCCTACTGCCTGTCTGAATGCATATTGTATGTACCCGATCGTTAAGTGCGCGTGCGCTCGCGGCGTTTGATTTCGCCGCCCGCGGTCCGCACCAACACTGCACTGTACGCACCAACTGCACACGCACTCACATTACTTAATACAATAATTACTCAGACACGTGAGGTAGAGATATTCCATACGAGTGTTCCATACTTTCATTAATATGTGTATATGTTTTTTGTCTAAGTAAATGTACCTAACCAAGCTCATAGAACATTTTGGCTTAGGCTGTAAGTTTTATGAGCATCTGAATGTAAATCTCACATTGTCACATTGTTTATTTATTTACTTGTTTGTTTGTTACTCAATCACGTCGTAACGGCTGAACCGATTTCGATGAAATTTAATACATACGTAGATTATAAACTGGATTAACACATAGGCTACTTTTTATCCCATAAATCAGGTCTCATGGGATAAAAATGGGGTGTCAAGTCAAGTTGTAACAGCGAGTTTAGCTGTATTTCTAGGTTACCTACACATTTAATAGTGTAACGCGTACGAAGTCGCGGGCAACAGCTATTAACTTGATAACTTTGTCTAACTCATATTGTCGGGGCAAGGAACTCTACCAAATCCCTAGATCACATAAATCTTTATTAAATAGAGTATTATCGTTAAAGTAATAAAAGGGCTTTATAGTAAGAGACAAATTGTAATAAACTTTCGAGTTAGAAAAATAGTTTAAACACATAAAACACAAAAAAGATTGAACATGAAGATGAAGACAAGTTTAAGTAGCAAGTGGAACTTGGAAAGTGGTATCTACCTAACGCCACCAGAAACAGGCTTGTTTGAATGTACAGTAGGTTCCTACTAGCACAAAATAGATAAGTACATAAATTAAGTTTAGCACAACCGGCAATAAAAGCCGCACACATAGATGCTCTCGGATCAAATCGAACCCCAGCCGCGAGTGCCGCGTTTTAGCGAGACATAAATTATGTTTTCTATGACATAATTTGTTAGCTGGTTGTGATAATTTACGTTAACATATTTACGTGACAGTGAATAAAAGTTCGTATTAAAATTGTTGTGTATTTGGTTGTAGAATATTGTAACTGCGCTACGCTCGAGCAAAGGTAATTAAAATCAAAATCGGCCCGAGCTTGACTTCTGTACCTATTTTGTGATACTAGGTACTAATGAGCTCATCACAATCTCTGGCTGTAGATGTCGTGAAAGCAGTCGTTCATGTGTAGCGAATCGAGACGCGTCCAGTCGCGACGCGCGTCTTTCATAATGCAATGCATCGTTGCATAATCGATGAAATTAGCTCTTAATCGAATGAAATCGATACTTGATGAGGAATGCAAATTTTATCGTCAAATAAGTTCAGAAACGATATCAATTTATGATTTTTTTTAACTACTTGTCTCATAAAGAAGAGGTATAACAATTTTTTAGGTAATTATGGCGATTTATCATCAACATCATACCATCAGCCATAGGGCATACACTACTGAACCTAAGATTTCCAATTGATTTAAAATCTCTCTCTCTAGCCTCAAAGGAGTACTGGAAGAAAACTCTTTAAGGTTAAGTCGCCTTGCAATGTGTGTCTGTTCTGTCTTTCGTTTGTGTTTTCTTAAGTAGAAATTGTCGTTTAGAAATCGAATCAAAACTTTCCCATAAACTTTTAACAAAACATGTTTCACGACAAGGTTTCGCAAGGTCGATAATATTGCAGTCATCAACGTACCTATAATGCCACAACTCCTCCCATGCTTCGGCGTGGGAAATTCTATTTTCCATATCGCGAAACTCCGTTATCGTCTCACGCTCTTGGGACACCGCTAATAACGATGGCGTTTTCTTAGGTTTTCCATGTGAAAACGTGTCATACTTGAAAATGGTATAACCATTTTCAAGTATGACACGTTTTATAATTAAACATGCTACGTGTTTTGTTAGGATTGTTGTAATATTGTTTTTTTCAAATTCATTGGAAAAACATAATTTTAATTTTCAAACAACTTTAATATTAAATCCAAAAATATCAATGAAACAGCCTGTATAAATAGGAAATAAATTTTATTTATTCCTCATGTAAGTAGGTACCTGTTATACTGACTAAGCAGCATAGTCACAAAGGCGCCGCCGATTTACGTTAAAAATTGTTTATTGGATTACTGAATAAATATTCAAGCCACCGGTATTAATCCCACCTTTAAAATCAGTTAATACGATTCCGGATGTGTGTTTTAAATTAATGTCGTACGTAACAAAAAGGGTTGTATAAGATACTGGTGACTCAAAAGCAACACAAGAATCTATACAAGAAGGCAACACGTTTCCCAAACCTAAATATAATCCGACCTTAATGATTTTTTGTAAGTTAATTAGACTATTCTTACGTTCAGCCTTTTCCAAAATTTTTAGGTGAGTAATGGTTCAAAGTTAGGACTTCAAATCACGAGTTAAATATACTTACTTCCAATTTTTTTAAAGCTCGCTCCTCTTTCCTAATCTACAGCCTAAAAAAACTATGGGACTTACCATAAAAAAAAATAACTGCTTAGCGAGTGTTTTTAAAATTCCTATACAAAAATTGGTAAGGAATTTTTTAAAGATGTATACAGTATATACACATGTTTAAAAAATCAATTGTGTATACATATACAGTTGTTCAACTTTTTTGTTAGCAAGGTATGACTCCAGAGGTAGACCACCAGCTCAAATACATAGCTTACGTTTTTCAAGTGAAACTATACTCGCTTATTCTGAATAAGAGAATTTCACATGTATGTGAGTACGTGTTGCTACACACCATCTAGCATGCCGCAACAGAATCTAATCAATGATCGTGAAGCTCACGCCAACTGATTAATAATGCTCCAATTCAAAAGCAGTTTCACAACATGATGAATGGAAGGGATGTTGACAATGCTATTTGTGATTGCCTTGCTTGATTGCATGCATAGATAGGGACGACATAGATTATGTTTTATGATACTCGTAAAGGGCAAATAAACCTAAAAGAGCTATTATTTGCCTGATGAGACGTAATTGTACATTTATGCAAATAAATAATAATATTGGTAGACATTTCACACAGCGCTATCTAGCCCCAAACTAAACAGAACTTGTACTATGGGAACCAGATAACTGATAGAATACTTACATACTTTTTTTTTGTAAATATATACCTACTTATAATATATATAAAAACATCCAGACCCGGTACAAATATTTGTAGATAGTGCAAACATTTGTCCCGCGGCGGGAATCGAACCAGCTACCTCCTGCGACACAGCCGACTATACGCCCACTGCGCCACGGAGGTCATCTCGTATCTTCCATTTTTGAAGTGAAAACTTCTATAAGCGCGTTGGGCATTTTTTGAGATGGGAAAAAACCATTGAACTCACGACACTGTTACCGTTGCCGTTACTGATACCTCTGTATAAGTATGTCGTAATTGTTCAAGTTTTCACTTCTGCCGGCACTCCCGCCACTTTTTTTATTTATTTTAATACTTTATTGCACAAAGCACATGAAATGTACGAAATTAAAGCACTTTCTATCTGCCAACCTCGGAGGTTGCAAAAAAGGTTATATGATTAACCAACCAGGAACCAAGAGTGGGTGAATGAAAATGGTAATCATGGTGAACTTTGGCCATGCCTCGAATTGTTGGATAAATCTGTTCCTTAGATGATGTCGTCTCATAACGAGCGAAATAATTTTACGTTCTCAAAACATTATTTTGAGCACAGTTTTTCGAGACCTTCTTCTTCCTCCTGCCCTTTTCCCACATTACGCGGGGTCGGCACAACATGTATTGCTTCCTCCTTCACATCTCTCTATCAGCCGTCATCTCCGTGTCACTTCCTTCCTACCCATATATTTATTCACACAGGCCATCCCTCTCTTCTTCGGCCTTCTTCTACTTCTATATCTCTCCACACTCATATCTAACACTCTTTTAGTCACATGATTTTCTTCCCTACGCATGACATGCCCATACCACGCTAGCCTCTTACTCCTCAATTTTTCTATCACTGGCGCTACTTTTAAACTTCCTCTAATATACTCATTCCTTATCTTATCCATTCTCGTTACCCCACACATCCATCTCAACATTCGCATTTCCGCCGCTTGCACACTTTTTTAATCCGTTCCTTTCGTGGCCTCTCAGAACCATACATTACGACAGCTCTTATGATCGTCTTGTAAATTTTCCCCTTAAGTTTAAGGGGCATTCGAGGATCGCACGTTGTTCCTGTAACCTGTTTTTCATAGTTTTTCGAGACCATATCCCAGATAACTTCCTTTAACACTAGGTGTATGCAAGTCTTGAAAATGTGCACCTAAATAATAAGCAATAAGCGTAACAATATAATTTACAGCAAGCAACAAAAATAGGTAAAACAAAGGGACCCAAAGAGTAAAGTAATACTATATCTCTTTATACTGACTGTGGTTATACAATACATAGAAGGGACCACTTCCCACAACCTGAAAAAACCACAATGGAACGCCAACACGTCGTCGTATTGACACAGGTCCTTGCCTTATTCAATAGATACTTTTTAGAGCTTTCATTGTTGATTCAAGAATACCATTCACACCTTGGCAATGAACTGAATGCGGGATTAACATACAAATCATCACCTTGGGCTATTTATTTACACAAGTAGACATATACTTAAATGTGTTAAGAGTTAAAAGTCGCATTGAATGATAAGCCCCGTGGCTGTTCACGCTGTACATAGACTGAGAGGATGGTTTAAGTGCTGGTCAAGCCTACTCCATCAAAAAGACTGTCTCAGTACTACATCCATTCATTAACTAAGCTGCAACCAACTAGCCACCGAGACGATGTATAAAGTAATCATCTTCAATAGATACAATACTTTCCTAAACTTTTTTAATATGGCGCCTGGTGGACAAGTGCCAGCAACGCTGGGTGAATTGTTGCAGGTTTTATGTTCCTCGAAAACTTATGAAAGCTTCTCTCAATTTCTAATTCTCAATTTAAACTCTTCTTAGGGTAAAGCTCGCCTTTGTACATGACCTCTTTTTCTGTATTTTTAAATGTATTTTCTTGTGTGCAATAAAGAATAAGATAAGATGATTTCTAAGTACTTTAGTAATTCAATTAAGCAATATCTCCACAGCAAGATCCACAAGCACCACCCTAGCGCCATCTACATCAGCAACGGTAAACCGCCGTCCATTCAGAATCGCCAGTCGTCGCCGACCACCTACGGCCAGTTCGACAACTACAAGTACTACTTCACAGCCCACCACTTTGTTGCTGGAGAGCGAGGAATTCCTTCAAGACATAGGAGATATTGGTAAGTTATCTAATCACTCCAGCTATTTGTATGCAGTAGAAACTCTTCGCATGTTCCAGCTGAATATACTTACCATCATAAACAACACAGCAGATAGTACTCGCTTTCACCTATTTAAAGTTTAACGTTTGTGATCGTGCCAACAGATGCCATCGAAGATCCATCCCTAGAACCCCGTGCTAGAAAGACGGATTCCAAGATCCAACGTCGCCCCCTAGTTAACCTCAAGGACGATCAGAACCCCTCAGCAACCACAGAAGAAGAGAAAAGGAGACAGAGTAAGAAGTACAGCTCCACCTTTAAGCAGAACCAACTAGTGGATATACTCAAGAAGCCTGAAGAAATAACGACTGAAACTGGCACTACTGTTGAAGGTAACTAACATTTTCATAACTTTTACATAGGTTTTGTGAGTAAGTTGTGAGAGAAAAACGAAGTAAAGCAATATACGAGTATTACAGGTGACAATTTATTAACTTGTTGATCAATTTCAGGATTTTGGCACTCTTCGCGCCACAGAAGATAATTTTCACCCACATACAAACGAAACACTTCCAACTTTTTCACCTACGAAATCTTATTATTCAGGTTTTAACATATTAACTCTAATTGCACACAGATGACGCAGAAACAGCCCTCGCCATCGCGACACACCAGCTCTTCACGGCTCCTCTGCCCAGCACCAACTCCGAAGGCACCTCCAGAAACACAGAATACACGAGCTCCAACACCGAATACACGAAGACACCAACTTACTACACCACTGCGTTCAGAACAAACCCAACTCAAGACTTCGTTCAGACGACCGTCGGAGAAACATACAGCATATACGAAACACCAAAAGTTACAACTGATGATGATTTCACAACAGCTGATTTGACAGCGAAAACGCGACAACCAGTTTATTCGACCACAGACTATGAGACAAAAACAACATACGATATTCCAAAAACTACCAGCAGTTTGAGAAGCAGCAGCAACGACAAAACTGATATTGATGCCGGTAAAGTCACCTTAGAATCTTTCCCCACAACTGTCCCAAGAGAAGGGTACACTAATATCCCAACTGATTACGGCAGACTATCTCCAACTACTTTTGAAGTCCCTAAACTGAGCACCCTTAGCAGATACCCCACCACCCCTGTGTACCAAACTGTAACTACTCAATATGTACCCACCACCCGTGATTACACTACCACCAGAGATTACACTGAAACCACCGCCTCCAGGTCCTATTCGACCCCAATAACCTATACTTCTAGACAATTATCTTCCCCTAACGTGATAACTTCGGGGTATACAGGAGTACAAAGAGGAGGGGTAAAGTTCGAAAATGACAAGTACGCAACATTACCAGAAGTCCCAGAAAACACTGCCATGTACACCACACTCCCTGTTGAAGATACTAGGTCTACTCGTGGCAGATACACCACCTTGTCAGAAGTCAGTGGGTCTACTATAGGATACACAGGTTCTAGTCAAGAGCCAACTGGGTTTTTCACTAGGGACTATTTGCTGGAATCCCCTGTCACCAAGACTTATGATGGTGAGTCCAGGAAGCTTACAGCATGAGTGCTTCTTAATCCCTACGCTGTTAGATAGTCTTCTCATTCTGATTCTTCTAGCACCTATCGTACCTAAGTCATCATTTCTAAAGCATCCAGCGGCATCTGACTTCCATCGTCTCGAATCGAAAAAAATAACTCGCTTATTAACAACATCCACTAAGGGGGGTAGATAAGGTAGATTCATATAGATTAACTTTGTAACCATAGGTTGATTCCTTTTAGGCTTAACAAATAATGCTATCACCATATTAACTCAGTTTAACTTTCTCGGGATTAATTAAATACCTACCTTTTTCCCCATAATTTCATAATCCAATATATTATATTCTTACAAACCTCGTTCTAATGCTTGCTTAACTGAGCTATAAACAATCAACCGTCGGTCGTCTGCTCAATTCTTTTGATACCGATAACTTTACTTGTAATTACTACTTAGATCACACAAACTTAACTTTCCTTTCACTTTACTTCAATACTCTATTCTCCATCCTCAACATTTACAATAAACTAAACCATGCACTTTTCAGAGGAATACCAATACCTATCACCTACCACACCACAAATTCCCCGGAAGGTATTCCGGAAGAAGATCCAACGTAGAATCTCTACCACCATTCGGCCTACTACATCTACTGTTCTGCCTGTCCGTTCAACCACTCCTACTTACGTCCCAGAAATTACCACAAGGCCGACTCTACGACCCAGGATGCCATCTAAGAAACCGTTTGAGAAGATAGCCAAGACTGAGCCAAACAGGACTTTTAGACCAGTGGTCAACTATGATTACTATGATGACAGCTCGGAGAAAGTGGCCTTGAAATATGCAGAGGGTACCAAAGTTATCATACATGGAAAAGGTGAGTTTTCTCTGCTGAAATTGATAACTTGACAAATAGAAAACAGTTTAATTTACACCATAAATGGACTTACCTACTGCGTTCGACAGAATCTCCACATCGGTGATACTCTGGAACTATATTTCAAAACGTTGTTAGAAGAATTCTCATTATACTAACTAAGTTTAGAGAAGAAATTGTAGGCATTGCAAAGGCAATAACTATCATTCTTCTCCTTACGGTATTCCTCAAGGCAGATTATTTGGGCCTATACTATTTTTTGTATTCATTAGATGCCGTTTTATTTAAGTAGATAAATAAATGTTGTTATTCTTTGCTACATGTAGAAAAACAATAACTTAAAATTATTTTTTACAGGGTCCATCGAGTGTTTAGACGTAGGAAACTTCCCACACCCGTCTTCTTGCAAGAAGTTTATCTCCTGTGCACGCATGGAGTTCGGATCATACCTCGGATGGGAGTACGTCTGTCCTAAAGGCCTCAGCTTCGATCCCGTCGGCGGAATTTGTAACTGGTCGGCTGGATTAGGGTGTGATGAGAAGGATGATGCTTAGAAGAGAAAAGATGTCTGTGAAACATTGGGTATCGACTGACAGAACATTTTAAAAGTTATCTTACCGGAAATCCTCCGTTATTTTACTTATTTCTTTGGTTAATAAAGAATGAACTCTAAGAACTGCAATATTATACAAGCAGTTTCAAAAGAGATTGAAAATTAAGTACTTACTTCAAAAGAGCTGGAAATAAAATTAAGTACTTACCTAATGTTGCATGGACTGCTTTTCATTGTAAATATTTATTTAAATACTCTGTTTTCTCACTATTTAATTATTTTTACTTCACAAAATTCTCTAAATAGTCTTTTAAACATTTTTGATGCTTTTATTTTATAAAAATGTGATATTTATAATATTTTATATATTTTAGCGACTGAAAAATTACTAGATTGTATATTTTTAGCTCATTTACTACTTTATGTATACTTCAGCCATTCGATGTAAAATGTATACAAACAAACCGCTCATACTTACCATTAATGTCCCTTTGTTGGTTGTTCGTATAAAAGAAATTTCCATTCGTTGTCGATTTATGATAACACCTTCAAAAATTTAATCGGTTCTTATAATAAATTTACATCTCGTAAGGAAATTTGTGGTTAAGTATGGGCATTTTTATTTTTTAAACGAATTTGGACTTTATTTACATCGGCTGAAGTATGTTTACCAAGAAGTTACATGTAAGAGGGATAGTTACTCATAGCACTAAGACATATTTTAAGCCCTCAATATTTATAATAACTTCTTAAAGCAAATACGTATTCTAAGTCAAATTAACTTTGTTATTTGTTGATTCCTTACGATCACTGCCAACTATACTCTTTAGAAATAAGTTATTCAAAAATATATTTTTGGAATGATAGTTGAAAGAAAACGATTGAATTTTTTCACGAAGATGTAAAAATGTGCCTTATTTTACAATTTAGCGTTTAGTTTGCGAGTTTATCATAAGTAAATAAATGAAATAAAATATATTGTGGTTTTTATCTTCTCTAATATATAAAACAAAGTCGGCTTTGTTCGGACACTTATAACTCGAGAACGGTTGGATCGATTTTCATGGTTTTTGATTCGTTGTATTTGTCTCCGTCCCGAATAGCAGAATAACTATTAAAATATCGGAAAATATTCACGCAAAAAGAAATTATGAAAAAACTCATTTTCTCATACATAGATGCACATAACGATGGCTAATTGTCAAGCACACTTGCCGTACACTAATCCAGGCATTCAACTAAATTCTAACCTTATTTAAATTAATTCAATAAAATACCTTATTTCTTGTATAAAAACCTTATAATGTCCTCTTGCTAATATTAACGTAACCTATCCCCACACATGTCATCTTGATAGACTGCGCGGAGGCCTGCTCCTCGTCGCCCGAGTCCTCGTCGTCTGCTTGTCTCTCTACTTCCAGCTTGAACATCACGCCGAAGAACTCCTTCAGGTGTTGGAGGAAGGTAATTGTGTAATCTGATACAGGGCCGATCTGAAACAAATAAGTATAATAAGATTTACTCCATGTGCACCCATCCAGCGAGCGAATAACCTGCTGAGACGCAGGAAGTAGTGGGTTCGATTCCCGCCACGGAACAAATGTTTGCATGATATACAGATTTTTGTTTCGGGTCTGGATGTTTTTCTATATATTATAAGTATGTATTTACAAAAAAATAGTATAATATCAGTTATCTGGTTCCCACTGTACAAGCTCTGCTTAGTTTGGGGCTAGCTAGCGCTATGTGAAATTCCCACCAATATATGTATACCTAGTCAGGTCATAAATTCTGTCACATGTTTAATATAAAATAATTGAAACAAGTTTATTCATTATGTATTATTATGTAACCATTTATATACCAAAATGAACTTAACAAAACATAGATTCTTATGACACTAAAGTTTATTCAAAATGACCTCCGTGATTTTGAATACAGGCCTTCAATCTACGCGGCCAGTCGTCTATCGCAGCACGAACGAGGTCCATGTCAATATCGGCGGCTGCCTTAATCAAGGATGTCTTGAGTGACTCCAAATTGGGATGAGGCTTTGAGCACGCCTTTTCCTCCAAGTGTTGCCATATCTTGTAATCTAACGGATTCAAATCTGGACTGGAGGAGGGCCAGTCTTCGTGCCGGATGAAGTCGATTTCACGCTCCGCCAGCCAGTCTTGTGTGCTCTTCGCTCTATGAGCTGGCGCCGAATCTTGTTGGAATACCCAGTGCCTGTTATTGAACATGGTATGAGAAACAGGTTCCACAAGGTTCGTCAGGACTGTATTTTGATACACAACTGCATTCGTTTTTACACCTTTCTCACAAAAATGTACCTCTGTTAAGCCCCAATAAGAAACTCCCAAACATACCATGAGCGAGGATGGAAAATGACCTCGTTGGACAGGCGGAATACGGTTGCTCGCTTCTTCACTACTGTGTGCGTACACCTTATCATTTTGTTTGTTGTAGCTCTCTTCTACGGTAAATTTTTTTCATCCGAAAAAAGAATTTCCCGATATTTTTTTCCCGCGTACCACTTCAACAAAGCGCGGCATCTCTTCAGTCTCAGGTCCATTAGACGAGCATTCAAACGATGTCCTGTTTTTCTTCGATATGCCCGAAGCCCTAAGTCTTCATTTAACACCCTTTTCACAGTGGTTCTGCTTAACCCCATCTGAAGGGCCAACAGTTTCTGCTTACGTTTGGGATTTCTTTGAATTCGCGCCTTCACAGCTTTTATCACTGCTGGAGTCCTAACAGACCGAGGGCGACCACTTCTTGACCTGTCATCTACACTAGAGTCTTCATTGTATCGTTTGATGGTGCGATAAACGAATCTTTTGGTTATATTCAAATTTTTCAGTATGTCAAAAATTTGAATTGGCGCGTAACCGCAACGATGCAACGCAATAACTGCAACACGGTCTTCTTTAAGCGTCCACTCCATATTTAAAAATGAGTAATATTCTAAAAAGTATACATTTTTATTTACATGAACAATTCGAAATTCGAATTCTATAAACTTTTTTGTGGCCAGCAGTCTAAAAGAAAAGTTTTTACTGTGTGACAATACTTATGACCTGACTAGGTATACTTATACTATATAGTATTAGCATTAAGTCCTAGTAGCACTATTATGTTTTGTGTAAAAGTATTGAATAAATAAATAAATAAGTATCCATATATGACTAACTGACTCGCCCGCGACTTACGTTATGTTTTGACTTGCGTCAGACTAGCCACTTGTGGAACATCTTCACGGGTCTGCAGTAATGAGTAAGAGTGAGGATGTGGTTTAATATAGTCATGAACTATATTATTATAATTTGTAAATTAAAACATTTAAACAAGCTATATAAGTTTAAAAACTGAAAACAGACTACTTAACACCATAATAACGAATCGATTGATACCTCATTCGTCATTCATCGGATGAGTAGTTGAGGCGCTGCGCTACGGTGGAACATACGTAAATCAGAACATTTCAGACGGTTTATTTGCCCGAATATGATGATACATTTTGTTGATCCTTATATATTCTAACATTCAGGTGGTGTCTAAATATACATTAGTCATCATCATCATCTTAGCCCACATCCACATACTACTGGGTATGGCCTCCTCGTTATCACGCCACTCTCTTCGGTCCTGTGCCGAGCGCATCTCTTCCCGCAATTCTCGCGATGTCGTCCAACCATCTGGCTGGGGGTCTGCCAACTAGTATGCGCCCTTCTCGCGGCTACCACTCGGTTGGTGCCCTCGTCCATCTTCCGTCTTTCCTCCTTACCAAGTGTCCAGCCTATCTCCACTTCAGCTAGTTGTTCCTTCTACCTACATCCACGACGTTGGTTCTGCGTCGTATTTCGATGTTGGGTATATGGTCAATAGCGAGATGTCCAACTTGGCACACTCCATTGCTCTCTGAGCAACTCTAATTCTATGCAAAAGTTCGTTCTAGAGCGGCCATGATTCAGTACAGTATGTGAGATGTGAAGATAGGCAGGACACATTGGTTGAAAACCTTTGTCTTAAGGCATTGCGGAATTTTAAACCTGAAGACGGAATCAAGATTGCCAAAGGCAGCCCATCCTAACTGAACTCGCCTGGATATTTCTTTCACCTGAGATCACGAGCCAGATGATAAACAATGTCCGAGATAAACGACGCGACGATTAATATATTATACTAATTTATACCTATACTAGCTGACCCCACGAACTTCGTACCGCCTTAGAATCAATAAATTTTGTGTTGCTAAGCTAATGAATTCATTTTTTTTCAATGTCCTTTCCTGTGCACAGACCCACTTTATTCAACTATCTTTATATTCAAAATAGAAAATTATTAAAGTACTAATATCGCTATTAAAAAATAGGGGTTGGTGGTAGAAGGGTGAAAATGTATAGTTTTATGTATTTGTTATTGCTGAATCATAAAAAAATACAACAAAATTGTCCAAACAATAAAAAATAAATTATTGGGGTAGACCACCCTTATTACATACATAGGTGTATGAAAAATAGTTTACGCCCTATTCTCAAACCTACCGAATATACACAAAAAATTTCATAAGAATCGGTCAAGCCGTTTCGGAGGAGTTTTGCTACAAACACTGTAAAACACACGTAAATTTTATATATTAGATTTATATTTTTTTTTATTCAACCAGTGTCATCCCACTGCTGGGCAAAGATCTCCCCCACGGACTTTCGCTCTCGTGCCAAATTTATATGATTATATAAATTAAGTGCATATCTAATGTCATTCAAAATATTATCAATCAACACACGAATAAGAAAATAAAATCAGAAATGTCAATACAATAAAAAATAAAAACAAATGTCATAGTAGTAAGTCCTGTTAAATTAAACATCATTGGAATGGGTTAAATATTCATTAATGTCATAAAAACAATAGTGTGCCATTTTGTCAACTTCGTTTTAAACATTAAATGGTAGATTAATTGTTATACACCTTTATAGCATTCACATAAACATTTCTTATAATTTGTTTTTATTTATCATTTCAAACATACATACATACTTACATAGACACATACATACATACGTAGACTGCTAAAATATAACCCTTCCATTGGCTTTGCTGTAGTCGGGTAAAAAAACTGGTACTTACAACACATTCACTGACGTCTTTCTGGCCGAGCGCCATCCAGAGCGCTACCAACCACTGAAAGGCGCTGTCGACGGCGCCGCCGCGGTATATCTCATCTAATAGCCGCTGCGCGCACTCGCGCCCCAGGTCTTCCGGGAGTGTGATGCCGCCGCTACCGACATCTGTTGATTTCTGGAAAATTATGTTATTGATGACTTTAAGCATGTCTTTATAGTGTTGATTGCAAGAAGAAAAGTAGGTACCTAAAGAAAGTATTTTAAACTGTTCTTTCACTTTAAGAAGCATCTTCTTGACTTCACAGAATCATTACACAATAACTTTAAAGAAATAAATGTAATAACATTCCCTTGTCAATACATCTATGAAAATATGATGCATGTTCACAAAAATATTAATTTGTTTGATAAAAATAGCGATAATTTTAATACTAGAAATAAAGATAAACTCGCTGTTGCCACTTGCAGACTCCATAAAGTTAGTAAATCGTTTAAAGGGCAAGGTGTACGCTTTTATAACAAACTCCCAAGGGATGTACAAAAATTGACAATTAACAAATTTAAAAACGTAATTAAACAAAATCTTTATAAAAGAGCCTACTATAAAATATCGGAATATTTAGATGACAGAGAAGCTTGGGATCGAAATTGCTCCAACTCGTTCAAAATATTACAATTTAGACGTAATTTATTTTCTGTATTGTAAAAGGATCATTAAAAAAAACAACCAGCCTTGTTTCTTGCCTTTCTTTCCTGGCTTGGTCGCGAGGAACAGGCAGTAAATTGACCTGTCAAAGGGATCCTTCTGATTTTAATGAATAAAAATATTTGACTCTGACTTCATAAGACTTTTTTTTAAATTGTGTATGTTCTAGAGCCAGACACCTGATGGGCTGATGGTAAGTGATGGTGTGGTCGTAGATGGAGCATGTTTGCCTACAAAGAACTGAATATGAAAACTCCGAGATTATAATGGTCCGGAAATACAAAGGAAGTAAATTTCACTCCTTATTTACTCCTACACTAACAATGAAAGTCGAAGCAAATAATTGGGTACCGCATGATGGTATTGCGATCAGGTATGGGTGATACTTTACAGTAAAGGAGGGAAAGAGGGAAAGCTCATGAAGATCCAAGATCTTCATACGCCAAAATGAATCCTGTAAAAAACTGATAGTTTGGCTACCTGTGTGGTCTCGACTGCATTTTTTGCTGTGTATTAGAACGAGCTAAGAAACGCCTTTGGAGGACGACAGGTAGTAAAATGTCTAAAAAAGCAAATGGAAAACCTCCCACCTTTAACTAAAGGTCCAACAACAAGTCTTGTAGAAGGATCACTATGTTCAGATTCTTAGAAGATATTACGCGATCTAGGATAGTTGTACGCGAAGATGTCGCTTCACGTATAATATTATTAGCGCAGCTCCAGCATCGCCTGCGTACTTACCGCTTCAGCACAGTAAAAGGTCTTGTCGTCTGTCTCCGCAACGAGGCTGACCCCGAACCCGGGGCTCTTGCCGGCGTTGGGCCCGCGACACTGGTCTGTGTTTATGTACACGTCCGGTAAGAACCTTAACATTACCTAAAACAACAAATTAATCATAGTATTTTATTTCAAAAGTCAAAATACGACACTTACGGGAAATCCTTTATTTTTAATGCAATTGATTAGCGCATTTTCGTATCAAGAAGGTTCGCAAATTATAACAGAATATAATATCGGTGTTACAATCGACAATGTTTCAATTCAATTTGTGAACCTTTGTGGAGGAACTGGAAGTGAAATTAACATTTTAAAGTGATCTTTGTGATAGTAATGAACACTGAATTTTATACAAACGAATGTAGTAAAACTCACTTACCCCTTTAGCGGCATCGACCACTCTATTAGCCATAGTTGGTGAAACTCGCAGTGCGTACACCACTCCGCGGATCCTCTTCACCAGCCCCCACTTGCTGCACTGCAGCGGGCGCAAGTGGCGGCGCACGGGGCACTTGAAAACCACCTCACCACCGCCTAGTGGTGGTGCTCCTGAAAACAAAACATCATCATCATCATCATACACTGCCTGACTTCACCCATTGGGTAGGGGCCTCCACAAGTTGCGCCATCCATCGCGATCCTGTGCTAGTCTCATCTATCGATGGCCTGTGACTTGGCTAGCTGTGGTTATAATAAGTGAAGCAGGTTTATTATAACGTCAAATTCAATTTAGGTCTATTTACAGGCACTGGAAACTGCGACACAGTATTTTACTAATGCATTTTCCAGTGTTCACATTGTTTTAGTTACATGTAAAAAGTTCACTGAAATGAATAAATTGCAAATTACAATTTGCTTTGGTTGTGTTAGATATGCTAGTATCACAAAAAATCATTAAAATCCAACACAAAGTTCCAAGCAGTTTTTACCTCTTCTAACAACTTTGAGTTCCAGTCCATCATCCACGAGTATAAATCTCAGCAGCACCGGCAGGGCCGCTGTTTTGATCTTGTCCACTGACACGTCCAGATCACTGTGTGTTACTCCTTGCAGTACTGCGTTCAAGGGTTCCTTGCAGAATGGACCTAGGGCTAGGAGAACTTCTAGGTAATACCCTGAAAAAACGGTATTACTTACATTAACTTGGTTTTACTGAAAATCAGAAAGGTACTACCTACTTTAAGGCAGATCTGTCTAAGTGAACTTAATCTCACTTGGATCATAACTATGACTCTATTGCACTAAGAGGACATAAAATATTTTTAGCGCTCCTAGAATCAATTTAATATTTGAGTTCAATTTCAATAATCATTAAGTAATAATTATATTGGAAAGCTAAGCCTTCATTTACTAAAATTACATGGATTATTTTATATGGAGAACCATGTGTGTATCAGAGGAGTTGATTAAAAGTAGATGTACTATTAAAGGTATCATGATCAGGTCTTGAAAGAGTCTTGAAAAAGAAGTCGAAACAAAGTTTACTAACCTATTCCTCTCTGTGGACAACAACTGTGTGTAATTTGTCCTCCGATCAACAATCCCGGTTCATAAAACATTGTCGTGCCGGTCTGGCCGAGTTCCACACGCGTGCCATTCGTCACCTTATCCAGCAGGCGGATCAAGTTAACTTCGTACTCTCGAAGACCTGGGTCATCATGGGAACTCCGAATCTCTTCTATTTTGATCGCGCGCCCACTCAGAGTAGCAAGGAGCAGGCGCTGGCGGAAGAAATTACTTCCTTTGTACACTAGAACGTCGTTGCGTATTGTTGCAGGCATGTTGTGTGTTATTTTTGAAAAAATATTAATGTAAACAATCTTCTTCAGAATTCAGTACACCACACGTGCGGGCCAGGCAGTCAGCTGACATGACAGTGACAGACATTTGGATTTATGGTTGAATCTGTCATGTTGCCGTTGTCAATTCTAACTAATCTGACAATCAATTCTTCTGACGTTGACGTTTTTCACTTTGTTGTTGTTTCGTTCGAAATTTGAGGTTAGATTCTCAATTTCAACAAGTAAATAAAAAACGAGTCGCTTTCTCTCGTTAGAGAGTTCTATATTCCTTGCTCAAATGCTCGATTCTAACTAAATTCTGACCTGAAAAATTAACCATGAAAGTTGTTGTGGGAGACGTCGTCCTGCCAGGCGACCAGTGCGAAGTCATAACTACTATCGCCGAGAAAAGCAGAGTTATCCTTGGTCCAGGGCTACGGAAGGAAGCTGAAGGAGTATTCATCACAAAACCTGGAGTTCTAAGAAAACGCGCACCACACACGTTCTGGGTAGACAGTTACCAGAAGCGTTACATACCATCAAAAGGTGAAAATGTGATTGGACTAGTTACTCAAAAATTGGGAGACATTTTCAGGGTTGATGTTGGAAGCAGTTGTCCCGCCATGCTCTCCTACCTTTCCTTCGAAGGTGCGACGAAGAAGAACAGACCTAAAGTTGAAATTGGCGACGTAGTTTACGCAAAAATGCTTGTAGCAAGCAAAGATATGGAACCAGAACTTGTGTGTGTAGATTCACATGGTAAAAAGAATCGGTTAGGTGTATTAGAAGATGGCTTTGTCTTCAAGTGTTCCCTGAACTTAATTAGAAAGATTTTAAGTCCACAGTGCATGTTGATTGACTCAATAAAAAATGAGTGGCCATTTGAAATGGCTGCAGGTATGAACGGCAGGATATGGATAAAGGCTAAGACAATGAGAGAGACCGTAGCTGTTGGGAATGCTATATTAGCATCTGAGTATTTGACAAATGATGAAATAAAAAATATGTGTAAAAATGTTGCTACTGTACTAGCTGGTCATATTTCATAGAATAAAGGTGTGTTATCAAAACAATTTCCTTTTTTTATTTTTATTAAGATATATCCTATATTGTATTTTTGCTAAGAATATTGCCAAAAAATGTCCTCTATATTTATCACAAGTTCTAGATTCAAAATCACGGCGTTAGGTTATGAGGATAATGCTATTAAAAACCTGAATGTAGTATGTTGGTGCACCCCTATTGATTATCTTGAAATCATTAACAAACACTTCACAATTCTTGATAGTAACTTTGAGCAGTTGATAACTATTTTACTGTCAAACATTCACCAGGTAATTTTTAAATGTAAGAAAGTAGTAGCAAGGCTTTATAATGTCACTTTGATGTTACACTAATAGCATTGTAAAAATAAAAATAAATAAAATGAAGATGCAGAATGATAATTTTTGCCTGCTGATCTTATTTACCTAAAAATATAATTTGATCAAATAAACATTATCAGAGAAAGTAAATAAAAAATCAAACACAGAAAAACAGTGATTGGAATTTTATTTTGGCAAATGTAACTAGCCTATTCATTCAGAAATCTCAATTACATAGTGTAAAACTACAACTGACTGAAAAACAAAACCAGTACCTATTCAATAAATATTAAATAATAATACAATGCAGGGTCCAATCAGGCCACTTCTCAATTATATACAAACCGGCAGCAGCCATATAATAACACTTATGATCAGAAAAATAAATTAATTTTGAGAAATTATTGTAGATTTTTTTATAATTTTCACACAATTTCTAACTTTTTTTCACTCTTCAATAATTACCTATTTCATTTAGCTTCATAATTACAGTCACATCTATACCTCTGGGCATAGAAAGCTTGTAGAGCATTTAAACTTAATGGTTAACAATAGTTCTGGTCAGCCATTTGTTTTATTTTTAGCTGTGGATAGTAAGATTTTAGGCAAGCCTACACCATCTTAAGTCATGTCCCAAGCACCACAGCAGCTGTGTCCTTCAACTAAAGCTGTAGCTTGCCGCAAGGCACAAAATGAACCATGTTCTTTGTAGATATGGTTTAAACCAGGGATGTTGCGAATATTTGCATCTGCAATATATGCATATATTGAATATTTGCAAATGCGGAGCCTCCGCATCGATTTGGACATTGCATCCGTAATAATCAATGTGGATATTCATGTGGATGCAGGTGCAGCGCAGGTAGTGACAAGAAATTTGGTGGCTTTTGCGATCGGTGCGTGCCGTGGGCACGTGTTGATTGACCAATAGGAGCGAAGATTTCGGTGACAAGATCAGACGCGTTTCTTATTGTTCATCATTTGTACCTCTTAAATCAATCTTATCGTGTTTACTTGCTCTTATCGTATGAACAATGTAGTTTTTGAGTGTTATTGTGAGTATTGTATGTTAAGCGAGTATTGTTGCAGTTAATATTGTTGTTTTACTGTTGCAGCAAAACGAAGTTTCTTAAAAAAAATATTAAGATACGCATCCGCGTCCGACGATGTTATAAAATCTGCATCCACAACACATCCCTGATTTAAACTGTATAATGTACTGAAACCAACTATATAGTTCTAGCCCAAAAACATCACTGATGCATTGTGAAATTGATTAATAATAGGCCTCTCACAGCTGTCACACAGGACAAAAAGTAAATGTATTCAACAAATGTTGATCATACGTTTTTTCAACGACCGGTGAAGCTCCTTAACTCTAATGATAAGCCTCTTAGAAACATTATCAGAAAGTGGTAACTTGAAAAAGATATACAAATAAAAGTACCTACATGCAGTTTGAATAGTAACTATCAAAGTTCAACAACTTACCAAAAGGAATGTTACATTTTTATTTACAAAAATATTTGATCATAATGTTGTGAAAATTATATAATTTTGATTACGATTTTTGTACTGGTCAAAATACAAAATAATAAGAATAATTATGAACAAAGTCATAAAACCGTGTTATCCAAATACATAAGTAATTATAGTTTCCTTTTCATTAGAAAAATAATTCAGCAATATATTTAATTTATACAAATATATAGTAAGGCAGGCACTTCCAGCCTTGAACTTTTTGAATCTAATAAGTATTTTTAACTCAACACAGCTGATGAATCAAAACTAGCCTTGTAAGTTAGTTAGCAATAAAGTTAAATAGATTACAGATATCAATTTAACTTTATTGCTAACTAACTTAAAAAGCCGAACTAACAAATCTATTGATAGTCACTTATTACTTTTACACAGTCATGAATATTTCATTTAATCACACTAGACTTGAAACTGTATATTTTATTAACATAAAATTGATTATTTAATTCAAATGTACTATATTTTGAAATTGTAAACATATCTCGACCAAAGCATAAAATAATCTATGCAAGAACCAAAGATAGAAAGTACATAATTTTCATTATGACATTTCA
This sequence comes from Philereme transversata, assembly GCA_963924445.1. Taxonomy (NCBI): domain Eukaryota; kingdom Metazoa; phylum Arthropoda; class Insecta; order Lepidoptera; family Geometridae; genus Philereme; species Philereme transversata. The sequence goes on from OZ004345.1 coordinate 27,524,795, forward strand.
TTGTCCTGTTGGATGATAAACAATAATAATTCATAACACAAAGGGAGTAAGAAAACGACTTCAAAAAATGAGAGGTCCGAAAGTACTCATCAATATTAAATAATTAATGATGCATGGAACAAGTGGCGTCTCGCGCAGTGTTCGTTCTACACTACATGTTTTGTTATGAACGACATTAAAATGAAAACACGGGTAGGGCCAATGTTTTTTTCAAATACATTACGATAGAATATTTAAAATTTTCAAACAACCTTGATCGCAAGTTCTGAAATATCAATGAAACAGCCTGTATAAAATAGGTAAAAAACCATATTCATTCATCGCGTCAGTAGGTACCTATTAAACTGACTAAGCGGCATCAACGCAAAGGCGCCGCCAATTTACATTAAAAATTGTTTATTGGAAATGTATCGATTACTGGATAAATATTCAAGCTACAGGTATTAAACCCATCTGTAAAAACAGTTAATACGATTCCGGATGTGCGTTTCAAATTAATGTCGTACATAACAAATCAGGTCGTATATTAGGTTGGTACCTCCAGACAGAAGGCACGAACGACGAGAAGACGTGGTGTCCCTATAATGTACTTTCATACATGGTGCGACGCTTAAACTTCTAATACTTTATACATTTTGTATGAAAGTACTTCAAAGGGTCGCCTCGTCCTTAAGTCTGGTCTGCGACTTAGACAAAGCTTTTTCCGACCGGCCTAAGACGATTGGTCGTCGATAAATGTGATAGTAGATTATTAAACGAGGGGATAAAGCAGTGTCTTGCGTCACGGGCGCTAAATTGAATCCCGAACGTAACAAAAGATTCTAGAGTTACTAGAATCCTGATTGCAGAGAAGGATATAAGCACGCCCAAGATGCAGACAGCTTTATCCACAAGGAGAATACTCTACTTTTCACACTTTCTGCGAGACAATAAAAACCAAATCTAGGTTGGTGCATCCTATGCAGAGGTTAATTCAATTTACGAATAAGTTCTTATTGTGTGGGTATCTTTGGTCCAAATTTTAATACAGATGAGGTTCCAAATTCAAATTAGTACAACTTTACTCCCGGCTCAGCCGTAGGGATTTAAACACCTGCTTTCGGTGAGGTTTACATGACATATAATTTGACATTGTCGAGCAGGTGGTGTGAAAAGTAACTTAATGAGTACTTTACCGCCTGTTTTTTTTTACATTTGTTTTCTTAGTTCCGGGATAAAGCCCAGTGCCGACCAAAACACTTCGATCACAGCATAAATTCGTAACACTGTACAATATTTACAATTACTTATATCAACATAACCTTCACAATACAGTAGAAGCACGCTTAGGGTGTGACCACATTGACGAATGCGCGGACTACGTGCCGGTACTGCAACCGTTAATGGAAATGTATCCATCATGGAATGGAAAGGCAATGCATCCGTCGCGCTCAAGCAATACTTTCAAGCAGCCCCAGATCTAGGGAGGGGTGAGAGGGGAGGCAAACAGGGCACCTGCCCCGGGCGGCAATTTCAGGCGGCGCCAAATTTTTAAATAAAAAATAACTTGTTTCTAAAAGCCTTAGCATCCAGCACACGTAATACTATCGATTATTATTCCACTTCCTCTCGTGATCCACCTACCCCCCCTACCGTTACCCCTCCCTCCCCCTCCCGTTTCAAACCCTGGAGGAGAGGGGGCGCGACATCAAGTTTCTGCCCCGGGTAGGAAAAAAATCTAGATCCGGGGCCGCTTGTAAGACGATTAGATGCAGCAGATCGAATTCTGTTTGCAAGCATCTCCAAAAGAAGCTAGAAACTGACAAGTTTTTGTTTATGCAACGGTAGTTGATAAGAAACCGCGCTGCGGGGCGCGGGTTTGTGCCGCTCGAGCGGCTTACGCGTCTCGTAAAGACAGACGCATTCCTTGCAAATTCGCCAATGTGTACACCACCCTTACAACTATTTTTGACAGGTGCGTTTCATACCGCAGCCACAGAGTGTTCGCGTTGTCTCTCAACTGTCTGTCAAACTGTATAATTCGTTATATGAAAGATGGAGACACAATAGGAACATTCGCTGAATCCCGATATTGTGGCTGCGGTAAAAGCAGTATCAAACTAATCTGATCCGATGATAAAATAGAATACAATAATAATTTATATGCAACATCACAGTATATACACAAAAAAAATTACAAAAGTAACATAATACCAAACAATCTACTGTCATAAGTTGTATAAAGGACTCTTAACTCAGCATAATGTGGGTTGTAATACGATAACAATCTACACAAGTCGCAGTTGATGTCGCGAGTGTCGATTGAACCGCCCCGTTTAATACCAGTTTTGTACCTGTCACGATTAGTTCTTGTTCCTGTCAAAAAGGCTTGTAATCGTGATTCCACTGTACTTCACATCGTATAAGGTCAGACAGACTACAAACTAAATAATTCAATAGATAATAGAGAAGAATCATCAAAAATAGAGCGCCAAATCAGTATATGTATTCAGACATGCAAGTATTACTTACTATCTACGTTACTCTACTAAATGTGTAGGTAGCCTAGAAATAAAGCTAAACTCGCTGTTGCAACTTGACTTGACACCTCATTTTTATACCATTGGACCTGATTTATGGAGATAAGAAGTAGCCTATGTGGTAATCCAGGTTATAATCTACGTACATAATAAATTTCATCGAAATCGGTTTAGCCGTTACGACGTGATTGAGTAACAAAGAAACAAACAAATAAATGAACTAACATCCAAACTTTCGCATTTATAATATTAGTGTGATGCTCAGATTCTCAGAACACATCGTTTGCGCTATCCAGAGTAAATTCTTCAATTTGCAGTTACATGTTGCCTTTCCAATGTTCAATGAGGGGTTTTCACGACCATGTTTTTATAACTGCTAACAGATGGCGTTGCTCTGTCATGCTCAGTGTTCAGGCATGCAGTGAAGTGTCAATGTCAATTGTCGTGTCAACATTATTTTCTGAGAAATATAAAATAAAAAAACAAACAACATTTGTGTTTGTCTGACGAAGTTAGATTGTTTTAGACAAATTTAGACATTTTGTTTTTGAGGTTTTGCCATAGAAACCATATTTATTGGCAGCGCATCTCCAGACAGCACCAGCACCATCTCTTACGCTAGTTGGATCTAGTTTTTTTCTTTTTAAATTAAAAGCCCTCATTGACACCGTTTCTGGGTTAGCTTGATGAAAAAGTATGTCATATAAGTGGTGACAGACGTCGCTTAATACACATATAATATAATTTAAAATAAACCTTGTTTTTTTACAAATAAAATACAAAATAATTTGAGTAATTATTCAAATGCGGATGATTTTTATCGATTAGGCTACTTTTACCATACGCATAAACCTTGTCAATTAAGTGAGTAGTCTGTAGGAACTCTATATAATCATAAATACGAAAATATAATTTATTCTATACCGTTAATCAGAGATCAAGACTTTACTTATTTATTATGATTATTTACACAATTTACATTAACTCTGTAACTTTACAGTAAGTAGCAAACAAACCCGTTTTTACAATACATATAAATTAATACCATTTATAAAGACTACTGCTTAAACATTTTGGTGGTCAGTAGGTACTTATCAATATGAGGAACGTTTACTATGAAACCAACATTTCATCCAAAAAAACAGCTATTTCAGCAAATACTCAGCCATACTATAATAAATAAATAAATATTGCTGGACATTTCACACAGTTACAGTAACTATGGCGGGCTATTGGACTTTTGAAGGAATTGCCATAATATGAATAGAATTGCTACAATTTAAATTTTGCAGGAATATCTACAACACGATTAGTTTAATTACGGCACAATATTAAACTTTTTAGAAGTAGCAACAATAGGAATAGCTAAAATATAACCCAATATTGAACTTTTGTATTAATAGCTAAAATATAGCTCAATATTGAACTTTTATAGTGATAGCTACAATGTTAATAGATAAAATATGGCCCAGTATTGAACTTTTGTAGTAATAGCTACCTTTTTTGTGCTCACAATGTGCTAAAGTAGTAGCTCATATTAGTAAGCACTTTGACCCTTTAAAGTTTTCGGTAGTATTCTTCTTGCACCCGGTATGTTTGTGCAAATCGTTTTTTTTTTTTTTTTGTTTCAATCACATTAAACTAATTTTTACAGACGCAAAGAATTATTGCTATTTTAAGATTTGCACAAAATACACTAAACTTTAATCGATTTTTGACCTTTGTGACTTCCAGATATTTCGAGTTAAAATTAATTTCGTTTACTTATCCTAATGTCGTTCATAAAGTAGTCGATGATTTGAAGGTAGACTTATTATTATGTTCACTATAAGGCTTGTTATGAGACACTTGATTTTGTAGAGGTATTCTATACTGAAATTGCACGTCCTTCCACCGCGTCTAATTGAAGTTTACTTACAGTAAAGCGTAAAAAAAAATACGAGCCTTACAATAGTCGCATATGATGTGTAACATCATTTTTATTGTACACCATATAAACAAAAAATTACAAACAAAATAGAAAACAGAAAGCAAATCTTAATCTTATCTACCGAATTCATCACTCTGAAAGTTGGTCATTGAAAATTCGATAACGGCTCCGTAAATGCGATTAACCGTAAATTTAAAAATAGAATGAGGGTCATTGTATTCATAATATGTTATGATGAAATACAACCTCCATGAAAAATCCTTATTTCTATTAAATTAAAGAGGCCATAATATAGTCTCGTAGTGAAAAACATCTGACCACCGATCGCGCTTCCCCGGTTTTCTGTTACACATTTCCGTCCCTTTTGCCAAAACCACTCCCACAAACCGAACGGAAAGATGTTACACATCAAAAAGTAAAATACATATAACATTAAGTAGTTTAAAGTGTTACTATATAATGAGATATGCTATAATATTTTGAGTTACGATACTTAGTAAGCTATCTGCCTTTGATTCTCTTGCCGGTCCGTAACAAACTTATGTAAGTATACGAATCTTTCTAATTATTTCACGGTTTATATAATAAACACAAATACATAATACTAGTATATAAAGTTCTCAGCGTGAACATATTACTAACTAGTTACATAGACAATAAAATTGGAGTTAAAAATGTTTGTGTGATTCTGCTGTCAATAGAATAATGTACTTTTTTTTCACTTCGTATCTACAGATGATATATGAAAATCGCTCGGTATAATAAGATACTGTAAGATTAAAATATATATTATCTTCGCCGTGTGTTCATTGAATTGTGTAGCGAGCGATATTTTATCGAAACATAAAATATTATAGCATCTTCACCGTGTGTAACGCGCTTAAGACTTCTGAAAAAGATTAAATGATGCAATAAAATTCAATACAACAAAAGGAAAATTTCTTCAATCTTACACGCGTGGCGTGGCTATAGATGTATCTACGGAAGTAATTAAGCAGTTGGTCGCGCAATTTCAGTTCACAAGATCCATAATAACTCGCAGTTGAATCATAGGTATGAGATTTAAGACATTGGTACACCAACTGGGGTCTATGTGAAAGTGCATTAACTCTTTAGGACATGATCCCAACACTTGTATGTGCCAATCTGATTCATCTATGATCCCAAGGTAAGTTTCATAATGAAACTAATGAGACTTTAGGCGAGCAGTATCATTTCACTCTATAAATCACTTTTTTAAAGCATGTCACTTCAAAAGACTGAGTCGGCGGAGCGGGACAGATGTACGGGGTGGGAGGGAGACCGCGCTAGCCGCTTTCTTGGAAGCTTTTGTAGTGTGGTGAGGAGGTGGGGGAAGTCCGGCCGATCGTTCTGGTTGAGAGCCCAACATATCATTAGGATGTCCTGAAAAAAAAATATTTTAGAAGCGGTTGGTTGAACTGACAAGGTGGACCATAGGAATGGTGTAATAAGGAAGTTAGAGTCCCTAATTAAAGGGGTATTGTTACACCGAGGCTGTCACAGAATAAGTAATAGGTAGTCGGCATTTCTCGATGGCTCTCGGCTTACCTACTACGTCACAGAATAGGTAATACTTGGTATGAAATATACCTACATGCTACGTTTTTACCTACAGTTGCACAGGATAAGAAATAGTTGTCCGGTCGAAATACCTACACATTTCTAGTTGTCAGTAGAACGATCGAGAACGTTCGAGAGATATGTACTGGCCGCTGTATAAATAGCGCGTAGAGACGCCTGAACAGCCAGTCTGGTTTTGGCGATACGTGCGAATATTTCGGTGACTTTTAGTGGTTTATTGTGCAACAGTGGTGTGAATTAGTGTGTTGTGATTACTTGTGATTAAGATCGTGTATTTATCATTTAAGTGTTGAATAAAAGTGTTATTTTGGTTAGATTCATTTTCATTACTTATCATACCATCCACTAACACTAGGTTCGCACAGCGGCTTGGAAATGTTATGCACTACATGTCTATAATATAGTAGCCAAAAATTGCGACATCAAACGCAAGTCAGTTTATGAGGCAAAACGATAATTTTTAAATGGCTTGCATCACTAAGCTACGAACAAACTGAGGCAAAACTAAAAAATTTTTGTTAAAAACTCTCCTAATTTATCATATTTTTAATATCTTTGACACTAGCTTATTTATACTTAATTTTATCTTATGTATACTTAAAGTTATCTTATTTATACTTAATATTATTTTATTTTTACCTCTAACTAATTCTAATATTTATTACCTATTTATTTATTAACCTAATTGAATCTGTCAGTCGAGCAACTTGTAGGCTTTACAGTCCGTCTAAAAAGAGTAGAAATTAATGTTTAAGGAACTAACTATATTCTGTGGCTGGCAACACTTCATTAAAAGTCAGTCTTGTCACTTGCTTGTCATTGTAATGTAAACATTGTTTGCTTTCATTTGAATTCTTGCTTCAATTCTAGTTTTTATCCAAAAACTTATTATAAACATTTGAAAAATGAATAAAACAATCCGCAGCGGCACTCGTGAAGTGATATACAAAGTTTTTATGCGATGTTTAGCCGAATTTCAAGTCGGCAGATTGCTCACGCAGATGGAACACGTTTATAAACGAACAGCGGATCTGACTGGTAAGTTATGAATTAATGTAGTACTTTTAGTCTTTACACTCCTTTAAATAGTAATGTCTTATCCAAGAGTGGTCTTATCAAGAAATATTTACTTTTATATGTACAGTTGAGGTTATGAAAATAAAACATATTTATAGTGCGTATGACTGGTTTTGATACTTAACAATATAATTTATTATTTTCAGGTAAAGTACCGAGAGTACAGTGCGACGAATGGTTTCGGAAGGATTCAGCAGAGGACAGCAGCAGCGGCAGTGAGTCTGAAGCAGAATCAGAAGATTCCTGTCTGCCTAGTACTTCTCGGCAAGATTCTCCTGGGGCAATAGATGACAACATGTCTGATGTCGAATATTTAGATTTTGATATGTTGGACGACTAATTTTATGAATAAATATTTTATTAATAACACTTAACTCTTGTTTTATTATTTTACTAGCTGTGCCCTCTAGTCATTCCAGGTAATAATCTATTCCTGTGCCAAGTTCCATCCATCCTCCCAATCTTCCGTATTTATAATAATATGTACTAGTAGAATTTAACCACAAATTGTGATGTAAAGTGGTTATGTGAAGTACTAAGTTAGCTTAGAATAATAAAATATTAATGCCAATAATACAATAAATAATTAGCAAGTATCAAAACCAGTTATTGTATAGTATGGGGTATACCAGTTAAACGACAGTGGCGCCCTCATTTTTTGTCTACTCTTTTTAGACGGACTATATGTTCCGACTTTCCGAGCTCTGGTTTCCTCAATACAGGCTACGCCTTGTGAGGAAACCAATAGATAACTGTATAAATAGATATAAGTATAAAAATACATAACCAACCAGAGGAAATGGTGCGTCTCAGATCAATTAATTCAATTAATCAAGAAATTCAGAGATTGCTTTGTTATGCGATAAGACCGCCCATTATGCTTATTTTATATCTGTTGTGTCTAGCTTGTAAGGTAATAAAGAATTTTTCATTTTTTTTTTTCATTATTTTATGCCGAACCCTCAGCTCGTAACAGTATTTATGCTACGCGATATTTAGGGCCCTGAATAACGCAATCATCGAAGTTTCCGCGCTTAAATATCTAAAGTTAATTCTTAAATAGAACTATTTATTAAAACTCTTGCTTTCTAAACCTATAGTTTGTTTTGGTAGCAGTAGGCCTAGCACAGTAACTGTAGAGAAGGATTTAGTCATGAGTCATTTTTCGGAACAAAGAAGACACTTTGTCGACCATCTTGAGCACGGCGATTGTGAGAGTGAACGGGAAGAAACGTTGTCAACACTTCCTCGATATTAGCATACAACGCCGAGCACGATAGACAACTTTCTTCTGAAATTGTCTAGGTTTTGCGATGCCTAGACAACACTGTCTTCTCAAGTTGTTTCTTTCGCACTCTTCTCAATCGCGCGCTTGCCAACAATTTTTGGTTAGATATTTAATTAATTATAATATACAACGTACGTTTCTATAGACAGAGCATCCTTCTCTTGTCTAGGAAGAAAACTTATCGAGCCTGCTCGTGGCAAAGACAATTTCGGAAGTATCGACAGAGAATGGAATAGAATAATGCTTTATTGTACATCACATCCAAATTTAAAAACAATATAAAATAACAAATAACAATACACGTAGAAATACAAGTTGCGGTCAGAGTCATGTCGTCTCTTCGAAGAGTAGACAAGGAAATCGCTGTGCTAGACCTGCAGGTAAGTGTATTATATATTTTTTTGTGAATTAAAGGTTCAATTTCATACTAATTGTTGCATGCTGTGCCTACTTCTAGAAGGACGTATTGTTGTCTTGTATTGTTTCGTGTAACGTCCAGTTTAGTAGGCCAAATATATAAAAAAAACGATTAGATCTTGAACTAGAATACCTTGATATCCCTAGAGGCCTGCATGTTAGCCAGCGACTGCTTCACGCCCTTCCCGACCTGCCATATGACCGCCTCGGGCGGCTGCCCTTTGAAAGGATATTCACCGCATAGGAGCTCGTACCATACCGTGCTATAATACAAAACATCATCAACATCAAGTCCCGGATCTAGGGGGGGGGGGGGAATTAGGAGGCAGGAGGCGCCCAGTTCTTCAATATAAATATGTTTAAAAAAAGCTTGTTTGAAAAAGCGCTTGGCATCCAGCGCACGTGTACTATTATTCCACTCCCTGCCCGTGGTCCACATACATAGGGGCGCCACATCAAGTTTCTGCCCCGGTTAGGAAAAATTATAGATTCAGGGCTGTCAACATCACATCAACCAAAGAACGTCCAATGCTACCTCTACGATTACCTCCGTGGCGCAATGGGCGAATAGCCGACTGAGACGCAAGAGGTAGCGGGTTCGATTCCCGCCGCGGAACAAATGTTTGCATGATCTACAGATATTTGTTCCGGGCCAGGTTGCTTCTCTATCTAATATAAGCATGTATTTACAAAAAAATGTATATAAGTATTCTATCAGTTATCTGGTTCCCATAGTACAAAAAAAATGTATATAAGTATTCTATCAGTCATCTGGTTCCCATAGTGCAAGCTCTGCTTAGTTTGGGGCTAGATAGTGCTGTGTGAAATGTCCAGCAATATTTATATTTTATAGGTAAGAGATGCAGCTCACCCGAACGCGTAAACGTCAGTACATTTGGAGAAGGGCAGATGTAGCGAGGCGAGCGGACTGAGCGCGCGGCACAGCTCGGGCGCCAGGTAGCACAGCCAGCCCGCCGGGATGCCCAGGCTGTCACCGCGCGCGCTGCAACAAACACACATTATTTAATCATTATTATAAATACGGGATTTATCACGTACTGTTTTATCGGTGTTTCAACTGACAAAGATTCGGTTCAATTCTCAGAAAGTCGAATACTCTATTCGATAAGACCGCACATTGTACTTGTTGCTTTGTAAATTTTTATTTTTATGTTTGTTTCATTTGTGGTGAACAATAAAGTATTTTCATTCATTCATTGTTCCCCTCGTGGACAAAGCTGTCTTCGTCTTGGACGTGCTTATATCCCTCTCTGCACTCAGATTCTAGTAACTCTGCTCATGAGTTTCTAGAATCCTTTGTTACGCTTGGGATTTAATATAGCGCCCTTTATTCCTTTGGTTAGTAATCTACTATTATGCCGCCACTTTGAATTAAGAGCACAAGTCAAATAAAGCAATTAAAGTAATTAAATAACTCAGATATTCTCAAAACAGAGTTTAGTGACGCTGAATAGCCCGAAGTCAGGTAATTAAAAAACTCACTTATTCCCAAAACAGAGTTTAGTGACGCTGAATAGCCCGAAGTCAGATAATTAAATAACTCACTTATTCCCAAAACAGAGTTTAGTGACGCTGAATAGCCCGAACTCAGGTAATTAAAAAACTCACATATTCCCAAAACAGAGTTTAGTGACGCTGAATAGCCCAAAGTCAGATAATTAAATAACTCAGTTATTCCCAAAACAGAGTTTAGTGACGCTGAATAACCCGAAGACAGGTAATTAAGAAACTCACTTATTCCCAAAACAGAGTTTAGTGACGCTGAATAGCCCGAAGTCAGATAATTAAATAACTCACTTATTCCCAAAACAGAGTTTAGTGACGCTAAATAGCCCGAAGTCAGTGATGACCACTTTGCCGTTCTCCAGAAATATGTTCTTCGTCTTCAAGTCTTTGTGAACTATGCCTCGCGCGTGCAGATACCCCATACCCTGAAATAGATTTGCATTGGTTCATTCCTGCTAATTCTGGATCAGATCGGCAACAGGTTTATACTATATAGAATATTAGTACCTGTGAGATCTGCTGCGCGACTATAACGCTCTTGTTGGCTGTGAACTTGTCCTTTCTGAGATGGATGTGCGTGTAGAGCGTCATGCCTTTACACAGGGAGGTGACGATGGCGAGTCGAGGCGGCTTCATGCAGGCGCCCATGAACAGAACTAGGTTTTCGTGGCGCGTTTTGCGGAATGTCGCCACCTGGAAATCCATAATCCATACTAATATTAATAATTCAAAATAACTCCCTTTCTGTCTGTCTCTCTTGTCTGTTTAACAACACATTAACTAAACGGCTAGACCAATCTCGATGAAATTTGGTATAATGTTAGATTATGACCTGGAGTGAAGGGTTTGCCCCCGCTGTACTAGTGAATAGTGTTACCTCGTGTTTAAAGGTGTCTAGCGGCACACAGTCGTCCGCGAGTGAATGCACGTGCAATAGCTTGACCGCGACCGCGCCGTGCCAGCTGCCTCGGTACACCGTGCCGAATCTACCGGTCCCAATCACTTCGAATAGCTTCAGCTCGTCGTACGGTATGTCCCATTCCTTCATGGATAACTGGAATAACAAGTATACTTACAAAAAATCATATTTAATACATTTATTTCAAATTACCAAGACTCTTTAATAATTATAGTGTTTATTCAGACTCGTAAGGGGAGGCTCTTAAAAGGTTATGATTTGTATCGGAATTTGCTGAGTCAAGCACCTGTCTCATCAATGTAAAATGCAATTTTATCTATAATAGGATTATTAATCTAACTATAAAAATTGTGTCTCAGTAGTTGATGATAAATAAATAATAAATAAATAAATATTGCTGGACACAGCGCTATCTAGCCCCAAACTACGCAGAGCTTGTACTATGGGAACCAGATAACTGATAGAATACTTATATACTTTTTTTTTTGTAAATACATACTTATAATATACAGAAAACACCCAGACACGGATCAAATATCTGTAGATCATACAAACATGTATGTAGCTGAACATAAATACACCATTGAAAGAATGTCTGATGTAAACGGTGCTCCTAAGGGAGCTATCAAGTTCAATAAGTGTTAATATAAGGTTTCAAATATATTATTATAAATCTTCTTATTCTTAGCGTGTCAAAAGTTCTACGTTTCCATTCATAGTATGTTGGACAGGTGTTTGGCCACAGCAATGGCATCAGGCGAGGCGGCCATTAGGTCCTCCATCGTGCATGTGTTCGGACATAAAGGGCACATTAGCAAGTGCTGCATTGACTGCGTGGGATCACCGCAGTCGCACTGCGTCAAGTTAGGGTCCCTGAATCCCCATTTGCACATATTAAGTCTGCTGCGGCCAACCTTGGTGCGGAGCCTGTTTAAGGACTTCCAGACTGGCCACTGCAGATCATGCCCGGGTGGTAACTGTTCCTGTGGGGTGGTAAAATCAGGCGGTGGGGAATTTCTTTTTATCCACAGAGTGCGTCTAGTAGCAGCCGGGTCATCGCTCGTGGCCCTTGTGAAGCGTTGAAAGCTCTTTCGACTTTTAAGGCGGCCTTGCGGGATGTTATGGTCATATAAGGGGTGTCGATAATCATGCTCTTGTTTGTGCTTTTCAATAGAGCAAGCCACATCTCGTCGCACTCCAGGGGGTGATATGCCTGCCAAAGGGTATATCAGGTTTAGAGGGGTTGGCTTCAGACATCCTGTTATTATCCGGCATGTATCATTTAACGTGACATCGACGACCTTTGCATGTGCGGACCGGTTCCAGACTGGGCAAGCATATTCGCCGGATGAAAAACACAGTACCAGGCCAGTAGTGCGGAGTACGTCTGGGGCTGCACCCCATTTGGTAGTTATAAGTCGACGGAGAAGATTGTTTCGGGTACCAACTTTCATCTTAGTTTTATAGCACTGTGCTTTATAATAGTTCAGTGACCTAACCAGAGTTACCACCAGGTATTTTGGAAAGTTTTCGCGTTGGATAGGAACTCCTATATTTATAAATAAAAAAATATATACATATGTACGTAATGGCTTGAAATCAACATTTTTTTTTATGTTTGTTCCATCTCCCTCCACTCGCAAGTATAAAGTAATAGTACAAATTATTCAAAAATAACATACTTCTTCGAACAACCGCCGACGGTGTACAATACCAGACATCTTCACGCTCAACTTTTAAAACAATCGCGAACACACAGATGAATTTTTAAACAGTACAACAAATTTTTAACTGCTCAAATAATCCAGAAAACTAATATGTTTATTATAATCGAATATTAAAGTTAAAAATCCAAATTACACACACAACACACAAGGCGCCGCAATTCTTTCAATTCCAATATTAAATTGAAACACAGATTATAATGGATTACAGTTAAAGCAATTCATTTTTGAAAACTATTTACGAATTCTCTGTAGAGGAGAGATGCATGAATCACAGTAGCAAGCTTCTTTACACTTATGATTCACAACGTCCGGATAACTTTGTGACAGATATTTAATTTCAAAACGAAAGAGGAATATATTATTTATCTGTTGGATAGCTTTATTTAGAGGTAAACAACAACTTAATTAGAATTTATAATGCAGAGTAACACAATATCCTGCTAACTAAAGTAGCGTCAGGAGTTTTGTTATCGCGAACGGGAGCCTGGGAGTTATCAGTAACATTGATTTATGGCGTTGGTTAGTCACAGCCTATATCTGACTCAGCGACAGATTTTATTATGCTTGGATTGCAACTTATTGTAGTGTTTATGTCTCCCCATTTGTTCTTTGTCGTGCCCTAAGTCCAATATCCGTAATTAAACGTAGTCAATTTTTTTTTTTGTAAATGGTCTTAGCGATATGACCACCGAGTACCTACCTACGTGATATAATTAAGTATTTATTTTACTCTTAACATTCTTGTTTGTTTATTTGTGTTGTTATAAATCTTTTGTGTTATAACTAGTGGTTCGCCCCGAACTGAGATCTTGCGATCTCCCAAAATAAATATTATTCTTAGGACGACTTGCACAACGATGCCTAAACGTATTTAGTAGCTAAATATGTTTTAAGGAGTTATCAAATCATACAAAAACTTCTTATTTAAGCATGTTTAGTCGCTAAATACGTTTAGTGATCTTTGTGCACGTCGGCTTTAATCTTTGACTAATAAATTGGTGCCACGAAATACCTAACCAACACACTTGACCTACAGTTTCATTCAAATTAGATGTAACGGGAGTTCTTGTTAATTAGTTATATTTTTTTGGGGTACAAATAGCAGTTATTCTGGATTTCAGACTTTTGCCTATATTTGTGTCACTAAAGCTACACGAATACCAAATTTCAGCATGGTGGGGTCACTGGTGTACCCTGTGAATTTTGTCAAAGTTTTGTTTTTATTATGGCAAATAACTCAAAACTACAAAAATTATACTAAAAATAAAAACGGGGTTCAAATTTACTAATGAAGACCTTTAATTTGACGTCCCACTTGACCTAATAGTCTCATTTTCATTTGTTTTGACCCCTCTTGAACCCCAATATCTCAACAACCCCCCAATATTTTTAGCTCATTGAGTCACACCAAAATTGTGCCAGCCTATATACCAAATTTCATGATGATCGGATAAACGCTACGAAAGTTATCCTCGGACAAACAAACAAACATACATACATACAACGCCGATTTGCCCAAGTTAATTTGGAGATCTCACTTCGCTCGATCAATAATTTATAAATCTGGCGGCCATGTTATAGTTATAAATTATAACTACTTATTTTGCATATAATTATTTAATCGCTTTAGTCGTAATCTGAATCATCTTACTAATTTCGACCCTGACGTGACAAGAGCCTGGAGCACAATTGGTAGTGCATCCTCGTATCAAGAGGAGGGTCGCGGGTTCAAGTCCCGTCTAGGTTTGAACATTTTTGAGATGGTTTTAAAAATCTTGCATATAATTTATAACAAACTTAGCTTGCTACATATCAATTGGTGTAATATTTATATCATCTATCAATTGCCGTGCCTTAGTCTCGCAAAAAATCGAAAATAGCTGGACCAATTTTTTTTTTCGTTGTTTCCGTAATTTTAAGAGAAGGTTTGTATGAAAGAAAATGTTAAAATTTGCTCGGGAAATCATAAATGTCTAGATAAACTGAAAGTGCTTTTTTCTTTGGGATTTCCGTATGAACTGAAGACCATAAGGCTATATTTTATTTGAAATCCGTGCTACGTAGGTTTCTCCCGAGGTGCGCCATTGAGCCCGATCCTCAGCTCCTCTCATCCAATCCTTGCCAGCCACAGCGCTCAAATCGTCACTCCATCTAGACGTGGTCTCCACTCCAGAACACGGGCAGGGAGCCAACTAGTCTTCAATATATGTAAAGGCGTGAGGCGTGAGATACTCACGCTATTCTGCCTGGGCCACCTTGTGTCGCCGTGCTTGTTGTGAAGATCGAGCGAGTCTTGCCGCGCGCCGCTGCTGTCCGTCGAGTTCGACCCGCTGATTGAGACGCGGGAACTGTCTATTCAACAAATAACAATAACATACCATCAAGTATCAGATAGAAAAGACCACTGATAGCTCCTGAAGTAGATATGCTATTGCGATTTCCGAAACAATAATTAAATCGCGATGCGGTTGCAATCCGTTGAGAAGTTTACGGTTGCTACTCTATCATCAGATTCTCACCAAATTTATATGGGTACACCGTATATAATAAAAAAAGAACCATCAAAATCGGTTCATAATTAACGGAAATATAATGAATGAATGAATGAATATTTATTTATTTGACACAATATACAAGTACAAAAATACAATACATAATTATTAGGTAGGTACATGTAACATATATTATAAGATGATTATTATGTGACAACCATTATGTATGAGCCTCATAATCTATTAAACATACAAATAAATATTCAAGCGTGTCCAGCCACGCACAAGTAAAGGTTTCCGTAGTCAGTACAACTATATCTTAGTCATTTTAATAATATATGAGATGGGGAGACCCTTGCCCAGCAGTGAGACAAAATAGATTGGTAAAATAAAAATATTTTAATGATTTTGTATAAAAACTTTAAGAACTATTTACTAAACCAAACTACAGACATAAGTTGGTTGATTACTGCTCATAAACTAGTGAAGTCTAAGGCCCGTAAGATCAATAGCAGTTTAAACTAAAATTCTAAGCTTAAACTAAAAATTTTCTTTGACAGTGATGGTTTAAGCTAAGAATTTTAGTTTAAACTGCTATTGATCTTACGGGCCTTACTCAGCGGGCATCCGGCATCGGGCATACAGACAGACGGACATGGCGAAACTGTAGGGGTTCCGAGTTCAACTACGGAACCCTAAAAAAGAACCACGGAAATCGGTTAACAATTAACGTAGATATATAGCAACAAACATACAAAAAATACAGCTATCACACTAAAATTATAAATGTGAAAGTTTGGATGTTTGTTTGTTACTCAATCACGTCGAAACGGCTAAACCGATTTCGATGAAATTTGGTATCTACGTAGATTATAACCTGAATTAACACATAGGCTACTTTTGATCCCCTATATCAGGTCCCATGGGATAAAAATGGGGTGTCAAGTTGCAACAGCGAGTTTAGCTTTATTTCTAGGTTACCTACACATTAAGTAGTGCAACGCGTACGAAGTCGCAGGCAACAGCTAGTATTATAAATGCGAAAGTTTAGATGTTTGTTCGTTTGTCACTCAATCACGTCGAAACGGTTGAACCGAAATCGATAAAATTTGATATAAATAAATAAATATTGCTGGATATTTCACACAGCGCTATCTAGCCCCAAACTAAGCAGAGCTTGTACTATGGGAACCAGATAGCTGATAGAGTACTTATATACATTTTTTTAGTAAATACATGCTTATAATAAATAGAGAAACAATCAGACCCGGAACAAATATCTGTAGATCATGCAAACATTTGTTCTGCGGCGGGAATCAAACCCGCTACGTAGATTATAACCTGGATTAACACAGAGGCTACTTTTTTCCCCTAAACTGTTTCCATGGGATAAAAATGGGAGTCAGTTTCTGTATGTATTTTTGCACCCCAGAACAACGCGGGCGAATCTGCTGGCATCAGCTAGTTATTGGATATTTTTACAATGATTTTTAATTTTTTGTGTTTGTATAACATTTTGTATAAATAACCCATTTTTAATAAAAATAGTGTTCATAACCATGACAATTCCAAAAGTGATGTCTTACCTCCACTTTTAATACTAGACGTGAGATCTTCCTTCTCGTGCGCGATCCTCGCGGGAGACTGTATACTGTTCGTGTGATTGGGGCTCGATAGTGCTGGCTTTACTTCTGTAACAAATTATACTATAACACATCTTCACAAACTAACATTCATTCAAACAACATATCCTATTTTCACTAAAACATTATATTTACCATAATTTGTGAGTTTTTGAGTTGAAATATCAGGAAATTATAAAGACATTAACAAATAATTTGATTAATATTCTATAATAATTCGCCGTAGTGTGAGGCGTTCTGTGTAGACTAGCAGAAGGGAAATATGTACTTACATAAACAAAATGTAATAATAAATGCATAAAATAATAAGATAAATAAAAAACATAATAAATAAAATAGAAATGTTTAGACAACTATTACATAGAAGTATCTCCTCTTTAGTACAGACAACACTGAGATTAATAATATTATCTTAAACCTAAAGGACAAGTGTGCTGTGGGATGGGACGGCATCTCTACTACTGTGATTAAATCTGCCCGCGAAACCCTTGTTCCTGTGCTTTCATATGTTTTTAACTCTGCCCTCTCTTCCGGAGTCTTTCCTAGTGTTTTTAAAAAAGCAGTAGTGCATCCAATTTTCAAGTCTGGAGACCGAGACAGAGTCACTAATTACAGACCTATATCAGTATTGACCGTTTTATCGAAGATTTTTGAAAAAATTCTTAATAAGAGATTAATTAACTTCGTTAAAGAAAACAACGTCTTGTCACCAAACCAATTTGGTTTCAGGAGTGGAAAATCCACAGATGATGCCGTACTGGAATTGACAGACACTGTTGTTAAAAACTTCGATAAAAAACTCAAAACCATAGGTATTTTCTTGGATCTATCCAAAGCTTTTGACACTGTCTCGGTCCCTATACTTCTATACAAGTTGGAACATATAGGCGTACGAGGTGTCGCTCTGAACATGTTCAGTAGCTACCTAGAAAATCGTACACAATATGTAAAGATAGATGATTTCGAGAGCGGAGAAGAACACGTATCTTTTGGCGTTCCACAAGGTAGTGTTCTCGGACCTACTTTATTCTTATTATATATAAACCAGCTTTGTAATTTACATCTCCCTAACTGTAAGATAATCACATACGCTGACGACACGGCTCTCTTGGTCCATGGTAGGAGCTGGCCAGAAGTTTGTGATTTCTCTGAAAATGCCCTTAAATTTGTTATGGACTGGCTACGCACAAACCTTCTCACCCTTAACATATCCAAAAGTAAATTTATTGCTTTCACTCCCAATCTATCCACTCCACCTTCCTCTCTATCTGTATGTGCCCATGTTTGTTCAAGAGATGCAGTCCCCACCACTTGCAATTGTACGCACATAGAGCAAACATCTTGTCTCAAATATCTTGGCGTCATGATTGACAACGCTCTAAATTGGAAGAAGCAGATAGATTCAACAGTATCCCGCATAAGAAAGCTGTTATTCGTTTTCAAAACTCTTAAGAACAGTTATTGACCTAAAATCCTTAAAAATCATCTACCTGGCACTAGCCCAATCCATCATAGCGTACTGCATCACTTCCTGGGGTGGCTCAGTTAAAACCTCGATGCTAAGACTAGAAAGGGCTCAGAGAGCTGTTCTTAAAGTGATGAATAAAAAACCTATCTGGTTCCCTACTACTGAGCTTTACTCGATCTGTTCAGTCCCCACAGTTCGGCAAACATTCATTTTGCAAACTATTCTTCGCAAGCACTCTCAGTTGTTCTATGACCCTAACCTGAAACATTCGAAACGGAGAGCAGATAAAGTTTGCAAAATAGCTCAACGACGTACAGCAGTGGCAAGTCGTCACTTCTTTTTTATTAGCTCTTCCTTGTACAACAGAGTTAACAAGGAAATTAACATTTACCCGCTACCCCACAACAAATGTAAGATTAAATGTCTAGAGTGGCTTAAATCTTTAAATTACGAAGATACTGAGGAGCTCCTAAAGATTCCCAAATAGTGCCTACACACAAAAACACACACTCCATTACACACATACATACACATACACCCTCATACAAACACACACATACACGCACACACACACGCACACACTCACACACACACTCACAAATACATCCACCCACACAGATCCTTCTGGTCTGTTGGAGAATAACTAGTATTTTTAGTTTAGTTTTATGATAATGTACCATTTACCTGATTGGAACTCATAGATATATAGGAGGAGGGCGTTGGTGTCTGTAACACAGTATTCATACTAATACAGGCATCATCGTTTTAAACTGTACACATGACTGTATATTTGTTGTTCCTTAATAAATGCTTTTTATTATTATTTATTATTATTAGTATTAACCAAGTTAACGCAGATCTTGACCGCATCAACACATGGGCTAATACTTATGGTCTATTGGTTAACCCTTCTAAGTCCCAGGTTATACTTTTGGGAAGTCCATATATGCTGAGGGTCGTCGACCAGTCAACGTTACCTCAAGTCGTGTTTGATCAGGTACCTATACCTTACTCGAGCAAAGCTAAGAACCTTGGTGTCATTTTTGATAACCAGCTATCCTGGGCCAGCCACATAAACGAAATCAGTAAAAGGGTGCATTTCTCGTTCCAATCACTAAAACGCCTTCAGAAATTTCTTCCCTTTGAAACTAAAATTACTCTCGCCCAAGCCTTAATGTTGCCCCTTCTCGACTATTCAGATGTCTGCTTTCTTGATGCTACGGAGGAACTTCTCAATAAACTGGAACGTCTACAGAACTTGTGCATTCGTTTTATATTCGGTCTGCGCAAGTTTGATCACGTATCCAATTTTAGATCCCAACTTAAATGGCTCCCTATTCGTCTTCGCCGTGATCTTCACGTCTTATCACTTCTCTTCAAAGTATTATATTGTCCACTCTCTCCCTCTTACCTCCGTGAGCGTTTTGAATTTCTTGTCCCTCGCAGTGTGCCATGCCGGTCCTCTAAGTCTCTTCTCCTCAAAACACCTCAACACACTTCTAGCCGCTATGGAGGCTCCTTCACCGTTTATGCGGTAAAAATTTGGAATGCCCTTCCTCATGAAGTTCGCGCTAGCCCATCACTCAACATTTTTAAACGGAAAGTTAAAGAGCACTACCTTTCTCTGTAATTTTATATTATTATATATAGGTATATATTTATATTACGTAGGTATATATTATTATTCCATATAATTTATTTATTATAATTATAATATTATAACATACTTCGAGTATAGTTCATATTCGTTTTGGGTATATATATATTTATTTATGTTTTTGTACACTCACCTACCTTTAAAATCATTTCTCTCTCTAGCCTCAAAGGTTTGCTGGAAGAAAACTCTTCTTAGGGTTAAGCTCGCCTTTGTGCATGACCTCTTTTTCTGTATTTTCAAATGTATTTTCTTGTGTGCAATAAAGAATAAAGAATAGAAGCACTCTTTTTATTAAGAGTGGCTTGGATATCTTTGTTTTTTTTTATATTTTTTTATATTTGGAGCCTGTACTATCCCACTGCAGGGCAAAGGCCTCCCTTCCTTCCTTATATATCTTTTTATTTTTATATCTTTTAAACTATAATAATTTATTATTGAAAATTTCAATGGTAACACTATTATTTACTAATGGCGGGTTCCTATATCCGTCGGTAGCCGACTGCGAGTCGTATCTCCTTGAAAACGTGTCAAACGAATTCCGAACTTTACAAAGGTTTTCAAGGAAAAACGAGTCGTAGCTGGTTACCGAGGGATATAGAAACCCGCCATAACAGATTATTGTAGAGACGACACATTCAGACTATCTATCTGTCAGAGTATAAAACTTTAGCGTTCAATTAATATATAAATACATTACGTGCTGTGTATAGTATACATTGCTTACTCACCCGGGAAGTGGAATTGCTGTTTGTGTTTGAGGGGTAGGGGTGCGTGGTGCGGAGGGGGCGCGGGGGGCGCCAGCGCGGGGGACGACGGCGTCGAGCTGTTGCACGACGACGTGTTCGACGACGAGTCGGGGCCACCCTGTATTTAAACCAGATATTGAACTAACGGATAACTAGTTGGAATTTTTTTTACGAAAATTGCAATAAAATTCACAAGTTCTTTCCAATAGTATTTTTCAAACTTTCGCAATCACTGTACATCTTTACTGATTCAAACGGATATTTATCGCGTATGTACCTTTTTTATTTGTTATCGCGCCAGTCTGCCCGCGACCACGGCTGTTGCAACACAGTCGAAACTTCGAGATATCAAATAAAAAAGATTTCTCATTCTTGTTTCACAAATAAAGATAATGTAATAGTAATTACCGTGTGATGTATGGTGGGGGGTGCGTGTCGGCGGCGGGGACGGTGCGTGAGCGCGGCGAGGAAGCCGCCCGCGCCCGCGCCACGCGCCGGCACTGGCGATACGCACCCATAGTACCCTCCTTAAATAAACATTTACTAAAGTAAAAGACATTTATTTGGGACAACAGTCAGCACAGACAAAACAGAAAGTAATAAAATAAAACATACATTGAAAAATAGACATAAAAACAACACAGATAATGAAAATGGTAGGTTATCTACCTATACAAAAACACAGAAGGATAGATAAAAAACAACAGATTAGGGGCAATCACTATAGGCAGGTACAAGAGCTGCATAAGTAGGTGGGCGCTAAAAGGTTCTGTGCTGTGAGGTGTCCCAAAAAGGATCAGTCTCAGCATTGTGTTGGTCCACGCTTAGACGATAAGCGCACCCCAACGCTGCTTTTCAGACTGAGCCTGTTACAGTGTCCTCACGACCAGAGACAGAGAGATCAAAGAAAGATGAAAAAAAACGACTTAGTAAAATACATATAAAGTACCTACCTACGTATAAATAATTAGAACACCAGAGAGAGACCGATCAAAAACAAGTTAACGACCATTTATGAAAAGTATAGAGCAGAATATGGTGTTTGATAATATACGCACAAAAAGGAAATGGGGTTATTTTGATGAGCATAATAAATAAATTTGTGAAATGTTTACTATAGAAATGTGAAATTTGTTTTGGCATGTAAAAACAAACACTTTATTAAACTTGTGTTGTGCTATTGCATAATGCTTGCCATCTAACCACAGATACTGACGACGACGTGACGTCTCGAGATATCTCTTGTTGTCCCTTTCTAACCGAAAACCCGCAGCCATTTTTTCCGAACGAGATATCAAATCGGCCTGTATTTTTGGATGTCGATTGCAAGAGTAGGCAGTAAATTTTATATCGAATTAATCACCTAAACTTAGTCACACCTTAGTAACACTTAACTTAGTTGATAATATAACTAGTAGTTTTTTTTTTCGAGAAGTCTTTTTTTATGTTTTGAGAAACTGTCACTTGAATATCGTCAGTATATTACCAACCACCCTGTTATTTACACATACCCATATACCTTAGTTATTTACATTTTTTATTGACATTTATTGACTTATGTCATTTATTGTATGATGTGTAGGGAACAAAACAACTAATTTTTTATGACATGGAATGGGCAGTAATTAAATTTTTAATTATTTTATGTAATATTTGCGCCTACCAGATACCAGATCTACCAGATAATGTCCTGGCATTATCCGGTAGATCTGGTATCTGGTGGTAGGTAATGTTAATTGAGCTTAAATTGTATACAATAAGACCAGTGTAAAATTGTACAACATTCTTTGAATAAATGGTCTTTAGTAATTTTTTTATACTACCTGGAGGCCAATTAACATGATTTTCCTGCGGTGTATTAGTATTTATTATAGCTTACCATCTTTATGAAATTTTTCTCTAAACGCCACGACGAATTCAGGCGGTAGCCCGCACGAAGGAGGAACTTTGCTTTCACAATCCCTGCAAATATAATAAAATCAACATATATATAAAACAAAGTCAGGTTAGTTACAGCATGTATAACTCAAGAAAGGCTGGACTGATTTTGATGATCTTTGATTTGTTGGATTTGTCTCCGTCCCGAATAGCAGAATAACTATTAAAATATCGTAAAAAATTACACAAAAAAATTTATGAAGAAAATTAATTTTCTCATACAGCTAATGATGGCCGATTGACAATTCTAGCGGCGACGTACATTAGCCCGCGTCATATGCATGTTAAGGCGGTACGAAGTTTGCCGGTTTAGTTAGTTACTTATAAATAAAAAATAATAATGGACATTTCTCGGCGCTATCTAGCCCAAAACTAAGCAGAGCTTGTACTATTGGAATCAGATAACTGATATCGTCGGCCTAATTATCAGAATTTGTAAGTCCATATGGGCAAATTTTATAGGAGCAACATATAAAATACCCTAATTTTATACCTTAAGTAAGAGTAACTAAAAATCTCTCAAACTTTGTAAGAAAATCCGTTTTATGTAGCTCCTGTAAAATTTGCCCATATCGACTTACGAATTCTGATAAGGCCGACGATTATAATACTTATAAAATATATAAAATACTCCAACCCGGAACAAATATCTGTAGACCATGCAAATATTTGTCTCGCAGAGGAAATCGAACCCGCAACCTCCTGCATCTCAGCCAGCTATTCGACCACTGCGCCACGGAGGTCGTCGAGGAGAATGTAGAGGAGCTTTTAAACAATGTATATTTTATTGAACCATAGTACCTACATTCTTGCAAATAAATGATTATGATTAAGGATACCTGTGACACTTGAACTTGCACTCCTTGCACTTGAGCGAGGCTCCGAACAGCATCTGTTTGTCGCAGTAGTCGCACGTCGCTATCATGTTGAAGGTCTTGGTGAAGCGATGCGCGATGTCGTGCGCCATGCAGCGCGAGACGGTGGGGGTGCGCGGGGAGCGGGGCGCGCCTGCGCACGGGTACACCGCCTGATAATTATTACATTATTTTATTCATATAAAATCATGATAAGAGGTGATACAAAAAAGCAATCTTGACATTTCACACAGCGCCATCTAAGATTTTTAAAACCATCACAAAAACGTGAAGCCTAGAAAGGGACTTGAACCCTCAACTTGAACAGCGCCATCTAACTCCAAACTAAGCATAGCTTGTACTATGGGAACCAAATAACTGATAGAATAATTCTTTACGTATAATATCGATTTGTTTTATAGTAAGAATATTATTATTTTTATTATTATCAGCCCGTAGAGTCCCACTACAGGCCAAAGGCCTCTCTTCCCTCTTTCCACCAATCCCGATTACTAGCTAATTGGGGCCTCGCCATATAGTATGCTAAATTTGGTCCCTCACTAATATTCAAAAGTCCCGCCTCGGTGTTGTTCAACGAGCTATGGAGCGCAACAGCCTCGAAGTCAGGCTCACAGACCGTATTAGAAACTCAACACTGCGCCCCAAACAAAACACAGATAGCTGACGTGGCTTTGACATCCGCAAAATTGAAGTGAGATTGGGCTGGACACGTTTGTATCCACGTCGTATGCCAGAGGAACTATGGCCGAAAACCACTACAGAATGGGTTCCAAACGGGCGGCGGCCGCGTGGTAGGCCCAGATGGAGAAGGAGAGATGAACTGGATGCATACTTTTTGTAAATACATACTTATAATATATAGAGAAACAACCATTCCCGGAACAAATATCTGTAGATCATGCAAACATTTGTTCTGCGGTGAAACCACAACCTCCTGTTTCTCAGACGGCTATTCGCCCACTGCGCCATGGAAGTCGTCATAGTGTACAAGTCAAACGCCAGTAGCAAACCCGCTGCATACAAAAGAACTGATTCAATTACTTATTACTCTTACAGGCGCAGCGGCCTATCCGCACGCGGTTCGCATGTGTGAGTTACTGTAGCTGAAACAGAACTTAGTCAATGGAGCGGGACGTGGACAACACTATACGTGAACAACACTGGTAGGTATTAAAATTGAATGTCTCTTTATAACTTTTATCTTTAAACAGCCCAGTTTTCGCGGTTTTTTGTTTTCACTGTAATTTGGGATTCAATCTCAATAAATCTTAATCAATTTATTGGTAATAAAATTTACAGGTCAATTTCATTCAGTATTAAAACAAATTGGAAAATTTTCAGAATTAGTAAAATAGGCACGTATAGTTTGTAATTATTTCACTTTTTTTACCAGGCGTACTGCTGCTACGTTGCAGGGTACGCCAAAGTGGGGTGGGAGTGTGACTATGATTAACAAGCTGTTGCCCGCGACTTGGTACGCGTTATACTACTACAACCCGCGCGACTTAACTGTGCACCTCGCACTGTGATCTCACCGTCACAGTGATGCTATCGCTACTGACCGCGTGAGGCAAACGCGGGGCACCGCGCGGGGAAGCGGGAGTTGGGTCGCATTCCAGGTAAGTGCACAGTTAAGTCGCGCGTGTTGTAAATGTGTAGGTAGCCTAGAAATAAAGCTAAACTCGCTGTTGCAACTTGACTTGACACCCCATTTTTATTCCATGGGAACTGATTTATGAGATAAAAGGTAGCCTATGTGGTAATCCAGGTTATAATCTACGTACCTATATACCAAATTTCACCGAAATCGTTTCAGCCGTTACGACGTGATTGAGTAACAAAGAAATAAACAAACATCCAAATTTTCACATTTATAATATTAAATTAGTGTGATAGTAAGTATACTTTGGTATAAGTGTTAGATATGAATGTGGCTGTATAAAGAAGTAGAGGAAAGCCATAGAAGAGATGGATTGGATTGTGTGAACAATAATATGGGTAAGAAAGAAGTGACAACGGAGATGACGGCTGATAGAGAGGTATGGAAGAAAAATACATGGTTGTGCCGAAACCACGTTATGTGAGAAAAGGGCAGGAAGAAGATTATTTGGTATAAGCGAGAGTTCGTTCCTGAACATAAGTTGGTGATACTTACATTATTATTGTAATAGTTTTGCGAGGGTCGATGTAGAGGCGTGTTGTCTGGTTCCGGGTCCCGGGGGGACGCGGGGGGCGTGGCCTCTGGGGCGTTCAGCTGAGATGTCGACGATTGACTGTTATCGCTGGAAATTGATTAGGAAACTGTAGATCTGGTCTGCATATTCACTATGATAATAATAGGTATGTATTTATTACAAAAAGGTTACATACACTGTGTACTTATAGATCAATCTCTAGGACCTAGGTATTGAGTATTATGATTAACTCTTGTTAACGCACTAATCCTTGTATAATGAACAGTCAAATACGTTGATACCTTGCTCTAACTAAGTATTTCAACTTGTGTTTATACTTAACTAGCTGTTGCCCGCGACTTCGTACGCGTTACACTAATAAATATGTAAGTAACCTAGAAATAAAGCTAAACTCGCTGTTGCAACTTGACTTGACACCCATGGGACCTGATTTATGGGATAATAAGTAGTCTATGTGTTAATCCAGGTTATAATCTACGAACATACTAAATTTCATCGAAATCGGTTCAGCCGTTACGACGTGATTGAGTAACAAACAAATAAATAAATATATAAACATCCAAACTTTCCCATTTATAATATAAGTGTGTTTAGAGGGAATAAGGCTGCCTGTCCATTGACGCGGAGATAGGCGGCGGAGCGGAGAAACGAGGAAATATTAACCAATAGGATTGCATGAAATTCTATTCATGCAATCCTATTGGTTAATATTTCCTCGTTTCTCCGCTCCGCCGCCTATCTCCGCGTCAATGGACAGGCAGCCTAAGCTTGTTCTGTTTTGGTTGTAACTATTTTTACCTTGTTAGTTTTTTATTAGTCTACCCTTATTATTATAACTGTCCCACTGAAGAAGAAAGAAAGAAGACATTTATTTACATAAACTGTACACAAGAAGCAGATGCAACACTTAAACGCACATAATTATACACAATAAAAATACATACACACAGGAGGAAAATAATACATATTACGGCAATTAACTAGACGACCTCCGTGGCGCAGTGACCGTATTGCCGGCTGAGACGCAGGAGGTAGCGGGTTCGATTCCCGCCACGGAACAAATGTTTGTATGATCTACAGATATTTGTTCCGTGTCTGGGTGTTTTTCTATATATTATAAGTATGTATTTACAAAAAAAAAGTATATAAGTATTCTATCAGTTATCTGGTTCCCATAGTACAAGCTCTGCTTAGTTTGGGGCTAGTTAGCGCTGTGTGAAATGTCCAGCAATATTTATTTATTTATTAACGTGTATACATGGAGAAATGCTGCCATGTACAGGAATATGCGAAAAGCCCTGATCCCAACATGTGCTGTAAACTAGTTTACACTCCTGAGGTCTTTCTGCAAAGATCTTTTCTTCTCATCATCATCATCGTCAGCCTTTCTCATCCCACTGCTGGGCATAGGCCTTTCTTCGTTGTCGCCATTCACCTCTGTCCTGCGCTGTTCTAACCCACATACGACCTGCGATTTTTATAATGTCGTCGACCCATCTTGCCGGTGGACGACCTGCGTTCCTAGTTCCATCTCGGGGCCACCACTCAGTCAGCATCCTGCTCCACCTGTCATCACCGCGCCTGGCCACATGTCCTGCCCAACTCTATTTGAGTCCCAATATACGCTTGCTGACGTCTTGAACTTTAGTCCGCTTGCGAATTTCGGTATTGGGGACTCGGTCTAGCAGTGTGATGCCGAGCATGGCGCGCTCCATGGCTCCTTTTCTTCTCATTCATAGCTAATTCTCGGAAACCTGGTCCAAATGTATCCACCTAGTAGACCGTCACCCCATGAATAAAAACCCCCCGTTACATAAAAACCTGTAGTAAATTTCCATTTTACAACTGAGATTCCTTCACCAAAAAGGAAAAGTGCTTGGGATCGGCTGACCTGCTCTTCAACACACACACTATTTGTACTAAAAACGGGATGTTTACCGTGATTCATCCATCACAAACAACTGAGAAACACCCCAATTAAACTACCTTTCTAGTAAGAAAACGCATCTGAATCGGTCTATCCGTTTAGGGAACTACGACGCCACAGACAGATGTAGGCGTCAAATATATAACAAAAAATGATTATGACGGGGATTAGAACGGATGTATGGACAAAAATTGGGGTGGGGGTTGGGTTGGGGAGGCCATGAAAAGGTTTTGGAACCTTGCTGCTCTCCTTTGACCACTGGTACATGTAGTCTTATCATCAGGTCTGATGAAGACGGGACTTGGAGAGGGCGGTAACATACTGCTGGATGAATGAGCACTAGTGCTGTGGAGGACTGAGGGTACCTGTGGTCCTTATCATCAGTTCTGACGGAGAGCTGGGACTCGTGTGAGCGGGACTTGGTGAGGGGTGCGCCGGGGGTAGGTAACCTGCTAGTTGAGTTGCTCTGTTTCCGCTTGACCACTGGTGTTGTGGGGGATTTGCCACCAGCTGATGGATTAGATGCTGAAAAAGAAACAAGTTGCGGGATAAGTGTCAGTCTCACACCAGTATTTTTCAGACGCGATCACTGTACATAATTATGGTTTAAACGGGTATTTATTGCGTATGTTTGCCCGAGACCACGGCTGTTGCAATACAATCGAAACATCGGGGTAACATACAAAAAAGGTATATAATCGATAAATACCGGTTTACATCAGTAATTAACTCTCACAGTAGCCGCAAACCAGAACTAAACTGAGTTAAGAGTCAAGAATTAATAGTTTGTCATTGATTTTAGATACTAAGGGCGTTATCGCCTTTGTTTTTGTTTATGTTTTACCATTTCATTGTTTCTTTTTTATCTTTTTTCTGTCTTAAAATGCAAATATATTGTGTGCTAATGTAGTGACTAAATGATTGTCTATATCTATCACGCTTGCGATTTGCGAGCGTGTTTCCAGCGAGGCGGTTTGTCAACGTGTGTGCCGCGAGCTCGGCGTAGGCACGAATTAACTTTGATCACTCGTTTTCTAGTAGACGATACCTTTAAAATTTCTCAATACCTCATAGCGCGCAATGTAAAGCAAATTTGCTAATTCGCAGGCATAGCAACGGATCGCAAGGTCTAAGAACCGCGAATGAATGAATGCTTCGTCGGAGTCACCCGTTCGCTCGCTCGCTGCGAGCTTCGGCTAAGTTGCCAACTCACTTTTTTTTTTATTTGCTTTTGCGGCTTTAATTTCACTGCGGCCACGAGGCCTATTGTGATCGCCACTTATAGTTATGTCGCCCCTAGTTTATGGGTGCGATTAAAGTTCACCCTTAAGCCTTACAGCTGTTAAAAACTGTTGGATATTCTTAGTGGTGATAACTGTTAGCTCCTCCAGGCTAAGAATGTGTTTGCCCAGATTGATGCTACGTTTACACATTAGTGGAGCACACTATTCTGCCGCCTTACAGAATCTGCAGGTTTGTGTATCACATAGCCCTAGCTTGAACATATGTTTTACATAAGTTAGATGATTATTCCAACGTTATTTAAAATCGCTCCATGTTTCGTTCCGTTATTTGAAAAAGCCTCACATCGCCAGCTCGCCGTGACACCGCAACGCGGACGCTGCGTTCTCTCTATAGATAACTCGCGCTTGCGCGCTACACTTCATTGAGTCATATTGTATGAACAACGCCGCGTGCACGGTGCAAGTCCGTTACGCACACGCAGCCAGGCCGCTACGCACACGCATTGAGCGCGTAGACTGATAGCCTCGATGAAAACAAGCTCACAATTCGCCAGTGTAATAACGGTCTAAGAGTACTTTATGTACAGTAATAATCGGTACCTTTCCTAGGCTGTGGAGTGGAGTGCTCGGTAGGTGGATCGTGGTTCGTATTGGCGTGGTTGCGATTTCGTTGCGCTCTGGCACGGGGCGAAGCCCGAGCGTGTCGTTCCCACGAATCCCAGAACAGTTGGAGCTCCGCCCCGCCGCCTTCGACCCCTTCACCTCTACCTAAGGCTTCTGTAGACAAAAAAATTACCAAACTATACTAATAAATATAGTAAAAGATGAAGCAGAAACGTTTTGAATCAGATTGTTCCATTTCATGTATTTTAGAGTATAAATTATATTTATACCAATACAAGCTTTTAGGCGCGGCTTCGCACGCGTGGAGCATAATAATAATAAATATTGCTGGACATTTCACACAGCGCTATCTAGCCCCAAACTAAGCAGAGCTTGTACTATGGGACCACATAACTGATAGATAACTTATATACATTTTTTTTTGTAAATACATACTTATAATATTTAAAGAAACAACCAGACCCAGAACAAATATCTATAAATCATGCAAATATTTGTTCCGCGGCGGGAATCGAACCCCCTACCTCCTGCGTCTCAGCCGGGTATTCGCCCACTGCACCACGGAGGTCGTCAAATTCAAATTCAAAATTTTTTTGTTCATTATAATCACAAGGATCACTTTGAAACGTCAATTTCACTGCCTGTTCCTTCACGACCAAGCCAGGAAAGAAGGGCAACAAACAAGGCTGGTTGTTCTTTTTAATGATCCTTTTAGAATACATAACAATAAAGAAAATAAAAATTACGTTTAAGTTATAACATTTTTGAACGAGTTGGAGTCTCTATCATCCAAATAATCCGATACCTTATTCTTCTCTTTTATTATTATTATCTTTTATTCTATTATATATAGTATCAATAGTATATTATAAATAAAGATTTTCTTCAATTACGTTTTTAAATCCAGGCCTATCTATACACCATTAGTGTATAGAATTTGGTGTATGTATAAAATTTGGTGTATAGACTATCTCTTGTGTAATGACTAGTCATTTAGTCGTTAAAATTTAACAAACAGACAGTTACTTTGGAATTTATAATACTAGTATGGATTATAGTATTATAAATAAGAGGTTAAGTTTATTAGTAACTGTGTTTGTTTGTAGAGGGTAATTTTAGAAACCACTGAACCGATTCTTAAAATTATTTCTATGATTCAAAGCTACACTATATCAAAAATCCATGCTTTGTCACGGATCTAAGGGTTATAAGTATAACACATTACAGTACCAACGTTCAAATTCATTTATTTCTTGTAAATCTAGGTACAATGTTTGGTGGTAGGGGTTGTATATAAGCGCTAGATTTCGCCTTGCGGCGTACAAGTATATCATAATTAAAAAATGAACATGCAAATTAAATTTACATAATTATTTAAAACGACTAAGGAGTTTTCCAATAATTCATAAAGAGGTTAATTTTCTTTCTCACAAAAGGCATTAAGAACTAGGTATTCTTAAAGATAATACAATATAGAATTAAGAGTAAAAAAAAATAAGAATCAAAAAAAGTTAGGGCTTAGGCCAAACTTGTAGGTACTTGTAATAACTTGTAGTAACAACTTAATGTATGTATTGTAGGTAGTTTCCCTTAGCGGATCATGCATTGTACGGCCCTAGTGCCGTAAGTTAATTTAAAAATAGACTGACGCTTATTGCATTTACAATAAAATTAAATACAATCCCTTATTTTTATTTAGAAATAGAGGCCACAATTTTAATATGCTATAATGAAATACCACCTCCATGACATTTGTCTAAGAAAAATAGCGATAATCATAATTTAAATATGTACTAGAAATAAAGATAAACTCGCTGTTGTCGCTCGTAGACTCCATAAAGTTAGTAAATCGATTAAAGGGCAAGGTGTACGCTTTTATAACAAACTCCCAAGGGATGTACAAAAATTGACAATTAACAAATTTAAAAACGTAATTAAAGAAAATCTTTATTTATAATATACTATTGATACTATATATAATAGAATAAAAGATTTCGACTTTGACTAATATTTATTTCTATTATATGAAAGAGGTCATAGTCTAGTCGTGAATTCTTTTTGAAAACAAACTGTTATTAAAGCACTTTTTTATTTCCTCGCATTCGTGATGAAAAGTTCTGGGTTATATTCGGGTGTAAGTGATCTATAACACCCTCGATTAGCGTCCTCGCTCGCAAATATCTCGGGTTTACAATAGAATGCTTACAGCCCTTGTATAACAATGTACTATTATAATAATAAATAAATAAATAAATAAAAGCATTTATTGAGGAACAACAAATATACAGTCATGTGTACAGTTTAAAACGATGATGCCTGTATTAGTATGAAAACTGTGTTACAGACACCAACGCCCTCCTCCTATATATCTATGAGTTCCAATCAGGTAAATTTATCATTCATATCATCATAGGTATTTCATCATTCATGCTCTGAAAGTTGGTCATTTTTAACTCGATAACTGCTCCGTAAATGCGATTTACGGCCCTAGGGCCAATAGCCCTAGCAACAATATACTATGGTATTTATAAATTGTTATTAACATACCGATATAAGTTGTAAGTCGATGCATCGCGCGACACAGTCGTAGAACTTCCTCGTCTCGAGCGCTCGCCAGTAAAGCCTTCATCTCGTGATCTGAACGCTCCCGAAGCGCTTCTACTGATGCCACTCGAGAACATACCGCCTGGAACATGATCAATAAAAAAATTAATAAAAAATATTGCTGGACATTTCAGTCTCATTCATTGAGAAAATTATAAATTTTATAAAAGTTTCTAGTGTAAGAAAATTTATACCATCGTTTATATTAGGTTTACAGTTATTTGGTTCCCATTGTGCAAGCATTGCTTAGTTCGGGGCTAGATAGCGCTGTGCGAAGTGTCCAGTATTATTTATTTCTCAAGCAGCTTATTTTTAACCCCAATGCAAAAAGAAGGGTGTTATAAGTTTGCCTATGTCTGTCTGATGCATCCTAGTTCCCAGGATGTATCGATTCAGACGCGGGTTTTTGAATAGATAGCTAGTTTAACTGGGGTTGTTCCTAGCTATGTCAGTTTTTAGCCCCAACGCAAAGAGAGGAGGTTGGTGGCTTTTAATCACACTAATATTATAAATGTGAAAGTTTGGATGTTTGTTTATTTATTTATTTGTTTGTTACTCAATCACATCGTAACAGCTGGACTGATTTCAAAGAAATCTGGTATATACGTAGATTATAATCTGGATTACCACATAGGCTACCTTTTATTCCATAAATCAGTTCCCATGGGATAAAAATAAGGTGTTAGTCAAGTTGCAACAGCAAGTTAAGCTTTATTTCTAGGTTACCTACACATTTAGTAGTGTACGCGTACGAAGTCGCGGTCAAAAGCTAGTATTTTAATATTTACTTAAGTTTAATATTGCTGTTTAGTATTAGTTTAGTATTTTAATATTTAATATTGCTAATGCTGCAATTTGCTACTCAGGCGCATTACATATAAATTCATCTTTAATAGATAGTTCCAAAGACCCCCCCCCCCCCCCCGTTTGTTCCACGTTACCTCAATAGCTTCAGGGCTAAGTCCGACCACTCGCAGCCACTGCGCCAGGCTCGGCACGTGTCTGAGCTCCCTTCGTATCTCCTCGCAGAAGCTGGCCTTGATGACTAGCTGTCTTGAGAAGTGCTTCACTAGTTTACCCTGGAAATAGAGAGGATACAATTAATAACAGAAAATAAATCTTATAATAGTAGACAGTTTACAAAGTACAATAAAAATGATTAAAGGCTGACATTGCCTTTGATCAACAATTACTAAGAAAACTTTTGTGATTTATTTCAATCATTATTATAAATACGGGATTTATCACGTACCGTTTTATCGGTGTTACGACCGACAAAGTTTCGGTTCAATTCGTGAATATTCATCAGGGAGAGTGCGATCCGCTCCGAACTACGTCTCGCCTCACACAGCTCCTCGTGGTTCGCATTCACCCTGATGAAGGTTAATGAATTGAACCGAAACATTATCGGTCAAAACACCGATAAAACGGTCCGTATTTATAATAATAAGCAATTACCAACTCTAAATAGCAAAAATTATTTGAGAAATAGGCTATTCGAACTCGCATCAGGTAAGCTTGTGGCCAAAATATTAGTTTTTAGCTGCAAAAAACATCCAACATGGCTTGGCCAAGGCCAAAATCGTAGAGCTCTCCAAAGCACGAAAGCACCGTTATAAATTGCAATAGTGACCACCCATCTACTAAGTCATTACGAGGATTATTTTATAATGTTGCTAATCTTAATCTGTTTAGAAGGACTAACCAAGCTAAACTATAAGCACTTAAAATATTAAAATAAAGCCTCTAGAGAACATATAAAACAGTAGATATTACAATTATAACTATGCATTATTGACAAATAAATTATCAATGCACTAAAGTACAATTTCATGTCTTTGTTACTGTCTGATTGAATTGATTGGAGCTGACTAATTGTTTTATTATGATAGACAGACAATAAAATAATATGGTATATTAGTAAACATTGTTCTTGGTATTTTTAGTTTGATATTTTTTTTATGTTTGATATACCTATTGTGTAGTAATTATTTTATAATTTATTTATCATTATTGCTGTAGCTGCCTTAAATTGGCGGCATCTATGAGAGATGGTACAAGGGCTGGGCAAGCCAACTATTTCTAAAACCTTATTAATATAATTTAATTTATCCGTACTAATATCGCAACTCTTTGTTGCTTTAATACATTTACACAACTAAATGGCTATACCGTGATGACCGTTCATATTGATGAAATTTGGCATATAGGTAGATAGATTATGACCTGGATTGAGATTTAGGCTTATTTTAACCATAAACGCTGCACCTTCCTATTGGGCTCTGTAGAAATTATCTTTGAGTGTATATCCCTTGTTATTTAAATCTTGACCCAATACATTGATTTTAACGTTTATATTTACTGTACCTACATAGAAGTTTCCTGTTATTTTGATCAGTTATGTGGCTTCTACCTTTACAAAATAGTAAATCTGGACTCATAAAAGAGAGCTTTGTTTTTCCTTATGGATATCTGAGGCATAAATAAACTATAGATTGATTACCATTGAATGGCTTGGGTAGACAGATAATGATTTGTATTGTCAGAAATCAAATTAATACACTGATGACACACTACACCTTAAATGGAAGCTAGGATATTCATCATAACCCAACTCCTTATGTTGTTATGAATATAACTTTTATAAATCTACTACCTGACTTGCGCCGGCACCGCACAGATTTTTATCAATATAAAATATAGCCTATTAATTTGACTTGACCGTTATTCGAAGCTTATTTAATTTGAGAGAGCAACTACGTTTCCCGCCTAGCTATTGCTTTGACTTCCGGTACTATTCCTGTCTTTGTCTATCCCCACCACGGCAGTGGCGCGCGTTCCAAGCGGCGCCATCTTTATACTTCATTGGCGTCTAGTTTCCCGCCGAGTAAGGACGTGTCTGCAAAGTGCATTCACGTTTTATTGAATATTTGTGTTGGGTTTATTATATAATTTATATTTTATACCTACCTTCAAAGTCACGTAAGTAAATTTGTTTTTAAAATCTTGCTAGAAATTAGCAAGTGGTACGATAAATAGTGGTAATAATAAATTACCTTTGTTTTTGTCTTTTTTGAATAATTAACGGTTGTTTCCGTTCGTGTTATTTATATTTTATTTGTATTGTTTAAATTCCTGTCTGTTTTAAGCATAGATAAAAAAGTGACAGTGATAGAAATGTGCCCTCCGATCCAACCAGATTCGATCAGGACCTTTCACTTCACAAAGACGACCGCGTAGTGTCAGTTCAAGTAGTAGCGTAGCAATAGTTCTACGAGATGTAGTTCGTCCTTATACTCCCTAAAGCGTCGACGCAGTCAACGTAAAAGGAAAGAGGGGGGCAAACATAAACGCCGCCATGCGGACCGGAAATATCGACAACTTCCCAAGGAAATACGAAAACTTCAAAATTTTTGCTTCTCCAGGTCTAAGAGTTTCACGTGAGTACTAGAGATAATAATTTATCTGACAACGATTCTATCTCCGTTATGTAGCGTAAGTCGTAATCTTTATGACTAATCAGATGTGCAAACTTTTATTTTTAACGTCACGTCTAAAGAAAACGAAGTTACATTTTAAATTATGACGAAATTTAAAGAATTGTCTATGCCACAGAGTTCCAAAGCCAAGTTGAAATTCTTAAATGATGTTCAGCATTTAAACAGCAGTGATTGGTATGAGATTAGGTAACACGCCGCGTTTTACCGATATTGAAATCAATGAAGAGGTTGGGACTTTCCAGTCCCCTCGCCACCTCATTTACTCTGATAATGTCTTTGTTGTTTTAACGATGTGTATTCTAAAGCAAAGAGTCTCTTCGAAAACTGTGTAACGCCTTTACGCATTTTTCAAGAGAAGTGACCTCTGACAGCAGGGTTCTTAATAATAAATGTCTGAAGGAGATTTTTCTTCAGATATGTTACAGCTGGTGTGCGGCCACCGCGCAGAAATCCTGCAAATGCGAAGGGATTGTGTGACTAAACAGGCAAAAGATCCACTGGTAAAGGCAACGCTATGAAAGATACCTGCATATGCACGAATCTATTCAATGCAGAGCAATTTACAGCTGTAGTTGGGAAAGCTGGTGGAGTACGTAAATGTGTTTGACCTTTGAAAAAGCCTAATACCTAGACTTCGC
Source organism: Philereme transversata (assembly GCA_963924445.1). Taxonomy (NCBI): domain Eukaryota; kingdom Metazoa; phylum Arthropoda; class Insecta; order Lepidoptera; family Geometridae; genus Philereme; species Philereme transversata. The sequence goes on from OZ004345.1 coordinate 27,561,352, forward strand.
AAGTTTAGACGACCAAATCTAACATCTCCTCGCAGGAGCACGTACATCACAAAATACCCTCGCAGGGTTATCAGCATCGTATCTCTTGCTGTGATGCATATAATTCACACAGCTGTTGCTCAGCTATTCAACCGCCCTCGCAGTGTGGTTTTAACTCGTACTGACATGGTCTAACCATAACACTCATTCGGTCGCACCGAATAATCGTGGTACTTTTCGTGGACGTGGTGCAACTCGAGGATATCCCAAGTCACAAAATCAATCAAGATCTCGACAGAAATGTGCTTGTTCGCCGCCCAATAATAAAAGGAAAGTGACGTAAGTATTGATATGAAGTTCAGAGAAGGCTATCTTGCTTAGTTTTTGGACCAATGGACAACTAGGAGCACCAAGAGTAATACTCGAGTTCATATGGGGGTATCGCATACCCTTTAGCAAAAACCACCCTTATGACCACCCATGAAAGGTTGCTAAAAAGACCATACGAGTTCCATTCTCTGTCGAGATGAACAGTGTCATTGACAAAATGAGCGATCAGGGCGTTCTCGAAGGAACAAACCTATCTACAACTTTTCTATCGTTCATATTCCTGGGCCCGTAGCCAAATTCCATTTGCTACGAATCTATTCGATTTCTCCATACATTTGTTGTCGCTGTATGACGTGGTATTTCTATAGCATGTGTCAAATCCCATACATTTTCGGACCTATCGACAAGCGACGTCGCTAATCGACTGTAACTTGGCTAAGCCCTCTGGTTCCCAAGAGCGACGGCTCTCTTCAGCCCATTTTCAGTTTAAAGGCTCTAAATTATTATGATAATTAACCGACAATTTCAAACTTGTGGATGTTTATCGGGCGCCATACTTTTTGCAACCGAGAGATAATCTATGCAAAATAGATCTCTTACTGGCTTATATTCACGTGCGCGTTTCTCCCAGCCACATACGTTCCTACGTCTAATGTATCAAAAGCAGCTATGGGAAAGAAATTGTCTGAGCATCGTCATGAATCTGTCTGAGCATGGCTCCCAAGACGTTTGCTACTATAACAAATTGGACAGAAAACAAGGGATTCGACTCCTGGTTTATCTAGACAAACGGGACGTTCTGAAGAGCCGCGTAAAATCTGTTGTCCACACTCTAGACTCAAGGGTGGATAATGAACCACGAAAAGACTGTGCTCATTCCAACACAGACTTTAGTTTACTTGTGTGTCCAATGGCGTCCTTGGATAAATGAAAAATGTCTTCCCTGCGAAAAGTTTCTGGTTTCCAAACTTTCCCAAATGGTAGACAAGGAAGACACAAATCTCAAAGAGACTCAAAAGGCTTTGAGTCTCTAAATTTTGCAACCTTTACTGTTCCGAAGGGTCTGCTCAATTTTCTAGCCCTGTTAAACCTATTAAACAGGATGCTAAAATCAGACCAGAAATGGCATTGCATTCCACCCGAGGTCAGGTACGACGTGAAGTGGTGGCTCACAAATTTCAAACGCCCTTCATATGCCTCCTCCGTCTCACTACCTCATGTCGGACGTTCGATTAGACAATGTTTCTCTGACAGGTTCTTGGTTGAATCACGAAAAACATCTTCTCTACAATCAGAAATAAATGCTGGTTATTCTAAAAGTTTTTGCATGGTCATTGTCAGCTTCAGAGCAGTTTTTATTTCAATGTAACCACAAAACTGTCATCGCATACCTTCGTCACGAGGGTGAAACGAAATCTGGGCCTCTCATGAACCAAACTTAGAAGTCTTTCAGATTCTGGAGAAGTATCGAATTCACGTGAATATTTTTCACATTCCCGGGATTTTCAATAGTCACGCCGACCATCTGTCGAGACATCGAACCGATCCGGAATGGCATCTTTTGGAAAAATGCACGGAGAGAGTGTGTTTGCCAAATGGGGAACTCTAGATCTAAACGATCACCAAGCATTGTTTCACGACGCGTTCTCTCGAGTGCGGATATTGCCCCTACTTTTTCTTGTTCCCAAGGTGCTTTGCCACCTAAACAATGCTCAAGGGATCTTCCTCTTAATAATCCCACGTTGGCATTGAATTTTTCTGGTACGCCGATATGTAAATACTGACATTAGCAGCCCCTTCACAATCCGACATTTCGATAAAGTCCTGGTCGACCTCTCAACGGGTCTTCCTCTGCCAAAAGTACAGGGCGTTATGCCCTGTACTTTTGGTACCACACTTTTGGTACACCTCGAGGTGTGGAAATGTGGGGGTGGACGGATAACTCAGAAGACTAGAATGACAGCCAAGTCAAGCTTTTGGGAAAGTCATGGCATACTTCTACACGTAAAACTTATGATATCCCTTGGAAAAAATGGTTGGTTTGGTCTGAACAGCACCGTATTAATCCTCATAATCCGAACGGTGGAGAAGTTGCCACAATTTTATCTAATTTTAATCTAGTTAACAAATTATCATACACTAACAATCTTTTGCATAACTCTGTTATTTCAACACTTTGCAATCCAGATATTGCTGGGCAAATTGGTTCCCATATTTTGGTCAAACAGGTTTTTGAAATCTATAGTTTTACAAAAGCCAGTGCAAACCAAACCACCAGTCTGGAACATAGACAACCTTGACGTCGACATACCTAAGACGGTATGTGATAAATTCCGTGTTAATAATAATTATAGACAACCTTGCTTCATATCTAAGCAGTTATAACGTTGCAATATGATAATGTTTCAAGGATAAAGAAACATTGCGATATTGTTACTTTTGTATTCGGGGCGAAGGATTCACAATCTGACTTTGTTAAGGGTTGATAGAGATCATTACATTCAAGCTGATGATTCTACTACTTTATGGCCTGCCTTCGGTTCGAGACTTAGATTACTTTAGATTACAGGCAATCAGACTGGAATTTGATTTCTAACCTACATAACAGGACTTCTATTTATTGGATATCTAAATCAGTCGATTTACTTAATGAACGTAGGAATGCTGCTAAAATTCCTAATTGTTCGGTTCTGTAAAAGGTGAAGCAAAAGTTGCTTCCAAGAAAAACATTCAGGATGGATTAAATCCTTATTTAGTAGGAATGCTGTTAAAATTCCTAATTGTTCGGTTCTGTAAAAGGTGAAGCAAAAGCTGCTTCCAAGAAAAACATTCAGGATAGATTAAATCCTTATTTAGTAGGAATGCTGTTAAAATTCCTAATTGTTCGGTTCTGTAAAAGGTGAAGCAAAAGCTGCTTCCAAGAAAAACATTCAGGATAGATTAAATCCTTATTTAGTAGGAATGCTGTTAAAATTCCTAATTTGTTCGGTTCTGTAAAAGGTGAAGCAAAAGCTGCTTCCAAGAAAAACATTCAGGATAGATTGAATCCTTATTTAGTAGGAATGCTGTTAAAATTCCTAATTGTTCGGTTCTGTAAAAGGTGAAGCAAAATCTGCTTCCAAGAAAAACATGGCTTGATAATTTCCCTATGGAGGATATACTCTCCAGGGGAGGTTTGTGCTCTCAAAATACATTTTGTAAGTTCTACAGGCGATCAGATCTGTAACAAGATTGCTTACGCCTGTTGATTAAATATTATTTCATCGCTGTTTTTATTGTAAAACTTATTTATTATAAATAATTAATATGCAAATTGTTGTTGTAACAACAGATTTTATTTGATTCCGTGGTTTTAATATACCAAAAGGCTCACATTGGCGTCAGTGTCTCCACCACCACCAGGCGATAACAAACAGGTCTCAAATTAAATAAGCTTTCGAATAACGGTCAAGTCAAATTAATAGAAGCGTTTTACCTACCAATAAAACGCATATTAATTTACTTACCTTATTCGAAGCTTATGCTTTTAACTCTGCCTGGTGATTTTCGACCCAATGAAGTATAAAGATGGCGCCGCTTGGAACGCGCGCCACTGCCGTGGTGGGGATAGACAAAGACAGGAATAGTACCGGAAGTCAAAGCAATAGCTAGGCGGGAAACGTAGTTGCTCTCTCAAATTAAATAAGCTTCGAATAAGGTAAGTAAATTAATATGCGTTTTATTGGTAGGTAAAACGCTTCTATTAAAGCTTTCAGGATAGTTTAACTTTATATCAGTGAATTTTTTTTAAGAATAGGTTACGTAGTTTGTGAGATTACCCCCTACAAACATACAATCACTACCTTTTATAATATTAATATAGAAGTATGGATTTATGCTATCAAATGATTTGTCCCTTTCTGCATGGTAAGCTTAAGAAAAAGCCCTAGAATTATTAACTATTTCCAAGTTTAGTAAATTCAATTATGATATTTTTATACAACTTAGAGATGGAAATAGAACATGCAAATGGCCCATCAATGTTAAGTGGTAAACATCGCCTGTAACAAAGCATTGTATCATAGGTCAAGCCCCTTAGGATGTCCTGCATCCATCAACTTGAGGCATAAGTACAGGTGTTAAAACTTATGTCCTTCCCCCAGCACCCATATCCCTCAAACCAAAACACAGCAATGCTGCTTGGCGGTAGAGATAGCATTTTAAATAGTGTTTTAACATGATTCATACTTTAGTCACGATCTAAGAAAAAAATAATGCAAGTACTAAAAAACTAGTGAAATAAGTACTCCAAGTGAAAAAAATCAGGAACCCAGTAATAAACATTTTTGAGTGACATACAAATAAAAAAGTACATTTCTGACTCTCCACTCCTTAAGATAATACAAACTTATCAACAAGAGATGTGCCTTATCTTATCAATCAGAGTGGGTCACTAAATTCCTTCACTAAGATTACACAGCAGTAATCTACTCTCTCTGAAAGAATGCCATTTCACTCATTTGTATGCATACATGATTTCTTTTTCCACTAATTCTATGTATTATAGGATATAGCTTGATAGATTCCATTAATTTGTGGCTAGAATGTTGTTATTTTGAATAAACAGGGCCTAAACATGTGTAAAAAGGAAATAATCGCGAAAATTTGAAATCAGTTTGTTACAACTGGTATTTAGAAAGACTATCTATAAGGAATTGTTTTAGCGGCATGGATAGGGTACCCGATATCTAAGAGCTTTCTGCAATACATCGGCAATGAACTATTCATCTCAGGTCCTTGAGCAAAGTCCTTGAAAACCGGGGCCTCGGAACTCAGCACTTTCAAGGGCATTGCTAGTTCTCTAATCCAGCACTCGGGTCTGATCACCTCACCTCCAGGGTCCGGATCTCCTGCTGCGTTAGCTCGGCGCTCGTCGAGCATTGTGTCCTCAATCCCTCAAGTCTATCTGCTGAAACGTCGATCATCGACTGAATCGTCTCTATCGTTTGAATTGCATCACGAATTGCTCTCTTATTTTCGTACTCGCTATCTGCATCCATTACAAATATCACAGCACTTTACACGGTTCACTAAACACTATAAATATGTAAAAAACACTTTATTCATTTTATAAAAATGAATTTACAAAACATTGCAGATGTTGTATTGCCGAAAGCGGCCATGTCCGAAGAAAATCTATATTTTTGTCTATGCTTACGCAGTTGTCTCAGCATAGACAATCTCATTGACAGCAGGTGTGTTTATGGTTTTAAGACTTGTTCTCACAGAGGATTTTGGAGTTCAAATAAACATTGTGTTTAATTGAACTCCAAAATCCTCCTTTTTTGCTGAGATGATGATCTTATCAAAACAAAAATCCCTTCATCATGATTAAAACGTTCTCTTTTATAGGTAAACCCTAATCTATTAGTATTGTGTAGTTTAATATTTCATGGCGTACTTACCTATGTTAGTCCTTAAGGTATTAATAGATATGGGCCCTTGTATTGATGTTTTTTTTGTATTTTACATATTACCTGAAATATACGTTATATTATTATTATTCCAAGTATTTATTTTACAACTCAGACACTAAGCCTGGGCCTTTAACATAGGCATTACTGGGGCCGAAGCCAACGAGAATGAGGTTTTAATAAATATTTTAAAGGGTATTCGGATGTTATTCAAACGATAAGTCCTTCCCTCAAATGACAAGCAGGCGCACGTTCAGTAACTACGGATGGTACCTAGTAGTTATACCACCCATTCGCACACACCGTTTTAGTTCTACGTTCTTGATGCATTTAGTTATGGTGTGTAACACTTTGCCGTCGTCTGTTTTTTCTAAAGAATTCAATCCGGGTATGGTATGGAATTCAATACGGTAAGAGTGAATGGGTTTCTTCTAGATAGTGTTTATTTTGAGAGATATAGAAAAACAAAATTTAATCAAATAATTTGAAAAAGCGTGTAGGTAAGGTAATAAAATAATGTAGATACTACGTAAAAAGTTATACTTCTTTGTCGTGGATAAATAGTAGTATAGCTCAGTTGGAATCACTTGAATAACTTCAGACCGAATAAATGACCTTCATGGTGTGTTACATCGGCGCATACAACTTTCGTCTCATGCTGAAAATACACCCTGATCTGATACTGTTTCTGATACTGATGTATCCCCAAAAACTTCAAAGTACACTTCAGAATTGGATTATACGATTTGAGGTAAAACTTTTATTTTCTAGTTTAATGAATAATATTTGACTTTGACTTTGTTGTACTCTTGAGTTCTAAGCCTTATAACAACAATACTGGCAACATTTTTAAATAAAATATTTTTTTTATCCTAGTAACATTGATTTGGTATCTATTTAAAAGGAAAAAATTAGTCTATGATTTTTATCAATGAAGTGAAGACGTTTGTTGTCTGATTTGTTTCTATTTATTTCGCCTTCCGTCATTTACCCTAATTCAATTAATGTGTAATGTAAAAATTAGACAGGAAAAAAATTTATTCAGCAGCCCATATATTTTTCCTAGTGTAGATGTAGTTACATTATAATGTTTTTCGAGCGTATATTGTGGCTTGTGTTCTGTCTCGGATTTGAAGGTAAATAAATTAATTTATTACACGTAAAATCGGCATTGTTTCGCCTCTAATTAAATTCACTTATTTGATTTAACAATGCCATTGTCAAAATATTTTTTATTACCTAACTACTAATTTTATATTACTTAATTTAGTACATAATTATTTATTGTTTAAAAATAAGTTCAACATTTTTTGTTTTAGTCCTTCCATCAGTTTTCGCTGATGATGTGGAGATCAGGGATGTGGCAGCAGACAAAGGCACTAACGTGACGATTCCGTGTGGTGGTCTAGAGCTTCCGTCTCCCAATGTGCAATGGGTACACCGAGGCAACCGCACTCATCATGAAGTTTTGGTAAGACTCTTTACAAATTTCCAATATATTCACGAAACTTCTCTAAAATGTTTCCTTGGTAAGCCATATTGCTAGTACTTATATGGGATGACTTGGGGGCAAGTCAACTAGTTAATAAATAAATTTGTTAAACACCTTTATTAGTCCTTTTAAATTATGAGGTAAATTTTTAATTATAATTAATAATATTCTTAATTAAGTTTAATAACTCAAGAAAACCAGTTGGATAATTTTGCATTTAAACAGATCAAAACATAGAACATTAATCAACTAGATTATATAATATCAACCTGCTATTAGGTTGAAATTCCCACCACAACACGCCTATGTCACTCTTGATGTATTCAACAATTCTTTTGACACCCCGTTAAATTTATCTAGAGTGCCAAGAAATAATAAAAATATTATGTACTTAGGTTCTTATAGAGGTACCTATGGACTAAAAACACCCGCCTTAGTTTGCGAATAAAAACAACACAAAAATGATTTTTTAAGGCAAACTTATCTATTTTAAAATGGGTTGTTCACATTCAGTTGACATTATAACCAAGTAGGTAGTTATGTCTTGTAGGATACCTAATGAACGTAAACCTGCCAAAACGAGCTGGGTATGTTTGTAAAAGCAAATTAACTTCGTTTTATGAAACCAGTTTTCAAATTACACAGTCTACATTTAAATTAATCGTCGCTTAGCACGTCGCGACGAAGGGGGGATTGTAAGTGCAGTCACGGGCAGAATTAGTTTCACATGACGTTTATGGGCGACCAATAAATAATTACTCAGATAAAATCGTTTATTTCGACTCAAGTTACTTAGCCATAGCCACACATAAAAACTACCCTATAATACAATATCTACAAGCGTAAATTAACACTCAATAAATAATACGTGGCTAAAGACTACATGCATCCTGTGGGTATGTTGAAGGCGTCGTTACACCCAAAATTTAACCATTCAATAGGAAATTAGATTATGCGTTCTACATTCTGAAATCACCTCAAGAATTCAGGATATATTGGCATACTTATAGCATTTCAAAATATCCTGCACGTTCAGAATTTTGGTTTTAAAGGTCACCCAAATTCAAATTTCATGTTCATTATTCACTAAAATCACAAAGTTCATTTTGAAAATCAGTTGTATATTCATATCCTAGCAAAGTATTATCTTATCTGTGATCCATCATGGATCTTGATCGCCGAGTCTCATCTGTAATGTGCGCAGTTTTCGGAGACCGATAAGTTTCTTACCGGACATGCATTCATGGATATCAAAGGTCATACGAGGTAGGTTAGTATCTAATCTAACGTGGACCAAACCTGGTGTCAGAATGTACAGGCTATTTATAAAGCAATTTCTACCAACGACTGTACTGCAGGTATTTTGTGTTAAAGTCGTATTTCCGGTAGTCCTGCCCTCGCCACCCCTTCGGGGTAGAAACCGTAGAAACCACTAAAATAGCAACGTAACGTGATATTTTTGTGGTTGTAAATGGACGGGTAATGACCTGAGAGGCTCTGATATGAGCCTGAAAACTGCTTTTAATTCAGAGTTTTTGAGTAGCTTCTACCCACGGCTTTAGGATGAAAGTAGCCTGGGGGATAATTCGTACATTCCTGGTGGTCTTTTAGGCCCTAATATGGGGATATTGTCTGTGGCCCATATCTTGTAGTCCGATGACCATCCATCACTAACATTTCTAAAAGGTACTTTTAACAAGTTTAAAGTTACCCAGTCAGTCCTGCCTAGCTTTCTTGTTTTTAAATGACATTTACCTTGTAACTTTGCTATGTTTGATTTGGTAGAAAATCTGCAATGAGATTATCTGTCCGCGAACTAAAACCATATATAAACTTATGCCAGGGATAGCGCAAGGAAGTCGGGCGTACTGTAACTATCATACACCAAAGAAACGACAGGCGCCCTACTTCGCTATTATTTACGCAGGAGGTAGCGCGTTCGATTCCCGACGCGGGGAATGTTTGCATGCTCTACATTTGGTTACACAATACAGTTTCCATAGTACAGTCTCTGCTAGTTTGGGTACTAGATAGCGCTGTGTGAAATGTCCAGCAATATTTATTTATTTATTTACTTCATGCTATTCGTAAATGCCCTTCGTATGTTTTGAATGATTAAATGTCCTTTGGTGAATAATAAAAAGTACATCGCAAAAACTTCAATTGATTAGGGCTTAATTCCGTATCTTTGTCTCTAATCGGCAATAGAGCCTTCTACACATAATTATTCATTTGTTTTCAAACCATGGGATACATAGAAATCACTTAAATAAATAAATAAATATAAATAAATATTGCTGGACATTTCACACAGCGCTATCTAGCCCCAAACTAAGCAGAGCTTGTACTATGGGAACCAGATAACTGATAGAATACTTATATACATTTTTTTTTTGTAAATACATACTTATAAAATATAGAGAAACAACTAGACCCGGAACAAATATCTGTAGATCATGCAAACATTTGTTCCGCGGCGGGAATCGAACCCGCTACCTCCTGCGTCTCAGCCGGCTATTCGCCCACTGCACCATGGAGGAAGAGAACATTGGCTGAGAACTCTCGATAAAACATTTGCAAAGCCTCGGCTGCTATTGACGGGTCTACACGATGTGTGGCAAAACAATGAACAGGCCAATTCGTGTGACCACTTTAAAAATCTATTTATGAATCCGGAATACGCTCTAACAAAATCATTGACACTTTCGAGGGCAAAACGATACTATTCTCCCTCCCTACGTTTAGGTACCTCTCCCCTTTTCGAATAGAGCTTCGAAATTGCAAGATTCTCTTGAAGTCGACAAAATGTTGGGTTCAGAGATCGTAGATTTAAAGCTTGATAGATTGCAACCCCGTCCCTTAAAGCGCAATCTTATAGCATCGTAAGATCCACCCTAGTTTAAACAGAGGGTGTTGAGTCATTTTTACTTGGGAATGTTTTTACTATATGCTCTGATTTTAAAGAAGAGATTTAAAAGACGAAAATGATTTAAATTTCCACTTAACTCAGCTTAAATTAAAACTATACATATAACAGTAGGCCCGACTTGCACAGCAAAGTCAAAGTCAAAGTCAAATATTTTTATTCATTAAAATCACAAGGATCACTTTGAAACGTCAATTTTACTGCCTGTTCCTTCGCGACCAAGCCAGGAAAGAAAGGCAAGAAAACCAGGCTGGTTGTTTTTTTTTAATGATCCTTTTACAATAGGTACATAATACAGAAAAGAAATTACGTCTAAATTGTAACATTTTGAACGAGTTGGGGCAGTTTCAATCCCAAGCTTCTCTATCATCTAAATAATCCGATATTTTATAGTAGGCTCTTTTATAAAGATTTTGTTTAATTACGTTTTTAAATTTGTTAATTGTCAATTTTTGTACATCCCTTGGGAGTTTGTTATAAAAGCGCACACCTTGCCCTTTAAACGATTTACTAACTTTATGGAGTCTACATGTGGCAACAGCGAGTTTATCTTTATTTCTAGTATTAAAATTATGATTATCGCTATTTTTCTTAAACAAATTAATATTTTTGTGAACATACATTAGATTTTCATAGATGTATTGACAAGGGAATGTCATAATATCTATTTCTTTAAACTTATTGCGTAATGATTCTCTGGGGCCCATATTATAAATTGCACGAACAGCCCTCTTCTGCAGCACAAAAACGGTGTTTATATCTGCAGCACTCCCCCACAGCAGTATACCGTATGACATAATGCTGTGGAAGTAGCTGAAGTAAACTAGTCTAGCTGTGTCTAGCAGCGATCTCTAAACGTATTTAGCGACTAAACATCTTTACATTTGGCGTATTTCTATGATTTGACAACTCTAAATCATATTTAGCCACTAAATACGTATAGGCATCGTTGCACAAGTCGCCCTAGATTTCAAATAGGAAAACCGCATGGAAATCTGACATGGATTCAGTCGTGTCTGGCCGCAATACAAATTTTGGCAGATTTTAATTCATTGAATCACGTCTTCAATCAAACAAACGATTAAATTGTCAGCTGAATCTGTAGTCTGCGGGGTGTCTAACAACTCAATTTCATGAAGAACGAAATTCCCCTCGCTAGCACAAAAACGCGCAAGTTTAACTATATTACACCCTAACGAAGACTCCCCTCGAAATAAACCTTGCTCAAGCTAGTCATACCTGATTGTATTACGTAAGGACTGTTGATATCGTGCGTGGCTCAGCAAGGAAAATACTTTACACCTACACAATATAGACTTTTATTTTACCTCTTAGCACAGGCAGCGACCGACACTAAAAATCTGTTACAAGCAGTACAAAAGTGTTATTAAAAATACGGGAGTTATCACGTACCGTTTTATTGTCCGAACCGAAACAATTGTCGGCAGACTGCAGTAATACCGATAAAACGGTACGTGCGTGATATAATAACTCCCGCAATTCTAAACCGCTACGGTTTCTTGATAAAATTGTTCACACGATTTATTTTAAAAACACAGTAGGTATGTAAATTACTAATTCGCTGACTGTACAGACTGAGCTCATGCGATGTGACCCAAATATCAGCACTAGATAATTTAATAAACACAAGTATACAATAAATAAATAAAATAAATATAAATATTGCTGGACATTTCACACAGCGCTATCTAGCCCCAAACTAAGCAGAGCTTGTACTATGGGAACCAGATAACTGATAGAATACTTATATACTTTTTTTTTTGTAAATACATACTTATAATACATAGAAAAACAACCAGACTCGGAACAAATATCTATAGATCATATCACAGAACCCACTACCTCCTGCGTCTCAGCCGGCTGTTCGCCCACTGCGCCACGGAGGTCGTCAGTATCAACGTACACTACCCCTAATAACTTAGTACATTTTATTTAATCTCAAAATACAATAACACCCAACAATCAATTACTGACAGACTCCGCATTGGTATTATATGTATAGATGTCCACTAGACCTGTCTAAGTTAGGGATGCCATACGTCCTGAATTTTCCGGACATGTCCGGTAATGCGGTCTTTGTCCGTAATGCGGGGGGAATCCTAATCCGTCCGGAATTTCTAAAATTTAAGTAGATAACGAGTAAAATAAAACATAAAATAAACCAAATATTTTGCTTCGTTCATTCACATGCACGATTCTAACGACATTAATGTTATATTTACAAGAAAGTCAGGAATTTTCATCAACTGACAGGAATTTTCTCTGGAATTTTGATTTTTTAATCTGGGGACCCTAGCCTAAGTTAGCTTTAATATTGCTACACCCTTAGTTGCAGGGTGCATATGAAGTGCTGGACTCTTGATTAGTCAATACGATCTGTCATGTAACATTTTAATCCACTTTATGTGAACGCAATAAAATACTGAATACTGATATCCAGAACTACGAATGCCTGAGTAGAGTACCACCAAACACTTGTACTGCAGTGGGAATTGAATCCGAAAGTGGTTGCCTCTACTACTTACCCACCACCAGAAGTGCTCAAATTTTAAAAGTAGGTATATCATTTTGTTCTGTTGATTTTTTACTCGATCACGATTCATGGCATAACAGCTAGACAGATTAGGATGAAGCTAAAGCTAGTTTGCATTCATGGTTGTATTATTACTTATCCATCATGCACTGCTTATTTTACACAATAGCATATTTTTCTTCTGTTTGTAGTTAGGTTCAATTATTTGCGATAGAAATAGAAATAGACGCAAACTAAATGCGGTTTCGAAGCGAATGTTTGTTTGTCGTTCCTTCAGACATCTGTCGATTCGATTTCGCCTTATCTCTGGCACGGAAGCTGTTCTGTATCGAACTCGGATCGGAATCGAGATCGGATGTTAAAATAGCTATAAATGCGGCCACTCGAAATGATAAAATATAGAGCATCGCATTTCAACCACCAACAACATACCTTCACTGTTGGTGGTTTGAATTTGTTAAGTTCTCACGTAATAAAATAAATAATAATAAATAAATATAACTGGACATTTCACACAGCGGAAATATCTGTTTTTATTTGAAAGGATATACTTTCAGATAATCCCATAGAAATTTCATCAAAATTGGTTCAGTAGGTTAAGTCGGTTATATTTTTTTGTTAAAAAGCAACTTGTATGCCATGTATTTCGTCTTGGGCAGATTGCAACCAGGTATTATCAGCTCTCGATGTCTTTTACACATCTAGCAGATGGTATGCCACCACTGCCTATTCTTGGGAAGTACATTGTAAGAAATCAACTAAGTAGATGATAAATTCAAAAAGTTACTGTAACTAGCGAAAGATGTTAAAGACCTTATGAAAGTCACTGAGGCACCAGAAACTTTGAGTGCGCATAAAAGTAGGAACTCGTTGAATTTACAATACAACATGCCGTGGAGATTCCGAAGTTGCTGAACTTTCCCGTTTATGAATATGAAGAAAAAAACTTACTTCTTTAAATATTTTACTGACTGTTTTTACCACCGAGTACTAAATTAACGAGACTTCATCCTCATATTAGCCTTGGGAGCTAGGCTACTGTGGAACCTTCCAGATTTTCAGAGCTATCTTAACATGCGGTAAAATAGCTGCAATATTTCAATGCTGGTAAGATAGTAGAGTTCTTTGTGTAAGAGCTCGCCCGGGGAAGTACTTCGACCATATCTATTTCTGCCGCGAAGCATCATTGCTGTGATTCGATTTGAAGGGTGAAGGGGACACCTGTATGCCTCAAGTACAAACTTGACGTAGGGCAGTGCACCGTCAACGACGGAGTGCCATCACTGTGGTGCCCATGAAGACACAGCACAGCACACGCTGGAGGTCTGTGGTGCCTGGGCAATACAGCGACAGGCGCTGGTGGTAGTTGTTGGCCAGGATCTCTCACTGCCGAGAATAGTCGAGGCTGCACTCGACGTGAGGAGGTAATGTTACAAAAAGAGGCTGCGGAACGTATACGAGAGGAGGATCCCCTCGCTGATCCGCGCCGCAGAAGAAGGACCGGGAGAAGGAGAAGAAACTGTCTTCTTCTGCCCGATGGGAACCAGCAGTGTTGGGGTCGCCTCTGCATCGCACAGACCTCCTACGCCGGAAAATGTCCTTAATATTCCAGGACATTCCTTTCCGTCCCAAGTGGGGGTCCAAAGGGTCCTCTTAAGGCGGACGTTCACCGACAGGGCCGCGGTTGAATCCAACCGGGACCCCGTGTCCCTGTCAAGTGCTAGTGCGGCATCAACTCACTCATCTCAATATGGGTGGTTCGATGATGCACTGGCATTGAGGTGATTGAAGGAATATCGTGGGTTTTTAGTCGGTAGGCCGTTGGTTGCTAACCTACGGAGAGTCCGACAGACCCCTTCAGCTCTCCCCGAGTTGGAGGGCATGCGTAAAGCATTTCCCATCGTAAAAAAGGGCAGTGCATCATAAGGCACATCTCTAAGGTGTGTGTCAATACTTTGTTATAGGCGATGGTTACCACTTAACATCAGTTGGCTCATATCCTTGGTCCAACTCCAGGTCGCATAAAAAAAAACAAAAATACTATCCAGTTAAAATGTCTCGTTAAATTCATGTCTAGAGTTGACAGTTGTCAACATTGTATTATATCAAGTCTGGTGGAGAGGATCTTCATGACACGTGTCTAATTGTGCATAAACAATGGGTACAATTAGCATCCTGATAATTATTATACGTGTTTACTCATACTTGCTTTATCCTCTGTTTGATGTGTTTGGCTCATGGAATGGACTATACGTTTGGCTAGAAAACGATCGACCGAGTGTGTCTCAGTTTTTGTGAGAGTATCTTCAATGATATTTTTTAACTACCAAAAAAATTGCAGCTGCAGAAACGATTACTAATGATAAAACCGCTGTCAGATTTGTTTTTTACTGTCTCAAAGTATTCGAAATTTGTTTTGAACCTAAAATACGGTAATTGGTGTGACATGAGCTAAAAATGTGAGGGGTTGTTGAGATATTAGCGTTCAACACGGGTCAAAGAAAATCCAAGTGAGACAATAAGGTCAAGTGGGATGTCTAATGTACCTATACTTATTACCTATACTTATTTTATAATAATAATTAGGTAGTTCAATGCACTTAATATAATTTTGAAGGGGTGCTAGAAACAGACACGTTTTAGTTATAAGTAAGCTGGTAGTTCTCCCATGCCAATTAATTTAATACTAAATTCTTCTTAACCCTGTTCATATTGTTCATTGCAAACAACTTTCGTACATTCTTTACTCCAACAGCTTATTTAAAGACCGTTAACAAACAATTCAGTTAGTTTCATTAGTTTTGTTTTGACTAACTTCTTTGTCCTCAGAAAAGCAAAGGTCGTCTGACAAAAATACTTGTTATAGTATCTGCTAGGATTATAACATGTCTAATAATCATAAATAAATTTTCGGGCAAACGAGCTCGGCACAAATTAAATATTTTTTATGGGAGGAAACCCGTACCTTAGTCAGCTTTGTTCTGTACGTATTGCCTTCGTCCCTGTAGGCATGGAAATGATTTCTATTTTAAAATTATTTTCATTTGATAATTTTTTTCACTGTTATTCCACATGTGAAAATCACAGGGGATGATTTTTCGTTATGATGCCGTTATGTCACATTTGCAATTTCACATGTGAGTAAGTTTAATTTGTTGAAAAAATTACTTTTTTAATACAAGCTTGATAAAATTCATAATCAAAACCGCAAGCAGATTCAAGGAAGTATGCCACGAACGGCAACGATTTGATGTGCACCTATTTAAAACACACCAATGTTATTCCACGAACGGCAAATAACTACTACTTTGGCTGTCAAACTTCAAACATCTTGTGAACTGGCTGTCATCAGAAATTCTTATGAAATCTTATTGATACCTACTATTTTTCCCAAGACTCCGCTAGCCTAGAACGTGTAGTACACAAGATACGGCAGTTTGAAGTTTGATAGCTGACATCAGAAATGCAGAGCTCATTGATACTTACCATTTGTCCCAAGACACCGCTAGCCTAGAACGTCTAGTTTCCGAGATACGGATGATTGAAGTTTGACAGCTGTCATCAGAAATGCAGATTTCATTCATACCTACCCTGAATGCAGCAGCCATGTCATGGTGGAACTTAGAACAGGCTATCATAATTAAATGCGTATACAAAATTTCGTGTCTGTGCTGTTGACCATTGAGGAGTTCCTTCTTGGAAGCCAATTCTGATTACAGCAGCCATGTCATGGTGGAAATTAGAACAGGCTATCATAATTAAATGCGTATACAAAATTTCGTGTCTGCGCTGTTGACTGTTGAGGAGTTCCTTCTTGGAAGCCAACCCTAAGTGCAGCAGTCATGTCAATGGTGGAACTAAGAACAGGTTATCGTAATTAAATTCGTATACAAGATTTCGTGTCTGTGCTGTTGACCGTTTAGGAGTTCCTTCTTGGAAGCCAACCCTAAGTACAGCAGCCATGTCATGGTGGAACTAAGAACAGGCTATCGTAATTAAATGCGTTTACAAAATTTCGTGTCTGTGCTGCTAACCGTTAAGGAGTTCCTTCGTCTGGAGCCAATCCGGGATGTAAAATCAGGTCATGATTACCATTAAAATGTATTATCACTGGAACTGAACCAACATTTCAAAATTCAACTGCGTAGGATAAGGTTCTAATTCAGCTCGTAAGATTTGACCTAAACCAACTAACAAACATACAAACATTGCAAGCTAAATAAAAGCTTGTAAAAATCACGGGCAATGGAAACTTGAAAAAATGCGAAAGACTGTGATTTGTAGCAGACCCGAATGACTGCGACCGATATACGATGAAAATCGAAAGGGATTTCATTTTGAATGATTTTTAGCAGGTTATGCGAAGGAAAATAGCAGGAGTGAAATAATTATGATTTTCACATGATACTCGTGAAACGTTCCATCGCATTCCTGTGGATTAAGACCGACTAAGCTGGGAGGATGGTGGTGGTGCTATCCTGGGCAAGCCTACTCCATCTGAAATCTGTCCCAGGCACTATATACTAACTATATACTACTATATCAGCTCATTCTGCAAACATACTAAAAGGTAGTGTATTATAAATCATATTCAATTGATTGTAAATAAGTTATGGATACGATTACGACCCACCGAAATTATTTTTCCATTATCGAATAGTTTATTGACGTTTATTTGTTTATAAACTTACAGTAATGAGTCTGTCAGTCTGTCACCTTTTAGAACTCAATAACATTCACTAGACAGTTTGACCTACTTAGATCACGCAATTACTTGATAGTGTATGGGTATGGTGTGGACCCAAAAATATGCGGGTGGATATTTTCTAGGGGTTCGTAACAATTTCAGTTATTAAATCGAAAACCCTCCCTTTATATTTTTCAGTATTGCAAACGATTATTGTACTTTAGCATCAAATTATGTTTATTTGAGAGTTATGTAAGCAAAATTGTTCTTTGATGGTTCAACCTAGTAGCACAGAATAGTTACATATATAGTTAGCGGTTCTAGCTACCGAAAACCACCTTTTTCAGGTCAGTACTTCAGAAATCATCAAGCACCAGCTTCATTCAGCTGCCGCTCAGCAGTTTCCGTTCAATGCCCTTTGATTACTGACTCTATGAGCCTTATTACAGGGGCATACGCTTCACATTCTGTGCCAAACAATCTGGCCGGTCCTGGTACACACCAGTGTGTAATTAATACCATTTAGACCGTATTACAAGGCCATAAGATTGACATAGTCCAGTGCCAAACTATCTGGCTCTGATGGAACCGCTGTGCAATTGCCGTGACTGAAGCAACTAACAGATACGACCTTGCGAGTGAAAACACAATGATTGTGGTACTTATAATGTTGTCGAAATTGCTGTATTATACTTGATGATAGAAATTGTTGATCCTACTTAAGTTTAATCATGATTTAGTATTAAACTTCCTGCTGATGAGATAATGCTTATTAGGTAAGTTGTTGATTTGCTGGAAGGGAAAGGAGAGACAGGAATGACATCAGGCACTATATGATGCTACGTCGAAGTTCTGCATCCACTCATGTGTACAATACTATGCTGAGACAGGACCATTTGGTTCATGCATCTACTACTTCTTGCCTACATGTACCTTTCTTTGTATCTAGTTTTAGGCTTACATTTGGAAGCTCAAGTTCTACTCATTACTTCAAAGAGTTAGGGTGGTTGGAGTCAGATTAGAAGTGTATGATGAATTGCAGGTTTTATTCCGCCCACCCTTGAATTGGGGAGCTATGTGACCGTACTGTGTAAATATGGACTAAAATTGGAAAGTTGGATTACCAAAGACAGTACGGTGGCACAGTAACGGTGGCAATGAAAGACAAGAGTGTTCAAAAGGTAAAGTAGGTTGTTTTTTGAACCCCCTTTATCGGCCCGCTTGAACTTGGAAACCAGCCAAAATATGCTTCGTCGAATAGTCAGTGGTCACCGTCGCGCATTGACCATGGCAATATTAGGGAAAAATTCAGATAAAAATCATACATTATATCTGGAGTGTTTTTACTACATACATTGAATACATCAATTTTCAGTAACAATAGAATAACTTACGTAACGATAAAGAGGTGTGATTGGTTCTGGTCAAAACTGATATGATTCTTAATCCCATTTCTATCTGCTTTAGAAAATAGACATATAAAGCGGAACGCAAAAATTCTATAAACCCTCATTTTTATCCGTCCCTAATCTGCATCGACGTTTGTATACAGTTTGTTTTTTTTTGGGTGACGAAACGATATATTGTTGAGCTAGCAACAATCGCTTTACCGAATCGATTCTTCTGAAAGGTATTTTAGAGTTTGGCTTGATTATGATTTTAGAATGCTTACCTTTAAAATTGGACATTCATATGAACTTGCTGAAGTGCAGCGCCTAAACAGGTCCATTAATAACTTCAGCCTCTAAATTATTTGTTATGACTACAATGTGCTGAAATGAATAATCGTCTTTATCAAAAATAAACATAAAAATTACTCTCTTAAATTACTCTTGCCTTAGTCTGTGTTTACCAATGATTAAAACAAAAATCACGAGTAATCAGGTTTCTTCTAGACAAACGTGTTCCATCATAGGTAAACAGCATCATCGCTTACCATCTGGCTTTATTATAGTCAAACGCGAGCTTATTATTTATAACTAAAAAACTACATATACAAATCTTAATTGAACTTATAAAATAGGATACTAATAAATTTACAACTCAAAGTGAATTAAATTAAACGTTCAAATTACTCCATCAATATCTTCTAAGTGTGTAATAGTCAGATAATACCAGCAATTTCGCCAAGTTGTAGGCTACGCTCGCTACCGACCTCGCCAAATCTGCCTGCAACTGGTATTCATTTGGATAATCAACGAGATACCGATGCTGTCTTTGTTTTCCACTATAAAGCGAAAAGAGACAAAAGATCCGAGCAGTTCTATCAGGATAGCTTCATTCACACAGTGAATTATTCGTCTTAAATGGGATGGGAAATTGGGAACATTATAATTTTGGAGCATCGAGTGTGTTCAATGAAATATCATCTGTACTGATTTAGATAGTTTCAAGAGCACATACGTTTTTTATCACAAAACGTCCTTTCTTACTCATTAATAAGTGAATGGGTGTCACAAGTGTCATAATCGCTACAGAGTTTGATAGTTACGGCAATTATCGCTTCGATTGTTAGCTTATTGTAATAAGTGTTAGATACTTTATAACTCCATTTACCTAATGTTGTAGTTTCTATTACCTGGTAATTGGTTATAGTTGGCCATAACATTGATGATGGTTTTATAAACTCTACGCGACATCTCGCAAAACTTCAAACCCATCAGGTTAAGAAATCTTTGCCTGATCCTACAACTTATATCTGATGTTCAAGTTTGAACTTTTTAATCTCTTTAATCTAAGGAAGTCATTCCAAGCAATCTTACTTTGGGGATAGTTTCATGCAACTGCTGTCTCCTTTGCAACAACTACGTATTTAGAACTCCTTTTCATCGCCCAAAAAACAGTACTTACCTACAACTAATAAACCACGTCTAAATAATTCTGGATCAGGCAATACTAACGGCGGCGGTTCCGTTCTTCGCCTGGCTAATGCTGCAACTTGCCGATGATGTATTAACCTTCTTTAATTGGCCTTAGTTTTTCAATAAACCACTTTTACACTAGATCTTGTTTTATCTATAACTACCTGCATATCTCTTTTGTAAGAACAGTTGTAGTATGTTATTGTTTTGTTTTCATTTATTTCAGATAATAAAGTAATCCCTTTTATAATTCATAACAGTCATAATAAAATTTAAAATATGATTTAAGTAAATTAAAAATAAATAAATCAAGATAGCATACAATTGAAATGATAAATTAAATTAAATAGCATACATTTGAAAAATAAAATTTGAACAACGACTAGTGAGTTTAACGTTCGTTATCGCTTATGTTGTAGTGCGGAGTAATCAAACTGAGATGTGGCGGGAAATGGCCGCTCATAAAACAAATTGCACGATGTCTCAATTTTAACAATACTCTATTTATAACCGTCCGGCAACCGTCCAGCATACCGTTGGCTAAGGTCGGACGCTCTTCCGGCTAAACACGAATATTGGTAGAAGACAATTGATTATTTGGTCTTCATCCAGTTCGAATCTTGAAGACTTGTAGATAGCAATAGCCAAATTCTTAAATAACAACTATTATACTAGCACTATCTAAATAAATGATATCTACTCCAACAAACGTGCAAAACAATGACTCGCGTCGACCGTCACATTGTTTTATCAATTTGGATTAGTGATATTGAAATATAAGCTGCTTACTTTAAAAGTTTAGGGATGCTTAGAGAGGACAGACTTAGATGGTCGACAAGATAAAATAAATAGACTCGTGACGTGGACATCCTCAAATATCTTACATGTACGCAGACCCTAATCGGCTAGACAGTGTAAAGGCGAAAGGACGCAAACATGGACGCAAAGGTTGTTGAAAAATGGAGATGGAAACGAAATATTATTATCATCATGCTCTATTTATGTCAGGCAAATGCCTCTTTTTTATACTACTTGGAGATGGAACAAGCATATGGCCCTGCGTCCATTAACTTAAGGCATACATGTGTTAAGCCTTATGTGCTTGTATTTTCACTGGAAACCATACCCTTCACACATAGATATGGTATACTTCCCCGGGTGAGTCCTTACACAAAGAACTCTACTACTCTAAGGCTAAGTTCATATGACCGCGCGGTACCGCGCGGAACTACTAACCGCGCGGTACAAGATCAAACTAAATAGTACTTATCGTCTACATTACCGCGCGCTACCGTAGCGCTACGGTAGCGCACGGTAATGTTTAGTTAGTAGTTCCGCGCAGTACCACGCGTTCATATGAACTTAGCCTTAAATTCTCTCTCTTTATTTGTGCCAGTCTGAACCACCTACAAACCACGGTCTTGATGATATCGTTGATACATCTCGCCGGTAAACAAATAAACACCGGATAAGAGACGATAAAGTAATCTACATTTATAATCGCCAGGGAGTGGAACGCCTTGCCTGAGTCTGTATTTCCTGATAATTACAACCTAGGAGTCTTCAAGTCGCGAGCAAATAGGTTTCTTCTAGACAATTGTGTTTCATTGTAGACTGCATCATCGCTTACTATCAGGCGAGATCGTCAAACGCGTCAAACGCTAGCCTTATCATTTATAAAAAATATTGCTTGTAATAATTACCGTCTTTTTCCAAGTTCGCAATTTGGAAACCTTAGCGCACTGAGTCGTACCAAGAGTACGAACTATACTATTATCAGTGTCTGAACCGCAGATGTTGTCTGATGAATGGCTTCTTGGTTGCCCTGTCTAGTTCAATATACTTTAATTGTATTTGCGTTAGCGATGCACCAATGCTCTTTGTCTTGCCCACGAGACAGTAATACTAAATTGAACTCAAATAGCGGTAAACTGACATTAAATATGGTTGCTGTTTACCTTTAGATTCAGTCTTTGTAAAATTGTAGATGACATTTTCAATTAGGATTTCAGTATTAGGGTATACAGTTTTTTTTTTATAATGTGCTTAAATGATGTTGGTAAAATACATAACTTTCTTATATTTCGTTCGCCAGCACGGAATTTGGTTAGTTCGAAGTTACAAGAAGAGGATCTACAACTTAAAGATGTTAAATAAAGATTTTTGTCTATAACTAACAAATTCTATAAAAAACTCTTTAACATCTTGAATTTATAAAAAAAGATACGATTGGTTAGAATTAACCATACATGTTTTAATTCAAACTAATATTATAAATGAGAAAGCGTGTCTGTCCGTCTTGTCTTTTTTTTTTATTGGCAAATCAAATCGCAGAGAAATATCTTTAGCTTTCGTGAAGCAAGGCGGGTCAGATGACATCAGATTTTTGTGCAGTCAAAACCGCTAGCACTTCAAATATAAACAAAGAAAATTGATATTTAGTACCAAGAATGGCTCCAAGGATTAAGCATTTTAATATGAAAGGTTTCGCCCTTGGCAGCAGCATTCCCTATTTCCTTATAAAGTAATTATAGTTTACGTGCACGAGCGCACTTCACTTCATTCTTTTTGTTAATCGATGCAGCAATTAGCATACAAAGCCTTAACGTATGTTAATTGTGTTTTTTACTCTGCTGTATAGATTTTCTTAAATTATTTTTAGCTTTTGTCAGGTTAAGGATGTAAAAATCAATTAGTGTAGGTAGGGAATTTATTTTAATTTAGAACAGAAGCCACTTCAACAGCCTCAGCATTTGTCTAGTTAAGCTGTTATTGGGTGCATGTTATTATTTACATAAACAAAGTAGGAGGTGGTAAATACTAAAGCTTAAGATACACTCGACTACGAGGCATGCCTTTTAAGTTCTGTCGTTTCCATATTTTCCGGCAATTTTGAATTTGGAACTGTTCTATATTCGAATGTGTTTACATTTTGAATCTCAAAACAGTTGAAAGTATTAGAATTAATGCTATTGTTTAGTCACAGTTTCGATTTGAATCTGTCAGGTCACGTACGAAAATGAATCTTTCTAAGGAAAATGTTCGTGCAATAATTTTCTACAACTTTAGAAGAGGCCTGACACGGCTTCAGTGTTTAGAAGAGCTAACATCTGTGTTCAGTGATGTAGCCCCATGTCTGCGGACTGTCGAACGCTGGTATTTAGAATTCCAGCGTGGACATACTAGTGTTAGTGACAGATTTCGCGAAGGACGCCCAAAATCCGCCTTCACTGAAGATAACATCATTGCTGTGAGACAACTAATTCTCGAAGATCGTCATGTGACGTATCGAGAGATAGAGGCTCTATTAGGCATCTCAGGGACAACCATTCAGAAGATCTTGCATGAAGCGCTTGGTGTGAGAAAGCTAGTTTGCCGTTGGATACCGCATCTGCTTTCCGACGATCACAAGGCGGCCCGCGTCAGATGGTGTAAGAAAACTCTGCAAAGGTTCAACCGAGGGGAGTCAAATCACGTCTACGACATCATAAGTGGTGACGAATCTTGGATCTATGCCTACGATCCTGATACCAAACAACAATCTACAATCTGGGTCTTTCAAGACGAGCCAAAGCCGACTAAAGTTGTTCGTTCTCGAAGCACTTCAAAGAAGATGGTGGCCACGTTCGTTGGAAAAACCGGCCATGTTGCGACTATTGCACTTGAAGATCGTAGAACGGTTAACGCAGAGTGGTATACTACAGTTTGTTTACCACAAGTCATCGCCGAACTTCGAAAATCTAACTCAAAGCGACGCATCATCCTGCACCACGACAACGCAAGCTCACACAGCGCTCGTCAAACGATTGAGTATTTGAAGCAGGAAAAAGTAGAAATTCTTGACCATCCTCCATACAGTCCTGACCTAAGCCCTAACGATTTCTTTACATTTCCTAAAATTAAGAAAAGTCTTCGTGGTCAAAGGTTCCAGTCCGGTGAAGAAGCAGTCGACGCTTTCAAGACAGCCATTTTGAACACCCCACTTTAGAGTGGAATAAATGTTATAATAACTGGTTTGAGCGAATGGAAAAGTGTTTTAAGCTACGTTGTGAATACTTTGAAAAACAATAAAAAGTACTATAAGGTTCTAGATGTGTTTTTTTCTTCAAACGACAAAACTTAAAAGGCATGCCTCGTATAAAGAAAGATGCAAGCATATGAAGTTGGGAGTTACGTATTAAATTATTAATTATAACCAGTTTACTTTAATACCTGTCACCGTTTCGGAGGACAGATGAAGTTCACTCGAGATGTGAGTTGCGACAGCTATATAATAAACGATAGCTAGGTATTTGAAACTTATGAAAAAAGATTGTCTGGAAGAAATCGCTTTCAGCGATAAGACCGCCCATTGCACTATATTACGCATTAACTAGTTCTTTAAGTATTCCTGGTGTACGATAAAGCGTTTTTCTATTCCATTCTAAGCACATTACCACTTCGCTGGAGTCTAGTCCAATTCTAAAAACCTGCCCCAGGCATTACAACAGTTTTTCGTCACGCTATGTTTTGAGGATAGGCCAGTCCTCACAGCTTAGCCTCACCCTTACTTTGATTACAAAACCACGTACGGACAGTCGTGTATATTTCAGACCATACCTACGTTGAAGCATCTATAATTGCCTCATAGAGCATAATGACTGACAGACACTGGTATTCATTCACGTACCGTCTAATCAGACACAATGGGTGTGCTAAAACCGACTACAAAACTACTACACAGTATGTTCTATTGTAGGACGACGTTTCTTTTTACTCACTATTCATAAACTGGCTTTATTTAGCCTTCACGTTTCGAAACAAATGTGTCACATTGTTGTTTCTTCAGAACCCTTCGATCAACAATACAACTAGATTACGGGTCTCATACAAAATCAAAGCTAAATACTGTCCGCGTAAACATACAATTATACAGCTACATTCGTTTACCAACAAACTGAGACAAAAGATTTAGGATCAACCTAATCACAACCACAGCACCTTGTAATAAATTCACAAATCCTTTAAATGTTACGATCATTCGTCTCAAAAAACAGACCAGGTAATAAATTATACCTGTCACTTAAAAATAAATAGACGTAGGTTATATAACATTTATTGTGAAATCAACCTTAAAAATAAAGTACTTAAATAAAGTACTTTTTCCTGTTATTGTCTTGCGAGCTACATCGTTTTATTTGTTTCGGTTTGCTTCTTCAAATTTTACTGCAGGTGGTATGGAGTCACGTTGAACTCTAAAATAATAGTAAGTACGTAAAAGTTTTAAAGATTATATAAGTTTAAGGCATATATGTTTGTTTATGTGTCGTAAACAAAAAAACAAAAACGTAGGTAATATCAGTAAAAAAGGAAGTACATACGCTTATACGCTTGACGACCTCCGTGGCGGAGTGGGCGAATAGCCGGCTGAGAAGCAGGAGGTAGCGGGTTCGATTCCCGCCGCGGACAAATGTTTGCATGATCTACAGATATTTGTTCCGGGTCTGGATGTTTCCTCTATAATTATTATAAGTATGTATTTAAAAAAAAAGTATATAAGTATTCTATCAGTTACTTGGTTCCCATAATACAAGCTCTGCTTAGTTTGGGGCTAGATAGCGTTGTGTGTAATGTCCAGCAATGTATTTATTTGTATTTATTTATTGTTTTTCAAATGTATGTAATGTCGGCGACTGGCCAACTAGGGCGTCTATCGCTAGATGTCACAAAATAAAATAGTAAAAATATTACAAAATTTCACATCTTTATATTATTATTCAAATATATTCACATTTCTTGTAGGTATACAAATAAAGTGCAATCCTACGTGTGATCGTCTAGAATCGAATTTATTCTATGTTGTGTAAATTATTTGGAGAAGTAATAGAAATAGTAACACGTGAACGGGTTATTAGAAAAGCCAAAAAGTAAATATCTAATCAGAATCCAACAAATCCACAACAAAATTGAATAACCAATTTTAATGTTCTGTTAGCAAGATAGGTATTAAAAATTATTAAAAAACAAATCTACCCTATGCAATTTGCTGTTCTGATGAACACAATGTTTGCGCGTCTATTGGTCCAACGCTATATCACACGTTTGACGTTAGCCAAACATTGTTTTGGTTTTGGTGGTTTAAAATCGGCAATTTTTTGTAAAAAAATTATATTAATCAAAGTCAAATATTTTTATTCATTAAAATCACAAGGATCACTTTGAAACGTCAATTTTACTGCCTGTTCCTTCGCTCGCCTGGCTTGGTCAGCCAGGAAAGAAAGGCAAGAAACAAGGCTGGTCGTCAGTTTATAGCTTTATAACTTATTCCATACCGAAAGTAAGACACTCCAGCTGATAAATTGCTTTTCCGGGCATTATTTTTACAACTTTTGAATGCGCATTGTGAGGCATTGAGGAACGTGTTGACGTTGGCTGTGTTTCAAACAGACTAATCAAAGTAAGAGCTCACGCCGCGAGTGAGCTGTTATTTGCCGAGACGGATTTTTTGCGCCGACCTTTTATCTAGGTGTATTGTTGATCGAATTTTAGACCAGAGTCATTTTCGAGTGGAGACTAAGCCCTGAAAAACGCACCATAGGACGTCCACTAGATGAAATGACGACCTAGTAAAGATCGCTCAGAGCCGATGGATGCTGTTCGTACAAGATCACCTTTGAAAATCTTTGGGCTATGGTTAGCAGTGGATGTCCTATGGCTGTTGTTATCTATTGAGCATGTAAAGCTCACCAGCTAATGTCATATAAGGATAGACGTAGATCTCAAGGTTCATAATAATATCGAGCAAAAGAAAGAATCTGTAGAATACGAACCCTGATGAGCCAAAATGGGGTGAAAATGTGGGTTTCTATTGAATTATAAATAGGAGCCTGATGCGTTACAGTTTTCTGGGTCAGGGTTTGTTTTGCCGTTCATTTACAAACACACTAAACTTGTAAACATAGCGTTGCTTTATTTCCATGATGGTACCTATCAGAGAAACGTTGGATTTATAGTTTATTTTGACTGGAACATGGTTTATACGCAAACAGATCTTTTATTATTAAGATCATTATAGGTATGTACATACATATTGTCACAGCTGTCCAAGGATCGTCACAGCTATTCAATCTCATATAACTCGTAGGTACTCGTTACTCGTAATAATAACGGTATTCTAGGATTTTACTCCTCGAGCTTTTCTTCCATGTTCGTTTTATAGCCAGATAGATTAGAGAGCGATATATTATTAGATGATAATTTAATGAAGGCTGTTCCATTTTTAGAATCTGCTTGTAGTCTTAGAGTCTTTGTTTCTACTGACTAAACAAGACAAAACCACACTCATTAGGGAGAGTGTCATTAGCGTTTTGATCAGGATATAGCATCACATCACAGCCCCTTCCCGCCGTCTGACTGTCATAAAACTTCATTTCCACTATTCCATTGTCTGCGAGTATTACTCATGGGGTGGGTGTCGTTAAAGGGGAACTTCGCCCTTTCACTGAAACTGACTCATGTTCAGGGGGTAGTTTATGATTTAAATGTAAAGGCGAAGGTGATTCAATGAAAAAGGTGTGTTTATTCTAACTTGGTTAAAACAGGCTTACGGCCCACCTGATGGTAAGCGGTCACGGTCGCGTATTGACACCGACAACATCCGAGGTATTGTCGATGCGTTCCCTACTTTGTAGAAACCTCTTTACATTTCTTTTGAATCGTGCCATGTCGTAGCCTAATGCGAAAACCTCAGATGATAGCTCATTCGACATCTTGCAAGTATGGGGTAGAAAAGATCGCGTGAAGCGTGTGGTGCGCGATACTCAATTGTCGACGATATGTGGATGAGCTTTATTACGTTGTAGAGAAGTGCGGTGGTAAAATCTCGACGACGGGATGAGATCAAATAGCTCCAAACTCAAAAACTTATAAAGAACTTAAATATTCTCTGAGGGACACATAAAAAGAACTAAGGCTATCGTTAAATATTTCAACATGTTGGAACTCATGTAGAAAGTCATTTACCAACCAATTAATTTGTCTGACACCAACCCAATCGGGCCCCAGGATTATCTAAGTGACTGTAATGTGTTATTTATATTTATTCTCCCCCGCCCAATGTCTAGTTTTACTACGCTATAAACTTCAAAGTCATAAAACCAACTGTTTCTACTACATCAAAGTATCCAGTATTTGTAAAGCACCTTTTGCAAAACAATGCTCTATTTATATGTAAATACGAGTAGCTTGCCTAAACACCGCATCTAATGTTGAGTTAGATGTACTAAACTCTAGCTAAGCCTCACCCCTGTCAAAATTTCTATATATATTTTTGCACCCCAGAACAACGCGGGCGTAGCCGCTGGCAACAGCTAGTTATAAATAAATCGATTGCGGTCGCTGCTAGATCGCTGTATCGCCTGAGTGGCATCATGGCGGGGCACATCGACATGGCCGACGCCGGCGTGCTATAAGGATTGTTATTAGTTGTTTGCAAGAAAAAGAGGGTACCCCGTCTTGCCCGCATTCCTCTATGTCATCATCATCATCATCCTCAGCCCGACTTCACCCACTGCTGAGTATAGGCCTCCCTTTGCATGTGCCATTCTCCACGGTCCTGTGCTAGCCTCATCCAGTTTCGACCCGCGATGGTTGCTAGATCATCTGCCCATCTCGCTGCTGGTCGGCCCACGTTTCTATACCCTGTTTGAGGACGCCATTTAGTATGTAGTATGTCATTTCCCTATGTATAAATTATGAAATTATCGAAATCAGAACACACAAATATACCTCTCCCTAGCTCCTGAACTATAAAAAAACGGAGAACATACATGGTGGTGATTCGGGGAGCCCATGGGTCCTTTCATCGATGGTTTTAGTTTTAACCCAATCCGTTGAAACCCGACGCGACACCGTGTATAAAGAAACAACCAGACTCGAAACAAATATCTGTAGATCATGCAAAAATTTGTTACACGGTGGGAATCGGACCCGCAATCTGCGTCTCAGATTCATAGATTCATTAATTCATAAGTGCCAAAGTAATCAAATCTATAATAAGTCTAATAAGTGAAAAACTAACTCAATGCATAAATAGGTGCTTGTATGAAGGTCAATTTCCAGACTCGCTTAAAACAGCTAAAGTTAGTCCTATTTATAAATCAGGCAACAAAACAGATCCTGGTAGGTAACTATCGGTTAATATCTGTTCTGCCTACAGTGTCTAAAATTTTCGAAAAGGTTATATATAACCGTTTCACGGAATTTCTGGCATCAATACATTTCCTTTATGAAAAGAAGTACGGATTTCGGCCTAAATCCTACACCCTTGCAGCTACGATCGACTTAGTTACAACAATTAAACTTAATATTGACAAAAAGAAGATAGTATTGGGAATTTTCATAGATAAAAAAAAAGCGTTTGACACTGT
Source organism: Philereme transversata (assembly GCA_963924445.1). Classification (NCBI taxonomy): domain Eukaryota; kingdom Metazoa; phylum Arthropoda; class Insecta; order Lepidoptera; family Geometridae; genus Philereme; species Philereme transversata. The sequence continues at coordinate 27,591,041 of OZ004345.1, forward strand.
TAGCCACCCAAACCTCCTAACGAAACTACGAAACCTAGGTCCTGCATTAGAAATATTTCATTTATATCTCACGAATAGGCACCAAGTTGTCAAGATCGATGGACATCAGAGTACACCTAAATTGATTACTTACGGCGTTCCCCAAGGATCTATTTTGGGCCCATTATTGTTCCTTGTCTATATCAATAGCATACGTGATATTGGCCTAAAAGGAGAAATAAAGCTCTATGCCGATGATACTAGCTTTTTTACGTTGGTGACTCAATAGTTTCAATAATTGAACATGCACAACACGATTTGGATATTTTACATACTTGGCTTCAATCTAACTTACTTACCATAAATACATCTAAAACAAACAATATAATTTTCGCTGCCACAAAAAAAATTATTGATGTACATAACCCGCTAACCGTCGATGGTGAAACAATTAATTTAGTAAAAAATGAAAAATATCTAGGCTTAGTGCTCGATAGCCAGCTCACGTGCCAGCCACACATAGAAAATCCGAACCAAGCTTACATCTCTCACAGGTGCGCTTCGTGGCATAGTGCGATGTCTCCCAAGTAAAGTACGATACACAATTTACAATTCTATGGTAAAATCTCCATTAGATTATCTGATTGAGGTCTGAGGAACGACGGAAAATAAATTATTAAAAGATTATTTAATTACAACTACTTAGTATCAACTAAGTATGGCTAATAACTCAAAAACTACAAAGATTAAACTAAAAATAAAAACAGGGTTCAAATGTACCAATGGAAGACCTTTAATTTGACGTCTCACTTTTTCATTTTTTTTACACCTCTTGAACCCCTATATCTCAATAACCCTCCAACATTTTTACCTCATTTAGTCACACCAAAAGTGTGCCATCACTGCCTACCTATGGATCAAATTTCACGATGATCGGATCAACACTTCGAAAGTTATCCTCGGACAAACAAACATACATACATACAGTCATACATACAACGCCGATTTGCCCAAGTTGATATGGAGATCTCGCTTCGCTCGATTAAAAATATTAACTAAAGACATTCATTCAAAACTAGTTTTCACCAAAAAGATAAATATTCAAAAACGTTTAACTAGACAGGCCAACAATATTTATTTAAATACACCTAGGACCAATTACGGTAAAAAGAGCATAATGTTCGAAGGAGCACAACTTTACACCAAAAGACATAAAATCTGTTAAAACACTAATAATATTTAAAAAACTGTGAAAACACCACATTTCAAGGGATTTCTCGCAGATTGAATACATGCTAAAATATATAATAATATGCTTGAGACGCGCTCCGCTCTTACTGTGACATGGGCCTTAATATACATTCCTTTAGTTGCATGTACGGTGCGTTACACTTCTACGCACTGGTCCGATTTTTGTTTGTTCAAATACAGAACTACCCACATATTATTATTGTAAAACAGTAACATCAATATTTTTTATATTTGAATATAGTATTAATTTACAAACAGTTAAGTGTATACAATAGTTTGCTCGCCAAATGGCACATCCTCTTTATTTTTTAAGATAAATTGTAATTCTCTCTATAAGTGAATTTGTAATTCTTTTGAGAAATAAATGCTTAAACCAAATTGTTTCATATCTACAAGGTACAAAGGTGTTCTTAGCCGCTCATTTGCCAACTGCGCCACGAATACGTCCATATACCTTACATATTTAATTAACCGGCATTTTTATAAACATTTCAACAGCTATTTTAAAGTCCCAATTCCGACTTGAAGCTAAAGTGGACGGATGAATGAATCCATTGTCCGAATCCGAGGCAGCACAGAACGTGAAGGCTTTGATTCTATGAACAAACATAAAACTGCAATGTACGGCGACCTACATAGCCTGAAATGCGGTTTACCCCTGAGGAGTAGTATTTTAGCTTTAGTTAGTTATAAAAACATTGAGAAATAAAAATAAAGCGACGGTAGTTTCGTTCTCTCTATAAACTTTATGATCATTGTTCTGTACCTCAAAAGGAAAAAAGGAACCCTTAGGATCGCTTCATTGGCGCGTGGAGGTATCAAGTTGAAATTAATATTAAATATAAAGATCGACGGTTCCTTGGAACTGTAAACTTGAAACTTTTATTTTATTTTGTTTGTTTTGTTATTCTGTTCTTTTAAATATAACATGTCCGCAACAAGTAAAATTGCTTAACGGAAGACCAGCGCTGGTTGTTGCAACCAGCACATGCTGAGTTAAGGATCATTTTGCAACTATACTTTCTGCACAAATTAAGATTTGTTTTTATGTGTTATTTTTTTTTACTTTTCTTGTTTATTTGTTTTTTAGTATTAACTTTAAGTATATTGCAAATAAAATATTATTATATTCTAAATAAAATCAAGTTTCTAAGTCAAAGCAATAAAAATACGGCCATTTTTGTCGCATATTTTACTTTCAAATAAATCAAAGCCTATAGGGTAACTCCCGTTGAACTAGAATCACGAAAATCGTTAATTTGTCGTTATATGACATAAATAAAATATGTGTACAGAACCCTCACTCAGACTCGCATTTGACCTGTTTTTAATTTTCTTCGTCATCATTCTCAGTCCGGTCAGTCAGTTATATTTGAACCACCGAAGGTTGTGCCTACAATTATTCTGCGAGATGAATGGGACGTTCGAGGTTGCGGGCCATCGTTAGGTGAGACAAGCCAGGGATCGAAACTCTGGCTACAAATTACATATTGTATTATGTAGTATTGTAAGTATCAATTATGCGTATCATACCACAACATCTCGATTAAATATTTACTGATGAAAAAACTTGTTCGGCAGTGAGAATCGAATCTTCAACCTTGCCTCTCTTCTCGCGCACCACACTATTGCGGCCTTCGTTAAAGAAACTTATACTTCATAAAGTCCTGCGCTAAAACAATGGTAGCTGTAGGATAACTCCCCAGCTAGAGGTATTCCACCCACCACCCAAAACACCGTGCGAAAGCTATAAACAGTGCAAGTCTTATCGCCTCATAGAATTAGAATATCGATTTGCCTCGGCCCTTGGACTGAAATAAGTCGTTTCTGCTTAGAAGTAGCTATATCGCTATAGCAATATAGGCGATGATTACCACTTGACATCAGGTGAGTCAAATACATGTTCCATCTCCAGGTCGTAAAATAAACACTTGCTCCTAGAAGAATTGTTAAATATGTCGGGCGTGATTCTGATAATGACAAATACTTTTTATTTATTTTTACGTGAAAAACATTCAACATTTTATAACTGTGCACCTGGGGGTTGGACGATAATATCTGTAACCCGGTTCCCAGCGCCCCCCATCGAACTACAGGTGAACTGTAGGTATAATAGTATAATAGAATCGTGAAATTATCAATTAGGAGGATTACAAATTTACACTATAGGAATTGTCGCATTATAAGACCAGTCTAAAATTAAGCTAGGCAGTTTACATTCTATACATTTTCAAGACAAACATAACAGAGCGTTGTGGAGTGAATGAAGACGTAGTGATTAAAATTGATAATAATATGTTTAGATGGTATAGGCATGTAGAGAGGATTGCCGAAATGATTAAGGCAAGCTTGAATGGGGCAGTTGGAAGGAAAGGTCTTAAGAAGCCAGAAGGCAATTCGGAGAAAGGCCAGGTCAAAAGTATGAGTATTAGATAAGAGTGAATTGAGCAAAAGAGGTAAATACTTCAAGATCCTAGCAAAAACAACCGTGGTCTCCGCGCTTCCCTAGAGCAAACAGACAATATAATCGTTACAAAAAAATCCTTCTAAGGTTCAATTTACGAAGACGGAAAAATCATATACGAAAGCGTGCATCGTTCAGCATTTTTTGTAAGGCTAAGAATTACTTGAATTGGTAATAAGAGCGAGGGCTGAGTTTTCCAAAATACGCTCTCCCTCTTTTCCACGCGTATTCGTGACTGTTATTATATGTATAAATGACACGCGCTTCGACTTTAACCGAGTAGTATTTTACAGTGATTTAAAATAAGAACCACGAAAAAAAAATATCTATGCGCTAACGACCACGTATAAAAATAGTAAAGCCGAAATATGTAGTTTATATGCATTATGTTTTTCTTTCTTTGTCTACGCACTGCTAGTTTATCGTTATGTTTATCTCCTTTACTGTAGTTTATTATATATTATTATATATATTATATTTGTATATATTTGGTTTAATAGTAAGTACAGGTAGTTAATGCAGGTTTATGAACATAGATACACCGCTGTTTTTTGGATTTTGTTTTGTTCTGTCCATCCAAAGGTTGTCTGGAAGAGATTGCTTTGATATGACCGCCCATTGTACTTACCTTTATTTTTATGTATTTATTTGTATGTTTAATTTTGTTTGGTGTGCAATAAAGAGTATTCTATTCTATTCTATGTTTAATTGTTTAGATACATACTTGTTAAAGGAATGTGTTTCCAAACTATTTCGTCTCTCTAATTAAAGTCTGCCGAAAAAGGTCAGGTTTATCGTACGTATTTGTTTTTCTGTTTAAAATTAAAATTAAGATGCCATAAGACTCTAAACATTTGCTTAACACCCGAGTACCAACGTCCTCCTCAGCGTGATTGCAGACCGCCTCGACTGTCCCTATCTGAACCACTGCTGTAAGCTCCATGATGTGCCACACAAGCCCTTCCAAAGAGCATCGTGAGTATTTGCGAGTGAGAGTACCTGACTATATATATATATATGACTTATGATTATTTTGTGTTATTTGTATTTTATTTTATTTTATTATTTGTGTGTATGAATTTAATATGAGTCTAATATCACTAAATTATAAATTGAAATAAATTAGCACACTTGTACTAACCCATTTGACATGTATAATTAAGTTGTTTACTAACAAATATGGATCTTTGACATCTGAAATAAATAAATGAATTGGATTGAAATTAAACATAGACTTCCGCCAAAGATTTCCAGAGTGACCAATCTTGTGCGGTACACAACGGCTTACCACGACCAGGATGACTGGTAGATAATGCTATTAGAATTAAGTCCTCCTAGCACTATTCTGTTTTGTGTGAAAGTATTAAATAAATAAATAAACGACTTCCAGGAGCCTTTATTAGGTCTTCTTTCCATCTAGTGGGGACATCCCACGCTGCGCTTGCCCGTACATAGTCTCCACTGGAGAACCTTTCTGCCCTAACGGCCGTTATTTCCGCGAGCTACTACTGATGTATAGTACCGTATTTTATTTGGAGTTTGTTCACTTCAGGATCCATTACTTCAGAGCCAATTTCAAGACGGAAAGGGGTTGAAGGACCCTCAATGTCTATTGTCTTTTCCTTCTTAACCCTGAAAGTAACGTTTACAATTTATTGTATCGAAAAAAAGGTTTGGTTAAAACCGTATTGTTTCGCATATTTTACAAGATATTAAGTCTTCCTCAAAGTTGGGATCTAAAAGTTAATGGTTATTTTTTTTTTTTAAGAAAGAAAGAAAGAAAAAACATTTATTTGTGACGGTACACAACACACACAGCACACAAGTAAGGTACACACAAGATAAAATGTTCATGCACACAAGAATAACAATACCTAACAAATGTGTGTCTCACAATTACTTACATATATCTAAACGACCGACGTCACAAAAAGGCGTCCAACTCAGCATTTGTTGTGCTTTTGTAATATTTTGTTTAAATGATTTTGTATTATTTTTTAAAGTCAGGGCCCGGCTATTCGATGACTTAAAAAATGTGGCGGACAGATATTGGATAAGAAGAGCCGAATACCGATCTCAGTGGCGCGTATTGAGAGGCCTATATCCAGCAGTGGACTAATGTGGGCTGATGATGATGATGATGATGATGATGAAAGTCAGAGCTTCAAGCTCAACATATTGAGCTCAAACGTGATCAAAATGATATGGATTATTACGTTCTTTTTTATTTGTGTTATCATCGATATTGTTTCAGTTACTTTAATAGTTCTATAGTGGAACTAGGAACCCTTATAGTTTCGCCATGACCGTCTATCTGACTATCTGTCTGCCTGACCAGTAACAGCCGTTTACTCGTAAACTATTGTGCTCTAAAGCTGAAAATTAGCATAATAATACGTTTTAGTGACGCCTAGTAAGTTTTTATTATTAATCTAGGAGTACCCTCTTCATCGCCTGATTAAAACAACAATGGAAGTTAAAGCTGTAGTCTCGTACTATTTTTAGAGCTGTAATACAAGCCCTTGTGATAGCTCACCTACCAGAGCAGACACGGGCCATTCTCTATCGATCCCCCGTTCAAGGCCCAAAGCAACAAAGGCATTACATCGAACTCAGGTAACCGGTGCTTATTTACGCTAAGGGTAAATAAGCACCGATTACCTGAGTTCGGATGGTGTAGTTGCTCGCGAATTCGATTTCCGATGTGTAGATCAGCAAATAGACAAGGCGATTGCCTTCACCAGTACCAGCTGCAAATATGCTTTCTATATAAATTCCGTCCTACACAGCTTGTTCCGAGGCCGCCGCCGCAGCCCACATTATCGAATATTGCCTAAACGCTATATTGGCTGGCAAATATAATGTGTGCAAATTGGCTTTTACGTGCGTATGATGTTACGTTACGTCGTTGTGGTCACTAAGCGTTTTGTTACTCTTCTTATGTGGTTTTGTAACTGATATGACGCGTTCTAAAAGGCGCAGTCTTAATAATGCTCGTAGTTTAGTAGATGTAGTTGTATGACGTTGACCACACCGGCAACTTAAACTATCCGTTCCGGGGGCTTCCGGGCGAGTTTGGTTTCTAAAAAAGGATAGAGCAAAGTGGAGAAAAAAATAACAAATATTTACACCTAACATCTTATTAGATGATCAGTTCAGTCTGAAGTACCATTAGGTGAATTATTAAAAAAAATCTATTTTAGCCCCTAATATATCCTAGGAGCTGAAATAGATAAAATAATCCACAATAAGTCCTATTAATATCCTGTAGATTACCAATCGAAACTGTTATTGGTTAAGATTAGTTCAGTTTAATAGGGATTAAAACTTATAAACTCTGATCTGAAGTGCCATTGGATGTATGTATATGTTATCTATTTCAGCCCATAGTGTTATGTAAGGATAATTCATATTTAATTATGTTAACATATATGGTAGATAATTATTTTGCTAGTTAAGAGAATATGTCGTTCGGGGATAAATACCTAGTAATAAACACAAAAAAACTTTTTGGGAAATTATAGTAAGTTCTTGGGCTCGTATCGAATCTAAAGAGCCCGCTTGATCCCAAAGCTGGGTAAAAACCTTTCTTCCCTTCTTCGGTTGGGTTAATGTCAACTAACTTGAATTATAAGCGTCGACTTCGCCCCCCCACCCCTGGGCCGGCCACACGGCTTTACAAGAACAAAACTTAAAAACTGAATCGAGTCTCGGGCATAGATTTTGGCAGTTAATTCATTAAGTAATTTCGTATGGGCTGCGAGCCAACTTTTGATTGATACTTGATGACTTTATACATTGAAAAACTGAGAAAAAATCTACGCTCATGCAATTCCCGCTTAAGCAAGTTCATATGGGCCATACTCTACCTAACACGCAACCTCAGTTTCGTTGCGGGGGAAAAGGGGTCATGCAAGGCATATTCCCGCGAGGATGAAAAGATTCAAGATAGTCCGAATTATTCTCCTGAGAACCTTAAGTTCGCGCTATTAACACGCTTACTATGAAAGTTCAAATTAAGGCTCATTCTCACTAGTCCCCTTGGACTGTCTCATGCGAATAAATCTTGTTAACGACCACTGTTTCTTAATAAGCTTGCTTGTACTTTAGAAACTTTGCTTTAAGAGTTTGTGGCTTAGCCGATACTTAATTGATTATTACCGAGCTCCTTTATCAATGGAAGATGATTTTATATAGCATATGCTGGGTAAAAGAAGCTACTTCTCCTTGTTCCTTTAACAGCGGCGAGTCCGTCGCTGAACTTTGTCAAACTTAATATGCTGACATAAATAGGAAGACATGGTCAATAAATGCGGCGCTAACTAAATCGTGGTTTCCTTACTATGTTTTCGTTCACCGCATTGTGCACATCCATATTTCGACGTATAGCACGTTCAACATTTGGATGTATAATATTAATACTTTACCGGCCCTACGGAGGGGTCGCACTACTGTGGAATAAAAATGTTTTCCAAAATGTGTTGGTAGTGCAGTGTGATAAACCCGCGAGTGTGCGCTATAAACATTACCATGGGCCAAAGCTCGTTCCTAGTGTTCAGTGTTTATATGCCTACGGATAAAGCGGAAAATCTTTCGGAGTTTACGGATTGTCTCAGCTTAGTGAGTGCTTATAAACAACAACAATACTGGGTCAGTTTATATACTTGGTGACTTTAATGCCCATCCCAACGAGAGATTTTTTGACGAGTTAACGTGTTTTAGTATGGGACAAGAATGGATATGTGCGGACGTTAAAGTTTTAGTACTAAATTAGAATACATATACGTATATTAGCGAGGCGAACGGATCAAGACGGTGGCTAGACCACTGTTTGCTAACTGAAGCCGCCGCAGGTTCGATTCTTAATGTATATCCAAAATATGACGTTATTTGGTCGGATCACTTTCTGTTAATTATGGAATGTGACTTTGGTGTAATTAAACCAGAAATAGTATGTAGTCAAAGTGTTGAAAATTAATAAAGTTGTGTGGGGTGAAAGGAAATCAGAAGAAATTGAATTGTACGGTAAATTATGCCATGAAAAATTAAGATTAATTGACTTTCCGAATGTATTTGTAAATTGTGCTGACTTTATTTGTAATAATTGTAATCATAGCCATTTTATTCACCAATTGTATTTTGAAATTGTTAATGTTTAGAGCAAGGCCGCGACTGAAAGTCATAATTTAAATGTTAGTAGATTTAAAAAGAAAAATCTGTGTCTGGTTGTAACTGCAATGTGAGGGAAGCACACAGGGAGGCCAGGTGTAAATTCCAGATGTGGGTTCTCTATGGAAAACCTAAAGAAGGACGCGTGTTTAACGAAATGCAGGAAAGCCGCAAAATCTTTAAATCGCGTTTAAAATGGTATCAGAAGCAGACCAGTCGTAAGTCAGAAGTAGACATTGAGAGGGAGCGGAGGGCGTTGTCTGTAAGAGCAAACATGATTGCCCGCAGGTTTGCTCGTTGCTCCACTGATGTAAAAATCTGCTTATTCCGAGCCTACTGTACTAGCTTCTACACGAGCATCCTGTTGGTTAATTATGCGCAAAAACAGTACAGCGCCCTACGCATACAGTATACCAACGCGTGCAGGGTGCTGGGGAGGCTGCCCTGGTTCTGCAGCGCGTCGGGGATGTTTGCCGAGGCGCGAGTGAACTGTTTTTACAGCACCATGCGCAAGCGGTGCATATCCCTGGGGTGCAGAATTCGGGCCAGCTCCAACGGTATACTGAATACGTTCGCAAACAGGTTCGGCTGTGAGCATCTAAACCATTGGTGTATGATACATGCGCAATACCTAAACTAGATGCTCACATACTTACCACATATTTTTGTGACATACATTTTTACTAACAAATATGGATTTTTGACATCTGAAAATAAATTAAATTTGAAGGAAATATTGTCTTTGAAATACTGTTGAGATATTGATCCGAAGGCCTTTTTCGAAACTTGTTCATACCTATTTACTTTTAATCATCATCTCAGCCGGTAGTCACTCACTGCTGGGTATAGGCCTCTTATTTTGCCCTATCTATAGGAACTATCATTAAAATGGTTTAATGAATTAATAAATTAAATAATTAAGATGATTAAAATGCGATCACGCTAATTTTGCACACAGTAATTCCACTGAATCAGAAATAGAAATAACTTGGAAAGTATGTATAATTTTCCTAGGCAGAGTCCACAAAATGAATTTTTCTTGAAAATATTCTGCACAAGCTTATTTTACCCGAAACTTCTGAGCCACTTGATAAACGGCAGCTTAAGGCGGTATCAGACGGTTCACTCGAGTGAACATTCACACGAATGCATGCTTCATTTTTCTTTCATTCCATGTTCACACGACTTACTGCGAATGACAAAGAAAAGAACGTTCATCTGTTACTTACTTTAAATATGTCATCGGGTGAAGTCGTGCGTCTCGGAATCCGTTTAATTTGTGATCATTTAATCCAAAAGTTAGTAAAAAAGAAGCATAGAAAACGTCGACGTTGGTGGGTGCGGCCATGGATTGAAAGAAGAAATATGTTTGGAGCTTCGAATACACTGTTGAGAGAACTAGCTGATGAAGATTCTGAATCGTATCGCAATCATTTGCGAATGGACGAATCTAAATTTGAAGAACTTTTACTGCTTATTGCTCCGTCAATAACGAAACAAAATACTTTAATGAGAGATAGTATACCTAACCGAACAAAACTTCAAATTGTACTGAGATATCTTTCTACTGGCGATTCTTTTGGAACCTTAGAAGCTCTATACAGAGTACCACGAAACTCAATATCCTACTTTTTCAAAGAAGTATGTGAAGCTATTTGGACAGCACTTGGAAACTTTATAAAGGTCAGTAACATTTAGAATTGATTAAAAAACAAGTAGGTAATATTTTTGAAACTTTTTAATTAAATGCACATGTTTGACAATTAACATTCAAACGATTTCTTTAAGAGCTTGTATGAGTATATTTTCTTGAGTGGATGGTGAAAGAACAATGTGTGAATGTACTTCTTGTTGGGTTGCTGAGGGATAGTACTGATCATTTTGTGGTGAGGACATAGGTACAGAGACCGTTGGTGAGTGTACTTGGTGGGTTGGCGAGTGATAGGTATCATATTGATGCGACCGGCTGATATTTAATGAGGATCCTGTACTTGAGCTCGAGTAAATCGATTCAGATACAGACGTCATTTGTGAAAGACGTTCCTGGGTCATCACGGATTGAAGCCTTTCCTGACATATTAATGCCCTATTTAGGGGCATTTTCTTTAGCTGTATTGCCAAACTTTTACAAAACAAATCAAACTCATCTTCAACTTGCTCTTTGTTTTCCTTGCTTAAAGCTTTTAGTTCTTTAATTGCCATATCAATTGGAATGTCTGTCTTTCGTTTGCGGTTGACTGGTTTTCCAGAATGCAATGATGTAGACGATATTGTACCACTATTTCTACTATTCTCAGCACTAGATGTCGACTGCTTCTCACTACCAGCTTGAGAACTCTTCGGCTCAGATTCAGTGGTTTCTTCATTTTGAGTCTGCGTGTTTACTGATGTATCCTGCAATTAAAATATATTTATTGTTACAGGTTCCTGAAGTTCGAGATGAATGGATTAAAATAATGGAAGACTACTATAAACTATGGAACTTTCCAAACTGTTGCGGGGCCATGGATGGAAAATTAATCAATATAAGATGTCCAGGAAACTCCGGCTCAGACTATTTCGACTACAAAAAGAATTTCAGTATTCATCTATTTGCACTTGTGGATGCGAATTACAATTTCATCTTTATAGATGTTGGAACAAATGGAAGAGCAAACGATGCATCAGTCTTTCAAAAATCAACATTAAATGAAGCATTGATGTCAAATCTTCTGAATTTTCCAGAGGAAAGCGTAATCGTGGCAGATGACGCATTTCCTTTACGAACAGATATTTTGAAACCATTTAACTCTAGAGGAGAGTTTGGCGTCAAACAAAAAATATTCAACTATCGGCTCTCTAGAGCTCGACGTGTGGTAGAAAATACTTTCGGAATATTGGTATCTAAATTCAGGATCTTTGAAAAACCGATTCCACTATCGGTGGATAAAGTTGAACAACTTGTTAAAACCACATGTGCATTACATAATTGGCTGAGAAAAACGACAAAGCATTATGTTACACAACAGTCACTGGAAACTGAAGATTGGAACAGAGGTAGCACTGTACCAGGGGAATGGCGACAAATATCATCTTTAGCAATAAGCGATTCTCTACCAACTACTGCAAGGCATCATAGTGAAAACGCCCGTCGCGTGCGTGATGCATATGCAGAAAAGTTTGTCACTACATGCACTGTGCCATGGCAATGGAACATGATATGATGAATATGTAAATGTAAATACCTAACATAAATATTTTATCCATCTAGGTACGTTGCTTTTATTGAATACCTAATATTTATCGTCCCGTGCTGTGCCCCCGTACCAGCATCAGTCCATTTCGTGTCCCATGCGCTGTCCCTTTCGAAAAACCGAGATAGTATGTATGTTAATGATAATCACAGTACAAACAGACACCGGGACAGGTGCAACTAAATAAAAGCTAGTAATAAACAATAGCTAAATTAGTATACTTACGAGATTTGATGTACTCTGCCGTGGGATACAAACACTGCTTAAAAATTCTGCATGTTTAAACCAGTACAGTGTAGGCACATATATATCGTCAGCAGAGCAACCACTTTTAGTAGACTGCTTTATTTTTGTTAATTCAGTTGTAAAGCGGGTCCGTATAGTTTTTATTTTATGTTTGATGTCTTCTTCAGTAACCTCGAGGTTTAAATCACTAATTAGGGATTTTATAGCCTTTGTACGTAAAGTTCTATCCTTGTATTCGTCAAGTTTGTGGTTCCATAAACATTGATAATTCTTAAAATGTTCCAAAAACAGCAGCGTACTTTGATCATTCCACTTGAACACCATTTTGGCGCCAATTTTCCGTGACGCAACTGGACGTGCGTCTGCTACCGAGCTCAAGACAAAATGGCCGAATCCGAGTGAACGTTCTCTCTGTGTGCAGACCGTTCATTTTTCGTTCATTCGCAGTTGGAGTGAAAGATGCCGAATGATAAAATCTAACATCGTCGGATCGGTTCATTAATGAATTCATTCGGCACTCTTGTTTCATTTAGGGTTCAGACAAATCATTTCGAGTGAAAGATGCCGAATGAAAGACAAAAATGAACGAAAAGTGAACCGTCTGATACCGCCTTTAGCAACCTTTCGCACGCCTGCAAATAACCATATTTTACCAGTGCCGGGTTCTTTCAAATTGTGCAATATTAAGTAAACGCTGCGTTCTAAAGGTAAAATTACATTTGCCATTTCAATTATGGAACCCTTAAATATAGCTGAAATCATTAGTAGAACATCCAGGGCTGATGATAGCACTAGCTAAAGGTTTAGAAGAGTATTTGCTAACATAAAAGAAGACATAATTGTCTAACTGTTGGTTTGGTTGTTTCAGTTGGACGGCAGTCTACTTCTCAAACAGATAGGAGTGGACAACGCAGGGCTCTACGAGTGTGGAGTGGAGAATGAGACTGCTTTTGTTGATAGAGTGAACCTTACAGTGCGGAGTGAGTAACGTTTTATTATTAACTGAATCATTTGTGGGTATCACAATAGCTTAAATCGGTACAAATATTTGTAGATTATACAAAAGTTTGTGTTGAGAGCAGGAATCGCAAACGATGTACCTATGAATAAGAATTACATCCGAGATGTGAAGTTCATGATAATTTTTCTTAATATTGTGTATGATATTTATCACGAGCCTTCAGGATAATGGCAGTTGCTGCAATGCAATTATGGTACTTTAGAGTAGCATTTGTGCTCGCTTCAATTTACAAAAGCGTTCGTAGATCTTAGCCCATTGAAATCGAGTGAGCGAGACAACTAAAACACCCTGTTCTTAAATCCTTATTGCGAAACTCGCTCAACTGGGGAAAATTGTAATCCACCTCATAAATCCATCTCATTTATAATAAATGAATGCTTTAATTTCCCCAATCAAGCAAACCAAATTATCTTTTTAACGCTGTAAACCGCAGTAATCAACTGAGGACTGTAAGTTAATAATTCAGTGTCCAACGTCAATGTCCATAAATCAAATACATTTATTTGTGACAACACCAATAGTACGAACAGAACAAACACACACAGGAGATATAACATAAAAAAGAACAAAGTAACAATAGCTTCAATAATACAAGAATAAACATTAAATATAAATACAAAATATTGCAGTGTGTGTGGCTCATAGTACTCACTGCATGTGTCACAAAAAGGCTCTAATACAGCATGTGCTGGGTTGCACTGGCTACCCAGCGCTGGTCTTCCGTTAGAGCCTCTTTTGCTAGGACTATACGCCATCCAGTCTTGTCAGGGGCCGTTTTTTAACGGCCCACCAATCCGTCGCATAACAAAACATTTGAATTTTACCTGCATCGACTACACACGATCCGAGGCCATCCGACTCCGATTTTTACCTGGAAGCAACCGGGGCACGCTCCGGATTCGCAGGCACCTCCCCCCTTTATTTTTCGGTACAAGTAGGCGGAGCTAAACAATAACGTATGTAGTTGTATGACGTTGACCACACCGGCAACTTAAACTATCCGTTCCGGGGGCTTCCGGGCGAGTTTGAGTGGACCACGGATTAAACAGAGTGACAAATAAACAAAATAACGTGAGGATAAAATTAAATATACTATTATAAAATAATTTTGGGTAATAATAAGTTCGTTAAAAATAACAATTCACCGGATAATTATTTTTATGGTAGACCGTCGAGCATCGCAATAAGCGATGTTATTGACGCGCGTTTGTCTCCGTAAGTTTGATTAGGTTATTGGTCAGTTGTCCTGTTGGAGACTGGAGTCGACAGCTGGGATGGTTAAAGTAATCAATCATCATTGGCCTTTTCGTCTGTTGCAGACGGTTCAAACTGTGTCTGGTCAATATTTTTTTATTATTATAGGTAATAAGGTATTATTTATTACGACCAATCATTACATGGCTTGGGTAAAGATCATACCAGAAATTAACGACTGGACTGGATTTGAACCCGTGACGTTCACCCGCCTTACCGGCGGGTGGAACAAATAAAATAAAACAAATCTTTATAATTTTGTACTTGGCGTGTAGTGGACCAATGGCGAAGTTGATTATAGTATCAAGGGGCAGGGGGTTCAAATATCGTCTTGTCCGTAATTTTTGGAATTATTCAGCTTTTAACACTTTAGAAATACAGCACTGAGCACATATTTAGGACCTTGGGATATGGGGCGTCTTTGACAATGACAATCGTAATGCATAGAAGTCTATTTCTAGCAATTCATTCTGATTTAGATAAAAAACAAACAGGACGATCCATCAAAACAGGAAAACTTTAAGGTCCAATACAATTCACGTCGACACAAATACCAATCTGATAAAGTGAACCTGGTAGGGTTACCATGCTTTGTGGAAAACTTGAAACTGCTCTTCTACACTAATGGTATAAACATATATAATAGGGTTTGAAAACTTTTGGCAGGGCCCTGGAATCCGCCATTTTTTGAATGGCTGGGGTTATTCCAGCCTCCATACAAAAATTATCAAACCACTCTGTGCTTTATATTATTTATATTATTTTGGAAAAGTATGCTTATAAAATGTATATCTACATTTTAATAAAACTGCACACACCTACAGATATTTTGTGGAAAGTCTCCGCTTTTCGTCACAAGCTGGTCGCCGCCACGAGTACGTGAAGAGTACGGTCCGAAGGCCGCGTAATGACTGTCATTATTCACGTCAGTCTCTCTCGAGCTGGCTGATTGCCTGTCTGCCGTAGTTTATGTCTAACAGGCAATGGGGTATGTTTTAATGCAACATAGCCAAAATGAACTTTTTAACCCGAGACGCAAAAAGTGTTATAATTTTGAACGATAATTACTGTTTTAAACGGGTATTTATCTACTAGTCTTTATACTACTATAGATTACGTCCAGGATGTCATAAGTGAATCTGTCGCCTGTTAACAAATACACCCTGTAGTTGTTATTTCGCTGTATTTCAGAGAATATTTCATGTAAGTCGAGCCTTACTGGTCCCCAAGAGCTATGCAAAATTATAGCTAAAATATTAGTCTGCGATGTTATGATTTAGCTTCTTCATAAACGAACCTACGAATTTCTACATATATATTTGCTAGCAGCATAGTTGGATGTAGTAGATTAACAGACACATCACGATATCTTTATCTACGTGTAAGTAAGAAGGCACTTGTATCTTCAGTGACCGCACCTGCTTTTCTAAAAGTTTCAGGCTAAATGCCTTCAGCGGACAACACAACTCAGATACGGGTCAAGCAGATAGAGGGTAGATTTATTTAATTACTTCTATTGTTGTGTTTCCTTTCGTAGAGGTACTTATTTGTTTCCACCAGCTGAGTGTCCTTGTATGAGTTTTATGTTGTTTAGTTTACAGAAACATTTGACACATTAAACTGAGGTAGGTGATTATACATCCATTAATTGAAAAGTGATTTATACCAGCTGTGTGTTAGACGCAATGCTGTAGTGCCTGGCAAAGGATTTTACTCGTAGATGGACTAGGCTTGCCCAACACCACCACCATCCTCTCAAACGGTTTCCTCACGATTGCCAAATAAACGCTTTTACCAATTTGCATACTAACTTCGAAGACTTCACTAACAATTATATCATCGGCCTAGACAAGACTCAACGTTTATAAGAGTTTAGGTAGAGTAGACACGTTTTCCGAATGCTCCCTGTTAGGTAGTCCAACGGCTTCGGGGTCGGCCGAGAAATCGTTGACGGGGTGATACTTTTGAGGACTGGTAACCGCCAAAGACAGGAAAAAGTAAAAAAATTTGGAGATGTTTGGCATTTAGCGCAATGAAATAGACTTCCCTGTGTTATCATTATAAATTAGATATGTTAGAAGTAATTTCAAGAAGAAATTTTAGCTCGCATATATATTATACGCATAAGAAGTAAACCGGCATGGTCATTAACTTAAAAACAAACACAATTACAATTAGAAATATTCCCTCGCCATACGTACCTTGAATAAACACAGTGTTGAGCTGACAATAAAGGTGGAGACTCGTGCTCGTGCGTCATGCGTCGAAAAATAAAACAGAATTGGTCCCTTTACGGAGCCCACACACGTCAATGATTTCTTTGCGCAAGCTTAGAAATATGACATATTCTTCCCATAGCAAGCTTTGCACAAGTCGAGAAATCTAACAAATTCTTTCCACAGAGGCTTGCGCAAAGAAATCATTGACGTGTGGGGGGCATTATTCTTTAAACGCAATCATCTTAACATTTGATAAAATAAAAAAATAAACATATACAATACATATACAACCCGTTTTGTTATGTACGACAGTAATTTTAAACACACATCTGGAATCGTATAAACTGATTTTAGAGGTAGTTTTAATACCAGTAGGTTGAATATTTATCCAGTAATCGATACATTTCCAAAAAAAAAATAACGTAAAACGGCGGCGCCTTTTTGACGATGACGTTTAGTCAGTTTAACAGATACCTAATTACATGTTGAATTAATATGATTTGTTTACCTTTTTTAAACAGGCTGTTTCATTGATATTTTAGGTTAGGACTTTATAGTAAGGTTGTTTGAAAATTTAAAGTTTTCTATGGTAATGAATTTGAAAAAAACCAATACTAGCCATTTAGCCCTACCCGTGTAGATATTCACATAACATAACACGTAGTATATCAGACCATATCCATATTTTGTTAGTAACGAAAATAATTAATAATATAGGTTGCCCGGTTAAACTGGTTTCACTTTCTCTTTAATCGTCGGCGATCTATTTCTTAAAGCTGCGATTTTTATATGACCCACTTGTCTCGTCTTGATCGCGAGAAACAGACTGATCAAAATGAGCTTTGTGTTTTCAATGGATAAAATACGATTTTCTTTTAATGAAAACAAAAGGGGAAGAAGTTGATCAAAACAAGCAGATATTTCCAGTACTTGCCCTGTGCCAGAGGAAAGCTGAAGTAGCAGTGGGCGGCACTCATAGCTCGAAGAACTCATGGCAATGGGGTAGAATGGTTCTGGAGCGCCGATTACGCCCGAGAACCGCAGCGTAGGACCCACTCGATGGAAAGACAACCTAATAAACGTTACAGGGAGCCGTTGGGTGCAGTTCGCTCAAGATTTGTCGCCCTGGAAATGTATGGGGTGATTTTCAGCAGTGAACATCTTATGGATTATTATGGGAATGAATTCCCCTGTTCCACAAAATAAACTTTTGTAATATGCTATCTGAAGTTATACAAGTGTAACTATAAAAAAACTCCCACATAATCCATAATAATATTATTAATTCGAAAGTAGGTCACTCTGTCTCTCTGTATGTTTGTTAAGTTTTCACGACTGAACGGCTCGATCGATTTCTATGAAATTTGATATACTGATAGATTATTCCCGGATTTAGGACATAGGCTAGTTTTTACCTGCACGGCGCAGATGGATGGTAATGATTTTATTGACAAAGCACGCGTGCGAAGCCGCAGGCATCGGGCGGGTCGGCTCAGCTAGTAATCTAATTAGGATAAATCGCAGGCTCCAATTAACGTTCTCATTTTACACTTAGTATTTCCTGCAAAAATTGTTTACCGTGTTTTCAAAGATTCCATCTCCATTACAGATTATTAAGTGATTAAATAATTTATCAAATTGGTAGTAGGTATACCTTATGTAAGTTAATATCTGCCACAGTAGCCTACTCTTACGTAGATACATCAGTGTACAGCTGGTATTCTGTTTACGGAATGTGACATTACATTTATCACATATTCAGTACGGAACGAATCTTCTTCTTTTGTCGTGTTTATGCATATGTATATAACAGGTTTGAAACTATATTAAAGTTGAGGACCTGACCACATCTATTGCAGTGTGGTAGGCGTGGTAGCTTGGTTGTAAGGATAAAGGTCAGTTAAGCAGTCGTGATGCCCACAGTCACAGCTGGTTAGCGAAGGGTCCCTTTCTACAGAGATTTTTCCTACGCCGCCCAATCTGATTCCGGAGTCGGTTGATGGACTTCCAGATCGGCCACTGAAGGTTGTGTCAAGAGGGAAAATGTTGTTAGGTGCAATGAAGTCAGGCGGTAGCGGGTGCTTCTTTTTCAACAAATTATGGAACGACTAGCTGACTCGCCCCTGCTTCGCACTGATTTTGATCAAATTCAAATACCTATGAATTTTTTCCGTGCACTGACAGTAACTCACTTCCTTCCGAACTACCGGTACCATGTACCATCGTTCAGTGTTATTGATGGTCATTATAACAAACAATTCAACTATTACCTGCTAATTTGTTCGTTTGACTCTCATGCGATGACGTCACATTTCTTACGATGCTCATACAAAATCAAAGTTTCCCGACTTTTGAAGTGATCGATCTCGTATCTCTTCATTTTTCCAAAAATTATCCTCCAAGATATGCCGCTCTGCTCCAGAAATCTTTGGACCTAAGGTCCAGTGGACGTCACTGGTATAAAGCTAATGATTCATCAGATTGTAAGCAGCTCTCTAGCTATTCTCCCCTAGCTATGTGAGTTGAGCCGGCTCTTTCCTCTAATAAATTACTCGTACATATTAAATGTGCATAGCATAATATGAGTTACAAATGGAATGCCATATACCCTGAATATTATTACCGATATTATTGTGATCGACTTTTATATATGTAGAGTTGGCTTTCGAATTCACATTTGTATTTGCTAAAAAGAAGAGATATACTTCAAACATTTTCCCCGAATTAGCGTATTTTGTTTACCAAACGGAAGTAAATGTGGATACGTATTGAGTGTGTTTACCTTTGTCTCAGAGTGAATAATGATTGTGATTTTGAAAGTAGGTCGCAGAAACTGTTTTGGAAGGTTCGTTTTAATCTTTATATTTATTTATCTACGTCATCGCAAAGTCTACTCTGATGTTAATTAATGATGCAAGTAAATAGATGTGATTTCTACTCATATGTACCTAATTTTTTTATAAAAAATACCCATCCAACCAAATTCAGTGCAAATTGGTCTGTCGCATATAGCATTGCTTCATCATGCTACTTTACCTATGATTGAAAAACAAGGATTTTGTTTTCCTGTTTCTTTTACAATTAGAACCTTAGAATAATGACACATTCAGGGCCACTTGTTCCTCAGGCTGTCCTTGTTACCGCAAACAAGTTAAACAATATTTAATTGTCTTTTAAAAGTTCCTTACCAATTTTTGTATAGGCATTTCTTAAACACGCGCTAAACTATGCTTAATTTTTTTTGTGGAAAGACCCTGGGTTTTTTTATTAGTCACCTATCATTAAGAAAACCCCAGTAAAAATCATGTTTTACTTTACTATAAAACTCTCGTAAGTAAATTCTCGTCTCTGCGCCCACAAACTTCGCTAATTTACCTTTGGCATTTGGCAGTCAGCGACTTCTTACCGCAGAAACTTCCAACTACCGAGTTATCTCGCAGTTTTAATTTAAATCGCAAAATATAATAAGAGATCAGAATATAATAAGAGAGTACATACTCGTTCTATTCTAGGTAATAAATACTTCTTAATTCTTACTAGTCTCCAATCACCATTCATAATGTTAGTGATAAAGTTGTGGTATTGTGAAATTGAAAAGATTTTGTAACGGATGGTTAAATAACCATAAGGATTCAGTGCCCCCTCGTTAAGATCCTTTAATGCTTTGCGATGTTGAAAACGTAAACTAAGAGTCAGTTGCGGCGAATTTATTAACAACGTAGGCGAACAGGGCCCGTAGCCAAATTACATTCGCCACGAATCTATTCGATTTCTACATACATTTGTTGTCGCTGAATCACGTGGTATTTCTATAGCATGTGTCAAATCCCATACATTTTCGGACGTATCGACTAGCGTCATCGCTAATCGACTGTAACTTGGCTAAGCCCTCTGGACTCCTATGACCCATATTCGCCTATTTCTTGTATTCTTTATTTCTCTTGATCGCGGAGGAATAGTTTTTAATTCGAAAAGTGGCAAAAAGTTGCTGACAAATGGGGAGAGGTATTTGCCCAGCAAGAGAACAACATGGGCTATTATTACCAAAATTATGGATCTCTATCTGGATTGAAATAAACGGTTTTAGTAGGTATTGTTATTATTATTACCTCAAGGTTCGGTCCTTACTTGCGAACAACAGAGACGAGTGGAAAGAGGGAAGGGAGGCCTTTGCCCTGCAGTGAGACACAACAGGCTTATAATAATAAAAATAATAATATTACAGTAAGGCTAGCTGTCCAGTGGCTGTGCGATAAAACTAAAAATCCAACAGCACAGAAAAACTGCTGTATTTTCATAGCTGTCTCGCATAGCTTCTGGACACCTAACAATGATCTCTATACTATACTCTAACAATGGCTAATAAAATTAATATTTTTAACAGCGGAACCGCCACCATTAGTAAACGTGACCGTCCACGCATCCACAATCCTCGCACTCATCCTATGGAACGTAGCGGGCGACGGAGGGCATCCCATCATAGACTTCACCGCGCAGTACCGGTCGGCGACGCCTGTGAATGGCTCTCTGGAGCCGTGGCGGCCTATCAGTCCTAACCATATTAGTCCCAACTCGGTAAGTTATTTGATGGTTGCATGGTTCTCTTCGGACGAGTCCTAACCATATTAGTCTAAACTCGGTAAGTTATTTGATGGTTGCATGGTTCTCTTCGGTCGAGTACTAACCATATTAGTCTAAACTTGGTAAGTTATTTGATGGCTGCATGGTTCTCTTAGGTCGAGTTCTAACCATATTAGTGCAAACTCGGTAAGTTATTTGATGGTTGCATGGTCCTCTTCGGTCGAGTCCTAACCATATTAGTGCAAACTTGATAAGTTATTTGTCGGTTGCATGGTTCTCTTAGGTCGAGTTCTAACCATATTAGTGCAAACTCGGTAAGTTATTTGATGGTTGCATGGTTCTCTTCGGTCGAGTCCTAACCATATTAGTGCAAACTTGATAAGTTATTTGATGGTTGCATGGTCCTCTTCGGTCGAGTCCTAACCATATTAGTGCAAACTGGATAAGTTATTTGATGGTTGCATGGTTCTCTTAGGTCGAGTTCTAACCATATTAGTGCAAACTCGGTAAGTTATTTGATGGTTGCATGGTCCTCTTCGGTCGAGTCCTAACCATATTAGTGCAAACTTGATAAGTTATTTGATGGTTGCATGGTTCTCTTAGGTCGAGTTCTAACCATATTAGTGCAAACTCGGTAAGTTATTTGATGGTTGCATGGTCCTCTTCGGTCGAGTCCTAACCATATTAGTGCAAACTTGATAAGTTATTTGTCGGTTGCATGGTTCTCTTAGGTCGAGTTCTAACCATATTAGTGCAAACTCGGTAAGTTATTTGATGGTTGCATGGTTCTCTTCGGTCGAGTCCTAACCATATTAGTGCAAACTTGATAAGTTATTTGATGGTTGCATGGTCCTCTTCGGTCGAGTCCTAACCATATTAGTGCAAACTTGATAAGTTATTTGATGGTTGCATGGTTCTCTTAGGTCGAGTTCTAACCATATTAGTGCAAACTCGGTAAGTTATTTGATGGTTGCATGGTCCTCTTCGGTCGAGTCCTAACCATATTAGTGCAAACTTGATAAGTTATTTGATGGTTGCATGGTTCTCTTAGGTCGAGTTCTAACCATATTAGTGCAAACTCGGTAAGTTATTTGATGGTTGCATGGTCCTCTTCGGTCGAGTCCTAACCATATTAGTGCAAACTTGATAAGTTATTTGATGGTTGCATGGTCCTCTTCGGTCCAGTCCTAACCATATTAGTGCAAACTTGATAAGTTATTTGATGGTTGCATGGTTCTCTTATGTCGAGTTCTAACCATATTAGTGCAAACTCGGTAAGTTATTTGATGGTTGCATGGTCCTCTTCGGTCGAGTCCTAACCATATTAGTGCAAACTTGATAAGTTATTTGATGGTTGCATGGTTCTCTTAGGTCGAGTTCTAACCATATTAGTGCAAACTCGGTAAGTTATTTGATGGTTGCATGGTCCTCTTCGGTCGAGTCCTAACCATATTAGTGCAAACTTGATAAGTTATTTGATGGTTGCATGGTTCTCTTCGGTCAAGTACTAACCATATTAGTCCAAACTCGGCAAGTCATTTGATAGTTGCAGTTGTTGCATGGTTCTCTTCGGCCACTACAGACTTAAGTTTACCCGTGATCATGGCGCATGTTTAAATATCTGACAACTCAAAAATGTACCAGTCATGGTAAATAAATATCTCGTTTTTAGTGAAAATATCACAGAAGATAATGAAGTATATGAACAAGGGGCTTTCGACATGGTAAAGCGGCTGAGATGTTCAGGACTGACTTTCTTTCCGTCCTTAGGTATCTGATTTTGTTTTTGTACCTAGTGTACATAAAATACTGTAGTAATATAATTACAGTCTAGCCATGTATAGATAGATAGACTAATGAGTAATTTGATTTTGTCCTAGTTATTTAGTGAATGTAAGGCGACCTGCACAACGATGCCTAGTCGTATTTAGTCCTAAATATGTTTAAGAGAGTTGTCAAATCATACAAATTCGTCACATTAAAACATGTTTAGTCGCTAATTACGTTTAGGACACGTTATGCAAGCCGGGCTTAGAATGTGTCCAATTTTCTTACTTAAAGAATGACGCAAGACTTCGTTAGTAAGCTAAGCTACATTAAGATCATCTTAGGTGGCATTGAGATTCTCGGATTCTCATGCTTTATAAAACGGACAACTTTTATCAACAGAAGATATTTTTAATGGTATTAAAGGTTTTTTGC
Source organism: Philereme transversata (assembly GCA_963924445.1). Classification (NCBI taxonomy): domain Eukaryota; kingdom Metazoa; phylum Arthropoda; class Insecta; order Lepidoptera; family Geometridae; genus Philereme; species Philereme transversata. Next base: position 27,614,660 of record OZ004345.1, read on the forward strand.
TAAATGCAGTACGAATTTCTTAATAGGACCAATCGTTGGTCCTTTAAAATAAGTGTACTTAGTGATTATTCAGTAGCCAATCTTTTTGTCTGTCAGAGTTTACAGAAAGAAAGAAAGAAAGAAAATACATTTATTTGACACACACATAGGATAGAACATTCAGAACAGAACAAACTTACCTACTTATATATAAGATAAGATAAGATAAGATAACTCTTTATTGTACACCAAAGTAAAATACAGAACATAATTTTTACTAACAAATTTAGTACAATGGGCGGTCTTATCGCTAAAAGCGATCTCTTCCAGATAACCTTAGTATGGACAGGATTATAATATATCACATGACGGCGGTGCATCTATATAAAATTAAAAACATACCTACATACTATAAACCTAAAATACTATATAGATTATAAATTATTAAAAAGAAAAGAAAAATTATATAAACACAGGAAAAATACACATGATAAAAATTTAGTACATAAGTATACATAAGTAGGTACATACAATATGGTCTTCCGTGCTGTGTGGGCCAAACAGGCCCCATCTCAGCGTATTTCAGACTGCCTCGAATATTAATGTATGCCTCAAGTTGATGGACGCAGTGCAGTGCATTATAGGGTACGTTTCTAAGGGGCGTTACCTACGAGAGAATATTGTTTTGGCGATGGTTGCCACTTAACATCACGTGACCATTCGCTTGTTCCATGTCCATGCCGTATAAAAAAATACATAATTCAATTAACGCCAAGATGCTCGTTCTGCTATTGCTACTTAATTGCCTCGCGGAAAAAGATGGCACACTTAATTAGGCCATGCCGTAAAATTATAGCAATACGTAAGATATTATGTTCCAAAAAGAAGATCTATATCACATAACTGCAATCAGCTTCCGGCAACTGAAGACACATAGCATCCTTTAATTTCCTCAATCGACAATCGACCGGCAATTGACAATTGTGTAAAATTTGCCGCAGCGACCAGGATGTCTAGAAACGAATGATCGAATAATTTATTTTTCACACCACCTGCTCGATAATGTCAAATTATATGTAATGTAAACCTCATCGAAAGCAAGTGATAAAATCCCTACGGCTGAGCCGGGAGTAAAGTTGTACTGAATTTCACTATGCTCTGGCGGGCATAATGTGATTTGAATTTGGAACCTCACCTGTATTAAAATTTGAACCAAAGTGACACAATAAGTGTCACTTATTGTGTCCTATTTATCTACCTATTGTATATACCTATACTATATATATCCTACCTTATTGTGTTAATTCGTAAATCGAACTAATCTTTGCACAGAATGCACCAACCTAGATTTGGTTTTTATTGTCTCGCAGAAAGTAGAGTATTCTACTCGTGGATAAAGCTGTCTGCATCTTGGGCGTGCTTAGTATATCCCTCTCCGCATTCAGGATACTTGTAACTCTAGAATCCTTCGTTACGTTCGGGATTCAATATAGCGCCCGTGTCGCCGTGTGTGTGTGCTTTATCCTCTCGTTTAATAATCTACTATTATTTCGTAGTTCACCGTTGGTTAGTCTGGTGCTACTCCGCCCGAAAGCCTACAACATAATATTCAACACTTTATTGCGAATAGATTTCTTGCCAACTTTTGCATACAAATAATAAAAATTACAATAAAATCTCTTCAAGGTGGATTATGGGATTTTTTGACTCAGAATAAATAAATAAATATCGCTGGATATTTCACACAGCGCTATCTAGCCCCAAACTAAGCAGAGCTTGTACTATGTGAACCAGATAATTGATAGAATAATTATATTCACGAAGAATCACCTTGATTTTAGGTTGTAAGGTGGAAAATAAGACCAAAAGTTTCAAAGTTCACCTTTAGGAGAATTCCTATTAATTAGGATTAACTCGACTCCATAGGTTTCTATAATGTAAATTTTTACAGACCTCTACAAGATTATAGAATTTTTAGATAGATCTTCACTTGTGAGCAGACTTACAGATTATTTATTTGGAATAAGTTGTAACTCTTCGAATATTGGAAAAGCCACTTTGACTGCTGGGTTATCTGCTGTGACTTTAAATGCATCTTTTGTTTTCCAGCGTCAAATCGACGTGTACCACTTGGATACGAATGCGTCGTATTGGTTCCGCGCGTGGGCCACTAACGTGCTGGGTCCCGGCCCCCCGGTGGAAGTGCTGGCGACCACACTCTACAGCGATCAAGATGCAGGTCTCTCCTTTTTCTAATTTAAAAAGCTTTTATATGCCTTTTATGTCGTGTCAATGACTCGTTAGTCTAAATTATATTGATTCAAACCAGTAGGTAGCCACCTCTATAGCCGCGTTGGTTGCCTCATTGAGCTGCTCCCGAGTTAGGGTTTCGGCTTTCCCGGTTTTTTTTTCGTTCCCGGGAACCGGGAATAATATTTTCAATTTCCCGGGAATCCCGGGAAACCGGGAATTTTTTTAAAGTCCTTAATTTCGTTTTTTTTAACTACAAAAAGTCAAGAAAACACATAATAGTTGAGATAAGCTATTTATTTCACTCAGAAATAATTAAACATTCTCGATCGATCATAAACAGAGGTAGTATAATAGAAAGTCAAAGTCAAATATTTTTATTCATTAAAATCACAAGGATCACTTTGAAACGTCAATTTTACTGCCTGTTCCTTCGCGACCAAGCCAGGAAAAAAGTCAAGAAACAAGGCTGGTTGTTTTTTTAATGATCCTTTTACAATACATAATACAGAAAATAAATTACGTCTAAATTGTAATATTTTGAACGAGTTGGAGCAATTTCAATCCCAAGCTTCTCTATAATCTAAATAATCCGATATTTTATAGTAGGCTCTTTTATAAAGATTTTGTTTAATTACGTTTTTAAATTTGTTAATTGTCAATTTCTGTACATCCCTTGGGAGTGTTATAAAAGCGTACACCTTGCCCTTTAAACGATTTACTAACTTTATGGAGTCTACAAGTGGCAACAGCGAGTTTATTTATATTTCTGGTATTAAAATTATGATTATCGCTATTTTTCTTAAACAAATTAATATTTTTGTGAACATACATTAGATTTTCATAGATGTATTGACAAGGGAATGTCATAGTATTTATTTTTTTAAACTTATTGCGTAATGATTTTCTGGGGTCCATATTATAAATTGCACGAACAGCCCTCTTCTGCAGAACAAAAACAGTGTTTATATCTGCAGCACTCCCCCACAGCAGTATACTTAATGAAAGGAAACTTAATGATTGGATTCAGGCATGCAAAATTACAATATAAAATATACAATACTTATAATATAAAACTTCTGAACACACACAATGGTATAAACATAATATAAACGGAGTAATTAAGTATTGCTCTTATGATAACAAACAAACTTTGCCATCGATGTGTGTGCGGAGGTACAAGTGTAGATAAAATATTATACGTAACTGCACATCATTAAAGTATGTAAACACGAGAGTAGTTTATCAAACGCAGCGAATCCGAGTTTAATTTGACCATAAAATGATTCGAGTGTTTATATACCTTAACTCTGTGCAGCAGTTCGTATAATATTTTATTTACTCTCTTGCAGCGGCCACACATCATTGGCAAAATTTTACTTATGCCCTTATTATGTAACAGTCACGTAAGCTTAAGCACTATTTCAGATTAAGTCTTAAATTATTTCATAAAGTAATACTTGAGAAAAAAGTTTTAGATCTATCACATACTTTTGAAAATTCCCGAGAATTCCCGGGAAATCAGAATTTTTTCCCGGTTCCGGGAATGGCTTTTCCGTAAGGTTAATAAAGGGAGGGAACCGGCATGGTTACTTAGATAAAGCGACAATACTTGAGCGAACCCAGTTTGATTAATTCACAAAAGTAGCAGGAGTCCTATAGAAGTTCATCGGGCCTTGGATAGGATCGCGCTTGAAGCACGTTAGCGCTCGTCCTTTGCGCGTCGCGGCGTCGTCGTGTCGTCTGCGTGTTTAAAATACGCCGTGTGCTAAACTGCTAAGGTCTCTCTCTTGACGCGAACTGCCATGTGCTACTTTTAAACATAAAGACGACCTCCGTGGCGCAGGGCGAATAGCCGGCTGAGACGCAGGAGGTTGCCGGTTCGATTCCCGCCGCGGAACAAATGTTTGCACGTTCTACAAATATTTGTTCTGGGTCTGCTATTATAAATAAGTAAGAATTTACAAAAAAATATATATAAGTATGTTATCAGTTATCTGGTTTCCATAGTACACGTTATTTTATTTTTTTTATTTATTTATTTTAGGAAAACCATCAGGACATATTAAACATAATAGTTGCAGTAAATAGTAATAAACAGGCCATTTAAAGGTATCCACTGATAGAATCAGATTATACTAACAACAAAATACAAAAGACAAAATCTAACCGAACACTGTACGGGTCACTCACGTTCACGATACCAAATCAGGTGCCATTCACTCAATTTACTAGTACTCGTAGATATAGTACAAGATTAGTTATCAAAAACTCATTCTCATTCAGTCACACGTGTCCTAAATCGATCAAAGAAGATATTATTAATTCTGTTTTTAAGAGATGAAATACTGCAGTTGAATAGGTCAAGGTCATGCTCATTGCTCACTAGATTGAATATTTTACATGCACGATACACAAACGCATTTTGGCGATAATTCGTAGAAACTACGGGCAGATAAAATAGATTGCTTCTCCTAAACGTTCTGGGGCGCATACAATTATGCTTAGTATGTCGCTAGATAGCGTTGTGTGACATGTCCAGCATTATTTATTTATTTATAACCTGCGAGGTAACGCGTTTGTATCTGTACTTTCAGAGCTTTACAAGCACTTCCTAGAAGGCGCGGAGACGTTCGACACCCGCACGTGGCTGGCGGCGGTGTGCGTGGTGATGGGCACACTGCTGGTGCTGGCGGCGGGCACGTGCGCCGTGCTCTGCCGCGAGTGGCGCCGCGACGGTGAGCCCCCCCTCTAGCGCACCCCCCTGCCGAGGCTGTACTTCCTCTGGCACTACTGACTATTATACACTGAGTGTCTATTTCACCACCTCCGACTAACGTTATCCAAAGGATAAAAAATATATGAGGTGTTGCAATTTATCCTACAAATAATTACGGAGTATATTTTTGAGACCATAAATAATAAAAAAAGTTTTTTTTTTAGTTTTTGTACCTAATATGTAGATAGTTACCGCCCTGCCGTACGCACCGTACGCCCTCAGTTGGCTGGTTGGGTCCATTGACTGTTTGGGGTTGTTGAACGACTCACAATAACTTTTTAGTAATCTGTGGCGCCGTACAATACGCTAGTTCTCTAACATTTCGTCAAGCGGCATTTTATAGATATTCTTGAGATTTTGGTGATAAAACAAGAAAATTTTGTAGATACCTACATTTATTTTGAATTTTTGTGTAGAAACCGTCCCTTCAATATAATTAGTTTGAATTGCAACACATTATATACGTTTTTGTTTTCACATTAAAACAGATAATTGAATAATGAGTTTTATCCGTCAGTAACTTGGAGGTCGTGAAACCGGCACTAACTATACATTATGGAACAGGGGTGATTATGGAAGGGCTTCAAGGCAGTATCTCTCTCACATTATCCAAGGGGTAGATATAGTTTAGAGTGAAGGCTTCAGAGGAAGTACATTGTCTGCACACTGCTGCTGAACAGTATCGTATCTCCGGCTAAACTGGTGCAAAAGCTATACATAGTTTATAGAAAAGTGCTGGGAAAAGGAGGTATGAACGCAAGGGGTAGCTGTATTTTACAGAAAATAATATTTTCTGTCAAGCCAATATGAATGCAAGAAAGAACAATATGAAGTCAGATAGAGATTAATATTGAAGACCTTGGCACCAGTGTTTGTGGAACATGGGGGATATTCGTACGCCTACTTCCTCTGCCATGTTTGTCTGCCTAGAAGGTACTGTTCTGAACAAAACATCAGTAGATGTAGACTACAATAAGGTAGTAATGAAAAAGTATAGAGTACACCATTTTGAAAAGGTCAACCTTTACCTTTTTGTGTGGTCTTTTTGAAAAAGCGATAGATTTTAATCAACATTTCGTTGTAAATTATTGTAAATTTTGTCATGTTGGTGCCAAATTGGCAAGGCGTTGATTACTTGCTTGCGAACGCAATCGCTCTAGTTATTTAGATGGATAATCGGTTGCTAGGTTACAAGTATAGGTGATATAGATTTAAATTTAGATTAATTCTTGATTTGGAAACTCGATGGCAATATTTACAAGCTTGCATTATTTTAAATACTTCCATTTTTGTAGTATTATCTATAATGCAATTTACAATTTAGTTATAAGCACGATTCGATTATTTTGTAAATAGTTTTGGTGGTTGTAGCTCGTATTTAAAATAATTATGTATAATGTTTAAAGAAAGTTCTTTAGAAAACTGATGTCCCTACTGAAGTATAGTGCCAAGAATTAATTGCAAAATATTTAGAGTATTATAAAATTAGTATTTATATAAAAAACGGAATTGATAAATACAAAAAGAATTTTTTCATGATATTTTCAATTCTGCTACGCGTTTGGTGCTAAGCATTGATATTAGGATTAAAATTACACCAAAAAGTAATTATTGAATCTCGCCTTAAAGTTACCTCTGCTATATTGCTTTCCTATTAGTTATTAATTTATGTTTAGCAGTATAGAAATACTATTGAGAAATGACACAATAATCAACATTAGATAAAAAAAATTGTCATTTATTTCTCAACAAATAGTGTTATGGACCAAAACAAAACTACAATGTGTCAATTAACACAATAGATATTTCAAAAATTAAAAGCAATGTAGGTTTAGGTCTAACATTCCTATTTGAATAGTCTTGCTCTAATAATTAGAATAATTAGGCCAATCGGCCGAGTCGTTTATTAAAACAAGTATAATAATTACCTATACATATTCATATGGATATTAATAATTATAAGAAACCTTAAAAAGTTGCCATTATTCTAGGGATTAAAGATAAAATTTTGCATATAATATCATTAATTATACGCTTAATAGAAATTAATACAATAATCTTAATTATTATTAATAGCAATAAGTAATTCAAAAATCTAGCCTCGCAAGTTGTTTTAAAAAAATCTTGTGAGCCAACTTTGGTGTTGGATTATTTAAACCGCCCTATATGCCTTTAACAGGGCTTAACGACTTCTCAAATCCGAACAGAACGTTTATAAATACGGGATTTATCACGTACCGTTTTATCGGTGTTACAACCGACACTAAAACGGTACGTGATAAATTCCGTATTTTTAATGTGGTTCATGATTTTGTTTGTGAAAGTATAAGTTAAGTAAGCTACACTAGAACGCTTAAAAATAGTTATGAAGTTAAATAAGTATTTTAAATAGATATCTTGCCAAAAAGTACTATATATTAATATAACTTAAGCTATTAAGGTCAATGCTGTATAAATAACACCATTTTCTTGTGATAAACTTCGGACCACTTTTAATAATGGACCACTGGATCTATCTAGGCGCTGCAATAAACTTTAACGCATTAAATGCACTATTTTAAACTATAAGCACGTTTAGATCTTAAATACTAGAATTAAATACGGGACAGGATAACATGATTAAACTGAATAAAAATACAATTCCTAGTGTAAAAACTATAAAATGGCGAATAACAAATTATTTATTACATTAAATCGTATCTTAAACTGCATATTAATTGGAAACATATAAAATACGTACAAAGGCGAATTTACTGCCGGGATATCGTTACTATTTTAAACAATTATATTTTACTACGAATACTTTCCTGATTTACGATATTATTATAAATACGAAATTGATCATGTACCGTTTTATGGGTGTTACGACCGACAATGACGCAATGACGTAGGTACCTCCGAAAGGTTCACGAATAACACGGTCGTAACACCGATATGAGGGTACGTGATTAATCCCGTATTTATAATAATGATTACGATGACTATAAAATAATTAGTATTTATATTAATATCAAGGATTTGTAGCGAGCAATACTTCTTAGGAATATAAAATTTCAAGCAAAGGACAATATTTAGTTGCTATAATTTAGTTAGATTTATGAAAACTAATTACGAATACTGTACGGAAACAGTAAATCCATTATTTACGCAGTTTTTACTAGTAAAATTGGATAATACATCGCTTAGGAAGAGACTATTATCAAAATTGAAGTCAAGAGTGAATAGGTTTCCAGGCAAGCGTGCTCAATTATAGAATTAGACTTATTACTTTGCGCCTAAGTGTAGGGAGTTTTTTGATAATGGTCTCAAAAAGCGAGTTTTCTTTTTTTCGCATGACTTTTATCTAACATTTACGCAAGTACATGCTAACTTTTTTATTCATATTTATTTTCTTCTTTCCCCTCTATCGCACTCGCTTGGATCGCACGCTTGGACTGCGGGGACGCACACTAAAAAACATACACACACATGGTACGTATTACTAACCTGTAGAGTATACCGAGGATCCTGATGTGATGGAGTTAGTGCCTAACATTATCCTGAACCCCGGCTTTATGGAGATGGACCCCGTAAGGCCGAGACCGCAGAACTTCGCGACTTCCATCATCAAGTCGACGGAGTGCCCCGGTCCAGGCAAGCCTAGGAGGGTCTGATTCTCGTCCATACTGAACCTTAGGATATTCTACCGCACCGATTCAGGAGTCACGTCATGATCTCAAGCCATAGGGGGCGATTACTTGACTGACTGTGAAGTGTACATGTGAAACACTTACAATGTATATACATCTCGTCACTAAATGACACCTTTCATTACCGTAAAGCATTTCTAATGTCCAGTATTTGCCGGTCAGTTATAAGGACTCAGTATTGATGACTGACCTTGTGAAAAACAAGCAGTTCCAAGGTCAGTTATGTTTGATCGGAAAGTCAGCAGTTTGGTGAGAGACTGGTCAACCGACCGGACAGTTCTAGACCTCGGAAACCAGGCTTTACTTAACGTGAACATATTAATTTGTATAATATATGATAACATATGATATGTGAATCTGTGACGAATTCTGTATATTCTGTGGTGGATTTGTCTCAGTCAGTGATCGTCACCTATTTCGAGATTGTTTATAAATCTCAATGTTCAGTAGTGCTGTTGCTTGGCGTCTCACATCTCATGCTGATGTTGAATAAAAGATTATATATTCAACCATCTGTCATGGCAACATTAAACTTAGTATTGCCAACTTTAAAAATATTCACAGTGTTACCAGATAATGTAAAAATGTTATAGTGAATGAAGTGTTACTACCATCCAAAATAAAGCTTTAACAAAACTGGTTGATTGAATTCGTAAACATAAAGGGTAAGGTATGGACATATCAACATCTAATTGAATCGGGCGGTAGAGTATTTGATTGGGTTTCAGCTGATGCTTGTATGCGCACGGAAAATTGTGCTTAGCAAGTTGATTTTCTCAAATATTAGACTTATATTGTAAATTGGGTATATATGTTTTGAACGTGATTGGAAGTTCTTCAGTGTTCGGGCTATGTGCACGATTTTGTTCGACAGTTTTATAATTTTTTTAGTCGATCTTTGAGAAATCAATTTGTATTAATAGTTAGGCTTATTCCTAAAACTGAGAGAGAATCATTTCTAGTTTAATAATGTTCATATTAATCGTAGTGGTGGTTGCCATACTAAAGAGTAGTTTTTTGCGAGTTTTATCTCATTTTTATACGAACTGAATGCTTGCATTTACTTTTGATACATATTTTATAAACATTTTTGGCGTAACACTAATGCTTTTTCTCCTACTGGCAACCCCAATAACTGATGTATCTACTACATTTTTTAGATGACGTATTGCTTACCGTTCAATTAAATTGTTAATGTTGCTAGTTGTAGGAAAAACTTATTTTTTTATTATATATCCTTTCGCAATAATATTATATATTTTATAAAACAAGATCTCGAATAATTAAGTCAATGAAAATTCTGAAACTCTGATTGGTTTTATTATTTTGTGATGTGATTTTATACTGTGATTTTTATATGTTCTATTTATTTTTATTATATAAAATTGTAAAATAAGTATATTGTACGGAGACTGGTGCGATGGATTATATTATATATACATACGTATGTACGGTAGCTATAGACAGTAAGCTTTGTCAAGAAGTTTCTCATATAAACCATCCGCTAAATACTAGCTTGGAGTAACGATCACTACTTCGTAAATAATGTTCACTTGTTATAATGACAATATCGTAGTAGATACGCGTTATATAATTATTAAATGAACCATGACACGAAAAGGCAATGAGGCATACGTCGAGATTTGATACGTTGTTGAAAGTGCATAGTTATTTATTTTTGTAAAACGAAGTGAATGCATATCAGGCGCGCCTTAGGAGTTATGATATTTAACAGAATATAAAGAGATTATAGCTATATTCCTACATTGGAAATGTAGGTCTTTCTTCTTCAAACTTCTGTAGAACTTGCATGTATAGTTTGAAATTTCGCAATTGTATAACATCACTCCCTTATTTTATATTTTTAGAATCGCCCGAGGTTGATAATTAAAACACTTTTCAGTGGATGAGCCGGAGATTCTATCAGGAATTGAAATAAAAATAACCGACCTCAGAAGAGAACAGATAATCGAAAATATGATGCCTTTGCTAATTAAAAGATTATTTTCTTATGGATCCTATTATCAGATGTTGATCAAATTTATATTGGACCACCTCTGAGGCACCCCCTAACTAACTTTAAATGAATCATTATAATCGGACAACATGTTAAAATATTATCGCTGGACATACGTAAATATATTATACAGGCGAATTGACAATCTCTTTCTTTTATTGAAGTCGGTTAATCCTTACTAATACTATAAATTCGAAAGTAAATCTGTCTCTTTCTGTTTGTTACATTTTCACGACTTGATGACGATTTTGATGAAACTTGGTATATAGATAGATTATGACCGGGACTGATACATAGGCTACTTTTTACACGACTGCGCAGAAGCAGGGTTATGTTTTTATAGACACCAGCGTGCGAAGCCGCGTATGGAACAGCAGATATATTAGTGGTCACTGAGAGATTTCTAAGATTTATAAGAATGGGCAAAATTGCATACTGAAGTCTTCCGGCTGCTATGGCAACTAAGTTTAAGACAACCAGTCGCAATTGAGGATTTTATACTCTTTGTCGGAAACTAGTTGCCATGGGGGAGTATTTTTTTATATATAATTACAATTAATTGATTTAGGAAACAAAAATTGATCGTGTTTTCTTATGCTAATCAAACTTTATTAATCACTAGCTGTTGCCCGCGACTTCCTACGTGTTACACTACTAAAACCTAGAAATAAAGCTAAACTCGCTGTTGCAACTTGACACCCCATTTTTATCCCATGGGACCTGATTTATGAGATAAAAAGTAGCATATGTGTTAATCCAGGTTATAATCTACGTATATACCAAATTTCATCGAAATCGGTTCAGACGTTACGACGTGATTGAGTAACAAACAAATAAATAAACAAACATCCAAACTTACGCATTTATAATTTTATTGTGGTATCTAATGATTAAGACTATACATGCAAAAAGCTACACCTTCTTCTCATTGCCTTACTGTTTTCACTCTCAAAATTTCTATCAAATCTATGTAGTGTATTAAATATAACACAAACTTCAACCTTACATATTCCTACTCGGTGTTGTGCTTCAAACTCCTCTATCAAATACTATATCTAGACGTAATTATAGATAGGTTTCGGAATATGTATGGTTTGTTTACCAAAGCCTTTTAAAATGTATAATAAGTTTTCTATGTTATCCGTTTCCCATAGTTAAAGCTTCCCTCAGTTTGGTGCTAGATAGTGCTGTGTGAAAAGTCCGGCACTATTTACCTATTACTCTACAACTCTACTCTACTCTACTCTACTGAAGAAAAAAACTTAATTTTGACTTTATTTGAAGATATGGGTATTTTTTAAGTTTAAATACATACATATTTCGAACCTGTATTGGCAATTCGTAATTCTGTCCGTCTCGCGATAATCTATGTGCTAATGTGTCAATTACTTACTATTTGTATTTACTGTCGTGTATCGTGCTTTTACTTGTCACTTCTATTGACTATGGCCGTGTTCACTTGACTCTAGATTTGCGAACTTATTCAAAACAATTTAAAAAAAAATGAGCCGAAAAAATGTTAACGTTCAAATTTACTGGTGGTCTTACTTATTATTAATACTGATCGAATAAAAAGGTGTTTGATTTTGGCAAATTTACTTTTTATAAAATTCAAAGTGGCCCAATATAGTAAAGTATAGTAGTCAAACAAAAGAAAGTAATGTTCGTCCACGCTAAGTCTGCAGAGAGAGTAGTGTAATGTAAATTAAAAAATGTAAGATGAATACAACTTCTAGTGTTTTCAACTCCCGAGGTGAGATGTCAGAAATACAGCGCAGAAACGTTATCATAACTGTTTTGCTTTAGTCTAAATTTACTTGAACCTTGAAGATTGTATTACTTAAAATCAATGATAGTAACTTAGCGCGGCCGGACTATTATTTAAACATTTATTAAATATTATAGTAACTAATTTAATACCAAAACTAAGATTTTATGATCACATTATTTAGCAATAACTGTAAAATGTCTCTTATTATCAAAATTGTAAACCACGGCCATAGTCGCGTGTGTCTGCACCAATTTCGTCTTCTAATGTTCTTCCTTAAAAAAGAAACAATTATTTTTGTATTCAAGCTGAGAGTTTATGCATGCTAACGAGTATAAGTATCACACATAATCACTTTACATGAAGATATTATGTTTAATAAAATTATACGCGCTGTCGAGCTAAATATTCCTTTACAGTTAATGAAGCTGTTTTTTATCGTTTTCTGGATAAATAAGAATAGTGTTGTCATCCTAATGATGTTTGACTCCATTGATAAGAACACGCCCAAATAAAATAAATGGCCCTACTAACGTAAAAGTAAAACATCTAAAGTATGCCGGCCCGCTCGTAAATATTCATACCAGTACCAATCAGCAGCCAATAGATGCATGGCCACCATTGATACCCTGGATTATTGGCCCTTAATTTACACACATCGTTTGATCTGTGCCTCAGAAACAAGCCAACACGATGTTCAACTTTTATTGTTCGTCCCTGCTTCCACAATGATATACCTATCACCGTGTTCTCAACTTTTCAGTGGATCTAAAGATGTGTTCGGCGATCTGAGAAAGTACATTCGTCAATTCTTCAGAAATAGGAATATTCAGCTCAGCAATGCTTATTGTGTCCATGCATTAGGTACATACCCGTCCTTGGGTAATGATTTCCAACCTACGTATATTAAGATGGTCTACCAAAGTAATGCTAAGCTTTAGTTAGAACTAATAAATGACTTGTAGCTAATAAGGTTCATGTCGCATTGGTTGTGGTTTGCTTTTAGATTTTTGTTGAAAAGTTGAATTGATAGAATATCTAATTTCACATCGAATTAAAATTTTTAATACATGTTATTTATTCTAGCGAAGGAGGAGATTTTAGATCCACTAAAAAAGCTTGTACAGGTTGCCTTTAGATAGTGCTTTGTAATGGGTGATCTTGCTTCTGTTCGTGCCCAAGTGCTTTGTTGGTGTTGCCACGACTTCCGCTTGCCATCAATGACACCTCAAATCACTAAAAAAGCAACACAATTGATTAGCAACAGAGAAAGCTTGATTTAAGATGGATTTCAAATCCCCTCGTGCAAGTTAGAAGTCAATGTCAATCGGAAACAAAAAACGACACAAAATGACCATATAATCGGTCTACGGGAAATGTTCATGGTGTTCCATTACCTGTATCATTCATCACATGAAAGACAGCAACGCACAACGCAAAAAAAAAAAAAACCGTAGGCTGACATTTGTCGGACCTGAATATAACCATCGTTTTTCTCTTGTCCAGCTTCAAACTTCTAGCTAGCTTATTGAAATTTAGACTGGTCGTTTAGTTGAACGCTAGCGTAGAGTATACGGTAGCAGGTAGAGTACCTACGCTGAGAGTCAAGACTGGAACGAGCAAGGAATGACTCGTGTAAAGAAATGCTAGATAAATAAGGCTTTATGCTACATTATGTTATCGGTAGGGCTAGCTGGGACTCTTCTAAAAACCTCTCTACAATGTTTAAGGCATGAAATATATAAATTGTGTTCAACTACAAATAGCAATAAAAAATGAATCTCATCGTAATATTAAAACCTGTCTTCTAGAACTGTGCTCGAGCTAGAATCCAGACTCAGACGTAATTTGACAGCTTCCAAAAAAAGTCTTTCAAAAAGACTGCTCGAGTTTCGATCCAGTTTTTAGTTTAGATCAAGCATACAGTCTTAGGAACTTGGCGATTTCGTTCATCTATGAAAAGCATTCTTGTAGTTTTTACCAACGAGTTAAAATAAATGGATTTGTATTTAATAGACGAAGAAATTACAAAGCTTTGTTAGAATCTCATGTCCGCAGCAGCAATATTTGTTCACGGTCTGGGTGTTGTGGTACGTTGGTACACTTAAACCCATATTTAGTGCTAGATTTTCTGTCAGCTTCCAATGAAATAACTGTCAAAAATCTCTGCTTGAGACTCTTGACAGTTTTTAGTTTTGTTCTAGCATACAGACCTTCTGATTATCACGAACAAGCGAATCCTAGTATAGTATAGGATTTAGGAGGTTTTTATTCATTGAATTTGAAAATTCATGTTATCCTGTCCCATTTTCAAATGCAAATCAATGCACAATTATTTAGCCTGTACCTCGTTTTAAATCAACGCTAGTTGCTGAAGTGAGACCTAAGATAATGATATTAGTATTATGCCTTATTCTAGCAATACTTATTTAAAAGTATTTGTAATTTGCCATACTTGTGAGGTTATTATATACATTTTTGTGTTATATAAAAAATTTAACAGTTATGTTTTTATATTTATAACACATTTGCTCGTAAAGGGTCTCTTATTTCACCAATTTCAATATCGTAATGTATGTCGTTACGTACTTGTGCGTTATTGTAATGTAAAACGTACGAGTTGCTTTTTAAATAGTAAAACGTACAGTTTACTAAGATGCTCCGTTTAAAACTAATGGTACTTTTTAAAATCTCAGCAAAGAGTTTTTAGGGCAGAAAAGTGGTCAACATTTTATGAATAAAATTAACTTTGGGAGATAAAATATAAAAAATAAACATTTAATTCTTTAATTTAATTAATTTTTACAGTAAATTACAACCTATAAATTTATTAATTATCTGTAACAAAAACAAAAAAATACTAATTTACTTTATTAGTAATACTGGCTGTTTTTGTGCCTTTGCCTTAAAAAAAGCGCTGATGCGCGCGCATCGCTAATTTGTAAACAAGTAAAAATTATTCCGCGCGCTTTTTCTTTCCGAGAAAGTCCGAGTTTTATTTATTTCCTCGCAAATGTGTTATAAAACGTCGTAAGACTTACGTGCGCTTTGATAATTACAGCCTCTGCTTTCTTATAGCCCTCGCCTACGGCTCGGGCTAGCAATATCGCCTCGGCTGTAATTTTCAACTTGTGCAAGGTACACAATGTACTATTATAGTACCTATTATATTTGCTTGTAAAAATTTATAAACGAACTTCTTTCGATAGCTTTAAAAGGAAGTTTAATTTTAAGTTTCTAACTATAGTCCAACCACGTTATCGTTAATCATAATGAAAGGCAAATTTATAATAATGTTGTTGGAAACAATTTCTGGTGTTTCCAACTAGAGGCGTCACATTAGAGATATTATATAAGAGCATAATTTTATTGTATTTTGCTTAGTGTACTACATACATATTTATACCTTGAAATGTCACTTTGGGCTTAGTATGTAATATATATTTAATAATTAAAATAAATTGTTTAATATTCGACATATTAAGCAATTGATTCTTGCCTTTGGCATAATTGTGGTACAATTAACCACAGAAGCCATACACCAAAAGTGCCAGCGATAAAAAAAAATTCTATAGCACACCGCTAAATGACGACCTTATTATCTTGATTTACTTAAATAATGTTTTATTAGAATTTAAGATCTTTTCACACGAAATAAATGTTTTTATTACATAAATTTGTATTTAAATGGTTTTTATGGAATTGAGTGTTGCGTTTACATATTGAAATCTACTAAATTGAATTCGTACCGTTATGCACACTAAGCGTGGTCGGACTATAGAGCTACGTAATTGCTCTGTAAAAAATAACGTTTAAACCAGTGGCAAAACCTATATTATTTTAAGTATTGTTATTGATATTTTAGTGCATATTGCTACTAACGTTTAGTTATATTTAGTCATTTCAATGGATTGGGTACAATAAGGATCACTAATTTTAGAAAACATGTCACAATTTATTTTCATGTTACCTGTTTATCAAAAAAAACTCTTGTCTTACAAATTGACTGATATTATTTGTGTGATCAATGTATTCCAAAAAATAGGTATTATTTGGTAGGTACACTTACCAAAATATGTGCAATAATATACCTACGTTATTATTATTTTATATTAAATCATTGTGTACAGTTAACAAAACAGTTTTTTATAAAAATTTTAAAGGGGTTTTACAAGAGTGATCTTTTGTAAAACCCCTTTAAAAGTTTTACGCCGATACATTTTTCGTATGGCTGTGGTGCCTGTCCGCCCGCCCTATTGTTCTAAATTGATTAGTATGTTTTTTTATATATTTATTTGGTATCGGTATGCGCGGTTACTTATACATTTCCATTATAAGCTGATATTTCATTGTACCTACGGAAAGCCTACACAATGCTAGGTTAGTTCACACTGGAAATCTAAAACTTGATGTGTAGCCGTGTATTATAGAGTAATCTCTCCATTGTGGATTCTAATAAAAATTATGTTTTGTTACATTTGTATCTCTAACTGTTTTGTTATCCGTGCTTACATGATTTGTTACTTATGTTATGTAACGCATGAGAATGAGAAATGAGAAAGAAATGGCATCACATATGCCATTTCTTGGTGATAAACCATTGTTGTAAAATTGGAAATCATTCCCATTAAAAGTACATTTTACACAAAATTAGTTGTATTTTTATTTTTCCTACATTCACAACGAGTTTCAAAAAGTATCGAAAACATTGGTACAGAGAACAGCAAAAGCGATAGTGAAAAGTCTTACGAATTGGTTATTCATAGTCAAGAATCTATGGTGCTATTAATTTGCAATGAAGTAAATAAATCGTTGCTCCTATTCCAAAAATACGTTTTAGTTTGAAAAAATGTTTTTTCAAAGGAAGCTTTTATAAAATGAATAATCGGAACGGCAAGCGTCTAATGAGCCCAATTTTAATTCTGAATGGATTATTGTAGGCTCACTAGAGCCTACAATAATCCATTCAGAAGTTCAGTTGTCTAGTACCGTCTCCATCATGAGACCACCTCCATGGTACTATAATAATACATTGTTAATTTGTCACCAAAGTTACATGAATCGGTTGATTTAAATATTCCGTTGCAAGATTTGACCTAAACAAATATTGCAAGATAAATAAAAAGCTTCTAAAAAACTAAATTGACGCAAGACTCGCCAAAGGTTTTTAACAATATTTTTTTATGTTATTTCTGGGGAAACAGGCTTAAGGACAACCCTCGATGATAAGCGGTCACCGTCGCCTATTGACTTCGACAACACCTGGGGTATTGTCGATGCGTTCCCTACCCTGTACATTTCTCTTGAAGCGTGCCATGTCGTAGCCTAACGGGAAAACCTCAGATGATAGCTCATTCCACATCTTGCAAGTATGGGGTAGAAAAGATCGCGTGAAGCGTGTGGTGCGCGATACCCAATCGTTGATATGTGAATGAGCTTTATTCCGTTGTCGAGAAGTGAGGTGGTAAAATCTCGACGATGGGATCGAATAGCTCCTCAGAACATTCCCCATTATACAGGCGGTAGAATACACTGAGCGATCCGATGTCATGGCGTTGACTCAGTGGTTCAAGTCTGTCGGCGAGTTTGGGATCGCCGATGATTGCAATGGCACTTTCTGTTGATTCAAACCTAAGGAACATTCGGAATTCCGCCGCGTTTATTCGCTTATCGGTGCATCCAACCACACCGAATCTACTATTTGTAGAAATATATTTTGCAACACTCATATTAGATAAGATAATTTATTTATTGCGCACCATTAAAAATAAAACACAAAAGAGAATACACCATTAAATCAAAGGTAAAATGGGCAGCCTTATCGCTAAAAGCGATCTCTTCCAGGCAACTCAGTAACGTTATAGAATGTTACTAGGTAAGTAAAAGATTTAGGTATTTGACATTCGATAACAGCACAGATAACATAAAACAATAGACATAATTATCAAAGTAACACACACATAAGTACCTACATAGGAATTACAAAAATATGAGGCAAGTTACAAAACGTTGCTCCACAAAAAGTAGCATCGGTAGCGGTTGTTTCATATGGTTAGGATATTTTATGTACGTGATATGGTTCAAACCAAAATCCTATTTTTATGTTTCAAAGATGGACATCTTTGAAACAATAATATTTGTACTCCGTCCATATTATTACGGATATTTGTGTCCTGTGATTATTACGTCCGAATCTGCGCCCAAAAATCGATTTTTTTCCCGTACAAAATTCTAAAATACCTAGGTATATAGCTCTTTAAAATTGTCTTTAAAATAGTAGGTAAGGCATAGTAAAAAATCAATTTGACAGCCTCACAACAAAGCACGCACAAGTAAAGTTTCTTGACTATAAACACCGTTACAATGCTATTTCTAGGTATACTCGTAGTAGGAGCATTAGGCAAACCCGTGACAACAAGCTGGTGGCCTTGTAAATCGAAAACACGTGTATAACTAAAAGTTCAGAAGGCAGATCCTGGAAATTCACAGCGTGGTACTAGTGTAGTAGGGGTATAACGTCTGAAACAAAAAACAAACATTACCCTCCTACGCAATTGGGTAAAAGTAGCCTATGTCCCAACTCCCAATAATTCGTCCCGGTCATAATTTATCACCAATATACCAAATTTCATCAAAATTGGTCCTGCAGATTCGTCGTGTATTCGTTAACTAAATTAAAATATATGAAGTACCTATATTCTAATATCTTGGATCTACACATAAATAATAATGATTCATATAACAAAATGATATAGCATTGGGAATTCAAATTAAAAGTAATGCCTAATTCAATAACTCCAACGTGCCAAATGGTAAGTAATGAAGTAATTTATTATTAATACATTTATTATAACTACATACTTAAATAGGTAGTTAGATTTTGTCGACATCGACAAATATGTCTGTTTGCCACTTTTTGGCCCAGGTCTTCTCCAACTTTTTCCAATTCTCTCTGTCTCTTGCTGTTCTTTTTCAAGTTTCTCTGTTTCCAAGTTTTACCTGCTGTTGTATTAATTTCGCCTTCACTTCTCCTGAATTGTCTTCCCTTGTTCCTTGTTTTGTAAGTTGGATACCAGTTCATTAAGAAATGAAGTAATGAATCATGGTAAATATCCCGTTTTTAGTGAAAATTGCTTCATTGCCCCCTGTGCCCCACCACCTGCACTCGGGAGGAGCTCAATGAGGTAACTGATGATGCTGTAGCGGTGACTACACTTACTTACTGGTCCAAATCAATTTAATCTTATAGATCTAATATGTCATTGACACGAGAAGAATAAAAAATGAAAATAGTGTTTATTAGTGGATAAAGACGACCTGATAAAGGTTGCTGGGAGCCGTTGGGTGAAGTCCGCACAAGATCGGTCGCGAAAAGATCGGTATTCTATGGTGGACGTATGTTCAGCAGTGGACGTTCTATGGCTGATATGATGATGATGATAAGTGTTCATAACCGTGATAGTTTCAATAATACTTATTATAGAAAGTTGTCCAGCTTTAGGTAAATAAAATCTTGTAGGTACCTTATAATCTAGATCCAGCAAAGCTTCCTCCAACCGCGTCAACCCAAGGTCATCAGAAGTGAACACGTTGCATTCCTCATCGAAGTATTTCTTCATCCTCTGCCGTAGCTTTTCATTGTACTCGTAGCGATGCAGGCGAGACTCTCTCAGTACGGAATCCACGTAATCAGATGTCGTCTGGAAACTATTTGAGGGTAGAATTAGATTTACGTTATTAGTTTCGTAACTTTAGTATCAGTTTATACAAGATGTTGCCATTTAAACTAAAAATAATGAAATATATATTTTTGAGACCATAAATAATAAATAATGTTTTTTTTATAACAAATATTTTTGAGGTGTGTGCATAGCATGTAGGAACTTACCGCCCTACCGTACGCACCGTACGCGCTCTGTTGACTGGTTGGGTGTATCGACCGGGCCAGGGCATTGAATAGGCAGGGTCGTTGAACGGCTCTTACAAACTTTTTAGTAATCTGTGGCATCGTACAATACACTACTTCTCTAACATTTCGTCGAGCAGTATTTTATCGATTTTCTCAAGATTTTGATAATAAAACAAGAACATTTTATGGATACATTTAGTATTTATTTTTTGTGTAGAAGCCGTACCTTTAATATAATTAGTTTAAATTGCAACACATTATATACTAGATGACTTGCGTGCACTGGTTTTTTTAAATAATAACAAATGGTAGAGCCCTATTTTAGTCTCTACCAATTATCGTACCAAATAAGGTTTCAAATAAAGGTCAGAAAATTACGGTAACTTACAATAAACCTAGTTTTATATCATGTCCGATTTTGACCTTAGGTTCACAGGCTTTAATTGTGAACCTATGATCTGAGGTTTACTGAAACTTACTTAAAATTACCCGATTTAGAATTTTGGGTATTGTTAGAACTGTCAAAATAATCAGCATTGGTGCATTCTATACCATTTTATCACCGCAAATTCTAGAGATCATACTAACATTTGCCCAAATGTTAATCAACCTACGACCTCTAGCAGGCTACTCGCCTGTATCGCCACGGTTTCGAGTAGTAACTGTAGCGCCAGGGTTTTAAGTAGCTATATCGCCAGGAGTAATTGTAGTCGGGAAGTCCATATCGGTAGTAATATGAATATGTTGGTACTTCATAGCCATAGCTGTATCGATACGTTGTCAGCGGCCTGTATTTGTAATAATCACTCGAGTAGTATTTTGGCAAAGGCACGTCGTATTTGTAGGACGGTAGGAGTCCATAGCGGTAGTAGGTTGACCAGGGTATGTATGAATCTGTGCGGTATTTTGACCAGTAACCATCATAGTAGCGGTATCTGCCATGCCTGTATAAAGAATCCAAATATCCGGTGGAAAAGGCTTCATTGGCTGTCTTCATCAGGTCCCAGGGGTCGCTGTAGCGCCTATGCTTGAACTGCACATGACAAAAATATAATAATTTAGTTTTAGGTGAGGGTATGAAAGCTGGAAGGTGCGAACATCAAGACGTTT
Source organism: Philereme transversata (assembly GCA_963924445.1). Taxonomy (NCBI): domain Eukaryota; kingdom Metazoa; phylum Arthropoda; class Insecta; order Lepidoptera; family Geometridae; genus Philereme; species Philereme transversata. Next base: position 27,636,161 of record OZ004345.1, read on the forward strand.
ATTGTGATGACGACGGAGAAGTGATGACGCGTGCGTGACGCAGTTAATAAAAAGGCACCTTGCCCTTCTTTATTTCTACAGGAGGTAGGTATATTTTACAGTAAATCTCGGTTAGTCCAATTATTTGGTTAGGTGGACCTAACTCCTAGAAGCAGAATACTTTTTCAGTTCATCCAGAAATAATTCCCACGGTAAATAAGGAAAACAAATTAAATCAAGCTATTGTAAGAGAAACGGAAACTAATGGGCATGTGCATTCTCCCCATTCTCACATACGGTGCACAAACTTGGTCCCTCACCAATATTCAAAAGTCCCGCCTCGGTGTTTGTCAACGAGCTATGGAGCGCAGCATCCTCGGAGTCAGGCTCACAGACCGTATACGAAACTCGACACTGCGCTCCAAAACACAGATAGCTGACGTGGCTATGACAGCCGCAAAATTGAAGTGGGACTGGGCAGGACACGTTTGTCGTATGCCAGAGGAACTATGGTCAAAAGCCACTACAGAATGGGTTCCAAACGGGCGGCGGCCTCGTGGTAGACCCAGGCGGAGATGGAGGGATGAACTGGATGCATACCAGAAAAAGTGGCCTCAATTAGCCAGTAACCGGGATTCGTGGAAGGAGGGAAGGGAGGCCTTTGCCCTGCAGTGGGACTCTACGGGCTAATAATAAATAAATAAATATTGTAAGAGAATAATAATAGCAGGCAAGACTTTGTGACAAGATTAAATTTGTTTCTAAAGATGGGCACAATGACTTGAATATTAGAATCTTACGAGAAGCAAAAAAAGTTAGTCTGTCAATCTTGTAACGGTATGTATCGATGGCTAAACAGGTATTTTTATTTATAATGGTAAGTTTTTATGGTGGTATGACCCAGTAATTCTTTCTGTTGATAAAAGTCCTATCTGTAAAAGTATTCTAATATGTTGATGAATGAACAACTCACTCTTTTATATTTATTGTAATCGATATCAGAATCAGTCATAGCCCTAGTAAGAGCCACACTGGAGTCCGTATTCAGACTCTTGTCTTCAATTTCCTCGGTAACGTCTAATGACACGATACTTATAGTACTCCTCGTGCTAGGGGAGGCGAGGTCAGTCCAAACGTACGGAGTCAAGGTCACTTCCGGGATTTCAAGGTCGTTTACGAACTCTGAACGATTCTTCGGTATGGATTTTAGGAAGGTTTCGAACATATACATTTACTGTATATGTTGAACCTGAAAAGTTATATCATTGTATGAATGTTCCTGTAAAGATTGACGATCTGTATGGTGGCGAATATACAACTGATACGAAAGGACTGCGGGAATTTGCATGATCTGCACATATTTGTTCCAAATCTGGATGTTGTAGCGATACAGCAAATCTGGTGTCGGGTGAGAACTAACGTATGTGACTTTTGGGTGTTAATTGTATTTTTTAATACGTTCTTACTTTGCTCCCTCTGACAACTTGATCCAGAGTTCGATTAAAACTATTACTTGTATAGTTTTAATCGAACTCTGGATCAAGTTGTTTAGTGTACGTTGTTTAGTTTAGAGTTTCTTCGAACTCAAGGAATTGTGTTTACTCAATGCAATTTATGTTGTCCTACAGCCTATACAGCAGTTATAAATAATTATACAACATTTTGTTATGTATTTAGTTTTTGGACAAATGCAATATGTTTAGGGATATTTCGTTGTGTTATTTAACGTTGTATAGTAGCTGTGTGCATCATTCGACTTCATTAGATTTTTTTAAATATTTCCTCATTGTTGTTCCCTTGGTTTATTCACCTTCACCGTGGTCTAACTGGTATATTTCCTCAAGTCAGAACTTATTTAATTGGAGCCAGCCTCTGTGACCCACATAGGTAATAATTAGGATAGCAGTTTATTACATAATTCGTCGAAATTGTATCAAATGGAAGTACGAGTACCAAGACAAACTCTCAAGCACACATTAATCACCCCTATGTATTTTCTAGAAGAGTTGTATACTTAGAAGACTATGTTTTATAAAAACTATGAATCAGACCAATTCCTAAGGAGTGTGGGTAGATTTTCAACGATTTAAAATACTTGATTGCATTTGGCTAACATAATGAAATCGTTTTGATAGGTAATGTATTGATGAATTATTTCACACAACACTATCTAGCCCCAAACTAAGCAAACCTTGTACTAAAGGAACCAGATAACTGATAGAATACTTAGAGATCTTATAATATATAGAGAAACACCCAGAACCGGAACAAATACCTTTAGATCATACAAACATTTGTTTCCCAGCGGAAATCTAATCTAACCTCCTGGGTCTTAGCAGGAGATTACTCTATTTTCGATTTATAATGGTAGCTTTATGAATACCTACAACAAATTGAAACAGTTTTTTTAGCGAAAATAAATAATAATCAGACTTAAAATGTGAACTAAAATATCTGACTCTAATTTAGAGTAACTAGGATTCATAAAAGACAGTCTTGTTTTCATATTAAGAAGTAGGAGAGATTTAAAAAAAGACTTAACTGGTAGAATAAAGTTGCGCAATAATTACCTTCTTTGGGAACTCCGTGCAAAGAGAAAGGTACGTAGCACGCTACAGTCCTCACGTAGTAGCTTCCAAACTATGTCACCACTTCGAAGATCTGACTGCTAGTGGAGCTCTGAGTACTAAAGTTTAGTCGATACGTGCTGGTACCCACGCAACTTGCATGCCTCGCTGACATCCGATCTGAGACCGTGAATCAAAAACTATCTGGATTTTTAGACAAATGCTCATCGTATTTAAATTAAATAAAATCTACAGACAGATTGTTACAGACAGCAACAAGATCTATAGAATTGTTAGTAACTTAAGAGCGACTTGCACAACGATCTCTCAGATTAGAAAATTATTATTGTCTTAAGAAATTATACTATCTCTATCTTCAAATGTTTGCTAGAAGAAAACTCTTATAAGGGTTTTACAATAACGAATAAAGTACAAATTCACGTATCTCAAAACGTATTTAGCGACTAAACATGTTTAAACTTGACGTATTTGTACAATTTGACAACTCTCTTAAACATATTTAGGCGATGAGGCATATATACGATGAGGCATCGATGCGCAAGTCGCCCTATTCATTTGTTAGTTGTAGGAACATCATGCAAAAACTAAAAGACTGAAATATAGTGCCTAATGAGATCACTCTTCTTAAATAGGAGGACGTAGTTCTCTGTACAGTCTTCAGGATGGTGTTGGAATGTCCCGTATTCTTCGGATCAGGGATGCGGTATAACAATGCTTGTGTTTTTTAATCGGGAGCTATTTCTCGATATCGGACGCCGAAACATCGACATTCTACCCTAATTCTTAATTTAATCATAGTCAACTCTGATATACAGGAGGTCCCAAAAAATAGTGTATAGAGCAACGCTTAGGGCTACTCGAATCACCCCCATGTATGATCTAAGGATAGTTATGGAACTACGGTTATTTAGTGAATACTTAGGTTTCTATTCCTGTAAGATCAAAACCTTTATCAGCGTTTTTTTTCATTTCTAAATTGCAAGTTGTCTAGAGTTGTTTGCGTGATTGCGCAAAATTATATATTTTCAGGGTTACTTTTTCCATAAAGTAGTCACAATATACTGCTGCCGTATTTTCCAGATCAATAGATAATGGAAGAGTTTGCAAAATAAAGCACGATACGATTTTATACACTACAAGCTTCCTCCCGCGTCTTCGCACGCATGTCGATAAAAAGTAGCATTGCTGTTTTTGACTTGAAGGGTATGGCGTTGAAATTACAGGATGCGGGGCACTGCATCGTAGAGCACTTCCTTAATTGCGTGAGCTACGACCCTACAAGGCAATGCTTTGTTATAGGCAATGGCGGAAACGTGTTTTTAAGATAAATCGATTAAGAATTTCCACCTCAGTTCCTAATCTTGAGCTTACTGAAAAAATCATACAAAAAGTTCATGTACCTACAAATATCCCATGATTGGAAGCTGAGAAGAAAATCGATCGATTTTTGACATCTCGTCTTCGTGTTCAAAATTCGACGACAAGGGGGCAGATGTGCCATTATATTGTTCTATCTCCATGGATTGTTAAAAAGAACACTATTTCCGCCCCAAATGCCTTCAGGTTGTACTTGTACAGTTGATATTATATGTGCTTCAGGTTACGGTCAACCTGACCTTGTGAACGATTTGTGAAGATAACGGACTATAGTAACAGCATAAATACGAGTAAACAATATGGGTTCTTATAGCCCAGTAAGTACTTACAAATAATTGCTTCTTACAAGCAGACACGTAATGGCATCATGTTGCAAAACACGTGCATTGTCTAATCCCAGAAAGCAATTGTACCTATCACCATCTCATTTAGTATGTTCATCAAAATATTATTAGTTGACAAATCAACTTTAGCTTACTTTGTAACAAAACCTTGGAAGTTACAACTGGGCGAGTTTCATAACAATGCCTTCTGCCACAAAGTAAATAAATAGATAAAGAAAGCTAGCTCAGGCCGAATCTTGATTAAAATTACCTACGCTCGACCATAGCGGCTGGCCTGGCACCTACAATATTCTGCAACCACAACAATTTTGGTAAAAAAATTTATTCATTGCCACGTAAACTTTTTTGATGACACGTGAATTCATAACCCGATAGCAGGATAACGTCACACAAAACATTATTTACGTCTCGCCAAAGCGCGGCACTCGCAACTAGCGTTCGACCGACTTGATCTGAGAACCTCGTACGCGGACGTCTATGTGTGCGTGCGCTTGTTTCGTATTATTATTATTATTTGGAGCCTGGTACTGTCCCACTGCAGGGCAAAGGCCTTTCTTCCATTAAACTCTACCATGCGCGCTTTGATTATATACTTGTCTAGATGACACATTGTCTGTACCGAAACGGCCCAAATAAAGTCTACTATATTTGGTAGACTCGCTTCTCACCTAAGTCAGTGTCATTTGAATCACTTAAGGATAACGTGCTCACGAAAAATAATTAATTATGCCGGTTTGTACTGTCAAATTGTGTCGCAATTATGTGGGAAAACCGTGTAATAACATCAAGATCACTTTTCATAGGTAAGTTTTACCATTTATCCACTATCATTTGAAAAAAAACACGATTTTTTAGTTAGATTTTTTGTTTGTTACTCTTATTACCCGGTGTTGCCAGTTTATTACTAGGGAGATTTGGCGTAACTATGGGAGACAAATTACAAATATCATTAACATATAATTAACATAACATTACATCTTGTAATTCAGAAAATTATGAAATAATATCAACCCTCAAAATGATAAACAAACATGTGAAACAGCTTATCTGTGAAACAATCGATCATTATTAAACAAAAAGAGGGTGGGTCGATGGTTTTGATGACCAGTGTATGTTTGCGCACATACTTGTGCACTTTAATAAATATCTTGTGTAGTTGACTAATCTCCGTAAAAATTGGCTGCCGTGACCGAAATTCGATCAGCAGAATATTATTATTTAAAATATGACAGTATTTATTTGATCAGAAAATGATAACTTACATGTATAAAATAAATGAAATCTATGACGTCATGCACTGTATAGTATTTTTGTTAGTTCTTTCTAATATTAGGGTTTCAGATTTCCTACGGATTCCGTACTAGCAAATCGCTGGACAGACATTATACAGCGGACACGAAATGAAGACCAGTGGAAACCTCACAAGACTTCAGTCGTGTGTTCCGAACATTTCTCTGATGATGATTTATATTTTACAAAACAGGGATTACGACGTCTAAAGAATGGATCGGTACCAAGCAAGGTACGATATGACCAAGTCAAATTTTCTTTTTTAAAATTGGTAATCAAAAGATCGTACAGTATGGTTTTTAATAACACATCAAGCTTAGAGCAGAGTCATTTTCATATTTTATTGATTTCAAATTATGTTGTTTATTTTTGTCAGCGACGGAAACAGAATCTTCAACAAATAAAAAACAAGTAAGGTCTTAGCAGCTTAGCACGATCTGGCCGGCTAAAGCTAATTCAGAACTTTACAATAATGATCATTAGTTTTAATACGAATTATTTATTTTTAACAGGACCCGTCTGCATCTAATATGACGATTGATATTCACAATCAAATTATTGAACCTAAACCTTCGTGCTCGAAGGAGCCGGTGAGTGACGAGCCACCGACCGTTTTACAAGATTTTTCAGACTTGGAATCGATATTTGATACTCCACGCAAAGTCAAGTTACGCCGTACATTACGTCGCAAGATAATACTGGGACGCAAACATAAGGCTACCATTAGTTCATTAAGAAAAAAAATATTCGTCTGAAAAAGCAAAATACCTCTTTCAAATGTATTATCAACACTTTATTTTTTTTCTTTACAAAATAATTAGTCAGTTTGTCGGTCATAATTATTTCAAAAATATCGGTTGTTGTTGTCAAAATCACCAAACAAGTCTGATAAGACTTATAATAGAAAATATATGCAAATAAGATGTCACCATATTTGTAAATCGGATAACGTAGCCGAGGCAGTAAAATCAAAAAGACAAATATTCCGAAAACAAACACAAAGAGATGGGTTTTAATATGGGTTTAATCTATAAATTACTGTTTTTTTTAATGCATGTTTTGTTGTTACTAAATGAAATAAATAATATACAAAATGATTATTTTATTTAACCTTCATCTTCTTAAGTAATGGAGGAAAGGTAAGTTAATAATTTAGAGCAGGCATCCCTAAACACGCACACCTTGACAGTTTGACTACAATAAGTACACGAGCGGTACTCACACATAACACGCAATTGGAGACGGTTTGCGCGTCGTTTGTTTGCATTGCTCTATCTAGACAAGTATATAATCAAAGCATGCGCGTATGTGGTCCAGTCTTGGATATACGAGTCGAGTTTGTCGTATATGTTTTTTCTAGTTTTTTTGTCTTCATATCATCCATCATCATCAACCTATAACAGTCCACTGCTGGACGTAGTTCTCTCACAGGGTGCGCCATTGAGCCCGATCCTCAGCCCTTCTCATCCAACCCTTGCTAGCCACAGCGCGCAAGTGTCACTCCATCTAGCCGGAGGGCGACCTACACCTCGCTTGCTTAGACGTGGTCTCCTTGGAATACTATACTTAAATTCTGTTCCTGGACTATTCTGTAATAGGGACTGTGCCGTATACTTATTACCTAATTTGGCTGTACTATCTTAACTAGATAAAGTCAGTCCTTTATTCTTTATTCTTTATTGCACACAAGAAAATACATTTGAAAATACAGAAAAAGAGGTCATGCACAAAGGCGAGCTTAACCCTAAGAAGAGTTTTCTTCCAGCAAACCTTTGAGGCTAGAGAGAGAAATGATTTTAAAGGTAGGTGAGTGTACAAAAACATAAATAAATATATATATACCCAAAACGAATATGAACTATACTCAAAGTATGTTATAATATTATAATTATAATAAATAAATTATATGGAATAATAATATATACCTACGTAATATAAATATATACCTATATATAATAATATAAAATTACAGAGAAAGGTAGTGCTCTTTAACTTTCCGTTTAAAAATGTTGAGTGATGGGCTAGCGCGAACTTCGTCGTTCAGTCGTAAGAGGTAACGAAATTACTAACTCCTGAAACGTCTCGAGTGGTATCGAACAATAATTTGTATTTGTGTTTACCATGTCATAATCTATCATCGCCATCATCATATTATCTACAGGAAGTTCATCTGCGGAACACAGATCTTACTCATAGATTTGTAGAATGACAGATCTTATGCGGCCTGCACTTAACTATTCGCAGTAATCTCTTCATATACCTATCTAATAGATCCCAGGAACTATACAATGTAAAAAGCGATTCCAACTAAATAACGAACGTACCTATACAACAATATAACAAGTTAACCTACAGGTTCGTTTTATCATCGCACCGCTCGCCATCGGCAGGAAATCCATCCACACGCCTTGGAGACGATGTGGTCGCGTACCGTGAGGTTCCAGAGGAATTTCCTCCCGCGAACACTTCGCTTGTGAAATGGTCGAGGTGCCGAGGTTTTCCCCAGGGACTACATACGGGGTTCTTCAAAACGGGCGTTTTGAAAATTTTAAAGGGTCGGCAACGAGCGAGTTTGGGGTTACTTTGGTGTTCAAACATTCATAGGCTACGGTAACCGCTTACCATCAGGTATGCTTGTTTGCTACCTTAGGGGTATAAAAAGAAAGTTACAATATGTTTTTCCTCTGTACTGTTTGTTAGCTGTAAGGTAGGATCTGAGGATGTCTTAAAAATAGAATATTTTGAAAAAATCGGAAACGGTAAATTGAAAGTGGAATATAATAGAATAGAATAATTCTTTAATATACACCAGGAATACTTAAAAAAACTAATTTATGCTAAATAAAGTACAATGGGCGGTCTTATCGCTGAAAACTATTTCTTCCAGGCAACCTTTAGATGGAAAGTAATTAGCGAAGCAGTAATGGACAGCGGTGCACATAGTATATTTACAAATGAAAGAAATAAAAAAATATAAAAATCATGTCTAATAAAAACTGTACATCCTAATACATAAATAAATACCTAAAGATAGACTAATATATACCCAACTAATAACCCAAATCTTACAAATATTCTAAAACGAGTACAATCAAAATAAATAAATAAACAGGTAACTCAAATGACAAGAAAGCTAGGCATTAAGATAATGCTGCCTTAATCTCAGCTTAAAAGAGTGCTGTGAAGGAGCCCGTCTAATTAATTTCCACAAGCAAAGCATACCACAGGCGCACTGCTTCGACAGTGAATGATTTCCCGTAGAAGGAACTAGAGTGTACGGGTGTTTTGAGGGATAAGTTTTCCGATGACCTGAGAGAAAAATCATTTGGAAGAATGGAGGAGATAAGCAAACCTCTCTTTAAGATAGCAAGGGGAGAAAGGATTGCATAGAAGAGACAGAATATGAGAACCACGGCGAAGGCGAATAGGGAGCCACTTGAGAATGATGCGATAAGGGAAAACATGGTGCACAACCCAAATATAAACCTGATGCAAAAGTTCTGGAGTTGCTCAAGCATAACTAGCTGCTCTTCTGTCAGATCTAGGTTGCAAGCATCCCAGGTAGAAGAAGGGATTGTGCAAGTGCAATTTTGGTGGTAGTTAGGAGAAAGTTCCGCAGTCGTCTCAGAGAGCCTGCTGAGGCAAAAAGTTTATGAGAGGTGACTTTAAGTTGATTTCCCCAAGACAAGTTACGATCTATTGTTAACCCCAAATTTTTAACAGTCTCACTGTATGGAATATGCATCCCGTCAAAAATAACTTGAGGAATGACAGATCAATCCAAACGGCACATTATTATTGAGCTGCCAACGATGATAGTTTGGGTTAGTAGGATTGGTTGTCAGCCCGTATGCGTGTAAATCTGAAGATCGTCTGCATAGAGGTGATAGGATGAAGTAAGATTTTGAGAAATTGAATTTATAAAAATAGCGAAAAGGAGAGGAGATAGCACGCCGCCCTGAAGTACGCCGGCTGACATGTTGCACCATGAGGAGAGAGACCCCTCAATACGAACCCGCCGCCAGCGTCCGTATAAGTAACTGTAAAACCAGTCTGTCATCTCCAGCGAAATGTTATGCGAGCGGAGTGTTGCAAGGAGTATGTCGAAATTAACGGTATTGCAGGCATTACTGAAGCCAAGCAAGGTAGCATCATAAGTTGCCTCTTTTCCATGCCTAATCGGATGTCGTCAGTAATCTTGACAAGAGCAGTGACTGTACTATGGCCTTTACGAAAGCCAGACTGCATAGGATTAGGGAGATTATGAGATGACAGAAAGGAGTTTAACTGGTTCTGGACGAGATGTTCGAGGACTTTGGAAAGGAAGAGCTTTAAGAGAAGAATGGATATTGGCCGATATTCGGAGAAGGATTTAGGGTTAGGTTTCTTTGGTAGAGGAATAATTTGAGCTTCCTTCCAAATTGACGGAAACTCTCCGTTTAACAGGGAATGATTCAGCAGATGACAAAGGGTCGGAAGGATAAGATCTAGGATGGGGACGAGCATGTCGCGGCTGATACTTCCAGCCAGAGCTTTCCAACAATACCACACACACTGGGAGTGGGAAACAACATTTTTTTCATGCACTCTTTATCTCAATGTCCTCCAAAATTAGTCCAGAGTGAAAACGTCCTTTCTAGGCAAGCGTGTTTCATCTTCGATCACACTATAAAGACACATAAAGCAGTCTCTTGCGTCACTGGCGCTATATTGAATCCCGAACGTAATAAAGGGTTCCATAGTTAACACACGAGCGGAGCGTGGGAGTTACTAGAATCCAGAGTACAGAGAGGGATATAAGCACGCCTAAGATGCAGGCAGCTTTATCCACGAGGAGAATACTCTACTTTTCACAATTTCTACAAGACAATATTTGTCTTTGTAACAGCGTTCCGCGGCATTTGCTTTATAAGATACGTAAGACATAAGAACAAATTGAAGGACATAAGAAAACTTAAGAATCCACAAGGAGACACGAGAAGACCTAAAAAGACCTAAGAAAACCTAAGAAGGCATAATACATAAATTTGCGTTCTGTACCTACAGAATGGCTAGTTCGATTAACATATAAGTTTTTTTTTTTCTTTTTATTGGTGATAGCCAAGCGCTTGACCACTACCTCACCTGATGGTAAGTGAAGGTATGATCGAAGATGGAGCACGCTTGCCTAGAAAAAACCTATTCACTCTGGACTTGAAGACTCCAAGATTATACTAGTTTGGAAAAACATACGCCGGAAGTGAGATCCACTCCTTACTTGTGCTAACAAGAAAAGTTGAAGCAAATCGTTTGGTACGGCAAGATAGTATGCCGACCAGGTATGGGTGGAAGGAGGAAGGAGGGATAAGGTCATGGAGATCTTGCGCACATTCACCAAAATGAATCTTGTAAAAAACTGAAAGTCTGGCTACTCGGCGTCTGTGCTCTAGAATGTATGAAGTTCTTATTGTGTGGGTCTCTTTGGTTCAATTAATACAAATGAGGTACCTAAGCTTTCGGTGAGTTTTTCGTGACATATACGAGTACTAATTTGATATTGTCGAGCAGGTGTGAAAAAAAAATTATCGTAATATATATCGTATGTTTTTCCGGAACACTATTAATGTCAAAATCATTAAGACCAGAGTGAACAGATTATTTCTAGGCAAGTATTCTCCACCTTCGACCATACCATCACTTACCATCAGTTGAGGTAGTCGTAGCACTATCGTCTAACAAGTAAAACTGATCTAATTCTAGTTCTACGCCGTAGACCCATAATCGAAATTACTCTTCTTATAACTGTTAACACTTATCATTTTCCACAAAAACAAACAATGAGCATAAAGTTATTATTATTGCAATTTTATGAAGCTTCATTAGTGGCTAAGCAAATTATTTCGCTACGGAATCTCCCCTTTCTACAGATAAATCAATAGCAGATAATTTTAACAGAAGGGGTACTATCGATCACAGTAAACCTGGGAGGGGCATTATGCAATACTGTAATTTTAGGAGTGAAGCAGGCTTTACACTTTGCAATATTAAATAAGTTACACCCATTTAAGCTATAAGCATATAAGTTTGTATAACAGTTTCTACCTTGCCACACCTTTTTTTATAACTAATAGATTTTCGTTTGACTACAATCTTGCCTGATGGTAAGTGATGATATGGTCTAAGATGAAGCACGAAGATCTAGAAGACACTTATTCAGGAAAAAAAGACGACGGTAAAGTTCCTTACAACCCTGTAAAGGCGTGACAACGTTAAAACAGTTCTTACTTATACTTAGATACATAAAATTTTACATATACTTTTAAGAAACTAATGTACATAATGTTGCATTGAAATACTAAATATTACCATTTCTTTAGGTAATACTAAATAGTTACTTAGTGCACTAAATTCAGACTAAATTCAGCATATCGACTCTGATGTATAATTAGTGTGTCTAACTGGCTAGTATCTTTACCCTTGAATACAGTCTTTTTCATTTAGCCTGTCTGAATAATATGGCAAGAACTAATTAAGTTACTCGTATCAATAATTATAAATATGCCACCAAAGCTGTATGAGTGGCTTCAGAGGGCATGTTGGTGGTCCTGGTTGTAAAAATGGTTTAGATGTCTTAGAAACTTCGACACAAGAGTTGACCACTACGATCTCATATAGAATTTAATTAAATTCTGTTTGATTACCACAGTCATCTCTCGAGAAATCATAGTCAGTACATAGGTCCTTGTTTTTTGCGACTCTACAAGAAGCTCTACCTCTTCTAATCTCATTTGAATCACAATTTTAATCAAATTACAGCAGAAAAGAGAATTTATGACCTTGGCAAAGATATCTTTTATCGTACATTCTTATAAATAAACTGAAACGTGTCTCTACCCGGTCAGCGCATAGAAATTCCTGCTTCATTCCTGGCAACATTTGAATGGGCTATGCTCTATCATTCGATAGCACAAACAAAGACGTCCGTCTCGTCGGAAGTGTTTACGCCGCGCCGGTATTATGCCTGGCAGAATGCCCGCGCCAGTCACAGCCAGTCGGTGGAATAGACTAGCCGCGTGTTCCCCGCCCTCGGCATTCGCCCTTGCACTTGGATTTGAGTTGTTACTGCGTACTGTGCCACAGTGTAATAACCAGTTACTGCATCAGCTGTGACTGTGAGTGAACCAATCGCGTCGCTTCTATCAATTCAGGATTTGTGAATGTTTAGACGATCAGTCATGCACCGATAGTGCACTCAGATGGACGCAAACGGGTCACCGTCTCTGCGCTTGCGCGGAGGCGTGAATAGCACAAGTGACAGTAAAAAACATGAGATCAATCAGTGCACCAGTGATATGTCTCCTGAGACGCAGCGGCTACTGCCGCCCACGACTGAGACAATAATGACAAAGCCATTTCCTATACGCGGTAAGTTTGTTTAGAAATGTTAGTTAATTATGGCACGCGACTGACAGCTGCTTCAGTGCGACTCCCGCTTGCCCGGTCCACTTGCCTTGTAACTCGTCACGGGTGCGCTTGCGCAGTGTGAACGGTCCTTTGAAACCGGATTTTGTCATATTATAATTTACCTAACCTCGTATTTTTTTTATCAACTGAACGTGATTTTACATAAATCTTCTTCAATATATAAAACAAAGTCGGGTTTGTTCGAACACTTATAACTCGAGAACGGCTCTGGACCAATTTTCATGGTTTTTGATTTGTTGTACATATTTGTCTCCGTTCCGAATAGCAGAATAACTATTAAATTATCGGAAAGATGCACGCAAAATGAAATTATGAAGAAAATTCATTTTGTCATACATAGGTGCACATAATGATGGCCGATTGACAATTTTACCGGGGCATTGGCAGCCCGCGCCATATGCATGTCAAGGCGGTACGAAGTTTGGTGGGTCAGCTAGTGTTGTTTATAAATTAGGGCCTACAACAGTAATCATCTTTAGATTATAAGTTTAGATTGGATGATCTCTACTAATATTTAGTACAGAATGTGTTCCTTACTACCTATATTTCGTTTGTGGGCTCTTTTGAGGTTCTATATTTTTTTCAAAAAAAGCTAGGCTATTTTGACTTTTTAGAAATTTAAAATAAAAATAAGTATTAAGTTACTGAGCTAATTAAAAAAACCATTAAATGTGATTTGTCGGACTTTTATACCTCAACTGTTTATTTTATATGGAGATATGTAAATACTTGTTTATTAAGTAGGTATGTAAGTGTATTTGTGTTAATATCTATAGCCTTTTTTAGACAACAAGTCCTTTCTTATATTTTGTTCTGAATTCTGGTCCTGCTAGACAAGGTGTGCTAATTCAAGAATAAATTCTGGTTTTTGTCTTACGTCTTCTATACCTATAACATAAATACCTAGGTACCTAGGTACTCTTATATCTACCAACGTTTGCGTTTGTCAGGTTGCACTTTGGCTCGTGTATCGCAATCGATGACGATTGTTTGTTTACCATTATTACTGTGAATGGTGCGTCTGTACCAGGTTGTGAAACATTTACTTTTATTAATTTAAGATACCATTACGGTAATCTACCAGCCCGCCTGCCGCTGGAGGGTTGTGAAATGTAATTTAGTAATGGTTTTTAGGGTTCTGGACCAAAATGGTAAAAACGGAACCCTTATTATGGTTATGGTGCGACTTTGTCCGTCCGTCCGTTTGTCACACGCAGCTGCATTATCAATCTCAGCAACTACTGTTTTTTTTTGTATATTTTTGGAGTTATGATGAAAAATGTTGATAAATATCGGGTGCTAGTTTACTAAAATTAGAATTAACTAGCGTAAAATAAAGCTTAAAAAATTCATTACTAAGATACATATGTTATAGGAAACAGGCGGGCTACTTTGGCGCGTCAGATTATAAACGTTTTAGCATAACTATACGCGTAGATTCAATTGGGTTTAAGTTCAGTGCTATGCTCATTAGTTACACTAATATTATAAATGCGAAAGTTTAGATGTTTGTTTATTTGTTTGTTACTCAATCACGCCGTAATGGCTTAACCGATTTCGATGAAATTTGTTTTGTTGATAGATTATGATCTGGATTCAAACATAGGTTACTTTTTGTTGACAAGCAAGGCCTGCGAAGCCGCGGGCGGAAGCTAGTTTTTAATAAACGGTAATGTAACTGTTAATCTAAGTATTAATAAATAAAATAAATAAATCTATCTTCCATCTCAAAACACCGCGCGTACGATCTCGTATTTTACTTCGAGCCGGATCGAAGTTTTCGCATATCGAGACGAGAACTATAAATAAATAAATAATAATAAATAAATAAATATTGCTGGACATTTCACACAGCGCTATCTAGCTATTGGGTATCGCGCACCACACGTTTCACGCGATCTTTTCTACCCCATACTTGCAAGATGTGCAATGAGCTACTATCTGAGGTTTTCCCATTAGGGTAGGTACGACATGGCACGCTTCAAGAGAAATATAAGGAGGTTTGTACAGGGTAGGGAACGCATCGACAATACCGTGGGTGTTGGCGGTGTCAATAGGCGACGGTGACGGTACCATCAGGTGGGTCGTATGCCTGTTTCCCCACAAATAGATCGGTTGCAACGGTCTTTAGATGATTTAACTGCTTCTTCTGTATTTTGAAAATATTTATTGTATATTATTTCTGTTATTAAAGGCACTTTGTCCAGTTTAATTGTTTTTATAACAAATTTGCTCGTAAAGGGTCTCTTATTTCACCATGTGCGTTATTGTAATGTAGAACGCACGCTTCATTATTCTAAGAACGCACGAGTTTTTTTTAATAAGGTAAAACGTACGGTTTATCAAGATGCTCCGTCTAAAACGAACAGTACTTTTATAAATCTTAGCATAGAGTTTTTAAGTCAGAAAAGCGGTCAACATTTTATGAATAAAATTAACTTTGGGAGATAAAATATAAAAAATAAACATTTAATTCTTTAATTTAATTAATTTTACAGTAAATTACAACCATTTATCTGTAACAAAAACAAAAAAATATTAATTTACTTTATTAGTAATACTGGCTGTTTTTGTGCCTTTGCCTTAAAAAAAGCGCTGATGCGCGCGCATCGCTAATTTGTGAACAAGTAAAAATTATTCCGCGCGCTTTTTCTTTCCTAGAAAGTCCGAGTTTTATTTATTTCCTCGCAAATATGTTATAAAACGTCGTATGATATAAGTGCGGTTTGATAATTACAGCCTCTGCTTTCTTGTAGTGTACTTACCGCACTTATATCATAATGTACTATTATATACCTACCTACAAAACAAGTAACATTTTAACAAAAATATAACCGACTTCAGATAACAGCAAAAACCAAACGAATTAACCGATTTTGCTGAAATTTATATTAGATCAATCTGAAAGTATATACTTTCATATAAAGAAGGAGTTGTACCTTCCATCATCAGCTTACTTGAATAACTCAAAGGAACATAAGTAGCGGTCTATAGTTGCCTATAATATTTAAAGAATTATCCACTAACTCCTAATAGTTAAGGAGTTACAAGTATTAGTTAAGATATTTTCTATCAGCTCAGCAACATGAGATGATTAGTATCAGACGCAAACTAACATAGTTTTTTTTATAGACAAGTAAATTTTTAACAATAACAAACATAAAACCGAATTGCGTCCCTATAAAATTTGAGGGGTCCCCTCGATTTTTTGGGATCCCATCATCAGACTTGGCGCCAACGGGACCACCTGAAAAGTATAGTCTTTTAAACAAAAAACTAATTTCTCGAATCGGTCCAGGCGTCTTCGAGTAATCGGGGAATATACATAAAACCCCTCCTTTTTTAGAAGTCGGTTAAAAACTTTGTAATACTTACTCGTAGTAGAAATAAGATCTTAAAGATTGTTAATAAAGGCTATTATTATTATTATACCTATTAGTATTGCTTTCGAGATGTAAAACCTACTCAAACCGGAGTAATTGTGTGTGGGTAAGTATTTGTTTTGCGGTTATCGCAATAGCGAAGCCACGCGGTCGCCGTGTGATTTTTAACATTATCAATTTATCACCGAATAGCGAATAACGTGGCTCCGGCTGTCTGAATAAATTAAACGTTTTACTTCGTTTTAATTCACAATTAAATTACTACTATTGTAAACGTAATTCGATGACCTCTGTGGCGCAGTGGGCGAATAGCCGGCTGAGACTGAACAGAGGTAGCGGGTTCAATTCCCGGTGCGGGACAAATGTTTCCATGGTCTACAGATATTTGTTCCGAGTTTGAGTATTATACTATTAAGCATTTATTTACAAAAAATAATAGATATAAAATAAGTATTCTCAGAAAACCGGTTTAAATTCAATTCAATTCAAAAAAATGTATTTCAGACGTAAGTATTATGTCCATATATTGTTAGTACTACATTTGTTTACAATTATGTTAGTAATACAAATATAAAATAAATAAGGATAAAGAACAAAAAAAGAATAATTAAATAATAATAAATAATATTAATTTAAATAGTACAAAGTTTGCTCAGTTTGGGGCTAGATAGCGCTGTATGAAGTGTCTACCATTATTTTAATAATTGGGATTGAGGCGTTTACAAATTTGCCCGTTCAGTCTGTTTCCAAGGCGAAGGCGGCGCGCGGCGGTGGGCGATATATCACTTCTATTATATAAACTTATGATATTTTCCTATAATATATCTTAGAAAATATGCTTCAATTGCAAATAAATTTAACTAAGTCATAGGTTTCACCAAATTGGTGTCGTATAATAGCTGGTTTTATAATTGTTGTTGATCCAAGGGCTGAGCTGAGAACAAAAGATATTTTAGGTAAATGGTTTAAGCTCCGCTAAACAAAGTTACATCGCCCGTACTTGTAGTCGTTTATGTCAAGGTTATGCTGAAATCGTTAATTCTTTGAACAATTACTTTGTGTACATAATCAAATCGTTAATTATATCAAATGGTTTTTTTATGAACTACAAAAATAACCACAACATTAATCTTACTGTACTGGTTACTGTACTGGGTGCTGTACACATATACCTACATAATCAATAAGATTTTTATCCGTACTCTCTAGAAATCTTAAACCCCGTTAAATCTAAAAGATTAAAGAAAGTAACTGCTTTTTTTATACAACATGGAGATGAAACTTGCAAATGGCCCACCTGATGACACATGCAGGCTGAGTGCGGACATTGCGCTAACCTAAAGTATAAAGTATAAAAGATGACCAAATTAAACGGTCCCTTTATAACCCAATGTAGTAACCACAACATCGTACATTTAAATTTAGTTGCGTAAATAATACAGGGTCGACAACATTTAAAACACAAAAGTTTCAAGTAAACGTAACTAAATTTAAATGTACGAGTATTTACTACATTTGGTTAGGAAGGTACCGTTTAATTTGGTCATCTTCTACACTCGATATACTTTATACTTTATAGTATATCGAGCCCAATGTTCGCCTATCGCATGTAACAAAAGCATTGCCTCGTATGTCGCGCATTTAGAGAAGCATAGTGTAGTGTGGCCGCGGGGCTTAGGAACGTGCCCTACGATGCGTTGCCCTGTGACCTGAGGCATACAGGTGTAATGGCCTAATTATAAACAAAAAGGTTGATTACGTATTATAGACCTCCAGTTATTCAGAACCAAGGAAAATCAGTTCTGACCAGTAAAAACGGTCATTTAGAAATTAAAGAATTGGAAATCAAACCGGTGCCTGCGAGACGCAAACCAGATAACTCCTGCATGTGTCATGCGTGCCTAACGTCTAACGAAAGCATCCGCTCCCCAATTGCAATAGGGAAATGGCAATGAATAACGATAGTGATGAGCATTTCAAATTCACTAATACTGTTTCTATGACTAATTACAGTAAAATATGAGTCAGTCTAGTGCAGTTATTTACCGACCGGTCGTCGTCTAGACTTCACCCTATGATGTTATGTACAATTATGTCATCAAGCCTCAAGGTAATCCACTAAAATAAATAAATACAGTGCCGAAGATTTTTTTTTTCAAGGCTGTGAGTCTGTGACGTACTACAACAAATTCTTTAACTTTAGGTAGTGTTTACACATTAGAGCGAGCGACGGACGAAGCAAGTAGCGGATAGTGAATAAGCTTGTGAAACGGTACGCCCGTCATTCGTCTCGAATTATTGTTAGTTGTTGAGATATCAGGGTTCAAGAGGGGTTAAAAAAATTAACTTGAGACTATTAAGTAAATTGGGACGTCAAATGAAAGGTTTTCATTAGAACATTTCAACCCCGATTTTATTTTTAGTTTAATCCTTGTAGTTTTTGAGCTATTAGCCATAATAAAAACAAAACTTTGACAAAATTCACAGGGTACACCAGTGAGCCCACAGTGCTGAAATTTGGTATGCGTGTAGCTTTAGTGACACAAATATAGGAAAAAGTCTGAAATCCAGAATAATCGCAATTTCTACCCCAAAAAAGTATTACCAAATAACATGAACTCCCGTTACCTGTTATTTGTATGAAACTGTAGGTCAAGTTATTTGGTAATTCATTTTGTGGCACTATTTTGATAGTCTAAAGATTACGAATAATATTTTTTTGTTTTTATGGGAGACTCGCGAGATCTCAGTTCGGGGCGAACCACTAGTTTATAAACGCAGTATTTAAACGATCGCTCGCGCCAGCTTTCTACGCGAGCATTTCGGCGAGCGACGAGCGTGAACTGTGAATGTGGGCGTACGCCGTATAGAAATATGCCAACCTAAAACGCGTTATCCACCGCGTCTAGGTAGTAGGTAGTAAAGTGATAGCTTTTAAATATTAAAACAGGAACGCTTTCGGGGATGGCCTAGTACATAAGACAAAAACGTATTTTTATCAACTTTATCACAATAAGTATTATCGGCCAATCAAAACATGTATACCTACTTTATTGTGTAGGATCTTTATCAGCCACTGAATTGCCAACATAAGGGCTTTATCGTGCCTCATCGTTGTAGTTATCTCTTGGGTCAGGTTATCTGTCAACAGGATAATCCAGCTATCCGTCATAATCATCCTCATCATCATATTATACACTATAACAAATTTTTGATTTACAGAATGCACCCGTTGAACAAGAACACTTGTTAACAAACAAATAGAATAGCAAGCTATTATTTACGAGTGACGACGAGTGTAAACCATTTTCAAGACAGCCTTGAAAACTTCTCTGAGAAATGAATCATAAAAATTATCTAAAAACTTTTTCTAATTAATAAAATAGCCTAAAAACAAAGAGCTCAATGCCCAGTGAACTGCAATGATATGTTTATTTCTGTCATTATTTTTGTCACGAAAAGCATGGATGCAGGCAGAAATCACGTTTCCTACTGCATCTTGTAAATGTGACCGAGTGTTTAGCGTGTAAATAGAGCTGCAAACTATGATAACAGTGCATGGCACGATCATGCTGGATTACCTACTAACATGAGTCATGGAATCGTGATGTACCTACCTATATCCACAAATATATGACCACAAAATATGTGTTATTATGCTATGATAGAGTCATATCAAGTGACACCATAACAGCCCCTCAATTGCATTAGCTAGTAAATGAGGAAGTGGCGATCGATTTTGACAGTTCATGCTGAAAAAAAATGCCACTTTCCTTCAGCTTATGACAGAATAATGCCATATGTTATAATAACATGGCCGTGAAAACCCGTAGTTGAGCTGAAATTAATTACTCTTGAGTGTGCTGTACCAACACTGGCGGTTGGGGTGTCTCGAAATTAATACACATTTTGCCTCGGTCAAAAATATAGATTGAATTAATTATTTTAGTTAAGTTGAAAGCAAAACGTTTTCTATCAGAATAACTAAGATGTACTTTATTGAAACTAAAATGCAAACATGAACGAAACACCCAAACTTTAGACCCCCCAGAGGTAAACAAAGGGTCTGAATTCGCCACTGGTTTTCTGGTAAACTGGTTTTTAAAGTCCCTGTAACTGGCCTGGCGCCCAATTGCTAATGCTAATTCAAAATAAAAACGATTATAGAGCCATACCATGATTTATGCTACCGAATTTTCAATGGTGTTGTCAAGCAACGGCGGCATTGAAAAAAGGTTGCGTTAGTAGAATGCCAAAAACAATACCATTCTCATAGTGAAGCGATTGGTTTAGTAGAATTAGACCCCTGTAGCCATTTATTATAAAAGAAACATTAGACAGAATAACCAAGCTTGTTTCTTGCACGATTCTTTCCTGGCTTTGACGTGGAGGAACATGCGGTACAATTGACGTTTCAAAGTGATCATTGTGATTTTGAAGAATATTGAATTTTTAGCTGACGATGACGGTTATTGGAGTACAGTTACTGACCAACTGACCGATCAGTTAATGGGCCTTAGAAACGACGTACCAGCTCGCCAATTTCGCTAGAAAAATGCTACCTAGGGGTAATACCTATATGTGAGACCGTTCCATTGCATACCAAATTACCACACAATGATATTATTTTGTCAAAAAATGAGTAATCCATTTGGAGGTCTTAAAAACTGCATTGCACTGGAAATGTCTGTGTACCTATTTATTAGGATCTGCTTGTTATGTCATCAAGGATACAGAATATGAAGCAGTGGACACCTACACGTGTCCCACGCTAATGATGAAAGTAAATTCTGCCCATTTCCTTCTACTATAGCTGTAATTTGCTAGGCAATTTCTTGTGGGAGCGAGACTGGTTCGTGCTAATGGTTCTTTCTGGATAACCTTGGTAATGACCAGATAAATCTATAGATAAAGAACATTAAGCTCTTATGTTAGATTCTAAGTTTAACTTATTAATAATTATAACTAGTGATTCGCTCCGAACTGAGATCTCGCGAGTCCCCATAAAAACAAAAAAAAAAATATTCTTTGACTATCAAAATAGTGCCATGAAATAATTAACCACTTAACTTGACCTACAGTTTCATTCAAACTACAGGTAACGGGAGTTCATGTTAATTGGTCTTTTTTTGGGGTAGAAATTGCGGTTATTCTGGATTTCAGACTTTGCCTATATTTGTGTCACTAAAGCTACACGCATACCAAATTTCAGCAACGTGGGGTTACTAGTGTACCCTGTGAATTTTGTCAAAGTTCAGTTTTAATCATGGCTAATAACTTAAAAACTACAAGGCGTAAACTGAAAATAAAAACGGGATCAAAATGTACTCACAAAGACCTTTTATTAGACGTGACACTTGACCGGATAGTCTCATTATGTTTTTTTTACCCCTCTCGGACCCTGATATCTCGACAACCCCCCCACATTTTTAACTCATTTATTCACACCAAAATTGTGTCATCACTACTTACCTATGTACCAAATTTCACTATGATCGAATAAACGCTTCGAAAGTTATCCTCGGACAAACATACATACCTTAAAAGTTCTTTAAAAATCTCAAATGACGACTCATATCCATCAACTTTTTCCCTGATTACGATACTTTGTTAATTGTTTGCATTCCCACCCCTCTACCAAACAAATTATTTGGGATTCTTTGGTTCTTGTTACAAAAATGATGTCCCAAATGGAATCATAATATCGATATTACTAATCATCATTATCATCATCATCTGCAGCTTGATTTCAGCCACTTCTGGGATAGGCTTCGTTTAATCATTATTATAAATATGGGATTTATCACGTATCGTTTTATCGGTGTTTCGACCGACAATGTTTCGGTTCAATTCTTCATTTAGTTGTTCTATCCACCTGATGATGAGCCAGTTATATAAATTTTGGTCCGATTCGACCCCCGACAGGGGGGGGGGGGGGGCAGATGGTATCCTAAAGGAGAACATACTTACTTGCAGGGTACATATGAAGTGCTGGACTCTTGACTAGTCAATAAGATCTGACATGTAACATTTTAATCCACTTTGTATGAACGCAATAAAATACTGAATACTGAACATGTCCTCCTTCTTCACGAATTAACGTCACTACCTACGGAAAGGAGGCTTTTTAAAGTTTCGCGTAATATGCGCGTATAAGACACAACTTTTAACAAAAATATAACAGATTTAAGAAAACACAAAATTGAAAAAAATGTGCAATCTGGTAATTTTTTTTTTGTTTTGTTTTTAATCATTACCGAATCAACAACATTTAAAAGTAGTATTATTTAAACATAGTATTATGTAAGTATGAACTAGCTAAAATAGCTAGTTCTGAAAAATATTTGCGTAAAGAAAACGTAATAACAAAAAAATTACTTATTTTTTACGCTTGTCCTCCTTTCTTGGATTTTTCCATCGGGCCGCCCTACGCTCTATGATAAAAATTTTAATATGAATGTCGCAATCACCCTTATTCCTTTCTGTAAGAAAAATTACCTAGATCTTGCACGGCCAAGGATATAGATTGAACCAGATAAACCGTAGTCAACAGCGAAGCTAAGCCGCGTGCAAACCGATTAAGAGATAAATTAATAAACGTAAGGTGTAGTAAAACCTAATAGGAAGTGCCAAAGCCAAGTGGTCAATGTCAAGGGCAAAGTGAAGTGCAAATTAGTCGCTCCCACCTAAACACTGAAAAAAGGTAGATAAACCACAGTATATTATACTGTCGACCATCGAATTTTGGCAAGGTTTGCATCTTGCGTTTGTATTTAGATGGATGAAAGTCTCTAAAGTCAGTAAAGCTCATACTGGTGAGTTTCCTGAAATATCACGGTACCTAGGTACTAGGTAAACAGAGAAGAGGAAACTGACAAAACTATTAGTTAGTAATCTGTGGTTTATCATCATCATCCGTAGCTTGGTTTCACCCGCTGCTAGGTATAGACCTAGGGCTGCCAACTCTCCGGGTTTGACCCGGAGACTCCGGGTTTGAAGGGTTCATCTCCAGGTTCCGGGTTAACATGGGTATATCTCCAGATTAGGGATGGGCGCGAAATCCGGCTTAAGTGTACATGAGGATCCGCTGACGAGATCAATGAATTGAAGAAAATACATATTTAAATCAACTTTTCACACAAACACAAGATTTTTCGACATATCGGTGGATATTGTTATAGGACATGTCCTCCTTTTTCACAAATTGTTCTCCCGTCCTTCAAAATGTCCTCCTGTTTCAAACTTATGTAGGTACCTACCTACTATGTGTCAACATTATTTATTTACCTACCTTAGTATTGTCACCTAAGAACTCTGCGTATTTATAAACCTAAACATGGAAAACTTGTTTGCTGATAAATCAACCAATTAATTATAAAGGTTATCGTTGTTTGGTTGTCAACTTGCCACATTCATCTGCAACGTGATTGTTGATTATTGACGCATTTCCAACAGTAGTCAATAAGTAAACTAAGCCTGGCTTGCACAACGATCCCTAAACGTAAATAGAGACTAAACATGTTTTAATTTGTATGATTTGACAACTCTCTAAACCATATTTAGTCACTAAATACATTTAGGCATCGTTGGGCAAGTCGCCATACACTTGCAATTTGTTTTCTAAATATGTATCTCACAATAAGACATCAAGTTTCAAGGCCAAAAAAAACGAACTTGTATTTTTTGACAACCTGTCTTTGTCATGAATTTTAAACTTTCCCGGTTAAACGAATAACGTTCCGTTATAAATTCCAGTTATTCTTAGCCGCATGTACATATAGTACATGCGGCTAAGAATAACTGGAATTGCATTTATAAAATACAAAGTAAATAAACATATGCTAGATTGTAGTACGATTTTTAATTGAAAACCCCAATAACAATATAGACTTACTACAAAAACAGTAAAGCAATAAAAAATGCTCTAATATCATAATGCACTAATGAATTCTACGGATTGGAATGGAACGGACATTGTCTATGCCTCGAGCAGATGTCATGTCAATCGATAGATTTGAATGACATTGACAGTTCACGTATTGCTACCACCTGAGAACGGATGGGCGAGTGTAAAATTTATTAAAATTATTTTAATTTTGCCGTAATTTATTGGGTTTTCTTTAATAAGAGTATACTTTCATAACAATGGATGCGGACGACAACCGCGCTGAGGGCTGGAAGTACCTCAACAAGCAGTTTTTCGGAGACGGTTTGTGAATTTTTATAATTTGATGTATTCGAGGAAGAATTTTGTTTAAGTGTCGTCACAAGGACATGGGCCTTTTTATTACACGGCGGATTTGTTGTTCTCTCGATTGATATGGCCTAACTTTAGGATATCACTTAGGACTTTTTAATAAGAGACAACCATAATATGTTACGTTAGAAACTAAATCAAGTGTTATTTTTATGTTTTATCACATAATCCTTGATCTTCGATCTATCACGAGCCAAAAATAAACGGATCATAAACTTCGTGTGAAGTTACTTCATAGGAATGTAAGTTACTTCATAGGAATGTGTATTATTCTGTCAAACATCACCTGATTAACTGACAGACATACATGTAATTGATTCTAATGATAACTTTAATAACATTTGTTATTAAGAATTAAGAACGCATCAGCTTTGTAGTATTACTTATGATTTTTCCTGAATATATATACCTCCAATCTTTAAATGTGCTGCACCAATTTCTATCAAACAGTTAAAACAATCTCACAAATGAAATGTTTCAAAGAAAAATCTGCATTTACTTCAGTCTCTTTGTTTAGCAGCTATGATAGATAAAGGCTTTTAACTTATAACTCCTTTACTTTTTTGTGGAGGGTTGATAATAATCCATATAAGAATATCCATACTAATATCATAAATTTGAAAGTAACTCTGTCTAAAATGTAGCAAACAGACAACTGTTTGCTACATTTTACCGTGTTATCAGTAAGTTAGCTTATAACTTATCGTGGACCTACTTACCTAACCCAATAGTTTTTGTTTGGGAATAAATTAAATACCTAATACATTGTTATAACAACAGCTCCTTGGCAGTCTCAGGGAATGCGACATCATGGTCGAGAAAGCATTAGCAGGATGATCTGGATGCCTCTGAGAAAAGAT
The DNA here is from genome assembly GCA_963924445.1 of Philereme transversata. NCBI lineage: Eukaryota > Metazoa > Arthropoda > Insecta > Lepidoptera > Geometridae > Philereme > Philereme transversata. The sequence continues at coordinate 27,661,703 of OZ004345.1, forward strand.
GGTTGGGGATAGCTAAGATCAGAGATAATTGTAAAGATTTGGGCGAGACCTCCCCCCAGCAGACACATGATAAAGGATAAAAAAAAATTCAAAAAAACAACAATAGTGAATTTATTACCAATAAAAAAATACTTATTTGTATAGGGTTAAAAAATTATCCTTATTAGAATAGAAGTTTAAAAACGAACACTAACATAGTGTTGAATTAGTTTTCATTTTCATTATTTTTGACACATTGATTATTTTTTATGCATAAAAATCAAGCATTTCAATAAAGTAGGTACTTATGTTTATCAGAATTATTTAACAATGAACGGACACACTGATAAGTCAATATCAGGAACTCATGTTTATGGATTTGTTATGAAAGATAGCTGTTTAAGTCTGAGAGTTAAATAATTATTAAGTTCACATTTATTATTTTATTAGTGCAATAAAGAATTATCTAATCTAATATATTACTTAGTTCTTCCGTATTCTTTGGCCATCATTATTTTTGTTAGTATTGATCCTTATAATGCAAAACATGTCCTAAGTAGACATCTTTTCTTTGCTCATTGACGCAGAGTATGTGATCCTGTACTTACAAAATGTCTAAATTATTGTTAACTTCTCTTCAGGTGAAAGAGCCAACTATGTGAACATCCCTCATGTGATTGCGATGGTGGGGCTCCCAGCGCGGGGCAAGACTTACATCTCTAAGAAACTTTCGCGGTATCTCAACTGGATAGGAATTAATACTAGGGGTGAGTTTAATCAAGTCATATTCATTTAATTAATTAGCACACAATACAATTGCATTTTGAAACATAAAAGATACACCTCGACACTCTTTTTTGAAGTTAAGGCTTAAATAATTATAGCTACGAACCACCACAGTTAAACTAGAGAATCTAAATATTTCCTAGAGGAAGCCAATATACAAAGTCTAGAGCACTGACGCCGAGTAGCCAGACTTTCAGTTTTTTATAAGATTAATTTTGGTGAATATGTGCAAGATCTTCATGACTCTCCTTCCCCTCTCCACCACCAGACGATCAAACGTACCGAGAAGTATCACCCATTCCTGGTCAGTATTCCACCTTGCAACCTTGCAACACCAAAAAATTTGCTTCAACTTTCCTTGTTAGCACGAGTAAAGAGTGGAACTCACTTCCGGCGTATGTTATTCTGATCCACTCTAGTCTTGGAGTCTTCAAGCCCAGAGTGAACAGGTTCTTTCTAGGCAAGAGTGCTCCATCTTCGATCACACCATCACTTACTATCAGGTGAGGTAGTGGTCAAACGCGCGCGAGGCTATAATTTATAAAACACAATATGCTAGAAGCCAAATCGATTTAGAATTTCATGAAATCCCTATTAATTAACTTCTAGTATTCAACCTTGGCGAGTACAGACGGCACGCGACCACGGCATACACGAGCCATGAGTTCTTCCGAGCGGACAATAAGGAGGCCATGGCGATCCGGCAGCAGTGCGCGCTGGACGCCCTGCAGGACGTCTGCGAGTGGCTGGTCAAAGGGGGGGAGGTGGCTGTGAGTATACCGATACCCATCTATCACCACTGCACAGTGTTCGGATTTTTATTATATTAACGGATAAATTTAATCATTTAGAACGCTAAAACTCTCCAATGTAAAATATTCTCCACGAAATTTCAGTTAACATCAAGCGAGCCATATGTATTTTCGACTTCCACGATGCATAAATAAAAAAAAACACATGATTATGGTTTAATTTTATTTATGTTTGCAGGTGTTTGACGCGACAAATTCCACCCTGGACCGGCGGCGGATGATCAGAGATATCGTGGTCCACAAGATGGGCTTCAAGCTCTTCTTTGTGGAGTCTATTTGTGATGACCCTAGGATTATTGAACAGAATATTATGGTGAGTGTCATCTGTATTCTCAGCAGCCATTCATTTTGTGGTTATAAAACGTACTTCTTGACTCCTCTAAAAAAAAACTCGTGGAGCGGTTTCAAAATTTATCTTTATTATGGTGCGCATGTTAGCATAGGACATCAATACTAATATACTAACTACTAACTCACTGAATATTTAACCTAAGTTTAAACCTATTGTTTCTAATGAAGTGAAATGTATATTTTATTTGAGAATAAATTCTATAACCACAATATTATAAATTCGAAAGTATCTATGTCTGCTTATTACGTTTTCAAGTCTAAACAACTTGACCGATTTTGATAAAATTTGGTATACCAATAGATTTTAACCAGGGTTGGGACATAGGCTATTTTTTACCAGATGAAACCACGCGTACGAAGCCGCGGACGGCAGCTAGTAAAGAGATATCATCTCTATTTTGCACTAATACATGAGTCGAGAAAGTTTTGTCACATGTTAGCTGTATGGTTGTGGAACGTTTGGCATTGAGCTGCTCAATGCAGTTGCAGTTTAGTACATTGACAAGAGATGTCGCGTTGCTTATTTCATATTGTATTTTTATTTTATAGCGAAAGAAAAAAATAGCACACTATTAAATTTCCAATTAAAAGGATTGTCTTAACAAATTTATTTTCAGGAAGTAAAAGTAAGCAGTCCAGACTACACAAACATTCAGAACACAGACAACGTACTGAACGACTTCCTGCTCCGGATAGAGCACTACAAAGACAAGTACGAGCCACTGGACCAAGCCTTGGAGTCCGAGCACAGCTTCATGAAGATATACGACACGGGAGAAAAGGTCGTGGTGCACAAGCACGAGGGACATATACAGAGCCGCATCGTCTATTACCTTATGAATATACATATTGTGCCCCGGACTATTTATTTGACTAGGGTAAGTGGAAACTGTATTTAAAATGAGTTAGACCAGTATTTTTGAAAGAGGGTGATAACGTGTCCTTGTGGGCGCTGAGGGTCTTCAAGGGGTTGGTAGAAGACCCACGCCCTGCAAGGCTAGCAAGAACATGTACTACTTTTTTTCTATTGTTCCATAAAGAGACACATTTCTAGGGTATTCATGCCAATTATTTGACTAGGGTAAGTGGAATCTGTATTTAAGTTGATTCACTGTGATTCTGAGGATTCCAATAATACCTCATTTGTCAAAATCCGTCAAGCCCTTTAGCCTACACGATGCGCCAAATGAACAGACTTACATACATACACCCTAAAAACGTTACCCTCCTTCTGGACAGACAGTTAAAAACTTTTTTATGAAAATCCACTTGTCAATTCCAGCATGGAGAAAGTATGTACAATATCGAAGGCCGAATCGGCGGGGACTCCGCCCTCTCAGCCCGCGGCAGGACATATGCAGAGGCGCTGTCCGGCTACATAGAACAGCAGCGCATCCCCGGCCTACGTGTATGGACGTCGTGGATGCGGCGCGCCATACAGACGGTCAAAGACGTTAAGGCACCGCAGGAACGGTGGAAGGCCCTAAACGAGATAGATGCAGTAAGTTTAGTATTATATAGAACAGTAATGTATCCTCGGTCTACGTGTATGGACGTCGTGCATGTCTGCATTCCCTGTGTTGTACGTGGATGTGTGGATTCCCTGTGCTGTACGTAGATGTGTGGATTCCATGTGTTATAAGTGGATGCGTGGATTCCCTGTGATGTACGTAGATATGTGGATTCCATCGGTTGTACGTGAATGTGTGGATTCCCTGTGCTGAACGTAGATATGTGGATTCCATGCGTTGTACGTGAATGTGTGGATTCCCTGTGCTGTACGTAGATGTGTGGTCTCCATGTGTTGTACGTGGATGTGTGGATTCTATGTAACAACACCCCAATAAAACATGCTTTTGCATCCAGATTTTTAATGTTCCTAGGACCATACCTGTACAAAAGGATAAATCGTAAATTAAGCATCCACTCAATGAATTTCTCAAACTGTAAAAGAGCCTTACAGTCTGCTCTATCCAATCTATCATACGAGGAAACTGAGGAGTTACTAAACGTAATAAAGTAGGATTTTAAATATTGTATAACACGTGTGCACTTAGTTTTTGTAGGTTTCTTTTTCATTATGTAAATAGATTTTAAGTTTTGTTAATTTGAGTATACATTAGTTACACCAGTCCAGTTTTTTTGCCTGAGATACAGGTCCTCCTAGTTCAGGCAATGTATAAAGTGTTACCTATAAGTAGATACTAATCCGTAATGTTAATCTCAGCAATATGAAAAATGAATAAAGATTTTATTATTTTATTATTATTATTATTATGTGTTGTACGTAGATGTGTGGATTCCATGTGTTGTACGTGATTTACTGTACAGCATGTGGATATTAAACATATTAACAGTTAATGCAAACATTGGACCCCAGCGTGAATTATAAAACACTCATGTCTGAAAAGAAGTTCGTAGTTTACAGCCAACGCTGATGTCGGATTTAATAACCAAGTTAAAATGCTACTAATCTTTTTCAGGGTATTTGCGAAGAGATGACATACGCAGAGATACAGGCGAAGTACCCTTCGGACTTTAACGCGCGGGACGCGAATAAGTTCGCATACCGTTACCCACGAGGAGAGAGCTATGAGGTAATTAACTTGGTTGTCCCCATTGCTAGGCAAATATCTCCCCCCCCCCCAAATCCCTCCAATCATCACTGTTCGTCATAATTTAATGACATTATTCTCTAAATTTAACTTCACTCAAGTGAGTGATGAACAAATCATTCACCCTTAATACAATATTGTAAATCATTTTCAAGTACTAAAATCGTAAAGCAAGTCAGCTGATATCTACTACAAAGATTTTAATACTTTTCGTTTAAAATCCACCATTTGAGAAGTCAAGTCGTAGATACATAAATGTATATGATTTTTCATACTATATGAAAACACGTCTTTATAGTACAGCTTGTAAAAGCTTCTTGTTAAAGAGTTCGTCCGAGAAAGTACTACCACAGTACCTATTTCAGCAGTCAAATAGTAATACTCGCATTGCTGTGTGTTAGTTTGAAGGGTATGGGTGCCGATTAAATTACTTGCACATATGATTTTTCACCTGCCTCAGGGCGACGGGCGTCTACATTGACATGTAGGGTGAATGTTAAATGAACGTAAGCTATGAGGTAATGCAATTAATTGTTAAATGCAGTGGTAACCGCTTATTCCAGTCAAAATATACAGGTTCTGACATGGACATTTGCTGTTACTTTGACATTTCAGACGATTTCAGTGCTTTGTACTAATCGGACTATTGACACTAGAAAGTATCAGTAATTCGGTACTTTGTACCAACAGGACTATTGACACAAAAAAGTATCAGTAGTTTGGTGCTTTGTACCAACAAGACTATTGACACAAAAAAGTATCAGTAGTTTGGTGCTTTGTACCAACAGGACTATTGACACTAGAAAGTATCAGTAGTTCGGTGCTTTGTACCAACAGGACTATTGACACCAAAAAGTATCAGTAGTTCGGTGCTTTGTACCAACAGGACTATTGCCACCAGAAAGTATCAGTAGTTCGGTGCTTTGTACCAACAGGACTATTGACACTAAAAAGTATCAGTAGTATGGTGCTTTGTACCAAAAGGATTGTTGACACCAAAAAGTACCAGTAGTTTGTTCATCAGTACTAACAACCGAGCTACTGACTAGAGATTAACATCAGGTGAGCCAGGGGCTTGTGCCCTCACCCGTTTCAAATCTATTCAGAAGTTTTAGAAGCTTAGTAGCATTTTTCTACAACAGACAGATATTGTTCTTTTTAAATATAGTTATTGTTGTGTTTGTGGTAGGACCTGGTGGCGCGCTTGGAGCCCGTGATAATGGAGTTGGAGCGCCAAGGCAACGTGCTCGTGGTCTCGCATCAGGCCGTCATGCGCTGTCTGCTCGCATACTTCCTTGATAAGTCTGCCGGTAAGTCGCCTATTTTGATTTGATTAGATTAGATAATTCTTTATTGCACATCCTAAAACAAATACAAATAAAAAATAACAACGTAAATCTATGGATACAATTTACTAGTTACACAATAGTTTTTCTTTTAGTGAGGGGTTTTCACGGCAATTTTTTTATAACTGCTAACAGATGGCGTTGCTCTGTCATGCTCTGATCAAAAAAAATGGAATTGTCAATTGCTGTGTCAACATTATTTTCCGAGGAACTTGAAATAAAAAAACAAACATATGTGTTTGTTTATCTGACGAAGTGAGATTGTTTTAGACAAATTTTGATATTGTGTTATTGAGTGGCATATAAACCATATTATCTGGCGTTGCATATCCAGACCGCGCCATCTATTACGCTAGTTGAAACTAGTTTTTTGTTAATTGAAAATGAAAAGCCCTCATTGTTATGTTAAGTTAACCCGTCAAGGATCATGTCAATATTTTTGTATAGTTGTGGTGCCTGACCGATTAAATATGTTAATTGTTTGTTTTAATTAACTTTAATTTAGATTGCTTGTTACCTTTAATATTACTAATTGTGCATACGATAGGTCCGACATATACTTAACCTTTATAAAGATCCTTATAATAAACTAGCTGACTAATCCGCAGCTTCGCACGCGCAGTTTTTCAATAAAAACATAACTCTCCTGCGCTGTTGGGTAAAAAGTAACCTATGTTACTCCGGAACTAGCATTCTAATAGTGAAATAATTTTTGAAATACACCAGGAGTTTTTGAGTTTAATCGTTACAAACATAAAAATCTTTCCTCGTTATAATATTAGTATATTCGTATTTAAAAAAAATTAGGACAACCCTAACTTACAATCTATACTAATACTGTATTTTTTCGATCGCCTTTCCATCTAGTGAGGACCGTCCTACGATGCGCTTTCCAGTGTGTGGTCTCGCCTCTAGAACCCACAACGGCCGACAGTTCCACGAGCTATGTAGGGTAGTAGAGTTTCTTGTGAAAGGGCTCGCCCGGGGAAGTGCCACCATACCTATTTCTACCGCCAAGCAGCATTACTGTGTTTCGGTTTGAAGGGAATGGTTGCCGGTGAAATTACAGGCACATAAGGCTTTACACCTGTGGCATACATCAAGTTGATGGACGCAGGGAAGTGCAGGTCACGCTCCTTAGAAATGTGCCCTACGAGGCAAACATTGTTATAACCAATGGTTACCACTTAACATCAGGTGGGCCATAGACTTGTTCCATCTCCATAGTAAAAAAAATATACTCAAGTTTTTTTAATGATCGTTTATAACAGAAGAGCTGCCGTACCTCCACGTGCCGCTGCACACAGTGATAAAGCTGACTCCGGTCGCGTACGGGTGCCGCGAGGAACACATCAAGCTATCCGTGGGAGCCGTCGACACGCACCGACCTAAGCCATCTGTAAGTACTACTACAATACTATAACTACAATAGTATAACTGTAATAGTAAACTACAACAATATAACTACAATACCGTAGTATAATTACACGAGCTGTTTACACGTGACTTCGTTCACGTGGAGTTTATTGTCATCCTTACTAATATTATAAATTTCAAAGTGATTCTGTCTCTCTGTCTGTTGTATTTTTCTAACCTTCGCGATCACTGTACATAATTACTGATTAAAACATATTTATCGCGTATGTACCTTTTTTATTTGTTATCCCACGACGTTTCGAGTGTGTTCCAACAGCCGTAGTCGCGAGTGGACAGCGGGACTGACGACGACAGAGAGACAAAGTAGTTCACTTTCGAATTTATAAATTTGTATAGATAAAAAGTCGGCTTCTATATAATTGGAAATGTTTACTACAATTGGCTGATATGTTGATGATTACTACAAAAGTGAACATTATTGATACTTATAACATTGTGTAATGTATTTTATATGCAAACTAAAATGCTTTTGTCCAGGTCTGCGTTGCGTGAATGTGCCTGGATAAAACATAGCCTATATGCTATTCCAGGGCATAAACTACTTATTGAATCTTAAGCATTCATTCTAATCAGTTTCGTTATTTCTGCCAGATTAAGTTAATATTTATTTTAACACATTATAGTACGAATTGTCGGTAAGACAGTGTTGTTAATGAAAATACAGTACAGGGTCAGAAACTGATTATAAATTTGTAAAAAGTTTACTAACCGTGCTGGGGTTTGAACTAGCTTGTTGCATTTCACTTCAATTTCTGTGACACCTCTTTTGACGTTATTCGCGCCTGCCTTGAAATGCCTTATTGGAATAAATTAATAGTCCTGACCCCACATTAGAGGACTCCCTCTCATGCGCATGAGGAACTAAGAATACAAATATTTGTAGATAATGCAAACATTTGTCGCGCAGTGGGAATCGAACCCTTCATGCATCTTATCGGTTATCGCCAGCGCCGGCCCTGGGATAGAGTGAGAGGAGCGGTCGTTCTAGGCGCCAGATGGCAAGGAGCACCAAAAAGCCTTACGCAAAAAATAATTTCCAGAGCAAAATAAAATTTTGATGGCGCCTTTTGAGAGGCGCGGGGGCAGTGTTGTGTTATGAAGTTTAAGAATCTAGAGAATACTAATTAGAGCTACTTAATTTAATTTAAATTAAATAAGTATTGATATTTACAATACAAGTTGATTTTTGAAAATTTGGGAATTATTATTTATCTATATATATAAAACAAAGTCGGGTTAGTTACACCATTTACAACTCAAGAACGACTGAACCGATTTTGATGATCTTTGATTTGTTGGATTTGTCTCCGCCCCGAATAGCAGAATAACTATTAAAATATTGGAATAAATCACGCAATAAAAAATGTATGACGAAAATTAATTTTCTCATTCATAGATGTAGCTAATTATGGCCGATTGAAAATTCTACACGTACATTGGCAGCCCGCGTCATATGCATGTCAAGGTGGTACGAAGTTTGGCGGGTCAACTAGTTTAACATAAAACCGAAGTAGAATTAGCGTGAAGTGAAAGCGTCTACTAAAGAGCGCTGAAAGACAATCTCGATTAAAGGCTAGAGGCACTGACTATCGCGTCTCAGAGATTCTAATTAAATATATTTTTTCACTCAAGTCGCCAAATATAAATAGATCAATAATTACTGTAACGGAGAAAGGTGGCGAGAACTAAAACACGCGTTTATTTTAACGTCGACGCCCCACATTGGGCGCCAACCGTTACCTACCGTTAATTGGCGCCCAACGTGGGGCCGATCGAAACATTCCCTGTGTGGAAAAAGTTAATTTGAAATAATTAGTTACTTAATTACTATTATAACAGGAGGAAGATGAAGAAGGCGTAACAACAGAGGTGCACGTATGCCGGGATTGACGACGCATGCTTATAGAATAGAAATTCATTTGTTTTTACTCCGCATTTTAAAGAGTTAAGTTGATTCCATACGGTGGTGGTTTATTGGCTTGGGTGATCAAAATTATAGGCATAAAATCATTTAAGAATTACGCAAAGGATGGGATTCGAACCCGCGACCTTAATACGGGGACTCTTGTACCAGGTGTCGAGTGGCTGGTGCCGTAAATAACATCTTCGTATCAAGAGAAAGTTCGTGACTTCGAATTTCGTCTTGCGGGTTTTGTAATGATTGTATTTTTCGTAAAATAATATTAATCAAATATTTTTTTAGTTTTCTGAGTTTTTGATGCAGGGTTTCTTACACAACACAATTGTTTTTAATCAAAATTCATTTATTTGTTTAATGGGTTAAGAATCTGTCGCAGATTCTAATTAATTTATTGTGTGTTTTGAAATGTGTGATTATGTTTGCATGAATAGATGTTAGGCGTTGCGGTGTCGGTTTTTAGATTTGTTAATTTATATATGTTTTTAATATTTTGTTAAAGTTTTCAGCAATGGTAAGATGACTTCACTCTCCATGAAATAGGGTTTATTTTTATTTTATGCCCAATTATAAAGCTGTAGTAAGCTACAGTAAAAAACCTGATGGACAATGCAGATTAAGTCCATAATGACATTATTCAATTGAACTTATATATCGTGACTGAAATGAATAGAACAATAGAATAGAACTAAATAAAATATTACTATGTCCATTCCAAAAACAATTCCCCTCAAATCCTCTAGAGCAGCGGTACTCAAACTTTTTTGGTAACGGAACCCTTTTGAAAAGCTAAATATTTGACGGAGCTTTTGCAATAAATTGTTCATTTTGTGTGTTTTACATTCATTCATTCATTTTAAAATGATAATTAATAATAATAAATTGCATAATAATTAAATATCTAATGGGAGGTATGAAACTGATTTTATTTTTCATCAATTGGTTGACATCAGGTTTAGAGAAGAGAGTTGAGAGTGGGAGTTGTTGGAGTATTCTTGATTTTTTTTCTCATTATCATCGGTATTCTCGTGGAGCCCCCACAGAGGCTTTGCGAACCCTAGGGCTCCGCGGAGCACACTTTAAATATGGCTGCTCTAGAGTATTCGGCTATTTTATCTAAGTATTTGTTATTAAATGTCGGCATTAACCTATGGAACACGTAACTTTAAGCGGATGTTACATAAATTGCATTACCTCACAGGATATATCCAATTAATACATGGCCTACAGGACGTTGCACTACGCCCGTCGCCGCCGCCCGTTGCCCTTCGTACGCACAAAGCGGTTCTCTAGTTTGTTTTAATTCTTTGTTGCACAAACAGAAAATGTACAAACAGGACTTAATGCTAAAAGCATTTTCTACCAGTCAACCGCGACAGGTAAAAAACTTAGGTTGGCGTGCTTAACTAAGTACTAAAAAATAACAAATAGAAATAAAAACTACTTACTACCTAGTTGGCTAAATAGTGTGAACAGGTTTCTTCTAGGCAAGCGTGATCCATCGTAGACTGTTATATCGCTTACCAACAACCGAGATGATGGTTAAACGCGAGCCTATCTATCCAGCCTCCAGCACCCACTATTGGGTAATCTCAATCAAATCTGATCCATTGCTGTCCAACTTCCTCTACGAGATCGTCAAAGCATTGGGTCAGTGGTCTGTTCTGCGGTCGACGTCCATCTTTCAGTCACCATTATGTATAATTAATAATAATAAATGAGGCTACAAACCTAAAAAATACGTGTGTGTGTGTACTTATGTACGCACGTAAGAAGTTATACTCCTTTGGCATAACAAAACAAAAATAGCTAAAGAAATTTAATTATAATGGCATGTTATTTATTTGAAATAAAATTAATCATATTAATTACAATTAATATGTTATGTAGGTACCTACTGATATTGCTAATAAGAATATTCTGACACGCATAAACCTATGACCTCCATTATTGACAATGCAACTCTACAGCTGCAACCACTTGACATGTAATATTATTTATTTTGAAAATTGTTAAGGCCTCTTTACAGCCGCTTCAATTAGTCAATTGTATTTTTAATTATTTTATATCATTTTGTATCTGACAAAGCCTATGGCTGCAATTTAAATAATATTGTACCTTCACATACATACCATTAATTAGCATTATTTTATAAATATTTACCTACCAGTGAAGTTGACGTAACTAAGTGTCCTATATGTACCCATGGTTTGAAATAAATGAAATGAATTAAAATTGAAATTTCCGTATGCCACAACTTTTTGTTTGTAAATGATAAATTAATAAATATAGTTATGAGTTTTCACGGAAACTTGAGAGACAGTTATCAGCTAACTTCATCATGTCGCTTTTTGGTAGTCGGTGTGCGCGCGCATCGTAAAAAAATTACTTTAATTTTTTTTCCAAACGCGCCTAAAGAAGTGTAACTTCAAAAAAAAGTCAATTGCACAATAAATCTAATAACAATATTGCATTGTACAGGTGATACCAGCGCCGCCCATCAAGCCTCCGGTGCCTCCGATTCTGAACGGAGACAGGAACGGTGAAAACGAGGAAACCACTCACTAACACTGGCTGAAGAACTTCGCATGCCTTTATAAACTTTAAAAGGGAAATATACCGGCTGTATGAGAACTTGTGAAAACTAACAAAAAAAAGTTTTCGATAGTGTTCTTGCATCTGGTATAACCAAACTCTTTGCGCATGCCGAGCTCACAAATTGGAAACAAAAATTGTCTATGACCTCTGTATATTTTATCGTGATTTTAAATTATATCTGTGACTGTCTGTTGTCTGCGAGTTTATTGAGACTGATGGTAAGTGAGGTGCGACTGTTTTTACCGACAGCTTTTAACCATATACTTGTGTGTTATGGTTTAAGTGGGTGGTAAAAACGGCCATTAGGTTTTTACGTATTTTTAATATTTCACGTTACCATGTACAAAAACATTGTTATTATAATTCTTTAGAGCCAGCAGTAGCATAGACAAAGGAGCTGGAAATAAATGTTTTATTTGTGTTTAAATATCAAGAAACATTCAGTAACAGCTTGGCTGAAAGTCTAGAATGCAATGACAAGAAAACATATAGTTTTTTTATTTCACACAAAATACAGTCAAAATATCTTCATTACAAAGACAATGGCACACAACAAATGTTCTAGACTTTAGGACCAGAATATAAATCTAAAAAATATACAAATTAAATAACTTATGAATGTGAAAGCTTCTAAAAATACAGTCAGTTTTATACGTGGTAACGTTATGTGCTTCAGATTATTTATATCACTATAATATACATAATATATAGAAAACGTCTCATCTCCTTGATCACTTATGCATAGTCGGCGAGGGATTACAAAAACAAAGCTGCAAAAAGTATGGACCCTAGCTGGGGTTCGGATCGAACTAAAGTTTGTTCGAATCATGTTCGAAGCAACTTTTTGCGAAAAGATTTTTCATTTAATTTAATTCATTATTTATTTTAAAACTAAAGTGTGAATAAACACTTAAAAATAACATTTATACCAATGTTTATTTTAAATAAACCGACTAAGCGCGATTGCACAAGCTTCAAGCTTGATTCCAAACTAATAAAGTCTCATTGCTTATATTACTGCAATTTAAAAAAGCTTTTTTAATGTTTTCCAATAGGCATAGCCGTTTAAACATATTATTGCGTCAAACGCAAACTGTTTAAAATTGAAGAAACTTCTCTTACATTAATAAAAGACAGGCTCAGTTTTCGATAAAATACTATCGAAAATATATCAAAGGAAACAGGCCTTAAAAATTATTTTCGCAGTGAGATATTTCGAAAACCTCCTATGTACCCCAAGCGTTCACAAATTATCTTTTTCTCTTCATATTATTTATACCCTGTTAACTCTAATGTTAGACATTATACAAAGTGGCTATGTATAAAAATGTATGTAATGTAAAATTATACTTTAATTTCTATATAAATATAAGTTTAATCTAAGTGGGATTTGTTGTTTTATTTCACCTACTTCACTGTTCCAATTGTTTTCTAATAAGTGTACGTAGTTTGAATAAAGAATGAAAATTCAATTCATTAAAAGCTAGATACAACATAATGAGACACAAGAAAATGTATAATGGGCGGTCTCATCGTTAAAAAAGCAATCTCTTTCAGTACAATAGTTTATTATATAACAGTGGTAGTATGTACAAACATCACTATTTTCTGAAAAATACTATTGCCGTTATAAACTAAAGACACTTTATAATTTTGATCAGATAAATACATCCTGCATTAACATAATCAGGTTCCTGCCCTCAAAAATCGATTCACATTTTTACCGCCATCTATGCGGTTACAGAAAAATGATCATGTAATTAAATAGAGAGCCATCTGTCGGAACTTTTTAAACGTTCCGTTGCTTTGTTTTAAATTCTCCTTTTCAGTATAATAGATGTCGCTAGCTACGGCTACGACAGTAAAATAAAGTGGTGTCCACAAAGTAAATAGTAATTAAGACAAATTACTCGAGCAATATCATATCAGCTAAATAGAAAAAAGTATGTACTCCATACCCCAGACTTATCGTGGTGTAGTGTTGTTTTATTGTTAAATGATTAATAGATACCAAGACTCGATTTCATTTTCATGATTACTTGTACGATTGAGTTGAGGTCGTGCGCAATCTATTGTGTGATTAGTTAGAATAGCTAAACAAACTGAATACCAACCATTGCTCTTTTGTTTTTGATTAATATATGAGATAAATCAATTACCTACTGATTGTTTTAATAGTGAAACTTTATTTATAATACCGTTTGAGTGAACAAAGAATGTTATCATACTGCAAAGCTTTTAGATCTACTGAAATACGTCATCGGCCGGCCCAATCGATGACGTTACAATATAAATGGGTTACGGCGCAGCTCAATACCTAGGTACGGTATATAGTACATAGTTAGGCAGCGTCCGTCCTCCCACATAACCACGCTACATGGTGTACACATGCGAGCAATCAATAAAATATATAAACGAGCGCCGCCGCCGCCGTTCCACGCCGTTCCCAGTCCTTCCTCGATGCCTGTCATCTATCCAAAATTCCCAAACCATGTTGTGTGGAGTTTTAATAAACGATTTACCTATGAACGCTATTTTTGAAAGATAGGTAAGTAGGCTTGGAATTATATAAGTTTAAATCACTTGTATAAGTACATACCTACTTAGCAAACATGATTAATTGTCTCATGTAATGAATAAACTCTCGATTTTAAAGATTTCTTGATGAAGCGAATCCTAAGAGTACATCCAAGATTTTGCATAGTAAGTAGGGATGTAACTAGGTACTCATTAAGATATTAATTAGGTACTTTATTGCACATGAAATGTAACAATAGACGGGCTTGATGCTTAGGTACACGTTATCTACCAGCCAAACCCATGTAAATTGCTAACGGTTTAGCTACAAACAGCCGCAAATTCTGAAAGGAATGAGAGAAGGTATTTTCCCAACAGTAGGACACGAATAGCTGATAAAATAAACATAGGTACCTATGTACCTACATACGACGGCACCTATTAACGGTTTAAAGTTTATGCAGATCTAAGCCTTTTTGTATGTAACATAACTACCACAGTCAGATGCTAATAAAATTTAACTAATATTTATTTAACCAATAAATTTTAGGAAATTAGTCTATAGTCAAACTCTAGTGTTCTTTACTGGTTGTTTGTTAGAATAGCGCATCCACTCCAGCCTGGGTCATATTTGTGGTGAAATAATAATTTTATTGTTCGTTTTACTGATAAAGTTGGTACATACTAAGCATAGGGGTCGATGGCAGTCATGCGTTAGCTTAGCATCCTAGTAGTCTGTGATGGCAGTAGCATTGTGGACGTTTCTTTTCCCCAGACATGGGGGAGCTAGTTTTATGAGACAGGTCCCAGGAATTTAAATGTGTAAATTCATCCATAGACAAATAGGTCTATGGTAGGTATCGATTGTCGCATCGATTTCTTTCCATAGATCAAGATGGTCTTTTGTCTGTTGCGCTCAGCTGTCTGTCAATCAATGACATTTCGATTCGACGTTTAAACATTTTTACGAAATGCATTTTTGCCCAATTTACTTATAAATTGTGGTATATTTACATAATTTCATTTGTTTAAAAAGAAGCAACTATGTTTTATGTTATTTTACTAGTGGGTAAAGTTTAGTTCTGTAGATAATAACTTACCCTTGGGTTGCAAAATGGTATCAACTTCGAATTTAGATGAAAAATTTAACAGAGGTGTGTGCGTCATATCTAATTTGTGGCCTATTTTGGCAAACAACATCAACCTGAACATTTTTTATTTTTGCAGTGCGTAAAAATTTTTGTTTTTACTTGGATATTCAAGACCATGGGCTCGCTAGGTCTATTTCACGAAGAATACAAGACATGGGTTTGGTAAGTTATTGTTTTACCGCCAAAATAGATGGTAGAATTTGTAGTTAGCTAGTAGATCCTGGTTATGTATGTAGACGTTGTATAATTTTTGGTTATGTATTGCAAGTTAAGAAGCAAAATTATGTTAGCCATTACGCTAGATACGATTCTTTTGTCAAAGCGATATTTTATTTAGCCTTATTGTTTACGTTCCGTTCTATGAAAGCTACTATCAGGTATTTGGTATTTTCTGTGTTGTAAGTGTCCTGGTTTAGCAAAATAAGGTTGACACGAATCGCTTTTATTGTTAGAAATAATAAAAATAAATGAGTTATATTTATGTTTAGGTTACTAATTAAAAATATTATAGTTGATCAACTAAATTTAGGGAATCGGAACGTTTTCATTAGCTGGACCAACCAATGAGGAGAGTTTCTCCTTCCACTTGTCATGGCTGGCAGGCGATCACAGCGCCTCTGGTGAACAAAACATAAACTAGCGTAAAATATCTCCATTTTGTGTGTCAAATTTGTGTTTGTTGTTACTTTTACGTTTTTATATAGGTAAATGTGTGTAAATAACTATAAAAAGTGTTACAAACGTTGCATAAACATATCAACGTTTATTTAGTGATACGTGCATAACTTGTTAGTTAGGAGGAAGTCATAATTTGTGGTAAATCTAGCAGTGACGAAGTGTCCGTCTCGGTGACTGGTATATAGTTACTTATTTTTGTGATAAGCGGAGCGCGGGGGCCTCGCGGACGGCTTTTATGTAAGTATATATACCGTACGTGAACCACGCGCGTGGACTTGTGAAAGGATTGAGTCAGAATGGTTTATAAAACTGTTTAAAAAACAGTTGTAGCATCGAGTGTAGCGCGTAGCTTGAGTTCAATTTTAGGTCATCTTTTGTACGGTCGCGTCGTCGGAACCGCTGCGGCACGGCGAAATGCAACGGGCCGAGGCCGCGCGCCGAGCTCTCTCGCGCTGCACCGCACTATATTCATTTTCTAAGCCGTTTCAATCATGTTTCCTTTCCTACGGGTTACGCGTGTGTTCACTTAATTTTGACAGTTGATATTGCTTCTCCGGTACAAAGTGATATAGTTCTTAGATAGTCGTCTTAGGGGTGAAATTTGTTTGTAATGAAGTAGTGTGTTATTTTTTTGCGCGGGACGGTTGGCGCGATTCGAGGAGGGCGCTATGAGTCGGTCGCCGGCGTCGCTCGCCGTGCGACCGTATTTCAAGGAAAACTCCATGATGTGTAGCGCGAGACGCGTCGATACCCACCTCGCACGCCCGCCGCCGCCGCCCGCTACTTGTCGCCGTATTTGCGCTGCGCTCGATACCTCACGCCGTGAATGCCCTCTGACCAAATCGCGATCGACATTCGAAGTTCGATTCGTCGTTGCAACACCGCGTATTGGGCCAGTGCATTGCTGACTTTCACATTTGCTCCCACAAAGTCCAAATCCGCGCCTTTTTCGCTGATAATGGAAATCCTATGAGTTGTCAATTATGTTTTCTTATCTGGCAACTTTGGGAATGACCTAAGTTCAGTGCCTATCAACAGGTACTGAAATACCTACTTGTTAATTTTAGCAACTCGATAATATTTTGTAAATCAACAAATTCATACTGAATTTTATCCTGTTGACTTATGGTTGAAATTCTTAATTAATCAAATAAAATTAAGTAGGTATAGCTAACAATCGGAAATTCTCCCATGACTGAAAACTGACAAATCTCACACAACTTTTCTATACAAATAAATAAAAAAATAAAGGACAACCTTAGAAATAAACAATGATAATATGGTTTATCAAAATCCACTATAAAAATTACTTTTATACAGATTTTATATGAAACAAAATACCTACTTATTTATTTTATCGTCAAAAATCTTCTATTAACAGGATAAAAAATTAGACATTAAAAAGCATTTGCTTGAAGCATACAATCTACTTTCCACTTGCAAACAATAACATTAACATTCAGTCACAATTTCCTGTGTATGTAATGTAATGACCCTTAAAAACAATCTGGTCTCATAGAAACTGGGGGGCATTTTACATTGGTCATAACATTACATTGTGTTTTATCTAATATTCTGTGTACAAAGTCTTCCAAACAATTTTTATAAATGATGGTGCATGATAAATGGCCTACTTTACTATATAAATAGCACAAACTATTGATTTTACCTTTAAAGAGTATCAGAATTAAAACATCTGCAATTGTTGTCTACTTACCTGCCCAAACCCTGGATTCAAAAATAATAGATTTTTCAATTGTTATGGCTTAATATGAGTCAGCTGGGAGCCTAGGAGTAGGTACTAAGGTTAAAAAAAGTTTGTTATTTTTTTTATTGATCAAGCTCTTGACCACTATCTCATCTGGTGGTAAATTTAAAAGTATGTTTTACAATGTGGTGGTTCATAACAACAAAATCTATGTATCACATTAAAAGAACACAAAAACAACAGCAAATACTGTCAATGTAGTACACAATTACACACCAATACTAAATTTAAGAGATAAGAAAATATAGAAACACTGATTTCAAGTTTAATATTAAAGAAGCATTCTCTATAGTATAGTCTATATTATTATTATAAAAAAGAGGTAACAGTTTTATGATTTTTTTTTTCATGAAATTGTAATCCTGAACTGATTTTGAAATTCTTTCACTAATGCAAATTATTTATTATTAATTTATTTAATTCAGATAAAATACATCCATAAATAACATATAATCCTTAAAAACTAACACAAAGTCTTAAAATTTACTAATAAACAATTAGAATAAATAAGCATAATAGCACCACAAAAATAACATTTAATAAAATTTATTAAAAATAAATTAAATTAAAATGTCAGATTAAATGCAAAGCTAATATTATTCTTGAATGCTACACTCCGCGACAAAAGTATAACCCACCCCCCTAATTTTTCCATATCTGATAAAGAATTATAGTTATATCGATACGTTACTAATACAAAAAATTTGGGCGTTAATAAGTTTTTAATACTATCAATACATTATTTATTGAATACATAATTAACCAAATACAAATGATTTTGGGTTTTGCGGTGCGACAAAATTATAACCCAGGTAATGAAATTTAGATAAAAATTTAAGAAACATACAACAATCAATAATCATTCATATAATTTAATATTTAGTACACTTAGTAACACTTTTACTTATCACCTCGATCATTCGATCTGGTAAACTGTCATATAATTTTTTGATTACGACTTGATTTATATTTTGCCACTCGTCGATTATCACTTTCTTCAAGTCTTCAACAGAAGTAAATTGTCTTGATCCACGATAAACAGCTCGTGATAAATGTCCCCAACAATTTTCAATTATATTCAAGTCAGGGGAATACGCTGGCCATTCAAGAACTTGAATATTTTTTTCAGTAAAGTAGTCTTTTACTATCTTTGCTCGATGAATGCTGGCATTATCTTGTTGAAAAATAAAATTAGGACCAGCAATTCGCATTGCATGAGACGTAATCTGTTCATTTATCACTTCTATATATCGTTTACTATTTATTTTTCCAGAACAAAATTTTATATCCATTTTATCTGAGTATCCAATACCAGACCATATCATTACACCACCACCTCCGCCTTGCCGACGGCTCAATATAAAATTATCTTTTCTTAAATCGTGAAAATAGGAATTAAAACCATCAGGTCCATCTAAATTAAACTTTTTTTCATCAGAAAAAACAACTTTTTCTTCCATTGAACATGATCTTTTGCAAATTGCAATCTAAGTAATTTATGTTTATTAGACAATGGCGGTTTTTTTCGTGATTTCTTACGTTTTAAATATTCACACTCACGTATAATACGTTGAACATTTCTTAAATTAGTGTTAACACCAGCCTGCACTGCAATTTGTCTCGCGGTAAGCGTAGAATTGGACGCAGCTCTTAGGATCGACCTTCTTTCTCTTGGTGTAGTTGCTCTAGGTCGACCTGTCCGTTTTTTCTTACCATAATTTTCAGGATCTTTTAAATAATTTCGCACAACACGATGACTTCTGTTAATGATTTTTGCAATTTCGGCCTTTGAATAATTTTCGGAATGCAATTTTTTAATTATAGCAATTTCAGTTTCATTTAATTGTTTTCCCCGTGGCATTTTGATTAAAAAAAAAAAATATTAACTCAATCAATTTATTTATGCGTAAAAACTCACAAGTTACTCAAAACGAGTATAAACATGAACTGACATGTCCAGTGCACTGAGCTGCTTGAGTCAATAAGACGAATGGGTTATACTTTTGTCGCGCTATGAAACAAAGAATCTCTCCGCTGCGTAACAAAGTAGCATCGGCTCGTAACTATAAACATACCATAATACTAGAATTAAGTAAACAATGCTGACGCGTTAGTAATATATTTACTTATATTTAGTTTTTCAGTAGATATGAAAAAATTAGGGGGGTAGGTTATACTATTGTCGCGGAGTGTATATGTGGGTCAGCTAGTACTCAGTAAACAAGAAACAGACCATCAGTGTATCAGGACTAATACTTTTAACCAAAATAATGGAATTCATATTGATTGATTGAAAATTCTTTATTGCAAAAATGTAATGTGCATAGGCGAACTTTATGCTGGCAAGTATTCTCTTCCAGTTAATCTTTAATGTGGAAAATATATTATGTAGGTAGTTTGTAGAATATAAGCACCATAGAAAAACCAATATATTTATACAATACCCATATATAACCATAGAAAAGATTCTCTACACAAAAGAGTAGAACAAATTGACATTTAGCACTTAGAAATATGTCTATGTTCAACACCAAAAGGTAAATTTACTCTATTCATCTTCTTCCATGGAAAAAACTATCTACATCACGGCTCAGAATTATTCATAGCACCAAGAGGGTTTTTTTTTTTTTCGAATGGACTAAACTCGCTGTTGGCCTCTGAGGCCGTGACAGCTTAACCGAACTTTTGGCGAGCGCAGATGGCGCTCAGCCCAGTAAGTTTTTTAGGCAACTAGCGCAAGGGCACCACTTAGGTACGAACCTCGGCTTGGGCTGTTGCCGGGATGGGGATAGGAGAGAAACGCCCGGGTACATGTTTGTACCTCGTATAGGCGGCGACTGAAGGGATTCGTCGACCTCGCCGGCGAGATCGGTGTTTCTGTGAAGTGTTTGCTCTGTCTGATGTAGATGACTCACCTTCCGCATTAGCGGAGGTGATTTCGTCATCCGGGTCTCCGAGAACGTGTCTCGGACGACGGAGGATTTTGTTGGCGGGCGGATCCAACGGGTAGACCGGAATGGTGTGCACCAAAGGGTTTGGATGATTAGAGGCATGTTCATAAAACCGCTTGGAAGCGAGCTTCATGAACCTGGCTATTGATTCTAATTTCATATCGCGATGTAGATCGTTATTGCGAAAATACCATGGCGAGCCTGAGGCTTTTCGCAAGAAGCGGTTTTGGATGACCTGAATGGCACCAACTTTAGGAGAGTGGGCAAATACTACAGAGGAGTATGTCATGATGGGGCGAATGCACGCTTTGTAAAGGGTCACCTTATTTTTAAGGGACATTTGACTTTTCGCGCCTAGTAGTGAGGACAATCGTCCTAGGGTGAACTTTGCCTGATTGCACCTCTTAGTGATGTGCAACCTAAACGAGAGACGCCTATCGAGGATGACACCCAAGTATTTGGCTGATGGGGCCCAGCTAATGGGCTTGCCAAATAAGGAGATCGGTTTGGGAGTGAGGTTTCTCCGTGAGAAGTACACTGCCGTGCTCTTCCACGGGTTTACCTCAATCCGCCACTTGCGGAACCAAGTGGCTAATGAATGAAGGGCAGTCTGCAGCCTTATACCCACCCGATCAGGATTCCGATTGGATGTGTACAAGGCCGTGTCGTCTGCGTATAGGGCTATTTCCACTTGAGGAGTGCGGGGGATATCGCTGGTGTACAGCGTGAACAGGAGGGGGCCGAGAACGGAGCCTTGAGGGACTCCCGCTCTGACTGGTCTAGGACTAGAGAGAGTGCCTTCCACGGTGTAGCGAAAGCTGCGCCCTTGCAGGTAGTCTCGTAAGATGAGCACGAGCCTATCTGGGACTCCGAATTTAAAAAGCTTGTAGATTTGGCCATTGTGCCAGACTTTGTCGAAAGCTTTCGCTACATCGAGGAAGACGGCACCAGTATCTGCAGGCCAGGTACTTTGCCAATTGGAGAGGACATGCTCCGTTATGCGGAGCACCTGTTGTGGGCATGAGTGTTGGGCAGGGAAGCCAAACTGCTCATCGGGAAGGAGTTTGAACTCATTGACATGAGCCCAGAGACGCTTCATTAGAAGAAGCTCATATATCTTACCTAGACTATTGAGTAGACTAATGGGACGATAGCTAGTTGGGTCGTTTGCCTGTTTACTGGGTTTTCGGATGCCAATAACGTTGGCTTCCTTCCAAGCATTAGGGAAGGTGCAAGTTTCCATGGCCGCATTGAAGATGCAGACTAGGATATGGATAAGGGGTACAGAGAACTGCTTGAGTACTCTGTTGGAAATGCCGTCAGGGCCGGAGGCTTTCTTTGGGTGCAGGGCCTTGATAGTGTCAAAGACTTCGGAGGGCTCAATCGGATCAAGTGGGGAAGTAGGGGGTCGGGAGGAGCACCAAGGGTTTCGTACCTACCGATATTTTTGTAAATTTAGCAGCACCATCTAGTTGTGACTCAGGAACATTGTAAAGTTTTAATATTTCTTGGAATGTTTAAAGTTTTTACCGTAGGATTCGTAGGACGTAGGACAATATTCTCTCAGTAATTACTAATATTAAAACACAACACTATTCTTTTTGTTATTACTATTATTTATCGTGTATATACCTTTTTAGTGATCGCGAAAGTTTAAAAATACTATATTCCCTCCATTTCAGCAACAGGAAGTGTTCCTTACATCACGTGTGTCCCACGTGATCAGGTCGCGGTCGGGTGGTCCGCCCGCGGCGCCATGCGCGCGTCGTGACGGCCGCCGCGCGGATGCCATGCTGCAGCGAGTGCGCCCGGAGCCCATAGCGCAGCCCCCCAACCTCAAATACGTTACACTCACCGTGCAGAAGGTAGATACCACGTCTAAATCGGGACTTTTACTTTTGAGCCTGCATTTCAAAGACCTAGTGGTGATGATGATGATGATGATGAAATGCCTAGAAATCGGTCTGTTAGCAAATAAACACTTTTATTTAATTGAAAACTGACAAAAATCTGCAGTTCAATCTCAAATAATACTTGGCCGTAGTTGTAGCATTACATTGCATTTAATGTATAATTGCTTTGCAAGTAAAAGGGTATCCGGATATCTGTGGAACCAAAAAGTCCTATCTTTTTGTCTAATGAATTGCACACATCTCAGGATGGTCATTGTTTCATTTAGTTAGGGCAATATTATAACAGCAATGCTTAAAGGGATTTGACACAAAATACTACAAGAATACAACGTTTTTGAAAAGAATACAATATACAAGTACAACACAAGAACAAAATTGCATCAAAATCAAATGTAATTTTGTTGCATCTGCAATCAGCATTTGCTGAAAAGGTTATAATAGAAAGTTAAAAAGTGAACTGTTTAAGGTTTCTGAGAAATGCACTTCTTAGAAACCTTAACACTTTTGATATCTTTCGTCTCGGATTGTGGGAGTGATTTTGGCAAAAGGGACGGAAATGTGTAACAGGAAACCGAGAAAGCGCGCGCTATTTGATTTACCAATGAGCGCGCGCGGTGGTCAGATGTTACACATCATATGCAACTGCTGTAAGGCTCGTAGTTTTTTTTATATGAAAGCAACATATTTACTTTACATACAATTTGCTGTGTGATATTGAAACAATCCATATCAGTTTTCTTAGTACAAATGTTCCAAATACATTTTAACATACATTGCGAAGCATCCAGTATACCTAGCCTAGTGTTACTTCATTGTAATTCAAATGATACTAGTATTGAAGTGCCAAGTAGGCTAAACTATCTACCTTCTTGATACATTGTATAAACAAACTGTAGTAGGAATCAAAGCTTGCATTTTATTATGATGACCAAACACTTACGGGTTTTACGCCTTTAGCTGAGACATAATATTGCCCAATTATTTAGTTACATTATGCCTATCTAAATTTCTTTTCAGTACTAACCTTGCGCTGTCGTACTGCCACACTCAGAGTATTTTATGGTAATTTTCAGATGTAACTAGCTGACTAGCTGCACGGACTTTTAACAATATAAAATATAGCCTTATTAGGCTTATAGTGCTATTGCACTCAGCGATAATGTATCTTCCTATTGGTGAAATAAAAATCACAATCAGATTAGTAGTTCCGGAGATTACCTCCTACAACCAAACAAATAAATAAACTCACAAACTTTACCTCTTTATAATAAAGATTTGTTAACTAGTTTTGATGTCTTTGAGTTTGGCAGTTATATGTTTTACGCTTGTTTTATATATTTGACATGGTATTTATTAATATTGCAGGCTATATGTCTATTGGATAAACTGTATGACACGTTCTTCGCGGCGTCCCGTAAACCGCATGTCAGGCTCTTCACTAAAAACTTTATCAAGATTGAATTTCTGGACAAGTATGAATCTGTTTTATAAAACTCATTGAGTTCCCTGGTTATATAGAGATCTGTAAATTCTTTTTATTTTTCCAGGTTGTTCCGGCCCGTTTTCAAAGAGTTTGATGAATGGCCGGCGATATCGCTAGAGCCCGACCCGCTTAGAGAGAAACGAAAGAAAGACGAATCGCTGGAGAACTTCACAAACAACAACCTGATTCTAAACCCACCACAGAAGTGAGTACTCGTACCGGTGTGGTGCGCTCTGAACGAAGACATAAGTCGTATAATAGTGCGCTTTCTATTACAGAATGACGAGGAAAAGTCGACCACGGATTAAAGAAAAAGAGGAGAAGGAGGCGAAAGGGGGCTATTGCGAGATGTGCAATGCTGACTACGCCGATGCGGTCATACACCGGCGTTCCCCGCATCATCTGTCGTTTGTACGCGACCACGCCAACTTCATCTCCCTCGACAGTCTTATCAGCGCCGGCGCGGACGTCACCACATTCCTCGATAAGGCGACGCCGATCAACGGCGAGCGTAGATCACAGCGCAAAATGTGCAACGGGGATGTCGAAACACCCAAAAGCAAGCGCTCCAAACGCTCCCAGTCGCCAGATTCCACCGTTAACGGCACCAGTCCGCGGCGGAACGGTCTCGACGACGAGCGGAAGCATAATACTCGGTGCAGCAAGAAGAGCGAGCTGGAAGACAGACAGTACTACAAGGTCGTCGGAGTCAGCACCAAGCTGCGCTCGAGCGGAGGATTCAACTCCGCTAAGCGCAAGGAATCGCCGCCGACGGTCAACGGCGCTAAACCTCTAGTCGTGAAGTTCAAAAAGGTTCGACGCTCAGAGCTATCGGTCTTGAGCGACGAGGCAGAGCAATTTATGTTCCCGAAACGCGCGAGCTCAACCAGCTCCACATCATCTGAGGATACCGATGACGACAAAGTCCTCAGCCCGCGAAAAACGCCGCCCAAACCACCACCCCTATCTGCGGAGAGGCGAAGGCTGGCGCGTCCGATTGCACTGAAAGAAGAGTCTTCTGAAGAAGACAGTTGGCCCGAAGATAAGAGACGGCGAAAGCGACGAGGACCGGTCGTAGCCAAGCGGGTAAGAAGAGTTCCCTGCAAGCCGGTGGTCTTAGAACCCGTCGAACCCGATCCTGTCGACCAGCCGGAGCCAGAGCCGACTCCTATAGAAATAACGGCGCCCCAAGAAGTAGAAATAGCGATAACGGAAGAGAATGCGGAAGTGAGTCCGTTGCGAGAGGTGGAAAAATGCATGAAGTGGGAAGATGGCAAGCTGAAGTATACGCCGGCGGTGGAACAGCTAGAGTTCGCGTTTGAGTCTGTGCCGGCGAGGGAGCCCTGGTTCGAAGCGTTCCAACGGCAGGACCAGGATAAGGTGCTCACTAGGAATGTCCCACAGTATTTTGGTAAGATATCAACTAATACTTCCTTCATTATTATAAATCCCGTATTTATAATAATGATTGAAATAAATCACGAAAGTTTTCTAGTACTTCCTTTGTAACTATTGAGATTGTTTTAACAAGCAAGGTCAACTCTTATTAATTTCTATATTAAAGTCCTTAAAATATTTTCTTGCACTGTCGTTGACAACAAAATAAATAAAATTATAATAAAAATATAATAATAAACAATAAAATCAGTATTATTTCCTTAATGTACGTGTAATATGTATGTTTTTGTCTTTTTCTAGCGTTATACACATCCAAATCGCCGAAGTTACCGTACGAAATCGGCCAGTTACCACCTCTGAAGCCCAACTGCTGTCCTCTCAGCGACCTCGTGAAGCAACGAGAAGACAAGCCCGGGCCGTCCCGTTCGTACGGCACTCGCGGCAAGAAGAAACAGAAGATTAGAAAACGAACTGCTGCAATTCAAGCTTTGGAAAGCCACCCTAGGAAGTCACCTCGAGAACATGCATCTACCTTGGCGATACTCGGATCTGCTGGATTGCTACATCGACGAAAACTTGCTGACGATAGCAAGTCAACGGCTTCCGAAGATACGATTAGCGATACACAAAGCAACGTCAGAGTAGAGCCAATACTATCCGAGGCTCAAGAGGCGTCAGAGAGGCTGCAGCAATTTCTATCAGAGATATTTGAAGATGCGGGCGAATATGAACTCTCCGAAGGCGCTCTAGAAGATGGAGCAGCTGTCACTACTTCAACTAACATCCCCGACGTATCGAGCTTGGTTTCAGAATGCGAAGATTGCGATCTCATCAGAAACGAACTGAAGGAGGCGGCGGAAAGGCCGAAGGGAAGACGCGGGAAGTTCAAGAAGAAGAACCGAACCGGATGGCCCAACAAGAAGAAGAACAAGAAAGACTCCAGAACTAATAGCATTGAGTCGCAAAAAACCGAAAGCATTGATCGATCGTCAGCGGAGCCGCTTGACGACGAGACTACGCAAGATATGATAAGCGAGGACGACGTCAATATCTCAGACACTGATGACAAAACTATCATCGAAAAGTCTGAAGACGAATCCCAAGATAAAGACGAAAAAACCTTAACGGAAGATACCGCATCACACGAAAATATAGATGTAGACTCCTCAGATAACAAGCTACTTATCGATTTGAAGGTTCTTGTTGATGATGATAAGGAAAAGGCTGATGATGAGGCAGAAGGAAAGAAGTCCCGATCTACCTCCGAGAGCGAAGACAGAGAATTGAGGAAGAAGAAGCGAGTGCTGGCGAGTCTCTGTGAATGGAAGCAGCCGGTCGTGAGGGTGGCGCGTGTGGACGCCACTGCGCGCTGGCTGCGCTCTGCGGGCCGCGGCCGCAGTCGCTACAGGTTATAGCATCAACGAGTCTTGCGAGAAAGGAAACCTATCTAAACAAACAGAGTGAAGTGTACAAACTCGCATGAGATTACTTACTAGTGCAGTTTTTTTAATACTTACAGTTTCACTCGAACAATATAAAGTAGTTGTGATCCATAGTTCTCAATAGTGATGCATAGAATAGTACAGTCCTGTCGAAATAACTAGGCCAGATTAAAGTAGAATGGACTATTGATTTTTTAAACATAAAGCTATCTGCAAGCTGAGTCTAGTTATATCCGCTGTACATACATTAATTATGTTGTAGTCGAAAGTTGCTATTTATTTTGTAAATAAGATTCTGTTGAGTTGTTGAATGAGTATTGGTTGAGTTGTGAACTGAAGGATCAGTATTTCTGTTTTTATTACATTATCTTGAGAACAACTCTGGATGTAAGATGTAAATATTGTTGTAACATAATGGAATACTTGACTAGCCTGAGTGTGAGAAAGTGCGGTGCATTTAGATTGTGCAAGCTTCGTCTGTATATAAATTTTACTTATATGCTTAGATTATGGTATCCATTTTTTCTTTTTATAACTGATGGAGATGGGGTGGTTTTCGAAACATTTGTTGTTTTTAATTTCATTTTAGATTGAAATGTTTAGTAATTGTGTAAGAAATATATTATAATTTATTTCATATTTACATTGCAAGTTATATTGGTTTTGTAAGTCTGTACTCTGTAGCCATTGTTTTGTTAATACTTAAGTGCAGGTAAACAAAATCTCATAGTTTTTACCGAACTAAGCAGAAGGATGGTTATGTTTTTAGAAGAATTATTTGAATTGAACTCCTTATGTATTAATTGTATGAGTTTACTGAAGCCCCATTTCACCTGTTTCCTTTGTCATTGTAAAGTTTCAATAAAAGTTGTAAAAAATTAATATTATTCAGCTGTTTTATTTGCATCACTAATTAATTTAGTTATGTACTTACGCTTGTTGCGTCCGTGCGTGCTTGCTTACCTAGCCAATGACAACATAATGCAATTTTAAGAATGTACTGAGAACAATCGTTCATAGAGATAAGTACTTATCTAAAAATTTCTATAGTATTAAGGCAGTGTCATCCACTAAGACAATATATAGAGGTTGCCTGGAAGACATCGCTTTTAACGGCCCATTGTACCTTTGAATTGTGTATTCTCTTTTGTTTTATTATTAATGGTGTGCCATAAAGAAATTATCTAATCTAGGTACCTACCAAATGTTTTACTACAGGTCCTAAACGCATAGCAGCAACCAGTTTCCTAGCTCATAGGACTTGGACTAGACATTCTTTCTAGTCTCTCTGTGCCCTACAGAAAATAGCATTATCTGTTGCATAGTGAATTATTTGACACCTTATAATTTGTTTTATTGTAAAGTCATATATATGTAGCCCACCACCATGTGGGATAGGTACATAGCTGGGAAGAGAGCTAAGACATAATATGGTCTTAATGTAAAGTTTATTGTACTTAAGTAAATTGGACTGTCAGTTAGTTTCCACAAAGTATTGTTGGCATATTCAGAATTCACAGTCATCTTTGTGAAGTACTTTAGTTATATGTGATGTCAATAATATCAATAAAATACTGATATAGAATAGATGCATTTTATTAATCAACCATTCAAGGGTATCTCATACAGCCTAATGAAAAAAATGATCTACTCTAACAGGCTTGTAATCAACGAATTTATACAATATACATCTCCCATCGATGTTCACCTTTACAGTTTTTTCAAACATGTAAAATCAGAACTATTAATCTAAGCTGAATATCCTAAGCCAGTTGCAAAATAAATTATCACTGCAATGTTTTGTGTTAGATGATACAACTGGTTTGAAGTTTTTAGATCTAAGTTTATTCATAGACATCTTCCTTGTCTGCAATGTATTGGATGATATCTTTAGGTCTAACCAGCCGTTCTGCATCACCATCAGGGATTTCAAAGCCGAATTCATCTTCCATAGCCATGATGACCTCCACATGGTCCAGGGAGTCTAGACCCAGGTCAGTGATGAAGTGACTTTCTACACTCAGCTGAAAGAAAAGAGGATTTTGAGTACTGGGCACTGCCAACATTTTTAACACACTATTAGCATTTTAAATGTGAATGAACACTTAATTGAATTTTCAAGATTTTGTAAGCATTAATTTGACAGAAAATATTAACGGAGCAAATTAAAAAAATAAAATCTACCTGCTCCGGCTTTATTTTGTCATATAGTTGGAGTGTAAGAAGCACCCTACTTTTAATAAGTTCTAATGTAAGAGGCGCGCCTCCACTGTACTGGCGGACACCGGAAATCTGCCTCTGAAACAAAATCTAAATGTAAATAATGTGTAGGTACCTTTGCTTCACTGAGCTTGTCGTAAGCCTTGCACACTTTCAGCACACGCTCCTGAATCTGCTCTACGGAGGGCTTAGCCTGCACCGAGTACTGTTGCAATCGTTGAGACAATACCTAAACAGTGGGACCAAATTGTACACATTTGTTATGCAATAAGATTGAGGTTATGAGTTTTATCAAAACAAAACATTTAGAGAAAACACCGAAATCGATGTCTTTGTATGTAAATGATAAATAATTGGTATATCTTTCACGTAACAAGCCAATATGCGCATTTTATTGTTTGATAAGGAGGTCTTACCCCATTCTGATGAGACTGGTTTTTCAGCACCGTGACAGAGGCTTTAGCGGTTTGGAATTTTTGCTGTAAAGCTACAGTTGAGAGTCGGCATACTACCGGTGTCCTGTAGGTTGTGGATTTTCGTAATAATCCACTGAAAGCACTTCGAAAGATATTTGCAGCAGCCATTTTTCAGACTTCAAAAATGCTGTTCATAGACAAAGACAAAGATGACATTTCAAAGTAGACAAGTGCATTGCATAGATACAAAATGATAGTTAAAAAAACAATGTTTGTCTTTGACACGTCGTCTCATTCCTTCACCTACATACTGTCAGTGAAAAACCAATCTGTCAATTCAGTTTGTCAATTTCATTGTTTTTCTGTGAGTTCAGTGCAATGGATTTATTGATATTTTACGTTTAAAATCTATAAAAATGGGTAACGCTGACACAAAATTAAACTTTAGAAAGGCTGTCGTCCAGCTGACATCAAAAACCCAGGTATTGATACACAAAATCGACGTTAATTTATATTTCAAAGTGCCACTAAGACACCATGTAATAAATCATTAATTTCAGCCCGTAGACGCTGGAGATGAGAGTTTCTGGGAGCAGTTCTGGTCGGAGAGTGTGACTAATGTCCAGGATGTGTTCGCACTGGTGCCGGGGGCCGAGATCCGGGCGCTTCGTGAGGAGTCTCCTAACAACTTGGCTACGTTCGTTTACAAGGCTGTAGAGAAACTTGCGAAGGTCGTAGACAGCAGCTGTAGAACCCAGAGAGAACAACAATCAGGTACTTTAATAATATCTATCTTTCAAATGATAGCTAGATTTTTGTATGTAGGTAAATGAGATGATGCCTACTGAATGTTATAGTAGGGTTTCTATCATAGTTCCGTAGTTTTTACTCCCACGTAATATTTTATCGTTAAATAAAGCCGCTTTGCGTTGTGCAAATTGAATAAATTTAACCTATAATAATTCACTGAATAATTGAGTCTTATTTTCTATTAATAGTATTTGTTGAAAACCAGACAACCTGAGTTAGCAATAGAGCTTCCTTCCTCTTGCTGTTCTAGATTACTTCTTAATTACCCTTACTTCTGCTATATTATATCTAAAACGAAGAACTGAACTTAGTTCTTGGTTGGAGTAGGTCTGGTCTGTGCTAATACTAAAATCAAAGCTAATGGTTAATTTAAGGATATTCTCTATTTATTGTGTCTTAAGATTTCCCTAATGACCATCTCAATTACATACCTATTTGTCTTTATTTCCACTAAAAATGGGATATTTACTATGATCTGTGAGTTATTGAGTATCCTGATTTTTGACACAGTTGCATGCTCCACGATCATGGGTAAATTGAAGTTTTTACAAGTAGACTGTTATGAGTGAAAATAGTGTTCCTATCCATGATAGTCAAAAGTTATATTTGTTTTTAGCTCTGAACTGTGCTCGACTCCTGACAAGAGTTTTACCCTACATGCTGGAGGAGCCAGATTGGCACAGTTTCTTCTGGTCTTCGCTTCCGCCGGCTGCAGGCAATGAATCTGTACCGCTTGCACATTCCTTGATAAATGCTATTTGTGTGAGTGCAACATTACATATTTTGAACTTACTTTCTCATCTTAGGGTCTATGCACACGGCGTATTTTAAACGCACAGACGACACGCTTTATCGGCGCTATAGAGGCCCAAAAAGCAGATTGCAGAATTTGTATCGATTAAAACGACAATTATATACATAATTATTATCATCATATCAGCTATAGGACGTCCAATACTGAACATAGGGCTCTCAAAGATGTTAATACAACCTTATAAAAGTATTAAAGGTGTGGTTTTGCTGAGAGTGGTTGGGTGCAGGTAGATCTGTGATGAGGGCTATTATTATTATTTATTTTATGGAAAACCAACAGCTATGTTAGTTATGTTATGTTTATGTTCAGAAGATAATTATTTTCTTCTCTGAAAATCTAATTTGTTTGTTATTATTTGATAATTATTAATTCTCTCTGAAAATCTGATTTGTTTGTAAGTGTAGTTAGTTAGAATCAGTGTGCACTTTAGGACAGATACTTTGAGGTAAACTTATTTTTATAATTTGACTTGCCGCCCAAAGCTTCGCTGGCGTGGTTTGTAAAAACATTACCCTACTTCTGCGCAGTCAGGTAAAAAGTAGCCTATGTCCCAATGCTGGTTATTATCTATCTATATACTAAATTTCATCGAAATCTGTCTAGCCGTTTAGTCGTGAAAACGTAACAAACAGACAGACAAAGTTAATTTTGAATTTATAATATTACTAAGGCCTATACTAAGCAAACCTTGTACTAGGAGCAGAACCAGATTACTGATAGAATACTTACACTTACAAGTTTTTTTAAATACATATAATATAAAGAAAAACATCCAGACCCGGTACAAATATCTGTAGATCATGCAAACATTTGTTCCGCGGCGGGAATCGAACCTCCTGCGTCTCAGCCGTTTGTTTGCCCACTGCGCCACATGACTACTGGTTCTACGTAGGTTAAGTTAAAAGTTGTTGTCAATTTGCCTAGTATGTATGTTTAGACAAATCAAAATTTTCTTATGATTTCAATGAATAACTTTCGTAGTATTTATTAATTTTATAATTTTTTCAGGATCTCCTATTCTGTCCTGACTTCACTGTGATGAGTACAAAAAGGGCAGGTCCAGTGAGTACCTAATATTGATTTTATGATAGTGTTACTAATCTTATCAAACAGGCAAACACTGTTACTAATCATTCTGTACAATGGTGGCGTAGGTATGGAATATTTTAGATACATACTTACTATCCTGGCGCATCAACCCCGAAGCGGCCTCCGATACTACTGGCGCCACTGAGCGCGAAGGTCTTTCTCCACCTCATCCTTCCAGCGATATCTGGGTCATCCGACTGGTCGTCGGCCGACTAGCATTCCTAGGTAGGCACGTTTGGCGGCACGATCGTCCTCCATTTGCTCAACGTGACCGAGCCAGTGTAATCTATGAGATTTGAGATAGATAATTCTTTATTGTTACATCATATTATAATGACTAACGACTTAAGCGCCTCACACATGATGAAGGTGCTATAGCAATGTTTATTATGTTACGATACCTTAAGTTATTTAATTATAGTATCTTAAGGCATCACACAATAGAAGACGTATACCATCTGAGAGTGTCCGGAGTCTAATCTATGAGAGAGGAGTTCTACAGAGTGCTAAAAGTCAATCAGGTCAATGTGGGCCTGTTTCAGAGCGTGTTAGCTGAACAAACATCTGACTTAGCTAACATGCTCTACGACCTACGTCATACGACCTGCTCAAGGAGGATGCTTTATAGTTATTTCTGTAGACGATTATGGGACGTACCTACATCGTCGTAAAGAACGACGCAAGTTCCCTATAAAAAAAATTATCTCACGCGGGTAAGATATGAAATCCTTTTTAGTCTCTTGAAAGTCTGTCTAACCTGTTTAGAAATCTTTCGTATCTTATGAAATATAGTTTAAGTAAATAATAGGTCGGGGAAAAAGTCTTTTCGCATTATAGTATGTATGAGCTTGTAATAAAATCTCTTTGGCTATACTATTTGTATCTGGCTGGTTTTGGTATCATTCAAAGTTTAAATTTTAAAGAAGATAATTCCAAATTCAAATTAGAAATCTGTGTGATTTTTATTTGTTTTTCGTACTGTAAAGATGAGTGAATCTAATGAAGAAATTCGATACATTTTTATATTTTACTACAAAAAAGGTAAAAATGCAATGCAAGCCGCGAAAAAAATTTACGATGTTTATGGACTTAGTGCAGTGTCTGTGAGAGTAGCACAACTTTGGTTTAAGCGTTTTCAATCCGGAAATTTTGATGTCAAAGATGCACGTCGCTCTGGTCGCCCTATTACGGATAAAATTGATGCCATTTTTGAAAAAGTGGAGCAGGATCGGCATATCAGTAGTTATGACGTAGCTGAAAAACTGGGAATTGATCACAAAACAGTTTTGGCGCATTTGAAAAAAACTAGGTACACAAAAAAGCTCGATATTTGGGTACCCCACGAGCTCACTGAAATAAACCTAATGAACCGTGTACTCATTTGTGATTCTTTATTACGAAGTAATGAAACCGAACCATTTTTGGAGAAGCTGATAACTGGTGATGAAAAGTGGATCACGTACGACAAGAACGTGCGAAAAAGGTCGTGTTCAAAGGCCGGTCAGGCTTCACAGACTGTGGCGAAACCCGGGTTAACTCGCAACAAGGTGATGCTGTGTGTGTGGTGGGATTGGAAGGGCATTATTCATTATGAGCTGTTACCACCAGGCAGGACCATCGATTTTGAACTCTACTGCGAACAACTGATGAGATTAAAGCAAGAAGTTGAGAGAAAGCGGCCGGTATTAATCAACAGAAGGGGTGTGGTTTTTCATGATGATAACGCTAGACCTCACACATCTTTAGCCACTCAGTAAAAATTAAGAGAGTTAGGCTGGGAGGTGTTAATGCATCCGCCGTATAGTCCTAACCTTGCACCTTCAGATTTCCACATCTTCTGTCTCTTCAGAATTCTTTAGGCAGTGTCAGGTTAACATCACGAGAGGACTGCCAAAACCACTTGTCGCGGTATTTTGATCAAAGCCCCAAAATTTCTATAGCAATGGGATCATGTCCCTACCTACAAATTGGCAAAAAGTTATCGAACAAAATGGTACCTACATACTTTAGTTAAATGTAAATAAACTGTATTAAAAAATGTTTTGAATTTTCTTAAAAAATGCGAAGAAACTTTTCCCCAACCTAATATATAGGTAAACACATAAAAAGAACAAATTTGATACATTACAAGTAAGACACTGGGGTAAAATAATTATCTAAAGATCTATAACAAATCGACGGCCTCAGTGACGCAGTGGATGAATAGCTGGCTCAGACGCAGGAGTTAGCGGGTTCGATTCCCACCGCGGAACAAATGTTTGCATGATCTACAGATATTTGTTCCGGGTCTGGATGTTTTTCTATTTATTATATGTATGTATGTATTATATGTATGTATTTACAAAAATAGAAGTGTATAAGTATTGTGTCAGTTGTCTGGTTCCCATAGTACAAGCTTTGCTTAGTTTGGAGCTAGATAGCGCTGTGTGAAATGTACAGCAATGTTTATTTGATTAATTGAGGTGGGTGGGTTGTTTCTGTAGTCAAAGAGCAATGTTTTGCAGGAGCGTGCGGAAGAGCTATCTTCCCTAGACAGTTGCGAGTACATCTGGGCGGGCGGCGTGGGGTTCGCTCGCGTGGGCGCGCGTTGCGGCGCGCACGAAGCCGCGCGCACTGAGCTACTGCGCTTACTCCTAACAGCTTGTAGCGAGACCGTGTATCGTCCTGCCAGGAACTCCTCTCATCCTAATAAATGGATCGCGTAAGTGAACTAATCAAGGTTGCAAACCGTACGATGTTCCTCGTACACATACGAGATTTATGGTTTACTGTACCAACCTGATTTTGACATAGCTATATAATGAATATTTTTCCACGAAAAGTAAAAACCCCACATATATACATACTCGTACATATGTATGCAATTGATGGACGCAGGACAGTGCATCGTAGAGCACGTTTCTAAGGTGCGTGGCCTACGAGGCAACACTTTGTTATAGGCGATGGTTACCAGTGTCATATGCTTGTTTCATCTCCAGGTAGTATAAAAAAAAAGATATTGGGCAGCCGGAGAGTACTCTATCTCTCTGTTTGTTACGTTTTCAAGACTAAACGGCTTGATCAATTTCGATAAAATTTAGTATATAAATAGATTATAACCAGGACTGAGACATAGGCTACTTTTTACTCGACTGCGCAGGACGATAATGTTTTTATTGACATCCCACGCGTGCGAAGCCGCGCGCGATTCAGCTACTAATGTTACTACGTTTTTTGTTATGTACGATATTAAATGAAAACACGGGTGCCTAGGGCTATTGGTTTTTTCGAATTCATTACCATATAAAACGTTAAACAACCTTAACATCAAGTCCTAAAATATCAATGAAACAGTCTGTATAAAACCTGTTAAACTGACTAAGCGGCATCGTCGCAAAGGCGCCGCCGATTTACATTAAAAATTGTTTATTGGAAATGTATCGATTACTATATAAATATATTAAACCCATCTCTAAAATCTGTTAATACGATTCCGGATGTGTGTTTTAAATTAATGTCGTATAACAAAACAGGATTGTATAATGTTTAACAGGTACCTCACAAGTCCAGACAACCGGCACGCCCTACCGCTCTTCACTTCTCTCCTGAACACGGTGTGTTCGTACGATCCCGTGGGGTACGGCATGCCCTACAACCACCTACTCTTCACTGATACTCTGGAGCCGTTGGTAGAGGTAAGTCATTGCTGGGAGCCGTTGGGTGAACGCACAAGATCGTTCTGCAAATCTGTTATATCTGTCCTATGTTTAGCAGTGGATTCTC
Organism: Philereme transversata; assembly: GCA_963924445.1. Classification (NCBI taxonomy): domain Eukaryota; kingdom Metazoa; phylum Arthropoda; class Insecta; order Lepidoptera; family Geometridae; genus Philereme; species Philereme transversata. The sequence goes on from OZ004345.1 coordinate 27,697,957, forward strand.
GTCTCGGTCGTAACACTGATAAAACGGAACATGACCAATAACTTATTTTTAAACGCAAATACAAAATAAAAATATATTTATTTCGTGTCTAAGTAAGTAGGTAATCATCTTAAAAACAATTTTTATCATTGATTGAAGTAGATCAAAGTTTTTTTAGTGAAACTATGTCTTGCGTCGTGATTTTATTTGTATTGAAATTTCATTAAAATTAGAAAAAATGCTTAGAAATTGTCATTATGTATTTCCTTTATGACACTTGGCTATAGGAGGGATGACCGGCGTTGGACGAAGGCGATTACGGAGTGGTGGCGAAGGGATGCTCGTAGACCAAGAGGTAAACCACCCGTCCGATGCTCGAATGACATTGAAAGCGTAGCTGGATGTCAATGGATGAGAGTCGCAAGAGCCCGGAAAGAATGGCGTAATAAAGAGGAGACCTATACCCAGTAGTGGGTGCAGACGGGCTGAGATGATGATGATGATGATTTTCTTTATATTGCTTAAATATCAGTAAGTACTTATTATGTATTCTTATGACAACTTGAGTAAACTTTTGATTCTGGTTTTAGGTGGCACTCCAACTTCTGATAGTGACATTGGATCATGACACCAGCAATGTAGCCAACGAAGAAACTGATGAGGTAAGAAATAAGAATGGTCAAATGCGATTCTAACTCACCTGCCGTGAGTTCTGTACATACCCAGATTTATTTTGCAGCGGTATCTAGTTTTGTGAGCGGTAAACTCATAAAACGTTTTTTCTAAAACTGATCTACATATACACTTCCAGAACGTTTATCCACTAATATTTGCATATAATATTTATATTTACCATAACTATTCAATTTTTTCATCGTAACACCAAAACAATACGACAAACACAAAAATAAATGTTTTGGAATGTATAAATTCGGTTTTTTATATGATATCCCACTTGATCTAGTAACCCTATTTTAAAATTTAAACCCCTACCACTTGGCCCCGCATGTTTTTACCATTTTGGTCGTAAACTAAAAACAGACTTGCTTCTGGTTACCCTCTCGTACCTAATACGAGTAACCACTCATACGGATTTACTTCTGCTGCTTTAGAATAAATTAATATTTATTTGATATTAACCTATACATAAGTTAACAAAAAAAACACAAAAACAAATGTACATGTATGCAGAAAGTAGTTGCAAAAATAATTATCATAATAACTTGTCTAATATAGATAAAGAAGTATGGTGGTGTATATAAAAAGATTGATAAAACATCTAATATATAAAATTGTCGTGTCACAGTGTTTGTAACAAAACTCCTCCGAAATGGCTTTACCGATTCTTATGAAATTTTTTGTATATGTTCGGTAGGTCTGAGAATAGGACGTAACCTATTTTTCATACCCCTGTGTAATAAGTCCCCTCCAAAAATTTATTTTTCTTTTTTGGATACATTTTTTTATTTTTTTATGAATCGGCATTAAAAAATACATACAACCCTAAATTTTCACCCTTCTACCACCAACCCCTATTTTTTCCGCGTACGAAGTCGCGCGTAACAGCTAGTATATTGTAGAATATTAACCTATTGTAATACACAATAAGTTAAACACATACAATGTTACTGTTACATCACTGGACTTAATCCAGTACACTGTTTACATTAATGTGATTAGATGTTCTCTGTAAGTGAGCCTTGTTTTATAAGGATAAAATATCTTTAACAACTCAAGTAACTTTTTAACAAAAATATAACCGACTTAACCAAATTACTGAACTGATTTTGATCAAATTTCTATGACATCAATATATATCCTTTCAAATAAAAAAAAAATCTTCGAAATCGGTTGATAAGTGACGGAGTTCTGAGGTAAAAACTTTTAACAGAATTGCGTCCCTATAAAACTTGAGGGTTGCCCTCGATTTTTTGGGATCCCATTATCAGATCCTGACTTGGTGCCAATGGAATCGAATCGGTCCAGGCGTCTTCGAGTAATCGGGTAACATACACAAAAAAAAAAAGATTCCGACGAATTGAGAACCTCCTCTTATTTGAACTCGGTTAAAAATGGTCCTTAACTAAGCAAGTGGTGGTTGCAACAACCTTTTTACTTTATCACATGGTCGTCGCCAGAGTCTCCCGGACAACCTGTTCATCAACTACCTGTCGCGCATCCACCGCGATGAGGACTTCCAGTTTCTGCTCCGCGGCGCGACGCGTCTCCTCAACAACCCGCTGCAGCAGACGTACCTGCCCAACTCGGCCAAGCGCGTCAACCTGCACCAGGAACTACTCGTGCTCTTCTGGAAGATGTGCGATTATAATAAGGTATGCTCGTGAAAGAAAGAAACAAATAAATATATTTGGACCATCATTTTAACATGCATAACATAAACACAAAGTAAGAGTTTTACAGAGAAGTAGGTAGTTACTTATCTGTTTAGTTCTCTGGTAGTTCCTTCAGAATAGTTACTCATCACATCACGCACTAGAAAGCGCAGTGCAGGACGGCCCTTAGATGGAAAGACGACCTGTTAAAGGTTGCTGGGAGCCGTTGGGTGCAGGACGCACAAGATCGGTCGCTTTGGAAATCTATGGAGGAGGCTTATATTCAGTAGAGGACGTCCTGTGGCTAATATAATGATGATGTCCATCCAAAGGTTGCGTGGAACAGATCGCTTTAAGCGATAAGGACAAGGTATACGGTTTATATGCCAAAATCTCAAAGACACAATATCAACATTTGTCTTATGGTATGCCTACGTGTAGTGTGGCTATGGTTTCACTAGGGGCACGCGGACGGTGTTTAAAGTCGGTAATAATATCCACTTAAATGTTTATTTGCAAAGCGAGCAAGGCAGAAGGCGTACAGGGTTTCGTAAGATAGGGCGAAGGCGATAGAATACAAAACTATGAAAGAAGAAAGTTCGTAGAAATGAGGAAACAGTATAGCATTAATATTACGGTTAGCTTCGCGGGTTGTCTGCGTGCGTGCGATAACGACATAGGTCCGGCGCGGGAGTGTTGGTACGGCAGACTGGCGTGCCGGGCGGATACTGGGAACCGGTTTGCCGCTGTGCCCCTCACGCCTCATACCGCACACCCGCCAGTGCCTGGACGGGTTTTCTGACTAGTGTTGGGCGTTGTAGAATACAGCCAGTGCTGTACCGCCACAGTCTAAAACAAGCTCACTTCGTCAAATAAACAAACACAAATTACATATGTTTTTTTTTTAATTTCAAGTTCCTCTAAAAATAATGATAACACTGCAATTGACATTGACAATTCACTTTCTTTTGATAATCAGTATGACAGAGCAACGACATCTGTTAGTTGTTATAAAAACATGGCCGTGAAAACCCCTCATTGAAAAAGCGCTTTGTAACAAAGAAATCCAAGATGGCGTCCCTCCACCATCTTGGATTAGGCTAGTGCTTTTTTAAAAGATGTTCGATTATTATAAATAATGCTGGACATTTCACACAGCGCTATCTAGCCCCAAATAACAAAAAAGCAAAGTTACCTTTTTAAATACATACTTATAATATATAAGAAAACACCCAAACCCCGAACAAATATCTGTAAACCATGCAAACATTTATCCCACAGCGGGAATCGAACCCGCAACCTCCTGCATCTCAACCGGCTATTCGCCCACTGCGCCACAGAGGTTTTCAGTTTTAGGTTGTTACTAGCCTTGTTCTAATTTTATGATTGTAGACATGTTCGTTTTTGTTTCAGAAATTTATGTACTACGTTTTGAAAAGCAGTGATGTCCTAGAGGTGTTGGTGCCCATCCTGTACCATCTTAATGACTCGCGCGCTGATCAATGTAAGTTCACTATCATTGTTAATGTTTGCATGATCTACAGATATTTGTTGTTTCTCTATATATTATAAGTATTCTATCAGTTATCTGGTTCCCATAGTACAAGCTTTGCTTATTTTGGGGCTAGATGGCGCTGTGTGAAATGTTATTTATTATGATTGATTGATTGATTGTTTGTTTGTACAGCTCGTGTAGGCTTGATGCACATAGGGGTGTTCATCTTACTGCTCCTGTCGGGGGAGCGCAACCTCGGCGTGCGGCTGAACAAGCCGTACGCGGCCGCCGTGCCCATGGACATACCCGTCTTCACGGGCTCGCACGCCGATCTACTCGTCGTGGTCTTTCACAAGGTGACAAACAACTATACATTACAAAACCCACGACTTTAGAGATGTTTTGAGTTGGACGTTTTTAATTTATACATAAAAAACCCTCTTCTTCTTATCGTGTCAATAGAGCTACGTTTTAATTTATACTATGTTGGACAGGTGTTTGGCCACAACAATAGGTGATGGTGTAAATAGATAGATAATGGCTTTATTGCACACCATTAAATATAAACTTATAAGAGAAAATACACTTTAAAATCATAGGTACAATGTGGCAATGGTGTACAGCTAGGTCACGATAACGCAGTGGAATAGGCTGATGAATCTCTTCAACACAATAGATCTACAAAACAACAAACCCTTTAAAGCTAAGTTAAACACAACAAGAGCAAACTAAAAACACAAGAAACTAGTGGTTCGCTCCGTCTAACAATTCTAAAAAAAAAGTATTTGTAAGTAATCTTTAACTATCAAAGTAGTGTCTAACCAACTTACTTAACCTACAGTTTCTTGTGGGTCGGTATAAGGTAACAGGTAACGGGAGTTCATGTTAATTGGTTACACTTTTTTGGGGTAGAAATTGCAGTTATTCTGGATTTCAGACTTTTCCCTATATTTGTGTCACTAAAGTTACACGCATACCAAATTTCAGCATTGTGGGGTCACTGATGTACCCTGTAAATTTCGTCAAAGTACCGTTTTTATTATGGCTAATTACTCAAAAACTACAAGGATTAAACTAAAAATAAAACATGGTTGAAATGTACTAATGAAGACCTTTCATTTGACGTCGCACTTGACCTAATAGTCTCATAAAAATTTTTTTTACCCCTCTTGAACCCCAATTTCTCAACAACCCCCCTAACATTTTAGCTTATTTAGTCACACCACCAAGATTGTGCCATCACTACCTACCTACGAGTATAATATATCAAATTTCACGATGATCGGATCAATGCTTCGAAAGTTATCCTTGGGCAAACAAACATACATACATGCAACGCCGATTTGCTCAAGTTGACTCACTTCGCTTGATCAACTATGCAAAGCAAAACATAGAAAAGAACAAGTAACTTTTTAACAAAAATATAACCGGCTTAACCAAACTACTGAACCGATTTTGATGAAATCTGAAAGTTTCCTTTCAAATAAACAAATACTGTAATAGTTTTTTTTTATAGAAAATATATAAAACATATTATGCGTCCATATAAAATTTGAGGGTTGCCATCGATTTTTTTTGGATCCCATTATCAGATCCTGACTTGGTGCCAATGGAATCGAATCGGTCCAGGCGTCTTCGAGTAATCGCGGAACATACATAAAAAAAAGATTCTGACGAATTGAGAACCTCCTCCTTTTTTTGAAGTCGGTTAAAAAGACTAACAAAGTGACTAACAAGGCCGACAGAAGCAATCAATTATGTCCGTTTATGACAAATCTTGTATTATTTCAGGTAATCACAACAGGACATCAGCGCCTGCAGCCTCTGTTTGACTGTCTACTCACTATCCTTGTCAATGGTGAGTTTGGTCACGTGGTTTGTCAATAAACATTACCTGTCTCTTAATCCAGGTCAAAATTTACCCGTATACCATATTTCATCGAAATCAGTCGAGCTGTTTAGACGTAAAAAAGTAACAAACTGATAGAGAGACAAAGTTACTTTCGAATCACACTAATATTATAAAGGCGAAAGTTTGGATGTTTGTTTGTTTGTTATTCAATCACGTCGTAACGAAACGGCTGAATTGGCTGGCGATTTTGATGAAATTTAGTATGTAGATAGATAGATAATTCTTTATTGTTACACCAAATTACAATAACTTAACCTAGAAAAAAACCTTAGACAAAGCGATCTCTTCCAGGCAACCTTTGGATGGACTGGATTTAAAAAACGTGTGAGGAGACGGTGTTACAATAAATACCTATTTATCTATACGAGGCATGCCTTTTAAGTTTTGTCGTTTGAAGAAAAAAACACATCTAGAACCTTATAGTACTTTTTATTGTTTTTCAAAGTATTCACAACGTAGCTTAAAACACTTTTCCATTCGCTCAAACCAGTTATTATAACATTTATTCCACTCTAAAGTGGGGTGTTCAAAATGGCTGTCTTGAAAGCGTCGACTGCTTCTTCACCGGACTGGAACCTTTGACCACGAAGACTTTTCTTAATTTTAGGAAATGTAAAGAAATCGTTAGGGCTTAGGTCAGGACTGTATGGAGGATGGTCAAGAATTTCTACTTTTTCCTGCTTCAAATACTCAATCGTTTGACGAGCGCTGTGTGAGCTTGCGTTGTCGTGGTGCAGGATGATGCGTCGCTTTGAGTTAGATTTTCGAAGTTCGGCGATGACTTGTGGTAAACAAACTGTAGTATACCACTCTGCGTTAACCGTTCTACGATCTTCAAGTGCAATAGTCGCAACATGGCCGGTTTTTCCAACGAACGTGGCCACCATCTTCTTTGAAGTGCTTCGAGAACGAACAACTTTAGTCGGCTTTGGCTCGTCTTGAAAGACCCCAGATTGTAGATTGTTGTTTGGTATCAGGATCGTAGGCATAGATCCAAGATTTGTCACCACTTATGATGTCGTAGACGTGATTTGACTCCCCTCGGTTGAACCTTTGCAGAGTTTTCTTACACCATCTGAGGCGGGCCGCCTTGTGATCGTCGGAAAGCAGATGCGGTATCCAACGGCAAACTAGCTTTCTCACACCAAGCGCTTCATGCAAGATCTTCTGAATGGTTGTCCCTGAGATGCCTAATAGAGCCTCTATCTCTCGATACGTCACATGACGATCTTCGAGAATTAGTTGTCTCACAGCAATGATGTTATCTTCAGTGAAGGCGGATTTTGGGCGTCCTTCGCGAAATCTGTCACTAACACTAGTATGTCCACGCTGGAATTCTAAATACCAGCGTTCGACAGTCCGCAGACATGGGGCTACATCACTGAACACAGATGTTAGCTCTTCTAAACACTGAAGCCGTGTCAGGCCTCTTCTAAAGTTGTAGAAAATTATTGCACGAACATTTTCCTTAGAAAGATTCATTTTCGTACGTGACCTGACAGATTCAAATCGAAACTGTGACTAAACAATAGCATTAATCCTAATACTTTCAACTGTTTTGAGATTCAAAATGTAAACACATTCGAATATAGAACAGTTCCAAATTCAAAATTGCCGGAAAATATGGAAACGACAGAACTTAAAAGGCATGCCTCGTATTAGATTATACCCTGGATTACCACATAGGCTACTTTTTAACCCATAAATAAGTTCCCATCGGATAAAAATGGGGTGTCAAGTCAAGTTGCAACAGCGAGTTTAGCTTTATTTCTAGGTTACCTACACATTTAGTAGGGTAACGCATACGAAGTCGCGGGCAACACTAATTTATAATATTAGCACGGATGGTCGAAGAACTGTTATGCACCATGCGCTAGCTTTGCCTGCTAAGACTATGAATTACCTTTCTCATATTCTCCCGTTTAACAATTAGCAGCTTATATGTTTTTTTGTGTGTACCTTAGATTAGATTAGATAATTTCTTTATTGCACACCATTAAATATAAAAGAAAAATACACTTTTAAATCATTGGTACAATACGCGGCCTTATCTTACTTAGTGTGCTGTGTGTTTTGTTCCGTCACAAATAAAAGTTTTTTCTTTCTTAGGAACCTACTCATTGTTAAGTTGGAGAATGCACAATTGTTTTTTTGACTTATCAAGTAATAACTACAAATAAACTAAACTAAACTATAACTATTAATGGGAAATAATTTACGAAATGATCTTTAGTGGTTTAGTCGCTGTATGCTATGAGCCATCTTGATAGTACTACATGTATTTGATTCCAGTGTCCCCCTACCTCAAGACGCTGTCGATGGTGGCGTCAACCAAACTCCTGCATCTGCTGGAGGCGTTCAGCACACCGTGGTTCCTGTTCTCGCAGCCGCATCACCACCACCTCGTGTTCTTCCTGCTGGAGATGTTCAACAACATGATACAGTACCAGTTCGATGGTAACTTATTAAACCTTCCTTATTGACCTGTGTTCTTAAGTGAAAATCTGATTCAGTTTTAATGGTGTCCGTGCCAATGCACCATTATATGTATGCCTCAAGTTGATGGTCGCAATTCAGTGCATCGTAGGGCACGTTTTAAAAAGCGTGAGCTACGAGGCAGTACTTTGTTATAGGCGATGGTTACCACTTAACATCAGGTGAGCCATAATCTTGTTCCATCTCCAGATTGTATAAAAAAAAACTTGGTGACGGGAGTAATAAGATATTGGTAGTTTTTTGAACTTTATCTACCAATATTAAATTTAAGTTAAATCTTTATTCAGTACATAATACAATAATAAATATACTATAACTAAGCTAAAAATGCTAAAAAAAAATAGACCTAATGTAAAGTAGGATTTGATAAATAGATAGTTATAGGTTCTCACTTAAATAGTTCCCTAACCTCCACCCTGGGAAAAACCTGTGTTGTGGGGGCTAGGTCTCTTCCGAACTTGTACATAATAAAATAAACTATATTATCCAGATTTATAAGTAGCGACACGTCAGTCTAGCGCTGAACGGTACGCGGAGGGGATAGCTAATAGTATTATCTATACTTTAATTAATAGTTTATCTCCAATGTCCAAAGATTTATAGTAGGTACCTAAGACATAATTAACATGGTGTGTTGATGTTAATTTAGCAAACAAATTCAAATAACAGCAATAACAATACAATTAAGAACGCGACTGTACACTGGATGTGCGCGGGGCGTCGTATCAGTGCCGGGAACGGAATGCGACTGCAGAGCCAATCGGCGCTACGCACGCCCGCCCTTCATCCCGCTAGCCCCCCTCAGGTACCTTACTTTTTACTTCTGCGCAATAACGGTCAGCGCTAAAGTTTCGTGCCGCTACTTATAATTCGGTTGTTATAAGTATAATGTAGAGTAGGTATTAATATCGAATGCAGATGAGGTTAGATATGATTATGGATGTAGTTGTGGGATGTTACTCCTCCTTCGTGATACATATTTGGAATCAAGACTAAATAGACCATATCTAGAAATTATCAAAGCAAATTTCATCACTGCAAGATGGAATCGCAGACCTGCGTTGCCATCTGTTTGCACATTGACCTGAATCGCTGTTTGTATCCCTCAGGCAACTCGAACTTGGTATACACAATAATTCGCAAACGCTCCGTGTTCCACAACCTGGCGAACCTGCCGCACGAGCACGGCGCCATCGCGCGCTCTCTCAGCGCCACGCGCGCGCACAAGGGACACACCCGACCCAAGACCGCACTGCCTAGGTAACAACACATTGTATCTTTTTCTTTTTTTTATTTAACCTGTGTCATTCCTCTGCTGGGCAAAGGTCTCGCCCATTGTCTTCTAGGACTTTCGCTTGCGTGCCAAATCCCTCAAATCTGTCTCAAAGGCGTCAAAATGATCACGCCAGCTTATTTTAAGCAATATGTAGCTCATTTAACGAAGGACACAACACAAAAGGTATATTAAACAGGGTTTATGATCGCATGCCTGTGACAGCAACGTCTGGTGTATGGGCATAATATAATGTTTATTTCAGGCAACAACGTGCATATACAAAATATGATAACAAGGGCATATATCTATAAATACTTTAAACACTAATAGACATTAAACACTAAACTTAAAAACTAACAATTATTTGGGAGATTTGGCTTCGTATCCGCTTCCTTGTAGCGCCTGTAAACGATGCCAGAAATACGAATCTAGTAACACACCTATATACTTCGCCAGAATCTGGAGAGTGTAGGATTTGAAATTAGTAGTCCTACTGGACTCCAGTCGCTGGAGAGTCATTTGGAACGTGCATGTAATCCGGCCCTGGGTCCTCTCCCTCACGGATGTCACTGAGTACATCATCTCTTGAAATATTCTCATGTATAATAATCACAATACGAGGCATGCCTTTTAAGTTTTGTCGTTTGAAGAAAAAAACACAACTAGAACCTTATAGTACTTTTTATTGTTTTTCAAAGTATTCACCGCGTAGCTTAATACACTTTTCCATTCGCTCAAACTAGTTATTATAACATTTATTCCACTCTAAAGTGGGGGTGTTCAAAATGGCTGACTTGAAAGCGTCGACTGCTTCTTCACCGGACTGGAACCTTTGACCACGAAGACTTTTCTTAATTTTAGGAAATGTAAAGAAATCGTTAGGGCTTAGGTCAGGACTGTATGGAGGATGGTCAAGAATTTCTACTTTTTCCTGCTTCAAATACTCAATCGTTTGACGAGCGCTGTGTGAGCTTGCGTTGTCGTGGTGCAGGATGATGCGTCGCTTTGAGTTAGATTTTCGAAGTTCGGCGATGACTTGTGGTAAACAAACTGTAGTATACCACTCTGCGTTAACCGTTCTACGATCTTCAAGTGCAATAGTCGCAACATGGCCGGTTTTTCCAACGAACGTGGCCACCATCTTCTTTGAAGTGCTTCGAGAACGAACAACTTTAGTCGGCTTTGGCTCGTCTTGAAAGACCCAGATTGTAGATTGTTGTTTGGAATCAGGATCGTAGGCATAGATCCAAGATTCGTCACCACTTATGATGTCGTAGACGTGATTTGACTCCCCTCGGTTGAACCTTTGCAGAGTTTTCTTACACCATCTGACGCGGGCCGCCTTGTGATCGTCGGAAAGCAGATGCGGTATCCAACGGCAAACTAGCTTTCTCACACCAAGCGCTTCATGCAAGATCTTCTGAATGGTTGTCCCTGAGATGCCTAATAGAGCCTCTATCTCTCGATACGCACATGACGATCTTCGAGAATTAGTTGTCTCACAGCAATGATGTTATCTTCAGTGAAGGCGGATTTTGGGCGTCCTTCGCGAAATCTGTCACTAACACTAGTATGTCCACGCTGGAATTCTAAATACCAGCGTTCGACAGTCCGCAGACATGGGGCTACATCACTGAACACAGATGTTAGCTCTTCTAAACACTGAAGCCGTGTCAGGCCTCTTCTAAAGTTGTAGAAAATTATTGCACGAACATTTTCCTTAGAAAGATTCATTTTCGTACGTGACCTGACAGATTCAAATCGAAACTGTGACTAAACAATAGCATTAATCCTAATACTTTCAACTGTTTTGAGATTCAAAATGTAAACACATTCGAATATAGAACAGTTCCAAATTCAAAATTGCCAGAAAATATGGAAACGACAGAACTTAAAAGGCATGCCTCGTATATATGACGGAGAATGGTTCCGGGGCATGTCGTCCGGTTTGTCCGATGTGACCGGAAACCCGAAATAACCAATAAACTTTTTATACTTAACTTTTAGTTTAATCACCGATTACAATCAAAATAAAGTTAATTCGTAATACGATTCCAAAGATTTCTTCTGATTAGGCGAACGGAAACGCGGTAAGTTCAACACTAAAAAAAAGATGCTTCTGGAACCACTGATCAGTTCGCAGGTCAAAAGGAAAGTGAAGTCAGTCTATCCGTCTTCAACCGAAATGAATGAATGCTCGTACCTCATGAACGAATGAACAAATGAACGAATAATCGATCCGTTATATAATATATATATATATGTGAGTGGTTGACCAAAAAGGGACCTGGAGGGTTTGGAAACCGTTATTCATTTTTTTTTATTTTTTTAATCTGTGGTCTTTTAGCTTTGTTTTGGTCTAACCAGAATATTTTTAGGCGCCTTAGTTTTTATTTTATGAATTTTTTTGTGAGCCAAGGTAGTTTTGGAAATAATACACCTTACAAACAGCGCTTACTAGTTTTTGTGATGTCAGGTAAGTGTATACAATCAATTTTATTGTTTTATTTTACTTTTGAGGTTATCTCTAGTACTCTAGTTACTGACATAATACATGCCGCGCCCCCCGCCCGCGCACGAGTCGAAACTTGTTTCTACACGAAACTTCAAACGCGATTTACTCGAAATCAATTATTTTCCCTTGAGGTCCCTTTTTGGTCAACCACTCACATATATGTTATATTATTACAATCAGAAATGAGGAGATTTGTAGACAAACCAAGGCCACTGACATAGCCAAGAGGATTACCAAGCTGAATAAAAATTGCTGGTAGCTGTTGGGTGTAGGCCGCAAAAGATCGGACGCTCTGGAAATTTATGGGGGCCTATGTTCATCAGTGGACGTCCTGTGCTAAATAAGATGATGATGATGATCAGTTATCTAGTTAGTTCCCACTGTACAAGATTTGTAGTTTAGGGCTAGATAGCGCTGTATGAAAAGTCCAGTATGATTATTCTTAATTTATGAAAACCATTTTTGTAGCGAGCAAGTGACAATTTAAATAAGCTGTGTAAGCGCACGGACTGTGACCTATTCTGCATGAGCGTCAGTTCGATTCGACAGCCGTTGACTCGTGAATTCTTTAGTGATTAATATTAGTATATTTAATATAATAATGGTATAGGTAGGCACTCTTTATTCATTGTATCTATAATGTTAGATGTCGAATGGTTGTTCACATTTTTTATATTTCTGTATTGTTGTTTAAACGTGAAAACCTGTAATTATTGGCTTTCTGGTTAACAATCTGTCTTAATTATAAGTTTTAACAGCTGTTGGTTTTCCTACAAATAAATTAAATTAAATTTAGAAAGGTGAACTTTTGTCAATTGTCAGATCTACGAGTGCAGAGTCTGTCTCGGAGATTCCAATGGAAGGCTCCCGGCCGGCGCAGCCCGCGGAGCCCGGCACCCTCAACCCAACGTTACCTGAGACTCCTGGTAAGTATATCCAATGGGAAGAGTGTGGCTACGTGTTGTCTCACATACGGAACTTGGGAGCCGCGGTAACAACCGCCCCGAACAGCGTTCGGTATCTAATTCTAGGTTGGGGGGAATAAGATCTGCACTGACGTTCCGCATCGGTGTGTGTTGTGCATTACCTCCCTTCTAACCTGACCCCAGCCATCCTAACTCCTTAAAGTAGCAGAGTAAGAGTTTAGGTTGGTGGCAGCAGCTTTCCCAGAATCCTCGAGGTCGTTCCTGACGTTGAACATGACTCGATGAGTTCATGCAGTCCCGTCTCAGTCTGGCTCCGTGTGTGTGCGTACAGTGCAGCAGCACGTGCTTCACTGTCTCTTCATCCTGTAGGCATCCCCGACATAGCCCACTATCCGTGGCCCCTGTCCTCAAGAGATGGTCAGCGTTCAGTTCAACAGATATAGGAACGCCTTGCCTGAGTCTGAGAGGAGTGTTTCCTGATAATTACATATGGGGGTCTTCAAGTCGTGAGTGAACAGGTTTCTTCTAGGCAAGCGTGCTCCATTGCATCATCGCTTTTCATCAGGCGAGATCGTGCTCAAACTCAGGCCTATTATTCTTCTAATATATAAAAATCTCGTGACACGGTTTTTGTAGTCGCACTCCTCCGAAACGGGTCGACCGATTTTAATGAATTATTTTTTTTATATTTGGTAGGTATGAGAATAGGTCGTCAAGTATTTTTCACCATTTTACCCCCACCCCCCATTTTTTAATCGTGATTTTAGTATATTTGTATGAACAATATCCATATAATTTAACCGTCGTTCATTGACGTGAAGTCATTTACATGAAGTGTCGCGTCATGTTCACAAGTTTATATACACATAATTTTAAACCGAAGTTCCCACGGAAACAGGAAATTTAAAGCGTGCGAAGCCGCAGACGGGTCAGCTAGTTAAAAAACACAATTGACTCCGAAAATACAGAAATAAACATCAGAAATAACTTCTCTAAAGATACTCTTACCGTAACCATCAAATAAACTGTTTAGATTTTGGGAACAAACAACAAATGATTTCCTTACATTCTTTATCACTGTGATTACATGAACAACAAACAAAGTAGAAAAAAATATATCTATAAATACATGTTATACACAAAGAATCAAAGACGAACAAACCGACACGGTCCTGAATCATTAGATAGGTACCTTTCTTTTCAGCAATCGCCCTAATGACAGAACGAGAATCAGCCCATCCCCCCGCACACCGTCTTGAAGACTCCCCAACAGACGCCCCCACGGAACAGGAGGTAGAAAGACCCCCCACTAGGGAGGGAAGTGCTGTCAGGGAGGTGGGGGAGAGGTTACTACCGCCGCGGGCGGGACCTGATGGAGAGGATACAAAGGAAGATGATGGCAGAGATGATGTTAAACGGACTGTTACACATGTGAGTATAGAATAGTCACATAAACACGGTGGGGATAAAGAGCATAAACAGCAACTATTTAAACCATTCATCATCATATTAGTCATAGGACGTCCACTGCTGAACACAGGCTCCCAGCTACCTTTATCACGTCGTCTTTCCATTTAGAGGCCAGCCTTCGTTGCGCTTTCCATTACCACTAAAACATTATAGCTCATTAAAACGTTTACAGGAGACTAACTCTTAACTTTTGCCGAAATTTACTTCCGCATGTAAAAGTTAAAATAAAATAACAGTTACAAAAAACCAGCCAAGTGCGAGTCGGACTCGCGCACGAAGGGTTCCGTACTATCTATAATAAATTGTATGAGTGCCCATACAACTCAGAGGACTATCTTAATTGGCGTCAACTATGTATGTATGGGGGACACCCTTTAATTTTCAACTTTTTTTATTTATTGGATTTTTTCTTTATTTGTGCTACTTTACCTTGCTTTTTGCCAAATTTCGTGATTCTAGGTCAACGGGAACTACAATATAGGTTTTCGACCCAAAACCTATAGGATACTTCCGGTTGACCTAGAATTGTTTATTTTTGGTTAAAAGCAAGGTCTTACAGCACAAGTAAAGGGAAAATTCTGAAAAATTATAAAAAGTTGAAAATTAAGGTAAATTTTGGTACATACAAGTTTTCGTGAAAATCTAAATTTGCCCATATCTTTTTATCGTGTTGACTCAGGACCTTGATTTTTATACACCTAATAGGAACTATAGACCTCAGTATCTGGTATAAATTTCAACTTCCTAGGTCCACCCGTTCCTGAGAAAATCGGTGGTAACACATGGACAGACAGACGGACAAGAGATGATCATATACGAGTACCTTTTTTTACCTTTTGAGGTACGGAATCCTAAAAAGGCTAAATTCTAATATTATATTTATGATGAACAAGTCTTCAAGGAGTCAACTGAGGTTAGAGTATCAGAAGCCTAACAAATCGTAAAATCTATTTCCACAATGTTTATTCCTAATCTGACCTACTCTACTCTTATAATCCCTTATATCGGGTCCCATAAGTGCCTTAGTAAACTAGCAGGTACCACAGAACTCTCAAACAAAATGTTGTGTAACAGGCAAATAACAAAGTATTTGCTGATAATGCAAATGCTCAAAATATCTTCCCTGAAATATCATTCCTCAAAATATCTTTGACTCTCACGAGTCAGGTAATTCTGCATGTAATGTGTTCCTATAAGTATCTACAATGTGTTTTCAGAGGGACAGTCTCCGTGTGTCGGAGAGCGCGTCGACAGGCACCAGCGAGTGGCGCCCCTCAGCGGAGTGGGTGAGCAGCTGGCGCGGCAAGCTGCCTCTGCAGACCATCATGCGGCTGCTGCAGGTCCTGGTGCCGCAGGTCGAGAAGATATGCATCGACAAGTGAGTCTTTCAGAGGGTCAGTCTCCGTGTGTCGGAGAACGCGTCGACAGGCGCTGGCGAGTGGCGCCCCTCAGCGGAGTGGGTGAACAGCTGGCGCGGCAAGCTGCCTCTGCAGACCATCATGCGGCTGCTGCAGGTCCTGGTGCCGCAGGTCGAGAAGATATGCATCGACAAGTGAGTCTTTCAGAGGGTCAGTCTCCGTGTGTCGGAGAGTGCGTCGACAGGCGCCGGCGAGTGGCGCCCCTCAGCGGAGTGGGTGAACAGCTGGCGCGGCAAGCTGCCTCTGCAGACCATCATGCGGCTGCTGCAGGTCCTGGTGCCGCAGGTCGAGAAGATATGCATCGACAAGTGAGTCTTTCAGAGGGTCAGTCTCCGTGTGTCGGAGAGTGCGTCGACAGGCGCCGGCGAGTGGCGCCCCTCAGCGGAGTGGGTGAACAGCTGGCGCGGCAAGCTGCCTCTGCAGACCATCATGCGGCTGCTGCAGGTCCTGGTGCCGCAGGTCGAGAAGATATGCATCGACAAGTGAGTCTTTTGTTTCTTTTTGAAAAAGTGACACCATTTTAAAGAGAAACGTGTCTATATCGGTTACTGACGTTACTGACACACACTACTATTACGAAAATGGCCACTTTGAAGCTTTATTTCATAAATTGACTATTCTTTCTCCTGCCCTCTTTCTATTTTTATTTGGGGTCGAGTCTCCTTGTACTGCTGCACCAGTATATTCAATCTTGGCTTATCGTTGGAGCGATGTTAAGGGTTTTAATGTTCTTTTCGAGATTGGTCCACCAGGTAGCGGTATAATTGATGGTTATTTAAAGGTGCCTTTGCTTTCTAGGGGCTTAACAGATGAGTCTGAGATCCTCCGGTTCCTGCAACACGGCACGCTGGTGGGCTTGCTGCCGGTGCCGCATCCCATCCTCATCAGGAAGTACCAGGCGAACGCCGGCACCGCCGCCTGGTTCCGGACTTACCTGTGGGGAGTTATTTATATACGGTACGTACTACGTACCATCTCAAATTATACACATTTTATACAGCCTGTTTTGTTATGTACAACATTCATTTAAAACACACAATCCGGAATCGTATTAATGGATTTTAGAGGTGGGTTTAATACCGGTAGCTTGGATATTTATCCAATCGATACATTTCCAATAAAAAAATGAATGTAAATCGGCAGCGCCTTTTTGACGATGCCGTTTAGTCAGTTTAACAGGTACCTACTAACATGATGAATGAATATGATTTGTTTAGATATCTATTTTATACAGGATGTTTCATTGATATTTTAAGACTTGATATTAAGGTTGTTTGAAAATTTAAATTTTTCTGAGGTATAATGGATTTGAAAAAACCCTGTACAGATTATTTTTATTTGGGTAATAAAGAATTTTTCATTCTTTCATTCATTCATTTATTCTGTCTCTCTATCTCTTTGTCTGTTTGTTACGTTTTCACGACTAAACGGCGGGACTGATTTCGATGAAATTTGGTATATAAATAGATTATGACCGGGATTGGGACATAGGCTACTTTTTACCCGACTGCGCAGAAGGAGGGGTAATGTTTTTATTGACAAATCACGCGTGCGAAGCCGCGGGCGGGTGTCAGCTAGTGTCACTAAATAAATAACTTATAATCATTAATGAAATAAATCACGAAAGTTTTTTGTAAAAAGACTGACTATTAGGTAAATTAGGTTTATCAATTGTGAACCCTTTGTTTTTGCGTGTGCCAATATTTCGGCACAGTTAGTTTCGCCATGATCACGGGTAAACACGTTTTTAGTGAAAATAGTAAGTAAAGTAAATTTATTTAAAAAAATAATTTTACAAACATAACATCATATGCGTCTTTGTTGATCGAGCGAAGCGAGATTTCTAAATCAACTTGGGCAAATCGGCGTTGTATGTATGTATGTTTGTTTGTCCGAGGATAACATTCGAAGCGTTGATCCGATCATCGTGAAATTTGGTATATAGGTAGGTAGTGATGGCACAATTTTAGTGTGTCTAAATGAGCTAAATATTTGGGGGGTTGTTGAGATATTGGTGTTCAAGAGGGGTAACAAAAAATCAAAATGGGACTATCTGGTTAAGTGACACGTCTGATAAAAGGTCTTTGTGAGTACATTTCGACTCCGTTTTTGTTTTAGTTTAAACCTTGTAGTTATTACCATAATAAAAACTGAACTTTGATAAAATTCATAGGGTACACCAGTGACCCCACAGTTCTGAAATTTAGTATGTGTGTAGCTTTAGTGACACAAATATAGGAAAAAGTCTGAAATAAAGAATAACTGCAATTTCTGCCCCAAAAATGAGTAACAAATTTACATGAACTTCTGTTACTTGTAATTTGAATGAAACTAGGTCAAGTTAGATGGTTGCGCCTTTCGTGGCACTATTTTATAATCAAAGATTAAAGGCGGCTTGCACAACGATCCCTAAACGTATTTAGCGACTAAACATGTTTAAATGTTACGTATTTATATGATTTGTGAACTCCTTAAATCATATTTAGCCACTAAATACGTTTAAGCATTGTTGCGCGAGTCGCCCTAAGAATATTTTTTTTTTTGTTTAGGGAGACTCGCGAAATCTCAGTTCGGTTAGTTCCGATGGTATGCATAACTAAGTGACTACCCTCCGCACTAGTTTGCGCGGCGGGCGTTGCTTAGGTTCACAAAAATAGGATTAGAATTAGCAAGACTATAATAAAATTCTCCTATCCTCGTCATCGCCCAACATACAATTTTCAGGTTTAGCGATATTTTGTGACATAAAAAACTATCAAATATACTTATAAATCACACTAATATTATAAATGCGAAAGTTTAGATGTTTGTTTGTTGCTCAATTACGTTGTAACGGCGGAACCGATTTCGATGAAATTTGGTATGTACGTAGATTATAACCTGCATTAACACATAGACTTCTTTATGTTGACAAACAACGTGTGCGACGCCGCTGGCGGAAGCTAGTGTTGGCATAAAGAAGTATCACAAACCGTCCTCGACAAACATTTAAATAGCATTATTATTTTTCAGAAACGTGGACCCTCCGATCTGGTACGACACGGACGTTAAACTCTTCGAGATCCAGCGAGTCTGATGATGCATTCTACGACGACGATCTCTGCGCACTTTTGACAAGTAGTTAGCATCATTATTTATCAATAGCGACCTCCGCGCAACCCGCCACACGCATACTAACGTTCATTCCTTAAACAATGGTTTTAACGACAGGAATAAACGTTTGTAAATGGGCCGCCATTGTCGGCGAATGTTCGTCCTGTGTGTCTGTCTGTAAGGCGTGAGTCAACTCACAAACATCTACCAAACTATCGCATTTTTCGTATTTGTAGAGAACTAGATAATTTAATTATAATTATATGGGCACGAAATAACGCAAATGAAAGGTGCCTCGGAATATACCGACTTGAAATAGCGATTCCATGATTATACGAGGCATGCCTTTTAAGTTTTGTCGTTTGAAGAAAAAAACACAACTAGAACCTTATAGTACTTTTTATTGTTTTTCAAAGTATTCACCGCGTAGCTTAATACACTTTTCCATTCGCTCAAACCAGTTATTATAACATTTATTCCACTCTAAAGTGGGGGTGTTCAAAATGGCTGACTTGAAAGCGTCGACTGCTTCTTCACCGGACTGGAACCTTTGACCACGAAGACTTTTCTTAATTTTAGGAAATGTAAAGAAATCGTTAGGGCTTAGGTCAGGACTGTATGGAGGATGGTCAAGAATTTCTACTTTTTCCTGCTTCAAATACTCAATCGTTTGACGAGCGCTGTGTGAGCTTGCGTTGTCGTGGTGCAGGATGATGCGTCGCTTTGAGTTAGATTTTCGAAGTTCGGCGATGACTTGTGGTAAACAAACTGTAGTATACCACTCTGCGTTAACCGTTCTACGATCTTCAAGTGCAATAGTCGCAACATGGCCGGTTTTTCCAACGAACGTGGCCACCATCTTCTTTGAAGTGCTTCGAGAACGAACAACTTTAGTCGGCTTTGGCTCGTCTTGAAAGACCCAGATTGTAGATTGTTGTTTGGAATCAGGATCGTAGGCATAGATCCAAGATTCGTCACCACTTATGATGTCGTAGACGTGATTTGACTCCCCTCGGTTGAACCTTTGCAGACTTTTCTTACACCATCTGACGCGGGCCGCCTTGTGATCGTCGGAAAGCAGATGCGGTATCCAACGGCAAACTAGCTTTCTCACACCAAGCGCTTCATGCAAGATCTTCTGAATGGTTGTCCCTGAGATGCCTAATAGAGCCTCTATCTCTCGATACGTCACATGACGATCTTCGAGAATTAGTTGTCTCACAGCAATGATGTTATCTTCAGTGAAGGCGGATTTTGGGCGTCCTTCGCGAAATCTGTCACTAACACTAGTATGTCCACGCTGGAATTCTAAATACCAGCGTTCGACAGTCCGCAGACATGGGGCTACATCACTGAACACAGATGTTAGCTCTTCTAAACACTGAAGCCGTGTCAGGCCTCTTCTAAAGTTGTAGAAAATTATTGCACGAACATTTTCCTTAGAAAGATTCATTTTCGTACGTGACCTGACAGATTCAAATCGAAACTGTGACTAAACAATAGCATTAATCCTAATACTTTCAACTATTTTGAGATTCAAAATGTAAACACATTCGAATATAGAACGGTTCCAAATTCAAAATTGCCGGAAAATATGGAAACGACAGAACTTAAAAGGCATGCCTCGTATCAGTAACACCAGGTACTTAAAAATAGTGGAATATAGGATTTGTTCAAATGAAAAAAAAACGTTAAAAAGGGTTTTGTTTGACTTTTCGTGAACAGAATTGCCATTGTTGTCTTTGAAATGTTAAATGTATATGCCTTGACTGTATTTCATATGAAAAAAATAGGTTCATTTGCCACCGAAAAAACAGAAATAACATACAAACAATTCGTGTTAAATGTACGTAATATATGTACATTTTATTTACCAGATATAGTATATATTTATTTATTTGTTATTTTATATCGACTTGTGAACATAGTTTTATTATGAAAAAATCAATTTATATCTAAAATAATATAAAATAGGTACTTACGAAATATATTTTAGTGATTAAATTATTTATGAGCCAGATAAATAAATGGATTTAAGGTTGTGCAAATCTACTATCAAACACACGAACATTCCCGTCCGTGAAAACTCAAGTATCAACCCGGTTTTAATCTCGATTCATGTTTGAGCACAGTTTTAGAATACGGATATAATAAATAAAATAAAAAATTAAAAGTTTTTTTTCAGACAACAATACAGCCCATATCATAAACTAAAACACACAGAAAATAAAATAAAAACAAGAAGAATTATATGTACAAGAATAAAATGGGGACTGGGTGAAAAATATAAACTGCCATTTTGTGCCAAGGGCGACTAATTGAGGAAATAATTTCCTTTATTAATCATCCTTCGCACGCGGCACTTACAGACCGGAATTGTGCAGCTCAGCCACCGTCCTCAGGATGCCGATAATAAGAGGCTCAATACCCTAGTCATGTCGTCACCGAACCAGGTAAGTTTGTTCTCTGCTAGAGATTGATAGCGGCAGTGGCTAAGCTGAGCCAATAATTATTTATCTCGGCCTGAATAGTTTTGTCTAATAACTTGTAACTTTTCTTATGAGCGCTTTCTGTGTTAAGTAATCTTATGACAACTAGTCATTTTAACTTCGCATATACTCTTTATTTAAATAAATTTTATTCTTGAATGCATTTAAATAAATATTTATCAAATTATTGGACATTCCATATTTATAATGATTTATGATATTGTTTTGGAAGAAAGTCTTATGAATTTATTGTTAATCTTCAATCAATAATTACAACTAGATAACGGGTCTCATAAGATATTGATTTGAAAAAAAAACTGTCCCCTCGAAATTAAATTAGAAAAAAAGTGGAGAACCGCCTAAGAGTAGAACGCCTGAGTCTGTGTTTCCTGATAAATACAACCCGGGAATCAAACGTAAAAGTTTGCATTTGCCTCTGATTACCCCCTTGTGGGATACCTTTACAGCTCTGCTTAAGAGATCCAAGGATGTCCATCATGTGGTATCAAGTCACGAGTGAATAGGTTTCTTCCATCGACCATTGTAGACTGCATCATCGCGCCCCATCAGGCGAGATAGTGGTCAAACGCTAGCCCTCAGATTATACAAACAAACAGATAGAGTGTACGCAACAAACAGTATGACGCCACTTATCATTCATGTGTGCGTGGCGATTAGAAATAGCTCTGTAGGGACACGTGCATCAGTGTGCGTGTAATGATACCAGAAAAAGAAAAAAACTCCCTGTATTTTTTTAATGTCCTTTTACGACAACAGGTTCTAAAATTTTATTTGGATACATGAATTTGTTACTAATTGAATACAAATTTGTATGAGTATTAGGATTGAACAATTGTTTAATTAACTAGTTTATTAAACACTTAAATATTTCATGTACCATTGTAAACGCATTGTAAAATTACAGAAGAAATAATATGTGAAGATTTTTATAACTAGCGGTCCGTCCGGTGTTTATTGAGGTTTACATGGACTTTAATGTCCTCCTGGCCGAATTACGGCTACGGCGGCCATCTCGCAAGAGACTAGCCAACAACGCAGGATATATTCCTGACTCCGGACTGTTATTAGAATTTGAAAAATTACAATAACACTTTTTGGAAAAATGGACTTTATAATAATACTTTAGTTTTTTCTGTAGTATCATATTCATTTCATTAGACTGATAAAAAAAACATACATATGAATCCAAAATATTTATTAAAATCATAAATAATTATATTGCCAAAAAAAATAACCACCTTTATTTTGCACTAATTTCTTGTAATATTGCCGTTTGGCTTCTAAACGAGAATTAGTTTCTAATTTTGTTATATAGTGCAATCGCACCATTAAATACTTTTTTATCAACAACTTCATCAGATTCACTCTGTGAAATTTTGCACATATTGAATATGATCTGGATTAACATATAGGATATTTTTATCCCGGTAAAATGTTCTGGTAGGATATTTTTCCCGAAGCGAAGCGAGGGCGGATCGCTATTACTTCTCTATATATACCATTTATTATATATGTGTATATGTATATGTAATGTATATACATTACATATATATATATACGGAACTAAATTGTTATACATATACAATTATATTTAAAATCCCGCATAAGATATTAATCACCGAATCACAGTAAACGGCAATAACATAATTATAGAAATACATCCAAATTCGGAATAACAATTTAGGCGTGAGATTACGCGTGGAAATCGAACCCACGTCCGTACATTTAACAGTCAGGCTAGCTAACGCCTAGATCAACAGGTAGTTTCCCCAATTGAAGGGAAAACATTTTATCGAAAACTGGCAACACAGTCGAACTAATGTCGAGGTTTTGTGTTTCGAGACAACCGTTTAATTATTGGGTGAATAAATAATAAAATCAATTAAATAATTTATAGTTACTTGTGAAATGATATTCCATCCACTTTTTTTGTTTTTGGGAACAACTTTTAGACTGTTTAATAACACAAGACGGCATTTTTGACAGAAAATAATGAATCACTCGAGACGTTCAAGCAGTACGACGCTTTCTTTAGCAGCCGCGAGATTGTATTCGCTTCTAAATTTGTATTCGCTTGTGTGGCTTCACTCGCACGTTCGGCGCGCTCTATCTGTTTGTTTGTATAATCTGAGCGCTAGCCTATAAAATCATAATGTTGTAAGCTTATATGTAGTTATATTTTTTTTTATTAATCGTATTTCTCCCTAATAATACCGATTACCGTTTGTGAGGTGTTATCAATCTGGGACACTTTTTTTGTACTTATGTACTTGAGCTAAGTTCGTGTGTGGCCAAATCTGGTGTCGGAGGCTGTCTCCGTCATGGCTTGGCGATTTTTATGTAGTTGTAATTGTTGATCGAATAAAATCCATTATTTAAAATATACAACATGTTATGTTATGTAAGACATTAAATTAAAACACGGGTAGGGCAAATGGCTAGTATTGTTGTAAAATAGGTTATGTCAAATGCGTCACAATATACAATTTTTAATTTTTTTATAATCTTAATATCATGTCCTAGAAATATCAATGAAACAGCCTGTATAAAATAGGTAAACAAATAATATTCATTCATCCTGTAAGTAGACTGACTAAGCGGCATAGTCGCATAGGAACCGCCGGTTTTAATGTTTTAAACATAAAAACGGTTTATTAAATGTTAAAAATTGTTTATTGGAAATGTATCGATTACTGGATAAATGTTCAAGCCATGTTCATTAATAAACCCACGTCTAAAATCTGTAAATACGATTCCGGATCTGTGTTATAAATTATTGTCGTACATAACATTACAAAATATGAAAAATATAAATTTGATTAATATTATATTGTAAAAAAATACTTAGTATAATGTCACCAGCTTAGTTTTATTAATACACATCGCACCATTATTTTAAGTTTTAGTTTAGTTGTATTTAGTAAAAATAACTATTTATTTTTAACTATTAATGTCTGTACTTAAATGTTATTGAATATACAAGAATATGAGCTTGACTTTTTTCTTTACTCAGATTTGAATCTGTGTCTCTGATGTACCCTTTTAGGTATATCTTTGAAGTTAAAAAAGCTTAGTAAATTCGTATGAACGAGTGGCCTAATCTGTAGGAGTTTTCAGATCTCCCGAAATTTCACCAAGAAAATATATAATGTTGGGATATAATATATACCTACTAAGTGTAGTGTTGAAATATTTTTAAAATAAAAATACCTACCTAAAAGTTTTCAAGTGTCTAATAAAACAAAAATAATGAAATTATACTTTTCACATGTACCTATGTCTCAAGTTGGATGCTCACCATATAATTTAGTGGTTTCCAGTATACAATATTATATTAGTCTTGTTTTGTTACAACTATGCCAAAAAACTGTGACCAAATAGAGATAAATAGTGACGCAAGTAGTGAAATAGTTCAGGAGATAGAGTGTTGTTTGTTGGACCACAAAGAAATAATATACAGTGTACAAGTTGGACGACTAGGTACGTCGAATTATTGCCTCAGTGGTTGGACCATGGACTTGACCCGTCTTTTAAAAAAATACGTACGGACTTTTGAAATATGCATGTTTCTATTTACATCAGATGTTGGCAGTAGGAGGAGGACAATCAAACAACAAGTTTCACAGTTATACAGTTTATTAAACAAGCGTCTGTTACAAAATACCAACTTAGTATCCCTTCTATAAAAGGACAGTTATAACAAGCCCACTTGTTAAACAGTAGGTGCAACCATAGACAGAATAAACAGGTGTCCCTCATCCAGTTGGTAAGTAAATTGGACGGGAGAAAAAATAAAGAGAGTGAAAAGCGACGGTGTGGCCAGTAAGTCTCTTTTTAGAATTTTTCTAGCATTTTCCCAGGTGCAGACGCAAGCAACGAGTGAGCTACGACCTCTCCCCGCGCCCCGCACGCGCACCCGCACCCCGGAGAATTCATTCCCCAACCGCCCGCGGCGAGAAGCATGCGTGGATTTTATACCACCCGCGCTAAACTAACTATATCCTGTTTATTAAACATTCTAAGAAGAAACAAGTCTCTATTCAAGACACCAGGGCACTGCGTTTTTGTTATGGACCTACAGAAAAGAGACGGGTTGGACACATGTCGCTTTGTCTCTTTCTAAAGAATGGTTAATTTTGTGAGGATATTGCTGAATCTATTTTCTGTGTATGGGTATAAACTATAATGAATGGGATTTTATATGTAACCTAATAGGAAGGAATAAAATGATATGCGAAACAATGGTACATTTAAATATATACCTACCTACATCTTATTAATTTATTACCCAACGACCAAACACTTTTACCACTTTTATTTACTATTTCATTTACTTACATCAAGACGGGCCCCATTTTTCTCTACTTCGAAAATTAGGTACTGAGTTTATCCCTTTGATTTGATAATAATCTTTTCACACCACCCCTCGACAATGTCAAATTAAATGTCGTGTAAACCTCACCGAAAGCAGGTGATTATATCACTACGGCTGAGCCGGGAGTAAAGTTGAATTGAATGAACTGAATTTCATTATGTGATTTGAATTTGGAACCTCATCTGTATTAAAATTTGAACCAGAGAATCACATAATATGAAGTTATTCGTAAATCGAACTAACCTCTGCACAGAATGCACCAACCTAGATTTGGTTTTTATTGTCTCGCAGAATGTGTGAAAAGTAGAGTATTCTCGTCGTGGATAAAGCTGTCTGCATCTTGAGCGTGCTTATATCCCTCTCTGCACTCAGGATTCTAGTAACTCCCTCGCTGATTCAATATAGTACCCGTGACGCAAGACACCGCTTTACCCCCTCGGTTAATAAATCTACTATTGTTGGCTAAAAATTCGATAAGTGTTCTTTTCTTAGTTACTACCTTTAGTCGCTGGATGATGTTTATTTGGCATCCCAAAAAAAAAATTTAGTTTAGGTTTTTCCCAATACCAATACCTACTCTTGCCAGATAGAGGCACATTGTCAATTTGTATCACAACACAATTTATATAGGTAACTAATTTAAATTATGAGGTTTTATAAAAGAATAGAAGCGCTGGTGCAGTGACGAACGTCGCCATATTTAGTGCAATTAAGTTATGTCCAGAAAGTTGGTTGTTGGCATTGTAGAGGCTTTTTGTAAGATCGAGTTAAACTAGAAGACTAAACCATGATGCTTATGTTTATTTGACTATATGATCTAACTAACACTTTTGTTTAATATCAATATCATTGGACACATAAGACCTTAAACCCTAAAATTCGACACCCTTTTAATAAAGTATTCAACTACCCAATAATCCGACTTGATAGTAAATACGGTGCTATAACAATGTGTCGGATATTGCTTAAAATACAAATAAATAACAGGATTCCTGTCGTACGCATCTGTACGCAGCCTAGGTATGATTAACACCCTACCCGGAACACATTTTTATAGATCATGCTAAAATTTCCCGAGATGGGAATCAAACCAACTTACGGCGTCTCAGTCGGCCACTCGCACACTTCGCCACAGAGGTCGCCAAATAGATACCCTAAGCCGAAAATGGCAACCTCTTCAACTCTTAAAATTCCCGGTGTTGCCAATCGACATTCTCCATATACATAATTTTCATTTTGTGCGCCATTCTCTTTGCTTAATAATAATTCAATAATATAAAAAAACTACACGGTAACTACAGTCGTGGAAGAATGCTTTAATATATCTAGATTATTAAATTGCAATGCAAGCAATAAGTGTAATTTTTAGTTTGTGCCCGAACATTTTGAAAAAAAAATTTGTCTGTACTTCTAGACGTTATCTAAACTGTATATTGAAATAAATAAAATATTATATTTATGGACCTAATTTAATAAGCTGGTGTTACACCAAACTATCACTAACTACATAAAGTATCATACAGGCCCTCACTAAGGATGTTAATAAAGGGGTATATCTATAAACAATAAAATACAGGGAGGTTCATAAAATCACAAAATATTTGGCTATACAACACTTGGAAGACAACTTAGTAAAAATATAATTTTTAACATTTTAGGGGTATTCTGATGCAACACCGGCCTAAATTCTAAACTAGTAAACTGGACGACATACTACTTTCTATATTATATTCTAGACATATACTTAAATTAGTTCATATAATGGGGTTTAAAATGCGTTAAATTGTATACAATAATACTAATTTGAAATAATTATATCTTAAAAAAATATTTTTGCCAATTAATGAACACCGCTTATAACATTACGAATATAAATTTTGTATAATCTACTTCAATATCTACCACTTTTAGTTAAAATAGGTTAAGCAATTTAAAAATATATTATTTTAATGACTATAAGGTTTCTAACCATTGTTTTCCCTATTAAATTTAATATAAGATTATATTTGTTTCTAAGTAAAATTATAGGCAATATTATCGCAAAAATATATCACAATCGTATAAAAATATTAAAACTGAGGAAGTAATGATAAATAAGCAGTCTATACAAGAATCCTACGTAAAATTTTATACACACATTTAGCTCATAATATTAGGTTGGGGGAAAAGTTTCTTCGCATTTTTTAAGAAAATTCAAAACATTTTTTAATATAGATTATTTACATTTAACTAAAGTATGTAGGTACCATTTTGTTCGATAACTTTTTGCCATCTTGTAGGTAGGGACATGATCCCATTGCGATAGAAATTTTGTGGCTTCTGATCAAAATACCGCGACATTGGTTTTGGCAGTCCTCTCGTGATGTTAACCTGACACTGCCTAAAGAATTCTGAAGAGACCGAAACAGGTGGAAATCTGAAGGTGCAAGGTCAGGACAATACGGCGGATGCATTAACACCTCCCAGCCAAACTATCTTACACTTTTTGCTGAGTGGCTATGTGTGAGGTCTAGCGTTATCATGATGAAAAACTACACCCCTTCTGTTGATTAATTCCGGCCGCTTTCTCTCAACTTCTTGCTTTAATCTCATCAGTTGTTCGCAGTAGAGTGGGTACCCAAATATCGAGCTTTTTTGTGTACCCAGTTTTTTTCAATTGCGCCAAAACTGTTTTGTGGTCAATTCCCAGTTCTTCAGCTACGTCGTAACTACTGATATGCCGATCTTGCTCCACTTTTTCAAAAATACCATCAATTTTATCCGTAATAGGGCGACCAGAGCGACGTGCATCTTTGACATCAAAATTTCCGGATTGAAAACGCTTAAACCAAATTTGTGCTACTCTCACAGACACTGCACTAGGTCCATATACATCGCAATTTTTTTTCGCGGCTTGCGTTGCAATTTACCTTTTTTGTATTAAAATTTTAAAATGTATCGAATTTCTTCATTAGATTCACTCATCTTTACAGTACGAAAAACAAATAAAAATCACATGTTTTCCTAATTCGAATTTGGAATTATCTTCTTTAAAATTTAAACTTTGAATGATACCAAAACCAGCCAGATACAAATAGTATAGCCAAAGAGATTTTATTCAAGTTCATACATACTATAATGCGAAAAGACTTTTTCCCCAACCTATTATGTAGGACTTAGTAAGTACCGACTTCAAATCACATGATAAAGAGTGATTAAAATGCATAGCAATAAGTTCAACAAATAAATACATCTAGTTTACTTACAAGTAATATCCAAGATTAAGTATATCTTTCCACTTCTTACTAGAGTCATGATAACACCAAAATCGTCCGATCGCTACATAACTACCTACGCAATTAAACAGACAGTGAAATTCTCGTTCAATCGAGAATTACTAAATTAAGAAGTGGTGGGTGGTGAGTCAGGATTTCTACGAGGCGGGTAAGGTTCTTATAGTTAATGGGCTTAAACTGAGAATTTATGCGACTGACCTACATGGTTTTACTAAGGACTATCTCAGGGCTCTATTAATTAGGAGAGTTTTCCACAATATAATTCTAGTGACTGTACATATATTATTAATGAATAAATGCATTTTGTCTTAAAGTCTATTTGCTTGGTTGCGTGCTCATGTTGCATATGCGTGCATATGTTCTTGGTTCTTTTTTGCGTGATTGGATTCATTGTTGTTGTATACTTTTCTTAAATGCTTTTTTTTAATCTTATCTACACCACTTTTAAAACTTCTTCAAAAGTTGTTAAGAGATTTCTAATTTTAATCACGTCACCTTCACTAGCATTTCAGACAGTCAGGACAATAAAGATATGCGTTTTGCCACTAGGCCGGCTGGCCGCAACTAATTTGGAGCACTGCGCCATCTTCATTGTCTTGTGACAATGATAATTTTAACAGTTATTATCAGTGAAAAAAGTTTTAAGCAGTCACTGTGTTCTTCTTCTTTTTAAAAACTGTACAAAATATATAAATGTGTTTAAGTACAGTTATGAGACGTAAAAGATTAACGTAAACGCAGGACGTTAAATGTGGCGCCCACATTTGTCGTTATGCAAATGTATATCCGGCGTGCGCCCAAATAATTCCTAGTATTATGGAACCTTACCCTTTCCCGTGCTTATATAATAAACTCCTGGCTCACCGGGTGCTCCAGCTAACTGAGCTCGCTGTACGCTGGTGGTGGGGGGGACTCCCGCCCTGGCATTAGGACTGCGATCTTGTACGGCGGGGGTGCCTCAGGCGATTCACCGGGGCCGGACTGCAGGAGAGTTGTAAGGGAAATGTCGTCGGATGGTTCTGATTGTTGCTGTAAATAAAGTTTTTAAGTTAGTTCGCTGCTTTGTCAATAAAATTTATACTGGTCATCAGCGCGGTGGCGGTGGTTAGGCGATATAGACCCGGAAGCGAATAGCAGGTACAGTATCAGTTCGAGTGGTTTGAGGGAGGAAGTATATCCAGCAGTTAAGATGATATTGATCAGTAACGGTAAAAGTGCGTAGGTGTCATTTAAGCCTCCGTCCATACTCTTTTTTCAGTCACCGACCATTATTCTCTCTCTAAATGGTACCTACTTAAAAAGAGAGAATATGGTCAAGTCTTGCATTCTTTCTACACTGATGTAAGTCGCATACCTACACCAGACCCATGAAAGTAACTATTACTAAACAATTGATACTAGCAAAACTAGTAACCTGGGTCTGGTTCTGGTGCGCGGGTCGACCCTCTCTCCTGGCAGTGGAGGAGATGCGATCAGGCGGGAGTGGCTGAGGTGGCGCAGCGCGGCACATCGAGAGCGCGCATCCCACGCAGCACACGCACGCCACCGCCGCGCACACGATGGTCGCCTCGCTACCAGACGAATTGTCGCGGATTATCTGTCGAGTTACAACTATCTTAAGTACTTAGGCCGTGCTGGGGTACGCCCAAGTGACACTGATTTCTAAACTTTTTGACCAACTAAAGCTAAAAGTGTTGTAGGTGTGTAAACTCCCATCCGCATTGTCGAATTATGATAAGCGAGACCTAGGACTCCGATTCGGAGCAGCATACTTTATATTATACTCGAGCCAGTGTTGCCAACCTCGACTAAGCGTCGAGTAATAGCTAATATCGTTTAATTTTTACCTTAATTTACACAGACCATTTTCTGCTGATGTCTACGAGATTACACACCTTCATAAAATGTAATTCATCAATCCAATCAATAATTTTATAATTTACGTTACAAAAACCGCTACAAAAGAACTTCCCACTAGAACAATTCCCCTACAAAAAAGGTAACTCCTGAAAAATGTGTCAAAAATTGTACCCCTAGTGTAGATATGCCCCTAAAAACCCCTTTTTATCTAACATATCCCCAAATTTAGAGCGAAAACAGCAAACTTTGCGACATTGACTCGAACGTAGATCACTTCTCACCTGTCGATCGAAATAGTACTTTGCAGCAGCCAGGAACATCGTAGCCAGTGCAAAAGATACCATGATCCCGAACTTGAGATGCGGTGCCATCATTGGCGAGTGATGATGGGCGAGCCCTAGGGCTGCGGTGCGGAGCAAAGTGTCCGGGGTGACACTTCGGGCGGCCGCTAAGCTAGCGATGGTGGGATGTGGGGGTTCCATGGGAATCTCCACATAGATGGACTCCTCGTTCTGCCGCCGTGCGCTGTTATGCACCGCTGGGATCGGTGGAGTGCTGTGGAAGATAATTGTAGTGAAATTATAATGGTTGTATTTGTTTTTTTTTTGTACCATTATTACAAACTGATAATGTCAAAATGCACGCCATATTAAATCGCCTCAATTTTGCCCATCTAGTTATAAATAGTTCAACATTTCTAAACTTTGCAATAACAAGGTCTATTTTTTCTATCCTACCCTATACATGCCCATCCATACCAAGCTAACCTGTTAACAATCTTCAATTAGGTATGTAAAATTTATCATAGGATAGGTACTTACGGGTAATGCCTATGGTGCGGGCGTGGGCGTCGCGGCGCGCAATCGACGGCCGCGAAGCGATGCACGGGCGCCGCCATTCCGCCGCCGCCTCCACCCTTGCGCGCGCCCGGGGGCCCCGCTCCCCCCGCGCACACACGCCCTCGTGCCCTCCCTGGTATAAACAACCACTGGTTCTATGTCAAAATGATTTTTTTATTACTATTTTGTCCCACTGCTGGGCTAAAGATCTCCCCCAAATCCCACCACTATCGCTATCCTGCGCGTTGCTCTACCATTCCTTCTCAAAGACATACAGATCGATACTGTATTTTAGATATGCAACAAAATAATACCTACTACTCTTCAGAAAGAGCTGGAAATATAAAAATGAATAAACCTTTATTCATTGTTTTAGTGCTAAAATTAACATTACGGAATAATATCTAATTATAGTTACAAGGCCGCACAAGATCGTTCGCTCTGGGATCTATGGGGGAGGCCTATGTTCAGCAGTGGACGTCCTGTGGCTGATATGATGAGGTAAATTTACACTATGCCTGAACGAAGGGAAATATGAGAGGGGCTTTACCGTATAGTGAGACAATACGAGTTAAAATAAAATATTTTTTATTCGAGTTTTTACCAGCTGACAAAGACGAGGGCACCCTATAGCGGCCGGTGTACGCGCATTGGCTGCGCTTGTCAATCCAGAAATGCATCGGAGCTGCACCGCGTATCTTCTACAGAAGCCCCTGTCCTTCCCCTTAGTCCGTCACTGCGCGCCAGTGCCCATTACACGGAACGGATTCACCTGCAGGAAACCAGAACACATATTTTTTTTATTGAGATGGAAATAGACAAGTATTTGACCACTGATGGTAATAAATTATAATAATAATAATAATTAAATGTAAAAGGGCAATGATCTGCTTGGGACAGAAAAAGATTTGAATATTATTTCGAGTTTATTGCGATAAGACCGCCCATTGTGCATTTTTATTGTTGTTAGTTTTCTGTTATGTTTTGTTCTGTAAGAGGTGATAAGGGCATATAAGATTTTTTTTTTTTTAATGAAAAGCATTTATTGAGGAACAACAAATATATAGTCATGTGTACAGTTTAAAATGATGATGCCTGTATTAGTATGAAAACAATTTAATCTATCTATTTATACGTAATTTTGTTTACTTATTGTAATCTATCCACCAGTTTTATAAAAATGCAAAGTAAACTCCATAAACGCTCCCTAAATTCTGACCTAAGCAGGTAAATCTGTACATTAATAAAAAATAACAGAATGAGTTAAATTTAAGAAGCATGTTACGTACGGTATTATTATATAGGTATTTGATTATTATGTAGATAGGTTTGATTATTAGTACCTTTAACGTATCTATCGAGGATACATTGCATTCTTTAGATGGAGGCACGGTGTTATATTTTCCAAATGAGATTTAGTTAGGTAGGTACGTGTATCGATTTCTCGTTCTTGTAAAAAGTAAATAGGTCACTCGGGTGACAGCCTAGTTAGGCTTGATGAATACTCACTGTATTTCCTAGATTTGCAAGTAATTTTCTATGTCTATTTATCTTTTTAAATAATAACTTGTTTTATAATAAATTGATTGTGGAGTAAAAAGCGAAAGACTCAAAATTGCCACGTTAAATTGAATATAATTTGCTACCTATACTACTAACAAAAAACTACATCATTTACAAAAACTAAAACACTAAGCTATAACTTACCTCATCAGGAATATCCAGAACAAACACTTTTATCTTTAATACCAGTTATTTATTTTAAATAAATTAAAACTATTTTATTATTTTAAGCAAAATGTTATGTGCAAAAACCATGTTTACATTGGCTAGGGCTTTATATTCGAACGCTTTCTAATTTTAGTTTAAATTTTGTCTAATATCATATTTAACACTATTCAATGATCTTTACAATATTTTTTCTCTAATAATTATTTAATAAAAGATAGTTTTCCATGACCATTATTGACAGCCATTTGTGGGCGGGGCGGAGTGCGCGGCGCAAGCAAAACAAGCAGAACTACCAACATAACGCTAATCCTCAAATCGATATTGCAGTTTTTTGTTTTTAATCTATATTCAAATTAATTTAGTAAAATGTTATTTCATCCTGTAGCTGAAACGATAATTACTGCATCTAAAATGGTCATTGAATTTGCATGACTTAAAATTATTCTGAAAATTGCAACCGGTTTCGTTCAAAAATCAGAACCATTTAAATGTCTTTAAATAGACGTACCTACATTATGGTTTAATCTTAGAAACTTGATGATGAATACTGAGCCCGGCTGGCATAACGATCCCTAAACGTATTTAGCGACTAAACATGTTTAACTTTAACGTATTTTGTATGATTTTACAACTCTCTAAATCATATTTAGGTACTTAGCTGACTGATCCAGACTCCAATATCTCAACCACCAAAATTGTGCCAACACTACCTACCTATACATATACCACATTTCATGATGATCGGATAAACGCTTCAAAAGTTTTCCTCGTACAAACAAACGAATGTACATACATACAACGCCGATTTGCTATAGTTGAATGAATGAATGAAAACACTTTATTTCACACAATACAATATGTAAAAAAAACCCCGTCGGATCCATGAAGAGCGTATTCCGTCATAAAAATTAAAGTCGGGCTGATGTATAAAAAACATATGTATCAAATAACTTGAAAGTTATTTCATTTTTAATTTCAAGAATTATCTGAATTTTACCCCCCAAATAGGCAAATTTTACCGAGTTGTCAACTCTCGATATTCAGCTGTGGACCGAGAGAGAATGAAGTAAACAGTTATAGTAACTGTAGTAAACAGTTAGAGAATGAACAAAAGTAAGTAGTTGATAACTAGCTTTATGACACGTGCAATGTGCATTGTCTTTGCGTTCGGTATGCATTGAGGATTATTGTACCGTTTCTTTCTTTTTGAACTAAACTACGAAATTAAAACTACCTATCTATAAAAATTTATAACTCTTGTAATTATGATTGCCGCCGCCGACTTACTATGTTTGCAAGAGAAGAGTGTTTTTTCACATAGTTATCGTCAGTAAACGTGTGTCTTATGTTTTGGTATTAAGGTTGTTTTCCTGTAACATGGGCAACAGATTTTTTGTCCTATGCGTGCGGTAGATTTACAACAGTCACCCTCATAAAATTGAGCAGACCCACAACGGTCTGATGAAGACATTCGGCTGCCTCACCTCGAACGAGTGACAACGCAACATCAATACCGAAACAACTCATCCAAAATCGATCAAAAGCATTCCAAATTCGTGTATCGTGTGTGGATTTATCCAGACTATCTTTGTGCAAATCTATTAACAAACAATCAAGTTCCACCGGCCGGTGTGCATGTGATAAGTGCCGCCAGCATCGCCCAGCAACAGACAGCAAGCAAGCGCGTTGGGGAAGGTGATCTTCTGTTGGTCTTCTAGGTATGTACGCATTCTATTGTTACCTGGAGGATACTTTTTATCATACATAAGACTACACGGCGATTGCTATTTACATATCAAAAGTGATCGACCCAGTGTGATCCAGGCCAAGCGCCTGTACGTCACAAAGAGAAACGGTGTAAATTAACTCGCACAATGAACACGTTTGGGCAATGGAAAATCCGTTTGCTATTAAACCAAGCCATTTCCAACATCGTTGGCGTATTAACGTGTGGGCCGGTATACTCGGAGATCGAATCATTGGTCCGTATTTTTTAAATCGTTTTATGAGCGGTACGAACTACTTGGCGTTTTTGCGCGAAGAGCTTAGTGAAGAGTTGGACGATTTAAACGTGGCTTTCCATCGTTCAATGTGGTTCCAGCACGATGGTGCCCCGCCTCATTTTTTGCGTGCAGTTCGCGATTACTTAAATGAACAGTTTCCACAGATATGGATAGGCAGGGGGGGACCTATTCCATGGCCTCCACGATCTCCCGACCTCACGCCATTAGACTTTTATTTGTGGGGGCACGTCAAACAAGTTGTGTTTAATAAGCTGTGTGACTCGGAAGCGGAAATGCGAATTCGAATCGTCGCGGCTTGTGAGTCAATAAAATCTGATACAAGTGTGCTGCGAAAAGTGCGTGCCAACGTTATAAAACGGTGTCGAAGGTGCATTGAAGTTGGAGGTCGACACGTGGAACACGACCGCCGAAGTCTTGATCAAGTTGACGTGCTTCTACATAACTAGCAATACCTACCTAAGCTCTTGTTAGAGCTAACTCAAGTTCTTTTCAGAGCTAAACCCAAGTTCTTTTCAGAGCTGCAATAAACTTATTGTTTCTTGACTACAATCGTCAACAAAAAAAAACAAAAGACACGTGCGCAGGCACGTGTCTTCGTCGTCTAAAGGGCGGTCACCGTCTCCGGTGTTGCCAGATGTAAGTTTTAATTTTTGAGCGCCAAATAATGAAATTTAGTCGGGTATTTTTTTTTTTTTTTTCTGTAATAGAATTACATGATTGTGACCAAATATCGATACTATATCACACCCTTAAACATCCGACAGGGTTTTTGTTACATATTGTATAAATAAAAAAAATACAAACAAAATAGAAAACACAAAGCAAATAGTACAACAGGCGGTCTTATCGCTTAGAAGCGATCTCTTCCAGACAACCTTTGGATGGAGAGGATTTTGTTATAACAAAGGTAATGGTCGGAGGTGTACATTTATGGATAAACTATCTATGAAGAGAGTGCGTCTAATACCACAATAAAACAACTAAATACTAAAATTTATAAATAAACGTGAATACCAATATATATATAGATAAATATAAATTATAATATTAATAAATAATTATATATATATACATATTAATAATATGGTATATAAAGATAAGCTGATAAATGCGATTACATACCTACATAAATGAATTGTGCGATAATACGACGTTTCTGACAAATACAAACTTTTAACCCTAGATTTAAATATGTCTAAGGCTGAGGCTTACCGCATTGATTTAGATTCTGATTTATAGATATCGCTTCGCTCGATCAATTATTGATCTTCCCCATCTTATAAGGAATGATTTAACTACCTCCGTGGCGCAGTGGGCGTATAGCCGGTGCTTAGTTTGGGGCTAGATAGCGTTGTGTGACATGCCCAGCAATATTTATATATTTATTTATATTTAATGATCATGAGGTTGTATTGTTTGCAGATGCGATGACACGTCACCTTTATTGATCGAGCGAAGCGAGATCTCCAAATCAACTTGGGCAAATCGGCGTTGTATGTATGTATGTATGTATGTATGTTTGTTTGTCCGAGGATAACTTTCGGAGCGTTGATCCGATCATCATGAAATTTGATTCGTAATTAGATAATGATGGCACAATTTTGGTGTGACTAAATGAGCTAAAAAATTTGGGGGGTTGTTGAGATATTAGGGTTCAAGGGGGGGGGGGGTAAAAAAAATTAAAATGAGACTATTAGGTCAAATAGAACGTCAAATGAAAGGTCTTTATTAGGAAATTTGAACCCCGTTTTTATTTTTAGTTTAGTCCTTGTAGTTTTTGAGTTATTAGCCATAATAAAAATAAAACTTTGTCAAAATTCACAGGATACACCAGTGACCCCACAATGCACAAATTTGGTATTCGTGTAGCTTTAGTAACACAAATATATGCAAAAGTCTGGAATCCAGAATAACTGCAATTTGTACCCCAAAAAACAATAACCAATTAACAAGAACCCCCGTTACCTCTAATTTGAATGAAACTAATAATAATAATAATAATAATTTATTTACACACAAGAAAATACAAGTAAGTAGGTACATAGCAAGCTTAAAACTAAAAACATAGTGCTTATATCTAGATCATTTACTACGCTCCTAATTACTGTAGGCCAAGTAGATGGTTGTGCATTTTGTGGCACATAGATCACTAAACGTATTTAGCGACTTAACATGTTTAAATTTGACGTATTTGTATGATTT
The DNA here is from genome assembly GCA_963924445.1 of Philereme transversata. NCBI lineage: Eukaryota > Metazoa > Arthropoda > Insecta > Lepidoptera > Geometridae > Philereme > Philereme transversata. The sequence goes on from OZ004345.1 coordinate 27,735,686, forward strand.
GACAACGCCTTAAATCATATTTAGCCACTAAATACGTTTAGGCATCGCTGTGCAAATCGCCCTAAGAATAATACTTAGGTATTTTGTGAGATTCACGAGATCTCAGTTCGGGGCGAACCACTAGTTTAAATTAAAGCGACGATAAACCGATTTTGACGCATTTGATTAAACAATTTTATTGTATTTTTTTTCACACAGCGCTATCTAACCCCAAACTAAGCAGAGCTTGTACTATGGGAACCAAATAACTGATAGAATACTTATATACTTTTTTTTTGTAAATACATACTTACTTATAATATATAGAGAAACAACCATACCCGAAACAAATATCTGTAGAACATGCAAACATTTGTTCCGCGGCGGGAATCGAACCCGCTACCTCCTGCGTCTCAGCCGGCTATTCGCCCACTGCACCACGAAGGTCGTCAAATGCAATCTCTAAGGTCGTAAAATGGTTCAATGTAAGCAATTTATAGTACCTAGTGTTACACAAGTTAAAGCAGATATAAAAATCAAAGACGAGGAGTTCTTAGGTATCCCTTAAGCTTCAATGGGGCCCTCACATTGATGGGTTGTCGAAGAGACTTAGTTATGCGGCATACGCAGTCAAAAAGATCCGTCTTTTTACAGACGTAGACACAGCTAGACTAGTTTACTTACTTCAGCTACTTCCACAGCATTATGTCATACGGTATATTGCTGTGGGGGTGTGCTGCAGATTTATACACCGGTTTTGTGTTGCAGAAGGGGGCTGTTCGTGCAATTTATAATATGGGCCCCAGATAATCATTACGCCATAAGTTTAAGGAGTGGAACGCCTTGCCTGAGTCTGTGATCTTATACTGAAGTTGGCGCAAGTATGCCTAGAATACTGCGAGGGATTAGATTAGGACTAATCCTTCACTAATTATTCTAAACAATTATTCCATTGTCATGCTCTGTTTTCATTATTTAGTATGCACTTAGTTCATTTTATATAAAACTTACCTACGTGTTATTTCTGTTGTGTGCTTTTAACTTTAATTATTATTATTTTGATGTTGTATTTTTTACACTCGGTTGTACTATAACCGGAGATTTACCTGAGCTGCACGGGCCTAAGCCAAGTGCATATCAGTACCTAACGTATGATTGATTGGACTTTCACTTGGAAAGTCCGTTTGCAAGAATTTTCGCACAATTCTGCAGGTGTTCAGTATAGCCGCTTTTTGCATGAGAATATATGTGTGTTTTGGAAGGTCTAATACGGCAAGTGATTGAAGCAGTTGCTTTGGAACTACACCTGTACTGGAAATTACTATTGGTACGATTGATACCTTCTGCAGGCGCCACATACGCGCAATTTCATTTTTCAGATCTATGTACTTGGAGAGCTTTTCTGATATAGTGTTCTGTAGGTTATGAGTGTTTGGGATGGCTATGTCGATAAGAAGTGCTGTTTTGTTGATTTTATCTAAAAGTGTCAAATCCGGTCTATTGAAAAGAGTGGTCTTATCGGTCAGGATAGCTCTATCAAAATAGAGTTTATAGTTTGCATTTTCTAGTACTATTTCAGGTATGTATTTATAGTAAGGTGTGGGCTTTGAAGACGTGTCGATGAGGTTGTATTTTGCGGCTAGTCTTTGGTGGATGATGTTGGCCACCTGATCGTGCCGGAATTTATAGTCCGTTTGTGCTAGCGCCTTGCAGGCCCCCGTTATATGTTGAATTGTTTCGGAAGAACTGTTGCAACGTCTACATAAATCTGTTTGCATGTTTTTTATTTTCATGATATGTTTTTGATAGTTCCGGGTCTCAATTACTTGGTCTTGTATTGCTATCATAAACCCCTCAGTCTCAGGAAAGAGTTCACCTCGACTGAGCCATTCGTTCGACGCCTGTTTGTCGACGGTGGGTTGACTCAAGTCATGGTGGTGCCTTCCGTGGAGAGACTTACGCGCCCATTCAGCAGTTAAAGTCTGTCTGTTAGTCAGTTCTTCATTATTTTGTAGACTATGGTTTTGAAGGTTAAGTGGTGAATTTTTACAGTCTAGTTCAACTATGGCTTTATGAATGATTGATGTCTCAGTTTTAAAATAAAAGTAAGATCTTAGCGTTGAAATTTGCCGGTTATGTAAATTTTGTATATCTATTATACCTCTACCTCCTTCTGACCGTTGCAGGATCTGCCTCTGTATACACGCTCTTGGGTGGTGCTTTCTATTCTTCGTCATTGTGACATTAATCAGCCGCTGCAAATCTTTCAACTCCTTCTTTGTCCAACTTATTACTCCAAACGAGTATGTCAGTACTGGGATAGCATAGGTATTGATAGCTTTAATTGTGTTTTTGGAGTAAAGTTGTGTTTTCAACACAGAGTTGAGTCTATGTTTGAAATTCTGAGTCAGTTGGGTCTTAATTTCTTTATAGTGTATGAGCGTAGATTGGTGATACCCTAAATACTTATACATCTCATCTTCACTGAGTGGCGCTATTGTTTCACCAGTTTCCATATAGTAAGTGTGCTGGTGATTTTGTCCTGCTTTGACTGAGTTTATTTTGCATTTGTCAATACCAAAGTTCATAGAAATGTCATTTGAAAAAATTTCTGTAATTTTAATTAGGTGTTCTAACTCAGTTTGAGTGGATGCGTAGATTTTTATGTCATCCATATAGAGAAGGTGATTCAATAGTGTTGAGTCAGTCTGTCTGTCATGTCTTTTGTCTAATTTGTAACCGAGGCCCGACGAGTTCAGGGAGTTTGAAAGGGGATTCAGCGCAAGGCAGAACCATAGTGGACTAAGTGCATCTCCTTGAAATATGCCTCTTTGTATTCTAATTGGGGCTGTTTCTATAGTTCTGTTGGGTGTTTGTGCATGTAGCCGGGTTGTCCAGTTAATCATAGACTTACTTAAGAATGAAATAAGCTGTGGGTGGATTTTATAGATATCTAATACCTTTAAAAGCCATGAGTGTGGAACTGAATCATACGCTTTCTTGTAGTCTATGTATACGGGATATAAGTCTTCTTTATTACGCTGTACCTGTTTTAATATAATTGAGTCTATAACAAGTTGCTCCTTGCATCCCTGGCTGAATTTTCGGCAACCTTTCTGTTGTTCTGTGAATAGCTTGTTTGTATCTATATGGGTGTAAATAAGCTGGGACAAGCATGCTGTGATTATTTTATAGATTGTTTGTAGACAGGTAATCGGCCTATATTTCGCAGGGTTCTTTGTATCACTATTGTCTTTTGGTATCATATGAGTGATACCGTTTGTGATGTAAGATGGTAAGATGTGAGGGTGAGGGTTAGGTTAGGTTAGGTTAGGTATTATTATTATTATTATTATATTTTATAATATTGTTTTATGTACTAGCAATAACGCTTTTGTTTTTGTAAACTGTTATGTTATTTCTGGAGTAATAAATGAATTTGAATTTGTGTTTCCTGATAACTATAACCTAGGGGTCTTCAAGCCGCGAGGGAATAGGTTTCTTCTAGGCAAGCGTGTACCACCATAGACTGCATCATCGCTTACCAATCAGGCGAGATCGTGGTCAAATCCCTACTAATATTATAAATGCGAAAGTAACTCTGTCTGTCTGTCTGTTACCTTTTCACGCCTAAACCGCTGAACCGATTTTGATGAATTTTGGTATAGAGATAGATGGAACCTTGGGAAAGGACATAGGGTACTTTTTATCCAGATCCCGATCCCGATCCCGGAATTATACGGGTGGAAACGCAGAGTGCAGTTGTGTATCGTATATCCCTACTAAATGAATTTTGGTATAGAGATAGATGGAACCTTGGAAAAGGACAAAGGCAACCTTTTATCCCGATCCCGATCCCGATCCCGTAATTATGCGAGTGATAGATAACGCAGGGTGCAGTTATGTATCGTATATGCCTACTAAATGAATTTTGGTATAGAGATAGATGGAACCTTGGGGAAAGACATAGACAGTCTGTCTGTTTCGTTTTCACGCCTAAACCGCTGAACCGATTTTGATGAATTTTGGTATAGAGATAGATGGAACCTTGGGAAAGGACATAGGGTACTTTTTATCCAGATCCCGATCCCGATCCCGGAATTATACGGGTGGAAACGCAGAGTGCAGTTGTGTATCGTATATCCCTACTAAATGAATTTTGGTATAGAGATAGATGGAACCTTGGAAAAGGACAAAGGCAACCTTTTATCCCGATCCCGATCCCGATCCCGTAATTATGCGAGTGATAGATAACGCAGGGTGCAGTTATGTATCGTATATGCCTACTAAATGAATTTTGGTATAGAGATAGATGGAACCTTGGGGAAAGACATAGACAGTCTGTCTGTTTCGTTTTCACGCCTAAACCGCTGAACCGATTTTGATGAATTTTGGTATAGAGATAGATGGAACCTTGGGAAAGGACATCTTTACTTTTTATCCCGATCCCGATCCCGGAATTATGCGGGTGAAAACGCGGGGTGCAGTTATGTATCGCATAATTCAAATACTCCTAGCCAGCTTTTAGAATACTTTCTGCCTGACATGTCCATCAGGCCCATCGGCCTATACACTATGAATGTGTGAGTGTGACGATGCATGGTGTGGTGTGGCGGGGCTGGCGGGCGCGGGCGCGCTGCGCGGCGCGGCGGCAAAGACGTGCGGGGGACGCGGATGGCTCGGTGGGAGGAGTGTAGATCACAAAGTATGCTTACCCGAACGGGCAGACACGTGAGGGCAGACGTCGTTGGCGGACGCATGCGATATCTACAATTTTGAGCTGCAACGTATTCGCTTTCTTTACGTTTTCATTGGTGTTTAGGGTTTCTTGGATAAGCATTTTGTGTTATTTACTTAGTTGTTTTGGTTGTTATTATTAGTTTAGCATAAGTTAGTAGTAGGTAGAATTATAGTTAATAGGTAAAATAAATACTTTAATTCATTTTTTAGGATAGGTATAAAATTGTAGTAGATTAGTAGGCAGGTTTTTTTAAGTTTTTTCACATTTAGTAAGTAGTTACGGTACCTAAGAAGGTCAGCATAGTTTTTATTGAGTATTAATAGGTAAGTAATGTTGTTTTGTGAATAAAATAGTTCCAGTAGTTTCGCATATAATTTTATCGATTCATTTTGTTTTTATTCCATGTGGATAGTATATTTTTTTTAACATTTAGTTTTAGTTTAGCAATTCGTTTTGTTTTTGTTTTATTTCATGCAATGTGTATAAGTACCTACCTTAAGTATAGTTTCGTACTCAGTACCTTTAACTAAATTTTTTTGTCAGCTAAAGAATTTTTTTTTGCATAAGTACTTACCTGTTTTTATTACTTTAGGTAGGTAACTGGTTAAGTAATATGCCTCGCAAGCGTAAATCTAATTTAGCGCGTAGCTCTAAAAGAGCTCGAACTGCGCAAGTAGCTAGATCCCAAGAATCTGAGGAGCAGACTCAGGCCCGGCAGATTTTAGATGCTGAGCGACACGCAACGCAAAGAGCTGCCGAGACCTATGAACAAACTCAGGCCCGGCAGATTTTAGATGCTGAGCGACACGCAACGCAAAGAGCTGCCGAGACCTATGAACAGACTCAGGCCCGGCAGATTTTAGATGCTGAGCGACACGCAACGCAAAGAGCTGCCGAGACCTATGAACAAACTCAGGCCCGGCAGATTTTAGATGCTGAGCGACACGCAACGCAAAGAGCTGCCGAGACCTATGAACAGACTCAGGCCCGGCAGATTTTAGATGCTGAGCGACACGCAACGCAAAGAGCTGCCGAAACCTATGAACAGACTCAGGCCCGGCAGATTATAGATGCTGAGCGACACGCAACGCAAAGAGCTGCCGAGACCTATGAACAGACTCAGGCCCGGCAGATTTTAGATGCTGAGCGACACGCATCATTGATAGCTGCAGAGATGCCAGAAGAATCCCAAAGACGACGTGTGTTAAATGCTGAACGGCAGTCAGAAAGGAGAAATGCGTTTACAATGTATACATGGGGAGCATTCCACAATGCTGCTTTTGATTATGACCCATCGATTGAGTATAATAACCATCGATTACTTCTCATAGGTGGAATGGATTAAAAATGTATACATTGTGAAGCACTCAAGTGGAAAGAAGAAACTCCGGGTATGTGTTGTTCTGGTGGCAAGGTTTCAATTCCAATACTTGGAGAACCAGAGGAACCATTGAAGTCTTTACTTTTAGGTGATAACAACGAATCGCGGCGTTTTTTAATCAAAATAAGGAAATATAATTCATGCTTTCAAATGACGTCATTTGGTGTAGAAAATGAGGTGGTTATGCCTGGGTTTTCATCTACTTTTACAATCCAAGGTCAAATCTATCATAGGATTGGTTCTTTGCTTCCTACAAATAATGAGCAACCAAAATTTTTACAGATTTATTTTATGGGAAATGAAAACGACGAGGTTGACCGCAGGTGTCAAAACATTCAATTAGTAGAAAAGGATATTGTCTTAAAGATTCAGAGAATGTTGCATGAACATAACCGCCTAATAAACACTTTCACAACAGCCTTAGAAAGAATGCCGGGAGATGATTATAAGTTGGTGATTCACCCAGATCGTACACCAAGTGGGGAACACGAAAGACGATATAATGCACCTTTAATAAATGAAGTCGCAGCCATGGTTTGTGGTGAACAGTTTGCTTCCCGTGATATAGTTTTACATGCCCGTGATAACACACTAACTAGGGTGCCGGATACACATAAATTTTACGATGCGTTACAATATCCGCTAATATTTAGCAAAGGGCAAGAAGGGTATCACTTTCAAATTCCACAAGTCGATCCTGTAACTGGCCTGCCCTTGCCTAACAAAAAGGTATCATGTATGGACTTTTATGCCTTTCATATCATGATTAGAGAAAATGATTTTAATATTATATCACGATGCAGGCAACTGGCCAATCAGTTTTATGTTGATATGTACGTTAAGGTAGAAAGTGAACGATTACGATACATAACATTAAATCAAACTAAATTAAGAGCAGAAAATTATATCCACCTTCAAGACGCAGTAGCGAATGACGCTAATCTAAATCCAAATGATATTGGTAGAATGATAATTTTACCGTCTTCATTTGTAAATAGTCCGAGGTACTTACACGAATATACTCAGGATGCGTTTGCTTATGTACGTACATATGGTCGCCCTGACTTATTCGTTACGTTTACTTGCAACCCAGCATGGCCGGAAATAGTAAATGAATTAATGCCGGGTCAAAGCGCGATTGATAGGCATGATGTAGTCGCAAGAGTTTTTAGGTTGAAAGTTAAAAAACTTATGTCTGTTATTTCCAAAGGCAGAATATTTGGAGAAGTGATCTGCTTTATGTATTCCATAGAGTGGCAGAAGCGTGGCCTACCACATGTCCACATATTATTGTGGTTAAAAGACAAGTTGAGACCCGATCAAATTGATAATATTATCAGCGCAGAAATACCCGATCCAAGCACTGACAAGACACTTCATGATATTATAGTTAAAAACATGATTCATGGTCCATGTGGACCTGAAAATCCTCAGTGCCCTTGCATGAAAGATGGAAAATGCACAAAGAAATTTCCTCGCAAATTACACAAAGACACTGTCCACAGTGAAAACGGATACCCACTCTATCGTAGAAGAGCACCAGCAGACGGAGGTCGAACGGCATCTGTGAAACTACGAAATGGGAGTTACGTCACTATTGATAATAGTTGGGTGGTCCCTTATTCCGCTATTCTATTAAAAATATTTAACGCCCATATAAATGTTGAGGCTTGCAGTTCAGTGCGCGCTATCAAATATATCTGCAAATATATTAACAAAGGCAGTGACCAAGCTATTTTCAATTTTAGGAGCACAGAGCTTGCAAATCGCGTAAATGAAGTACATACATATCAATCTGGTCGTTATGTTAGCAGCAACGAAGCCGTGTGGCGGTTATTAGGGTTCCCGTTGCACGAAAGGCACCCCACCGTTACACATCTAAGTGTACACTTAGAGAACGGTGAACGAGTTTATTTTACAGAAGATAATTTCCACGAGCGACTATCTACTCGACCAAAAACCACCCTTACAGCTTTTTTTGAACTTTGCATAAGAGATGAGTTTGCAAGAACTCTTATGTATGCTGAGGTACCGAGATATTACACATGGGACGCAACCAGAAAAACTTGGAAACGCCGAATTCAAGGAACTTCGGTTCAGAACTGGCCTGGTGTCAAATCTGGAGATGCCTTAGGACGGGTTTACACAGTCCATGTTACTAACATGGAATGTTTTTGTTTAAGGATGCTTCTACACCATGTGCGTGGGCCAACCTCTTTCAATGATCTCAAAAAATACAACAATCAAGAATTTTCAACATTTCGAGAGGCATGTGAGGCAAGAGGATTATTGGAGGATGACAATCATTGGAATATAACACTGGAAGAGGCTGCACAATGTAAATCAGCGGCCAAGGTGAGAATGCTTTTTGCTATACTAATAGCGACATGTGGGCTTTCAAACCCTCAACAACTGTGGGAAAGGTACAAAATTCAAATGGCCGACGATATTTTACACAGAGTACAACATCATAATCCAAACGTTACATACAATGATTTCATTTTTAATGAAGCCCTAACAAAGATAGAAGACCAAGTCATAACTATAACTGGGAAAGATTTGTCAGATTTTGGGTTGAGCAGGCCGCAAAGAACTGGGGAAGTTTGCAGTGATATAATAAGAGAATTGAGTTACGATGCTGCTTCTTTACAACAACAAATAACTGAGTCTGTTCCGCGTCTAAACCCAGAACAAAGATTAGTTTTTGAGAATGTTGTGCAAAAAATCGAAAGTGGCGAAGGTGGTTTATTCTTTTTGGATGCGCCAGGAGGCACGGGTAAAACATTTCTTTTAAATTTACTTTTAGCCCAAATTCGTAAAGATAAAGGAGTTGCTGTTGCTGTAGCTTCTTCTGGAATAGCAGCTACGTTACTTAATGGTGGCCGAACGGCACATTCAGTACTTAAACTGCCATTGAACTTAGCTCATGAGGAAATGCCAGTTTGTAACATTACTAAAAATAGTGACCGTGGACGAATGTTACAGCAATGTAAGCTGTTGGTTTGGGATGAATGTACCATGTCCCACAAAAGAGCGATAGAAGCACTAGATCGGACCATAAAAGATATTAAGAGTAACCAAAGTATCATGGGTGGTATGGTGGTACTTTTAGCTGGCGATTTTAGACAGACTCTGCCGGTAATTACTAGAGGCACGCCGGCAGATGAAATAAATGCATGTTTAAAAGCGTCTCCATTATGGGTGCATGTAAAAATTTTTTGTCTGACTACAAATATGCGAGTACAACTGCACAGTGATACACAATTGGTGCAATATACGGATGCTCTTCTGAAAATCGGAGAAGACCGTATGGAAACAAATAGTGACGGAATGATTACATTGAATCGTGAATTTTGTAATGTTGTCTGTAACATGGATGACTTAAAGAACAACGTCTATCCCGATCTTGCAACCAATATGAAGAACAGACAATGGCTGTGCGAAAGGGCAATTTTAGCACCGACAAACGAAGTAGTGGGGCAGATCAACGAACAAATCATGTCAGATGTGGAAGGTGATTTTGTTGAGTATCTGTCCGTATAGACAATGTCATGGACACTGAGCAAGTGACATCGTTCCCTGTAGAATTTCTTAACTCCTTAGAATTATCGGGGGTGCCTTCCCATAAGTTGAGGCTAAAAGTAGGTGTCCCGGTCCTGTTGATGCGAAATCTTGACGCACCAAGAATGTGTAATGGCACACGTCTACAAATTACACACCTGGGACGCAATATTGTGAGAGCAATAATTATGACAGGAACAGCAAAGGGAGAAGAAGTGTTAATTCCCCGTATTCCAATAATCCCTACCGATTTGCCATTCCAATTCAAAAGAGTACAATTTCCCCTGAAAGCAGCATTCGCTATGACGATAAACAAAGCTCAAGGACAGACACTCAAAGTAGCTGGTGTTCATTTAGAAAAAAACTGTTTCTCCCATGGGCAACTGTATGTGGCGTGCTCACGAGTATCGAGTCCACAAAACCTACATGTTTTGACCAAAGAAGGAAAAACAAAAAATGTCGTATACAAAAACGTATTAAACTAAGTTAAGTCATGGATCAGGGTCAGGAAAAGTCTACCTATGTTAATCTCAATAATTCAATGTGCCGGCTTCATTAGAATCGTTTCATTATAGTTTCAGAGCCTATTCAGTCCAAACAAATTTACACGAAGTAGTAGTTCTACGCAGACGAAGTCGCGGGTAACAGCTAGTAGCCTATAATTTACATAAAAAAAATTTACTAATTATACAGGGCGTCCCACGGCTATGCCACATGGAGGGAAAGTACCTTGAATATTGTAGATGGGACATTTTACTGAAAGAAGACATTATTTTAATTTAAAAAACAATTTAAACTGCATTCATAGATTTTTAAATAATTACATGCTTGAACCGGGAATCGAACCCGCTACACGAAAAAAAAAATATTCTGTAGCTTTATCATACCGATCGAAAGACTTCATCATAAGGATTATTTTTTTGCTAAATAATATTGTGTCAGAAATAAAAGGAAGACCATGAATTTTAACATTGATAGGAAATTTTGTTCAGAAAAATGTAAAGCTGACATTGCCGTAAGGACATACAACTGCGAGCCAGCAATGCGGCAAGAAATAATTCAAAAATGTGTTAAATTTTCAAACTTTTATTCTTTTGTGTCTGTGATATTCATTTTTGGATTTTTGCATTGTATTGTGAATTTGTTACATAACAATGGCTTATCAAAATAATTTCGATTTAATGGAAGCATACTTTTTGAACCACAAAAACATAACATTAGCCTTACAATGGTACCGCGAAAGATATTCTGATAGTGAAAGACACCATCTCGATTTATTATAAAACGTTTGGTGGATAATCTGATAAATTTGGGACGTTTCGATCATCGCTTACCACAACCGCGGCACCAAATACTGACGATGAACTCGACATTTTGATATACTTTGAGGAAAATCCTAAAAGTTTAGTGAGGGAAGGTGAAGAAGAAATCGGAATTTACAAAAGCAAAATACACCGTGGACTGAAAAAATACAAATTCAAAAGTTACGTTGAAGGGCGATTAGTACAAAAACTACGGCGGGGTGATGCTGAAAGACAACTTATTTTCTGACAAGAAATCGACAGGCTTATCCTAGAAGATCAGTATTTTCTGAATAATATTGTCTGGTCAGACGAGACAAACTTTAGCAATAATGGTATGTACAATCGACACAATAATCGCATTTGGTCCAGGGAGAATCCCTTACGTATCTGCGAGACTATAATCAAGTGCGTTTTTCGTTCAACTGTTGGTGTGGGATTGTAAAAAACTGTGTCTTCTTAGTACATTTTTACGAAGGGCATCTAAATACGGAAAGGTATTTAGAAATACTTGAGATTTTAAGAAATGAGATAAATAATCTTCCGTTTGCAGAACGACGAAACCTTACTTTTCAGCAAGATGGGGCTCCGGCTCATAACAGTCACAGAACAAGGGACTATCTCAATGAACACTTTCTTTCCTGGATCGGGACAAATGGACAAACAAGGTGGCTGCCGAGATCCCCAGATCTAACTCCGTTAGATATTTTTTTATGTAGTTATGTAAAAAAATTTGTTTACAAGAACCAGTATGAAAGTGTCTACGAGCTACAAGCAGAGCTTAGACGTATATCCACTACAACATGATCAAAAAATCGACAGGGTGCGAAATAATCAAAAGAGTGCGACTTTGTATTCAACAGAATGGGACTCATTTTGAGCATTTGATAAATTACATTGATCAATTTTGAATTAAAAATATTAAAATTCATGGTCTTCCTTTTATTTCTGACACTATGTTATTTAGCAAAAAATAATCCTTATGATGAAGCCTTTCGATCGGTATGATAAAGCTATAGGGTAATTTTTTTTCTCGTGTAGCTGGTTCGATTCCCGGTTCAACCATGTAATTATTTAAAAATCTATGAATGCAGTTTAAATTGTTATTTAAATTAAAATAATGTCTTCTTTCAGTAAAATGTTCCATCTACAATATTCAAGGTACTTTCCCTTCATGTGGCATAGCCGTGGAACGCCCTGTATACGTTTAGGCACGGTTTAGGCAATAGATAACCAAATGAAGAGTTTTTTGAACGACATTTTCATTACTGCCAACCAAATGGGTGTTTGGTTTGACTTTTTGATTTGAATTGTTTGTGTCAGTCAGTGTCAGTCATGACAAAGTAAGTAGTAGTGCTAGTGAGTGGTAGGTAGGATATAGAAATAAACGTAGTACATAGTTATTAGTTGGTCGGTGTATAATACTCGATTTGGATTTCGTTCGTTCGATTCGATCAAATCGTCTATATAAATGAATTAAAGAAAATTGTGATTTTGTTTTGTGCGGAATAAAGTAGACAAACAAAAATATTTGTGTTTTTATGAACTAAATGCCTTTGAGCTCTTAAAATGCTGGTTGCGCCACAAAGTACTTGTATCCCCCGTAGGTACAATGATGCGAAGCCCTATTGCCGTTGCTTGCACAAAAGGGTGAAAGTCTCTGTACCATCACCATGGGAAAAACTGAAAGAATGCACGTGCAACGAAGACAGTGATAGTAAGTGCTGTTATTTTTTGGTAGCTTCACTAAACTGCTTGCAAAAACTATCCCAACTTATACATAAGAATTGTGTAATAGAGTTCGCGTTATTCTTTATAATATTGTGTGGTGACCAATAAAACGTTTTCTATCTATTAGATCACAGTGTTACACAGTTGACATGTGAAAACTTTCAGTTATAGAATGGACTTGGCAGAAGCCCGCTGCGTCAGAGTCCAGTTGGGTGGTTCTCTCAGAGGAGGATCAATTGGTCAAGTTCCATCCGGTCTACAGTGCAGGAACAGCTTGTGTGAGAGGCAACACTCCGCTGATTCTCAACTACCAGTACTACTGGGAAATCAAAATGCTGACAGACACATATGGGACTGATATTGTAAGTAAAGTTATTATATAAAGTTTTCAAATACAGCCAGTGTCTTGGGCTCGTCTTGGGAGCTAGTTGATATATAAATAGCAGTTGAGCTATCTATAGATTGTATGCAACAATCTGATTATACTAACTTCCGCCAGTGGCTTCGCACGCGTTGTTTGTCAAAAAAGTAGCCTATGTTTGAACCCAGGTCATAATATATCAACACACTAAATTTCATCGAAATCGGTTCAGCCATTACGACGTGCGTGATTGAATAACAAACAAACAAATAAACATCCAAACTTTCCCATTTATAATATTAGTGTATCAAATACAAAAGAAGCAATTCTATATACATATCTTCTGTTAATAAATGAAATTATATGTAGACTACCTAAACAATTATTTATTAAAATCACTAAAATCATTATGAAATTAGTCAATCATTTTGAAATGTTAATTTCACCATCTGTTCTCAGAGAATCTAAGAATCTGAAATCTAATCTGAATAATAAATAAATAAATATTGCTGGACATTTCACCCATGCATGCATTTTTTTTTTGTAAATACATACTTATAATATATAGAGAAACAACCAGACCCGGAACAAATATCTGTAGATCATGCAAACATTTGTTCCGCAGCGGGGATCGAACCCGCTACCTCCTGCGTCTCAGCCGGCTAATCGCCCACTGCACCACGGAGGTTGTCAATAAATAATAAGAATAATCTGTTTCATCTTTTTTTTAAATTAAAACATTGATAAAATTTATTCATTAATGGGTGACTCATATCATAAGCTCAATTAAGTACAATCTACAAAGCATAAGTTCGTCAAGTGTGGAGTACTGCTGCTATCTCTGGGATGGCTCAGCCAAGTATCAACTTGAAGCCCTTGATTTGATTGAGCGACGTGCTCCTAGACTCATTGACGATGACTCCCTAGTGGAAGCCAATTTACAAAGTCTAGAGCACAGACGCCGAGTAGCCAGACTTTCAGTTTTTTACAAGATTAATTTTAGTTTAGTATAATCTCGGAGTTTTCAAGTCCAGAGTGAAATAGGTTCTTTTTAGGCAAGCACGCTCCATCTTCGATCCCACCATCACTTACCATCAGGCAAGTGATGTGAGAGTGAGTGGTCAAGCGCTTGACTATCATCAATTTTATGTTTTTTAATCTATCGTTTAGGGAATTTGCGTCGTTTTTTACGACGATGCCAGTTCCATAATTGTCTATAGTAACAAATAACTACAAAACATCCTCCTTCAGCAGGTTGTATGTGGACCGGAATAGCGATGTTTGTTCAGCTAACACACTCTGAAACAGGCCCACATCAACCTGGTTGACTTTTAGCGCTCTGTACAACTCCTCTCTCATAGATTGACACCGGACACACTCCGTTAAAAGGTGGTATACATCCTCCACCACCCCACAGTGAGTAGTCAAGCGCTTGACTACCATCAATTAAAAAAAATAAGGTAATGTTACCTACATTACCCAGCCTTATTTTTTTTTGCTATCTTCTATTTGGGGGCTGTGAACAGGGTGTTTTACCATAGAATATAGATGTTTGCGGAATGTGAAATTAAAGGGAAGAGGAAAAAGTAATTGGAAAGATGGCTTGTAGACATTTTTCTGCAAAACATCAGAAAACAGCCTTACAGATTTCTTAAAAAAAAAAATATCCTCTAGTCTACTCAGCCTGCTGGTAAATCCATCGCTGCCTGTAGGTTTCAATAAAGTCACTTCAAATCTGATTGTTTACAACTTATAAATAACCCAATTTTTTTTATTGAATAGATGGTCGGCGTAGGCACAGATAAATTTGACACAGCAGAGTACCATCACAAGTTCGGATCACCGCTGGGTCATAACTCGGAGTCATATGGCCTGTCGTACACCGGCAATCTCAGACACGATGGGAAGACTGTCTCTCACGACACCAGGGGATTCTGCCGAGGCAGCATTATTGGCATCAGGCTGAACCAGTGGGATGGGACCCTTGAGTTCTATATCAACAGGAGGCCACAAGGTTAGTTATCATCACCATTTTATATCAATCTAAATTGGTATCCTTGCTTGTAAGAGTTGCAGAGTATTCCATATTGTTACGCCTTAACAAAAAAAAAAAAAGATTCAACAAGGAGATGGAACAAGCTTATGGCCTACCTGATGTTAAGTGGTAACCATCGCCCTAGAGAGTTGCCTCGTAAGTCACGAACCTTAGGAACGTGCGCTACAATGCACTGCCCTGCGTCCATCAACTTGAGGCATACAGGTGTAAAGCCTCTTGTGCCTGTAATATCACCGGCAACCATACCCTTCAAACTGAAACACAGCAATACATACATGAGTTAACATTGTAAATATTAACTAAATTATGTACATGTTGCAAAAATTTACTGTATTATTATTGATTTGTATGGTTTTTGGTTTTAATTTTATTTATTTGTGTTGTTGATATTTTGTATGGACAGACACTGTCTGAAATAAATGATTATTCTATTCTATTCTAAAAATAAATGGATAAGATCATATTCAGCAACAATTGACACAGCACCTGCTATTCCTTATTTAGCACCAATCTAACTGAATATCTAGCCCAATATGGAGTAGCTATATATAGAATACTTCTCATAAGATACTAGATGAACCGCCCCACATACACCCACAGGACATAGGCTACTTTTTAATGCGAAAAAAGGGTTGTAAGAGGTTGAAAGGGGGGGGATGAAAAGTTGCATGGAAGTATCGTCATTTTTAGAGCTAGAAAATAAAAGTTTTACTCTCAAGGGTGTAAAATAATAATAGGGCATAGGGGATGAAAGTTTGTATGTAAATATGTATGGCTTATGTGAATGTTTTATAAGTTTGCGACAAGAGAAAAATATTAGATCTAATCTGATGTA
The DNA here is from genome assembly GCA_963924445.1 of Philereme transversata. NCBI lineage: Eukaryota > Metazoa > Arthropoda > Insecta > Lepidoptera > Geometridae > Philereme > Philereme transversata. Next base: position 27,751,632 of record OZ004345.1, read on the forward strand.
TAGAGGTGTGTGTGTGGGGGGGGGGGAGGAAGTGGGGTGGCACGGCGCGGTGTAGGCGGGGAAATATGCCTAAGTGTGCTTACCCGAACGGGCAGGCACGTGAGAGCGGACGACTGTGCCACACGAATACTGTTTTTTTCCGCTGCAAATTTTCATTGAATTGAAAAATTGAAAATGAGTTCATTCAGAAAAAAAATGTTTTTCCCATGGACATTCTATGTGGCATGCTCACGTGTATCAAATCCGCAAAATCTTTATGTTTTTGGCAACCTCATATTAATACTTTATACCTTATGTACTTATATGCTTAAATAATTTTATAAGCTATTTGCAGTGTTTCACTGCAAATCATTAAATTATTTATACATATGTGTCTTATTTGTAAAATAATTAGCCTAATTAATTAAAAATGCTACCCAAAGACACTATTCCACGCGGACGAAGTCGCGGGCACAACTAGTACATAATATATACCATAATAAATACTTATACATATTAAAAATAATACATATAAACTATACCTACATTACAGATAAACATAAAACATTATACAAAATATACATAATAATGTAAAAATGTACAAGGACAGGAAAGGAATGCTCTTTGTCTCTAAGCTTAAAAGTGCTTCGTGATGGAATAGTTATCATTAGTTAGGTATCTTATGCAACTCTAACAAGAGTCCGCGCTTGAGTCGCATCTCGCTAGAGGTCGTCTAGTCTTACAATGTTGCAGTATTTTATGTTTTACCTCATAATTTGGTAGGTATTTGTATTTTATATATTACTAGCTGCCGCCGCCGGCGTGGTTTGTCATTAAAAACGTTACCCTCCTGCGTAGTCTGGTAAAAAGTAGCCTTTGTCGCAATTCCAGTCATAATCTATCTTTACACAAAATTTCATCGAAATCAGTCCAGCCGGTTAGTCGTAAAAACGTAACAAGCAGAGAGACGGAGTTTTGCCTAATTTATAATATTAATATAGAATTGTGTATATATATTTCGATATACATATTTATAATTTCATAGTAAATACTTATTGTGACACCGCCTCCTCTCACGTTGTTTTCAATCCAGTCCATCCAAAGGCTGCTTGAAAGAGATCGCTTTTAGCGATAAGGCCGCCCATTGCACCACCGCATATTAGTCTTAGTTTCTTAGGTTAAAGAATTTCTTGTAATTAGTAACAAAAAGTTATCTATCATTGACCTATATCTAACAGACTTAAAGGGCAAATGGCTGCTCTAGAGGTCATTTAGACATTATCGCAGTGCGTTGTACTACAGCAGCCCAGAATCTAGGGCGGGGCAAACCAGGGCACCTGCCCCGGGCGGCAATTTCAGGGGACGCAAAATCTTTAATAAAAAATATGTTTGAAAAAAACGATCAAAAAGCATGGCGTTCGCGGTGCCGATGTCTCCACATTACAGGCGTGCGAGACCGGTTGCGTCGCGGAGGCGTTTTGGAGCCAAACACTTCTTGGAAATTTGCTCCCATAGAATATCTTTCTTAGAGCATTTTTATAGTCTTTGACTCGGCAATCATACAAACAAGGATGTGGTTTCACTAGCATTATCAATTTTTCCCTACTATTTAGCGCCATAGTCGGGTCATAAGCTCAAGTTCTGTAACAAATAAAAAATAAATACTCCTTAGACTAGTTGAAATACAACGCTCACACGCCACGCCTCTGCCTCGCCACCGCGCCGCTACGCCGGCCGGCCCGCCACGGCCGTGCACCACTTAGCTACCGCCTTCGGTGTATGTGAAGTCTTTCATATAAATTCGTAAGATACAACTCGCATGCCTTCGCCTCCGGCCCGGACACGGCTTCTGTGTGTGGAGGCTTTTATTCCACTCCCTGCCCGTAGTCCAACTACTTTCACCTGGCTGTTCATTTGATTTGGAACGCTTCAAACTTGAACCCACATCAAACACTGGTGGAGAGGGGACGTCACATCAAGTTTCTGCCCCGGTTAGGGAAAATTATATTCAATTCAATTTATTTATTTTTCAGACATGTCATCCATTTTCTTAGTAAACAACAATACAATCTTAGAATTATGTTAGTGGACAGGTAATTTCAATTAAATATAAAACAAAACAAAAACAAATAAACAAACAACACAAAACAAAAACAAAATTATAGATCCGGGGCTGTACCACAGCGCGACCTTTATTGACGTATCTTTAAAGCTTCCTATTTTCTTATCGGTGTTTGTTTCTTTATATCAGCGACTGGACAGGTTTTGATAAAACTTTCTATTTACAGGGTGAATTGTAAATAGTCGACAATTTTTTAGTAGCATCTCTCTGTCAGTTATCAAAATCACTGCGACATCTTTAGACATTGCGGCCCTTAATGACTAATTCTAATTACTAACTGGGGGGGGGAGGGTAGAAGATAAAATAACACTTTATTGTACACCAAAATAGAATACAGAACATAATTTTTACAAATAGAATTAGTACAATGGGCGGGCTTATCGCTAAAAGTATATACGATTGCAATGATTTCCAGCATTAGAGTGTATTGTACCTACTTTAACCCCGAAGGAGATCACTCATCACCATGATCGCAATAACCATAGGATGTCCACTACAGAACATAGGCACCCAACGGCTCCCAGCAACCCTTATCAGGTCGTCTTTCCATCTAGTGGGAGACGTCCTACACTGCGCTTCTCAGTACGTGGTCTTCACTTGAGAACCTTTCTGTCCCAACGGCCATCAGTTCTTGGAGCTATGTGTCCCGCCCACTGCAACTTCAGCTTGCTAATCCTGGCTATGTCAGGAGATCACTCGATCAGAAGATAACTCGATGTAGAGCTCATGCAGAGCCGGTTTACCTCTGAGGTCGTTTGAGGCTGTGGAGTGAAGTATGACGTACTAATTACCTTTCATTTGACGTTTCACTTGACCTTAATAATCTCATTTTCATTTTTTTTACCCCTCTTGAACCCCGAGATCTCAATAACCCCCCAACATTGTTAGCTCATTTAGTCACACCAAAATTGTGCCATCACTCTACCTACTTATGTATCATATTTCACGATCATCGGATCAACGCTTCGAAAGTTATCCTCGAACAAACAAACATACATACATAAAACGCCGATTTGTCCAAGTTGGTTTGGAGATCTCGCTTCGCTCGATCAAATATACTTACTTATACTCTAGATAGCCAAAATACATGCTTAGTTTGGGCCTCGCTGTGGAGGGAATAAGATCTACACTGACGTCCCGCATTGGGGTGTATTGTGCATTACCTCCCTTCTAACCTGATCCCAGCCATCCTAGCTCCTTGAAGTAACGGAGCAGGATTTTGGGTTGATAGATGCAGCTTTCCAAGATCTCCGTGGATGCCGTTATGGTGTTAGCGGATGAGGATTCGATGAGCTCCTGCAGACCCGTCCTCGTGCAGGCCTGATATCGCTCGTGGCCGTACAGTGAAGCATCACGTGCTCCACAGTCTCTTCCTCCTGAAGACATGCGTGACAAAGCCCATTGTCCGTGGCCCCGGTCTTCAAGAGGTGATGGTTAAGTTCGCAGTGTCCTGTGATGATTCCCACCATCATCCTTAGATCCTCGCGTTTCATTTTTAACAGGGTATTTGTTGTTTTTCGATTCTTTGCAGGGAACATTGTTTTTGTTTGCTTGCAGTCGGTTCTGCGTTCCCAGACTCTCTGGTGCTCCTTTTCGGAGTTCATCCTCAGTCTATTTTTGATTTCCACCGTTGGCGGATTGGAGAGGTTGTTATCATTTGTGTTTGGTGTAAGCTTGGCTCCTTCTCTTGCTAGGGAGTCTGCCTTGTTGTTCTCTGGACAGGAGCTGTGAGCGTTTGTCCATCTGATGATAACACTGTGATTTTCGGCCAGTTTTTGGTGAGCACTATAGCACTCCGCAATAGATTTCGATCTAGTGTCGTGTCGTCTGACCGTATATAAATGCCTATGAAAGACGTCTAAAATTCGTAATCAACCTATGTAACTAATTTAATTGATTTCCTCAGGTATATCATTTGTGAATCTCCGCCGCCACCCCATCCTGTTTCCAGCGGCGTGTTCCACCGCCGCGCAGTCCTGCATGAAGATCGTCTACGCGTCCTCCTGGAAATCCTCTCTGATGGTGGACGCCCTGAAGATCCTGGCTGCGTCACTCCACGATGGAGCCAAGATGAAGCTGCCTCCAAATCTGTGGTATGCTCTGAAGAAACACTTCTGGCTTATGTTGCCTTCTAAAGGTGAGTTTATTACCACTATAGAGGGCTTAGCCAAGTTCAACATATCATATCCTTCATATATTTATATATAATATATATTATTATATACAAATCTTATATTGATAGTCTTACACACTCATCCATATTCTCAGCCTTAAATAATCAAGAAATAGAAAAAACATATATAGACCTTCTAAAATACATTTATAACAACAGCACAGCCACCATCAAGCTAGATAATTGCGGACCATCTTTTAAAATCGAAAAAGGTGTAAAACAGGGTGATCCTCTATCGCCTAAGCTTTTCACAAGTACGCTTGAGGAAATTTTTAAAAAGTTGGCAATTTCCTGGAACATGAGAGGGATCAGCATCGGTGACAAAAGACTCACAAACTTACGTTTTGCCGACGACATCGTTCTCTTCGCTCCATCCGCACAAGAACTTCAACAAATGCTCCAAGATCTGAGCACAGCAAGTCTTGAGGTGGGACTGGCCATGAATAGATCACAGACTCAAGTCATGACCAACAGTATAAAACGTAGGGTCGAAGTCGATGGGCAGGTCATACAATATGTCGATGAGTATATTTACCTGGGCCAGCTAGTCTCCTTCCAAAACCGGCAAGACACAGAAATCAATCGCCGCATTGAAAACGCTTGGAGGAGCTACTGGTCCATGAAGCAGCTTATGAAGGGTTCCCTTCCACTGACACTGAAGCGAAAACTCATCGACATGTGTATCCTGCCCATATTGACCTACGGAGCTCAGACTTGGTCCTTGACAGAAGCACAAAAGTCCCAACTCAAGATTTGCCAGAGAGCGATGGAGAGAAGCATCCTTGGAGTGAAGCGAATCGATCGAGTCAGAAATACCGACCTACGAGCCAAAACCGGCATAGCCGATGTAGGCATTAAGACCGCCCGCTTAAAATGGGATTGGGCAGGCCATGTGGTTCGAATGCATCCAGAACGATGGGCGAATCTAGTCACCCAGTGGATACCGAACGAACGACGCAGCCGTGGTAGGCCCAGAAAAAGATGGAGAGATGACCTGGATGCATTCAAACCAGATTGGTCAGATTTGGCTGTGGACCGTGATGGATGGAGGGGAGATGGGGAGACCTTTGCCCAGCAGTGGGACAATATAGGTTAGTAAATAAAAAAAAAAAACATATCTTATATAATAGGTCTTTACCTATGAAATTGCCGTTCTGCAGTACTGGTCATTTCAAATAGAAAAAAAGTTTGGAATGGCTTTGTATTCTAAATTCAAATTAATTTTGTTTTAAAAACATGGCATTCTTTTTACAAACTCAGTCTTTTGTTTATTGATTAGCGTTGTATTTTCATTACATTTGAACATTTTTCGTCATAATGGATACTTTAAAAATTCGTGTAATTATGGAATATGTGTTCCGTCGTGGCACCAACGCGACACAAACAGCACGTAACATCAAAAACGTTTACGGAGAGAACTGTACAAACGAACGCACAACCCGTTATTGGTTTTCCCGGTTCCGTTCTGGAAATTTTGACTTGAAAAATGAAGCTCGTGGTCGTCCGGTGACTTTGGTCAACAATTATGAATTAAAGGCGATTGTGGAAGCTGACGAAACTCAATCTACAGCTGAGCTAGCAGCAGCTTTTGATGTTAGCATCAAAACAATTTTGATCCATTTGCGACATATAGGCAAGGTAAAAAAACTTGATAGATGGGTGCCTCACGAACTTAACGATCGCCAGCGCAACGTACGCGTCGAGATCTGCCTCGCGCTGCTCAATAGGTAAAGAAATGAAGGAATTTTTAACCGAATTGTTACGTGCGATGAAAAATGGATTTCGACAATTTCAACAATCGAAAGCGCTCAGCAAGTCGGTTAGATCCTGGTTCAGCACCAAAGCAATGGCCTAAATCAAAAATGACCCCTAAAAAGGTGATGGTCACTGTTTGGTGGTCTGTGCGGGTGTGATTCACCACAGCTTTTTACAAAACGACATGAGCATTACTGCAGATGTGTACTGTGAAGAACTGGAGACAATGATGGAGAAGCTTGCACATCGGCCACCAGCTTTGGTCAATCGGTCGTCTCCGCTGCTCCTTCACGACAACGCGCGACCCCATACTGCACAACAGACAGTCTCCAAGCTGCAAGAGCTGGGGTTGGAAGCTCTCCCTCATCCGCCTTACTCACCAGACCTTGCACCTACCGACTATTACTTTTTCCAAAATTTAGACAACTTTTTAGTGGGTAAAAAATTCAATTCCCGAGAGGCAGTACAAAATGCCTTTGAATAGTTTGTTGCCTCCCGTCCAGCTGATTTTTACAAGAAGGGCATCAATAAACTGCCAATGCGTTGGCAAAGATGCGTCGATTGCATGGGTGATTACTTTGAATAACAGAAATAAAAAAGTAAAAAAAAATAAGTACTTTCACTTATTCCATACAAAACGGCAATTTCATAGGTAAAGACCTAATATATATATATATATATATTACGGGGTATTATAGACAAATCGGCGACGCAATGCCAATGTGGTGCCCAGCTCCAAACAATGGCACACGTCTTTACATGCCCATCTTGCCCTACCACCTGCACGATGGAGCAACTGATGATCTGCTCCGACCATGACGTGCTGCCATGAACGTGGCGACGTACTGGTCGAAATGGCTATAGCCTTGAAACATCGACATCAAAGAAGAAGAAGAATATCCTTTTTCCAACACTGTCTTCGAGTGATGATGACATTAGGAAACTATTCCATCGTCATTCAAAAACATGTTACTTAAAGTAACGTTGCGCCTATAAACTAGCTAAATCTAAAATAGATATATGAACTAATCTACGTACGCATCTATAAAGAACCTCTGTAGCCGGAACGCCACACCACCATGCCCATAATATTAATTTTATTTTTAAACCTATAGCTTTATATCTTTACTAACACTATATGGATCGCTTGTTATCTGAAATAAATACATGAACTAATCTACGTACGCATCTATAAAGAACCTCTGTAGCCGGAACGCCACACCACCATGCCCATAATATTAATTTTATTTTTAAACCTATAGCTTTATATCTTTACTAACACTATATGGATCGCTTGTTATCTGAAATAAATACATGGACGTCCACACACTAAATAAAGGGAAAGATTGTGCACATACCATCTATTTAAGATAAAACTAAAAAATTACCTGACCCAAAAAGCATATTATACAATCAATGAACATTTAAATGATACACAATGACATTTCTAGTTTAAAATTTAATCTACGAGTAATTATTTCATTAGTATATGCTGGCATTATATTAAGTACTAATATTATTTCGTAGTTTTTTTTTATTTCTTTTTAATCTATACTTTCCCACTGCTGGGCAAAGGCCTCCCCCACGTTCCTCCACATCTCACGATCACTCGCCACGTCCCACCAGCCATCCTGGAACGCATCGAAGTCGTCACGCCAACGCTTCCTCGGCCTGCCACGGCTTCGACGGCCATCTGCAGGCACCCATTGTGTGACGACTGTTGCCCATTTGTCTGTGACCATACGACTGACGTGACCCGCCCAGTCCCAGTCGGCAGTCTTCTCATTTCTTAGTTATCCGTATATAATTTAATTTAATGTGACATGTATATGTGGCACGCCACTATGGCTGAATATGGTGAAACCATTTAATTTTGTAACATCTGTATAATTTTACCCATGTTTTGGCAAATAAATAAATCTTTATCTTTATCATACATACGAGTAGAAAATCCATTGGTGCAAAGCCGGGATTCGAACGAATAGGAAGTCAGGGCCACTTTAGGCCACCACGGCTCTCCATATTCATTGCATTTTTGTTGTCGTGTGTATCGTAATCGTACAAGTTTTATCAATTAGAGTCAAATAGGTTATTGGTGCGATATCGTAATTTTTGTAGTCCCGTCAAGGCTGACTGTCCACCACCGAATTATCATAACCTTTCAGTTGGAATCAATCTAAGCACAGGTGAAGAAATAAGTAACCAGACTGAAGTACAATCAGTAAACAGTCGTTTTGATTAAAATACCTTTATATATATGCAAATAACATTGCCCATTGAATAATTGACGACCTCAGTGGCGCAGTTGGCAAATAGCCGGCTGAAATACAGGAGGTTGCGGGTTCGATCGGCACCGCGGATTTCAATCACAATAAAAATCATCAGATTCAAATAAATTTTGATAACATACTTACGTCGTTTTTACTGCAATGTGAACAGGTTCTACACATAAACGATTGATTTGATAATCATCACGGACATCCGATATGATGTTATTAACATGCTTGCTAAGTGTCAAATATCTTTTATTTCAGGAAATTTAAACGAAGAGGTGATATATTATGACCAGGGAGACATGAGTTTTATCAAATGTAAGGTAAGAGAATATTTATAAATAACAGGTTAATCGATAAATAACAAATTAATAAACAAAAAATATACATGTAACTAAAGTTAAAGGGTGCAAACGGTAGCTATTAGAATCCATTATAGCTACAAGAATTCGCGCCACAGAGGTCTACACTAGGGCACTAGAGTACACATAAATGTGCTTATCTTAAACTACGTGTTTTGTTATGTACGACATTAAATAAAAACACGGGTAGGGCTAATGGCTACTATTGCCGTAAAAAAGGTTTTTTTTTTTCAAATCATATTCATTCATCATGTAAGTATGTAACTACCTGTTAAACTGACTAAGCGGCATGGTCGCGAAGACGCCGCCGATTTACCTTAATTTTTGATGTGTAACATCTTTCCCCTCGGTTTGTGGGCTTGTATTGGCAAAAGGGACGGAAATGTGTAACATGAAACCGGGGAAGCGCTTTGACCAATGAGCGCACGCGGTGGTCAGATGTTTTTCACTACGAGACTACATATATTATGGCCTCTTTCATTTAATAAAAATAAGGATTTGTCATGGAGGTTGTATTTCATCATAGCATATTATGAATACAATGAGCATCATTCTATTTTTAAATTTACTTAGGGTTAATCGCATTTATGGAGCCGTTATCAAGTTTTCAATTACCAACTTTCAGAGTGATGAATTCGCTAGATAAAATTAAGATTTGCTTTCTGTTTTCTATTTTGTTTGTGATTTTTTGTTTATATGGTGTACAATAAAAAAAACCGGCCAAGTGCGAGTTGGACTCGCGCACGAAGGGTTCCGTACCATTATCTATAATAAATTGTATGAGTGCCCATACTACTCAGAGATATCTTAATTGGCGTCAACTATGTTTTTACCCTTTAATTTTTTGGAATTTTTCCTTTATTTGTACTATATACGACCTTGCGTTTTGCCAAATTTCGTGATTCTATGTCAACGGGAACTACCATATAGGGTTTCGACCCAAAACCTATAAGGTACTTCCGGTTGACCTAGTATTGTCAATTTTGGTTAAAGGCAGCACAAGTAAAGGGAAAATTCCGAAAAATAAAAAAGTTGAAAATTAAGGTAAATTTTGCTACTTACAAGTTTTCGTGGAAATCTAAATTTGCCCATATCGTTTTATCGTGTTGACTCAGGACCTTGATTTTTATACACCTAATAGAGACTATAGACCTTAGTATCTGGTATAAATTTAAACTAGCTAGGTCCACCCGTTCCTGAGAAAATCGGCGGTGACACACGGACAGACAGACGGACTTTTGAGGTACGGAACCTTAATGATGTTACAGATCATATATGCGACTACTGTAAGGCTCGTATTTTTTGTTTATTGGAAATGTATTGATTACTGGATAAATATTCAAGCTACCGGTATTAATCCCACCTCTAAAATCGATTAATACGATTATGGATGTGTGTTTTAAATTAATGTTATATATAACAAAACAGGCTGTAGACTAAGGGCGACTTGCGGAACGATGCCTAATCGTATTTAATGCCTAAATATGATTTAGAGTTGTAAAATCATACAAATACGTCAAATAATCAAACATGTTTAGTCGCTAATTACGTTTAGGGATCGTTGTGCAAGATAAGCTACTGATGTATTTCTATTGTCTAGCAAATTAATATTATCTTATCTTTAAAAATAATAATATGATTTGTTTTCCTATAGCAGTGGAACAATTGTTTCTTCATTTTTGGGTAAAAAATGTAATATTTAATAAACTTTGCGTTTCCATCCTCGCTAAAACATAAATTTCATTGGCTTACTGACTTATGGCAGGCGAGTCCAAAACACAATACATATACAGAGTGTTTTTTTTAACTGGGACAGTACGGCAGCACCCATAACCCGAGAAGATACAGGTGCAGTTTCTTTTAAAACATCAGCTCCTTTTCGAAGAAAAACATTTTGGCATTAAAATTTTTTTGGTCAAGCGTGAGTAGCGTCTTAAAATGAATCAAGTTGGTAATTTTTTTTGATGCCAATCGACTCAGTCCTTTGCAAGGATCATTTTATTGTATCGAATGAAAAAAATCTGAGCAGCAAAAGTTAGTCAAATTTGATAAAATGTATTCTCATACAACAGGACAAAGCAAAATTCCTCCAACAAACATTTTATTAGATTCTAATTGCACATTAAAGAAGTATTAATACTGTAGCGATTCAAAAACATTTCGTATTTCAGAACAATTTTGAATTTCGAACATGGTTCTTGCATCTGTCAGACTTTTATATCAGTCATTGCATCATCCTATTTGTCCTAAAGTAGACTTAATTGAAGCATACTTCCTCAACCGACGAAGCCCAACTAATGCGTTGAAGTGGTATCAGGAACACTACCCAGACCTCGATGTACCGAATCGAAAGATTTTTGAAAAATTAATAAATATTTAAGACAAGAAGGTTGTTTTCAGCCTAATATAAAAAGAACAAAAAAAATGGATGAGTTCACCACCATTGGTTTTTCGAGGCCTATCCAAAAGCTTCATTGCGAGAAGCAGCTGAAAATCTCGGAGTGCGCAAATCAAGCATATGTAAAGTACTGAAAACCTACCATTACAAGTGTTACAAGGAGGGACGGCCAGTGCAAGCACTGTTTCCAGGAGATGATCACTTTGTCACTGGTTCGTAGCACGGTCTGTTGGAAACGCTTATTTTCCGAACACTATTATTTGGACAGATGAATGCAGTTTTTCAAACAACGGTATGTACAATAGGTATGCCATTACTGGTCACGATCAAATCCTCTAAGAACTACACAGACCCATAACCAAATTCGGTTTTCATTTAACTGTTGGTTGCGATACTACACAATAAAATCATTGCTGTTAAGATTTACCATGGAACATTAAATAGTGAAAAGTATCAAGACATTGAATCTGGCTGTGGAAGAAGTGGATAATACCATTCCATTAAGCGATTTGCATAATGGCATCTACCAACAGGATGGTGCACCTCCTCATAATAGTACAGCGAGTAAACGGTTTTTAGATGAGCATTTTCCTGACCGTTGGATGGGTACATATGGTCCAATTAAATGGCCACCACGTTCACCTAACATGACGCCGATGGACTTTTTTATGGGGCTACCTAAAGGATCGTATTTACTACACTCGGTACAATACCGTTCAGGAATTACGCAGTCCACTTACACTTAAACAAGGTTCACCTCTCATGGTTGTCTAAGGCCACTAAAAGTGTTTTGAAACGTGCCCGTACCTGCATACAGCAACATGAGGCCATTTCGAACATCTATTGTGATAGTTTTAGTACCGTTTTGTTCCAAACTACTAAGAAATCGTATGTGAAAACATTTTATTTTTGACTTACTTCCACTGGTCAGATTTTCTATCCGAAACAATAAAATGATCCTTACAAAGGACTGCATTGATCTGCATCAAAAAAAAATGAACCAACTTGATTCATTTTAAGGCGCTACTCACGCTTGACCAAAAAAATTATAATGCCAAAATATTTTTTTCCAAAAAGGAGCTGATGTTTCAAAAGAAACTGCACCTGTATCTCCTCTGGTTATGGGTGGCCCCGTACTGTCCCAGTTAAAAAAAACACAGTGTATAGTAGTGTCAGTAAACCGGCACTTCAGTAGTCCGGTACGCTCAATAATCCGGCACCCTCCACTCACGCCTCCCTCACCCCTCCCTACTCTCGTTCCGCGCTTGCGCACATATTTTATTTACTTACTATGAATTTTTCTATACAATCCAATAATTCGGCACCCCCTAGTTAGGGTTCCGTACCCAAAGGGTAAAACGGGACCCTATTACTAAGACTCCGCTGTCTGTCTGTCCGTCTGACCAGGCTGTATCTCATGAACCGTGATAGTTAGACAGTTGAAATTTTCACAGATGATGTATTTCTGTTGCTGCTATCACAACAAATACTAAAAACAATAAAATAAATATTTAAGTGGGGCTCCCATAGAACAGACACAATTTTTTTGCAGTTTTTATAGATACGGAACCCTTCGTGCGCGAGTCCGACTCGCACTTGGCCGGTTTTTTTTAATTGTGCCGGATTAGTGATACTACTGTACTAGTATTTTTATTTTAATAGTGTTATCCGATCACTTACGAAAATTCCAAAATTTTTAAGCGATCTCAAAAATGTTTAATATGGTTGCGGGTTCAAGTCCTGTCTAGGCTTGAAAAATTTTGATATGGTTTAAAAATCTTGGATACATATACTGATTTAAATATAAACACACGAAAGTAGAAACACTGCTTAAAATAACGTTAAAGCATGAATTAATGAAAACACTTTATTGTACACCACACAAGAAACATACCTCCGTGACGCGATCTCAAAAATGTTTAATATGGTTGCGGGTTCAAGTCCTGTCTAGGCTTGAAAAATTTTGATATGGTTTAAAAATCTTGGATACATATACTGATTTAAATATAAACACACGAAAGTAGAAACACTGCTTAAAATAACGTTAAAGCATGAATTAATGAAAACACTTTATTGTACACCACACAAGAAACATACCTCCGTGACGCAGTGAGCGAATAGCCGGCTGAGACGCAGGAGGTAGCGGGTTCGATTCCCGCCGCGGAACAAATCCGGGCGGGGACAAATCAAAGATTATCAAAATCGGTCCAGCCGTTTTTGAGTTATAAATGGTGTAACTAACTTCAGTTCCCGTAGTACAAGCTCTACTTAGTTTGAAGCTAGATAGGGCTGTGTGAAATGTCCAGCAATATTTATTTATTATAAATAATTATAGTATATACACATAGACACAAGTAGTTACAATGGGCGGTCTTGTTGCTTAGTTAGAAGCGTCCGCACGCGGCTTCGGACACTTTGTTTGTCAATAAAAAGTAGCCGAAGTAAAAATCCAAATCATAATCGGTCCAGCCGTTTAGTTGTGAAAACGTAACAGACAGACAGAAACGCGTCCAAATCTAATTACCTAGATTTAGATAATATTTTCATAATTGTTGTTGCAAAAAGTCTTAAATTTTCATAAGATTTTAAATCTTAGCTAAACATATCAAGGTATGAAAAAAACACACAAATATTTAACACACACACACACACAACACGCATAGACAGACACACCATAAAACATAAATAAATACTAATATTATAAATTCTAAAGTAACTCTGTCTCTCTGTCCGTCTGTTTGTTACGTTTGCACGACTAAACGACTAGACCGGTTTCGATGAAATTTGGTATACAGATAGATTAGGGCCCGAATTGGGAATAGGCTACATTTTACCCGACTGCGCAAAAGGAAGGTAATGTTTTTATTGAAAAATCTCGCACGCGAAATCGCGTGCGGGTCAGCTAGAAAACAAAGAAAACAGAAACGTTAATGGTAATATTGAATCAAGGCGTGCTAAAAGTCTCACCTTTATTGCTTAGATTAGATTTTTTATTAACATTGATACAATTATCATCATAAAAAGGTTTAATCCAGAAGCATTGTTTCATTGTTCGTGCGTTTCTTCACCTTAAAATACAGACAGTTTATTTATATAATTTTTAACTGATATGAAATTGGTGATAAAATATTGTTTAGTGTCTGGCAAGAGGTCATCGGCATAGGGTAAACGCTTAACATAAACCACAAAATAGATAGGCACAGAAGTAAAATTCTGCCCATTTGGATTTTGATTACCTACGCTCGAGTGTAGCGCTAGGGCTGGCGACTATTCTAAAACCAAATACACTAATGTTGATAAGAACTTTACATCTATTGTCACGTAAAAATTGTAACGCAAATTCAAACAAATTATGTCACACAAATCATGATTTACGTCTCGCCAAAGTCCGGCACTCGCAGCGGCGTTTGACCGATTTGATCCGAGATCTTCGAATACGCGCGTCTATGCGTATTGCGCTCCTCTGAGACCTTGCAACTTAAAACTCCTGTACACTCTTCTTACTTCTATGATAACTCCTTCACTGTACAAGCTATCCGTCTATGGAAATCTCTTCCTCCACACATTAGAACTGCCAAATCCCTTCCCATCTTTCAAAGAGTTCTATTTAAACATCTGTCTGCACTACAATGCTGATTTCTCATTTTCTCATCTATCGTTACGTTATCGCTGCTCACGGTTTTATTTCACCCTTCTAATATATGTACCTACTTATTGTATTTTATATAATGTACCTTTTTATTATTAGTATGGAATATTTATGTACTATGCTATTTTATTATGTACCTAATCCATTGATTAGTACTTATATATATATTTATTTAGCTTATGTAACTACACTGTTTATTCAATATTTAATTATTTTTTATTAAATGCTACCTTCCTATAACCTTCTAGTGAAATCCAGTCCATCCAAAGGTTGCCTGGAAGAGATCGCTTTTAGCGATAAGACCGCCACTTGTATTTCTGCGTGTATTGTTATTTGTTTTTATACTGTTTTATAATTTAAGTGTGATTTACAATAAAGCGTTTTCTATCTGTCCTATCTATTCGTGCGCCTGTTATCGATTACGAAACTTAACTTTTGTACCTAACCTATTTTGTGCCTGAAATAATATGGTCTAAAAAATAATTTTGTGAGTTAAGTTTTGCGCTTAGTTTTTTTCTACGATTAAACTCGCTAATATTATTATTACGTTTTTAGTGAAAATAGAAGCTGTTCAAGCAAAATGAATTGAGAAACTGCTTTTTTTCCTGTTTTTTGTAATTTTTTATATCATTATTATTAGTATGTATGTACATGTAGTATGTTAGGTACGCCATTATACCCCAGGTAATGTCCACACAGTCCATTCCATCCAAAGGTTGTCTGATAGAGATCGCTATTTAGCGATATGACCGCTAATTGTATCCATAGATTTACATTGTTATTTTTTATTTGTATTTGGTTCATGGTGTGCAATAAAGAATTTTCTAATCTAATCTTTATTTTCGCCTTTTTTCATACGTCCTGGTGATGAAACAAGCATAATATGACCCACCTGACGTTCAGGTGGTTCGATTCCTAAACGAACGCTCAGTGGACATTCACTAGATAACTGAATAGTAGAAATGTCTAAACATATCGAATTACTTTCGTCTTATTATAGTCGCAAAATCACTTTTTTCATGACATTTCAAATAAGTGAAAATGATGAATACTTAAATACTTACCAATGAAAATGTGCAATTTTATTGATTTGGCGACAATACGCATTATGTTTGCACACTTCTGCTGTTCACTTATCTAGTGAATGTCCACTGAGCGTTTGTATAGGAATCGAACCAACAATTTTTTTTGATGATAGTCAAGCGCTTGACCTCACCTGATGGTAAGTGACCTTAAGTGGTAACCACCACCAGGTCACGCACCTTAGTAACGTATCCTACGATACACTGCCCTGCGTCCATCAACTTGAGGCAAAAAGGTGTAAAGCATCATGTGCCTGTAATTTCACCGGCAAACATACCGTTCAAACCGAAACACAGAAATGTTGCTTGGCGGAAATAGGTCTCTACTCTTCAGATTCACTCGTGTACACTAGTGTCATTTTGTCAACATTTAGTCAAGTTTGTTTTGAATATTATTTTCTTCATCCATATTTTTTAATAAAATTTGTAAATATGTAATGTACTTTTCCTTCTCCACAGCGCCTGCCATCGCCGGTAAAGCGACGTCGCCACTGGCAACTCGTCCCGCGTAGCCAATGGGCCCAGCCGGCAGAGTAATCGGCTGACAGTTAGAGTTAGCTAATATCTACATACTACGTGTTTTGTTATGTGCGATATTAAATCAAAACACGGGTAGGGCTTATGGATAGTATTGTTGTAAAACATGTTGTTTATTTATTGTTGTATTAGTTTTTTTCAAATTCATTACCATAGAAAATTTTGCTATATTCAAAGAAGCTTATTAACAAGTTCTAAATTATCAATGAAACAGCCTGTATAAAATAAGCATACAAATCATATTCATTCATCATGTAAGTATTATAGGTACCTGTTAAACTGACTAAGCGGCATCGTCGAAAGGCGCCGCCGATTCACGTTAAAAATTGTTTATTAGAAATGTATCGATTACTGGATAAGTATTTAAGCTACCGGTATTAAATCCACCTCTAAAATCAGTTAATACTATTCCGGATGTGTGTTTTAAATTAATGTCGTACGTAACCAAACCAGGTTGTAAATGATTGCCCCTTTAGATACAAACAGAAGATGTCTTATTGCAAAAATGGCACGTGATGGATATAATTGGGACATAAAGATTGCAAAGTGATAAAAAATTACAAATATACAGCCAGCCTCCATACAAAAACTTTCATACTTCAAGTTTGTATGTAATGGGTAATCTCTGTAACTAAGTAACCGATTCTGAAAATTATTTTACTCATATAGGATTACCCTAATTATAACTCCGTTAACTTAACTCGGTACCTGGCTCGAATAACAGTTCTGTGAAGTACGGTCAGCAAAAAGAAATAGTGCTTAGATCGAAAAAATACAATTTTAAAATAATTAAAAAAATAATCTTAAATATTGACATTGTTTTTTTATTTTTAAATTAATAAGAATCATCACTACTTTGCTTCATAGGTTCTATCCTAGACATGGTATCACTGCCATCGTCGATCTCAAATTCGTTCCTCCACTAGTTATAAATAATAACAAAGTCCAAACGTAACAAAAACAAAAAACTTTAAGAACCAAAAACATAACAAAAAACAGCATAGGGTAAAAATAGGAAGTGAGCTGAAATGACGGGCGCGCGTGTATCGCTAACAAGTATGCCAACGCTGCTGGCGGGAGTGAGGTACTAAGTTAAGTTGACGGAGTTATACCTATATTTTATTTTAATAATAATTCGTGTGAAGCCTGCACTAAAGTGACATCTGCTATTCTCTGTCTGTATGAGACAACAAAGGATGGCTACAATTTTATATGTGAAAGAAAATTTTGGTTTGGTGTGTGCCAACAGAATTACCCCACTGTGTGATGTAATTTTATTGGTTTTTGTACCTAATTAATAATAAGTGTAATTAAAATGTGTTATAGTTAAGTAATATTAAGTAAACTAATCTCTCTACCGACCGGTTATAATGTAAATTTTTCACTAATCGTCATCTAATATTAATAACGAAAAATAGTGCAATAATAAAGTAGTAAACTCTCATTTTTCTTGTTATAGTTAAACAGTGATTTTAATGCACTCAGAAATTGTAGTGTAATCAATTTAAAGTTTATAAGACTATTGTTATTGCGTGAGGGGTAAATGCGGTGCAACTATCAAGGTTAATGCAGGATTGAACGTGGAATACTCTCCGCAGCAGATTCCTTAAACAGTAGACTTAGAATAAAATTATATGTTATAAGCGAAATCTTACCTAAATGTAGTTATAAAAAATTGTAGTAAAAAAATGTAGTATTAAAAAAATACAATTATAAAAAAATGTTTATGTTTTCTGAGTATTTTCTCAGTGATCATGTCATCGTCATCTTCGACGTTCGCTGCTAAACATAGGCCTCCCTCATTTGCAGAGCGACCGATCTTGTGCGGCATACCCCAACGGCTCCCTTTTAGTGGGGGCCGACCTACGCTGCGCTTACCATTTTGATGTAAGACTGCAATTTTATGACGTATTAACGTGAACATTTGACGTAAAAAAATAAGAAAATGTACTGCAAAACTAAAACTTAACCTTTATCGGTAATCATACTATCATACTAATATTATAAATGCGAAACTTTGGATGTTTGCTAATTTATTTGTTTGTTTGTTATTCAATCACGTCGAAACGGCTGAACCGATTTCGATGAAATTTGGTATGTACGTAAATAATAATCTGGATTAACACATAGGCTACTTTTTATCCCATAAATCAGTTCCCGTGGGACAAAAATGGGATGTCAAAGTTTCTTATATTTTAGCACCCCAGAACAACGCGCTTCGACATTACCGATAAATGTTAAAGTTTTACAGTTCTTGCACGGTTTAGGCGCACAAATATTGAATACTGGGATAATCTATTTAGGAATTAGCTCTTTTTAACTTATTAATACTTATAATATAGACTTTATGTACTAGATTATATAGGGTGTGTCATTGGGATGGACCAGTGATATAAAATCCTATCTGTTTTGGCTTAGGACTCATTTCAATCACACATCTTATATTTAATTTAATGTTTTAATTATGATATTATGTATGCCTATTGAAAAAAATAATATATTTATATATTCTGTTATAAAATTATATATCTAAAAAAATTAAAAATTAAACGAATTCTTTTTAAAAGTGTAAGAAAATACTTATAGATGGTACTAGTATGTTAATGAACTAAATATGAAATATTGGGTCAAATGTATTGGCTTTGTAAGGGCTTTTGATTTTGACGATCAGCTTATGACAGAGTAACGCATCTGGTAGCAGTTATAAAGACATGGCCCTGGAAACCCCTCATTACTAATTGAAAAATAATTAAAATTATAATTATTTTATAATTGTTATCTTTCTTACACTTAACAAGATTTTAAATCAATCTCAAAAAAATTTAAGATGGTTTTAAAATCTTGGAATTTTCCGTATGTGTTCGGATAACACTATAAAAATAAAAATACTATTTCTTAAACTTATGTGTATTTTAACTATTGGTGGCTTCAGTAAGTAAGAGAAAATTCTATCTGTTTCGGCCTAAAGAATTTCCTCCACTTACCCATTTCAATTACACGCCCTGTATTTAATTGATGTACAAATCAAGATAATTATATATTCAAAAATATTTAAACTCATATGAAATTATAAAAACATTGTTTTGATTCAAATAAAATTTTACAAACAAAAACAGAAAACAAAGGAAATGGTACAATGGGCGGTCTTATCGTTTAGAAGGGACTCTTCCGGACAACCTTTGGATGGAGAGAATTTTGTTATAACTAAGATAATGGTCGAGTTGTACTTTTAAGCATATAAATATATATTTTAATTTAAGTTTAAGCACAGAATATGTTTTTAAAGATTGAAGTAGTTATAGATATGATAAGAAAAGCATTATTTGTTCAAGTAGTTTTTCTGTAAATATCTGATGTGTCAAAGCCTAGCCAATTTTTATAATTCTCATTTTGGTAACTAGTTACAGTCTTAACATGTAAAGATTATAAACTAGTTTAGATCGAACTGTCGAAAATATTGGGAAATAGTTTGCTGAAAACAGTTAAATAAATTTTACTGTCCACTAACAAGTAAACAAACAAAGTATAGACTTGTTTTACATAAATAAGCCGCTTCATTGATTGTTAAAACAAGATTTCTATGAAATTAATATAGGTACTAGTTAGTTGTTTTTTTAATATGATAAGTATTAAATATTATTATAATACAATATATCAATTCCAACTTCCAACACAATTGTGAAAGTGTCCCTAACCGTAAGTCTTAACGGGATTATCTTAGAGTACCTATATAAATTTAAATATCTTGGGCACGTTGTCACTACCGACCTCTAAGACAATGAAAACATCGAACGGGAGCGGAGGGCGCTGTCCGTGTGTGCAAATATGTATGATTGCTCGCAAGTCTGCGCGTAGTTCAGAGGGGGTTAAGCTGACTTTATTTCGGGCGTATTGTACCCCTTTGTACTCGTGCAGCCTGTGGGCGAAGTATACGCAGGCGACGTACAGCGCAAGCGAGCCGCGTCCCTGATGCGTAGGCTGCGGGCCAGCGCCAACACCGTCTTGCCAATGACAGCCGGCAGAGTAGACTGCCCGTACACCAGACATTGCTGTCACAGGTATGCACTCAAAAACCCTGTATAGTATAAACCTTAACATACCTTTTGTGTTGTGCCCTTCCCTATATTATGAGCTACATAATTGCTTGAAATAAATGTATTTTATTTTAGTTTCATTTGTTTCAATTGTCTCGTAATTCGTTAGTGAAAAATTAGGTGTACCTACTTATAGACTTTTTCCTTAGTCAATGTCGGAAGAACTTCTATAGACGTTACTTATGATACGAGTAGTTATCGTAGGGATTTTAAAAATACCTCCTAGTTAAATTTATTGTTCTGCTTGCTCTAACTATTTTGAGTCTATATTTTTGTATCGTGTGTAAATTGAACAAATAGCATCGTAATTTGTTTTTATGCATTTTTTATTTATTAGAATAAAACTTCTCGTCAGGTGGGCGGCCGCTATCTTGAATGTGCGTGTTTATCTGTGGGGTGCTATCCCACAAATCGGTATTTCTATTTTTATGTTGTACGCAATGCATAAAGATGATTGCAAAATTAGATTGAATTTTAATGTAATTTTAGGTATGTTTAAATAATAAAACCTCGTTCGCTGGTATTTGCCATAAGTGGTCTGTGTTCATTACTTCATTCAGTCGGTCAGTTTCATTCAGTGTTGCCAACTTGAGAGTTTCCCCCTAAATTTGGGGATAAGTTTGATGAAAAGGGGTTTTTAGAGGCATACACTAGGGGTACATTTTTTTGACGCATTTTTCAGGAGTTACCTTGTTTTTAAGGGAATTTTCTAAGGGGAAATTTTTTTGTAGTGGTTTTTTAACGTAAATTAGAAAATCATTGATTGGATTGATGTATAAAATTTTAAGAAGGTGTGTTATCTCGTATAGAGTAAGATCCCAGAGCGATCAGACATAACTTATTTTCACATAGATGAAACCTTAGGTTGCCAGTAGCGTCTCATGTTCTTTGAATACCTGCGTACTTGTGGGGCTCGCCTTGTGACACCTGGGTAGGTACCAGGTAACTAAAAATAAAAGTTACTTAACTTAAATTTATATGGCTGATTTTTATACATGTTTTGTAGAATATTATTCTACATTGGATCATAAGTGTCAGACACTTTCCATGAACCAAAACTTTTGTCAGGCGCTTTAAAGCTCCCACAAAAAATAAATGAACTTTAGTTATTTTTACATGTCTGATTTTTAAATATGTTATTAAGGTAACTATTACAAAGTTATATTTCATTAGTCAGACAAATTTTAGTGATCAAACATTCCCTAAACACAAAAATTATTCAGCCGAGAGAATGATCGCGAGAGCACTATGGAACGTTTCACAAGTAGCATGTGAAAAATCATATGAATGAAAAATCATTTGTAGCATCTGCTACTTTCGTTCGCTTATCCTGCTAAAAATAATTAATATGAAATCACTTCGGGTTTAATCGTTGGCAGTTCTTAGTCAATCGGGTCTGCTAAAAATCACAGACGAGTCGCGTCGTTCGCTCTCGGCGGACGGGGCTCGGGGCTCGTCGAGTGTTTTCGTAAATAGCAGGTTCGTGTCGTGCACTGCTAATCAAGCCTACCTACCTAGGCGTGCGTGCGAGAAAGAGCTCAATACCTAATAGATAACTACAAAAAAAGCATGTGTGCAATTCACACGTGATAGAAGTGAAACCTTCAAATACCACGCGCATGTGCTTGGGATCTACCGACTCACTCTCTTTCTCTCTCCTACTTTCTACCTTTGTGTATCTTTCTTTCTCTCTCCCTCTTGCGTTGGAATATTGGACACTACTCGTTGCTAACGCTCGCGCTGGCCTGTAACAGGTATACTACGCGCATGCGTTCGAGTGCCACGCATTCACTCTCGCTCTGTCTCTTTCTATTCCCCCTCCCCAAGAGCGTTGAACGTTTAACGCAACAGTGCTTTCATACCCCCTCCATGGTAGCGTTAAACATTTAACGCAACCTTGTTGGAAGTCGCATTAGAAGTTTTACTTCAATAGGTGTCGTACCGCCATCTATTGAGTTTATGAAGAATCTTTGTTTGATTGTTATTTGTCGAACGCAACAGAGTTTAGAATCGCCACCATTTTACTTCCAAATAGAGCTACGAAATAAACCAATTGGAATTTGTCTTGGTTGCATATGAAAATATTGAAGTAGTATTATTAATTTGTTTTATTTAAATAGAGATGCAAAAATATTGTATCGAAAGCAGTAAGTATTTTAAAAATATTTAAGTATTGTACTCTGAGACGCATGCGCATAGTGCTCTCGCGCTCATTCTCTCGGCTAAATCATTTTTGTGTTTAGGGGATGTTTGGTCACTACAATTTGTCTGACTAATGAACTATAACTTTGTAATAGATACCACAATAACATATTTAAAAACCAGAGATGTAAAAATAATTAAAGTTCATTTAGGTATTTTTTGTGGAGCTTTAAAGCGTCTGAGAAAAGTTTTGGTCCATGGAAAGTGTCTGACATGTATGATACTATTTTAGAATAATATTCTACAAAATATATTAGGTCTTCACCTATGAAATTGCCGTTTTGTATGGAATAAGTGAAAGTACTTATTTTTTTTATTTCTGTTATTCAAAGTAATCACCCATGCAATCGACGCATCTTTGCCAACGCATTGGCAGTTTATTGATGCCCTTCTTGTAAAAATCAGCTGGACGGGAGGCAACAAACTCTTCAAAGGCATTTTGTACTGCCTCTCGGGAATTGAATTTTTTACCCACTAAAAGTTGTCTAAATTTTGGAAAAAGTAATAGTCGGTAGGTGCAAAGTCTGGTGAGTATGGCGGATGAGGGAGAGCTTCCAACCCCAGCTTTTGCAGCTTGGAGACTGTCTGTTGTGCAGTATGGCGTCGCGCGTTGTCATGAAGGAGCAGTGGAGACGACCGATTGACCAAAGCTGGTGGCCGATGTGCAAGCTTCTCCATCATTGTCTCCAGTTCTTCACAGTACACATCTGCAGTAATGCTCTTGCCGTTTTGTAAAAAGCTTCGGTGAATCATACCCGCACTAGACCACCAAACAGTGACGATCACCTTTTTAGGGGTCATTTTTGGTTTAGGCCATTGCTTTGTTGCTGAACCAGGATCTAACCAACTTGCTGAGCGCTTTCGATTGTCGAAATTATCGAAATCTATTTTTCATCGCACGTAACAATTCGGTTCAAAATTCCTTCATTTCTTTGCCTATTGAGCAGCGCGAGGCAGATCTCGACGCGTACGTTGCGCTGGCGATCGTTAAGTTCGTGGGGCACTCATCTATCAAGTTTTTTTACCTTGCCTATTTGTCGCAAACGGATCAAAATTGTTTTGACGCTAACATCAAAAACTGCTGCTAGCTCAGCTGTAGATTGAGTTTCGTCAGCTTCCACAATCGCCTTTAATTCATCATTGTTGACCAAAGTCTCCGGACGACCACGAGCTTCATTTTTCAAGTCAAAATTTCCAGAACGGAACCGGGAAAACCAATAACGGATTGTGCGTTCGTTTGTACAGTTCTCTCCGTAAACGTTTTTGATGTTACGTGCCGTTTGTGTCGCGTTGGTGCCACGACGGAACTCATATTCCGTAATTACATGAATTTTTAAAGTATCCATTATGGCGAAAAATGTTCAAATGTAATGAAAATACAACGCTAATCAATAAACAAAAGACTGAGTTTGTAAAAAGAATGTCATGTTTTTAAAACAAAATTAATTTGAATTTAGAATACAAAGCCATTCCAAAGTTTTTTTCTATTTGAAATGACCAGTACCTACTGAAGAACGCAATTTCATAGGTAAAGACCTATTATATAAAAATCAGCCATATAAATTTAAGTAACTCTTACTTTTAATTATCTTTCATATCTGGTACCTGCCCAGGTGTCACAAAGCGAGCTTCACAAGCACGCAGGTATTCAAAGAACACGAGAAGCTACTGAGAGGTTTCATCTATGTGAAAATAAGTTATGTCTGATCGCTCTGGGATCTTGGACTAGTAGACATCAGCAGAAAAATGTTATCTGTAAATTAAGGTAAAAATGAAACGATATTAGTGAATACTCAAGCGTGTATAATAATAGTCTAGGGCTTAGAATAATTCAGTGTCATTATTCTAAGGTCTAGGGTGATCTTGAGTTAGTGTTAGGGGGATTTCGAGGTGACGCTAGGGGGGGGAGGACGCTTAGTCGAGGTTGGCAGCACTGGGTTTCATTATTTTATTTTGTTCAGTCAGTTGTCAAGCGTCGTCGATTGCGTTTGGTTTGGATCTGCTGCGATTGTTTGTGCTTTAGTTTATTAAAACGTAATTAATTAATTTCGCAAAATAGCTTACATTTTATCGCCGTGCCGTGCACTGATCAATAAAAACTTGCTCTTAAAGTATCGAAACTGGGTGAAGTGAAAACTTGGTCGTGTGGAACAACTTTTTCTTTTTTGTACTACTTTTTGGAGCTCTAGATAGGAGATTCCACGTCAGTCACAATGGTTCAACACGTAAGTACTTCTTCTATTACCTGGCCTGTGAGATCTTTGGAAGGGTAGTTATAGGGCGGTTCCAAGTGACGTCAGAATAGGCGCAGGGCAGGAATTTCGTCCTTCAACGTAGAATTTGTAAACAAAGTTATCAATCAATCCGATAGATTCTAATATGGATAGGTTTTTATTTGTAGTAAAATATTGATTTTAGTATGAATAAGTTTAGCAACAACCAACAACATGAACTTAGGCACCAATAAATTATTTTATAGAATGCAAGTAACTTTAGAACTTATGATCCCCGGGCCGATGGTCTGACGATCTCGTAGCGGAAGTTGGAGGGCAATGGATCAGACTTGCTCAAGACCGGTGTTATTGGCATAATAGAAAGATTGCATATACTTAACTGGATGCTGGCTGGAGGCTGGATAGATAGAAGTAACTTTAACAAAACTGACATATAAATAAAGATTCCAATTTTTCTGCCAGTAATCTGAGTTTCAATCTCAAGTAAATTAATAGAACTATGTGTATACATAAGCATCACACCAGCCATCTTCTCTACTAAGTACCACCAAATGGATCTGGCTAGTAGTAAATATGTAATCAAGCACACCTTTGTTATATTTTATTTATATGCAATAAAATATTAAATAAATAATTCTCACACAGAGACAACCAACAGTAGTGGGCGTGCCAAACTTCAATGCTGCTGAGGATGCTGCAGCTCTGCGGTCTGCAATGAAAGGTCTCGGCACCGACGAGCAAGCCATCATCGATATCCTCTGCTCTCGATCTAACACCCAGCGGCAGGCCATCTCCGAGGCCTTCACTCGGGAATATGGACGAGTAAGAAGGCTGACCTAAGATGCCATATTATCATTACTACAAGAGTGAATATTAAGAGACTTTCAGCACTGTGTGATGTAGACACATATCAGCAATAATGCTGCTTGGCTATAAACAAAATAAATAAATAAATATTGTTTTAGATTATAAATGCATAAGTTTGTGTTTATATTTGAGACTTAAAAACGCAAAACATAACTAATCATAGGCCAATTTTGGCAAATACTTATACCTAGACCTGGATTTGATACAGTAAGTTATTTAGTATGAAACCCTTTTTTTCTAAAATGTCAGTTAATGGAAAATAAACCAGTGTGCGAATATGTTAAGTATTAACACAGTATTAATAACAACATGCATAATAATTGTTCATTGATGATAAATCAGTACAAAACACTAATAGGTAAACATCATCACTCACACTTTACCTCTACACTACAGCATAGGTACAGTCAGTAACATAAATTAATTAACAATTATACTCGGCGCGGCGAACCTTGATCCCTATGACAGTTCGTGTTAGTGATGGGTCGTGTCGATAATTTTTTTTTTTTTAGATAAAGGCTTAGCTTGCATTCAGCCACGTTGGTAAACATGTTTTAAAAAATATTATAATGTGCATTTTTAACGTCCATTATGTTGTTGTTGTATTAATTTAAGATTTTTGGCATAGATTAAGTAGGCAAGTAAAACGAAAGTTTCCAACTTTGTTATTTTCTAATAATGTTTAACCCGGTAAACACGTTTTTGCTATATAAGTATATATTTTATCATGAAAATGAATGTTCCCCATTTATTTATTTTGTCTGAAAAAATGTTGTTATTGTAGGTTATAATATTATAGGATATTTTTAGATATAGCCACACTATTTGGTCGGTCACTACGACGCGACGCGCGCGATCATTTGCGAAAAATTGTGCACTCGTTTCCATTACCGACATTTTTTTATCGATACTTGCCGCCCTAGTCGATAAACGTCACACGACGTAAGTTTTGCAGGACGTAAACATAAATTCAGATTGAGATAACTTCTTGTAAATGTTAAGAATTGTTAAAAATATCAACGGAATATCATTACTAATGGTATAAAGCTACGTAAAATTTATAAATGGCATTTTTAGACGCCCCCAATATGATCCCAATTTAATGGTGACGCCACTACAATGTTATATGGTGACATTAGCTGTCAGTGCCATAGGGATCAAGGTTCGCCGCGCCGAGTATAATCATTTTTAAACTTAATTTTCCTAGTAACTACTCTAACTACAAATAATCTTTAATTTTGTAGTAATCTTTAATTATATCAACACAAAGCATAATCGAATTAAGTGAATTAAAATGAGAAGAATGTTATTTTGACAGTCTTGTTGTACCATTACTTAACAAGGTACTCTGTTTTTTATATACTTTTGAAAACTCGTATGCTCATGTTGCTGATTGTACTTATTGTCTAATTCTGAGTCACAGAGAAGCTAATTTAGCTACTCATAATGATCAATTATGTAAGGCACGTCATGAGATATTTACAGCGTGTATCATTGCACTACGTCATGAATGATGATGATGTTAGTCATCGCTCGAGACTCTGGTTGAAATCGAGTTCATTGAATGATTTTATGAGGAAACTCGGAGGGCGTACTTTAGTTATCATGTTGGTGGGTCGCGGGTTCGTTCCTTCGAATTATGAGCGTTTGTAAAGCGAAAATCTGAAATATTATGGTCCGGCTGAGGAGGATAAATAAATAAATAAAATAAATATGGCTGGACCAATATCGCCACAGGCCCACTGCTCGTCAGGTGCGATATTATAGAGAAATAAGCATTTACAAAAAAACAGTGTCTATCAGATACCTGGTTCCCAAAATACAAGGTAGATAGGTAAAATGTGCAACATTATTTATGATGTCTATCTTCCCAGGACATAATCGAAGATCTGAAGTCCGAGCTAGGCGGTCACTTCGAGGACGTGATCGTGGCGCTCATGAAGCCTCCAGAGGAGTACCTGTGCAAGGAGCTCCACAACTGCATGGAGGGGATGGGCACCGATGAGGATACCCTGGTGGAAATACTCTGCACTAGGACTAAGAAGGAGATTGCTAGCATTGTGGAAGCTTATGAAAGACGTAAGTGTTTTAGACCTTTAGTCAGTGAATTTTCCAGCAGGCTGAGTGGGCTTGAGCCGGCCGAAAAATTTAGGGACGTTTTTTTTTAAGATTTCTGTTAGCTGGTTTTTTTTTTGCAGTTAGTAGTCTGCAAGCCATCTTTCCGATGATTTTTCCCTCTTGAAAACAATGAAAAGCTCTCCATATACCATTGTTCTGAACTGGTTTGTATTGTGCAGTGTACGACAGGCCCCTCGCTGAGCACATGTGCTCCGAGACTTCGGGCGACTTCCGCCGCCTGCTGACACTCATCGTCGTCGTAAGTATACCCCATCATCATCATATGCACATCCTCGGAAACATCTTAAGCATTCAACAACTAAAAAAGAACACACTATCAACGTTTCATGCACATCCACATCATCATAACATATTTTAAAAACAAAAGATGTTCAGGAGTTTTCTTTTGGATATGTCCTGGGCCCGTAGCCAAGTTACATTCGCTCCAAATCGATTCGATTTCTACATAGGTGTGTTGTCGATATATCACGTGATATTACTAAACTGATAAACTGAAATCAAAACCTATGGGGTTTTGGTAGTATTTATTTATATTAGGTACTTACCTACATATGGTTTTATGAAACAGATACGTTTTACTTATATGTAATAAAAATGAATAATATACAGGGTGGGACAAAATGTGACTTCATTGGGGGCAGCTATCTTTTCTTTTGTAGTTAGAACGGTTTTATTTTGAAGAAACAACAACCGCATTTTTGGGATTTCTGAAAAAATGTAAGTCAGCCTAGAAAATGACTTTTGCCAAAAAAAACATGTTGGTTTCAATCGACTCTATTTCCCACTAGGAACACTTACCAAAGTAACTTAGCAAATCAAATATTAAGATTTACAAAATTTAAAAAAGGATTCCACACAACTTCTATGTACGAGTATATACAAATTCCTGCGACAAATTCCATATGATTGATGATCAGTTTCTGAATACTACAATCGTGCTTTATGAATACATGACATGCAATGAAAAAAATGCATTATAGAAGCAATAATTTCCAGGGCATTAGGCCACTGTTTATTACAAAATACACGCGACACAGATAGACACTATGACATCATATTTAATTATAATGGGAATATTACCATAAACTAATCCATTTAACATCCAATTATAGAAATGGCTTTGCGTTTTCGCTTACACCGTAACGTACTAATTTTGTTTATTACAATAGTAATCATTATGGTGTTATTATTATTATTAATTAAAATTAATGAGAGGTTCAGATCAACATTTTAGAAATATATTTCCGGTAAGATGGCGCATGGCGCCGCCGTTCCGTATTACTAATAGATTGATGTGTATTTACATATTATAAATGAAGACTGCGATTATAGCCTGCCGACAAATAACGTTTTTAGGGTTCCGTACCTCAAAAGGTAAAAAAGGAACCCTTATAAGATCACTCTCTTGTCCGTCTGTCTGTCCATGTGTCACCACCGATTTTCTCAGGAACGGGTGGACCTAGCAAGTAGATTTATACCAGATACTGAGGGTCTATAGTCCCTATTAAGTGTATAAAAATCAAGGTCCTCAGTCAACACGGTAAAAAGATATGGGCAAATTTAGATTTTCGCGAAAACTTGTAAGTACCAAAATTTACCTTCATTTTCAACTAGTTGTATTTTTCGGAATTTTCCCTTTACTTGTGCTGCTTTTAACCAAAATTGACAATTCTAGGTCAACCGGAAGTAGGTACCCTATAGGTTTTCGGTCGAAAGCCTATATGACCCCCTCCCCCGCGTTGACCTAGAATCACGGAATTTGGCAAAAAGCAAGGTCTTACAGGACAAATAAAGGAATAATTCCAAGTAATAAAAGTTGAAAATTAAAGAGAGTCCCCATACACACATATGTAGTTGACGCCAATTAAGATAGGCCTCTGAGTAGTATGGGCGCTCATACAATTTGTTATAGATAATGGTACGGAACCCTTCGTGCGCGAGTCTGACTCGCACTTGGCCAGTTTTTTTTCGACTGCACATAGTGGAGGCAATTCTGTTGGCACACTCTAAGCTAAATTTAGGTTTAAAAATTAGAATTCCCCCCACTACGTGCAGTTGAAAACACGCTATTTACTGGCAGGCATATAATTATGTAAAACCGCCATATATTAGTAACGCGGAAACACTGGATTCAAAATGGCTTAGAAACCGTCATTGTCATCTTTTATTTTTAAATAACATAATCTCCGATTGCTTGGTTTTGTTTAAAAAGTTCAAAGCAAAATAATTAGGTTATTTTCGTTATACATATTCCAAGTAAACAGCGAATTCATCAGTACCGCGATTAATCTATACTAAACATAAAACCTTAACCGGGTCACTCTCAGTACCCGCACTGTATCCAAGAAAAACCACTGACAAATAGTAATGAAGTCAAATTACCACTGCTACCTTAATTGACGTAAAAAAGTGCGTCCTTTGTATTTTGTCTACTATTCAGAGGCCATAATGTCGGTAATTGCGTGAGTCAGTACCGCGGCATGTGGTTATAGGCTATTGTATGACGTGTAAACGCGATAATGTTTCGATCTTTCATTATGGTACAAAAACACATAGGTAACAAAAACAAAAAGTATACCAAATTAAAATAAATAAATAATAGGCTCAACTCAAGGCAGAATCACAAAATCAGATCAGGCAGATCGAAATAATTACTAATGCAAATTTTTGTAGAGGATTGCGGCGGTTTCTTAAAATTTGACGATGTTTACGAATTCACCCTGTATACTATGCTATAGTTTCCTTATGAGTATTCTGATGTACAGAGTATGGGGTTCTGCAAGGCCGCTCTTGGGACCCCTTGCACAATTCTTTTTCTTTCGCTTTTGCTAAATAATGTTCAGCCTTGGAGTGTGGCGTTTGGTTTATGATGTTATTGTGTGTCTCCTTGTTATGGCTACTGCTTTTTAACTGATTTAAAAAAGGTGGTTATTTTATTACGTGTGTCTGTTTTCGATTTATTTTTGATTTACTGTTTTCTGAAGTCGGTATTTAATGGAAATTACAGAATATTTGAATAATAGTATATTAAGCCCGGCTTGCACAACAATCCCTAAATGTATTTAGCGACTAAATATGTTTAAATTTATATATATTTATAAATGTAATATATGCCTAAACGTATTTGTGGCTAAATATGATTTCAGGAGTTGTCAAACCATACAAATACGTCAGATTTAAATATGTTTAGTCCCTAAATACGTTTAGGGACTGTTGTGTAAGCCGGCCTTAGTGTCTATTTTTCTGGACCACTATTAAGTTCAGAGTGAACAGGTTCTTTCTAGGCAAGCGTGCTCCATCTTTGATCACACCATCAATACATCAGGTGAGGTAGTGGTCAAGCGCTTAATAATTCTCGATAAAAAATTGATGTCTTTTTGTTTATAAGTTTTTAATATTCAATAATATTACAAGATAAACTCACGTTCTATAATTAGAATCATATTTACAAACATAACTTAAATAACTTACATCTAATAATATTAATTACTTATATAACTTTAAATCTATGCTATTCTTTGTAACGACAATTTAATGTTAGAAGAGACAACATTTTAGAATATTTCATAGAAATTCTTTCTTAACTAAAATAACAAATTAGTACAGTCAGACTAAAGTAATTAGCAGTGCGGAACTTGTTAATAATTTGTCCCTCGACTGAGTTGGTAAATTTGCGATATTTTCGTAAAATAAAAGCTCAAAGTTGCCTAAACATCTTATGAACCAAACGTCATCTCCAAGGCACGAAAGAGCAGTACCCAAGTGTGAAATAGTCGTCGAACCGACAGGGCGCGCGCGACGAGGAGAGCGGAGTAGACCCGGAGAAGGCGAGGGAGGATGCCCAGGCCTTGTACGACGCGGGGGAGGCCAAGTGGGGGACCGATGAAGAAGTCTTCAATCGGGTAAGTGTATTGTTATTGAACGAATTTGAATTGTGTACAGACAGCGTCGCTAACTATTAATCCCCAGCACGTTTAAAGATTGAAATAAAAATAAGACGCAGGAGGTTGCGGGTTCGATTCCCATTGCGGAAAAAATGTTTGTATGATCTACAGATGTTGGTTCCGGGTCTGGATGTTTCTCAATATTATAAGTATGTTTTTTACAAAAAAAGAAGTATTATAATAATTCTATACGTTATCTGGTTCCAGTAGTACGAGCTTTGCTTAGTTTTGGGCTCGATAGCGTTGTGTGAAATATCCAGCATTATTTACTAATATGTATTATGAATCAATTGTTCAGATCCTTGCGCACGAGAGCTTCGCCCAACTGCGCCTGATCTTCGACGAGTACAAGAACCTCTCCGGGCGTACTATCGAGCAGGCCATCAAGGCGGAAATCGACGGAGAGTTGAAAGATGCACTTTCTGCTATTGGTAACAAATGCTACATTCCTTTAACTATATTCAACTTTACTATTATTATAAATTCGAAAGTAACTCTGACCCTCTGTCTGTTTGTCACGCTTTCACGACTAAACGGCTGGACGGGTTTCGATAAAATTTGCTATATAGATAGATTATGACTGGGATTGAGTCATCGGCTACTTTTTATCCGACTGTGCAAAAGAAGGGTAATGTTTTATCAACAAACACGCGTGCGCAGAAGCGGGCGGATGAGCTAGTAATATCATAAGAATAAGTACCTCGATATTTTTAAAACCAGGGTTTATTTTGCAATTGGGTTATATGAAAATAAGCCTAAAGAAACATTCCCTATCTACTTATTATCAATGGAAGTTTGGCGGATGTTAAGTTAGTAAGTGTCTGCCAAGGAAAAGGACATTTAATTTCATTAATTTCAAAACCATGGCGACACATAATA
This sequence comes from Philereme transversata, assembly GCA_963924445.1. Classification (NCBI taxonomy): domain Eukaryota; kingdom Metazoa; phylum Arthropoda; class Insecta; order Lepidoptera; family Geometridae; genus Philereme; species Philereme transversata. Next base: position 27,784,321 of record OZ004345.1, read on the forward strand.
GATACTAATGCAGGTATGCTTTAGGAACATGTTATAATTTTATTATAATAAATAAATATTTATTAATTTTTCTCATTGCTAAGATTAACATTACGGATTAATATCTACTCAAAGGTAACACTTTATACATTGCCTGTTATGTTATATTTATTCAGCTTTACGAGTATTACAGCGACTGTCAATATGATGCATCGGCGCGGTGGAGCAATTGAATCAATTTAGCTGATATATTCGTAGTGGTATACAGGGCGTTTTCGAAATCAGTATAAATATGTTTACACGAAAAAAGTTCTACACAGAAAACTGAGCAAGAGAAAAAAAAGTCGTAATTCATGACTGGGTGTTTTTCTAGTACTTATAAAAAATTAGCTGTTGCCCGCGACTTCATACACTGTAGGTATACAATGTATAGGTAACCTAGAAATAAAGCTAAACTCGCTGTTGCAACTTGACACCCCATTTTTATCCAATGGGACCTGATTTAAATAAATTATTGATAAGAAGTAGCCTATGTGTTAATCCAGGTATAATCTACGTATTTACTACAGGTACGGTTCAGCCGTTACGACGTGATTGAGTAATAAACAAAGATCCAAACTTTCGCATTTATAATATTAGTGTGATAATTATATAAATAAGTACTTAAACATTTGAAGAGTAGAAATGGCCCGGGTAAGTACTACCATCATATTTTTTTCTGCCGCTAAGCAGCATTGATGTGTCTCGGTTTGAAGGGTATGGTTGCCGGTAAAATTACAGGTACATGAGGCTTCACAACTGTATGCCTCAAGTTGATGAACGCAGGGCAGTGCATCGTAGGGCACGTATCTAAGGTGCGTGACCTACGAGGCAACACTTTGTTATAATAGGCGATGGTTACCACTTAACATCAGGTGGGCCATATGCTTGTTCCATCTCCAGGTAGCGGATAGATAGATAGTTTATCCGTGATCATGGCGAAATGCATGGCAGGGGCTGAAATACCGGAAAACCGGAATTATTTAATTCCACAAAACATGACCCGCCTTGTCTTGCCTATTTTAAGACAAAGTACATAAGACAAAATATTCGAGTTGACTTCGAGTTTTGCACCCAAAAAGCAGGTAGCTGATTTTTAATTAAATTTATTAAATTTTAAAAGTTGTTAAACTTTTCGTGTGAGTACCTTTAGAATGAAGATACGTATTCGAAAGCATACTGTACAGTACCCGCATTTGAGGAAGTCTCCAATTGAACAATTTGTTCTTTAACATTCGGGTTTGTTGCCCAGACAATAAAAAAGATGAAAATAATAAGGTTGGGGATTCCAGAGTTCATTGAGTAGATATTACAGACCTTTTACACAATGACTGGATTAGCTCATTTCTTTATTAAATGAAATCTTTTACATTTGTTTGAATCGTGAACTTAAACCTGTTCTATATTGCGTATTTATCTTTTTAAATGTTAGAAATCAAGAAGGATTTTGGTATATATTTTGCCTGCCGAACTGTGAGCGCACAGATACAAGATATTTATTGGCATAAACAAGTGTACAATAAGGTCTTAAAGATTGGGTAGGGTAGGGACTCTTTATACTTATTTGTCCTTCACGAGCATCGCAAACTACTCATTACATCAGATATTACGATTATGATAATTCTGTAGTTTTGTCGGACAGCGCAAGGGGGTACGTCATGGGACGTGTGTTATATTCAAAATATTTTGTTAATTGTTACAATTACATTCTATTAATACTATCATATTCTTAGCTTTTCCAACGTGTCCTAGGTTATAAGGAAAGTATGGTCACCTTAATGGAAAAGGACATCGCTGCGTACAAGTATTGTCTTTCAAGACCAATTTGTCGGCGTTTGTCAGCATTCCGTTTGTACGATTGTAGGCACTTATAATTTCCATGCTCGAAACTGAATTGTGGCTCAAGGTTTTTTAAAGTTTAAGCATAAAGTAACACATACTACCTGTTTTGTTATGTACGACATTAAATGTACACACAGGTAGGGCTAAGGCTGCCTGTCCATTGACGCGGAGAGAGGCAGCGGAGCGGAGAAACGAAGAAATATTAACCAATAGGATTGCATGAAATTCTATTCATGCAATTCTATTGGTTAATATTTCCTCGTTTCTCCGCTCCGCCGCCTCTCTCCGCGTCAATGGACAGGCAGCCTAATGGCTAGTATTGTTGTAAATAGGTTTTTTTTTCAAATACTCGTAAATTTTATATTTTCTAATAACCTTAATATCAAGTCCTAAAATATCAATTAAACTGCTAGTATAAAATAGCCTGTACAAATCATATTCATTCATCATGTAAGCATGTACGTTCATCAATGTCGCAAAGGCGCCGCCGATTTACCTGCAAAATTGTTTATTGGACATGTCATCAGTTACCTCTAAATCAGTTAATACGATTCTGTATGTGTGTTTTAAATTAATGTCGTATATAACAACACAGGTTGTATAATACATAGACATGAAAAACCTTAGCGGGTTTACCCAAGGTGTATGGAATTGGAAGCAGTCAGAAACGCTTGAGCAGAATTGTAGGGGCCTCGTTACTAACGGCACTTGCCAAATCCTACAGTGGAGACGGTCGAGAACGCCGCCGCATGGTTCGCGGCGCGCCTGCGCGGGGCCATGCAGGGCCTCGGCACCAACGACAGGACCCTCATCAGGATCATTGTATCCCGCGCGGAGGTCGACCTGCAAACCATCAAGGACGAATACGAACGACTGTACGATAAGACCTTGCAATCAGAAGTTAAGGTACGTGTTTTTACTTTACAGTTTTAATTTCAGTGGAGTGTGTGGAGAATGCGGCGGCGTGGTTCGCGGCGCGCCTGCGCGGGGCCATGCAGGGCGCCGGCACCGACGACTCGGCGCTGCTCCGAATCATCGTGGGCAGGGCCGAGATCGATCTGCAGTCCATTAAGGAGGAGTACGAGAGACTGTATGATAAGACGCTTGAGAGCGATTTGAAGGTATGCATTTGTATTCAATCTGAGTTTTGGTATTGATAAAGACTGGATAATTTATTATGAGTTAGAATATTAGCTACTTTTTTACGCTGAGTAAATGCTTTTTGCGTGGCCTCCAACTCAGGGAGAGCTGAAGGGGTCAGTCGGACTCTCCGTAGGTTAACGACCTCATTCACCTCAGTGCCAGTGCATCATCAAACCGTCCATCTTTAGTCGATGCTGCGCTAGCACTTGACAGGGTCACGGGGTCCCGGTTTGATTGAACCGCGACCCTGTCGGTATTAGGACTAGAGTGAACTGGCCGCAGCTACATTGGTCAATATATCTTTCTTTAGCGTCAGTTTATTCGCACAAGAAAGATATGGGCATACTGTTAGCTTAGCGCCGTTAGTTTAACTATCAGTTCGCATGAGTACAATTGCAGTTTGTAGCACTGAAGGTCGAGAGAAGAGCTCGGTTGCTAATTTTAGAAATAATCATTCTATATATCGCAGGCATCTATATATCACACGAGGTTTAAAATTTATCTTCCATTTCTGTATTTTAATATTAAGATCTGTATATTAATGATTATTATTATTATAATCAAGTCCTGATTCGAGACCACTCGATTCAATGATTACTTGTCAGATCCATCAGTTACTACGGTAGATTTTAAGATTTATAGAATTCTTTTGACATACGCTCCGTTATTTTTTCTACCACCCGTAGCAGAAAAGCCTCGTATTTTGATTTTATTAGGACTTCGGTAAATAACTACGTTGCTATTTTATGTTTTTGTATTTAGCCAAATGTGTAAATTAGCATTATTAGTTAGTATACATATTAATCTATTCTGGAATTATTTCTTGACGTAACGGAGAACTTTGTGTACTATTATTACTTATTTACGTCTAAACAATGTTAGGTAAATTCCAAAACTCTGATTAAATACATAATTGCAATATATGAAAAAATACATACATAGAGAATGAAAGTTATTAATGCTTGGGTCTGCACTGCATTCGAAAGCACATTATAATTTGCATACAAGTAATAATTGCCCTATTTCATTGTATAAATAAGGAATTAAGAGGGACTAGTGTTGCGGGTTTAAATCCCGTCTGGCTCTTAATTTTAAATCTTAAAACTTTACCTCTTTATAATTAAAACGGGTGCTACCTTTACCTAACTATTGCCTTTCACCAACCATTTAATAAATCATCTATTAATGCCTTCAAAAAATAATAAAAAATCTAATTACATTGTTAGTTAGGGGCGCAATTATTTTATCTTATTTTTTACTAATTACAATGCTAGTAACATATCATTATGAATGATGTGGAAAATCATTTTTGTTTTGATTAGTCATATATCATGCAAATATAAGAAAATTAAAATCGATTGATTACCTATTGGTATCTAAAAATACAACTCAAATAGACAAACAGTAAAAGTAAAACCTATATTAAATAGGGCATTTCTATTACTTATTGGGCATGTTCAATTCTTTTTCTATGCTTTAAATGTTTTAGAGAATTATTTAATTACTTTTATGCCAAATTTTAATGTGTTTCAATATTTAATGGCATTTCTGGTGATTGGATCAAGGAGGTGAGGCCTACTATTACAAATGTTATTTTAAATGCTTATTTATAGGACTTTATATATTTGAATCGAATTAAAATATTTTTTGCAACTACCTTGTAACTAACACACAATTTTCATTGACCTCTCCACAGATTATATACAAAAACAAAGGCGGGTTCAAGTCCCGTCCGGCTCGGAAATTTATGAGATGGTTAATCTTAATATTTCCCGTAAACGTCGGATAACACTTTAAAAATATAAAATACAATTAGAAACTTCCAGGCTAGCATGATCGCCTTAAAATATATCTCTAATGAAGAAACATTTTTTACGTGAAACAGTACAAATTTTTACTTAACGCTAAATTGTCATTTTACTCTTTCTTCCGTAAATAAATGTTTTATAGAGCGGTCACACTCGCCTGGCTGGTCCGTGGTGGATGGCACAAACTATGCAAGGTCTATAACCAGCATTGGGAGAAGTCAAGACTATGGAAGATGATTACATCTTATACAACCTGTTTTGTTATGTACGACATTAATTTAAAACCCACATCCGAAATCATATTAATTGATTTTAGAGGCGAGTTTAATACCGGTGGCTTAAATATTTATCCAGTAATCGATACATTTTCCATAAACAATAACATAACGAAAATCGGCGGCGCCTTTGGCTGCCACTTAGTTAGTCTAACAGGTACCTACTTACATGATGAATGAATATGATTTGTATACGTATTTTATACAGGGTATTTCATTGATATTTTATTGATATTTGATATTAAGGTTGTTTGGTTAAGGTCGTATTAATGTTTTTTATGGTAATGAATCTGAGAAAAAACCTATTTTACAACAATACTAACCCGTAACCATTAGCCCTGCCCGTGTTTTAATTTAATGTCGTACATAACAAAACACGTAGTGTAGCTTCTTTTACTGATAGTTTTTCGGCACCTGAAGAAAAAGTACAAAAGCAATTATATCTCAAAACATCTGTGGAGGTCTTTCCAATCACAATTTACTAATGATGTCGCTTTTCTTCCCGCACCGCGCATGCGCCGTATTGCAACGCCACCTGTCGCTCGAAACGTACAACTCACACGATGTGTCTGCGACTCGGCAGCAGGGCGAGACTTCAGGCGACTACAAGAGGGCACTGGTGGCGCTCCTGGGACCGGCCTAGAACAACGAACAACCATTTCACTGCTTCTTTTAGAAATATATTTTAAGTGTATTGGTGTCTGAAAGGCCAACGCTCCTGGCAGACAGGGTCATAACATGGAACATGCGAAAATGATATTGCTGTCTTGCTCGCTCTTGCAGCCCTTACGGGAGTCGTTAGTGATGCGCCGAGTGCTATCGATAAACACTAATTACCAGTAATTGTATTGAAAAGGAAACAAACGTGTTTATTGGTTGGCCCCGTCTGCCACGAGTCGGTATATACTATAGTAAAATATTTGATTAGGTGAGCAGAAATATTACCTATTTATGTAAAAAAAAAACACAATTTATGTCTCAGATTTTTTTTGGGGGTACTTATGAATGTACACCATGAACCGATGTATTACGATTGTTTCTACTTAATTGATGACTGTTATAATTTTTAAAAAATAATTTTAATATAACGAAGAAGTTGGTGCTAAAAGTAATTTGGCTTAGTTTTTATATTGATTTATTAATCGCTCATATTCAGCCAGTTTAAATACATCACAACTTATATTATTTGGAAATGCAAATACTCATTTTTAACTACATTTCTTAGGATGGCATAGCTAAGGCTTTGGTATGTATTTTTCATAGTTAATGTCTTTTAGTTTTATCTCATTAATTGAGACCTGATAATTTATTATTAGTGCTTTATGTGGTTGTGTAATGCGTAATTTTACTATAGGATAGCACAGACAAGCAAGTTACCGACTTTCAGTCGATAGAGAACTAGTAAAGAATTGCCCTTCGCGTGCCTTTAGAGTTTAATTAAAATTTATATTGGTTAGTTGCATTCCAGTTGAAAACCCCAGGTTTATTTCTATAAAAATTAAACTAGCACGATTTTAGAACATGTTTTATTTCATTTCCTTGAAGAATTGATAGGTCAATAAATTATAAGGTTTAAGTTTGGGCCAAACAAAATGATCTGAGATGAATAAATTTTGCCCATATTGACGACTTGCGAAGCGGTCTTTCTTCCGGTACTTATGATTTATGAATTGGAATTTCGTTTTCCGTCTAAACTCGCTGTAAGTAATGATTCAACTGTTTATTTCTGTATTTGAGTTTTGTAAATACAGTAGCCTCACTAAAAACTAGGGGGTGCCGGATTATTGGATTGCATAGAAAAATTCATAATATGTAAATAAAGTATTTTATAAAAAAATGTGTAGGGAGGGGTAAGGGAGGCGTGAGCGGAGGGTGCCGGATTATTGGACGTACCGGACTACTGAGACTACTGTAATTGTATTATATATATACTCCCTTAAGAGTAATAGCATAGGTAAATTTATAGCACAAAAAGGGAAAGCTTAATTAAATTAAATTTTAATATTGCTTACAAAATTATACGTTACGGCTCAGCCATGCAATAATTACCCACACAAAAAAACGTGTGCGGACAGGTCGCTGCTCCTGTAGTAGCAATTAGGTAATTAGTTTGTATGTTGTGTCGGGGGGTGCTTTTTAACCCAGCAGTGGGCTAATACTTAACCTACCGGTGAGAATGATGATAACCAAGAATCAGTGAAACAACAATGTTTAGATTTAATTTATTTATTTACGCTGAACACTGGCAACACAGAAACATAATATTTACATACATAGTCACAGATATATATTTCAATATCCTGCACTCGATACAATACTCTACATAACATATACAAATAACACTTCTAATTTTATCAAAATTTTACAATTTAGCCAGATGAATAGTTTCGCTAAATAGCTATAGTTGATTACAAATTATGCTAAAAAGTTAAATAATAACAAGTAAGTCACTAAGCTACATTTGAAATACATAAAATATAATATTAAGCGGAACTAAGGTCACTAAATTTAAGATTGTCTTTTAGATGATGGTTAAATTCGTATGTTGAATATTTACAATGATTTGTTGAGCAGAGCTTTTGAATGATACATTTTCTGCTTTAAGATAAGATTGATTTTACTTGTGCTTGATGGCAATTATGACGAAATTACGTAGATATCTTTACATTTTGTGCGCTCAATACACATTTAACACATAGGATACATTCACTTTCTTAATAGCGTCATAATGGCGCGGCCCATTATTAAAGGGCTTTATAGTCAAACAAGCCTTAAGTGTCGCTGCACACGAGCCACGTGCCACAGACACAAAACGCCTCCACCGAGTTGCCGACTGCATTTATCGTACATTTTATATGAACTATCCGCACACACTAGCTACAAGTAGTAGAGGCTCGTCCTAGGAAGTACTACCACCATACCTATTTCTGCCAAGCAGTATTGCTGTGTTTCGGTTTAAAGGGTATGGTTGCTGGAATTACACTGCTCGAAATTACAGGCACATGAGGCTTTACACCTGTATGCCTCGTTTTAATCAATAATTATGAACAGTGATCGTGAAAGTTTGAAAAATACTGTATACCTCATGTTGATGGACGCAGAGTAGGGCAAGGTGCGTGACCTACGAGGCAATACTTTGTTTTAGGCGATAGTTACCACTTAACAACAGGTGGGCTATAAGCTTGTTCAATCTCTAGGTCGTATAAAAAAACGCAAGTAAGGGAAACAAGTGGCTGTCTACCAAGTGACCGCTTCCAGCTTCAGATGGTGGCGATTAGTGACTGGCTCGTGTGCGGGGAGGCTAAAATATTAATTAAACTCTACCTTGAATCTGACTTAATTTTGACTTTGATTCGTCAAATGAATACGGTGTGCGTTTGTGGCGCCCCATTCCATACAATCTTTAATATTAACTATTTATATTTCTATTCGCGATCTCAAAAAACTACCGTAAAAATAAAAAATACAGTAACGAATACGAGTGCTCTAAAGCATCACAAAAACCATACTTCGAATGATTTTGTACGTGTTATGTTACTAAAATCATGTACAAAATCCTATCAAAGCTGCGAAGACGATCATAATTAATTGTTCGAAGTACATAATTCTAAACATTTCAGACATACTAAGATAAAATTTTGGCTATGATTCGTTTTCTAAAACTGATCTCAATACTAAATTGGGACTCAAACATAGATTTTTAACAATAATTTTTTGGAAACTCAAAAATCCATGCATCTCCAACTTTTATTCAGTAATGTTTTAGGAGGCTATATTTTAAAAGATTTCGAAGCAAAAATTACCGATCATCACATACTCAAGGTCAAGAAATATGAATATTTGAACGTTTCGAGTAGATCTGTTCATACTTAAGGTAGAAATATGAATATAACTTTTCGAGTAGGCCCGTTCTTAATCAAGGTAGAAATATGAATATTTGAACGCTTCGAGTAGGTCCGTTAATACTCAAGGTAGAAATATGAATATAACGTTTCGAGTAGGTCCGTTCGGTGGAGATCGCGCGCGGCGCCGTTCAGTCGTTGGCTCCGAAGAACTTGGCGCGGATGTCCTCGAGTGGGATCAGCTGCTCCTTGGCTAGGGTCGGAGGCTCCTCCGCTTTAGATTGTTCTCTTAGTTCTGGAAATAAAAAGCGGTATACGAAGTATCTCAAATTATACCCGTTTTCTTTTTTTTTATGTATCTGTATTTTTTTAGATATACAGAATTATAATAAAAAAAACTTTTTCATGACCTACTCCGACGCTGTGCACTGCGAACTGAGCGCGAATTTGATTTATTGGATTGTTGTACGAAACAGACCATTTTGCGTTAGATTAGATTAGAAAATTGTTGCTTGCACTAATAAAATAATACATAGCTTTTTCTACCTTTGTGTAGATTATGTTAGTAGTGCCAGAAAATAGATAAACCAACTTTAACTTAGGTACCATAAAATAAACTTACAAATTACATATACATAAACGAAATACATAAACATACCTAATTCATAATTTATTTTTCTGTGAATTTATTGTTGTAGGTACATTAAATAGATGGTTGATCTTGTTATAGAACTATACTAGGTTTCGCCACCATTACCTACATAAAGTGCTCAATTTGATATTATATACTCGAAAGTAACCTTGTTACGTTTTACGACCGATTTTGATGAAATTAGGTATACTACTTTTTATCCGACTGCGCAATAGGAAGGTATTACATGGAACTATTCATCCGATTCTGAAATTCTTTCTTTATTGGGAAGATATTATCTCTGAGTGCTATAGGCTAATTTTATTTTGACAAAAATCCGTACGATGGATCTGGTTAGCTAGTTTTTTTATATATTACTAGCTGACCCGCCCGCGGCTTCACACGCGTTCTTTATCAATAAAATAATTACCGGTCTTTGTCCCAATCCCGGTCATATTCAATACCAAAATACTAAACCTGTATACCAAATTTCATCGAAATCGGTCCAGCCGTTTACTTTTGATTTAATAATATTAGTGCGCATTTGGGGGGAAGTGTAGTGTTAGTGTACCTTGCCACTGCTGCAGCAGCCTCGTGTAGTGGTCGGCGCGGTCGTGGCGCTTCAGCTCCGTGAAGACGTGCACCAGCCCGCGGTAGTCGTACTCCAGCCCCGAGTAGCGCGACCCGAACAACTTCAAACCTAACAACAACAAACAATCATTATTATAAATACGCGATTTATCACGTACCGTTTTATCGGTGTTTCGACCGACAATGTTTCGGTTCAATTCGTGAACCTTCATCAGGGTGAGTGCGATCCGCTCCGCACTGCGTCTCGCCTCGCACTACGCACCGCAGCTCTCTGCGCGCGAGTAGACGGGCGCGGTGGTGGGGATGCGTCAACAGTCGCGAGGCCAACATTTTGTTGACAGGCTGCATCATCATCATTATCATCACTGCTGTCCTCTTCGGTAGTTCTCGCTTACGATCTCTACCAGGTTCACTTACTCCTGTGTCGCTTGCATCATGAAGACATTGCCTGCCTCTATCTATATTAAAGTTCGGCACACGACTTATTACCAGTGATCGAAGTAGGTAGATTGATTTGGGGTCAATGATCTCAAAGGTATATGTTTATATGAACATGCCTCCGAGATATTTTATCGTGGGAAACGTGTTATCTCGATAAATCTTCACAAATTTGCACGCAGAAACTTAACCCAATCGGATGAATTTTATGGAAACTCATAGTGAGCAAACAAAGAACAAGCATTCATTTAAAACTTTTTACTATGGTTTCCTTTAAATTTCAAATATAGTAGTTTCGGTTCAATTCGTAAACACTTATCAAAATAGTTCAAATAAATCTCAATAGATGGCATTACGAGTATCGATAGTTTGTGTAAACAAAATATCGTTTCAAAAGTGATTCGTGAGACCCTATGGTTTGAGATGACAATAATAAATAATACATGAGGCTTTACAGCTGTACCTCAAGTTGATGGACGAAGAGCAGTGTATCGTAGGACACGTTCCTAATGTGCGTGACCTACAAGGCAATACTTTGTTATAGGCGATGGTTACCACTTAACATCAGGTGGCTATATTGCTTGTTCCATCTCCAGGTCGTAACACTTACTGATAGAAATGGACCGTAGATATAGTTTCTCAGCGGCGTGATGCATGTTCATGTGGTAGTTGTACAAGGAGGCGAGGTGCCCGATGCTGAGCCCCACCTCGTAGTCCTCCGGCCCGAGGAGCTCTTCCTTTATGGCGATGGCTTTCAGGTGCATCGTTTCTGCGTCCTTCAATATAATAAAGAAAATAATTTAAAAAAAGTACACTGTTATACAAGGGCTGCAAGCTTTTACACAATCCCCTCTCATTATACACATGCTGGCTAGTACAAAAATAAGATAATATACCTAGTACTTTCGTGAGAGAGTGTACCCATGCGCTAACACACCCCCTCTTTCTTTCAGCATTCGTTTTACATGACGCGACCTATATCAAATGTTTATACAAAATGGTATAAACGGTTTCTTTTTGATCGAGCGAAGCGAGATCTCTAAATCAACTTGGGCAAATTGATGCTGTATGTGCGTATGTTTGTTTGTCCGAAGATAACTTTCGAAATGTTGATCCGATCATCGTGAAATTTTATAGATAAGTAGGTAGTGATGGCACAACTTTGGTGTGACTAAATGAGTCAAAAATGTGGGGGGGGGGGGATGCTGAAAATATTGGAGATCAAAAGGGGTAAAAAAAATGAAAATGAGACTATTAGGTCAAATTAGACATCAAATGAAAGGTCTTCATTATTACATTTCGACCCCGGTTTTATTTTTAATAAAGTTTTTGTAAGTTTTGAGTTATTAGCCATAATAAAAACTAAATTTTGACAAAATTCACAGGGTACACCAGTGACCCAACAGTGCTGTAATTTGGTATGCGTGTAGCTTAAGTATCACAAATATAGGCAAAAATCTGAAATCCAGAAAAACTGCAATTTGCACTCCAAAAAAGGGTAACCAATTAACATGAACTCCCGTTACCTGTAATTTGAATGAAACTGTAGGTCAAGTAGTTGGTTGTTTATTTCGTGACATTATTTTGATACTCAAAGATTACGAAAAATATTTATTTTGTTTTTATGGTAGACTCGCGAGATCAGTTCGGGGCGAACCACTAGATTTAAGATTTCCTTAACAGTCGGATAACATTTTAAAAAGACTGTACCATGGAATGTCCAAGCTTGATAGTACATGAACTCGCAACACGAAATACCGAAAGCAAACGAGTTTGCAACTAAACTCAGAAAGTTACGAGCTCGATCAACACAACACCGAAAATGGTAATCACACGAATATTATAAATGCGAAGGTTTGGATGTTTGGTTATTATTGAATCACGTAGTAACGGCGGATCCGATTTCGATTAAATTTAGTATGTACGTAGGTTATAATCTGGATTAACGCATAGGCTACGTTATGTTGACAAAAAACGGGTGCGAAGCCGCTGGCGAAAGATAGTACTGACATAAATAAGTTTTCTTTTTGTATAGAAAGGCATTTTAGTATGCTAGCTCTAGCTAAAACCATAACTTTCGGTTTTGCATTAATCGCGATTCTGTCATTAGTTTAGTGAACTCGTATACTTTCTGTCATTCGTGTTGCGAGCTGATGTACTGCCGGCACTCCACGGTGCAGTCGTTTAGAAATAGTATTAATACTGTAGTTACAGTGAATTTGTGCATGCTCTGGTAGAGGCGGCCGAGGTTGCCGTAGTGCTTGGCGGTCTGCACGTTCTGCTCGCCGAACGCCATCATCGACAGCGCCAGCGCCGCCTTGTGCAGCGCCTCCGACTCCTCCAGCAGGCTGGGCTCTGGACAACACATCTCGCATTATTTACTCTATACTTACTTTCTTACATTCACTATTTATTCATCACTCAATTAAACGGGTATATATACACATTTATGTATATGTTTTCATTCATTAAAATTACAAGGGTTGATTGAAAATTTTAATGATATTTGAATTGATTAATAATAAATGGCTGTCCACTAAAGCAGACCGCAGTATAATATCGGCGTGGTTTAGTGGAGGCGATGTTACTGTCATCTATTACCACTCATATCTTGCCCGGCGGGGATGTCCAGCGCTATTTCCTCCAGGATGAGCGCCTTCACGCGCTTAGCGGAGGCTAGGAGCAGGTGATCTGGCGGTACTAGGTTCTGAAACAAATCATCTTATTGTATTTTATCTGCTGTGGAGCAAATGTTTGTATGATTTACAGATATTTGTTTAGGGTCTTGTTGTTTCTCTATATATTTGATCGAGCGAAGCGAGACCTTGGGTAAATCGGCGTTGTATGTATGTATGTTTGTTTGTCCGAGGATAACTTTCGAAGCGTTGATCCGATCATCGTGAAATTTGGTATATAGATAGGTAGCGATGACAAAATCTTGGTGTAATTAAATGAGCTAAAAATGTTGGGGGGTTGTTGAGATATTGGGATTCAAGAGGGGTAAAATAAATGAAAATGAGTCTGTTAGGTCAAGTGGGACGTCAAATGATAGGTCTTTATTAGTCCATTTCGACTCCATTTTTATTTTTAGTAAAGTTCCTGTAGTATTTGTATTATTAGCCATAATAAAAACTGAACTTTGACGAACTTCACAGGATACACCAGTGACGCCACAGCGCTATAATTTAGTTTGCGTGTAGCTTAATTGACACAAATATAGGCAAAAGTTTGAAATCCAGAATAACTGCAATTTGTACCCCAAAAAAAGGTTCCAATTAACATGAACTCCCGTTAGCTGTAATTTGAATGAAATTGTAGGTCAAGTTAGTTGATTATTTATTTCGTGGCACTATTTTGATAGTCGCTGAGAGCTATCTTTTCCAGGCAACCTTTGAATGGAAAGAAATTAGTGAAGTTATAACGGAGTGCAGTGCAGATTAATAATAAAGTTTAGGTAAATAATTTATAATGCAAATACACAAATAGTTATAGAATAAATCTTCACGAATTTGCACCCAGAAACTCACCAAAGCTTCAATTCAATCGGATGAATTTTATGGAAACGCATAGTGAGCAAACAAAAAACAAGCATTCATTTTATTATTCGACACAAATAAATTTCAATTTAAAACTTTTGAAGTGAAAACTTCTTTAGCATCGTTGTGATTTGAAAGTCGATGAAACGAAAAAGCGACGGTAAAAAGAGAGACACATAAATTCATAAGATATAACGTGGGCGAAAATGAGATAGGAAGCATTATACAGTGTTTCTTATGTTCGTGGTTCTCTTTGTGCTTTGCTTCGTACTCCCTCCACTCGTGTTAATAATTATCTAACTTTGCATCACTATGATCATTACTAACCCCTACAACTATCATCTTCCCGAAATTTTACATTCGTCTCATTATCTTGAAACCAAAACTTTGGAAGGTTTCACTTCTACCACTTGTGAATTGCACGCATGGTTTTTTTTAGTATAGTTTCCTTTAAATTTCAAATATAGTAGTTACTAAATCACTAATTTAATATTTTATTCAATCCAGTAAATAACGAACATTTCCGAGACAAAAGGCACGTCCATATAATGTTATCTTATCATGATGATTTATGATGCAAGTACATAAAATCAATCTACCTACTCTGATCACTGGTCATAAGTGATAAGGTCGGTATTGGCTCACCTCGATGATCCTAATAGCGCGTTCGGCGTGGTCCCTCGCCTTGTAGAACCTTCCAGAAGAGTACTCCAGCACGTAGAGCGCGTACGCGAGGTCCTCCTGAGCCGTGGCCACGTGCAGGCTGCTGCGGCCGAACACCCGCCTGAGGATGCTTAGAGCTTCCTGCAAATTCACAAAGTACTGGTGAATATGACAGTGTAAAGCTACAGTTTACTCTTATGTATTAGGGGGCGTCCATTAATTACGTGAGGCGTTTTTGACGATTTTTGAAGATGTCGCCAGATTAGGTTCGACCCTCTCCCCCCCCTAACCTTATCTCACGTGAGATTATCCAAAAATTGTTTTCATAAGGTAAATGCGTTGGAATTATTAAAAAAACCGCAATTGTCTTCATAATTTTTATTTAAGACTAGTATTCAAGATTGCTTCTCTCGTTACGAGAAAAAAAATACACGATATTTGCCGAGACCCCCCCCCCCCCACACACACACCCCTAAACACCTCACGTAATTAATGGACGCCCCCTTACTAGCTGCCACCCGCGGCACACACACCTCATTTCCATCTCACGGGAACTGATTTATGAGATGAAAACTATTTCTACCAACCCTTCCACAAAATCGCCGAAAAAAAATGAAAGTAAACGGCAGAGCAGACTGTCCGTACAGCAGACATTGCTGTCACAGGTATGCACTCAAAAACCCTGTTTAATATAAGTTGTGTTGTTTTGTTTGTGTTGTCCTTATATAAGCTACATAATTGCTTGAAATAAATGTTTTTTTTTACAGCTTACTTTAGTTTACAATTTGTTGTAATCAGCGGAAGCAATATTCGTGTTTGCGGCTAAACATAGTATAACTAATATGTGGCGTTGTGTTTATGAATTTGAATGTTCCTTGAATACACAAGGGGTTCGTGTTAGTTCAAACAGATTTTTTCAAGCGAAATAGAATATTTCGCCTTGCCGCAATATACTATTTTGCCTTCTAGATATACATGATCTTATGTTAACCTCATAAACAGTGATATAATCTATGGGTTCTCGATCACTAACCTCATATACAGTAACGCTGTGCACGATCGAGTCGATGTTGAGCAGATAGAAGCCGTAGTCGAGCAGTGCGGCTGCGTATCTGGGATGCGCATGTCCGTAGACCGCGCGCGCGGCGCCCACTGCGGCGGCGGCGGCCGCGCCTGCGCACTCGAACCGGCGCTTCACCACGCACGCCTTCGCGCACGCACGGAGCACATCGATCATTATTCTGACATAAACAAACAAAATAATCGATCGATTCTAGCTAATTGTAAGAGTGCTATTTAACACCGATAAAACGGTTTGCGATAAATTCCGTATTTATAACAATAATTGCTATTTAAAGTTAGTGCATCGCGAATTATGGCACTGTCGATGATAGTTTTAAATTAGAAATGTTTAATTTGTTATGTATGAAGGAAACGAATAAAATAATGAAATAAGATGATAAGTGTCTTGGTCTTTGTGATAGATAGAAGATAGCGTCCCGATGCAAGCTGCCGATGAACACAACAGTGCTGGTTGCAAGGCGAATATAATAAAAATATATAATGTCCCGACCTACCCTGGAATATAATACTTACTTGGGAGGTGTGTGATGGTCCAGCAGCCGGAGCGCGCGCATGGCCCACTGGTGCGCGAGGCTGTAGTCGCAGCGCACGAAGAACAGCGCGCTGAACTCCTTGCAGGTGCGCGCGGCGAGAGCTGACGCGCCCCACGCGCCCCCGCACCGCGACCTGCCGCACCCCGACCGCGTGTCCTGCCATATACTACTTTCACTGTAACATACAATACTATATTCTTATACAAGGGACATAAGAGATCATTTACAGCCGAGATATTTTATTCTATTTATCTATTACACCGAGTCCTCGCTTGCATCCGCTCGTACGCCAATGAGTCGAGGGTTTAATTGATCACGAATGCTAATTAAAAGTATTTTTCATAACAGCTTGTCGCTAAGAAGGATATTTTCGATTTGCACGTGACCTGCAAATAGCCGTACCTACTTCGTTTTATTTAAGTAACGTGACGCGGTTTATATTTGAAAACTAATTTCTGCCCCCGGCTTCTCACGCGTGGTATATCAATAAAAAGTAGCCTATGTATAAAAAGTAACCAGGGCATATTCTATCCATATATCAAATTTTATCGAAAACGGTGCAGCCGTTACGACATGCGTAGATTATATCCTGGATTACCACATAGGCTACTTTTTATCCCATAAATCAGTTCCCATGGGAGAAAAATGGGATGTCACACACAGTTTATATATGTATTTTGCACCCCAGAACAACGCGGGCGAAGCCGCTGGCAACAGCTAGTAACAAATAAACAAACAAATATCCAAACTGCATTTCGGTAAATAACGGCGACTTTGGTTTAAAACTTACTAAACTTTATTCAAGAGTTTTCATTGGATATATTTTATGGGAGCGAAGCGAGCCTCAAAGTTTACCGATAATGTAATTTACAGTAACTAACCTGTCATCCCAACAGTCAGTGTCATCAGTCTGTATCGCTATGGAGGTGGTGTCTCCTACGGCGAAGGCGCCGCTGGGCAACTCGCTGGTGACGTCATCGTCTTCAGATATCCCCATCAGGTCGAGGGCGATGGAGTACGTCTCCGCAGCGGCGGGGAACAGGCAGTACGCCGACTGTGTGTTTAGTAATCTGGAAGAGGACCCATGCGTTATCTATTATTGCAGAACACGATTCGGACAACGTGGTAAAGTTATCTTCATATAACATTTTTAAGTGCACTGAATTTAGCCAAGTGTAAAGCGGGTGACGTGTGACGTCTACAGGGTGACAAATGGGAAGTTGCCTAAAGTATATGCATCTCTTTCCTCCTTTATTCTACAGTATAAGGCTGGGCCCACGTAGGTATACGAGGCATGCCTTTTAAGTTTTGTCGTTTGAAGAAAAAAACACAACTAGAACCTTATAGTACTTTTTATTGTTTTTCAAAGTATTCACCGCGTAGCTTAATACACTTTTCCATTCGCTCAAACCAGTTATTATAACATTTATTCCACTCTAAAGTGGGGGTGTTCAAAATGGCTGACTTGAAAGCGTCGACTGCTTCTTCACCGGACTGGAACCTTTGACCACGAAGACTTTTCTTAATTTTAGGAAATGTAAAGAAATCGTTAGGGCTTAGGTCAGGACTGTATGGAGGATGGTCAAGAATTTCTACTTTTTCCTGCTTCAAATACTCAATCGTTTGACGAGCGCTGTGTGAGCTTGCGTTGTCGTGGTGCAGGATGATGCGTCGCTTTGAGTTAGATTTTCGAAGTTCGGCGATGACTTGTGGTAAACAAACTGTAGTATACCACTCTGCGTTAACCGTTCTACGATCTTCAAGTGCAATAGTCGCAACATGGCCGGTTTTTCCAACGAACGTGGCCACCATCTTCTTTGAAGTGCTTCGAGAACGAACAACTTTAGTCGGCTTTGGCTCGTCTTGAAAGACCCAGATTGTAGATTGTTGTTTGGAATCAGGATCGTAGGCATAGATCCAAGATTCGTCACCACTTATGATGTCGTAGACGTGATTTGACTTTCCTCGGTTGAACCTTTGCAGAGTTTTCTTACACCATCTGACGCGGGTCGCCTTGTGATCGTCGGAAAGCAGATGCGGTATCAAACGGCAAACTAGCTTTCTCACACCAAGCGCTTCATTCAAGATCTTCTGAATGGTTGTCCCTGAGATGCCTAATAGAGCCTCTATCTCTCGATACGTCACATGACGATCTTCGAGAATTAGTTGTCTCACAGCAATGATGTTATCTTCAGCGAAGGCGGATTTTGGGCGTCCTTCGCGAAATCTGTCACTAACACTAGTATGTCCACGCTGGAATTCTAAATACCAGCGTTCGACAGTCCGCAGACATGGGGCTACATCACTGAACACAGATGTTAGCTCTTCTAAACACTGAAGCCGTGTCAGGCCTCTTCTAAAGTTGTAGAAAATTATTGCACGAACATTTTCCTTAGAAAGATTCATTTTCGTACGTGACCTGACAGATTCAAATCGAAACTGTGACTAAACAATAGCATTAATCCTAATACTTTCAACTGATTTGAGACTCAAAATGTAAACACATTCGAATATAGAACAGTTCCAAATTCAAAATTGCCGGAAAATATGGAAACGACAGAACTTAAAAGGCATGCCTCGTATTCTAGAACGTTGTCAGTTTCTATTGAGACGCCATAAAGAGCAGTACGTGTAATTTAAAATGAGTGACCTTACGAACGAAGAAAAGGTGTATCTCATTGAGTGCTTTTATTCTAGAGGTAAAAACTATACTGAAGCATATAGAGGTTTTCGTACCAAGTTTGGAAGTAAAAGAGTAGCTAGTAAAAATACTCTTAGAAGGTAAGAATAAAAAAATATATATTTGACTTTATAGTATGACCGTATTCTTTAATGAAGTCTTAATTTTTTTTTAACTTCTTTCTTAGAGTAATTGATAACTTCATCAATTATTATACTCTTGACGATCGTCGTCATGATCTTCCTGGTCCTTCATACACACTTACCACAGAAGATAAGGTTGCCGAGGTAGAAGAACATTTCAAGAATAACCCAACGGATTCAATAAGAAAAGCTGCAGTAGCTTTAAAACTGAATCGAGAGACACTAAGATTAATAATGAAAAAGTTCATCAAGTTACATCCTTACAAAATCACAACTCATCAATTGCTCGCCGTAGATTGTAAAGAAAAAAGAATTGAGTTTAGTAAAGTTATGACAAATAAATTGGAAAACAACGAGATCAATATTAATCACATAATTTTCTCAGACGAGGCTCACTTTTATTTGAACGGATATGTCAATAAACAAAATTACCGTTTTTGGGGTACTGAAAATCCACATTTAACTGAAGATAAACCCAAGACCAAAAATGATTTGAGAGAAGCTATAAGAAAAGGAATTTCTAATATTTCTTCATCTACAATTGAACAATTTATATATTTATTACTTTAGGCAACTTCCCATTTGTCACCCTGTATATCGGTTCGGCAGATCTTCCAGAAACGGATTTGGTGTCACCTTTAGTACAATCAACCTCTGATGCAGGGTTTCCTAATCTTTTTCGCATGCCCCCTTCATGCATGCAAAAAATAATTATAAAAACATTTACATGGCCCCTTGTATTTTGTTTCCATTGCTTCAATAAAAAACACATACTTCATTTATTTTCACTATATTTAATAAAACGATCTCTTTACCCCCCCCCCCCCCCCAGGGGCCCACCAGTCAAAAAGGGTTCGGAAGTCCTGCTCCAATGTTTGTTTTGGATTGACAATATTTCCCTAACTAACAAATTTTGTTTTTGTTTAAGGTTTTTGACCCTGTTTATAAAGGTTACCTTTGCTTAAACAGATGGTTTTGTATTTGTATAATTTGTTCACACGTATGTATTGATTGTATTGACTCCAAAAAGGAAGGATTCTATACAAAATAAATAAATACTTAATTGTTCTTAGAAATCAAAGTGTTTAAAATTAAA
This sequence comes from Philereme transversata, assembly GCA_963924445.1. Taxonomy (NCBI): domain Eukaryota; kingdom Metazoa; phylum Arthropoda; class Insecta; order Lepidoptera; family Geometridae; genus Philereme; species Philereme transversata. The sequence continues at coordinate 27,804,643 of OZ004345.1, forward strand.
GAACAATATAACGGCCGCAGAAATTACGCAGATACTCATTTAATCATCCTTTGGCAAATTACAATGTTCATAGATAGGTATGTCAGTATAACAATAATAATCTATGTGTAAGGTATACTAAATTAAAATATCTAATAACTTGTAAAGTGTAAACAGCACGCCTACCTATTTGGATAGGAAAACATGATCTGCCTTCCTGTTGCAATACCCTGCCAGGGTTTATATGTGAAACTATCTACCTACTACTTGTAACACTTTGGTCACCATGTAAAATCATTAAATGTATTAAGTATTGCGAGAAGACCTGGATGTAAATAACACAGGATCGGTAAGACTGACGTATGAGGGAGAAGGCTTATTCCCAGAAGTACACTTAAGCTGCCAATGATGATGTAAAACATAATAGGTAATAAATAGGTACAAAATTTTCCCCCTTTGACCTTTCTAACTTATGGACTACCGAACAGTCCCTATTCAATACTGTGTGCAACGCCTCTGCCTTTAATATAATTTCAAATAATTCAAATTATGCAGATCCTTCCCATCCAAACATTTATTGGTCTATATTTTTTTCTGTTGTTGTGTCTAGCTTACTTAGGTTATAAAGAATTTTCATTGATTCATTCATCAAAAAGAGAATGCCATCTATTAATAAAGCGGAAAGCTTGTTTAGACGGGCTTGGAGTCTCAACATTTATACAATCAATTGCAGCCAAACGGCTAATTTTAGGGTCTAACATCGTATTGTTCTGGGGGACTACTTTGAAAAGTCGGAAAGCTTGAAGGCGGTTGAAGGCGGAAAGTCGGAAGCGGAAAGGATTGGAAACCTCAGTTTTTCTATTTTGTACAATATTTTTAGTTACAAACGCTATTGTGTAAACTATAAGCCTCTGAATCCGCGTCGAAAAAGTATCGGAGAGTCATGATCAATCCGAAATAGTTTTAAAATTCTAACAACATCCGATCCAAAAGCTTTTCGAGGTTTTAAATAGCCACGCATTACTTACCTATGACAGCACTCGAGTGTAAGTCGCTTGTAATACGTGGTCTGGGGCTGCTCTTGACACATGTGGCGGCACTTGAGCAGCACGCGCGCTGCGTCGGCGTACCAGCCTGCTTCGTTCAAGAACCCACCTGCCGACAACAGAAAGTTGAAACAAGAATCATCATCCGACGTCGGACGTCTGCTGCTGAAGATTTGCCTCCTCGGTACATTTCCAGAGCGGACGATCTCATGCGGCCTGCATTCAACGCCCAACAGGACGTCCACTGCAGAACATAGGCTTCCCTGTAAGATTTCCATAGCGACCTCTCTTGTATGGCCTTCAACCAACGGCTTCCAGCCACCTTTATCAGGTAGTTTTCCATCTAGTGGGGGCCGTTCTACGGTGCGTTTTCCAGTGCAGAGAAAACCTTTCTGTCTTAAGGCCTTCAGTGCTTCGAGGTATTTGCCCGCTCCTGCCACTTCAGTTTGCAAATCCTCAGGGCTATGTGTTTGAAACAATAATATTTTTACTAAAAACTTTATTTTTGGACTAGTTGCACCAATTTTCACCAACCATAGCTAAACATCATCTCACAATAACTAGCCTCGAACAGAAAACCGGATAAAAATAGTTTAATTTTTCATTAGGGAACGATTATAGATATACCGAGAAAGCCTTCAAATGTATAACTATCGTATAATGACATCAGTCGGCACACGAGAAAACATAAAATTAGACGTTTTTTCCAAACTCTGGCGTAAAAACTCGTTGTCATACGAAATGGTGAAAGAGGCGCAGTAATAAATACATCATTAGCAAATTTTTTTTATCAATAACTAGCTGACCCGCCGAACTTCGTACCGCCCCTTGACATGCATATAACGCGGGCTGCCAACGTACGTCGCCGGTAGAATTGACAATCGGCCATCATTGGCTGCATCTATGTATGAGAAAATTTATTTCCTTCATAATTTCTTTTTGCGTGAATTTTTCCGATTATTTAATAATTATTCTGCTATTCAGGGCGGAGACAAATCCAACAAATCAAAGGTCATCAAAATCGGTCCCGCCGCTGAGATATAAATGGTGTAACTAACCCGACTTTGTTTTATATATATATGTGTATATACGATACACATAGATAGATAGAAAAAAATGCCTGTTTACTAAATATAAATTACATTTCTTAAATATAAATATATACCAATATAAATAAATTCTCAGACCTTTTTGTGTTAGAATGACCTTTATATTTGTTGTTCATCATAACAAGAGGTCATTGCTTAAGACGATATGTAAAAACAATTGAGCCGCTAAGTAACAGTCGTATTCAATAACGAAAAATGGTACTGATTTCATATTTAAGCAATATTTACTTGAGGATTAAACTACATAAATGAAAGTCAGAAACGGAATTGGTGTAACTTTTCTCGTTTCAATTATTTGTCAAAATCGGCTCTTCTAAAACACTAATATCGTTCATTTTCCGACTCTAGAAACGATTGAAAGTATTTTTTTACACAGATAGGTAATTATAGTACCTAAATTAATGGAAAAGCATTTTTTTTTAATTTGTTGGTTCTCATGCAATTCGAGATTTTATCTTTTGTCGCTTACGTCATTAACTCTTGCGACAATGCGGCGCGGCTATGATATATATTTGTCTCGTTCTTCACCTAAGCAAGTTAATAGCACTGTCACTTTTTTGCGCGCGAGGCACAGATCTATATGCTCCGCACAATCGTCACCGAAATTAAATTTGTATATCGTCTTAACAATGCAAATGTTATAGACGTAAAAACAAATAAAGGATAATATTACAAACTGCAATTAGTAAAATACAAGTCATTCGCACATCCAATATTTATTTACATCGTCATACAACTATTTGCCTGTCGATTTGTATAGCATAACGCTCGAAGCGAAATAATAACTGATATTGGAACCGGTCCAAAACCGGAAGGCAAGAGTACATTGATAGATATGAAACTCGGATACTTTCGTTCAATCAATCAATTAAATCATATTTATTTTTTGTAATTCATTCATGTAATTTTTATAAACACTTCACTTGTTCTTATATTTTTATTTATGTAGAACATCACACAGAATATAATTTTGTTCTCACAGGGTCTAGTGGTTGCATAAGTGGTCTCGGCAGAATAACAGTGTCCACTGCTAACCCAGTTGGCACAATGCTGAGTCGAGGCCCTTTTGCTGCTATACCACACAATGTACAAAGGCCTACCAAATGTTAAAAAAAATAATTATATATATCTGTTTCTGTTTTTGCATGTCCTGATTTAAAAAAAATTTTTTTTTGTTCAATAATTTTAATCAACTGTCTTTTTTTCTTATGTCTCATCTGCTGGAAATGTAATAAGTGTGCTATGTAGTAAATAAAATATTTATTTGCAAAGAATAGAATAGAATAATCATTTATTTCAGACAGTGACCGTCCATACAAAATATCAACAAACACAAATAAATAAAATTAAAACCAAAAACATATATATATGATATGTATATAGTAAAATGTGGTTACAAGTATAGGATAGTAGGCCAGAATTTACCAATTGGTCAGAATTCCACAATGCATACCGCATACAACTTTAACAGAAATTTTAAGAGTTTTAACATCCGAAGTGACCAATTTCATCCAAATCAGTTCAGTAAAATCAATCCACCCCCCACCATCAGTTCTTTTATAAAATGAGTGTGATCAGGAAACCAATTTATTTGACCACCAACATAGTAACTTTTAATTCAATTTATTTATTCAATTTTCAGATGTCAAAGATACATATTTGTTATTAAAAAACTTAATTCACACATGTCACATGGGTTAGTACAAAGTATAGACACAATTAAAAAAACAAAATTCAAATAAAAATAATAAAAGTTTAAGTTAAAGCCCCTCACCCAAATCCTGAGCCAATAGTCTCTCACAAAGACTATTCGATCAGAACCCGATTGAAGGACTTCATAATCGGCGAGTCGTATTTGTCAGCTATGAACCAGCAGGATGATGTTGTTGCTGCCTCGCACTCTACTGAGCAGTGAGGCAGTCTTTTTGCGGATGATGGCGTGGAACCCATCGACCTGCGCCGACAATAAAACCATTCGTTTGAAAATCTAATTTTGTATCTGGTAACCCTTCCTGGGATTTGAGTTACCTTTTTATGATGTTCAAAATGGCAACAGACTTAATTTAGGCACTAATCGCCGTGAGTCGTGGCCAAGGGTGACAAAATAATAGATGAACTCATTTTGCTCACAGTCAGTACTCAGAAGTACTTATATTGGATAGTAAAATTAAGCATGTGTATATTATATGTGTTTTGTATGTGTTGAAATTAATGACGTATAGAAGTGGCTAATGTAATAATAGTACATTATGATATAAGTGCGGTAACTTGAAAATTACAGCTGAGGCCATATTGCTAGCCCCAGCCGTAGGCGAGGGCTACAAGAAAGCAGAGGCTGTAATTATCAAAGCGCACGTATCTCATACGACGTTTTATAACATATTTGCGAGGAAATAAATAAAACTCGGACTTTCTCGGAAAGAAAAAGCGCGCGGAATAATTTTTACTTGCTCACTTTGCTATGCGCGCGCATCAGCGCTTTTTTTAAGGCAAAGGCACAAAAACTGCCAGTATTACTAATAAAGTAAATTAATATTTTTTTTGTTTTTGTTACAGATAAATGGTTGTAATTTATGGTCAAAATTAATTAAATTAAAGAATTAAATGTATATTTTTTATATTTTATCTCCCAAAGTTAATTTTGTTCATAAAATGTTGACCACTTTTCTGACATAAAAACTCTGCTAAGATTTAAAAAAGTACCGTTCGTTTCAGACGGAGCATCTTGATAAACCGTACGTTTTACTTTATTAAAAAGAAATTCGTTCGTTTTACATTACAATAACGCACAAGTACGTAATGACATACATTACGATACTGAAATTGGTGAAATAAGAGACCCTTTACGAGCAAATGTGTTATAAACATTATTTATTACATTATCTATTTATATGTATATATATCTTTAGCATGAATGTTTAGTGTGCGTGTGTGGTTATGGTTGTTGTGTAAATTATCTTTGTCTTAAGATTTATTTTCATTGTAGTTCTCATGGTCATATTTAGTGCGATAAGTTATTTACGTCGTTAACCTATAGGTAATTGAAATATAAAATGTAAATCCTTTATTGGCTGTAAGTTTTATCATAAGGTACACCTGTATTATACTAAGAGCTGTGGATTTTGTTCGAAATAAAATAAAATAAAATGAACACCTTCGAAAAGGAATGGTGGATGTCGCGCAGGATAGATAGTTGAAAAGATTTGGAAGTGACTTTAACAAGCAGTGGGCCGATTGCTAAAAAAATATGTGATATCATTTGCATCTAGAAATCCTGGGATTTGAGTTGCCTTTCTATGAACTTATCTAGGATTTTATACGCAAGTCGGCAACATACTTTAGGTTAGATATTATTATTGTAACGTCGTGAGTCGTGGCCAAGGGTGAGTGTAGAATACAAGGCCTTGCAAACATCTGTTACAGCGGCTAATGGTTTGTGCGATTACGGATAGATGGGAGGGAGTAATATTACAGTATTGTTTCGAAACTATTAAGTAATCTAATTCTAGCTCATCCATCATGGGATCTAATTATCCCGCGACTCAATAAGAAGGGTGTTATAAGTCTGCTTGTGTCTGAGTCATCGCAATTCCCAAAAGGTTGGACCGATTCGGATACGGTTTTAACAGAAAGCTAGTTTAACTGGGGTGGTTTTTAGGTATTTGTGATAAAAATCCGGTCAGCCGATCCGAAGATTATAAGAAGAATGAACATTTTTGAGATCATCAAAAAAATTACTAAACAGATTTTAAAACTCAAAATTTTATTATTCAACGTTATTTTTTAAATCACCTGCAGTTTGAACCCATGACGAGGAATATCGGGATCCTTACGCTACCAGTTCATCTGTAAGACCCAAATTCTTATTTAGAGGTAGTTTTACCCTTACCTAGTCTTAACCCAAGTTGTATGAGTGATGCTTTGGTTCTCATGTTCAGGTCACATTTCCCCAAATAGCTGGACGCCAATTCTGTCGACAGTTTGGACCCGTGCTCCACCACAGCCTGAAATGAAACATAAATCAATGTTAAAAAGGCTTAAAATCGTGTAACTTGTACGAAATAAAACAAATTAAATTTACAAAGGCGGAATATTTTTACGGAATCGTGTCACTTGTTCTATTTGTTCATTCCAAAGCGTGTGTAGTTTAGTTATATGTAGTTTGTTCAATTGTCCGCTAGATTATTTGTATGGGTGACCGCTAGTTTTTTGGAATTTAGATTAGAGATGTCGGTGCCATCCAGCTATAAAAAGTTGTTGTCGGGGGCCATAAATATCGATATCAGAGTTGACAGTGACACTCACTCAAACTTATTTTCTTACAACTACAGTAAATGTGTGTGGTATCCAAGAATAGCGGTTTGGCTCGAAGGACATACGACAATTACGAAAATGGCCACTTTATAGCTTTATATTTCGTAAACGGACTCTTTTTTCTGGGGTACGTGAGTAAAAAATCAAGCCCCAACTATACCCTAAAAACATTTATTTATTAGTTTTTATTTCATAACTTACTAGGCCTCACTAAAACATCAAAATGTCAACTTTACAGAACTAATAGTGTACGAGTAAAATGGCTGTAATTTGTTAGACAGACAGACGGACATGGCAAAACTATAAGGCATCCGGGTCTCCCCGATCCTGCGAATCCGGAGCATGTGCCGGTTGCTTCCAGGTAAAAATCAGAGTCGGATGGTCTCGGATCGTGTGCAGTCGATGCAGGGAAAATTCAAATGTTTGGTTGTGCGACGGATCCGTCGGATGCGTCGAACCCGGACGCCATATAGTCCGAGCCTAAGGGTTCCTAGTTCGATTACAGAACCTTAAAAAACTGACGGAAAAACATATTAACCTGCTATGTCTGTGTTCTTTCAGTTCAAAACTTGTATGGTAACTAGTTGTATTCTGTGCGATATGTTCCAAAATTAAAAGTTAAAATTAGATATACAAAGGTATTTTTGTTAGAAATACACATCTACATAAGAAGGGAAGAAAAAAGCCATAGCAGTGTGCATGCCTGATTAGGAAGGCACACAATGATTCTGAGTCATAGGTTAGTAAGTCATCACAGTTCATGTTTTATGCATTAATATTGCGCAATGCACATATTTTTCTATACATAACAGTAGATAAATAATTCTATCAACAAACGTGGATTGTATACTCGTAAATAATTTGTATGCGTAATTAATTTTACGAGAGACTTGTGGGCGACCGCAAGCCAGGGACAAGTGGAATGATTTAGTGGAGACTTTTGCCCAGAAGTGGGAAAGAATATATATAAAAAAAAACTAGTCTAGATACGTGATCAGAGATAAAACAACTGTACCTATTTGTGTTTTTCTTTTTAACCAGTAAAACAGTTCGCAGTATTTTGTTATTGTAAGTAAGTAAATTTTTGGGACAAATGTACTTTCTTATGTTGCTTAAAGTTATAAAAGCTTGTATAAAACTTAATTATGAATTTACAATAAAGATTTATTATTAATACTATTTTAAAGCCCGTCGTCGCTCGTATTTCAGCGTGTCAGGACAGCTTCTTAGTCTTTATAAAGCTCAAGTCCGGTCTGGTATGGAGTACTGCTGCCACCTTTGGGATGGTTCGGCCAAATACCAGCTCGCTACCTTAGACTCGATAGAACGTAGGGCTTTTAGGCTTATAGGCGAGCAATATATGGCGGTGACTAAGATCCAAAGTCTCGAACACCGCCGTAAAGTTGCAAGCCTATCGATCTTTTACAGAATATATTTTGGGGAATGTGCCCAGGAACTATACGATCTGATCCCGCCATCTCCTTTCCATCAAAGGACAAGCAGGCGCACGGCTCAGTACCACCCGTACCTAGTCAATATACCACCCATTCGCACACACCGTTTTGGTTCTACGTTCTTGATGCGTACAGCTAAGGTATGGAACACTTTGCCGTCGTCTGTTTTTCCTAAAGAATACAATCCGGGCCTCTTTAAGGTGAGAGTAAATAGGTTTCTTCTAGATCTTCGTGCTACATCTTAGACCACATCATCACTTACCATCAGGTGAGATTGTGGTCAAACGAAGTTCTATCCAATATAAAAAAAAGTCTATTATTATTTTTGAAATTTTAATGTGATTTACAATAACGTATTATCTCATCATCATTTATAATATTCATCCTAAAATATTAACATAAACATTTTTAATTTGTTAATGGGCTTTGAATGCGTAACTTAACCGTCCCCTTATGCAGTGCGAATTGGCAATGCCCTCAAAAGTTTAGAGATTAAATATGGATAATTTCATATTATTTGTATCACCTCACGTTTGTATTGAATCTTCAATCATACCAGTTATGTTCCGCTTTCTGTGCCGACTATAATTATTTCGTACCAAGAGCAAGGTTCACTGAATTGAAATCACTTGTGTCAGTTGAAACAAATGACGTAAATCGCCATCCGCATGTGATATAACAACAATTAATGCGCTCGCGCACGTAATGTGCACTAGTTGTGACTTGTGATGTGGCAGATGGTATGGTGCAAACATTAAACTGGCACCTACATGACCTACACTCACTTACGTAGAAGATGAAACACTCATTGCCGGCTCTCTTCTGTAAGAAATAGGTTTGTTTCATAATACTGTTGATGTTGTCAAATTATAGAAATAATTTATGACAATTAAGACGTCTTTGTGCATGGTGTCATTGTGAAGGTGCTAAACTGTCCAAAGAGATTATAAATTGAAATAATGAGTAATTAATCATCATCCTGTCCTTTTACTACATTTAGTAGGGTCGGTATATCTTTTTCCCACTTAACGTGGGGTCTGTATGTCTTTTTCCCACTTAACGTGGGGTCTGTATGTCTTTTTCCCACTTAACGTGGGGTCTGTATGTCTTTTTCCCACTTAACGTGGGGTCTGTATATCTTTTTATTCTATACCTCTCTATCAGCCGTCATCGCAGTAGTCACTTCTTTCTTACTCATTTTATCTTTCTCACATATAAGTGATTATAATATAGAAATAAAAGTTAAGGAATGCTCAACACGGAAATAAGCCATGTTACGACAAAAAAAGTTAAATATAGTTTAACGCGTGTTTAAAAAAATCCTAACCAATTTATGTTAGATTTTTTTAAACAGTCTTTAGCGGGTGGTTTATTTTTTTGTGGTAAGACCCATAGTCTTTTGTTATTATTTTTGTAATGAACACGTTGACTGCTGTGAACACTCAAGCCTATTTTTTTAAATGCAATGACAGTGCGGCTTTACACGCCTAGCGTGTTAGGCCGCGGTCACGAACGTTCACGCGCGTGGCGTGTGCGAATGGATAAGTGCTTACGTACAGCTGTGCGGGTACTACGAACGAAACCACGGTACACGTTAGATCCTCACTGGCGGAGGAGAATTTTTACAAGTTCGATGCGAGTGCGGCGTCCTACACCGCGCGTGACACACCCAAACTTTGCGTGAATGCGCTACGACTACAGTGTGAAAAATATAGCACGAGTCCTGTGACAGCTGTCAGAATAACATGCCTACAATAGATCTGTTGTAATTATTGATATTTTGTTAATATGTTACACTTAAATTAACAAATCATATTTAAAAAAACACTTAAAACTAGATACGCGATAGTACAATTGACGGTCTTATCGCTAAAAGCGACCGAAGCGAATATGTTTCAATTAAATCAAACAATAGGAAAACGTTACACATTGTACACAGGACTCATGCTATATTTTACAAACGGCTAGATGAGAACAAAACGTTGGCAGTCAAAGTGTTAAATGGTGTCATGTTAATTAATCCTAAGTTCAATGGAATGATATAGGTTAGTTGCCGTTCAGAAAAAACCTGCGTAACCCCTTCTTTATGTAAATACGTTTTTTGCATGTGATTTAAAAATCATTTTATTCTGTTGATATGGGAACGTCAGTGCAGATCTTATTCCCTCTGGAATTAGAATTTTCTTCGCGTGTTTTCATTGTAGCCATCTATCATTTAAAAACAGCTAAATCGAAGCGAATCTATGCCGAGGTTATTCTACGTTTAAATGTGTCCATGTCCTAGTCGTGACAATTTCATATGTTTTTGCCTGTCGGTTATAAAATCGACATTGAGCCGTCTCCGTCGAACGCAAACATAAATTGAAAAAAAAAACGAAGATTTTTACTTGCAGACATAACAAAACAAAGATATACATAGACATGTGTTATTTGATTACATTGCTTCACAAGCTATTATTTTATTGGTTTTATAGTTATGCTATTGTTTTGTGAGTTACCTAGCGATTGTGAATATGTATCATTTTATCATTAAGTATATATATATATAATAGTAATAGTAAGTGACTCATCGAAAGAATAAACATGTATTTATGTAACATATAACATTTATACTCAGAAAAATTTCGTGTATTATTATAAATACGAGATTTATCACCGTTTTACGGTTAAAACGGTACGTGATAAATCCCGTATTTATAATAATGACAGAAATATCCAGAAATTGCGAAACAGGATAATAGGAGTTTTAAGACAGATATCTAAAAAAACTGTTCTAGATAGAGACTACGTTATAATTTTCCTATAATCTTTGCATATCTATCAATCATATTAATTTCAGATTTTTCACTTTGTAAACTTCGGAGATAAGGGAACGGTAACGGTATTTTTATCGATATTTTTTTTACTTCAAAACAGTACACAAAAAATGGTTTTAGAATAAGTAAATCAATCTCATTGATATGATACCCCACTTGACCTAGTACCTAACCCTATTTTGAAATTTTGACTCCACCATTTTGGCTCTTGTGGCCATCAAAATTTTACTACTTGCAATGAATAAAGGTCATTATTATTTATAACTATTCAAAATTTCAAACCAATAGGTTCAGTAGTCGCTGAGATAATCAGCTGTGATAGACGGACGGACGCACAAAGTCGCACCATAAGGGTTTCGTTTTTACCATTTTAGTCTGGAACTCTAAAAAGTAATGAGTGTAACGAAGCACAAACGCATGCTTCGCTCAAGGAAGGTTACAAACCTGGAAACACTGCAGTAGCGCCAAATGACAGCCGCCATACCGCAACAGTCTTTCAAAGGTGTCCAGATCTGAGAGTTCAGAGCCCAGAATACATAGCCGCTTCTCCTGGAGCATCTGCAAACAAATACACCTATTTAGTTAAGACATTAATTTTAAGCAATAATGAGAACTGACGGTCGTTGAGGCAGAAAGGTGCTCGAGTGGAAAGCGCAGCGCAGGACGGCCACTACATGGAAAGCTGACCTGTTAAAGGTTACTGGGAACCGATTGGTGCAGACCGCACAAGTTCGGTCGCTCTGGGATCTATGGGGGAGGCCTATGTTCAGCAGTGGACGTCCTGTCGCTGATATGATGATGATGAAGCAATTGTATTGTACTCTTTGCTATTTGTATTTCATATTTTATGTTTGTTTCTTTTGTGGTGTACAATAAAGTGTTTTCATTCATAAGCTCAGGTATTTCGAAGTTCGAAGGTACTTCAAAATAATGACAAGAAGAGCTGCTTCCAGCAAATTTTTGATGTGCAACATCTATTGGCGCACCTTGTGGGGGTAAGACCGACCCGATTTATTATTATTATTTTAATAAACATTTTTAGAGTCGTGTAAAAAGTCAAAAGTACTGATAAATAATTGTTTCCGACATGCGTCTTTATCTATAGGTACTATCATTATAAAGAGAAAAGATTTGTATATTTGTAACAAATAAACTCAAAAACTACTGGTCCGATTTCAAAAATTATTTCACCATTAGAATGCTACATTATCCTGGAGTAACATAGGCTACTTTTTACCCAACTGCGCAGGAAGTTAATATTTTTATTGAAAAACTACGCGCGCGAAACTGCGGATTGGTCAGCTAGTAGAATACGAGGCATGCCTTTTAAGTTTTGTCGTTTGAAGAAAAAAACACAACTAGAACCTTATAGTACTTTTTATTGTTTTTCAAAGTATTCACCGCGTAGCTTAATACACTTTTCCATTCGCTCAAACCAATTAGTATAACATTTATTCCACTCTATAGTGGGGTGTTCAAAATGGCTGTCTTGAAAGCGTCGACTGCTTCTTCACCGGACTGGAACCTTTGACCACGAAGACTTTTCTTAATTTTAGGAAATGTAAAGAAATCGTTAGGGCTTAGGTCAGGACTGTATGGAGGATGGTCAAGAATTTCTACTTTTTCCTGCTTCAAATACTCAATCGTTTGACGAGCGCTGTGTGAGCTTGCGTTGTCGTGGTGCAGGATGATGCGTCGCTTTGAGTTAGATTTTCGAAGTTCGGCGATGACTTGTGGTAAACAAACTGTAGTATACCACTCTGCGTTAACCGTTCTACGATCTTCAAGTGCAATAGTCGCAACATGGCCGGTTTTTCCAACGAACGTGGCCACCATCTTCTTTGAAGTGCTTCGAGAACGAACAACTTTAGTCGGCTTTGGCTCGTCTTGAAAGACCCAGATTGTAGATTGTTGTTTGGAATCAGGATCGTAGGCATAGATCCAAGATTCGTCACCACTTATGATGTCGTAGACGTGATTTGACTCCCCTCGGTTGAACCTTTGCAGAGTTTTCTTACACCATCTGACGCGGGCCGCCTTGTGATCGTCGGAAAGCAGATGCGGTATCCAACGGCAAACTAGCTTTCTCACACCAAGCGCTTCATGCAAGATCTTCTGAATGGTTGTCCCTGAGATGCCTAATAGAGCCTCTATCTCTCGATACGTCACATGACGATCTTCGAGAATTAGTTGTCTCACAGCAATGATGTTATCTTCAGTGAAGGCGGATTTTGGGCGTCCTTCGCGAAATCTGTCACTAACACTAGTATGTCCACGCTGGAATTCTAAATACCAGCGTTCGACAGTCCGCAGACATGGGGCTACATCACTGAACACAGATGTTAGCTCTTCTAAACACTGAAGCCGTGTCAGGCCTCTTCTAAAGTTGTAGAAAATTATTGCACGAACATTTTCCTTAGAAAGATTCATTTTCGTACGTGACCTGACAGATTCAAATCGAAACTGTGACTAAACAATAGCATTAATCCTAATACTTTCAACTGTTTTGAGATTCAAAATGTAAACACATTCGAATATAGAACAGTTCCAAATTCAAAATTGCCGGAAAATATGGAAACGACAGAACTTAAAAGGCATGCCTCGTATAAATACGTATAAATAATACCGTTTATCATATTAGATAATTTATTATGATTATAAAAGGTTTTCTTTAATTATACATTCTTTTAATAACCATCAGTTTAGATGTTTCACATCTGCCGGGCGTCCCGTGACACCCACATTTTTGTGTGAACATATTATTTTGCTCCACTAAATTAATTTCAACGTACCAAAGCAATTACTGAGGTGTTGCCAATTTCAGACACGCTATCATATAAAGTTACGTCTATTTGAGGAGAATGAAAGCGTCTAAACATAATTAAAATCGAGGTTAAAATAAAATAATGGGTAGTCTTACTGTTTACAGAATATCTCTACTAGTGTGTCCTAATGAATTAAATACGTGAGGTAATTAAGATACCACCAGGATCAGAGAAGCTTGAGATCTCATGAGGACAGAAGCTAATGGAGACTAGTACCCAATTGTTGCTGCTTTACTTGCTGGTTTTGATGATGATGATTTATGTACAAACAAACAAGAGGCCGAGTACGTATACTTAAAACATTACACATTATTTTTAAACGAATGAAATTCATCTTAATTCTAAACTTCAACACTAATCATTACCTCAAGATACCTTAAAACTCGTAACAGACAATGTAAGAAGGTAAGAAACTATATAATACTTCCTTACGCTAAGTACCGGTTTAACCGCGCACAATTTTGTTGCATGGAAAAGATAAGTTGCATACATAATGTAATAATATTATAAACATAATTATGTATAACCTAAGAACTGACTTTTGGATACTAACACGGCCAATTTGTAAGCGGCAAGCGATTATGCATAGTTGAACAATGTAAATTATTCATTAACTAGCTGTCCCGCCGAACTTCGTACCGCCTTGACATGCATATGACGCGGGCTGTCAATGTATGTCACCCGCTGCATCTATGTATGAGAAAATGAATTATCTTCAGTATTTCTTTTTGCGTGATTTTTTTCCGATATTTTAATATTAATCTATTCTATTCGGGGCGGAGACAAACCCAACAAAATCAGTCCAGCCGTTCTCGAGTTATAAGTGTTCAAACAAACCCGACTTTGTTTTATATATTAAAATTTACGATGCAATGTAACGTGTGGTTTTGTCAATAAAAAAATTACCCTCCTTGCGCAGTCGGGTAAAAAGTAGTCTATGTCCCAATCCCGGTCATAATCTATCTATAGACCAAATTTCATTGAAATCGGTCAAGCCGTTCAGCCGTGGAAACCTAACAAACAGACAGAGAAACAGACTCTCGAATTTATAATATTAGTATAGATAATGTTCCTACCTAAATTATAGAAAGCGGACATAATAGTACCAGCTGGTGACCAGTGGGTGATCTGACAAGCGAATTTGTACAAAATCTTAAAACTAACAATCTGTGGAATGGTTTCATTCACCTATTTCTACATAAACAAGCTCGTAAACACCAGCTTTTAAAGTTTCATCTAGTCATGCGTCTGTTCGCTATGAGACTTTCTTTATGCTACATGGAGATGGAACAAACTTATGACCCACCTGATATTATGTAGTAACCATCCCCTTTAACAAAGAATTGCCTCGTAGGTCACGCACCTTACAAATGTGCCCTACGATGCACAGCCATCAAACGCGTGCATCAACTTGAGGCATACAGATGTAAAGCCTCATGTGCCTGTAATTTCACCCGCCACCATACCCTTAAAACCGAAACAGCAATGCTGCTCGGCGGTAGAAATAGGTATGGTGGTAGTACTTCCCCGGGCGAGCCCTTTCACAAGGAACTCTACTACTCTTAAACTATCACACTACGCCACGGAAACACTTACAGACGGACAAGGGCTTAAGTTTATGAAAACCAACAATTACGTCCAACGTATAAGTTTGACGTCCGTGTATGTATGTCTGCCTGTCTGTGGCATCATAGTTGGACGGAAGGCCGATTTGGACGCGCTTTTTTCATAGAAAGTTAGTTTAACAATGGTGGTTCTTAACTATGTCAGTGTTTAACCCCCGACGCAAAAACAGGGATGGGATTTTTTAAATTCATATTTTTTTTGTCCTTTTCCTTATTTATTTTATATTTGTATTACTAACATAGTTGTAAACAAATGTAGTACTAACAATATATGGGCATAATACTTACGTCTGAAATAAATTTTATTTAATAAAATTAAATAATATATTTATTTTGATTGATGACAATGAAAGATTAATGAATAGATTACACTGTCTGCTCTAGCTCCTTTCCATTATTTCTTCATTAATAACAAATTATACCCAATAGTCGCACACATTCTTGTCCTAGTATATAATATATCATTGATCATCTGTGTCGCCGGAAAGGTTTCTTACAAAATTAACCGTGTAATGTAAAGCCACATAAAATAACATTACAAAGTGTTGTGAATGACAAAGTGGAATATAATAAAACGCGGCATTATTTGAGCAAGTGCGGTATTACATTATTTAGTGGAGTAATAACAATAAACGCAATTTTGTATGTCAACGAACGCGCGTCGCGAATAAACTAACATTGTAAAAACAACCAATATGTTGTGCTTGTGGCACTTGTGGGATGCACGGTTTGAGCTGAGAGCGGTTAAGGGAAAACTTCTACATTATTTTTCATTCTTCAACGATTAAATTGGCGGAATAGCCGGCTTTTTTTTAGGTTACCTGATGGAGATAACTCTCAGCGATAAAACGGCCCATTGTATTGCCTTTTTAGTTTACCTTAGTATTTGTATCGCTTCTGTGTAATAAATAATTCAATGGAGTTGTCTAGGTAATAGATTTTGATTAAATTTGGCACATACAGATAAAACGTCACTTTACTTTTAAATTTCGTTTCTTGGGAATAAGAACGGATGTTTCCTGGCTATCCAGTTTGTGGAAAATCAGCGTGAGCCTAATTCGCGTAAGTTTACATCACTCAACTTTCGATTGCATTACAATAGAAGCAGCCACACTTTTCAGTTGCGTCTTTAGCAATGGATAGGTAAGAAGGTTCACTAAGGAAAAGGGGAGACCTTCCACCGAGAAACCTCCGGTCCTTAAATTGACATGCATGCATCGTTATCAGACCAAACCTTTAATTTGACTATATTCTGTGCCCTGTTACGATAGTTCTAAGGACTAGGTGGTTAGAATATTATAGAAACAAGCATTTTTGATATCGCTATCGTCTTGTACCTAACCAACATCTTACAAACCACAAGACAATGTTTTCCCCGTGCACCAATACCCACATAACGGCTAAATTACGGGTTAATGTTTACAAAGTCGGTATACGACTCCGAAGCTATGAATCATTACAGTGTACCATACACTGTATGTTATATGTGTACCTTGGCGTAGGTAAGGGGTTCAGATGTATGCGAGCCAGCTATTAATAGGACAAAGAGTCTAGTTAGTTTGTCTCTGTTGCTTATAACGGGCACATTCCTATTTTCTTTATTATTTCGCTTCTCTAAAATGTTGCTCGATGAGTCCTAGGTGCACTCTTTAATAGTGGTGCAAAAACAAGCTATGATGATTTGAATAGTTTTAAATTGTGTCGCGATAAGTAGGTCGTGGCGACTTGGAAAAAAACCTCTCGCACGAAGTAGTCGCGCTCGGCTTTAGATTTGTTCTCCATTTTGAAATTCTAGTATTAAAAGCTAATGAAACTATACTGAGATCATGTATTTTATTCAGGCCGACAACTATTATTTAACTTATTCATTCCATTTGAGACATTACATGTGTTCAATTTTATTTATTTTATGAGCGCACTGGTTTGATATTCAATCGCCGCTCGCCAATGAGAAGCCCGGCAGACTATCAATTGATTGAAATTAATATTGAATTACTTCAATTGTGTGCGCTATTCTTTGTTATGAGGGCATGATGGGAAAATCAATGTGGATTTTTTTGTGACTTTTTGTGCAGTTGACGTCTACAGACTTTACGAAGATTGATATTGTTAGTAACTAGTAAAGGACAAATACATTGAAATAAGGTCATTTGAAATACTCTAGGATCGTTGTTAGTTTGTAGAGAATTCCACTGGTTCTTGCTTGGTTGCTCTGCATTAGTTCGGTGACTTGTACCCTAATTTTCTACCTCATGCAGGTGTTTAACCAAACATGAACCATCGAGTGGACACGAAGACAGAAAAAAAGGCACAAACTAATCAAAAAGATAGATGCCATACTGCCTTTTTGCCAACCAGCACCCATCGAGTAACACATGCGTGCACTAACAACAGCACGTTTCCTTAGAATAGAATACTTCTCTTTCTTGTTGTGAAGCATTTAGTTAGGGCTCCGAGGACTTCCTGGCTTCCATAGCATTAACATGCAGAGGCAACCTCTGCGTATTTTGGTGAGAACTCTAGTATTTATAATGCACTGGTCTTGATTGAGTGATGTTCTGGGGCCCATGGCATTTAACTTATAATACAAATTGAAACTGCGACCATGCACATCAACACAACAATGACAATGTTGCAGATGTGTGTGTGAAGCGTATATTTTTTTTTTTTTTTATAAATTATAGGCTAGCGTTTGACCACGATCTCGCCTGATGGTAAGCGATGATGCAGTCTACGATGGTATACGCTTGCCTAGAAGAAACCTATTCACTCGCGACTTAAAGATCCCTAGGTTGTAGTTATCAGGAAACACAGACTGAGACAAGGCGTTCCACTCCTTGGCGGTGCGCATAATAAAGGTGAAAGAGTACCGCTTTGTGCGTATGGGAGGTATGTCTAATTATCTACCATGTAGCGGTGGCGCACCGCGAAGCGTCTGGTTGTCCGATGATAGAATGGGGATGGTGGAATCAGGTTGAAAAGCTACGCAGCACACTTCCCGAAATGTATCCGAAAGATAACCGAGAGGCTTGCAACCTTTTCGACGATGCTCGAGGCTGTGGAGCCTTGCATCTGCTAACTCGTCATTGCAAATGAGCTTCTTGGCTCTTCTCTCAATTGAATGGACAGAATGGCCGGCAAACTTTGAGTGCTTCACTTTTTAATTAGTAGCGCTCCGTTCATCGCTTTTTAAATATCTGTTTCTTCCGACACGCGGACATAAATCCGTCATTATTTTAATCTGATGAACCACTTACAAGCATTGTAACTAATTCCAGTTATACAATTAGTTACTTTTACGAACAAAGATTCATGAACAGTCTTGTTTATCTCTTTAACGAATAACAATGGTTCAGTAATAGGTAATAATTATGTTTAAATGCTGTTATAACTATTCTATAGACTAATTGACTCTTATCGCGTTATTATGTCAACAAGTGTCGCTTCGACACCATTATTGTTTTATACAGAACCTGGTACTTATTTTGTAACAGAAAAAAGTCGATACGAACCATTACTTTATA
The DNA here is from genome assembly GCA_963924445.1 of Philereme transversata. Taxonomy (NCBI): domain Eukaryota; kingdom Metazoa; phylum Arthropoda; class Insecta; order Lepidoptera; family Geometridae; genus Philereme; species Philereme transversata. Next base: position 27,823,335 of record OZ004345.1, read on the forward strand.
CAGTTAGCCTACTAGAATCATTATAACTACAAGAAAACGTGGAGACTAGCCTTATTTTTTGGAGAAATTCGCAGAAATCAAGAAGACGAGAAAAAACCTTTACTTTAAAATTATAGATTGATAAGAATGGGGGTGTCAAAGAGTTGTTGATTCCTCGAGAGTGACATAGGTTACAAGTGTCATAAAAATGGCTGCTTTTGGTACAAATTTTGTCTCGCACGTGAACTTTTCTTTCTTTCAAATACGATATGGGTATCAATATGTTAAAATGAAAACGATACAAGATAACAACAGTCGGCCTTTTTATTTATATAAGCTTGTTAGTGTTATACCTATAGTAAATAGCCCGATAAATTTACGCGAAAACATCCAACATTTATCACAAAAAACAATGTAAGGAAAACATTGTATTGTAATGTAACGTTGGACCGACCATCACTTGATACGTTGTTTTATTGTTTGTTACAAATTGTTACAAAGTTGGTTTAATGTGGAGGGAGATACCGTATTAACTGCGTGTAACCTGTTACAATATAACATTAATTTGATAAAATATAATCTGTTATGTAAATACAAAATGGTAGGAGGTAAATTGTGTTGACATTTAAGATTTCTATCAAATTATTTTATGACTATGCAGCTATGCAGCTATTATTATTATATTAGGAGCAGGGCTCAAACTTACTATATTAGTTTTTTTATTAAATGTCAAGTTTTATTATATATATATATTATATATATAATTAGTTAGTTGCAAAAGTAATTCACTTTGTCCCATTCTACTTACACTCTACATGCACACATATACACAAACACACATATTCTTTAGGCATCCCCATAGATCTTCCTACTTAATTAAAAAGCCAGCTCTCTTGACTCAGAAAGATCCCTTGTTAAACTTTCACACTCATTATGGATGACATAAATATGCTTTATAATGACATTGAACAAGTTTCTGTGTCGGAATCAAATATTTGTTCACCAGAAGATGTAACTCTTCATGTTAACAGTAATAGTGTTGGGTTAAAAATTCTTCATGCTAACATACGGAGTATAAACTGCAATTTTAACCACCTTCTCATTCTCCTAAAAAGAATTAACCTAAATCTTGATGTGATTGTCCTCTCAGAATGTTGGCTGAGTAAATCTTCGTACATTCCTTCGCTTCCAGACTTTACTCATCATGTATCCTCCTTTAGAAACCAAAACGATGGCGTGGTTGTTTACATTAGAAATAACCTGAATTGTAATGTTGATACTCCTGACTTCAATGACGCAAATTGCATTACTCTTAAATTTACCGACAGCATTGCGGTAATAGCGTTATATCGATCTCCGTCCTATAAAAACTTGACTCCTTTTCTACAAAGCCTGGACACCATGTTAAATACACTAAGTTCTTATAAAACCGCTGTTATCATTGGAGATATAAACATCAATCTATTACCTACAAACCACGACTGTTCAGCAGACGATTATTTAAACCTGGTAGCTTCACACGCTATGCTGCCAGCGCACCTTATCTCTACTCGAGATAGAAATTGCCTCGATCATATAATTCTTCGGACTTCAAATCCGGCAACCGCACTTGTCCTTGATACCCCACTTACTGATCATTTGCCTCTTCTGTTGTATTGCAGTACTAAGGAAAAACATAATTTCACAAACCGTCATACCTATCGTAATAATATTCCGGAAATCGTTAAAGATCTACAAAATACCGACTTTTCTTTTATATTTAATTCTAGCGACCCTGATATAATAGCTGATTCCTTAGTTAATGTTGTTTCCACGGTCATAAAAACCCATTGTATCAAGTCATCTATCCCCAGTCGGAAACGCATTATCAAACCCTGGATCTCTCCTGGTCTTCTAAAATGCATACGCCACAGAGATAAGCTGTATCGAATATTTAAGAAAAATCCAGAAAATAACATTCCTAAAATCATCTATTTCCGATACCGTAATTTCTGCAACCGCCTTTTAAAAAAAGTTAAACAAGAATATCATCAACAAGAAATTCAGAAGGCGAGGAAAAATCCAAGAGCCACATGGAACATCATCAAGGAAATCGGTAACTTGAATAAATCAAAATCCAGCCCATCGCATCTTTTAAAACTGTGTCATAGTCCCTTATCTTCCGTAAACTCTGTTAACACATTTTTTGCAAATGTGGGAAAATCCCTCGCTTCGGATATACTAAACGCCAATAAGGCTTCAATAACACCTTTTCAGTCTACCTATGACCTAAGCCAATCCACTGTACATTCGATGGTCCTCTTTAGTACAGACAACACTGAGATTAATAATATTATCTTAAACCTAAAGGACAAGTGTGCTGTGGGATGGGACGGCATCTCTACTACTGTGATTAAATCTGCCCGCGAAACCCTTGTTCCTGTGCTTTCATATGTTTTTAACTCTGCCCTCTCTTCCGGAGTCTTTCCTAGTGTTTTTAAAAAAGCAGTAGTGCATCCAATTTTCAAGTCTGGAGACCGAGACAGAGTCACTAATTACAGACCTATATCAGTATTGACCGTTTTATCGAAGATTTTTGAAAAAATTCTTAATAAGAGATTAATTAACTTCGTTAAAGAAAACAACGTCTTGTCACCAAACCAATTTGGTTTCAGGAGTGGAAAATCCACAGATGATGCCGTACTGGAATTGACAGACACTGTTGTTAAAAACTTCGATAAAAAACTCAAAACCATAGGTATTTTCTTGGATCTATCCAAAGCTTTTGACACTGTCTCGGTCCCTATACTTCTATACAAGTTGGAACATATAGGCGTACGAGGTGTCGCTCTGAACATGTTCAGTAGCTACCTAGAAAATCGTACACAATATGTAAAGATAGATGATTTCGAGAGCGGAGAAGAACACGTATCTTTTGGCGTTCCACAAGGTAGTGTTCTCGGACCTACTTTATTCTTATTATATATAAACCAGCTTTGTAATTTACATCTCCCTAACTGTAAGATAATCACATACGCTGACGACACGGCTCTCTTGGTCCATGGTAGGAGCTGGCCAGAAGTTTGTGATTTCTCTGAAAATGCCCTTAAATTTGTTATGGACTGGCTACGCACAAACCTTCTCACCCTTAACATATCCAAAAGTAAATTTATTGCTTTCACTCCCAATCTATCCACTCCACCTTCCTCTCTATCTGTATGTGCCCATGTTTGTTCAAGAGATGCAGTCCCCACCACTTGCAATTGTACGCACATAGAGCAAACATCTTGTCTCAAATATCTTGGCGTCATGATTGACAACGCTCTAAATTGGAAGAAGCAGATAGATTCAACAGTATCCCGCATAAGAAAGCTGTTATTCGTTTTCAAAACTCTAAGAACAGTTATTGACCTAAAATCCTTAAAAATCATCTACCTGGCACTAGCCCAATCCATCATAGCGTACTGCATCACTTCCTGGGGTGGCTCAGTTAAAACCTCGATGCTAAGACTAGAAAGGGCTCAGAGAGCTGTTCTTAAAGTGATGAATAAAAAACCTATCTGGTTCCCTACTACTGAGCTTTACTCGATCTGTTCAGTCCCCACAGTTCGGCAAACATTCATTTTGCAAACTATTCTTCGCAAGCACTCTCAGTTGTTCTATGACCCTAACCTGAAACATTCGAAACGGAGAGCAGATAAAGTTTGCAAAATAGCTCAACGACGTACAGCAGTGGCAAGTCGTCACTTCTTTTTTATTAGCTCTTCCTTGTACAACAGAGTTAACAAGGAAATTAACATTTACCCGCTACCCCACAACAAATGTAAGATTAAATGTCTAGAGTGGCTTAAATCTTTAAATTACGAAGATACTGAGGAGCTCCTAAAGATTCCCAAATAGTGCCTACACACAAAAACACACACTCCATTACACACATACATACACATACACCCTCATACAAACACACACATACACGCACACACACACGCACACACTCACACACACACTCACAAATACATCCACCCACACAGATCCTTCTGGTCTGTTGGAGAATAACTAGTATTTTTAGTTTAGTTTTATGATAATGTACCATTTACCTGATTGGAACTCATAGATATATAGGAGGAGGGCGTTGGTGTCTGTAACACAGTATTCATACTAATACAGGCATCATCGTTTTAAACTGTACACATGACTGTATATTTGTTGTTCCTTAATAAATGCTTTTTTTTTTTTTTTAAGTCTACGTTTTACTTATGGATTCACATTTACATAATTAAATTAAAACGAGTTTTAGCTGCAAATCCCACCTTTAGTAAAATTAGTTATTAGACAAAGTCCTACTTTAAAGAAAAAACAAATACATCTTGACTTGAGCCACACAGATCCCGAATATTGCAGACAAAACAAAGAAAATATACTTTAAGCAACAATAACACATTAAGTCTCAGAAGTAGTTAGATGCTATTGTGGTCTCTGCTCTGTCTCAGCATATTGCTGCTAGCGTGGATGTAAAGCAGCTTGTTTTCAGACAAGTGTGAACAGGTCTTCAGCTTCATCAAGAAGTCACCGCTTGTAGACTAGCGATGATACTGTTATCATCACCTTTTCAGCCCGTCAGTACCCACGGCCTAAGCCTGCTCTATAATACGCCATTCTCTCCGGTCTCTTGCTAGCGGTTATTAACGACACAAAATAAGTTATTTGCCTTATGTATCGATATTTTTATGTTATTCGAAGTCACTGGCCAAGTAGTCTCTTCAGAAGAACCACATTAATTTAGCTTTTTATGTGCAGGTGCTAGGCAGATCGATCACGCGAACGCCATGTGACCTTCGCAACGCAAATAAATTGGAATGCCTTTGTGACATAACAAAGTAACGTTGTATGAGCACTAGCTCATGCACAGTGATTATAGCATACCCGAAGACCTCGACGTTTGTTAAGTTATACCATGCCGGAAGTCAGAGCCGACATTTTAAAGTACCTTCTAGAGTTCTAGACCACAGAACGCAAACAACTTTGAATTAGGAATGAAAAGAACTCACAACACCAGTAATTTTTACAAAATCTCCGATCTTCGGATTAGCTTATCATGATCATCATGACCATATCAGCCATAAGCCTCCCCCAGTTATTTCCAAAGCGTCCTACACCGGGCGTCATCCAGTAACCGGTTGCATCGTTTTCTAAGAACCACGTTTTCGAACAGACACGTACATACATTCTTGCAATAAAGATTATTTGCTTTAAAGGTCTTCGGCATTTAAAATCTTTTTGGCATCAACGTTAACAATACCAAGTAACACTTTTAAAATTTGAAACCCAGCCCCTTGGCCTGCAAAAAAAATTATGACATGTCGCAATAACAGACCTAGGGCGTGAAAAATAGATGCCGTCAAAAGAACAATGAAAAATTCAGAAAAATAACGTGTCTTATATATTTACTGCATCTATCAACATTCCAGGAACGGTAAAGGAATTATGAAATTTATTTTCTTAATCATAAAACCGCATGTATTATTCTATTATGAATTGTCGACATAACAATTTAAACAAATTTTCCTAACAGTCACGTGAAATGGTATGTCGGTAATCAGTATTTTCACACAGTTTCGATGCAGGAATTTGTTTAGAAAACACATTTTGTTTGAGCGGTGCCTGTATGATGACGAATACCAGGCTACGAATCCATTACAAGGTTAACGTTAGACAGGTTTCACTTTATCACGTAACCACTCATCAATCCACCATCAACGCACGCCAACCTAATTTTTTTTACCTGTCACGGTTGTCTGGCATAAAATGCTTTTAGCATTAAGTCCTCCATTCGTACATTTTTCTGTTTGTGCAACAAATAATTAAAACAAACAAACTCATATTTTATGGATTCTGAACCTAAAATACAATATGTAACCCTGTTACTTTCTGCAATTCAAAACTCAGAATAAAATTAACAACTATCACTCTCTGTCCTGACCTGAAACAAAAACTGATGACAAATACAAATACATTTATTTAACAATAGTTTTCAAAATGTATAAATAAGTGTAGAGTTAAGTTGGTAATGGTCCCCGCACTAAGATAAATTCAATAACTAAATAATGTACACAAGTTTATTGTACATTTTAGACGTGCGTGTCTTTGGACTATTTTCTATCGAGTTAATTTTAGGTAATCATGTTTTCGCTTCATGTAGTATTTATTTATACCCTCAACTTTTACATGTACACAAGTTTATTGTACATTTTAGACGTGCGTGTCTTTGGACTATTTTCTATCGAGATAATTTTAAGTTATCATGTTTTCGCTTCATGTAGTATTTATTTATACCCTCAACTTTCACATGTTACATATATTTATATCTAAGTAAATATTGCAGTATTACTGTTAAAAATTATAGGATCGAAGCTATCTGAGGTAATATGGGCTCTTATTGGTCTATTATTTGAACTAGAGATATTCTAGTCATAGATTGCATCGCATGATGAATGAGGTCAGACTAGTTCCTGAACTCCAAATCAAATGAGGAAAATATTAAAACCATTAAGTATGTAAGAAAACACCAGAATAGTCTCGAAATAGAGATATGCTTTACATCATGTTGACTCAGGATAAGAAAATCCCTTATCAGATTGTAAACTTGGCTCATGATAGATAAGTCGGAATCTTCAAGTGTTGTTCATGTGTACATCTACATATCTACTTTGGTACCTATATCTTCCATAGGCAGCTAAGGCATGTCGTTTCTTCATAATTGATTCATGATGATCAGCACAAAGTACCAAATAACACTCGTTAAAATGAAATCCATTAATGTATGAACGGGATTCCACAAACTTAGAATCAGAATTCAGGGTCAATAACCACTACCTACATTAGTGTTCAATAACAAAGAGAAGAACCAAAAAATTCCAAAGCAAGTGTCTGCTAACCAAAATTAGCATAATCGCTTTACACTCCAATAGACAGATATTTGAACTTGAACAAAGAAGTGTAGTATATTGACGATTAGTCACTTAGAATAGACTTGGAGCAGTTGGAGCATAGAAACCAACGGAGGCCATGTTTTATCTCTGGAGTAGGTAAACAACTCTGACTGACCTGACTCATACATTTGGAATAGGACAGCATTTTTTCGTCATCATGCTATTACTCAGAACTTCGTCGTTAGGTAAAAAGACTGTAAACCAGGTCCAATCCCAACAAAACATCACTGCTGTACTGGTATGTATTTGTACACATCTACAAATACATACCAAATAAAGATTTAATCGTAATAATTTGGATTGTGGGCATAATTTAATCAGAGGTAAGCGAATTTAGTTTCAACGTCCAATGGTTTATTCTCCGAGGTTGAGTCTAAGATTGGTGAAGACGCAAAAAATGGAGGCAACAACCGTCTCGCTATGAGAAGAAGTGAACGAGCTAGTCAAGGACATTTTCTGAGCTTCCTGTCTAAGCTAGTTTTCAACTAAAACTTCTAGCTTGCTAGGTGAAGATAGGTGATTTGTTAGCAATCAATATCCAGCTAGATCCAGTGAGGTATTCCCACGTAAGGTCATTGCGCCTGACATGGGGAGGGGAATGGATTCCCGACCCTCCCTCCTCTGTCGGTCTTCGTTTGCGACGTGACAAGAAGCCCTGCTAAGGGCGTTTATTCATTTAAGTGTGGTTTTCTACATGTACGGCCACAATACGCAGACTATAAACGACGAGTGACATGAAAGACGAAGCGCGGGCTTTTGGTCCATCTCTTGTTATCTTCTACCTAATTGTGCACTACACATTTTTCCACATTTACAAAGGTTAGCTGAAAGAGAATTGTTTCCAGATTGATTTATTTTGCGCAATAAGAATTTTTAATTATGCCTATTATTATTATGTACTTTGTCTAGCAGAGAGACTTCCTTGTGGAGACTCCTATGCATGTTTGTAGTTCTGATTTTAGTGCGAAATAACTTGTAAGATCTGCAGGACTCGGTAACTTTATCAAGAAAACTAGTATAGATTCTAACACCGATATCAAAGTAACGGTAAATGATTCCAAAGCGTTGTTTATGACAGTGGTATACTTAACAGTCATTAAACGGTCTCGTGGCGTATGATCCGACCTTGACACGGCCTGCCTCACTGGGTCAACGGACCTGTTCGGTCCTCAATGGAGGACCTTGGTTAGAGACCGTTGACATTCAATTTCGAGTAAATTGATTTCAATTGTATGTACATGCAAGGAGGCTCTGCGCGAATTATTTAATCAACTGGTTATTTCACAATACACAAAGATTTTTTCAGGGTCGAATACTTAAATCACCGACAACGTCCACGTAACAGCCCACGTCAACATGATAGACTCCGGCAGTATGAGGAACAAATGAATTGTTTTAAATATGACAGCCACTTTGTCTTCGATTTCAGGGATAGTTAAGAAAGCATTAAGATTTATGTAAAAAGTTAGCTCTAGCAAATTGGAGGGTTCGCAAAAGTGGCTACTAAGTGTCAATAGACTGGACAGCGTCATGTGAAATGGAGGACTGTGGTTTGAATGCAAGATGTTCTTAAAACCGCGGTAGCACCACTAGCAGCATCATACGTCACTGCAATGAGAATCATGCAAACAAATATTCGACTACGCTAAGCGTCCTTTTAAATCCTTAAGAGGAAACGAGGAGTTGATACCTTTGTTTGTCAGTGGCATGATGGTATCGTACTCAGAACGGATGGAAAAATTTCAATGCGTTTCTTATGTATTTAAACCATAATATTATATAGAACCATGTAGTCAATATCAGTCCAGTCCAAGAACTAGTTTTTTTTTGTAAAAATCAAGTTGTATATACTTTGTTTGATTTGGCTATTTCCGAGTTACACAATAAAACAGATCAAGATTGATGAATGTTACGAGCCATAGAGCTGGAAAATGGATGACGTCAACAGCTGATTCAAGCGTTGGAATTTGAAATACTTACTGATCCATAATGATCTGCATCCTTGGAGCGTAGGTAAAATATTAAAATTGACTAAATTGTCTTAGAATTAAAAGAAACAATTTTAATAAAATAATAAGGATGTATTGTACTATACTATCTGGAAATGGAACAAGCGTATGTCCCAATTGGCCCACCTGATGTTAAGTGGTAACTATCGCCTGTAGCAAAGTACGGCCTCGTTGAAATGTGCGCTACGATTCATTGCCATACATCCATTAACTTGAGGCATACAGGTTAAAGCCTCATGTGTCTGTAATTTCTATAATTGAAATTAATACGGACGTTAGCTTTTTTAATTTATTTAAGATTAGGGTTATATTTAAGCACAACTAAGTAAATTAAGCACACAAAGCTTTAAGTTTGTTAGTGCTGTTGTTGTTGCGTTTATTTTTATTTTTTTTACTGTGTGATTTTGAATAAAATGTTTTCTTTCTTTCTATAAATTAGTCTTTTGAGCAATGGCACGTTTTTCTCGCAGTAGTCGCAATTTAGCGACGAAGCCATACCGTAGCCGTAGTTAATTAACTTTGCAGCCACCAGACTAATTGATTGATGTTGACAACATTGTACACACAACATTGTGTTATCAACATTAGTCGGTCTCCTTCAAATCTTTCCACCTTTGTTAGAATTATATCTATTACACCTAGATATCATTACCACCACTAGGTACGAACCACTAGGTTCGCCCCGAACTGAGATCTCGTGAGTCTCACAAAACACAAAAAAAAATATTCTTGGGGCGACTCGCGCAACGATGCCTAAACGTATTTAGTGGCTAAATATGATTTAAAGAGTTGTCAAATCATACAAATACGTTAAATTTAAACATGTTTAGTCCCTAAATACGTTTAGGGATCGTTGTGCAAGCCGGCCTTAATCTTTGACCAATAAAATAGTGCCACGAAATGCGCAATCAACTAAGTTGACATACAGTTTCATTCAAATTACAGGTTACTTGGAGTTAATGTTAAATGTTTACTCTTTTCTTGGGGTAGAAATTGCAGTTATTCTGGATTTCAGACTTTTGCCTATATTTGTGTCACTAAAGCTACACGAATATAGAATTTCAGCTCTGTGGGATAACTGGTGTATCCTGTGAATTTTGTCAAAGTTCCGTTTTTAGTATGGCTAATAACTTAAAAACTACAAGGTTTAAACTAAAAATAAAAACGGGGTCGAAATGTACTCACAAATTAGACCTTTTATTAGGCGTGCCACTTGACCGGATAGTCCCATTTTGTTTTTTTACCCCTCTTGCACCCCAATATCTCAACAACTCCCCTACATTTTTAGCTCATTTAGTCACACCAAAATTGTGCCATCACTATCTACCTATATACCAAATTTCACGATGATCGGATAAACGCTTCGAAAGTTATCCTCGGACAAACAAACATACATACAACGCCGATTTGCTCAAGTTGATTTAGAGATCTCGCTTCGCTCGATCAATTATAACATTTAATTTAATTTATTCATTAGGGCATACAAAACAGAACACAATCAAATAGATACAAAATATAATTATCAAATTTTAGATCTAGATTGTATCCCAAAGCATGTGTTTGTTTACACAGCATGACAATTCTAGAGCAGAAGGGAAATATGTATTTTCATAAACAAAATAACGTAATAATAAAAATAACATGGCATAAAATACGATACATAAAAAGATAATAATTAAAATAGAAATGTTAAGACAATTATTACATAGAAGCACTCTCTTTATTAAGAGTGGCTACGATATTTTTTAAATTTCAATAATTTATTATTGAAAATGTCAATGGTATCACTATTTATTATTTATCAAAAGATCATTGTAAAGACGACACTAAAACACTAGTCTCTTGAGAGACGAAATGCCACTAAAATACATAAATACATCGCCATTTTCAAAATTGTGTCATTGTCTTTAGGTTTAATAACCATTTATTCTCAAAAAGCTAATAGGTACCTACCTAATTATTGCTTACATGAGAATTAGTAGACATTGAAAAGATATTGTCTTTACGATATAGATCTCATTTTATTGAATTTTAATCCCAATCTTAAAAACACAAAGACTTTAAAAAGTTATTATCATTTCAAATGTGTAAGTACATAATAGTCGAACAAAAACATCCTACTGACAACATTATCGATGGGTGAATGACCTGTGCGGGGCAGTTCGAATGGACGGCTAGTTGTCTATTGCATTGCCAAACGTAGGTTATTGCTTGGTCAAGCTATAGCATTTCTCCATGCATACACTTTAATTGCCGTAATATGTATTATTTTCCTCCTGTGTGTATGTCTTTTATTGTGTTTAAGTGTTGCGTCTGCTTCTTGTGTACAGTTTATGTGTAATTTCTATTGTAAACCCGAAAATGATCGAACGGAATTATCGGAATATGAAATCGCGGCACCTTGATGCGATGACGATGGCCAACTTCGCCACTAGTCCACATCAAGCATTGGGATGCTATCACGTATCAAAGCGCTGGTTGTGTCAATGACCTGTTGACTTGAATTTGAGGTTTTATACTTGTTAGTTCTTGGTCAGTGACCTATTTATAAGTACAACTATCCTTATTGTCTTGTGACAGGCACTGGTCACTCTGGTTGAGGTGAATGACAAGCCTAGCTAGCTTGAGGTGTTGACTAACTTTACGATAATTTTGTATCACTTACGCTTCTTTGAATGTACATCAGGCAATTGAACAGGTGGTGACTGTTTTGTGCAATAAAAACCTGGTGTCGAAGTTAATGGGCCGTGTGAAAGTCACTTTTACATGGAATAGATCTTACTCATACAAGAATATAAGAAAAAATAATAGTTCCATAATAGAACTCTAGTCAATAAAACTACTGCGAATTAACCATATCTAGGATGGTCGAAGTTTGACACTTACTCGGTGAAAACAAGACAATTATTAACATCTAAAACACGTCAACATAACATAATGGGTGGGCCATATGCTTGTTCCATTTTCAATTAGTATAAAAAAAATCTCCGTTCACCCTACCATACACATCCAACCACAATCAATAAAAATACCTCACTAGATAGTTCGTCGTTTAACAACTTCACTAGAATGCTATGCTATACGATAAACTATCCACATTATCAGCCAATCACTGCATAAGTACAAAAACTCGTGCGCAAGTGTGCAATCGGGCCACCCGGTTACCGCATTGCCAGAACCTAGAATGCTTAGCCTAGGTTCATGTTAAGCCTTGGTTCCGAGACCGGCAACAGCAACGCATACACACGGATAAATTGAAAGTTAGTACGGTCTCGAGGAAAATTCTAGGCTCAATCCGACGAGAGGGCACTTAAGTGAGAGAGAATCGGCAGATTTCGGAGCTGGTGGCCGATATCGAAATAAAATCATTCAGACTACGCTAACTCGGACAGGAAGAGCTAATGGGGATAATCGAGCTGCAAAACGGGCATACCTGGGATTGCCAACTTTCCGGCAACCATTCGGGCGACAATGGCTGGACGGAAGAGGTGGAATACCTTCTTATTGATCGAGCGAAGCGAGATCTCCAAATCAACTTGGGCAAATCGGCGTTGTATGTATGTATGTTTGTTTGTCCGAGGATAACTTTCGAAGCGTTTATCCGATCATCGTGAAATTTTGTATATGGTAGTAATGGCACAGTTTTGGTGTGACTCAATGAGCTAAAAATGTTGGGGGGTTGTTGAGATATTGGGGTTCAAGAGGGGTAAAAAAATTAAAATGAGACTTTAAGGTCAAGTGGAACGTCAAATGAAAGGTCTTCATTAGTACATTTCAACCCTGTTTTTATTTTTAGTTTAATCCTTGTAGTTTATGAGTTATTAATTATTAGCCATAATAAAAACAAAACTTTGACAAAATTCATAGGGTACACCAGTGACCCCACAATGTTGAAATTTGGTATTCGTGTAGCTTTAGTGACACAAATGTAGGCAAAAGCCTGAAATCCAGAATAACTGCATTTTGTACCCGAAAAAAAAAGAGTACCCACTTAATATGAACTCCCGTTACCTGTAATTTGAATGAAACTGTAGGTCAAGTTTTTGGTTATTTATTTCGTGGCATTTATTCGTTTTTATGGGAGACTCGCGAGATCTCAGTTCGGGGCGAACCACTAGTTATTTAAGTGCTAGATTGGCAAGAGGTGGCAGAACAGGGACTGACTACGTATTTTAGTATCAGACGCCGTTTTGGGGATTATTACGCCCGCATATTGAGAGAGAGTGAGCGACGAATTTCTGTTGCTTGCGATTGCGATCGTCGCCGCTGTTGTCGGTCTCGCAAACCAGCCTTTACTGTTGCCAGCTTGTGCTAGAGCTTTGCGGCTAGATCTCTCTTGATAATGGTCACTAATTTCATTACCACGTTGCCGTGATACCAGGAATTAATGGTTGGTCAAATTGCTTGGTAACAAGCAATTTGACATAGTGCAATAGCAATAGTGTTCTCGTTTTTGTAGGACATTTGCCAGACACAGATTCTGATAGGGATGTCAATAATCCTATAGTCAGGGCCAACAAATTTGGAAAAGATTTAGTTCGTGACCTCATAACTAAGTAATTTTTATTTGAGAACATGTTTCAAAATGTCGATGTTGACGGTAAAAATAAAATCCTAGAAATAGTTAGATCTTTCGATAACTTCCAAGTCAGTTATTAAAATCGTCTAGTCTAGACGAGTGTGAAACCCATGACACAAATACTGCAGGTGGCGGACTGGTGTTCTGTATTCAATAAGCTTAGTGCAGGGCTGTCACATCGCATGGCGTTACTCATCCTAGGTATTGAGAACTCCAATAAAGTTGCAATAGTTTGTTCGTATAAGATAGTGGCCATCTATAATTAATAAGTAATTAATATAATTAATTGTAAGACATTTCGCAGTGGTGTACATTTACAGATAGACCATCCAAAGATTTGAAATGGCTCCAGGCAAGATTAACGTGCCCTCCGAAACTCGGAAATTCATTATTGGATATAACTTTTGAAACTATCATGGTTATTAACACTATTTGTACTAAAAACGGGATATTTACCATGATTTGTGAGTTCTTGAGTGTCCCGATATTTCGACGCAGTTGCATGCGCCATGATCACGGGTAAACTCAAGAACTCACAAATCATGGTAAATATCCCGTTTTTAGTACAAATTCATTATTGGATTATCGACCGAGGACACTAACATGCAAAAGTTATAACAGACAGTGACTTAAATCTAATTTTCGTTTAGTTATGGGTATCCCGCTTATTTCTTGTGACGTTACCAGCAGCCTCCCAACTAAGGCCCGTAATGCCAGAACAAGGAAGAAGAGAAGATAACTGTGAAGAGGACTAGAGTTTCTTGTAAGGACAAACGACCATAGGCTACGGTTACCGCTCACCATCAGGTGGACCGTATGCTTGTTTGCTGCCATAGTAGTATAAAAAGGGATCGCCCGGGGAAGTACTGCCACCATACCTATTTCTGTTTTCGGTGAAATTACAGGCACATGAAGACTTGTATGCCTCAAGTTGATGGACGAAAGGCAGTGCAGTGCATCATAGGGCACGTTTCTAAGGTACGTGGCCTACGAGGCATTACTTTGGTATAGGGTCTTTCAAATAGAGCGGGTCGATGTTAATAATCTGTGGCGGCCATTTTGTTTTGGCGGCATCTGTCAAATCTGTTTTTTCTTATTCAGTCACTGATGCCAAATCACCATGGCAAGTTACACGGTTGAGCAGCATGTGCAAATGATAAAACTTTATTATCAAAATGAGTGTTCGTTAGTGCAAACGTTGCGCGCATTGCGCCCATTTTACGGCAGACGCGGTGGCCCTTCAAAGTCCACTCTCCAACGATTGGTGACTAAATTTAAAACGACCGGTTCGGTAAACAACCAACCAACACCTTTACGTCAAAGGAACGCCAGATCGGCCGAGAACATCGCCGCTGTACGTGAGAGTGTTCAGGAGACTCCGAGGCAGTCGATTTCTCGCCGTGCTCAAGAACTCGGCCTTTCGCAGACCTACAGATCAATGATAAACAATTTCTTTTGGCTTGAATTGAACAATATGGACGTGAACGACATGTGATTCCAGCAAGATGGCGCTACTTGCCACACAGCGAACGACACAATCGACATTCTGCATGAACGGTTTGAGGGTAGAGTTATCTCTCGCAGAGGTGATGTGAATTGGCCACCAAGATCGTGTGATTTGACTCCGCTAGACTTTTTCTTGTGGGGTTTTCTGAAGTCGCAGGTCTATGCCAATAAACCACATTCGACCGTTGCCCTGAAAGCCAACATAACGCAGGCCATCGCTCGGATTCAGCCGGATCTATGCAGCAGAGTCATTAAAAATTGGACCTCTCGGATTCGCGCCACCATACGAAGCCGCGGCGGACATTTGAACGATGTCATATTCCATCCATAATGGAATAAATAGGCCTTTTAAATAAAAAATTATTTTCGTTAATATCTCACACACATCTTGTTTTATTCAATTTTAACATCGACCCGTCCTTGTTGAAAGACCCTAAGCGATGGTTTCCTCTTAAGATCAGGTAGGCCATATGCTTTGTTCAATCTCCAGGACTAGGTACTATAAAAAAAGAATAGAATAGAAAACGTTTATTTTGCATCACAAGTGTACATTGCAGTTTAGACATATTAGTATAAATTATAGAGCAAATTTTGTGGGCAAAAACGGTCACCACTCAGCATTGTGCTATAGTAGCATATTCATACCACTATTAGCGCTGGTCTTTCGTGGTGCCATTTTTGTGTGTGCAAACTAAACTCAAAACTGAACCGGGACTGAAGCATATACTTTTTACAGTAATTTCATTGGAACTCGCGTGATCTCAGTTCCGGGCGAAACACTAGTTTCGAACCACTAGTTTAACTAGTGGTTCGCCCGGAACTGAGATCTCGCGAGCCCTTTTACAAACACAAATTGTTTGATTGAACCACAATGCATAAACGCATAAAGTGGTTCTATTCCACTTTTATTATCCTCACCGCCAACGAGAGGAACGCCTTGCCTGTGTCTGTGTTTCCTGATAATTACAACCTGGGTGTCTTCAAGTCGCGAGTGAACAGGTTTCTTCTAGGCAAGCGTGATCCATCGTAGACTGCATCATCGCTTACCATCAGGCGAGATCGTGGTCAAACGCAAGCCTAGCTATTTTATTTTATTTTTATAAAAAATAAACATAGAATGTTAAAAATGTGTTTAGAAGGCAATCGTGAAGAGGCCTTTCTTATCAGAAGTGAAGTGATTATATCCTCCAGCTATACATTTCTCATTGCATATTTTTTTTTCTATATATTATAAGTATGCATTTACAAAAAAAAAAGTATATAAGTATTTTAACAGTTATCTGGTTCCCATAGTACAAGCTCTGCTTAGTTTGGGGCTAGATAGCGCTGTGTGAAATGTCCATTAATATTTATTTATTATTTATTTATTATTTATTTTATAGATACTCGTATACCTATAAGACATATAAGACAATCGTTACTGCCGGCCGATACATCAACATTCACTTAGTTCGATAAGTATTTGCCCTTGCAGTTCATTCCTTAGTTGCTGGTTTATCGAAGGGTTTATTTACAATGACATTCTAATTCTAATTTATTTTAAGGCCAGCATCATATATAATACCGGTTCATTTCCGTTCA
This sequence comes from Philereme transversata, assembly GCA_963924445.1. NCBI lineage: Eukaryota > Metazoa > Arthropoda > Insecta > Lepidoptera > Geometridae > Philereme > Philereme transversata. The sequence continues at coordinate 27,839,957 of OZ004345.1, forward strand.
TTTTCTTACATTCAGATTAGTGTTACACAATTTTAAGACTCGCCTCAGTCATTGTTAAGCAATAAAGCTCTTCTATATTATTTCTATATTCTCCCTTTTCTAAATCAGTATATGCAAAATACATTTTTCGTTCGAATCTTTATTTGTAAGTAAAACTTCTTTTATTGATGATAGTCACGCGCTTTACCACAACTTTATCTGATGGTAAGCGATGGTGTGGTCGAAGATGAAGCACGCTTGTCTAGAAAGAACCTGTTCACTCTGGAAGACTCCAATATTATAATGGTGCAGAAAATGCATACGCCGGAAGTGAGTTCTACTCCTTACTCGTGTTAACAAGGAAATTTGAAGCAAATCGTTTGGTACGGCATGGCGGTATGGTGACCAGAAATGGGTGGTTCTTTTCGGTACTGCTTGTAGGGTGGTAGAAAGGGGAAGGAGGGATAAGGTCATGAAGATCTTGCGAACATTTAACAAAATGCATCTTGAAAAAAACTGAAAGTCTGGCTACTCGGCGTCTGTGCTCTAGACTTCCACTGGGGACAGGGACAGGGAGTCATCGCCAACAGCATGTTAGTAGCTAGTCCGTTGCGATCTATCACAATTTTCCATCCTGTATAGTATAACCAGAGACCAGTAATATAAATAGACTGTCAAGTCCATTGAAAAAAACGTAATCCGCAAAAAGCTCAAAATCCCGTATTATTTCTAGATGGCGCTGTCTCATAGCCTGGAAACTTTCATAGCGGCCATTGCAACCAAACAAATTAAAATATATTTTCACTACAACACACCAAAATTTTTCTGTTTTTTTTTAGAATAAGTAATATTGTCCATGCAACAAGATTTACCGATTTTATTTCATATTGATTATTTACCACTTTCGTATGCTTAATCACAGATGGCGTAGGAATACGATGAAAGGTAGCATACAAAAAAACGCATTGTTTTTTACCTAGATGGCGCTTAACACAAAATTAAATGGCAGATTTTTTTACTTCTAAGGGTATCGTCGCCTAAAAAAACAATGCAATGTAGGTACTTAGCCATTATATACTCACTACAGCAAAAATCCTACGCTGCAGGATTTTTAAGTTGGCGAGTCTATCGCTATAAATAGGTACCTACCTATTTATTGGAGACACATTAATTCAAACTGTTTTGTTCTAGTTTAGAGCATAACGGTTTTAATTACTATGCTTTCTTTTACCATCAGAGCTCTACGGACCAAGCCAATACAATTCTAAACCTAATAATGCGGATTTCCTAGTGCTCGATTTAAAAATTAAACAATATTCAATAAATAATATGAAATAATCAAACTTTTTATTATTAAATAATCAAAAATCAAAAAGGGGTTTAAATATACTAATGAAGACCTTTCATTTGACGTCTCATTTGACCTAATAGTCTCATTTTTAATTTTTTTACCCCTATTGAACCCCAATATCTCAACAACCCTCCAAAAAATTTTAACTCATTTGTCACACCAAAATTGTGCTATCATTACCTACCTATATACCAAATTTCACGATGATCGGATAAACGCTTCGAAAGTTATCCTCGGACAAACAAACATACATACATACAACGCCGATTTGTTGATTTGGAGATCTCGCTTCGCTCGATCAATAACTAGTGGTTCGCCCCGAACTGAGATCTCGCGAGTGTCCAATAAAAACAAAAAAAAATCATAATCTTAGTAGGCAAGCAGAATTATTGTACTGAGAAATCCAAACGCAAAGAAATTCACCCGAAAGCCGAAAACAAAACAATTAGCCACAAGAAAATGAGCGGGAACGAGTGGGAACCATGAACTGACTGACATTGAATGACAGCCAGCAAGCAAGCAAACAGCCACGCTGTTTGCATCTAATTTGTTGCATGCTGTGTTGCCAAACCTCACTTCTCAAAAGTCACGACTAGCAAGTCTAAGAAATTTTGTTGCACTTATTATAATTATGTAGTGTACTTATGTAATTAAGTTTATTATTTTAGTAAATAACGTATTATCTTGTAGTATGCATTTGCCGGGTACTTACAAATGAATTTTATTTTGTTTCAAAAAGTATTCTACATATCTGTACATATCACTACAAATAGGTACATATTTTACAAATAGGTATTTCCGCATTTAGGTGATAATGGTACGATCATAGACCTAAGTAATGAATTAAATATATCTATTTATTATTGCACCCGCAAGGCTTTCCTTTCCTAAAAAACCCCTATTTTGACGGAAACTTTCATGTTCTGGCAATTCCGATAAAACTGTGCGCAAGTCTCAAAAAATACTTAAGACTGAAGTTTTAACGAAACTGAAGACCGGCAACATCGCATACCGTGCAAACTGACAACGTCGCATTAATACTATCGCGCACGTTAAATTGGAAATAGCGCCATCTATTTTTTATCGTTTTTTTCGTGAGCGGTAGTAAGCTAGATGTTGGCTAGAGGTCACATAAATATAATGATTTGGAACTCCTAGCGACATCTCGCGTCCTAACAGGTAATCAAATATCGAGTTACATTAATTTGTTCGAGACTGGCAGTCTATTTATATTACTGGTCTCTGGTATAACTGAGCAAATCCATCACACATACAAGTAACTTTTAAATATAACCAACTTTAGACAACAGAATCATAAAAAAGTCACAGGAAAGCAAACTACGCAATTTCTTGGATGACAGTTTTATGCAGTTATTTTGATTTAAAAACAAAACTAGACAACCGATTTTAATGCAATTTCTATGGATCCAATGTGAAAGTATATCCTTTCAAATAAAATAATTTTCCAAATCGGTTGATAAATGGCAGAGTTCTGAGGTAACAAACGTAAAAAAAAATACAACCGAGTTGAGAACTTCCGCCTTTTTATGAAATCGGTTAATAACCATATTGAACTTGGCAATACACATATTTGTTTGTTAACCCCTTTTCCCAAGAATAGGCTCAAGGCATCATCAACAATGCAAAGCCTCGATTGCCAATCAGCACTGGTCGTGCCGAAGTCATGAGCACGCTCACGATAAAGTCTACAGGTAGCAAGCGTTATGTAGCAAGCGTATGTTATGTAGGGTAACTATTCTTCCACCTTGCTTATCCTGGCTACCTAAAGTTTTACCACAATAGAGGAGAAATAAAATGCTTGGGAGTAGGTAGAAGCAACATTAATAGTATCTGAGATGTTGAGTAGCATAGAGAAACTCGAAAGAAAATACTGCTGGTAACCATTATTTCGATAGCTTATACGGCTTGAGACATGAAGAAAAAATTATACGACGAATTTAAGAGGAAAACTGTGAAACAATGCAGACAAATCGGAGCCCAGAACTTTACAAATACCTTCGATTTGTCTGGCATTACTCAAGAATCTGATGAATCTATGAGAGTAAACGAATCAGTAATTAGAACCATACGTACATCTTACAACAAAGTAGAACGTGTGTCTGTTTACCAAGAAAACAGAAATGGCTGGTGTTACTTTGTAAAAGAGTTTCTAGCGTGCCATTCTTAGTGGTGACCACATACCACATCCCAGTAGACTTGCTCGCTTTTAAATTATGCCAACATTTTTTGCTTCAGCAACATTGTTGAAGCAATTTATCTTAAAGGTCGGTCTTGAGTGGCCATTAAAGATTCCCCCGTTGAAGATGTATGGGAAAAACTTAAATGGGGAGTCGTCTTTGTGAGCTAAGTGTTTTAGTTATCTTTGTAATTGATCATTAATACATACATCTTTATTCTAACAACTTGGTTACAAGTAACACTGATAGCAATGACTTTCCTGTAGGTGGTATAATAATTTAAATGTTATTATTATTAAGAGAATTCTCGGGCTGGTTCAACCTAGGTTGAACCTGTGCTATAAGCGCCAGTGAAATATTAAGTTTATTCTGATAGGATAAGGGTATAAATGTTATTAAAATAAGGTAAGAAACGATGCGTTCACAGATTTTAATTTCAGATTTGCATTATTAATTGCTATTATTTAATTATAAACTAATATTTTAAAGTTTATTTGTGATTGAATGTAATTCTTTGAGAAAAAAATATCTTAAACCTGATTGATGTGAGTGACTTTTCTTTTTGTCATCCTGCATTAGGACAGTACTTCGCAGTTCCTTTCATGTGAGTGTGAATACGCTTAAAAGAAACCAGAACCAAAATAGGAAACTGCGATTGCATATCGGGAGCAATAGCCCAGTGCAATACTGATAAGACTCGTCATGATAAGGCTACTCTCTGATTCCAAGCAGCACTAGGTACGACTTTGACGGTTGACCCGAAACCAACCAGTCTGATAACCAGCTTTTGGCTATTATAAAGACTTATTGCTGAGATAACGGAGCTAAATAAACAAATGATCTATAATTATTACTTTAATGTATGATTGATGTACTCGGAGAATTTACTGGGTCGATACTGTTGCCAGACGGTACTGTTAAGAGCTGAAGGTTCGGGATAAAATAATGAGAATCAATCTAACCAACATAACACTTTTATTCACCACTAAAAAGATAAATACACGATCTTAATGACAAGTAATCACAACACACTAATTCACAGCACTGTTGCACAATAAACCACAAAAAGTCACCGAAATATTCGCACGTATCGCCAAATCCAGACTGACTCTTTCGGGCGTCTCTACGCACTATTTATACCACGGCCAGGACATATCTCTCGAACGTTCTCGATGGTTCCGCTGGCAACTAGAAATGTGTAGAACAATTATTATGTCTAGGTATTTCGACAGGACTACTCTTTATTATTCTGTGCAACTGTAGGTACGTATAGGTATATACCACACTTAGTATTACCTATTCTGTGACAATGTAGGTATAATTTCGCGATGCCGACTATTTCCTATTCTGTAACAGCCTCGGCGTACCATACGTTAACTCAGAAATTATTTATTTAATGCAATCTTTTAGATCATTTTGAATAGTAAATTTACGTCTGTTCCTCGTTCCTCTTACATCAGGAAAGTAGTTAATTTGTATAAGCTAGTATCTTAGACTCAGAAGTCAGAACATGGCTTGATGACTTCTATAACCGGGACAGACATGCTAACAACAATAACAGACAACTTATAGATATGTAATCTCAAACAATACAGAGAAGTCACTGTGCTAAAAAACCGATACATCAATACCTATACCATCGTTTGGTCAAATCAAGGTTACATGTTACTGGTGGATCTATTGAAATTCATCACATTTCGAAAAATGGTATCCACTGGATACGCCAATGGTATTTTTTCAAATGTAAATTATGATTATAAGTTTATCTATGAATGTGTTAAGTAAATTATTTTATAACAATAACTGTACTATCAATCCCGGCGGAGGGCATTAGTTAGTATGCCATGCATGACACAGGTTTTCTTTAGTTTGGGTATTAATCCTATCCCACCAGGAACTGGCTATGTAAAGGATAATTATTTCAAGGATTGTTTCTGTTTATTTAATGTCTGTTATTTATAACTTAATAAGTTTCAATTCATTACATTTTTGTCACATAATTAGTTGTATACATATTTATACCAAAACTCAACAAAGCACGTCACTCTCAGCATCAAAACGGTTCTCTTAAAAAGAGTTAATCAAAGTGTTAGGTATTTGGTTTTACTATTGTAGGTTAGCTGTCGTAGATTTACAGTTGCAATGCACCTCCGTATAGATCCCGTTAGTTCTATTAGGAAGATTTAGGACACCTGCGTGCAACGCGCAACGGTACTGTTCCTAGAACCCGTAAATGATAAATTCTTGCATGGCTTTTCTCGGGGTCACTCACTTTACCCAATTGTAGTTCGTTCGTCGACTCACTGGTTTGGTTTTTGACGTAAGATAAAGCGATATCTATTACTAGCTTCCGCCCGCGGCTTCGCACGCGTGGTTTGTCAATAAAAAGTAGGTATTTAGTGTTAACCCAGGTTGTAATCTACGTAGGTACACGCGAAATTTCATCGAAATCGGTTCAGCCGTTACGACGTGATTGAATAACAAACAAGCATCCAAACTTTCGCATTTATAATATTAGTGTGCACACTAACATTAAACATTGATTCCTTCACACTAATCATGATTAGTGTGATGGTATCAATGTTAAGTCTATGTACCTAGTGCATTATAACGATATTTATTACTTAATGAATAGTATTACTAGGGTTTATTCATCAGACTGCCTCCGTGGCGCAGTGGGCGTATAGCCGGCTGAGACGCAGGAGGTAGCTGGTTCGATTCCCGCCGCGGAACAAATGTTTGCATGATCTACAGATATTTGTTCCGTGTCTGGGTGTTTTTCTATATATTATAAGTATGTATTTACAAAAAAAAAAGTATATAAGTATTCTATCAGCTATCTGATCCATCCTCTAGTACTGTCCCATATCTGATCCCATAGTACAAGCTCTGCTTAGTTTGGGGCTAGATAGCGCTGTATGTAATGTCCAGCAATATTTATTTATTTATTATTCATGTTTAAGTATTAGAAACTAGGTTTATTGAAATACCTTGTGTTTGTCTAGGTTTAGTTATATTTATTTATTTATATCTTTGTGTCTTGGATGTATCATGGAATTTAAATTAAACCTCTCCCTCCACGAAATATACACTTCCTACGATAACTGTTCGTCCGAATTACACAAAAGTTAACTGAAAGAGAATGCTATCTAGCATTAAGTTCGCCTATGTATAAGACAGTTTTTATTTTGTGCAATAAAGTATTTTTCATTATTTTCATAATTTAGTTCCAAAAAGAATGAGTACAATTTAACTTTGTAACTGTTATCATACAACTAACGACCTGACATACATATAATCTACAGGATGGAAATTAGTTGGTGCCTAGGAGCATGTTATTTTACAAATAGAATATAATATGTAGTTACAAAAGCGTCCCCTCCGTCACCTCCGCGCTAGATACGTACGTACATATCTTTGTTTACCTTGAGCATCATGCGTATGTTCTTACCTGGAACAAAAAATAGATAAGTTGTTACAATAGGTACATGTTACACGATCAAATGCTATGAGATATAATGTTTAGTGGCAGTAAACTAAAAGTATTTACATAAAACATAGTAACAAGAATAAGATTTATCTGATTCAAAATAAATTAAGGCGAACGATTTTATAGATACTTTAAGAAAGTACTAAACTAGTTCTAGACCAAAATTCAGTTGTTATAGCATTTAACATAATCAACAATCAGCCATAGTCGTCCAGTCCACTTTTGAACATACGCTTCCCCATTTACTAGCGCGACCCAATATTGTACGGCCAGCGCCCAACCTTCCAGATACCTTTATAAGGTTTTTTATCTAGTGGGGGCCGTTTTATGCAAAGCTATCCAATGCATGTTTATGTCATATTGGTCCCGATTTCAAATGTTGACCATAATTGTCGATCAAACTGGCAACGAACAACGACACGGCACTTTCGCTCGACCAAGTTCTTTTTACGCAACATTGTAATTCAAGAAACAAAAAAACGAAGACTCGCCCTAATACATAATTTTCAGTGCATTAAGTGAAAGTGCAGTGACACTAATGCACTTTGAGAATCCAATTACTTCGATCGATGTAAGACAAAGCTTAACGTATGCCGTTTCGGTTCAACTCTCACTGACCCTTTTACTATGGTAATGTTAATGTATCAAGGAAAAAAATATGCAATGGACATCAAACTGGTTTGATACCAATGCGTTTCCATTCCACGAAGCTAACGGTGAATTGTGAGTGGATGCCGCGATCTGGGACAATAAGGAAAATATTTGATATGGAGAATGGGGATTGGGATGGCCCGTTCGATAATAATGGTACCCATACTATACATAAAATAAACTTAGGCCATTCTACTTGGTATGCTTGCTACCTTCTGTAATGTCTCGTTTATAGCTGGCACATTCTTCATCATCTATCATAAAACAAAGTCTGGTTAGTTACACCATTTATAACTCAAGAACGGCTCGACCGATATTAATGATCTTTGATTTGTTGGATTTGACTCCGCCCCAAATAACAGAATAACTATTAAAATATTGTAAAAATTCATGCAAAAATAAATATGACGTAAATTCATTTTCTCATGCATAGATGTAGCTAATGATGGCCGATTGACAATTGTACCGGGGCGACGCACATTGGCAGCCCATGTAATTACGCATGTTAGGCGGTACGAAGTTCGGCGGGTCAACTAGTAAAATATAATTGAGAACTAATGACATTTATAATATTGAAAAGAGCACAACAGGATCTAAAGCGGCAGAAACAAAAACACACTCACAGAAATTCAAGACTCAATTGCCATGATGTGAGATATAAGCTATAGTTCGTACATCGTCTTACATTAGTTGAAGTGAAAGATACAATTAATATAGGCCGTCCAATTAGCTAGATGGACAAGATATCTAAATAACCTCACTGGCCGAGCCTGGATGATACCTGCCTGAAAAATACTAGTGGTTCGCCCCGAACTGAGATCTCGCGAGTCTCCCAAAAAACAAAAAAAATATATATTAGTCATAATCTTTGACTAATAAAATAGTGCCCGAATCCACAACCAAGAGTTACTAACTTGACCTACAGTTTCATTCAAATTACAAGTAACGGGGGTTCATGTTAATTAGTTACTCTTTTTAGGGGTAGAAATTGCAGTTATTCTGGATTTTAGACTTTTCCCTATATTTATGTCACTTTTTTTTATACTACTGGAGATGGAACAAGCCTATGGCCCACCTAATGTTGAGTGGTAACCATCGCCTATAACAAGTTTGCCTCGTATGTCACGCTCCTTAGAAATGTGCCCTACGATGCACATCCCTGCGTCCATCAACTTGAGGCATACAGGTGTAAAGCCTCATGTGCCTGTAATTTCACCGGTAACCATACCCTTCAAACCGAAACACAGCAATGCTGTTTGGCGGTAAAAATAGGTCATACACAAATACTAAATTTCAGCACTGTGGGAGCACTGGTATACACCCTGTGCATTTCGTCAAAGTTCAGTTTTTATTATGGCTAATAGCCCAAAAACTACACGGATTAAACTAAAAATAAAAACGGGGTTGAAATGTACTGATGCAGGTACTACACCTTTCATACATACATACAACGCCGATTTGCCCAGGTTGATTTGGAGATCTCGCTTAGCTCGATCAATTAATATAAATACGGATTTCGACCGACAATGTTTCGGTTCAATTCGTGAACCTTCATCAGGGTGAGGTGAAACACCGATAAAACGGTACGTGATAAATCCCGTATTTATAATGATTGAACTAAATCACGCAAGTTTTCTAAGTAAAATAATTTGTATCATTTATCATACTTGGTGGCAGTATTATATCTGAGAATGACAAATCGCTCGTCAATAAAAGGCGTATATTTACGTAAGCAAGCGAAAGTGAAATTTTGCAGTCGAGATCCGACCCGAGCGGCAACGGTTAAGCGGAGGCGTGTTTACGGCCGTGCGCTGCGTTAAGCGGGTGCACGGCGCGGGCATCCGACGCGGGCATCCGTCGCGGGCATCCGCGTCGTGCTCCGTCGCGGACAAATAGCCCGTCGCGGGTATCCGCAACGACCTCCCGCTAAACGCAGCGCCGCCAGTACAATTTTAGACGTGCGGGTGTACAGTCGATTCATAATGGATTATTTGTTGATATACTACCTAGCCAAAAGACGACGTAGACAACAGCGGCAGCCAATCAGCCCATATGTCTCGTCCAGATTGTTGTGTGGAGAATTTGTAACCAAGTTTACGCTATTAAGAGAAGATGAGAGGAGATTTTTTAAGTATTTTAAAATGTCAACGTCTACATTTGGTGAATTATTTTCGAAACTTGAACCATATTTGAAACATAGTGCTAATACCCCATAAAGCGGGGCGACATTGCACTTCTAAAATAACACGTTCCGTATCAATATCACTCATGTTTATCAACTTGATTGTACAAGCACGGCGCGTGCGACACGGATAACGCAGCGGCTGCTCACTGATTTTCTAGAAACATCTCCGCTCGCGTGCTCCGTCGCACGGACACGCGAGCGTACCCCCGTCGCCCGCGACGCGTGTGACGGGCGTTCCGCCTTACGCAGCGCTGCTCTATGAATTTACATGAAACATCACGCCGCGCGGGTGCCCGCGCCGTGCACCCGCTTAACGCAGCGCACGGCCTACATTTCACTAGTTTCTTTCCAGGCAATGATTTTATTAGTCCCTCTTGGCAACTGATCGAGCGAAGCGAGATCTCCAAATCAACTTGAGCAAATCGGCGTTCTATGTATGTATGTTATATGAAGAGTTGATCCGATCATCGTGAAATTTGATATATAGGTCTTTGAGTTATTAGCCACAATAAAACTGAACTTTGACGAAATTCACAGGGTGCACCAGTGACCCCACAGTGCTGAAATTTGGTATTCGTTTAGCTTTAGTAACACAAATATAGGGAAAAGTCTGAAATCCAGAATAGCTGCAATTTCTACCCCTAAAAAGAACAACCAATACACATAAACCCCCGTTACTTGTAATTTGAATGAAACTGTAGGTCAAGTAAGTTGAATGTGTATTTCGTAGCACTATTTTATTAGACAAAGATTATTAATATTATTCTTTTGGTTTTTTAGGAGACTGGCGAGATATCAGTTTGGAGCAAACCACTTGTCTAGGTAAGTTAAGGTTTAGTAGATGAGCCTTAGTAGCATGACTGTCAAAGTACATTTATCTCTATGGAAGAATAGATCAAAATGACATTTTAGCGCAGAGAGTAGAAACATGACTACAAATGTTTCCACTGTCTATGTTGATATGTCATCTCAATCTATTGCTCCGTAGAAATAATTGTTTCTATGGCGGTCATGCTAGCTTGGCCGTTCGCCTATTTAGCATCTTCAAAATCACCCGCCGACTACCAAAGTAGTAAAACAACAAAAACAAAACAAAATAAAACGTTTATCAACTGCTCAAAGTTACATTCAAGAAATGTGAAATGGCCTCAAGTTTTGTCAAATCACTCAGCGACAGGTGGCAGGCTGACAGTGACGCTGTTACGTTAACAGATGGTGGAATTCTGAGAAATAACAATTGTAAAGTAAAAAGTTATTTGCTATTTATATTATTTGATTATTATTATTATATTTATTTGATTATTTCACTGTCATCGGTTAGCCTCCCTCTTTACTCGTATATAAAAAGATAACAGGCATTACAGCGACTGCGTCCTTCACCCAGCTAGTGACTGCAATTAATAGTCACCAGGTACTATACATATAAATCTATATATTCTTCTTCAACTGATAAATTTATAATGCCTTTCCTGCAAATCTGAAAAGCCTTCTGCTACAACATTTTTCGAAACTTTTACAGATTTGGTTTGGTTAGTAAGTAATAGTAGATTATTAAACGAGGGGATAAAGCAGTGACTTACGTCACGGGCGCTATATTGAATCCCAAACGTAACGAAGGATTCTAGAGTTAACTCACGAGCGGAACGAGGGAGTTAATAGAATCCTGAGTACAAAGAGGGATATGTATATAAGCACGCCCAAGATAGACAGCTTTATCCACGGGGTTAGTTCGATTTATGAATAAGTTCTTATTGTTTTTAAGTTCTCTTTGGTTCAAATTTTAATACAGATGGGGGTCCAATTTCAAATCATATTATGCCCGCCAGGGCATAATGAAACTCAGTACAACTTTACGCACGGCTCAGCCGTAGGAATTTAATCACTTGCTTTCAGTGAGGTTTACATGGCATATAATTTGACATTGCCGAGCAGGTGAACGAAAAATATTTAACACTCTACTAAAATTTGACATTAAACAGTCATCAGACATGATACATCAGTATACCTAATTACCTACTGATTAATTAACTCTTCACATCATTTTAATTTTCTTGACACACGTACAAAGTCGCGAGCGGGTCAGCTAGTGTTACATAATTAAGATCTTTGTATACCACATTGTAGAAAATAAATGAATTATGAATTACGTTGATTTCTTTAATATTGATTTAATTGACACACCACACACTTATGGAGAGCGCAAATTAACCAATAAAGTATGAGACATATCCTTTGGGGTTAATCAATGACTTACAGTGTACTGTCGCCTGTGTTAGTTCAATTTGTAAACACGATTGAGTGCGATCACGACAACCAACGGAAATAATGACCTGTGTTCGAGGGTGCTCGCGGGGCACTCAAATTCAATTATAACCGATCGGTGGACGAGGGACGTTTTGGAATTAAATTGTAGCAATGAAATTACTTGTTCTATAGCAAGAAGTACAGGTACTTTCTACCAACGGCCATAAATTAAGGCTTTTTGCCCCACTACCGCTGAAGAAATATGTTTATCATGTAGCCAGGTATGTACGTATGTATGTATTCATTATTTTTTATTACTTCGCAGCAAGCGACTGGGTAATTTGATAAATGGAGTGTCAAGAGAATGGTTGAGTTCTTGAATGACTTGGGGTATACAAGTGACAAAAAAACCAATGTATAATAAAATTTTGCCTCTGATTTGTTTTTCTCGTTTCGCAACTGGCAACAGACTTCATATGCAGGATAAATATGAGTCTATCAAGCCACTAGTTAACTCTGATTTAACATCAGATTTGCATTTAACTATAAATAGAAGTTAGATTCAGCCCTTCTGGGCAGTAAGGCACCCTAGGTCCAAGAATAGTAAAATCAATACAAAACATCGCCTTAACGTGCCTGCTAGAGAAATTTACCTTGAAAAGCGAAAGGTGGCCTCACGTGTTCTACAACCTGTTTTATACAGCCACTACTTTTGTGCAAGCACTTCCGAAATATCACGATTGATCAGCAAATGTAAAAAAATTAATGGATTTTTGTTTTTGTAATTTAGGTGTGAAGTAGGTTAAAGAAATATAGCTGACTGGCCATATTTCTCTACTATGACTGGCTATACCTAACTTCTCGGTAGGTAGGTAACCGGTTCAAAACTATTTTAAAACTCGTATCTATTTATGTTTTTAGTTTTGTGTACCATTTATCTGGTTGGATAGAACTTATTGATGTAAAGGGCGTTGGTGTCTGTAACACAGTTTATACATATACTTCTACAGGCATTATCGTCCCAAACTATAAATGCTTTTTCACACCACCTGCTCGACAATGTCAAATTATATGTCATGCAAACCTCACCGAAAGCAAGTGATTAAATCCATACGGCTGTACCGGGAGTAAAGTTGTACTGAATTTCATTATGCCCACGAGGGCATAATGTGATTTGAAATTGGAAACTCATCTGTATTAAAATTTGAAACAAAGATACTTACATAATAAGAACTTCATCGTAAATCGAACTACCTCTCCACAGAATGCACCAACCTAGATTTGTTTTTTATTGTCTCCCAGAAAGTGTGAATAGTAGAGCATTCTCTTTGTAGATAAAGCGTCTGCATCTTAGGCGTGCTTATATCTCTGTATGTACTCAGGATTTTAGTAACTGCCTCGCTCCACTCGTGAGTTATTTCGTTCGGGATTCAATATAGCGCCCGTGACGCAAGACACTGCTTTATCGCTTCGTTTAATACTCTACTATTATTATTAGTCAACAGATTTATTTATTATTTCAGGTTTTTAGGTTTACAAAGTCATTATAGGGCCCGAAGCCAATGAGTAAGAGACCTGTTTAAATCTTACAAAATTCACTATGGTAATGAATATTGCAACATTAATATATTCCTGCTCAAATAATAGAACTCTGTGCGTACATAATTTAAAGGATATAAACAGTACATTTTATTGTTGCATTACGGACTACGGCCTTTTTTTGCCCCAATCAACATACTATTGACCTAAATGTTTTTAATTAACTCTTATTATATTTTTTATTACCGTTTGTGTATTTTTCATTTTTTCTTTCTTTTTGCTTCTCTTTATTTTGCGATCATTTTATTATTTATTCTCTATCTTTCTAGATATAGGTACCTCTAGATTAAGGACTAAGGTACAAAAGTTCAAAGGCATCCCAAAGATTGTCTGGTTGTTTATTTGTATTGTTTTATGGTGTGCAATAAAGAATTATCTAATCTAAGGTTGGCAACGACTAACGAACTAACGAGCGCAGAATATTTCACACAGAGCGAAGCCGATGATTCTACTAATTGGATTTCGAGCAGCTTCGACAATTCGGAAGCTAAATAATGTTAATAATATATTTTCGAGGTATTTATGGCCATAAGTGGGTCGCAATTCGAAGACACGATTTACACGGCCCCTCGATGAAAATAAGAAAGTTTGCAATTTATTGTGCACACTTTCAGATTCAGGGATAAGAAAGCGCCAATAGCCAAAGCCAACGCTTGAGAGTCTGATGCAAACCTTTATGGTTATTGCAGCAAATATCGGGTTATTCCTCCGCAACAAAAGTCCTAAGACGATTTTTATGACGAAGTGGAAGAAGCATTCAAAGAGGATGACGAAGTGAATGAAGCATTCAAAGAGGATGTTATGTAGTTTCTTTGTTTTGTTAAGCTATCGTCACGTCTTTGAATGTCCAGCAGTTATATTGCTGATGACCTTCTGATGACTATGTTACAAATCCAGCAGGCCAAAACCTTTGCAGACCTACTCAGAAGAAGACATATGCAAGCTAGATCATGATAACGAATTTGGTGATAGTGTTGTTATTTCAAATAATGCAGGGGATTGTATTGCAAGGTCTTAGTTCAGAGCGAGCTATTAGTGTAGTGTATTAAATACCTATACGTTGTTTTTGTTACTGAAGACGTTTACTGAATGATCGCTGTGCAAACGCTTTATTGGAGGACCGATAAATTTCCTCTAGACAGAGTATACGGAGAATTAAGAACATCAAATGGATTCAACAAGCATTATTCAATCAAAAAAACATCAACGTCTAGAGATCAAAGCAAACTGAATTAGATTTTATAAAATCAGCAAGTTTTGGCCTCGGAATCATGCGGTCCACAACTTTGTGGCAGCCCACCCAATTGGCTTCTAATAATAAGCGTTTACACTAGGGTTGCCAATCGACTTATACATATTTTTACCAAAAATGCAAATGACAGGCCAAGTTCGAGATGTCCCTAAGTCCACTTAGGGATTTTATACACTAGCAACACTGTAGGTAAAGCTGGTCATTGCCTATGGTTCTCTATACATATTTATGATGTTAGTAAATTTTTCCTAAGTATATTTCTTTCGATGCATCATTTAGCCTATGTCCGTTGGCCTAGTGATTCGAGTTGAAAAAATCCCTAAGTGTAAGAAAAGTCCATGATTTTTCTATTAAAAAATATTGTGACAGGTACATACATATTTTCGTTTTGAATAATGCACCCTAAGTCCAAAATGTTATGTATTAAAATCCCTAAGTCCAGTTTAAAATCTCTGAGTCCAAAAGCTAAGTGACTTAGGCCAAACCATTTATATAGCTTTTCTCCATTACAATTTATATTATATTTTATGAATTATATTTACATTTTACAACGTTCAAATTCAAGAGACGGCCAAGTTATATTTTTTGACCGTGATTCATATTATAAAGTATTTTGATGTGGTTTCAAACATAACGTAAAACTTTACCGGCGCCATTTCTGTAACATAAGAAAAAGGACTTACGGGCATCTTGAACTTGGCCCTTCAAATGTACCGCCCGCCGTGCCCAGGGCAAGAGATTGTCCCTAATTTTCCACACCAGCTCCACAGGAGATGTGTTTCTGTTTATGACAGTAGAAAATACCCCTGCTGGGTCCTATAATATAATATTGTTTACAGTACAATCATGAGCAGACATTAAAACAATAATGTTTATTACTGTATGTTTTTAAACGGTCTTTGTTCGTCACGCTAAACATAGTTTAGTACAACAATATCTTATTTTATAATAACTCAGCAGGCTATAACACCTTTATAAAGTTTTTTGATAAAATTATTATATTATATAAAGCTCGATTACCACTGACTCACTGACTGATTGACATCATTGTTCTCCCAGATGCCACCTCGTAGGGGGGAAATGTTTGGTGTGATCGTATAGAGGGAGTTTCGGTGAGTTGGGAATAAATCCTAAAGTACCCCTTTTGTCCCCCATTCGCTCCCATCCACCTCGTATCTCGGAAAGTATAGGTCTTAGAGCGTTGGTGCAAAAACTAATGTTGCTGAGGACATTTTTTTATATCCGGACCCATGAAAAAAAAAATGTCTTTCATACAAAAAAAAAATTGTCCCATACAAAATATTTCTGTATGAATACCGTAAACCGTATATTTCGTTTGCCGTAATTTTCATTCTGTTTTTGTAGGGAGCCCACGGCTTGTGTGTACTATAAAATTACTGTAAATTTGCTTGAATCTATATAATGGTGGTGGAGGGGCATGAGATAACTTTCATAGTTTTTGCAAAGGTCATCATCATCATTTTGGAACATCCATTTTTTTTTTTTTTTTTTAGTATGCAACGTTCATCATGTTTATTTTGGAACATCCACATTTTTTTAATTATGCCTCATCCACAATGATCACTTTGGAACGTCAATTATTTTTTTTTTGATTATGCAACATCCACTGTGATCATTTTGGTACATCATTTTTTTTAATTATGCCTCATCCACAATGATCACTTTGGAACGCCAATTATTTTTTTTTTTTATTATCCACTGTGATCATTTTGGAACATCATTTTTTTCAATTATGCCTCATCCACTATGATCACTTTGGACCGTCAATTTTTTTTTTTATTATGCAACATCCACTGTGATATTTTGGTACATCATTTTTTTTAATTATGCCTCATTCACAATGATCACTTTGGAACGTCAATTTTTTTTTATTATGCAACATCCACTGTGATCATTTTGGTACATAATTTTTTTTAATTATGCCTCATCCACAATGATCACTTTGGAACGTCAATTTTTTTTTTTATTATGCAACATCCACTGTGATCATTTTGGTACATCATTTTTTTAATTACGCCTCATCCACAATGATCACTTTGGAACGTCAATTTTTTTTTTATTATGCAACACATAATTTTTTTTAATTATGCCTCATCCACAATGATCACTTTGGAACATCATTTTTTTTAATTATGCCTCATCCACAATGATCACTTTGGAACGTCAATTATTATTTTTTTTTTGTATTATGCAACATCCACTGTGATCATTTTGGAACATCAATTTTTTTTTATTTATGCCTCATCCACTATGATCATTTTGGAACGTCAATTTTTTTTTATTATGCGACATCCACTATTCGAATATTCTCTTTGATTGCTTGTTACACTTCGTCATCCTCTTTTATTGTTTCTTCCGCCTCCACATCTTCTATTTTTGCATGTTCCACTTCGTTATCCTTTTAAAATGCTTCTTCTACTTCATATCCTCTTTAATTGCTTCAGTTACTTCATTATGCGCTCTACAAAATTGTGGTGTTTCATACAAAACTTCAATCGCTCATATCTTCTAAACGGGAAGAGATAGCCCTAGCAAACTTGTACAAAATATTGGTATAAATTTTTGGTGGAACTGTTTTTTTATTGTCATCCTTGACATCCTTTTTGAATGCTTCTCTCACTTCGTCATCTTCTTTGAATGTTTTTTCCACTTCGACATCATCTTTGACTGCTTCTTTAACTTCGATATCCTCTTTGATTGCTTCTCCCACTTCGATATCGTCTTTGACTGCTTCTTCCATTTCGATATCGTCTTTGATTGCTTTTTCACTTCGTCATCTTCTTTGAATGCTTCTACCACGTTGGTATCCTCTTTGATTGCTTACTCAACTTCAATTTCCTCTTTGATTGTTTCTGCCACTTCGATATCCTATTTGATTGCTTCTTCCACTTCAACATTCTCTTTGATAGTTTCTTCCACTTCGATATCCAATCAACAAATTTATGATTTTTCTTACAAAACTTTAATCGCTCGTATCTTCTAAACGGGAAGAGATAGCACTAGCAAACTTTGACAAAATATTAGTACAAATTTTTGTACATTATCATTTTACAAAATACATTTATATTATGCAACGTCAATCCTGATCATTTTGGAACGTCCAGATTTTTTTTATGCAACGTTCATCATGATCTTTTTTGCAACGTGCTATTTTTTTTATACAACTATTATCATGATCATTTTGGAACATCCAATTTTTTTCTCTTTGGTTGCTTGTTCCACTTCGATATCCTCTTTGATTGCTTCTTCCACATTGATATCCTATTTGATTGCTTCTTTAACTTTGATATCCTCTACGATTGCTTGTTCCACTTCGATATCCTCTTTTATTCCTTCTTCATCTTCAATATCCATTGGATTGCTTCTTCATCTTTGATATCCTCTTTGATGGCATTTTCACTTCGGTATCCTGTGTAAGGGCTCCTTCCTCTTTGATTTCCGTTTGATTGCTTCTTGCACTGCAATATTTTCTTTGATTGCGTCTTCATATTCGATATCGTTTTTGATTGCATTTTTACTTCGATATCCTGTGATGGCTTCTTCCACTTTGATATCCTCTTTGATTGCTTCTTCCACTTCGATATCCGCTTTGATTGCTTGTTCCATTTTGATATCGTCTTTGACTATTTCTTTCACTTCGATATCGTCTTTGATTGCTTTTTTCACTTCGTCATCTTCTTTGAATACTTCTACCAACTCGGTATCCTCTTTGATTCATTAGTCAACTTCAATTTCCTCTTTGATTGTTTTTGCTACTTCGATATCCTCTTTGTTTACTCCTTCCACTTCGATATCATCTTCGATTTCCTTTTGATTGCTTCTTGCACTGCATTATTCTCTTTGATTGCGTCTTCATCTTCGATATCGTCTTTGATAGCATTTTCACTTCGATATCCTCTGTGATGGCTTCTTCCACTTCGATACCCTCTATGATTGCTTCTTCCACTTCGATATCCTCTTTGATTGTTTCTTCCGCCTCGACATCTTCTATTTTTGCATGTTCCACTTCGTTATCCCTTTAAAATGCTTCTTCTACTTTCATATCCTCTTTAATTGCTTCAGTTACTTCATTATGCTCTCTACAAAATTGTGGTCTTTCATACAAAACTTCAATCGCTCGTATCTTCTAAACGGGAAGAGATAGCCCTAGCAAACTTGTACAAAATATTGGTATAAATTTTTGGTGCAACTGTTTTTTTATTGTCATCCTTGACATCCTTTTTGAATGCTTCTCTCACTTCGTCATCTTCTTTGAATGTTTTTTCCACTTCGACATCATCTTTGACTGCTTCTTTAACTTCGATATCCTCTTTGATTGCTTCTCCCACTTCGATATCGTCTTTGACTGCTTCTTCCATTTCGATATCGTCTTTGATTGCTTTTTCACTTCGTCATCTTCTTTGAATGCTTCTACCACGTTGGTATCCTCTTTGATTGCTTACTCAACTTCAATTTCCTCTTTGATTGTTTCTGCCACTTCGATATCCTATTTGATTGCTTCTTCCACTTCAACATTCTCTTTGATAGTTTCTTCCACTTCGATATCCAATCACCAAATTTATGATTTTTCTTACAAAACTTTAATCGCTCGTATCTTCTAAACGGGATGAGATAGCACTAGCAAACTTTGACAAAATATTAGTACAAATTTTTGATCATTATCATTTTGCAACATACATTTATATTATGCAACGTCAATCATGATCATTTTGGAACGTCCAGATTTTTTTTTATGCAACGTTCATCATGATCTTTTTTGCAACGTTCAATTTTTTTTTATACAACCATTATCATGATCATTTTGGAACATCCAATTTTTTTCTCTTTGATTGCTTGTTCCACTTCGATATCCTCTTTGATTGCTTCTTCCACATTGGTATCCTCTTTGATTGCTTCTTTAACTTTGATATCCTCTACGATTGCTTGTTCCCCTTCGATATCCTCTTTTATTCCTTCTTCATCTTCAATATCCATTGGATTGCTTCTTCCACTTCGATATCGTCTTTGATTGCTTTTTTTACTTCGTCATCCTCTTAGAATGCTTCTACCACCTTGGTATCCTCTTTGATTTCTTCCTCAACTTTAATTTCCTCTTTGATTGTTTCTGCTACTTCGATATCCTATTTGATTGCTTCTTTCACTTCAATATCCTCTTTGATTGCTTCTTCCACTTCGATATCATCTTTGATTGCTGCTTCCACTTGGAAATCCTCTTTGATTTGATTGCTTCTTCCATTTCGATATCGTCTTTGACTGCTTCTTACACATGGATATCCTCTTTGATGGCTTTTAACAGCTCGATATCCTCTTTAATTACTTCTTCGACTAAAAGAAAAACACGCGAGCTGCGAGCAGCTCGCGCACAACGCAACCTCTAGTTATATTATATAAAGCTCGATTACCACTGACTGACTGACTGATTGACTCATTGACATGTTTGTTCTCCCAGATGCCCCCTCGTAGGGTGAAAATGTTTGGTGGGATCGTATAGAGGGAGTTCCGATGAGTTGGGAATAAATCCTAAAGTACCCCTTTTGTCCCCCATTCGCTCCCATCGACCTCGTATCTCGGAAAGTATAGGTCTTAGAGAGTTAGTGCAAAAACTAATGTTGCAGAGGACATTTTTTTATATCCGGTTCCATGAAAAAAAAATGGTCTTTCATACAAAAAAAAAATTGTCCCATACAAAATATTTCTGTATGAATACCGTAAACCGTAAATTTCGTTTGCCGTAATTTTCATACTGTTTTTGTAGGGAGCCCACGGCTTGTGTGTACTATAAAATTACTGTAAATTTGCTTGATTCTATATAATGGTGGTGGAGGGACATGAGATAACTTTCATAGTTTTTGCAAAGGTCATCATCATCATTTTGGAACATCCAATTTTTTTTTTTTTTTTTAGTATGCAACGTTCATCATGTTTATTTTGGAACATCCACATTTTTTTAATTATGCCTCATCCACAATGATCACTTTGGAACGTCAATTATTTTTTTTTTTTAATATGCATCATCCACTGTGATCATTTTGTAACATCATTTTTTTTTCAATTATGCCTCATCCACAATGATCACTTTGAAACGTCATTTTTTTTTATTATGCAACATCCACTGTGATCATTTTGGTACATCATTTTTTTAATTATGCCTCATCCACAATGATCACTTTGGAACGTCAATTATTATTTTTTTTTATTATGCATCATCCACTGTGATCATTTTGTAACATCATTTTTTTTTTCAATTATGCCTCATCCACTATGATCACTTTGGAACGTCAATTTTTTTTTTATTATGCAACATCCACTGTGATATTTTGGTACATCATTTTTTTTAATTATGCCTCATCCACAATGATCACTTTGGAACGTCAATTATTTTTTTTTTATTATGCAACATCCACTGTGATCATTTTGGAACATCATTTTTTTTAATTATACCTCATCCACAATGATCACTTTGGAACGTCAATTATTATTATTTTTTTTGTATTATGCAACATCCACTGTGATCATTTTGGTACATCATTTTTTTAACTACGCCTCATCCACAATGATCACTTTGGAACGTCAATTATTATTTTTTTTTTTTTATTCTGCAACATCCACTGTGATCATTTTGTAACATCATTTTTTTTTCAATTATGCCTCATCCACTATGATCATTTTGGAACGTCAATTTTTTTTTATTATGCGACATCCACTATTCGAATATTCTCTTTGATTGCTTGTTACACTTCGTCATCCTCTTTTATTGTTTCTTCCGCCTCCACATCTTCTATTTTTGCATGTTCCACTTCGTTATCCTTTTAAAATGCTTCTTCAACTTCATATCCTCTTTAATTGCTTCAGTTACTTCATTATGCGCTCTACAAAATTGTGGTGTTTCATACAAAACTTCAATCGCTCATATCTTCTAAACGGGAAGAGATAGCCCTAGCAAACTTGTACAAAATATTGGTATAAATTTTTGGTGGAACTGTTTTTTTATTGTCATCCTTGACATCCTTTTTGAATGCTTCTCTCACTTCGTCAGCTTCTTTGAATGTTTTTTCCACTTCGACATCATCTTTGACTGCTTCTTTAACTTCGATATCCTCTTTGAGTGCTTCTCCCACTTCGATATCGTCTTTGACTGCTTCTTCCATTTCGATATCGTCTTTGATTGCTTTTTCACTTCGTCATCTTCTTTGAATGCTTCTACCACCTTGGTATCCTCTTTTATTATGCGACATCCACTATTCGAATATTCTCTTTGATTGCTTGTTACACTTCGTCATCCTCTTTTATTGTTTCTTCCGCCTCCACATCTTCTATTTTTGCATGTTCCACTTCGTTATCCTTTTAAAATGCTTCTTCTACTTCATATCCTCTTTAATTGCTTCAGTTACTTCATTATGCGCTCTACAAAATTGTGGTGTTTCATACAAAACTTCAATCGCTCATATCTTCTAAACGGGAAGAGATAGCCCTAGCAAACTTGTACAAAATATTGGTATAAATTTTTGGTGCAACTGTTTTTTTATTGTCATCCTTGACATCCTTTTTGAATGCTTCTCTCACTTCGTCATCTTCTTTGAATGCTTTTTCCACGTAGACATCATCTTTGACTGCTTCTTTAACTTCGAAATCCTCTTTGATTGCTTCTCCCACTTCGATATCGTCTTTGACTGCTTCTTCCATTTCGATATCGTCTTTGATTGCTTTTTTCACTTCGTCATCTTCTTTGAATGCTTCTACCACCTCGGTATCCTCTTTGATTGCTTACTCAACTTCAATTTCCTCTTTGATTGTTTCTCCCTCTTCGATATCGTCTTTGACTGCTTCTTCCATTTCGATATCGTCTTTGATTGCTTTTTTCACTTCGTCATCTTCTTTGAATGCTTCTACCGCCTCGGTATCCTCTTTGATTGCTTACTCAACTTCAATTTCCTCTTTGATTGTTTCTGCCATTTCGATATCCTATTTGATTGCTTCTTCCACTTCAACATTCTCTTTGATAGTTTCTTCCACTTCGATATCCAATCAACAAATTTATGATTTTTCTTACAAAACTTTAATCGCTCGTATCTTCTAAACGGGAAGAGATAGCACTAGCAAACTTTGACAAAATATTAGTACAAATTTTTGATCATTATCATTTTACAACATACATTTATATTATGCAACGTCAATCCTGATCATTTTGGAACGGCCAGATTTTTTTTATGCAACGTTCATCATGATCTTTTTTGCAACGTTAAATTTTTTTTATACAACTATTATCATGATCATTTTGGAACATCCAATTTTTTTCTCTTTGATTGCTTGTTCCACTTCGATATCCTCTTTGATTGCTTCTTCCACATTGATATCCTATTTGATTGCTTCTTTAACTTTGATATCCTCTACGATTGCTTGTTCCACTTCGATATCCTCTTTTATTCCTTCTTCATCTTCAATATCCATTGGATTGCTTCTTCATCTTTGATATCCTCTTTGATGGCATTTTCACTTCGGTATCCTCTGTAAGGGCTCCTTCCTCTTTGATTTCCGTTTGATTGCTTCTTGCACTGCAATATTTTCTTTGATTGCGTCTTCATATTCGATATCGTTTTTGATTGCATTTTTACTTCGATATCCTGTGATGGCTTCTTCCACTTTGATATCCTCTTTGATTGCTTCTTCCACTTCGATATCCGCTTTGATTGCTTGTTCCATTTTGATATCGTCTTTGACTATTTCTTTCACTTCGATATCGACTTTGATTGCTTTTTTCACTTCGTCATCCTCTTTGAATACTTTTACCAACTCGGTATCCTCTTTGATTCCTTAGTCAACTTCAATTTCCTCTTTGATTGTTTTTGCTACTTCGATATCCTATTTGATTGCTTCTCCCACTTCAATATCCTCTTTGTTTACTCCTTCCACTTCGATATCATCTTCGATTTCCTTTTGATTGCTTCTTGCACTGCATTATTCTCTTTGATTGCGTCTTCATCTTCGATATCGTCTTTGATAGCATTTTCACTTCGATATCCTCTGTGATGGCTTCTTCCACTTCGATACCCTCTTTGATTGCTTCTTCCACTTCGATATCCTCTTTGATTGTTTCTTCCGCCTCGACATCTTCTATTTTTGCATGTTCCACTTCGTTATCCCTTTAAAATGCTTCTTCTACTTTCATATCCTCTTTAATTGCTTCAGTTACTTCATTATGCTCTCTACAAAATTGTGGTCTTTCATACAAAACTTCAATCGCTCGTATCTTCTAAACGGGAAGAGATAGCCCTAGCAAACTTGTACAAAATATTGGTATAAATTTTTGGTGCAACTGTTTTTTTATTGTCATCCTTGACATCCTTTTTGAATGCTTCTCTCACTTCGTCATCTTCTTTGAATGTTTTTTCCACGTAGACATCATCTTTGACTGCTTCTTTAACTTCGATATCCTCTTTGATTGCTTCTCCCACTTCGATATCGTCTTTGACTGCTTCTTCCATTTCGATATCGTCTTTGATTGCTTTTTTCACTTCGTCACCTTCTTTGAATGCTTCTACCACCTCGGTATCCTCTTTGATTACTTACTCAACTTCAATTTCCTCTTTGATTGTTTCTCCCTCTTCGATATCGTCTTTGACTGCTTCTTCCATTTCGATATCGTCTTTGATTGCTTTTTTCACTTCGTCACCTTCTTTGAATGCTTCTACCGCCTCGGTATCCTCTTTGATTGCTTACTCAACTTCAATTTCCTCTTTGATTGTTTCTGCCACTTCGATATCCTATTTGATTGCTTCTTCCACTTCAACATTCTCTTTGATAGTTTCTTCCACTTCGATATCCAATCAACAAATTTATGATTTTTCTTACAAAACTTTAATCGCTCGTATCTTCTAAACGGGAAGAGATAGCACTAGCAAACTTTGACAAAATATTAGTACAAATTTTTGATCATTATCATTTTGCAACATACATTTATATTATGCAATCATGATCATTTTGGAACGTCCAGATTTTTTTTTATGCAACGTTCATCATGATCTTTTTTGCAACGTTCAATTTTTTTTATACAACCATTATCATGATCATTTTGGAACATCCAGTTTTTTTCTCTGTGATTGCTTGTTCCACTTCGATATCCTCTTTGATTGCTTCTTCCACATTGGTATCCTCTTTGATTGCTTCTTTAACTTTGATATCCTCTACGATTGCTTGTTCCGCTTCGATATCCTCTTTTATTCCTTCTTCATCTTCAATATCCATTGGATTGCTTCTTCCACTTCGATATCGTCTTTGATTGCTTTTTTTACTTCGTCATCCTCTTAGAATGCTTCTACCACCTTGGTATCCTCTTTGATTTCTTCCTCAACTATAATTTCCTCTTTGATTGTTTCTGCTACTTCGATATCCTATTTGATTGCTTCTTTCACTTCAATATCCTCATTGATTGCTTCTTCCACTTCGATATCATCTTTGATTGCTGCTTCCACTTGGAAATCCTCTTTGATTTGATTGCTTCTTCCATTTCGATATCGTCTTTGACTGCTTCTTACACATGGATATCCTCTTTGATGGCTTTTAACAGCTCGATATCCTCTTTAATTACTTCTTCGACTAAAAGAAAAACACGCGAGCTGCGAGCAGCTCGCGCACAACGCAACCTCTAGTTATATTATATAAAGCTCGATTACCACTGACTGACTGACTGACTCATTGACATGTTTGTTCTCCCAGATGCCACCTCGTAGGGTGAAAATGTTTGGTGGGATCGTATAGAGGGAGTTCCGATGAGTTGGGAATAAATCCTAAAGTACCCCTTTTGTCCCCCATTCGCTCCCATCCACCTCGTATCTCGGAAAGTATAGGTCTTACAGCGTTGGCGCAAAAACTAATGTTGCAGAGGACATTTTTTTATATCCGGTTCCATGAAAAAAAAATGGTCTTTCATACAAAAAAAAAATTGTCCCATACAAAATATTTCTGTATGAATACCGTAAACCGTAAATTTCGTTTGCCGTAATTTTCATACTGTTTTTGTAGGGAGCCCACGGCTTGTGTGTACTATAAAATTACTGTAAATTTGCTTGATTCTATATAATGGTGGTGGAGGGACATGAGATAACTTTCATAGTTTTTGCAAAGGTCATCATCATCATTTTGGAACATCCAATTTTTTTTTTTTTTTATAGTATGCAACGTTCATCATGTTTATTTTGGAACATCCACATTTTTTTAATTATGCCTCATCCACAATGATCACTTTGAAACGTCATTTTTTTTTATTATGCAACATCCACTGTGATCATTTTGGTACATCATTTTTTTAATTATGCCTCATCCACAATGATCACTTTGGAACGTCAATTATTTTTTTTTTATTATGCATCATCCACTGTGATCATTTTGTAACATCATTTTTTTTTCAATTATGCCTCATCCACAATGATCACTTTGGAACGTCAATTATTTTTTTTATCATGCAACATCCACTGTAATCATTTTGGTACATCATTTTTTTAATTACGCCTCATCCACAATGATCACTTTGGAACGTCAATTATTTTTTTTTATTATGCAACACATAATTTTTTTTAATTATGCCTCATCCACAATGATCACTTTGGAACGTCAATTATTTTTTTTTATTATGCATCATCCACTGTGATCATTTTGGAACATCGTTTTTTTTAATTATGCCTCATCCACAATGATCACTTTGGAACGTCAATTATTATTATTTTTTTGTATTATGCAACATCCACTGTGATCATTTTGGTACATCATTTTTTTAATTACGCCTCATCCACAATGATCACTTTGGAACGTCAATTTTTTTTTATTATGCATCATCCACTGTGATCATTTTGGAACATAATTTTTTTTTAATTTTGCCTCATCCACATGATCATTTTGGAACGTCAATTTTTTAATTATGCCTCATCCACAATGATCACTTTGGAACGTCAATTATTTTTTTTTTGTATTATACAACATCCACTGTGATCATTTTGGTACATAATTTTTTTTATTATGCCTCATCCACAATGATCACTTTGGAACGTCAATTATTTTTTTTATTATGCAACATCCACTGTAATCATTTTGGTACATCATTTTTTTAATTATGCCTCATCCACAATGATCACTTTGGAACATAATTTTTTTTTTTATTATGCATCATCCACTGTGATCATTTTGGAACATCATTTTTTTTAATTATGCCTCATCCACAATGATCACTTTGGAACGTCAATTATTATTATTTTTTTGTATTATGCAACATCCACTGTGATCATTTTGGTACATCATTTTTTTAATTACGCCTCATCCACAATGATCACTTTGGAACGTCAATTTTTTTTATTATGCATCATCCACTGTGATCATTTTGGAACATAATTTTTTTTTAATTTTGCCTCATCCGCATGATCATTTTGGAACGTCAATTTTTTTTTATTATGCAACATCCACTGTGATCATTTTGGAAAATTAATTTTTTTGTATCACAAATTTTTGGTGGAATCGTTATTTTACGGTCATCATCGCCCTTGCCATTATTTTGAATTCTTCTCTCACTTCCTTTTCGTTTTCGAATGTTTCTTCCACATTGATATCCTCTTTAATTGTTTCTATAACTTCGAAATCCTCTTTGATGGCATTTTTACTTCAATATACTTTTGAATTGTTTTTTCTATTTTTATATTTTCTTCAATTACTTCTCTTACTTCAATATCGACTCTTCAAAATTATGGGTTTTAATACAAATCTTAAATCGCTCGTATCTTCTAAACGGGAAGAGTTACGCGTAGCAAACTTTTACAAAATATTGGTACAAATTTTTGTTGGAATAGTTTTTTTAATACCATCATTGCCCTTGACATCCTTTCTGAATGCTTCTCTTACTTCGTCTTCCTCTTTAAATGCTTATTTCACCACGATATCCTCTATTTTTGCTTCTTCCGCTTTGATATCCTTTTGAATTGCTTTTTCTACTTATATATTTTCTTCAATTGCTTCTTTTACTTCAATTTCCACTCTACAAAATTATGGGTTTTAATACAAATCTTAAATCGCTCGTATCTTCTAAACGGGAAGAGTTACGCCTACCAAACTTTTACAAAATATTGGTACAAATTTTTGATGGAATAGTTTTTTTAATACCATCATTGCCCTTGACATCCTTTTTAAATACTTCTCTCACTTGGTCTTCCTCCTTGAATGCTTCTTTCACCTCGATATCCTCTATTTTTGCTTCTTCCACTTTGATATCCTTTTTAATTGCTTTTTCTACTTATATGTTTTCTTCAATTGCTTCTTTTACTTCAATTTCCACTCTACAAAATTATGGGGTTTCATACAAAACTTAAATCGCTCGTATCTTTTAAACGGGAAGAGATAGCTCGAGGAAACTTTTACAAAATATTGGTATAAGTTTTTGGTGGAACCGTTTTTTTATTTTTATCATTGTCCTCGACGTCTTTTACTCAATTTCAATTTCCTCTTTGATTGTTTCTGCTACTTCGATATCCTATTTGATTGCTTCTTCCACTTCGATATCATCTTTGAATGCTGCGTCCACTTGGAAATCCTCTATGATTTCATTGCTTCTTCCATTTAGATATCGTCTTTGACTGCTTCTTACACATGGATATCCTCTTCGATAGCTTTTAACAGCTCGATATCCTCTTTGATTGCTTCTTCCACTTTGATATCCTCTTTTATTGCTTCTACCAATTCGATATCATCTTCGATTTCCTTTTGATTGCTTCTTGCACTGCAATATTCTCTTTGATTGCGTCTTTATCTTCGATATGGTTTTTGATAGCATTTTCACTTCAATATCCTCTGTGATGGCTTCTTACACTTCGATATCTTCTTTGATTGCTTCTTCCACTTCGATATCCTCTAAGATTGCTTCTTCCACTTCGATACCTTCTTTGATTGCTTCTTCCACTTCGATATCGTCTTTGATTGCTTTTTTCACTTCGTCATCTTAGAATGCTTCTACCACCTCGGTATCCTCTTTGATTGCTTACTCAACTTCAATTTCCTCTTTAATAGTTTCTGCTAATTCGATATCCTATTTGATTGCTGCTTTCACTTCAATATCCTGTTTGATTGCTTCTTGCACTTCGAAATCATATTTGATTGCTGCTTCCATTTGGATATCTTCTTTGATTTGATTGCTTCTTCCATTTCGATATCGTCTTTGACTGCTTCTTACACATGGATATCCTTTTTGATCGCTTTTAACAGCTCGAAATCCTCTTTGATTGCTTCTTCGACAAAAACAATAACACGCGAGTTGCGTGCAACTCGCGCACTACGCAACCTCTAGTTATATTATATAAAGCTCGATTACCACTGACTGACTGACTCATTGACATGTTTGTTCTCCCAGATGCCACCTCGTAGGGTGAAAATGTTTGGTGGGATCGTATAGAGGGAGTTCCGATGAGTTGGGAATAAATCCTAAAGTACCCCTTTTGTCCCCCATTCGCTCCCATCGACCTCGTATCTCGGAAAGTATAGGTCTTAGAGCGTTGGTGCAAAAACTAATGTTGCAGAGGACATTTTTTTATATCCGGTTCCATGAAAAAAAAATTGTCTTTCATACAAAAAAAAAATTGTCCCATACAAAATATTTCTGTATGAATACCGTAAACCGTATATTTCGTTTGCCGTAATTTTCATACTGTTTTTGTAGGGAGCCCGCGGCTTGTGTGTACTATAAAATTACTGTAAATTTGCTTGATTCTATATAATGGTGGTGGAGGGACATGAGATAACTTTCATAGTTTTTGCAAAGGTCATCATCATCATTTTGGAACATCCAATTTTTTTTTTAGTATGCAACGTTCATCATGTTTATTTTGGAACATCCACATTTTTTTAATTATGCTATAATGATCACTTTGGAACGTCAATTATTTTTTTTATTATGCAACATCCACTGTGATATTTTGGTACATCATTTTTTTTAATTATACCTCATCCACAATGATCACTTTGGAACGTCAATTATTTTTTTTTTTTTTATTATGCAACATCCACTATGATCATTTTGGTACATCATTTTTTTAATTACGCGTCATCCACAATGATCACTTTGGAACGTCAATTATTTTTTATTTTTTTATTATGCATCATCCACTGTGATCATTTTGGAACATCATTTTTTTTTCAATTATGCCTCATCCACTATGATCACTTTGGAACGTCATTTTTTTTTTTTTTTTATTATGCAACATCCACTGTGATATTTTGGTACATAATTTTTTTAATTATGCCTCATCCACAATGATCACTTTGGAACGACACTTTTTTTGTTTTTTTATTATGCAACATCCACTATGATCATTTTGGTACATCATTTTTTTAATTACGCCTCATCCACAATGATCACTTTGGAACGTCAATTATTTTTTATTTTTTATTATGCCTCATCCACTATGATCACTTTGGAACGTCATTTTTTTTTATTATGCAATATCCACTGTGATATTTTGGTACATCATTTTTTTTAATTATGCCTCATCCACAATGATCACTTTGGAACGTCAATTTTTTTTTATTATGCAACATCTACTGTGATATTTTGGTACATCATTTTTTTTAATTATGCCTCATCCACAATGATCATTTTGGAACGTCAATTTTTTTTAAATGCAACATCCAGTGTGATCCTTTTGGAACATCAATTTTTTTTAAATTATGCCTCATCCACAATGATCATTTTCGAACGTCAATTTTTTTTTTATTATGCAAAATCCTTTGTGATCGTTTTGGAAAATCAATTTTTTTTAATTATGCCTCATCCACAAATATCACTTTTGGAACGTCAATTTTTTTTTAATTATGCCTCATCCACTATGATCATTTTGGAACGTCGAAATACTTTTTAATTGCTTCTTCTACTTGGATATCTTTTTTGATTGAATCTTCCACTTCGATATCCTCTTTGAATGTTTCTTCCACTTTCATATCTTCTCAACAAAATTATGATTTTACTTAAAAACTTTAATCGCTCGTATCGTCTTAACGAAAATAAATAGGCATAGTAAACTTTTACAAAATGGTAGCACAAATTTTGGGTACGAGTAAAATCGTTTTTTCATTGTCATGACAGTCTTTTTACATGCTTCTCTCACTTCGATATCCTCTTTGATGGCTTCTTCCACTTCGATATACTTTTTAATTGCTTCTTCTACTTGGATATATTTTTGATTGCTTCTTGCATTTCGATATCCTCTCATCAAAATTATGATTTTCCTTAAAAAAACTTTAATCGTTCGTATCTTTTAAACGGTAAGAGATAGACATAACAAACTTTTATAATATGGTAGCACAAATTTTTGGTGGAATCGTTATTTTACGGTCATCATCGCCCTTGACATCATTTTGAATTCTTCTCTCACTTACTTTTCGTCTTCGAATGTTTCTTCCACTTTGATATCCTCTTTGATTGTTTCTACAACTTCGAAATCCTCTTTGATGGCATTTTTACTTCAATATATATTTTTGAATTGCTTTTTCTAATTTTATATTTTCTTCAATTACTTCTTTTACTTCAATATCCACTCTACAAAATTATGGGTTTTAATACAAATTTGAAATCGCTCGTATCTTCTAAACGGGAAGAGTTACCCCCAGCAAACTTTTACAAAATATTGGTACTAATTTTTGGTGGAATAGTTTTTTAATACCATCATTGCCCTTGAGTTATGTTTTGAATGCTTCTCTTACTTCGTCTTCCGCTTTGAATGCTTCTTTCACCTCGATATCCTCTATTTTTGCTTCTTCCACTTTGATATCCTTTTTAATTGCTTTTTCTACTGATATTATTTTCTTCAATTGCTTCTTTTACTACAATTTCCACTCTACAAAATTATGGGTTTTAATACAAATCTTAAATCGCTCGTATCTTCTAAACGGGAAGAGTTACCCCCAGCAAACTTTTACAAAATATTGGTACTAATTTTT
Source organism: Philereme transversata (assembly GCA_963924445.1). NCBI lineage: Eukaryota > Metazoa > Arthropoda > Insecta > Lepidoptera > Geometridae > Philereme > Philereme transversata. Next base: position 27,871,889 of record OZ004345.1, read on the forward strand.
GGTGGAATAGTTTTTTAATACCATCATTGCCCTTGAGTTATGTTTTGAATGCTTCTCTTACTTCGTCTTCCGCTTTGAATGCTTCTTTCACCTCGATATCCTCTATTTTTGCTTCTTCCACTTTGATATCCTTTTTAATTGCTTTTTCTACTGATATTATTTTCTTCAATTGCTTCTTTTACTACAATTTCCACTCTACAAAATTATGGGTTTTAATACAAATCTTAAATCGCTCGTATCTTCTAAACGGGAAGAGTTACCCTTAGCAAACTTTTACAAAATATTGGTACTAATTTTTGGGGAAATAGTTTTTTTAATACCATCATTGCCCTTGACATCCTTTTTGAATGCTTCTCTCACTTTATCTTTCAGTTTGAATGCTTCTTTCACCTCGATATCCTCTATTTTTGCTTCTTCCACTTTAATATCCTTTTTAATTGCTTCTTCTACTTATATATTATTTTTAATTGCTTCTTTTACTTCAATTTCCACTCTACAAAATTATGAGTTTTCATATAAAACTTAAATCGCACATATCTTCTAAACGGAAAGAGATAGCTATGGGAAACTTTTACAAAATATTGGTATAAGTTTTTGGTTTAACCGTTATTTTATTTTTATCATTGTCCTCAACGTCCTTTTTGAATGCTTCTCTCACTTCGTCTTCCTCTTTGAATGCTTCTTTCCCTTCGTCATCCTCTTTGACTGTTTCTTCCACCTCGATATCCACTACTTTTGTTTCTTCCATCTCGATATCTTCTTTGATTGCTTCTTCCACTTTGATATCGTCTTTGATTGCTTCATTAACTTCGATATCCAATTTGATTGCTACTTTTACTTCGATATCGTCTTTGATTGCTTCTTTTAGTGGGATATCATCTTTGATTGCTTTTTTCACTTCGGCATCCTCTTAGAATGCTTCTACCACCTCGGTATCCTCTTTGATTGCTTACTCAACTTCAATTTCCTCTTTGATTGTTTCTGCCACTTCGATATCCCATTTGATTGCTCCTTCCACTTCAATATCCTCTTTGATTGCTTCTTCCACTTCGATATCATCTTCGATTTCCTTTTGATTGCTTGTTGCACTGCAATATTCTCTTTCATTGCGTCTTCATCTTCGATATCGTCTTCGATAGCAATTTTACTTCGATATCCTCTGTGATGGCTTCTTCCACTTCGATATCCTCTTTGATTCGATTGCTTCTTCCATTTCGATATTTTTTGACTGCTTCTTACACATGGATATCCTCTTTGATAGCTTTTAACAGCTCGATATCATCTTTGATTGCTTTTTTCACTTCGTCATCCTTTTAGAATGCTTCTACAACCTCGGTATCCTCTTTGATTGCTTACTCAACCTTAATTTCCTCATTATTTGATTCTGATACTTCGATATCCTATTTGATTGCTTTTTTCACTTCAATATCTTCTTTGATTGCTGCTTCCACTTGGAAATCCTCTTTGATTTGATTGCTTCTGCCATTTCGATATCGTCTTTGACTGCTTCTTACACATGGATATCCTCTTTGATGGCTTTTAACAGCTCGATATCCTCTTTAATTACTTCGTCGACTAAAAGAAAAACACGCGAGCTGCGAGCAGCTCGCGCACAACGCAACCTCTAGTTATATTATATAAAGCTCGATTACCACTGACTGACTGACTGACTCATTGACATGTTTGTTCTCCCAGATGCCCCCTCGTAGGGTGAAAATGTTTGGTGCCATCGTATAGAGGGAGTTCCGATGAGTTGGGAATAAATCCTAAAGTACCCCTTTTGTCCCCCATTCGCTCCCATCGACATCGTATCTCGGAAAGTATAGGTCTTAGAGCGTTGGTGCAAAAACTAATGTTGCAGAGGACATTTTTTTATATCCGGTTCCATGAAAAAAAAATCGTCTTTCATACAAAAAAAAAATTGTCCCATACAAAATATTTCTGTATGAATACCGTAAACCGTATATTTCGTTTGCCGTAATTTTCATACTGTTTTTGTAGGGAGCCCACGGCTTGTGTGTACTATAAAATTACTGTAAATTTGCTTGATTCTATATAATGGTGGTGGAGGGACATGAGATAACTTTCATAGTTTTTGCAAAGGTCATCATCATCATTTTGGAACATCCAATTTTTTTTTTTTTTTTTAGTATGCAACGTTCATCATGTTTATTTTGGAACATCCACATTTTTTTTAATTATGCCTCATCCACAATGATCACTTTGGAACGTCAATTTTTTTTTTATTATGCAACATCCACTGTGTTCATTTTGGTACATCATTTTTTTTAATTATGCCTCATCCACAATGATCACTTTGGAACGTCAATTATTTTTTTTTATTATGCATCATCCACTGTGATCATTTTGAAACATCATTTTTTTTTCAATTATGCCTCATCCACTATGATCACTTTGGAACGTCAATTTTTTTTTTATTATGCAAAATACTTTGTGATCGTTTTGGAAAATCAATTTTTTTTAAATTATGCCTCATCCACAATGATCATTTTGGAACGTCAATTTTTTTTTTTATTATGTAAAATCCACTGTGATCATTTTGGAACATCAATTTTTTTTAATCATGCCTCATCCACAATGATCACTTTTGGAACGTCAATTTTTTTTTATTATGCAAAATCCTTTGTGATCATTTTGGAAAATCAATTTTTTTTTAATTATGCCTCATCCACAATGATCATTTTGGAACGTCAATTTTTTTTTATTATGCAAAATCCTTTGTGATCATTTTGGAAAATCAATTTTTTTTAATTATGCCTCATCCACAATGATCACTTTTGGAACGTCAATTTTTTTTTTTACTATGCAAAATCCTTTGTGATCATTTTGGAACATCATTTTGTTTTAAATTATGCCTCATCCACAATGATCACTTTTGGAACGTCATTTTTTTTTATTATGCAAAATCCTTTGTGATCATTTTGGAAAATCATTATTTTTAAATTATGCCTCATCCACAATGATTATTTTGGAACGTCAATTTCTTTTTTTTTATTATGCAACATCCACTGTGATAATTTTGGAACATCAATTTTTTTTAATTATGCCTCATCAGCAATGATCATTTTGGAACGTCAATTTTTTTTTTAATTATGCCTCATCCACAATGATCACTTTTGGAACGTCAATTTTTTTTTATTATGCAACATCCACTGTGATCATTTTGGAACATCAATTTTTTTTTATTTATGCCTCATCCACTATGATCATTTTTGAACGTCAATTTTTTTTTATTATGCGACATCCACTATTCGAACATTCTCTTTGATTGCTTGTTACACTTCGTCATCCTCTTTTATTGTTTCTTCCGCCTCCACATCTTCTATTTTTGCATGTTCCACTTCGTTATCCTTTTAAAATGCTTCTTCTACTTCATATCCTCTTTAATTGCTTCAGTTACTTCATTATGCGTTCTACAAAATTGTGGTGTTTCATACAAAACTTCAATCGCTCATATCTTCTAAACGGGAAGAGATAGCCCTAGCAAACTTGTACAAAATATTGGTGTAAATTTTTGGTGGAACTGTTTTTTTATTGTCATCCTTGACATCCTTTTTGAATGCTTCTCTCACTTCGTCATCTTCTTTGAATGTTTTTTCCACTTCGACATCATCTTTGACTGCTTCTTTAACTTCGATATCCTCTTTGATTGCTTCTCCCACTTCGATATCGTCTTTGACTGCTTCTTCCATTTCGATATCGTCTTTGACTGCTTTTTCACTTCGTCATCTTCTTTGAATGCTTCTACCACCTTGGTATCCTCTTTGATTGCTTACTCAACTTCAATTTCCTCTTTGATTGTTTCTGCCACTTCGATATCCTATTTGATTGCTTCTCCCACTTCAACATTCTCTTTGATAGTTTCTTCCACTTCGATATCCAATCAACAAATTTATGATTTTTCTTACAAAACTTTAATAGCTCGTATCTTCTAAACGGGAAGAGATAGCACTAGCAAACTTTGACAAAATATTAGTACAAATTTTTGATCATTATCATTTTACAACATACATTTATATTATGCAACGTCAATCCTGATCATTTTGGAACGTCCAGATTTTTTTTATGCAACGTTCATCATGATCTTTTTTGCAACGTTCAATTTTTTTTATACAACTATTATCATGATCATTTTGGAACATCCAATTTTTTTCTCTTTGATTGCTTGTTCCACTTCGATATCCTCTTTGATTGCTTCTTCCACATTGATATCCTATTTGATTGCTTCTTTAACTTTGATATCCTCTACGATTGCTTGTTCCACTTCGATATCCTCTTTTATTCCTTCTTCATCTTCAATATCCATTGGATTGCTTCTTCATCTTTGATATCCTCTTTGATGGCATTTTCACTTCGGTATCCTCTGTAAGGGCTCCTTCCTCTTTGATTTCCGTTTGATTGCTTCTTGCACTGCAATATTTTCTTTGATTGCGTCTTCATATTCGATATCGTTTTTGATTGCATTTTTACTTCGATATCCTGTGATGGCTTCTTCCACTTTGATATCCTCTATGATTGCTTCTTCCACTTCGATATCCGCTTTGATTGCTTGTTCCATTTTGATATCGTCTTTGACTATTTCTTTCACTTCGATATCGTCTTTGATTGCTTTTTTCACTTCGTCATCCTCTTTGAATACTTCTACCAACTCGGTATCCTCTTTGATTCCTTAGTCAACTTCAATTTCCTCTTTGATTGTTTTTGCTACTTCGATATCCTATTTGATTGCTTCTCCCACTTCAATATCCTCTTTGTTTACTCCTTCCACTTCGATATCATCTTCGATTTCCTTTTGATTGCTTCTTGCACTGCATTATTCTCTTTGATTGCGTCTTCATCTTCGATATCGTCTTTGATAGCATTTTCACTTCGATATCCTCTGTGATGGCTTCTTCCACTTCGATACCCTCTTTGATTGCTTCTTCCACTTCGATATCCTCTTTGATTGTTTCTTCCGCCTCGACATCTTCTATTTTTGCATGTTCCACTTCGTTATCCCTTTAAAATGCTTCTTCTACTTTCATATCCTCTTTAATTGCTTCAGTTACTTCATTATGCTCTCTACAAAATTGTGGTCTTTCATACAAAACTTCAATCGCTCGTATCTTCTAAATTAATCTAAATTAGCTATTATTTTATTATTATATTTTTTATTATTATTTATTATATTTTAGCTAAATTAATCGCCCTAGCAAACTTGTACAAAATATTGGTATAAATGTTTGGTGCAACTGTTTTTTTATTGTCATCCTTGACATCTTCTTTGAATGTTTTTTCCACTTCGACATCATCTTTGACTGCTTCTTTAACTTCGATATCCTCTTTGATTGCTTCTCCCACTTCGATATCGTCTTTGACTGCTTCTTCCATTTCGATATCATCTTTGATTGCTTTTTTCACTTCGTCATCTTCTTTGAATGCTTCTACCACCTCGGTATCCTCTTTGATTGCTTACTCAACTTCAATTTCCTCTTTGATTGTTTCTCCCTCTTCGATATCGTCTTTGACTGCTTCTTCCATTTCGATATCGTCTTTGATTGCTTTTTTCACTTCGTCATCTTCTTTGAATGCTTCTACCGCCTCGGTATCCTCTTTGATTGCTTACTCAACTTCAATTTCCTCTTTGATTGTTTCTGCAACTTCGATATCCTATTTGATTGCTTCTTCCACTTCAACATTCTCTTTGATAGTTTCTTCCACTTCGATATCCAATCAACAAATTTATGATTTTTCTTACAAAACTTTAATCGCTCGTATTTTCTAAACGGGAAGAGATAGCACTAGCAAACTTTGACAAAATATTAGTACAAATTTTTGATCATTATCATTTTGCAACATACATTTATATTATGCAACGTCAATCATGATCATTTTGGAACGTCCAGATTTTTTTTTATGCAACGTTCATCATGATCTTTATTGCAACGTTCAATTTTTTTTTATACAACCATTATCATGATCATTTTGGAACATCCAATTTTTTTCTCTTTGATTGCTTGTTTATCTTTGATTGCTTCTTTAACTTTGATATCCTCTACGATTGCTTGTTCCGCTTCGATATCCTCTTTTATTCCTTCTTCATCTTCAATATCCATTGGATTGCTTCTTCCACTTCGATATCGTCTTTGATTGCTTTTTTTACTTCGTCATCCTCTTAGAATGCTTCTACCACCTTGGTATCCTCTTTGATTTCTTCCTCAACTTTAATTTCCTCTTTGATTGTTTCTGCTACTTCGATATCCTATTTGATTGCTTCTTTCACTTCAATATCCTCTTTGATTGCTTCTTCCACTTCGATATCATCTTTGATTGCTGCTTCCACTTGGAAATCCTCTTTGATTTGATTGCTTCTTCCATTTCGATATCGTCTTTGACTGCTTCTTACACATGGATATCCTCTTTGATGGCTTTTAACAGCTCGATATCCTCTTTAATTACTTCTTCGACTAAAAGAAAAACACGCGAGCTGCGAGCAGCTCGCGCACAACGCAACCTCTAGTTATATTATATAAAGCTCGATTACCACTGACTCACTGACTGATTGACATCATTGTTCTCCCAGATGCCACCTCGTAGGGGGGAAATGTTTGGTGGGATCGTATAGAGGGAGTTCCGGTGAGTTGGGAATAAATCCTAAAGTACCCCTTTTGTCCCCCATTCGCTCCCATCCACCTCGTATCTCGGAAAGTATAAGTCTTACAGCGTTGGTGCAAAAACTAATGTTGCTGAGGACATTTTTTTATATCCGGATCAATGAAAAAAAAATTGTCTTTCATACAAAAAAAAAATTGTCCCATACAAAATATTTACGCAAATTACTACCACGCAAAAGAAAGTCTTAAAATCAGTAGCTAAAAGCTTATATTCCAATAACTTGAGTGACTCATTTACGACGATTTGTCTCCAATCATCAGGAACGTAAAAGAGACAGTTGCATTTTTTTCTATATTCGCACCTGTGCGTGCTGTCCGATATTGCCCGAACTTGGCGTAAACGACACAATGAGTGTTCGCCGTTCGCCACAGAATACAGAAAAAACAGTAGGTCCAAGCGGTTCTTACAACCGGATTTTTCTAAAGAGAATGCGACTGTGAATGTCACCAGGTAATAACCGCGCTCATATCCATATTAGAAACTAACATAAAACCGATGCGAGATGATATTTCGGCAATTTTTCACTGGTAAGGTGCGTCCTCTGAAAGTGTGCTTGGAGAGAAATAGGTCCGAATGTATCCTCATCAAACACCTTAAAGAGCTCAGCCAAGAATTATGAGTATATGCCTAACTCTCAATCTCATGAAGACATGAATACTTACCAACAATGTCACACCTATCAGAATTTACAAACCACTAAGTCGTGCCTCAACTTCTTGTATGCCAATGTGCGGACTTTACTTTTTACTTTACTTTATATACAACGGATAAGTACCTACATACGTGACTATATGTACACAGTCACGCTAGCTGGTTGACTTACTGTATTATTTACACTGTATCATACCGAGTGAACTGTGGAAGTATGACGTAACAAGATGGCGGATTTTGACGTTTGGGTAAAAACAAACAGGTTTCGACGAGCGATTTTTGTAATTTTAGCTTTTTCATAATAAATAAAATGTCTGCGGTTGTAAGTTTGGGTACAATCATAGAGCAATTTAAGAACGAAATTTCTGTATTCAAGAAAGGTGAAAAGAGTTACGATAGTGGTCGGTCATGTATGATGGTTCTTTGGAGATTCTGAGAGGACAGATATTTGCATCAATGAAAAATAAGAAGTACTCAACAGAGGTAAGCCGTAATATTTTTAATTGTATAATGAAAAATTGACTAGCGATATCAGTAAGTACTATATTTTGCTGTAAAAACGACATACTGCACAATATAAAGGTTTCCCACAAAGAGATTTTGGCCATTGCACATGCCACTATTGGGCAAAGCACATGGCACTATTTGACGACCTCCGTGGTGCAGTGGGCGCATAGCCGCCTGAGACGCAGGAGGTAGCGGGTTCGATCCCCGCTGCGGAACAAATGTTTGCATGATCTACAGATATTTATTCCGGGTCTGGCTGTTTCTCTATATATTATAAGTATGTATTTACAAAAAAAAATGTTTAAAAGTAAGTATTCTATCAGTTATCTGGTTCCCATAGTACAAGCTCTGCTTAATTTGGGGCTAGATAGCGCTGTGTGAAATGTCCAGCAATATTTATTATTATTAAAGATGTAATCCTGCAAAAATGAAATAAGGCTAGGCTGCATTACTGCAAGCAATTTTGGGATTGTGATTGCTGCTGTGCAGCGTAACAGGTACATATTTGCACAAGTTTTGCATTTGTTATGCTGAGTCGCAAGGAACACTACCAATACTTTATTCTGTTTATTTCAGATTTCCTCCATCATTATTTCATCATTAAATCTGGATGGTGTTAAAAGTATCCAGTGGGGAATAACTCATGAAGTGGTGGCTTTAAAACTCTTCGAGGAAGCAACACAGAAGAAAGTCTCTCCGACTGGGTTTTGGCTTCACAACTCAGGTGCTTTAGTAGCATCACCTGACGGAATTGTTGGAGATGATGCCATAGTGGAAGTGAAATGTCCATTTAAACACAGAATGAGCATTGCAGAAGAAATCCAAAATGATAGGAAATACTGTTTTGATACTGATGGAACATTGAAAACGAATCATGCATACTACCACAAAATTACTACAAAACAATACAACAATATTACTATGCTAACACCTACTTACCACTTAGTCCAGTAGTGGCTACTGGATAAGGACACTGACCGATGCGCATCATTTAAGACACCATCCGAAGTGAAACCAGGTAATAAAAATATGTATTTTATAAACTAGCTTCCACTGTCGATTTTAAAAAGTAGCTTACTTTTAAATCCAAGTCATAAATGCTAATCAGGGTTTTTTAATGCTACCTGGTAATGAAACAAGCTTATGGCCCACCTGATGTTAAGTGGTAACCATCGCCTTTAACAAAGAACTGCCTTATAACGTAGGTCACAGACCTCTACGTTGCAGTACCCTGCGTCCATCAACTTTAGACATACAGATGTAAAGCCTCATATGCCAGTAATTTCACCAGCAATCACCTTCATACCGAAACACAGTAATGCTGCTTGGCAGCAGAAATAGGTATGATGGTAGTACTTTCCGGGCGAGCCCTTTCACAAGGAACTCTTCTACTCAATACATTTGTTGCTTTCACATGGTGACAAAGTTATTTAGTCCATTGAAATGTTACATTTTTTAGGCCTTACCTTGCGTTTTTTAGAGGACGCAATTTTATTTTTTTGATGTTTAGGGGGGGTCAGTGTAAAGCTAAAATGATAAAAAAAAAGTTATATCGAAAAATATAATTTTTTTCTCGAATTTCTGAACATTTTCGCTTATAACTTTTTTATTTATAGTTCTACTACAAAAAGTTACTGGACCAAAGTTGTAGAGAATTTAATTTGCAACAAAAAATGTTAACAAAATTTTTTTATCAAATTAATAGTTTAAGAGTTAGTTATATCGTAAAAACCATTTCAACCCCTATTTTCAAGATGGCGGCCGTGGGACAAGGGTGGCGATCCCCCAAACTTGGTTTTAGCTTTACACTGACCGCCACTATACATCAAAAAAATAAAATTGCGTCCTCTAAAAAACGCAACCCCAAATGTAACTTTTCAATGGACTAATTACAAGTAGTATATAGTTTGTTTCACATATGAACCCTGTCCCTGAGTATTGCAACAGGAAGACAAACCATGTTTTCCTATCTAAATAGGCAGGCATGCTGTTTACACTTTACGACAATTTTTTCGATATTTTAATATACCTACCCTTGATGAACAAACAAACATAGAAACATACTTATAATATTATGTTATGTTTTTATAAAGCGTATGCACTGAGTAGCAGATAGGCGACGCTAACTTCGTAAAATCATGGTATTCAGGAGGGCCGTCACGTCAGTTTGTGTGGATAATGTGACTATTAAATATTATTACAAAAAATATGCGCATAAATCCCAAATGTTTCTATTTTTGTTGAGTTCTACATGTTCTTTATTGAATATAAGGTGAAATGAAATGATATTTATTTGCCAGAAGTACGGTGTATAAGTTGATACAGCGAGGTGTGTACATAGATGAAAAAAAATTAAGAAAATTTAAAAACCTATATATTGATATAAGTATCTCGCGTTAAATATTTTATTAAAAACCACATCTCATATATTTTTTGTTTTCGAACAGACAACAACTGGAACGACTGCGACTGGCATCTCATTACAGCTCATTGAGGATGGTGGCGAACGCCGAGTCAAGCAAAGATAATATGAAAATTATCAACTGATTCAAATCTATTAACTATTTCATTTGTCAATGAGTATTCAAATTTAATAGCATTAGTTTGTTGAGAGAGATGAGATTGGTTGCTCTAGAGATATATGAGAAGGATTATTAAAATACGTTCATATTACTTTTTTACTTGACATATTATGTTCAGCAGTCTACTTCCTGTGGCTGCTGATATGATGATGATTATAAGGTATACCCAATGTAGAAAATAATAAAATATATATACCAACTTCTCAATTGTTTAATTTATAGATATTAACTGAACTTGTACGCCTCTGCGGGAAACACCCTAACGGCCTACTGCTAATACGGGCACAGTAGACTTTGGAATGGTTAAAGCTGGTGGGATTTATTAAACTAACCCGTCTCGCCATTCTTACATACCTAATTGCATCATTAAAGAATTAATAAATATTAAGTAAGTATCCACGAATTTGCTGATTATGATACAAAACTATTGATTGTTTATGTAAGTTATAAAATTGTAAGTAGAAGTATCCTTAAATCAACTTACTTATTTTTAAGGTTCCTTCTTAAAATACATGTTTTAGCCTTATATGATTTGGTTTTGTCAGAGTTACGAAGGGGGGGATTTCTATCAAACAACACATTACCCTCGCGAGCTGCGAGCAGCTCGCGCACAACGCAACCTCGATACCCTCATTAATTACTTCTTCGACTAAAAGAAAAACACGCGAGCTGCGAGCAGCTCGCGCACAACGCAACCTCTAGTTACTATATATATTTTAATTAAGACTTTATTACTCTGTATTTTATTAATTTTATGTAGCTAACATAATACAGTACTTAGTAAAAAGTTATATGAGCACTTTGTTTAGCGTGCACTTTTAGTATCAAGAAATCAAGCTTTATCTACCTATTTAAAAGTTTTTTTACTGGAATGGCAACAACGATGCTCCGCTCAATCTTCGTTCGACCACACCATCGCTTACCACCAGATGAAGTAGTGGTCAAATGATATTTTCAATATAAATATTAAATGGAATTATAAAATATCTCTTTTACTAATTTGTCCCTTAAACCCCAAAGTTTGCAAGTTTGGCAACCCTAGTTCACACAAACATTGTAGGTACACCTTTACAATGCAGTACAAGTGTGAGTGAACTATTCATTACAAAGTGATTAAGAATAACTACTACATCCGAATATATTTGCAGGCGCCGCAGATAAGGGCCTTATCACACTGGCGAGTTGAGAGTTTCCAGTGATTTGTGACCGCGCTCGCCGCGAGTGAACGACGCGTTCTGGTACCTTGCTAAGGTAGCCCGCGCGCCCCGCCTCACTTCAGTAATTCATCATAGTAGAAACTATTGTAATTTACGGCGAGCACGTCCACAAATCGCCTCGCTGGAAACACTCGCAACTCGCCAGTGTAATAACGCTCGTAAGTGGACTAGACGATGACGACATTTCAGCACATAATTATTTCTGATAACGCTAATTACGTTGGGATTATATTGGCCGCACGCAGCCAAATTACTGTTAGTAATTACCTACTAACTGTAGCTGTAATACTGTTAGCTAGTATAACCTAACTTTGTTTATCGACAATAGGCTCGCCTTTGACAACAATCTCGCCTTCATCATCAAATCAGCCGTAGGACGTCCACTGCTGAACATCGAATAGAAAACGGTTTATTGTATACCACGCTTAAATTAACAAATCATATTTAAAACATACAACTAGATACGCGATGATATAATTGGCGGTCTTATCGCTAAAAGCGATCTCTTCCAGACAACCTTTGGATGGGCAGGATTGGGCTGAAGTCTGAACATATCTCCCCACTTTAAATCAACTGATTTCCTAAGATAAATCAAAGGTACGAGACCTAATTAAGTTATATGCGACCAGCTCTGCGGATTCACACCTATAAAGCAAGGTCGTTAACTCAAGTTGAGATAAGAGATAAGGTAGCTATGAATGAATAGGTAATAGACTAAAGTAGGCACAAAAGTAAGCCTTGTTATTTACGTTATGTGTGCATGCGCACACGTATGGATACTTAGGGCCGAATTCACCGTTGAAACTAAACGCGATCAGTTCAAGCTAAACTCAGTTTAAGCGTTTAACTGAGTTCAAGGCTACAGTTAGCATTTCACCAACATCAACTGAACGCAGTTAAAGCTAAACTCGGTTCAGATTCTGAACGTCCAATTTTAGCCGTTTAGCTCATCTAAACGAGTTTAGAGAGTTGTCAAACAAAAGTCAAGAAGTGTCATTGGCTTTATTTAGCGAAATATTTGTTACCTAGGTATTTTAGAATTAATTTTTATAATTTCTATAAATACTGAAAAGAGTGGTGACACTCGTTTTTAAAGAAAGTGATGATGAGGATATTGTTCGTCGTCCAAGATGGATACGCGAAAAAGAAGAACACTGCGACACCCTATAAGACAAACATTTTGTGAATAGATTTCGTCTCACGAAACCAACCGTTGGTTTGTTTTTATTCCAGAATTCACAGCGTACCTCTTTATAATCAGTTGTTCATCGTCATAATTATCGCCACAGCCATAATACACAACATTGCAAGAAGAAGTGGTGAAGCTACACCACCTGATATAACCAAGTAATAAACCCGGCAAATTGGGATGCTATATTAGCTTTCTAATAAAATTAGTAATGGAAATACATATGCTGGTAGAACTCAAAGAACCAATCACAAATCATAGAAGACTTCGTGAATATTTTCTAACTATTTTGCATTAGCAAGATAAGTATGTACCTAGTTTGTTGGAACGGGTTGGATGGCATGGATTATCCTCACATTATAATTATATACTAGGTCTGGTCTATCTTTCACCTTTGATATAATAATGTTTAAATTAATAAATAAAATAAACGAATATTGTAATAAAAATATGTCATTTTATTTAACTACAATTCTAAAATTTCTAATTTTATGCTTTCATGTCGAACTCTCAGATTATCTCGCTTTATAGCTTGTAGTTTGAGCTGTATAATCTGCATCTGGATATCATGCTCCTCCTTAGCATGCGTGTTGGCCTTCATTAGGGTCTTCAGTCTTTCTAGAGTCAAACTTTGGGTCTCCTTCTCACGCCTCAAAATTGGCTTTCTACGACTTGTTGATGTGGTTGCTGAAGCAACTTCTGGCACACGATTATGGCATCCTTGATGGAGATTCGTAATGTCTTGATTAACCAGCTGCTGTTGTGGTTCCACATCAGAGGTGATCTGACCAGAACCAACATCATCAAAAACACCACTAAACATGTTGAACACAGACCAAGTAGAGAGAGATACTTTGGCGGTTTTGAAGAAACGACCAAACGTGATTATGCCAGTTTTATTTGACAATTGCGTTTCGATCGTTTAGATACTGAAAAGTTTTGTTAAGTTTAATTGCAGCAAGACACTATTTATGTTGCAAATACAAAACGCATCGCTTTTTTGTCTATGGTTTTAGGTAAACTTCGTTTTAGTAAACGCGATTAAAATGGAGCTGGTGAATTCGGTTTCACGAAAACCGAGATCAAGTTACACATTTGAACTCAGTTAAACTAAACGTGGTTTTATTAAACTTAGTTTACAAAGAAAATGGTGAAATCGGACCTTAGGGACCTAAGTATAGTTGAGAAAAGATTGTTAACCTATAGAAATTTCCGCAGTTAAGTTGTAATGAATAAATACCTACATAACTAGTGGTTGGCCCCGAACTGAGATCTCGCGAGTCAACCATAAAAACAAAAAAAATATTATTCGTAATCTTTGACTATCAAAATAGGGCAACGAAATAAAAACCAAATAACTTGACATACAGTTTCATTCAAATTACAGGTAACGGGAGTTCATGTTAATTGGTTGTTCTTTTTAGGGGTACAAATTGCAGTTATTCTAGATTTCAGACTTTTGCCTATAATTGTGATACATAAGCTACACGCATACCAAATTACAGCACTGTGGGGTCACTGGTGTACCCTGTGAATTTTGTCAAAGTATAGTTTTTATTATGGCTAATAACTCAAAAATTACAAAAATTTTACTAAAAGTAAAAACAAGGTCGAAATGTACAAATGAAGACCTTTCATTTGATATCTCAATTGACCTAATAGTCTCATTTTCATTTTTTTTACCCCTCTTGAACCCCAATATCTTAACAACCCCCCAAAATTTTTAGCTCATTGAGTCACACCAAAATTGTGCCATCATTACCTACCTATATACCAAATTTCACGATGATCGGATAACCGCTTCGAAAGTTATCCTCGGACAAACAAACATATATACATACATACAACGCCGATTTGCCCAAGTTGATTTAGAGATCTCGCTTCGCTCGATCAAATATATAAAATACTACTTATAGTAAGATAGCTAGAAATGGTTTAAACTGAGCTAAGATTAGACATCATCTAATATCATGTCCGGATTTGTCGGGATAAGACAAGCCTTATTCGCGGGGCGGATTAGCTTACCTTTAGTAGTTCTAACGGTTACTAGACGAATATGATTGTCGATTCCTTTGTGTAATTTGATCACGCGACCGGTTTTTTAAGTATTTGTAGGTAAATTAGGTTCAATAATATTTACAAGATCGTTCAAATTTGATTGACTATTTACTGTTTTAAGCTATTTGTTTCGCTGTTGTAAGGTATGTAAGTAGACCACGTTCGCTAAAAGCTTTGAGATAAACGCTGTAATAACTGCCAGCGAGAGCGCGGAGTTACGTTATCGTTGATTGTTGGTTCAGGTAAGGATACCAACGGGCGGCCGATAACAAAATGACCAGCTGTAAGGGTGTCAACTTCATTAGGATAGCTCTCGAGTTCAACATCGCTTCGACCTTTGTTAGCACGTTATAAAGCTCCAAGGTCAGAACTTGGGATCCTACGATACGCTTGAGATGGTACTTGGTGGATTTTATACCACTCTCGAAGATTCCACTGAAGGGGGCTCCGGCAGGTGAGTTCATTTTCCAAAAGATACCACGGGAGTTCAGCTGATCGCGGATGTGAAGATTTTCCCTATCTAACATTTCCGAAACTTCCGATTTTCCGTCAGTAGTTATGGATTGGCAAAGGCCTCTCCTAGCAACAACGATCTAAAGAGGCGATAAAAGGTTCTGTGGTCAGCTCTGTGACCAGCTCGATGTGAATAGCCTTTACAGCGTCACAGACTATAAGGCAAAGATAAGACTTGTAGATTCGGGCGTTACGACGCCGGCTTTCCTTTACCATAAAGGGAACAGCCGAGAAGGAGGCAGGTCACCCATGACAGGTTGAAAAGGAATAGGCTTTGCTTTGCAGCACGTCACACATCTCGATAAGCGAGATCGAATAAGATTTCTAATACCGAGGATCTAAAATTGACGCTGAACCAACGAATGCAGAAGACGAGGCCCGCTGTGAAGGTAAGATACATGATAGCGGTCGATGAGGAGGTCACTCAGTCGGGATTGTTTAGATAAAAGATAGGGATGTTTGACACTATAAGGCGAGTCTGACTGTTTCAAACGTCCCCCCACTCGCAAGACCCCATCGGAGTCGAGAAAAATAGATAGTTTTTGAAGATTTTCGGAATGGGTTTGTTTGACTTTAGTTGCGATGAGACCTCATGAAAATCCTTTTTCTAAACATGCTTTACTAAGAGTTGAAGTGATAGGTCAAGCTCGGATGAAGATAAATAACTGGTTAAGTTACGCTTTGATGAATCGACTTTGGCGTTATTGATAAAACGGTATACACAAGCCGTTATTCTTTGTAATCTAGAGAAGCCAGACGTCCGTTCGATAAGAGTGTGAAGTGCGTTACCTCCTTGTGTTTCGAGGAGATACGAGTGTGACGTCTTCAGCTCGGGAACGCTAGCCTTATCGTCGATCGCATGGACTTGCCAGTTGGATATGTCTGAAGTTAACCACGACGGACCAGACCACCAACTTGGGAAGCAGCGAGTTGTGCGCAGAATAGGCCACGACTACAAAGATCGGCTGGGTTGTCACGGGTGGACACTTGCTGCCAAACAAATGAAGATGTAAGTTCAGTTACTTGCACGGACACGGTGAGCTACGAAGGTTTTCTGTTTGTGTGTTGTTGTGCCCAACCACGACAACACCGTCGAGCTGTCGGTAAAGAGATAAGATTGAGCAATGTTCAGCTTGGTGCTAAGCAAGTAGTAGACACGTGTCACTACTTTAGATAGTAGGACAGCGCAGCAAAGTTCTAAACGGTTTACAGTAAGAACATTGAGCGGTGCGACTTTGGACTTAGCGGTCAACAGGAAGACTTGAACCTTTTGGTTAGTGACAATGCGAAGATAGACACAGCATTCGTATGCCTTTGTTGAGCCGTCACAAAATCCGATAAGCTGGATTTCGTGGCCGCTGGAGGTAGGACTTGGCGAGGAATTTTGATTAGCATTAAGTTTTTAGGATCTGAGATAAATTCTCGCTCTTCTTCTTAAATATAGTAATAACTTATAGCCGTGGTAATAGGTACACCCCTAACCAGAGATGTAGTAGGGCCTGACAGACATAATGAAACTTTTCAACTTGGGAGATAGAAGTATTATCGTGAATCAACGTTGTAAACGTATATATCATAAAACGTTTGTCAGTTTTCAGTTAGGTTATCGAACTTGGGTAGCTCAAGTTTAGGTAAACGTGCATTTACGGACTTCTGAATTCGTGGCGGACATAAGGGCGGGAAAATTCCAAAAAAATATTCAATAATTCCCTAATATTAAATCCGGCTCGAAATATGTTTTAACTTAAACGAGGTGAGATTAGAGATCCTTCGACCGACTCTAGTAGGAAAGAGGTAAGTATTGAACGGTACTCACAATGCGTTCGTTCGCTTGTCCACTTATTTCTAGGTAACACTTCACTTCTTATTGCACGTTTTATAGTTTAAATAGGTCACAGCAATATTTGGATAATTTTGGATATTAATTTTCAGTTCACGATGAAAGCTTTCACAATATTTTTTGTATTTTGTCCGGCGCACGCACAGCTCTTTTCAAGTAAGGCAGACATCTTGATTCCTCCTTCAAAAGTAAGTCAAAGTTTGTTCCGTGTGGCGCCAAATTTGAATTTGCGAGTTGTCGAGGTATTTGATAGGCGGGAAAGGATTGGGCCGAAGTCTGAACCACCAAAGTGTATTAAAAAAAATATTGATAGTCGAAAAATAAGAATAGAAAAATAAGCTGTCTCATCCATCTAAAGGTTGCCTGGAAGAGACAGCTTTAAGCGATAAGGCCATTTTTTGTACCACCGCATTTTAGTTTTTAAGGTTTTCTAGACTTTTTTCAGGTTTTCCCGTCAAAGAACCAATACATTTTTGTATGGTTGTGATGCCTGAGCAATTACAGAGCCTAAGTGGCAGGGTTTTTTATACATGATAATAAAGATGGGCAGTCCATTCAGGTGACTGGTTATAACGTTTACATTGTTTTTAAGCTCACTGACCCAAAGTATTCGCGAAAACATGTTTATTTATTTTACGAGCATGTGTTAATTAGGCACTAACATTGCAAAAAACAATGGTTCCGTTTGGTCATTTGTGTTACTTAAATACTTAATATTTTACTTATTGAGAAATCTCCCACATTTTGTAGGTAAATTTACTTTTGCACTATTGCTAAACTATTTATTTTCCTATGAAAATAAGTCAAAATCCTTGGTACTCAATTAATTAGCCATAGTTATTACCTTAACAAGACTTTAGGTAGGTTCACATACCTACCGCAGACCACAAATTGCACCTATACTTGCGCCGTTATTACAAGCCCGCTTTGACGCCTGTCATTTTTCTCGCCGTGATAACTTTCTACGAATGTCTACACAAGAAGTCGAAAAATCAACCGTATGTAATGCCAAAATTATTATGATATCCGACGCTATTCCAATGTTGTATCATTGGATTCATTGGGTTCAATGCCGTAGAGTTGCGATCGTTTTAACCACATGGGAACCAAACAAAATCGATTGTTACAAAAAATCTAAACATTTACTAAGTTTAGATACTTATATAAAAACAGAAACGATTTTAATTTTTTAAATGTTTTATACATACGAATCGATTATAGATGTTGATGCACCCACAATGATGGGTTTTATTATTATTTCATAAGTGCAATAAAGAATTTTCTAATCTAATCTACTTATCTTTATCGTCAATAATTTCTTGAATGAAAAACGATACATATATAGCTAAGCTAATTTTTTATTAATTTACCTAATCTATGTTAAACTAAACGATAACAAACTCTTAGTACAATTAATAACAATGTCTCATGAATCGGTTTCTCTTGCACACGATTTTTTATTTCTACTCTAGTTCCCATCTGTATTTTGACAACGTCAAATCGGGCCTCTTAGAACGGCGATAGTATACTAACCAACCAGCAGCCTGTAATACCTATAATAACCGGTACAAAAGATAATATTACGTACCTACTTTAAATTGAGTAATAGAATTATTTATGCATATGTAAATTATGACTAATTTATGATTAAATTATGATATATTTATAATTATGCTTAAAATCTATAAATTGACAGGTTCATTTGGACAAGGCTACAAAACGAAAAAGCTTTATTTTGCCGACCTTACCGATAAAATTATATAAATATACTTATACTACATATAAATTAACTTTATGATAAAAAAGTTTAATACAGTTCATGGAAGAGAATTATTGGGGCCTGTAACTTTAAAAACTCCACACAAACAATGTTGGCTTTGCTTTACTTCTCTACATTAAATCTCAATTGATATTCAGCCTTATCCCTTAAAAGATAAAGACAATAATACACGGTTCGGTTTCCTTGGCCAGTTTGCCTTCACCCAAAATGCTAATCGTCGTACGGTAACCGAGTCAGCCACAGATTTCTAACGGTAAAGGATTCTGTGGTTTCATTAGTAGGTATTTTGTTTGTTGTACTACATTTGTAGGGACTTTATGAAGGAGGGTCATGTTTATCGCGTGTATGTTATGTAAGTATTTAAATATTATTGAGTTCAACTAGAATGAGGCTATGTGCTAGTGGAAAACTGTGGTGTCGAAGATTTAACTAAAAACCTCCGACATGACTGATATTATTATTAACCGGGACTATCTATATTTTTTTACATCACCTAACCGGCTGGGTGAATGGGTAGGTAAATGGCGTATTATATCAAAAGTGCTATCAAAGAATCGAGCGAGAATGAAATAGAGTAAGGTACAAGTGGTGTAAAAAATTAAAATATTAAAATGGCGGCTGCCAGGCACAATTTATTCTAGCATTTGAACTTGCTTTTCTTTCAAGAATAGCGTTATGGGTCTCAAAATAAAGGTCTCCATGAGAAGACTTGAAAATAACTTCTCCATATTATGTTTACAAAAGTTACGATTTAACTGTAGTCGAGGCGAAATCTATGAAGGAAGTACCTACGTCCTATAACTCCTATAGCTAATATGATATGATGTGATGACTGATATATCTGGCAGACTTTTAAAATGGCGTTTGACTAATAAGGACGGCGTGTTCCTTTTCGTTAAAAATAATAAAGCTCACATGCAATATCATATTTTAGATAAAAAACATCCAAACTGAGCTCCCGCGGTGTAGTGAATTATTTGTTAATCTACTCTGATGATGAGGAATGAATTATAATGTGACGGACGTATTAGGACAAATAAAGTGATGTTAATCAGATGAGTGTTCTGTTTGTGTTTCTATTTAGGTACTACAAAGGACGAATGTTTTTTTTCTTTGATGATCGGGTGGTAAATTGGCAACTTCAGTTGGAGAATGGTCACAGCCACTGCATTGCCTGAAATAGATGATGGAATGATACCCAGTTATGGGCCTGCTTTAGTTTAGTAAATATCTTCAGAGATCATACTAAGATTACCAATAGTTTTTATTTGTGGACCCACGCAAACGGAATCACGGCTAGTCTTCGCTACTAAAGTAGTCTTAGATTATACTACATTAGATTCAAAGACAAGACCACGCTTCATGGTGTAGGGGCCTGGGGCGTAACGTGATGCTGTCATATATTTGAGGGCTTGTCGTCAAAAACACTAATAACCTGATTGCCTCAGTTTATTATCATAATCAGTACCTACTTGTCTGCATTCGCTAGTGGATTACTAGTTTCAGCGCACGTATTACCGAATAAAAAAGTATCTACGCTTAGGTATAGAATGGCTTATCATGACAATTAGTTCAAAAACAAATGATAATTAGTAAATTGATTCAGCAGCCGATTAGAAGATTGCTGGTGTTTTTCACAACTGTAGGTACGTCCAAATGACAAGTAAGTTCGTAGGAGTCCGGGTAAATTCTGGTCTATTTTGCGCGCTTTAGTGTTTCTAGCGGCCGCATGGAAGCCTCCTACATGGCTAACGGCTTTTATAATGTTTTTTGGACAATTAGCAAAAGTAGCTACCGAATGGGCCCTTGACGGAACCAGCGAGAGGACAGAACAAATCGGATAAGGCAGGACGTCACGGGGGGGGATTCAACCATTGCTCAAATAGAACCTACCTGGATTATAGATACTATTTCGTTCCACCAAAGGTCTTCTTTTGGCTTCTGCAGTCGCGCATGATCAACGATTCTAGGTTTCTAAACAATTTTCTACACAAAGTCTACAAGTTATTCTCTATTACATCTTCAAGTTGCGAACAGGAAAGACGACTTTCGATTTCTACGTAATTACCTCGTTTAGATTTACAACTCTCCAAAAAAGTCTAGAACATGTTATGGCATCTCATCAATAAACTAATCGCCTATTACATAATCTGTTGAGGATTTCCGTTGAAACATAATATCAAGTTTATGAGAACTAAGCATATAGAAACAAAAGGTTTGTTTACAATGCCTTTATAGAGAGAGAAAATCTGACAACACAATAAATCTAGGCCAAGATAAGGCCCCAAAAACGATGCCTTCTAGGTCTTTCAACATCTTTTGTGCTACCTACAATGCAAACCAAACGATCCGTGCTTTGTGGAACGAATTATTGATGAATTCTCCATACAAAATATTAAACAACTGAAAAACAGTGCCGGCAAGAAACAAGCCTTTCTACTGGTGCTTACTCCAGTAGCCTGATTACTACCACAGAAGTTTTAAGACATAACGGCGGAAATAAAGAAAGACAAGACTTTCAAAATGCTAGACTAGTTACGCACTTACTAAGACTAGAGTAAAGCTTTCACCAGACAATACCTGATTAATTCCTCGAGTTGTCTTAAGTTTCAAAATTATCTTATTATGCTTTGTTAAGCGATCTTGTTAAGCGAAAATCAGAACATGGAGGTCTCTAGACGAATACAACTCGGGTGGGCTGCATTTGGAAAGCTTGAAGATGTTTTTCGGTCAAAGAAGATCCCACAATGCTTGAAAACCCGTCTCTATAACCAATGTGTCCTGCCAACAATGACTTACGGTGCCGAAACATGGGCACTCACTAAGAAAACTGTGTACAAAGTACGAGTTGCACAGAGAGCCATGGAGCGCGCCATGCTTGGCATCAACCTGCTGGATCGAGTTCCCAATACCGAAATCCGACGCCAGACGAAAGTCCAAGCCGTCGGAACAAGGGTGGTGGAACTCAAGTGGAACTGGGCAGGACACTTGGCTAGACGAGGTGATGGCAGGTGGAGTAAATCTTTGACCGAATGGTGGCCAAGAACAGACCTAAGAAGTCCAGGACGTCCGACAGCGCGGTGGGTCGACGATATAAAGAAAGTCGCGGGCAACTCCTGGATGCGCAAAGCACAGGACCGGGAAGGGTGGCGTTTACAAAGGGAGGCCTACACCCAGCAGTGGGTACTTATGGGCTGTAGATGAAGCGATAAGACCGCCCATTACGCTTACATTTAAGTATTTGTTTTTTTATTTCTTTTTAACTGTTGTTGTGTCTAGCTTGTAAGGTATAATAAATAATTTTCATTAATTCATTCATTATCCTTGTGCTTTTAATAAATAATTTTGAGATTCAAAGAGAAAACATTACATACATTTTTTTTTTTCGATCTAATTAGCTCATGGTTTTAAGGTCCAGGGGAGTCAGGTCTGCAGGTTCAAGTTTTGTCTCTTATCCTGAATGCACGCGCAATAACTTTCTCGAGGTGAAATGGCGATCAGTATGCGCAGGCGGCACTTTCGATTGGGCCCACTGTCGGCATTACAATTGACAGGTTTTGGCACCCAGATACGACTGTACACATTTGAATTGTTTTTTTGTTTTTCATTAAATAAATCATAGGCTCGCGTTTGACCACGAACTCGGCTGATGGTAAGCGATGATGCAGTCTACGAAGGGCCACGTTTGCATAGAAGAAAACTGTTCACTCGCAACTTGAAGACATCCAGGATATAATTATATATCAGAAAAACATACTCAGGCAAGGCGTTCCACTAAATAAATAAATTTGAATTTTCGCAACATAAACAAAAAGCAGGTAATCAGTTAAAAAACTATAAAACGACTGACTGTAGCTATATCGGATCCTTTTTTTTGTAATTAGGAAGATAAATGTTCCCATGCGTGGCAAAATTTTACCTGTCAGCAGTCATAACATTTTTGACCTCTTATACTTAAGTCACTCTCGAGGACCGAACGATTTTGTCGACACCCCATTTACCTAAACCTACGCACTCGTAAAAAATAATCAGCTTTAATATGGCCGAAAACAAGTGAGCTCCTAATGGCCATTTCAACTGTAATTCGAGAACAGGGTCTAAATAATATTTCATTCAGCGGTACAGTTGCACTATCCATCAAGGCGAGGTAGCTAGCCACACTAGCCACTGCTTATTGGCCAACAATTGCATCAGAGCGCGCGTATTGTGCTTCCAATCATGCCAATCAGGCGGACCTCGCGAATACTATTGTTAGGTAGTGATTTGACCCCTACTTACTAAGCCCCGGGTCAAAGAGGGTTGATATAAGTACATCTAGAATAAAAATATGAAAAATACTCCATAAGAGAAATTTTACTTATCCACGAAAATTTAAATAAATTAAGTTAATTAAGCCAAACACTTAACAGTAAAATGACTTTAAGACAATATACAAAGTATAAAGATTACACAAAGTTTGAGGCAGAAGGCGTTACTTACGATCACATCATTTCATCATGATCCACAGCATATCAAGTACCCACTGCTGGATGTAGGCCTCCCTTTGTAAACGCTACTCTTCCCGGTCCTGTGCTGCGCGCATCCAGGAGTTGCCCGTGACTTTCTTTATGTCGTCGACCCACCGCGCCGCGGACGTCCCGGACTTCTTTGGCCCTTGGCCACCATTCAGTCAAAGATTCACTCTATCTGCCCAAATGTCCTGCCCTCTTCCACTGTTCCACCACCCTTGTTCCGACGTCTTGGACTTTCGTCCGGCGTTGGACTTCGATAGTAGGAACTCGATCGAGTAGATTAAAAATATTATGTTGTGTAAAAAACACAAGGTCACATTGTAATTCAATGGGCGGTCTTATAACTTCGAAGTGAGACAACCTATGGACCATATAGATTTTTGTAATAAAATACCTAATTGAGCGCCACAAAACACATCTTATTCTTAAAACTTTATACAATAAAAAGGCAATAAAACTGGTCTGCCATTAACCCAAAGTCCTACTCCGCTACTTAACATGTTCAGAAAACATTAATTTTATATCTATGCTCTGTGTTCTGTAAACTTTTAAATGTTGAATCCTGTATTTTAAAATAATTTAGTTATTTTTTATTTGTACTAATGCATAAGGCAAAACTAATGCATGTACTAATTATAAGATTTTGATTTTATTGTGAGTTTTGACTGCAATAATATTTAATTATTTTATTTCACTTTGGATTCGCCAATTGCTCATGAAGATCCTTATTTCAAGGCCTATCTATCTTGAGACATTTATTGGCCTAATCCAAATTGTTCATGATGTAACCTGTGTTCTTAGGAAATGGTCCAAATGATCCAGGTTTAATAAATCACCCTATTTAATGCTGCATCTTCTAGGTCTTAAATACTTATGTTTTTTTTTTGTTATTTTTACATACTACAACTTAAGTAATATTAGGTTGTACCAAACACCCATTATTATTTTGTATATTACCTACTTACTGTAAAAGCATTCTCATTTGGGTGAATTTGATTCTAGTATGAATAAAATAAATATATTTTATACTAATCACTAATATTAAACGGGTATTTATCGCATATTTACCTTTTTATTTATCACAGTCGAAACGTCAGGATAAATACCCGTTTAATATTAGTAATTATGTACAGTGATCGCAAAAGTTTATAAATTACTATTTTATACTAGTTCCGCTTGTGGTTTAACATGCATGGTTTGTCAATAAAAAGTAGTCCATGTCTCAATCCAGGTCATATTCTTTCCATACACCAAATTTCATCAAAATTGGTTCAGTCGTCATATGTGAAAATGCAACAAACAGACAGTTTGGTGGAGAGACAGAGTTACTTTTTAATAAAAGAATAGTAAATAATAATAGTCTAGATCTGAATTAGGGATTCAAAATGGGCAACTAAAGACAATGATTAATATTTTCAAAATTATACAAAGTCTTTGTAACCAATAACTACTTAATATACTTTTGTTCCAAATGATGATCACCTTGCTGCTACTCGGGTAAAGAGAGAGAGGATTATCTATAATGAACAAAAGGCAGGTACAATCTTATCATATTGTTGTGTTTTGTACGATGTTATAATTTATGTTAAAAACGATGTCTAAATTAAATTACTTGTCTATATATGGCCAGATTGTAATAATATTACTGTGGTATTTTTAGAATTGTATACTATAAAAATAGGAATAAAAAAACATGTATTGTTAACTTGATAAATTTGCTTTCTGATGTGTATATCAGGCTCTAATTTAACAGGCAAGCTCCAAGGTACATAAGGGTATGGGTATCTTGGAGGTTGCCTGTTAAATCAATCTATAAGCTCTACAAGTGTTAAATCTGAGGATAATGTAGGATTAAAGAATAAAAACCTTGAAATTTAGTAGATATCATTCAGAAAAACCGGGTGGGAAGATGTTACGGTAATCTGCCACGACTATTATATAGTTTATTGGTGTTTCGTAACAAAGAACGGATCGTGTGCGCCTCCTCACATCAGTGAAAGTGCCTATATCTACCAATACTTTATTCTACAGACGACAGGTTCACGGCCATAAAACAAACACATCGCTCAGATGAACTATCTAGATCTATCTAATATATCTTCCTGAATCACCTCGTGATCGAACTTATCGCAAACCAGAACATATTGAACAATTTAACGGTAGTCCATCAGTTTTTCATCGATAACAATTCTGCAACTTACCTTGATATAAACATCGATCAGGATGGTATCCGGCAGTGTACGCAATATATTCCGATCGCACTTGCATCTTTGCAGGTAGTTCACTAAATTAGTCAAGCACAATTCGTATAAACGAGATGGTGTTTTAACCACTTCGCGATAACCTATCGAACGTAGGTGAGCCATTTTGGACAGATGCAAGAAAACTCGCTTCATAATTTTGATCGGTGGGTAATGTCAAGTTTGATTTGCACGATGTTCAGAACGGTTGCTGATATTCTATTGGTCAGATTTTAAGCTCGATTTCAAAGCTTCTTTTTTATTGGCAACCTGAATGTTATTTTTAGAGTTGAAAGAGAGCTTACCAAAACACTATTGGAGGCGTATTTTCTCCGTACAAAAAGTAAGTTGCATGAAAGAGATAAAAAATATTACATCTGTGTCGCTTGAAATGGTGTCGAATTTTATTGAGTGTACTGTCGGCAAGTCAGCTGACTGTGAGAGCGCGCGAAACTTTGAATGTGGCTTTTGGGCCCGCCTGCTTTTATAAGCTATGATTTTTTTATCATCGTTTTATCAGATATTTTTCATCAATACATTAATACAATTAAGCCAACGAGGTACAATGCACTGCTGATTAAAATGAGCGTAATAGGGGACTGACTTACGATGCGAAACAGACTGATATAGGTACTTGGATTTGCTAAACGAATTACGAGAATGTCGAGAAGAGAAGAAGAGATCAACTTTAAATTTGCAATCAAGATTATGGGCGTCTTAAAATTATTACCGCTGCGGAACAAATGTTTGCATGATCTACAGATATTTGTTCCGGGTCTGGTTGTTTTTGTATATAAGTATGTATTTACAAAAAAAATGTATATATGTATGCTATCAGTTATCTGGTTCCCATAGTACAAGCTCTGCTTAGTTTGGGGCTAGTTAGCGCAGTGTGAAATGTCCAGCAATATTTATTTATTTATCATCTAGTTTTTAAATTTCGATCTATGTCATCTAAAACGTTGGTTGGTTACATAGGTATGACTTATGTATGTAATCTACCTACGTTTTATATCCTGGAATCGTTTAGATACACTACAAACTGGAGACAGTCTCTTCCAAGCTACCTACGTATTGCACTACACATGCTCTATTTATCTACTTCCGGGTGCGCGGGATATTATAATTGAACGATAGTGTTCATGACGACACAGAAAATGACTAGGGGAGCATAATGCATTCATTTTCTATGCTCCCGCACATAAATGCGAACCTAACTAGATATATTTTATCGAATAATATAATATCAGTCTGCTAGGGACCGGTGGAACAGGCGAAAAAATCCATATGCATGACCGGGATTCAAACCCGGATCGGAATCTCACTAGCTAGGCCACCGCGGTATGAACAAAGGTAGCTAATAAACGAAATTGGCAGTATTAGATTCAAATCAGCTGTACAAATACTTATCTAAGTATGTAGGGAAAGCATACCATTTTATTGTTTTTTTTTAAACGTTTTACCAGCGTTTATACTTAGCTTATGAAACTTAATAGTCCAGAAAAACAACCGGTAGAGTTCCGCTTTTAGATATGATAAATAATACAAGCCACTTTGGAACAATATTTATTCAGACAATAACTAACATAACAGTAACATACAACTGTCAACTAAACTAATTCCATTAAAGCTCCCAAAACAAAATAAATGCGAATTCGGGTCACAAACCTTATCAGGTTATAGTAGCACAGATAAACAAAATATAATGGTGGTCTATCATCCACTGAATCGTCGCAACAAAACGAGATTATTCATTCTAAATAGGGTTGTTTCCTCATTAATATTACTATTACCTTTACACACTTTAATTTTATATTTTACAGGTACAAGCCCCAAAAACCAATAAACATCTTGTTGGGAATTAAGATTTGATGGATAGCATTGTCGGTCATTTGTCCCAGAAGTGTCGCTTCAGTGGACAATATACTTTATTTTCAATATCTACATCACATTTTTGGTTTTGCCGAACACATTTAATTTTGCACTTTGGTTCACCTACTGTTGTTTATTTGAGAGTGAATGTTTTACAGGAAATAGTGTCAAAAATAACATCAGTTACTCATCAAAAATTAAACTGTTAACGCAGTACATTATTTTTATCACATGATTATTTTTATCACTGCTATTTCACATTTGAATAATAACAGGCAATGACTTTTTTATGATGCCGTAATGTCACACTTGCTATTGCTATTTCAAATGTGAAAAATCACGAGCAACGAAAACGCCTGAGGAATTCCTAAGAAATGCGAACTAATGTGTTTTGTAGCAGACCCTAATGCCACCAATATATGATGAAAACCGAAAGTTATTTAATTTGAATAATTTTTAGCAGGTTAAGCGAAGAAAAATAGCAAGTTTGAAATTGATGATTTTTCAGATGCTACTTGTGAAACGTTTCATTCCTAATTGACATTGGCGGAATTTTGACACTCCCTAGTCACAGTAGCCACAAACAAAAACGGAACTGAAGTTTACTCTGAAGTAGTTGCCATCAAAACATAATTTGAAACCTCTCAATTCCTGTAAAACAGCCCTAAAACTGAAACTCAATGGATCTACTTCCTACTTTCCGATGGTGAATTTGGAGAGAGATTCCAGCAGGTTGATGTACGAAGTGTGCTCGTACGCCGTGCTGAAGTCAGATAACTTCTGGACGAAGTCATTGCTCACTCCTTTCTCTTCTAGAAGATTCATTAGCAGGTCGTAAAGATACTGTAACAAAAAAACAGAGTAGGTAAGCCAGGTAGACGCTAGAGCAGTTTTTTGGCAGCCTAAGGTGTCAGACACAACTTGATAACTTTTGTAAACAACATCTTCTTTTTCCTGCTCTTCTCCCATATTACGCGGGGTCAGCACAACATGCATTTTTAACTTTTGTAACCTTCGAGCAGGAGTGGTGGAGTGTCGCACAGGATAGAGATAGATGGAAGGACTTCAGGGAGACCTTTCCCCAGCAGTGGGACAATATAGGTTGACAAAAAAAAAACCAAGATCTTCCTGGCCTTTTTCCACATTACGCGGGGTCGGCACAACATGTATTTTAACTTTTGTAACCGACATCTTAACGCAAATTCCTCCCTGAAAATGTTTTATAATAACATTTTTACCAAAAGTAAATACTTACTACGAACGACATGTAGTAAGAACCTAAAAATAAGTAAACTATTACCTAATGAGGCAATATTTTATTATTTTTAGTTTTGAGAAGCATATTAGCATAATTAACGCTATAAACTTATAAATCATATGATTATTAATTCTAGAATTAAATTCACACTGGAATTGTACTAGTTAAGCTTATAATTCGCTGGTAAATGGGTTTTCACGTTTTAAGATTATCAAAATTTATAAAGTTTAGTAATGGGCTTGATAGCCCAATTGCCACGAGCATTCCTAAACTTGTCGTGAAGTGTCCCAAGACACTGGCAGCATGGCCTCTAAACTGCAATGCTTATGCATTGACCCAGATAAGCACCAGTTTTCGGATCACCGTCTTTTCGATCAAACACCTAAAATTTTGAAAACGCGATGGCTTAAGTACTTCGAGACTAAACAGTAATAATTTCAAATTAAACAATTGAGTACTTTGTTATAACAGGGTTAGCCGACTTAGGTCAGAGCCACATGGCATAAGTGAAGTAAATTACCACTGACCTAAAGTCTTGTAGATTAGTATTGTATTAAAATAGGTCAATTTAAGTAAGTAGGCAATTTAGTTAATCCTATTTATTTGCCACTATTAATAAAGATAAACGCAAGTTCTTTGTTGCCTGGAAGTTATTGGCTGGTTCGTTATAGGTTGAGTTTGATAAAAACTTTTGAGCACAATTTTAACACGTTTATTCAAAGCACAGTTTGCTGATTGTATTTCCCACTATCTTATTATTATCTTTTTATTTATTTATCAATTAAAAAACTAGGTAACTAGGTAGGTTATGATTAATGTCTTAAAACCTATGTTTAACTAGACATTTCTTGTTATTTAAATGACCTTAGTAGGTATGATATCAATACAATACAGTTTTTTTAAACTGATAAAGAGCGAGTGATTAACCTAGCACTTACACATAGATTAATATCTTATCTATATCTGCCGGGCGAGTTCGTCACTCCGTGGCGGGTAATTAATAACAAAGTACATAGTGTTAGACATATATAATGAACCCGATTAGGGAAAGAAGAAATTTAAGAATACTGTTTCTCCTGTTCTCCATTTTGAAAGACCCAAACTCTCCTCATTACCTAAAATCAAAGTTTACTTTCTTAGCCGACACTTACTATCGTAATCTAAGGTCAACAGTCTCTCTCTGCCCAGCTACTCCTCTGCGTACCGTGCCATCTCTTTCGAAGTAAAGGCAGTTGGCTTGTAGAACGCTCTTCCCTTCAGTATTAAAAAAATAACACTAAAACCAACTTTCAAACGTTCTGTGTATAGTCACTATATAAATTCTTAATTCCACTTGAACGTTTCGTATGACTTTATACTATTTGTTATTAGAGTTATTAATTAAATATATTTATTCATTTTATCTATTTATATGTAATATTGTTTAGTTAGTAGTTTTTTATTTTCTTTAGTATCTAACCTAAGTTTTTTACCTGTCACAGATAACTGGTAGAAAATGCTTTTAGCCTTATGCCCCATTTGTGCATTCTAATGTTTGTGCAATAAAGGATTAAAAAAATTAACCAGCCAAAACGGTCACATGATTATGTGACCGTTGAATCTGGAACACAACACCCGGTAGTCCTGAATTTACACATATAG
Source organism: Philereme transversata (assembly GCA_963924445.1). Lineage (NCBI taxonomy): Eukaryota > Metazoa > Arthropoda > Insecta > Lepidoptera > Geometridae > Philereme > Philereme transversata. The sequence continues at coordinate 27,902,423 of OZ004345.1, forward strand.
TTCTGATTCCACGTATCGGAATTACCTATCATTAACTATCTCTGCGTACCACAAAACCGAGACCCGAGTATTAAGGCCGGCTTCCACAACGATTACTAAACGTATGCAAAGACTAAGCATGTTTAAATGTGCGGTATTTGTATGATTTTAAATCATATTTAGCCACTAAATACGTTTAAGCATCGCCATCGTTGCAAAAGTCGCCCTAAATACCTACATACATATTGTAAATAACAGTAAAATGTAGAACTTCATTGAATATTTCACGCGCAAATTGTCATGAAATCAACTTCAATTTGATTCAGTAATATACCCCATTTCTGGCACTCAATATCCACATGTGGTATGGATTCAAGTGTGGCAAATAAACGGGGAGGACTTTTTGCAGGTCTATGGATTTGAACTCGCGACCTCCAATCAGGAGTTGGTGTAGAGCACCGTTACACCAAGAAGGCGTATACGTAAGGTGTGAAAATAGTGTTGACATTGCAAAAAGAAAGTTGTTAATCAATTTTGGTTGTTTGATAAAACTGTTAAGATCTTTGAAGAAAGTGTTATTGTATAACTTTAATGTTGTTGAAAAATGTTTGCCAAATGAAGAAAATATTACGTAATTTAAGTTTTACATTACGAAGTTTTTTTTTGTAGTTAAATCATCTGAAAGTGGCCAACCTTGGTGTCGGGGTAGAAGAAAAACGTTTTTAATCTGGACCGACATTTAACGGGCCCTACGAAACACGAAAATTTCGTTGTTAATCCCACTAACGGTTACACATTCGAGTGGCAACCACGTGGACCATTGCATAGCCTATCCTAGAAATAAAAGTTCTCAAAATGATTCAGATATTAAACATTTTGGTTGATTCCAATTCATCGAATATGTATGTTAACTGACGCCCACAATATGATCTGCGTGCAAATCTGTTGACGAAACATAAATGATGCTATATGGCTACTTTATCCATACTAATATTATAAATTCGAAAGTAACTCTGTCTGTTTGTTACGTGTTCACGACTAAACGGCTGGACCGATTTCGATGAAATTTGGTATACAGACAGATTATGACCGGGATTGGGACTGTTTACCCAACTGCGCAGAAGGAGGGTAATGTTTTTATCGTCAAACTACGCGTGCGAAGCTGCGGGCGGGTCAGCTAGTACTTTCACCATCATCATATCAGCCACAGGACATCCACTGCTGAACATAGGCTTCCCCCACAGATTTCCAGAGCGACCGATCTTGTGCGTCCTGCACCCAACGGCTTTCAGCAACCTTTATCTAATGGAGGGGCGTCCTACGCTGAGCTTTGCAGTGCGTGGTCTCCATTCGAAAACCTTTGTGCCCCAACGGCCGTCAGTTTTTCGAGCTATGTGCCCGCTCACTGCTATTTCAGCTTACTAATCCTTTTCAGCTAGTACTATAGTTTTGTTTATGCTACCTTGTGATGGAACAAGCCCACCTGATGTTAAGTGGTAACTATCACCTATAGTAAAGTAGGTCACGCACCTTAGAAACGTGCCCTACGATGATGAGATGATCCATCAGCTTGAGGCATACAAGTGTAAAGCCTCATGTGTCTGTAATTTCACCAGAAACCTTACCCTTCATATCGAAACACAGCAATGCTGCTTGGCGGCAGAAATAGGTATGGTGGTAGTACTTCCCCGGGCGAGCCCGTTTACAAGGAACTCTACTACTCTTAGTTATAAATAATATATACTTACGCCATCGAGCACGTCGCCGGCGACCGCGTATACTTGGTCGTTCCATTCTCCCTTGTACAGCGTCACTTCATCAATACCGAAAATATCATCTGGAAATATAACAATGAGGAAATTCATGTACTGTGGAATTACTGATAGATTTGTAGGTAATACATATTTATTAGTTCTGGAGGTTCATATTTAATGGGTACTATTCTAATTACCCATGGTATGGTATGTCCTACAAATCTGCAGATTGTGTGCTCCACACTCGCCTAACAGATGTAAGGGTAATTCTGCCGCCTTATTACAGAATGCGTAAACATAGCATTCATCTGGGCAAACACATTCCTAGCCCGGAGGAGCTAACAATAAAAAAGGTAGGTATATACGCGATAAATACCCGTTTAAATCAGTAATTATGTACTTTGATGGCGAAGCTTAGAAAAAATACTAATAAAATTGAATGTATACAATTGGCGGTCTTATCGCTAACTAGCGATCTCTACCAGACAACATTTGGATGGAATGGATTTATATTATTATATAAGTTAATTATTTGTTGAAGCATCTGGAAGATTTCATGTTACTTTTAAATTCAATCTATGAATGGATTTTAGAGGATGTTAATAACTTTCCTCTATGTACAGTTTAATATAAAATATTTTTTACTGTGTTTTATATATTTTTGAACTGTATTTTTGACTTTAGGACTTATGTTACCCTAAGAGATACTTAAATAAATAAATAAAATAAAAAAGCCTTTATTGATATCTTAATAGTACATATTTCTTTACTCACTTAAATAGTTATATTATATATTTATGTAAGTTTATGTTTTAACTAAGAACCCCTCGACGGGTATAGGTCTCCTCCAAAAGTTTCAATTTTTGTCGGTTTTCTGTTTCCTTCACCCATGTTTTGCCTGCTATCTCTGCTATCTGATTCTGCCATCTTTCTTGGGGTCTCCCTTTTCTTCTCTTGCCAACTGGGCCCTTACATAGGGTTGCTGTTTGGGTCCACCTGTTGTCTTATATGCGTAACAAGTGCCCCACCCACCTCCATTTTAGAGCTTGTGCGTGTTGGAGAACGTCAATTACTTTGTTTTTTTCCTGATAAGTGTGTTTCTTTGTTTATGTTTTAGTTTTATGTTTAGTTGGCTCCTCTCCATCGCTCTTTGGCAAACTTGTATTTTATTTTATGCAATATTATTAAAATCCATGTTTGGTAGGCATATGTGAGACAGGAAGGTAACCATGAATTCATCACTTTGGTTTTTAGTTTGATCGGTAATGCAGATTTCATTATTACTTTGTAGCTCCAGAACTTGTTCCAATTTAGATTAATTCTTCTGTTGATTTCCTCTATGTTTCTGTTTTTCGTGAATGATAATTGTTTTCCTAGGTATATATAACTGTCTACGTATTCTATTTCTGTGTCGTTTATATTAATCTGTACCTTTGTCCTGTTTGTGAGTATTTTAGTTTTAAGGGTGTTCATTTCTAATCCTACTTCGCTGCTTACTTTGTGAAGGTAATTTGGCATATATAGCACATATAGCATACAAGATGCTTAACTTGATGGATAATGCACCTTCACCATCATCATCACCTAAGCTACAGGGTGTCCACTGCTGAACATAGGCCTCCCCCATATATCTCCAGAGCGACTAATCCTGTGAGGCCTGCACCCAACGGCTCCTAGTTATGCACTTAACATGTTATAAATGAACGAAGGAGGAGGAAGAAATGTTAGAAGGAAGGAAGGAAGGAGGAATATTTAAATGTAACTTACTGTACTCTTCGGTGGTGGGTGGCTCATTCAGGAAGGAGCAAGTGAAGCCTAGAGTGGTGTCTCCGCGGACAACATCAACCTCGAACTGTGGCCGGGATCGCATCTCAGAGAACTCCTGCTTTTCAGTCTGGGTCTCGCCTTCTAGATCATCAGAGTCTACAGTGTGGTTCACGTTGAACGTAATTATGATGCTGTGGAGCAGAAAGATATGTTGGAACATTGTAATTTATATACGGTTTTATTACAACCTCTGTGGCGTAGTGGGCAATAGCCGACTGAGATGCAGGAGATTGCGTGTTAAATTCGCCGCGGGACAAATATTTGATGGACAATATAGATAGATGCAATAACAACTTTATTACCTCTCTTCCTTCAGCTGCTTAGTGAGTGTAACTTCAGCACCATTTCCCTTGACTACGAAGCCTTCAAGCTCGGTCGGCAGGGTCTTCACCTTCTGTGCTTTTCTTTCAGCCACTATCTCTTCAGTCAGGAACTCTACTAGTTCTTTCTCACCTGGAAATCAGAAACATTGTTTTAAATGTTGTACAATAGGATCTTATTAAAATACCTACCAGTTATCAGAGTTTATACATTTCCAGATGTACAATAATTTAACAGTTGGTAAGATAACAAGGTAAAAAGAGATTATGTATAAAACTACTTTTTTTTATAATTCTAGAATAAAATACTTAGGTACCTAATTACGTGTAAGTATTAATTTGAAAAGGACATATTAAGTTTGCTATAGTTTGTGATGCTCATGAACTTTAATACTGGGTTTACACCTTTGTAAAATGTGTAAACCATAAATGATTGCTCGCAGCTATCTAAGCGAGCATTTATTCAACTAGGTAGCATCAGAGCATTTTTTTTTACAATCAGACCTTTATTTGACCACAATCTTACATTAGTGATTGGGGCGAATTTGTGAACACCTTATAGTATGCGTGCTTGTTGTGATATAAATTACGAAACTACTTTAATTTCCACACTAAACATTAAAATAACACGACAGATAACTGTTTACTTCATATTTCACTATGAAAAATAATTATAAATCTAAAATTAATCTAGAACTTTGAAACTAAACTAAATTAACTACGTTGCTATACCTTCATCTAATGAAATCTAATTACTGATATATACGGTAAACCCAGGTAATTTACCCGAATACCTTGTTTTAGTATAACGATTAGAGGAATCACGAGGACACAGGAAGGAAGACTAACACTTAGTTTTTGGGGCAGGAATTTGGTTATAGGGTAGGACTCACCAAGGAGCTTAGGTTTATCTTCTTTATCTGCAGAGAAATGACACATGAACGTAAATTGTAGATTTCTTTCAAGAATTTGGAGTTATGAGATGATTTATGCATGGTGCAATCATAACCTTAAAATTTTGATAAGACGGGGTTAATGTACCTTTGGTGTGGAGAGCTTTCAGTCCACAACCACAGCTGCAAGTATTGGAATGGTTGTGGAGAAGGCCTGTGGCAGCAGGAGTGCCGTTCAGGCTTTTGGAGCTCATATGCCATATTCCTCTCGTGAAATCACGTTTCACTGGGGCCTGTGAGCGAGTCACAAGCGCACTCGATAAACTCGAGCTTTTCACACAACTTTGCAGTACTCTATGCGCTGATTTCACAAGGCCGTTCATTTTATGTATTCTAATTATTTTACGGTGCCGCTATTGTAATATAATTTTCGAGAAATTGACAGCAAAAAAAAGAAGAATGATATTCGCCGGCAGATTCAAAGTTGCCAGTAAATAAAACGATATAAAATTGCTGCCACACCACACATGATCAATAGGCCAAGCTAGAATATCATTATATAGAAGACCGGTGACTTCCGAAACCAGCTGTTTTTGATGACTTTTACAAACATTATCTGTCGATTTTGTTATCGCGTTGAATCATTCATTCTTCTATTCGTTAATTATTTGTGTATATGTAGGTTTCACGTGTACGTTTTATAAATATTTTCTAAATCAACCAAAAACTCACGTGAAATACCATAAAATGGGTAGAAAACGCAAGATAGAATCAAAGGAAACTGCTGCACAAAAATCTACACCCGTAGAAGTGGTGGTTGAAGATGTAACATCACATCCAATTTGCATGCATGGACCAACGTTGTTATTTTCCAGTGAAAAAGGCCGATATTTCGCTTGTGCTTCGTGTAGAGACAAGAAAGAATGCACTGTGATGATAGATGAAGAGGACTGGGCAAAGGAAGGTGTTAAAAAACGCAATGAAAAGTATTATAACCTCATGCCGAAGATCGACAAGGCAGCCGCTTGGAAAAACTTAAATGAGGCTAGTTTTTGTGTATTTTTTCGCCACCAAGAAGCTGAACACTAAAAAGACATTATTTCTATACATGTATATTTCTTTTATTCATAATACAGTGACTTTTAAACTTTTTTTTGTAACTTACAGGTTAAATCCAGGCATTACACAGACAGGGCATACTGCAGCACATGCGAGGAGCTGTACCTACTCTCCGCAAACCGGAAGCACGGCAAAGACCACAAGGTCATTGCTGGTCTCACAGATGAACAATTAGCTGCTCCGTCTTCATGGTTGCCACCCCTGGAAAATGATGCTGTGGAAGCCCAGTATATGTTTACTAAGAAAAGTGTAGGGACGATATTGAATATATTAAAAAATAATAATATCAGGTGAGAAATTATTTTTGCATCATTCTCAAGAGTCATACACTCTTGAGAATGAAAACACAATCTGTGATTACAAAGTTTTTATGTTATTTGCTTTGTTTATCATTAATTTAGTTTTTTTTTTCTACTTTTATAAAAGATATTAAGGATGTACAAGATTCGGTCTAGAAATCTATGGGGAGGCCTATGTGCAGCAGTGGATGTCCTATGGCTGATGATGATGATATATAATCCTTTTTAAAAGCCTTGCATAATAATAAACAAATTTTAAATTCTAGCAACATCATATGCATTGGAGCCCCCTCAGTACATGAAGCAGCCCAATCCAACCCTGACTTCGAATCTATACTGCTTGACTTTGACAAGCGCCACCACCAGTTTCAAGCACCGGCCAAATTTGTGTGGTACAACATGTTTAATAACTACATGTTCAGTGGGAATGAGGATGAAGGGGGGTTGAAGAAGTTTTTGAAGAAAGCCAAGTAAGAGAAATGTAGAAAATCATTGAAAAGTGCTTCTTTGAACATATATGAGTGGATCCAAAAATCTAAGGTGGATTTTCAACTTCATAATTGAATTGAAATAAACATAGTATCAAATATCTTCCTGTAATATTTCAGAACTGGAGGCACTTGTATAGTTATGGACCCTCCATTCGGTGGGCGCGTGGAGCCCCTTACTCAGACGCTGAAGGAGCTCTCAGCCACATACAGGAAAGTCTGCGAGAAAGCTGATGATGAACAGCTTCCTGTGATCTGGGCCTTCCCTTACTTCTCAGAGCCGTATATTACTGGTTCTATGCCAGAGATTAAGATGCATGATTTTCAGGTAAGGATCTGTTCATTTAACATTACTAGTTGCCCGCACAGTAGTTGAAAATCAACCGTAATTCATATTTTTTTAACTAGCTGTGACATCCCTGAGGCTGAAGCTTACATTGCTCAGGACAATATTTTGCCACAAACAAATCCTGCCCGGAACAAGATAAACAAAAATCAACTAAAGCAGTTATGGCCCAGAACAATATTTCTTACAAAGTATCAACTGCACAGTTTCCCCAGGTATCTCGCACATATTCACAGGTTGCCCAAGAGATGTACTCCCAGCCTTCTCCATACCAAGCCTTGTAGGATACTTATTCTGCAGGTTCGTCTCAGTCCCATCCCACTAAGTCATATGTTAAAACAGTCTTCGCCAACCCCTGCCCTTGAGCTCCACTGGGTAAGTCTTATGACAAGGCTGCCCACCGAGAGATTGTTACTGACCCAACATCAGCTATGCCCAATGGTTGCGCCATTGGTAATAACCAACCGTTAGGAGTTTCCCCTAACGAAAATATGTTAGAAACATTAATAACTTTGATAATAAACATTTTACTTATGAACCCTCATCCCCTACCATCCAACGTTACCTCCAAACTAACTTAATTAGTCTCACTATCTGGTCATAATGGATCCAGTAATCGCTCTGCAGTGGAACAGTCAGAGCATGCGCGCAAAAAAACATGAACTGGTCCACTTAATTTCAAAATTCCGCCCGTCAGTCATTGCCGTCTCGGAGACATGGCTGAAGCCTGGAACCCGTTATCGGATTTCGGGTTACTCCTGTCTGCGGGGCGACAGGGCTGACGGGCATGCCGGCAGCGCCTTGTTAGTAAGACGCTGCCTACCTTTTTCGCAAATCACTCTCCCTTCCCATCCTCCTGATATCAACATCGTTGGTATCAGGTCCTTTAATAATAGGTCTTTACCTATGAAATTGCCGTTCTTCAGTACTGGTCATTTCAAATAGAAAAAAAGTTTGAAATGGCTTTGTATTCTTAATTCAAATTAATATTGTTTTCAAAACATGACATTCTTTTTACCAACTCAGTCTTTTGTTTATTGATTAGCGTTGTATTTTCATTACATTTGAACAGTTTTCGTCATAATGGATACTTTAAAAATTCGTGTAATTATGGAATATGAGTTCCGTCGTGACACCAACGCGACACAAACGGCACCTAACATCAAAAACGTTTACGGAGAGAACTGTACAAACGAATGCACAACCCGTTATTGGTTTTCCCGGTTCCATTCTGGAAATTTTGACTTGAAAAATGAAGCTCGTGGTCGTCCGGAGACTTTGGTCAACAATGATGAATTAAAGGCGATTGTGGAAGCTGACGAAACTCAATCTACAGCTGAGCTAGCAGCAGCTTTTGATGTTAGCATCAAAACAATTTTGATCCATTTCCGAAAAATAGGCAAGGTAAAAAAACTTGATAGATGGGTGCCCCACGAACTTAACGATCGCCAGCGCAACGTACGCGTCGAAACCTGCCTCGTGCTGCTCAATAGGCAAAGAAATGAAGGAATTTTGAACCAAATTGTTACGTGCGATGAAAAATGGATTCTGTTCGACAATCGAATGCGCTCAGCAAGTTGGTTAGATCCTGGTTCAGCACCAAAGCAATGCCCTAAACCAAAAATGACCCCTAAAAAGGTGATGGTCACTGTTTAGTGGTCTAGTGCGGGTGTGATTCACCACAGCTGTTTACAAAACAGCATGAGCATTACTGCAGATGTGTACTGTGAAGAACTGGAGACAATGATGGAAAAGCTTGCACATCGGCAACCGGCTTTGGTCAATCGGTCGTCCCCACTGCTCCTTCACGACAACGCGCGACCCCATACTGCACAACAGACAGTCTCCAAGCTGCAAGAGCTGGGGTTGGAAGCTTTCCCTCATCCGCCATACTCACCAGACTTTGCACCTACCGACTATTACTTTTTCCAAAATTTAGACAACTTTTTAGTTGGTAAAAAATTCAATTCCCGAGAGGCAGTACAAAATGCCTTTGAAGAATTTGTTGCCTCCCGTCCAGCCGATATTTTTTTTTTTTTTTTTAATTGGATAGCACTTCGTTTGACCACAATCTCACCTGATGGTAAGTGATGATGTGGTCTAAGATATAGCACGAAGATCTAAACCTATTTACTCTCACCTTAAAGAGGCCCGGATTGTATTCTTTAGGAAAAACAGACGACGGCAAAGTGTTCCATACCTTAGCTGTACGCATCAAGAACGTAGAACCAAAACGGTGTGTGCGAATGGGTGGTATATTGACTAGGTATATTTACAAGAAGGGCATCAATAAACTGCCAATGCGTTGTCAAAGATGCGTCGATTGCATGGGTGTTTACTTTGAATAACAGAAATAAAAAAGTTAAAAAAAATAAGTAATTTCACTTATTCCATACAAAACGGCAATTTCATAGGTAAAGACCTAATATTTCTTTTATATCTGTATATATTCCTCATCCCAACTCCTCCTTGATTACTGACCTCCTCCTTTTATCTTCTGTTCCTTCCCCCATGGTCCTCATGGGTGATTTTAATGGCCATAACACTATCTGGGGTATCTGGCCACTCTGATATATTTGGTCTTTCCCTATTAGACATATTTGATGAAGTCAACTTGTGCCTTCTCAATGATGGATCCCCTACTCGTAGAGCACTTCCTTCTCATAATCCGAAAAGCGCTGTCGATCTCTCACTTTGTTCTCCATCTCTTTTCCCTTTGACCTTATGGAAAATTTATCCTTCTACTAATGGAAGTGGCCACTTCCCTATCATAATTTCTATCTAAGCTAATTTTTCGAACCCTATTCCTTCTCTTAAATACAAACTTTCTGGAGCTGATTGGTCAGCTTATTTGTCTTCACTTGATCTTACAACTCTCTTCCACTTCCATTCAACATATTGACTCCCTTGCAGCATATAACACCTGTGTTGATAATATTACTACATGCGCTGATCTCCACATTCCTCTTAAAAAGCCCTCCAAAGACTTTAAAATATCTACTCCGTGGTGGGATTCCGAGTGCATAACAGCTGTATCGGAACGGAGAGAAGCTGAAAAAAGTTGCAAGGAATCTATGTCTATAGAAAACATTTTAGTCTTTAAAAAATCTTCAGCGAAACTCAGAAAGTTGGTCTCTAAAAAGAAAAAGCAGGGATGGATTGACTTTTGCGAGAACCTCTCGCCTAGAACACCTCATATATCATCTGGAACCAGATCAGACGATTCAGAGGATCATATAATATCAAAAATATTTCAGCTAACGATCCTTCATCGTGGCCTTTTCTGATAAACTTGCCCCTCCTTCAGTTCCTTCTATTTCCTCCTTCCCTTCGATCCCTTCGTCGCTCTCTTCTGAAAATTGTTTTGATCGCCCTTTAATGAATTGACCCTTGCACTTAACGGGCTGACTGACTCTTCCCCCGGTATCGATGGTATACCGTACCTACTCCTTTCTCACGAAATCTTCTGAAAATACAAAAAAATACTACTTATTTCTTATTAACTCTTTTTTTGAAACCGACTTAATCCCTGAGCAATGGAAAACTCAAAATATCATCCCAGTACCCGGAAAGGATCCCTCAGATCCAAATGGTCGTAGACCAATAGCTTTGTCCTCCGTCATGGCTAAGGTTATGGAGCACATGATTAAACACCATCTTGAGTGGTTGATCGAGAATCGTTCACTACTTTCTAATTCCCAATTTGGCTTTAGAAAGGGGATGAGTGCCATGGACAGCCTTTTAACAACAGACATCCACATCGCGTTCAAAGAAAAGAAATTTCTAGTTGCTGTCTTTTTGAACATCGCGTCAGCTTATGATAACATTCTGCTTCCGGTTCTCAGGAGTAAGCTCATTCAGCTGAGAATTCCTGAGAAGCTGGTTCGTTTTATATGCAACCTATTGATGGAAAGGCCTGTAGTTATTAAATCCTACCAAGGCCTCCTCTCCCCTAAGACGTTTTGGAAAGTACTACCTCAGGGTTCTGTTCTGAGCCCACTACTTTACAGCCTCTACACCTATGACCTTGAGCAATCTGTGAAGTCTTCAGTCTGTGAGTCAACAGAAGAGGCAAGTAACCAACTGAGTTCTGCGTTGTCCTATTTTAGCGACTGGTTACTTGATCACAGCTTATCTATTTCTGCTCCCAAAAGTAATGTTGTAATATTTTCCAGAAAAAAAATTCCCCATCTATTAAATTATTCATTGACCAGGAGATTATCCCTCTTGTCTAATAGTGCCAAATTTTTAGTGGGAGCGTTTTCGTGGGAGCGGCTGTGTGGATTCCATTCATTAAAATCTCCCTTAGTTTTAAATGCCCCTTTTCCTCATCAGTGTTTTCTGGTGAAGCTGTTGCGCTACTAGAAGCTTCATTAAATCTCACCAATTAAACAACTCTATTATATTTTCTGATTCTAAAAGCTGTCTGCAATCTATTCTATCTAACCCTTTCCGTTCTGTATCTCGTTTCCCTATTATTCTTCAAATTAGGCAATCCCTTTTTGAATGTCACAATCTTGGCATAAACGTTGTTCTTTCCTGGATTCCAGGGCACTCTGGAATTCCTGGCAATGAGTCAGCTGACCCTTTCGCAAAAGATGCTGCTCAGATAGGTTCCCTTGAACATTTCAAATCCTTCTCTCATGACATATGCCTTTTTCCCAAATCACACATGGAAAAATCGTGGACTGAAGTTTGGAATCGTTCTAAAAAAGATAAGGGTAAACATTATGCCGACATCCAACCAGATATTCCTCGAACTCCTTGGTTTTTTAAATTCCGGAAGGCAAGTAAGATTACCACCTCCACAATTTGTCGTCTTCGACTTGGCCACTCGTGTACCCCTGTTTTTGTGTGCCCAAACTTAGGATTAGGAACCACTCCCTATGTGAGTGTGGCCTGGACGAAGGTAACGTTGACCACATATTCTTCGACTGACCTAAATTGCAGCGTTCCCTCTATGAAATCCTTCTTCCTGAAATCCCTCGTCCTACCTCCTTTAAATGTTTATTAACCCTTACCTTTACCCCTTTAATTAATTATGTTATATGTAAATTTATAAATGATTACAACAGTAGGTTGTAATCGTATATATTACTTACTAGCTCACTAACCCACATTATCATAATAGTATTAGCAACTAACATTGTGCTGTTTTATATGTTGTATTGTCTCTTTTATTTTAGAGTTATCAAGGGTTTTTCAAAATTTAGAATACTGGTCGTATTCTTGACCTACACCATCTCCTAAGTTTATGAAAATATCGCGACATTGACTTTGGCGGAATTGTGACACTCCCTAGTCACAGTAGCCACAAATCAGAACTGAACTGAAAAATATGACAGATGGTGTGGTGGAAATGTTTAATACATTAATTGTGCTTTGTTTGCGTTTCGGCGAATGTAAAACATGGCACTCACGCACACATTCGCTGTTTTATGTGTAGTTATTTTAAGTAATCACCTATCAATGACTCATTTAATTAAAATGTATGTTTAAAATTACAGGTTGAATACATAAACCACAAGAAGTTCCAAAACAAGAAAGCTGGCCGAAAGCATGGCTCACCCGTCCGATTCTTCACCAATCTACCGCTCCTTACCATAGACCTGTCCAACGATAACAACTACAAGATGTGTGTCAAATGCAACTTCTGGGTCTCTGCAACCAACAACCATTGTAGCAAATGTAAAGGTTGCACGTCTAAGAATGGAATGACATACAAGCATTGTAACAGTTGCAAGCGATGCGTAAAGCCAACGTTCAAACATTGTAAGGATTGTCAAAGGTGTGTGTTGGAGAAGGGACATGTTTGCGGTCTTGTATTACAGAGTCAGGTGAGATTTGTAAAAGTTAATTTCTATGTTCCGTATCAATGACATAAATAAATATTGCTGGACATTTCACACAGCGCTATCTAGCCCCAAACTAAGCAGCGCTTGTACTATGGGAACCAGATAACTGATAGAATACTTATATACCATTTTTTTGTATATATTAGTTACTTATAATATATAGAAAAACATCCAGACCCGGAACACACAACCTCCGTGGCGCAGTGGGCGTATAGCCGACTGAGACGCAGGAGGTAGTGGGTTCGATTCCCGCCACGAAACAAATGTTTGCATGATCTACAGATATTGGTTTCGTGTCTGGGTGTTTTTCTATAAATTATAAGTATGTATTTACAAAAAAAAAGTATATAAGTATTCTATCAGTTATCTGGTTCCCATAGTACAAGCTCAGCTTAGTTTGGGTCTAAATAGCGCTGTGTGAAATGTCCAGCAATATTTATTATTATTATTTATTAAATACCTGTAGATCATGCTAACATTTATTCCACGAATTTATCTCAAACAAAATTACAACGTTGTGATGGTAGCTTATATCGGAGATTTAAAGATCTGATAAAGGTTGCTGGGAGCCATTGGGCATAGACCGCACAAGATCAGTTGCTCTGGTAATATATGGGGAAGCCTATGTTCAGTAGCGTCCTGTGGCTGATATGACCATGATAATGATCGCGGAGAACAGGCGGTAAAATTGACGTCTCAAATCCATTATTTTGATTTTACCAGACAAATTAATATTGAGTTTGAGGTCAAATGACTCAAATATTGAAAATGATAGCACAATCCTCGGTACAGGCCTAGCCTAGTGAGGAGACGACAGGGTATCCCTACAAATGTTTAGCCTGCCCTACCAAATTGTACTTACTAAAACTGTAAAAAAAACTTTGTTATATCTAAGTTAAGCTATGTACCTATGTGCATCATCATCAGCCCACATTAGTCACTGCTGGACATAGACCTCTCCCAATACGCGCCATTGAACCCGGTCTTCGACTCTTCTCATCCAATTTCTGTCCGCCACCTTTCTTATGTCATCGCTCCACTTAGCCGGGGGGCACCCCCACACTACGTTTTCCGGGACGCGGTCTCCACTCAAGAACTCGTTTACCCGAACGGTTGTCGGTTCTCCGACATATATGGCCAGTTCACTGCCACTTCAGTTTGCTAATCCGCTGGGCTATGTCGGTGACCTTGGTTCTCTGTCGGATAACCTCGTTACGGATTTTATCCTTCAGAGAAACTCCAAGCATAGCCCGTTCCAGAGCTAGCTGCGCAACCGTAAATTGGTGGACTAGTCCTAGCGTGAGCGTCCATGTCTCAGCACCGTAGGTCATTACGGGTAGGACGCACTGATTGAAGACTTTAGTTTAGAGGCATTGTTATATAGGTGACGAGAAAATTCGACCTAATTTCCCGAATGCTGCCCAGCCCAACTGAATCCTCCTCTTGGCCTCCTTCTCGAAGTTGTGTCTATCCAATTGCATTATCTGGCCGAGGTATACGTAGTCTTGAACGACTTAGAGTGGATGGCCTTGTACGACGACTGGTTTCGGATGTATATCTTAGAGTGGATGGCCTTGTACGACGACTGGTTTCGGATGTATATAAACATTAAAACATAACCTTGGTTTTGACCAAGTTCATCCGTAAACCAATTCGTTGAGAGGAGTCAGCTAGGCCGTTCAGTATGCTCTGCAGCTCCTGCAGCGACTCCGCCATCAGGACTATGTCATCTGCAAATCGCAAGTGTGAGATGTGCTTGCCATTTATGTTAATGCCCATGTTTTTCCAGTCCAGCGTCTTAAACAAATCCTCCAGTGCGTTGGTGAACAGTTTCGTGGGTTTCGGGGATATGACATCCCCCTGTCGCACTCCTCTTCGCAACTGGATGGGATTAGATTTCTGGTCCTGTACTTGGACACTCATGGTGGCTGATTCATAGAGACACCTCAGCACGTCGATATAACGATAGTCTACTTGGCATTGCTGCAGAGATTCCAGAACAGCCCAGGTTTCAACGGAGTCAAAGGCCTTCTCGTAGTCCACTAATGCTAGGCACCTATGCACCTATGTGCATTTTGTAGTAAATATTTTTTTCACATTTTCAATTTCTTACCTAATTAGAAGTAACTAATTTTGATAAATATTTTCGGATAACCATTAATCTCTTACCTAAATTTTTTAATATTTTTTTCAGTCTTGCTTCCACTGCAGAGAGATGGGCCATCAAAGATCGCAATGTCCTGAGCTACAGGACCAAAATAAGAATAAGAAAAAGAAACGGAAACATGCTTGATTATTGTTTATTTACAAATAAAGTTTGTATAAATCAGCCGTGTTAATTTTTAATTACAATACAAGATGGCAGAAAGTTGATCTTGAACTTATAACTTAAAAAATCTATAAGATTGTAATAGAAAAGGATAAAACACAAAGTAAAATAAAACTATTAAAAAACAACAGATCGACTTCTAAAATCATCATGATTTTTAATTAAATGTACACAATCAAAACAGGGGGCGTTCAAGTATTCCATAACGCAATTTGGAGGGACGGGAGAGTCTTGCGTTACAGGGGCGGGAGGGGGGTTCGAACAACTACATGGGGGTCCAAAATTTTAAATTACGTTACATAATACTTGAACGCGCCAACACTGAAAATCAACTAAAAAACTAGACATTATGATTGAGAAACAATTTCTATCCTATGTCGTTAGAAATTAGAACGCTAAATGGACTAATCTATCGCGAATTCATGTATTCAATGTTTAATCTATTTAGGACCTTCTGTGCTGCCTCATACCTGCGAAAAAAAAGAACATAAATTTAAAAAAAAATCTGCTGTTACCTACTTATTTTTTTTTATACTACTAAGGTAGCAAACAAGCATAGGCCCACCTGATGGTAAGCGGTTACCGTAACCTATGGACGTTTGTAACACCAAATTTCAGCACTGTGGGGTCACTGGTGTACCCTGTGAATTTTGTCAGTTCAGTTTTTATCATGGCTAATATCTTAAAAACTACAAGATTTTAAAATAAAAACGGGGTCGAAATGTACTCATAAAGACCTTTTATTAGACGTGCCACTTGACTGAATAGTCCCATTTTGTTTTTTTTTACCCCTCTTGAACCCCAATATCTCAACAACCCCTCACATTTTTAACTCATTTAGTCTCACCAAAATTGTGCCATCACTACCTACCTATATACCAAATTTCACGATGATCGGATAAACACTTCGGAAGTTATCCTCGGACAAACAAACATACTATACATACAACGCCGATTTGCCCAAGTTGATTTAGAGATCTCGCTTCGCTCGATCGATTATGCTCACAAATTCTTTATAACGGAGACAATTCAAATAAATAGGTAACTCAAATGACGAGAAAGCTAGGCCTTAAGGTAATGCTGCTTTATTCTCAGCCTAAAGAGAGCTGTGAAGGAGCCTGTCTAATTTCTACTGGAAAAGCATTCCATAGACGCACTGCTCGACAGTGAATGATTTCCCCTAGAAGGAATTAGAGTGAACATTGAGCCAAGCTAACTATAACAAGAATGCAGTAAGTAAAGTATTTACCTAGACTCCACCTTAGCAGCCTGGTCGAGCCAGGACTGGCGCACCGCCGTCCAGCGCATCAGGTGAGAGCACAGAAGCTGTTCCCTCGTCGGTGGCGGGGCTTCACGCTGGGAAAGAACAAAGAATTTGATACTAGTTTTTTTATAGGCTATCGTTTGACCACGATCTTGCCTGATAAGCAATGATGCAGTCTACGGTACTACACGCTTGCCTAGAAGAAACCTATCCACTCGCGACACGAAGCCCCTAGGTTGTATTTATCAGGAAACACAGACTCAGGCAAGGCGTTCCACTCCTTGGCGGTGCGCATAATAAAAGTAGAAGAGTACCGATTTGACAATTAGTTGCCCGTCAATTAACAAATAAATCCACAAATGGGTTAAAATGTACTTTACGAAGTAGGTAGGACTGTCATGTTTGTGTTCAGAACAATATAATGTGTGTTATTGAGTGTTTGTGGCATGTATAACCGTCGTGTTTGTGGCACGGAAAACTGTCAAGTTTGAACTTGAATCTCAAAGGGATAAACATATTTTATTGGGTTAACAATGGTGTTTTGGAAGGGTGGAAATCGCTGAGAAGTTTCTATCAATCATCAGATTTAATTGCGTTGTAAATTACTTTCCTTCCATAACCTAGTTACTTACATAATTCAAGTTGATGTTATCCCGACTGGCCGCCAGTTGGTCTGGTACTAACTCCGGAATCCGTGAGACAGGCGCGCCTTCCGGCCCTGGGAGCTCGACGCTCATCGCATCTGGATCTGTCTCGCTTTTAGAACACCTGTAACCAGACACGAATCTATTAAAACAGAGTTAGTACTTAATAGATTCGTGTCTCCTAGGGGAAAGAGGGAAATTAAGAAAAAACAATGACACAAGTATCAATAATATGTCAAGCGCGTGTCGGAACACGCACAGTGAAAGGTTCTGTAGTCAGAAGGTACCTTAGTAATCTTAGTATTTGCAAATAGTTATAAAAAATAATAATAAATATTGCTGGATATTTCACACAGTGCTATCTAGCCCCAAGCAAAGCAGAGCTTGTACTATGGGAACCAGTTTTTTTTTTTTTTTTTCGAATGGACTAATCTCGCTGTTGGCCTCTGAGGCCGTGACAGCTTAACCGAACTTTTGGCGAGCGCAGATGGCGCTCAGCCCAGTAAGTTTTTTTTTTAGGCAACTAGCGCAAGGGCACCACTTAGGTACGAACCTCGGCTTGGGCTGTTGCCGGGATGGGGATAGGAGAGAAACGCCCGGGTACATGTTTGTACCTCGTATAGGCGGCGACTGAAGGGATTCGTCGACCTCGCCGGCGAGATCGGTGTTTCTGTGAAGTGTTTACTCTGTCTGATGTAGATGACTCACCTTCCGCATTAGCGGAGGTGATTTCGTCATCCGGGTCTCCGAGAACGTGTCTCGGACGACGGAGGATTTTGTTGGCGGGCGAATCCAACGGGTAGACCGGAATGGTGTGCACCAAAGGGTTCGGATGATTAGAGGCATGTTCATAAAACCGCTTGGAAGCGAGCTTCATGAACCTGGCTATTGATTCTAATTTCATATCGCGATGTAGATCGTTATTGCGAAAGTACCAGGGCGAGCCTGAGGCTTTTCGCAAGAAGCGATTTTGAATAACCTGAATGGCACCAACTTTAGGAGAGTGGGCAAATACTACAGAGGAGTATGTCATGATGGGGCGAATGCACGCTTTGTAAAGGGTCACCTTATTTTTAAGGGACATTTTACTTTTCGCGCCTAGTAGTGAGGACAGTCGTCCTAGGGTGAACTTTGCCTGATTGCACCTCTTAGTGATGTGCAACCTAAAGGAGAGACGCCTATCGAGGATGACACCCAAGTATTTGGCTGATGGGGCCCAGCGAATGGGCTTGCCAAATAAGGAGATCGGTTTGGGAGTGAGGTTTCTCCGTGAGAAGAACACTGCTGTGCTCTTCGACGGGTTTACCTCGATCCGCCACTTGCGGAACCAAGTGGCTAATGAATGAAGGGCAGCCTGCAGCCTTATACCCACCCGATCAGGATTCCGATTGGATGTGTACAAGGCCGTGTCGTCTGCGTATAGGGCTATTTCCACTTGAGGAGTGCGGGGGATATCGCTGGTGTACAGCGTGAACAGGAGGGGGCCGAGAACGGAGCCTTGAGGGACTCCCGCTCTGACTGGTCTAGGACTAGAGAGAGTGCCTTCCACGGTGTAGCGAAAGCTGCGCCCTTGCAGGTAGTCTCGTAAGATGAGCACGAGTCTATCTGGGACTCCGAATTTAAAAAGCTTGTAAATCAAGCCATTGTGCCAGACTTTGTCGAAAGCTTTCGCTACATCGAGGAAGACGGCACCAGTATCTGCAGGCCAGGTACTTTGCCAATTGGAGAGGACATGCTCCGTTATGCGGAGCACCTGTTGTGGGCATGAGTGTTGGGCACGGAAGCCAAACTGCTCATCGGGAAGGAGTTTGAACTCATTGACATGAGCCCAGAGACGCTTCATTAGAAGACGCTCATATATCTTACCTAGACTATTGAGTAGACTAATGGGACGATAGCTAGTTGGGTCGTTTGCCTGTTTACTGGGCTTTCGGATGCCAATAACATTGGCTTCCTTCCAAGCATCAGGGAAGGTGCAAGTTTCCATGGCCGCATTGAAGATGCAGACTAGGATATGGATAAGGGGTACAGAGAACTGCTTGAGTACTCTGTTGGAAATGCCGTCAGGGCCGGAGGCTTTCTTTGGGTGCAGGGCCTTGATAGTGTCAAAGACTTCAGAGGGCTCAATCGGATCAAGTGGGGAAGTAGGGGGTCGGGAGGCTAAGCGGTCAACCTCGCTGTTCACCGTATGGAGGTGAACAGGGTCGACGGGTTCAAGACTGGGCGAGCATTGGGATTCGAGGGTTTCAGCCAGGAAGTCGGCTTATGGGAACCAGATAACTGATAGAATACTTATATACTTTTTTTGTAAATACATACTTATCTGAGGGGTGAGGGAGAGGGGTGGAAAGAATTGGGGGAGACCTTTGCCCAGCAGTGGGACAGTACAGGTTAGGAAAAAAAAAAAAAAACATACTTATCTACACTAATATTATAAAGAGGAAAGATTTGTACCTATTTTTGTATGTTTGTAATGAATAGGCTCAAAAAGTACTGGGCCGATTTAAAAAATTCTTTCACCAATAGAATGCTACATTCTTCCAATTTGACATAGGCTACATTTCATTTTGAAAAAAATTAGGGATCCTTGGTAAAATTTGAACAATGTAACCGAAGGTGTAGAAAAATGAGTCTTAAAATGTCTTTCGTCGAATGCGCTGCCGAAACTATTAGCGATAGAACAAAATAATGTACAACAATATTGAAGAACATCATAATGTCTACAAAAAACTCCGCGGTAGCATATGTCCAACTGTTGTAGTGACATAACTACAACAACTTTTTTCATTTTAAACATTAATGAAAATGCTAACCAAATTCAAACCATGCTATTTATGTGTTTATATTAATCCTTATCCAAATAAATTATTTTATGGTCAAGACCATTTAACTACCTATAAAATAGTTTTTAAATTATTTAAATTGGACTTTCCATTCAAAAGATATTACGAATTAAAAAATTCAAACAGTAAACAAAACCGCCATAGCGCCATGGCCGTTGTTTGCGATGCAGTCTGAAAAGCGCGCCGGGCATCGCGGCGGGCGGGGTGGAGGCTATTATCGTTAATATATAATTAATAAATAATAATTTTTTAATAAATAAAAATATTTGTGAAAAAAAGTGTTTTATGTCCAAATTTCCAAAAATAAATAATTGTCTACCCCGTGCGAAGCCGGGACGGGTTGCTAGTAATATATATAGAGAAACAACCAGACTCGGAACAAATGTCGAAACCGCCACCTTCTGCGTCTCAGCCGGCTATTAGCCCACTGCACCACGGATGTCGTCAAATATATACATACATAATAACAAAAATGTACTTTGTATTTTAAAATTATTTAAGATACAGCCGTACTGCGTGTTTTGTCATGCGCTCGATCAATTATTTTCATCATATTATTTATACATCTATCATAGAGAAAATTCTTGTATAAAATCTGCAAAAGAAAATAAATTGTGCAAAAACTGACATATCACGTCAAGACAAGGCCCCGACGAGATTCGAACTCGTGATCTCCTGTTTACTAGACAGGCGCTTTAACCAACTAAGCCACGGCGCCTATAGACGCAATGTGCGAAATTATGCAACACGTTTTACAACACATCGTGATAAGACGCCAAGAACATCCACATTTCACCAGACTGCTTAAAAATAAGCTTAAGTTTCTTGAGCGTAGAAAATGTAGATATTTTTAAAATCATACTGTTTCCTCACTAATGGATTAACATTTGTGATTTTACGTATCAAAATATTATTTTACATCACCAAAATGTTATTATAAAAATGATTTATGCATTAGTATTTTTGATGTGAAACATCTATAGCCGCACGTAAAACCGATTTCTGGCGTGGCGACGCGTCGCCACGGCACAGTAGTACCGTCCTCAGAGGCAACATCTAATATAACTATTACCGAAGTCACTGATTAAACGAATTAAGTAGTCACGATTTGAAATAAATTCGTAAATTTTTGTATTTAATGAAAATAAATGTTTATTCAATAAATAGTCATCGTTATCTGGAAAAAAAATCGTAATATTTTATCATTATGACATATTTAGTTCCTATCACAATATGTTCTTTTCTGCATATTACTTTTACAAAATAATGTCGATGTTTCACATCTGCCAGGCGTCCCGTGACGGCTCACATATTTTTTTTATTACTTTCAATGATTACTCTGTTGGATGACCAATTATAAATAAATTATATCAAAGACAACCCGATAATGGTTCTAGGAGCCTCTGGGTGCTAGCCGCACAAAATTGGTCGCTCTGAAAATCTATCAAGGAGGCCTAGGTCGAGCACTGGGCTATGGCTGATATACCAGCGTAACTATTTATGCCATCAACCAGCTTTGTGGTTCGGTTTGAAGGGTGCTGGTGAAATTACAGGCACATGAGGCTTTACACCTGTATGCCTCAAGTTGATGGACGCAGGGCAGTGCATCGTAGGGCACATTTCTAAGGTGTATGACCTACGAGGTAATTCTCTGTTATAGGCGATGGTTACCATTTTACATCACTTGGGCCATTTGCGTGTTCCAACTTGAGGATTCAAAAAGCTTTTTTTTTCTATTGTATATTAAACTTACCCTAATGTGTTATAAATAGCTTTCGGTTGGTTGGTAATCCAAGCTCGGCAGATAGGGTACAGCGGGGCATTCTCCCTGAACTGAGAGAGATCCACACTCCGATCAAACAGCTTCAGGACATACGACTGCTTAGCTGGAGACTTCCTGAGGCACTTTTTGGCTTCTTCATCAGTGAGATACTCTCTTGAGTCTAAGCTTGTCTGCCTAGAATAAGTGACCTTCTAGAATTTTCTATTATGTAGTAGTAATAGAATAAATAATGCTGCACATTTCACACAGCGCTATCTAGTCTCAAACTAAGCTAAGCTTAAATAATTGCAGATACCTAACAAGTTAAATTTAAGGGGAGGCAACCAAAATAATAGGTTGGGGAAAAAGTCTTTTCGCATTATAGTATGTATGAACTTGTAATAAAATCTCTTTGGCTATACTATTTGTAACTGGCTGGTTTTGGTATCATTCAAAGTTTAAATTTTAAAGAAGATAATTCCAAATTCAAATTAGGAAAATGTGTGATTTTTATTTGTTTTTCGTACTGTAAAGATGAGTGAATCTAATGAAGAAATTCGATACATTTTAAAATTTTGCTACAAAAAAGGTAAAAATGCAACGCAAGCCGCGAAAAAAATTTGCGATATTTATGGACATAGTGCAGTGTCTGTGAGAGTAGCACAAATTTGGTTTAAGCGTTTTCAATCCGGAAATTTTGATGTTAAAGATGCACGTCGCTCTGGTCGCCCTATTACGGATAAAATTGATGCCATTTTTGAAAAAGTGGAGCAAGATCGGCATATCAGTAGTTACGACGTAGCTGAAGAACTGGGAATTGACCACTAAACAGTTTTGGTGCATTTGAAAAAAACTGGGTACACAAAAAAGCTCGATATTTGGGTACCCCACGAGCTCACTGAAAGAAACCTAATGAACCGTGTACTCATTTGTGATTCTTTATTACGACGTAATGAAATCGAACCATTTTTGAAGAAGCTGATAACTGGTGATAAAAAGTGGATCACGTACGACAAGAACGTGCGAAAAAGGTCGTGGTCAAAGGCCGGTCAGGCTTCACAGACTGTGGCAAAACCTGGGTTAACTCGCAACAAGGTGATGCTGTGTGTGTGGTGGGATTGGAAGGACATTACTCATTATGAGCTGTTACCACCAGGCAGGACCATCGATTCTGAACTCTACTGCGAACAACTGATAAGATTAAAGCAAGAAGTTGTGAGAAAGCGGCCGGAATTAATCAACAGAAGGAGTGTAGTTTTTCATCATGATAACGCTAGACCTTACACATCTTCAGCCACTCTGCAAAAATTAAGAGAGTTTGGCTGGGAGGTGTTAATGCATCCGCCGTATAGTCCTGACCTTGCACCTTCAGATTTCCACCTGTTTCGGTCTCTTCAGAATTCTTTAGGCAGTGTCAGGTTAATATCACGAGAGGACTGCCAAAACCACTTGTCGCGGTATTTTGATCAGAAGCCCCAAAATTTCTATAGCAATGGGATCATGTCCCTACCTACAAGATGGCAAAAAGTTATTGAACAAAATACTACCTACATACTTTAGTTAAATGTAAATAAACTATATTAAAAAATGTTATGAATTTTTTTAAAAAATGCGAAGAAACTTTTTCCCCAACCTAATAATATGATTCCTATCGGAAACTTGTGCAAGCCTCTGTAGGAAGAATTTGTTCTAATTTCTAGGCTTTTCCAAAGAAATTGTTAATGTGTGTGTGCTCCATTAGTCATTAAACAATATAATTGATACTACTTACTGCTTTAACACGCAATGTTTATGCACTGACCCAGATAACATCTCTCATTGATCTGGATGTGGCAATGGCTGTTTGCTGCTGCTCAATAATATTTTTAAGGTAATCAAAATTCAGGTGAGTGGTTCAATGACTTAGTAGTACTTACTGGTAGTTCAAGTCTGAGGCCATAAATGGATGAGATTGGCTCAGGATGACATAAACTAACTAATCTACTGTTCGGTAGATATACATAGGCATGTTGTGGATGATGATGATGGAACAAAATTACTCTCCTATATCTTTAGGGAGCTGTTGAAATGCTTTACCTCTCTCGCTTAGTGGGACTCTGTTCTAAGGTGTCGTCCAAGTCTTCAGCTGCTGTAGGGTCCAAGACTTCCATCAAAGCTCCCATCAGTCTACCCCGGGCTGTGTTGACCTCTGAAAGTTTAATTAGATAAGACTAATAAACACATAACCCACCTTTTGCTTCGCAGTAGTCGTGTAAAAAAAGTACCAGAGAGCTTTAGGCCTTATACTGTTGTGATGTAGATGAAATAGTCTTATGAATAGATGTTGAAATAATATTGAACTGAAAACCATTTTATTTGTACAAACCTTGCCCAGATTTCATGTCCAGCTTTACAACACTCTTGATTTTGGCTTTATTTGGTGTAAATAGGCGCCTGCGTTTCGGCATTTTGTGTTGTTAACTTTAATTATAACAAAAGACAGTAAAAACGTAAAATAGAGAAAGTTTTAATTCCGATTTCGAAATAAATGAAATCAAAACAATTTTTTTTAAAGTTGTTGAACTTGTAGCCAGAGACTACTAAACTAAGATGAGGATAGAACTAATAGATATTATCGGACTCACTCTGTGGTGATAACTAGTGACGCTACCCGTAGACCAAAGAGAATATAAATACTTGCCGTAGACTGAATTCTCCGTCTACGATACTACATTGCTGCAGAATGTCTGTGGTAGGTATTTCCGATGCTTTTGTTCATTCTTATATTAACATTCACTCACTCAAAATAAATAAATAAATTCATACAGTCAGTGTCAGTTGTCAGTCAAATCTCGACAGAAGAGTTGTGTTTGGATGAAAATAGAAAGAAAGAAAAATTCGCGTATGTTGGAAATTTTGCATGATATATTGACTTAATCGGGGGATAATCCATGATATACAATGGCTTCTACGGCCTATGAGAAAGATGCAGACGGTGAGTACATTGAACCCAACTTGCTACATAGGTACCTTTGTTTTTCACACAATCCAGGAAATATGTTAGCAATACCGTATCGGCATTCTAGGCATTCCATACGTCTAGAAATTTAGTGGTTTTTGCGTGGGGAAAGTTTCTCTACAATTCCTGAGTGATAAATCATTTAAACCGCTACTTTTTGCTAAGAAATGTATAAAACTGTTGTAGGTAGTAGAATTATTCCGGCGACGCAGCGCCCTGATGGTACTTGGCGCAAACCCAGGCGAGTAAGAGACGGGTATGTCCCGCAGGAGGAAGTACCTTTGTATGAGAGCAAAGGAAAACAGTTCAAGGCACGACAGACCCCTGGCCTGCCAGTTGGTATGCCTCCGGAGATGGCTGCTGAAGGCCAGAAAAAAAAGAAACCTGCTACCATCCAACCTATCCCTGGAATGATCATCAATGTTGAAAAGAAAAAGAAGAAAAAGAAGACAGGTATTACTTTGATGAATGTTTACTAAATCCACAGGATGGTTTATAACTAAGGTCAATAAGAGTAAACTCATTATTCCTTATAACTTTTAAATTCATATCATTATTCCTTCTTGTTATAAATGTGAAAGTTTGGGTGACCGACCACACTATGCTAAAATATGCTATAGAAATGTTTGTACAGTCTACTAATCATCTATTGTTTCTCTTACATCTCTTAGTATATCGACGGCAGAAAGCGGAAATGGCGGATCTCAAAAATTTCCGCTGTTCGATATTGAAACATCAATTGCTGTAACTAGTTAAAAATCAATGAAGCAGTAACTTTAGGACATTCCAATTAACTGTATCAAATAAAACTTAGATTGATAAAAATATTTTCCAAATTTCAACGTTCTATCTTTATTAATATACGAGTTATGATTTTTTTTAAATAGTTTTTTGGCTATGGTGTAAAATTAGATATTTTGAGATACGCCATTTCCGCTTTCTGCCGTCGATATACAAATGCAGCCTATACAAATGCAACACCTACTGAAAAAATAACTTCTTTATTTCAGTTGTGGATGAAACAGCTGACAAACTTGCTAGATGTGAAATAAAAGAACCATCCGTGAGCAGCCCCTCAACATCAATTTCTAGTAATTCAGCATCAACAGCTGATCCTGCCAAACGTCTTAAAAACTTACGGAAAAAGCTTAGAGACATAGAAACTCTTGAAGAGAAGATCAAATCTGTAACAGTCAACCTCGATAAAGATCAACAGGAGAAATTGTCAAAGAAAAACGACATTATTAAAGAAATAGAAGCTCTATTAATACAGGATAGTTTATAAGTAATTTTTAAGACAAATTTGAATGAAATTAATTGAAACTTTATTATGTTTAAGTTTTAATGATTGTTGGTCTTGTGATGAATTATTAATTATAACTTTATTTACATACCAAAAGCTATTTTATTAAATTTAAAAATTGACCATCTGGTCAAAGCAATGTGTAATCAAGAGCTGGGTGCTGGTCAATGTAGCCAAGCCAGTGTCTTCAGGACACTTCTAGGTATTCTAAGTATAGTGGATGAATAAAATAATCTTCACTGTACTGTTATTACAAGCAATAAGTCAATAAACAATAGAACCAACATCAAATTAACAATGGGCAGTCTTATTACTAAAAAGTGATATCTTCCAGCCAATCTAACTTTGAACTAATCATTAGATGGGATTTTAGAATTAATGATCAATATGAAGTAAAAAACTTATTTATTTAGGCACATTGCACATTAAACTTACAAGATTATGTTATTAGATTATTTTGTGGCAATATTAAAACAAACAAGTAACACAAAATTAATTACTATAAAATCCAAGTGAAACATTTAAATTAACAACTTTTAAAGTTACATTAAGTTTTTATATAAATATTGCCATATTTTTTAGTACTTGTTATAAATGAGAGTGCTAACACAAAATGAGATTATGTAAGCTTAAATACTAACAACAATGTGTAAAACTATTTTAATGTTAACATCTTCATTATTTTTACAATACTTTTAAGCAAATAAAGAAGTTGTCTTATCTAATGCCGGGTTCCTATATCCATCGGTAACCAGCTACGCCTCGTTTCTCCTTGAAAACGTGTCAAAAGTTTGACATTTATTCAAGGGAATACGAGTCGTAGTCGGTTACTGACAGATATAGGAACCCACTATAAGACAACTTCTTTATTTGTGAAGAAGAAGAATCTTTGTCTTTTTTACTTTAATTTGGAATTATTGTTATCACTGGCTAAGTCAACAATTATAAAATTACATTTTAGTTTCTTCAGGATCTGTAACAAAAAAACAACTTTTACTAAAGGATCCTAGAATTCAAAGGTCAGCAGACAGTTTTTTTTATTTTTTATTGTATATTCAGCTTTTTTCCCTCAAACATGAAGATCGGAGACTATCAGTTGACCAGTGGGGCAATTTCATAACTTTAGTTGTAATCAGTTTTGATTTGAAACTGGTAATTATGGATTATATGGATATAGAAAGTTTGTACTACAATAAATTAGTCTGGTATTGTTACAGAAAAAAATTACTGATTGTAACAAAGTCAGTGTTCCATGGCTACTGGACCTTTGAATACTAAGTTGGAACTGGCTTCTATCATTAGCATAGTTTAACCAGTAACCTGTTTTCAATGTTGATTAAAAACCTTTGTAAAAAAAGAATTATAATAGTTGACTTTTTTAGAAATATTTCTGAGCAATGAGCAAACACATGTTTTTAGCAGATTTATTCAGGGTCTAGTAAGGGTTCGATGTTAAATACCATAAGTTTTTGGTAGTTCGATATACTCAAATAACAATATTCATCAAACCAGTTATGGAAATGTTGTGATAGGACTCTATCTAAGTTACAATATTTTAGATGCTACCAAAGTAATAGTTACTCACATGATTGCGCTCTAAATAAATTCATTTCTCGCTTTCTGTCTAGCGTAATTTCCTAAACACGCAAGGACTCCTACCACGGTGATTCCGATCCCCAAAACAGTGGCCAAAAAGTCGCCAAAGTCGTATCCAGAGGCTGCCTCCACATTCGTCACTGTGAGCAGCGTAAAAAGGAATAAACACAGTTTGAAATACATCTTCATTTTTACAATGTACAGATCTGTTTTGTTTCTTTTGAAATTTCTTTCCCACTGTGATTGTGCGTTTTCTTTTAATTTTTAGCACGTCGTTCAGTAACATGTCAGGTTAGTTATTTATGTTTTTGTCAAAATTTTTAATCTAAAAAACGGAACTTTCCGAAAAAAAGTATAATCTGTGCCGATTATTTCACATAAGTAATTTATCGTTCATTCTTTGTTCACCAATTCATTCATCGATTGAATTATTTTGTGATGTGAAGTCAAATGTTTCTTTGACTTCGGCATATATTTTAGATATAATCGTCACTTGCGTACTAGAAAATTAATTGCGAAAATCGTAAACACGAAATGGATACCTGACCGTTATTCAGTTCTACATTTACGTTATTGAGAAAGCGCCATCGCATCGGTACAAGGGGTCTGTTTATCGCGAATCCGGTGTTTGTAAAGCGTCAAAATGAGTTATAATTCGGGCGGGAGTGGTAGTGGCAAGGGGTTTGGGTTCGCTGGCTTCACCATGCCGAAAAGGAACCCCTCTAACATATCTCTTCACGCGGTGCCTCCACCGACAACGTCTATGCACGCAGTCCCGCCGCCGTCTACAGGACTTTCAAAGCAGGGTTACCATACCATGAATGCAATTACACAGAACGCGGTAACAGGGAACTTTGGCTCTTTGGGGAAGAAGCGATCGAAGACTGAGGATGAGTATGTATTACTATAAACCTACAATATATAAGAGGCCCCTAGTTGTCTAACTCAGTAGAAAAAACATAGGAATCCTACAGTAGGTACAATAAGTTATACCTGCAGTCTTAACTTACAGGTGAAAATAGTTTGCAGTAATTTGACTTTTGCTTAAGCACATGTATGCAATTAGCTAAACTGCTGCAGACAGTTTTGAATGGAAACTATAACTTCAAGCTTACTGTACCTATTCCTACGGGCAGGTTTTATTCTATAAAAAGCGGGCTAAAAAAATATGTTTTTTAGGTATTTTGATGATGATGATGAACCGGTGACCCCTGCATTAGCATACATACCTGCTCCTGGCAGCCCTACCAATGAGGCAACATCTTCAAAGGTAAGCCCTTCAATATTAAAAAATATAATAAATAATGTTGGACATTTTACATGGCTCTATCTAACCCTAACCAACATACATACACATATATTTTAAATGTATTTTAAAATAAATATATTATTTTTACTTATTCATTGACTTTCAACACTGTTGGTGGTATATATCAGCATTTACGCTGCTTCTTTCAAATAAATTTAGTTGTAGTTTCTCTCCTTTCACTAGAGTTCAAACAAGAAGTAGTAGAGTTTCTTGTAAAAAGGCTCGCCTGGGGAAGTGCTACCACCATACCTATTTCTAGCACCAAGCAGCATTGCTGTGTTTCGGTTGGAAGGGTATGGTTGCCAGTGAAATTACAGGCACATGAGGCTTTACACCTGTATGCCTCAAGTTGATGGACGCAGGGATGTGCATCGTAGGGCATATTTCTTAGGAGCGTGACCTATGAGGCAAACTTGTTATAGGCGATGGTTACCATTTAACATCAGGTGGGCCATAGGCTGGTTCCATCTCTAGTAGTATAAAAAACACTCTTTTAATTACAAATCTTTATTTGTGAAGCACAAGTTTTTAAAGACTAATAGTAATTTGATTTGTACTGTAATTGAGTCTAAACATATATTTTTTTTTACTATAACTTATATAGTACTTAAAGCTATAAATTCCAATCTAGATAATATATTTAAGCAAGTATTGTATTAAATTTTAACTAGTTTTCATCAATATTTATGTCATTTTAATATATCTGTTTTATACCTCTTAAGTCTAATAAAGTCGAATCTAGATAATATACATATATGTACCATTAAACAAGTAATGTATTAAATATGACTACTTTTTATACATTTGTTTGTCATTTGAACATATTCATTTTTATATTTTTGCAATACCTCTTAGGTGCTGTTGATGTTTTATGTATACCAATTAAAACCAGAACCCTAAAAATATCCATCCATGCCATCTTTATGATCAGCAGGACGATGAGGACGAGGATCCCCTGGATGCCTTCATGGCGGGGCTGGAGCAGCAAGCCGCTAGAGACCTGGTGGCCAGTAAGGAGAATGCAGCTAGCGGGAAGGCTGATAGCGGCAGAGGTACGAGAGGGGATATAGATGAACTTGATGATGAAGAGAGCTATTATAAGTAAGTATCTACTCTCTTCATAAACGATTTGGATTGCTGTGTTTCGGTTCGAAGGGTATGGTTGCCGGTGAAATTACAGACACATGAGGCTTTACACCTGAATGCCTCTAGTTGATGGATGCAGGGCAGTGCATCGAAGGGCAGATTTCTAACGTGCGTGACCTACGCTGCAATTCTCTGTTATAGGCGATGGTTACCACTTAACATCAGGTGGCCCATAACCTTGATCCATCTTGTAGTATAAAAAAAAGTTGAAAATTAAATAAAGACATTTTGTGAAACAACTTTTTTTTATGTACATGATGTCCCGCCTCGAGGCGTCGCACGGATTTCAAAATAAAATATTGCTTTGAATTAGTTTATACCAAAATTCCATAGAAAAAGAGCTTTAAGTTTTACCCGAATTATAAAATTTTTTTGGGCAATATGTTTTTCCCTAAAAACCTTATTCGGATTCTTACGAACATTAAAAAAAATATGTGCCAGATCTGTCCAGCTGTTCTCAAGTGATGCACTTACCAATGAACAGCATTTTATTTTTATTAAATACATTTTTGATTGTTATAGAAGTTTGTATCCATTTTACATTGGAGCAACATAGAGTCGTGTCATAAAATAGATAGGTGCAGAAGTTAAGTATAATGCAAAC
This sequence comes from Philereme transversata, assembly GCA_963924445.1. NCBI lineage: Eukaryota > Metazoa > Arthropoda > Insecta > Lepidoptera > Geometridae > Philereme > Philereme transversata. Next base: position 27,933,101 of record OZ004345.1, read on the forward strand.
AGCGGTTACAAGCGCACATTCTTCTTCACGTTAGGCTTTTTCCATCTCCAAGTAGTATATAAAAAAAGCATAGACGCGCACTTACGAGGATCTAGGATCTCGGATCCAGTCGGTCAAACGTTCGAGATACTTACGAATCTCTTTAATACTATCTATTATTGACATGAAACTAATTAAATTGTAAAAATATAAGAAAACTGTTAATAATGAAAATAGCAATTCTCTAAGCCGTTGTTCTACTTCAATTGATTTTACCTTGCAATATTCGCAACTTATAGATTAGTCTGAAAGCTTATATATTGATAATAGTAATAATAATAGTAATAATAATAGTCATAATAATTATTTATTGATGCTAAACATTTTACGTCAACATATTATTTTTCACGTAAGTACATAAAATTGTAAAATATAAAATTGACATGAAATATAATTTGTCCATTAATAAATAAAAACAACAATAATAACAATTAATTAATAGAAAATAAATAATTCTTCATTTACGAGCTATAAGCTCGTCGAAGTTATAAAAATTTTGCTCAATAATCCAGCGTTTTATTCTTTTTTTAAAAATTATTAAGCTAGGAACCTGCGTGACTGTGTCGGGAAGCTTGTTGTAGACGGCCGGACCCATGACATGCGTCAGCTTCGATGATTTAGTTAGTGTTCTCGATATCGACTCGAGCGATTGTGATAACTTCAATTTAATCCATTACTACTTAAAAATAAATAAATAAATATTGCTGGACATTTCACACAGCGCTATCTAGCCCCAAACTAAGCAGAGCTTGTACTATGGGAACCAGATAACTGATAGAATACTTATATATTTTTTTTTTTGTAAATATGTACATACTTATAAGATATGGAGAAACAACCAGACCAGGAACAAATATCTAAAGATCATGCAAACATTTGTTCCGCGGCGGGAATCGAACCCGCTACCTCCTGCGTCTCAGCCGACTATTCGCCCACTGCACCACGGAGGTACCTGGTTAAAGTAATGAATAAACTTATGGTATAACCTAATTTGATATTTTACAATAATTCTAAAGTATCAAATAAGGTTGTTCCAAGTATTTCATTAAAATTTTTGAGCTGCAAAAATAACGATCAAAACTGACGGTCAACTAATACAACTATTTCCCTTCAGATACATGGAAGAGAATCCACTCCACAACGGAGACGACGGCTCTGATGTCGAGATAGAGTATGATGAAGATGGCAACCCCATCGCACCGGCCAAGAAGAAATACATCGACCCTCTGCCTCCGATAGACCACTCCGAGATCCAGTACGAGCCGTTTGAGAAGAACTTCTACACGCCGCATGAGGATATCGACGCGCTGGAGCCGCATCAGGTGGAGGACTTGAAGAAGAATCTAGGAGTCAAGGTAATGTTTTGAATTTGTTTTTAATGTGGACTCGTTCACTTCAGTTAGCTTTATGAGATTTTAGAATGAACTAGCGTGAAAATAGCTTCTTTAGCCTCCGTATCCTTGGTGAGCCGCATGCGTGGAAGCACCAACAGCTTCCTGACCGTTGTTGCTGGGAACATGAGCTCATCTATCATGAGGTGCTGGATGGCTTTGCTTAAGCCAATCAAAAGCCTGGTGTCAGCAGATGCGCTCATGCTCCAATATCGCCGCATTTATTTTTCGTCTTGTCTTTTTGTGTACCTACTAAGAATATTTTTTAAGTAAGATTTTTCTGTGTTTACTAACAAAAATTATGGATCCCTGTCGGGTCTGAATTAAACGGTATTTATTTATTTAGCCATACAACCTCCAATGATTTTCAGAGCGAACCTATCTTGTGCGGTCTGAACCAAAAGAACGGCTTCCAGCAACCTTTATTAAGTAGCCACTTCAGCTTGCTAATCCTCTGAGTTGACTGTGGTATGTCTAAATATCTCCTCATTTCTGATTCGATTTGGTAGAGAAATACCAACCATAGACTTCTCTATAACAAGCTGAGCTACCTTGAGACCTTAACCTGTTATATATATAAGATTTTATATATCTATATAGATATTTGTTCCGGGTCTGGATGTTCCTCTATGTACGAATATTATAAGTATGTATTTACAATAAAAAACAATTATATAAGTATTATATCAGTTATCTGGTTCTCATAGTACAAGCTTTGCTTAGTTTGGGGCTAGATAGCGTTGTGTGAAATGTCCAGCATAATTATTATTCTGTATGACAAAAACACTGATCAAACTTTCGTCTTCAGACAGTGAGGTTTAATTTATGCCTATTCTGTCTAAACATCCATATTGTAGCAAGTGAATTTCAGGTTTAATATAAATAAATATTGCTGGACATTTCACACAGCGCTATCTAGCCCAAACTAAGCCGAGCTTGCACTAAGGGAACCAGATAACTAATAGAATACATAAATAATTGTTTTTTATTGTAAATACATATTTATAATTTAAAAAAACATCCAGACCTGGAACGGATATCTATATATTTGTTCTTTGTTATATATTTGTTCCGTGGCGGGAAATGAACCCGCTACCTCCTGCGTCACAGCCGGCTATTCGCCCACTGCGCCACCGAGGTCGTCAGGTTTATTTACAAACATGTAATTTGGGTCAATAGTAATATATCTATCTGGTAGATATCAGGGCCAGATCCGCCAAAGCCAGTGAGCAGTTTCGCTCATCTCGGCTTCGATGAGCAGCTGATGAAGGCGATCCGACGCTCCGAGTACTCGCAACCGACGCCCGTGCAGGCGGCCGGCGTCCCCGCCGCGTTGGCTGGAAGAGATCTCATTGGTAAGACTCTTAGGAACATTCTTCAAGTCTAAAGTAAATTCTATTTTTTTTTATTAACCTATACTGAATGAAAGAAGAGTGCACGCGGCGGAAATGAAAATGTTGTGATGGATGTGTGGGATAACGAGAGTGGATAAGATAAGGAATGAGTATATTAAGAAGCAAGTGCCAGCGATAGAAAAGTTGAGGAGTGGCTAGCGTGGTATGGGCATGTCCCACTGCTGGGCAAAGGTCTCTCCCATTCCCTTCCATTCCTTGAGTTCTTTAGAAATCTCCTGCCAGTCAGTTTCGTGGTCTGTCTCGTTGCCGTTCAACCTACAGGAGGTTGCCAGCCGGTTGAGAAATTAGTCTACCTTTGGTCTACCACTTACCACGAGTCTTGCAGCCTTATTTCCCAAAATTATTTTTAGACAAGCATTTTTACCTCGAAGCTTCGTTTTCGAGTTTGTTTAGATGTCTTTATTTGACCGTAATTTGTACTTCCCAGGTATCGCGCGCACCGGGTCTGGTAAGACGGCTGCGTTCCTCTGGCCTCTGCTCGTGCATATCATGGATCAGAAGGAGTTGCAGCCTGATGATGGACCTATAGGACTTATTCTAGCGCCTACGAGAGAGTTGGCTCAGCAAGTAAGTTTTAATGAGGGGTTTTCACAGCCATATTTTTATGTTAACAGATGGCGCTGCTCTGTCATAAGCTCTGTTGCTGTATGTTCTGTGGTCTTATGTAATCAAAAGAAAGTGAAATATCAATGTCAATTTTCGAGTCAATATAATTTTTCGAGGAAGTTTATCATCTTTTTTGGCGGCTTATCTCCAGACAGCCCATCTATAATGGTAGTTGGAACTAGTTTTTAAATCGAAAATGAAAATTCCTCATTACATATGTATCTACGTATATTTCAAAATAAATTATATTTGATTTGATTTAAAAACAGAATAAAAAATGCTGTTAAAATAGTACTTTTACATTATTTTTAAGAGGGTTAGAATAACATTACGATTTATCACGATGGGGAGGGAGGGGATGTTGTGCCAATTACGTGTATTCTTTTCGTGTGACCAATCAGCAAGGGGGAGAGGAGGGTAAAAAAGTGGCCAAAAAAAACCTCACGTGTTTAAAAGACGACCCCTTTTAGATAATAATAATAATAAATAATGCTGGACATTACACACAGCGCCACCTAGCTCCAAAATAAGCAAAGCTTGTACTATGGGAACCAGATAACTGATAGAATATTTATAAATTAATGAATGAAATACTCTATTGCACACCAAACAAAAATACAGCAACAAAGGAAATAAACAATAAATAACGGTATAATGGGCGGTCTTATCGCTAAAAGCGATCTCTTCCAGACAACCTTTGGATGGACAGGATATACGAAAATCAAAAGACGGCGGTATACATTTACTTACAGTTTATTTTTTATTTATTTATTAATATTTAGTTGAAACAAGGAAATGACTCATGTAATTTTAATATGTGATTAACAGATTTACATGGAAGCGAAAAGGTTTGGCAAGGTGTACAATATAAGATGCGTGTGCTGTTACGGCGGTGGATCTAAATGGGAGCAAACGAAAGCATTAGAGGGTAAGTCTAGTTGTTGATCTGCGTGGCGCAGTGGGTGAATAGCCGGCAGAGATGATGATGATGAAGATAATGCATCTACTGTTGAAAATATATGAAATCCCATCTATCTAGTGAAAGCTAGATTTTCGATTTATGGTCCCGTCTCTAGTGGAGTAGGACTTCTCATGGAGATTGTATTTAATTACAGCATTTATGAATGTAACCTCTTTTATTTTAAACTAACTGACCCGCCGAACTCCGTACCGCCTTGATATACATATGACGCGGGCTGCCAATGTACGTCGCCGGTAGAATTGTCAATCGGCCATCATTAGCTACATCTATGTATGAGAAAGTGAATTTATTCATAATTTCTTTTGCGTGAATTTTTCCGATATTTAAATAGTTATTCTGCTATTCGGGGCGGAGACAAATCCAACAAATCAAAGATTATCAAAATCGGCCCATCCGTTCTTGAGTTATAAATGGTGTAACTAACCCGAAAACGACGATTTTTTATATATATATAGATAGTAGGAAGGATTTGTCGATAACACCCTCCATTAAATTCCTCCTTCCAAAATATCTCGGGTGCAATAGATCGCTTACAGCCTTAGCGCTTGTATAGCAATGTACTAGTAATGAGAATAAATAAATAAATATTGCTGGACATTTCTCACAGTGCTATCTAGCCCCAAACTAAGCAGAGCTTGTACTATGGGAACCAGAGAACTGATAGAATACTTATACGAGGCATGCCTTTTAAGTTCTGTCGTTTCCATATTTTCCGGCAATTTTGAATTTGGAACTGTTCTATATTCGAATGTGTTTACATTTTGAATCTCAAAACAGTTGAAAGTATTAGGATTAATGCTATTGTTTAGTCACAGTTTCGATTTGAATCTGTCAGGTCACGTACGAAAATGAATCTTTCTAAGGAAAATGTTCGTGCAATAATTTTCTACAACTTTAGAAGAGGCCTGACACGGCTTCAGTGTTTAGAAGAGCTAACATCTGTGTTCAGTGATGTAGCCCCATGTCTGCGGACTGTCGAACGCTGGTATTTAGAATTCCAGCGTGGACATACTAGTGTTAGTGACAAATTTCGCGAAGGACGCCCAAAATCCGCCTTCACTGAAGATAACATCATTGCTGTGAGACAACTAATTCTCGAAGATCGTTATGTGACGTATCGAGAGATAGAGGCTCTATTAGGCATCTCAGGGACAACCATTCAGAAGATCTTGCATGAAGCGCTTGGTGTGAGAAAGCTAGTTTGCCGTTGGATACCGCATCTGCTTTCCGACGATCACAAGGCGGCCCGCGTCAGATGGTGTAAGAAAACTCTGCAAAGGTTCAACCGAGGGGAGTCAAATCACGTCTACGACATCATAAGTGGTGACGAATCTTGGATCTATGCCTACGATCCTGATACCAAACAACAATCTACAATCTGGGTCTTTCAAGACGAGCCAAAGCCGACTAAAGTTGTTCGTTCTCGAAGCACTTCAAAGAAGATGGTGGCCACGTTCGTTGGAAAAACCGGCCATGTTGCGACTATTGCACTTGAAGATCGTGGAACGGTTAACGCAGAGTGGTATACTACAGTTTGTTTACCACAAGTCATCGCCGAACTTCGAAAATCTAACTCAAAGCGACGCATCATCCTGCACCACGACAACGCAAGCTCACACAGCGCTCGTCAAACGATTGAGTATTTGAAGCAGGAAAAAGTAGAAATTCTTGACCATCCTCCATACAGTCCTGACCTAAGCCCTAACGATTTCTTTACATTTCCTAAAATTAAGAAAAGTCTTCGTGGTCAAAGGTTCCAGTCCGGTGAAGAAGCAGTCGACGCTTTCAAGACAGCCATTTTGAACACCCCACTTTAGAGTGGAATAAATGTTATAATAACTGGTTTGAGCGAATGGAAAAGTGTTTTAAGCTACGTTGTGAATACTTTGAAAAACAATAAAAAGTACTATAAGGTTCTAGATGTGTTTTTTTCTTCAAACGACAAAACTTAAAAGGCATGCCTCGTATGTATATATTTTTTTGTAAATACAAACTTATAATAATAGGTTGGGGAAACAGTCTTTTCGCATTATAGTATGTATGAACTTGTAATAAAATCTCTTTGGCTATACTATTTGTATCTGGCTGGTTTTGGTATCATTCAAAGTTTAAATTTTAAGGAATATAATTCAAAATTCAAATTAGGAAAATGTGTGATTTTTATTTGTTTTTCGTACTGTAAAGATGGGTGAATCTAATGAAGAAATTCGATACATTCTAAAATTTTACTACAAAAAAGGTAAAAATGCAACGCAAGCCGCGAAAAAAATTGAGATGTTTATGGACCTAGTGCAGTGTCTGTGAGAGTAGCACAAATTTGGTTTAAGCGTTTTCAATCCGGAAATTTTGATGTCAAAGATGCACGTCGCTCTGGTCGCCCTATTACGGATAAAATTGATGCCATTTTTGAAAAAGTGGAGCAAGATCGGCATATCAGTAGTTACGACGTAGCTGAAGAACTGGGAATTGACCACAAAACAGTTTTGCGCATTTGAAAAAAACTGGGTACACAAAAAAGCTCGATATTTGGGTACCCCACGAGCTCACTGAAAGAAACCTAATGAACCGTGTACTCATTTGTGATTCTTTATTACGACGTAATGAAACCGAACCATTTTTGAAGAAGCTGATAATTGGTGATGAAAAGTGGATCACGTACGACAAGAACGTGCGAAAAAGGTCATGGTCAAAGGCCGGTCAGGCTTCACAGATTGTGGCAAAACCCGGGTTAACTCGCAACAAGGTGATGCTGTGTATGTGGTGGGATTGGAAGGGCATTATTCATTATGAGCTGTTACCACCAGGCAGGACCATCGATTCTGAACTCTACTGCCAACAACTGATGAGATTAAAGCAAGAAGTTGAGAGAAAGCGGCCGGAATTAATCAACAGAAGGGGTGTGGTTTTTCATCATGATAACGCTACACCTCACACATCTTTAGCCACTCAGCAAACATTAAGAGAGTTTGGCTGGGAGGTGTTAATGCGTCCGCCGTATAGTTCTGACCTTTCACCTTCAGATTTCCACCTGTTTCGGTCTCTTCAGAATTCTTTAGGCAGTGTCAGGTTAACATCACGAGAGGACTGCCAAAAATTTCTATAGCAATGGGATCATGTCCCTACCTACAAGATGGCAAAAAGTTATCGAACAAAATGGTACCTACATACTTTAGTTAAATGTAAATAAACAATATTAAAAAATGTTTTGAATTTTCTTAAAAAATGCGAAGTAACTTTTTCCCCAACCTAATATATAGAAAAATATCTAGACCCGGAACAAATATCTGTAGATCATGCAAACATTTGTTCCGCAGTGGGAATCGAATCCGCTACCTCCTGCGTCTAAGCCGGCTACTCGCCTACTGCTCCACAGAGGTCGTCTAAAATTGCCTAAATAACTGTCTAATATTATCCCGTTTAATACTAGGAACCATTGTAAAGCGTATCTGAAAATTATTGTTAAAATAACTTGCAGGAGGTGGTGCAGAAATAATAGTGGGAACTCCTGGAAGGGTGATCGATCTCGTCAAATGCAAAGCGACGAACTTACATAGGGTCACCTACTTGGTACTGGACGAGGCGGATAGAATGTTCGACATGGGTTTTGGTAAGAACATTGAATAAATTAATGTAATTGATTTTTCACTCCACTTGCTCGAGAATGTCAAATTATGTGTCATGTAAACCTCACCGAAAGCAGGTGTTTAATTCCCTACGGCTGGGCGGGAGTAAAGTTGTACTGAATTTCATTATGAATGAATGAATTTCATGTGATTTGAATTTGGAACCTCATCTGTATTAAAATTTGGACTAACGTAACCTCTGCACAGAATGCAGAACCTAGATTTGGTTTTTATTATCTCGCAGAAAGTGTGAAAAGTAGAGTATTCTCCTCGAGGATAAAGCTGTCTGCATCTTGGGCGTGCTTATATCCCTCTCTGAACTCAGGATTCTAGTAACTCACTCGCTCCGCTCGTGAGTTAATTCTAGAATCTTACGTTACGTTCGGGATATCGCCCGTGACACAAGACACTGCTTTATTACCTCGTTTAAGAATTATATTATATAAAACTGCATTACCACTGACTCACTGATTGACTCATTGACATCATTGTTCTCCTAGATGCCCCCTCGTAGGGTGGAAATGTTTGGTAGGATCGTATAGAGGGAGTTAGGTCGAGTTGGGAATAAATCCTAAAGTCCCCCTTTTGTCCCCCATTCGCTCCCATCCACCTAGTATCTCGGAAAGTATAGGTCTTAGAGCGTTGGTGCAAAAACTAATGTTGCAGAGGACATTTTTTTATATCCGGTTCCATGAAAAAAAAATTGTCTTTCATACAAAAAAAAAATTGTCCCATACAAAATATTTCTGTATGAATACCGTAAACCGTATATTTCGTTTGCCGTAATTTTCATACTGTTTTTGTAGGGAGCCCATGGCTTGTGTGTACTATAAAATTACTGTAAATTTGCTTGATTCTATATAATGTTGGTGGAGGGGCATGAGACAACTTTCATAGTTTTTGCAAAGGTCATCATCATCATTTTGGAACATCCAATTTTTTTTTTTTTTAGTATGCAACGTTCATCATGTTTATTTTGGAACATCCACATTTTTTTAATTATGCCTCATCCACAATGATCACTTTGAAACGTCATTTTTTTTTTTTATTATGCAACATCCACTGTGATCATTTTGGTACATCATTTTTTTAATTATGCCTCATCCACAATGATCACTTTGGAACGTCAATTTTTTTTTTTTTTATTATGCATCATCCACTGTGATCATTTTGTAACATCATTTTTTTTTTCAATTATGCCTCATCCACAATGATCACTTTGAAACGTCATTTTTTTTTTATTATGCAACATCCACTGTGATCATTTTGGTACATCATTTTTTTAATTACGCCTCATCCACAATGATCACTTTGAAACGTCAATTATTTTTTATTTTTTTATTATGCATCATCCACTGTGATCATTTTGGTACATCATTTTTTTTAATTATGCCTCATCCGCAATGATCATTTTGGAACGTCAATTTTTTTTTTTAATTATGCCTCATCCACAATGATCACTTTTGGAACGTCAATTTTTTTTTATTATGCAACATCCATTGTGATCATTTTGGAACATCAATTTTTTTTTATTTATGCCTCATCCACTATGATCATTTTGGAACGTCAATTTTTTTTTTATTATGCGACATCCACTATTCGAATATTATCTTTGATTGCTTGTTACACTTCGTCATCCTCTTTTATTGTTTCTTCCGCCTCCACATCTTCTATTTTTGCATGTTCCACTTCGTTATCCTTTTAAAATGCTTCTTCTACTTCATATCCTCTTTAATTGCTTCAGTTACTTCATTATGCGCTCTACAAAATTGTGGTGTTTCATACAAAACTTCAATCGCTCATATCTTCTAAACGCGAAGAGATAGCCCTAGCAAACTTGTACAAAATATTGGTATAAATTTTTGGTGGAACTGTTTTTTTATTGTCATCCTTGACATCCTTTTTGAATGCTTCTCTCACTTCGTCATCTTCTTTGAATGTTTTTTCCACTTCGACATCATCTTTGACTGCTTCTTTAACTTCGATATCCTCTTTGATTGCTTCTCCCACTTCGATATCGTCTTTGACTGCTTCTTCCATTTCGATATCGTCTTTGATTGCTTTTTCACTTCGTCATCTTCTTTGAATGCTTCTACCACCTTGGTATCCTCTTTGATTGCTTACTCAACTTCAATTTCCTCTTTGATTGTTTCTGCCACTTCGATATCCTATTTGATTGCTTCTTCCACTTCAACATTCTCTTTGATAGTTTCTTCCACTTCGATATCCAATCAACAAATTTATGATTTTTCTTACAAAACTTTAATCGCTCGTATCTTCTAAACGGGAAGAGATAGCACTAGCAAACTTTGACAAAATATTAGTTCAAATTTTTGATCATTATCATTTTACAACATACATTTATATTATGCAACGTCAATCCTGATCATTTTGGAACGTCCAGATTTTTTTTTATGCAACGTTCATCATGATCTTTTTTGCAACGTTCAATTTTTTTTATACAACTATTATCATGATCATTTTGGAACATCCAATTTTTTTCTCTTTGATTGCTTGTTCCACTTCGATATCCTCTTTGATTGCTTCTTCCACATTGATATCCTATTTGATTGCTTCTTTAACTTTGATATCCTCTACGATTGCTTGTTCCACTTCGATATCCTCTTTTATTCCTTCTTCATCTTCAATATCCATTGGATTGCTTCTTCATCTTTGATATCCTCTTTGATGGCATTTTCACTTCGGTATCCTCTGTAAGGGCTCCTTCCTCTTTGATTTCCGTTTGATTGCTTCTTGCACTGCATTATTCTCTTTGATTGCGTCTTCATCTTCGATATCGTCTTTGATAGCATTTTCACTTCGATATCCTCTGTGATGGCTTCTTCCACTTCGATACCCTCTTTGATTGCTTCTTCCACTTCGATATCCTCTTTGATTGTTTCTTCCGCCTCGACATCTTCTATTTTTGCATGTTCCACTTCGTTATCCCTTTAAAATACTTCTTCTACTTTCATATCCTCTTTAATTGCTTCAGTTACTTCATTATGCTCTCTACAAAATTGTGGTCTTTCATACAAAACTTCAATCGCTCGTATCTTTTAAACGGGAAGAGATAGCCCTAGCAAACTTGTACAAAATATTGGTATAAATTTTTGGTGCAACTGTTTTTTTATTGTCATCCTTGACATCCTTTTTGAATGCTTCTCTCACTTCGTCATCTTCTTTGAATGTTTTTTCCACTTCGACATCATCTTTGACTGCTTCTTTAACTTCGATATCCTCTTTGATTGCTTCTCCCACTTCGATATCGTCTTTGATTGCTTTTGTCACTTCGTCATCTTCTTTGAATGCTTCTACCGCCTCGGTATCCTCTTTGATTGCTTACTCAACTTCAATTTCCTCTTTGATTGTTTCTGCCACTTCGATATCCTATTTGATTGCTTCTTCCACTTCAACATTCTCTTTGATAGTTTCTTCCACTTCGATATCCAATCAACAAATTTATGATTTTTCTTACAAAACTTTAATCGCTCGTATCTTCTAAACGGGAAGAGATAGCACTAGCAAACTTTGACAAAATATTAGTTCAAATTTTTGATCATTATCATTTTACAACATACATTTATATTATGCAACGTCAATCCTGATCATTTTGGAACGTCCAGATTTTTTTTTATGCAACGTTCATCATGATCTTTTTTGCAACGTTCAATTTTTTTTATACAACTATTATCATGATCATTTTGGAACATCCAATTTTTTTCTCTTTGATTGCTTGTTCCACTTCGATATCCTCTTTGATTGCTTCTTCCACATTGATATCCTATTTGATTGCTTCTTTAACTTTGATATCCTCTACGATTGCTTGTTCCACTTCGATATCCTCTTTTATTCCTTCTTCATCTTCAATATCCATTGGATTGCTTCTTCATCTTTGATATCCTCTTTGATGGCATTTTCACTTCGGTATCCTCTGTAAGGGCTCCTTCCTCTTTGATTTCCGTTTGATTGCTTCTTGCACTGCATTATTCTCTTTGATTGCGTCTTCATCTTCGATATCGTCTTTGATAGCATTTTCACTTCGATATCCTCTGTGATGGCTTCTTCCACTTCGATACCCTCTTTGATTGCTTCTTCCACTTCGATATCCTCTTTGATTGTTTCTTCCGCCTCGACATCTTCTATTTTTGCATGTTCCACTTCGTTATCCCTTTAAAATGCTTCTTCTACTTTCATATCCTCTTTAATTGCTTCAGTTACTTCATTATGCTCTCTACAAAATTGTGGTCTTTCATACAAAACTTCAATCGCTCGTATCTTTTAAACGGGAAGAGATAGCCCTAGCAAACTTGTACAAAATATTGGTATAAATTTTTGGTGCAACTGTTTTTTTATTGTCATCCTTGACATCCTTTTTGAATGCTTCTCTCACTTCGTCATCTTCTTTGAATGTTTTTTCCACTTCGACATCATCTTTGACTGCTTCTTTAACTTCGATATCCTCTTTGATTGCTTCTCCCACTTCGATATCGTCTTTGATTGCTTTTTTCACTTCGTCATCTTCTTTGAATGCTTCTACCGCCTCGGTATCCTCTTTGATTGCTTACTCAACTTCAATTTCCTCTTTGATTGTTTCTGCCACTTCGATATCCTATTTGATTGCTTCTTCCACTTCAACATTCTCTTTGATAGTTTCTTCCACTTCGATATCCAATCAACAAATTTATGATTTTTCTTACAAAACTTTAATCGCTCGTATCTTCTAAACGGGAAGAGATAGCACTAGCAAACTTTGACAAAATATTAGTACAAATTTTTGATCATTATCATTTTACAACATACATTTATATTATGCAACGTCAATCCTGATCATTTTGGAACGTCCAGATTTTTTTTATGCAACGTTCATCATGATCTTTTTTGCAACGTTCAATTTTTTTATACAACTATTATCATGATCATTTTGGAACATCCAATTTTTTTCTCTTTGATTGCTTGTTCCACTTCGATATCCTCTTTGATTGCTTCTTCCACATTGATATCCTATTGATTGCTTCTTTAACTTTGATATCCTCTACGATTGCTTGTTCCACTTCGATATCCTCTTTTATTCCTTCTTCATCTTCAATATCCATTGGATTGCTTCTTCATCTTTGATATCCTCTTTGATGGCATTTTCACTTCGGTATCCTCTGTAAGGGCTCCTTCCTCTTTGATTTTCGTTTGATTGCTTCTTGCACTGCAATATTTTCTTTGATTGCGTCTTCATATTCGATATCGTTTTTGATTGCATTTTTACTTCGATATCCTGTGATGGCTTCTTCCACTTTGATATCCTCTTTGATTGCTTCTTCCACTTCGATATCCGCTTTGATTGCTTGTTCCATTTTGATATCGTCTTTGACTATTTCTTTCACTTCGATATCGTCTTTGATTGCTTTTTTCACTCCGTCATCCTCTTTGAATACTTCTACCAACTCGGTATCCTCTTTGATTCCTTAGTCAACTTCAATTTCTTCTTTGATTGTTTTTGCTACTTCGATAGCCTATTTGATTGCTTCTCCCACTTCAATATCCTCTTTGTTTACTCCTTCCACTTCGATATCATCTTCGATTTCCTTTTGATTGCTTCTTGCACTGCATTATTCTCTTTGATTGCGTCTTCATCTTCGATATCGTCTTTGATAGCATTTTCACTTCGATATCCTCTGTGATGGCTTCTTCCACTTCGATACCCTCTTTGATTGCTTCTTCCACTTCTATATCCTCTTTGATTGTTTCTTCCGCCTCGACATCTTCTATTTTTGCATGTTCCATTTCGTTATCCCTTTAAAATGCTTCTTCTACTTTCATATCCTCTTTAATTGCTTCAGTTACTTCATTATGCTCTCTACAAAATTGTGGTCTTTCATACAAAACTTCAATCGCTCGTATCTTCTAAACGGGAAGAGATAGCCCTAGCAAACTTGTACAAAATATTGGTATAAATTTTTGGTGCAACTGTTTTTTTATTGTCATCCTTGACATCCTTTTTGAATGCTTCTCTCACTTCGTCATCTTCTTTGAATGTGTTTTCCACTTCGACATCATCTTTGACTGCTTCTTTAACTTCGATATCCTCTTTGATTGCTTCTCCCACTTCGATATCGTCTTTGACTGCTTCTTCCATTTCGATATCGTCTTTGATTGCTTTTTCACTTCGTCATCTTCTTTGAATGCTTCTACCACCTTGGTATCCTCTTTGATTGCTTACTCAACTTCAATTTCCGCTTTGATTGTTTCTGCCACTTCGATATCCTATTTGATTGCTTCTTCCACTTCAACATTCTCTTTGATAGTTTCTTCCACTTCGATATCCAATCAACAAATTTATGATTTTTCTTACAAAACTTTAATCGCTCGTATCTTCTAAACGGGAAGAGATAGCACTAGCAAACTTTGACAAAATATTAGTACAAATTTTTGATCATTATCATTTTACAACATACATTTATATTATGCAACGTCAATCCTGATCATTTTGGAACGTCCAGATTTTTTTTATGCAACGTTCATCATGATCTTTTTTGCAACGTTCAATTTTTTTATACAACTATTATCATGATCATTTTGGAACATCCAATTTTTTTCTCTTTGATTGCTTGTTCCACTTCGATATCCTCTTTGATTGCTTCTTCCACATTGATATCCTATTTGATTGCTTCTTTAACTTTGATATCCTCTACGATTGCTTGTTCCACTTCGATATCCTCTTTTATTCCTTCTTCATCTTCAATATCCATTGGATTGCTTCTTCATCTTTGATATCCTCTTTGATGGCATTTTCACTTCGGTATCCTCTGTAAGGGCTCCTTCCTCTTTGATTTCCGTTTGATTGCTTCTTGCACTGCAATATTTTCTTTGATTGCGTCTTCATATTCGATATCGTTTTTGATTGCATTTTTACTTCGATATCCTGTGATGGCTTCTTCCACTTTGATATCCTCTTTGATTGCTTCTTCCACTTCGATATCCGCTTTGATTGCTTGTTCCATTTTGATATCGTCTTTGACTATTTCTTTCACTTCGATATCGTCTTTGATTGCTTTTTTCACTTCATCATCCTCTTTGAATACTTCTACCAACTCGGTATCCTCTTTGATTCCTTAGTCAACTTCAATTTCCTCTTTGATTGTTTTTGCTACTTCGATATCCTATTTGATTGCTTCTCCCACTTCAATATCCTCTTTGTTTACTCCTTCCACTTCGATATCATCTTCGATTTCCTTTTGATTGCTTCTTGCACTGCATTATTCTCTTTGATTGCGTCTTCATCTTCGATATCGTCTTTGATAGCATTTTCACTTCGATATCCTCTGTGATGGTTTCTTCCACTTCGATACCTTCTTTGATTGCTTCTTCCACTTCGATATCCTCTTTGATTGTTTCTTCCGCCTCGACATCTTCTATTTTTGCATGTTCCACTTCGTTATCCCTTTAAAATGCTTCTTCTACTTTCATATCCTCTTTAATTGCTTCAGTTACTTCATTATGCTCTCTACAAAATTGTGGTCTTTCATACAAAACTTCAATCGCTCGTATCTTCTAAACGGGAAGAGATAGCCCTAGCAAACTTGTACAAAATATTGGTATAAATTTTTGGTGCAACTGTTTTTTTATTGTCATCCTTGACATCCTTTTTGAATGCTTCTCTCACTTCGTCATCTTCTTTGAATGTTTTTTCCACTTCGACATCATCTTTGACTGCTTCTTTAACTTCGATATCCTCTTTGATTGCTTCTCCCACTTCGATATCGTCTTTGACTGCTTCTTCCATTTCGATATCGTCTTTGATTGCTTTTTCACTTCGTCATCTTCTTTGAATGCTTCTACCACCTTGGTATCCTCTTTGATTGCTTACTCAACTTCAATTTCCGCTTTGATTGTTTCTGCCACTTCGATATCCTATTTGATTGCTTCTTCCACTTCAACATTCTCTTTGATAGTTTCTTCCACTTCGATATCCAATCAACAAATTTATGATTTTTCTTACAAAACTTTAATCGCTCGTATCTTCTAAACGGGAAGAGATAGCACTAGCAAACTTTGACAAAATATTAGTACAAATTTTTGATCATTATCATTTTGCAACATACATTTATATTATGCAACGTCAATCATGATCGTTTTGGAACGTCCAGATTTTTTTTTATGCAACGTTCATCATGATCTTTTTGCAACGTTCAATTTTTTTTTATACAACCATTATCATGATCATTTCGAAACATCCAATTTTTTTCTCTATGATTGCTTGTTCCACTTCGATATCCTCTTTGATTGCTTCTTCCACATTGGTATCCTCTTTGATTGCTTCTTTAACTTTGATATCCTCTACGATTGCTTGTTCCGCTTCGATATCCTCTTTTATTCCTTCTTCATCTTCAATATCCATTGGATTGCTTCTTCCACTTCGATATCGTCTTTGATTGCTTTTTTTACTTCGTCATCCTCTTAGAATGCTTCTACCACCTTGGTATCCTCTTTGATTTCTTCCTCAACTTTAATTTCCTCTTTGATTGTTTCTGCTACTTCGATATCCTATTTGATTGCTTCTTTCACTTCAATATCCTCTTTGATTGCTTCTTCCACTTCGATATCATCTTTGATTGCTGCTTCCACTTGGAAATCCACTTTGATTTGATTGCTTCTTCCATTTCGATATCGTCTTTGACTGCTTCTTACACATGGATATCCTCTTTGATGGCTTTTAACAGCTCGATATCCTGTTTAATTACTTCTTCGACTAAAAGAAAAACACGCGAGCTGCGAGCAGCTCGCGCACAACGCAACCTCTAGTTATATTATATAAAGCTCGATTACCACTGACTGACTCACTGACTCATTGACATCATTGTTCTCCCAGATGCCACCTCGTAGGGGGGAAGTGTTTGGTGGGATCGTATAGAGGGAGTTCCGGTGAGTTGGGAATAAATCCTAAAGTACCCCTTTTGTCCCCCATTCGCTCCCATCCACCTCGTATCTCGGAAAGTATAGGTCTTAGAGCGTTGGTGCAAAAACTAATGTTGCAGAGGACATTTTTTTATATCCGGTTCCATGAAAAAAAAATTGACTTTCATACAAAAAAAAAATTGTCCCATACAAAATATTTCTGTATGAATACCGTAAACCGTATATTTCGTTTGCCG
Organism: Philereme transversata; assembly: GCA_963924445.1. NCBI lineage: Eukaryota > Metazoa > Arthropoda > Insecta > Lepidoptera > Geometridae > Philereme > Philereme transversata. Next base: position 27,950,303 of record OZ004345.1, read on the forward strand.
TAATTTTCATACTGTTTTTGTAGGGAGCCCACGGCTTGTGTGTACTATAAAATTACTGTAAATTTGCTTGATTCTATATAATGGTGGTGGAGGGACATGAGATAACTTTCATAGTTTTTGCAAAGGTCATCATCATCATTTTGGAACATCCAATTTTTTTTTTTTTTAGTATGCAACGTTCATCATGTTTATTTTGGAACATCCACATTTTTTTAATTATGCCTCATCCACAATGATCACTTTGGAACGTCAATTATTATTATTTTTTATTATGCAACATCCACTGTGATCATTTTGGTACATCATTTTTTTTAATTATGCCTCATCCACAATGATCACTTTGGAACGTCAATAATTTTTTTTTATTATGCATCATCCACTGTGATCATTTTGGAACATCATTTTTTTTTTCAATTATGCCTCATCCACAATGATCATTTTGAAACGTCAATTTTTTTCCCCTGTTTTTTTATTATGCAACGTTTATCATGTTCATTTGGGAACATCAATTTTTTTTTAATTATGCATCATCCACTGTGATCATTTTGGTACATCATTTTTTTTAATTATGCCTCATCCACAATGATCACTTTGGAACGTCAATTATTATTATTTTTTTTGTATTATGCAACATCCACTGTGATCATTTTGTTACATCATTTTTTTTAATTATGCCTCATCCACAATGATCACTTTGGAACGTCAATTATTTTTTTTTATTATGCAACATCCACTGTGATCATTTTGGTACATCATTTTTTTAATTACGCCTCATCCACAATGATCACTTTGGAACGTCAATTTTTTTTTTATTATGCAACATCCACTGTGATCATTTTGGTACATAATTTTTTTTAATTATGCCTCATCCACAATGATCACTTTGGAACGTCAATTATTATTATTTTTTTATGATGCATCATCCACTGTGATCATTTTGGAACACCATTTTTTTTAATTATGCCTCATCCACAATGATCACTTTGGAACGTCAATTATTATTATTTTTTTTGTATTATGCAACATCCACTGTGATCATTTTGGTACATCATTTTTTTAATTATGCCTCATCCACAATGATCACTTTGAAACGTCAATTATTATTTTTTTTTATTATGCATCATCCACTGTGATCATTTTGGAACATCATTTTTTTTAATTATGCCTCATCCACAATGATCACTTTTGAACGTCAATTATTATTATTTTTTTTGTATTATGCAACATCCACTGTGATCATTTTGGTACATCATTTTTTTAATTACGCCTCATCCACAATGATCACTTTGGAACGTCAATTTTTTTTTTTTATTATGCCTCATCCACATGATCATTTTGGAACGTTAATTTTTTTTATTATGCAACATCCACTGTGATCATTTTGGAAAATCAATTTTTTTTTGTAGCACACATTTTTGGTGGAATCGTTATTTTACGGTCATCATCGCCCTTGACATCATTTTGAATTCTTCTCTCACTTCCTTTTCGTCTTCGAATGTTTCTTCTACTTTGATATCCTCTTTAATTGTTGCTATAACTTCGAAATCCTCTTTGACGGCATTTTTACTTCAATATACTTTTGAATTGCTTTTTCTAATTTTATATTTTCTTCAATTACTTCTTTTACTTCAATATCCACTCCAATAAATTATGGGTTTTAATACAAATCTTAAATCGCTCGTATCTTCTAAACGGGAAGAGTTACTCCCAGCAAACAATTTACAAAATATTGGTACTAATTTTTGGTGGAATAGTTTTTTTAATACCATCATTGCCCTTGACATCCTTTTTGAATGCTTCTCTTACTTCGTCTTCCACTTTGAATGCATATTTCACCACGATATCCTCTATTTTTGCTTCTTCCACTTTGATATCCTTTTTAATTGCTTTTTCTACTTATATATTTTCTTCAATTGCTTCTTTTACTTCAATTTCCACTCTACAAAATTATGGGTTTTAATACAAATCTTAAATCGCTCGTATCTTCTAAACGGGAACAGTTACGCCTAGCAAACTTTTACAAAATATTGGTACAAATTTTTGCTCGAATAGTATTTTTATTACCATCATTGCTCTTGACATCCTTTTTGAATGCTTCTCTCACTTGGTCTTCTTCCTTGAATGCTTCTTTCACCTCGATATCCTCTATTTTTGCTTCTTCCACTTTGATATCTTTTTTAATTGCTTTTTCTACTTATATGTTTTCTTCAATTGCTTCTTTTATTTCAATTCCCACTCTACAAATTTATGGGGTTTAATACAAATCTTAAATCGCTCGCATCTTCTAAACGGGAACAGTTACGCCTGGCAAACTTTTACAAAATATTGGTACAAATTTTTGGTCGAATAGTTTTTTTATTACCATCATTGCTCTTGACATCCTTTTTGAATGCTTCTCTCACTTGGTCTTCCTCCTTGAATGCTTCTTTCACCTCGATATCCTCTATTTTTGCTTCTTCCACTTTGATATCCTTTTTAATTGCTTTTTCTACTTACCTATATGTTTTCTTCAATTGCTTCTTTTACTTCAATTTCCACTCTACAAAATTATGGGTTTTCATACAAAACTTAAATCGCTCGTATCTTTTAAACGGGAAGAGATAGCTCGAGGAAACTTTTACAAAATATTAGTCTAAGTTTTTGGTGAAACCGTTTTTTATTTTTATCATTGTCCTCGACGTCTTTTACTCAATTTCACTATCCTCTTTGATTGCTTCTTCCACTTCGATATCATCTTTGATTGCTGCTTGCACTTGGATGTCCTCTTTGATTTGATAGCTTCTTCCATTTCGATCGTCTTTGACTGCTTCTTACACATGGATATCCTCTTTGATAGCTTTTAACAGCTTGATATCCTCTTTGATTGCTTTTTAGACTTCGATATCATCTTTGATTTCTGCTTCCACTTGGATGTCCTCTTTGATTTGATTGCTTCTTCGATTTCGATATCGTCTTTGAGTGCTTCTTACACATGGATATCCTCTTCGATAGCTTTTAACAGCTCGATATCCTCTTTGATTGCTTCTTCCACTTCGATATCGTTTTGGATTGCTTTTTTCACTTCGTCATCCTCTTAGAATGCTCCTACCACCTCGGTATCCTCTTTGATTGCTTACTCAACTTTAATTTCCTCTTTGATTGTTTCTGCTACTTCGATATCCTATTTGATTGCTTCTTTCACTTCAATATCCTCTTTAATTGCTGCTTCCACTTGGAAATCCTCTTTTTTTCGATTGCTTCTTCCATTTCGATATCGTCTTTGACTGCTTCTTACACATGGATATCCTCTTTGATGGCTTTTAACAGCTCGATATCCTCTTTAATTACTTCTTCGACTAAAAGAAGAACACGCGAGCTGCGAGCAGCTCGCGCACAACGCAACCTCTAGTCTACTATTATACAGTGTTAATACAACATAAGTTACGACCGCAATTTTCCTCTTGATACGCGATACTAATTTCGCCACGGGTTCAAGTCTGCTCGTTGCGATGATTTTAAAATTCGTTTATTTTAAGATTTTAAAACCATTTTAAAAATTTTCAAGCCAAGACGGGACTTGAACCAGCAACTTTCCTCTTGATACGAGGATGCACTGCCAATTGTGCTACAGTAAAAACAGTATAAGTTTTCCTGTAGATGGAGCTAACGGCGCTTTAGTCGTAATCTGAATCATCTCACGATTTCGACCCTGACGTGACAAGAGCCTGTAGCACAATTGGCAGTGCATACTCGTATTAAAAGGAAGGTTGCGGGTTCAAGTCCCGTCCAGGCTTCAAAATTTTTGTGATTTTTTGAATATCTTACAATTTTCCGTAAGTGTTCAGATAACACTATAAAAATAAAACAGTATTTGAGTTTATTTTGTTCCCAGAGCCCCAAGTCCGTTCCATCTGCAACCACATCCGCCCCGACCGACAGGCGCTGCTGTTCTCGGCTACGTTTGCGCGTCGCGTGGAGAAACTGGCGCGCGACGCGCTGCACGACCCCGTGCGCGTGCAGCACGGCGCCGCCGGGGAGGCCAGCGACCTGGTCGCACAACATGTCAGGTACACTATACGCACATTACTTTTTTTTAAATTAAATTAATAAACTAGTAGTTCGTCCCGACCGGAGATCTCGCGAGTCTCGTATAAAACAAGTTAAATATTATTTGTAATCTTTGACTGCCAAAATTATGCCGCGAAATGATTAACCAACTTACTTGACCTACAGTTTCATTAAAATTACAGGTAACGGGAGTTCATGAGTGTAACCAATTATGGATAAACTTTTTTGCTGTAAAAATTGCAGTTATTCTGGATTTTTCAGACATTTCCCTATATTTGTGTCACTAAAGCAACACGAATACCAAATTTCAGCACTGTGGGGTCCATGGTGTACCCTGTGAATTTCTTCCAATTTCATTTTTTATTATAACTAATAATTTAAAAACTACAGGGTTAAACTAAAAATAAAAACGGGGTCGAAATGTACTGAGGAATACCTTTCATTAGACGTCCCATTTGACCTGATTGTCTAATTTAGGTTTTTTTACCACTATTGAACCACGATATATCACAGGAGTATATTACCAGTCTATGCGAAATGGTCTGGCGTTCTCGGATTGATGCAAGCTAGAGGCTGGAGTCTCTCAAGGGCGAATTCTATCACCCCTGCTTTTCACTCGGAAACTCAATTTGAATGTTTTTTAAATGCCCTTGCCTTAACCCTGATCTCCAACTTAAAACCCGGTCATCGCTAAGTCATCATAACACACGTTTTACAAACAGGCTTAATTTTGTATTTCAGAATATTCCACAAGCCAGAAGAGAAATGGGCGTGGTTATTAAAGAATTTGGTGGAGTTCCTATCAGCTGGCACTGTATTAATTTTCGTCACAAAAAAGGTACACAACTTATAAGTCTTATAAGCTATGATTTTGACTAAAAAAAAATATCATAAAAAGTTAATTAACTGTTGAACGCTTGTTTACAAAATTCGTTACCATGTTTTGTATAGGATTTTTTTAAACACGCTAAACAGAGTGTAATTTTATTTCTCGTATATTTTATTTTACAGTCTACGTAAATACGTCTACGTAATCAGACTAATATTATAAATGTGAAAGTTTGGATGTTTGTTTATTTATTGGTTTGTTTGTTACTCAATCAAGGCGTAACGGCTGAACCGATTTCGATGAAATTTGGTATATGCGTAGATTGTAACTTGGATTACCCACATAGGCTAACTTTTATCCCATAAATCAGTTACCATGGGATAAAAATGGGGTGTCAAGTCAAGTTGTAACAGCGGGTTTAACATTATTTCTAGGTTACCTACACATTTAGGAGTGTAACGCGTACGAAGTCGCGGGCAACGGCTACTTATTAATATAAACTACTCATGTACTCTTTGATATCCTGCAGTTCTAGAACTGCACGAGTTAAAACCGGATTAAGTTTATTTTTAACGCCCATCGCAAACAGAGAAGAGATTATAAGTTTGACGTGTTTATCTGTGTATAGTATTGGCATCGTAGCTCCCGAATGCATGAACCGATTTTAATTTAGTTTTTTTTGTAAGGAGTCTTGATCGAGAGTTTTCTTAGCTATGGTTAGTTTATGGCAAGTTTAGTTTAGTTTAACGTGTCTAAACACTCGATCAAGTCACCTTTCAAACAAAAAGCATATCTACAACCTAATACTGTACCCAGATTTACAAGATTAATGAATAATGAAAAAAACTAAATAATATAATACATTTTTATTTATCAATTCAGTATACTGCGTGTCACCGCATTTACGACATTAATTTAAGTCACTGGTAGCGCTGATGGCTAGTATTGTTGTAAAATCGTTTTTTTTTCTAATTAATTACCATGGATTTTTTTTATTTTCATTCACCTCAATTTCAAGTCCTAAAATATCAATGAAACAGTCTGTATAAAATAGGTAAACAAATCACATTCAATCATCATGTACTCGTAAGTACGTACTTGTTAAACTGTCTAAGCGGCATCGGCGCAAAGGCACGGCTGAGTTACGTTAAAAAGTGTTTATTGGAAATGTATCGATTACTGGATGTATTGAACCAATCTCTAAAATCACTTAATATGATTCTGCATATGTATTGTAAATTAATGTCGTGAATGCGGGGACAGGCTATATAAAAATAAAATAAATTTAATTGAAATCTATTCATCCGTTGGGAGCTAAAATGCCACAATAGATGGTGATCTTGGTCTGATGATGAAGCAGGGAAGAGAAATGAGAATAAATTGGTGAGATTTTAAGCATTAGTCTGTTTTTAACACAAGTAAAAAGAGGGGATCGGAGACTTTCTAAATTTTGTAAAAAATAAAGTGTTTTATTTTGCAGTTAGAAGCAGAGCAAACAGCAGCTAATTTAGGAGTGCAGGAGTATGACGCATTACTACTGCACGGGGATATGGACCAAGCTGACAGAAATAAAGTTATCACTGCTTTTAAACGACAGGAGAATAATATACTAGTCGCCACTGATGTCGCAGGTAATATTTTATTAATCCCTTATCTATACTGTAAAGTTTTTTTTTTATAAATTAAAAGCGAGTGTTGACCACGATCTCGCCTGATGGCGCGCTATGATGTAGTTGTTCATTGTTAGCTCGATACCTGATGCTTAAATGCAATTTTCGCCCGGCGCGTAAGTAAATTTGAAAATAGAATGAGGTTCATTGCATTTACAATATACTAAAATGAAATACAATCTCCATAACAAATCCATTTTTCTATTTAAAATAAAAGAAGTTACATTCGAAATGCTGTAACGAAATACAACCTCCATGACAAATCCTTATTTCTGTTAAATAAAAGGAGCCATAGTTTTCAAGAGTAGTAGAGTTACTTGTGAAAGGGCTTGCCCGGGGAAGTGCTACCACCATACCTATTTCTGCCGCCAAGCAGCATTGCTGTATTTCGGTTTGAAGGGTATGGTTGCCGGTGAAATACAGGCACATGAGGCTTTACACCTGTATGCCTCAAGTTGGTGGTAGCAGGGTAGAGCATCGTAGGGCACGTTTCTAAAGAGCGTGACCTACCAGGCAATACTTTGTTATAGGCGATGGTTATCACTTAACATCGGGTGGGCCATATGCTTGCTCCATCATGAAAAGTAATGTGTTTATACTCGAGTGTAAGCGATGAATTAACGAGCGAGGATGCTGATGAGTGGAGGGTGCTTACGCTTGTATAACAATGTAGTATTCCCTCAGCTCGCGGTCTCGACATCCCCCACATCCGCACCGTGATTAACTACACGGTGTCGCGCGACATCGACACGCACACGCACCGCGTGGGACGCACGGGGCGCGCCGGCGTGCCGGGCGCCGCCTACACGCTGCTCGACAAGCACAAGGACAAGGAGTTCGCGGGACATCTGCTCAGGAATCTGGAGGGGGTTCAACAGGTTTTTTTTTAATCTGCATAGAATGAATAACTTACCAAATGAAATCGTAAGATTTTGCAAATATTCTAAGTTTTTCGGAAATAAATGTACGGAACGGCACGGAGGAGTGTAAGATTTGGCATAATTAAAGTTTATATGGAGGAGGGGCTAATGCGAAAATTAAGCTTAAAAGAAAAAAAAAATGAATTACGGTCGATTTTTTTCCTCTTGAGTTTTGGCAGTGTTATAAATTATACTCTATTTCACATAGGATTGTTCGGGCTACACATGCATAGAACGCACGGCTACACATCAAGCATTTCTAGTATAAGCTGACCTCGCATTAGCTTTCCGTACAATGAGAGGTCAGCTTATACTGGAAATGTATAGCTTGATATGGAGCCGTGTGAACGTAAATCTTGCAGTGCATAGTGGGGCACGTTTTTAAGATGCGTGATCTACAAGGCACTACTTTGCTATAGGTGATGGTTACCACTTAACATCAGATGGGATATTAGCTTAATCCATCTCCATGCTGTAAAAAAATGCAATAATGTTATTTATGACGACCTCTGTGACTCCGAGACGCAGGTAGCGGGTTCGATTCCCGCCGCGGAATAAATGTTTGCATGATCTACAGATATTTGTTGGATGTTCTTCTATATATTAAAAGTATGTATTCAGAAAAAAAAGTATATAAGTACTATACGTGTCAGTTATCTGGTTCCCATAGTACAAGCTTTGCTTAGTTTGGGGTTAGATAGCGCCGCGTGAAATGTCCAGCATTATTATTATTAATGATTTGTTTGTTGTTTAGGAGGTTCCAGATGAGCTGCTCCACCTCGCGATGCAGTCGGCGTGGTTCCGCAAGTCGCGCTTTAAGAAGGGCAAGGGAAAGAACCTGAACGTGGGCGGCTGTGGACTAGGGTAACATTACTTTTGAAATTATCATTGTTAAGAACATTATTTTTGCTTTTACAAATACAAATACAATAGTAGATTATTAAACGAGGGGATAAAGCAGTGTCTTGAGTCACGAGCGCTATATTAAATCTCGAACGTAACGAAGGATTCTAGAGTTACTATAATCCTGAGTGCAGAGTGGGATACGAGGCATGCCTTTTAAGTTTTGTCGTTTGAAGAAAAAAATACAACTAGAACCTTATAGTACTTTTTATTGTTTTTCAAAGTATTCACCGCGTAGCTTAATACACTTTTCCATTCGCTCAAACCAGTTATTATAACATTTATTCCACTCTAAAGTGGGGGTGTTCAAAATGGCTGACTTGAAAGCGTCGACTGCTTCTTCACCGGACTGGAACCTTTGACCACGAAGACTTTTCTTAATTTTAGGAAATGTAAAGAAATCGTTAGGGTCAGGACTGTATGGAGGATGGTCAAGAATTTCTACTTTTTCCTGCTTCAAATACTCAATCGTTTGACGAGCGCTGTGTGAGCTTGCGTTGTCGTGGTGCAGGATGATGCGTCGCTTTGAGTTAGATTTTCGAAGTTCGGCGATGACTTGTGGTAAACAAACTGTAGTATACCACTCTGCGTTAACCGTTCTACGATCTTCAAGTGCAATAGTCGCAACATGGCCGGTTTTTCCAACGAACGTGGCCACCATCTTCTTTGAAGTGCTTCGAGAACGAACAACTTTAGTCGGCTTTGGCTCGTCTTGAAAGACCCAGATTGTAGATTGTTGTTTGGAATCAGGATCGTAGGCATAGATCCAAGATTCGTCACCACTTATGATGTCGTAGACGTGATTTGACTCCCCTCGGTTGAACCTTTGCAGAGTTTTCTTACACCATCTGACGCGGGCCGCCTTGTGATCGTCGGAAAGCAGATGCGGTATCCAACGGCAAACTAGCTTTCTCACACCAAGCGCTTCATGCAAGATCTTCTGAATGGTTGTCCCTGAGATGCCTAATAGAGCCTCTATCTCTCGATACGTCACATGACGATCTTCGAGAATTAGTTGTCTCACAGCAATGATGTTATCTTCAGTGAAGGCGGATTTTGGGCGTCCTTCGCGAAATCTGTCACTAACACTAGTATGTCCACGCTGGAATTCTAAATACCAGCGTTCGACAGTCCGCAGACATGGGGCTACATCACTGAACACAGATGTTAGCTCTTCTAAACACTGAAGCCGTGTCAGGCCTCTTCTAAAGTTGTAGAAAATTATTGCACGAACATTTTCCTTAGAAAGATTCATTTTCGTACGTGACCTGACAGATTCAAATCGAAACTGTGACTAAACAATAGCATTAATCCTAATACTTTCAACTGTTTTGAGATTCAAAATGTAAACACATTCGAATATAGAACAGTTCCAAATTCAAAATTGCCGGAAAATATGGAAACGACAGAACTTAAAAGGCATGCCTCGTATAAGCACGCCCAAGATGCAGACAGCTTTATCCACGAGGAGAATACTCTACTTTCCACACTTTCTGCGAGACAATGAAAACCAAACCAAATCTAAGTTGGTGCATTCTGTGCAGAGGTTAGTTCGATTTACGAATAAGTTCTTAGTGTGTGGGTCTCTTTGGTTCAAATTTTAATATAGTTGAGGTTCAAAATTTAAATCATCCTCGCCGAATTTCATTATGCCCTCGCGAAATTAAGTACAACTCGGTCGTAGGGATTTAATCACCTGCTTTCGGTGAGGTTTACATGACATCCATCCATCACGGATGCCAGTAGAAAAAGCTGATTAACAAGTTCTCCTTTTGTACGCACGGCTACACATCAAGCTGTAAGTTTCCAATATAAGCTAACCTCTCATTGTACAGAAAACCTATACAAAGCGAGGTCAGCTTATTCTGAGCTTCAGTGTATCTGTGTACATCCTCCCTTGCACAGGGGATTCGTGGAATAAGCCGTAATTTTTTGAGCAATAAAGAATTAAATAAATTGTGTAAATTGTAAATAGCTATGAATGATCAAAATCAAAGACAATTTTTTTATTTTTATTTTATAAATTATAGGCTAGCATTTGGCCACTATCTCGCCTGATGGTAAGCGATGATGCAGTCTACGATGTTACACACTTGCCTAGAAGAAACCTATTCACTCGTGACTTGAAGACTACAGTGATGATGATAACTACAACCTAGGGAAGGTTGTAGTTATCATCATCACTGTAGTTATAATTTTACTGCCTGTTCCTTGGCGACCAAGCCAGGAAAGGAAAACGAGAAACAAGGCTGGTTGTTCTATTTAATGATCCTTTTAGAATACATAACAATAAAGAAAATTAATTTCGTCTAAATTGTAACATTTTTGAACGAGATGGAGCAATTTCAATCCCAAGCTTCTCTATCATCTAAATAATTCGATATTTTATAGTAGGCTTTTTATAAAGATTTTGTTTAATTACGTTTTTAAATTTGCTAATTGTCAATTTTTGTACATCCTTTGGGAGTTTGTTATAAAAGCGTATACTTTGCCCTTTAAACGATTTACTAACTTTATGGAGTCTACATGTGGCAACAACGAGTTTATCTTTATTTCTAGTATTAAAATTGTGATTATCGGTATTTTTCTTAAACAAATTAATATTTTTGTGAACGTACCTCAGATTTTCATAGATGTATTGACAAGGGAATGTCATAATATTTATACTCAATATATTTAAAGTAATTGCGTAATGATGTAATTTGTAGATACAAAGAGCGGCCGGGCCTCCCGACGCACATAGAGGAGGCGGCGCCGAACGTGGCCAGCGCGGTGGAGAAGGTGACGCACGGTCCCGCCACCAACAGACTCTCCTCGCTCAAGCAGGCCTTCAAGTCGCAGTATAATCAAGTAAGTAGTTGTAAGACTATATTGAATAATACATTTTATTCAGAGTTTTCTGCTTATTCTTTCATGCATATACCGAGAATACATTGAACTCCCCTCGTACATGTCAAAAATAATAACATAAAACAAAACAAATGTACTTATATATGTCAATATGTCAAAAATAGTCAACTGAAAAATAATCATCAAAGAATATAAAATAAATATGATTTAGAATCACACGAAGTTCGCCTGAACTACGCATCCGATTTTGATTTCATTAGTATGGTGCTGTGGTGCGGTTGACATAGGCTACATTTTTACCCGACTACGACAAAGCCAAAAGGAAGAGTTATGTTTTTAGCAGATGGATGTATGTTCTTAAACTATCCATCCTATTTCGTTAAATAAGTTGCCAATCGATTCGTTATTATGGTGCGGGTGACATAGGCTACCATGGACATAGTTATTATATTACGTAGTCGGGTTTCAGTTTTTAAACTTATTGATCGAGCGAAGTGATATATTTCCAAATCAAATTTGGCAAATTTGATTTGGAAGCTTTCGAAGCGTTGATCCAATCATCTTGAAATTTGATATATAGGTAGGTAGTGAACAATCCTGGTGTGATTAAATGAGTTAAAACTGTTGCGGGGTTATTGAGATATCCAAGAGGGAGAGTCCAAGAGAGTTAAAAAAATCAAAATGAGACTATTAGGTCAAGAGGGACGTCTACTGAAAGGTCTTCAGTAGTAAATTCGACCCCGTTTTTTTTTAATTTACTCCTTGAAATTTTTGAGCCATAATAAAAACTGAACTTTGACGAAATTCACAGGGTACACCAGTGTCGTCACAGTGCTGAAATTTGGTGTGCGTGTAGCTTTAGTAACACAAATATTGAGAAAAGTCTGAAATCCAGAATAACTGCAATTTCTACCCCTAAAAAGAGTAACCAATTAACGTGAACTACCGTTACTTGTAATTTGAATGAAACTGTACGTTAAGTTAGCTGGCTTTACATTTTGGGGCACTATTTTATTAGTCAAAGATTATGATTGAATGATATTTATTTTGTTTTTTGTGAGACTCGCGAGATCACCAGTTCGGGGCGATCTACTAGTATAGCGTGTAAGTCGACACGACGTCCGACACGGTGTGCAGGATTAGTCAGTCACGTCCGTCAGTTGCGGCCGATAAATGTATTTCCAGCATTAGACGTTCGCAAGTTTGAGAAAAAAATCTAAGTCACTTATTCTTCTGTATCTTATTTATCATCATACTATCCCCCCCCCAGTTCACAGCCTCCTCTGACCACTCGTGGGAGCAGACCACACGTCACATCCAGCCCGGCGTGAACGCGCCCGCCAACCAATCAGAGGACAGCCAGGAGAAGACGGAACGCGTGCGCAAGAGTGGGAAACGGAGCCGTTGGGAGTAACTACTATTCATATATAAACAACATAGTTTCAAAAATTGCTTGAATTCATTATAATAATAAATTCGATTTAGTCTTGGAATAGTTACACCAAACGATACACTTTTATAATTAGTACTAATTTCTCTATCACGTGTTTAGACGATAATATAGGTTTTGTAATAATGTTGCTTTTTTGTTATTTAGAATACTTTTGTGTCTATCAAACAGCAAAGAGAGCACTGAAAATTTCAAAAAGACGTGGGAAGGAAACAACTCTGGACGAAATAATAAAAAACAGCTTGAATATGTTCTAATTCATTAAAATGTTCTATTACCTAAACTAAAGTTTCAATACATAATTGCGAAAGAGAAAATACGAGTAAGCTGCGAAAACATGGAATAAGCGCTCTTATGAGTGGAACTCACTCTTTTCTTAACCATTGTAATCGCGGAGTCTTCAAGCCTAGAGTGAATCTTTTTACCCTCTTATGCAAAATGAGGGGTGTTACAAGATTAATGTCTATGTCTCTGTGTCTGTCTGTGGCTTCGTAGTTCTTATCTTATCTGTTTGTAAAATAAGATAACGTTTATTTGGTAGAACAGTGAATGCAACAGTAGGTCTTGTCTATAAATTAAGCTGTTCTACTCTAGTTAGGCATGCAATGCGGATGGACCGATTGGGACGCGGTTTTTAAAAATATAAAGCTAGATTAACTGGGGTGGTTCTTAGATATGTCCTGTTTTAATCTCCAACGATAAAAGGGTGGGTTGGTTTTTAAGTTTTTTTATAGGCAAGTTCGTTTTATCTTTGATCCACACGATCACCAAAGAACTATAAATATGTAAATATGCGACACTCCCACCCCTGATAATTCATTGTCCCCCGCAACGTGGCAGTGCGTCTGGTCGCCGCTGCTGACTTTCAATCAATCTAGTTTTACGCGAATAAAAAAACGTTAACTTATAACAAAATATTACAAAAATTCAGTGAAAAAAAAATTATTCGCGAAAACTAGATTTTTTAAATAATTTATTCAGTTTGAAACTAGGTGTGAAGATATTAAAATTATAATGTATGTACTCTAGTTCCAACCAGTTGCAGTATATAACATTATAAGATTTTAATAATAATTAATTTAAAATGTCACATTCTTTTACGTTACACGAAACAATACAAGTAAAAAATACAATTTTACCAAAGACGGTGTATGTCTTTCTAGAAGTAGGCACATCATGCAAAAATACTTTGAAATGGAACATGAATGAATGCACATTATACAATAATAATAAAAAATAATTCATAGTAATGTTAAAAATTTAAAAGAGAAACTAGTCAGACATTTTTACCCTTAGTAGTCCATAAGTCTTAAATTAAACCTAAGTGTTAAATTTACCAAAACTGAATTGCTCGTATGGCGGCTGGTATCCTGTTGTAAATGATTGGTGGCATACAGAGCACACTCATGCGCAGAAGATCTGTTTTGCACGAGCGTAAGCGGAGTCGCGTCGAGATCCTGATTAAAAAACATGAAAACACAAAAAATATAAACGAATATCTACATGTATCGATCTGTTCTTGCGTACAAATAAAAATAAAGAATAAAATACGGTGTGACTATTCCAAGGGTAATGCTTGTTTATTATTAGGCCTTACAGTCATTAGGTTGAAAGTGATAATATGTAGATCTACCATTATCTATCTATAAATAATAATTTCATTACACTAGGACTGAGCTTAAGATGAATACGCGTTGCTTAGCTCGTGCTAATTCTAAGAAAAGTCCATACACTCATCTAACGAGAATTGAGTTAAATAGGTGTTGCTTAGCATGTGCCAACGCTCAGCATTTCTCTGACTCTTTCTAAAACAAGTTGTAATATGTGATCGTTAAAAAAGAAATCTATGTAAGTATAATCGCGGGCTATGTAATGTCTATTGATCTCGGCCTAAGAGCTAAGACTCCTGATAAGCAAGAGTGTATGTAAAAAATACTGTTTTTTGTAACAGGACAAGACAGGAAAGAATGTGTATACTAAATTATAAATGGCTAGCTATAGAGCATTGTTCTATGAATTAATGAAAATTCTTTATTATCTATACCATACAAGCTAGATGTAACATTATGAGAAAATTATACAGGGTGACAAATGGGAAGTTGCCTAAAGTAATCATTTATAATTTTGAGATAGGTTCAGGAAAAAAAATAATAAAAACATACATTGAATCACTGAAGTAGTCATTTTTATTTGAAATAGGTTTCAGTTTAATTGATCATTTTCAATAGGCACAATTAAGTTTTATATAAAATGACAAAATCTGGCTAGGGAATGACTATTAAATATAAATATTTTCGAAATGATCCCCATCTGAACTTGCACAATAATCAAGTCGTTTTTGAAAGCTATAAAAACTTTGTTCAATTGTAGATGAAGAAATATTAGAAATTCCTTTTCTAATAGCTTCTCTCAAATCATTTTTGGTCTTGGGTTTATCTTCAGTTAAATGTGGATTTTCAGTACCCCAAAAACGGTAATTTTGTTTATTGACATATCCGTTCAAATAAAAGTGAGCCTCGTCTGAGAAAATTATGTGAATAATATTGATCTCGTTGTTTTCCAATTTATTTGTCATAACTTTACTAAACTCAATTCTTTTTTCTTTACAATCTACGGTGAGCAATTGATGAGTTGTGATTTTGTAAGGATGTAACTTGATGAACTTTTTCATTATTAATCTTAGTGTCTCTCGATTCAGTTTTAAAGCTACTGCAGCTTTTCTTATTGAATCCGTTGGGTTATTCTTGAAATGTTCTGCTACCTCGGCAACCTTATCTTCTGTGGTAACTGTGTATGAAGGACCAAGAAGATCATGACGACGATCGTCAAGAGTATAATAATTGATGAAGTTATCTAACTCTAACTCTAAGAAACTCTAAGAAAGAAGTAAAAAAAATGAAGACTTCATTAAAGAATACGGTCATACTATAAAGTCAAATATATTTTTTATTATTCGTACCTTCTAAGAGTATTTTTACTGGCTACTCTTTTACTTCCAAACTTGGTACGAAAACCTCTATATGCTTCAGTATAGTTTTTACCTCTAGAATAAAAGCACTCAATGAGATACACCTTTTCTTCGTTCGTAAGGTCACTCATTTTAAATTACACGTACTGCTCTTTATGGCGTCTCAATAGAAACTGACAACGTTCTAGAATATACCTACGTGGGCCCAGCCTTATACTGTAGAATAAAGGAGGAAAGAGATGCATATACTTTAGGCAACTTCCCATTTGTCACCCTGTACAATGAAGTGTAAAATGGGCGGTCATATAGCCTAAGAATGCAATCTCTTCCAAACAACGTTTGGATGGAGAAGTTCTTTACGTAATCGAAGATCTGTACTCTGATTTTTAATTCGTGGTATTTTATGTCAACAAAGTAATGTTTGTTTTCATGATAGTGAGGGAGAGGGAATGATTATCCGCTCTCGCTCTCGCGTAAAATTGTCATTACTTTGTTTACATAAAATATCTCGAATTATAAACCAGAATATCTAACCAGAGTACTCTTTTGGTTTGAATTAAATGAATAACATGTTTCAAATGAAATTCACAATTTATGTAATAGCTACTACTTAAAACGGTTCTCCAAGATAATCTAAAGCCTGTGAAGCAAATTTTTATTTATAAATATTTTATGTATGTATGAAAAAGGTTTAATTAATTCGACCAACTTCTGTTGTCCAGATTTTTTTAAAGATAGTGAAATAATACATGAAATTGAGTCGATTCAGATTATAAATAAAAATGTTAGAGTTAAAAGAGGTCATTATTAGCCCAAGTATAATAGATAAATGAAATATTCTTAATAAGCATATATTTCTAGATATTCTAGATTATTGTTTTGGTTATAGTTGTATGAGATGTTTTTGTTGTATGTAAATAGAAATAAAGTGCTATTTCTTAAAACTAATTCATTGTTTTATTTTGAAATTAGACATTTTGATATCCTAATCGGCCTACATATACTATGCGATACACAAACCTGCAGATTCTGTAATGAGGTGGTAGAATCGCCCCTACATCTGTTAGGCGAGTGTGCTCCACTTATGCGCAAACCATTCATCAGTAGTCCAGTAGTATATATCTCATTTTAATAACTTTTTCGAAACCGGCCCCCTTATTACCTAAGCCAAATTGCTGTTGCTTCGCTATCCCTAGTCAGGCCATCCCTTTCACACGTGAGGTACGTACTGTACATGTGAAAGGGATGGCCTGACTAGCGATAGCAAAGCGACAGCAATTTTGCTTATGTAATACGGCCCCGGGTAGATCAGCTAGTAGGGTAACAAATAGGTAGACGTGCAAACTAACTGAATTAATGATGATTTGAAAGACACCACCTCTAAAGTCTAGTCTGAGTCTAGTCTAAACTTTAATTTTAAAAATAAGACTTATCTTAAGTTAGGTCTTATTTTTAACCCCAAAAGCAAAAAGAGGTGTTATAATGTCTGTCTGTGGCATCGTAACTCCCAAACAGATGGACCGATTCGGACGCGTTTTTAAAAATAGAAAGCTATTATAGTGGTCCTTAGCTAAGTCAGTTTATAACAGTAAAGAGAGGAGGGTTGACTAAATTAAAATTGAAATTAAACAATGTTTAACACATATATAACTTTTTTTTTCCAATTTTAGTCCGGCTTGCACTACGATCCATAAACATATTTAGCGACTATACATATTTATTTACTACTAGAAATTTGACGTATTTGTATGATTGGATTTGAAAACTCGTTAAATCGTATTTGGGAACTAAATACGTTTAGGCATCGTTGCGCAAGTCGCTCTTAGTTTGGTATTTTTTTAAAACAGTGTTTAGTGGTTGTTTAACTTTTTTGTGTTAAGACCCTTGATGTGATGGTTGTTGATAGATAGCTAACTATCACATCATATATTAACTTAAAAACTAAAAATAGGGTTTCTAATAAGTACTGGGATGAAAATTATAACGAAAATTTGATAAAAACATTACTTAGTTATACCGAAAACAACAGTACCTACCTATTCAAATTCCAAACGAAACAGTTTGAAGAAATACAAAATAGATTCAGAAGACTTACTTGGAAACGTTTCGGAAGCTTCCGTAGTGATTTATTCACAAACTTTGGAAGGTTCAACTTGCTACAATGAAACTTTGCAAGTCCTGGCCTAAAAATGATGCCAAAGAGTTAAGGCAAGTGGATTAAGAGATAAAAATACTAAGTTATAATAAGTGAGTGCTGTGTATTATGGCACAAATGAATGGATTTCTAATTCCTAAGGACGGAAAGTGACGCCGAGGGAGGCCTAAGAAGAGCTGGCGCGACGACTTGACGTCTTTTTTATTGAATTCGTTACAGAATCCACAGCACTTGATATTAATGTAAACAAACTCTTATAGCTAATGCTTACTTAAATTAAATTCATTTATTAATTCAGACAAATAGTAGGTTTACAAGTCCATTTGTGTTAGTAGGTACCTACCTATGTACCTATACAAACTTAAATTTCTAGGATAGTAACATTACATGTATTCTTGTTAAAGATTCGCATCCCGACCCAATGGTCGGGATGCGAATGAAATTCTTCGGATTCTTCGGTCGGATTCTGATCAAATAGCCTTAATGACTATTGAGTCATTAAGGCTATTGAGTCATTAAAGCTATTTGATTAGAATCCGAATGAAAGATTGAATGACAGGCAGGTCATATCTATCAGGTGGAACCTGCAGAATGCTGTTGGAGCAGGTCCGTACTCTGCATAGCAATGAGGCCGTTTTCTTACAGATTATGGCCAATAACAGATTTTCATTAAGAAATTAGTCACCTAGATGGAATTATTAAAAACACAATATAATATACTATTAGACAACTCCAACATTGATAGCAGTGACCGAGACCGACCGATTATATAAGCCGCTGCGCAGACCGCGCACGTTCAGACTTGTTGAGACTTGTTCAAGACTTTGTGCTGGGCGGACGGGTTTTTGTCGTGTTTTCGTGTATACGTAATAACGGTTTTGTTTAAATTAAAATCAAACCCATGTTAATTTGTTCGTAATATTTGTCAAAATAAATCAGTTAATGTTATAGAAAGTTTATTGTTAAAAATAGTTTTATCTTTTACTTCTAAAATCAGAAGTGGGATAAAGGATCTTCACTTCCACACTAAAGCCAAAATTTTTCAGTTATTTATGTAAAATCCATCGTATTTTTCCTTATTGTTTTGACATCGTCCGCAAAGCACGTGTTGAGATAACCTTTTTTTTCTTTTTTTTGTGTAATTTTCTGTGCTTGTTTGTTGTGTTCGTGTGTTACTGTTTTCTGTTTTACCTTCGTAAAATGGATAGATTGTCTAGATCGCAAACACGTGAGCACCGCTCACGAAGCCCACGGAGATGGCGTTCTCGCAGCAGGCACTCACGAGGTCGACGTTCGCGCAGTTCGTCGCGAGGGCATACTCCGCGGCGCAATTTACGGCATTCTAGTAATAGCAGTGGTGGTCATGATACAGGGCTCCGCGCTTACGGCGATCGCACTCCATCTCGAGGCTATACACCGCGAAATAAAACACGGTATCGTAGTCGTAGTTTTAGTCGCAGTGCAAGTAGGCGTGACCGCAGCCGCAGTCACAAACGTTACCACCGCAGCCGTGAACGCCACGGTCACCGCAGTCAACGGAGCCGCAGCCGACGACGTGATCGTCGCAGTCGTGAGTCCTGGCACACTATTATGTCTCGTATACAAGCTTTAGAGACCCGAGCGCAGCCGATAGACTCAGCTGGCACCACTTTTGGTAACGGCACGGAGCAAATTGTCGATGCCATCCAGTCGTTGAAATCAGTAAGTACCCGAAGTTATTACGTTTCTAATTTCGATCCAAACATTCACGATGTAGATACATGGTTCGATGAGGTGAATAGGGCTAAGCTCAGTAACCGGTGGGACGATCGTGAATGTTTGTCTCGTGTCGGAACTTGTTTGAAAGGTGACGCAAAATCATGGTTAGACGAGTGGGTCACTAACGACCGATCGTGGACAAATTTTAAAAATGATTTTAAATCCTTGTGTGTCAAAAAAATAGCCAACATTCTGTTTGAGGTGATGTCAAACGATTCAAACAAATTCCGCACCTATGCTGATTACGCTCGCAAGTCCTTATTACGCCTGCGCATTGTCAACGGTCTCAGCGACGAGCTTATTACGGCTATTGTGTTGCGTGGTATCAAGGACCCACATGTTAAAGCTACTGCTACAAATACCGATCTCACACCAAACGATTTGGTTAATTATCTGTCTACATTTGTAAAGCCTGACAAAGAACCAGTCGCAGATGCTCGTATGGCGCGCCGCCCAGACAGCAGTAAGCCTCAAGGTAACAAACGACCGTTCAAGTCATTTAACCCGAAATGCTTTTTATGTGGTGAGACGGGGCACAAATTATTAAACTGTCCTAAAGCCTCAAAACCTAGCGACACGAATAATTCAAGCCAGACTAAGTCGACTGTTAATCTGAAATCCGACACTTTATGCGCATACTGTAAGAAGCCTGGTCACCAGATAAGTAGATGCTTTTCAAAACAACGTTCAGAGCAACGCAATAAAAGTAACGTAAACTTTTGTTCTACACCCGTCCAAAAGCGAAAAGATGTAGTAGTAGGTGTGATTCAAGGTATCCCCGTAGATATTTTGATAGATAGCGGCGCAATAGACATTTCGCTCATCTCCTCATCTGTGGTGAATTACTTTTCTTGCCAACAAAAGCCAATAAAACGATCTATTAAAGGAGTAGGCGAATCAATCACTACTGTAAACTCTTACGTCACTCTCATTGTTGAGTTGCAAGGCATATCAGTGGAGGTAGATTTGTTAGTGGTACCAAGTGAATGTATGAACGCTCCCGTTATAATTGGTACAGATGTATTGAATCGAGATGGTGTAACGTATATTCGGACGAAAGACTCTCAGCGTATTATACGCGACCCCAAGCCTTTAGCAGTGTCAGCCGTGGAGTCAACTGAGCAGCGCTCTATTAAGACGTCGGCGGTCGGAGATGATCTGAAGGAGCTAACATCAATCTTGGATGAGTATGCTGACTTCATGATCTCAGGTACGGCCACATCTACTGTCACTACAGGTTCCATGCATATTAAGGTGAACAATGACACACCTATACACTACCGTCCTTACAAAATGTCGCATGATGAAAAGCTGAAGGTACGTGATATTGTCCAAGATCTTCTTTCCAAAGGTATTATACGCGAGTCGGAGTCACCTTATTCGAGTCCTGTTTTATTGGTTAAGAAAAAGGACGGCTCCGACCGCATGTGCGTTGACTTCCGCGCCTTGAATCGAGTGACTGTAAAGGACCGATATCCGTTACCGCTGATTGATGACCACATTGATCGGCTGGGAAAAAGTAAGTACTTTTCAACGTTGGATATGGCAACCGGGTTTCACCAGATCCGTCTAGATGAAGCCTCGATTCCCTTAACTGGATTTGTGACTCCTGAATCTCACCTAGAGTACGTGAAAATGCCTTACGGCCTTGCCAACGCCCCAATCGTATACCAGCGCATTATTAGTAAGACCTTACATGACCTCATTACTGAGGGAAAGGTTTTGATGTATATAGACGATTGCTTAATACTTACTTCCTCAATCAATGAAGGTTTAAAGACCTTACGAGAAGTACTTTCAACCCTTACCAAAGCAGGCTTCTCAATAAATCTAAAGAAGTGTTCGTTCTTGTGCACCGAAATCGAGTACCTAGGTCGCGTGATATCAAACGGTGAAGTGCGACCATCCCCAGGTAAGATCCAAGCCCTTGCTGATTCTGTTATACCACAGAATGTTAAGCAGGTAAGACAGTTCTTAGGACTAGCGGGGTATTTTCGGAAATACATAGCCCAATATTCAACTAAGACAGCTTGCATCGCGCGTTTAACTTGTAAAGATGTTGAATTTAGTTGGGGCACTGAGCAGGAGCAGGTACGGCAAGAAATAATTAAAATCTTGACCAGCGCTCCTGTGCTTGTCATATTTGATCCTGCTCTGCCTACGGAAGTCCATACAGATGCAAGTAGTCTCGGTTACGGTGCAGTTCTTCACCAAGTTCATAAGGATGGTAACCATCGTGTTGTGGCTTATTACAGCCAAGTCACGAAAGGCGCTGAACCAAAATACCACTCTTATGAACTCGAAACTCTAGCGGTGGTAAAGGCTCTGAAACATTTCAGGCATTATCTGATAGGTATGCAATTTACTATAGTCACTGATTGTAACGCCTTAAAGGCGACACAAAATAAGCGAGATCTGTTACCGCGCGTGGCAAGATGGTGGATCTTTCTACAAGATTATAACTTTCAAATATCTTATAGGAAGGGCACCATGATGCAACACGCAGATTATTTAAGTCGGAACCCCTGTATTAATGTCAACAACATTGATCGGCCTCGTAATTGGGCACAAATTTCTCAGGCTGGTGACGAGGAGACTCAAACTATGATCCAGTCATTGGAACAAGGTCAATTAGACCCGACCCGGTATGTCAAGCAAAATTACATTCTTTATTACCGGTACAAGCAGACAGGCGAAGAGTCAAGACTTCTTTGTTACATACCAAAGGGTCATCGTTTGAGCCTCCTCCGAATTTTTCATGATGAGCATAGTCATATAAGTTCGGATAAGGTAACGGATTTAATATTAAGACACTTTTGGTTCCCAGGCCTTAGGGCCTTTATTGTCAAGTACATAGCTCACTGTTTGACATGCATAGCCCACAAGCGTGTACCACGAGCGCCCTTGCAACCTATCACGTCCTGGGATAAACCTGATATTCCATTTGATACCTTACATGTTGATGTTTTGGGACCTCTTCCCGTGTCAAAGGGCTACAAGTTTGTGATGCTTGTGGTCGATGCATTCACAAAATATTGTTTGTTGATACCCGTTCATCGTCAAGATATTGATGAACTTAAACGTGTTTTTAAGTATGTGATTTCGTTGTTTGGTACCCCTAGGTTAGTTGTATCGGATAGGGGACGTATGTTCGAGTCGGCAAGTTTTACATCTTGGATGCAAGTTTTGGGTGTGCAGTTGCATCACATTACTCCAGAGATGCATCGCGCCAATGGCCAGGTAGAACGTTATGTTCGCACGGTTCTCAATATGTTACGAATCGTTGCCAACCACCAAAAGAATGAATGGGCTGATGAACTATGGCAGCTGCAACTTAAGTATATTAAACCTGACGAAGCAGAAAACTACCCAGACCTCTGCTCTATGTTTACTGGTCGGTCATGAAAGCGCCACACCGGCAATACGAGCCCTTGTAAGAGATGTTGCTATACATCCAGTAGCGTCTAATCGAGAGTCCAGACGGGAAATGCTTAGACAAAGGACGGCCGAACGATTAACGAGGAATCAAGAACAGCAAGATGCCGTTATTAACAAGAATAGGCGCTCTCCTCGTGTGTTTCGGGAGAATGACACAGTGTTTGTCATCAAATACGCTCAGTCCCAAGGAAAACTAGACCCTGGCATGCGCGGGCCTTAGCGAGTTGTCAAGGCAATGCGCAATGGTCGATATGAACTCAAGTTGCTTGCTGGGGCATATGGCAAGACGACATATGCGGCAGCACAGTTCATGGTGCCTTGGAGGGGTGAGTGGACCCCTGAAACGTGTGCTGCCTTCTTTGAAGGTAAGCCTGAAGTCTATGCGGTACGCAAACTTTAAAGCGCCTCTGCCGGTAGCCACCGTATGGTATGCGCATACCTGGAGACGGTGCGAAAGCTTTTCGGTATGCAAACTTTAAAGAGCCTATGCCGAAGAGTCGTTGAGTGGTATGCAAACTTGGGGCCTCTGCCGTGTAAGTGCTCAGCGTTCATTATTATTATTTGTTGTACGTACATAACATGTTGAGTCGACCGTTTTATAGTGTAATTGGGAGGCATTGGTTTGTGATTCATAAGAACCATAAATCAATGCATGCTTAATTACTTTGTTTTGGTATAGAGGTGTTGGTAACTTTGTTTATTTTTATTTAGCAAGGACTAACTTAACTAAACCTGGTATAACTTACCGAGGTTTGAGTTTGTAATCATGCTTATTTCATTGCAGATACAGCTGATGATTCTGATTGTCCAGATGACATTGATCAACAAGGACTTTTGCCTGGACTTGAAGTGGATCAACCGGGGCCTTCTTTAAGAGATGTTGGGATCGGAGAACCTGGGCCGTCAAACAGACCGCTCCCGATACTGGACCTTGACTTTTCCGAAGAACCTGACGAGGACGTCAGGATATCAGGAGAGGCCGTATTAGACAACTCCAACATTGATAGCAGTGACCGAGACCGACCGATTATATAAGCCGCTGCGCAGACCGCGCACGTTCAGACTTGTTGAGACTTGTTCAAGACTTTGTGCTGGGCGGACGGGTTTTTGTCGTGTTTTCGTGTATACGTAATAACGGTTTTGTTTAAATTAAAATCAAACCCATGTTAATTTGTTCGTAATATTTGTCAAAATAAATCAGTTAATGTTATAGAAAGTTTATTGTTAAAAATAGTTTTATCTTTTACTTCTAAAAATACCTATATTTTTTTAAGGAATTTAGTAGGTACGCATTTGAAGAACGTCTTCAAGAGGGATTGGCAAGATCTGGCTCCGGATCGTAATAAGTGGATGGAAGAGGGGGCGGCCTTTGCCCAGCAGTGGAATAGTATGGGCTAGTATAAAAAAACATGGAACTTTGAATAAATAGGTATCGTATCTACCAAGATACAGGCACTCTTTTTATATACATTACTATTAGGTAGGTAGGTATTGTGTGTGTGTGTTTGTGTGTGACCAACTTTTTGAAATTAAAACGCATAAGCCGGTGACGTCAGACTTTGCTTCAATTGAATACGCAATTACCTACTACCTAAGTCGCCAAGAGTGCTACGGAAGTTAAAACTTTTACTTTGAAAACCTACACTGGAAGAGTAGTAGAGTTCCATGTGAAAGGGCACGCCCGGGAAAGTATTACCACCATACCTATTTGCTAAGCAGCATTGCTGTGTTTCGGTTTCAAGGTTATGGTATGAAATTACAGGCACTTGACGCTTTACACCTGTATGCCTCAAGTTGATGGACGCAGGGCAGTGTATCGTAGGGCATATTTGTGATTACATACGGAAATAGTTGTTTGTATTAGATTAAAGATAAATAATGAAAAAAGGTACTTACTTTAAAAAATATCAATTAAAAATAATAAAAATGATTCAGGGGATTTCGGGACTTTTTGCCGACAAATCCCTTGCCGGCACTCGAAGTGAACGCTCAGGGGATTTGTGGAATAAGCCATTTCTAACGTGTGTGACCTTACGACCCTACGAGGCAATTCTCTGTTATAGGCGATGATGGTTATCACTTAACATCAGGCCCACCATAAGTTTGTTCCATCTCCATGTAGTATAAAAAAATGCTATAGTGCATATGTGTGTACAAACTGCAAACGTGTGTGGCAGGCAGCAGGCATTAGATATTAATGTCGACTGCCTAAAAATACAATACAGGTTTATCGAAATGAGTTGGTTCTTGAGTGTTTTTCAAGTAGGAGGTCGGAGGCAATTTTTATTTATTGTGATTGTCAAGCGCTCGACGACACTACCTCACTAGATGGTAAGTGATAGTTTGTTCGAAGATAGAGCACGCTTGCCTAGAAAGAAATAACCTTTTGGATACTAATGAACCCGCTTCGTGACTGCGCGTCCTGAAAAAGCTGTTGTGTTATGTGTTATGGCCGATGAATTCGTAAAATAAGTAGTTTAAAGATGAAAGAGGTTCTTGTTTTCTTACTGGCAATCTTTTTTAAAAACCTTTGTGAAGGCGCACTTATTCCTTTTACTGGATCGTTCACAAATACCTAATACTGCACTGAAAGTAAAGAAATTTCAGATACTTAGGTACCTATTATTAAAGCAAGGTTGACCAGGAACGAACCACCTAAAACTCGTAATGTTCAGGAAATGTTAGCTTAGGCGATGATTACGGGGTTTAAGATTACTGTGATAATGGCTACCTGACGCCTAAGTTTTAATTTATTCTCTAACTGCTGCCAAACACGAACCAAACCGTGTTTGTAGCACCTATTTATGATGTTTATGTTGCCAGAGACTCAATCAGACTATGAGTGGGGCTATTGGAGTATGAACAGTAAGTACCTAGTCTAGCAGCAATCCCTTGTGGTGGTGGTTGGGCACGAGCGACAAGAGAGCAAGTACAGGTGGAGCTGGATCGAATAGGAGTTCCGCAGTTGCATTTCAGTCCGGTAGGAGTAGTCACACCATTACTTACCATCAGGTGAATTCATTACTTAAAAACATTTATTAACAGAAATAATATACCTACAATTACTAGCTGACCCGCCCGCGGCTTCGCACGCTTGAAATTTCCCGTTCCCGTGGGAACTTCGGGACAAAAACTATATAAAACACTTTTGTCATAGTGACGCGACACTTCCTGTAAATGACTTCACGTCAATGAACGACGGTTAAATTATTTATGGATATTGTTCATACAAAGAAACTAAAATCGCGACAAAAAAACAGGGGGGGGGGGGGTACCTTGGTAGGTATACAAAAAATATTTCATTAAAATTGGTCGACCCGTTTCGGAGGAGTGCGAGTAGTGCGCCCACTAAAATCGTGACAGGAGATTTTTATATATTAGAAAGAAAGATTACTTGTTTGTTTATTTGTTTATCTATTAAAACATTACATCTACTATGTACTACAGTTATGAAACAATTAAATAATCTAAAGACCATTGCAAACCATTTACCTATAGATAGCTCAACTGCTTCAAATCATTACCAGGCGGAAATATCCCTAAGCCACTGACTGCATTGCCCCACGAATCAGCGTTGACCCAGTTAAGAGCCAGCTCTCGGATTATACGTCATATACCTAGACCAGATTCCCAAAAAGAAGAACTCTGATCATACAATTCAGACTAAACTCTAAAAAAAAAACACATAAGTAGATTAGGAGTGCAAAATAACTGAAAACCTGAATCTCATAACTTTCCCCAGCCAGAGCAATTCAAACACATTTTCATGCATCAAACGTACCATCAAACATTCAACTGTAGCCGAGTAGCCGACCACAAATCACGAAACTGTACCGTCAGCAGAACTATCCAGCGCGCTCATAATGTTACAACTTTAATGCTGGCTCTACTTTAAACTTTCCGTTTATCAAACTAGGTAAAGCCTGACCCTCTCGCTGATTAGAGACCACTCGATTCGAACGACGAGTAAATGAGAGAATATTTGTTTTAATATTTAGTAAAAATTTATGTGAAATTCCACGGAATCAACCTGTCGCCGCGCCGCTGCTCGCCCGATCAAGCTGAATTTATTAGGTAGGTACCTACTTAAAAAAACTGGGAAAAGTGCTTTTAACTAGTGGTTCGCCCCAAACTGAGATCTCGCGAGTCACCCAAAACACAAAAACAAATATTCTTAGGGCGACACGCGCAACTATGCCTAAACGTATTTAGTGGCTAAATATGATTTAAAGAGTTGTCAAATCATACAAATACGTAAAATTTAAACATGTTTAGTCGTTAAATATGTTTAGGGATTGTTGTGTAAGCCGGCCTTAACCTTTGACTATCAAAATAGTTCCACAAAATAAATAACCAATTAACTTAGCCTACAGTGATATTCAAATTACAGGTAACGGGAGTTCATGTAAATTGGTTATAATTTTTTGGGGTACAAATTGCAGTTTTTCTGTATTTCAAACTTTTGCCTATATTTGTGATACTTAAGCTACACGTATACCAAATAACAGCACTGTGGGATAACTGGTGTACCCTGTGAATTTTGTCAAAGTTTAGTTTTTATTATGGCCAATAACACAAACACTACAAAAACTTTACTAAAAATAAAAACGAGGTCGAAATGTACTAATGAAGACCTTCCACTTGACGTATCATTTGACCTAATAGTCTCATTTTTATTTTTTTTTACCCCTCTTGAACCCCAATATCTCAACAACCCCTCCAAGATTTTTAGCTGGTTTAGTCACACCAAAATTGTGCCATCACTACCTACCTATGTATAAAATTTCACGATGACCAGATCAACGGACAAACAACGTTATCCTCGGACAAACAAACATACATACAACGCCGATTTGCTCAAGTTAATTTGGAGATCTCGCTTCGCTCGTTCAATAACAGAAATACAGTAGAAACAGTTGAATCGTTTATAGACAGTTGAGGCATTGCAAAGGATCTATAGATAGCTCAACTGCTCCAGATCATTACCAGGCGGAAGGTACTTATTGATTTTAAAAATACAAGTTAAATAAATACTGCTGGACAGCGCTATTTAGCCCCAAACTAAGCTGGGCTTGTACTATGGGAACCAGATAACTGATAGAATACTTTTTGTAAATACACACCTACTTAAAATACATAGAGTTGCCCGCACAGTCGTCCAAATTCAACCGTAATTCATATTTTGTTAGCTTAACATCAGTTCTTATAGCAAACCAGCGGGGCTTTTAATTAAGAACAACTTGAAACTGAAACAATAAATAAATATTTATGTTTTTTAACCTATATCCCACTACTGACCAAAGGTGTCCCCTATTATCTTCCAGGATTTAAGTTCGCTTCGGTATATCCCTACCCAAAAATCTGTCTGGAAGGCATCGAGATCATCACGCCAGCGTACTTCTCTTCAGGTCTTCCTCGGCGTTGTAACCCGTCTTCAGGCGAATATGAAATATGAATTAATTAAATAGGTTAGTGCTAAGTAGGTACCATACGATCTTTTTTATTTCTTTTTTCCGGGTAAACAAAAAGATGTTCTGACGATAGATGGGGATAAAAACAAATCTATGTAGGTACCTACTCCATTGAATGTAGCCTGACAAGGGCGTTTAAATTAATTTTTATCAGCTCACCGATCGATTAGATATTTCCCAATGGCCAATATTTATATCAAGGACTGCCAAAGGCACTTGCAGCCACAAATGGTTGTCAAAAAATACAGAGATAGAAAAGCACACCTCCTGCATAAATCACCAAAGTTCTTCGCACGTAAACATTCCGAACCATTTCCAAGTTGATACAGATAAGTCAACCCTAATAGCTTTTTAATTCGGCCTCAGAGTTCTACCTACCAATCCTACCATGCTATCTTTGCAGCTGATAAGGCAACTATTTCGCGCGTGCCTTTGCCACTATTAATGTACTAAAGAGCAGGTTATTTGGATTGCATTTTCTTTAACCGCGCCGCTAAATCATGGCTGCTATAAGTTTGAAACCTTCAATTAAAAACTCCCCATCATACCTCAGAATTTTATAGTACCTCTTTTACTCTGCAGGCTACCAGGCTCTGGAATGCCCTACCTGTCTCAATTCGTCATGCTAAATCTCTCCCTATCTTTAAAAACTTGGTCAGACAACACTATCTGTCATCCATCGCTCACTAGGCCACTTATTCATTTATACATTTTTATAATTTACATACGTAGGTATGACAATATATATTTTATGAATCATAATAATAATATTTATGTAATTTTATGATTATATTATACATTATAATTATGCATTTTATTTTATATTATCTATATTTTTTTATAAATATACTTGTTCTAATAATATCGGATTTACGTCGCTGTCCTTATTTGTTCACATAGATCCTGTCCATCCAAAGTTTGCCTGGAAGAGATCGCTATTAGCGATAAGGCCGCCCATTGTACCTATGATTTAAAAGTGTATTTTCTTTATATGTTTGTATTTAATGGTGTGCAATAAAGGAATTATCTATTCTAATCTAATCTAAAACCTGTCTGTTTGTTTGTGTTTGTATATTGTAGGGTAAACCTTTCACCGCATCATTATTGTTTGCCTTTATCCCAGTCTATTAGGATTTCTCTATGGCCTTAATGTTCACTATATAGGTACCTACCAAACATGCAGATACTGCAATGAGGCGTCAGAATCGCACCTACATCTGTTCGGCGAGTGTGGTCCACTATTGCGCATACGTAGCATTCATCTGGGCAAACACATCCTTAGCCCGGAGTAGCTAAAAGTTATCACTCATAAGAAAATCCTTCACAGTTTCTAACAACTGAATGTCTTAGTGGTGAACTTTGAACGCCCCCATGAACAAGGGGCGACATAAACACAAGGGGCGGTCAAAATTAGGCCTCGTGGCAGTATGAGTACTAGCCGCAACAAATAATTAAAAAAATAATACTTAGGTCTTTGGAAAACAAGATGAGTTCAAATTGTTGCGGAGACATCACCTCATGACAAACACAACAATGATTGGTGGAAGAATTACCCCGTAGCTCCTATATGGATGGCCCGATTTCAATGGCGTTTTTTTATTTGGAAGTTGGTGTTTTTAAGATGGTTCTTAGATAATTTGTGTGGCAACAGTTTACCTTATCATCTTATTATGAAGAAGGTTTCTGACTCCGAAGTAAAGCGCAGTTGAATGCTAAAGCTAAGTGAGTAGGGTAGTAATAACACAGAGGTAATAGTTAGAATTCTTTGGATACGATATGAGAGTCTGATTCAAGAAACAATTATCTTGGCCTGGGCGCTAATGTCTATACCTACTCAACCTTATTTTCACGACTAGGTAAGTCTAGGTACTTGACGAAAACACAAAATCCACGTCCAAACTGAATGAAACTACCGTCCAGGTAAAATAAACACTATTGTAAGGGGAGCTAGCGACAACATTATTGCACTGCAGTGTACAATAATGGGCGAGTACGTAAACAACGCGGTTCCGTTCCGCTTAGCTCGTCCCTCAAACCGAGCACAACTAGTGATGTGCTGTTGTTTCGTATCCGTAATAAAACAAAGATCAAATGGCATTAGTTTGTGGTCGTTCTTTACCGCTCCCTTCACTTTGGGTGTTACAGTACCCACTCTGCCACCCAAAATTTTAGGATTACTGTCTGTGAGGAGCACTTCTGTGATTCAGGGAGCACTTTGTCGTAGAGAGCTCTTGGTACATAGACGTCGAACCACATTGAAGACCTAAAGATGGCCTATTATAAACCACATGATCTAGGTAAAACCTCTCCATCTCCTCCCGTGAATATTCTATGTCCAGTAGTGGACGTCATCTGAAGAGTTAATGATGATGATTCCAACGGAGAAAGGGTAATTCATGTTGGTTCTTTTCCGTATCCGTAGATCTATCGTTCTACCAGCACATCACTAAAGAACACCATACCACAGATACACCAACAGTTTCTGAGTAAACCATTGCCACAGTTTAATTTGAATCTCTACATAACACAGTCCAAACCTACTGATTTCAACCCAAACATTTTTGTTTCGTGCGCTCTTGTGGCTGAATGGTTGACTGTCACTGCCACATGATGGATTAAAAAAAAGTAAAGGCGGGAAAACCTTCAGTGTTAAATTGTTTGGTTTTATGGAATAGTAAACAAAGTGGTAAGTTTTGATTTTAATTTTCTATCTTTTTGCTAGGCACTGGCTGGTCAAAAAAAAGTTAATTAATAAAATAAATGTGGCCGAATTTTCATTAAAATTTGTAAAAAGTTTAGATAAGAGTCGAGTTTTATCGTGAATTTTATTTGTGCAAAATGGTAAGTGGATGATAGTAAATATCTAGTTGCCTAACCCGAAAAGGGGCATTAACCATGCTTACGATAACGATGTTTATTCTACGAATTTTCGTGAATCGCACATTTGCCGAGAATAAAAAAACAAATAGTAAAATATACTGTTTTTAGTAAAAATATATCTTACACGCTTACACAGTATAATTTATACATTATCGCCTAACGACAAAAAGAAAAGAAAATTATGTTTAAAAAAAGCTGTTTTTTAAGTTGTGTAGTTATAATAATTTATTATAACTACACATTTGATCACACATATAATTGATAAAACGGTACGTTATAAATCCCGTATCTCACTAATATTATAAACACGAATGTTTGTATGTATGGATGGTTTTTATTCTTTCACGTCGGAACGGCGGAACCGATTTCGATGAAATTTGTTATGTACGTAGATCATAACCTGGATTAACACATAGGCTACTTTTTATTGGGAAACCACGCGTGCGAAGCCGCGGGCGGAAGCTTGTTTATAATAATGTGTAGTTATGGTACATACCTATTCATTTCTAAGAGTGCAACTACTTTGCGGCTCCAAACCACACTGTAGAAAAATATTATTAGGTAGGTAAGTACGTCTTACCAGCGCGCGGCAACGATAAGCCCCGTATTGTCAAAATGTACCTAACTAAAGTTGTTCAATGATAACTTTGCAACCTTGAGTCAAAGTCACCACAAGTTCTTTCACATAGGCTTCAAGGTCCTCACCTTATTCCCCTATTTAGTTACTTAGTATTTAAGTACTAGTTCGCTCGTAAAGTTTATAATATGAAGAATTTGACGACCTCCGTGGCGCAGTGGGCGTATACCCGGCTGAGACGCAGGAGGTAGCGGGTTCGATTCCCGCCACGGAACAAATGTTTGTATGATCTACAGATATTTGTTCCGTGTCTGGGTGTTTTTCTATATATTATAAGTATGTATTAAAAAAAGTACCTATTCATGATGTATTCTATCAGTTATCTGGTTCCCATAGTACAAGCTCTGCTTTGTTTGTGGCTAGATAGCGCTGTTTAAAATGTCCAGCAATATTTATTTATTTAATTTGTAATTGCGAGAATTGCAAACACAAATCGTTATCGAGAGCCGCTAATTTTGGTAAAACAAGTAACTTTTTAACAAAAATATAACCGACCCGATTTTGATGAAATTTCTATGGGAAAAATCTGAATATCCTTTCAAATAAAAAAGAATTTTCCTAATCGGTTGATAAATGATTGAGAACTGAGGTTGTAACAAACTTAAAAAATCAAAAATTAATAACTACAATTGAATTGAGAACTCCCTCCTTTTTTGGATTTTTGAAGTCGGTAAAAAAATATCAGTAGTTCGAGCAACCGAACTAACAACTGAATAACTGACACTAGGTTAGAGATCCGCCAATCTAGTGTGGCTAAGCTGACCTTCGAGTGGAACCCTGACAGCCTCAAGACGTCGCGGCAGACCAAAGAAGCCAGCTAAGATGTAGGGACGAGCTTATTAATTTTCGAGGAGATTGGATCATCTTGGCGCTGGAAAGAAGTGACTGTAAATATTGGGGAAGGCCCCTCTTTGTAAGCTGATTAGCATCCCCCACGCTTTAAACTGCAACACAGTAATTCTCGCCCCGATAAAAGACGTCAAATCATGTCGAAGTGCGTGCGAGCGGCATAAACACCGTAGAATCAGCAGGATCTAGGTATAATGAAGTGTTTATTCTAACTAAATTTAAATAATTATTACCGATATTTTAGGATTTTAATGTTTTATGTTAATTGTTAGAGCTCGGTAGGAAGTTTCCAAGAAATCACGAAAATACGGTTCCTGATATAATAGCAAAGAAAAATACCTGAAAAACCTAATTCCAATTCACACGTCACAGTAATTTATTGTTTTTGTTCGGTAAAATTAGGCTCGTCACACACGAGCGAGCCTTCCGCCTAGCCGTACATAAACTACAATCATTACAATGGTGATAAAAATTACATGTCACCGGTCATCGTACACGCGATTACGCGTAGTTACGAGTGGTTACGATGATGAATAAGAATAATGGAATATTCTCGGTTATGGATAACCACATTACCATTACAGATTGTTAGTTGACAAATTGTTAAAATCTTTATATACTTACTACGTCTTTTGTTATGCTCGACATTAAATGAAAACACGGGTAGGTCTAAGGGCTAGTATTGTTGTAAAATAGTTTTTTTTTAAATTAACTACCATAGAAAATTAGATTTTTCAAACACCAGATTTTTTCAATTTTCAACTTCAAGTCCTAAAATATCAATGAAACAGCCTGTATAAAAAAGGTAATTATATTCATCATATTCATTCATCTTGTAAGTAGGTACCTGTTAAACTGACTTTATGCTGCATCGTCGCAAAGGCACCACTGATTTAAGTTTATTTTTTTTCTTGGGAATGTATCGTTTTTTTTATTGATGATAGTCAAGCGCTTGACCACTACCTCACCTGGTGGTAAGTGATGGTGTGATCGAAGATGGAGCGCGCTGGATAAATATGCAAGCTTCAATAAATGATATTAGAGGTGGGTTTAAACCCACCTCTAATATTATTTAACACGATTCTGGATGTGTGTTTTAAATTAATGTCGTACATAACAAAACACGTATTATAACATTCCCGTGTGCGTGTGTTCGTTATTTTCTTCCTCCTAAACGGCCTGACCAATTTCGATTAATTTTTTTTATACTACAGGTGACCTGGATGGGTCTTAGCTATAATTAGACCCGTAAGGGACTTTGTTATCTAAATCCAGAAATAGGCAGACGAAGTCGCGGGTATTCAACTAGTAGATAGGTAGTTTTGGAAAACTTCGGAAACAATTTCTGATGAAATGAAGAAAATTCACGACACAAAACTGTTCAATCTACAGTTTTCAGTTTTTTCCCAAAAAAGCCTCAATATCATAATTCAAAGTACTTAATTCAAAGTATCGAAAACCAGGAAACACTTTTAGCATTAAGCATTTTACATGTTACCTACAGATTACATCACTTAAAATAGTAGGTAAATTTATTACTTTAAACTTCCCTAACAAGATAAGCTTAGTCGTACGTAGCAGTTTGATTCTAAACCTAAACACCGTACAATTAAAGTTTCAATTGACACAATCAAGATAAACCTAAAACTGCCACGCGATGAAGTAAATTGGTAGTTTGTTGAATTTGTTGATGTGTTGGAGTTGGGTGTTCAGCCCCTAATAACAGTAGCAATATGGTTAAAACGATAACTATGTTTTGATCTTCATTCCTATATTGTGATAGAAAAGATAGGCGTAGGCAGTTAGGTAAGTTATCAAATTGTATCGTAAGTATTTGATACCAAATGATTAAAACGGCGGCTGCCAAATTGCCAAACACCAGCTTGAATAAAAAATCTCATTGAGTGGGTCCTTCTCTTTGGGAGCTACGATTTCACTGATAGAACCACTGACAGATGGATTTAAAGAGCATCTTACTACATCACCTGTCGGTAAAAATGGCTGTGGTTGAAAAGAAGTCTTCTATATATATAGGTATATACATACACATTCTTCTTCTTCGGACTTAAAACCCTGAAATTACAATGATCCTGAATGATGATGAAGTAAAAGCGAAGCGCTTGGTTACGACAATGTGGTAGGAATTTACCGTTAGTAAATTCCAACCACCTTCTTAAAGTTCGAATAATAATTTCAGGAAACAAAACGTTAAAACTTAATTCTACGGCCCATATAAATATTATAGACTTTAGTGTAGTGACGTACATACATATTTTTTTTTCAATAACCTATACTGTCCCACTACTGGGCAAAGGTCTCCCCCATTTCCTTCCATTCTTTGCGTTCTCCAGAAATCTCCTGCCAGTCAGAATGGAACCCATCCAGATCGTCGCGCCAACGTTTTCGCGGTCTGCCTCGTTGCCGTCGTCCTGTAGGTTGCCAGTCGGTGGAGATCTTAGTCCACCTTTCAGGGTGCATTCGAGTGACATGACCCGCCCAGTCCCATTTGAGTCTATAATACATACATATTATAATTCTTAAAACTATTTACTGATTTCAATTATTTTTTAAGTGGATTATTTTCGAAGGGGAATATTTAGTTCCAGAAGGTTCCTAGTTTTAAGTAAATAATAATAAATAAATAAATATCGCTGGACTTTTCACACAGCGCTAACTAGCCCTAAACTAAGCAGAGCTTGTACTATGGGAACCAGATAACTGATAGAATACTTATATACTTTTTTTTTGTAAATACATACTTATAATATATAGAAAAGCACCCAGACACGGAACAAATATCTGTAGATCATGCAAACATTTGTTCCGCGGCGGGAATCGAACCGGCTTCCTCCTGCGTCTCAGCCGGCTATACGCCCACTGCGCCACAGAGGCAGTCGAATGTTTTGGACATTCGTAGGACAGGTAATAATGATCACCATTTTGACATTGAAATCGGGGGGTTGTTAGCTACATGTTACTTAGAGCAAGTTTCTCTAACTTGTAACCTATGTTTGCAAGGCTTGATTGTAGCGCTCATAGCTTGCCTGAGCCATTCCTAAATAAGCAACTTACAGTTACACTTTGATTGGTGACCATGTGTCGTTTTACAACTTAGCCGTTCGAGCTGTAGTTGTCTATCTAAGTATTTAAGCATAAGTTGTGTAGACAAGTGAAATCAGAAGAACAGACAGAAGAAAGTGCTTCTCGAGCTCGGGATAAGTTCTCGGAGAGCAGCATACATTGTCATTAAAAAAAAATCTGGTTTATGTACCTAACACGCTTGACATTCAGTCATTTTATCGCCTAAACAATTTAATAGTCACATTTTGACATTTTCCCTTTGGACATTTTAACATGTTGCCCGCCTAGTTCGTAAACATTACGTACGTATACCATCTTCGTCAGGAGGCCTTAAAAACTCTGGCACAGTCTCATACAAACATTTACCTATGTTAGAGCATTTGAGTTGCTCTAGTAGACCTTACTGTAGGGATATCTGCATCATCTGTTCGGTATTTTGGTATAAATCAGTAGATAAACACGTGAAGTAGGATAGCACACCTCACGGTCACCTGCGCGCATGACCGGCGGCAGATAATGCGCTTCCGCCGGATGCAGCAATTGGCCTCTTTGTACCGTTGTACCGATCGATTTTATACTGGTTCCTAGTTTAATGTAATACGTCATGTGATGCGCATTTAAGACCCATTGAGAACCATTGGTTAACCAACTAGTGTGGAGATAGGATTCAGATACTATGTGCCCGCCCAATGCCACTTATGCTTTGGAAATCTAAAGGGGTTCCTATGATAAGCCGTAGTTGTCTATGGCTGATATGATGAAAGAAATATGAATGAAAGAATGATCATTTATTTAATGATGATATTTATAAACAATATTTTTTACATAAAACAAAATTCATGAATCATAATCCGGATTTTAGCAAAAATAAGGTGTTCAGAACACCTGTTTGCTACTCTGTTTTGTATAGAAATGGGATCAGCAGCTTCAGCGGCGTGCGAGACCCCGGGCGGGGACCTTCGACTCCCCACTTCAGGGTTCAGGTTCACGGCCAACCAGCTGCGGACCCTCAACTCTTACGTCGATATACTATGGGAGGAAGACCAGAAAGGTAAGATGTCCATTACATCCTTACAAATTATAAGGTTCAGATGATGTGCTAATTAAACCACACGTAAATTTACCTTACCTAAAAAAATCAAATCAGAATATGTTGATTTGGAACATAAAACTGTACAGAAACAAAATAAAAAAAAAACTTGAGAGGTGTCAAGGGACACCCGGATGGAACGAAGTTCCTTTCATAATTCCTTCCGTTGATAAAAAATATTATTATTATTTACAAAAAACCTGTATACACTCAACAAAAATAATCGTCGCGACACCACACTGTTCAATGCAAAATAGAAATGAAAATATCTGGCTTGATTTCTATAAGAGAGAGAGAGAGACAGACAGAGAAACATGCGACGCCGCACAGCTTATAATAGCTTACTATAAAAAAAAGTGTCGTGACAACTTTTCGTAAGAATTTTTTCCGTCTAGCCCCCTTTCACAACGCGCGATAAAGAACTTCGTTCCAACAGTGATATCCGCAGGAGTAAAATACTGTATGCAGGCATCAACGCCCTCTTCCATAAACCTTATCGAAAAAAGAGTTCCAGATCTAGAATACAGAGAAGTTAAATTTAAATTTAATTGAAATTGAAGAGTACTTACCGATTACAAAAATATAATAACATAGATTAGATTAGATAATTCTTTATTGCACACCACGAAACAAATACATATAAAAAACAAGAACGTAAATCTATGGATACAATTGGCGGTCTTATCGCTATATAGCGATCTTTACCAGACAACCTTTGGATGGAATGGACTGTGTGGACATTACCTGGGGTGTAATGGTGTACCTAACAAACTACACGTACGTACATACTAATACTAATGATACAAAAATATAAAAATTATATAAATGAAAATTACATGAATGAACCTAAATAATTGCCTTTTATTTTGTTTATTTAAATAATAACTACTCCATAACATACCTAATACAAGAACTGTGTAATGTATGAATTTGTAAGCAATAACAGTGTACATGACATGTGTGTGTGCAGTGTTTATGAACGTAGGGGTGTGTTAGTCTGCGAAAAGTATAGTATGTGGCGAAAGTGTGTTATTCAGCAAATGTAGAAGATTTTCAGTGTCATCGTAGTATAAGGATATCAGCCATTCTAAACATTTTAACCATAAACTGCAGCAAGGGACTTGGTTGCAGGTCGGATATCGACTGTGCTAGAGAGCACGGTTGAAAGTCTAGTGCAGAGGATAGTGGATGGAGCTGGCCAAAGAGACCCTCGGTTTAGATGCTGTCATCTGATCGCGTTGCATCGAGGGAAAAAGGTAAGAATTTCTGAGTTTTTCGACATCTGGCGCGTTGCCATACGTAAGTTTTCTTATATTGATAGACTGTAACGGGTATTGTAAGTTTGTCACAAGTTACGTGTATTACAAGTTGTAACGGGTTTGTGTCACAGAATAGACTAGAAATCAATTTATTCTACTCTACATGTAATAAAATTAAACAACTTCGAAGAACAATCAGTGGTCTTATCAATAAGTGCCAACTTTTCCAGACAACCTTGGGATGGACTGGAATAACAGCAGAACAAAATAAATAAATATTGCTGGACATTTCACACAGCGCTATCTAGCCACAAACAAAGCAGAGCTTGTACTATGGGAACCAGATAACTGATAGAATATTTATATACTTTTTTTTGTAAATACATACTTATAATATATAGAGGAACAGCCAGACACGGAACAAATATCTGTAGATCATGCAAACATTTGTTCTGCGGCGGGAATCGAACCCGCTACCTCCTGCGTCTCAGCCGGCTATACGCCCACTGCACTACGGAGGCAGAATAACTACCGAGTATCTACCCAGATCATAGGAAGTGGATACGAAATAATGATAACAAGCCTAGAAGTTCCGCCAAAGAGTGGAACGCCTTCCCTGAGTCTGTTTTTCCAGATAATTACAACCTGGGTGTCTTCAAGTCACGGGTGAACAGGTTTCTTTTAGGCAAGCGTGATCCATCGTAAACTGCATCATCGCTTACCATCAGGCGAGATCGTGGTCAAACGCGAGCCTATAATGTATTAAAAAAGGTACCCTGGGCAAAACTTTTTACACCATCTATTCTCGCACACCAACTAACAACCTCAACTTTTTGCCAACAGATGCGCTCCCGTTCTCTAGAATATCTGGTGACCCTAGATTCCCTGCCTACCCTCAATGCTGAAACAAGTGACAACGATGACTGTCGCTTAGTAGACGGACCAGATGGCTACGGGAAGATCCGACTGACAGGACGAGAGGCTGATAAATGGGAGGAGTTTATAACCCCTTCAGGGTATCTTTGCAGGTAAGAACTCTATAGGACAGCTTTAAGAAAAAGATGTTAAGTCCTTATAGGGCCAGGTTAATGTTTTTGTTTAACTGAATTTTGTCACGATATTGGTTATTTGAAAGAGGTGTACCTAAGATAAAACTGGGATATGAAGAGAGAAGAAAAACCCCAAGGTAGCAATTTACGTTTACGCTATTACTGGTTTTTTCTTGGATACATTGAACAATGACTTCTACCTTGGACAATGGTTGAAGAAACAGTCTTGTGTAAAAATACTTCAATAGTTAACTCGTTAATATGGTTTTGCAGAGATAAAGTGATAGAGCGTTGGGTGGAGCTAATCGCTCGCTGCGCAAACGCACGTGGTGGTGGTGGATCAAGAGTTTTATCTGCGCAAGCGCATACAAAAGCACAACCTTACTCATACTGTTATTTAGAGAGAGGTGAGTGGGTACTACTTATTTTCTCTCATTTTCTTTAAGACTTCTCTAGTGAAATTTACATGCTAATGATGTGTGAGCTAATCTTTTTCAAGGTGTTACATATTTTATAATCATGATCAAGTGATTCAAATACTATAACATTTTTAGAACGCGATCATCGGTTGCTATCTATCTATGAGGGAATCTATAATCTATGAGGGAGGCCTATTGTCAGCACTGGGCCTTCTGTGGCTAATAATATGATGATGCTTCCAATTCATTTTTTGCTTCCATTTAATTTAAAATGTACATTCACTCTGCAAAGCTGCTGATAAAACATACTATGATTTACCTAAAGTGCCCTTTAAACCCGGATTCAGTTTACTCATCCGAACTTTTCTACCTTTTAGCCTACTTTAAAAACAAAGTAAGTTCTCAATTCAACGGAATATTTTTTTATGTATGCGATAATTCTTTACTTCGTTGTCTGATTTCAATGATTATTTTTTTATAAGATTTTTTATATCTCATATAAATTTGGTCAAGAACTGATGATGGCATCCGTGAGAAAACCATCGATCTCTTCAATTTGTAAAGGCATCTGCACAATTTTATTTTCTGAAGTCTGTTGTATTTTATTTAGGTAGGTACTTATTGAGAATACTTAAATACTATATATTTATATCGATGCTCTTTGTGTTTTCTTATTTGTTTTCTAAACACTCAAGTATTAGTGGTTCGCCCCGAACTGAGATCTCGTATCTCGTTATGCATTTCGTGCATTTTGGTAGTCAAAGATTACAAATAATATAATTTTTTTATGAGAGACTCGCGAGATCTCAGTTCGGGGCGAACCAATTGTTCATTAAGAGACATCTTGTTATCTTCAGTAGGTCAACAATCGATTAACTATCAAATTAGCGATGTCGTGTTGGGATTGAGGTTCAACGTCTTCATTAGCATTTACAGGTTTTTGAGAATGTTCGCATGATCTTTGTTGCAAACAGACAAGCACCTGCCCTTTTGTCTGTAGAAGATCTAACTTTTCAAGAACGTTTCTATTGTTTTATCAGAAATATTTATGATATTTCTAAATTATTTTTGTGTAAAATGCAAGATCAAAATTGTCTTTTTATCTATAACTAGATGCACTCAGGGATAAGGGTACATACCCATACCACGTGACCCGTTCAGGGTGGGGGTCTTCAAAATACCACGCTTGGTCACATCACAGGAGCGGGGGAGGGGGCTTAGGTTTTCGTTACGTAGTCAATATCCTCTAGGGAATTATCGCGCTTTTTCAACATAATTCAAGTATGGCGCGCAGCCTTTATAGCTTTTTAAATTTGCAATTATAGGTGCACGTAAGCTTGGCGTCACGCGGTAAGCGCCGTATGACAAATATGAGCCTAATTTTTTTTTCTTTTTGTTTGCAAAAAATGATTTAAAACCATATTTGTGAATTACTCCGTGAATTGAAAAACTAGAAGGGGGCGGGGGTGTCTTTTAGCTTATACTACAGATGATCATCGAGGGTGGTGGGGAGGGGGGTAGTTTTAATAAAAATGAATCACGTAGTATGGGTACGTTTCCTAGAGTAGCTTTCTATCAGG
This sequence comes from Philereme transversata, assembly GCA_963924445.1. NCBI lineage: Eukaryota > Metazoa > Arthropoda > Insecta > Lepidoptera > Geometridae > Philereme > Philereme transversata. The sequence continues at coordinate 27,991,606 of OZ004345.1, forward strand.
GAAATATTATTTTAAATCGGTTCTTTAGTTTCTGATATTAACCTCATACAAACAACAAACTTTACGATTTATGACGACCTCCGTGGTGCACTGGGTGATTAGCCAGCTGAGACGCAGGAGGTAGCGGGTTCGATTCCCGCTGCGGAACAAATGTTTGCATGTTCTACAGATATTTGTTTCGGGCATGGTTGTTTCTTTATGTGTTATAAGTATGTAGGTATTTACAAAAAGAAGTACCTATATAAGTATTCTATCAGTTATCTGGTTCCCATAGTACAAGCTCTGCTTAGTTTAGGGCTAGATAGCGCTGTGTGAAATGTCCAGCAATATTTATTTACATTTACTACTCTTTAAAATATTAGTATAGATAGGTTCACGTTTGTCTACAATCTCGCCTAATGGCAAGCGATGATACAGTTTATGATAGAAAACGCTTGCCTTGAAGTAATCTAATAATAATGCTGTTATAGATTTTATAAGACAATATTTTTATTAATTATAAATATGTATACTAAGAACCTAATCTAGGGAACTGCTCAAAATGAGTAGGTACTAACACTTGCCGTTTTTAAAAATCGATTGATGAATTGTAAACCCTGTAGTTAACCCACAAAAAGCATAAAACAGGACTGAAAACTTCATCAAAGTTGTTCAATTTACCCTTGTATAATTATAAAACGATTTTTGGAATTCGATAGAGCTCTTAACTCTTTTTCAGAAAAAAACAATGGCGCATCCTTTTTAGAAGTTTTCAGCCTTTTATGCTTTATGTTGGTTTCCTCAAAACCAAGTTCATAAAAAGCTTTTACAAAAACCCCTACAAGTTGAAATCTCTAAGCACGGTAAGCGGTATACAATCTCGGCAACGAACACCGCATGATAGAGGCCGCATTCTGCACACACTTTCGCCTCGAAACTTTCAGACAAACCCACCGGTAGGGCTTCCACCTTACCAACGTGAATTTTGAGGTGCGGAAGTTCTTTTAGAAGTGATTTATTTTTTATTTGTGTGTGCCATTATTAAACAAAATCCTCCATTGTCTCCTCATTGTCTTGCTTTGTTTGTATAGGTTGCACGTTTTGCCATCTCTTTTTATCACAAGCCCATGATTATACGAGATGTATTAAGATAAGATAAGATAACTCTTTATTATAATTACCACACAAAAACAATATAATACTAAAATAAAACTAAAAATCAATACAATTGGCGACCTTATCGCTGAGAGCGATCTCTTCCAGGCAACCTTTGGATGGAAATATATTAGTGAAGTTATAACGGGGTGCGGGTGTACTGAAGATTATAATCAGATTGTAATACAGATGTAATATCTTGGTTTGGCTCATATAAGGCATCATATATGTAATATATGTTTATCTGTTTATACAAGAGTCATCAGTCTCATCAGATAGATGATTGCACCTGAGCTTCGCAAATTTCTGATGTCGATGTAACCTTTTCTCTGAAAAGTATGCAGGCAGCCCTACTCCCGTAGGTAGATATTAAATAGTAGGGTACATGTGGCCGCACCAATTCAAGTTACTGGAACTCCGATAAAGTTTTAATTAAATTCAATATTGCGGTAGGCTGTAAACTTTCTTGTATTATGTATATATATTATATTATGTGAGATTTTAACTCGAAGTAAGTTATAACTCAAAACTCAAGTAATCGTCGTTGGGGGTTCTAGGATGATATCGAGGGTAGACTGGCCTTGCCTTCTACAAATGATTTTTAATAGTACCTACGTTAAGCAGAGTGAGATGGTGAAAAATTTAGGCGTTCTCATAGACAGGCAACTGTCATGGGGACCTCAGATATCTGAAGTCAGCCGTAAGATGTTTCCTCAGCGGGTTCTCTTAGGAGATTGCGCAGCTTCCTTCCGACTGCCACTAACATTTCGCTCGCGCAGTCGCTTCTTCTCCCCCTACTTGACTATGCTAATGCTTCTTATCTAGATCATACTGAATAGCAGCTAGATAAACTTGAGCGCTTGCAAAACTTTGGCATCCGGTTCATCTTCGGCTCGAGGAAGTATGATCATGGGTCCGAATTTCGCAGTAAGCTCAAATGGTTATCGATACGCCTTCGCCGGGATACTCACATCCCTTACCATTTATATAATACCCTGTTTAACCCTTCTTCACCTTCCTATCTTAAAGAACGCTTCCATTTCCTCCATCAATCCAATACTCGATCCTTGCGTTCGTCTGACACACTCCATCTCAGGACACCTGTACACTCCTCCTCCTACTTTGATAAGTCTTTTACAATGCAGGTTGTTCGGTTATGGAACGCGCTGCCGGTAGCTATCAGATGTGCCAAGTCACTTGCCTTTTTTAAACGTATGCTCAGAGAACAAACACTATCTGAGTATTTGTCGCTAAATATCTGTATTTATTATTAATGAACGTTTCTTAAATAAGTCTAAGTATGTATGTATAAATTGTTATGAGTAGTTATTATTTAGGTTCATTCATGTAAATTTCATTTAATTTTTATATTTTTACATCATTAGTATGTATGTAGGTACATGTTGTATGTTAGGTACACCATTACACCTCAGTGTCCACCCCGTCCATTCCATCGAAAGGTTGTCTGGTAGAGATCGCTATTTAGCGATAAGACCGCCAATTGTATCCATAGATTCACGTTGTTATTTTTTATTTTTACTTGTTTCATGGTGTGCAATAAAGAATTATCTAATCTAAGTTACACACACTAGGATATTTTTATTCCTCTTACATAACAATTCTGTTTTACAATAAGGCTGTAATGTCCGATCTATAAAGCTAAATGACGATGATCTCTGTTTCTTCTGTTGTTTAAAATACGTACTACCTCAGTACTTACTATAATAAGTCGTCCGTTAGGCATGCCTGGGGTAACGCAATATGGCTAATGATACACACAACTTGGGTTTAGTTATTTAGAAGGTGTTTTTATATATATACAAATTTTGTACTTTTTTAGAGAAGTCATGTGAACTTGGCATTTCAGATTATCAAGAGCTTTGAAACAATACTTACAACCTCAAAGCTTTGTTGCAGATTCTAACAGCAAGATTAGGCGCTTCACTGAAACTTTGCTACTATTAGTTTGACAGTTGCATTGAATTCGACCAGAGTTTAGGAAAGTTCGCCTTTGACTTATGGAACTGATAAATGCGCATGAAGAATAATTTGATCGGTAACTGCATTTTGCAAGGCAACTCCTTTGTCAGCTTGATCGTCAGTAAAGCCAATTATTTACATTTAACTCTGTTACTCTATACCTTCGCGGGGAGCTTTATATTAAAAGCTTAGCGGTGCAGAGAAAGTTTGAGGGCATTATGCGAGGGTAGTAGAGTGCCACAACTCTGCTATGACGAACACGACTTGTCTGCTGTTTTGGTTCATCGTTATTTTTAAAAGGTCGATTCGGACGTATCATAATTACAATCGACCCTTTAAAAATAAGTCAAGTACAACTTAACTGTCTTAAAGTTTTAACTCATAAGACTAAAACATTTTTTTAACAGTAGTATGTTACTTCCAGCAACTGGCAATCAAGCTAGTCCGGATCGTCGTCTCGCCATCGTGGAAGGAGCAGCCTGGGTGATGGTCAGAGTGGGGGCTGGTGAGGCTGAGGCTAAGCTGGTCCTAGCAGCCAGGGTTAATGGATGCACCCCACACCATATCAGCAGGATACCACTGACGCATCCACTCGCATTGTTACACTATACTGGTGTTCAAGGGGTATGTTAATTCAAGAATATTTATTCCAGTTTACTATCTCGCCATAAAAGAGCTAGGCTTAATGTTCTAGCTACAAAATTACCCAAAACGTCCTTGAGATACCTTGGTTGAATGCAATAAACCTGGCAGGCTTTACTCTGGCTATTCAAGACAAATTTTGTACTCTCCTTTCTATTGCTTGGTGGCCTAACAAACACTTCTACTATCCAAACATGCTGGTTCATTCCTGAATTCACGTATTTATTCAGGGTTACTACGCAGTGGCCATAGCGCCTCCAGCTTCAGTGATATGTGGAGAAAGAGGCAGCAATTGGCAACTCTGGAACCCGGCTCTAGAAGCAGCCTTAGATGCGCATTGCTCAGACATATCTACTGTGGGAAGGATAGCTGGAGCAGCGAATGCTTTGATGGATAAGATGAGAGAGGGAGTCTATCAGGTTAGTTGACTTTTTTTCTTTATTATTTAATGTATACAAATCGTCCTACACAAAATACGATCTTATCAAGATTACCGACGCTGCAATAGATATAGCCAGGTCCTACTCAATTTTAATATAGTTTCATACTTGTAATATTAATATAGTATAAACCATTTCGACAGAAGAAGATTGCACACAAATAGATTACAGATATACTCATAATAATTTACTAACAGGACCATGTGCAAAGGCGAGCTTTACTCAAAACTAGAGTTTTCTTCAAACCTTTAATGATAGAGATTGCTGATTATAGTCTTGATTTTGAGACTGATCTTATCTTTGGAATCGTTCTGGAATGTTCTCATAATGCTCTGCTAAGAACCAGTCTAGTTCTTATTGGTAGTATGTAATGTGCATTATTTTGATACAGGTCTTTATTGAACTACTTGTCCACCTGGTTATTGGTCTGCTTAAGTCATTCATGTACCATCTAGGCCACTTGTCAGAAGATTACTGCAACTTCTTGGCTATAATAATTTTGCTCTACAGTTATTCACATAGGACATACCATAACTACGCGCGTTCTGTCCATCAATTCAAAAATACCCATAAAGTATAATTTTCACCACTTCAAACCTCTTCACTGTTTTCAGGGTAGTCTTCACGTGCTTTCTCGCTACGCAGCCTCATGTGCATTAAGACGAAGACTGGACAAGTGCGCAGCTTATACCAGTTCTGCTGCGAGGTGCTGTGTGTCTGCTCATGCGTCCCATCATCTACTGCTAGTTCTGGATGAGTTAGTTCAACTACTTTTCTGATGACTGCTTTAAAAGGAACCTGTCTTTTGTTAAGCTAGGTTCCACTTATTCAGCACTTGGATGACCCCTAATCATATTTATAACTGAGCGCTTCTTTGTAGTTCTTTCAAACTCAGTTCGAATTATAATAGTCGCTGAACCATGTAAAACGCTGTATGGCTTTGGAGTATATCACAAAACCTCTTATATTGTTAAGCACCAGGCAGGTCTTACCACTACCTCATCCGAATTTACTTACTTAATTTTTACTTTCATTTTGCGGTATGCAGGTTGTTACAGCTATGTTCTCGTGGTGGTCCAGCAGGCTATCTGTCTCCGGTAGACAGAGACGCAGTGAGTCGCCGTGGGTCTAGAGGAGTCGAGTGGGAGACAGACGCGCATTGCGTCTCAGCTTGCATTCTACACTTGCATCGTGTTGTAGGTAATTTATCATCACTAGAACCGGAAGATATTGTAGATATATTCTTTCCGTATTTCACAAGATTTTTTAGGGGTGCTATTCCAATATGATAACTGATCTATTGCAGAGCAGACCAAGAAAAATAACCCACTTTCTCTCTCTCGTTCATTAAGTTTCCCTTAGAAGAACTGAGCTAAAAGAAAAGAATGGAATAGTCAAAAAAAGGTATATCAAAAACTAATTGGTGTTTTACCTAGTGCCGACTAAGCACTCTATTGCAGGATGACCAAGAAAGAACAGAAACGCGACTAACAAAGTGATACACAATGGGAGAAATATAAATATTTCTTGCAGTGGGCTAATATTGTCTTATGATTAAAACTAATAATACGTTAAATTTATTGAAGGCGAAGACATCCCACCAACACCATCAGAGTCTTTAGAAGCTGCTCTCTTCAGTCGTTGGGAGAATCTAAACAAGGAAGCGAAGGCATCAGCCGGGTCCACGTACTCCAGACGACAACTACGCTACCTTTGGAAAGTTTGTAACGAGCTGGTGAAATGCAAGAACTTAATTTCGTATGTACGTAGACTGCGACTTTAAACCATTTAATTGTAGTGGAACTGGAAGATGGTTCTACCTGATACTTCATAAGTTTTAAAGAGCAATAGACTTACTTTGTTGGACTTCTTACAGGAATCCCACAGCACCTTCCGAGCTAACCTCATTCAAGTAACGTCGCCTCACCAGGAATCAATTGAAGACCTCATCCATATCCTGGCTATCATGCTGGACCAAGCGAGGGATCTTTACGTCAATAATTTTCATGCCAAGAGCTGCTTAGAGTTTGATAGAGATCTATCGACATATAGGTGAGAACATATGAAAACTATATGACAAGTTATTTGCTCTTCAAGAGATTGAAGAAGTCTTGCAACTGAAGGCCGATTCGCGTAATAATTGACTCATCTTCAATTGTAAGACTTTTAATGTTAAAATGTTATCTATCTTACGTGTAGTGGATTAGACAATAAATAGATACCAATTAACACGCTAGGACTTTTATGGTATTTGTTTTGGAACCAGTACCATAGCGCTCACGTCAACTCCTTAACTGCTTCTTCATATTAACGAATCTCCATAAATTCCAGGTCAAAGAAATGGAACAAACTGAAAGACTACTACGACGCATCATCAGCATGCCTCATTGACGCTGTCCGCCGCGATCCTGAAATACGTAAAGCCGACCTGAGTGATCCTCAGCTCATGATGAAGAGCATCCTACACTGGCTGTATAAGGGGACTAAGGATGATAAGAAGTATCTAGGTATTAATAAATAATCACTAAAATGTTTGGCAATTTTGTATGCTAAAACAGCTATGGACTAGATAAAACTTTCGTCCGGGAAAATAATGCGAAAGAAAACATTACACTAATATTATAAATGTGAAAGTTTGGATGTTTTTTTGTTTACTGCTCAATCACGTCGTAATGGCTAAATCGATTTCGATGAAATTTGGTGTGTTGATAGATTAGGATTCAAATATAGGCTACCTCTTGTTGACAAACAATGCGTGTGAAGCCGCTGGCGGAAGCTAGTACCTAATAAAGGATGATTTTTTGAAGTTGTTGGTAGGAGATTACAGTCACAATCGAGACTCTATTCAAAACTTTTGCCAGGATGCCCAGAAAAAGCCAGTAATTAGGAACGAGTACAGTAAAAATTGTGTCAAAAGTCTTCATCATCATATCAGCCATAAGACGTCGAGAGCTAAACATAGGCGGGTAGGCTACATATGTTTAGCTCAGCATAGATTTCTAGATCTTGTGCGGCCTGCATCCAACGGCTCCCAGCAATATTTACTGTTATTATTGTATTCCCGAAATACAATTTTTGTATTCTCCAAATACAATTAGTGGTAATTAGTTTTGTCGATAGGTATTAGGCGCATCACTAACGGCTCCCGTAAGGCCTACAAGAGCGAGCGAGATAGCAATATCATCTTAACTTGTCCCACGTTTTACCCCGTCTGCCAGGAGCGTTTGCGTCTAGTATAGTAATAAAATAGCTTTATTTTCACAGGACCAGTCCTCAAGCCATACTTGGAGAACCTCTTCATGTCTTCCCTCGAGAACTCTTGGTTTCTGGAAGAGTTCGAGGGCCGCTGCGACCGCGAGTACGAAGGGCTGAGGGAATATTGTGTTGGAGTCCATGATGGTACGCTGGAGCCTTGTATGGGGTTACTGGACGCGGGCAAAAGGTTTGCCTGGGCAAAGGCAGCTGTGGATTTTGTAGACCGGTTCAGACATGTTGGTAAGTGTTCTGTAACGGTTGGGCGTTAAAATAGTGTTGGAGTCCACAATTTTATTACTCTAGACGAGTAACAGTAAGAGAGTAAAGTCTGAGACGGGGCCTGTTTGACCCACACAGCACGGAAAACCATATTATTTGTAATTACCTACCTATATTATATGTACTTAATTTTTATCTTGTGTTTTTCCTGTTTCTTTATATAATTTTTCTTCGCTGATAAAATCTGTATGTAAGTAGGTATGTTTGTTCTATATTTGTTCTGTTTTGAATAGTCTGTCCTGTGTGTGTGTCAAATAAATGTATTTTCTTTCTTTTTATTTCTTTAGACAAAGGTTGCAAGATTGTTTCAGACATGTGGGCTATTCACCCACTGCGCCGAGGCGGTCATCAATTTTGTTATTCATATTTAGGCTTTATATCCGAGTATAGCACGATCAAAGTCGTAGGCAGATTTATAGTTAGCAGAATGATAGGTTCGGATCAAAATTACACAACGGTTTTGCATTACACTCGAATAGGTTAGCATTTTGAATACGACCAGCGTAGCGAGCCCCCTTGGGGTTGTGATTCAGAGGGGCTTTTGCAGGGGGTTGGAGAGTTGAGGGGTCAGCAAGCCTGGTTCAAAGTTAATGCGGGGTGAGGGGAACAGGAATATAGAGAAGCAAGATGTGATAATACAGTAGAATATAATATTGTAGTGATTTGAATCAGTTGTCTTATTTCGTTTGCAAACTTTTTTTTTATACATTATTAGGCTTGCGTTTGACCACGATCTCTAGTTGCGATTTAGATAGTTAAACTGTTTTATTTGTATTTCATTGCATTCTGAAAATCTATAACATTCATACTATTATAAACTTGAAAGTAGCTCTGTCCCTCTGTCTCTCTCACTCTGTCTCTGTTTATTACGTTTTCATGACTTAACGGCTAAATTTATTTCGATTAAATTTGGTATTATTATTTATTGGTATTATTTGGATTATGACCGGGATTGAGTCATAGGTTAATTTTTACCCGACTGCGCAGAAGGAGGGTAATATTTATATTAACTTTCCACGCGTGCGAAGCCACGGACAGACAGGCCGCTGCGTCTCTAGAAGTGATAGGTAATTAAGTCAGTCTTTTTGTATGCAGTGTCAGGGGGCTGGTAGAAGTATAAATAAAATAATAAATAAATTATTTATCCAACAACAAAACTTCAAACAACAAACTTCAAAATTACATAGTATCTAGAACATAAATGTTTGTTTGTGTCGCTTTCAGTTCTTTTAGAGCCGTGGATATAAGTTTGCGATGAGTTGCAAATCCAGAGAGTTTCCGATACACTGTCCGTCAGATTATATCACATTATCTCGTGAACTGACGACTTTGTTTAAAACTGTTTAAAACAAGATGATCTTGTTTGAGGCTTGAAATCCTTTTTTAGGATTATGTAAGTACCTAAATAGACAAAAAGGAACCCATAAAGCATCACTTCGTTGTCCCTTTTTCTAAGTTGAAATTAATTTTAAAAAAGCTGATTAAAAAATAAAGCTTCGAAGTCAAGCAATCAAAAAATACGGCCATTTATATTTTAATCAGAAAATCGCACTAAAAAAATATTTTTACGAAACCCTCGGTGCGTGAGTTAGACTCGCACTTGTCCGGTTTATTTTTAATAATCGGTTACGTAGTTTAGTATTTAAATTAAAATAACGGGTTTCGAATTTTAATTTTCTGAAATCGGTTATATTTTTGTTTCTTTTTATATATTGACGTATGCTTTTGTTTACAGAATTCCGCGTAGTGTTTCCCACTGGAGACGGCATGGCGATCTCGTACCCCATCAAGCTGCCGTCGCGTCGCTCGCACAGCTCGGCGCGTACGCTCACGCTGAGTCGCCGCGACAAGGAGCAAGCCAAGCTGCGGCTTGCAAGGCGCTGTGTGCTCGCTGCCTTTGGAAACGCGATTGTACGAGATAAATGGCAAGTCTTATAATTCTTGTTTCCATCTAGTTTTTAGCTTCCGATCTAGCGGGCGGCAAACCGGGCCAAACGTATACCTTTCCCGGGTGACAATTTCGGGGGCGCAAAATTCTTTTACCAAAATATGTTCGAAAAAAAAATTGTTTTCAAAAAGCAATTGGCATCTACCAACATAGTTCACCTGGCTGTTCGTTTGAGTTGGAGTGCTTCAAACTTTAACACCTCGCCTCAAATGCTGGATGAGAGGGGGCGCCACATCAAGTTTCTGCCCCTGTTAGGCAAAAATCTGGATTTGGGATTGCTAGATTTCAATGCTGGAGATGAAATATTGCTGGCGAATTGTCTTTGAGAATGCAGTTCTTGGAGGTAGGTCTTATAATTCCAATTTCCTTCTTACTAAATATGGCTTTATGAATGCAAGTTTTGCTTTTGAGGTAAATGGCAAGTCTGTTGGATGCTATAGACTATAACCAACCAGTACCTATTAAAGACTAGATGCTTTACTATAGAGAACCTGCCTTTTGTAACGCAATGGTGAGAGTTATTAGCAAGATCTTTTAATAAGATGATGTGAAAGCACTGAAGTTAGTTACTGCCTACTGCCAATTAATATTTGTATTATTCATCATGATATTAGCCATAAGGCGTCCACTGCTGAACAGAGGCCTCCGATAGATTTCCAGAGCATCCGATCTTGTGCTCTGATTAATCTTGTCTCGTCAACATTTGCATTACGACATAGTTATTTTAAGTATGCTAAATAGTTTATTCATTTAGCAATACGCTACATACTGAAATTAAGAAGCTCTTTTCGCTTTGCATAATACAATCCCACTATATCTACCCGTACATACATACGCTACGCTAGACTTTAGCAGTGCACATTTGTGCGCTAATTTGACGTGTCTATCGCCAAAGCCAGATAACTCTCTCTAGTGAAGCTATCACGCTTGTCTATAACTAGTCCGGAACATGACGTCCTGTTCGGACGACTGCCAATCTGATGAAATAAGAGGTTTGTATAAATGGATGAAATAAGAGGTATGATAGCACAGCTGAAGGTACATGTGTTTTAGGGTCATGCTTTTAAATCAAATTTAATTAAAATATCATTCATTCTGACATTGTCTCTCTTCTCTGATAACAATAATCTGGATCTCTATATGGAAAGAGTGAATAACAGTCAGTGCTACTCTAAGATACTGACAGTGCTACTAGTCAGTATCATAGACCACATCATCGCTTACCATCGGCTGAGCTTGAGGTTAAACCACGACATAAGTTAAAAAATAGACGGAAAGTGTTTTCAATTTAAACCAGTGTGTGGTGAAGAAGAAATCCTAGCCAGCAGACGGTGCAAAGAAGTAAGCAAATATATCTGAATGGAATTTTTTTTCAATTTTATCGCTCTTTTCATTTAATCATTGTTCCATAAATAGGTAGGTAGGTGAAGGGCGGCGTTCCACCCTCGTTTTCTGTTCCAATAGGCACCAGCGGGCTTTAGAGACGTCGTTAAAAGTTCACTCGTTTGTATATTTCAACACCCTGTTTCAATAACGATTTTGAAAGCTATGTCGATTATTTTCTGTTGGAATAATAATTGCATCAAAAGGTTGATTCAGACTCTTGAGGAATAATGTGGGTGTGTGGTTTTTTAATTGGCTTCATCCACGATACTTATAACATTTTTGTAACTTACCATGACTCCATTCTATGTTAATTTGTAGTTATTTCTGCAAAATTGACTTCTGCAACACGATTGGACTGAACAGCCCAAACCATCCCGTACATAGAATTAGTCTGTATTAAACCTCTGTGATAAAAAGGATTTCGAAGACTCGTAGCTTTAACGCATGTGTAATTAGGGTTTTTTCCACAGTCAAAAACCAAAACGACACGAAAGCCAAGAGATTCTAGCCAGCGTAAAAACTGGCCATTACTGGCGCAACAGCACCAAACCAGACATTATACCTTCCACCCAGGACATTGACTCCTTACCTCGTCTCAGAAGACGGTCCCGACGCAGCCGACCAGCCACTTCCTACGGCTTCCCTGAAATCTCAATCACCAACCAATCAGATCAAAAGACCATGAGACGGAAGTATCATACGTTAAAAAGTCTGGTATATAAGGAACCGGTGGAAAGTGTTAAGGAGATGAGGGAGAGGCCAAGGTCTGCTGGGTCTACTGTCAGAAATAAGGATGTATTGACCAGACCGAGCTTGTTGGAGACGCTGGATTTTATAAATAGTGTGAAGAATGCGCTTTGCGGTAAGTTTATTGCCTTTGCTATAATTTTTGCACCAATTTGTTACAGATTATTACTTCTCAAATACTATTACCAAACCAAACCGAACCGAACTAAACAGATCGAGACGATGTTTGTATTAAAATCGCGAAATGCGAGAAATCGATGTTTTGATGTCTGTGTAATTACTGCTCAAAAGCTTAACCGATTTAAATGAACTTTGGAATTGTTCATGATCTGGAGTTACATAATCTTTTATCCTTATACATACCACTATGGACTTTGGACGGAAGCTTTCTTCCATAATATTTGACCTGCACCCAACGGCTTCCACCTACATACCTTTAATAGGCGTCTTTCCATATAGTTTGAGCACATTTCATATAATCTCAGAATATGTATGTAATTTTCCAGTGGAAGAATCTGGCGCATCCGATATAGAAGATCCATCCTGGACAATCGAAGAAGAGTGGCTGGTAGGCCAGGCTGCGCCACTCAACTTGCTCTCCTATCGCTGTGGTGCCCAGACTCTACATCTAGCTCCTGGGGACCTGGTGTCTGCTCTGCTGGATCGAGGAAAGTTTACAGTAAGTATTTTTTTTAGCGGGTCGAAGTGTTGCTTGTTGAGGCCATTGTGAATGGTATAGCAAAAGAGAGGCGTACACCCAATAGTGGTTGAGGTCGCTCTGTGGATATTGACCAGCTGGATTATATGAAAAACGTCCAGGAACTGGGCGAAATTGTTTAGGCAGATGTTACTCGATGGACCGATGAAGGTTGCAGGATAAAAAAAAGACTAGGACAATCCCCGCACACTCTTTGGGGAAGGACTTGGTACCTTTTTATCTCATGCCCACTTTGATATCTTAAATCATCAAAACATATCTTTACTTACTTACTTACTCCATTGGCGCAGGAACCCAAAGTGAGTCTTGGCCTCCGATATGATAACTCTCCACTTTCTTCTGTCCATTGCCATCTCTTGCCAGTCGGCGGCTACAAGGTCGCGCAGAACATATCAACATATCTTTGCTTCTGGTTTTTACGATACCTATTTCATATTTATTTCAAGCCAAAGGCACGCCACGAATACTAAGGTACAGACAGCGTCGTTAACTGGTAACCCCCTGCATGTTTAAAAATTTAAATAAAACCTTGTAGAGGAACGTTTTCCAAAAAGTTTTTATTACAGTTCGTGTGTAAAATTATGGGTACCACAAAAAAAATTAACACTGTTTAGAGCATGTTTAAAAAAAATCTTTCTATGAGTACAGAAATAGCTAAAGAATTTTTGAAACACGCGTTAAACAGTTGTTTAACTTTTTTGTAGTAACAAGGTATATTTTTATAACCAACCTTCTTCTAAAATTTTTACATCTATTTTTAAACATGCAGGGGGTTATCAGTTAGCGACGCTGTCTGTACATAAGATTGATAATTACATTCTTGTAGGTGCTAAATTACCAGGTCTCCTCTTTGTTTGCAGATTCTACAGGAGCTATGTTCGTGGCTAGGAGAAAGCAGCGAAGGAGCATTATTCGCGTTGCACAGACTCGCGAGAGCCGCCAGGTCCAGGAGTAGTGAGAGGATCTCCAGGTATGTTCTATTAACACGCTGCTTCTTTTACCAATGGGAAAAAGGCCCTTCAGCTAACAAACATGACCTTGCCACAAAAATATTAAGTAATGGCAATAACCATTTCATCATTGGAAGTCTATAAACGAATGATCGACTTTTTACGACAGTTGATGGTGTGGTCTATCAAGCACGCTTACCCAAACAGAACAGAATAACTCTGGACTTGATGACACAGAATTTTAATGCCATACACTGTCAGCGAATTTTTCTTATACTGTCAGTCAGTTTTTCTCTTTACGCTAGTACTAACGATAAAGACTTTTTTTTTTCAGAGTACAGATACAACCTGTTTTGTTATGTACGGCATTCATTTAAAACACACATCCGAAATCGTATTAACTGATTTTAGAGGTGGGTTTAATACCGGTCGCTTGAATATTTATCTAGTAATCAATACATTTCCAATAAACAATTTTTAACGTAAATCGACGGCGTCATTGCGACGATGCCGCTCAGTCAGTTTAACAGGCACCTACTTACATATGTGAATATGATTTGTTTACCTATTTTACAGGCTGTTTCATTGATATTTTAGGACTTGACATTAAGTTTATTTTTAATTTAAAATTTTCTAATGAATTTGAAAATAAACTATTTTACAACAATACTAGCCAATAGCCCTACCCGTGTTTTAATTTAATGTCGTACATAACGAAACACGTATATTCCACAGGAGAGTCATAATCATCATATCAGCCGTATGTCTACTGCTGGACATAGACCTTCCATGTAGATTTTTATACCGACTGTTCTTGTGCGCCCTGCATCCAACAGTTTCCAGCCACTTTTATCAGATTGTCTTCCTATTTAGTGGGAGGCCGTCCTACGCTGCACTTTCCAGTACGTGGTCTCCACTCGAGAACCTTTCTGCCCCAATGGCCGTCAGTTCTTTGAGTTGTGTGGAAGAGGGTACAAGAGGGTAGTTTAATCCAAACATTACTTTTATATCCGCAGCGCATGGAGGCTCCCCGAGGCTGATGGCACTTCAGAAGCCCCTCAGAGGTATAAGGCCAGGCCTCTAGACGCCACATCAGGGGACGAGGCCCCTCCACCTCCACCACCTTTACCAAGGCATTCTAGTAGAGAGAGGATTACTCCACAGGTAACTGGAAAAAATAAATTTTTAGCTCTTCTTAACAAAATATAATGTCTTATTTTTTATGTCTTTATGGACTGACGTATCTACAAGGTAAAAGTACCAATAACTTATCTTCTAAGATTATATTTTCTCCCACAGTTAACGAACCGCTACGTCGACTACCTACCCCCGAGCCGGATTCCAACTGAGCCCCTTTACCTAGAACCCAAGAAACTCACCCCTAACACGTACACCGGCATTATCAACCCCATTTACGATATAAAGATCCCTAAAGACAGATTCACGGTCAAAAGATCCAAATCCCTAGGACGAAGTTTTAGCCTTAAAAACTCTGGTATCGAGATCTCCAAGTACAATATCACTTTGGGTCATAAAAGTGGAAAAAGGACGAATGATGTGGTCACGGCTATAACGGGGACTACCGGAGAGACAGGCTTAGAGCATAAGGGAAGTTTCTTCCAGAGGTATACTACGGCCGATGTGGTCGGAGACTCTTATAGAGTCAGTCGGGTTACTATCGATTGATTGAGAAAATTGCAACTATAGGCCGGTTTCTATAAACGTCATACGGTACTAAGAGGTGACATCCAAATAGAGGGTAGTATTGGCTGCAGGTACCAAGTCCAAATTAGGAATTGATTTAAGTACTTATTTATTTTGAATGTAAAATAGTTTATCTAGCTAAAAAAATACTGTAGATAAAGTATTGTGTAGTTTTATAATAGAGATGATTTGACGTATTTATAGGAATTAGGAAAAAAATAAGAGTGTTGTTTTGTTGTTATTAATAAAGTTTTGTGTTACTAAACTTGGCGTTTAATTTAATAATTAAATGTTAATCCTGGGAGGCTAGTTCTTTGTCTAATCTTTGAAGAAAAGAAAAGGCTCTGTCGATAATTTCAAAGTTGTCTTAGTCCCGAGCACACTCTGAAGAGAAGATGTTTATTTGCATAAATAAGTGTACAATTAGGACTTAAAAGCTAGGTAATGGTAATTTAGACTTATTTGCTATGTTTATGACTATTTCAATGTGATTGCGCGCGGGCTCGTAATGATATTATCGGATACCTAGGTGCTAGCTAATATTTCTATTGAAGACACAGTGACGAAGGACACAGGATTAGGATAAAATAAGGACCAACCTTTCCAATGCCTTCGTTCCAAGAAACTTTCGGCAATATCACCAATCTTCGTTCTTCGAGTAGGTACTTCAGTTTCTTCTCCTCGCGAGGGACACAGCACTACACTTTCCAACACTTTTCAGGTCTTATTTTACAGCAATTCGTTTTATTAGTTATTTTTGGCACAAAGCACATCACAGCACAGGCATTGTTTTAACCATCTTTCTTCGACTGATTACATTACATAGAGGAAAAATAAGGACAGAAAGTCACTGTGCTTCTTACCTACATTTAATATTTAATTATGGCCTAAACACAATGTTTTCTTTGTAAATAAACAAGATAGCATTTGTATATGTGGGAATTTAGTATAGGCTGAGCTCAGCCAACCGAGTGGGACAGGGAGCAACTATATGTAAGCAACTCAGGTGATGTCTCTCTGTAATTTTTTAACGTTTTATAACTTTTACTAAACTTTTTAGTTATTAAAACTACAAAAAACCATGTGGTCACTTAATCCACACACACATCAATATTTGATACATTTTCATGATCGCCACGGGGTACACATTGACATTTACAGGTAGGGTCTAATCAACATTGAGCTACGCTGCGCTGTGCTGTTCTGTTTAAAACAAAGTGCAACATCCCAAAGCGCAGCGCAGCACGTTATGTTTGTTTCCTCATTATAATATATGAAGAGCGATTGCCTAGAGCATAGCACAGCATAGCGCAGCATAGCTTAATGTTGATTAGTCACCCTAACTCTGCTAGGTTAGCTGGCACAGGGTCGTGGAGAATGGCAAAGATAAGAAGGTATATATATGACAAGGGCTATGATTGGTGCTTATCTACGAAATTCAATCAGAAATGAAGAGATTCGTAGACGAACCAAAATCACCGACATAGCACAAAGGAATAGCAAGCTGAAGTGGCAGTGGGGAATGCACATAGCTCTAAGAGCTGACGGCCGTTAAGGTAAAAAACTTCTCGAGCGCAGCGTAGGACGGCCCCCAAATAGGTGGAAAGACGACATGATAAAGGTTGCTGGGAGCCGTTGGAGACCACACAAGATCGATCGCTCTGGAAATCTATGGGAGAAGGCCTATGTTCAGCAGTGGACGTCCTTTGGTTGATATGATGATGATAAAGGAGGTCTACGTCATTTGGTCAACACTTTAATCAAACCACGACAAAACTTACAAAAGTACCTACATAAAGTTGTAAGTTATTTGACCCTAAAATACAAACCAGGAACGTTAAAGACAAACCTGCCTATATCAACAAAACCTTTTGAAAAGTTTCCAACTTCCAAGTATCATTCTGTATCCGTCAAAAGAAAGTTACGGAACTGACACCGAGAGAGAGTTATTTGGTGAAGAGTTGTAAATATATATAAGTGCTTAACTATAAAGGGTAGTTCAACAAGTTCAAAGTGGTAAGCAAGTTACGTATGAACTAGTGGTCAAATTGGAGTATTTAGGCCGCCGGCGCCGGCAGGGCTTAACATCCGTGACCGCGTGAACCGTTGCTTCATCCAGCAGACAAACCCAGAAACCTAAATAATAAATATAAAGTGTTTATTCAGTAAGGTCTTTACAGAGTAATAATAAATGTATTATATCAAGAGATTTATATTACAAAAGACTTTGATTACAAAGTCCATAGTTTTGACTCCTCGCTGTATAAAACTTGTGATGTAGACGCGAGGGATTTCTACTTCGGCTAGGTTTCAAGGATCTTTCCCTGGATCTAAATAGAGATCAATTTAATAAAGTACACCAGTTATACACATTCGATAAGCGTAACAATAATAAAAAGAACTAAAAACGATCTCCACATCTTCGTCTTCTTCTTTCTGCCCTTTTCCCACATTACGCGGGGTCGGCCTAACATGTATTCCTCCTCCACATCTCTCCATCAGCCGTCATCTCCGTTGCCTGTCAATAGATGTCGAGCTGTCGGTCGGTAGCGAGGCATAATACTGAGCTGAAACCTGCAGCTGCAGTAGCAGATATAACTATATCTATCTACCTCTTGTTTTGAATTTTATTTTCTTGTATTGTTTAATTATAACTTTCATATATTATTCTTAAGTATATTTGTAATCGGTTATTTTATATTTTCTCGAATTTAATTTTGTTCTATTTATATTTCATATTTTTTGTATTTTTCAATATCCTCTAAAGAGTAATCTCTCTACATATATACAATCGTAACAAATAGGCAGATCTCCACGATAGTAAACATATCACGGTCGACTAACAAGCTGCATTGTCCGCGAATAGGCAATTTGCGAGTGAGAGCCAAGGTCGCTTATTATACTACGGAGACCATGTACTTGGGGATTCACACTGGGTAAGCTACTAGGGACAGTCCCTCAAACACTGTTTTTTTTTATTAGGCCTTAGATAATCGTATAACACAACAATGGTATTGGTGTTATAGAAATCTCGCGAGCCTGAATAAAAATCCCAATAATTTCCACTAATATTAATTGATATTTCATATAATATACTACATACCTACATCACTTACCTACACCTACATTTTTGGTTTGTGACACTAAATATAATCTATCTAGCAAGAATTTCGTCACATAGAAGCTGAAACCCTAACAAAAGTAAGCTTACTAAATTTTACTGGTTTGCCTGAGTACCCTGCACCATGGACCTCATACACCAGGACTGCAATGTGCCACCTTCCAACACAACGCCCACGTTCCAGCCGTCAAGTATAATACTGCCAATTGACCATTTCTTATATTTTCTCATTTGTTGTAAGTTGTACAATATATACTTATTTTCTAAGTTATTACTGTTAACTGGCGTAGCTTAGCATGTTTTCTAATAATAAATTTCTTTGGATTAGCTTTTAAGCAAGTTCTGTGTAAGATGAAGTTACTCGCTAGTTAACTACCTCCGTGTAAACAAGCCTTCTTACTGAGTGCACGTGTACTTAAGCTGATAAATAAAAACATCGTATATTTACATACCTACATTAAATAGCCCTAACATTGTCAATACAATAACATGTTGACGAAAGTCAAACTCTATAAGAATCACAAGGATCATTTTAAAACTAACTATTTAACATTCTTCTATTTTACTGCATTCTATCTAAAGTGGCTTATTTGATATTTTATATTGCATAAGCTTCTGCAGCTCAAGTCTGCAAGTGTGATGGGTCAATAAAAAGAAATCCAGATCATAATCTGTCTACTATGCTTACCAAATTTCATCGAAATCGGTCCAGCCCGTTTAGCCGTAAAAACATAACAGACAGAGTTAATTTTGAATCTTCTAATGTAACAATCAAAGTCCTTACTGACTGACATAAATAAACAACGCTCAGCCTAATCAAACGCAGCAAACTGAAAGCAGGGTTTATTCTTTTGCTATGCCACAATGCTTTTAATTTAATTTATAATTTCGTAGATATGCTACGCCGTAGCTCGTCTACGAGACTAGAAAATTGTTTTTATTCTTCTTTAACAGTTCTTTTATTATGAGTTATGACCCAAATCCACCACCGAATCGTTTCCAAAAGATATGTATAGTACATGCCGGTTTCCTAACGATGTTTTCCTTCACCGTCTGGAGCACATGTATACATAAGTTTTACGAGTAGAAAAAACCATCGTTCACGGCCGGGATTCGAACTCATCATTTCAGCCATAAGACCTTCACTGCTGAGCATAGGCCTCCATAGATTCTAGAGCGACTGATCTTGTGCGGTCTGCACCCAACCGCTCCCAGCAACCTTTATCAGGTCGTCTTTCCATCCGTCCTACTAATCCTTTGTGCTATGTCGGTGATTCAGATGTTTAGATATGTTTTGTAAAAGCCTCGTAAGAAACTTAAAAGATAAAAGTGAAATATGCCCGTCAACTTTTCCCTTCAGGGCCTTTTCTATTTATTTATTTTTCATAAATATATTGCTTTTACATTGGACAACGTTTTATCAAAGTATAAAAAGGTATTTTGGTAGGAAATTTAATTTAGCGGGTCTCCCGCAGGAGACTATATAGACTGAGAGGCATGAGTACCTATGCTAAACCCAAACACCTTATCATGTACCCAAAAGTAAGTTCGTACAAACAACCCCGTTTAGACCACCCGATGGTATCTAATATGGCTTTATGACTTTTAAAGCGGGACATCGATTAACATTGACTAAGCTGTCACTAACGAATAGATAAAAAGTTCTTACGGTTTAAGATTATTTATTTCTCATAAATCGCTTACTGAGAAAACATGCAATTCTAATCTACTTACATAAGTATGCATACAATTAATAATACAATGAGCTAACTTAACAACACATGAATACTGTACATAAATTATCTGCTAAAGCATAATATTTACTTTATAAAATCAACTAAATAGAAATTGAGTTTTAAAAATTTCATCGTGGGTAGTTAATAAAATAGAGTGATACGGACAGCACAAAAACAAAGCGAACTCGTTCAACGTGCGGGACCGCGCCCACCAACTTTTAACTTCGCTGATCTTAGCTTCGCTGATCTATTAAGAACGAATAATAAAGTACAGTAGGTTTAATTAAACAGTTTTCATGGATTAACTTCTGATGTAGATAATATGGGTATTGCACACATTTCATAACTGATCAAGATTGAGTTTTGAATGAACAAATCTTAATAATACACAAATAAATGAGATTTTTTATAAGATAACAAAGAAATTAACAATCGGCAGTCTTAACACTAAAACAGTGATCTATTCCAGACTACCATTGGCTATATAAAAGATCTATTTTACGCTATGAAAGTCAAATCAAATTATATAATGTCACTGACTGTACTCAATGAGGTATGGTAGTTTGCAGTGCTCTCTTTGTCTAGAAAGTATCGCGGGTTTAGTAGATACCTTGCGTCTTTGTCACGTAAGTATTTACTCTTAAGAGGCATTTTTCTTAAGAGGCATTTCTCTTAAGAGGCTAAATAGATAATAGATTATTAAACGAAAAACGGGTATAAAGCAGTGTCTTGCGTCACGGGTGCTGTATTGTATCCCGAATGTACGAAGGATTCTAGAGTTAACCCACGAGCGGAGCGAGGGAGTTACTAGAATCCTGAGTGCAGAGAGGGATATAAGCACGCCGAAGATGCGCGAAAACAGCTTTATCCACGAGGAGAATACTCTACTTTTCACACTTTCTGTACAACTGGTGCATTTTATGCAGAGGTTAGTTCGGTTTACGAATAAGTTCTTATTGTGTGAGTCTCTTTGGTTAAAATTTGAATACAGATGAGGTTCCAAATTAAAATCACATTATGCCCCCAAGGGTATAATGAAACTAAGTACCTACAACTTAACTCCCGGCTCAGCCGTAGGGATTTAATCACCTGCTTTCGTGCATGCCATATAATTTGACATTGTTGAGAGCAGGTGGTGTGAAAAATGCATTAAATAGAGTTAAAATATGACGAACAAAAGAAAGAATAACTAAGATATCAAACGCACAGAAACTAACAAGATAATTAACACGTAAACCGGACTAAACAGTTTTGTTTACGAGGAACCCTAATTCCATACGGAACTTACTATACATTACGATAGCCATTTTGTCGTTTATTGCACTATCTACATAAACTTCGTGAGTTATGGACTGTTTATTTGTGATTCGGAATTTAATTGTTTGTTAGTGGTCAATTTAAATATATGATCTATATTAGTTTGTAAATCAATACAACCTAAGGGTCTTCAAGTCATGAGTGAATAGGTTTCTTCTAGGCAAGCGTGTACCATCGTAGACTGCATCATCGCGCGCCATCAGGCGAGATCAAGCTCAAACGCTAGCTTATAGTTTATTAAAAAAAAGTGGCACTCCGGGAGTGCCGACAGAAGTGAGAACTTGAACAATTACGTGATACTTATATACAGAGGTGTCGATAGCGGTAACGGTACCAGTGTCGCGAGTTCAATGGTTTTTTCCTATCTCAAAAAATGCCCAACGCGCCTAAAGAAGTTTTCACTTCAAAAAACAATATATATTATTATCCCGCTCGCGCTAAACACTACAACGCTTGCATGATTGAGATGGTCGATGGGTGATGAGCCGCTGTTAATTCATACAACTTTATAAAGCGTTGTGTAGCGTATTAGGTGCTAATAAGCATATCTAGCAGGTGTCAGAAGCGGTTAGAGTACAATGTTGTCTTGGTTGTATGAGTTAATACTGTCTTGCGTAATGTGTAAAATGTATGCGTATAATATCGACGAATGTGAGTACCGAGACAAATCTTGCACGGTTTTTAGGGTATAATATTAAGGTTATAATAAAAAAATTAGGGACATCATTATTAACCCTAATTAATAATGATGTTAATAAATGGTGTTTGAGATCTTAAGCTGTTAAATGAGCAACATTTTTACGTTGCACATTTCTATGTGTTGCCGACAATACTTGTCGGCAATGTTGGGCAATATGTTTATAATCTACGTAAATTTTGTCATATTTCCCGGCTAATTTAATTTAATTTATTAATGATTACCAACAAAATAATTACATACATACAAAATCAATAACAAAGACCTTAATAAATTACAAACATATCTATACATCTCTAAACTTTGTACACAACTAAATGTGTAGGTAACCTAGAAATAAAACTAAACTCGCTGTTTCAACTTGACTTGACACCCTATTTTTATCCTATTGGATCTGATTTATGGGATAAAAAGTAACCTATGTGTTAATCCAGGTTATAATCTACGTACGTACCTAATTTCATCGAAGTCGGTTCAGCCGTTACGACGTGATTGAGTAACAAACAAATATCCAAACGCATTTATAATATTAGTATGATGATCCGGAAACAGCCAGTGTGGTGAAAGGTTCCAGTACTATATAATTGTAATGTAAAGATTTATGTAAAGACGACGACTTATGCTCATCCTAAAATGAATTAGTAAAGTTCCGAGTTATGATAATGTATGCTTACCATACAAATATATGGCATAGAAGGATAATGCCTTAGGCTTAAATCACATTGCCAAGGAATGGATGCATTTTTTTTCGAAATTGTACATAACATAATGAACTTTTTGTTAATTGTATAAGAAACAAAAACTTCCATGGAGATACCATATTTATTTCTAATAATTTTATAACATCAATCTTGTTCTACATGAATTTATTACTTAATCAACAATTTTATACACAGATACGAACAGCATAACAAAATGGCTACCATAATTGAATTTACTACCAACGTACTTACATGTTTATAGGACGACTGAGCGCTTATGAATAACCGTCTATTGCTTTAAATAATCGCGCGATGGTGACGCGACTTGAAAGACAACACAAAGCGGCGGGTTACTTTATTAAAGAGATTTGTTGTTTAAAAATTAATACTAAACTAGTAAATATTGCTGAAGTAATCATACAGCTATCCCATTTACTTTAGCTAACCTATTTATACTGGTCCTAATTAAGATAATATATATATATATATATATATATATATATATATATATATATATATATACATATATATATAATATATATATATATATATAATATATATATATATATACATATGTTTATTTATGCCTCACTGTTATAAGATATCAGTACTTATGCAAATTTATTTATGTAAAACGATAACTACTCTTATATGTATATAGAACCCATTTACAAAATAATCTTTATATATTAATATTTACAGTCGATTAGTAGGTACATCTTTAATATTACCCATTTATTTATTTTTAATTTTACTTATTAGTATACACTTATTGTTATGCAAGATGTGATCGTAAACGAGCACAGTGAAGAGGCGGCTCTTCTAACACTGGTTAATGCAACTTAAAAGAAGCGTTCTCAACCCTAGTTTTAAATGTACTCTTGTAATACACCATAAAAGATTTTTGTTTTTTTTTTTTTTTTATTTAGTACGTAATTACAAATAATCGCTAACAATTGTGTACGTACAAAGTTGCGTAATCGTGAATTCCCGAGAATGTGCGAGAATTATAGAAACCGATACAGTACTTATATATTTTTATTTTGTAAATACATACTTATAATATAGAGAAATAAACCCAGACCCAGAACAAATATCTGTAGATCATAGAAACATTTGTTCCGCGACGGGCTACCGATCCAATCGAACCCGCAACCGCGTCTCAGACGATTCTTCGCCGATGGTGCAACGGAGGTCGGTACATTTAATAACCTAATAACAAAGGATACTCATTATCTCTCCTATTTGCTAGAGCAATCGATGATCTTATGATCTTCCCAATGACCCTCAACAACCTTTATCAGGAAACAAAAGATTTGGGCTTATAAACAAAAAATGTAAAGAAATTGAAAAGAAATCTTAATGAAGTTATAAAAATATCAATAAAAGTAGGAAAAAAATATGAGCGCACATGTTTTTCATAAATATATTTCTTTAACGATAAAAATAATAAAATAAATACTGCTGGACACTTCACAGCGCTATCTAGCCCCAAACTAAGCAAAGCTTGAACAGATTTTTCTTTGCTCAGCAACCTATTATTTAATAATAGTATATGTTCTTTTGGTATTTACTTATATTTTTAATGGATAAAAATATTATCTAATCTAATCTTTATTATGACTAGATTATAGTAGGCTTGATATGAGACTAGATGACATGACTAGACTATTATATGAGACTAGCTGTTGCGCTGCGACATCGTACGCGTTACACTACTAAATGTGTAGGTAACCTAGAAATAAAGCTAAACTCGCTGTTGCATCTTGACTTGACACCCCATTTTTATCGCATTTGGCCTGATTTATGGGATAGAAAGTAGCCTCTAAAAAGTAGATAAAAAGTAGTAAAAAGTATCCAGGTCCATCTACGTACATACTACATTACATCTCAATCGGTAAAGCCGTTACGACGTGATTGAGTAACTATCAAACAAATAAATAAATAAACAAGTATCCAAACTTTCGCATTTATAATATTAGTGTGATGAGGCTTTACACCTGTATGCCTCAAGTTGATGGACGCAGCGCAGTGCATCGTAGGTATTTTTTTTTATGGACTATTCTCGCTGTTGGCCTCTGAGGCCGTTGCAGCTTAACCGAACTGCATCGTAGGGAACATACCTAGGGTGCCTGATCTACGAGGCAGTGTTTTGTTATAGGCGGATGGTTACCACTGAACATCAGATGGGACATAAGCTTGTTTCAGATAACGGTCGAATAAAAAAAATTTTCTGGGTTTCTATAGCTTATTTGGCATTGGTGCAGAGTTATGTAAGCAGGTTGAATGTGATTTAGTGGTGGTAAACAAAAGATGATGGTAATGAAATTGAGGATAAATGGTAATGGAATTATAAAAATCTTGATAAAAGATGGAAAAAATACGAGCAGACATGTTTTTGAAGTGAAAACTTCTTCAGGCGCGTTGGGCAGTTTGTGAGATGGGAAAAAACCATTGAACTCGCGACCGTTACAGACACCTATGAATATAAGTATCGCATAATTGTTCAAGTTTTCACTTCTGTCGGCACTGCCAGAGTGCCACTTTTTTTTTGAAGTGAAAACTCTTTAGGCGCCTTGGGCATTTTTTTAGATGGGAAAAACTATTGGACTCGGGACACTGTTACCGTTACCGACACCTCTGTATATAAATATCTATAGTGTTGTCTGCTTTTATTCAAGTTTTCACTTCTGTCAGCACTCCCGGAGTGCCACTTTATTCAAATCAAATCAAATCATTTATTTCACAAAGCACATGCTTTTCACAGAATGTATATTCATGAATATACTTTTAAAAATAAATAATGTTGGACACTTCATAACGCTATCTAGCCCATGTAAGGCGGGATAAACGCATGTGCGACGATCCCTAAACTAAGCAAAGCTTGCAGGTTCTATGTGAACCAGATAACTGATACAATACTTAAATAATTTTTTT
The DNA here is from genome assembly GCA_963924445.1 of Philereme transversata. Taxonomy (NCBI): domain Eukaryota; kingdom Metazoa; phylum Arthropoda; class Insecta; order Lepidoptera; family Geometridae; genus Philereme; species Philereme transversata. The sequence goes on from OZ004345.1 coordinate 28,017,298, forward strand.
GTACGAGGCATGCCTTTTAAGTTCTGTCGTTTCCATATTTTCCGGCAATTTTGAATTTGGAACTGTTCTATATTCGAATGTGTTTACATTTTGAATCTCAAAACAGTTGAAAGTATTAGGATTAATGCTATTGTTTAGTCACAGTTTCGATTTGAATCTGTCAGGTCACGTACGAAAATGAATCTTTCTAAGGAAAATGTTCGTGCAATAATTTTCTACAACTTTAGAAGAGGCCTGACACGGCTTCAGTGTTTAGAAGAGCTAACATCTGTGTTCAGTGATGTAGCCCCATGTCTGCGGACTGTCGAACGCTGGTATTTAGAATTCCAGCGTGGACATACTAGTGTTAGTGACAGATTTCGCGAAGGACGCCCAAAATCCGCCTTCACTGAAGATAACATCATTGCTGTGAGACAACTAATTCTCGAAGATCGTCATGTGACGTATCGAGAGATAGAGGCTCTATTAGGCATCTCAGGGACAACCATTCAGAAGATCTTGCATGAAGCGCTTGGTGTGAGAAAGCTAGTTTGCCGTTGGATACCGCATCTGCTTTCCGACGATCACAAGGCGGCCCGCGTCAGATGGTGTAAGAAAACTCTGCAAAGGTTCAACCGAGGGGAGTCAAATCACGTCTACGACATCATAAGTGGTGACGAATCTTGGATTTATGCCTACGATCCTGATACCAAACAACAATCTACAATCTGGGTCTTTCAAGACGAGCCAAAGCCGACTAAAGTTGTTCGTTCTCGAAGCACTTCAAAGAAGATGGTGGCCACGTTCGTTGGAAAAACCGGCCATGTTGCGACTATTGCACTTGAAGATCGTAGAACGGTTAACGCAGAGTGGTATACTACAGTTTGTTTACCACAAGTCATCGCCGAACTTCGAAAATCTAACTCAAAGCGACGCATCATCCTGCACCACGACAACGCAAGCTCACACAGCGCTCGTCAAACGATTGAGTATTTGAAGCAGGAAAAAGTAGAAATTCTTGACCATCCTCCATACAGTCCTGACCTAAGCCCTAACGATTTCTTTACATTTCCTAAAATTAAGAAAAGTCTTCGTGGTCAAAGGTTCCAGTCCGGTGAAGAAGCAGTCGACGCTTTCAAGACAGCCATTTTGAACACCCCACTTTAGAGTGGAATAAATGTTATAATAACTGGTTTGAGCGAATGGAAAAGTGTTTTAAGCTACGTTGTGAATACTTTGAAAAACAATAAAAAGTACTATAAGGTTCTAGATGTGTTTTTTTCTTCAAACGACAAAACTTAAAAGGCATGCCTCGTACTACTGACATTTGTTCCATTCCCGTAACAATCTGTAGATCATGCAAACATTGATTACGCAGCGGGAATCGAACCCATGCAACCTCCTACGTCTCAACCGGCTATTCACCCCAATCACCACGGATCACGACAAATAGTATAATAATTCATAATTAATTGATTATATTAATTACATAATGAAAAGGTGGAAATATATTTTAATAAGTTACATAACAAAAACATTTTACTTAATTAAATAATAACAATCCTATAAAAATTTAGTTAAAACTTTGTTACCATTTCACCTCCGCCAATTTCAAAGACAATAGAAAAAGAAAATTCGTTCGTGCCTAGACAACAAATTGACTAGATTATATGCACTCATTTCAACACTATATCCGTCTCGCTCACTTTAATGCTCCTTTGTTTCTATCCTTTTCTAATTTTCCAGTTCACGCCTGCGCGGTGAGGTTTTTCCCGAAAGTTAGTCGCAGCTTCGTATGCTGAGGTATTTTGTGTCAATTTTTGGTGTGTACAAATTTTATTTATTCTGCAGTAGGTACATAAATACATATTGTACTTACATACTAAAAACTAAAACTTCGAAATGTTGTGGTTTATTATATGCATAGGTTATTTAAAAGAACTACTTACCATTTTGATCCCTAAACTACATTGTTTTAGCTTTCAGTAATTAATAAAAAAAAACCAGTACCTACTTACGTTCCATTCATATATCTTCCTTAACGTCTTTCATTTCTAATACGTAGTAGAAACTACTGTATCAATTTAACAATATCAGTTACGCAAGAGGGGAGTAGCAGTTTATGCAGCTTCGACCGGTGCGGGCGAGATTCAGCCTCTGGAACCCGTTGGATCTCCCGGGCTGGACGTCGCTAGCGAAATTTACCTTTACCGTTCCAAAATCCGGTTTCCGATCGAAATTATAACCAAAAAACAATGCTAATTCTACCAAAAATAAATTAAAAACAATACGTCGTTGGTAGAATGGATTTTCCCCGCGTTGTCTGAATGTCAATTTTGAATTTCGAAAGTTTTCTTTTAGGCCAGTGTGTGAATGATGCTTTCGGCAGATGTGTGATAACGTGACCTTTGTTTCAAAAGACGTTATTTTGGACAAAACAGTTACTTTTACGGATAATTCTGTATCATAATAAGTTTTTATAGACACGTGTGACCGGTGTGGATTCATGGAAAGATACGCTGGACTTGTGGTGAGTCTTTAATCCTAATTACTTCTGTAAGAGGTTCATTACTCGTTAGCATTTTTATGTCTAAAGTAAAAGATTCATCATTAAATTTTGCAACGTATGCTTTGCTAGTATGAAGGTGTGTGGTTGATTAAGATTTTTTTTTGTAAATTTGTTAAATATACCGTATTTTGCCATTTGTTTGCACGTTACAGAAACTATTATGTTTTTATTCTTTGCAAATTTTTTTTGGATGATAATATACCTACTGAAAAAATCTAGCTCGTTTTATATTAATAGGTAAAAACATAACAGGTTTAAAAGTACTAATGAAGACAAATAATAACAAAATATACGGCTCATAATTACTCACACGTGTGTATCCAAAGGTTTCCTGGTTAAGATTGCTCTTAGCTATAAGGCCGCCTATTGTACCACCGAGGTTTTAAGATTAATTCTTGAATTGGGGTTCAATAAAAAGTTATCTAAGTAATTTAACTCTACATGTAAGAAAATTCACTCTGATATTATAAATTCGAAAGTTCATCTATCTGTTTGTTACGTTTTCACGACTAAACGACTGAACCGGTTTCGATTAAAATTGGTACATAGATAGATTAACACCTGTATTGATACATATGCTGCTATTTATTGACCTATCAAGCGTGCGAAGCTGTGTTTTTTTTAATTTTTTCGTTTTTATCGTTTAATTTAATCGTTAATCAACTTATGTCACTGACTATAGACAACACTCTTATAAATCGGATCTTTAGGACGACTTGCGAAACAATGCCTACATGTATTTTAGTGGCTAAATATTATTTAAGGAGTTGTCAAATCATACAAATAGGTATGTCAAATTTAAACATGTTTAGAAAAATACATTTAGGGATCATTGTGCATGCCGGCCTTAGTGTAAATAACAAAATAGTCGTGCTTCTTATATGATAAAATCTTTAAATCGAGTTCATTCAAAACAATAAACTACTGATTTCTTATTTATTGGACTTTCAAAATCTCCATTCTTAAGTGGTTAGCCCCCACCTGCATACATGCTCGTAATTTTTGCGTCCAATCGAGCAAGTTTGATCGATAAAACTTAAGACTTTAACGTTTCAAGTCGAACCGAAATGTTTAATTAAATATACTTGCTTATCGAGCATGAACGTACGTGTACGTCCACATAAAGCGCACTTTAATAGTTTTAATAATCTGAAATGTTAAGTTAATTCAATTTAAATTGTTTATTGTCGCTCTTTAAGATCATACAGATATCCATATTTACCTATTTTAATTACAGTGTGCAATTTTGTCCAGTAAGTATTTTCTTCATAAAGTAATAAATTCCTATTGACTCATAAAATTAAAGGAAATGTTTGCAAAGAAATTTGTTCAAAACACTCTTTCCACTTTGTGAAAATAAAATTCGTATTCATTAGATTTTGTAATTGAAGCTTGAACTTCAAGTTTCTAGACGCTTTTGTTATGAAGTCGTGTTATTTGAAAACCAGTTCCTACCAAATACCTCCAGAAAGTTGACATTAATCCATATATTTGAATGAATGAATTAAAGATTATTTTTTTATTATACATTAAAATCTATACACAACGCCAGAAAAAAAAGAAATAAAATGTAAGCTGTGGGCGCTTTCTTATCGCTAAACAAAGCGATTTCTTCCAGACAACCTTTGGATGGAGAGGATCATAGCTTAATGGAAGTTTGGCTTTTATACAAAACCGGGCATTTTTCATCCTATTACAAACCACCACCGTAATTGTGACATAGGCTACTTTTTATCTGATGCACAGAAGGATGTTACAAATAGTTTGGGAATAGGTTGTTTCATTTCACTTCATTTTGATTTAATTTCTAATGTAATCGGTCATTTTTCATTTACAACCATCTTCATTCTTCAAAAAAATATGCATCAAAAGTTGTAGGTATGTTCCAAACCCACAAAGTTAGCGTTTATATAACTCAAAAATCAAGAAAGAGGACAAAAGTCAAAAGCCCAAATTATATTAAAATCGTATCTAATAATTTAACTAAATGATTTATAAATATTTTAAGAAAAATTATGCATAAACCTTCCAAAGTTTGTATCAAATAACACCAGAAACAGGACAAAAGCAACATTGTGACACTGAAACAAAACCGGAAATTTTTCTTCTAACAAGACTGTATATTTTTTTATGTACTTGTTAAATGACCGTTTGACGTGGGAGAATGGGGCATTCATTTGTCAAATAAAATGTTTTCCTCTCGGTAGAATAATATGCCTGTGCCATGCAATTTGTGGGAATATTCCTGTAAGTTATGGCGAATGAGGTTCTGAGCGGCGAAATTCGGGGATCTTGTTGATTTATGCCAAGATTTCTTTCGTAAATATTTATAAAGCTTTCCTTTTTGAGATGCTTGTTGTAAGAGGAGATTGCTCAAAGTATTTCTTGTATTTTGCGTTAGCCTTGTAAATTGACTTAATGTGTTGAGTTGATGACGTAATTTGTCTGAGAGAGAATTATAACTTTTTAAGGATATAGCTTTTGAAACTATTCAGGTTGTTGTTTAGGATAAATTATTATTTCTATCAGATACTTACTCAGCCATAGGACATGCACTGCCAAATAGGCTTCCCCCATAGATTTCCAGAGCAACTGATCTTATGCGGCCTGCACCCAACGCGGCTCCCAGTAACCTTTATCAGGTCGATTTCCATCTAGTGGGGGACCATCCTACGTTGTACTTTCCACTGCGTGGTCTCTACTCTAGAACTTTCCTGCCACAACGGTCATCAGTTCTCCAAGCTAGGTGCCCCGCCTGGGAGCCGTTGGGTGCAGGTCGCACAAGATCGGCCACTCTGGAAATCTGTAAGGGAGACCTATGTTCAGCTGTGGACGCCCTTTGGCTGAACTGATTTTGATGAAATTTTGCATATAGATAGATTATCTGGATTTAGACGTATACCTCCTACTTTTATTGACAAACCCCGCATATGAAGCTGCGGGTGGAAACTTGCTTAGCATAAAATGTGTTTTGATATAAAGCCGTTAAGCCCACTAATCTAATTACAACGATTGTCTTATCATGTACCTAAATACAAAGGTTTTATGGAAGAGATCGCTTCAAGCTTCAAGACCAATTGTTCTCAATTAATTTGTATAAATAATTTTTGTACTGGATTATCTATGGTAATAATCTTTATATAGTATAAAATGAAGTCGCTTCCGCTGTCTGTTCCCTTAGATCTTTTAAACAACTCAACGAATTTTAATGCATTTTTCGCAATAGATAGAGATATTCAAGAGGGTTTATAACATCTTTAATACATATCATATAAAATCCATACTAATATTATAAATTCAAAAGTAACTGTCTGTCGGGCGGGGAGGGGATTGGACAATTAAACACCACTTAAACACTAGGTAGAAACATCCATATTATATTAAACACTGTCTACCAGTCTGTTTGTTGCGTTTCACGACAAAATGGCTTAACCGATTTCGATGAAATTTGGAACCTATTTAGATAGATTATAACCAGGATTGAGACGTAGGCTACTTTTACCTGACTGCGCAGAAGGAAGGTAATGTTTTTACTGATAAAATCACGAGTGCGAAGCCGCGGGCGGGTCAGCTAGTTTACAATAGAGAGTTTAACTATCTAATGTCATAAATACTGAGGTTTTAAAATTGTTAATCAACTAATATCGCTGACTGTACTAGTGCAAATAAATATTGTGCTCTATAAAAAAGCATTGCCTTTGAAATTCGCAGTTGAACCGGAACGAAACAAAACAGGACTGATAAAGAGAACACAAAACTGAAAAAATAGGAAAAAACAGGAAAGGTTCTCTCTGAAGATTTTCTCGTAGCGTTCGGGTACAAAGGTGTAGAATGTAGATGCTGTTTGTTTTACAAAAAACTGTAATATTATAACTTTTTTGGAAAAACGAAACCCTTCTAAGAACTCTCTCGTGTTCGTCAATCAATCAATCAATTTATTTATTGCGAATATGGGTTAGTAACAGGTGGTTAGGTTAATACACTTCGAGTTGGTCCATAATCAGCGTTTATCGCATGCAATTTTTATCACCGTTCTATCGTAGAAAAATAATTTTAATGAGATGAAATTATTTACAACTAGCCGTTGCCCGCGACTTCGTATACTACTGAATGTGTAGGTAGATTAGAACTAAAGCTAAACTCGCTGTTGCAACTTTAATTTACACTTCGTTTTTATCCCATGGTACCGGATTTATGGGATAAAAAGTAACCTATGTATTAATCCAGGTTATAATCTACGTACATGCTAAATTTCATCGAAATCGTTTAAACTGTTACGACATGATAGAGTAACAAACTTTCGCATTTATAATATGTATTAGTGTGATATTCAATATATCTATCAGCTCTTACCTTAGCCCGGTGAGTTGTCAAATCATACAAATACGTCAAATTTAAACATGTTGAGCCGCTAAATACGTTTAGGGATCGTGTTGCAAGCCGGGCTAAATGTATTTAGCGACTAAATATGTTTAAATTAGACATATTTGTATGATTTGACAACTCTTTAAATCAAATTTAGCTAAATACGTTCAGGCATCATTGCGCAAGTCGCCGAATTAAATTTTTTAATGTAAGTTTATGAAGTTATTCAAGGGATTTATCGCTAAGAAATTCTTTAATATATGCTTCTGGTAATACTTGTTTCAAGTTTCTCTTATACACATTGAGACTGGCAGCATCCAGTACATACTCAGGTAGGTGGTTATACGGGTATATACGTGGAGTCATACAAATCACACTCTGATTAAACAAGGCTATCTTATTAGGTGGGAAACAAATTTCGTCGTTCAGAGCTTTTTCTCAGACTAAGTAACGTGGGAATTACAAAGAAGATTGTTGGATTTTTCTGAACGTGGGACCAATTTGACTCTGGAACCAATATTGTAAATTATTTTATGAGACTAATGTCGTAAAGTAAGTCTCAATATTGCAGCAATAGGCTTTGGGACTGATAGACATTAAATAAATAAATGAAACGTTTATTTTCCATCACATATAGGTTTATTACAAAAAATAAAGTAGGTAAGTTAAGTTATTCGGTAGGAAGGTAAGTAAGTTGTTAATTACATATGTTTATATTGAGTAAGCCTAATTACAAAACCTGTTTCATACATATATATGGACATTACTCGTATTGGACATATATGGTTAATGCTTTCAACAAACCCAGTTTTAATCATTATTATAAATACGGGATCATGTTATCGATGTTTCGACTGACAATGTTTCGGTTCAATTCGTGAAATTTCATCAGGGTGAACCCAGTTTTAAGTTATAAAATAGTATTGTCACGCATTCACGTAGTAAACGATTTTGATGAGTTGTAGAATTAATTTATGACCTGGAATTAGACATGGGTACTTTTTATTGGCAAACCAAGCATGCGAGCCGCGGCAACAAACATTGTAAACTCTGTATTTAACCATCTGTGCCATAACAAATTATAAAAACAGCAATAAAATATAATTTGTACCCAACAGCTTTAAAAAAGTAATTACCGCGGATTCTTCCGGATACTTAGGTAATTCCCGGGTTCGTAATTCTCGTTGTAAATAAAAAGGCTTTATTAAGTCTCAATCGGGTTAATAAATTGCGCACTTTCAGCTGAATTTACGTTTGAAGTTTTGTACATTTTTGGAAAAGATTTATATTAAGTTGGTTCATTTATTCCGCGTGACACATCTGCTTGCCTAAACCAGTGTGTTGAAGAAGCCTGATTTAGATTAATCTTGAATACAAATTAGAATAAGATTTTTTTTGATTATAATTTTAGTTATTTTCAAATTGACTACTTTACATTACAAGTTAAGGGGGCAATGCAGCCAGTGTCTATAGAACAATCTGGAGCAGTTGAACTGTCTATCATTTGTATCAATCATTAGATGGCTCAGTTGTATATTTAGTATTTTGAATGATAATGTTATATTTTTTCAAAAAATAGGTTTGAACTATAATATAGCTCCAAAAAGGACATCTTTGGTCTCATACTTAGTACGTACAGAGAAAATATTTTATTAGGGGGTAGTCTGAGCCAAATTCAAACATTATGTTATGGAATATTTAGCTAAGAATGTTGTTATTACAACGAGTTGGCAGTTATCTGTAGTAATAAGCCTAGTTTCCCGGTCAAAGAAGCAATCTTCATCTTAATCACCAATAGAACCCTTTTAACAGTCTTAAAGATCATTATACCCTGCAATTCTAATCCATCAACCCTTTCACAAGCTAATACAAACCATACAGAAATGTACCCTAGATTGACATTCGCGTAAGTTAGAGTATATAAACTGCGTGCCTACATGAGCACGTGCATCCTCAGAGACATAACACTGAAATTGTTATGGTGTCAGGTGAATGCTCCAATTATGGGCACCTTGAGCTTGCTTTGTGTCGTCACGACAAAATAATCTCCGGGGAAACCGTAGAAGTTCACATAAAACAGCGAAACATAAAACTCTACTTGATGACCATCATTCACATGTAAACTGGTAGATTTTTTATACTACGTGTTTAATGGCTAATGGCTAGTATTATTGTCAAATAGTTTTTTTCAAATTCATTATCAATTAGAAAATTTAAAAATGAAGTCCTAAAACATTACCTTTTCATTACCTTTCCTAGGAGTTCAATACATTTACTAAACAGCAATCAGAAATGTATTAAGTTCGAGATGTCGGTAAGATATAAAACGACGTACTGTTATCCAGTGGCAGATACCAATAGGTCGTTAGGTGTTATTTATAAGGCGTTAATGTATTTTTTATTCACAAATTATACGGTATAAATTAATTTTAATTAATTTAAATTTAAACATTTCCTAGTATCATTTAGGAATTGCAATATCTAGTATTTTTTAGTTAGTAATGTATTTTTTTTAATGGCTATAGAGTTGCGCCAATATTATTTCTAGCTTTTCCAAATTTCAAGTCGATAGCTTAGTAGTTGCTGAGATAATCAGCTGTCAGAGACGGACGGACAAAGTTGTATCATATCATTTTGGTCCGGAACGCTAGCTTTAAAGTGACGATACTTTGTTTCGTTAAAACACAATTGTTGAAGTGAGTTTTTAGCCCATATTTTTCTGTACCTCGTATTTTCTCATTTCTACTGTTACGCGTATATAAATAAAAGAAAAGCCTATATATAATCCGATTCTAGGGCTTATGAAATCTATAGCCCCGGGCGTACAGAAATCCTTTTCTTGTTTGAACAATATTTTTCCAGGATTGAGAGTAGGCAGCAATTAAAAATTGATTGGTTCATGAATGAATAAAAATGTTAAAGGCTGTTGACATGTAAATTGAATATTTGTGACTGTATTGACGTCGGATCCAGTGGGCGATTGTATGGTTCATATTAAAGAGTTATTAGATTTAAATAAATAAAGCCTTTATTTCCATAATTTCTTAAGTAACATTGTTATAGTTTACATATTTTATTTGTTCACTTTGGCACCCAAAATAGGGTGTAGGCCTCCTCCATACGATTCCACTGTGATCGATCTTGTGCTAGTCAAGTCCATGTCCTTCCTCGGCTTGCCTCTTGCTCGTCTAGCATCTCGTGTGTACCAGTGCAGGATCCGCTCACTCCAGCGCTCATCTTTATGTGTTCTGGCAACGTGACCCGCCCACTTCCATTTAAGTTTACAGAACATACCTACTGACTGCATCAGTACCTAACCTTTGTGGTATTTCTTATACATTCACAAAAAATCTGGATTTACAAAGTAAAATTAATCTTATGACGTCTGCATAAAACGTGTATTGTAACTAATGCTTTTCACATAAATGTAAAGCTATTGAGCCAACTGACCTATACAAACTGCTCTAATAAATCCTCACAATGTAACGAGCGATGTCACAAGGTTGAGAAACATTGTCCCCTTAACAGATGGTCTGTCGGCTCTCGCTGGCAAATATGGGAAAATCGCCAGAACTGGATACTGACAGATTGCCTCATCGCGGCGGTAATTGGCTGCTGTTGACAGAAACTGGAATATACAAGCTGTATTAACCCCCTATGCAAAATATGGTATTATAATTACTGATTATAGACCTCGTGTCCTCCAATTCGTGAACCTTTATCAGGGTTAGGCGAGACGCAATGCGGAGGCGATCGCACTCACCCTGTTTTCACGAATTGAACCGAAACATTGTCGGTCGAAACACCGATAAAACGGCTCTAAGCAGTAGGTAGCTGTAAATAAATGGGCAAGTATGTACAAAACTGAAACAAGTCGAAGATTACAACGTAATAAAATAAAGGAATATCCCACGCAACTTCCATCATATCATAAAGTTTTGAGTCGCGCCAAAATGGCGTCTGCGCAGCATATGCTAAGTAGGTAGGCCAGAACCTACCTACTGGTAGGTATTCTGCTGACCCCAAATAGTGTTGTCACGGACGTCAGGAGCAGGATGTAATGCGCAAATATTTTTCCATTAGCGCACAAACCACCTCTGAATCGGAAGTCAGGGTACATCCCACGGCTCTCTGTGATATTTCCGATTAAAAAATCTACCGTCCAGTTGAAACTCCTCCTTTGTACTTACATGACAGATCGCCTGTCAACGCTAGTTGGCAAATCGCCGCAGAGGGACACAGTGGCACAATGGCTTGATATTTCCAGTTTATAGTCCATTTTGTAAGTGATTTTGGATTAACAAAACAAACTTACAAAATAGACATGTATGTACAGACATCAGAACGAGTTGGTAGCCCACCTGTCATAAGTTATAAGCAAGTGCAAGTGGAAATCCGTGCTCTACCTCTCCGGGATAAGGCGTGACAGTATGTATGTAAAAAATTAATTTACACACGTGTAATAAAAATAGACATGAAAATAATTATTTTTCTCGTTACTTTTTTATTTTTAACTTTATGCGGGCTTCCAATTTAGCACTCCTTTCTGTACAAAAGCGAGCTTTCTTTCAGCAAACCTTTGAGAATTTGAGATAGCTGATTGTTGTCTGGGGGCACGGCAGTGCGCCAAGTCGAGTTATGATTACTAAAACTACATGTTTGTGAGATGCAATAATATTCCACAGTATTTCTGTAAGTGAGGACAATAGCCAAAGAATTAGTAATTCGATGTGGCTGGGGGCAGGGCACATAGCTCGAAGGACTGATGGCCGTTGGGGCAGAAAGGTTCTCGAGTGGAAACCACTCGAAAGCGCAGCGTAGGACGGCCCTTCACTAAGATGGAAAGACAACTTGACAAATGTTGCTGGGAGTCGTTGGGTGCAGTTTGCACAAAATCAGTCGTTCTTGAAATCTATGGGAGAGGATTATGTTCAGCAGTGGACATCCTTTGGCTGATATGATGATGATGATGATAAGGACATTGACCCCCTTCGGGTAACAAAACATCTTGTATTCTAAATTATTGCTCAAACAAATTCTCATAAAGAATTAAAGACTCAGAAACGATCAAATCAATATGGAGGGGTTTTTCAAGCCAGCAAAGCTCAATGCAATCCTCACATCCATTCCATCTCTTTCACACCCTTTACGTTAGAACAAGACGGAGTATCCCGTTAACTATCGCTTAAGGGCCGTTAAGTGTCGGGATACACTATCTCGTTCAGAGGATTTATCTTGATAGGTTAATGGTGGGTTCCTATATCCGTCGGTAACCAGCTACGACTCGTTTCTCTTTGAAAACGTGTCAAAAGTTTGACACTAGTTTGACACTTTTTCAAGGAGATACAAGTCGTAGTCGGTTACCGACGGATATAGGAATCCGCCATTAAACTTCTTACGTATTACCTTTCTTAGATAAATCGCAATTAGAGCGTTAACGAGAGAAGCTTGGATATTTTATCGAAAAATGTGGTTGTTGATAAATTGTTATGTGTTCACATGAATTGTTCTGTTCTCGTTACATAGTTTAATTGGTTATTTGGCTTCTTAAAGTTAACACATTTACAAGTTTGAAAAACGTACCTACAGCACGATAAACATACTTGAACATCAGTGGAATTTACTTGTCTTTGTACCCCCTTTTGAAGCTTTTAGTGTTTTTTTATGTTATTTGTGGGGAAACGGGCATACGGCCGCCCTGATGGTAAGCGGTCACCGTCGCTTATTGACACCGGCAACACCCGGGGTATTGTGAGATTTGGCATAGTTAAAGTTTATATGGTGAAAGTATGGCTAAATTAAGCTAAAAAAAACTAAAAAAATATGATTTACGGTTGAATTCGACCTCTGTGCACTAGCAACTAGTTATATATAGTACTAAAGTATACTACTATATATACTTATAATACTTATATAGTATATGAACTTTTTATTGTACATAGCATCAATTACATTAAAAAAAACAGTTAACAGAGATATTTCTGTTGTTTTTACAACAAAAATGTATAATGGGCGATCTCATCGCATAAAGCGATGTCTTTCAGACAACCTTAGGATTCATAGGATTTTGTAGAAGAAAAGCATACCTTACGGGCTCGTTACACTGCCGGCCCAATATCCCGGTTCTTGTATAGTTCAGTCACATTTTATTTTTTAAAGGCAGTATCACCATTAGTGAATCTCAAACTTTGCATTTGATCGGCATCATTAATCGTATTGAAGACATGGAGATAGGCAATTATTTATTGCCACATAGCACACATAAACCATCTATAATTACAAACAGACAAATATAACATATATACAGAATATTCAATAATTGGATTTGACTAGTTTTATTACAAGATGTGGCCTCTAAATTATTGCAGTTTTGTTTTTATATCCGTTTAACACTTCGTTTTATTATCCCTTTTGCGGTAGACACTTATCGAAGGGTTTGTTTAGGCATCGTTGTTATCGGATAAATGCAAATTCGTTTCGATATAGGTACATTTTGCTTTTATTCTCTATTTTCCTGACAGTTTTCAACCCAGTTTTCTTCAAGGTTGCGAAGTGGATATTGCTCTAGTAGATTTTTTTGCATTTATCTGTTCCGTAATAGTTAACTGGATTCTAGAGCTTTGTAGAAGCTAGGTAGTGCTACGTAAAGGTTAACTTTTTTCTAATTATCATACCAATATCTCTGTTTCTCTGTATCTCTGTCTGTTTGTTACGTTTTAATGTCTAAACGGCTTGACCAATTTCGATGAAATTTGGTATACAGATATATTATGGCCAGGATTGGGACATATATTACTTTTTACCCGACTGTGTAAAAGGAGGTAAATGTTTTTATTGAAAAATCACGCGTGCGAAGCCGCGGGCGGATCAGCTAGTCATTATATATTTAAACAACACGGAGATGGAAGAAGCGAATGGTTCGACTGAGGTAACCAATCAGCTTTAGCAAAGCATTGCCTCGTAGGCCACGCACCTTAGGAATGTGCCATACGATGCACTGCCCTGCGTTCATCAACTTAAGGTACCTACCCATACCCTTGAAACCGAAACACAGCAATGCTACTTGGCGGCAGAAATAGGTATGGTGGGAATATTTCCTCAGGCAAGCCCTTTTAAAAAAACGAATGCTACTAATATGTAAGACTAGCTTCTGGCCGCGGCTTTGCACGCGTGGTTTGCCAATAAAAAAATTGTATCTATATTTTACTGTAGGTCATAATCTATCTATACATCAAATTTAATCCAAATCGGTTTAGCCGTTACGACGTGATTGAGTAACAAACAAACGAACATCCAAACTTTCGTATTCACAATATTAGTGTGATAGTGGCCATTTTATACTCCAAATTACAATGTACAGTCGCTGAATCGGCTAATAAGCTACTATTCAAATGAGAGAAAGGTATGAACAGTATCACACGTCCTCTACCGGAAGTCAGACATTTGTCAAGGCACGACGCTTATTGGAGGAGGAAATTGGAACTTCTTTATCCCATTTCCCTCACGTTAGTGTGACGTAGGTACGGCTGATTTGATTTACTTTGCAAAACCTTTTACACTTAACTCGGGGAAAAAATAGGGACAGGACAGGGATCTAATTTCTTTCCATCGAAAGGTTGTCTGGAAGAGATTGTTTTCTTAAGCTGTACTTATGATATTTACTGTATGAGACTTGATATATTATACATTTACTTATTTCTCGTTTTGTTGTATCTAGCTTGTGAAGTATTTTAATAAAAAATAAGGTAATAAAGAGGTTTCATTCATTCATTCAAAATATTTCGGAACACGAAAGCGGGTAATTCTCTCAATTTTTAGCCTAAGATAAGAAAACTTTTTATTGTACACCAAAATAAAATACAGAACATAATTTTTACAAATAGTTTTAGTACAATAATGGTGTGTAAAAACCATTAAAATGCAAAGGTGTAAAAACCATTAAAACTGTCCGGCTATTGAGGTAACATTTTTTTATAGGTTCCCAAGTAACATATATAAAATTTAGCTTTTATATTGTAACGAAAGTATAATTATAATTTATTAAAATTTAGGGGTGTCTGGCAGGGGGTAGCAACTGTCATAAGTATCCGGCAATGGATGACGAGATTTCTAAAGTTATCCCTGATAAAATATAAAAAATTGAGCTTTATACTTTAACGAATTTAAGGTACTATTTTATACACCTTTACTACCTGTTACCTGCCCAAGTAACCACTACCCAAACTCTATAGTCCCTGGTCGTTCTTACCTGTATAGGGGACACGCACAGAAGAATTTTCAGCTTTTATTAAATAACGAAGGCCTGGCCGTCGTGGGCTCTTAAGCTATTTTGGAAATGAATTGTATACAAAACGTTGGTTGTAATGTCATATTTTGTTATAAGTACTTTCACTCATTAGGGAACCCACTTAAACACTAAAAACATTTACAAAGTGTTTGTTCAATCAAAAAATTGAATTTCAAAAAGTTGTAGAACTAAAATTATTTTCGCAAGTGAGAGCCACGACCCTCTTTTGGGGTAACCTAATACCTAAGTAGGTTCCCTAGATTGCAATGGGAAGACTACATACAAAGTCCAACGCTCTACGGACGGGTTTTTAAAACAAACTTTTCTGCGCTTGACACACATAACTGACGTGTTTCCCAACTAATGTAAAGGGTTTTAAGGTCACTGCTTCTTCGTAGCTCCTAAATGGATGGAATGAACATTAACACAAAAAACTCGTATACACCTATGAATACAACGCACACACACACACACACACACACACATATAAACCAACACACACACGCACTCACATAAACCCACTCACACACGCACTCACATAAACCCACTCACACATACACTTACATACACGTACGCACACAAACACACTCTCAAACTAAAGTTGTAACTCGTACAAACTTTTCATTATATCTAATATTTATTTTAACTATAATATTTAATTATTTTTAATATTTATATATATATATATAGTATATACATATACATATATGTATATATTTATGTTATCTTATGTTAAAAATATACATCCTTGTCTATATGTAAGAAACACAATTTTGTTAACCCTCATATACATATGCACTTATTCCACATTAAAACCCAAATAGTTGAAAATAAATTGAGCAACCGCGAATGCAACTGGCGCTTATAGCATAGAATCAACCTATTTAGTTTAAGCAGCCAGAGAATACTTAGTCATAATTACATTTACACTGTTTTACCACCTACAAGAAGATCATTGTTATCAATGTTATATGTAACCAAGTTGTTTGAATAAAAATTTATTATTATTACTTCAATTCAGTATTTGTGGTATAGATTTATCTGTCACAGATCCGAAATTCTGCTGAAATTTACTTGTAAAATTTTGCTGAAACCAAGGCCCTGATGCAAATCAAATCAAAAATCAAAATAAAAAAAAGTGTGTTAATAAACTTAGCAGTCTAGAATTGAAAAGTCTAGAAAAAACTATTATCTACCTAAATGCTATTATAATTTGAGATGTATCGACTTGTCGCCGACTCTATCTGGCCATATTTGAAGACGGTGACTAGTCAGCAAAAAGTGCCAACTAATTAGCTTATCACCTTACCCATATTTCTATGCATAAAATGGAGATTGAAATTAATTCGTTACCCTTACTGTATACTAGTTTCCGGCCGGGGCTTCGCACGTGCGCTCTGTGAATAAAAAGTAGTTTATATTTTAATCCTTGTTATATTCAACCAATATACCAAATTAAATCGAAATTCGTTCAGCCGTTACGATGTGATTCAGTAACAAACAAACATCCAAACTTTCGCATTTATATGATTAGTGAGATTGTTACCTTTATATTTCTACAAACTACCCAGTAACGTCGGCGGCGGCTCATATGTAAACAATGTCACCCAACCTCCACCAAAAGCAATTATCGATTTGGCCGAATAGTTGGCCTTTTTTCCATCGACTAGTCAGCCAAAGTCATAAATAAATATTGCTGTACATTTCACACATCGATATCTAGCCCTAAACTAAGCAGAGCTTGTTCTATGGGAACCAGATAACTGATAGAATACTTAAACATTTTTTTTATAAATACATACTTATCATATACAAAACATCGCAGTTGGTGCATATCTAATTAAGATATTCCATGTTTGTATATCAGACACAAAGTATTCCTGGGTCTAGTATCACGCTATCTCGGATTAAATTCTGCAGATACATTGTGATCTAAATTCAGTCTGTCGCAGTCTAGTCCTGGGTATTATGGTATGCACTCTCGCAGACCGCATAGCTGGCTTAGATAATATAATTAATTAATAATGTCTGTTTGCGGCTACGTTCGAGTTGTACACCGATAAAAATTAATATGGATCCGTGGTTTCTGATGTTCTGATGTTTAGATGATAATAAGTGGCATTAACAAATCATAATTCATTTCTTTATTAAAATCACTTGAAACGTCATGTTTACCGCTTGTTCCTCTGCGACGATGCCAGGAAAGAATCAAGCAAGAAACAATGGTGCTATTTATTTTTATATCTGGATTTTTTTCCAAAAAGGTTGAAATTAATAATAATAACCAGCCTTGTTTCTTGCTTTTTGTCCTGACTTGGTCGCGGAGGAACAAGTTTATACGTATTCTATCAGTTTACTGCTTCCCATAGTCCAAGCTTTGCTTTGTTGTGGGTTAGATAGCGCTGTGTGAAAGGTCCCTCATTAAAAGATTTTTGTTTTTTTTTACGTTTCGAATAAGCTTTACGCATGTCTTTCAACTAGGGGAGAGCTGAAGGGGTTTGTCGGATCTCCGTAGGTTATCAACCAATCACCCAACAGCATACCAACAAAAACCCACCGATATTCCTTCATTCACCCAGTGTCAGTGCATCATCAAACCACCCATCTTCAGATGAGTGAGTCGATGTTACACAAGCAGTTGACAGGGTCACAGGGTCCCGGTGTCGGTGAATGTCCACATTAAGCGGACCCCTCTGTGCCCCCCCCCCCCCCGGTGTAGGAGGCCTGTGCAATGCAGAGTCGGAGCTCCCCGCACCCGAACCGTGTAGTACAACTGAGCTAAGCATTATTTCTAAGTTAATTTTCGGCGAACCGTAGGGAATACGCGAACTGATTATAATTTTTTTTCTTTTCTTTTTTATAAAGTATAGGCTAGCGTTTGACCACTATCGCGCCTGATGGTAAGCGATGATGCAGTCTACGATGGTACACGCTTGCCTAGAAGAAACCTATTCACTCGTGACTTGAAGATCCCTAGGTTGTAGTTATCAGGAAACACAGACTCAGGCAAGGAAATAAACTCCTTGCCTGAGTCTGAGGAGGCGATTATAACTAACCAAAGATTTGCCTGGCACACGGCAAATTATTCTCAAAACATTATTAAACAAGACCGGTAAAGTGAGAGTGAGATTCGCGAGCCAAGGGTTCCGTACCTACCTAGATTTATGTTACTTGTAAAAATTTACGATACCAAGACTTTTCTAAAAACTGTTATACTTAAATAGAAATGTTTTATTTTTCCTGTAATCTTTGCAAAGAGGTGGTATTTTTATTAAAAAAATAACGGTTTCGGAATATTTATTAAGCTTTTATATAATACCCCATTTATCCTAGTGTATCCTATATCCTATTTGAAATTTGGCCATTTTAGCAATTGGCAATCAAAATAAAAATATTTTTATGAAAATTAAATATAATAAGATAGGCAGTAATTATTTTTAACTGTTTCAAATTTGAAGTGAATATCTTGAGCTAATCAGCTGTCACAGATGGACTGATGGACAGACGGACAAAGTCGCACCATAAAGGTTCCGTGTTTACCATTTTGGTCCTGAAACTAAAAAATCTTAATTTACATTCTGCTGTTTTCTTTGCTTATGAAAACCTAAAAATTACACATTAAAAACTGCTTATATTAAATCCAAATGCAAGACGACATAACAAAGACAAAGTAAAAAATGTAACTGGGACATAACTAAAAAATATAAAATTAGAACAAAGCAAAAACTTCGCGTCAAAGAGAAACGGTGTTTTAACTAGTCTTTGTAATTAGGCTGAAATACTTAATAGTTTCCTTTTGTTTCAGGTCGCCAGGTGGCGCTCTATAATCAACTGACACACTTTCACTCTTCCACTTCGACAACAAGGCCATGGAATGAACCAAAATGACGAACGTCAAGTTAAAGCTCATGTTTTATCTCCTCAACGCTCTTCACGCAGCAGATATCGTGCACTCCCGACCTTATTCCAACCACAATGACTCCCAACCCTATAACACCAACTCCCAATACACTGGAAACACCAATTCCCAACCCTACTCTAATTCTCAGCCTTATTCTGGCAACACCCATTCTCAGCCATATTCCCCACAGACTTACTCAGGCAACACTAACTCTCAATACACCGGCTCAAACTCCCAAGCGTATTCCGGCAGTTCAAATTCCCAACCTTCTGACAATACTAACCCTAAAACCTACCCTGATAATACAACCGATGTTGTTATAAAATTTCCTACAAATAACACCTTTAACCTCCCTGTCGACTCCAATTCTGATACCCTAGTGGTCGCCAATGATGACGACGAGACGGCAGAAGAGACAAATATTAGTTCTAATAGTAATATGGAAGCGATAGTCAATGCTGAGCAAGACAGAGACGAAGGCATTTCTGTCAATAGAGGTAGAAAACCACCCCGAGACTCGCCAAAAGACGAAAAGCAACTAAACATATCAAGTTCTTTACTAGAAGACATTATAGACTCTGAAACGGATAGAGAAGAATTTATAACAGACATACTTTTTAAACCAGAATCCGAATTCGTAGATATGCCCAAATTTGAATTTCTCATAGCCGCTAAAATAAACGAAAGTGATTTTAAGAACGATAGTAATGGGAAGAACAGTAGCGATGTGCTAAAGAAGGTGGATTATGTGGAATTGGTGGAGGGGGGGAAAACTGTGGGAGGGAATAGCAGTGCTTACATGCTGAATATAACTGGACATGAAGTAGACAACGATTTGGCTCCGGATACAAGTGAGTATTTCTATTATATTAGAAGTGCACAGCTGGAAGAAATCACTGGTTTATAACCAGTGATTTCTTCCAGCAGAGTTAACAATTATTAGGCTTGATTTCGATTACTTATGCACCCACTAAAACCAATATCGGTATTTTTTATTAGTGTGATATGGAAGATATTTTACTTGTTAACATAATAAGCAAGTCTAGCTATAATGAGGTATTTTATAGTTGCTTAAATGATGACAAAGAATATAAATCGCACAGACCATACAAAATCTCGTCTATAGAAACTTAACTAATACCGCCTTCTCTAGCTTTTCGTTTTCATGAACTAAGAAGAAATTATTGGTTTTAGTATTATTATTATTTTGTTTAACTTTAGTTAGACCGGATTAGGTTATGCCAGTTATGCCCACATTGCAGAGGGTGGGCTATGTAGAGATAAAACTTCGAGTATATTATTTATTACACAGTAACTTATAATGTGCTGGCAAATTCAATTCAAAAATGAATTGGTCAGATTCATGTTTTGTTCGAAAAATAAATCCTTCATCACCTAAAATACTCATATACCTAGCCCAAAATATAAAGGGCTTTTTTTCTAGCCAGTATGTATAGATTCTGAACTTGTAGATCTCATAAAAAACGGTGAAAACTCAAATAAAATCTCGCGAGTCTCCGATTTAAACAAAAAAATATGATTTGTCAAGTAATCTTTGACTACCAAAATAGTGCCACGAAATGTATAACCAGCTAATTTTGCGTACAGTTTGATTCAAATAACAGGTAACGGCAGTTCATGTAAATTGGTTACCTTTTTTTGGGGTACAAATGGCAGTTATTCTGGATTTCAGACTTTTGCCTATATTTGTGTTTCTTAAGCTACACCCATACGAAATTACAACACTGTGGGGGTCACTGGTGCACCCTGCAAATTTTGTCAAAGTTCAGTTTTTATTATGGCTAATAACTCAAAAACTATAAAAACTTTACTAAAAATAAAAACGTTGCCTAAATGTATTAATGAAGACCTTTCACTTGACGGCCCATTTGACCTAATAGTCTCATTTTTGTACCCTTCTTGAACCCCAATATCTCAACAACCACTCAACATTTTTAGCTCTTTTAGTCACACCAAAATTGTGCCATCACTACCTACCTATGTATCAAATTTCACGATGATCAGGTCAACGCTTCGAAAGTTATCCTCGGACAAACAAACATACATACATACATGCAACGCCGATTTTCCCAAGTTGATTTAGAGGTCTCGCGTCGCTCGATCAAAAAAGAGTATGTATTTTCAGAGATTTACTGGAAGAAAAAAAATTGTTTGGATTCATTGCTAACTAAATCATATATTACAATTATAAGTCTCTTAATTATCTATAAATTAATACGTGAAGAGACAACTTTGTACCCCTTTTTAAGCTTATAGCGCGCACGTAGGAGTGTGAGATTTGGTATAGTAAAGGTTTTTATAGAAAAGGAGGGGCGAATGCTAAAGTTAAAAAAAAATACGGTCTTATTTCAACAATTGTGCTCTGGCAACAAGTCTAAATTTATCTTCATTGGCTCGTCAGTCACTATCTTCAAGTATTATATATCTGTAGAAGGTAAAAGAGGCCTTAAGTGAAAACCTTAATTAACAAGTAATAACTAGGTAAGCTAGGTACACCACATTGTATGAGTAACTATCCTCATTTATCATCTTAAATTGTTTGCCTTGATACTATACTCATTGTGAGGATAAACAAATATGATATTCAAATCTCAACTGAGCAAATAACGCTATATACGAATCTCTTTATTTGGTTTTTGGGTATGTTTTCACAAGCTTTATTTATTTTGCTTTCAATGAATGTTTGTATTGTGGTGCAACAGCATGATGGCCAATAAAAATCAATTTTTTGGGGTTGCGTAGTCGAACTTGGAATCCATAGTTTAGCCATGTCCGTCTGTCTCAAATGACAAATGGACCCAGAAAACTATCATTCAAATATTCTAATAGTCCGCCCGCGGCTTCGCACGCGTGATTTATCAATAAAAAGCACATGTCTCAATCCCGGCCATCGTAATAATATGATATATTGTATCTATACATACCTAGTCAGGTCATAAATTCTGTCACATGTTTAATATACAATAATTGAAACAAGTTTATTCATTATGTAACCATTTATGTACCAAAATGAACTTAACAAAACATAGATTCTTATGACACTAAAGTTTATTCAAAATGACCTCCGTCATTTTGAATACAGGCCTTCAATCTGCGCGGCCAGTCGTCTATCGCAGCACGAACGAGGTCCATGTCAATATCGGCGGCTGCCTTAATCAAGGATATCTTGAGTGACTCCAAATTGGGATGAGGCTTTGAGCACGCCTTTTCCTCCAAGTGTTGCCATATCTTGTAATCTAACGGATTCAAATCTGGACTGGAGGAGGGCCAGTCTTCGTGCCGGATGAAGTCGATTTCACGCGCCGCCAGCCAGTCTTGTGTGCTCTTCGCTCTATGAGCTGGCGCCGAATCTTGTTGGAATACCCAGTGCCTGTTATTGAGCATGGTATGAGAAACAGGTTCCACAAGGTTCGTCAGGACTGTATTTTGATACACAACTGCATTCGTTTTTACACCTTTCTCACAAAAATGTACCTCTGTTAAGCCCCAATAAGAAACTCCCAACCATACCATGAGCGAGGATGGAAAATGACCTCGTTGGACACGCGGAAAGCGGTTGCTCGCTTCTTCACTACTGTGTGCGTACACCTTATCATTTTGTTTGTTGTAGCTCTCTTCTACGGTAACAATTTTTTCATCTGAAAAAAGAATTTCCCGATATTTTTTTCCCGCGTACCGCTTCAACAAAGCGCGGCATCTCTTCAGTCTCAGGTCCATTAGACGAGCATTCAAACGATGTCCTGTTTTTCTTCGATATGCCTGAAGCCCTAAGTCTTCATTTAACACCCTTTTCACAGTGGTTCTGCTTAACCCCATCTGAAGGGCCAACAGTTTCTGCTTACGTTTGGGATTTCTTTGAATTCGCGCCTTCACAGCTTTTATCACTGCTGGAGTCCTAACAGACCGAGGGCGACCACTTCTAGACCTGTCATCTACACTAGAGTCTTCATTGTATCGTTTGATGGTGCGATAAACGAATCTTTTGGTTATATTCAAATTTTTCAGTATGTCAAAAATTTGAATTGGCGCGTAACCGCAACGATGCAACGCAATAACTGCAACACGGTCTTCTTTAAGCGTCCACTCCATATTTAAAAATGAGTTAAATTCTAAAAAGTATACATTTTTATTTTCATGAACAATTCGAAATTCGAATTATATAAACTTTTTTGTGGCCAGCATTCTAAAAGAAAAGTTTTTACTGTGTGACAATACTTATGACCTGACTAGGTATATTGTAGTAGTATATAGTAGTAATAGATATATTGTATGTAAATTTCATTAAAATCAGTCCAGCCGTCGTGAAAACATAACAAACAGACAGAGTAGTTTTCGAATTTATAATATTAGTATGGATTAGAATAGATATTGAATTGATATCGCACATAAAGTTACTATTTCAAACCGCCTAGCGGCTAGGCCCTAGCCTGATCGCTGATCAGTTATTTCGATACATAATTAAGATCTTTGTTTACCACATTGAAGCAAATAATGAATTATGAATTTCATATTTTTTTAATAGTTTTTGATGGATTTGCCTGATTACAACCACTAACAAAGACTTACATAACAAAGTACCTAGTGTGATAGAAGCAAGTACTTACTGGTTAGTGTTATAATCTGTCAACAAAGATCCCTAAGGACCTTGTGGGTCACTTGTATGCACGGCTACAGTTGATGGAGCGATGACCTAGCTAAGGTCAGGGGTCCGTCAGAATATATAGGAGGGAAATGGTTCAAGACCGTGTCATGGACTGATACAAGCGGACATTGAGTACAAATGTATTGGAGAATGAGCAAACACATTTTCTATTTATTGGTTTTGAGGGGTTTTTTAGTTAGATGCTTATACAACTTTGAACAAATATAATTGTATATATAATTGTCGGTGACTTTGGTTCGTTTACGAATTTCCTCATTTCTGTTTCGATTTTGTAGAGAAACACCAAGCATAGCCCTCTCCATAGCACGCTGAGTGACCCGCTTGGCTTCTTATGAGGCCCATAGTAAAATACCAGGTTTCTGTACCCTACTAAAGAAGTATGGACCCTTAATACCTGAAGGTCATTGTAATAGTATGTAGGTCTATTTTGTAAGAAAACATCTACTAGGTTAATTATAAACTCACAGTAACCTATGAATCACAGTTGTTTGTCTTTTGCATTGATTAAAGAAACGAATGAAAATTCTTCATACCTTACAAGTTACGACAAATAAATCTAAATGGGCGATTCTTATCGCTAAATATAGCGACCTTTTGTCAATTTTGATGACGTACACCAAGCTTTACTGAACACACGTTTTTTGTGCAACTCAGCACATACGTTTCTTAAGCGAATCACGGCAACATAGTGGAATAACACAGATAGGCCGTACCCAGTTCTACACTCAACTCCCTCAGGCCCTGAGTCCGTCCGAAATGAGTTGGGATTTTCGCGAGCTTCAGGCATAAATCACGTTGAATATAAACAACGAGTATAATGTGAGGCTCAAATGGATTAATACATTTTTAACGAAGCTTTACGGGGCATAGCGCTTGCATACCAAACGGGCAAGAGTCCACTGATGACTATCCCCTATAGATTTCTGTGCGACCGATCTTGTAGAGAAACTCCAAGCGTATCACATAGAGGGCTATGCTTCGAGTTTTTCAAAGAGATCTAATCAGAAATGAGAAGATCCATAGATAAACCAAAGTCACTGACATATCTAGGGGATAAGCAAGCTGAAGTGGGAGGGGGCAGGGCTAATAGCTCAAGAACTAAGTTAAGGTTCACAATACAAAAATATTTGTTAACGATTTTGTATAAGAAATTACTAATGCATACATATTTTTATTACTGATGGTTCGCCTTGAACTGTATCTTGCGATATTCCTTTTATTTTTAAAACTCATACAACAATTTGTCACATGAATTCTTTTAATCCTCGCGGCAAATAGAATAGATCAAAAAATCTTTTGTTTTCTACATTCTGGCCCTAACCCAAAAAGCAATAAGACTAGAATTGTACTTTAACTATTTTCGAAATGTACAATCATATGACAACTGACATGACCCGATACATTAATAGGTTTATTTCGATGATGTAATTCTATTTATATATCTCTGTAATTTTTATATTTCATAAAATATTGGACCGAAAATTTGAAATATATCGTCAAACCTACATTACCCATTCAGAAAATAAAACTCAAATATCTCGGACTAAAAATAGGTTTTAGATTGAAACATCTAAAAGTAGGGAGAATTTTTGTTATCAGTTCAATTTAATAGGGCAGACAATAGACCAATTTACTTTATACCCTAATTCCGTCCATTAGTCGATCGGACCCAATAGGATGTTTGGATACCCCAATATGTATCTTTAGATTAATTAAAACCCGTCTAAAAATATTTATTTACATTTTTTACTACCCAATTTGGAATCTCTATCTTTTGGTATCTTTTTATATTCCGTAGTTCGATTAAAAACACTGTGCTGGTGAAAATCATTCCATCTTTCAGTCCATCTTTCTCGTGCTTTTAAAAAATCATATTATAAAAATTCGTCTAAAATAAATTAGAGATCTTTCACAAATTGATACTTCATAGAATTCGAAAATGCTTTTCAATTCAGGTTCCATGGATTTAATATAAAATAAATTGTGGGCTGAAGGAAAAACTATTATGGTGTGATATACGGACACTACATATCGAAATTATAAAGGTTCCGTTTTCACTTTGAACTTTGGAATCCTGAAACAGTGGCAGTGCAAAATAAATATACGTACCTACTGTTATATAAGGCACGTATTTTTGTTAGCAACGAACCGGCTTATGCCAACCATATCGTTTTGAACCAAGCTTAGCACAACAATATGTCGTTTCAGAAAAGGTGCTATAAACTTAGAGATTATTTTAAGCCGTATTTTTGTCTGGATTTAGACTGTTTTGAGTTTAAAAGACCGTTCAGGAGTCCCACATGGCAAGTTGCCAAGGCGCGGTTTGATTCTCCACGTCTTAGACGCAGGAGCCGCCTCTATCTGAGGTAATATGGTTATGGAAATCGTTTCATTTGTATTCAGAAGCAATTTGAGAATTTAAATAATGTTTATAATGCGATTAAGTCAAGATTTTAGTTCAAATTTGCAGTAAACTCGGTAGAAAATGAGCTTTGGAGTTATATTACCAGCAGTTTACTCAGGTGTGAAAATAATTAGCTGGTTATAAAATTTGCTTTCAAATGAGCTACTAATATAAAATTGAAGCTCATATTATGTGAATTTAAACAGTTAACTAAGTTATTTCTCTGCTAAACCTCCATAAGAAGTTTACACAATTCTGGGCGTGAACTGGAAACTAATTGATTACCAAAGTTATTAGGGTTTTGCTTTGATTGCACTCGTTCATGTGGCAAATTATCAATGTGATCATTGAACATGTTAAACAAATGAGTGTCGATTGTGGTACACTGACGCCCAATATGGTGCTAAAGTGGTGCATAAGAAGGGAAATAAAGAAATACATGTACATATTTGTTTCTACAAATCACAAGAAACAATAAAATATGAGTTTGGAGAACTTGGTCCAAAGTGGTCTAAGCTAATACGCAAACGTTATTCTGAACGTGGTAGCACAGCCTAAGGTGGTAGGGTGATAACAGAAACTCACTCCCAAAATAGCATTTTCGTCTATACTTATGAGCGATCGATCTTGTTGCTGGAGACTACCTACTAGCCGGAAGCTGAACTTGATTTTAGATGACAGTATGCGAAGCCAATACTAAATTAAGTAAAATTAGTCTAAGAATGGCTTTAAAGTTCTTAAGATAAAGTACAGACTTTATAGTTACATTAGTTACAACCATTAGCTACAAGCTACAACTGAATTAAGAAATTTTCAGTTAGAATGTACAACCTTTAGAAATGGCACTTTTCCAACTGGCGCCTCGTACAAACTCTTGAACAGAAAACGTTTGAATTTAGAACACACGTGACTTGCGTTGCGATTGGTTGGAATCCCAGTGATTAAATTGAGTAAAAGGGTAGAATGATGAAATAACACAGTGTAATGTATGGTTGATTTACACATCTCTGAACACATTCTGGTTTTACCTTTTGTAGCTGTGGGCTGAAATATGAATAGAATGATACGTTAGATAAACTTTCGCGGTCCATTTAAACGTGATAAATGTTCAACATGAGTTAAAACAACAGGTTTTTGAGATATTATATAAAAAGATTGTTTTCATGGACATCTAGAAACGTGAATGAATCATCGAAATTAATTGTACCCTATATATAAATACGTCAAGAAAAAATATTGTAGCCCTTTTTAAGCTCATTGCGCGTACATTATATGTGACATTTGGTATAGTTAAATTTAAGGGGCGACAGGTAAAGTTAATCTAAAAAATGTATGAATTACCGTCAAAATTCACCACTGAGCAATGCCAACTAATAACAAAACCCAACAGTCATATAATCCTGACTTCACGCACCCATTACAAATAAATAAAATAAATATAAATATTGCTGGACATTTCATACAGCGCTATCTACCTCCAAACTAAACAGAGCTTGTACTATGGGAACCAGATAGTTGATAGAATACTTATATACTTTTTTTGTAAATACATACTTATAATATATAGAAAAAAAACCAGACCCGGAACAAATATCTGTAGATCATGCAAACATTTGTTCCGCGGCGGGAATCGAACACACTACCTCCTGGGTCTCAGCCGGCTGTTCGCCCACTGCGCCACGGAGATCGTCAAATAATTGCAGATCATGTAACATGATATTTGTTTGTATATTATATACATAATTGAAATAACCTGCACTACAAAAGAGCGAGACCTTCTAACACAGGTATATCATACTTAAAAGAAGGTCCCAGGAATGAAATGTATCCTAGATTAAGTTTACCGAAATAAATATTTGTATTCATTGAAAAAAAACGAACCCGGACCTCTTGCGTCTTACAGTCAGCTAGTCGCTCACCGTGTCAAAGGGGTCTTCAGAATAATATGTTATATGAGTCTCTTTTTATTTCTCATGATGTTTTCTTTCACTAAACATAGATAATATTACTGGTGTTTATTGGCATGTGACCTGGCGCAGTCCTATCTGTATTCTCAGGGTTCACGGACGTTCAGACGTGGTTCCTGGCATGCTTCGGGACGCTGCTCCCGCTCCTGGCCTTGCTGTTTGGAATTCTGTTTATCAGGTGAGTTGGTTTTTTAACATAGAAAAACGAAGAAACATAATACTATGTTTTTAATTTAGCTTCTGATTGTTTAAAAACTCATTACATTTAAATCACCTGAATAAATATTATGCCTTCTTAATGGCAATAGTACCTAAATCGCAAGATGTTTTAAGGAATAATACATCCTAGCTACGCAATACAAGTTTGGTCATTAGTACCACAGTTTGGCGCCCAACGTTGGCCCCGCGTTGGGCGCCAAATTATAGTAAACTAACTAAAAATAGTAAAGTTATAATAAAGTTGAATAACTATTTTTAATCATTATAAAGTTCAACCCAATTAATACTCAATACTCAATCATTTATTAGGTATAATGGACCCTGTTGGGCACAACAATATTTTAGAGAAAGGAGGACGTCATTGTTCTTGTTAGGTTATATTCATTTAAAAAGAAACATATAAATCTAATTGTCAAAGTAGGTGGTTGGTAAGTATCTAAAATTTGTCATTAAAGTATTCGTCAATTGTATCGTAGGTTTAAGTTGGTAAGTACGAGTATTTTAGTTGATTTTGTAAATATTATACTATTAGTCTCAATGACTGTTATAATATAACTTTTGAAACTATCATGATTATGAACACTATTTGTGCTAAAAACAGGATATTTACCATGATCTGTTGGTAGTAATATATTAGTAAAAGTGAATTCATTCCTAGCAAGAGACTGAGAAAGAGGGGTTATATCTGCCGATAACGATCCACAAAGGCGCATGCAACTGTTTCGCAATATCGGGACACTCAAAAACTCTCAAATTATGGTAAATATCCTGTTTTTAGTACAAAGACTGTTAAAATAAATGGAATGAGAGCGCAAATGTCTTGGAACGCGGTACATTCGACATATTGTCCCCTGCGCACTCTTGCGGAAAGCGTTACAAATGAAACAATATTGTGAGGGAAAAACAAACTGCTTATTGACAAAGAAATGCTTTTATCTAGTTTAGGGTGTTTGATATCGAATAGGGAAGATAGTATTCGATTACAAAATAAATATTTGTAACTAGCTGACCCGCCCGCGGTTTCGCACGCGTGGTTTGTCAATAAAAACATTACCCTGCTTCTGCGCAGTTGGATAAAACGTAGCCTCCATACGTATATTTAGTATGGCCGAATCCAGATCATAATCTATCTGTACACAAATTTCATCGAACTCAGTCAGTAGTTTAGTCGTGAAAACGTAACAGACAGAGAGACGAGCTACTTTCGAATTTATAATATTAGTATGGGCGACAACACCTTTGGTAAGCGAGTCATTCGTTTTTAAACAGACGAAAGAATATACATATAATTCACTTTTTATTGATTTCACACTTTAAATCAATTTGTGCTTTGATATCTTTTAGGATTTTTCATTGTTCGACCATAAATCAAATTTTCAACTTTATTTATTTGTATACAAGGTAGGAAATCAAAGAATGTAACTCGCTATCGCACGAACAACTGCCACAAAAAGACTTACTATCTACTAATAGTCCAATCATTTGGTAGTTTTACCTGGAAAGTTTTCCGGGGGTTTTGAAAATGTGTAATTTTATAGATTTCGATATGCTCTTTCCGAATTTTAACATTGCCACCTCGTATCTTTGTAGTTCGCGCCGCCTTATTAGAAAAATGGCACCTAATAACAAATTTTTGACAATATCTCCTTTCCGAACCATTTTACGATAAAAACATTAATACAAAATGAAACCAAAAATTTCCTACAGTTTATGTTCTAACAATTTTTGTTGTTAAGTCAATAGTTTTGACGTACGAGTACCGCAAACTATTACTCATCTACACAAACTTTTGGAGGGACTACGATCGATAGTGGTACACGATATATGTCGAAAACGATATAAAAATGAAAATGAGAAATCGCTGCATCATTGCTTAGAGGAAGCGATGTTACGACTTCTCAAGCATAACTGCGAACAACGCACCCAATATTTTCAGTCAGAGATAATTGTTTTTTGTGCGCTGCTGTAATAACAGCTGAGTTTATAGCAAAAACAAAACAGACGCACTTATGCAATTGTAATGTTGTGTATAGTGTACGTAAATTATCGATGGAAAACGGTATTTCAGAACTTTCTACCTCGTAATCATAATTAGGATCGAGTGATTGTTGAGCGTTTCGAGCATGTTGAAGTACATTTTGCGGCGCTCGTACGCCTAAACTATGGATTTTACAAAAAAACTGTTTAACATAAATCGTACGATTATTTTTCTAGTTTAATTTTGTATTAGTGTTTTATCGTAAAATGATTCGGAAAGGAAATATTGTCAAAAACTGCTATTAGGCGCCATTTTTCCAATATGGCGGCGCGAGCGGCAATAATACGAGGTGGCAAAGTTGAAATTTGGGAAGAGCACATCGAAATCTATAAAATTACTTATTTTCAGAACTCCCGGAAATTTTTCCCGGTAACTTCCTTTTTTCGACCTAAATTACTACTATAAAGAGGAATGTTTGAGTTACGCTTAGGACATACCCTCTAAGGTTTTTTAAGTGTATTATTTTATAAGTATGTGTATAAAATAAAGTTATGATGATGGCAATAACGTGATGGTAAATATCCCGTTATTTTAAATACCATAATAGTCCCAAAAGTTTTTATTATTAAAACTACTGATTATCTAGATATTGATAGATCAATCGAAACTATCTGTAGATGGCGAAACTGTTGGTTAATTTATATTTTTTTTATTAACGAAAAAAAATTGAAATGAATATATTAGGTGAATAATGCTGGATATTTTATACAGCGTTATGCAGTCCCAAAGTAAGCAAAGCTTGTACTATGATGGGAACCCGAAATAACTGATTTCTTCTTTCTTTTCTTTCATTCTATCTTATAATGTTGTAAATAAATATAATAAATAAATAAATATTGCTGGACATTTCACACAGCGCTAACTAGCCCCAAACTAAGCAGAGCTTGTACTATGGGAACCAGATAACTGATAGAATACTTATATACTTTTTTTTGTAAATACATACATACTTATAATATATAGAAAAACAC
Source organism: Philereme transversata (assembly GCA_963924445.1). Taxonomy (NCBI): domain Eukaryota; kingdom Metazoa; phylum Arthropoda; class Insecta; order Lepidoptera; family Geometridae; genus Philereme; species Philereme transversata. The sequence continues at coordinate 28,048,682 of OZ004345.1, forward strand.
CCAGAAACGGAACAAATATCTGTAGATCATGCAATCATTTGTTCTGTAGCGGGAATCGAACCCGCTACCTCCTGCGTCTCAGCCGGTTATACGCCCACTGCGCCACGGAGGTCGTCAATACGTGTACCCATATTCTTTCTGTCGATAAATTTATTTGAGATCAAACATAAGTCTAGTTGAAAAGCATAAGAGCTTACTAAAGTCCGAAATATCCGTTCAAAAACAACGCCAATCAAAACTAGTATTTACCACGCTCAACATACAGCTCAGAGCCTCAGAATTCAGCCACTCATAAAATGAACTTATGGTATTGGATAGGCGAGTGGTCCACTCAACCCTTGTTACTCTGTTCCACTCGTACGAACCGCTTAGCTTCATCTTACTTGACGTGAAATATGCTTCGAAAGTGCTTTATGATTTTTCCAATATGAATTTCTATGAAGAGCTTTTATCCTATTACTGATTCTGTCTGTATGTGTCTGTATGACTGTATGAAAATAAACTATTTGTAGTGTAGCTTTGTCATTATTTCCAGATCAACTAGGTTAAGCGACAATCAATACCTACTTAATTTATGAACGTGAACACATATGTAGGTCTTCAATAAAAACATATAACTAGTGGTTCGCCCCGAACTGAGATCTCGCGAATCTCCTAAAATAAAATTATTCTTAGGGCGACTTGCACAACGATGCTTAAACGTATTTAGTGGCTAAATATGATTTAAGGAGTTGTCAAATCATACAAATACTTCTAATTTAAACATGTTTAGTCGTTAAACTCCTCGACAACACGGACATAGTGAGAATACTCAAGAGAAATAAGCCTTTTGAGTTAGTGTAGTGTAAATTAATAATAGTGTAAAGTAGTGAAAGTGTGTTAGTGCTACGTATAAAGAAGACATGAATAAAGTGTCTTCCCCTTAACTAGAGACAGTAAGAAAAGTGCTATCGGACACATTCTTAGTTTATGTTATACTAAAAAAAATAGGTCAAAATGAAATTACTATACATAGCCTATACATGTCTAGATTGTAATAATATTATTAGGTTATAATTAGAATTGTACACTAGAAATAAAAAAAAATACGTTTATGCATCGTTGCGCAAGTCGCCCTACGTATTTTTATCAATTTGATGATGTGTCAAAAATAAGTATGGTAACTATATTATAATTCTGTAGGTTATGATATAGTATTTTTTTAAGTAAACAATAATTTTCACTGGCTATTATATGACTCAACTCATCATCTCAGCCCGTCTGCACCCACTGTTGGGTATAGGCCTCTTCTTTACTACACCATTCTTTCCGGTCCTTTGCAAGTAGCGTCCATAACACCCAGCTACGCTTTCAATGTCATCCGACCATCGGGCGGGTGGTCTGCCTCTTGTCTACGAGTATTCCTTGGCCGCCACAATGAACACATGGCTGACTGAGTGAACTCAACTCAAGTTCAATTATTCTTTTGTTGTTCTTTCTGTTGATAAATGAAATCATACAAATGCAAAAATTAGTTTGTTTGTTACACTTTCACGTCATAACGGTAACATGAACCGATTTCGATAAAATTTGGTATACTTATAGATAGATTATCTGTATACCTACTTCTAGATTAAAACATAGGCTACTTTTTCAACCACGCGTCTGAAGCCGCCAGCCGAAGCTAAAGTAAATAGAATAGAATAGAATAATCATTTATTTCAGACAGTGTCCGTCCATACAAAATATCAACAATCACAAATAAATAAAATTAAAACCAAAAACATACAAACAATAATAATACAGTAAATTAGATCAAAAGTAAAATGTCACATTCAAATAAAATAAAATAGAATAGGAACACAAAATAAAAAATTCATATAAAATTAAAATTAAAAACATGTACCTATCAATTATCTGCGTGCTTTGAATTGCCTTTAATTATCCCCACCCAGTGCTTTTGAATAGGGCAATCAAAACACGCAGGAATCATCTTCAGAATACTGTTGAGACTACCGCGCAATCTGTGAAAAAGAGACGCGATTTTGTTTCGCATGATCGCGTGAAAACCGTCGACGTTCGCGATAGCGAGCATTCCCGACGCGCTGCAATGTCGCGGTAATCCCAACAGCATTCTGAAGGCGTTATTATACTGTACACGCAGGACGTTGTAGGCTCGTTGCGTTACCGACTCCACAGGCTGCTCGAGTAAAATATAAATAAATCAAATTCAATCAAACATCTGAGAAAACAATTATTTTGTTTCCCGAAACTCCATAAGTATCATATACATAAGTACATAAGTACATAAGTATCCATTTACTTACTTTAAAATCTTTAAAGTGCACCCCCAACTATATATTTGACATAACGAAATCCTCTCCATCCAAAGGTTGTCTGGAAGAAATGGCTTCGAAGCGATAAGACCACCCATTGTACTATTTGCTTTGTGTCTTCTATTTTGTCTGTAATTTTTATTTTTTAATGTGTATGTACAATAAAGTGTTTTCATTCAATCATTCATTCACATACCGGAAATTTGTTTGCTAATAGTCTTAAGAAATAGACGGATCTCGTAAGTTTTTTACGCTGTTCAAGAATTTTTAATGAATGACATGTTTTGTTTTATATTAAACGACCCGTCTTGGCTTCGCACGGGTGAACATTTATTTTTTAATCATTTTTTATGGCAAATGTTTTTACACCTTGGGTTACATTATTAAAGTTTTAGTAGGGATCTCTAATTTTTTATTGTTATAAATATAGCCTATGTTACTCAGGGATAATGTTCTAATGATGAAACAATTTTTGAAACCAGACCAGTAGTTTTTGAGTTTACTTGTTTCAAACATACAAAAATACGAATCTTTCCTCTTTATAATATTACTAGCTGACCAATCCGCAGCTTCGCGCGCGTAATTTTTCAATAAAAACTTTACCCTCCCTCTGCGCAGTTAGGTTAAAAGTTGCCTATGTTACTCAGTGATAGTGTGGCATTTTAATGGTGAAAGAAGTTTTGAAATCGGACTAGTAGTTTTTGAGTTTATTCATTACAAACATACAAATCTTTCCTCTTTATAATATTATAGTATAGGTAAGTAAAGATGTACATATTTATTAGATTTTATTGATTCTTAGGCTAATTCTACTAGATGTTGTTACTAAATTAATCTTTCTATGTAAGTTTCTTTAGTAATGTTTAATTATGTGCCTACCTATTGTATGACCAATAGGGGCAAACAGTTTGTCTGCGAATATTTTCTTTTTAAATCCCACACTACCTTTTGTCAAAACAGTTTTTAAAATGAAGTTTTTTCTTTTCTATTCTTTTCTATTACAAATCGAAAGTAAGTCTGACACTAAACAAAGGCTCACGAGTTTGCCTGTCACTTTTATTTCCACTATTCAATCTGCTGCGAAGTGTAAAGGATTGGCTTTGTCATTGAGATAGATATTTAGTATCTTTTACCCCGATACTTCGAACAACTCTCAAGGGTACCACCCAATGAATTCTAGTTTTCCGATTCTCTAACATTAGAGTCGAAGCTTATACTTAGTTGTAAAAACTAGGATGTTAAGGGTTTTAAAAATACGATTAATGCCTTGGTTCCCGCCGGCTCGATATCGAGTCCAGATATAACAATTGAAAATCTACTGTGTTTATTCCCTGGTATTCGACTAGTTAATAGGCTAGCGTGGTATAGGAATGTTATGCGAAGGGAAGAAAATTATGTTACTAGAAGAGTGTTAGTTATTAATGTGGATGGTTTAAGAAGTAGGGGAAGGCCGAAGAAGAGAAGCAAAGATTATGTGAAGACAAAGATAAATAAACAGGGGGTCTGCCGCGAAAGCGTTGGCGTGACGACATCAATGGATTCGAGAAGGAATGGTGGGAATCTGCCAAGGATCGTGATAGGTGGAAGGAGTTGAGGGAGGCCTTTGCCCAGCAGTGGGAAAATGTAGGCTAGTTAAAAAAAATAGATACATAAATAATTATTGTGTAAATTGTGTACATAGGTTTTAAATTTGCAATCCAATCAAATCAATCCTTATCGGACATACAATAGAAAATATTAGTTATTTATAACAAACTAAGAAATTAGGATCAGTATGTATAAAAAATTAATAAAATTATAAATAAAATACATGGAAGAACTTAATATCTAACAACATAACACAATGATTCTACTATAAACTTAATATTGAAAGATGATATGATTAAGAAAGAAGTTACTACTGAGATGACTGCTGATTAAGACCGACCCCACGTAATAGCGAAAAGACACACGAAATTATAATAGTGAGGTTTATAATGAATAATGAAGTCAAACAGTCAGCGGTTTGGTTATTTGCATAGACGCATATGCAATAGCTAACCGCTGCAGACTGATCCGTAATTGCGGTCACACCGCAATTATGAACTTGATCAGTTTGAACACCTAACCTAACTTAACTCCAGTTTAATTGGATAAGATATATCCTGATGCCATACATCATTTGTCATAAAAAATAATCTTAAAAGGAGCATTGACTAATGCTGAAACCATGCATTGTAAGGAATTAGTCAACCTCCGACGCAAAAAGAGTGTATTAAAATATAAGTTTGACGCCTATGTCTGTCTGTCTGTCTGTGGCATCGTAGTTCAACACTGACATATCGATTCGGACGCAGCTAGTTTACTTAGTGGTTCTTAGCTATGGTGTGATCAGATTAGCCGATCCAAAGACATCAGCACTTTATCTTTTTTCTTGAAGGGATCTCAGCTGTATAATTTTATAGATTTTTAAGTGTGGGGTGGTTTAGTGAATTTATAATTTTCGCTCTAAATAATTTCGATATATTGTTGAACGATTAATGTTTGACGTGAACGTTTCATTTAATAATTTACGTCTGAAACATGTTTGATGTAAATTCAAAGTTCAGTCTGAATTTCCAAAATTATAAATCCCCGATTCAAAATTTTTATGTTATATTTTGAGCTGATGCATTTATGCTACTATGGCCGATGCTTATGAAGCATGCAGTTGGCAGCCTCCAGCACCTATTTTCGAAGAGAAAATAAATACAGTCCTACATAAGTTTACAAAAATATTCTGCATAAATGGGTCAGGCAGATAACTTGTTGAGTACCAGATATATTCAGTTAAGTTACAATACCTAATAACGTAACATACCGGTAACTACATCTTCCGGTAAATGAGGCCTACGGAACACAATTACTCACTCCGGCCGGGGTTGCTTTGACCCCATGTTATTGGGTTACCTACTACACGTAGGGTTACCTACACTTACAGGCACTATTGTACTTTAATTCAATTGCTTAGGGTGGGTAATTGCTTGAGAGTAACCTTTTGCTAAACAATTAGTGAGATACTCCATTTCGAGGTCTATTCCATCTTACAATCTGACTCAGGCACTATAGCGTCTGCGTCCATCACCCAGATAGTGCAGCTACATCACAAAATAGATAAATACAGAAGTTAAGTTTAGTACAACGAGCGATAATAGGCACACGCACACATAGACGCGCACACATAGACACGCGCGTACAAGGATCTCGGATAAAGTCGATCAAACGCCAGCCACGATGACCGCGCTCTGGCTAGACATAAATCGTGTTTTGTGTGACGTAATTTATTAGCTGGTTGTGAATTTACTTGTGATAATTAGCGTTTAAATGTTTACGTCACAGTAATTAAACGTTCTTATCAAAATTGTTTTGTATTTGGTTATAGAATATTGTGGGTGGCAGCACTAGCTACGCTCGAGCGTAAGTAATTAAAATCAAAATCTGCCCGAATTTACTTCTGTTCCTATCTATTTTTTGGCTACTTGCCACCAGCCGCTGTATCTCACCGTCAGGATAACTTTATTTTTCTAGGGTGGGGGGATAAAATCAGATAATGGCGATGTCTTCCTACATTGGGGTGTAATGTACTTACATTACAGGATAGAAACTCTTGTCTCTAATGTAGGAAATGTAGAAAATTCTACAAATAACACATACAAATACATTTATTTTACCAAAACAGTTTCACAATAAGAATAAGTGTAGTGTGTAAATATAATCTGTTCAATTAAACTAAATTTTGTTAGAAATTTAAGTGATTTTCACCAAAATTTCACTAATTATACACCGTATAACATCCGTTACTCTCGCAGGAGAGTGCCGCAAACTCAAATTAGATGTTATTAACAAAACCATCCTCAAGCTTTAGTAGTTAGTATTGAGGATGGTAAGCACTGTAGTGCTCATTTTATATTTATTTAATTCAATCATTCAGGCGTAGAAATCTTAATTATAGTATATATTTTGTCTCTAATTTATGTATCTAGTACAAGAACTTTATTAATAACATTCTTCTATCATCACAACACAATTTGAACTGCTCGAACTAATCATCATGTGCTAGCAATGTTTTTAGGATACCATCTACCTTTGTATTTCCTAGTATTCTATAGTTGTCTTTACTGGTTGTATTCTGTTTTGAGTAGGTACCATATTTAATTAAAAAAAAAAACTTATGAACTTCTATTCGTGAGAACCTCTAATTGGCTCTTCACTGGAATCTAAAGCTGTTGGTTTTCCTAGATATAAATCCTTCTAATTATTGATGTACAACAAGTTACTAATATTATACATTCGAAAGTAACTCCGTTTCTCGGTTTGTTTCGGTTTCAAGACTAAATTGCTGACAGATTTCGATGTGGTATAATAATAAAAATAAATAATAATAAATATCGCTGGACATTTCACACAGCGCTATCTAGCCCCAAACTAAGCAGAGCTTGTACTATGGGAACCAGATAACTGATAGAATACTTATATACATTTTTTTTGTAAATACATACTTATAATATATAGAAAAACACCCAGACACGGAACAAATATCTGTAGATCATGCAAACATTTGTTCCGCGGTGTGAATCGAACCCGCTACCTCCTGCGTCTCAGCCGGCTATACGCCCACTGCGCCACGGAGGCAGTCAAAGTATAAGGATGGATTATGTCCGGGCTTGTCCGGGATTGAAACATTTGTACCCGACTGCGCACATGAAATGTAATGTTTTTATTGACAAACCACGTGTGCGAACTCACGGGTTGAACCTAGTAAATAAATAAACCCCCAAATGGTTTAGAAGATAAAAAAAATGCGATATCATCTGGCCAGCGGCCAATTTATACAGAAAATCACTCACTTCCGCTAGATGTTGAAGAATTTCGCTAAAAAGTACTGACTAATCACTAAATTTGGCTTAACTGGGTCCGGGTCAAAGTTTGACTGACCATTAAATAACTGCTACAACAACTAACTTAGATTTAACTTCGGATTTAAGGTCTTTTATGGAGATTGAGTTAGAAAATATTGACTTTAAAACATAGAGGTCCGAATGAATTATTGAATTAAAACACTTTCTTGTATTCCATTTTTTTTTTCAATAACCTATACTGTCCCACTGCTGGACAAAGGTCTCCTCCATTTCCTTCCATTCCTTGCGTTCTCCAGAAATCTCCTGCCAGTCAGAATGGAACCCATCCAGATCGTCGCGCCAACGTTTTCGCGGTCTGCCTCGTTGCCGTCGTCCTGTAGGTTGCCAGTCGGTGGAGATCTTAGTCCACCTTTCAGGGTGCATTCGAGTGACATGACCGGCCCACTCCCATTTGAGTCTTGCAGCCTTGTACCCCAAATCGATGATTCAGGTCATAGAGGGTAGAGTAGTGTTGCGGATTCTATCGGTTCGCTTAACACCTAAAATGCTACGCTCCATCGCTCGTTAGCATACCCCGAGTTTAAACTTTTGTGAGTCCGTCAATGACCAAGTCTGAGCACCGTAGGTTAGGATAGGTAAGATACACATGTCGATGAGTTTTCGCTTAAGTGACAGTGGAAGGTTGCCCTTCATTAGCTCTATTTACATTACATTATAATGTAAAGAGCTAATTAAGGGCAACCTTCCACTGTCACTCATAATGACTATGAAATGGACGGACCAAATCAAAGCAGCACTTGACGGCCCCTTATACGAATGCACCAGAAAAGCTGCAATAGTAGAGGAGTGGTGAAGGATTGTCAAACGAGCCACTACCCCTGAAGTGACGACCACGATTTATTTGCATCTCAATTTGCGGAAGCTTCACGTCTTGACACCTCTGGCGAAACACCACCTAGCCTTCCTCGATGCGAAGTGTCTATGCAAGAAATTCGCATCCAGCAAAAAGAAGTGCTTCTAACGCTGCGTAGTCTTGACGTGAACAAAGCTAGTGGACCGGACGGAATATCAGCCGTAGTGTTAAAAACTTGTGCCCCTGAGTTGTCTCCAATACTGACAAGACTTTTTCGCCTGTCTCTGAAAACTGGTTTAGTGCCTAAGTCATGGAAGCTAGCTAACGTGCAGCCTGTGCCCAAAAAAGGTAGTCGTGCCGACCCGTCAAACTACCGCCCTATCTCGGTCACCTCCTTACTGTGTAAATGTATGGAGCGTGTGCTGAATAGGAAGCTCCTCGCATACCTTGAAGACAATGACCTCCTTAGTGACCGTCAATATGGGTTTCGCCAGAAACGGTCTACTGGGGATCTTCTTGCGTATACTACACACATCTGGAGTGAAGCCATCGAGAAGTATGGTAAAGCACTGGCTGTTTCAGTAGATATCTCGAAGGCTTTTGACAGGGTTTGGCATGCCAGCCTTATTGGCAAGCTTCCTTCATACGGACTTCCAGCTCAGTTCTGCTCTTGGCTTGCAGACTTTCTGAGGGAACGATCCATTCGGGTAGTCATTGATGGCCGCTCGTCTGATCAATTGGCTATTAACGCCGGGGTACCTCAGGGGTCAGTACTCTCTGCCACGCTGTTTCTGCTGCATATCAATGATCTGCTCATGCCCGGTATCATTGGGTACGCAGACGACAGTACAGTTGTGGAGAGGTACACTTCTAATGCTCGAGCCAGCAGAGCTGAAATTCAGAGGCAGAGAGACGAGATGTTGCAGCGTTTGAATATGACACTCAAGGCCGTCTCTAACTGGGGCGATGCCAATCTTGTCAAATTCAATGCTTCAAAAACGCAAGCATGTCTCTTCTCGGCGAAAAAGAGTCAGTTCACCCAAGTTCCAATTTTCCAAAATGTACCGTTATCTGTAAAAGATCACCTCGAGCTCCTAGGGGTTTCGCTCACGCCTACTCTCAACTTTAGCTCATACATCGAGTCTAAGGCTAAAACAGCTGCCATGAAGCTGGGCATCCTCAACAAGGTCAGGAGATACTTCACACCAGGACAGCTTCTTAGTCTTTATAAAGCTCAAGTCCGGTCTGGTATGGAGTACTGCTGCCACCTTTGGGATGGTTCGGCCAAATACCAGCTCGCTACCTTAGACTCGATAGAACGTAGGGCTTTTAGGCTTATAGGTGAGCAATATATGGCGGTGACTAAGATCCAAAGTCTCGAACACCGCCGTAAAGTTGCAAGCCTATCGATCTTTTACAGAATACATTTTGGGGAATGTGCCCAGGAACTATACGATCTGATCCCGCCATCTCCTTTCCATCAAAGGACAAGCAGGCGCACGGCTCAGTACCACCCGTACCTAGTCAATATACCACCCATTCGCACACACCGTTTTGGTTCTACGTTCTTGATGCGTACAGCTAAGGTATGGAACACTTTGCCGTCGTCTGTTTTTCCTAAAGAATACAATCCGGGCCTCTTTAAGGTGAGAGTAAATAGGTTTCTTCTAGATCTTCGTGCTACATCTTAGACCACATCATCACTTACCATCAGGTGAGATTGTGGTCAAACGAAGTTCTATCCAATTAAAAAAAAAAAAAAACGACCACACTGCTAAGAGTGTAACGACAGAAGAACCCTCGCCAATAGCCCAGGGTGATAACGCCCTAAGATCTTTGACGACCATACTTGAGGCAAATAAATACATTTCATTTCATTATGACAGTCTTAAAATTGAAAAACATTCGTGTTCCCAGTAGTTTCACGAATGAGTTATCACATGATTGGTTTATTCTTTCAGTGTAGGTAGGTATATGCATATTTCGTTTTTTGAAATAATGCTTCAGAAATCTGGAGTAAAGGCGTTTCTAATTTTCATTTCAGTGGAGTACCTAGTGGTAAATATTAAAACCGGCACAAACTGCCTCGACATCCCAGGAAAAACGAAGACTACTATAAAAGTGTAGTCTTAATTAGCCCAAGGCTAAGTCTATGTCCAGTTTAAGGCTAGTGAGGTTTAAGAGCTGACTAGTCCTACGATACCTTTTAATACTCATAAGTTGTTTACGAATGTTTCCAGATGCCTCTGCAGGCGGTACTGCCCAGGGTTCTGCAAGAAGCCTTCAACATCTTCCACATCAGATAGCAGCGAGAAACCTGACGCCAACCATCAACAGGTGAGTGTCTACTATACATACAGACAACAGTATCTTACACTTATAGAATAAATACTTTTTTATTTATTATGCCAAAACAAAATAGTTTCAAAATTAAGTTTCCACCTGAAAGTAGAATGTGAGACTATGTTAAGAAAAAGTAATTTAGGTGGATAGAAAACGGAAAATAATTACAGTAGGTACTTAGTACGAAAAAAACCTCCCGGAAACTGACTTCGCGTTACATCGGCTCACGCAACTTCCTAAACATGCTGAAAATACACTCTGTTCTTGTGCTGCTAACGGCCCAAAATTGAATTAATTATGAACATTCTTTATAGCACTAATATAATAATACATTGGCGAACTTAATGCTAATTAGCAATTTCTTCCAGCTAACTTTTTTGCAGTGTAGATTAAGTAAAAAAGTATAACATCAAAAACATTTTACGGGCGGCCTTCCATTGCTTGTACTTAAGCGAACTTTCAGTAAAACGTTTCAAATTGATACATAAGATATGAATGAATAATGATTTGGTCTGGCTTATATCATATTACATCATGTAATAAAGTACTTAGTAAGGAGCAATGTAAGGCTAAAATATAATCAAGAAATAGTTGGACCATCAGAGCAGATTTTACCTTCCTTCCAGTTATTGTTACTGTACTTCTAAAAACTTATAGTATAGTGTAAATTGTAATTGTATTCTTTATGTTTTTAATTTTGTAATTGTTCATTTTGACTGGAACCTACATTAATATTTTCCGGAGGAGGGCGATGATGTCTGCGACACAGATTAAAACTTCTGCAGATGTCATAGTTTTTCACATAATTTGTTTTACTATTGTATCTGTTCCAAATAAAGAATATCATTATAATGGGATTTTCTTAGAAATATCCGTTTATACGATCAGGGGGCCAATCACGTAATACAATTTTAAAAACAACGAAAGTTGACCCAAATGAGATTGGATTATGAATTTGAATAAAAAATGAATAAAAAAAAGGTACTATGGAGATGAAACAAGCCTATGGCCTGCCTGATGTTAAGTGTTAACCATCGCCTGTAACAAAGTTTGCCTCGTAGGTCACGCTCCTTAGAAATGTGCCATACGATACACTTCCCTGCGTCCATCAACTTCCATCATCAACAGGTGTAAAGCCTCATGCGCCTGTAATTTGACCGGCAACAATACCCTTCAAACCGAAACACAGCAATGCTGCTGGCGGTAGAAATAGGTATGGTGGTAGCATTTCCCCGGGCGAGCCCTTTCTGCTCCATTAATATAACAATATTAGCTTGCTATAAATAAAGTCTATAATCGTATGTCAGTCAATTCGTTCCATTGTATTGTCAGTTACGTCAATACCGTTTAGGACATTTAACGTAACGAGACTAGATCGATACTCAAATTTTACTATTTTAAGTTACGGGAATTGGGCCCGTGGCCGTAGGATTACTGGAATAATAAAAGATTTCGATTGACGACCTCCGTGGCGCGGTGGGTGACCACCCGGCTGAAACGCAGGAGGTAGTGGGTTCGATTCCCGCCGCGGAACAAATGTTTGCATGATCTACAGATATCTGTTCCGGGTCTGGTTGTTTTTCTATATGTTATAAGTATGTATTTACAAAAACAAAGTATGTAAGTATTCTATCAGTTATCTGGTTCCCATAGTACAAGCTCTGCTTAGTTTGGGGCTAGATATCGCTGTGTGAAGTGTCCAGCGATATTTATATTTATATATTTATTTATTTCAGACAAAATATAAGTTTTCATTGGCGCCTGCCGTAATTCGACAAGCAATGAGCTTACATTGCTATAGTCGAACTGAAAGGCACTTTCATACTTTAACGAAATGCTTTGTTACTAAAATACCAAATAGACAAGTTTAAGACTTGCCTACATTTTAGTATCCAATATTTGTGTTGCGGCGGGAATCGAATCAGCACAACTCGAATCTTAGCTTACTCGCCCAATGCGACGTAGCGGGGTTGTGCAAACGAAGTATATATAAACGGATAAACCAATTTTTTATTAACTGGTTTTATGTTAGACTTGCAAGCTGCTGCTCTACCAACAAAACAGTTTATTGCAATGTTATTAAAAAAACTATTAGTACATTACATTACATGTTTTGTCGCTATTGTTTACTTGTTTATGGACTGCATCGCAATTACAGATTACGACACGTTACCGTACCGACCCGAATGGGATTACCATATATGGGATACTATGCGCCAAATCAATACCGGTACTTTTGTGGATAGAAGTTAAAACTTTATTAATATTTCAAGATAAAGAAATTTATTAACTCATTTAAAATTTTACCTAAATTGATAAAATATCGCTCGCCATGCAATCCAATGAACCAACACAAACGGTGAAGATAATTATTATAAATACGGGATTTATCACGTACCGTTTTGTCGGTGTTTCGACCGACAATGTTTCGGTTCAATTCATGAACCTTTATCAGGGTGGTATTGATTTCGTGCATACTTACTATTTGGTAATCCCATTTATTGATTCAAATAAATCACAAAAGTTTTGTAAGTGAAACGGTGAGGATAATTAAATATTTTAACCTTACATTGGATTGTATGACGAGCGATATTTATATTAACATTCAATATTATATCATCTTCATCGTTTGTGACGCGCTTTACGATTATCTATATAGTTAGTTAAGTCAAACGACATAATTGTTCATTGAAATTTGAACTTCATTATATTTCATTACGAGTAATGGCCAGTTATGACAGGCTGGGCTGAAAAATAAAGTGGACAGTAAGCAGTAAATCAAGTGCCGAAAACGTGCCGTTGAAAATACACTCGAATAGTTCTGTAAGGGGGGTTTTGACAAGAATAAGTATAGCTTAGTATGCGTCATGAAGTACCCTGAACTTATGATATATTACGTACTCCCATTCATAGGGGAGGGAAATCCTTTACGTGGTACAGTCAGCGATGGTGGTTGACGAACACGTAATTTACCGCTTTAACAACGATATATAAGATCACTCTCGTGCCCCTCCGTCTATCCTTTTGTCATATCTATGATTTAATTTTAGATATATATAAATGTAGGCGTTTATTATTTTGCTTGGCCTAATTCAAATTATAGGGTGGGGGGAACGAAGTATGTCGAAATTTAAAACGACTTGTTTGAAGAAATGGAGAATTTGCTACTAGCCAGGATACGGGATCTGTATTTCCAGCAAGACGGGGCACCAGCTTATAACAGCCGTGAGATTAGATATGCTAAACGAATATTTTGGGGATAGATGGATTGGAACTCATAATCCGGTGAGATGTCCGGCAAGATCACCCGATCGTCAATTCACACGTACCACAACCACACCACGTCGCAGCGACATAATGTGGTCAAGCTGTGGTTACGTGTGAATAGTGCCGCAGCGGCTTTTTGCAGTTGCGTTGTGGTACCGACAAAATGTCGATGTGGTTGCGTTGTCGCTGTTGTTGCGACGTGGTAACCACACGTGGTCATGTGCAGTTATACTCCAGCTTTAGTAGAGGTAACACGGCTTGACTGAACGTAGTCATGGAGGAAAGATTGTTGTTGCTATCCTTGTTATGGCTTTTATTAATAAGAAGAAGACGACGAAATCAGCGTATTTGTCGTTATTGGGTACATCCTTTATTGGAAAACAAAAGTCAAAGCCAATTCCGTACTGATTATCCTAAACTTCGATGGTTCAAGATGAAATTTTATAAAAAATTTAGAATGAGCAAGAATACATTTGACTACTTGTTAAACGAACTGAATAGTGAGTTGCAAAAAAAAGACACGGCCATGAGAAAAAGCATACCATCTGTTGAACGTCTGGCAATGACATTGAGGTGAGTAATTGTTTTTATAGTTAAATATTTTAAGTGCTTAGAAAATATAATTAGTTCCATCTACCGGGACAGACTCACCGGGCTGATGAAATTAATTTATAAAATAGAAAATACAGATGCAAATTAAGAGGCCGTACCTACCTGGTTTTGTTCGCGGCACTAGCGCCACTTTCATTAAAAACAATGTATCTTTTTATTTAAGACATAAATAAAAATATCTTATTATTTTTATGAAAGTGGCGCTAGTGTTGCGAGCAAAACCATGTACGGCCTCTTAATTCATTAACAATAAAAAGTAAGATTATGATTGTGGACACGTTTCATATAGTTTCCTATTATTACAACAGTATGCATGTACAGTTAGCGTCATATCGACCTACCCTTATCTGTAAAATTTCTGCAACTGAATTTCAACCTAATTTTAAACGTATAGAGATCAACATCAGCTGTGGTTTTTTCACTTTCGTAGGTCAATATGTCGCTGACTGTACGTTACGCACACGCCACGTATCCGGTCTGCTCAGGCCTTTATTATTACCTAACTGTGGTAGGGGGGATAGAAAGCGAAAACAAAGAGCATACTTAATATATTTTTATTTATTTTGTCATTCAAAAATCAACAGAGGTAGGTAATTAATCTCCGAAAATATCCGTTATAATCGGATCATTATAGTTTGAAGCCTGAGAAGAAACGCTGAGTGGAGATGCTGGCACTGAAACATCTCTTGGTGTGGATGTAGTACGCAAATTGCGAAGCTGTGGACCGCCTGTTTCCATATCCGGCCGATACCCAGACGTTGATGGTCGCTCGTACGGTTGGTAAGCTGGTGTCGTATACCCCTGTCCATATTCACTGTAATTATCATTACGTGTAGGTGTGTGATATTTTTGAATTACATTCAATATTTCTATCTGAGCATTCAGTTTCCAATCATCGCGAATGGTTTTAAATCTATCGTATAAAGATAGCAAAAAATGCATATCACTGTCACAGGACTTGTCAGGTTCCTGTGTACGAGTATGTGCAGTTACTTGATCGCTCAAATGACTTGTTATTTTTTTTATTAACCCATATTCTGCATCATCTTTTTTTCTTTTGATATATTTAGGTCTCTTCCAAACTTCAGAGTCACTCGTTTCAGTAGTATTATCGTCTTCATTATCGATTTGTTCAATGTCATCGTTTTTGTTTTGTACTGGTAGAGACGATGTTGTATTTCGATTTTCAGACAATGACTTTAAAAATAATAATTGACTAAAGTAGTAGTATCTCTTCGTACTACCTGCTGAACCGCTTCTTTGTGAATTTTGTTTTTTAAGGTCTCTGTTGAAAGAGTCCTTAAGCTTTTCCATTTTCTTTGTAAGTTGGCAGCTGAAAAAATAATAGTTAAATTAAAATTTGTAGAAAAGTTACCTACATGACCTAAATGTATGAAACAGCAGATTTTTCCATCCAGTGTTATTTATTTCAACCTTTTGTAACTAACACCCTGTATCACCCTGTAACACCATTTCATTATTATTTGTTTTTAATTTTTTTTTTGTTGCAGATATTTGGCAACGGGATGTTCGTTTGAAGATCTCGCCGATTTTTTTAAATGTGGTACTTCAACTGATAGCAAAATTGTCCACGACGTGTGCCGTCTGATTTGGGATAAATTACAGCCTATTCATTTACCACCATGTAATAAAACAATGTGGCTTGATATTGCGAACAAATTTAAAAAGAAAGCAAATTTTCCAAACTGCTTAGGGGCTGTAGATGGGAAACATATTAGAATTATTCATCCACCACGCAGTGGTTCATTATTCTTCAATTATAAACATTTCTTTTCTATTGTTTTAATGGCCGTATGTGACGCCGATTATTTATTCGTGTATGTTGATATAGGAGCCTACGGTAAAACTTCTGATTCAACTATTTGGAGGGACTGCAGTTTATATGATGCAATGGAAAGAAATGATTTAGATCTACCTGGACCGCAAGCAATTACCCCTGTAGGTAGGCCCTTGCCTATGGTATTCATTGGCGATGAAGCCTTTGGATTACACAAACATTTGCTGCGACCATACAGCGGCAAGCAATTAACAATGAAAAAACGTATTTTTAACTATAGATTATCACGAGCACGAAGATATGTAGAATGTTCCTTTGGAATTTTGACAAACAAATGGCGAATATTGCATAGGCCAATTAACGTGTCAGTTGAATTTGCAACAGACATAGTGAAAGCATGTGTCGTATTACATAATATAGTACGCAAGCGAGATGGCTATAAATTCGATGACACTTTATCGATAACTTCAAATTTGTTACGAATGCATTCCTTTGATCAAAATCATGGCGGCATTCGAGCAGATTCTGTTAGAAATGAATTTGCCGACTATTTTGTGAGCCCTGAAGGTGAATTATCGTGGCAGTACAATAAAGCGTGAATGGTGTTGTTAGGTATTATACTCGGTTTAATAAATAAATAGTACTTAATTAATAAACTTACCACACTTGTTTTTTTCTTTTGTTTCCTTACTATCAAAATCTTCATAAAACTTCATGCAAAGGTTTTCCCATGCTTTGTTTTTTAAAATACGATTGGAATACTCCTCTGTCCTTTGATCCCAAAGGCATGGCGAATTGCGAATCTCCTCAATAAACATATCCGTGTCAAAAGTTTCGGAGTCGGACATTTTAATTTTTCGCACAACCACGCGGCAACTCAGTACAACGCAGAATGAAAGAGGGGAGCGCAGGCGCCAGCTAGGCGCGCGCTGTTGATGACGTCATGTCGTGGCGATGTGGCCGCGGTGCCGCCGCCGCGTGGCGGCGTTGCCGTCGCGATGTGATTGCGATGTGTTTGTATTACACAGGTGGTCGATAACAACGTCAAAATGTGGTACGTGTAAATTGTAATATTCATTTTCAATACAAAATATACGCCCGACCACATGGCGTCGTTGTGGTGTGGTTGTGGCTGTGGTGTGGTTGTGGTACGTGTGAATTGACCCAAACCACTTGATTATTGCCTATGGGGTTTCATCAAGAACGAACTTTACAAAGCTCGTTACGAAAAGTTTGAGAGCTTACAAATCTCATTGCTTGATTTTTTATCGAGGATAAATCCTGTCATGATATCAAATGCAGTAACATCTTCAGAGAGACGTATAAACGTATGCATTGGAGTCAATGGAAACCATTTTGAGTAACTTATTAGGTGGGTAAAATTTATACATTAAAACTAATTTGTCCTTATCAGCAACGTAATTTATTGGTTCAATAATACAGGGTGTCTTTTATTTTGTAAAAATATTTAATTAAAAAAAAAACAAATATGCATTTAGTTTTTTTATAAATCAAGAATGACTCCTTTCACGACACAACTCTTATCGGACTTGGCCATCACCGCCCTTCTCATAAAACCACTCTATAGATGTGCTTTTTACTCGAATGCTTAAAATAAAACAGGTTTGTTATAAATTATGCCTTATCATTTACGTAAATACATTCCTAACGGCTACGGGGCCGATTCCAATGTTGGTTTTTTAATGGAAAGATGGGGTTTTAAAGATGGGTTTTAGTTAACTTTGGTGAAAATTGGTGCAGCCGTCATTCATTTGTTTCTTTGATGAAATAGTAAAATCTTTAACCGGATTTTTTACAGTTTACGCCATTGCTCTTGCACCGTATATCATTATATTCATTCTGACTGTACCCTCGTAGATGAAAAGCTTACGTCTACATAACAGGGTAGTTATGATGAATTACTCGTTAGCTGCTGTATAGATAATAATTAATGCGTTGATTATAGTAGGAGGCATGTAATTTAATTATTATTAGAGGTACGTTCACAACTGAAGATTAATACCCGTGTTTAAATCCAGTATAATTATCTATGGATCTACTCTCGATGTTTGTAGTTGGTCTGATAATCATCACCATTGCGACAGTTGTTAGGTAAGAGGCTCTTATGTTCATGACATAAATACCTATAGGTAGGTATGAACTGGAGCAAGAGATACTACCTCTGCAGGTAAATGTCCCTATAGTAAGCAAGGAAAGAGTAGCACGTTGCCATCATAAAGTGTAATTAATCATGTGTTTTGTTATGTACGACATTAAATGAAAACACGGGTAGTATTGTTATAAAATAGGTTTTTTCAAATTCATTACCATAGATAACTTATTATCAAGGCCTAAAATATCAGTGACATATATATATATCCTAATATATGTATTAAATAGGTAAAAAAAATCATATTTATTCATCATGTATCAAGTACCGTTCAACTGCCTAAGCAGCATTGTCGCAAAGGCACCGCCGATTTACGTTAAAATTGTTTATTGGAAATGTATCGTTTAATGGATAAATATTCAAGCTACCGGTATTAAACCCACCTCTAAAATCAGTTATTACGATTCCCGGATGTGTGTTTTAAATTAATGTCGTACATAACAAAACAGGTTGTATATGTATTATTAATTTAAATTATTAATTACCTATTGGTAAGTGATGGTGTGGTCGAAGATATGGAGCGTCTATGAAGCGTCTAAGAGCGTCTGGAAAAACAGTCGGCGTTTTTAGCAAAATCTCATCTCAGATGTTTTTTTGTTTTGAATCATAATAAGAATCACAGATTTATGTAGGTACCTATTTAATGTTTAATTTGGATCCTAAATTCGTGTATCATGGCGTCACGGCAGGTAATGCGAACGTGCCTCTGAATAATGGATATTGGAAACACACGGACGTTTATGACGCCTATAGCACTAAGCTGTGATAGCCTGGCTGCAGCACTAGCTGCTAGTAGTGGAGACACAGTAATATTCATGCTTTAAAATGACGACGAAAATTTGGAACGGCAATTTTTCTGATTTCAATGACTTAGTTAATTTTAATTTTAACAGGTTTCACTACTACGGTTTCAAGGTATAATATTATGGTGTATACGTACTACGTATAAAAAATCAAATAATATTAAAATTTGAGTCATTTGAAACCAAAATGAATCTGGGTGCTTTGACAAGTGCGTAGGCAACTGAGAAGCATCTGTCTCTCTCTGGCTGCCTGTAGTTGTGCGAGACATATGGATAATGGGAAATGCGAAACAACAAGTAATCTTTTCACGGCAATGCTCAGCACCAGTGTCTGATATAGCATAAACGTTTAGCAAGCTGAACTGGTAGTGGGCGGGGCATATAGCTCCAGGAACTAACGGCCGTTGGGGCAGAACGCTTTTCAAGTGGATACCACGCACTGAAAAACTCAGCCCCCCACTATATGGAAAGACCTGTTAAAGGTTCCTGGGAGGTTGGTGCAGGTCGCAAAAGTCAGTCACTCTCTAAATCTATGGAGGAGCATGTTCAGCAGTGGACGTCCTGTGTCCGATATGATGATGATGGTGACTGTCTGGCATCACATATTCAATTCATTAGCTGTTAGTAGTCTGGCAAAGTGTGGCCCAAATGTTACTGGTAATTAATTGCAAATAACACAAAGGCGACTTGTGCAACGGTGCCAATCGTAGTTAAGCTGGCCATACACGGGGGCGCCGATTCCATCTGCGTCTCGTGGAATCTGGTGCCGCGACACCAAATGGGCGTGTGACCAAACATTGAATTTTCTCTCGTAGCTTTGTTTAAAATGTTGAGAAATATAAATAATATATTTAAGTATAAACTGGACCTACTCCGACGACTGCGCACTGCCAACTGAGCGCGAATTGGTTTTATTGGAATGTTGTAATGGCCACAGACGCGGCGCACGCGGCGTGGAGTTGCCTCGCTCCGTGGCGGCTAGTTTTGTATTTCTGAATGATCGGATATCCAAATACCTATTCCTAGGACGGTTTTTTAGAGACTTTTACTCGAGACTGGTCAGCTTTAGTGCCTAAATATGATTAACAGAGTTGTCAAATGATACAAATACGTCTAATTTAAACATGTTTAGTCGCTAATTACTTTTATGAGCATCATGCAAGTCGGCCTAAGTAGTTGACGATCATAACCATTCGTTAACATTGCCGACAATACTTGCCGGCAGCAAATTGGATTGCACATTACTGGTGTCTGCGCAAGCATTACGGTCATTTAATTTATTGTGTGAGTCTCCCGTATGTTTACTCCAATGTGACAAACTCACGTCCATCCTATTGCTTTATGTAGGTAGATAGATTGTTAAGGTAAATGAATAAATCACACTAATATTATAAATGCGAAAGTTTGGATGGTTGTTTGTTACTCAATCACGTCTTATTGACTGAATCGATTTCTATGAAATTTGGTATGTAGAGAGATTATGACACATACTTTTTATTGACAAACCACGCGTGCGTAGCCGCGAGCGGAAGCTAGTCTATTATAATTAGACTTTTGGCAAAATTATAGAACGAGTATCTTTAACTTAAAAGAGAAGCACATAAAGTATCTATGCTGTCTCGCTCGTTAACATAGTATTGGAGCATTCCGTATTTTAATACGTATTCCATATTTCAGCACCTATTCAGTATTCAGTACTCACTCAGTATGCTGACAAGGACAGTAGGAACTATTCTATTTAAGATATATAGATAGATCATTATTTATTGTTACACCAAATTACAATAACTTATCCTAGAAAACTTAAAGACTAATGTGGTTAAGATGTTGGTCCAGGCTATAAAAGTCTTCGAGGTACTGGAGGCCTTCGGATGACCTAAAACCGCAGCCAGTAGAGTAGAGTCGAAAATACTTTATTGCATATCATAAAACAAGATATTTAAATAGGAACAACGTAAGTCTATGTGATACAATTGGCAGTCTTATTGCTAAATAGCAAAAGTTATATACGAACGTAAGTGCTTACTCACCTTATCTATCATGGCGTCACTTAATTATCTCTCGCAGATGTTAGACGTCAATGATGATGATAATCTTTACTTACAGTTAGCCAGTAAGACTCGCTCGTTTGCAGGAAGCAAAAAGTAACATAGTATCGCCACAAAGACGCCAATTGCGAAGTACCCAGCACACGGTCACATCGTAAATCTACCTCTCTATGTGCGTACCCCAAAATACACGCACACATGCACGAAAACTGCATTCTCGAGTCTAGAGACCTATTCTCCGTCTCTCTTCCTCTTGGGTCTTAGAAAGAGATGGACTAGTGCATTTGACCTATGCGCCTGCGACCGATTTTGGCGGTTCACGTTGCATCGATACTTTTCTGTGGGGAAAATTAAGCTTGTGAAGTAACGAATAAAGGTTATTGATTGTTATTATTGTATGTCGTTATGTTTGATAGTAAAGTACTTACGGACTTTTTACCGCTGTCATGTGATTAAGTTTTATATGGTTCATCCAAAGGTTGTTTGGAAGAGACAACTTTAAAATCATACTTTAATATTAATTTAAAATCAATACTTTAATAGAATTGAATCATAAAATCTTACAGATTTTCTAAAACATTTCAACTTTGAGTAAATTACAGTAGAAAATTGTTTACCAGAGCGTAGCATTAAATAAAAGTACTTTTGCGAGTTCCTAGAAGCAATTAGAGCGCCGCGCCGGGCCCTTAATGTGACACGGTTTTAATGTAGGTATTAGTTATCTCCAATCTCTGTTATTATAAAACGAGAGCGAGCAGTACAGAGCTGGACTCAAATTTAAAAGGGTTGAAACCCAGTTTTACTTTAAATAATTTCGAGAAAAACTTGAATTTTCGCAAGACTTAAGTGACAGTGTTTGTAAATATTTGTTCCGGGTGTTTTTTATTACGGTTAATTGTGTTTGTTTTTGTATTTGGATGACAACATCGTGCAAATGGTGGTTTCGATTGGCATAGGATTGGAAATAATGGTTTGCTAATGAGGAATCTTAGATCTGATTAGAATAAAGCCACAACCACCTGTACCACCTACACCTGTATTCCTCAAGTTGATGGACACAGGGCAGTGCATCGTAGGGCACATTTCTAACGTGCATTACCTTCGAGACAATTCTCTGTTATAGGCAATGGTTACCACTTAACATCAGGTGGGTCATAAGCTTGTTCCATCTCCAAGTAGGTAGTATAATAAATAAAAGCTCTTTTCTTTTCCATATTAAGAATTTACTATATAAAAGCCAGTGAGAATCCATACCCTTATTATAAAATTTAAAGTAACTTTGTAACTGTCAGTTTGTTATGTTTCCACGACTAAGGCTGCCTGTCCATTGACGCGGAGATAGGCGGCGGAGCGGAGAAACGAGGAAATATTAACCAATAGGATTGCATGAATAGAATTTCATGCAATCCTATTGGTTAATATTTCCTCGTTTCTCCGCTCCGCCGCCTATCTCCGCGTCAATGGACAGGCAGCCTAAACGTCTGAACAGATTTCAATAAAATTTGTTATATAGAAAGATCATGATCTGGATTAAGTCATAGGCTACTTTTTATTGACAAAGCACGCGTATGAAGCCGCGCGTGGAAGCATATATTCTAATAAAAAGCAGAGCCAAATAGAAGCTTTAAAGGTTTCAAATTAAAATTTTGCATGATAAATCTCTTCTACCCTCTCCTGCGATCGACAGCTTCAATCTAATTGTCTGAACCCTCCACCTCATAATTTATGTAGGCCCCGTCATGTCATCCCTCAAGTGGGCCCTGTGCCGATTATTCACTGTGATTTAATTAATTGCTGACATTTATTGATTTGAGGGGTTATCTAAACACGTAAACTACAGATTTTGCATCGGCCGATAATGGCTGGACGGGGTTGTTTACTGAAAATCATCAGCCATTATGAATCGTTGGGTTTGTAAGGTAGCCTAATGTATGCCGCTGCTTAGCATTAAGACCACCAACTGTTTAACTGCTGTAAATGTTATCTTAATTTTATATTTAAAAATATGTGAATGTGTCGCTGATTTCGCTCCACCCAATAGTTGCCTGAAAGAGATCGCTCTCAGCAATAAGGCCGCCCATTGTATTGCCTTTTTATTCTAGCTTAGTAATGGTTGGTGTTGTTTCTGTTTGTGTGCGTTTTTTTTAATTATTCGAGGTTACACACAATCTTACTTCCACTGTTGGGTTTTTCGTATTTGATGGTTGTAATTCTTATTTGCCGATGAAAAGTCAGCCGGTTTGAAAATGTATACATAAATGTATATATTATTACTACGAAATGAGGTGCAGAGCTAACAGTTAACATCAGGTGGCCATTTATGCTTTTTCCAACTCGAGGTCGTGTACAAAAACTTAATTTCGTAGAATTACATGATTATAAAATGTACAATTTCGTAGACATAAAGAGATGTTTGCCTGTTTCACAAAGTTATTTACGCAGTTTAGCTCGTACCTTTTTTTTAATGTTATTTGTGGGCAGGCTTACGGCCCACCTGATGGTAAGCGGTCACCTATTGACACCGGCAACACCCGGGGTATTGTCGATGCGTTCCCTACCCTGTAGAAACCTCTTTACATTTCTCTTGAAGCGTGTCATGTACGTACACGGGTAGACGTTAGGCAATTTGAAGAGCGTTGTGTTCATATTAGGCGTCTGTTCAGACGAGCTACAACCACACCACAGCGTGCAGCGACATGACATGTGAATAGGAACCATGAAATGCGTGAAGTTGCGTTGTGGCCGCGATGTCGTCGGTGTTGACCACACGTTCGCGGCACAGATGTACGCGACTGAAAAATATGGTACACGTGTAAAGGAACTCTACGTTTTCATACGATTTTGTATCGCCACATTTTTTTGGCTGTGGTGTGGTTGACGCCCGTTTGAACGGACGCTTAGATGAATCAATATTGTATTTTGGAAGCTGAGCTTTGTTTTAATCTAGACTAGAATATGCAGTGAAAATGCTGATCCCGAGGTTTCTGTACATTGTTTGCTTATTCACAAACATACAGTTGGAAATAAGTGGAAACGTGGACTCCGTAAATGAGAGGTTGGTTTGAAAAAAAAACCTTGGTTGGAAAACCCGTATTGTAGTATTATTTTTAGTTCTTGGGAAATGTAATGGATTTACATATAAACATAGAAATAAATGAAAATACTATAATGAACACCGTAAAAAAGAAAATAAATAATTGTCTTATCGCTTTATAAAGCGATTTTTTACAGCAGCTTATTGAAAAAAAAACTAATATTAACCTAATTACTTAAAATTATTCTTTTAATTTTGGCCATGCACCATTAGATTGATTTAAGTATTAGTTGAAAAACAAAAGATGCGCAATCGTGGTCTACGTGGTGAAGGAACATATCATGAGCAGCTTAGCTAGATTATGACTGGGATTGGGACATAATCTTCTTTGTACTCGACTGCGAAAAAGGAGGGTAATGTTTTAATTTACATTATCGTAATGTATTATATCTTCATTAGCTAGTGTAAAATACATTCTCAAAAGAAAAATACAAAATTCATCAAAAAATTTTCAAAGTTTTTACAATGTTTAAGTAATAATATTGAACTAATTTATTCAAAGCCTTGTGTCGTTATAAATACCCTACTTTATAGAAAAACAAGCGTTGCGAACTGTTTTACCGACGAAAATAAATTTAAAACAACTGCGCCCGACTCTCTTCCAAACTGTAGACTACAGACCTATACTCTAGTACTCGGTATGATGATCACCTTCACACACACTCAAACATAGACACACATATCTACATACCTACACACACATCTGCAAACAACATGATCCGATAGAGATGGATAAATTGCACTGAAGAATATAGAGTCTCTAAATGAGAGTGCAAAAAACAATTTACCATCATCGTGCTATCTTTACTTTATATTATAAAGAGATAAGAGTTTATTGTTTGTAAAGTTGTATGTAGGGGTAATCTCAGAAACTACTAATTAAAAATCTTGGAACTACTGTACCGATTCCGGTAATTCTTTCTGTGATAGAAAGCTAGGTGCAGTATTTCTGACTGCTTTAATTAATTTTGTTATACAAACCGTGGGAAACTAGGGCGGGCGGTATATTTTATAATAATCTCGTCAGACTGTTATTTTAAAGGTGCCTCTAAAATGCTCTCACGGTTCTCATGGAATTGCTATTACCATTTTCAATAAAGTATTTTCTGAAGCTTAGACTTATCTTACTTATTTTATTGTATATTGTACTAAATATGGACTATGTACCTGCCTTGTCTTTAAATATTGTGTTAGTGCTAGTCTGAAATAAGGAATTGAATTGAATTAGAAACATTTTAGTTAAGTGTTTTCATTTGAAAGCTAGGGTTTGTGAAACAGGTTGTATTTAATTTTACTTTAAATTGGTATAACTGTTTTTAAAATTGGTAAAATAACGGTTTTGATAAAATTAGTAATTTTTAGAAAAATAGACGAAATAATAGACGCATAGGTAATATAAAAATATTAAAAATCTATTACCGCTACTGACTGTTTTACCTCGTTTAGGAATCAAACTCCATTGTACATTATAAACGGAATGTGCGCTACAACTGATCAAAGTCCGATCAGAAAATACGTTCAGATAATATCTGTCATCCCATGCGTAGATGAGTATCCGTATATCTATCTTTAATTTATTTTTTGTCACATGAAAACGGTTACACAGATTTGGCAATTTTTTTTGGTTCTGTTCGATATTCTCAGGACAAGGTTTGTATAAAAGTAAATTTTGAAAAGTTGCCTGGTAAATTAAAAAATTCTGGCAAAACTTAAAGTACTTTTTATATGAATGAATGAAATACTCTTTATTGCACACCAAATAAAAATACAATAACAAAGTAAATAAACAATAAATAACGAATAAATGTTATTTTTATGAACTCAAGATGGCTATATTTTACTTTGAAATCCGTGCGAAACCGGGACGGGTTGGTTTGATTAGGGTAAAAAAAAAACAGTTCATATTTAATCTGTCGCACTTTAATCTACCGTAACAGCTCCACACCAAAAAATATTGCCAAAATTTCCCTTCGCCCTTCTGAGTGCAGTGTGCGTGATGCGCAAGCGCAGCCGTGTGCATTCCGCGTCTGTGTGCATTGTGTGTATGTGTGAGTGTGTGGTTGAGCCGGTTTGCCCAAAGTACATTTTTAGGGTACCTATACCTATAAATAGTAATAACTACGTATATTTTTTGGGGTTGGCAGCGGTCATAGCACGGCAAGGGGGACGCGTGTTTTAGAAATGGCTTTTTGGCAAAGCGATACTTTTACGCTTGGGTGGCTGTGGGAAATAACTTTTAGGGCTTAATATTTGAATATATTTATCTCATAAGTAAAGAAAAACATGACCTTTGCACAAAACATATCAAAATGTTTTGCCAAAGTGAAGAACACGTGGCGTTGCGTTGCCTAAAAGTTTAGAACGACTGTTCAGAACTGATCTGACTTTATTAGACTGATAAATTCAAATTTTGATCATAACTCAATGCTTGTTAATGCAATGTTGACCGATTGAAAGGACGTTAAGCTTTTTAGACCGAAAAGCGAACGAACGTTGATTGAAAATAAAATGACGTCGAATTGTCGATGTAGCGTTATTTTTAGCAGCTTCTTTAAAGCTAGTTAAAAATAGGTATAAAAATCATCAAAATCAAAATATTTTTATTCATTAAAAATACAAGGATCACTTTGAACCGTAAAATTTACAGTCTATTCCTTCGCGACCAAGCCAGGAAAGAAAAATAAGAAAACAAAGCTGGTTGTTCTTTTTAAGATCCTTTTAAAATACATAACATTAAAGAAAATAAATGATGTCCAAATCTTAACATTTTTGAACGAGTTGGAGCAATTTCAATCCCAAGCTTCTCTATCTTCTAAATAATCTGATAGCAGGCTTTTTTATAAAAATTGTGTTTACCTAATTACGTTTTTAAATTTGTTAATTGTAAATTTTTGTATATCATTTGGTTTGTTATAAAAGGGTAAACCTTGCCCTTTAAACAATTTACTAACTTTATGGAGTCTACAAGTGGCAACAGCGAGTTTATCTTTATTTCTAGTATTAAAATTATGAAGCTATTTTTCTTACACAAATTAATATTTATGTGAACATACATCAGATTTTCATGGACAAGGGAATGATATGATATGAATTATATAATTTTACCAGTGTCGTTGTTTTTATTTCTTTTGCACTTATTTGTTTGGTGGTTAATATAAGTACAACCTGTTTTGATATGTACGACATTAATTTAAAACACACATCCGGAATCGTATTAATTGATTTTAGGCATGGGTTTAATACCAGCAGCTTGAAGATTTATCCAGTAATCTATACATTTTCAATAAACAATTTCAATTTAACAGGTACCTACCTATATGATGAATGAATATGATTTGTTTACCGATTTTATACAGGCCGTTTAATTGGTATTAACGAACTTGACATTAGGGTTTGTAGAAATTTAAATTTTTTTAGGGTAATGAATTAAAAAAAACTATTTTACAACAATAGTCGCCATAGGATTTTTATTTTAATAGTTTTACTAGCTGACCCCGCGAACTTCGTCTCGCCTTAGAATAAATAAATTTTGTGTTGCTAAGCTGAGATAGGAGTTGGTGGTAGAAGAATGAAAATTTATGCTAGCATGTATTTTATGTTGGCAAATCATAGAAAAATAAAAATAAAACATTTTGTACAAAAAAAAAAAAAAAGGTTTGCGGTGGGCCATCCTTATCACATAGGGGTATGAAATATAGTTTACGTCCTATTCTCAGACCTACTGAATATACACAAAAAGTTTCATAAGAATCAGTCAAGCCGTGTCGGAGGGGTTTTGTTACAAACACTGTGACACGAGAATTTTATGTATTAGATTTTAACCGAACACTTACGGAAAATTCCAAGATTTTTAAACCATCTCAAAAATTTTCAAGCCTAGACGGGACTTGAACCAGCAACCTTCCTCTTGATACGAGGATGCACTACCAATTGTGCTACATGCACTTGTCCCGTCAGGGTCGAAATTAGTCAGATGATTCAGATGGTTGTGGGTTCAAGTCTTGTCTAGGTTAGAAGTTTTTTGAAATGGTTTTAAAAATTTTGAAGTAGCCATAGCCCTACCCGTGTTTTAATTTAATGACATAACACGTAGCATAAAATGATTTTTTTCTTGCTTGTTTTTTTGTAATTGCCTACGAATAGTGTACGTATGTAGCTCAAATAGTAATGATCAAAAAGCATACATAAAAATAAACATAGGTATATTAATACAATTATAATAGGATAAAGAGAATCGCGAGAATTGGCGGCTCTGTTGAAAAGTCAAAACCAAAACAGCTGAACTCTTCACTGAACTAAGCATATTTCCAACTTGAACTAACTCTTGCAAATTACCGCTAACGAATCGTTATAGTTTTACCGGCCGTTTACTAGCTAGCTTGTTCAGTTAACTAGTTAGAAGCAATTACTGTGTAGCAAGCCTTGTGGACGGCTGATTCTCACTTATCAGAACTTTACGTAGTTAGACATTCGGTTTGTACGCCATCTGGCGACTGTATACATTCAGTTTGTAGGGTTAATTATTTTATTTAATAAATTGTGGGTTTGTATAACATAAATAAATAATGTTGGACATTTCACACTGTGCTATCTAGCACCAAACTAAGACAAGCTTATATTTTGGGAACCAGATAACTGCAACAATACTTATTTACTTTTTTTTTGTAAATAAATATTTTATAATATATAGAAAAACACCCATACCCGGAATAAAATGTTTGTAGATCATATACACATTTGTTCCGCGACGGGAATCGAACCTGCAACCTCTTGCGTCTCAGCCAGCTCTTAACCCACGGCGCCACGGAGGTCGTTATATGTTTTTAGGGATTTGTAGTCGAACTAGGAACCTTTACAGATAGCCATCTCCATCTGTCTGTCTGTCCGACTAGGTACCTACAGCCGTTTTACTAATAAACTAAGTAAGTATCATTTTAAATACGTTTTAGTGACGCCTAATAAGTTATGAAATAAATAATAAAAATACTTGTTTTTGGGTACCTCTCTTATATGAAAGTTTGTTAGTACCCCATCGTGTGGGGTATCGCTGAACAGGTCTTCGAAAAACACTAAAGTTAACATCACTTTTTCGACACAAGAATCATTTAACGAAATATATAGCTTCAAAGTGCAGTATTTTCATAATAGTCGTATGATAGGTATCATGAACTAAAAGATCAAGCAATATACACATCAAACTATATTGTTTTTCCAGTATAAGCTGACCTCTCATTGTATAGAAAGCCCACGCAATGCGAAGTAGCTTATACTGGAAAATTATAGCTTGATGATAAGCCATGCGTACCAGAACACAAAAATCATGCAAAAATGTATCCTGCAGCAATCAAACCCAGGTATCCAACAGGTGACAGGAATCAAACCCGTCACATTTTGTGTCTCACTTGGTTAATCCCACTTCGCTACCGAGGTCAAATAATTTTGAAACTAACAAATAATATTCAATGCCATTGGCGTATATTACAACCATATTATCGTATTTACACCGCCGTCTTTTTGATTTTGTTTTGTCCTGTCCATCCAAAGGTTGTCTGGAAGAGATCGCTTTTAGCGATAAGACCGCCCATTGTACTTACCTTAATTTTTGTGTATTTTTATTGTATTTTAATTTTGTTGGTGTGCAATAAAGAGTATTCTATCTATCTATATTTCGACTGCGATATAAAAAACAGATATTAAAAATATACAATAAATGAATGCTAACTCTGTGAAAATGATACGTTGCATTTTGAAATAGCTCTTAACCCTTAAAAATATGATTAAAAATACTAGCTTTCGCACGCGGTTTCGCAGGTGTGGTTTGTCAATGAAAAGAAGCCTTTATCCCCTTTATCCGGGTCATAATCTATCTTTATATCGAAATCTGTTCAGCCGTTACGACGTGAAAGCGTTACAAACAAACTTAGTTTAGTTTCTCAGTTTTAAAATTATAAGTAGCGTAATACGCAGGGCTTTTAGGCTTATAGGTGAGCAATATATGGCGGTGACTAAGATCCAAAGTCTCGGACACCGCCGTAAAGTTGCAAGCCTATCGATCTTTTACAGAATACATTTTGGGGAATGTGCCCAGGAACTATACGATCTGATCCCGCCATCTCCTTTCCATCAAAGGACAAGCAGGCGCACGGCTCAGTACCACCCGTACCTAGTCAATATACCACCCATTCGCACACACCGTTTTGGTTCTACGTTCTTGATGCGTACAGCTAAGGTATGGAACACTTTGCCGTCGTCTGTTTTTCCTAAAAAATACAATCCGTGCCTCTTTAAGGTGAGAGTAAATAGGTTTCTTCTAGATCTTCGTGCTTCATCTTAGACTACATCATCACTTACCATCAGGTGAGATTGTGGTCAAACAAAGTTCTATCCAATTAAAAAAAAAAAAAAATTTAGTCATTATCATCATATTAACCACAGGACGTCCACTGCTGAACACAGGCCTCCCCCATAGATTCCCAGAGCGACCAATCTTGTGCAGCCTGCACCCAACGGCTCCCAGCAACCTACACTCTAGTAGAAGGCCGTCCTACGCTGCGTTTTCCAGCGCGTGGAGACCACGCACTTGAGTATTTTAGTATGATTAACAAATACTTGCTAACTTTTTCAATCAAAATGATTCACTTTCCCTTGTCACCCGGAAATTTCCTTATAATTCTCTAAGAAATTTGTCTCTACCGCACATAAACATTCCACTTTTATTAGTTCCAAAAACCTTTGTCTGAACAAAACGATTTGCACCATTGTCAGACACCATACAATTCTTAACCTGAATAACTATATCTTAAACCTGCCACACGAATTCAAATCTTACTTCAGAGTTCACAAAGCTGGTAATAAAATTTCATGACTTGTGGGTAGCACCACAAATATGTTGCCGATTGCAAAGGAAATTTTGATTCTTATTTTGTAGTATACAAGGTTGAATGTTAGGTTATGGGAGGATATGTTGTTGGCGTTGAAACCGCAAGAGGCATCTTTGTTGAGTTTCGGGAACTAACGGTACTGAATCTAAGTACATGGCTTTGGATAGTGGAAATTGTGGTGGAAATTGATGTTATGGTTGCTATGGTCGAGTAACTTTGCTTTAGTTCGTTTAATTTTTATTAACACCTCTCATCATACAAATAATATGTGTTACCAATATTTTTTTATACCCCTAAGATGGCTTACATACGGCCGTTAGATAGATAATTCTTTATTGCTTACCATAAATCAATACAATTGAAAACAACAGTGTAAATCTACGTGACCAATGATGACGAATGGCACAGAAACGTGGTTTTTCACTATGGGCCTCATAAGAAGGCTCGTGGTCGCTCAGCGTGCTATAGAGAGATATCAGTTATCTGGGGGCCAATCTCAATCTCTTATAACAATATTAAAATAATATTGTACTAACATGTAAGCTTACTTTATTGTTATGCATTTGCATTTACGTTATTGTAAATGCGAAGCAGTTTTGGTGACATCACCATAAATCGTTCACTCAAAACTTTTAACATTAGAGCTCAAATAAAGAGTAAAATTATTCTAAAAAGTAAGTAAATCGTGTTTATTTTTGCAATATTTTATACTGAACGTGGTGTAATCACTAGAAAGCACTAAATATACAACATGATTAGGATTATAACAGTAATGTTTAAAGGTTTTATGGTTCAAATCGAAGTAATGTTGCTACAAGTTTGAAACAAAACGCTCCTGAATCATTGTGGTTTTCTAAAAGATTGTGGTTGGCGCCCTGGTTCCTGTAGTACAAGCTTTGCTTAGATTAGGGCTAGATAGCGCTGTAAGAAATTCCCAGCTATATTTATTTATCTATCTATTATATTGGTTTACGGTCGCTGCCCGGTCTAAAGTGTCGTCTATTTGTCTAAAACATTAGCTGACCCGCCCGCAGCTTCGCACGCGTGGTTTGCCAATAGAAACATGACCCTCCTTCTGCGCAGTCAAGTAAAAAGTACACTACGTCCCAATCCCAGTCATAATCTATTTGTATACCAAATTTCATCAAAATCGGTCCAGCCGTTTGGTCGTGAAAACGTAACAAACAGACAGACAGAGAGACTCTACCTTCGAATTTATAATATTAGTATTGATAAGATTTAAAAACGCAATACGATTACGAAAAAATGTGATTTATGTGATACTAGTTGCCAGTGCATTTGTAGTACTAGTTGCCAGTACACAATTGTCGACAAAAAAAATAGTTTAACTATAAATTTTTGTTTTTAGCATTCGTCCCTCTTTCTCCAAATAAACTTTAACTATGGCAAATCTCACACCCCACCGTCGCAAGTACAAATTTTCAGACAACTAAACTAAAATTTATTGCAAATTTATTTTATTTTTCAGTTACAACTAAAATTTAAATAGTTATTCCACAAAACTAACTCAGTTTCTAATCAAATCGTTAGAAAGTTTCCTAAACGAAACATAGATGAATGAAATAAACTTACCGACCTTCGTTACTCGCTTCGAAACTTGGAATTCGTTGAAACTTATGCCTGAAGTTTTTCTCTATATTGTAAGGTAGGAGTTATAACATTTTGACGAGTCGTCATCATCATCATATCGGCCACAGGACGTCCACCGCTGAAGATAGGCTTCTCCCATAGATTTCTATCGACCGATCTTATCGAATAATTTCTTTTGTATTAGATATTATTTATCTACCGATTAAGATTGAATCCTGTATGGATTACTTAAAACTTAGACAAAATCGTAAAACGTGACAGGTTACGTAAGGAATAATAAAAATTGGTCAAGCTCGTTTCGAAGCACGCACAGAGAGGAGTTCCGTACTCAGTAAGGAGTTTTTGAAGATTCCAGAAGAAAGAAAGAACAATAATTTATTGGACATACAAAGGTTTTTACAGATAACACTACTTATTAAATAACCCAATAATAACACAATCTATATATATAAAACAAAGTCGTGCTAGTTACACCATTTATAACTCATAAACGGCTGAACCGATTTTGATGGTCTTTAATTTGTTGAATTTATCTCTACCCCGAAGTAGTAGAATAACTATTAAAATATCGGAAAAATTCACACAAAAAAGTTACGAAGAAAATTCAATTTCTCAACATAGATGCAGCTAATGATGGCCGATTGACAATTCTACCGGTGACGTACATTGGCAGCGCGCGCCATATGGATGTCAAGGAGATACAAAGTTCGGCGGGTCAGCTATTATAATATAAAATACACAGCACAATATAAATACAAAGGTAACTGGATACAAAGAAAGGTACATGTAGGCAAGAATATAGAATGTAGGAGATGTAGGTTTATCAGTCACCGGGTGCATGAACCAAATGGTCTTGTCTCAGTATGTAGACATGCATGGATGTGTTGCAACGCTGGTTTTCAGACAGGCCCAAAGAGCCCACGCAAAACTGCTATAAGCCAGTTATTCTAGATCAAGAAATTTTGCAAGGCTTGCGCAAGCCTAGAATATTTAAAAAATTCTTCCCACAGAGGCAAGCCTTGCACAAGTTCTTGATCTAGAATTACTGGCTTATGGCAGGTAAACCCGTGAGCGACAGGCTTGTTATCTCTAACGCGCACATGTCAAGCCCATCTGCCTGCAATTAGCAGGTGCGACGTACCCTTGTGCTACCCTACAGCTTGTTTTAGAAGGTTTTAATTAGAAAATAAATTATCAAGGCATCATTTAGGAGCCAACACCGTCCTTCTAATATTATATCTGATTTTATTTATTTAGGTATTTTTACATACATTTTTACATAATCCCCAAGTCGAGTGCAACGCAGACTGCCGTAATACCTTTTCTGGAATCATTTCGGCTGATTTTCGAGCCTTTATATCTTGGCACTCGGAACAATAAAAACGTTAAAAATATCGCTATCTAATAGGCGTTATCTTTTATACTTCATTCATACTTGGAATACTTTAGTAGTTAATTTCAATCATTGCATATTACAAATACGGGATTTAACGTATCGCTCAATGTTACGTTTGTACAATATTTCAGTTCATTCGTGAGCTTTCATCAGAAAGCCATTTTCGGACGTTGCACCGATAAAGGGTACGTGATAAATCCCGTATGTAGTTAAGTTTGTTCATCATTTAGTTAGTTAAAACGACACCGTCATCCTTTTCTTCCATAAAGTCCTCGCCATCCTAAGAAGTTCTGGAAGAAATCGCGATAAGATCACCTATTGCGCAATTCTGTTTTTATTAATTATCTTTTATTATTTCTAATAAGAACAATAAATAAATATTGCTGGACATTTCACACAGCGCTATCTAGCCTCAAACTAAAAAGAGCTTGTACTAATGGGAACCAGATAACTGATAGAATACTTGTATACTTTTTTTTTGTAAATACATATTTATAATATATAGAAAAACATCCAGACTCGGAACAAATATCTATAGATCATGCAAACATTTGTTCCGTGGCGGGAATCGTACCCGCTACGTCGTCAATGACATCCTTCTTACTTTTTATTATTGTTATTACTACTAGGGATGTCATCGTTTAGATACTATGAAAAAATAATTATTAATATTTACTTATTATTAGAAAAAATATTAGTTACGAATGGTCCCCCATCCAAATTGCTACCTGAACAAGCAGCACTCAGTTGATCTATTCTATATACTTACTTTGTTTAGAGTACCACGTTGCTTTATCTAGTTGATCTTTTAGCCACCACAAATTTTCCATTAAAATATTTTGGTCTATAAAAACCAACTTCGTGTAAAACTTGGTTCAATAAATACAATTTGGGTAATCATCCATAAATTCGGTTTAGAGTAAGTTGGGGTCGCGCGTTCGATTCCCGGCTAACGAGAGAAAGTGTTGAATAACTCGCGGGTTAACCACAAGTTAAGGTAAAAGTTGATAATACTTTTTCGGAGAACACGCTTTGAATATGGGGTTAGCATAGGTTTTTGACGTTATCGATTGGCA
Source organism: Philereme transversata (assembly GCA_963924445.1). Classification (NCBI taxonomy): domain Eukaryota; kingdom Metazoa; phylum Arthropoda; class Insecta; order Lepidoptera; family Geometridae; genus Philereme; species Philereme transversata. Next base: position 28,083,826 of record OZ004345.1, read on the forward strand.
AGCGAGTGTGTTGCACCAATTTTGAGTCAATTTATTTCTCAATAGGCACTTATTACTTTGCGCTTAGTGTTATGTTAAAATAACTTTATATCTTTAATATATAAAACAAAGTCTGGTTTGTTCGAACACTTATAACTCGAGAACAGCTGGACCGATTTTATGGTTTTTGATTTGTTGGATTTGTCTCCGCCCCGAATAGCAGAATAACTATTAAAATATCGGAAAAATTCATGCAAAAAGAAATAATGAAGATAATTCATTTTCTCATAAATAGATGCAGCGGGCGACGTACATTGACAGCCCGCGTCATATGCATATCAAGGCCGTACGAAGTTCGGTGGGACAGCTAGTAAATATATAAAACAAAGTCGTGTTAGTTACACCATTTATAACTCAAGAACGGCTGGACTGATTATGATGATTATGATTATAATTATTATGATGATTAAGATGATTTGTTGGATTTTTCTCCGTCCCGAATAGCAGAATAACTATTAAAATATCGGAATAAATCACGAAAAATCGAAATCAGTCCAGCCGTTTAGACGTGAAAAGGTAACACAGATAGATAGAGACAGAGATACTTTAAATTTTTTAATATTGGTGTGGATTCCCAAACGCATAGGTTTTTCCTAAACGCCCCAACCTGAGTCCGGAGTCGGTTATATACTTCCAGACCGGCCACGTAAGGTCATGTCCAGGGGGAAGATTTTCATGTGCTGCTATGAAGTTAGGCGGTGGTGGGGGCCTCTTCTTCCACAAATAGGTTATGGACTCCTAACGAAGGGTTCCGAGAAAGTAGAGCTATCGATTTAATCGATAGGTGGACCAGTCCGCTTTCACCAGCAAGCTGCTAATGTAGCGACCTACTAAGGCAGGTATTCATATTTATCATTATTGTCACATTTGGAACAACGCCTGCGCACACTTTTGACGACCTCCGTGGTGCAGTGGGCAATTCCGTCAAATGTTTACATAATCTGCAAATATTTGTTCAGGATTTAGGTGTATGTTTATTATAAGTATGTTCTTCAGTCATTATGGATCTCCTAATACCTACAAGCTTTGCTTAGTTTTGGGCTAGATAGCGCCGCGTGAAATGTCCACCATTATTTGTTTATGTTTTTATTAATTATAATATTAAGCTAAATAATATTCAATCTCGTTGATTTTTGAGACTCTTCGAATTAGATATCTTTTTTGAATCAAAATAAAAGGAAATCTTCAAAGACCTACTAAAAAAACAGCTGTTTTTTTTAAATCTACAGTGTTTGCGAAAAACTCAACATAACTGCTTATCCGATTTAGAGAATTACGAGCGGCCAAAATTTCGTTACGATGAGCGCTATGATCGTATCAGCTATAAAAAATACATAAAGTACCTTAACTGCGCATTTTATGGTGAAATTTTGAGAATTAGATATGCAATTCTGTGTGAGGTTTGGTTACCACTGTCGGGAATGCACCCGATTTAACTGAAGGGCATATATTATGTTAAAGAAGATAGAAAGTAGGTATATGTATAACACAAAAACACTTCTGAACTCATAGAACGATAGATTTATAGAAAAGAGAAGGAAAGAAAATACATATATATATAATATATGTATGTGTGTGTCAAATAGTTGACACACACATACAGGACAGACAGAGTACTTAGGAAAAAATTTTGTTTTGTGTCTCGCCTTACCCTTCTTTTAACACGACCAGGATGACTGGTAGATAGTGCTATTAACATAAAATCCTCCTAACACGATTCTGTTTTGTGTGAAAGTATTAAATAAATAAAAAAACACGCACACAAGTTTAAAATGAATAATTAAGAAGAGGTTTAAGAGAAGTGCTAAAAACAAATATTAATATACTTAAGTAGAAACTTACCTATCTACAGTTTGTTTAAATTCACTTCACCTTATCATTTGGTTAAAACTTAACCTACCTTTAAGTTTTGTTGATGAACGCAAAGCAGTGCACTGTAGGGAGCTTTCTAGGGTACGTGACCTACGAGGCAATACTTTGTTATACTAAGCGATGGCTACCACCTAACATGAGGTGGGCCATATATGTTTGTTCCATCTCCAGGAAGTATAAAAAATGGAAACAAATGAAGCAGGAAGGTAGGTGAGTGTTAGTCCTCTATGCTGGTGTGGGCCAAAAAGGCCCCGTCTCAGCGTATTGCTGCCAACCATCTGATAGTAAGCGGCGTTGGTTTTCAGGCGGTACCCATAGGTGGCTTCATGAACATGTAAAATATTTAAATAAATAGATAAAAGGTGCCTTCGGTAGGTAATAAAAATAACTTATAAGATGAGCGATAAGTGAATTCCACGTTAGAAATCAGTTTACCATGACATCTTATATTATAATCGAAGACCGAAACTTAATTGTTTCATAGTCAAACTCGATAGGTTTAATCGGTGGCCTTATTGCTAAAAGCAGTCTTTCCCAGACAATTAACAAAACATATCATCAATAATCTTTAGGTACCTAACGTGCCTTGGCAACACGCAGTCTTGAAATCTTCATGTCTTCAAACGAAACCCGTCCGTTCCCATTATAAACCTGTGGTTTCTCTGTAAACTTTCCAAGGCTGAAATAGGTCGTGAAATCCCACAGGATTGTCTGTTTCGTGAATTGTTTATTGACGAGATATGTCAGTTAGAGTCAGCACTTTGCTCAAGGGATCCGATGTAAATTGTCTATCTTTTTATTATAAATGCGAAAGGATGTTTATTGCTCAAATACCGATAATAGAATGAAAGTATTCTAAATCAAAATCATCCAAAGGTTGCTTGAAAGAGAGATTTTCTTCATCCTTAGAGATATGGCTGACCATTGTCTTAAAGAATCTTAAAGAACAGAACTTATAAAAAACAGTTGCACTTAAATGCTAAGTTTTAAATATTAAACATACCTATGCCTTGTAACCCCAAAAAGTTAAACAATTGCTTAGCGGGTTTTAAAAAAATCCTTCCCAATTTTTTTATAGGTATTTTCTGATCATCTCCACTCTCTGAACCAACAAATGGAAAAACATTCCGAATTTAATCTACCTATCTATTTGGCGTTTATTGACTTTTCAAAAGCTTTGATCGTATTAAACACCATTCCCTTTTCGAATCCCTTACCAATCAGAATATAGAACCAACGTATATAAAACTACTTCGAAACATTTATAGTCATAGTACAGCAGCGATCAAACTCTCTTCCACTGGTCCTTTCTTCTCCATTGAAAAGGGGGTTAAGCAAGGAGATCCGCTTTCCCCGAAACTTTTTACAACAACTTTGGAGGAAGTCTTTACGACCTTGACACCGAGTTGGGCTGACAAGGGGATCGTCTTAGGAGAACGGCGGTTAACAAATCTACGCTTCGCCGACGACATCGTTCTGTTCTCCTCCTCAGCCACAGAACTAGGCTGCATGCTGAACGATCTGAACCACGCCAACCTCGAGGTTGGATTTGCGATGAATATGTCGAAGACTAAGCTTATGACCAACAGCACACGACAACGGCTGCACATCGAGGGGGTCGAGATGGAATATGTCCATGAGTATGTGTATCTCGGCCAGATTGTCTCCTTCCAGGTGCGACAAGAAAAAGAAGTTGCTCGACGCATTCAAAATGCCTGGAGAAGATACTGGTCGATGAAACAATTAATGAAAGGCGAACTACCACTTTGCCTTAAACGCAAACTCATGGACATGTGCGTTCTCCCCATCCTCACCTACGGTACACAGACATGGTCTTTGACTATTCAACAAAGGTCCAAACTCGAGGTATGTCAGCGGGCTATGGAGCGCAGTATTTTAGGTGTCCGGTTATCAGACCGAATACGGAACTCCGTACTACGCTCGTAAACAAAGATTATGGATGTCACAAAAAAATCAGCACAGCTCAAGTGGGATTGGGCCGGCCACGTCTGCTGCATGGCTGAAGATCTATGGGCAAAGATCAAAACTGATTGGGTCCCTAACGCAACACGCCCACGCGGCAGACCACCTCGGAGATGGCGTGATGACTTAGATGTGCATTTACCAGACTGGCCCACTACAGCATGAGACAGAAAAAACTGGATAGAGGAAAAGGAGGCCTTTGCCCTGTAGTGGGACAACACATGTTAAAAATAATAAAATAAGAAGCAGCAGCTAGGCTCTTCAGCATCTGTTGCATCTCCTGTACCGACTCTGACATTATGACGATATCGTCGGCAAATCGTAAGTGCGAGATGCATTCCCCATTGATGTTGATGCCCTCGGAGATGGCGTGATGACTTAGATGTGCATTTACCAGACTGGCCCACTACAGCATGAGACAGAAAAAACTGGATAGAGGAAAAGGAGGCCTTTGCCCTGTAGTGGGACAACACATGTTAAAAATAATAAAATAAGAAGCAGCAGCTAGGCTGTTCAGCATCTGTTGCAGCTCCTGCACCGACTCTGCCATTATGACGATATCGTCGGCAAATCGTAAGTGCGAGATGCATTCCCCATTGATGTTGATGCCCTGTCCATTCTAACTCAGCGTCTTGAACATATCTTCCAGTGCGTTTGTAAACAATTTGGGGGATATAATATCCCCTTGCCTCACTCCGCGGCGCAACTGGATTGGTTCTGACTGCTGGTTCTGGATATGAACTGACATAGTGGCCTCGTTGTATAGACATCTCAGCACTTCGATATATCGCCAATCGACCTGGCATCGTTGCAGGGACTGCAGAACAGCCCAGATTTCGACGGAGTCAAAGGCTTTCTCATAGTCCACAAACACCAGGCACAGGGGTTGATTATATTCCTCTGACTTCTGTATAATCTGCCACACTGTGTGAATGTGATCTATGGTGCCATATCCTCTTCGAATCCCGGCCTACTCCGGTATTTGAAATTCGTCAAGCCTTCGCGTAAGACGGTTCGTGATGACCCTAGAAAAAAGTTTATAGATATGACTCAGGAATGAGATCGGCCTATAGTTTTTCAGCAAGGATTTGTTGCCTTTCTTGAAAAACAACACCTCAATACTCCTGTTCCATGTCCTCGGAGTTCTCCCATGGTTTAAGACGGAATTTAAGTCACATTGAATCTCCTTCAGAACAGTGGTGCTCCCTGCCTTTAGAAGCTCTGACGTGATACCGTCTTCACCTGGAGCTTTTCCGTTTTTTAACTATTTCAGAGCCATCTCGATCTCGTCCTGGCTGACTTCTGGCAGATCATCCGTATAGTGGCGAGTTAGAGTGACTCTAGCATCCTCGTTACTGGGTTCGGGACGTGGGGCCTGCGAGGCGTATAATTGGCCGTAACAGTCTTCGATCTCCGCCAAGATCTCCGGCCTGGAGACGACGGTTTCTCCACTCGATTTAGTGAGTTGTGTCAGATGGCTCCTACCAAGTCGCTGCATAAATACCTTTGACCCCCGATTTTGCTCAATCGCTTATTCAATGCGAAGAGAATTTTTTTTTTTATTTTTTTTTATTTATTTATTGGAGCAACGAAGGTCATAGCGTATGCGCTTCACGATGGTTTTATTGAGCCCGAAGTTCTGACAGCGTCGAGGGGCTTACTGGTGTCTCTCGTCGTTCCTCCATTAGTCGATTATTAATTAGCGTGTAAATAATTAAGTTTTATTGTAACCTTAATTATAATTTTACTGCCTCCGTGGCGCAGTGGGCGTATAGCCGGCTGTGACGCAGGAGGTAGCGGGTTCGATTCCCACCTCGGAACAAATGTTTGCATGATCTACAGATATTTGTTTCCATGTCTGGGTGTTTTTCTATATATTATCAGTATGTATTTACAAAAAAAAAGTATATACGTATTCTATCAGTTATCTGGTTCCCATAGTACAAGCTCTGCTTAGTTTGGGGCTAGATAGCGCTGTGTGAAATGTCCAGCAATATATATATATATATTTTTTAATTATTATTTTTTAGAATGAATTTACTATACATTTTTTTACTGTACCAAATGTTCAGACACAATGTATTGCTTGCGAATAAATGAAACTGAAACTAAATACGTTTAGGAATCGTTGTGCAAGTTTTTTAGAAAAGTTTTATAGATTCAAACTGGCTTTTCAGTGCAACCCCTATTAAGGCTCCTGAAAGGTATTGTGTAACTTGATTGTTAGTAGATCCGACGCGTCTTCCGGGTCGCACGATGTGGAGATAATCCGTGGAATGTAGCGAATGCAAAACAAATTAAACTTTTCATCAGCTGATTTATCATTCGTAAATAACCACCCATCAATTTGATTATCGTAATAATAAATCATTTAATTCAGGCAACAATAAAATATTAATCATGAACACGTCGAAGCACCGATATAACGGTACGTGATAAATCTCTTATTTATAATAATGATTGAAATAAATATATAAATAAAATAATAAAATTCGTTTATCGCAGGCACGAAATTTACGACCCATATCACACAAACAAAAATAAATACAATACAACAGAATTGAGATCCTCCTCTTTTTTCTGAAGTTGATTAAAAAATACAGAACATCCCACGGAGCAGTCCGCTCCGGTGTAGTCATTTTTATGATAAATGTTAAGAAAACCACAGACCTCTGGGGCATCTCTGTTAGCGTCATTGATTGACATAATTTCTCCCGAACTAGCTTTAATATTTAATGAGTATATTGACTGTGGTGTATTCCCTGATTTAATGAAATACAGTAAAATAACTCCACTTTTCAAATCAGGCACTGGTTCTGATCCTGGTAATTGTAGACCCATCTCAGTACTTCCCTCATTTAGTAAAATATTTATAAAACTAATTTTAAATCAACTGCTTAGACATTTCAATTCACATAATTTACTGCATCATAAACAATTCGGATTTACCAGGGGTCGCTCAACCACCGATGCTGGTATTGAATTAATATCGCACATATTTGATGCCTGGGAGAAGTCTCATGACGCTTTAGGTGTTTTTTGTGATTTATCCAAGGCATTTGATTGTGTAGACCATGACACATTGATCAGGAAACTACATCATTATGGCATTAAGAGCATTGCTCTAGACTTTCTCACTTCTTATTTAAGTGGCAGAGTGCAAAGTCCATCAGTGGTTTCACAGTTATCTGAACGGGCACCGTCAGCGTATATGCATTGATGATAGTTACTCATCATGGTGCACGATATCTTGTGGTGTCCCTTAGGGTGGCGTTTTATCACCTCTTCTTTTTGCAATTTTCATAAACTCAATATCCCAACAATTAACTTCATCCTACCCCCTCTGCGGCTGCCTGAAGCTATATATAGAATAAACCTTGACCAAGACCATATTCTGGACTGGAGCAAGGTACATGGTCATTGAGTCAATCCACTCAAAACTCAAGTAATCGTCGTTGGGGGTTCTAGGATGATATCGATGATAGACTGGTCTTGTCTTCCACAAATTATTTTTGATAGCACCTAAGTTAAGCAGAGCGAGACAGTGAAAAATTTAGACGTTCTCATAGACAGGCAACTGTCGTAGGGACCTCAGATATTTGAAGCTAGCCGTAAGATGATTGCCTCAGCGGGTTCTCTTAGGAGATTGCGCAACTTCCTTCCGATTGCCACAAAAGTTTCGCTCGCGCAGTCGCTTCTTCTCCCCATACTTGACTATGCTGATGCTTCTTATTTGCTTCACCATTTATATACCATCCTGTTTAACCCTTCCTCACCTTCCTATCTTAAAGAACGCTTCCATTTTCTTCATCAATCCAATCTTCGATTCTTGCGTTCATCTGACACACTCCAACTCAGGATACCTGTACACTCCTCCTCCTACTTTGATAAGTCTTTTACAGTGCAGGCTGTCCGGTTATGGAACGCGCTGCCGGTAGCTATCAGATGTGCCAAGTCACTTGTCATTTTTAAACGTTTGCTCAGAGAACACTATCTGAGTATTTGTCGCTAAATATCCATGTATTTATTACTAGTGGTTCGCCCCGAACTGAGATCTCGCGAATCTCCCAAAATATATATTATTCATAGGGCGACTTGCACAACGATGCCTAAACGTATTTAGTGGCTAAATATGATTTAAGGAGTTGTCAAATCATACAAATACTTCAAATTTAAACATGTTTAGTCGCTAAATACATTTAGTGATCTTTGAGCACGCCGGCTTTAATCTTTGACTAATAAATTGGTGCCAATGCATAACCAAACTACTCGACATACAGTTTCATTCAAATTAGATGTAACGGGGGTTCTTGTTTTTTGGTTATATTTTTTTGAGATACAAATGGCAGTTATTCTGGATTTCAGACTTTTGCCTATATTTGTGTCACTAAAGCTACACGAATACCAAATTTCAGCATTATGGGGTCACTGGTGTACCCTGTGAATTTTGTCAAAGTTTTGTTTTTATTATGTCTAATAACTCAAAAACTACAAAAACTAAACTAAAAATAAAAACCAAAATATTTAACGTCCCACTTGACCTAATAGTCTCATTTTCATTTTTTTTACTCCTCTTGAACCCCAATATCTAAACAACCCCCCAATATTTTTAGCTCGTTGAGTCACACCAAAATTGTACCATCACTACCTACCTATATACCAAATTTCATGATGATCGGATAATCGCTACGAAAGTTATCCTCGGACAAATATATTTACAAATATATTTATTACATACATACATATATACATACATACATACATACAACGCCGATTTGCCCAAGTTGATTTGGAGATCTCGCTTCGCTCGATCGATTAATTATTATTTTTTTTAAATAAGTCTGAGTATGTACCTACAATTTGTTATGAGTAGTTATTATTTAGGTTCATTAATTTATGTTATTTTTATTTTTATATAATTAGTATTAGTATGTATATACATGTAGTAAGTTAGGTTAGCCACAGGTTAGTCACCATTACACCCCAGGTAATGTCCACACAGTCCATTCCATCCAAAGGTTGTCTGGTAGAGATCGCTATTTAGCGATAAGACCGCTAATTGTATCCATATATTTTAGTTGTTATTTTTATTTGTATTTTTATGGTGTGCAATAAAGAATTATCTAATCTAATCTTATTCTATGGCCCATAAAGTATAGCTTAGCCTAAAATACATATTTTAATAAAAACTTTTGTTTATTTACTACATAAACACTGCCATTTTAGAAGTAAGTTCTCGGTGGACAAGTGATCAGTTAAGTTCTCAGTGGACAACTTGTACAATCGATTCGCTTTATCTTTTATGGCTAGTACAAGTAGGGAGTGGAATTCGCTTCAAACTTCATGTTTCTCAGATCTTTTTTAGCAGTAGCTAGATCCCCTCAAAAGAGAGTAGTCAGAGTTGACCACTTGTGTAAACGAACATACTTTTTAAATCTATTTCGTAAAAATGCTATTGAAATGATTTTTTTTAATAGGTCTGGCACCACAACCATACAAAATAAATTGACGTGAATATTCACGGATTGATAATTAACTTATTAAAATAATTAATTAAAAACTCCAATAACTTCTTTCATAAGTAAAGGGGTTTTTTTAGGAAACTATCATTGTTATGGACACTATTTACACAAACAAACTCCCAAATCATCCTAAAGACCCTGTTTTAGTGAAAATAAAGGAAAAAATCGTAAGAAGTTGTACTTCTTTAGCGTAACAGAACAAAATAGCTAAAGATTTCATCCCGTATGCCACAACTCTTTTTTTGTAGGTAACTTCATCATGTTGCTTTTTGGATGTCGGTGTGCACGCGCATTAGATAGTTATCAGCGAACTTTATCATGTCGCTTTTTGGCTGTCGGTGTGTGCGCGCATCGAAAAAATTTTACTGTCATATTTTTTTCAAAATGCGCCAAAAAAGTATAACGTATAAAAGTATGTTTTTGCTGTTTGCATTTTTTTGGCAACTGTACTAAAGCCGAAAGCCCCGGGCACCTCTATACCCATAATTTACCGTTTTCACAATATTATACCATTCGGTTACCGCCAATACTTTATCTCTGACCTTTTCTCGGAGAATGTTCTAAAAAGGATGAAATAAAGTCATTCTTGGACGAGAAAATTGATACTGTCCAAAGAATCGTCAACGAAATACTTATTCTTTTGTATTATCGCTAGGAAAACATCTGTCAATTCATACTTGAGTTAACATCTGAAAATTCATACTTGAGTTTTTCGTAGCGTAAAAACATATCGCGTTACTTATAAACTAACATAGTTGGAATATGGTTGAAATACCTCCCATTCGCACAAAGTGGTTCTCTCCGACTATTATGCGCACCGCCAGAGTGGAACGCCTTGCCAGAGTCTGTTTTTCCTGATAACTACAACCTGGGTGTCTTCAAGTCGCGAGTGAATAGGTATCTTCTAGGAAAGCGTGATCCATCGAAGACCGCATCATCGCTTACTATCAGGCGAGATCGTGTTCAAACGCAAGCATAATGTATAATATAATGCAATAAAAAAAAGGTACTCCATTTTTTACCTTTTCTTCCAAATATAGGAAGATCTTGCAATTTATTAAATTAATAATAATAAACAATTAAAAAATATAATAAAAGAGCTCTTATTTATTTACCACTGGTTATTTGAAGGTACCAGAATAAAAGGTAAACAATAAATAAATAATGCTGCACATTTCGAACAGCGCTATCTAGCCTCAAACTAAGCTACGCTTATCTAAGCCAAGCTTGTACTATGAGATCTAGATAACTGATAGAATACCGAAAATATTTTCTTACTTATAATAATACTAGCTTCCGCCTGCGGCTTAGCACGCGTGGTTTGTCAACGAAAAGTAGCTTTCGTGTTAATCCAGGTTATAATTTATGTATTACCAAATTTCATCGAAATCGGTTCAGCCGTTACGACGTAAAAGAGTAACAAATATCCACACATACATCCATACAAACTTTCGCGTTATTAATATTAGTGGGATATAAAATATATATAGGTATGTACCTATACATATATCCTATGATCAAGTACTATCCAGTTCATACAAAGTTTGTCTGGAAGATATCGCTTTAGCGATAAGACCGCCCATTATACTAAATCTACCTGTAAAAGTTATATATTTTGGTGTGCAATAAAGAGTTAAATATCTTATCTTGTCATTATAAAATATTGAATGTCCTCTAATATATTTATTCGAGGTCTCAGAAATTCTGTCACTATCCTTATTTATTTTGAACATAACTTATGAATAAAATACTTCTAATATCCTGAGATGCCATCCGAAAACGTGGTGTAGCTCATTAAAAACACTTAAGTAGGTACTTTTATGCGCAGTCGCAGCGAAGTGGTGCGGCGGGAAAATAGGGTTGACACATCGAATTGAAAATTTCCCTCCAACCAACATTTTCCTATTTCGGTACATATTTTCAACGTGCTAGATAATTTAAATAAATTAAAGACAAAAACATTTAATCATTCCACCACAAGAAATACAGGTTACAAAAAAAACCGTAAAGTTACAATTAACTGCTAAGTGCGGTGGCGAAAGGGATTTTTATTTTAACTGGATATATTTTCGTTTGACCACAATCTCTCCTGATGGTAAGTGATGTTGTGGTCTAAGATGAAGGACGAAGATCTAGAAGAAACCTATTTACTCTTACCTTAAAGAGCCCCAGTTCAGTTACAAATTTTGTCGAGTTTGTTGATTTTTTTATCCTTTAGGACAAAAACTACACGCACTGCTTGAAACTGGTTCCTTTTTAAAGTGTGAACCTTACACAATAATTCTAACAGTATATCACAAAGTTGTCTGAAAGAGATCGCTTGTAGCAATGTAACCGCCGATCATTCATAGCGAATAATTATCATAGACAACAAAATAGGTTGTCACTCAGTGTATGCTATCGACAACCAGCCACTCGAATCTGTGACAGAATACATCTACCTAGGACAGATAATCTCTCACAAAGACCAAACCACCAAAGAAATTGATAGGAGAACTGCAAATGGATGGAAGAGATACTGGGCCTTGAAAGAAGTCTTGAAAGCAAAGGAGTTAAGCATAAAAAAAGCAAATAAAAAGGAGAGTTTTTGACACGTGTATACTTCTAGTCATCACCAATGGCTGTGAAACTTGGTCACTCACCAAACATCACAGTGAAAAGTTGAAACGATGTCAGAGAGCCATGGAGAGAAGCTTAACAGGAATAAAAAAGCTAGACAAAGTGAGAAGTAGCATAATAAGGGAAAAAACTAAAGTAGTTGATATAATTACCCGAATAGACGCACAGAAGTGGAGATGGACAGGCCACATGATCCGAGATTCTCAAGATTAATGATGTAAGAGGGTCACTGATTGGTTCCCTAGAGATGGTAAGCGCAATAGACGGCGTCAACAAACAAGATGGGAAGATGACCTAAAACTTACAGCTGGACAACACGGGAGAAGGGTAGCACAAGATAGAACCCAGTGGAAAGTGTTAGAAGAGGCTTAGGCCAAGAGGCACACCGAACTGCAGGACATCCTATAATCGAATCTGAACTCACAATTACTAAAAATATGTAAACCCAAAGTTTGGAATAAATGGCTTATTATTTATTTTAACAGTGCATGCTACACGAGAGTGATTCTGATTACGCTCAATATGTACGTATTTCTTTTATTAAGTTGTTTATATTCTACTCTTTGACTAGCTGACCCGCCCGAGGCTTCAATTGGATTGTCAATAAAAACATTGCCCTCCTTTTGCACAGACAGACAGACAGACAGACAGACAGACAGACAGAGGGATAGAGTTACTTTCGAATTTATAATATTAGTATGGATAAGCTTGCGAGTATCCCACGTAGACTCGCAAAGACCGACAGACTCACTCACGTCATGGCGTCGACGGTCTACAAATAGTCTCCCTGTTGTAATCACTTCGATAAACAATGACAATATCTTTAAATACCGGCTTAAGCGCTGGCTGGTCGAAAAAGCATTCTATTCAATAGAAGAGTTTTTGATAAAAATCCCTAATAATATTATAATATTTTTTTTTACAATTTTTAACATTTACAGAATATTAATAATTTAATTTAATTTAATTATTATTTTTAAAAAATGTGTATGACGTCTTGTCATACACATTTGTCTTTTACCAATCTTCTTCTTCTATTTCAAGTCAACGATTCACTTCTCAATCACATTAAAGATGAGTAAAAAATACCAATAAAATTGTTTATCTGTTTAAGGATTATTTTAATAATACCCCATCATTATATCAACCATAGGACAATATTAATAATTGTATTCCAGAGATCTTACCGGTGTTTTCCCACAGGGTTTTATACAATTATTTAAAATTATTTTCTAATTGATAATATGTGATAGCCCTAAGTACGTGGTCTCAGGGCGGCTGCGCGGGCGCACGGGGAGGTGGCCCAATCCAGCGCATGCGCCGTTCGTTGCCAAAAATCTAGTCAAACTGGCTGCTATAGTGCAACGCACTTCTCGATGAATGCGTGCAGGCACAAGAGTGCATAGGAGTAGGAGTTGGACAAGATTTATTAATGACAGACATGGGTTACTGTAACCGTAAGATTTTACTGATTACAATAAATAAAATAAAAACCATTTATTCCAGACAAGGTCCATATTTATTTCTAACAGCTAAGTTAGTGCCACCACCAGAATAAAACAAAACACAATAATAATTATTAACAATATTATTTATATTATACACCAACCTCCATTCGTTTTTAACTCCCGCCGCAAAAAAGGGGCTTTTTTTGTTTGATGCCTTTGTCTGAAAAAATATATTATATACGAGTATAAGAACAACACAGTTAGGAAAAAACCCTTTACGGCGTACATAGGTTGAAAATAATAATAAAAAACAGAAAGAATATACAATAAATATTTACAGGACTAAAATACAGAAGATATTTTAATTTTATTAATTATAATCTTTCTACAAAAATTGTGTACAACTGGGGTGGTTCTTGGCTAAGACAGTTTTTAATCCACACCGCAAAACGAACGGGTTGGGGTTTTTTTAAATATTGTAAAAAAAACTAACTTTTGCGATCACTATACATAATTACTGACTTAAACGGGTATTATCGTGTATGCACCTTTTTTATTTGTTATTCCGACGGCGACGTTTCGACTATGTTGCAACTGCCGTGGTCGCGAGAAGGGGGATAAAAAAAAATGAAAAAATAAAGGAAAAATATAAGCGATATATATTTATACGCGATAAATACCTGTTTAAATCAGTAATTATTGTAAAAAAATATCTTGTTATATCTTGAAACTCATACAGCGAGAGTTGTTCACTGAGTAACTTGACAATTTAGGAAGGAATTAGACACAGCCGGTATGAGTTGTTAAATACGCAAACGTCAATAGTTTTCGTGCGCTCGCATATGACAACTTGTACTAAAGACCCAAAGGCCTAATTCTGCTAATATAAAAGAAAACGATTATGGAACCATTCTACCATTATAAGAATAAGATTTGCCTGTCATAAGCTGCCCAATTTTCAATGGTATTGTCATACCAACGGTGGTCACTGAATAAAGATTGTGTTAGTAGAGTACCAAGAGGTGTCATTAGTGGCAATTTTGCGACGATACTGCTGTCTATATACCAAAGCCGTCGACCCGCTGATGCAGCCCGACGGCATTGTTATTGGTGGGATGTCGCCGCACTTTACAGGGTAGCACGTGCGGGTGTAAGTCGCCAACATGATTGTCTAAATCTTTGGTATGTACACTGCTTCACATTGTCACAGTAAACGATTGGTTCAGTATAATCGGGTCCCCGTTCTTGAAAGTAGCTCTGGGCAGTTGATAATCGTTTTAACTATATGTCAAACGCTTTTTAAGATACAGAATAAGGGGAAGGTTATGGTATAAATCATACTATTATTATAAATCAGAGAGTAAGTTCGTTTGTTTGTTATGCTTTCTGATTCGGCTGAACTGACTTCGATGAAATTTTGTATATAGATTGATTGTGTCAGGTTTTTCAAGGGTTCAAAGCGGATGGAATCTTAATCTTGCTTAAATTTAATTTATTTTTATTTTATTCATTTGGGTAAACTTTCCTAGACTGCGCAAATGATCAATCTTAGCATAAGTAATACTTCTAGGACCCCGAGGTAAACGTCAGCGGTGGGAAATCTCCCCTTTTCCTTGGCTGATGCCTACCTATCGTCTACCAAAATAGCATTATTGCCTCTCCATTCCCTCCCCTGTCCGGTCGTTAGATAGTCGTACAGCGAGAGTAGGTGCATCTAAAAACTGCAACTCGATTCGGAGGCTGAGGGGGGGGGGGGTTGGTAAGAAGGGAGGGGTACAAAGAAAAAATAAACGCGGCCGAAATTCGCGGGCGTCGACCGGGCAACGACCTCGCTCTTACCTAGGTTTGGAAGATGACCTAAGTGGAAATGTATGGCTATTGGCTCTTCTGTAGTTGAGTGTAGGTGGAAGATGGGATTACAAAGTAAGCTGGTTAGTTTATTTATGGAATGTTCGGGAGTTAGGGTGAGGATTTTTGGGGTTTTATGTCGTATGTTTGGTTTTTGTTTCCTGCCACCATAAAGTTATAGCAGTGTTATGGAAAATGTTAATTATATGTATATCTGTGATGTAAGGATGAAACGCTTGTTCTTACCGGCCATCATAATTATTACAACGTTACTCAGGAAACCAGAGCTTTAACCTATTTACTTGTTTACGTACCTACATACCAGGTGAGTGGGTATACCTAATGATTCATAAGAATTATTTATTGCGTAAATTAATAAATGATTTTTTCTTTTTATATATCTACAAAAAAATTGATAACCACATATTTTTCAAATAAATATAACTTTATCTCATACTCACTTTTACAATAAAATTAAAATGAATTATAGTATTATTATAGTATTTAATAGGATAAAGCTTCATTTTTATCACTTTATGCTCAATTAGACCACAATAAACTTCAAAAGCCCTGAAATGTTATTAAATCCCCATCAGACTCGCACCTGGACACATCTCATTTGCTGTCAAGAATCGAAATACCAATGATTTTTTAATCCATTTTTATAAGTAAATAGAATTTTACAAGCGATTTTGAACTTTATTGCAATGAAAATAATCATAAAAATACCTTTCGAATTGAGATCATATATTCACGGTAGCCAGTGTGCAAAGGCCTGTTGAATGGCTAAAATAATGGACGAAGTTGGCGGTATATCAGATTTTAGAGGTCTTGAGAAAATGGACAGGAATTTGAAGATGGCTATAATTTACAGACTTAAGTTTGTAATGCCAGAGGATCAAGTTCTCGTATAAATCTGTGATGGACTTAAAAACTTGAAAATGAGTCGCCTATACTGTTTTTTATTTATACACGTATCAGTTATACAGCTCTGTGTAAAATGTTCAGCATTATTTATTTATCTAGTTTAGCGATAATCGCTAGCGCCTATGACTTGGGTGCTGCGTGGGCGCGGGTGAACGATTCGTCACCCAACATGCAAGTCATTAGCGACCAAACCTGCATCTACCTAATACTTTATTTTTCATTTGAATGGAAGCTTCGTCATTGATTCGCATACGAATATTATATTTACGATAAGATATTCTACTATTTATCGAAAATAATTGAACTCATTTACTTTTATGAAGGTACGGTTAGGTAAAAATACGAACTTTAATGTTTTTAGGAAATGACTGGGGTTCGATGAATATGTTTGAGTCCTGATTCCATTCAATAAAAGGTGATTTTAAAGAGATCGTATTCTGATGGATTTTTACTGTGATGTAATTATTAGTTAATGATGCCAAATAAATGGTAAATTGATTAATACAACTCGAGAGCTGTTTTTTAAACAGTTACAGATTTCTTATATCTGGCCTGTAGGAATTGTGTTATTAAATGTGTTATACAAATTTTATCGCCGTTGGATTCTCTAAATAAATATACCTTCTTTCCTTTTATAATTTCCAGTTGAAGTCAGAAGATGGCACCAGCATCGCCGACGGAGACACCCCTGCTTCCAACGGCTCCATCTTCACCATGACCCTCAAGAACAACCATCTTATTGTTGAGACTGAAGAGAGAAATGTAAGAGTATACTTTAGGCACTACTTTAGTACTAGTGGCAGCCGGTGGTCTAGTGGAACGCACCCTGACTTCTGATTCGGAGATTCTGGGTTCGAATCCAAGTTGCACCAATGAATTTTTCTACTCGAAAAATATATGTGCACATTTACACCTGCTCAAAAACGGCAAAGAAAAACATCGTGAGGAAACCGGTATGTCCTAGAACCAAAAATTCAAAGACATGTGCCATTGGGTTAGTATTCTATAAGCAGCGGTGGGCTTGCAATCTAGGCTGTCACGTGAATGCAAAAAGTGGGCATGTATCAATCGTAATGTTTGGACTTGCCTCTGACTTCCCCCTTGTGGGATATCTTCACTTCTTTTCTTGTGGGATTCGTACTGAGTAAGAGATCCGAGAATGTTACGTACATTAAGGTATTTTAAAAATCTTTGATTTAGAGATAATGATTGCTTATTAATCGGTAGTTCTAATATGATGATGTAGACAATGGAACTCTTCGATATATAGAAAAAATGGACCAAGAAATTTGTTGACTAACAAACAAGCAAATACATTTATTTTTAAAAGAAAAACTATGGCACGTAAAATAATTACACTTGCATCTCAAATTACGGTTAAACGCTTAAGTTTTATATTTTAATTGCCAGCTTGAAGAAGAATTACGTTGAATACGAATTGATACTATGTCAACTTAAAAAAACTTAAAACTTAATAAAAGAATTTCGTCAACTTAAAATGTCTACTAATATAAATTAACCCAGGTTAACCAATCAAGGTTCACCGGCTAATTTATATTAGTTGACATTTTCAGTTGACAAATTTTTTGGTCCATTTTTTCTTTCGCTGTTTGTATTTTTATTTTTATAGCTTATAAAATACATTTTTCCACAGAAGCACGAATAATGCTGGTTTTTAAGTTGCATTCTTAATATTTTTCAGGATATTACCAAAAATAGCCGTGAGACAAAAATGAAATACTCCCCCAACAACGATGGCATCTTCGTTGTAGAAGTCCAGCAGTCATCCGCCTACCGCCCCAGCAACAAGTCATCCCTGAACTCTCCTCCACGAGACCCAGAAATAGCCACCAACCAGGCGCTGATCCACAGAGTACCCGACGAGATAGCAGATAGCGAAAGCAGCAGGTTTGAAAGGGACAAAGCACTGGCTCTCTCCAGCACTGGACTTTCCATATCAGATCTGAGCATGTCTTCAATAGGCTCCCACAACGTTAGCTATTCCTACAGCAGTCAGATGGGATATGAACAAGGACCATTTGGGTACCCAGTCTACGCTGGCTATGAGGTTAACAAAGAGGATATGCCAGAAGGAATCCTGACAGACAATTCCCAAGAACCTTTGATCTGCAAAACTCCAGCTGATCCTGATAAACCAGTGGTTACCGCTGCGATATTCAAGCAAGATTCTATCATAGGCTCTGATGCGTTGCAAGGACCGGGGTACTGCATCGAAGGATCTACTGACGGACCGCTACTATCCGATGTCCAAGCTAGAGAGTACAGCTTGCATCATCTACAGGAACAAAAGAAGATCGAAAATGGCGTAGCAGTTCCGATACCAGAAAAAATCGAGAGTCCGAAGAAGACTTTGAACAGAGCAGATAGTTTGCCAGTTCGGTTACAGGAGGACAAAGCACCTGAACATGACAAACCAGCAATGGAAACGATCACAGAAGATGACGCACCGACCAGAGACATGCTAAAGGGAAAGCGGGCTTCACTTCCGACTATAAGGACAGAAATGTACGACGCTGTGAAAGACGCAATTTTACCATCAGGTTCTCCGAAATTCGAGAAGTTATTCAATGATTCTTCTCCAGCAGAAAGCGCCTTCGATTCTCCACCGATGATCACTATTACAGAGGAAAGTGAGTCGAGTAAATCGGAGGGTACTAGTTAAGTAGTAGGTTGTAAATAATGTGATTTTAGGTTCAACATTAAGCGGACTTTTACAGAGCGGCATCTAACTATCAGCGGATTTTATTCCAGAACACATTAATGAATAGTATCTGTTTTATTTTCGGACCCGCATAACACTATTAGATGTAATGTTGTAAAGTTTATCCAAATCGTAAATAGTAAAAATTAATATAAGCTTCGATGTTGCTCTTGCGATTTTTGTTCTAAGTTTAGATAGTTTTATCTAATAATATTCCTTCGTTAAATAGGAAAATTAGACTAAACGTGCAATGTTTTGTAAATAAAAATAGGATATAAAAAAAAGTATGAGTACATTACTAATGTAATAATCTCTCATAAAAAAGGTCGGAAATTTTTATTTTATATACCTACAAGACATAGTATTAATCATAATTCAACTTAATTCTTCTTCAAGCTGGCAATTAAAATATAAAACTTAAGCTCGTATTCTTTGTGCCATAATTATACTGTTATATGTTTATTACTGATAAATTGATAACTTTTTTTCAGGAATCATAGTTTTCATCCAGTTAACACAAGTTCATTCCAATTTTACTATTAAATAAAAAAAGTTAGGTTTCATAGAATACCTACTAGGTATAAATGGAATTGATACTAACATTTTTGAAAAATGTCGTGACTTTCAATGTCTAGAAAATCTTTAAAAGAAATTGTTAAAACAGTTTTATCTTATTTTGATTCTTGTTAATACATAGATTTTAATTTTCGCAGAACGTAATTTTTCAAAGTAATTATTTCTGTGGTAATATTTTAACTAGATAATTAATTATTAAAATTATCACATCAATAATTCTGTAACGCTATTTAACTATGGCCTGTATTCTAGAATTGTGGCCAAGCATGAATTGAGACTTATCATGATTGACATTATTTGGCAGGTTACAATGAAAAAAAAACTGTTTAATTTATATGCTTAAGTCTCGATTCAGTTAGTTCAGTTCTGGCATACAGGTTTTTAGCATTATTACATTGATTTAGCTTGTCTAAACCCAGGATTAAAATACAATAGATTTACAATTATTATGGCTCGATATTTAGTTAGTTTGACTCTACGGCTCCCGTAAGGTTAAGGTTATTTATGTAAAAATCAAAAATGTATAAGTCATGCTAATTATCTATTAATTATAAATAATTTATGTTAAATTCTAGATTTAGCGCCGTCCGTGTTACAAACGAAAACGTTTTATGTGCCAAGCAAAAATGTTCTTTAAACCTTTTGGATAAGAGTTATTGTTTTGCCAAATTGTTTAGATTTTAAATTAGGATAGGAAATAACAATGGTAATATTCAATTGTGACAAAATTACATACTAAAGTCTTTGATGGACACTCAGCGGAAAGTCGGTTTTTTTGGATTCTTGCGGGCGACCATTATATTTCGACACCAGAGTTGTCCGCTCATTATCTAGAACTCCTAGCGGAATCTGCGGCTAAAATAAATTCTTTCAACACCATCCGCTAGCTCATTACGTTATTCATTAGTGGAAAAATCAAGTTTAAACTACACCCTGACTTTGTTACTAATAAGCGTAGCTAAAACCTAGAAATATTTACACAGTGATTTTTGTTATGACAGGCAGTTTCAAACTTGTTGGAAAGAGACAAACACTGTATTATCATTGGCAGCTTATATGATAACACTGCTATTTGCATGTATTTCTCCCTTCCAGTTATCACCTTCCCATACCCTCTTCAGTATCTTTAACATTCATTCACCGGACTGAAGGTCTGACTGACGTCTTGAGACCGCGACAACCGGTCTTTTAATTAAAGCAAAGCATCCACTGCCCGCTGAGAATAGTCCGCTAAGTGTGCATACAGCCTTATAGTTATAAACTCACAGTTTTACTCACGAACATTTTTATTTAATACCTAAAAAGTGGTAGTTAAAATTAAGGAAGCGAAAAAGCTAGTTACTAAAATTAAGAATTCTGATTATTGCAATTTCGTGGGCATAAAATAATTTGAATAATTTTATTTATAGTTACTTTTATAAAATAAATTTTATGTAATTTGCGAAATGGTATTTATTAACTTTTTACCTACGGCAGAACATGTATCTTCCCTAAAGCAGATATTTGAGCGAAAATTAGGTATAAAGGGATTGTCATTAGGTTTGTTATCGGGTTCTGTCGTCATACATAAAACCTACCAGACAATCCTGACCTCTGGAAAAGTTTTTGTCTACGAGAGAATAAGGTAATTACATTTTGACGTCGCTCCTGCTAGCTTGGTTTATACGAGATAAGCGTAGGACCATAATTACAGCAGACATTACGGAATTCATAAATTGACGTAACCCTTTAAAACAATTTTTTAAGGAGACCGCTATATTTCGGTCATTGCTTTATAAAAAAACGATCTCCGCCCGCCCTACCTTGGAAAGTTTACAGAAACACCACAGGTTTATATAGTTGGGGAGAGGACGGGTTTCCTTTGAAGACATGGATATTTCGAGACTGCGTGTTGCAATACGCAAAGATTTTTATGATATGTATTTTTTTGTAATTGTCTGGGAGAGATTGCTTGTAGTGATAAGGATGACCATAATACCTATCTGATCCATTAAACCTATCGACTTTGACTATCAAACAATTAAGTTTCGGTCTTGGATTATATCAATAAGATGTCATGGTAAACTGATTTTTAATATGGAATTCACTTAGAGTATCGCCCAGGTTATAAGTTATATTTTACTAGCTGACCCACCTGCGGCTTCGCATGCGCGGTTTGTCAATAAAAACATTACCCTCCTCGTACACAGTTGGGGGAAAAGTAGCCTATGTCCCAATACCGGTCTTAATCTATCTGTACACCGCATTTCATCGAAACCGGTCCAGCCGTTTAATCGTGAAAACGTAACAAACACAGGCAAAGAGACAGAGTTACTTTTGAATTTATAATATTGGTATGCATAGATACTCGTATTAGTATAATATTAGTATGCCTAGTTATTTTGTAATAAAAAAATAATTACACAAAATCATCTAAAACAGTTGACTAGTTTAAACACTGATGGAAACACTAGATCACCCTTTGCACAACTTTTTATGAAAATAAAGTGTAGCCTAACAAAGGGAGTGCAGTTTTCTACCAATGTAATAATTTAGACAAATCGGTTCTGTGCTCTCTGAGATTACCTCCTACAAACATACAAACTACTTCACTGCTTTACAATATTAGTAGATATCTATAGATTATTTATTACGCGCCAGTGATGTTCCTCTGTAGCGCTGGCGACGATGGAAACGTGAGACTCCCACCGTGAAGACTGGACAAAACAAGCGCTTATCATAAATAGATCTTAATTTAACTAAAATTTCACCTGATGGTAAGCGATGATGGAAGACCAAGATCTAAAAGAACCTTTAAAGAGATGCTTTACGTATGAAAATAATCTCCAAAAATAATCAATAATCTAAGTGTTGCTCCTTAATATTTTCATACGTAAAGCATCTCTTTAAAGGTTCTTTTAGTTAATATTAAACTTTTCCCTTCAAATCGCAAAGAATCCTACTATGTAAATAAAATTACAAAAACAAGATTATTAAAATGGTTCTCCCATCCGTCCTACTACGAGTACACCATCTGATCTAATAGTTCGGGGAAATTCCAACAGATGGCGGTACTTATTCAGAAAAAGACTGCCATCTTTCGGGTGGTGAATGAAGTAAGTTTCCCATGAGTTTTCTCCTTTTAGTATTTACTAAAAACACTGTAGAACTTGAAAGTAGGTTAAGTTCGAGCCTTAATGTTAAGGTGGCGCAAATATATATAAACTCTCGACAGATAAGTTTTTACATAAGTATATACGTTTATAGTACAAACTTCAAAAGCCTTTTTTATACGACAGAGTTTGAACAACGTGATGTTAAGTTATAACCATCGCCTATCTATACTATACCTATAACAAAGCAATGCCTCGTAGGTCTTAGAATCGCTTCCATAATTCATAATTAGGTCGCCACAAGTGGCGGTCACAATAAGCCTTATGGCCTTAGTGATACAAAAAAAAACAAAATAGCCGAAACTCTAATAAAAAACAATTTGTAATGCTTATACGGATAATTATTGCAAGTTTTATATGGGCCTACACACTTAAGACACAGTTAAATTTTTGCCGCTCTTCAATCCAACAATTTAGTAGAAATTGCACAAGAAATCGTTTTTGGGTATATTTCTGACCTAATCAATGCTCAAACATGTACGATAAGGCGAGGTAATGTAGATATGCACTTGTTGGGGGCCGCGAACTGGGTCTTTAATATGGAATATAGAAGTTTGTGGTACCGTTGCTTGAATGTACAATGAAAGGGAAGAGGAAAAAATCATCGGAAAGGTGGCCCGTAGACTTCTTTCTGCAAAACATCAGAAAACCGCCTTACCTTAAAAAAAACGGCCTCAAATTTGCCGCCCTAGACTCAAGCCAACTCAGCCTGCTGGTAAATCCGCTACCGGTCGCTTGGTTAGGCAGCTGATACAGTTTCCTGCATGTACCAAGCGAGAGCCTCTCAGCGAGTGTTCTGACTGCCAAGAGAGTCGCTAAGCGAGTTTTTTCCTTGATAGCTATTGTTGCTGCGACAAACTAGTGTAGATAGAGTTCTTGCCGCTGACAGTATAAATTCAGCGATCAACTATTAATATAAGTATGTCTTATATTGACACAGAATCGCACAAAAATCGTACATTTCTTCAGCGAAAAAACAGTTGATAGGTATTTCCTTCCTTGTCGGCGGTGGGACAAGTGCCTTATATTGACGAATGATATTGTGCACTATTTGATCGAGTGAAACGAGATCTCTTGTTTAACTTGGACAAATCGGTGATGTATGTATGTATGTTTGTTTGTCCGAGGATAACTTTCGAAGCGTTGATCCGATCATCGTGAAATTTGATATATATGTAGGCAGTGATGGCACCATCCTGGTGTGACTAAATAAGCTAAAATGTTGGGGGGTTGGTGAGATATTAGGGTTCAAAAGGGGTAAAAAAAAAGATATGAAGTTTGAGGTCCAACGAGACCTCTACTAAAATGTCTTCATGAAGACATTTCAACACTGTTTTTATTTTTAGTTTAATCTTTGTAGTTTTTGAGTTATGAGCTATAATAAAAACTGAGCTTTGACGAAATTCACATGGTACACCAGTTATCCTACAGTGCTGAAATTTGGTATGCGTGTTGCTTTAGTGACACAAATGTCGAGAAAAGTCTGAAATCCAGAATAACTGAATTTACTACCCAAAAAATTGTAACCAATTTACATGAACTCACATTACCTGTAATTCCTGTAGTCGTTTTTAATTTTTAATAGTTAATAGTCAATTTAATTAATTTGTGACATGTATGTATTATTTTAAATCATTTTTATATTATATTCTTTAATGATTATTATTCAGTTGACCTTTTTTTTGACATTTTTCTTTTGACATATTTAGGTATAAGTACTTTTTGTTTTATTTTATTTTGTTATTTTTGACTGTTTTATTTTATTATGTATGTGATAATTTTAAATATTGTAATTTACAAATATGATGTAATTTTAAACACAATTACCTGATTGTTAATGAATAAATAAATGAAATGAAATGAAAATGAAATTTGAATGAAACTGTGGGTCAAGTAATTTAGTTGTGCATTTCATGGCACTATTTTGATAGTCAAAAATTACAAATAACATTTTTTTCTGTTTTTATGGGAGACTCGTGAGATCTCAGTTCGGGGCGAACCAATAGTAGGTAGTTGATAAATTTGGTTTGAAAACGAACTTGCTTTTCGGCAACTTAAAGTTGTAAAAGTAACTTTTATAGATAGGTATAGTTATACATTATCATATATAGTTTGCAACGGTCTTTAGATGATTCAACTGTTTTTTCTGCAATTTAGTTTTGTAAATAGTTATATATTCTTTCTGTAAGTAACTTTTTAACAACAATAAGTAAAAGTACAGGGTGTCCCAAAAAATAGGGTCAAGCGTAAGTTCAGAGATAGAACACCCCTTGGGGTACCCGAATCACCCCCATGTATGTTCCGCGATTTTTTATAGTTTTCGAGTTATGATTTTTTTTCCGAATTTTTGATAATTTTCGACTTGAACAACTTAAAAAATTCTTTTAAAAAAGTAGGAAACTTTCTTGAGATTCTTTTTTGCTACTGAATTTTTATGAGTTGTTCTTTTATGCATAAAATAATCAGCTACGTGACTTTGATGAAAACTATGAAAATGTTGGTGTAAAGTCAAAAAATTACATTCGGTGAATTATGACTTAAATTTTCAACTTTAAATTAAAAATCTTAACAAGTAATTTTATGGTTCTTAAATAAATTTTAAGAATTGTCCAGACTTTCAGCTTTCATAATCATTAAAAAAAGTAGTACTTAATGGGCTACTTTGGCTAAAATCGGCCTTCAAAGACGGCGAGGTGTAAAATTCTTAAAATTAGCTACCTGATTAGAAAATAGATTTTGGCCATTTTATCATTCCTAAGCTTAATTCGTTTATTAACTAACCAAAAATGACTGCAAGAAAGTAAGATTTAATTAATATTTGAAGGTTTTATTTATTTTAGTTGAGCTAAATTTAAGAAATAAAACAACAAGTAATATTTATTAATTATTTATTTACAAATAGTTTTCAAAGAGTCACATGTCGTGTTCAATTGGTGGTATTCGACTCAACGATGGAGTCACAATCCATTATACTCGTATAGCTACAGCCAACTTTCCACAATCCTTCTAACATTGCATTGACCGGTATCAAAGATTAGATCGACTTAGATCTTGAATTTTAATTTTTTTATACAACCTGAAGATAGAAAGGGGAAATGACACACCTAGACGTTAATTGGTAAACATCGCCTAAAACAAAGCAGTGCCTTGTAGATCACGCACCTTAGCAACGTGACTTACGAGGCGCGGCTCTGCATCCATCATTTTGTAGCTAGGTGTGAAATCTAATGTGCCTGTTACCTACACCGGCACCCGTATCTTCAAACCGAAACACAGTAATGTCAATTGGTGGTAGAAATAGATAAGGTGATAATACTTTCCCGAGCAAACCCTTCCACACAGAGCTCTACTACTACTTAACCAGAATTAGTATTTCACTTGATTTAGTTAGTTAGGTGCGGAAATAGATTTTCTATAATGGTTATAAAATCAAAACTCAAGCTCAACCTCAACTCAAATAGAATACGTTGTTTAGTTTCATTTAAGCCTGTAAAAACAACGAAACAGATAAGGGTGCCCAGAAAAACAGTGAAGTTTGTTTTTTGGCAACTGTAGGTAAAATCTGTTTTAAACTCTATCCCGGAAGCGTCTAATATATAGGTCACAGCCTCCCAAGCAGAAGCATCCGCCCGCACGCTAAGCCTCGCGCAAACAAACGAAAAACTCTCCAAAAAAATTAAACAGATAAAAAGGCATTACTCGCGTCACAAACATCACAACTACCCTCATCTCGCAGCTATTGATTCACTGCGGATAATTGAGTACACGCGTGTCACCCCCCCGAGAACCCCATTACCCCCTTACACCCCCTCTCGCACACACGAGAGGGACCTCATTTGATTACAACGGAAAAAGCGTCGAAAAATCGAGTAGATGTGATGCAGTAATCGGCCCGTCGCCATGGCAACCGATATTAACGCGAGGGGGTATCACATAAATAGATTCGCACATAATACGTCCGATTCCACACACGCGCCCCCACCTTCCCCCATTTTTGTACAGTGTTAAAATGCCTAAAACCACCCCCGGCCGAGTTTAAAGCCTCCCGGCATGCAGATTAGCTAAAACTACGTATTTTTTACTTGAGTAGGGATCTTTTTTCTCTTTTTGCTCTCGCTAACTACCGAAATGTGGGCCCGAGGGAGGGTTGAGGGTACGGAAAAGTTTCTGTTTTAAATATGTCCGAAGGCACGCATTAAAACGGTTTACAGAATACGAATCGTTAGTGGGTACCTTTGCTTGTGTCGCGAACGTTGCGAATACTCGTTATACCCTGACCCTTGAGGTAACCGGAGCCGGTTGTCGTTTGCAAATGTTAGGCATTTATATTTTGTCGAGATCAGATTTTCTACCTAGGCCTTTAGGTCAACATGTTTTTACTGAATTGCTGAAAAAGTAGGGCAAATTCATTACACTTCACTACGGGAACTCATAATTACCTAACTGTAGCTGTAGGTGGGCAAGTAATGATAATTCTTGTCGCTTTTTACGTATTACCGGAGTAATTTGAATCATGATATATTTATTAATATGAATATTATGTCACACCACCAAAAACCATATTTTTTATAATTATTAAGATGTTCAACACTTATTTTGACCCACACATGTTTTTTGAACGAAAACAATGAAATAACAGACGGTATAAAATTTCTAGAGAAAAAAGGTATTCAGGCATCATATTGTCCCCAGATTTATAAGGATACCTTTTTAGAAACTCAAGTTTTTAGTCATGAAAACTAAAACAATACAGAAAACTTGAAGTTTTTCAAAGGTTTCATGGAAACAATATGTAATTTTTCCAATGTTTTTTTCAAATTAAAGTTAGCTAGTTCAATTAGCTATTGAGCGATGCAAAACTTTAGTTACGCATAGACATTTTTATTGGCTTCCTTTCTTTGTCATCATATCAAAAGAAATCAAATCGATTTCTTTTGCAAGTGGAACTTTAACGAGAGAATGGTTAATCAAAAAGCATTGTCTATAAAAGACTGGGGTCATTTCGGGAATAGACAAATATGCAAAGATTACAGGGTCATTCATGAAACCTGATTCAACTGAAAACGGTTAATAAAAACTCATCACCCATTCAAATCATCCCTACAAAGGTATGTTCATTCAATACACAAAGGTTAGCGGGAAGAAAATGTTAATTAGTATTAAGTTTGCTTATGTATTATTTTATGAATGCAGTAAATAATTTATTTACTATGTTCTACGAATTTTGAAAGTATCCTATACTATCATAATTCGTAGAAGATAGATTATTAACATTGGTTATTAACTTAATATTCTTAGTAAAAAACTGTTACACATTATTAAGGAACGGGAACAACATTTACGTCTATATCATTTATATTTATAGATATATCTATCTATCGAAATGTTGTTCCCGTTCCTTATTTAAATCCAAAAATAAGCACTAGGCTAGAATAAATAAGGTATAATGAATACTTTTAATTCTTACAAAAAAAAACTTTCTCTGTAAATTAAACTAGAAGTTTCTACAGTTTTATATTTTTCTACGCTAATACTGACCGTCTGCTGTAGAAAAAAATCTTGAAAGTTTCAGGTCCACCTCATTACAATGATAGATTGAAGACCATATTTCAAAACTCAGTAATTTGATAGTACTTTAGATAACAAATCCACAAGGATCATATTCGTCCAACGACACAAATACAATGCGTTATCAGGCAGAGCCTCCGACCTAAAAAAGGCTTTAGGGCCTTCATTATTTAGCAATTTATTAGTTGAAGGCCGTGGGGTAATTCCTGTAGGAGCGCTCTATGTGTGTTTTATTTAGAAACGATTTTAGATAGGGTTCGCTGGGCCGTGTGGCGCTAGAGTTAAGAGGCAGCGGAACGATTATTAGGTCACAGGGATTCTTTCTATAAAAAAAATTATTCATTGTACTAAATTAGATTACATAAATAAACATTGTATCAAATACTGCTGGACATTTTACACAGCGTCATCTAGCCCCAAAATAAGCAAAGCTTGTAATGTGTGAACCAGATAACTGATAGAATAGGTACATAAACACTTTTGTTTTTGTAAATTCATACTTACTTTTATATAGAGAAACAACCAGACCCGGAACAAATGTATGTATGACATGCAAACATTTGTTCCGCGGTTGGAATCGAACCCTGAACCTCCTGCGTCTCAGGTGGCTATTTACCCAATGCGCTACGAAGGTCGTCATTATGAGGCTATATTTTTATAGTAATTTTGAGGCTGATAGACTAAAAAAACAACTCTGACAATTTTTTATCATCATCAAACCTTTTCAACATTTTTATCGCCGTGGTGTAGTTGCAGCCCGTCTGAACAGACGCTTAAGCGGCTGGACTGATTTTTATTAAAGTTGGTAGCTATATAGATAGGTTAAAACCTGAATCGAGACAAATACAACTTTTTATTGAAAAACCATTTGTGTAAAGCCGTTGGCGGAGGCTAGTAAAGCGATAAATTTGATTAATTATAAGGTAATGCATACTTATGATCATTTTAATAATAATGCTGTTCGAGCAACTCAGTAGTGCTTCTGTACTCAAAGCCCAAAAACACAAGCTTATTTTTTATGTTTAGCTTGAGGCTCTCTGTTAGCAATGTTTGTAACAACTAAATTTGTGAACTAGCACTATATCTTAAACAGCATTGTCAGCTTTGTAAATCTTCCTGAAATAAATCATTTCATTGATTGATTGATTGATAAATGTATCTTTGTATCGGTTGATTACCGTGAAATAGGGCTTACAGCTGTCAGTTTTCTGCAACTTGCATATTGCTCTGATACACTTCTTTTGAGAGATGAATACATGTTCTTTGCGCGTGGAGTTACCCCAAAAAATAATTCCATACCTTAATACTGATTCTACACATCCATAATAGGCGGTTATCACAGCAGACACATTGACAATTTTTCGAAGCATGAACATTGCATATGATATTGATGCATAACTGATGATTGCATAACATTGTAGAGCATGTTAACGAGTAATGCACGCTACATCCTAGACCTTTTAGAGCATCTTAGCGAGTAACACACGCTACATCCTATACCTTGTAGAGCGTGTTAACGAGTAACACACGCTACATCCTATACCTTGTAGAGCATGTTAACGAGTAGCACACGCTATATCCTATACCTTGTAGAGCATGTTAACGAGTAACACACGCTACATCCTATACCTTGTAGAGCATGTTAACGAGTAACACACGCTACATCCTATACCTTGTAGAGCATGTTAACGAGTAGCACACGCTATATCCTATACCTTGTAGAGCATGTTAACGAGTACTTGGCGCAATATGTAGAGGATCGATGTCGCCCTGAGGCATCGTTTCAAACGCCAATAATGTTTTTTTGTACCGGATTCCCTTATATACGAGCCTTAAGTCAATTTATAAGTTGAAATGTAGCTACTTGAAGGATTTTCCCGTCAAATTTCGTGAAACTCTTGAGGGTAACGTTTGGGTAAGTAATAGTTTTTTATGGCTCATAAATCTTTGCGATGTAGGCTTATTATGACAGTAAGTACGTGTTATGTTTTTACTGAGAATTTTAGTTTTAACTTTTCGGCAACTTGACAAAGGTATATAAAAACAAAACTTTTTAATGGCATAACTTATTTATTTTACACAAGCTAACTCATCTTGGTTCCAACGAATATTTATCAAAATAAAATAACCATATTCCACTCACATATTGTACCTTTCAATCAGTAAAAATTTCTTTGCAAACATACAAACTTAACCTTTATAAAATATAATAGATTAGTCAACATCATTATAATTGTATATATTGACACATACATAGATAAGGAACAATGTAGTCGAGCCCACACACCTCAACGATTTCTATGAGCAAGCCTTGCGCAAGCCTACAAATTTTCACAAATTCTTCCCACAGAGGCTTGTGCAAAGAAATTGTTGACCTGTGAGGCCCATAAGTTAAGAAATCACTTAATTAATTATACAAAAATTGGTTTTAAGTTCATAACAACTGTCAAATAATAATAGACATAGGTAACCTACATACTGAATAGATGAATACTTATCATTTTCCTATTTTATACATTTCCAATAAACTATTTTTAACGTAAATCGGCGGCGCCTTGGCGACGATGCCGCTTAGTCAGTTTAACAGGTACCTACTAACATGATGAATGAATTATGATTTGTTTACCTATTTTATACAGGCTGTTTCAAATTTTCTATCGTAATTAATTTGAAAAAATCCTGTTTTACTACAATGTTTTACCATTAGCACGCATTAGTGCATAGTGTGCATGCGTGGCACGGAGCGGGACTAGTTAGTACACCTATCTACTGGCTGGGTAGGTACTTGTGTTCTACCCATGTTATACTCGTAATATCTCATTCTACTGTATTTTTCCTGTCTATCTACTATTTTGTTTGTGATCCGTTCTGTGTTTCTTTGTGTGTGTCAAATAAAATTTATTCTATTCTATTCTATTCTATTAGCACTATCCGTGTTTTCATTTAATGTCGTACATAGCAAAACATATAGTATGATTTGTTTTATATATACATACTTACAATTTATAAAAAAATACTGAAAAAAGCCGGAACAAATATCTGTAGACCTGCATGGTCAAACATTTGCCAAAAAATACTACATAGAAACACTGGCGCGTGGATCCTGAAATAACATTGAAAATACTATTATTTTTTTTTTAATTGGTAAGAACTTCGTTTGACCACAATCTCACCTGATCGTAAGTGATGATGTGGTCTAAGATGAAGCACGAAGATCTAGAAGAAACCAGTTTTAGCCTTAGACTCGATGTATAAGCTAAAGTTGAGAGTAGGCGTGAGCGAGACCCCTAGGGGCTCGAGGTGACCTTTTACAGATAACGGTACATTTCGAAAAATTGGAACTTGGGGAAACTGACTCTTTTTCGCCGAGAACAGACATGCTTGCGTTTTTGAAGCATTGAATTTGACGAGATTGGCATCGCCCCAGTCAGAGACAACCTTGAGTGTCAAATGTCAAAACTTAGAAACACTGGCGCGCGGATCCTAAAAAAATACCATTGAAATACTACTTAGAAACAATGGCACGTGGATCCTGAAATACCATTGAAAATACTACTTAGAAGCACTGGCGCGTGGATCCTGAAATACCATTGAAAATACTACTTAGAAGCACTGGCACGCGGATCCTGAAATACCATTGAAATACTACTTAGACACAATGGCACGTGGATCCTGAAATACCATTGAAAATACTACTTAGAAGCACTGGCGCGTGGATCCTGAAATACCATTGAAAATACTACTTAGAAGCACTGGCGCGTGGATCCTGAAATACCATTGAAAATACTACTTAAAAACACTGGCACGCGGATCCTGCAATACCATTGAAATACTACTTAGAAACAATGGCACGTGGATTCTGAAATACCATTGAAAATACTACTTAGAAGCACTGGCGCGTGGATCCTGAAATACCATTGAAAATACTACTTAGAAGCACTGGCGCGTGGATCCTGAAATACCATTGAAAATACTACTTAGAAGCACTGGCGCATGGATCCTGAAATACCATTGAAAATACTACTTAGAAACACTGGCACGCGGATCCTGAAATACCATTGAAATACTACTTAGTAACAATGGCACGTGGATCCTGAAATACCATTGAAAATACTACTTAGAAGCACTGGCGCGTGGATCCTGAAATGCCATTGAAAATACTACTTAGAAGCACTGGCGCGTGGATCCTGAAATACCATTGAAAATACTACTTAAAAACACTGGCGCGCGGATCCTGAAATACCATTGAAATACTACTTAGAAACAATGGCGCGTGGATCCTGAAATACCATTGAAAATACTACTTAGAAACACTGGCGCGTGGATCCTGAAATACCATTGAAAATACTACTTAGAAGCACTGGCGCGTGGATCCTGACATACCATTGAAAATACTACTTAGTAGCACTGGCGCGTGGATCCTGAAATACCATTGAAAATACTACTTAAAAACACTGGCGCGCGGATCCTGAAATACCATTGAAATACTACTTAGAAACAATGGCGCGTGGATCCTGAAATACCATTGAAAATACTACTTAGAAACACTGGCGCGTGGATCCTGAAATACCATTGAAAATACTACTTAGAAACACTGGCACGCGGATCCTGAAATACCATTGAAATACTACTTAGAAACAATGGCACGTGGATCCTGAAATACTATTGAAAATACTACTTAGAAGCACTGGCGCGTGTATCCTGAAATACCATTGAAAATACTACTTAGAAGCACTGGCGCGTGGATCCTGAAATACCATTGAAAATACTACTTAAAAACACTGGCGCGCGGATCCTGAAATACCATTGAAATACTACTTAGAAACAATGGCGCGTGGATCCTGAAATACCATTGAAAATACTACTTAGAAACACTGGCGCGTGGATCCTGAAATACCATTGAAATACTACTTAGAAACAATGGCACGTAGATCCTGAAATACCATTGAAAATACTACTTAGAAACACTGGCGCGTGGATCCTGAAATACCATTGAAATACTACTTAGAAACAATAGCACGTAGATCCTGAAATACCATTGAAAATACTACTTAGAAGCACTGACGCGTGGATCCTGAAATACCATTGTAAATACTACTTAGAAACACTGACGCGTGGATCCTGAAATACCGTTGAAAACACTACTTAGAAACACTGATGCGAGCATCCTGAAATACCATTGAAAATACTACTTAGAAACACTGACGCGCACATCCTGAAATACCATTGAAGATACTACTTAGAAGCACTGGCACGTGGATCCTGAAATACCATTGAAAATACTACTTAGAAACACTGGCGCGCCGATCCTGAAATACCATTGAAAATACTACTTAGAAGCACTAGCGCGTGGATCCTGAAACACCATTGAAAATACTACTTAGAAGCACTGGCACGTGGATCCTGAAACACCATTGAAAATACTACATAGAAACACTGGCGCGCGGATCCAGAAAAACCATTGAAAATACTACTTAGAA
The DNA here is from genome assembly GCA_963924445.1 of Philereme transversata. Classification (NCBI taxonomy): domain Eukaryota; kingdom Metazoa; phylum Arthropoda; class Insecta; order Lepidoptera; family Geometridae; genus Philereme; species Philereme transversata. The sequence continues at coordinate 28,117,582 of OZ004345.1, forward strand.
GCACTGGCACGTGGATCCTGAAACACCATTGAAAATACTACATAGAAACACTGGCGCGCGGATCCAGAAATACCATTGAAAATACAACTTAGAAGCACTGGCACGTGGATCCTGAAATACCATTGAAAATACTACTTAGAAACACTGGCGCGCCGATCCTGAAATACCATTGAAAATACTACTTAGAAGCACTGGCGCGTGGATCCTGAAACACCATTGAAAATACTACATAGAATCACTGGTGCGCGGATCCAGAAATACCATTGAAAATACTACTTAAAATCCTGGCGCGCGGATCCTGATCTTGAAATACCATTGAAAATTCCATTAGTAACTAATCCTATTATTGGAAAAATACACACTTTTAATAAAGACAAAACATTTTAATGATAAATCAGCTTATGTAGGCAGGAATTATCTACTAAGCTCAGATTAATTCCAAGGTAAGTACTTCGTTTCCAAAGATGAGCAATTTTTGTTTTTTTCATCATTATAATAGACAAGGTTGTTTCCAAAATCCTTTTCTTTTAAATTCGAATCGCAATAGCAAAAACAAACGACGTAATTCTAATTTCATACGTACGTACGCATACTATAGGAATCAAATTAGCGACCTCTGGTCCACTTTCGCGTATTTATTCAGGCTCCCTTCCCCCACTAGGGTTAGAGGGGGAGGGGTGAGGTCCATCGAAAAAACCCTTTAAAGTGAAAAGTTAGAAAACCGCGGCTTGGAACTCATCCGATGTGTTTTAGATTAGGTACTATTGAAATGGATTTTCGTTGATAATTTGATTTTGTTGGCATGTGTAGCGATTTTTGGATTTTGGTAATCGAATGATGTAAATCGGCCGAGGATTAGGATAGGTGGAAAAAGTTAGGGAAGGCTTTTGGCCAGCTGTGGCAAAATAATACCATATTATTGTATGCATTGATTCTGTAGACAATAACTTAATTCTTTTCATGTATGGAGTAACCAATTTCTTTAAGAATTTAACGCCTGCGACCGTTAACATGAACAAAGGTCGTCCACCACCCTCATGAAACCATCAGATGGGCCATATGGAAGTTTGCCACCTTTGCGGACTCATAAAAAAAACAAAATAAAAAAAAATCAAACACTAAGGGCCTGTGCACATGGCGTATTTTTAACGCGCAAACGACCTTAGAAATTAGATAGGGCACCTTAGATTCCCAAAAATTCATCACACTAATATTATAATTCCGAAAGTTTGGATATTTGTTTCATACTCAATCACGTCGTAACGACTAAACTGATTTCGATGAAATTTGGTATGTACGTGGATTATAACTTAGATTAACACATAGGCTACTTTTTATTGACAAACCACGCGTGCGAAGCCGCGGGCGGCAGCTAGTAAGTAACACATTACTAATCGCGTTCGAAGTGCGTTAGTTGGTTTGCGCGTTTAAAAAACGCCATGTGTATACCCTAATACGTTTAATTTTTTTTAATTATAAACGTGGAACTCGTAGCTTTTATTTAGGCCAGCTTTCGCTAATTTCCATTTAAAGGTTGCCTCGAAGAGACCGTTCTCAGTAATAATAATACATATAAGTACTGTATAAGTACATATCAGTACATGTATTGGTATTGTGTGTGTGGTAATTCATGAAAGAGTTATCTATGTACTAGAGTTGATTTATATCTGGGTCAACGGCAATTCAGTGGGGCAATGCAGCCAGTGTCTTTGGGTGCCGCCTGGTAGCGATCTATCTAGAGCAGTTAAGCTATCTATAGATCGTTTGCAACGATATTTAGATGATTCTACTGTTTCTTTTGTATTTATAAATATTATATTTTAATTCGTTTAATAATTGTGTATCAGTGTTTATCTATCTAGTCACATTGCAATTGAAACTTGCATATTTTAGATTTTGCTGTCTCATTAACTGACACAGAGTGACCAAAAAAGAACCAAGGAAAAGACTAACGAATGAAGAATCAGAATATAAGTATAACTTTCTTTCTAAAATAACTTTTCAAATAAAATAATTATACTGAAGTAATTAAGATATGGAACATTTAAACAGGCACTAACTCACTACTTCGGAAGTCACATTACGCGCATGACTTGATGTGAACTTACTTTTGTATCTTGGGTATCTTAATTTCGCTAAGTAACAAACCTGAGAATATGTATTTAAAAGCCTGAGTCTGTCCTTTTGAAGGTTTCGAAACTAATGATTATTTCTTGTCTTGGTCGCAGAATGAAGGGAGTAAAATTCATGTTTTGAAATTGTATTTGTCATTTTTAATGATACTTTCAATATTTAAATAATCTCACAGGTGACTTGCACAATGATGCTTAAACGTATTTAGTGGCTAAATATGATTTAGAGACTTGTCAAAACATACAGATAGGTTAAATTTAAACATGTTTAGTTGTTAAATACGTTTAGTGATCGTTAAGCAGACGTATAACCAAGCTCGAGATAGATAGATTTTTTTATTAACGCAATTTAATTGTATAGAAATGACATACCTTTTTAGATACAGAGAAAGTACACATCTTATCCAAATAACCATGCTGATGATAATGATGAGTGGCTAACAAGCAATACAATTTAATATAATTTTATGTATTGGAAAGTTTATTCAGACTAAGTCCGCAGTTTAAAAAAATAAAACTGCAGTTGCAAAGGATAATTTTGAAACTTATTCTACCTTTTTAAAATCGTCTCATCAAGATCTTCATTTTGATTACTTTTATCGCTGTATTTAGAAGAAAAAAGTTCGCATGCGCATGCCCTTTGGTGGCTACTGTTTTTAAACTTCTTGTACTTTATATCACTCTCGAAAACTATCCTGTTTAATTAAACCAAAAAATTTTGACCCTAGATTGTGACAACGGCAACTATAGAATCTGCTGTAGATCTACTATAGGAATATTTAATTTTAATTCACAGTGAGTTTTCTTTGGTAATGGTTAAATAATGTTTGCTCTTAAATTTCCACCTATAAAATAAATAAATTATGCTGGACATTTAACACAGCACCATTTAGCCCCAAACTAAGCAAAGCTATATGGGAACCAGATAACTGATAGAATACTTATATCTTTTTTGTAAATACATAATATAATACATAGAGAAGCAACCAGACCCGGAACAAATATCTGTAGATAATGCAAACGTTGCGTCTTAGCTGGCTATCATATTCACCCACTGTGCCACGGAGGCCGTCTATGCATACTCCTCCGTTACACTTCCGCCTCACTAAGACGGCATCCGTTACATCTTTAGTAAAAACGCAGCCACTCTAGTGTTATGCCAGGTTTTAGCGTGTCAAGTCAATCTGACAAGAAACCCTTATAATCTGTACATTTATGGGCGATTTCTATAAACTTTTAACACTTTTTCAAGGAAAATCGAGTTGTTATCGGTAGATACATAAAGAATATAGAAACCCGACATTAAATTATCAAGTCATTGGGGAGAGATTATTATAGAGTATTGTATAAACAATTAATACAATATTGTATTAAGTGTTATGTTTGTTTTGTTAATTTTACTAAAGTACTGTTTGCTTCCTAAATAAAATAAAAATAATACCTATAATAAACCAACAAAAGTTGGGCTATGCTAATGATACATATTGGATTATTTAACCCGCCTCACAAAAAAGGTTAACAAAATAATAAAACTCGTGGAATGTTTGGGTCTAATGTAAGATTAATACGTAGGTCCTCCCTTGAAGGCGAGCCCTACAGAGGTCGTTGGCCTAGGCCCCGAATTTCGAAAGCACTAAAAACATTTTCAAAATGGCGGCCAGACCTGTTACTGTGTAACATTATTCTATGGCAGTAGAACTCAACCTTTTTAGGCAATTTTTGAACGAAAGAAAAATTTTCTAAAATTTTAGAGGGTTTTTTCGTGTTTGGACGTGTTAATGTCTGTTTTAGATGTGTTTTGAGTACTTTAAGTGTGAGTTATGATTATTGTTAGAGATATAGAATTGTACCGTAGGATGGCAATAGTCTCTAAGTAGTACTTTTTCAATTTATTTTGAAATGCACGCGCATGTTAAATTATAGTTGCGAAATTTCACTTAGATTTTTATTTGTATGTAACTCAAAAAAGTCGATAAACCGATTTTGATGAAACTTGGATCGAGATATAAAGGTTAATTTTCATATACAGTCAAAACGAATTTAAGTTTCAATCTAATTTTGATGCCTATCAATGCAACATTTTACTGATACAAGTATTAAAGTGACTAAACGTAGATTAAAATTATTGAATAATAGCTGCAGCCCGCAGCTTCATAAAACTCATTTCCATCACACGGGAACTTATGAGGTGCCTATGTTCTGTTCCAGGTCATCAGCAACCTATGTTCCAAATGTCAGTAGTTTGGCGTTATAGAAGATCGAATATCCATTCAAACATTAGAATAGACTAAGATGTATTTCCAACAACATAAATAAAGAACCCAAAAACAGGATGATATAAAATAAAGACTACTATCCTGGCGCATCAAATCCGAAGCGAGTCTTGGCCTCCGACACTAAAAGATGCCACTGGCTCCTATTCTGTGCCACTTCTTGCCAGTCTAATAAAATTGCTCACCTTTTATTTATTCACTTCTTTATTTATTTTTATGTTACTTCGTCGCTGCTGCACTACCTTTTGCTCCCGGTTTCAGCTGAAAATCAGCGTTGGATGCACAACATCCAACATTATGCTGAGCTGAATGCCATTTTGGTACGCAGACACATGAGTCGAACTGTCTTAATGGATTCAACTGTTCCTTATTATTGTTTCATGTGTCATTTTGTGTGTGCCAAATAAATGATTATTCTATTCTATTCTATTCTATTCTATTCTATTCAGTCTGACACTTGGAAAGCACGAAGGTATAAAAACAAAGAAACAGAATTAAAATAACTAACCAATCTTGACAGATTGTGATTGACGACCTCCGTGGTGCAGTGGGCGAATAGCCGGCTGAGATGCAGGAGGTAGCGGGTTCGATTCCCGCCGCGGAACAAATGTTTGCATGATCTACTGATATTTGTTCCGGGTCTGGTTGTTTCGCTATTTATTATAAGTATGTATTTACAAAAAAAATGTATATAAGTATTATATCAGTTATCTGGTTCCCATAGCACAAGCTCTGCTTAATTTGGGGCTAGATAGCGTTGTGTGAAATGTCCAGCAATAAAAAAAAATCTACTTAAATTATTGTTACAAAATTGTGTTTTGTAACATTAGTGGGACTAGCTTGCAATCGCGGCTTTGCACGCGTTAATAATAAGAAGAATATGTTAATAAAAAATTGCCTATATCTCAATCCAGGTCATAATCTATCTATAACATATGATAAGACAATCCTTTGTAATTACCACACATAAATAATATAACACTAAAACAAAATTAAAAAGACAATGCAATGGGCGGCCTTATTGCTGAGAGTGATCTCTTCCAGGCAACTTTTACGAACGAAATAAGTGAATTTATATTGTAATCTCTTTTTACGGATTCTGGTCGTGATATTTATGCTATATTTATTTTAACTTTTTAGGTCTAGAAACACAAAAATAAACAGACCTGTCATGGGTACTGACATGACATTTTAGACTTATATATGTTTTTACATTTAATTCTTGGTAAAACCGTAAGGTTTTACTTGGAATTCACATTGAACCTCTGGATTTTATGTAAGGCTGTACTGGCCGCTAACGATAATTTAATTTTGGAACAGATCCGGTTGGCATGGGAAGCATCTTTAAAAAAAAGACAGTCTGGACTTGGAATCTGATGGTGGAGGATCGGAGAGAGAATCGCTTGGAAAACAGTCTCAATTTATCAACTAGTCAGAGCAGCCCGAAAAACAGTTTGATCTTGACGGTTAAGCCCTACCGGCTTGAGCCTGGGAGCCTGACCCCTCGAGGTTGGAGTCCTCACGTCTCCCTCTTGGACCCTCGAAGCTGAGATCTTTGCTTATTTCGGACCCGAAGATAACGGTGGAGCTACCTTTGTCCTCTCGGCCTCCCGTCGACGTAGGGTAGGGGCTCCACTAGCCCCCCCCAACCGCTACCCAACCCCAACTAGCTACCAGACCTACGGACTCCCGGATCCATCGAGTGTGCGCACCTTAGTGGGACTTTAAGTGATTTATTTTGATAGGTATTGTTTTAATTGTCATTCATTGTATGAAATCATAAATCTCTGAAATCCCTCTTTCGTTTCAAAACCGTTTTTAGGTCCTAAATTTAACTTGGCTTACAGCTCTCTTCTTTTACGGGAGAGAGTTGTAACGCTACAATATACCAATTAATTGAAATCGGTCCAGCCGTCTAATCGTGAAAACGTAACAACAGATAGACAGTGAGACGAGTTATTTTCGTATTTATAATGTTAGTGTGGATTTGGATAAATACTTGTAAATTATTATAATACCTAGTTTTAAACTCAGGACTAGTCAGCTGTGCGCGAATCAAGGTATTCTTATAATCATGTAAAATCGTTTCTATTCCGGTCACGTGTGTTATGAAAACTGATAGCGGTACATAAAAGTTGAGAAAATAATACCCAGAAAGTTCCCGCCCAAAAGTTCATTGCTCTGAGCTTAAACTAGGACTTCCTGTAATCAAAGACGGCGGAAATCAACTCCAAACACCCAGTTTCAACTAACTATACAAATAATTGTGTGGTGAAGACGGATGAATGTTTTGTTATTAGTTAATTTAGATATATTAAGTCATTTGAATCACCTTCAAAATAGTATTTTGTTTGTATGTTTCTATATCCGACACTGACGGAAAACTCTAAGATTTATAAAACCATCTCAAGAATTTTCGCGCTGGACGGGACTTGATCCAGCAACCTTCCTCTTGATACGAGGATGCATTGCCAATTGTGTTATGGCTCTTGTTACGTCAGAGTCGAAATTAATGAGATAATTCAGTTTGCAACTCAAAGCGTCGTTAACTCACTTTCAAAATGCTTAGCAATGTCCTCATCTGTTCACATACGTCATCCAAAGGTTGCCTAGAAGAGATATGGTCGCCCATTGTCTTGTAAGGTCTATGATTCAAAAATATGTTTTGTTCTGTTTTTCTTCTTATTTTTTAATGGTGCGCAATAAAGATATTATCTATCTATGAAACAATTTATTTTGTGAAGCATATTCATAAAATAAAAAACTTAAATTTGAGATGATAAATGATTTGAGATGATAAATGCTTTAATATAGATAAATTAATAACACTTTTTTATACGAACTGCGACTAGTTTCAATTAATATTGAAGCATTAGTACGTAAAGTAACAAAAGACAATTAAGTATTCCGGTTTTGCATATATTTTACAAAAGTATATTCTATCTATAAATTGATATAAAACATGTTTTAGTCACAATTGATAAAAACATCTGTAGCAAAATGTTGTCGACCCCATCCCCGAATCTACTCCTTAGAACAAGTTGCATTTCACTCACACACACTCAGTCACCCACACACGCACATGTTGCAATCTTTGCCTGCACTAATATGCACCTGTAGAAATTTGGGACTAGACTGGCCTTAACCGGATTTCGGCAGCTCAAAACTGGTCTGTGTATACGAAGCTAGTAAGAAGATGACTATCTTATGTTGCTACGACCGCGTAGAGCATCTACGAATCTATGCGTAGCTACGGTTCTATTTCGTAGGCGTCTACGAATGACGACCTCTATGGCACAGTGGGCAAATAGCTGGCTGAGACGCAGGAGGTTTGGTTTGGTTTGGTGAGGTTTAGTTTGGGGCTAGATAGCGCTGTGTGAAATGTCCAGCAATATTTATTTATTTATTTGTTCCGGCTTTGGTTTCGGTTCTGGTATTTTCTATATATTATAAGAATATATTTACAAAAAATCTATCGGTTTCCATAGCTTAGCTTAGTTTGGGGCTAGATGGCGCTTCGTGAAATGTCCAGCATTATTTATTTATTTAACTAGCTATACGGTAGCGTTTGAGCTAACGTGTTTAGTTACCACTAAACACGTTAGCTCAAACGCTACCCCACTGGCGCTGTGTTAAATGTTATTAAAAAAATGTAATAATTTATTGTTAAAACTAGCGTTTTCAACGAATTAAAGTCTGTTTTTAATATTTTCTTTGTTGTAGTGTGAGTAGAACTCGCTACAGGAGTCCATTTTTCTGGACCATTGAGATCTCAAAATCTTATAAATTCATAGTGAACAGGTTATTTTTAGGCAAGCATGCTCCATCTTCAACCAAACCATGACATACCACCGGAAGTGTAGAGGTCAGTCGCAATATTATTATTACGATTTAAACTATTTTTAGTTTATGAGAAATATTTTTACAAATATCCCGTTATTGTAAGAAAATCATATTCTATTCTGTGTCTATCGAGACAAATATAGTAGATTAAGTATAATGTGGTTTTCCACATATTTTTAACCTTTCTACATGAAAACTTTCGTCACAAGTAACTTTATAACAAAAATATAACCGACGTAAACAAACTACTGAACTGATTTTGATGAAATTTCTATGAGATCAATATGAAAGTATTCGAATAAAAAAGATTTTTACAAATCGGTTGATAAATGACGGAGTTATATTCTATTCTATTCTAATATATAATTTGAGGGTTGCCCTCGATCGTTTTGGGATCCCATCATCAGATCCCGACTTGGTGCCCATTTCAAACCAAAAAAGAATTTCTTGAATCGTTCCAGGAGTTTTCGAGTAATCGGGGAACATACATACAAAAACAAAACATGCAGTCGAATTTTGAACCTCCTCCTTTTTTGAAGCCGGTTTAAAAACGATTCTGTCAAAAACTTGTGGACTCTGAAAACCGTGCTGTTTACATCGAGAGAATAAATAATAATAATAAATATTGCTAAACATTTCACACAGCGCTATCTAGCCCCAAACTAAGCAAAGCTTGTACTATGGGAACCATATAACTGATAGAATACTTATATACTATTTTTTTGTAAATACATACTTATAATATATAGTAAAACACCCAGACACGGAACAAATATCTGTAGATCATGCAAACATTTGTTCCGTGGCGGGAATCGAACCCACTACCTCCTGCGTCTCAGCCGGCTATACGCCCACTGCGCCACGGAGGTCGTCAAATTACTATCCTAATTCTATTTTGTCTACTAGCTCTGTGTGCGTCGAGCATTTTATCAACCCTTACGTTTGAAAGGGGATACGCGGGAGATGAATGGTCCCTTTTTAGACGAAATTATTCATTAATTAAAAATATTTCCTCTATACATTTTAGGAAACCCTTTGTAGTGAGATTTAGGGGTGGAAAGTAGATACGATCATTATATCAGTCATAGAGCGTCCACTGAATATAGGCCTCTCCCATAGATTTGCAAGGTGACCGGATCCTGTGCGGCCTGCACCCAATGGCTCCCAGCCTACGTTTATTAGGTCATCTTGTCATCTAGGGGGGAACCGACCTACGCTGAGCTTTCTGGTGCGTGGTATCGAGAGCACTATACCACACAGAAGCCTTTCTGCCCCAACGGCCGCCAGTTCTTTGAACTATAGGTCTAATCCTCTGAGTTAGTTTTACTAAAGGGGTCAAATTAATACTGAAACGAGGTTTCAGGGTGACTTACGCAACTTTGCGTAAACGTATTTAGTGGTGAAATATGATTAAGAGAGTTGTCAAATCATACAAATACGTCAAATTTAAACATGTTTAGTCGCTTAACACGTTTAGGGATGGTTTGCACAGCTGGGCTTAGTGATGTAAATCACTGTTTTCGCTAAACAACGTAAGTAGTATGGACGAAATAACGACGGCCATGCAGAAGGCTTACATGAAAATGGTGGGAACGTTTGATCAGTGCCACTTTTTGCATAGAAACTATGCATTCATTTAACGACCTCCGAGACGCAGGAGGAAGCGGGTTCCATTCGGCCGCGAAAGAAATGTTTGCATGAGCTACAGACGTGTTTGTATATATTCAGGTATGTATTTACAAAACAAAAAGCATACTACGTGTGTTTTTATGTTCGACATTAAACGAAAAAATGGGTGCGGCTAATGGCTAGTGTTGTTGTAAAATAGATTATGTATTTTCAAATTCATTACCAAAAAAAAATCTAACAATCTCAATTTCAAGTTCTAAAATATCAATGAAAGAGCCTGTTTAAAATAGGTAAATAAATCATATTCATTCATAATTTAAGTAGGTACCTTAGATGCCACTTAGTCGAGCGGCATTGTCGCAAAAGCACCGCCGAGTTACGGTAAAAATTGTTTATTGGAAATGTATCGATTACTGGATAAATATTCCAGCTACCAGTATTAAGCCTACCTCAAAAATCAGTTAATACAATTACGGATGTGTGTTTTAAATTAATGGCGTACGTAACAAAACAGGTTGTATATTCTATCAGTTATCCGGTTCCCATAGTACAAGATTTGCTTAGTTTGGAGCTAATAGCGCTGTGTGAAATGTCCAGCATTACATTATTTAATTATTAAAACTGGTGTTTATCGCGTATGTACCTACATATATGTTTTATTTATTATCCCGACGTTTCGATTGTGTTGCAACAGCCGTGGTCACGGATGGACTGGAATACTTGGAGCTACCGTCGAGAAGTGATGGCAGCTGCAGCAACTACCCTCACTTATCACTTTCACAATTAGAAATGACCTCGTTCAAGTACTCCAAGTACTCTAGTCCGCCCGTGACCACGGCTGTTTCAACATAGTCGAAACGTCGGGATACAAATAAAAAGGTATACATATGCGATAAATACCCGTTTTAATCAGTAACTATCTATTTTATATGTAGTGAGAGAAATATTCTTAGTTATATTGATAAAATACATGGTAATTAAAAAATAAATACTTACCGCCAGTTGTACACATTTTCATTTAATTGTTTTGTTGTGTATGGTGTGCAATAAAATATTATCTATCTATTTAAATACATTAGTTTTCTGATAATACTCGTAAGAACTCTAAATTATACCCTTGGTAAAAAAGTGTTCGTTATTCATAATAATCATCCATAATTCATATATTTCTTTCAATGAGATATATGTACAGAGATCTTTTTAAATAATATGTATTAAAATATATTGTTTAATAATATATAATAATAATATATATATATATTATAGTATATAGTATATTATACATTCACATCCCCCATCCGGGATCCAAATATACTTAATAAAAAAACATGACAGTATAAAAAATCTCACACATTCTTATTACATGGTTATACAAAGGCTGTAAGCGATCTATCGTACATGCGAGATGTTTTGGCGAGCGAAAGCGAGCGAAGACGCTAATCGAGGGTGTTATGATCGCTTACTCCCGAGTATAACTTTTCATCACGAATGCGAGGAAATTTAGTAAGTTTTTAAACAGTTTGTTGCTAAAAAGAAAGTTTTCGTTCCCGGTAACCATTGTTTTATTTTCACTACTAGACTATAGCACCTTTTATTTAATAGAAATAAGGATTTCCCACGGAGGTTGTATGTATTAAAGCAAATAGAAATTAGGATTGGTCGTGGAGGTTGTATTCCATTTTAACTTATTATGAATGCAATAAACCTCATTTTATTTACAAATTTACTTACGGCCCTAGGGCCGTAAGTCACATTTACGGAGCCGATATCGAGTTTTCAATGATCAACTTTCGGAGCATTAGTGATGAAATATTATTTTTCGATTTTGACGTACTGGTTCTTTAAGTTATTGTAATCGAGTGAATGGAATCAGGCCATATATATACGTTTTTTAAGGAAGAGGAAGGCAAAATGGGTTGTTAATAGCAATTTTGATCCTATAAAAATATTTTATTACATAAAAACATAATTGAACAGAGTCGCAGACGATAACTAGCATAAAATTGTACATAATTATACCCGACATTTTTCTACGCACTTTCCAGAACCCTCACATATGCAAGTACACTGATGAAACCGCAACGCACACATGCAAACAACCAATAAATAGATTGAACTAAACGGTGAAATTTAAAAAAGGAACAAAAACGAACGAATCGCTTACCCACACATCCGTGCATAATGCAACCCGATCATTAACTTTAGCTTTTCCATTTTAGATTTTAAAGAGACGAGACATAGAGTTGAAAGTTGAAAGGTTGCATCTTATTTGTAGACTAGCATGTTAACATTAATACATGCGTGGGAATGTCGCTATACGACACACAAGCGCGTATTTTGATTATAGGAACACCGAATTTTTTAAATTGTGTGCGTGTTTATCTCCGTGTGCGTATGCGAATGCATTTTGATTGTGTCTGTGTACCGCTGATGCTACAATGTGCTGTGTTTATCGCTTAATGTGTGTGTAATGTTGCTGTTCTCATGATGGATTCGCATTTGTATTAGTGCCTTGTTTTTTTTGTTTTTATTCTGCGAGCACACAGCCGGGTAAGCAGTGAAAAAATAATTTTAACTGGCACACTGTAAAGCGTGTTTAATTTTCGTGCTCTCTGTCCTGCGCGAAATGGAACGTCATTACGTTTTAAATTACGAACGGCGGTTGTTTTTTCTTTTTTATTTATTCGGTTTTTAATTAGAATTGTTTGCTTAATTTCTGAACGGATTGCGCTACTGCACATCTCGTTAACATTGTGTTTATTCAACGTCTAGGGTTGAAACTATCGTGCGTATTGACCCTCCTGCTCTACTTACTACACTGCTAGAGCGGCAAGGGAGGGGAAAGTGGAAGACGGTATCCTATTTTCTTTAACGTATAAAGTAGCGCGACGCATTTGTATTTTTGAAAAATGAAGGGTTTGAAAACTAAAGATGTACGTAAGGAAACAGCATATTTCTTAACTAATATTACATTTTGGATAGTTACGAAAATAAAACGTCTTTATTTTTAACATTATAAGGAAGTGCTACTTGGTTCGGATTTCTGGCCAGTGGGCGCTACAGGGAAGCAACTACGAATCAAAACTCCCCAAATAAATCAAAGTGTTAGTTTTAAGTTTATTGTTTTATGTATGTAAGTCTTTATGGTATTTGTAGATGCCTTGTAATCATTGAACGAGCGAAGCGAGATAGCCAAATCAACTCGGGCAAATCAGCGTTGCATGTATATATGTTTGTTTGTCCGAGGATAACTTTCGAAGCGTTGATCCGATCATCGTGAATGTGGGGGGTGTTAAGATATTGAGGTTCAAGAGCGGTAAAAAAATCAAAATGTGACTATTTTATTTTTTTTATTTATTTGAGCGTTAAATGAAAGATTTTTATTAGTACATTTCGCCCGCTTTTTTATTTTTGTTTAAACTTTGTAGTTTTTAAGTTATTAGCCATAATAAAAACTGAACTTTGACAAAATTTACAGGGTACATCAGTGACCCCACAGTGCTGAAATTTGGTATGTGTGTAGCTTTAGTGATACGAATATAGAGAAAAGTATGAAATTCAAAATAACTGCAGTTTCTACCCCAAAAAAGGGTAACCAAATAACATAAACTTTCGTTACCTATAATTTGAATAAAACAGTAGGTCAAGTTGTTTGGTTATTCGTTTCGTGGCACTATTTTGATAGTGAAAGATTACAAATAATATTTTTTTGTTCTTATGGGAGACTCGTGAGCTCTCAGTTCGGGGCGAACCACTAGTATTTTGTATGTGCACATTGTTACCTGAAATAAACGTTGTATTATTATTATGTATGTCTCTGTAATGCAAATAATATCATCTCTCTAGGGGTTTTCAACATCGGCTAAAATTATTTAAACCACAGAATTAAAATATCGAGGAGTGGATCGCACTCATCCTGATGAAGGTTCACGAATTGAACCGAAACATTGTCGGTCAAAACACCAATAAAACGGTTCGTGATAAATCCCGTATTTATAATAATGATTGAAATAAATCACGAAAGTTTTCTAAGTATAATTAAAATAAATAGATTTCCAATTGTTACTGCTCGATATCGTCAGCGGGGAGTTCTTAGGTTTACCACTTGTAATTTATAGTAGCTGGCGCACTTCGGTTTCGCCTGCGTTTTTTATGCTAATAAAATACGGCCATAGACATATCGCGTCCTTGCGACAAGAACGTGTTATCTCCGAAAACCATTTTTTTTCAGGAATCGACTTTCAGATTTCTGAAAAAAAATGGTTTACACGTTCTTGTTGCAAGGGCGCGATATATAGTCATAGATATTAATTGTTTCATGTTTGTTTTACAATAAATGTTTTACAAAATATGAAATTGAAATTTGGTCCAAAACATGAGCCTAGCTGGGGCACTACAATACAATAATATAATTATTATGCACGTATTAGTTATTACTATGTAGGTACCTCTATACCTACCAATATTGAGTAAAAAAGCTATATTATATTTTTATATATCATATCTATATCTATACTAATATTATAAAGAGGAAAGGTTTGTATTTTTGTATGTTTGTAACGAATAAACTCAAAAACTACTTGTCTGATTTCAAAAACTATTTTACCATTAGAATGCTACATTATCTCTGAGTAACATAGGCTACTTTTTACCTAACTGTGCAGAAGAAGGGTAATGTTTTAATTGAAAAACTACGCGTGCGAAGCTGCGGATTGGTCAGTTAGTATATTTTATAGTAATAGCACTCGAGGATAGTCGCTTTTATCAGTAAAATATTTTTTAAATTAAGAGAGGCTTACGCCCAGCAGTGGGATCAAAAGCCTGCAACGCGCAACGTGACGATGATAATGATGAATATTTTAACGGCGGTAACTTAAATGAAATGCTTTAAATGAAGGCATTTCGGGTTCGATTTCCACCGCGAAACGGGTCTGGTTGTTTCTCTATATGTATATTAAGTATGTATTTACAACAAAAAAAAGTATATTAAGTATTATATCAGTTATCTGGTTCCTACGGTAAAAGCTTTGCTTATTTTGGGGCTAGATCGTGCTTTGTGAAATGTCCAGCATTATTTATTTATTTAAAGCCATGTCGAGGAGGTAATTGATGCTATTGTAAAATCAACAAACCCAGATTAGTACGATGCATTGTATCATCAACAAAGCCTTACACATTCGCTACGTTTACGTGCAACGTAGTTGCATTGTGCATTGTAGCATTATTCTAAGCAATAGGTAGGTAGGTAGGTGGGTAGGTACGACCTTGTAGCGTACGTTGATCTGTCTGAGTCGTATCTACCGACGATCTGCGACTGAATGGATAAGGAGTAGGTAAAAACTTAGCTAAGAGTTAATGGTAAACATGAAGTCAGATTTATATTGGTAGGTATTACTGCAAGAAACGGAGTGTTCATTATTATATATACGGAATTTATCACGTACCGTTTTATCGGTGTTTCGACCGACAATGTTTCCGTTCAATTCGTAAATCTACTAGAGGGGATTTTTTTTAAACTGGATAGATCTTTGATTGACCACAATCTCACTCGATGGTAACCGATGATGTGGTCTAAGATGAAGCACGAAGATCTAGAAGAAACCTATTCACTCTTACCTTAAAGAGGCCCGGATTGTATTCTTTAGGAAAAACAGACGACGGCAAAGTGTTCCATACCTTAGCTGTACGCATCAAGAACGTAGAAACAAAGCGGTGTGTGCTAATTGATGGTATATCAACTAGGTACGGATGGTACTGAGCCGTGCGCCTGCTTGTCCTTTGATGGAAGGGAGATGGCGGGATCAGATCGTATAGTTCCTGGGCACATTCCCCAAAACGTTATACATTTGACGCCTGTCTTCTGTCTGTCTGTCTGTCTGTTTCATCGCAGTTCCCAAATGGATGATAGCCCCAAACCAAGCAGAGCTGGTACTATGGGAACCAGATAACTGATATACATACATCATATACTTTTGTTTTGTAAATACATACTTATAATATATAGAAAAACATCCAGACCCGGACCAAATATCTGTAGATCATGCAAACATGTTTTCCGCGGTGGGAATCGAGCCCGCTACCTCCTGTGTCTCAGCTGGCTGTTCGCCCACTGCGTCACGGAGGTCGTCAAACTTTTGAAACTACCATGGTTATGAACACTATATAATTTTTTTAATGAATTCATTCCTAGCAAGAGACTGGGGGAGGATAGAGCGTTGTATCTGCCAATAACCAGTCGCAAAGACTTCAGTTTACCCGTGATCATGGCATATGCAACTGCGTCGAAATATCGGGATACTCAAAAACTCACAAATCATGATAAACATCCCGTTTTTAGTACATATAATAGACTGCGGTTCTTCTATGTGTGATGAAGATCAGGTCAGCAGGTGCAAAGACTATTAGCAATTTTCCTTTTTGGTGAAGGGACCTCAGCTGTAAAAATGGTTTTATTTTTTACTTTTTACGGGTCACTAACATTTTGTGAAAAATAACTTACATTAATGTACTGTCTGTCATCATTGTCATATCAGCCACAGGAACATGCTAAACATAGCCCCCCCCCCATAGATTCCCAGAGCAAACGATCTTGTGTGGCCTGCACTCATAAATAAATCAATTTTTTATCGAGTACATTTCGGAGAGTGTGCGGCGGAATTTTTCAACTTGATCCCACCATCTTTAGATGCTCAGCGGTGCGCCACCACTATATGATTGAAATACCTCCACGTGCGAGTGAAATACGCACAAAGCGGTTCTCTTCCACCTTTATTATACGCACTGCCGAAGAGTGGAACGCCTTACCTTAGTTTGTGTTTCCTGATAACTACAATCTAGTTGTCTTCAAGTCGCGAGTGAACAAGTTTCTTCTAGGCAAGCGTACTTCATCGTAGACTGCAACATCACTTACTATCAGGTGAGATCGTGGTCAAACGCAAGTCTGTAATGAATAAAAAAAGATAGGTTCTTAATATACGCAAGTTCATATTTAAATGCACCCATTTAAAATAGGTATCACGCCATAGCTTTTACAAAACTAGCAATGTTTGTGTTTTGGTTGTGAATAAATATGACTCCATGGAATTAATGTTCACTCATAATTTTAGTAAGAGACTTTCGTGGTTTATTTAACTATTATTATGAATACGAAATTTATCACGTACAGTTTATCGGTATTTTTTTTTTTTTTTAATTTTAATAAATTTTATTTTGACACAATATACAAGTACAAAAATACAATACATAATTATTAGATAGGTACATGTAACAAAAATTAAGATGATTATTATGTGACAATAATTATGTATGAGCCTCAGTTGCCTAAACTAGAAATTACGTCCATAAACGTATTACGACCATAAAACATTCATCAGGGTGAGTGCGATCCGCTCCGCACTGCTTCTCGCCTCGTACTACTCGCAGCAGCTCTCTGCAATGAATCCCGTATTTATAATATTAATTTACTCATAATAATGGATAAAAAGTTGAGAACGATAACCAGCATTGCAATCTAGCGATAAAAAAATCAACCATCACTATTACAACTTGGAGAATATGACAACACAGTATAGGTACTTCGTTACCGTCTAATTTATCAGACAAATAAATCACTCACCCCCAAACTCCCCTTGTTCAATCAACATTTCCGAAGGACAAACTATTTTCCTTGGGTCACGCACACAGTGGCCACTACCCATACCGTGCATGTGTGGGGTGACTGGGACAATGTGCTCGATGCTTGAGGGAGCGATGGCAAGAAAGGTTTTAATACAATTGTTAGAGAAAATTATGTCTGACTGTTTTACTAAAAAACATTGCAGAAAAATGTACTGTAATTTACCGGCTGGCTCTAGTCTTACCTATCTATAGTGTATTTTTGTGAATTAGTTATGTGGAATTCATAATTTCATCTTTCTGTACCCTTTTTTTGTAATTTTAGTCAAATTTCGATTTATAGAATCATAGCAGCTTTCAATTAGATACGTCAAACGTGCGTTGAGATAATTGAAATTGAAAAACTTGCATTTATTTATATTTTATTTGCATTTATTTTGCAACAATACATTTCTGTCATCAATTTATGTGATTTTTATTCTAATACTAGCTGACCCGGCGAACTTGGTACCGCTTTGACATGCATATGACGCGGGCTGCCAATGTACCTTAGCTGCATCTATGTATGAGAAAATTAATGTTTTTCATGGTGTTTTTTGCGTGAATTTTTCCATTATTTTAATAGTTACTCTGCTATTCGAAGCGAACACAAATCCAACAAATCAAAGATCAACAAAATGGGTCCCGCCGTTCTTGAGTTACGAGTATAAAGGTGTAACTAACCCGACCTTGTTTTATATATTTAGATATATATTTTCAATAAATATAAACTTAAAAAAATTATACATTTACCGACTGCCGATGGAAGTTAATAATCAACTTTCATTATCCTCACTGCAAAGTCATTGCCAGAACCTAAGTAGGTATCTTAGTAAGACATCCCTCGCGGCCCCTGAGATTGCATGACTATGCACTTGTCTTCACAAAATACAGCTTCTGAGAAGTGCCACCGAACCATTGCATTGGGTTTCACTTGTTAGCACCACTCCGTTATGTCAACTTTGGTCTCGGCCCTTGGCAGTCACAGCCTTTGTTTGATTTACTGATTATTTTTGGGAAAATGTTCTGTTAAGTAGTTATTATCAATAGCGCGTAGAACGAGTGATATACGAGAGAATGAAGGTTGTTGCTTATTGTCAGGTCTATCCTTGGTCTCATCATCATAGCCGTCCACTGCGAAACAAACATATGACTCCTGAGTCTCCTCCATAGATTTCCAGAGCGACTGCGATCTTATGCGGCCTGCATCCAGCCCCCAGCAACCTTTATTAACTATTTCTTATTCCGTATTGATTAAAGTGGTAAAAAAATACACAACACTAAAGTTCTGTTCATCGTAAATGTGGAAAAGCTGTTTCTTGTGTCAAACAAAGTCAAAGTGACAAAGGATAAAATGTTTCTTGTGTCAAACGATTTTTCGGAAGAATGCTGGCGTTTTTGTTTTCTTACCTTTCCAGAGTAATAGAATAGAATAGAATAGAATAGAATACTCTTTATTGCACACCAAACATAATTAAAATACAATAAAAATACACAAAAATTAAGGTAAGTACAATGGGCGGTCTTATCGCTAAAAGCGATCTCTTCCAGACAACCAACAACAACAGAAAATAGTAAATTGACAAGCAAACCCATAAACCAAAACTATCCCTCACTTTCCTTACCATCGGTACTAGTTCTAAGTGTGCGTGCTAGACATCGCCTAGACGTTGACCCACTGGCCGGCGACCTTGCGTTTCTTATGTTATCTCTCTGTCTCCCTCCCTCACCTGCCGAGACTCTCCCCGTCTCTTTCGTGCGTGTCTATTGATAGTAAGACGGCTCAAGGCTGCCTCTATGGGACACGGTCAAGGGGAGACGCTATAGTTTGTATATCTATGGTTTTAATGAGAACTATTCGGGTTGTTGGAGCGAATATGTATTGATGGAAAGCGAATTAATTGATTGCTAAAATGTAAAGATAGTCTGCTTGTAAACTTCGTAGTGTAGAATATAGGTATAGTGACCAAAAAGAAACATTATCACAACAAAGGAACGTTAAGAAGTTTTTCGTATTTAAGTATTTATGGTAATTGTCATAACTCGAAGAACTGATGACCATTGCGGCAGAAAGGTTCTCAATTGGAGGCACGCACTGGAAAGCGCAGCGTAGAATGTTAGATAAAGGCCCCGATTAAGGTTGCTGGGAACCGCTGGGCATAGGACGCTCAAGGTCGGTCACTCTGGGAATCTATGGGGAGGCCTAAGGTTAGCAGTGGACTTCGTGGCTGATATGATGGTGATTGCTTTACATCTCTAACTCAAAAATATCGGCTCGATTACCTCTGTCCGTATTGACCACATCTGCTGACCCAGGCATTAGTAATATTCTAATTCTAGGTTGGGATGGATTAAAAGATGTGCACTGACGTCCCGCATCGGGGTGTATTGTGCATTACCCCCCTTCTAACCTGACCCCAGCCATCCTAACTCATTGAAGTAACGGAGTAGGACTTTGGGCTGGTGGCAGCAACTTTTCATTAATAATATTGTACTCGATGTAATTTGGTTGTAATTAAGCTGCTTACTAGGTTAGAAACGCGCCCACGGTGCACTGCCCTGCGTCCATCACCTTGA
Organism: Philereme transversata; assembly: GCA_963924445.1. NCBI lineage: Eukaryota > Metazoa > Arthropoda > Insecta > Lepidoptera > Geometridae > Philereme > Philereme transversata. The sequence continues at coordinate 28,137,689 of OZ004345.1, forward strand.
GGCATACAGGTGTAAAGCCTGTTATTTCACCGGCAACCATACCCTTCAAAGGAAATACAGCAATGCTGCTTGGCGGGAGAAATAGTTATGGTGGGAGTACTTCCCCGGGAAAGCACTCCTTTCACAACTCTACTACTCTTAAATGCCTTTACCCGGTTCAAACATTAGTTTGATAAATGCCCCCTGTTTGTATAGAAGTTAAGCATTCACGTGACAAATTGCAAGCCCGCCACTGCTTAGTAGAATATTAACCCGAATATTAGCACAAGCTTTCGAATTATTGGTTCTAACGCATGCCGGTTTCCACACGATGTTTTCCTTAACCATTGAGCACGTTTAGTTGCGAATTAAAAATTTGAGTAATAAAATGGCTGGGATTAGAACCTACAACTTCTAAATCAGAAATTGGGGTAAATCCCACTAGAAGCCTACGGCTCCCGAGATTATAGTGCTCCGGAAAAATAAATGCAGGAGGAAATAAATGCGGGAGGAACGTAATGCTTTTAATAAATGTGAGTTGCACTTACAATAAAACTTGCAAAGGCCTAACGAAATATTAATAAAAACTTTCAAATATTTGATAACTATAGTGTAGACGGAATGTTAACATAACAACACATTTACCCTCTACCCTAATAGACAGGTCAAGCACCCCTGACCTCATCCCCAAGGGGTAGAAATATCTTTATCGGAACCGGAAGTTACGAGTAGTTTGTCTAGCGGACAGATGACACTAACTATTGGTTTCACCCTATTTCAACCCTCGTAGATTTATTAATAGTCTGACCGAGGTTGACTCCTGAGGATTTGTACGTCTGTCGTATAACTAACTTTAGGATTCTGCACTTGCAAAGGAAAAAAATAAACCCTTATAATACCATTTTCGTGTCTGTCTGTTCGTCTGCAAGTCGACTACTGACGTGAAAGTGACGTTTGTTAGGTCTTTCTGTGAGTCTTTTTACACGTATCAACTCTGGACAGACTATTACTAAAAATCCCCATGACTGCATCAGGGTAGCCTGCAATAACTACCTTAAAACAGACGTTTACCGAAGCACGCGTTGATACGTTCAACGCTAGTATTTTGCAAACTTTCGCGATCACTGTACATAATTACTGATTATAATGGGTGTTTATCGCGTATTTACCTTTTTTATTTGTTATCCCGACGTTTTGACCGTGTGCCACGGTCGGGATTACAAATAAAATAGGTACATACGCGATAAATACCCATTTTAATCAGTAATTGCATAGTTCTTCGTTCGACCACAATCCCACCTGATGGTAAGCGACGATGTTGTCTAAGAATGGAGCATGAATATCTAAAAGACACCTATTCACTCTTACCTTAAAGAGTCCCGGATTGTAGTCTTCAGGAAAACAGTTGGCGTTGTTCCATTTTACACATAGTTCAAAGAACTGACTGCCGTTGGGGCAGAAAGGTTCTAGATTGGAGTCCACGCACTGAAAAGTGCAGCGTAAGACGCTATCCCCCAACTAGATTAAAAGTCGACCTGATAAAACTGGGAGCCGTTGGGTGCAGGCAGCACAAGTTCCGTTACTCTGAAAGTCTTTAGAGAAGACCTATGTTCAGTAGTGGACGTCCTATGGCAGAAATGATAATGATGATGACGCATTAGGAACGTAGAACTAAAACGATGCGAATGGGTGGTATACTAATGAGGTACGGATGCTACTGAGCCGTGCATCTGCTTGTCCTTTGATAGAAAGGAGATGGCGGGATCGGATCATGTAGTTCTTGGGCAAATGCTCCATAATATTCAAGGTTACCATTCGCTTTATGGTAAACACATAATACCAAAGCACTTAATGTTAATTAGGGGAACGATTTTAAGGTTACTTCAGTAAGAGTTTAAAGCACAAATAATGTTTTAAGATTGTACTTCTCAGTTAACCGCAAGTTGAAAGGCAACACGCACGATTGCTTTCTCTATAAAGGACAGAACTACCTTGTAAAGAGGCGGTTTGCGCGCCATTCAGCCCACCTGTTGCTCGCACTATCGCTAGCTAAAGTAAGGCACTTTACAAACTATCAGTCACGCCAATATCCACCATAGTCCTCGTAATAACTTCAGTCAGTTTACAGAATTATTACGATCTGTTTTTTAAATTATACCGTCGTAATCCACAATACTACGTTGTAGAATAGTTATTGAAGATTTTGAGCACAAGTTTTAAAAACACGATTCGGAGAATAATACATCTCTAGGGGCAGCATCACCTTTTAGTGGTGACAATCATCAAGAATAGATAGAAACTTGAATTCTAGTAAATTTTAGTGTTTAGGTGATGTGGTACGATGGTTCTTATATTATCTGGTACCTTTCTCGCATTTAAAACTTTGTTTTTGTCACTGCAAACGATGAAACTCACTCCATTTATCTCGTTTAAGTCAGTCCTCTTTTACCTCCATGACATGACAGTGATCTTCTGTTCTATTTGGCTCATGTAGTTTATTCGCGGCCTTCCTCTTCCACGTTTTCCTTCAATTTTTTCCTTTGATGATTGATCTTATAAAGCTGTCTTGTCGTATAAGATGTCCAATTATCCAATCAGATGGTACCTATAATACAGGACATCCTAGTAATCACACACAACATTATTTATAATTTTATAACCAACTATATTTTGACTGACGGCTTGACAATGTAGAGAAAACCTTAGCTTGAAAACGAACACGTCTATTCAACGTGCAATGTGAATGTTATTGTTACATCTCTCATGTTACAATAACTTTGCGTCAATACAATCTATTTGACTGAGGGCTTGACCATGTGGAGAGAGCCTATGCTTGTGAATGGACGCGTCTATTCAACGTGCAATATCAATGTTATTGTAACACCTCGCGTGTTACAATAACTTTGCGTCAATAAGCTCTATTTGAGCATTTTATCGGGTTATTTTTATAAATTGAATAGGTGGATAAATGTTGGAGCGTTGTTTTAGGCTTCTATTCAATTTGGTGTGTTTTACGAAGCATTATTCAATGTTCGCTACCATTTGGTAAAACATTTTAGGATTTAATGGACGGAGCAGTATTTAGTTAGTTATAAATCATAATAACTAGGAAATAAATAAAAACTATTGTATTAAATAAAACAATAAAATTATTTTTCTAATAAAATTTTAAAATTTTATGTATGTTTGAACAGATTTGTCAGAGATTTATATTTTTTTCTCCAATGTTCCTTTTACGTGCCACTATAATCAACAATCTCGACCTTCAAAGGTTTGCAGTAAGAAAACTCATATTAAGGTTATACTCGCCTTTGTACATGTCCTTTTCATGTTTCCTTTTTTCCTTAAGCTTTCTGTAATCTATTTGTTTACAATAATTAATAAAGAACCAGGAATTTTTTACTTTACGGCCGTTGTATTCATAATAGACGGCAGTGACGACCTCCGTGGCGCAGTGGGCGTATAGCCAGCTGAGACGCAGGAGGTAGCGGGTTCAATTCCCGCCGCGGGACAAATGTTTGCATCATGTACAGATATTTGTTCCATGTCTCTATTTATTAATATACCGTCTCTAAGCCATCACAGTCATTTTCATATGTACGCCGATGACCTTCAACTCTACTGTTCTGCGACAGTAGAAAACTTAGATTATGCTTTAAATATGCTCAACGACGATCTGCTTCAAAAAATGAAATAAATGTCAAGCCATTGTAATTGGTGGCTCACGTCAACTTTGTGTGAAAATAGTTTTCTCCAAAATTCCCCCTCTTAATTACAACGGTACCTTAATCACCTTCTCATCTACTGTTAAAACCCTCGGAGTTCCTTTTGACAACCATTTAAGCTGGATGTGAAGGAGATATCAAGAAAGTTTTATGCTTCACTACACTCTCTATTACGTCTGAAAAACTTCCTGCCCACTTCTGTCAAAATAAAGCTCGCCAACTCTCTTCTAGTCCCCATTATCGATTATGCTGATGTTGCCTTTTTAGATATCACTGAGGAACTCCTCAATAAACTCGATCGCCTTGTCAACACCTGTATACGTTTTAACTTCAACCTGCGTAAGTACGATCATGTCAGTGAGTTTCGGGCACAGCTTAAGTGACTCCTCATCCGCGAACGTAGGAATTTGAGAATCCTTTGCTTACTTTTTTCCATTCTTAGAGATCCATTCACCCCCACCTATCTAAAAGTTCGCTTCCAGTTTTTAAATGATGCGCACAACCGACAGCTTAGGTCAGCTGACACCTTGCTTCTCTACACCCCTTCCCATAAGACTTATTATTTCTCTAACTCCTTTTCGGTTGTGGCGGTCTGACTCTGGAATGACTTGCCATTAAACATTAAAAAGGCTGAAACAAAAGAGTAGTTTAAGAGATTGGTGCGTCAGCGCTTCTTTGAGAAGTTGAAGATAATTAAGCCACCGATATCATTATGCGTTTGACTTAGGTTTGCAATGTAATTTCTATTTAATATAACTGTATATATATATATAGGTATATATGTATTATAATTATTATGTTAAGCACTTTTATTATGTTCTTATTTAGTTATTTAGGGTCTGTATTTATAATTAGCTGTGAAATACCTTTTTTCCTGTGTCACGCCTTACCTTCTTTTAGCACGACCAGGATGACTGGAAGATAATGCTATTAGCATTAAGTCCTCCTAGCACTATTATGTTTTGTGTGAAAGTATTAAATAAATAAATAAAATGTCTGGGCGTTTTTCTATATATTATAAGTATGGATTTACAAAACAAAAGTAGGTATATAAATATTCTATCCGTTATCTGGTTCCCATAGTACAAGCTCTGCTTAGTTTGAGGCTAGATAGCGCTGTGTGAAATGCCAGCAATATATATATTATTTATTTATTTATTTAATAGACTAAAACGTACCTCATACAAAGATTGACATACACATAAATTATCTCATTTACTACTTTAACTTTGCTACTACTAGGTATACTTTTTGGAGGCTTAGATTTAAACAAATAAATAAGTAATAAATAAATATTGCTGGGCATTTAACATAGCGCTATCTAGCCCTAAACTAAGCACAGCTTGTACTATGGAAACCTGATAACTGATAGAATACTTATATACTTTTTTTGTATATATATATATATATGTACTATATAGAACAACATCCAGACCCGGAACAAATATCTGTAGCTCATGCAAACATTTGTTCCTATTATAACAAGTAGAATACAATTGTATAAGAAGGGTAATCCAAATATGTGTGTAGTTGTTATTATAAATACGGGATTTATCACGTATCGTTTTATCGGTGTTTTGACCGACAATGTTTCTCTGTGAAATCTACGTAGGTATGTACGTACGGTACGAAAAATCCCGTATCAATAATAATGATTGAAATAAATCACGAAAGTTTTCTTAGTAAAAATGTATGTAGTTGGTATGTCTGAAATCTTTTACCACTTCGCTACAAATTTCTAAAGTTTAAGATTTTTTTTTTGTTGAGTGTTTCTCAAGATCAAGGTTGGTAATTCTAGAGGTTAATTTTTTTGTAATATATAACATACCAAAAAATTAACCTTTTTAGAAGTATTATAAACTAGCTAACCCGCCTAACTTTACGAAGTTTGACATGCATATGACGCGGACTGCCAACGTCACTGTTAGAATTGTCAATCAGCCATCATTAGCCGCATCTATGTATGAGAAAATGAATTTTCTTCACAATTTCTTTTTGCGTGAATTTTAAGATGTTCCGAAGATCCCTTTATAAAAATCAAATCAAATCGAATGTATGTATTGCTTGAAATATATGTACAAAGATATTACAAAGATGTCAGAGGTAAATGATAGAATCAATACATTTCTGCCTTTCAAGGCATGCGGTATTAAAAATTACATCATAATACTAAATAATAATAACACCAGAACAAAAAGGGTAGTAAAATTTATTATAATGATTATTTGATAAATTAAAATACTGTTTATTTAGATTCGGGGGTAGAATGTTCTTTGTGTAGAACTATGCATTACTGTAGGCATTATTTTTTACAACACCTGAATATGCGCACTAAAACACAGGGCAATGACTAAGCTACGAATATTGTTTCCATCCTATGCGCGCGTGCAATGGCCTCAGCCAAAAATGCCGCGCGCAAACACGTTCGCACATTCACAGCTGCATCTAAAAATTACAATTTGGGACATAAAATCTGCACACTAACAAACAGAGTGCTGTAAGGGGTCCTCACACGAGCAATAAAAGTAGAATATAAATCTTCTAGTGTTATATTGCGTACCCTAAGTCGTCAAAGCCAAATACAACACAAGTAGGATCACTATATCAGCCATAATACGTCCACTAAACGAACATAGATCTCCCTCATAGATTTACAGAGAGGCCAAACTTGTGTAGCTCACCCAACGGCTCCCAGTAACTGTTATGGCCGTCTTTGTATCTAGTGGAGGACTGTCAAACGCATCGCTTTCGAGTATGTGGTCGACAATTTTTTTGGCCCCAACGCAACAGCCGCCTTGGGGCAGAAAGTATCGCAAGAGGAAATCGATCGCTTTCGAGTGTGTAGTCTTCTCTTATTACACGTTGACGATTGATTAAAAAACGCTAAGAGTTGTAGAGTTCTTTGTGAAAGGGCTCACCCGGGGAAGAACTACCACTGTGAATATTTCTGCCACCAAGCAGCATTACTGTGTTTTGGTTTGAAGGGTATGGGTATTAATGGACGCCGAGTATTGCATCGTAGGGTTCATTTCTAACGTGCGTAACCTACGAGACAACTCTCTGTTATAGGCGATGGTTACTACTTAACATCAAGTGGGCCATAAGCATATTCCATCTCCATGGCATAAGCATTAATCACTATCCGAAAACGTTAAAAAAATCTCGCCTTAATCCACTATATAAAGGTAAAGGGGAAGAGTCTGATGTTAAAAATTACAGGCCAATAACCATCGTACCTACAGTATCTAAATTGATAGTCTATAATGTCAGAGTCAATAGTGAGACATCTACATAGCAATCAAATTCTAACCGATTGCCAGTATGCTTATAGACCTGGAAGGTCAACAATATCCGCTACACAAAAATTTATTGGATGTGTCACTCAATGTCTGGAAAGGCGTAAAAAAGTAGCGGGCATTTTCTTAGACTTATCAAAAGCCTTTGATTCCGTCAACCACGAACTACTCTTAGAGAAGCTCAAAGTGTACGGAATCAAAGGCCAGAGCCTCGAACTGTTGAAATCGTTTCTAGAAAATAGAGAACAGACGGTTGAAATAAAGATAGACAAAAAACTAATAAGATCCAGGCCAGAATGTAGTAGAATAGGGGTGCCCCAAGGATCTTCGTTAGGTAACACTCTTTTCTTGATATTTCTAAATGATATGGCTAACAACGAGATAAACGGAGATATCATACAATACGCAGATGATACTACGGTTGTTATTTCAGCAGATAACACTGATGATCTGTTAAAAAATATTAGCAAAACGATTAGTGTATTAGCAAACTGGTTTAACATTAATGGGCTTAAACTAAATGAAGAAAAGACGAGTGTAATGGTATTTAATGCCATGTCTGTGATCAATCCCACTACTCTAACAGTCCCATTGCTAAGCGGCAATAACATAAACACATCAAACCTAACAAAATTACTAGGCTTCGATCTAGACCCAGGCCTAACTTGGAAACAGCATGTAGATTCCACATGCAAAAAAATGTCTAGAGGTATTTATGCTCTAAAGCAGTTACGCCCAATAGTATCGGAATTTACCCTTAAAGAGACGTACTACGCATACGTACACGCCATTATGACATATGGTATTATACTATGGGGATGGTCTACGGATTGTGAAAGGGTATTAAAAATACAAAAACGTGCAATAAGGGTACTAGTTAAGGCCAAATACAAAGACTCGTGTAGAGACCATTACAAAAGGTTACAGATATTAACGTCGACGTCTGTGTATATATTTGAAATATTAAGATATGTGAAGCAAAATATTGGTCTATTCAAAATAAGAGGAGCTAACAGTAGCAGAAGTATTAGAAACGGAATGTGTTTGGAGTCGGCTAGATATAGACTAAACTTGTTAAAAAAACAACCGCTGGTTAATGGACCACAATTGTTTAATAAACTTCCATTAAGCGTAAGACAAATCACCTGTGAAAACTCTTTCTGCAACAAAGTCAAACTACTCCTACTTACTAAAACAATTTACAATGTCAGTGAATATTTAGAAAATGACTACAGTAACTTTAATTTCAACCAGGACACTGATCTGATCTAAACAAAAAAGTATGATTATATTTTATAATATATTTTTTAACTTATTATTTTATTTTTGTGATTTTTATTAATTATTATATGTTACAAATTGACGCCCCTTTACAGCGGATATTACTTTTATAATTAATTTATTGAAAATTATTGAAATGTATTAAGTGACTGTTATGTAATATGTTTTTTTTTTATTCTTAATATAATGTTGTAATTTGAATATGACGAGAGACTGATGTTACAGTAACTTTATTAACTAATGAATGTTATTGTTCTTCTTTTTCAATAAATGATATTCTATTCTATTCTATTCTATTCATGAAGAATAAAAAAATGAAAAAAGCTGGTTATACCTTCCTTGGGCCAATTTGCCGTCAGGAATATGTGTAACAGACAAAGATCATCATCATATCAGCCATAGGACGTCTAGATTCTGAACATCGGCCTCTCCCATAGGTTTCCAGAGTGACCAATCCTGTGCGGCCAGCACTCAACGGCTCCCAGCAACCTTTATCAGGTCGCCTTTTCATCTACTTGGTTTACGTAGCAGCAATATTTTTATGAAAATCGCTACGTGTAAACAAACCTTATAACCCAGAGAGCTGCGCGCGCGCAACTCGATCTAACCACTCGTCCGGCCACCCGATAATGGCGGCCAGTTCAACGACCGACCGGTTACATATTTAGAAAAAAATATTTGGCAAATGTTCAGTGCGATGCGGTTTATACTGCAGTGCAATAAAACTAGCATCTTCGTTAACTTCGTTAAAGATAAAATAAGAAAGTAAGAAAAACGGCCAACCTGATGGTAAAGGGTGTTACAAACACCTAAATTAACACAGGCACGTTGCCGTCTATTTAAAGTTTTTAAACGCCTTTTTTGAAGTACCCCATACTATCACTGGGAAACCCTCGTTAGCGAAGAAAGTATTAACATCAACACTGAAATTAGTGACTAAGACCCATCCATCCATTCCAGAACTAAACTCAACTGAATCGAGACTCAACCATACTAGAAGGGTTTTTATTAAATAAAGCTTTCAAAAAATCTACCCTTAGTCTAAATTCACGTTTGAGCACATTTTTACAATCATCATCATCATCATCACATCAGCCACAAGACGTCCACTGCTGAATATAGGCCTCCACCATAGATTTACAGAGCGACCGAGAGCATTAAAAGAGCAAAAAGAAAGCAGAGAAATTAAAAGTCGTTGCATTCCCGGTTTTTCTTTCTTTTATCTAGGACCTCTTTTAATTAACAGAAATAAGAATTTTTCATGGAGGTTGTATTTAATGAATTTGGTCTCTTTAATTTTTAAATATAAATAAGGATTTGTAATAGAGGTTATATTTAATTTTAGCATCTAAGAATTTAACCTCTTTTATTTTATCTTTTATCTTTTTTATTTTTTAGCAATAAGTTTTGTTACTGCATTATAGAATTTTCTAATCTAATCTAATCTATTTTAAATATAAATAAGGGTTTGGCATGTAGGTTGTGTTTCATGTTTAACTGACTTCAAAAAAGATGAGCTTCTCACTTCGTCGGAATCTTTTTTTTTTGTATGTTCTCCGATTACTCAAAGACGCCGAGACCGATTTGAGATTTTCTTTTTTTGTTTATAAGTGTCAAGTCCAAGTGGTCAGCTGGCAGCAGTTGGCATTAAGTCAGGATCTGATGATGGGATCCCAAAAAAATCGGAGCAACCCTCTAATTTTATGAGGACGCATAATGTTTTATGTTTTTACCTCAGAACTCCGTCATCAACCGATTTGGAAAATTATTTTTTTACTTTAATGGGTATACTTTCATATTCGTTTCATAGAAATTTCATCACAATCAGTTCAGTAGTTTGGTTAAGTCAGTTATATTTTTGTTAAAAAGTTACTTGCAGTATATTATGAATGAAATGAGCGTCATTCTATTTTCAAATTGACTTAGGGCCCTAGAGGCATACATCGCATTTACGCATCAGGTATCGAGCTAATAATGACCAACTTTCAGAGCATGAGTGTTGAAAAAATATTGTTAAAATGAGACGCAGTTTTTATCTTATGTTTTTCCTGTATTTCTTTATATAATTTTTGTTTTTAATCATTTATAATCTTTATGTAAGTAGGTATGTTTTCTGTCCTGTGTGTGTGTCAAATTAATGTATTTTCTTTCATTTCTTTCAGTTTCCGTGGCCCGCAGTGTATAAAGCGAGCTACCGTAGAGACGAGGCCGACGCCATTGATGTACCAATCTAGATATTCGTCGGTATAATTATGTGTGTCGCATATTTTGTTCATCGAGGTATTAAAACAATATAAAGAGGTAGTTCTAAAAGATATTTCATCTCCCGTATTTTTTATCATCATCATCATCGTTTTCTTGACGGAGTAAACAAATATAGCAAAAAATACGTCATGCTACGACGCGGTACGACAGCCACGGGTTAAATCTATCCCCATCGACCGTTCAACAGTGGAAGTCCTAGGGCTAGGGTCCATAGACGTTTGCACAGTCTATATATATTTGTTCCGGGTTCCTGTATTGCTCTATATATTATTACAATTCGCAGCTTCGTTTTTCAATAAAAACATCACCCTACTTCTGCGCAGTTGGGTAAAAAGTAGCATAATGTAGAATTCTAATGGTGAAAGAATTTTTAAAATAGGACTGGTAGTTTTTGAGTTTATTCGTTACAAACATACAAAAATACAAATCTTTCCTGTTTATATATTTTCTCTTTAGTATAGATAAGTACATATGTAATACTAAAAAAAATGTATATTAGTATTATATCAGTTAGCTAGTTTCCAAAGTACAAGCTTTGCTTAGTTTGCAACTAGGTAGCACTGTATGAAATGTCCAGAATAAAAAAAAATAGCTGTTATCGTGTTGTCCGTGTGGCCAACACTAGACTCTTCAAAATACCAGCTCTGAAGCATGGCGATTGCATTTAAATCTAACTCTCTGATTATACTGAGGACCCTTTCAATAGCTCACTTGCAGTTAATTGTAATATTTAAATTGATTTATTTATTACTTTCACAAAAATATGGTAGTGCTAGGAGGGCATAATGCTAAAAACATTATCTACATGTAATCCGAGGCGTCGAAAAGATTATTTAAAAAGTCTAGTTTAATTATAATGATAATAACGTTTATTTCAGGTAAATAAAATAATAAATAAAGCCTTTATTCCCACTTAATAACTATTTACATAATATTTAATCATTTAATTCATTCATTATAATGAATATCATTCAGTTATGTATACATTACTGTTATTATTATTCAATTATATTAGATATATTTCACTTAATTAATTTGTTTTGGGCACCCAGATCTGGGGTGTCAAGTGGTTATTTCAGGTAATGTGTAAAAATATATAAAATATATAGGAGTCCATAACTATAAATACCTTACATACTAACATACATAATAAAACATCATAATAAATTCGTTTGTCTGTAAACCTAGGTACATAAGATCGTTGAGCTTAATAAAGAACTATACAAGGTTTCGCCAGCTTAGCGCACAAACATTACAATTAGTCACATAAATTAATGCAATAAAATAAAATCAAATACATAATTAATTATAAATGTCAAGGTTTTAAGATAAATGACAGAAGTCATAATCACAATAATACATAGTTAAACACAAAAATACCTAAACTGAATATAATAAAAATAAAGACCACATTGTTAATTGAAAATGTCAAAGAATTTGGATATTAAAGTGTATTAATAAAATAGTAATAATGTCAAGTTGAAGGTAGATGTCAATAGTTTTTTTCAGAAATTGGAACAGTATAGGTATTTAGCAAAATTAATGTTCGATAATGTTTCGATCACTCAAAAATTCTTTAAATATGCTTTTTTCACCAAAATATCACTCAATCTGCCCTTGAATTCACTATTGGAGAGCAAGCGAACAGATTTTGGGATTTTTTTGTATATAGTGGGAGCCATACAGAACACACTATTGCGTAACCACCACTGAATTTTACATGACACATTTCGCAGATTACCTTCTAAGCGGCTTCCAATTGCAAACGCTTCAAATAGCTCTAGGTTGTTTATAACAAAAACGGCTTGTTTTAAACTACACTACACTAATCGTTTAATAATTTTAATAATAATTAATAGTTAATAATCGCACTTTTTTAATAGATTAGATTAGATAAACTTTACTGCGCACCATTAAAAATAAACATACGAAAGAAAATACATTTTAAAATCACAGGCTTTATGAAATTAAAATAATATTTATTGTATAACTTTTTGTTTGGTGCTGGGTAAGACCGTGGGTCGTACGTGGTTCAGAATAAGACAGAATCGACGAGTGGCATAAATACGGAGAACCCTAAGCCCAGCAGTGGGTCGACACGGGCTGAAAAAGATGATAATGGTTTTTCTTTCAGCAGTGAAATAGTTGAAAACATCCGATGTTATCGACGGGAGCACAAAAGCGAAGCCCCCGCCTGTGAGCTGCGAGGTCGCAGGGCTAACGCAAGGATCAAGGCGGTCGGTTCGACGGCACTGCCAAGGCTGTCTCATAGGAAGCTGCGTTTGGAGATTGTTATTTATCTCTGAGAGTACTACGTAATAATGTTAGGAATAAAATATAGGAAGATAGACAATTAAAATTAAAATGTATATAATGGGCGGTCTTATCGCCAAGCAGCTTAAATAAAAATAAAATAATCGCCAAGTCGCGATCTCTACCAGTCAAACTTTGAATGGAATGGATCGTGTGAGTTTTACCTAGTTAAAACTCATCACTACTTTAAAATATATAAACTAACAAAAATATATACCTACGATTAGTTCTTACATAAATACAAATAAATATAAAATGATACATTCATAATATGTTTTCAGAAAGGATAGAACAGTTCTTCAAATGAGGAAGTTGTTGAAGTTAAAAAAAATAATAGTAGTTTAATATAACGTCTTCGAAATTAATTATGAAATTTTTGGGACATTCTGTCTAATAAAAAAACATATATTTGGCTTTAAAACAGTAGTTGTTTGTGATAAGAAAAATTAAATAGTTAAACTTTCTAAATATACAGTGAAAGAGTATAAATGTAGCAGTAATTAGACATTTTGCACCTAAAAACGTTTTATATACCTACACAATAAAATAAAATTACAAGAAGATAATGAGTTATCAAACTCAAGGCAAAGTAAGGGGATATATTTTTCCTGAAAACGCCTCATACATAAAATGTTTGTTGAAAAACCCGAATGAGTTCAAAGTGCAGCTAGCACAGAAAGTTCGATGGCACAATCAAGGCTATTCGTGTGTGCCTACTGTCTGATCGAGGAAACTCATCATTTCGACATAATATGTGTAGAAAATCTGTTAAAAAATGTAGATTCAATTTGATTTAAGTTCACTATTATGTTCATTCGTTTATCCATAATATTACCCAGACTAATATTATAATTTCGAAAGTAACTTTTTTTGTGTGTGTCTGTCTGTTTGTTACCTTTCACAACTACTTGTTACAATTTCACGTCACGAACGATTTTTCGATGTATACAGATAGATTATTACCGAGATTAAGACAAAGACTAATTTTTAACCAACTGCGCAGAAGGAGAGTTTAATGACAAACCACGCGTGCGAAGCCGCGGGCGGGTTAGCTAGTAATAGAATATAAGAGAAAATACTTTATTAAACACCATAAAACAAAACGATTACGTAAGATCAACGTAAATCAATGTTCTACAATTCGCTAAATAGCGATCTCTACCAGACAACCTTTGCAGTGAATGAACTGTGTGGATATCCTGGGGTGTAATGTCTAAGTATGTACCTACTACATACATACTTATACTAATATAAGATATAATAATATAAATTTAAATTAACTGTAAATTGAAGTATTAATTAATAAAATAAATAATATAGTGTCGTGTAGTGTCAGAAATAGTATAGCCTTTTATCAGTGAATTAAATTTCAGAATCAGTTTAGTAGTACATACAAAACAAACAATTAACTTTACCTACTGAAATTAAAAGTAACACCAAGACCAGGAACAAATATTTGCAAATCATGCAATTATCTGTGTCATCAACCTCTTACCTACTTTTTTTGTAAGAACTGGTGCTGGAACAAGCATATACCTTTTAAAAACTAACCTCTTATTTTGCTTATGACAAAAGCTTACAAAACCAAATCAGTGTTTTTAATTGACTCTAATAAACTACTCAAACCATATCCTTCCTTGCGTAGTCGCGGGCAGTGAGTCAGTCTAGTCTAGACCTGCCTCAACTATGGCCACAACATCCGGCCGACAGTGACCTAACGACCTTCAACGGATAGCGGCCGTTGGCCTATTGCTGTCGCTATTCTGCGTAAAACTATACGATAAATATAACACAGGAAATTATTCGTTAGATTATTCATATTAGGTACTGAAGATGAACAATTAAATCACTGATATATGTTTATTACGGAACAAAAATGTTAATAGCTGTGAATTTTAGTGATCTGGATTATTTGAGTTATTCACAGATCGTGTGTATTTATCGTTGTTCACAGATCGTTTTTGTTATAATAATAAATCGTTTAGTTAAATAAATGGTGGTAATTTTACCTCGATTTATTACCATTTTAGTATCACGATGGGACTGGCTCAAGGTTGTGTAAGACAAAAACTAAGGTAGGTGGATGGTTCTCCCAGTGGGAGCAAATAAGATGTGGATGATCATGATGATGAAATATTTAAATCTGTTTACGTTAATAATCGTTAATAATCCTGAAACAAAGGAGGTTGGTGATTTGAAATGTAAGCTTTCCACCAATTAGCATTTCCAGTAAAACTATAGACCTACCTCACTAGACATGACCTAAGCGACCTTCGACTAGCGACAACGACCGCTTCTATTAACAATTCGTAACTCCGTGGGGCTCCGTTGGGTGATGCTTTTAATAAGACAAGACGTTGAACCTAGGTTCGAGTGTTTGGCTTCCTAAGTTTACGAACATAAATCAACCCAATGTTTTTAAAGGATTAATGGATGTAGTTATTCTTTTAAAAGTTTCTAGCGCAGATTTGTGAGAACCTTAATTAAGAAAATATCCATATATCCTTTGTGCCGGAGTACTTAACGCAAAAGATATGTTTTTCATATATTCGGGGGATAAAAACAGGTTTGGGCCTATAGAAATTGTGAAAAATAATGGTACCTATCACGTATTTTATGCTATTTTGTAATAATTATAATTATAAATAAATCCGCGTTGGTAGATTGAAAAATACAAAGACAAACCATAATATGTTTCTTATTATTCGGTAGACAAAACAGTGAATCAAGTTTGGACTTATAGAAATTGTGAAAAATACTCGTATATTGCGCGGAGTTATTATAATATTTATTTTTTTAATTAGCTTTGGATGAAAAATCTAAAGACAAACCATAACGATAACACCTCTAACTATGGCGTGCCACAGGGGAGCGTCCTTGATCCCACATTACTCCTAGCTTATATAAATGACTTCACAGATGATTAACTGCCAAATGGATATATTTTTTCATTCGCGGATGATCCAGCAATATTCTTTTGTGGTAAATCATGGTCAGAGGCATATAAACTAGCTGAAAGGGGGCTTGGTGAAGTGATTAACTGGTTAAACATAAATCTTCTTTCATTAAATAGGTATTTCAAAAACAAATTCTGTGGCTTTTTCGATTCGTGACTCTCAGCAACCCGATCCTACACTAAGAATAACTGCCCACTTTTGCGGAAACATCAATACCAATCACTGTATGTAATTGTCAACAATTATCCAAGGTAAATTGTGCGAAATACTTGGTAGATCAAAACCTCTCCTGGGCCCGTAGACAAATTACATTCGCTCCGAATCAATTCGATTTCTACATACATTTATTGTCGCTACATCACGTGGTATTTCTATGGCATTTGTCAAATGCCATACATTTTCGGACTTATCGACTAGCGTCATCGCTAATCGACTGTAACTTGGCTAAGCCCTCTGGTATCCCCAACCAGAATTAGTCTCCAACAGATCTCGAAAATAATCTGGATATTGAAATACTTGCGTAATGTTACTGACAAACAATTTATAACCTACATCTATACATCATTGGTTCAGTCGATTTTGTTATATTGTATATCAGTTTGGGGTGGCACCTTTAAAACTAATTTTATCAGCATAGAACGTACACAAAGAACGATCCTTAAAATAATGCTACATAAGGAAAGAAGGTTCAGCACCGTCAAACTTTACCAAACAGCTAACGTGCTGACGGTCGGCCAATTGCACATACAGCAATGCGTCCTTAGAACTCACAAAAGCTTAAAGATTGACCCAAATATTAAATGAAAAAGAAATCAACGCTCTGTATTGAAACATCATGTGACCAAAACTGTACTTGCTTCAAAGCAATTTAGTACTAAATGTGTCAATTTATATAACAAAAATAATAGAAAATTAAAAATAGTTTGTATGTCCGACTTTCAATGAAAAATACAATAACCTCTTGGCAAAAATCCTTAACGTAACAAGAAACTTAAGATCTCTTCTAGGCCTTAACAACTAATCTATATTTATTACACACACTAATTCTAATTACAAGTTTGTTTATGTATTTGTGATTATTTCTATTTGTATTCTATTATTTATGTATTTATCTTTAAACCTGTACAATAATTATGTATTTGTTAATTATTGTTAATTCTAACTAATATTATAAACTATTTGTTAATTCTTACCTAAGATTAATGTTTATAAAGATCACCGTAAAAACGAGGCTACTCCTCTAATACAGGTTATTGCAACTTAACAGAGGAGATCCCAACCCATGTGAACCCACAGTTCTTGTAAAATAAGAAAGAATTATAGGTTTTTTCTTGATAATACTTAATAAGTTAACAATGGTAAAAACGAATACTTTGATCTTTTTGAACAAGAAAATAGGCAACAAATTTGATTGAAATCTTCAAAATGTTAATTCAAACCCAGAGAAATTTACCAAAATGTTAAACAATTAACTCAATAGGTAAATAACAGGTCAATGTATCGCACGTCAATCATCGACCTCAAACGCTGTTAAAAAGCAGTGAATGACCTACCCTCTATGACGTACTACTAGGGCTTCAGGGCCCACAAAAACCCCGACCTCTTGAGGTGAATAAATTAACCAGCAAATTATTTTAAAAGGTGCAATATTACATATACAAAACTTTTACCCCGGTGAAAAAGTTTTGGAACGTCTAGATTTTAATGTACGATCTCTGCAGCGTTCATCCTCTCACTGGTAATTTCTTGATCACAGATGACCAACACATTATCTGAACTCACACTAAGATTTCCTGAGTCGTGGGCATCAGGAATTGCGAGTACTAAGTTACAATATCGAGACTATTGCGTCTTAGCTGCTCGCCTACGGCGGCGCCGACGTGACGGAGATTTTCACTGCTTTGGTATGTTTTTTTTTCTTTGTAGGACATCACGTGAATGGGTGCTGGTGAGTTCTTCAAGAGACCCCGGAGATCATACACAGAATATCGGTCACTGAGGATGGTTTTAAGGCGTGGAACCATACTGGTACATAGCCTTTCGATACGTCTTGTAACATCACAGGGCGGGTATCTCCTTCCAGTCACTAAAAACATTCAGGTTATTTTATGACTTGAGATATAGCGATGCATTTAAAGATAAGAAAAAGCTAGTAAAGGCATTAGAAATGGGTAAAAATTGAAGAGAGAAAAAAAAGAATTATATATTTATTGAATGTTACTGGTATTAATCATTTATGTAATCCCTTTTTTTTTGCACAATACCATATCAGAACTTAGATACACATTATAAAATAAATAAATAATGCTGGACATTTTACACAGCGCTATCTAGCCCCAAACTAAGCAAAGCTTGTACTAATAGGAACCAGATAGCTGATAGAATACTTAAATACTATTTTTTTGTAAATACATACTTATAATATTTAGAAAAATACCCAAACCCGAAACAAATATCTGTAAACCATGCAAACTTTTGTCCCGCAGCGGAGATTGAACCCGATACCTCCTGCGTCTCAGCCGGCTATTCGCCCATTGCACCACAGAGGTCGTCACATTAAATTTATTAATCCTCTCAGCTTCATCATATCAGCCTTAGTTTGTTCATTGCTGAACATAGGCCTCCCCCATGGATTTACAGAGCGACTGATCTTATACTGCCTGCACCCTACGGCTCCCAGCAATCTTTAGCATGCCGTCTTTCTATCTAGTGGGGAACCGTTTTACGCTGCGCTTGTCAATGCGTGGTCTCCACTCTAGAACCTTTCTGCCCCAAAAGCTGCAGTTCTTCGAGCTATGTGCTCCGCTCCTGCCAATTAAACTTACCAATCCTCTTCGCTATGTCTATGAACTTGGTACCCTTAGCGTAGCCGACCTTAACGCATCCGCTGTAGGTTGCGTTTCCTGCGGAATAAGGCCGGAAAAGTCTGGTAAAGACCTGCCTGGAAGGCACCTGGAAAAAATAAACATAGGCAAACAAAGCTAATTAGCAATATCTTCGATCCTTAATATAGAGTGGTTTAAAGACCATAAATTATGGTTATAAAACAAATCAACAACACCTACTTTAATTTAATGCAGTAATAAATCGAATAAGATACCAAATTACCTATGCACAAACAATTAGGTGAACTAGCCTTGAGGGAGGTCATTTGCCCAATCCTCAGAACGCCATTTTGTATTTGAATGCAAATGTATCTTATGTTATTTTTGGCGCTGGCAAGTTTGTTTTTTAGACTGCGCTTTTGCTTCTATGCAAATTACGTGAGAATTTTTAAAATCTTGAGAACCTGCTTTAAAATTTGCTAAATGCAGGCAATGCTCATGATAGGATGTTATACCAGAGGTAAAAAATATTTTACTTTCAAAGAAAAAAGTTTTCAAAGCATTGTGAGATTATAGACTTTTCAATATGAAAACGATTTTCCAGACTATCCTTATCCATACTAATATTGTATATATAAGTATTGTATGTATCTGTTTTTTAAGTTTCGACTAAACGGCTGAACCGACTTCGACAGAATTTAGTATATAGATAGATTACGACCTGGATTGTGATATAGGCTACTTTTATTGACAAACCACACATGTTCTATGTTATATGTGTTATATTAAAACTAATAAGCAATATCTGCCAGAAATATAGTTTTTTTAGATAACTTTTATAATGCGCTTAAATTATAACATTCAATTTGTCAATTTATATAACTAATAGTTTTTTTTAATTATTCAGTTGTTCTCGGTGACGTCACGTGCCACAGATTAAGCAACAGGAGATACATTAGACCGTCAACACAGTCATTGCTCTATCGAACTGACCTTGCTAACAGACCTTGGATGAGAGCATTTACCGCTCTAATACAACTGCAAAATAGGATTTTAAAACTATTCAAATGTGTGTTTGTTTGTGGCAATTCTTTAACATAAATATATCTATTGTATTTTTTATTTAAATGCAGAGAACTTTGAGTTTTAAGTGAGAACTTAAGTTTGAGTTTTGTGACCGTGGCACGAGGCTGCCGGTTCGATTCCCGCTGCGGGACAAATGTTTGCTTGGTCTACAGATGGTTTTGGGTATTTTATTTATACATTAATATTTAAGTATTAACAAAAAAAAAGTTAGAAGTATTTTATCAGTTATCTGGTTCCCATAGCTTTACTTAGTTTGGGACTAGATGGCGCTGTGTGAAATGTCCAGCATTATTTATTATATTAATTTAGTTATAAGTTAGAAGGATAGTCAGATTAAAGATTGCCTGGACCGGTCGCTTTTAGCTATAAGGTATATGATATATCATCTAAAAGGGTATCTTCCTTCGTCTGTTTATTTTTAATGTGCAATAAATATGTTATCTATTCTACAGTGCGACGTTTCAAAATTATCCTTGTAAATAAGTAGGATAACTATAATAAATAAATAATAAATATTGCTGGATACTTAACACAGCGATATCTAGCTCCAAACTAAGCAGAGCTATGGGAATATTTACTATTCCCCAAGATGGATATTCTCTGATCTCGGATGATACTTATGATTGCAATAAATAAAGATGTAAAACTATGCAGTAATATAACATTTTCTCAGACTTTACAACTCTAGACTTTATTATAGTTTGGATGTTCCTTTATGTATTTAAAGGAAGTATTAAAAAAATGCATATAAGTATTGTATCAGTTATCTAGTTCCCAAGGTAGCACTTTGTGAAATGTCCAGCATTATTTATTTATTTAGTCTCAGAATATATTTACAACTAGCTGACCAGCCCGCGGCTTCACACGCGCGGTTTTTCAATAAAAACATTACCCTCCTTTTGCGCAGTCGGGTAAAAAGTATGTCCTTCCCCAGGATATAATCGTATGTTTTTGCTAAATTTCATCACGATCTGTTAAGCTGTTTAGTCGTGAAAAGGTAACAAACAGAGTGACTTTCACATTTATAGTATGTAATATTTTAGTATATATGATTTTTAGTATGGATACTGTGGCAAGGGTGTGGTATGGGCATGTCATGCGGAGGGGAGAAAATCATGTGACTAAAAGAGTGTTAGATATGAGTGTGACTACTTCTATATCCATATAGAGGTAGTCACACTGTAAGGAAAGCCGAAGAAGAGATGGATGGACTGTGCGAAGAATGATATGGGTAAGAAAGAAGTAACAACGGAGATGACGGCTGATAGAGAGGTATGAAAGACAAATACATGATGTGCCGACCCTGCGTAATATTGGAAAAGGGCAGAAAAAAGAAGAAGAAGAAGAAGACTGTGCCAAGGGTAAGTATTTTCCAGTGAATAGTGAAACCAATATTCTTAAACATTCGCCAATCTCCTTTGTTTGAGTTTTAAAAACTATTTCGATTCTCGTAATTAAAAAGTTCTGGCAACTTTCGATTACATTTCGAGCCAGCATCACTTTTCAGTACATAGATTATATAAGATAAGATAATAAAATATCTATATATTAATAGGTGTGAATAGAAAACTTTGTATTGTACCCTTTTTTAGTGATGTGAGGTTAGACATAGTTTAAGTTTATATGGAAACGGAGACGCGAAAGCTAAAATTAAGCTAAAAAATAATTTGGATGACAATGTATTCGCAACCAGTAGTATTTGTTGTATAAGTTGGAAAAATGTAAACTTACATATCATATTATTTAATTAATATTATCACTTGTCAGTCATCGAAGTTGAATCAAAACGTGAATTCGGGAAATAGATTTCGTAGTTTTTAACCTCCGCCATGGCATTTCTAATAAACATGTCTTTCTCCTACATTTATGATGTGTTCACGATCTTGTGACCTACAGGCCCTGACTAGGTTGATCTTGTCCTTCAAAGCGGGTTGACCTCAGTCAGGTCGACGCTCTACGCCTACTATCCGGCCCATCTATTGTTTAGATAAACACATGCACTGCACGTTGTTTTCAATGTATTATTATCTGTATTATGTGTGTATCATTTTTATTAGTTACATAAAACTGTAATATGTACAACAAATTAAAATTTCTCAGTACCCTCAACCTCGCACGCCTGAATTTTTCACGAAATATACATATTTGTCAAATACATAGGAATATGAATTTGGAATATACACGGAGCAAGCAATCGTTGCCATGTAGGGTATGTGTAGTAATAGTCATAACATCGTCCACTGTTGAACATAGGCATAGATTAACAAAGCGACCATTATTTAGCGGCCGGCGCCCAACGGCTCCCAGCAAAGTTTATCAGATAGTCTTTATATCTAGTGAGGGGCCGATACGCAGCGCTTTTCAGTGTTCTCTTCAGTTTTCAGTGGTTTCCACTCGAGAATCTTTCCGCCCCAACGGCCGTCAGTCCGAGTTATATACTGCTACATCATCTTGCTAACTCTCTTGGCTATGTATGTGACTTTAGTATAATAGTACAAGTAGTAGAATAGTCAATAATCTCATCTTAAAGTCTAGATTCAAACTAGGCATGCGTGCTCTATTTTCAGCTACACGAATACTTACTATCTGGTAAGGTTACCTGTTCTCATGTCCTCTCTGCCCGAATACCTGCACACGAGAGGATTTGAACCAGGCAACAGAGAGGGCTGTGGAAGTTGCTCTCTATTTATTAAAAGAATTTAGATATGCAATAGCCATTTTAACGTCTTGACAGCGCTTACGTATTTGAGCCATTTGGGGTCCATGAGGTACCGGGACCCATGGCGTTTTCAACATTCTCTCTGGGCGTCTGGTCGAAGCGACGTGTGATCCGAGAGGTGGCGCTTATCTGGGTCACACATGTCATAAGCACCGTGATTCAGCGGAGCAATACAGCCAGTGCCTTGAGGATACTTCCGCCTGGTAGTGATCTGAAGCAGCTGACCTATCTATATATCGTTTGCAATGCTCTTTAGATGATTCAACAGTTTCTACTGTATTTTATAGTCTTGTAAATTATTGTATGTATATTCTTTCTGTTAAGAAATGTATCATATGTAACAAAATACGCTATTTTTCGTTCTAGATCGCAAGTCAACACAGAATACGCTATTTTTACTTCAAATATGTACTTTCCTCAAACTGATTTCTACTCCGACATTTTTTTCACGTACGGCAATAAAAGACAAATAATTCATATTTTATCCATATAATTATCTACTAAAACAATAAGTAACTGAAAACTGGAAAGTCTGGGGAGTGTTGGATTGAAGATCCGCAGAACGAAAACCGAGCATTTGTTCTGTGACTTTGGTGGTCCGTCCAGTTTTGCCAAAATTGTCTTGGATGGTGTATCCCTACCAGTCTGCTCCGACTTTCGGTACCTTGAGTCATTGATCCAAAACGATGGCGACGTAAACCGGGACGTTAAAAATAGAATAAATGTGGGTAGGATGAAATAAAAAATTGGTTACAGAAACAACGTGTAATCCTCGAATGCCCCTTAAACTTAAGGGAAAAATTTACAAGAAGATCATAAGACCTGTCGTAATGTATGGTTCTGAGTGTTGGGCCACGAAAGGGACGAAAAAAAGAAGAGTACACGCAGCGGAAATGCGACTGTTGAGATGGAATGAGTATATTAGAGGAAGTTTGTAAATAGCGCCAGTGATAGAAAAGTTGAGGAGTAGGCTAGCGTGGTATGGGATCGTGACGCATGGGTTAGCGTGGCATGACGTATGGGATACGTCATGCGGAGGGAAGAAAATAATTTGACCAAAAGAGTGTTAGATATGAATGTAGATGGATATAGAAGTATAGACAGGCCGAAGAAGAGATGGATTGACTGTGTAAAGAATGATATAGGTAAGAAAGAAGTGACAACGGAGGTGACAGGCGATAGAGAGGTATGGAAGAAAAATACATGTTGTGCCGACCCCACGTAATGACGTAAAAGGGCAGGAAGAAGAAGAAGAAGATACTAATAAGTATAATTAATATACACCACGTTTCACTTTATATCAAAGAATTACACTCAGAAACTCTTAGTCAACACTAGTTAATCCTTTATCAATATTTCGACGGACGATATTCCAACGTTGCATCATTTGGTGTTGCTGTTTGCTGGTAGTATTTTGATACCTGCAAAATCCGACCTATTAAATTTCCACTCAAATTTCTACGAGTATACTTATAATAGATTTACCCTAGTACTGAAAGTCAATGTTCAAATGTTCTAGGCCAAGCGGTAACAAGTGGGTGTGAAACGTCACAGTGACTACGAGTATTTATAGAGTCGACGACCCACACAAGGTTAGGCTAGAGTGAGGTTATCGTAGGTTAGTTCTAACAAATGTATACTAATGTTACATACAATGATTTAAACGTACTGCTGTTATGAGGATGAGATAGAGACTGCGACTGGCTTTGAGTTGGCTTGAGCCGGGATTGTTTTCTATTGAAAATTGCTGATTCAAAAGCTAACGTCTAAACTTATCCTTTTCTATAATGGTACTTTAACTATTGACTTATTTTTTACAGAAGTTTAATTGAATCTAGAAAAATCTCAATCAAATATGTACCACGAATGGAATCAGATAAACCAGATACACATTTTTATTGGTATCGAATAAATACATCAAGTCGTAAAATTTTGCAACTTTATGCCTCTAAATACAATATACAGAATGTCTCAAAGTCCAAAAAAATGTTCCCCAGATAGGTTAAATAACCTTTAGATCGAAGAAGGTTGTGAATAGGTACGAAATGATATTCTTGGCTGTTCACAACAGATTATGAAACCACCCCATGTTTCATCCCCGTATTTCAATAGACACTGACCTAACACTCAGTGACCGAATAAGTACCAGGTACTGGCATGAGTTCGAGTGTACATAAAATAGAAGTAATGATGAGAACTGCGCGGTCTAGTCCGCTGTCCGAGTCATCGACCGCGCAAGGTTAGACTAGACGAATTGAGGAAGGTCAGTGTAGGTCAGTTCTAGCACTCTGACCACGTTACACGAGTACATCTTAATGTTGCAGCGGGAATCGAACGCAGCTATTATTTACCCACCACTGTACAGAAGTCGCTTTTTGTATAAGCTCGCGTTTGACCACGATCTCGCCTGATGGTAAGCGATGATGCGGTCTAAGATTTTTTTATACTACTAAGGTACCTAGCAAACAAGCATACGGCTCACCTGATGGTAAGCGGTTACCGTAGCCTATTGACGTTTGTAACACCAAATGTATCAATCGCGCGTTGCCGACCCACAATATACCCCATACTGTAGTCACTGGGGAAAACCTCGGCAGGGAGACCATTCCACAAGCGAAGTGTTTGCGGGAGGAAATTCCCCTGGAACCTCACGGTGCGCAACCACATCGTCTCCAAGATGTGTGGATGGATTTTCTGCTGATGGCGAGCGGTCTAAGATGGAACACACTTATCTAGAAGAAACCTGTTCAGTTGCGACTTGTAGTCCTAGGTTGTAGCTATCAGGCAAGGCGTTGCACTCTTTGGCGGTGCGCATAATAAAGGCGGAAAGAACCATTTTGTGCGTATGGGAGGTTGTCTACCATGTAAGGGTGGCGCACTGCGGTGCGCCAAATAGGGATGGTGGAATGAAATTGATCAGTTCCGCCGCACACTCTCCATAATTAAGAAATACATGACGTAAGATGAATCCGATGGAAGTAAATTAGTGGGGGGTAAATTGGTAATTACTAATTAATTAGTTATAATTATGAATACTGATCGCAAAGGTTTAAGAACTAGAGTCAAATTAAGTCAAAGTGGATCAAGATATTGGCAATTGGATTCGTAATTTTATAGCGTTCCTCTCTGGCAAACAGATATTTGTGCTACTTATTAATATTAAATATCTTAATAATAATATTAATGTGTTTGAAAATACAAGCCTATATACAAAAATAAAAAAACAGATTATTGAATTTAGAGCGTAGTGAGCGAGTCTCAGATCTTAGTACTAAAATTAAGTGGACCCACTCACTGGAACCTTCTAAATAAATGTAAAGCAAATAGGGTTTAAAAAACATAATGAATGATAACATTAACTCCAAAATTGCAGACAGTATTTCCGACTATTGTCCGAATAACCCGATTGACTTTGGTCTATGTGGAATGGTAGAAAAAACGACTTTGTTCACTTTAATACACCTTACATGTGTGGACGTGTATACGTGCATGTGTAGGTTTGCCCACAAGCCATGTTAATCCGTTCAAAAACTTTAGCGAATAAATAAAAGTAAGTTGGTAAATAAATAATCATTATAAAGATTTGTTGTAACCATTTTCTTTTGTCGGGAGGATAAATATGTTGCTAAAATTAACTTCTAGAATCTAGCTAGAATCAACGGTGCTTTCCTACCTACCCACACATTCTTAAAATGAAAACCGCTTAATAATTACATCAAATAACTAACCTATATCTTGATTTGGTCGAAACATAAATAAGGATCAGTGATAATTTAAGTCAGCTATATTTCGCAGTGTAACATGCATACAAAAATATATAAATTAATTTTCGATTCAACGACTAACATTTGGTCATTACTCTCAAATTCTTGAATCCTATGACAAGCTAATGACTAATTGCGTTTTCAGGTCGTCAATGACCGATGTTTGCCATTTCAATGCACAATATCGAGTCATTGGACCCATTGGAGCATCTTCAGCTA
The DNA here is from genome assembly GCA_963924445.1 of Philereme transversata. NCBI lineage: Eukaryota > Metazoa > Arthropoda > Insecta > Lepidoptera > Geometridae > Philereme > Philereme transversata. The sequence continues at coordinate 28,164,118 of OZ004345.1, forward strand.
GGCGTTGTAAAACCACTGTTTTACGAGTGGACAAACACAAAGGTGAACAACGCCTGAAACTGGCGCGGTTGAGTACGCACTGCATATCTATAAACTGCAAGACTAGAGCACGATGTACGACTATACAGTAAGCCAACTTATCATTATTTATGTAGACCTATTTTTTGATAAATGATGAACAAAAATCTAGAATCTATAAAACTCTATATACACTTTCAGCGTATAACTTTTCAGAGTTAGGTGCAAATCATCCAACATTATGCTGAACTGAGCGCCATTTTGGTACGCAGACACATGAGTCGAACAGAGTCTTAATACATTAATTTGTACCTACTGTTCTATATAATTGTTTCATGTGTAATTTTGTGTACCAAATAAATAATTATTCTATTCTATTCTATATATAATATGACATTTTATGCTGCTCTAATATGCACCTTTATGTCAGTTTTGTAATGTATAACATTGACAAAACTTCTATCTATGTTAGAACGAGATGGAGCAAATCGCACCGACCAACTCCCAGCGACTGCCTCACGAGGCTTGTATATTGACAGGTTAATTCGCCCCGAACTGATATCTCGCGAGTCTCCCATAAAAACAAAAAAATATTATTTATAATCTTTGACGATCAAAATAGTGCCACGAAATCCAGAACCACATAACTTGACGTACAGTTTCATTCAAGTTACAGGTAACGGGAGTTCATGTAGGTAAATTGGTTATTTTTTTTTGGCGTAGAAATTGCAGTTATTCTAGGTGTCAGACTTTTCCCTTTATTTTATTTGTGTCACTGAAGCTACACGCATACTAAATTTCAGCACTGTGGGGTCACTGGTGTACCCTATAAATTTTGTCAAAGTTCAGTTTTTATTATGGCTAATAACTTAAAAACTACAAAGTTTAAACTAAAAATAATAACGGGGTCGAAATGTGCTCACTATGACCTTTTATTAGGCATGCCTCTTGACCAGATAGTCTCCTTTTGTTTTTTTTACCCCTCTTGAACCCCAATATCTCGACAACCCTTCCACATTCTTAGCTCATGTAGACACACCAAAATTGCGCCATCACTACCTATATACCAAATTCCAGGATGATCGGATAAACGCTTTGATAGTTATCTTCAGACAAACATACATACAACGCCGATTTGCCAAAGTTGATTTGGAGATCTCGCTTCGCTCGATTAACAAGGACGTTATGAACGTTTAAAATGTCCAGGGTGGTAGTTTGAGATACTTTGTAACTAAGTTCAAAAGGCTTGTTAACTTTCGCATGTGGTGATAAATACCGTTATGATATCCGGTTTTATCAATCTAGTTAGGCTACACTAGGTAAATATCCCGACCATATCTCAATCATTTACTAGTCTCTATAAACTCATTTTATTTGCACGTGTGAGTGGAATTTGGAGCTTCCTTACTGACATATAGATGTTGTGACTAGGGTTCTTGAACTGCAATCCATTTTGGGAGTGATTGAACTTGGCACACGCAAACACACAAACATACATATGCATACGTTAATGTTTAGATTCGTGTTCGATGTTTATTATTTTAAAGGTTTAAAAGTTGGGTTGAGATTTTTGAGAGGCTGAAGACCTGGCTTGGAAGTTTAATTGTTTTACTTATGCGTGTGCGCAGTGTGTGGCCAAATTTACTAAGGGAAACCTAAACAGAATATTTTTAGAGTGAGCCTTTAGTATTTGGGAGTTGTTGTTTTACTCCGTAGATCAATTTTCAAAGCCTTTCTTAAAAAAAACCTTTGTAATACCTACTAAGTTGATAAAGTCAAAGAAAATGTTATATAGATGTTATATTAAAAGATTTATTGAAAATTAAGGTAGATATTCTTACCTAGCTTAAGTTTCCAAACATATACCTAATCTTATTAAGATCTATGTACATAAGTAATGTAAAGATCAAAAGCCGTGGTAATTGCCCAGGAAATAATAAAGAAACCTACCTCTAAAAACTCGAAAAACCAACTCAATTTGCATTCTATTGCAGCAAAAAACCTAATTCTTTATCCGGTCCCAAAACAAAAATCTATAGGCTATATGCACTATACTTATGCGCAGGCGCATCCTTAGCTTTTGTGTGAGTGTGAGTGTGTGTGTGTGCCCAAGCTAATTTAACGTACAGAGATGACATTCAATTTAATTCCTTTTTATGAACCGCTGATTAAGTAATTTACAGGGAGCTTAAGTACATAGTTCATTACTATTAAAAAAAGAAGATTTTTAAGTAAAGATAGTATAGACGATGGCTTGAGATGAAAGATAGATAGATAGAGAATAAATAAAGCTGGCCATTTCACACAGAGCTATATATATTATCTAACCCCGAACTAAGCATAACTTGTACTATGGGAACCAGTTAACTGATGTAATTGTTTTTATATACTTATTTTAGTAAATATAACTTATTATACACAAAGAGTTAAGATTAGCGAATTTATGAATTTGGAAATTAAAATTTCACGGTATACAAATTATAAAAACACTGCTATTTTAATATAGAAATAATATAATAAAATAAATTAATTGCTCGGGTTTGGCAGTCCATACGCGATACAATCATCTGTAGGATGCCGTTACTACTGCCTAAGCTTCACTGAAATTCAGTGCATTCGAAAACGGATGTCATAAATATTTAACAATTCTGTAGGCATTTCCAAAATGGCCTTGAACTGCGTCGCTTCTGTCCCTTGATCTATGGCCGAATATTCGTTAGGCGATTTGTCCTTTGTCTAACAAGGGCGGCCGGGCGACAACCCACTCTAAGCTGATAGTGGTGGAGTGGATAAGTAGTATTTTAAATGCGACGTTCGATTGTTGAATTAGTTAGTTCGGTTCTTTGGTCTTTGGTGATCCCACATTATAATACAAAACGTTCAAGAGGTTTTTGGATGTTTTTAATCTATCCTACCGTCGACTCGGCTGAGACGCAGGAGGTTACGGGTTCGATTCCCGCTGAGGAACTAATGTTTGCATTATCTTGAGATATTTGCATCGAATCTGGGTGTTTCTGTATTTTTCGTATTTTCAAATAAAAAAAGTTGTAAATACATATTAATTATCTGCTACCGTACAAGCATTTGGCTTGATTTTAAGGCTAGATAGTGCTTTGTGAAATGTCCCGCATTATTTATTTATTCGTAATTGTTGTACCGTTTTCAGTGAAATTTGGAATAACAAAAGTTCAGCGTTGGATAAAACAGGGTATTATTTATCCCTGTTTTATTGGGGTGTATTTGAGTACAATCGGCATAAATGGCGTCAATTCTTAAAAGTCGATTTTAACTACTAAAATGGGTTAAAATTAGCTTGCCTAACTAAATATCCTGGAACAAGTATTTGTAGAAATTAAAACATTTATTCTGCAGCGAATCAAACCCGCAACCACCTGCGTATCAGCTGGCTATTTGCCCACTGATCCACAAGATACTTGAACGATAACTATACCATGAACTTTTTATCAAATATTGAAAATAAGTCAAGTTTAAATGCATAAAAAACTAAGTATAAGAACTACGCTAAAATTTCCACAATTTTCGCTTTTGATAAAAATAAACGCACAAAAATATAACCATTAAGGTTGAATTCCCCTTATCCAATCTCGATTACGCGCTCCAAATATTAACATTTTAGTTAGACCCAATGACCCTTATGATCCTATATTTAGTTCTATCGTTCTATGAGCGAATGAATAGTTTCAAAAAGGTTTTTTACTATTTTGAGGCACCTGCCGACCTTTGCAGGCACGGTTGGGTTTCGAAGGCTTTATTTAGAGGTTTTTGTTGTTTTATAGAATAAATTCTGTCTGGTTGCTACCCACGAGAAGATAGAAAAGGTCCATTTAATGTAGTCACACTGAGGATGTGATTGGTAGGACAAAAAAAAAAAAATTATGATTTGACTAGCTTCCGCCAGCGGCGTCGTACGCGTGTATTGTCAATATTAAGTAACGTTTATTTTAATCCAGGATATAGTCTATCTATATACCAAATTTCATCGAAATCGGTTTAGCCGTTACGATGTGATTGAGTATCAAACAAACATCCAAACTTTTGCATCCAACTAATATTATAAACGCAAAAGTTTGTATGGATGTGGATGTTTGTTGCTCAATCACGTCGTAACGGTTTAACAGAGTTCGATGAAATTTGGTATGTAGGTACGTAGATTATAACCTGGATTAACACATAGGCTACTTATTGTTGACAAACACCGCGTGCGAAGCCGCTGGCGGAAGCTAGTTTATAATATTAGTGTGATTGATTTTACACATTGAATTATTATAACTATGGATTTCGCAATAAACCGCCTGGCCGCGGCTAACCTAACTCCCAAAACTCTCCAAAACGCGTCGTTGCACCTGTCACTCGAGAGATAGATAACGCTTTAATGTAGGTACATCACGCTTATATTTACAAACATTATTAAAACAAATAACTAGCCACGCGGAAATACACAGTGTGGTCTTATCACTAAAAGCGATTTCTTCCAGACAAACTTTGGATTGACTGGATTTCATAAATTGTTTTAAGACGGTAGCATTTATAACGTAATTGATTATTGATTAAACAGTGTACGCAAAATAAATAATCATATATCGATAGCGGTTGAGGTGTCAACATGACAAAGAGTGCATTCAAAATTAGCATTTAAATTACTAAATAATCGCTATTTGTTTGAATATCCTTATGCGAAATCAGTCATTAGTATGTAATCTAGCATCATGCCACTTTTTTCGCAGTGCTTAATCCGGCGCGCCATAACCTTAGTTATAATAAATCACCGATTTTACACGAAATTTTACTGGTACAGCAACACAATATAACAAAATAAAACGAATAGCTAACAAACTATTGCGTTGCTAAAAATGTCACCCATCCAGTGACTGCGCGGAATGTTGCTTAACTGATACACCATCATCGGTATGTCAGCAATAGGACATCCACAGCTGAACATAAGGGAAGGCCTATATAGATCTCCAAAGCGACCTGCACTCATCGACTCCCAGCAACCTTTATCAGGTCGTCTTTCCATCTAATAGGGGGCCATCCTACGCAACGTTTTCTAGTGTGTGGTCTGCACCCGTGAATCTTTCTACCCCAACGGCCTGACAGTTCTTCGAGATGTGTCTCGTTAAAATTTTCCTTCTAGAGGAGAATCATTTTATAATGATGCTAGAAATCTATCCAGAATCCAATTTAAAATTCCAATGAGCAAGTATGGAATTAGATTTCCTAGAATCATTGCATCTAGTTTTTTTATGAGCTGAGATTGTCTGTTGATACGACTCACGTGACTTTAAAATGACCGATTCATAAAACTGCTGGATCAATTCACGACTCAATTATATGTTAATAAGATTTAAAATAGTTGTGCAATTGAGTTGAATGGTGTGTGTTTTATTTGGGTAACTGCTAGGGTACCATGCTACGCCTCGATTTCTGATGGGGCTTTAAATTGGCTAATTTTAAAAAGAAGATAGATGACTTATTGGAATCTTATTGGTAGAATCAACTGTGTTAGTTACCAATTTTTTTTTGCTTTCACGTTGCTTTTGTTTTGCCTATAAAAATAGGAACATTTTTGTTCCATAACTGGAGCTGTCTAATTAAAAGATCATCGAAATTGTAATCTTTGTTGAGACTTCTTGAATTGGTTGCGTAAGAGAGTTAACTCACCTAGTTTTTAATTTAAAATTATCTTTGTTATAAGCAAGCGAATGAATTAATCTTGACTTTGATCTTGTCATACAAGATTCCAGTTTGAACATATTCAAATCCGATAGTTTATCGATGCGTTCGCGCCGAAATGCACAAAATGATCGTTCGGAAAGTAAGCTTCGCTACCAAAGCGTTGCCTCGTGGATCCATTTAGCAAGATTAGTCAGTGTTCCCGAAAAACGCGGCCAACGACCCTTCCAGCTAAAACCTAAGTATTTTAGTCTCAAAAAAATCTACTGTTTACATAACACTTGGAAATTTTTAAAATATACCTACTCCCCGCCTAAGGGCTCCGCCGAACGCGCACAGACAAAAATTTCGTCTGTTGCGCGTGTGTGAGTGATGCACACATGCAGACGACATAAAAATGCCCAATCGGTACATGTCGCACCACTACAATGAAGGGACGACGTAAGCCGCATACAAGTGCATAATTCGGCCGAGATGCAAAAAAAAATATTTGGCAATGCGGCCCCTACACGCCCGCCAGTCGCCCGCCCGCCTGGGTTAGGTTAGGTTAGATTTTTTGGCTCAAAACGCTCGTTGGCGATTTTTGAAAATATTTTTCTATCTGGAGGCTTCCTGCAGTTTTATTAGTTGCCAGTACGTCGCGATTTTTTGAATGAAGAACTCGGAGCGCGCGCGCGCCGAATCTAGTCGAATTATTTATATTGAATCGACTATTACTCTAGTGCACTAACGAACGTTTTGAGCGAAAATTCGGGAATGCGCGGGCGCAGTATTCATTTCCAAAATTTATTTATTTTACAGACGTTAACCAATGATGACTATTTTTACAAAATAAACCAAGATTATTCATTTTATTTAATCGTTAAAAGACTCTTGTGCCGTGTGTGCTGTGACATTTTACAAATTATTATTAGAAATTACTTATATGGACTTTGTGTTTATCATTTTGTTTTGGTAAGTGCTTTTTTATTGTTTTATTTTTGTGTGATTTTATTTATTGTGTTGCAACATTAACGGTTACAGTTTTTCTTTATACTATATTTTATTAAAACACTCTCAACGTTCCTTTTTATACATTTTAGTGATTTTAAGTGGTTTTCGAGACCATAAATGCACTCTAGGTACAAAGAACTTGCACGAAAAAGCTCAACAAAACACAAGTTTGACTTTCAAATATTTTATTTGTTATTCACAATAATAATACGGTGATAATCCCATAGACAACGGCACAAGGACACGTCGTCCTGTGACGTCAGCAGCACTAGGGACTAGCGAGAAAGTCAGCCATCTTGATCGTGTGTTCTTTTTTTGAAGCCTACAAAGTGCGCGGGCACTCCAGCGCCATATTGCTGCACATTTGAATTTCGAATTTTGAGGAAAAAAACTTTAGCATGTCCTATTTAATTGTACTTTTTTACTCTCTTCCAACATAAAAAAAGGATATTAACCATAAAATTAAATAAGAATTAAAAAATCTTTTGTCTTGAGTAACGCATATAGTGGTTTATGATTTGTTCTAAGTTTTCTATACCAATTGTTTTTTTAGGTTTCTTTTATTGCAATGTAATAAACTGTATATAAACAAAACACAACCTGTGTGGTTTTCAAAATACGGTATTAAATAATTTAAGCACATAATGGAAAATATGACATTGCCATACTCGCGTTCAGTTTATCTTGTGTCATTTAACTTTGATTTTCAAATGACATCGATTTGTTTTTGTTTACTCATAACCGCAAACACTATATGGACGGCTAACTAATTTTTTTACAGCAAAATAAGTGACTTACAAGACAAATCAATTACATTTTGGTACTAAACCACTAATTTCAAGATTTTAAAATTGTGGCATTGAAGTAAGTAATCTCACACAAAATAACACGTTTTTGATTTGATTTTGACAAATGAAAAACAAATTAATCTTTGCAGATTGATAGATAGATAGGTAACTTTTTTTTAATCACGAATAGATTTTTCTTTGACGGGAATTTCACCTGACGGTGGGCAATGATGTGGTCTAAGATGAAGTACGAAGATAGAAGACCTGTACAGCCTTAACTTAACCAAGCAAACTAATCAGCTCATAATTCACATTGGAAATTAATAATCATATTCAAACAAATACCCGTGGAAATACTAGTTGTGGTCTCTTCTATTAATATTATGGAAAAACCTTATCAGTTAGGTTATTTTAGTTGGGCGCAGGCCGCACAAGATGATGCCTATGCAGTCTACGACCTAAGACGACCTCTGTGGTGCAGTTGGTTAATAACTGAAAAGGGACGCTAGCGGTAGCAGGTTCGATTCCCGCCGCGTTTCAAATGCTTGCATAATCTACAGATATATGTTTCGGGTTTGAGTGTTTCTTTTATTATTTTTAATTCACAAAAAAATATAAAAGTATATATTTACAAAAAAAAGAGTGTGTGTACTTATGTACACGCGTTAGAAGTTATACTTCTTTGGCGTATGGAAAAAAAATAACTAAAATGCAGTAGTGATTAACGATAAATATTAAAATTAATCAAAAAGATTTTATCTAAATAAATTATTAGTATCACCGTCGTATATGAAATTGATTTAATAAAAACACCAAAATAATATTTATTTATTCACACTGTTTAATTGTACCCTTACGAAACACGTGTTCTACATATAAAAATACTAGAATATACAACTTGAACATAGTTATCAATTTTCATACCACCTGGAACTAGCTTCATGCTGTTAAATTTAGGTGTCGGTGTGCGCGCGCATCGTAAAAATTCACTCTCATCATTTTTCTCCATCGCGCCAAAAGAAGTATAACTTCAAAAAGTATGTTAGTATTGTATTTAGTTTAGGGCTAATTAGCACTGTGTCCAGCAATAATAATAATTATTATTTATTACAAGCATCCGCCTGAGTCTTCTTGACAAACCAAACACGTGGTTTATCAATAAAAACATTACCTCCTGCGAAGTCGGGTAAAAAGTGGTCTATGTCTCAATCCCGGTCATAATCTATCTATATTCCAAATTGCATCGAAATCGGTTAAGTCGTTAATATATAAAAAACAGACAGATATACAAAGAGAGAGTTACGAGTACTTTAAAATTTATAATTAGTATGGATAACAAGTGCGTTATTATGAATACACCTTTAGATTGTCACGTAAACACGTCCATTTGTAAGTCTTTAGACAGAAAATAAACAAAGCCACCTTATACGCCAACCCTATAAGAACCTCTTAAGTTCTCCAAAACAACAGCAGCTTTATTCCAATACCAACAAGATTCAAATTGGTTTACAACAAATGAACGGTGCTTGCAAACTTTATTTTGCGCGTGGCGAAAAATGGAACTAAGTGTACACAAGCTTTGTAGGTATAATCTGTATTCTAGAAGTATACTCAAGCATACATTTTGCCAAAAACTCTGTCAAAATCCTATAATTTAGTTATGATTGAATGATTTTATGAAGCCATAAGACTTGATAAGCAGTAGAACATAATTGTGCTCTTTTGTAAATTAGCGGTTGTTTTTCAGAGTAATTAGAGTAAGAGTGGGTGACTCATATGGCTGATATTCATCATCATCATCATTATATCAGCCATACGACGTCCACTTCAGAACGTAGGACTCTCCCATAGAATCCCAGAGCGATCTTATGCGACCTGCACCCAACGGCTCCCATGACAAGATGGAACTTTATATCTTCTAGATTTTTTAAGTCTATGTTCATAAGTAACTCTGTCGATCTGTCTGTTTGTTATGTTTTAACGACTAAACGGCTGATTTGAGTTCGATACAGATTATGTCCTTATTTGTTCACATGGATCCTGTCTATCCAAAGGTTGCCTGGAAGAGATCGCCATAAGCGATAAGGCCACCCATTGGTATTTAGATGATTCAACTTTTTCTTCTGTATTTTAGTCATGTGAATATTTATTGTTATTAAAGACATTTTGACCCCAATCTATAACCAAGTCCTCAAGTTAACAAGTTCAATCTAGACAAACGAGTTCCATCCTCCAAAATAGAGATGAATGAATGAATGATAAACATTATTGGACACCATATTTTTTACAAACAAAAAAGAATACACAAAGCAAATACAATGTACGGTCTTATCGCTCTAACGGACATTTTATTTCATATTTTAGGGTTCCGTACCCAAAGGGTAAAACGGGACCCTATTACTAAGACTCCGCTGTCTGTCTGTCCGTCTATCTGTCTGTCCGTCTGTCATCAGGCTGTATCTCATCAACAGTGATAGTTGGACAGTTGGAATTTTCACAGATAATGTATTTCTGTTGCTGCGATAACAACAAATACTAAAAACAGAATAAATAAATATTTAAGGGGGGCTCCTATACAACAGACATGATTTTTTTGCCGTTTTTATAGTTAATGGTACAGAATCCTTCGTGCGCGAGTCCGACTTGCACTTGGCTGGTTTATTATACTACCTGGAGATGGAGCAAGCATAATTACCAAATCTCTGAATTCGATTTCGTCACTGAACATCTGCCTACCGTCATCTTTTCCAAGAAAGTTGGGACATAACCTGATCGATCGATCTGTAGTGATCAACTTTAAATTACAATTTGCTGATCATACAATATAAACAACAAAAATGCGGGGCATTTCACACAGCGCATATTAGCTAAGTAATGCTTAAACAATGAGATGTTTTTTAATGTGAATACATACATAAAATGTCAAGAAAAACACCCAGCAGCACTTGGTACATACGAGGCGAGACGCAATGCGGAGCGAATCGCACTCACCCAAATGAAGGTTCACGAATTGAACTGGAACATAGTTGTTGAAAACGGTACGTGATAAATCCCGTATTCGTTATAATGATCCTAAAAAGCCATGTTATTTTAATACATTATTTTGTATTCTGTATCTTATTGTTGTAGTTCTTTGAACCAGTCTTCGAGCTATCTGATGTCAAATTGCCCATTCTTAATATTTGTTACGCAACTAAGGTAGGTAGATAAGAATAATAACGCTGGACATTTCACACAGCGTCATCTAGCCCCAAACTAAGCAAAGCTTGTAGGTAGTATGGGAACCAGATAACTGATAGTCAATAGTCGTAGAATATTACGTACCTACGTTTTTTTTCTAAATAAATACTTATAACATACTAGTTGTACACCCGCGACTTCGTCCGCAATTTTCTGGATCTTGAAAACAGCGGCCCCCTACCGGATCCAATTGTGTTTTTTAAACAATCCAGGAATCCATTGAAATATACGCACAAAATTCCATCCAAATCATTCCAGCCGTTTAAGAGGAGTTAGGTGACAAATACACGTACAGAATAATTATATATATTAAGATAGAGAAACAACCAGACCCGGAACAAATACCTGTAGATCATGCAAACATTTGTTCTGCGGCGGGAATCGAATCCGCAACCTCCAGCGTCTCCGCTGGCTATTCGCCCCCTGCGCCACGGAGGCATTCTACAGAACATTTCGATGATAGACTAAGCGACCATTGTAAGGACCTTTAGCTTATCGAGGAAATCATTCTTCTACGAATTTTTATTTCAATCGTTAAAAATTCAGGGCGTTACCAGTTAACGACGCTGTCTGTACATGTCCCTCGGCGGGAACCGAACCCGCAACCTTCTGCGTCTCAGCGGAGGTGTACATGCGATAGTAACCATCCTAAAACTTGTAACGAAAATATTTATTTCTTATGTTTCGATTTTTTCCTTCCGACATAAAGATCGGAGACTATCAAGACATTTTGTTTAGCAAATTTATCTGTGTTTTAATAAATTGGAGTGTATCGGATCCACATTACGAATAGCATGCAATAAAGCTGACCACGTCGATAAAATAGCAAAAACTCCATTGAGTGGACCGGTCCGCCACTACGCCCTAGCTTCGATCTATGCTTCCGTAACGAAACACGACTCACAAGGACGACCACTTGCATACCTGCACTTGCATCTTGTACTTGCATTGAAGCTTTTTGTAGGAGCTTTTTTTGCTATACCACGTGGGTTTTAAAATAGACAACTGCTTGAAAATGAAATAAGCGCCAATCCTCAACACAGATAAAAAACATTAAGCCTAAGATGTGTTCTGGTTTTAGTAAAAGCTAATAGTTTAGTGTATCAAACGGTTGGAATTGCCTCTGACTACCCACTGTTCTGCGCTAATTATAAAGTTGTGTATTTAAGTGCACCAAGTTGTGTAGAATAAGTATGATTTAATATTTTGCGCCTAAAATAATGATAGTAATTTTTTAATTTTATTTCGACGTGTCATATTTTTTTAATTCTACAATTTAATTTGTAAATCAGCATGAAACTAGTACACCCATAACCTATTTAAGATTTACTTTATTTTTCTTATTTTTGAAGTTAAAACGCCATCTATTGTATTGCTATAAAAGCTACGAGTGTTAATAAAACTGACGTTGCCATACTGAAGCGCCATCTCTTGGCTTACGAGTTTATTTTTGTATACGCGAGATCTGCTGTGAATCAATCGACATTTGTGTCAGTTTTCTGATTGATTTAACATTAACATTATGATTTCCTTCCCAATAACAAAAAGAATATGTAGCTTTAAAGCTCCAAAGTTCAACTATACATTATAATTTTACATAAATGAGATTTATACATCTAGTAAAGTTGTTTTTCTGGTATAGTAGCAACATGATACTTTGTACAAATTGACATTTTAAAATTGAATTTGTAAAACGATAAACGAAATTATAAACGGATAAGATGACGGATGGAAGAAATACCACATTTAACTTTATTGTAAAGGTGTTAATAACAAATACGGCCTCTCTAACTTATTTTTTTCTATTAAAACAACAATAACATACAGAAAACTTCTGTAATTGATGCCAATCATTATTATAAATACCGACCGATATGAGGTACCGACGTATGAGTGTGAGGCGAGACGTTATTCGGAGCGGATCGCACTCACCCTGATGCAGGTTCACGAATTGAACCGAAACATTGTCGGTCGAAACACCGATAAGACGGAAGTTTCATACCCACACTAGGTTTCTCGGGAACTCTTGCGCCCATAATAAAAGTGACTACTATAATTAGATGATATCGTTGCACATTTATGCATTGTACAGACATGCGCAAGCGCAAATGCACACAACTGTGTAACAAGGAAAAGCCAGACAGAGCCTTGCAGGTCAGTTGCAGACAGCCTTGAGCCAAGCACGTCGTAATCTGAACTTTTTGTTATTTAGCGAAGCGTCTACCATGTGTGGAGAGTAGGTAGAAAGTTTAAGGTTATCTTTGTACATATTCCTGCCTATCAATAGTAGGTACATTTTTTATTTTTTTTATTTTATCTTTTCTGTCCCACTGCTGGGCCTTTGCCCATCAAATTCTTCCACTCTATCTTTGGCGGTCACCCACCAGTACCTCTTAAGTTCTTAAAATATTTGCAATATTATTACCATCTGTCTCACGTCCATCTTGGGCCTATACTGTGTATTTTTATTAGCCGGCGGAGCGTAAGGAGGGTTAGGTGTTTGGCAGTCTATGGATGTATGTTCGTTATCCTACTACTTGTCAGATTTAGACATACTACTCTCGGATTACATAGGCTATAAAGACGTATGTCTTAATTTCGAATGTCGGAAAACAGATGTGAATTTTCCACCACAAAAAAAGAAGAACATCGCGTTGGGTATCGAATAAAAGGGTTTGGAATGAACGTTCGAATTATAAAAATTTAAAGCAGTACATTTTTCATGATCGATAAACTATATTTCACTGCAAAAGGCCTATTCTTTGGCTTAAAACAATTGCCGGTATTTTATTTTTCACACATTAGCACAAAACGTCCTTGATATTCACACCTTTAGGTATAGAATTATAATAGCTAATTAATTAAAATTTAACAATGTAAGGAAACGGTTTATTGTAAGTTTTTATTTATTTTTTATAAAAACATACAAATCATACTTACTGTATGTACGTTTGTACGGCATTCATAATTCATATAAGCTGTGAACTTGCATAAAAAGTTGTGAAATCGTGTGCAGATGATGCCTTTTTGCTATGATTATATTGATTGATTTAATTGATAACTGAATCAATTTTGATAAAATAGATTACGAACTCTCAGGATCAGTCTTAATAATTGTACTTTTATCCATGTTAACATTAATTAAAAGTAAGTTTTGCACTAAGTTTCATCATTTAATGAATTTATGAAGCATTTCTTGACGAAATATCAGTCGGGTTATATTTCACTAGATCTACCTTTATTATATTGCAATTCTACAACTTACACGGTACATAATAGGTGCTGGACCAGACAATAAAATCAGAAAATCATTTCATTTCCTTATGATTTAATCAACTTTTAACCGACTTCAAAAAAAGGAGTAGATTCTTATGTTTGCTATCTCAAAACTCAGTTATTTATAAACTGATTCGGAAAATCCTTTTTTTTATTTGAAAGGATATGTTTTCAGATTGGTCATATAGAAATTTAATCAATATAGAATAGAATAGAAACGTTTATTTTGCATAACAAGTGTACAATGGCTTAGTCAAATGGGTATAAATTAATGAACAAATTTGTGAGCAAAAACGGTCACCACTCAGCATTGTGCTATAGTAGCATATTTATACTACTATAGCGCTGGTCTTCCGTGGTGCCATTTTTGTGTGTGCAGGGCAGCAACTGTGTTTACAATTACCTATCGATACACATTGCCAGTACATATAAACTTTCGGACTCGTTTAGGTACCTCCCTACTTACGAACTTTTAAAACATACAAAACATGAAAATATACAATCATAAACAGTTAACAGACATAATTAAAATAGTTTTGAAAATTAAAAATTAAAAAATAAAAATATAATACAGTAAACAGGCATAATAAAAAGAGCTTTGAAAATTAAATAATTAGAATTATATTGCTAGAAACCAGGCCCAGAACAACCACCTGCGTGTGAAAACTTTTGAAAACTCAACAAGTACTTTTTTAAAGATTTTTTGAAAGACCAAACAGTATACAATATAGGTATACAATATAGGTTAATATTTTGGTTACGTCGCTTATATGTTTGTTAAAAAGTTACTTGTGTATCCACGCAACAAAAATACCAAATATGGAAGTTATACATAACTACAGATGATGATTAACTTGGTCCAGTCTTTGTTAAGAGTTTATCTCCTAACAACTAAAGCTGTCACATAATGCTTTTGAAAGTGCGTGTCCTTGCCCACATCCTAAGCTATGCGCAGACGCAGGCCTTCCGCAATCGTTAAAAGGACCAGCGAGACCACGATATGTTTATACTACAGACTATAAATAACAAAGCACAAGCTTTGCAAGGATATTTGTAGGGTTGGGCAAATGTCGATGAAATATGGTATCGATATATTAATATAACAGGATAGAAAGTTGATGATTGATATTTCTGATCTGATCAGGTTGGAGGAGTCACATATTTATCTTCGGTTTAATAATGATTGAATTTATTGATTTCTATTCTAATTGAAGAAACCACTGGATCCCACTTCTGGGTGTTGCATTCGTTTGGTTTAGGGTTACTATCCAATTCACATGTTGCACTTATTTAAATATATTTTATTCATATGATTTCAATGACTAAAATATTTGTGATCGGTGATAAAACTCAATTTTGATAATCAACGCATTATTATGTAGGTAGATTTTTCAATCATATGCCACAACATTTTTATGCAATTAAGTTTTGAAAGTTTTGATAGGCTCGAAATACGCCGCTTTAATTATTTCTGTGAATTAGAAAGTCGGCCTGCGTGGAACACGTAGTTGTGGGTAATTTTATTTAGCCGCTAACTTTACCCACTTTCTCTATAAGAACTAACTTTTTGTGATTTGTAATTTTAGAGAATTTGGGTTAAGAAAGAATTGAATTAATTCAGAAACAGAAAGCAGCCTATTTTGGCGTTTTTTGAACGATTTTTTAATAATTATCGCGTGTCTCGTTGTTTTGGGGTTCGTAGTATCTGCAGCGCACCCTGCGTTGCATGACAGCCCTAAACAGATCTTATTACCAATGGTAAGAGGGCCCTTTATTTTTGTCGTTATTCTACCATTTTTGGAAACTCTACTTAGGCCATTGGAAATGATTCTCAACCACAATAGTTTCAGAACTGTGTTTCTAACAAAAAAGATGTCCCCTATCGATACAATCTCATCCCTAGCGCGCGGAGGGGGGATGTTTCGAAAGTCATACCAGCCTTGACCTCGATGCCGCCGCATGCACTATTATTACTGTCTTTTTATTTCATGCGATGGTCAGTTATCCGGTAATCTATCGATGCCCAAGATACTTGAATGATACTTACTTGGGTAATGAAGCTGTTATGGAGAAAATTGTATGTGTTGAGAACCTTCGCTTTTGAGGTCGGTTTAATGAAATGCAGTTAAGCAAAAGATGTAAAACATTGCTAACGTATGCTTTGGAAATCTATGGGTCTTATTTAGCACTGGAGGTTCTATGGCTGGTATGATGATGTTTGTGCCAGTGGCAGTGGTGATATGGCTTAATGATTTTTATAGCGTTGCTTATAAAGTTGGGTTTCTTATGTTTGAGTTGCTCAGTTACTAATAAATATTTTACTAAGATTTTTTCTTCGGAGTTATTTATTGGATGAGGTTCATACAGAACAATAAATAGGATCAAAAATGACATGTAATAAGAAGATCAGTGGATTATTCATTCATTCAAAAATAAGTGTTTGCGATTTTTTATTTTATTTTGTTTTTATCACTTAGGTGGCGTTCAAGCATACAGCTCATCTTATGGTAAGCGAATATATATTTTACTATTTGATTTGAATTAGAATATAAACAAAATTCAAAATGAGCTTTTTATGCTTAAACAATTAGCGATCTAATCAAAAATGAACACACATTTTCCTCAAGCGACATAAAACCACATCACCCACTTATAACTATTAGGCCCTACATACGTAATCATGACATAAAAACTTAATGACGGTAATTTTAATGTAACCCAACCCTTATTTACCTTGTCATGGATATTAAGGGGAAAAAACTATGCTGGGGAATGGAAATTAAAGGGTAGTTGGAAATTTTCGGAAGGGGTGAAAGTTGAAATTAGATGGAAACTATTTAGTGAAATGTTCACGACAGCAAGTCTTTTACAAAGGTAAAGTTTTGATATCTTTTCTTCTCTTAGTTTTTGCATCAGCTGCACCATATTATCTCACACACTTTACCGTCGTCTGTTTTTCCTACATAATAAGAAGAAGTAAGAATACAATCATCTCTTTAAGGTAAGAGTAAATATGTTTCTTCTAGATTTTCCTGTTTCATCTTAGACCACATCATCGCTTACCATCAGGTGAGATTGTGGTCAAACGAAGAACTATGCATTTAAAAAAAAATTAACAAGACAATATTCCATCAAAACCCCCGAACGAAAAGAGATGATGTAAAGAAGAAAAAACTGTTCATGATCATCAACATAAACTATTATCTGATGTTATTTAATTCACTAGTAGTAGCATATTCTTCTTTGATGATCCGAATTTCATTTTGCATTCTTAGTAGGTCTTTCAGTAGTCGTGTTACGTCAACATGGTCAAATAAAACCTATATATTATTATATATATATTATGGTAGAAATCGCTATTTAGCGATAAGACCGCCAATTGTATCGCATATACTTACGTTGTTCATATATAATTGTCTTAGTTTATCGTGTGCAATAAAGCTTTTTCTGTTACACAATGTAAACCTTATTGAATTTTATCAAGTTTTTTTTGTTTGAAAATGAATATGTGTACAAACGAAACATCTCTATTTATGTAGACTACGCAGTATAATAGTAATATTCCGTGATAAAATATTGTCGACGACCTCTGTTGTGCAGTGGGTGAATAGCTGGCTGAAACTCAGTGGGTTGCGGTTTCGGTTCCCGTTGCGGAACAAATGATTGTATGACCTACAGATATTTGTTTTGGGTTTTGTGGTTTTTTTGTATAATATAAGTATGTATTTACAAATCAAATATATATATAATATTTTATCAGTTTTTTGTTTCTCATTAATACAAACTTTGCTAAGTTTGGGGCTGAATAGCACTGTGTGAAATGTCCAGGATTATTGACTGCCTCCGTGGCACAGTGGGCGTATAGCCGGCTGAGACGCAGGAGGTAGCGGGTTCGATTCCCAGCGTGGAACAAATGTTTGCATGATATACAGATATTTATTCCGTGTCTGGGTGTTTTTCTATATACTATAAGTATGTATTCACAAAAAAAAAATGTATATAAGTTTTCTATCAGTTATCTGGTTCCCATAGTACAAGCTCTGCTTAGTTTAGGGCTAGATAGCGCTGTGTGAAATGTCCAGCAA
Source organism: Philereme transversata (assembly GCA_963924445.1). Lineage (NCBI taxonomy): Eukaryota > Metazoa > Arthropoda > Insecta > Lepidoptera > Geometridae > Philereme > Philereme transversata. Next base: position 28,182,212 of record OZ004345.1, read on the forward strand.
TATTTATATATTATTATTATTTATATTTATTCATTTATTTTCTGAGACTTTACGACGTTAGCTTTTGTGTCAATAATGAGCGATTTCTAAGTTGATAACAACCATAAGGGAAAAAGGTTTATCGCACTTCACACTAATATTATAAATGTAAAAGTTTGGATGTTTGTATGTTTATTACTCAATCCCGTCGTAATGATTAAACCAATTTCGATGAAATTTAGTGTGTTGAAAAATTATTTGCTGGATTCAAACATACCAACTACCTAACCAGGTAGTTGTAGGTAGGTACGTATAACAAGCTACTTTTTGTTAACAAACAACGCGTGCAAAGCCGCGGGCAGCAGCTAGTAAGTGTATAAGTGTAAGTGGCGCAACGACCCAAAGTGGATCGTAGCCTGCGATACTAGAGTATATCAGCTATCTCTATCCATGACCGTTTCATTTCAGCCGACACGGCATAAGGTTTATGTGGCCCAATTCTGCTAATTTATAAGAAAAACGATGATGAAACCATACTATTATTCAACGATTATGATTGTTGTTCCCGTCATAAGCTGTCAAATTTTCAAAGGTTCTCATAGCACCGGCGGTCATATAAATAGTCGAATACCAAAAGGTATCTATAGGGGCAATTTTGCGTGGCTATCATTGTCATAGTGAAGCGATTAGTGTAGTATACTTGAGTCCCGGTCTTTCTCGACGTACTGTAGATAGGATACGTTTTATAAAATATAGATCACATTTCCACACCACACAAGCGTAGGGTAGGAATGTTATTTGTGTCATGTTGTGTGCAGGAGACGTCTGACGTCATATTGCATGGAACCACAGAGTATATCATAGTGACAAAAATGAGTGGTGTGTAGAGTGTGGACTTGGAACAAAAATGACGATTTAAAGTGGAACATTTAGCATGTACTGTTTTAAAACATCAGAGTCGAGATTCTCAGATAAACAGAATGCCTTCACATGTATGAATTATGATTTTCGTATGAGATTATGACGTATTGATGCAACATGGTGATGTATGCATGTGCCTAAATACCTAAAGTACAAAAACATAAACTTCTATTGTATTAATTTATTTTATGTATATCTCGTTAATCTCTAAAAATTTTGAAGAATTTTTCATTATCTCACATTTGAGTGCCATATGAAAAGTCTGAATAAAGTTTGTCTACGAGCTCTACGAGAATGCTACACCTAGACTACGTCTAGCTACGCCGTAGAGGTCTACAGTTTTCGTAGCATAGGTTACGTCTAAGAGCATTCATACGCCCCCGTATACGCTTTCTATTTTTATTTCTAAATCGTTCGGAACCTCGTTTGCCTGAAATAAAATTCATTGATAGAGTCTGCGTCAGTACATTTGAAATAGATTTGTGTATTTTTGTGAAAATTAATGCAGAATTGGATTATCGATTATAAAAAGCGTGGGATGTTATTGGATCTAGACAGTTTATAACCTTGTTAGCTAGTTACATAAGAATATAAATTAGGAAACATGTATGTTTTGTAACAAAGAGAGATGTAAATATGGAAAACTATAAAGGTTACAATCTCAGTAGATATCAGGCTCTTTTTTTTAACTGGATAGATCTTCGTTTGACTACAATCTCACCTGATGGTAAGCGATGATGTGGTCTAAGATGAAGCACGAAGATCTAGGAGAAACGTATTCACTCTTACCTTAAAGAGGCCCGGATCGTATTCTTTAGGAAAAACAGACGACGGTAAAGTGTTCCATACCTTAGCTGTACTCATCAAGAACGTAAAACCAAAATGGTGTGTGCGAATGGGTGGTATATCAACTAGGTGCGGATGGTACTGAACCGTGCGCCTGCTTGTCCTTTGATGGAAGGGAGATGGACTCTGTTTAATCATAAATGTACTCCTGACCTATAACTTAGTTAGTTAAATCCTCTCCATTAAATAAATAAATAAATATGACTAGGCATTTCACACAGCGTTATCTAGCCCCAAACTAAGCAGAACTTGTACTATGGGAACGAGATAACGGATAGAATACTTATATACTTTTTTTTGTAAATGCATACTTATAATACCTATCTATAGAAAAACATCCAGACGAAACAAATATCTTTAGATCATGCAAACATTTGTTCCGCAGCGGGAATCGAACCCGCTACCTCCTGCATCTCAGCCGGCTGTTCGCCCACTGCGCCACGGAGGTCGTCATTCAAAGATAGTCTGGAAGATATAGCTTCTAAGCGATAAAACGGCTCATTGTACAATTTGCTTTGTGTTTTCTATTTTGTTTGTTATGTTTTGTTTATATGGTGTACAATAAATGTAAATTCATTCAATGAGAAAAACAAACAGTAGGTAAAAGCCCTCATATAAAGATGGGTTCAAACTCATACGCATCCAGGTCAAATGACATAGGCATTGGTCAAAATATATACATAATTATACTGTTAGGCATTTTTGGGAAGTGTTGACAAATTCTTTTTTATTATCTACTAACTTCCACCAACGACTTCGCACGCGTTGTTTGTCAAAAAAAGTAGCCTATGTGTTAATCCAGGTACAATGTACGTACATACCAATTTTCATCGAAATCGGTTAAGCGACTTGATTAACTAACAAACAAACAAACATCCAAACTGTCACATTTATTAGTGTGATGTGATAGTGTAAATTGTGATGGATAGAAGTTATGTTTTCTGTAAACATTTTTAAAACATTTTTTTTTATAATTTGATGATTTCTCCGTACCTACTTAAAAGTAAGTTTTGAAGCTTGTCCAATGTCTTAGTTTCACTTATTTCTAAGTAACTAGTCGCCGTAAAACCTTTAGAATATCAATTTACTTACGTGTATGTATTCTTGCGCAAACGCATCAATATGTATCAGAGCATTATCGAAACGTTAGGTAATGGCGTCGGCTAGCAATGCATTAACGAAATGTAACTAGCGAGACTTTCTAAATTTTTCGACAATTTTGTAATTAAAGGAGATCGGTGAGCGTCTAAGAATGTGGGACCCAGACCTCACTCTCTTAAAGTATATTTCAAGACAGTTCTATTATACTACAAAGTATTGGAATAGAATATAAAACTCTTTATAATCACAAAAAACATATCTATGTATACATATAAAAATCAACTGCTGTTCGTTAGTCTCGCTAAAACTCAAAAAACTTCAGTTTACCCGTGATCATGGCGCAACTGCGTCGAAATATCGGGACACTCAAGAACTCACAAATCATGTTAAATATCCCGTTTTTAGTACAAATGATGTAGAACGGTTGCGTTCATGAAATTATTATATTTATAAAGGACCACAAAAATATGCGTGATATTGAGGAGGTGGTTGAACACAGCAGTGGTTGCAGACGGGTTGGAATGATGATGATTATTATACTAATAATTACGATCTTTCGGCACTATAAGCCGTAAAATAAACATTTTAATAAATTCGCGAATGACATAATCTTTTGTAAGGCCGTGGCGAAATTGGTATCGCATTCTAGTATCAATTGTCGCGGGTTCAAGTCCCGACATTACGTATCATTTGCGATGATTTTAAAAATCATATATATAAATTAAAACGTATATACGTTTTCAAGATAAGATTTTCGGGACACTAGGAGGCCAAAGTTCTGATAAATAAATAATGCTGGACTATAGCTTGTACTATAGGAACCAGATAACTGATATAATACTTATATGTTTTTTATGTAAATACATACCTTTAATATATAGAAAAACAACCAGGCTCGGAACTCTGTAGATCATGCAAACCTTTGTTCCACGGTGGGAATCGAACCTGCAATCTCCTGTGTCTCAGACAGCTATTTACCCACTGCGTCACGGAGGTACACGGAGGTGTAATCGTTATGTTATATTATTTTGTAACGTTTTTTTGCTTCGAATAATAAATCAGTTATGCCAAATTTTTGCATAGTTAGCATTCACGTGACAAGTTGCAAACCCATCGCCGCTTATAAGAATATGTACTAGTATAAACCATGTACATAACATACACGGCTTAGATTTTTTGGTTTCGGTCAATGCTTTCACCGCTTTGAGTACATGTAAAAACACATATAGTTTTTTCAAGTAGAAGAATCTATTGTTATATCTACGGCTATGAACTTATTTCCTACAAGTTGGAAATCGTGGTACATCCCGCTATGCCACCACGGCTCTTTAGCTTCGGCAAGTGCTACAGATAGCTTCATGATATGGACCTAAATCCGTGTACAATGGTGCTCCTCAGTGCTCCGCGCATTGTGATGCTAATCGTTCGTGGAAGGCAATAGCCAACACTGGACCGTGACTGTCTGTCTTTCATCCAGAGTACCTATTAGGTATACCATGTAAACTGTATTTTTCTGATCCGAAGTTTGTTGGTTTGAATCCCGACCACTGAATATTCCTGCCCGAAAATGTTATTTGCACATTTACAGGTAATCTAAACGGCGAAGGGACATTTTGTTAGCTCTATAAGAATTGATCATGTCTGTCCTATAGTCTTCTCATTAAACAAGACAATTTTGTCTATAATTGACATTTAATATTGTTTAATCTATACTTGAATGTAATGTTTTCTCTTCCGTCGACAAAACCTTTACTTAGGGTGACTATTATAAGGTTGATGGCAATTGTTATAGCTCTTGTACTCTGCAGTGAAAATTATCACCTATAAAACTGTTAACCATGTGAGATGATGTGTTAGTTCATCTGTTATTAAAATAATTTGAATGACAAGCCATACCTGAAACTATTTTATATGTCAATTGCCATGTTTCAAGGATAAATAATTTCAAAAAGTTGTACTAGATGTTTCCAGTCATAAAATATTTAAAATACAATGAAAACACCAATTATTTTAGTAAACATAATCCGCAACAGGGCATGCCTGCCCAAACAAAACATTTTAATTGAACAAGACTCAAAACTAACGAACTCTGCATCGAGTCGTTACCGCTCCCTAATTACCGCCGAAATAATGCGTGGAGCTTCCATTGTTTGCCAAAAAAACCTTTTACAAAACTCAAAAATTCAAATGCTGCAATTAAAAAACTTGCCGCGTGAAATGACGCCAAGATGGCGGCCCACTATTTAGATCCTGCCTTCTATTGGCGCGCTAGCTTTAAATTTAAAAATGGAATGCACTGTCCTTGGCTGGCGAAGTTCGTTGACCTTCCGATGCATTTTGGCGGTTTCCCACCAATATCTAAATGCATTAACGACCTGAATACCCTATCGCACAAAAGTAAACCCACCACTATTGATTCAAAGTCGAGTTTAGCTTAGAGCTGCATAGAGCAAGTTTGAGACCGGTTGTTTTAGTTCATTTAAATGATTTTCGGCTCTCATCGGTCGAGTTAAGACTGGCAATTGTATTGCAGTTTTAATTTTTATCTGTTGTCGTAAAATGAGGTAATTTATAGCGTGTCTTGAGTGGGATAAGGTTTGGAATGGCTTGTTGTCGGTTGAAGGATAAAGTCGTAATTTAAAGGTGATGCTAGGCATCGTCGGTTGTATTTAAATTTTGGATAACATCTGCCCAATTTAGAGAGTTGCATTCTTATTGCGAAGCCTCTGAGGAATAAGCTGTGTGCCCTCAATCGGAAACTTATAAAACTACTTCCAAGAATATTTCAAAAGTTTAGCGTGGGTTTGTAATTCAATTTAAGTTAGAATACAGTAACAAAGACCGGCTTTTGCAACTGAATAAAAACTTTTATATTTACGACTAACAAAAGAACATACGGCCGTTGGGGCAGAAATATTCTTGAGTGGTTAAAGCGTAGCGTAGGACGAACCTCACTACATGGAAAGATGACCTACCATAGATCGCTGCAAGTCGTTAAGTGCCTAGATCAGTCGCTTTGTAAATCTATTAGGAAGGCCTAATACTGTCTTTTTGGTTGACTAAAATGAAAGAGGATTAGGATAAATGTTTACATGATCGATAATATGTAAACTGGTGCAGTTAGCTTCGCCACTGGAAGTCATATATCGCTAAAGGTAACGGTTGGGTGTTATTAATATCACTAAAATATCAGAATAGAAAGAATTCGTTTTTTTACATTTACAATTTGAAACTAGATAATATCATGATCATCATCACCATCACATCGGCCGTATGATGTTTATGATCTTGCCCTGTTTACACTCAACAGCTCCCAGCAACCTTTATCAGGTTGTCTTTCCATCTAGTAGCAGCCTCCCACATTTTAACATCAACAGCACGACGCCCCGCATGCCCAGCATGACTAGTATGGGCAAATTCCTCCATAATTTAACTAAATTACATAAACAATTTAAATATTCGAAACTTTGAATATAAAAGGCTTCATTCGTAGTATAACACCATTTTTTGCATTCGGCGTAGGCGAGCTTTGTAGCACTTCGTAGATGTATCTAGTCTACGCGCGTAGCTCGTAGCTTGTCTACGAAAATAATTTCTTTGTCTTTCTTTACGTTGGAATTATTAAATGAAGCGCTCTAACGTGGATTCACGTTGCTTAAAGGCTAGACCAACATCTTAACGTGCCCTTCGAAGCACAGAAGGGCTTAGCTAAAATTTCCAGCGGTCACCCATCCAAGTAGTCGCTGATGGAAGTTGCTCTTACATGGTATGTAAAGAAGTATATCTTCGTCAGCAAATAACGTTATAAGCGTAATTGTAATGGTATTATAATAGACTACTATTTCTACCGCTATGCATACTTAGCGTTGGTAGCCTATAGTTCAGGAGGTATTCATTGAAAGTTTAATAGGTTAGCGCTATTTGTGTTGGCTAGGTCGCGCGGTAAACAAACCCATCTTCTATTTCAGTCCTGCTTACTATCAACATCATCATATCAGCCATAGGACATCCACAGCTAAACATAGGCCTCCCCCTAAATTTTTTATCTTGTGTGGCCTGCACCCAACGGCTCCCAGCAACCTTTATCAGGTCGTCTTTTCATCTAGTAGGGAGCCGTCCTACGCTGCGCTTTCCAGTGTATGGTCTCCACTCGATAACCTTTCTACCCCAACGGTCGCCAGTTCTTCGTGAATTAGAAAAATAAATACAAAATATTTACCCATAGAAATATTTGTATACCTTTTAAACTAGTGGTTTGCCCCGAACCGAGATCTCGCGAATCTCCCAAAATAAATATTATTCTTAGGGCGACTTGCACAACGATACCTAAACGTATTTAGGGGCTAAATATGATTTAAGGAGTTGTCAAATCATACAAATACTTCAAATTTAAACATGTTTAGTCGCTAAATACGTTTAGTGATCTTTGTGCTTTCCGGCTTTGATCTTGGACTGATAAATTAGTGCCACGAAATGCATAACCAACCAACTTGACCTACAGTTTCATTCAAATTACAGGTAACGGGGGCTCTTGTAAGTTGGTTATTTTTTTTAGGGTACAAATGCCAGTTATTCTAGATTTCATACATTTGCCTATATATGTGTCACTAAATCTACACGAATACCAAATTTCAGAATTGTGGGGTCACTGGTGTACCCTGTGAATTTTGTCAAAGTTTTGTTTTTATTATGGCTAATAACTCATAAACAACAAAAATGAACAAAAAATTATAAAGGCCTTTCATTTGACGTCCCATTTGACCTAATAGTCTCATTTTCATTTTCTCCTCCCTCTTGAACCCCAATATCTCAAAAACCCCCCAATATTTTTAGCACATTGACTTACACCAAAATTGTACCAACACTACCTATCTATATACTAAATTTCATGATGATCGGATAAACGCTACGAAAGTTATCCTCGGACAAAAAACATACATACATACAATGCCGATTTGCCCAAGTTGATTTGGAGATCTCGCTTCGCTTGATCAATGAATACCACAGCTAATACATAAAACGCTAAATATGCAGTGACGGTAACGTGGTGCACGTTACCGTCACTGTATATTTAGTGTTTATGTGTATATTAGTGAGTATACTCGTTGTTGCAACTTGACTTTACACCCCATTTTTATCCCATGGGAACTGATTTATGGGATAAAACGTAGCCTATGTGATAATCCAGGTTATAATCTACGTATATACAAAATTTCATCGATATCGGTTCAGCCGTTACGACGTGATTGAGTAACAAACAAATAAATAAATAACAAAAATAGTTAATATTAAAAAACAAATAATAATTAATATAAGAAGTGGGTGAGTACCCGACTGAGACGCAGGAGGTCGCAGGTTCAATTTCCGCCGCGATCAAATGTTTGCAAATATTTGTTCCAGGTCTGGTTATTTATCTATATATTATAAGCATGTTTTTACAAAAACAGAAAATGTACATAAGTCATAATACATACATAAATGTACATCAGTTATCTTTTAGCTTTGCATTAGATAGATAGATAGATAGATAATTTCTTTATTGCACACCATTTAAATACAAACATTTATAAGAAAATACACTTAAATAATAGGTACAATGGGCGTCCTTATCGCTAAAAGCGATCTCTTCCAGGCAACCTTTGGATGGACAGGATCTATGTGAACAAAATAAGGACGGCGGCGTAAATCCGATATAGTACACGTATATTTATTAAAAATATAGATAATATAAAATAAAATGCATAATTATAATGTATAATATAATCATCAAATTACATAAATATTAATATTATAATACATAAAATATATATTGTCATACTTACATATATAAATTATAAAAATGTAATAATTAATAAGTGGCCTAGTGAGCGATGGATGACAAATAGTGTTGTCTGACCAAGTTTTTAAAGATAGGGAGAGATTTAGCGGGACGAATTGAGACAGGTAGGGCATTCCAGAGTCTGGTAGCCTGCAAAGTAAAAGAGGAACTATAAAATACTGAGGTATGATGGGGAGTTTTTAATTGAAGGGTTTCAGAGGAACGTAAGGGTCGAGAGTTGGAAAGGTCATAATTATAAGTACAGAATATTTTGTACAAGCATTATGATGAAGCTAAGCCTTACCTAAACCACATTAATAAATAAAACGATCAGTGCTTGTTATACTGTAAGTATGTACGTATGTATAAGTCGGTATGTTGGGAATGCAGAGCTGTCGACCTATCGACGCCTCCCGGCTATTGCACCGGGCGTCAGTGTCAATGATATCTTCTTTACCTAAAATATTAGTACACTAACTTGTACGTTCGGATTCACTCAGAGTAAAAAGAAAAACTGCTTTAGATAGACAAAATATCAAGGGTGACTTGCGCAAAAATGCCTAAACGTATTTAGTGGCTGCTTTTCGTTTTTCTTACGTTGGTATTTTTCTTCCATACTGCCTATCAGCCGTCATCTCCGTTGTCACTTTTTTCTTACTGATATCATTCTTCACACAGTCCATCCATGTCTTCTTCGACCTTCTACTTCTATATCATTCACATTCATATCTAATGCTTTTTTAGTCACTTGATGACACATGAATTTCTTCCCTCCACATGACATACCACGCTAGCACTCCTCAACTTTTCTGTCACTTAACACACTAATATTATAAATGTGAAAGTTTTAATGATTGTTTATTTGTTTGTTTGTTTGTTACTCAATCACGCCGTAACGGCTTAACCGATTTCGATGAAATTTGGTATACACTTAGATTGTAACCTAGATTACCCCACATAGGCTACGTTTTATCCCATAAATCACGTCACATGGGATAAAAATTTAGTATCACGTAACAGCGAATTTAGCTTTATTTCAAGGTTACCTACACATTTAGTAGTAACGTGTACGAAGTCGTGGGCAACAGCAAGTACACAATAAAAAATACCATTTAAACTATTATAAAAAATATATGATATAATAAAAACGTTACTAGGATGACATTGAATGCTGTTTCACCTTCAGCTTGAAGGTGTCTAGGGAGATGACCGCCTTTTAACTACGGGCAACGCGTTCAACAGTAATACGATACAAAATAATGTCTTAAATTAAATTAAAATTGACGTACTTCAATATACAATCTACTTGTTAGTGCTTGCAAAGTTATACAAATTATATTCAGTTTCTACAACACAACAATTTCATAATAAAACTTGTAAAACTGAAAAGTATAGTAACTTCCGTATCATTCCGTACATTGCTGTTTATAGATCTTGCTGCGGGCGGAGCAAACAGTAGCGAAATCGAAATTAGTCATTGCCTACAGTGCAACGACACTAGTGTTGGGAAATGTCGATGTAGATAAGCAATTATCGATAAAAATATAACTCGTCTATTGCTAGAATATTCCATCGATATATTAGTAAAACTAATAAGTACCTGTTCTTAGTTTTTTTTTAATTAAATTGGCTCACTTTTTTCATTTTCTCTATGGACTTCAGTCTGTCACTTCTAGAAATTGGTGTGAGTTACTTCATAGTAACTTTTATCACGGGTTGCACACTTTATCTCTGCACGTCTGCTCAGGCGAGTGACAGCCCAAGACGAAGTGAATAGCACGTAATGTTATAATTTCTCATAAGTTTTTTGTATATTTTTAGTACTTGTACAAAGTTTGAGTATTTAATCTAAACGTGTGTATGTTTTAAATGAATATGTAACTCCTTGCATTTCGACTCTACAAAGAATCCATCAAGCCCCTTCTTATTCATATCATTCTCAAAACGTAAACGTGCATGGAATTATCATAAAAACCACCTTATCATTTTACGATCAGCGTAAGCCTATAATGCTAAAATTATCATGTGCAACATAGTGTGAGGCGTCAGGAAACGATCGTTTTTTGAGCCAGACCATTTAGCGTCTTTGTATTCACCGATACGATTTTGATGCGACAATATGTCCTCAAAGGTGTAAGATATCGATTATGTTTTTCGAAAAGTTTAAGTTAATGGATACTCTTTGTCGTAAGTACATAGTGCAAAAAAAGCTTAAATCATATGATGATAACTTAGAATAGTCCAAAAATCATGGATTTCTTTTAGATATATTCCCTTTATTGTACACCAACTACAGTAATAAAGTAATACACAATAAATAAAGATACAATTGGCGGTCTTATCACTAAAAGTTTTTTCCAGACTCTGGAGGGACCTTGTTATGATTTCTATTCATATCTTTTTAAATCATTATTTAAAATTATTCGTTCACAAAATTAGTCACAAAATCAAATAATCGAACAGTATAAAGACGTTCATCGTTGTAAATTCTTACAGCAGAACTCATTTACATTCATTCTTTGTTGACCGCTAATTCAGCGGACGGATTTGACCAAAGCCTTCAATAGGTACTTACCTACAATTCGAGGTAAACAAAATCACATTTACATAGTCCTGTATATTTAAGTGTACGTTCAACTGTCAAATCTTTTATTCAAAACCATTTCAATTGATAATTTTTAGTTGTAGGTCGCTAACCTGTTTAATTAGTACCTACTTGGGTATTGTTACAAAATACAATAGTATTACGACACAATTGGTTTTTATGAAAATCGATTAATTTTTTTCATTTACATATTACTTTAACACGTTTTTTACTCAATTCAAATTCAGAATTACAACTTTTATGATTTTAATGTGACATATTTATTTTAATTGTTTATTTTCAAATCACTGGATAAAATTTATTTTAAAATTAAAAATAAATGTTCTTTCTGCCTGAGGCAATGACATAGCGTGCTCTGAAAATTCATCAACTATCGACGACCATCCACCCACATCAGCCCAACACTAGTATTTCTAATTTCACGGTCGGCGTCTATGTGTACGTTGTATGCATGTGTGTGTGACCTTGTCGCTCGCTGCGTTTCGGCGGTCATTCACCCCGATGCATTTCTGTGCAACCCTTGACTACTTTATGTATCTAATTATGTGCGAGAAAAATCTATACCTTGAGTTTACAGCCTATATATATTTTAAAAACGAATTTAGAAAACTAAGACAATAAAAGCCGTCAGCACCCACGGGAATCCTAGAAAACTACTGCCTTCAACCCAAAGTCCTACTCCGTTATTTCAAGGAGTTGAGATGGCTTGGGTAAGGTTAGAAGGGGGGGGGGAGGTATGCAGGACGTCAGTGCAGATCTTATTCCCCCCACCCTAGAATTAGAATAGTGCTCAGCGCATGAATTACGGTCTAAGTGACAATACATGATTAGACACCTCAAGGCACCTCTTTTTTATTTAAAACAGCGACCACAATACATCACCCTTTATAGAGAAAAGAAACAATAAACAAAAATATACAGGTACTCGTATAACTTATACCTAGATGGAACAAGCAAACGGCCCACCTGATGTTAAGTGACGGTTGTCACCTCAGAATACAGAAAGAACCAGAAGCCGCCTTCAGCTGTGGTTACAAGCCGTGCGCTGTATCCATAAAACAAATCCCGCATCCCACGCCCGTCTCATCCCCACCTGCGTAATGTTGCTAGCTTAGTCATTATTTACCCGTTTTGGGGTAAATGTTTTAGGTAAGATACAACTAACGAAATCCAAATTATCTAATACTACACAGGTATCACAGGTATAATAGTGATCCTTTTGTTTAATTTTTTTAGCCCAGCTTAATTTTTTTACACGTTGGGACGACACAAGAAGGCATAATTTAATTACATAGAACACTGTAAAAAACGTCACGCGTGACGACGGTCACAGAGTAACTAATGGCGTTTGCGTAAAACTACTCTATTTTCGAGGAGTTTTTGACGCATCAGTATTAGGCGCGTTCGCGGCTTCTGGTTCTTTCTGTATTCTGAGGTTTTACCTTTAGCAAAGCCTCGTTAAGGCACGCCCTTCTAATCATACCAGCTGATCTGAGTTCAACTGTATTTAGTAATTTGGTTTTTCTTTTTGTATGTTAATGCAGATTTAAGAATTTGTTATTTTCATAATAACAAACTAATATATTCGATTTTAGACGGTAAGCGTTTTCTTTGTAATCCGATTTCCCGCGATACTCTCTCTCTTCGAGTCGTTATCCTCAATGCTGAGGGTCGTGACCTCCTCCATGGGTGATTTTTTCCTTGACTATGTTCCCGCGATACAGGCTAGACCTAATGTGGGGACCATTAGCAACACAAGTCTACACTTATACTTTTTCTAAGCTTTTGGTAAATAAATGTAATTATTTGTTGCATTAACATTTCAAAGTAATCCTTGTGATTTTCATGAATAAATATATTTTACTTTTGACTTTTATTGCATTGCGTCGATCAATTTGAGACATTCCGGTCAAGTAAGTCTAATGCGCCTGTAATTTCAAAACACGCTAAAATCATCTCTTTCTGTCTTCTTTCTGTCAGCCTAGTGCAGTTAAACTTCTACATTGTTGCTTAAACAACGGTTAATACCAACATACTTATCATTTCACACAATCTTTCATAATATACCATGCAACTCTTGAAAGAATATCAAAAGCCCACGCTGAACCAAATGACAGAAAAAACAGAAAATGTAGGAAAAATTACAAATAAACCTATAATTAAACGGGCAAATAATCCTGATTTAACAAACCAACAGGTCCCTAATAAAATTAACATAGTTACAGATCCCGAACCGCTGAAATTACAAGCGTACCAAACATTCAAACCCCAATCCACAATTAACCATAAACCATAGACAAACTTCACATCAACCTCTAAACTCTACCCATAGACAAGCTAATCCCAACAATACCACCAAATTCGAATTTAGAAGCCGGTTTCCGCTGTCTACAACTCGTCTAGTCGACGCACATATCCAATTCACCAAGACCCCTACATTTGTATACCAATGCACCGGGTTCTATAGAAATGTGTAGAGGGGGGGGAGGTGAGGTGGGTCATAGTATACCGGGCGTCCCGTATAGTGTGTAGTGGTCCTGACCTAGAGGCCGCGACTATCGTCTCTAGGTCAAGGAAGGATATACGCACACATGCTCACACATGCGGATAGTGTGTGAACTAGCGATTGTGCATGAGTGAGTTTTAGAGGAATTTGATCGGGATTTCAGTGAATTCTGGTTGGAATAGACTTTCGCTTTTGTTTATTGTTGGCTAGAGTATGCTGTGATGGTCAGAATGATAGTTTGAATGTAAGTTTTGGAAGTCAATTTTGTAAGTTTTATGAAATAACATTTTGACTGACTACTGAAATGTTAAGCTTTTTAGCCTAGTGGAATGGTAGGTCCATCTGAATTTCAATCTGAAGGGTTCAAATCCCAGTGAATATCTTTAAAACTATGCATAAAAGACACGTTGTATCCTTTCTCCGCATTGGTTCTTTTACTCTGTCTTACTGATTAGATCTTTTTTAGCCCGAATCGCAAAAACGAGTGTTATCTTTTGAAGCTTATGTCCGTCTGTCTGTGTCATCGTAGCTCCCAAACGGATGGACCGATTCGCACGTGGTTTTTTTATTGGTAAATTTGTTTAACTGGGGTGGTTTTTAGCTATGTGTAATCAGGTCAGCCAATCCGAAATTCTACTGAGCTTTTGGTTTTAGGACATGTCGATTTAATAAGAATAAGAATAGGTACATTTAACTAACATCTTAAAAAGCAGTAGTATACTTATCTCTACAATCTTATCTTATCTTATAAGTAAGTGCTTATTAAAAAAGATTGAGATTTATTACCAAAAAATGTTGCCAATAAATACTGCGTCTCAGCCGGCGCCTCGCATGTCGCTTCGTCGTAAAGTAGGAAATTATGATTTTCAAACAATGTTTTGTTTTTAGAATAGTATAAATTAGCATTTATTAGCACACAGTAAATACACAAAAAAGGTAAAGTTACAAAATAAAATACAATCTACTGCAAAAATCTACATTGCAAAAAGGACCCTAATTCAGCATTTTCGCTGTTTTAGACACGTAAATAGACTCATATATTTTCTGACAAAAAAAAAGTACTAGTGTACAAGGTACTAGTGCAAGTGTACTAGGCTAGATTTGACTGGGATTTGAACCCACAACCTCCGAATCGAAAGTCAGAGTAAATCTTATTAGTCCAACACATCTCTAATCTGTTCAAAATACTGGTATATTGTTTCTGATAATGTATTTATATCTACTGGTTTTATAAATTTAAAAGCGACGGGTATCATAAAAAGTAGTGGTCCAAGGATCGATGTAAGCCTCTTCAGTCTCCATAGTAACAAACCCCAAAAACACACCATAGACACAAAATTCCAGTGCAATCCAGTTTCTCGACCCTCTGCCCTTCGAGCCTAGCTCAACAAGTCCTTAAGGGCCCTTGGACTTTTTATAAAACTACCGTCCACTGTACCCAGACCTCCTCCTTCTAAACAAATCTGAATTTCGACTCTACAAAGTGCAAGGTAAAGACGGACGAGGCAGCTCATGTTATGATGGTCTTGGATGTAAGAGTCTTGTAGAACGATTCGCCCTTTGCCGATCTTGGATACTGTGTAGTTCGTATTGTTTTCGTCCTATTTTTATGGGTTTTCGACTTAAGAGGGTGGTTCAGTTTTGTTTGATCGTAGATTATTATAAAAAAGTTTCCATTTAATGGAAAATATTAGGAGAGTGTCTACTTTTACGTGCAAAAACTAGACTAAAAAAAATTTTGTAATTTTTGAACTGAACTATCAAATTAGTTTTATATATAGACCAAATTAAGATCAAGATAAAATTTAAATCAAAAATATCAAAAACATAATTTTAATATCACGTGACATTTATGCAGTGGGTTAACAGTATTCACCGACATTATCATATTAAAACACAATAATTATAAAATGATGTATACTTTGTCATGGAACACACACACTGTTACTACTGAGGTATTTTAATGGGAGATAATTTAAACATCACTTAGTGGTTAGTTGCATCATTATCTGGATAAAGAACCCAACTGTGATGCTTGGGACAGAATTTTAGATGGACTAGACATGCCCAGCGCTTATATCATCTTAACATAATCAGCCTTAGGTAGGACATGGTCAATACGTGCATTAACAAAAAGGATGAGTAGTATCACGAGTATTATGCATCCCAACAAACAAAGGATGGTAGAACAGAATACCGATGCCCAAAATTACATTAAAAAACCCATTCCAAATTGAAAAAACCCAATCAGACGAAATAAAACTTCATTTCAAATATCGCATTCTGTTTTAAAACATTCACTAATTATTGAGCGGGCCGCTTATGTGCTCTGTAGTACATAATAAGGCTTAATGTGTGCGTGTGTGTTATATGAAAAAAGGGTGTTTTTGTCTATGTGCCAAATAAAAATGAGGGCGTAATGTCCGGCAGTGGCCGTTTATCGTGCGACGGCTCAGAATATACGGTGATAAACGCATTTTCCGTTGTTTTCAATTTCATTATGATTTTATACTTAAAACAACGTGAATTTATAGATATTAGGTACCTCCTAAGTTCAGTTTAAATGTGGATTTTAAACAGAAAAGTGCATGTAAATTTCGCAAATAGTCCGTATTTAAAAGCATAGTACATATTGCGTGTGCAACAAACTCGAAAGCCGATTATTTAGCCGAAACCGGGTTTTCTCGGTCCGATGACGAGATAGGAATCTTAATTATCTGTGATTCTCTGAACATATTAAGAACTTTATAATTATTCAGGTAAAAACATACAGATATCTGTATAATAATGAAGTTTCATGTTACGACATCAATTTCATTAATTTTATATATTGGGTATCGTTTAAGGAATATAAATATAAACTAGAGGTTGCGTAGTGCGCGAGTTGCACGCAACTCGCGTGTTATTGTTTTTGTCGAAGAAGCAATCAAAGAGGATTTCGAGCTGTTAAAAGCGATCAAAAAGGATATCCATGTGTAAGAAGCAGTCAAAGACGATATCGAAATGGAAGAAGCAATCAAATCAAAGAAGATATCCAAATGGAAGCAGCAATCAAATATGATTTCGAAGTGCAAGAAGCAATCAAACAGGATATTGAAGTGAAAGCAGCAATCAAATAGGATATCGAATTAGCAGAAACTATTAAAGAGGAAATTGAAGTTGAGTAAGCAATCAAAGAGGATACCGAGGTGGTAGAAGCATTCTAAGATGACGAAGTGAAAAAAGCAATCAAAGACGATATCGAAGTGGAAGAAGCAATCAAAAAAGGTATCGAAGTGGAAGAAGCAATCTTAGAGGATATCGAAGTGGAAGAAGCAATCAAAGATGATATCGAAGTGGAAGAAGCAATCAAAGAGGATATTGAAGTGAAAGAAGCAATCAAATAGGATATCGAAGTAGCAGAAACAATCAAAGAGGAAATTAAAGTTGAGGAAGAAATCAAAGAGGATACCAAGGTGGTAGAAGCATTCTAAGAGGATGACGAAGTAAAAAAAGCAATCAAAGACGATATCGAAGTGGAAGAAGCAATCCAATGGATACTGAAGATGAAGAAGGAATAAAAGAGGATATCGAAGCGGAACAAGCAATCGTAGAGGATATCAAAGTTAAAGAAGCAATCAAAGATAAACAAGCAATCAAAGAGAAAAAAATTGGATGTTCCAAAATGATCATGATAATGGTTGTATAAAAAAAAATTGAACGTTGCAAAAAAGATCTGGACGTTCCAAAATGATCATGATTGACGTTGCATAATATAAATGTATGTTGCAAAATGATAATGATCAAAAATTTGTACTAATATTTTGTCAAAGTTTGCTAGTGCTATCTCTTCCCGTTTAGAAGATACGAGCGATTAAAGTTTTGTAAGAAAAATCATAAATTTGTTGATTGGATATCGAAGTGGAAGAAACTATCAAAGAGAATGTTGAAGTGGAAGAAGCAATCAAATAGGATATCGAAGTGGCAGAAACAATCAAAGAGGAAATTGAAGTTGAGTAAGCAATCAAAGAGGATACCGAGGCGGTAGAAGCATTCAAAGAAGATGACGAAGTGAAAAAAGCAATCAAAGACGATATCGAAATGGAAGAAGCAGTCAAAGACGATATCGAAGAGGGAGAAACAATCAAAGAGGAAATTGAAGTTGAGTAAGCAATCAAAGAGGATACCGAGGTGGTAGAAGCATTCAAAGAAGATGACGAAGTGAAAAAAGCAATCAAAGACGATATCGAAATGGAAGAAGCAGTCAAAGACGATATCGAAGTGGGAGAAGCAATCAAAGAGGATATCGAAGTTAAAGAAGCAGTCAAAGATGATGTCGAAGTGGAAAAAACATTCAAAGAAGATGACGAAGTGAGAGAAGCATTCAAAAAGGATGTCAAGGATGACAATAAAAAAACAGTTGCACCAAAAATTTATACCAATATTTTGTACAAGTTTGCTAGGGCTATCTCTTCCCGTTTAGAAGATACGAGCGATTGAAGTTTTGTATGAAAGACCACAATTTTGTAGAGAGCATAATGAAGTAACTGAAGCAATTAAAGAGGATATGAAAGTAGAAGAAGCATTTTAAAGGGATAACGAAGTGGAACATGCAAAAATAGAAGATGTCGAGGCGGAAGAAACAATCAAAGAGGATATCGAAGTGGAAGAAGCAATCAAAGAGGGTATCGAAGTGGAAGAAGCCATCACAGAGGATATCGAAGTGAAAATGCTATCAAAGACGATATCGAAGATGAAGACGCAATCAAAGAGAATAATGCAGTGCAAGAAGCAATCAAAAGGAAATCGAAGATGATATCGAAGTGGAAGGAGTAAACAAAGAGGATATTGAAGTAGGAGAAGCAATCAAATAGGATATCGAAGTAGCAAAAACAATCAAAGAGGAAATTGAAGTTGACTAAGGAATCAAAGAGGATACCGAGTTGGTAGAAGTATTCAAAGAGGATGACGAACTGAAAAAAGCAATCAAAGACGATATCGAAGTGAAAGAAATAGTCAAAGACGATATCAAAATGGAACAAGCAATCAAAGCGGATATCGAAGTGGAAGAAGCAATCAAAGAGGATATCAAAGTGGAAGAAGCCATCACAGGATATCGAAGTAAAAATGCAATCAAAAACGATATCGAATATGAAGACGCAATCAAAGAAAATATTGCAGTGCAAGAAGCAATCAAACGGAAATCAAAGAGGAAGGAGCCCTTACAGAGGATACCGAAGTGAAAATGCCATCAAAGAGGATATCAAAGATGAAGAAGCAATCCAATGGATATTGAAGATGAAGAAGGAATAAAAGAGGATATCGAAGTGGAAGAAGCAATCGTAGAGGATACCAAAGTTAAAGAAGCAATCAAATAGGATATCAATGTGGAAGAAGCAATCAAAGAGGATATCGAAGTGGAACAAGCAATCAAAGAGAAAAAAATTGGATGTTCCAAAATGATCATGATAATAGTTGTATAAAAAAAATTGAACGTTGCAAAAAAGATCATGATGAACGTTGCATAAAAAAAATCTGGACGTTCCAAAATGATCAGGATTGACGTTGCATAATATAAATGTATGTTGTAAAATGATAATGATCAAAAATTTGTACTAATATTTTGTCAAAGTTTGCTAGTGCTATCTCTTCCCGTTTAGAAGATACGAGCGATTAAAGTTTTGTAAGAAAAATCATAAATTTGTTGATTGGATATCGAAGTGGAAGAAACTATCAAAGAGAATGTTGAAGTGGGAGAAGCAATCAAATAGGATATCGAAGTGGCAGAAACAATCAAAGAGGAAATTGAAGTTGAGTAAGCAATCAAAGAGGATACCAAGGTGGTAGAAGCATTCAAAGAAGATGACGAAGTGAAAAAGCAATCAAAGACGATATCGAAATGGAAGAAGCAGTCAAAGACGATATCGAAGTGGGAGAAGCAATCAAAGAGGATATCGAAGTTAAAGAAGCAGTCAAAGATGATGTCGAAGTGGAAAAAACATTCAAAGAAGATGACGAAGTGAGAGAAGCATTCAAAAAGGATGTCAAGGATGACAATAAAAAAACAGTTCCACCAAAAATTTACACCCATATTTTGTACAAGTTTGCTAGGGCTAGCTCTTCCCGTTTAGAAGATATGAGCGATTGAAGTTTTGTATGAAACACCACAATTTTGTAGAGCGCATAATGAAGTAACTGAAGCAATTAAAGAGGATATGAAGTAGAAGAAGCATTTTAAAAGGATAACGAAGTGGAACATGCAAAAATAGAAGATGTGGAGGCGGAAGAAACAATAAAAGAGGATGACGACGTGTAACAAGCAATCAAAGAGAATGTTCGAATAGTGGATGTCGCATAATAAAAAAAAATTGACGTTCAAAAATGATCATAGTGGATGAGGCATAAATAAAAAAAAATTGATGTTCCAAAATGATCACAGTGGATGTTGCATAATAAAAAAAAAATTGACGTTCCAAAAGTGATCATTGTGGATGAGGCATAATTAAAAAAAAAATTGACGTTCCAAAATGATCATTGCTGATGAGGCATAATTAAAAAAAATTGATGTTCCAAAATTATCACAGTGGATGTTGCATAATAAAAAAAAAGAAATTGACGTTCCAAAATAATCATTGTGGATGAGGCATAATTTAAAAAAAATGATTTTCCAAAATGATCACAAAGGATTTTGCATAATAAAAAAAATGACGTTCCAAAAGTGATCATTGTGGATGAGGCATAATTTAAAACAAAATGATGTTCCAAAATGATCACAAAGGATTTTGCATAGTAAAAAAAAATTGACGTTCCAAAAGTGATCATTGTGGATGAGGCATAATTAAAAAAAATTGATTTTCCAAAAAGATCACAAAGGATTTTGCATAATAAAAAAAAATAATTGACGTTCCAAAGTGATCATTGTGGATGAGGCATAATAAAAAAAATGATGTACCAAAATGATCACAGTGGATGTTGCATAATACAAAAAAAAAATAATAATTGACGTTCCAAAGTGATCATTGTGGATGAGGCATAATTAAAAAAAATGATGTTCCAAAATGATCACAGTGGATGATGCATAATAAAAAAAAATAATTGACGTTCCAAAGTGATCATTGTGGATGAGGCATAATTAAAAAAAATTATGTGTTGCATAATAAAAAAAAAATTGACGTTCCAAAGTGATCATTGTGGATGAGGCGTAATTAAAAAAATGATGTACCAAAATGATCACAGTGGATGTTGCATAATTAAAAAAAAAAATTGACGTTCCAAAGTGATCATTGTGGATGAGGCATAATTAAAAAAAAAAATGTACCAAAATGATCACAGTAGATGTTGCATAATAAAAAAAAATTGACGTTCCAAAGTGATCATTGTGAATGAGGCATAATTTAAAAAAATGATGTACCAAAATATCACAGTGGATGTTGCATAATAAAAAAAAAAAAATTGACGTTCCAAAGTGATCATAGTGGATGAGGCATAATTGAAAAAAATGATGTTCCAAAATGATCACAGTGGATGATGCATAATAAAAAAAAATAATAATTGACGTTCCAAAGTGATCATTGTGGATGAGGCATAATTAAAAAAATGATGTACCAAAATGATCACAGTGGATGTTGCATAATAAAAAAAAAAAATGACGTTTCAAAGTGATCATTGTGGATGAGGCATAATTGAAAAAAAAATGATGTTACAAAATGATCACAGTGGATGATGCATAATAAAAAAAAAATAATTGACGTTCCAAAGTGATCATTGTGGATGAGGCATAATTAAAAAAATGATGTACCAAAATGATCACAGTGGATGTTGCATAATAAAAAAAAAATGACGTTTCAAAGTGATCATTGTGGATGAGGCATAATTAAAAAAATGTGGATGTTCCAAAATAAACATGATGAACGTTGCATACTAAAAAAAAAAAAAATTTGGATGTTCCAAAATGATGATGATGACCTTTGCAAAAACTATGAAAGTTATCTCATGTCCCTCCACCACCATTATATAGAATCAAGCAAATTTTCAGTAATTTTATAGTACACACAAGCGGTGGGCTCCCTACAAAAACAGTATGAAAATTACGGCAAACGAAATTTACGGTTTACGGTATTCATACAGAAATATTTTGTATGGGACAATTTTTTTTTTGTATGAAAGACCATTTTTTTTTCATGGAACCGGATATAAAAAAATGTCCTCTGCAACATTAGTTTTTGCGCCAACGCTGTAAGACCTATACTTTCCGAGATACGAGGTGGATGGGAGCGAATGGGGGACAAAAGGGGTACTTTAGGATTTATTCCCAACTCATCGGAACTCCCTCTATACGATCCCACCAAACATTTTCACCCTACGAGGTGGCATCTGGGAGAACAAACATGTCAATGAGTCAGTCAGTGAGTGGTAATCGAGCTTTATATAATATAACTAGAGGTTGCGTTGTGCGCGAGCTGCTCGCAGCTCGCGTGTTTTTCTTTTAGTCGAAGAAGTAATTAAAGAGGATATCGAGCTGTTAAAAGCCATCAGAGAGGATATCCATGTGTAAGAAGCAGTCAAAGACGATATCGAACTGGAAGAAGCAATCAAATCAAAGAGGATTTCCAAGTGGGAGCAGCAATTAAAGAGGATATTGAAGTGAAAGGAGCAATCAAATAGGATATCGAAGTAGCAGAAACAATCAAAGAGGAAATTAAAGTTGAGTAAGCAATCAAAGAGGATACCGAGGTGGTAGAAGCGTTCTAAGAGGATGACGAAGTAAAAAAAAGCAATCAAAGACGATATCGAAGTGGAAGAAACAGTCAAAGACGATATCGAAGTGGAAGAAGCAATCAAAGAGGATATCGAAGTGGAAGAAGCAATCAAGAGGATATCGAAGTGGAAGAAGCAATCAAAGAGGGTATCGAAGTGGAAGAAGCCATCACAGAGGATATCGAAGTGAAAATGCTGTCAAAGCCGATATCGAAGACCAAGACGCAATCAAAGAGAATATTGCAGTGCAAGAAGCAATCAAAAGGAAATTGAAGATGACATCGAAGTGGAAGGAGTAATCAAAGAGGATATTGAAGTGGAAGAAGCAATCAAATAGGATATCGAAGTAGGAAAAACAATCTAAGAGGAAATTGAAGTTGACTAAGGAATCAAAGAGGATACCGAGATGGTAGAAGTATTCAAAGAGGATGACGAAGTGAAAAAGCAATCAAAGACGATATCGAAGTGAAACAAATAGTCGAAGACGATATCGAAAAGGAAGAAGCAATTTTAGAGGATATCGAAGTGGAAGAAGCAATCAAAGAAGATATCGAAGTGTAAGAAGCCATCACAGAGGATATCGTAGTGAAAATGCTATCAAAAACGATATCGAAGATGAAGACGCAATCAAAGAGAATATTGCAGTGCAAGAAGCAATCAAAAGGAAATCGAAGATGATATCGAATTGGTAGAAGCAATAAAAGAGGACATCAAAGTGGAAGAAGCAATCAAAAAGGATATCGAGCTGTTTAAAGTTATCGAAGAGGATATCCATGTGTAAAAAGCAGTCAAAGAGGATCGAAATGGAAGAAGCAATCAAATCAAAGAGGATATCCAAGTGGAAGCAGCAATCAAAGATGATATCGAAGTGGAAGAAGCAATCAAAGAGGATATTGAAGTGAAAGAAGCAATCAAATAGGATATCGAAGTAGCAGAAACAGTTAAAGAGGAAATTGAAATTGAGTAAAAGACGTCGAGGACAATGATAAAAATAAAAAACGGTTTCACCAAAAACTTATACTAATATTTTGTAAAAGTTTCCTAGAGCTATCTCTTCCCGTTTAAAAGATACGAGCGATTTAAGTTTTGTATGAAAACCCATAATTTTGTGGAGTGAAAATTGAAGTAAAAGAAGCAATTGAAGAAGACATATACGTAGAAAAAGACATTAAAAAGGATATCAAAGTGGAAGAAGCAAAAATAGAGGATATCGAGGTGAAAGAAGCATTCAAGGAGGAAGACCAAGTGAGAGAAGCATTCAAAAAGGATGTCAAGAGCAATGATGGTAATAAAAAAACTATTCGACTAAAAATTTGTACGAATATTTTGTAAAAGTTTGCTAGGCGTAACTGTTCCCGTTTAGAAGATACGAGCGATTTAAGATTTGTATTAAAACCCATAATTTTGTAGAGTTGGAATTGAAGTAAAAGAAGCAATTGAAGAAAATATATAAGTAGATAAAGCAATTAAAAAGGATATCAAAGTGGAAGAAGCAAAAATAGAGGATATCGAGGCGAAAGAAGCATTTAAAGTGGAAGACGAAGTAAGAGAAGCATTCAAAACGGATGTCAAGGGCAATGATGGTATTAAAAAAACTGTTCCACCAAAAATTTGTACCAATATTTTGTAAAAGTTTGCTAGGCGTAACTAATCCCGTTTAGAAGATACGAGCGATTTAAGATTTGTATTAAAACCCATAATTTTGTAGAGTGGGAATTGAAGTAAAAGAAGCAATTGAAGAAAACATATAAGTAGAAAAAGCAATTAAAAAGGATATCAAAGTGGAAGAAGCAAAATGAAAGAAGCGTTTAAAGTGGAAGACGAAGTAAGAGAAGCATTCAAAACGGATGTCAAGGGCAATGATGGTATTAAAAAAACTATTCCACCAAAAATTTGTACCAATATTTTGTAAAAGTTTGCTAGGCGTAACTCTTCCCGTTTAGAAGATACGAGCGATTTAAGATTTGTATTTAAACCCATAATTTTGTAGAGTGGAAATTGTAGTAAAAGAAGCAATTGAAGAAAACATATAAGTAGAAAAAGCAATTAAAAAGGATATCAAAGTGGAAGAAGCAAAAGTAGAGGATATCGAGGTGAAAGAAGCATTTAAAGTGGAAGACGAAGTAAGAGAAGCATTCAAAACGGATGTCAAGGGCAATGATGGTATTAAAATAACTATTCCACTAAAAATTTGTACCAATATTTTGTAAAAGTTTGCTAGGCGTAACTCTTCCCGTTTAGAAGATACGAGCGATTTAAGATTTGTATTAAAACCCATAATTTTGTAGAGTGGAAATTGTAGTAAAAGAAGCAATTGAAGAAAATATATAAGTAAAAAAGCAATTAAAAAGGATATCAAAGTGGAAGAAGCAAAAATAGAGGATATCGAGGCGAAAGAAGCATTTAAAGTGGAAGACGAAGTAAGAGAAGCATTCAAAACGGATGTCAAGGGCAATGATGGTATTAAAAAAACTATTCCACCAAAAATTTGTACCAATATTTTGTAAAAGTTTGCTAGGCGTAACTAATCCCGTTTAGAAGATACGAGCGATTTAAGATTTGTATTAAAACCCATAATTTTGTAGAGTGGGAATTGAAGTAAAAGAAGCAATTGAAGTAAACATATAAGTAGAAAAAGCAATTAAAAAGGATATCAAAGTGGAAGAAGCAAAATGAAAGAAGCGTTTAAAGTGGAAGACGAAGTAAGAGAAGCATTCAAAACGGATGTCAAGGGCAATGATGGTATTAAAAAAACTATTCCACCAAAAATTTGTACCAATATTTTGTAAAAGTTTGCTAGGCGTAACTCTTCCCGTTTAGAAGATACGAGCGATTTAAGATTTGTATTAAAACCCATAATTTTGTAGAGTGGAAATTGTAGTAAAAGAATCAATTGAAGAAAACATATAAGTAGAAAAAGCAATTAAAAAGGATATCAAAGTGGAAGAAGCAAAAGTAGAGGATATCGAGGTGAAAGAAGCATTTAAAGTGGAAGACGAAGTAAGAGAAGCATTCAAAACGGATGTCAAGGGCAATGATGGTATTAAAAAAACTATTCCACTAAAAATTTGTACCAATATTTTGTAAAAGTTTGCTAGGCGTAACTCTTCCCGTTTAGAAGATACGAGCGATTTAAGATTTGTATTAAAACCCATAATTTTGTAGAGTGGAAATTGTAGTAAAAGAAGCAATTGAAGAAAATATATAAGTAAAAAAGCAATTAAAAAGGATATCAAAGTGGAAGAAGCAAAAATAGAGGATATCGAGGTGAAAGAAGCATTCAAAGCGGAAGACGAAGTAAGAGAAGCATTCAAAAAGGATCTCAAGGGCAATAATGGTATTAAAAAAACTATTCCACCAAAAATTAGTACCAATATTTTGTAAAAGTTTGCTGGGGGTAACTCTTCCCGTTTAGAAGATACGAGCGATTTAAGATTTGTATTAAAACCCATAATTTTGTAGAGTCGATATTGAAGTAAGAGAAGTAATTGAAGAAAATAGAAAAATAGAAAAAACAATTCAAAAGTATATTGAAGTAAAAATGCCATCAAAGAGGATTTCGAAGTTATAGAAACAATTAAAGAGGATATCAATGTGGAAGAAACATTCGAAAACGAAAAGGAAGTGAGAGAAGAATTCAAAATGATGGCAAGGGCGATGATGACCGTAAAATAACGATTCCACCAAAAATTTGTGCTACAAAAAAAAATTGATTTTCCGAAATGATCACAGTGGATGTTGCATAATAAAAAAAAATTGACGTTCCAAAATGATCATGTGGATGAGGCATAATTTAAAAAAATGATGTACCAAAATGATCACAGTGGATGTTGCATAATACAAAAAAAAATTATAATTGACGTTCCAAAGTGATCATTGTGGATGAGGCGTAGTTAAAAAAATGATGTACCAAAATGATCACAGTGGATGTTGCATAATACAAAAAAAATAATAATAATTGACGTTCCAAAGTGATCATTGTGGATGAGGCATAATTAAAAAAAATGATGTTCCAAAATGATCACAGTGGATGTTGCATAATAAAAAAAATAATAATAATAATTGACGTTCCAAAGTGATCATTGTGGATGAGGCGTAGTTAAAAAAATGATGTGCCAAAATGATCACAGTGGATGTTGCATAATACAAAAAAAATAATAATAATTGACGTTCCAAAGTGATCATTGTGGATGAGGCATAATTAAAAAAATGATGTTCCAAAATGGTCACAGTGGATGTTGCATAATAAAAAAAAATAATTGACGTTCCAAAGTGATCATTGTGGATGAGGCATAATTAAAAAAAATTATGTACCAAAATGATTACAGTGGATGTTGCATAATAAAAAAAAATAATTGACGTTCCAAAGTGATCATTGTGGATGAGGCGTAGTTAAAAAAATGATGTGCCAAAATGATCACAGTGGATGTTGCATAATACAAAAAAAATAATAATAATTGACGTTCCAAAGTGATCATTGTGGATGAGGCATAATTAAAAAAATGATGTTCCAAAATGGTCACAGTGGATGTTGCATAATAAAAAAAAATAATTGACGTTCCAAAGTGATCATTGTGGATGAGGCATAATTAAAAAAAATTATGTACCAAAATGATTACAGTGGATGTTGCATAATAAAAAAAAATAATTGACGTTCCAAAGTGATCATTGTGGATGAGGCATAATTTAAAAAAATGATGTACCAAAATGATCACAGTGGATGTTGCATAATACAAAAAAAATAATAATAATTGACGTTCCAAAGTGATCATTGTGGATGAGGAATATTTAAAAAAGATGATGTTCCAAAATGATCACAGTGGATGATGCATAATAAAAAAAATAATAATTGACATTCCAAAGTGATCATTGTGGATGAGGCTTGATTAAAAAAATGATGTACCAAAATGATCACAGTGGATGTTGCATAATAAAAAAAAAAATTGACGTTCCAAAGTGATCATTGTGGATGAGGCGTAATTAAAAAAATGATGTACCAAAATGATCACAGTGGATGTTGCATAATAAAAAAAAAATAATTGACGTTCCAAATTGATCATTGTAGATGAGGCATAATTAAAAAAAATTATGTACCAAAATGATCACAGTGGATGTTGCATAATAAAAAAAAAATTGACGTTCCAAAGTGATCATAGTGGATGAGGCATAATTGAAAAAAAATGATGTTACAAAATGATCACAGTGGATGTTGCATAATAAAAAAAAAAATGACGTTTCAAAGTGATCATTGTGGATGAGGCATAATTAAAAAAATGTGGATGTTCCAAAATAAACATGATGAACGTTGCATACTAAAAAAAAAAAAAAATTGGATGTTCCAAAATGATGATGATGACCTTTGCAAAAACTATGAAAGTTATCTCATGTCCCTCCACCACCATTATATAGAATCAAGCAAATTTACAGTAATTTTATAGTACACACAAGCCGTGGGCTCCCTACAAAAACAGTATGAAAATTACGGCAAACGAAATTTACGGTTTACGGTATTCATACAGAAATATTTTGTATGGGACAATTTTTTTTTTGTATGAAAGACCATTTTTTTTTCATGGAACCGGATATAAAAAAATGTCCTCTGCAACATTAGTTTTTGCGCCAGCGCTGTAAGACCTATACTTTCCGAGATACGAGGTGGATGGGAGCGAATGGGGGACAAAAGGGGTACTTTAGGATTTATTCCCAACTCATCGGAACTCCCTCTATACGATCCCACCAAACATTTTCACCCTACGAGGTGGCATCTGGGAGAACAAACATGTCAATGAGTCAGTCAGTCAGTCAGTCAGTGAGTGGTAATCGAGCTTTATATAATATAACTAGAGGTTGCGTTGTGCGCGAGCTGCTCGCAGCTCGCGTGTTTTTCTTTTAGTCGAAGAAGTAATTAAAGAGGATATCGAGCTGTTAAAAGCCATCAAAGAGGATATCCATGTGTAAGAAGCAGTCAAAGACGATATCGAAATGGAAGAAGCAATCAAATCAAAGAGGATTTCCAAGTGGAAGCAGCAATCAAAGATGATATCGAAGTGGAAGAAGCAATCAAAGAGGATATTGAAGTGAAAGAAGCAATCAAAGAAAAAAAAATTGGATGTTCCAAAATGATCATGATAATGGTTGTATAAAAAAAAATTGAACGTTGCAAAAAAGATCATGATGAACGTTGCATAAAAAAAAATCTGGACGTTCCAAAATGATCATGATTGACGTTGCATAATATAAATGTATGTTGCAAAATGATAATGATCAAAAATTTGTACTAATATTTTGTCAAAGTTTGCTAGTGCTATCTCTTCCCGTTTAGAAGATACGAGCGATTAAAGTTTTGTAAGAAAAATCATAAATTTGTTGATTGGATATCGAAGTGGAAGAAACTATCAAAGAGAATGTTGAAGTGGAAGAAGCAATCAAATAGGATATCGAAGTGGCAGAAACAATCAAAGAGGAAATAGAAGTTGAGTAAGCAATCAAAGAGGATACCGAGGCGGTAGAAGCATTCAAAGATGATGACGAAGTGAAAAAAGCAATCAAAGACGATATCGAAATGGAAGAAGCAGTCAAAGACGATATCGAAGAGGGAGAAACAATCAAAGAGGAAATTGAAGTTGAGTAAGCAATCAAAGAGGATACCGAGGTGGTAGAAGCATTCAAAGAAGATGACGAAGTGAAAAAAGCAATCAAAGACGATATCGAAATGGAAGAAGCAGTCAAAGACGATATCGAAGTGGGAGAAGCAATCAAAGAGGATATCGAAGTTAAAGAAGCAGTCAAAGATGATGTCGAAGTGGAAAAAACATTCAAAGAAGATGACGAAGTGAGAGAAGCATTCAAAAAGGATGTCAAGGATGACAATAAAAAAACAGTTGCACCAAAAATTTATACCAATATTTTGTACAAGTTTGCTAGGGCTATCTCTTCCCGTTTAGAAGATACGAGCGATTGAAGTTTTGTATTAAAGACCACAATTTTGTAGAGAGCATAATGAAGTAACTGAAGCAATTAAAGAGGATATGAAAGTAGAAGAAGCATTTTAAAGGGATAACGAAGTGGAACATGCAAAAATAGAAGATGTCGAGGCGGAAGAAACAATCAAAGAGGACATCGAAGTGGAAGAAGCAATCAAAGAGGGTATCGAAGTGGAAGAAGCCATCACAGAGGATATCGAAGTGAAAATGCTATCAAAGACGATATCGAAGATGAAGACGCAATCAAAGAGAATAATGCAGTGCAAGAAGCAATCAAAAGGAAATCGAAGATGATATCGAAGTGGAAGGAGTAAACAAAGAGGATATTGAAGTGGGAGAAGCAATCAAATAGGATATCGAAGTAGCAAAAACAATCAAAGAGGAAATTGAAGTTGACTAAGGAATCAAAGAGGATACCGAGTTGGTAGAAGTATTCAAAGAGGATGACGAAGTGAAAAAAGCAATCAAAGACGATATCGAAGTGAAAGAAATAGTCAAAGACGATATCAAAATGGAACAAGCAATCAAAGCGGATATCGAAGTGGAAGAAGCAATCAAAGAGGATATCAAAGTGGAAGAAGCCATCACAGGATATCGAAGTAAAAATGCAATCAAAAACGATATCGAATATGAAGACGCAATCAAAGAAAATATTGCAGTGCAAGAAGCAATCAAACGGAAATCAAAGAGGAAGTAGCCCTTACAGAGGATACCGAAGTGAAAATGCCATCAAAGAGGATATCAAAGATGAAGAAGCAATCCAATGGATATTGAAGATGAAGAAGGAATAAAAGAGGATATCGAAGTGGAACAAGCAATCGTAGAGGATATCAAAGTTAAAGAAGCAATCAAATAGGATATCAATGTGGAAGAAGCAATCAAAGAGGATATCGAAGTGGAACAAGCAATCAAAGAGAAAAAAATTGGATGTTCCAAAATGATCATGACAATAGTTGTATAAAAAAAATTGAACGTTGCAAAAAAGATCATGATGAACGTTGCATAAAAAAAATCTGGACGTTCCAAAATGATCAGGATTGACGTTGCATAATATAAATGTATGTTGTAAAATGATAATGATCAAAAATTTGTACTAATATTTTGTCAAAGTTTGCTAGTGCTATCTCTTCCCGTTTAGAAGATACGAGCGATTAAAGTTTTGTAAGAAAAATCATAAATTTGTTGATTGGATATCGAAGTGGAAGAAACTATCAAAGAGAATGTTGAAGTGGAAGAAGCAATCAAATAGGATATCGAAGTGGCAGAAACAATCAAAGAGGAAATTGAAGTTGAGTAAGCAATCAAAGAGGATACCAAGGTGGTAGAAGCATTCAAAGAAGATGACGAAGTGAAAAAGCAATCAAAGACGATATCGAAATGGAAGAAGCAGTCAAAGACGATATCGAGGTGGGAGAAGCAATCAAAGAGGATATCGAAGTTAAAGAAGCAGTCAAAGATGATGTCGAAGTGGAAAAAACATTCAAAGAAGATGACGAAGTGAGAGAAGCATTCAAAAAGGATGTCAAGGATGACAATAAAAAAACAGTTCCACCAAAAATTTATACCAATATTTTGTACAAGTTTGCTAGGGCTGTCTCTTCCCGTTTAGAAGATATGAGCGATTGAAGTTTTGTATGAAACACCACAATTTTGTAGAGCGCATAATGAAGTAACTGAAGCAATTAAAGAGGATATGAAGTAGAAGAAGCATTTTAAAAGGATAACGAAGTGGAACATGCAAAAATAGAAGATGTGGAGGCGGAAGAAACAATAAAAGAGGATGACGAAGTGTAACAAGCAATCAAAGAGAATATTCGAATAGTGGATGTCGCATAATAAAAAAAAATTGACGTTCCAAAATGATCATAGTGGATGAGGCATAAATAAAAAAAAATTATGTACCAAAATGATCACAGTGGATGTTGCATAATAAAAAAAAAAATTGACGTTCCAAAGTGATCATTGTGGATGAGGCATAATTAAAAAAAATGATGTTCCAAAATGATCACAGTGGATGATGCATAATAAAAAAAATAATTGACGTTCCAAAGTGATCATTGTGGATGAGGCGTAATTAAAAAAATGATGTACCAAAATGATCACAGTGGATGTTGCATAATAAAAAAAAAAATTGACGTTCCAAAGTGATCATTGTGGATGAGGCATAATTAAAAAAAATGATGTATCAAAATATCACAGTGGATGTTGCATAATAAAAAAAAATTGACGTTCCAAAGTGATCATAGTGGATGAGGCATAATTGAAAAAAAAATGATGTTCAAAAATGATCACAGTGGATGTTGCATAATACAAAAAAAATAATAATAATTGACGTTCCAAAGTGATCATTGTGGATGAGGCATAATTAAAAAAAATGATGTTCCAAAATGATCACAGTGGATGATGCATAATAAAAAAATAAAAAAATTGACGTTCCAAAGTGATCATTGTGGATGAGGCATAATTAAAAAAATGATGTACCAAAATGATCACAGTGGATGATGCATAATAAAAAAAAAATTGACGTTCCAAAGTGATCATTGTGGATGAGGCATAATTAAAAAAATGTGGATGTTCCAAAATAAACATGATGAACGTTGCATACTAAAAAAAAAAAAAATTGGATGTTCCAAAATGATGATGATGACTTTTGCAAAAACTATGAAAGTTGTCTCATGCCCCTCCACAAACATTATATAGAATCAAGCAAATTTACAGTAATTTTATAGTACACACAAGCCATGGGCTCCCTACAAAAACAGTATGAAAATTACGGCAAACGAAATATACGGTTTACGGTATTCATACAGAAATATTTTGTATGGGACAATTTTTTTTTTGTATGAAAGACTATTTTTTTTTCATGGAACCGGATATAAAAAAATGTCCTCTGCAACATTAGTTTTTGCACCAACGCTCTAAGACCTATACTTTCCGAGATACGAGGTGGATGGGAGCGAATGGGGGACAAAAGGGGTACTTTAGGATTTATTCCCAACTCACCGGAACTCCCTCTATACGATCCCACCAAACATTTTCACCCTACGAGGTGGCATCTGGGAGAACAAACATGTCAATGAGTCAATCAGTCAGTCAGTCAGTCAGTGGTAATCGAATAACTAGAGGTTGCGTTGTGCGCGAGCTGCTCGCAGCTCGCGTGTTTTTCTTTTAGTCGAAGAAGTAATTAAAGAGGATAGCGAGCTGTTAAAAGCCATCAAAGAGGATATCCATGTGTAAGAAGCAGTCAAAGACGATATCGAAATGGAAGAAGCAATCAAATCAAAGAGGATTTCCAAGTGGAAGCAGCAATTAAAGAGGATATTGAAGTGAAAGAAGCAATCAAATAGGATATCGAAGCAGCAGAAACAATCAAAGAGGAAATTAAAGTTGAGTAAGCAATCAAAGAGGATACCGAGGTGGTAAGAGCAT
This sequence comes from Philereme transversata, assembly GCA_963924445.1. Taxonomy (NCBI): domain Eukaryota; kingdom Metazoa; phylum Arthropoda; class Insecta; order Lepidoptera; family Geometridae; genus Philereme; species Philereme transversata. The sequence goes on from OZ004345.1 coordinate 28,215,136, forward strand.
TCTAAGAGGATGACGTAGTAAAAAAAGCAATCAAAGACGATATCGAAGTGGAAGCAACAGTCAAAAACGATATCGAAGTGGAAGAAGCAATCAAAGAGGATATTGAAGTGAAAGAAGCAATCAAATAGGATATCGAAGTAGCAGAAACAATCAAAGAGGAAATTAAAGTTGAGTAAGCAATCAAAGAGGATACCGAGGTGGTAGAAGCGTTCTAAGAGGATGACGAAGTGAAAAAAGCAATCAAAGACGATATCGAAGTGGAAGAAACAGTCAATGACGATACTGAAGTGGAAGAAGCAATCAAAGAGGATATCGAAGTGGAAGAAGCAATCAAAGAGGGTATCCAAGTGGAAGAAGCCATCACAGAGGATATCAAAGTGAAAATGCTATCAAAAACGATATCGAAGATGAAGACGCAATCAAAGAGAATATTGCAGTGCAAGAAGCAATCAAAAGGAAATCGAAGATGATATCGAATTGGTAGAAGCAATAAAAGAGGATATCAAAGTGGAAGAAGCAATCAAAGAGGATATCGAGCTGTTTAAAGTTATCGAAGAGGATATCCATTTGTAAGAAGCAGTCAAAGACGATCGAAATGGAAGAAGCAATCAAATCAAAGCGCATATCCAAGTGGAAGCAGCAATCTAAGATAATATCGAAGTGGAAGAAGCAATCAAAGAGGATATTGAAGTGAAAGAAGCAATCAAATAGGATATCGAAGTAGCAGTAACAATTAAAGAGGAAATTGAAATTGAGTAAAAGACGTCGAGGACAAGGATAAAAATAAAAAACGGTTTCACCAAAAACTTATACTAATATTTTGTAAAAGTTTCCTCGAGCTATCTCTTCCCGTTTAAAAGATACGAGCGATTTAAGTTTTGTATGAAAACCCATAATTCTGTGGAGTGGAAATTGAAGTAATAGAAGCAATTGAAGAAGACATATAAGTAGAAAAAGACATTAAAAACGATATCAAAGTGGAAGAAGCAAAAATAGGTTTGTAGATTTGTATTAAAACCCATCATTTTGTAGAGTCGATATTGAAGTAAGAGAAGTAATTGAAGAAAATAGAAAAATAGGAAAAACAATTCAAAAGTATATTGAAGTAAAAATGCCATCAAAGAGGATTTCGAAGTTATAGAAACAATTAAAGAGGATATCAATGTGGAAGAAACATTCGAAAACGAAAAGGAAGTGAGAGAAGAATTCAAAATGATGGCAAGGGCGATAATGACCGTAAAATAACGATTCCACCAAAAATTTGTGCTACAAAAAAAATTGATTTTCCAAAATGATCACAGTGGATGTTGCATAATAAAAAAAAATTGACGTTCCAAAATTATCATGTGGATGAGGCATAATTTAAAAAAAAATATGTACCAAAATGATCACAGTGGATGTTGCATAATAAAAAAAAAATTGACGTTCCAAAGTGATCATTGTGGATGAGGCATAATTAAAAAAAATGATGTACCAAAATGATTACAGTGGATGTTGCATAATAAAAAAAAAAATTGACGTTCCAAAGTGATCATTGTGGATGAGGCCTAATTAAAAAAAATGATGTACCAAAATGATCACAGTGGATGTTGCATAATACAAAAAAAATAATAATAATTGACGTTCCAAAGTGATCATTGTGGATGAGGCATAATTAAAAAAAATGATGTTCCAAAATGATCACAGTGGATGATGCAAATAAAAAAATAATAATAATTGACGTTCCAAAGTGATCATTGTGGATGAGGCATAATTTAAAAAAATTATGTGTTGCATAATACAAAAAAAATAATAATAATTGACGTTCCAAAGTGATCATTGTGGATGAGGCCTAATTAAAAAAAATGATGTACCAAAATGATCACAGTGGATGTTGCATAATACAAAAAAAATAATAATAATTGACGTTCCAAAGTGATCATTGTGGATGAGGCATAATTAAAAAAAATGATGTTCCAAAATGATCACAGTGGATGATGCAAATAAAAAAATAATAATAATTGACGTTCCAAAGTGATCATTGTGGATGAGGCCTAATTAAAAAAAATGATGTACCAAAATGATCACAGTGGATGTTGCATAATACAAAAAAAATAATAATAATTGACGTTCCAAAGTGATCATTGTGGATGAGGCATAATTAAAAAAAATGATGTTCCAAAATGATCACAGTGGATGTTGCATAATAAAAAAAAAATAATTGACGTTCCAAAGTGATCATTGTGGATGAGGCATAATTAAAAAAATGTGGATGTTCCAAGATAAACATGATGAACGTTGCATACTAAAAAAAAAAAAAAAATTGGATGTTCCAAAATGATGATGATGACCTTTGCAAAAACTATGAAAGTTATCTCATGTCCCTCCACCACCATTATATAGAATCAAGCAAATTTACAGTAATTTTATAGTACACACAAGCCGTGGGCTCCCTACAAAAACAGTATGAAAATTACGGCAAACGAAATATACGGTTTACGGTATTCATACAGAAATATTTTGTATGGGACAAATATTTTTTTGTATGAAAGACATATTTTTTTTCATGGATCCGGATATAAAAAAATGTCCTCTGCAACATTAGTTTTTGCACCAACGCTGTAAGACCTATACTTTCCGAGATACGAGGTCGATGGGAGCGAATGGGGGACAAAAGGGGTACTTTAGGATTTATTCCCAACTCATCGGAACTCCCTCTATACGATACCACCAAACATTTTCACCCTACGAGGGGGCATCTGGGAGAACAAACATGTCAATGAGTCAATCAGTCAGTCAGTGGTAATCGAGCTTTATATAATATAATTATCGAAACAATATATAATTAGTATTGGTTTAAAGTCATTATAAATCTTTATCTATCTAGAAATCGTTTGCAACTATCTAACTAGATGATTCAACTGTTTCTTCTGTATTTTATAGTGTTGTAAATAATTGCATATTCTTTCTGTTAAAGTATATTTATAATTGATTTGTAAATTAAATAGTGCCTAAAGTATACAAAAGAGGTCTTATTCGTTCCATGTTAAACCATATTTAGGTATTTTGTAGGCGCCTGCGCTCAATGCAAACGGTTATAACCTATCTACACAACATTCCCACTATTATTAAAAGAACAATAGGTAGGCTTGCCTGCGTTAACTTTGTAAAAATGACCCTGAAGTTTTTGATTAAATATACAAAGACAAGTGAAACTATCAACTACTCAAAGTTACTCAAATCATTCAAAGTCAAAATTAATAATTAATTCATTAAAATTACGAGGATCACTTTGAGACGTCAAAACTGCCTGTTCCTCCGTGACCAAGCTAGGACTGACACTCGGTGTTGGTCACCGAGTTTAATCGCTTACTAGCATTTTTTTATTATAATGTACTCGTATAATACAACGTTACTTGACGTATTCCGCGTGCCCAAGGCCAGCCGGCTTCGATGCAGGTGTCTAGCGATGACTAATATAGTTTACTTAAGGATTTTACAGTTTTTTACGCCCTTGGTCCAAATAAGAAGATTTTTAATGAGAAACAAACTTTTATCCTAATAATTAAGTAAAGGTTTAAAAAAGTATTGATCTTCTAAAATGTTGTATAAACCCGTTCGTAATGGTTTTAAAATTAATAATATTTAATCGTCATAAAATAACTTGTTCTTATTACATTACAATTAAAAGAGAAAGTATGCTATTTAAAAAAAGCATAATTCCATTTCACGGCCGTCTTGAATAAAGCTCTGTGTTCAAAATAGATGACGTTGCATTACGTACGATACTGTCAAAATAAAATAAATTATTTGATATTGTGAATTAACATTCATATAACAATTATTATTAGTCAGCGCTATCTATCGAGCAAGTTGGAACTTTTTTTTTAAATGGAAAGCTCTCTTAAAAGTTTCGTGAAAAGTTGCCAATTTGCAACTTAAAGCACGTTCCAACCAAACGCCTGATATTCGAAATTTAAATGAAGCAGCTATCGCAATTAGTGCGCACAAACGTACAACCACACACATGCACGCAACTAAACACACACTATCGTAAAAAATGCAAATAAAAATGTTGTGATCAAAAATGTGTGGAAGAATCGCACACATGCGCACACTACCACAATTCAATATCGCTTGTCATTGGCGTAGCGTTCGCAGGAAAAGCTCATTTCCTTGTATAATGCATTTTTAATAAGATATTTTTATTGAATTACTGATATGAATAAGGAAACTGCCTTGAATTATATTTTTAATTACTCATACGTCAAATTTGAGTTGTGCTGTTTAACATAATAGCTTTGATATAACTTTGCGTGTCGATTTTTTTTATTCTTGTTTGCTTTTCTTTGATCCTGCCCATCCAAAAGTTATCTGTAAGAGATAAGACCACTTATTGTGTCGTTATTTATCGTGTATTCCCTTTATTAATGTATTTTTTTATGTGGGCGTGCAAAAGAACATATTGTTATTTATTTTCCTCACCCAAATACCATTTTAGTAGTATATAAGGCACTTAAGTGGTCATAAAAGTAGGTAGGAAAATAAAAAAGCTACACAGTCTACATAGCAGCACAATCAACTCGTTACCTTCTATTTTCACAGCAAAACAACACAAGCTTAAACATCACTTACATTAACCTTAATTTAAATAATTAATCACCAAAAGCATCTGCGCTCAATTTGCCAACGCTACAAAAAACGTGTATCTACAGTGTAATTGCGTGTGCGTGTTCACACACATTCAGCACAAGTACATCAATCGTGTAAGACGCAGTGAATTTAGGTCAATCGCTGAAATAAACGCATCGTCTGTTCGCTTTTTAAACTTAGCAAGAGAGAGTTGCTTTTTTTTCTTTTTTTTTCTTTTTTAGCGCGTACTTAGGCGCCGGTTGGCGCGTACGGCCGGAATGAAGCTTGCTTTTTTAGTCTGTAATTTGTTTTGTCGTCTGTTTCACGAATTGTCTGAAAGACCTGAATGATCTTTATTTTATTAGCTTTCTTATGGCCAGTTACATGCATTCACTTCATAAGAAGTTTTCTTATTGGAAATATTAACATACTGTTTTTTTTTATTGGTCTTAGTTCGAAGTTTTAAAATCCATCCCAATGCTAGGCAAAGGTCTCCTCCTAAATCCTACAAAATATATATAAAAAGCTTGTTTTAGTACGGTTAGTCACAATTTATGATACCAACAATTAAACTTCTTATGGTGTCGTTAAAAAATCGGTTCAAGCCATGAATCATACATTTTTAAAACTATCATCAAAATCTCATGAAGATAAAGTACCTGTAAATGTCAAGGATCAAGAAAATTGCTGTTATTTTAACGATCGCTGCCAAAAATGTCTCAGTCATTTCGTGCTTCAAACGCCTTGATGCAAGTCTCTTACCACGATAATTAGTACATCGACAAATATGGTCAGATTGAAAACTTTGGTTACGAAATATTGAATGAAATTTGAAGTGGCATTGCATCAGAAAGAGTATCTATCGAATCTTACATAAACATATTAAAGGTCAACCTGATTTAATTATTCGCTTTTTCGAAGGTAATAAACACGAATATAAATTTTGAATTATTTGTTTATTTAGTTCAATCGTAACTTCCCATATGCGATAAAAGTTGGTATTTTTATTGGTTTTAGTGTTCCGTGGCTGAAGAAAAACGGAAAGCGAATCTGAGTCTAGTGAATAACTGCATCTGACCTAATATACTTACCAAGTTTTAGATAAAAACAATACTTTCTATAAGATGACGAAAAGGTAGTTATTCGTGAATGTGATTTTGATTAATGATATATATAGCATAAAAATCAAATCAAGTTTAATATTTTGTAAAAAAAAAATACTGGTACGAGTACGTGGACGTACAAAACACTTAAACGCGAATTGCGACTCGACTTAACCGGTTTTTGAAAAACCAGCTCCATTTATGTCATTTTTATCATAAAAACAATTTACGTTTAAAACATTCAGTATCAAAACTCTGTCATTCTAATCTCAAACTCACTGTCAACTATATTCAATCAAAAGTAGAATGACACTACTGTTGTTAACCTTTTAAATTTATAATGTTTGTTATTAATGGCTTTTTTAAATTTATAGGAAATCCGGTCGTCTCCTTGACTTTTGCTACACCGAGTAACCCAACACTGTTGACCATCTATTATTGTATTGACCTCTTGTATTTTGACACGATGCATTTATATTACAAGGCATTGGCAGGGCTTAATGTCATGTTTGCATTGGGAGAGTTAATGTGCGAGTCGCTTGTTCGAGTCTTCACTTGCACCGCTCTGCACCAAAATGGCAGAGATGTGACATACATAACTAAAGGAATAGGGATATTGATTAAAAGCTTTACATAGATTTGAATAGCAAAATCTTAACATGATCAATTAATATCCTAAAAATATTAGCGTCAAGCGTACTTCCTCTTTGATCACTCCATCACTTACCCTCAGGTGAAGTAGCGGATCAAACGCTTGACTATTTGAAAATAAAAAAAATAAAGCTTATTCAGTGAAATACTGCACTGTGGCTACTAAGCATCAAATTTTTATAAAATAACTGTCTGAACTTATTCATAAACATCCACATTAAGCAGTAGATAATATCTCGCTAAGTTTGTGTATTCACTATGATCGTGTATTAATGTATAATTATGTAACAAACGTAGGTATTTATATATTATTTATACTTTTATTTGAGCACACGTCAACGATTTCTTTGCGTAAGCCTTGAAATTTGAACAAACTCTTCCCACATAAGCTGGAACACCACAGAGAGTTCTTTCCACAGAGGCATGCACAAAGAAATCATTGTCGTGATTGGAGCCCATATTTAAACGGAACGTTTATGGTAAAGAGTGGAGGGCGCTACAGGCGCCTCCAAGCTAATACAGTCTCTTCCATTCGCTTGACTAGCAAGCTTGATAAAGGACTAGCAAGTTACTAGCCTAATCTAAACCGGCTTCATCTTGTAAGGCTGAGGTTACCGGAGTCGATCGATTCATTCGGTTTACGTAACGCGTATCATTACTTTCGTTGTTAGTAGTTTATAAAACATGACAGCTTTTTTGAATTTTGGATATGCAACCTGAAAGGTTTTCCTCTTTAACCCATTACGCAAAATTGTGGGTTATATGTTTAAAGTCTTTATGCGTTTGTCCGTTAATTCTTTCGTGGCGAATAGAACGGGCCGATTTTAAAGTTTTTATGTTTGAAAGAAATTGCTGGAAGAGGATTAAAAGTCTGTTAAAAATGTGGATTATTATTTTTGTACAAACAAACTAGTTTGATTTTAGATAAGTAAAATGGCCTTCAAAAATCATCCAAGTGCAGATTATTTTCATTCGTTAGAATATAAATGAAGTAATCAGAGTTTCATACAATATTATGTTACTGGATCTTTTTTTTGGCAAACTTACAATTCGTTTTGATACCATTCACAACCATTTAATGCAAATATTCTCTAATTAATTGAAACGAGTGAACGTTTTAGTGAAGGACAAACGCTTATAAATTGTGAATGTCACTTAGTAATAGAGTAGCAGGTTTTAATACCAGCATAAGACATAGTCGTACATGGACACAAAACAACGAAAATATACTTGACTAGACTTTGTCAGAAAAGTTGATTCATCATCATCATCGCTTCTAAAATTAACTAGCCCCAAACTAAGCAAAGCTTGTGCTATGGGAACCAGATAATTGATAGAATAAATTAAATACTTTTTTTTTGGAAATACTTACTTATAATATATAGAGAAACAACCAGACTCGGAACAAATATCTGTAGATCATGCAAACATTTGGTCCGCGGTGGGAATCGAAGCCGTAACCTCCTGCGTCCAAACCGGGTATTAACTCACTTCGCCACGGAGGTTAATAAGATGATGTAGATTAGATTAGATTCCCCTAAAATGTTCTAAATATGATCTGATAAAGGTTGCTGGGAGCCGTTGGGTGAAGGCCACGCAAAATCGGTCGCTCTGGTAATCTATGGTGAAAGGCAGTAGTCCTGTGGCTGATTTGATGATGATGATGATGACGAATGAAGTCGCGGGTAAAGGTCAAGCAAGTCCAAAGACTAAATTTATTTATTCATTGAAATCTTAAAGATAATTTTGAATCGTCATTTTATATGCCTTTTTTTATTCTAAAATGAATTAGATAATATAAGATTTTAAAACCTTTCCAACAATTTCTGGATCAACTTTACAGTTACATATAAAATTCGTCTTTGCTTATAATATAACTCCTAAAACAGTTATAATCGCGTAACACGTGTTTATTTATAAACTGAACTGAATAACTGCGACCCAAATGAATCGCAATTGCAAATTGACAGCTTTCGGGCTTTTATGCCTAACTTGCGTACTGTCGGGGAGAAATGCAATGCAGTTGCACTAAAGATTATCACGCTAACATTAAAAATGTGAATGTTTGGATTTTTGTTTATTTATTTGTTTGTTACTCAATCACGTCGTGATGGCTGAACCGATTTTGATGAAATTTGGTGTGTTGGTAGATATGACCTGGATTCAAACATATGCTCCTTTTTGTTGACAAGCAAAGCGTGCGAAGCCGCTGGCGGAAGCCTTTTAGTTAAGACTAAATATAAATTTTTCTCATAAAAGATCAATTAATTATTTTATGCGTTTCTGTATGGGTATTATAGAATATGCTTTTTGATATTTTTCATGAACAAATCACGTTAAATGCTGAACATAGGCTTTCTCCATTGATTTCAACAGCGAAATTCCATATTTGGTTGCTAAACACCGATACTAACCATTAATTAATTAAATGAATTAATTAATTAACCTAATAATCCTTTTTGCTTCGCCTAATCGGGTAAAAAGATAATAAATTTAGTTTAGTGAATTTTTGAAACCATTTATTTTTTATTAAATTAAAAATATTCGAATAAAACTGATTTGGTTTTAACAAGAATGTTAAAAATGAATGCAGGCATTAAAATTATTTATGTAATTTTGTTTAGGCACTTTCTCCTCATCAGTACCTTCTGTCAAACAATAAACACTTTAAAATCTTTGACCTACATTTTGAATGCATCTGAAAAGTGGCACAAACAGAGACAAGATGCATGTGTTATACAGGATGAATGGCCGAGTCAGAGGAAAGAGCATGTATTGAAATGATGTCATTACTTTTAATAGCTCATGGTTTATACAGGGTGTTAAAATACTCTAGGTTTTTTTGATTGGACATTGATTTAGACTAGTAACAAAGGTAGTTCTTACATTCGGTATGGAAGATGGGAGAATGAATCTTAAAAACGTTTTCAAGTAAATAAAAAATAATACTCAACATTTCACACAGCGCCATATAGCCCCAACCTAAGGAAAACTTGTACTATGGGAACCAGATAACTAATAGAATACTTATATACGTAACTACCCATTTAAATCAGTTATTTTGTACTTATATACGTTTTTTTTTATAATAGATACTAATAAGATATAGAGAAACAATCAGATCCGGAACAAATATCTGTAGATTAGGCAAACATTTGTTTCGTGGCGGGTAAAGAACCCGCAACTTTTTGAGTATTATACAAAATTAACACTAATTAACTTTGTGAAGTCGAAAATGTATGTGCAGATAATTTCTAAAAAATAATTGCCCGGCCTTTTTAACTCGTCATTGTGAAATCTTTAATTGCAATGTGTATTCACTTCATCAGTACAAGAGATAAGGGCGTTAAGTCTTTTAATTAAGTGCCAAGGCGTTTTAAAATTAGTAATATATTACGGTAAAACTTTTTGATAGTTTTTATATCATTTTATAAGTATTACAAATAAATAAACGAGACGAGGGTTTTATTAATAAAGAAGAAGTCTTAATCAATGCTTTTTATTATTAATATCCATCAATTTTACTACCATACTTATTTACCTTAGCTATTTTTGCCACCAAGCAGCATTGTAATGTTTCGTTCGTGTGTTGTTAAGATCATGGTTCCCGGTGAAATTACAGGCACATAGCTTTACTACTGTATGCCTCAAGTTGATGGACGCAGAGCAGTGCATCGTAGTGCATGTTTCTAAGGTGCGTAAGGTGACCTATAAGGTATACTTTGCTGTAGGCGATGTAACCACTTAACATCAGGTGGGCCATATGCTTGATCCACCTCCAGGTAACATAAAAAATAAAAACCATCATCATATCATCCACAGGGCATCCACAGCTGTAATACAGGCCTCCCTTATACATTTCCAGATCGACCAATCCCGAGTACCCAACGGTTCCCAGAATCCTTTATAAGGTCGTACTCCCTAAGGTAAGGTCGTACGCTTTGCTTTCCAGTGCGTGCAACTTAAGAACTTTTCTGCCCCAACGGCTGGCATTTGCTATTTTTACCTGCCTCAAAAAGGATTGTAGAGAAAATGATATTCGGGCAGCCCTAAACTCTAAAGCTATCCATATTCTTATAATTTAAGTGTCAAATTAAAAGAAATAAAGAAATGGTAAAAGGACTAGTCCATCCAAAGGTTGTCTGGAAGAGATCGCTTTTAGCGATAAGATCGCCAATTGCACTATCGCGTATCTAGTTATATGTTTTAAATATGATTTGTTAATTTAAGCGTGGTATACAATAAATCATTTTTTATTCTATTCTATTCTGTAAAATTGAATCGGAAGATAGACTCTGCAAAAAAATAATACTACTTTTTATAATTAAATAGGTTTAAAATATTATAAATATGAGGCTCGGGTTTTTATGTATGAGTCAATATAAGCTTTGATTTCTTAAGAAACGGTGTCAGAATAATATACCAAGTTAAGTATGCGGAATAAGAAGGAAAAACATAGTTTCAGGTATGTTAGCCAACCTCACTTAGGCATACTTTTCCGAGAACACTTTTATTGGCGTGTAACATAAAAACGACTAAAGTAGCGGTCACAAAGAACACCGCGTACCTAAACTTTCACGTTGACTTTACAACTAATAAAACAAACCTTTATTTGTAAGGAATAAAATGCAACTTTCCAAATTCTGGTAGGCACTGAAGGTAGGCATTTTTTTGTTGCATCACACTCGCTTCTGTACCTATTCGTATATGCATTGACCTGGATACACACACATGCATACTCACACACATGCAATGCATCTGTGTGCGTGCCCAACACAAAGGCAGGCGCAGATACAGCGTGTCCACAATTGTATTTTAATTTTATTGATTGTTTTATTTTTATACACGTATTAAATCTTAATAAAAATGCAGCCGTAACTCACTTGTTTACATCCGGTGTTATTAAGTGTCGATTAATTGTTGCATAAAATTTACGAGTTTGAGATACAATTTCGCGTCGTTAAAGGTCCTGTGATTTAATTAAGTAAAATCTTTACTTTTTGGATGACATTTGAAATTATGACTGCACGAGCCGTTTACGCATGTGTAAGTACTTACTTACCTAAATTTATATATATTAAATAATAATAATAAATATTGGTGGACATTTCACACAGCGCTATCTAGCCCCAAATTAAGCAGAGCTTGTACTATGGGAACCAGATAACTGATAGAATACTTATATATATATTGTAAATACATACTTAAATTATATAATATATTAAAAACATCCTGACCTGGAACAAATATTTGTAGTTCATGCAAACATTTGTCCCGCGGTGGGAATCGAACCCGCTATTGATGCATACTGATCATGATAGAAGAAAGAAAGAATAAAGTGGATGTCTTATGACTGATATGATAATTATGATGACAGCAGCGTTAAATGTTATGTTTTGGTGTCTAGATTTACCGAAATAATCTAACATGCCGAACATGCGAAATAACAAACAACCAAATATGTACCATAAATAAAAGACGACCTCAGTGGCGTAGTGGGCGAATAGTCGGCTAAGATGCTGGAGGTAGTGGGTTCGATTCCCGCCGCGGGACAAATGTTTGCATGATCTACAGATATTTGTTCCGGGTCAGGATGTTTTTCTATATTATATAATTTAAGTATGTATTCACAAAAAAAAGTATATAAGTATTCTATCAGTTATCTGGTTCTCATGGTACAAGGTCTGCTTAGTTTGGGGTTGGATAGCGTTGTGTGAAATGTCCAGCAATATTTATTTATTTATTTATTATCTACGATTCCCAGTGTCGTTGTTATCAGGAAGTACGAGTATCTGCGTACCAGACAGACTCGGAACAAATATTTGCAGATCTTGCAAATATTTATGCCGCATCGGGAATCGAACATGCGACGTTGCCACTCCAATACAGAGGTTATGAAATATTTAACAATAATTTAGTTAAACTAATAAATGATTATGATGATGAATTATTAACAGTGATCACGATATTTAAAAAAAATATCGTTAGATTACAAGCTAAATACTACAAAATGAAAAACAAGTAAACGTATAATAGGAGGTCTTATCGCTAAACAAAGTAATTATATAAATATTCCAACGTAAAATATTTTATAATTAAAATGTGCAATTGCAGCACCCTGTACTCAGCCGAACGACCAACACAAACACGAAATTTCCTCTCATCTGATCGGCTCATAATAAAATGTGGCTTTTTTATCACTATTTACTTTTTTCTATGTGCAAGTAATCTGCGCATGTAGTATATAGCCGGTCTCATTTGCATACGATCATGCCGAATTGTCTGGTCCGTTGTTTGTTTGTTAAATTTAACTGATTGGGACACATCTATCAATGCAGTAAAATGAAATGTTCGACCAATTTTTCTCTTTGTTTTTTAATGTTCACTGCCGTCTTCGTCCATCCATATTATTATTAAAAATTCGAAAGTAACACTGTCTGTTTGTAACGTTTTCACAACCAAACAACTGGACCGATTTTAATAAAATTTGTTTTTTTTTTAGTCTCCTTATTTTCTTGCAATCTGCCCGGGAGGGCATTGAGCTAGGGTTTGGGGAATAGTTCGCGTTGGGCATGTATGGAATAAGCCCAGTGGCACTTCCATCTTCCATTTAGGTGCTATATGAGGTCTTGAGGGGCTATCCTCCTTAATCTACTAAAGTTGTGTTTTTTTCATTAGCTCATTGGCAAGCTCTTTTGGGTGATGCTTCAGTCGTTCGCAGTCGTAGTATTTTGGATTGGAAACGTTGAAAGATTTCCAAGTTTGAGTTCGCTGCTGTACCCACAGCTCGGCTCCGAAAGACCACACGAGTTTTTGGATGCATTTGTAAAGGAGGAGTTTGTTGTCCAGGGTCAGTTTTGATTTACGTTCCATAAGCCAATACAGTTTCCTTAGTAAAATTTGGTATTATGATTGAGACCTGAATTGAGACATAGGCTAATTTTTATTGACGTAGAAGCCTACTCCATTCCTAGGCACTACATCGGTTGCGTCTTATCTAAGCTGAGATGGTTCACACGGCTACACATCAAGCTATATTTTCCAGTATAAGCTGATCTTGCATTGTGTAGGCTTTCAGTACAATGAGAGGTCAGCTATATATTGCTAGCTAGCTTGATTGATTTGAGGAGCTTTGCGGCGATGGGTGAGAGTCGACTGAGACGCAAAAGTCTGCTGGACAAAGATTTCCATAATTATGATTTTGGTTTTTGTATTGTATGCATATTTTGAAATCACAATGTACTAATCACAGGGTGGGTTCAGGGACATCACACTATCACACTAACATTATTAATGCGAAAGTTTGGATGTTTGTTTGTTCGCGCCGTAACGGCTGAACCGATTTCGATGAAATTTGGTATATACGTAGATTATAACCTGGATGACCATATAGGCTACCATTTATCCCATAGGATAAAAATAGGGTGTCAAGTCAAGTTGCAACAGCGAGTTTAGCTTTATTTCCAGGTTACCTACACATTTAGTAGAATAATGTAATAGTGGTGTTTATGCGTACCAAGTCGCGGGCAACAGCTAGTATTATTATAAATGCGAAAGATTGGATATTTTTTTATTTATTTGTTACTCAATCACGTCGTAAGGCTGAACCGATTTCGATGAAATTTGGTATGTACCTGGATTAACGCATAGGCTACTTTGAATGGGCAAACTACGCGTATAAAGCCTCTGGCGGAAGTAATATTTCATTTACGTATTGTTATTGTTTTTCACTAGCTTCCGCCAGCGGCTTTGCATGCGTTTTTTGTCAACAAAAAGTAGCCTATATTTTAATCCAGGTTATAAATTTCATCGAAATCCATTCAGTAGTTTTAGCGTGAAAGAGTAACAAACATCCATTCAAACTTTCGCGTTTATAGTAGTGTGTGATAGTGTGATTAGTTTTGCTATAATTCGGATCCGATATAAATACAATATCCACGAGCCAAGCCTCGTGCATTTACTAGTGTTAACGCCGAAACGTTTTTTGTCGGCCAATTTTAACTAAATTCATTCATTATATATTTATTATATTCATTTTTGCGGTTGCAATTTGTTTCAGACGGACATACATACATCTCACTGTATTATTATATATTCTCGTGGTAGTTTAAGCCCGAATTGAATGTTTTTAAAACATTTTCATTTTGTTTTTGATAGATTGTGACATTAACGTTGGCACCGAAGCTTAATATTGACTTTCTATATTTTAGCTGAATATTCAAAACTAATGATTTAGAGCAATCTGTAGATACATGATCAAAATTTAAGTTAATTTTATGAAAAACTGTCCTAGATTTGATAAATAAATGCGTGCAATGCCTTACTGGGGTAGAACAAAAATTTGATTAACAGACAAAGACATACTGATATACTATGTTTTCCTTAGAAAACTTTCATGATTTATTTCTAGCTTATAAATACGGGATTTAACACATACCGTTTATTGGTGTTTCGACTGATAATGTTTCGGTTCATTTCGTGAACCTTCATCAGGGTGAGTGCGATCTATATATTACTATGTTTTATCAAATAAACGTTATCTTATCTTAATACTGGTGAAATAAATTATCTGATGCTCATAACATTCGTTCGCGTTACGATCTATATAGAAAATAGAATAGAAACTCTTTATTGTAGGTCCATTATACAAAAAGAAATATATAAAAAAGTTGTAAATTAAATCGTGAATTCAGTGGTCTTATCGCTAGAGACAAACTTATATTTAACTAAGATTTGTTTACGTGAATTGGCAGTAGTGCCAAATTATCTGTTATTTTTTTATCTTGTTAACAAGTTTTATGAAAACATTTATATATATACATTTATATATATATTTATATATATACATATAAAACAAAGTCCGATTTGATGATCTTTAATTTGTTGGATTTGTCTCCGCCCTGAATAGCAGAAAAACTTTTAAAGTATCGGAAAAATTTACGCAAAAAGAAATTACGAAAAAAATTCTTTTTCTCATACATATACGCAGCTAATGATGGCCGATTGATAATTCTACCGGGGCGATGTACATTGGCAGCCTGCGTCATATGCATGTCAAGGCGGTACGAAGTTCGGCGGGTCAGAAAAACTAGATTTTTTGTTTGTTTTATAAATTGTAGACTCCATATTGCCTGGTGGTAAGTGATGATGCAGTCTACGATAGACCACGCTTGTCTAGAAAAAATTTGAGCCCTCGCCTTTTTAATAGCACGTAAGAAATCATTTTCAAAACACTGGCTGACCTGCCGAAACTTGCCACGGGTTTTATCAAAATGAAATATAGCACTCAGGCGATAGTGAAATAATTCAAGAATCGGTTAAATGATTACCTATAAAAACATTAACAAACATGTATGTTTAACTAATATGTAGTTAGTACATCTGTAAAGTTTCGTACGTGACCTTGCTGAGCTAATCATCATAGAGCTAATTAAAAAAAGTATTAACGACATGGATCTAAACCAAAACGAGAAGAATCAAAGTGAAGTCCATTAATGAAACAAATCAATGTTCCGATTCGGCAAAAGGCACTGTTGACCGACAAAAAACCACGTTCGTTTTACACAAAAAAATTCACGCCTCGCTTTGAGCACATGTGAAAAATCCTTCAAAAAAAATAAAATGTTCTCGCTCGGCCAATCCCAAAATAGGACTTTCACTCTCGCTTCCCATTCTTTTTTCTTTTTTACGCGCCCGATAGAAATAGTGACGTATTTTTTTCTTTTTTTTTCCACCACTCTCACTTTCAGTAGTTGCTCGTAAAAAGCAAATAAAGATCGGTAAAAACTCGTTTGGCATTTTTGCGGCCGCTTTTCAGCGTTATTCAGCATTTTTCATTTTTTCATACGCCCTATTTCAATTTAGGTTACCGCTTGTTCGGCGATGATTGACAGGATGTGCTTTTTTCCTTTTTTTTACGTTTTTTCGTGTGAACTTTCACTTGTTTGTCGGATTTATTGGGAGACTTGTTGGAGTCCATTCTAAGAAGTGCAATTTTCTCGTAACAATAATCAAGAAAACTGTTTATTATGCCAAAAGAAATTTAATTTAAAAATCTCTTTATAAAATAGTTCCAAGGAGGTCCAGTGCCGGATTCAATTTTGGTAGATTTTATTTCCGCCTCGACGTAACCGTAAAAAATCTATTCCCTATCTTTATACAACTCATCAAAATTTACGGTAAACTACAAACTCCTGCCGTCAAGCCAACACTTAAATAAGCCTCTAAATTTTAACTACCGGCCCTTACCTCTATAAAATACGAGAAAAAAGATAGAATGAAAGCATCTGCATAGACGCTAAGCATCACGTCTCCCCTCACCCACACAGACGCACTCACTAACACAAATAAGTAATAAAGTACAGCAGTAATATAAAACTAAGAAACATCAACATCTTGCCCCCTCCTCCGCCTCCCCAGGGGTAATTTCCCCCCGAACTTACTAAAATACTAAAAACGGAGATACAGGGGGTGGCGCCCCTCGTTTTCTTATGCAAGATCCTTATATTTTAACCTAAATGTTGGAGCGCCGGATTCCGCGCGCCTTTGAATTACAACGATTTTTTTGCGCGTAGTTTTCGAGGAAGCTCGCAGATGCCGGAAGTAGACTTTCGGGGAAATCTCTAATAATTAACGTCACCTTCATTTACTCGTAGATGACAGTGAGTAACATGTTTTTTGAGGTTTAACAAAAACAACTAATTCCTGATTTAAGAAAACTTATGAATAAAAATACCCTCTAGTGCTTATAACGTTCTGATAAAGTGTTTTAATTATAAGGCTGCAATGTTTGAGATAATCAAACGGTTTTAAATTATATTAATAACTTCTTAAACAGATATATGTTGCGTTAGCGCAGTCTATCATAACATACTGTATACCAATTTGGGGAGGTGCAACTAAAACTAAGTTCTTAGATCTTGAAAGAGCTCAAAGGTCACTGCTGAAAGTAATGTATTTTAAACCATACTTATACCCCACAGATACTCATACTCTGAAATACTATCCGTAAGAAAACTTTATGTACTCAATTCAGTATTAAAACTTCACAAAACTCTGGAATATGACCCTACAAAACCTAAAAAAAGATTATCTAATGTAACTAATAAATCACATGTCAAAACAACTTTCGCAACACGACAATACATCAGACAGTCTACCCACCTATACAATAAAATAAATAAAATTATGAATATATACCCAATGAACAATCACAAATGTAAAAGAATTATTTCTGAATGGCTAATATCATTAAATTACGACGAGACAGAGACACTTTTAGAAATTGTTAAGTAATTAGTATTATAACATAAATCGAGTCGAAAGGCTAATCGCACACCTACCTACCACCACCGTAACATAGAAGCACCTGTACTGTACCGACATTCTCTTTACGTCCAAACACCAACACTATACCCATGCACATACTCAAGCACATACATTCACACACTCATGCACCTCCTTACGCGCTCTCATACACACACCATCACACTCACGTACATACATAAACACACGTATCACACTCACACACACGCACACACACACACACACCCACTCACACACGCACATACACACACCCACTCACACACGCACATACATGCACTTACTCACACTCACTTATTCATTGTACACTATTACCTATATAAGATAAAATAAGTATATATAAATATAAAATGTTAGTAATGGATTTTAAGTTCATTGCTTTTTAGAATATGTATTTGATTTTGTAAACGTAAAATGTTTTTCTTAAGCTACGTCTATTTTTTTTTTTATATTACGGAAGAGCGAAACCTCCTAATACAGGTATTATTTACTTAAAAGGAGGTTTCAACTACTAGTTAAGATATTGTAAACACAAGTTATCGAAATAAAACATTTGTATTTGTATTTGTATTTGTATTAATAGTAAATCACTTGAGTGACTAAAACTGTTCGATTTATCTAAAGGGTTTAAAAGCAAAGACATATCATGTATTATATGTATAAGACATGACATTCATCCCTACTTAAAATTAATAAAGTACTGATGCCTTTTACGGTACTTTATTTCAATCACACTGATTTTTGCTGTCACAAGATTATCATCGTCATACATATCGCCCACAAGACGTCCGCTGCTGAACACAGCATGCGCTATGTTTGCGACCGATCTTGTCTGGCACCCAATGGCTCTTAGCTACCTTTAACAGATCACAAGATACTGTGTCCGATTGCACCTATGTTTTAAAAGTGTATTTTCTTTTGTGGCCTATAAGAAGTTTGTTGATTTCCGATTAGGAAGTTGTGGGTTTGAAGCCTGGCCATGCATTAGTTAATTAATTAATTTTTAACCAACTTCAGAAAAAGAGGAGGTTATCAATTCGAGTGTCTTTCTTAAGTTTGTTACCTCAGAACTGCGTCATTTATCAACCGATTTGGAATATTCTTCTTTTATTTGAAAGGATATAATTTTAGATTAGTTTCATAGAAATTTCATCAAAATTGGTCATTAGTTTGGTTTTTAAATCAAATTAACTGTGAAAATAAACGTATTCTTATTCTCTTATTCTAAATATGTCATTCGAGTAGATGAAATTGGGTATTTTGCTTTCCTGCGACTTTTTATCGATTCTGTTTTCTAAAGACGGTTATTTTTTTTTAAATAAAGTTAATTGTGTACCCGAAAAACTTGCGGTAACTTAAGTGCTCATTTTATACGAGTTCAAAATAACGAAGGAAAACATCGTAAGAAAAAACAGGAATGAACCAAAAATTCAAAGGCAATTCGGTTAGAATTTAAGCGGTGCGCTTGCGACCTGTGTCACGCTTCTATGCAATAAGTAAACATGAATCAAACGTAATATTTGAGCTTGTCTTTGACTACCCCCTTGTGGAATATCCGCCATTGGGATTAATGTAGTCGAGAGCTAGGTTCCAACTATTTATCTTTTTTTGGTTTTATTTGAAACTAGCTGTTTCCCGCGACTTCATACGCGTTACACTACTAAATGTGTTGGTAACCTAGAAACTTTGTTAGCTAAAGTCGCTGTTGAAACATGACTTGACACCCTATTTTTATCCCATAGAAAATGATTTATGGGATAAAAGGTTGCCTATGTGGTAATACAAGTTATAATCTACGTACATACTAAATTTCATCGAAATATAATATTATTGTGATGCTGTGCAATTAAGACATAATCTATCTGAAGGTACCTCAAAACTGATAAACAATGGAAGAAACAAGTACACGTAAAATGAGGGAAGTGGTACATTACCAAATCCGAAGTGAAGTAGACGCTCAATAACACTCCACTGCCTACAGAAAGTCAAACGTTACAAACATAACCATTTTACAACTTAACATAAAACAGCGCATATACACGTACATACTCATAGATACATACCATCACACGCGAGGCAGAACATCAAAAACTCTAATCAAAACATTACGACCCCCCAACCCCCACATTAAGCTGGAAAACTTTCAAGAGAACCCCACCCCATCAATATTCTTAGTAGAATATAATCAATTCTTAGCGAAAGAAACAGTCTCTGTATTGATAAATGAGTGCTCCCTTCATATTTCCGCGTGCCCCCCCCCCCAAGGGGTGTTTTAAACCCCACTGGGGGATCTTAGGAACGTGCAAGATAGTAAGCAGTAGGGCTGTCAGGGCTAATGAACTTTTAAGTTTTTAGGGTGTTTCTTAGGGGTTGATTTAGTGTGCATGTAAGATTTTGGCTTTGTTTGGTTGGAGCTGATTTGACTGAGCGTAAGTAATGTTTGAGATTTCGCTCAAGAACCTTATTAACTTGAATGGTATTTTACAAACCGTTTTTGCGGAAACCTCCTTAACTTATCCTTTCATAAAACTAAACAGAACGTCATTTAAAACATTTTTTATGAAACTAGTAAATATTTTAATTTGAAATATAAATACTCAAACCTCTTAAGATGTTATTACCTTTCAAAGGTTTTATGCATGGATAAAAATACTTTTTTTTTATTTAAGTGGCGTAGCTCAGCCCTGTGCAGGCCTACGAGTCTACAGCGTAGGCGCTAGTGCCGCCCCCTATACAACTTTTTACTAAGAGCCGCGCGAAATGAGTGGATAAAACATAGGTAGCTTCACTTTGGACTGTCGAACTATTACTGGTTCTTTTATAGCTATACTGGGTTCTAGAGATTCTTACAAAAAGGGTTTTGTGGCGATAAATGTACTATTTATACCTTAATTCCTGATGAAGGCAACCAATTACACAAACACTTGACAGAAACACTTGAATTTTACTATTTAATTACAAAAATCGAAGATAAAGAACGCTTTATAAAGTAATCACAAGCTCAATCATTCTAATGTATAATAAGTTATGCAAACTTGTATTTAAAAAACTAATTCGTTCGATTCTTAAGTCGTAAATCAAAATACTCTTTATTCTTAACTAGCTGACCCGGCAAACTTCGTACCGCCTTGATATGCATATGAAGCGGGCTGCCAATGTACTATGCTGAAGCATCTCTGAGAAAATGAATTTTCTTCATAATTTTTTTTTGCGTGATGATTTTTTTCGACATATTAATATTCTGCTACTCGGGACGGAGACAAATCCAACAAATTGAAGATAATCAAAATCGGTCCAGCCGTTCTTGACTTATACATGCTGTAACTAACCCGACTTTGTTTTATATACTCGTATATAGAAGATTATCACACAAAAACAATACAAGTGCTAATCTAAATTAAAAAGAGCAACCAATGGGCCACTATCGCTGATTGCGATCATAATAATTACTAACACACTTCCAAACAATGATATCAGATCGTTGGATTAATAAAATTATTTGATAATTTAATTACGACTAAAAAGTTAAAATACCATTGTTGAAACTACAATTCATTAAATCAATGATTAATATTTGCACTTTACTAGAAATCAACTAACAAGAAATCAACTAACTAGAAATCAACTAACTAAAATGAATACCCGAATAAATCATAAAAAAACCTTAAACATATTCAAACACGCTCATGATATCAAAGAACCTAACCCAAACCTGAAAGTCTTTTTACCTAAAACCTTATTTTTAAATACTCTCAAACACTCAATCGAACTGACACCTAGGTCTACAGCACCGCTAGACCGCAACGTCCAATGAAATCCTTCTAAACTCCCAAAGAATCGAACTGAAACCCAGGTCCACAACACTGCTAGGCCGCGGGGGCGCACCCGCTCTTATTTTAAACAACTACCCGCCTTTATAATACATCCAGTTTCGCGACTAAATATCAGCGAATGTAGCGGTGTACTCCGACTTATGCGTCTTGACACTTCTGAGAAAATTACGTTATAGTCATAGTATTTTAGTTTATTATTTATTTGTATGTTTTTGGTTTTAATTTTATTTATTTGTGATTGTTGATATTTTGAATGGACGGGCACTGTCTAAAATAAATGATTATTCTATTCTATTCTATTCTATTCTATTCTATTCTATTCTATTATTCCAATAAAAACAAAATATATTGTTTTGTTGTATAGTTATTGTATGTAAGAACGTATGTACCATATTTATAACAAATAAATAATTTTGAATTCTATGTAGTTAAGTATGTTAACAAACGATTGAAAAGTGGTCTTACCTTTGTTATGCTGTGGAAGTTATAAAATTACAAATTATATTTAGTAATTTATGCAATACATAAATACAATCTAGTTTCTCTAAGCACCGATACAAACCTCTAAGGTTTTACATTGCTTTATATATTACTAGTTGTATGTAGCTTTTTGTCAAATAAATAAAAAAATGTCTAAGGAATTTCTTTTTAAGTTATACCATAAGAGAACGATTATGGATACTCTTGGTATCCATGGTATGAACACTATTTGAACATTAAATGATATTTTATACAATGATTTGTGAGTTTTTGAGTGTCCCAATTTATCGACACAGTTGCATACAAGTACGATCACAGGTAAATCGAAGACTTTGCGAGTGGATGATTATGGGCAGATATATTGATTTTAGGCAGTAAATTTTACTTCACTATTTTGATAAATCTCAGTAAATATTTCGTTATATGTGTATGTTGCTAATGCCCATAATCGCTATAATTTCCAAGGTTATGTCCTAATGTGATATTTTCATTTAAAGCAGGCTACATAAATGTATAGAGTACCACAGATCTCACCCTCGCAAGTATCAAAAACCTTCAGCCGCGGTACTTCCGCGTGCCGTATTTACAAGTATTGTAAGTATAGAATTATATATTTTATAACGCCTACCCACCCCAACCCCCGCGAACTAAGTCTTTGCGCATCTTTCTATCCCCACCTTTTTGCCCGCTTCTTTTAAACCACCCGTATGAACCCCTTTCTCCCCATTCGACTAATTTCGGGGTACAACTGAAGAATTATTCCTTGCCAACGAATCTGCGAACGAATTTATACCCTAAATATTGTAAGACAAAGCAGGAAGTTAGTTTATCAACCCACACAGTCTTGGGACTGTATCTCTTCACTTCGAAAACTAATTCAGAATTAGAAAATGGAAGCAAGTGCGTCGCTGAAACAAAGGAGTTTCAGGCTTTCGGTTAGGGGTGTAGGGTAGAGATTTGCACCGGAGGAGTTGTAAAATTAGAACCGTTTCGTCAAAAATATGAAATTAAAATCTTCATACTAGCGAAAGAAGTTTTAGCATCTTTGTTTTAGAGTGAGACGGGGGATGGTGCATTAGTCTCGCTCGCACAGGGGGGAGGGGGTAAGAGATGGGTAGTTTGAAGTAAAAAGCTGGTTTCTTGATCAATGCGGGGCGCATTCGGAATTAATCATAACCGAGTATTTTCGTCTATTCGAGGGAGGGAGGTGGCATCAAGAAATCGTATTCTAAATGAAAATACGCTTCTTCCTGTTTACATTTTGTAATAAATTGTTTTAGCCCGATGTTTGTGTGACATTCCGTTATTTAGAAACTTGGATATTACGACCAGTGCTGCAATATAGTGCCTACTAGCAAAAATACTGTATTTTCAGGCCGTTAGCACTATTTTCTCTTAGAATTTTAAATAATGTTTACTGGCTTGGTCATAACCTAACAGAATACTCAGTCATCAATTGAATACATTATAATGTGGAGCACTTATAATAGGAATCGCGCCTTTTGTGCTTAATAATAGTAGTCTATAACGGGGTCAGATATAGTAAATAACAAGCATACTCTACCTGTATCTACCGTGTGATGAATCACGTCAAATCTATTTGAACATTAAATAATACTGGATATTTCACAAAGCGCTAACTAGCTCCAAACTTCTTATGAAACTGAGGAAACCAAATAACTGATAAATACTTATGTTTGGATATGTATACATATTTTTAATATATAAACATCCAGATCCAGAACAAATATCTGTAGATCGCTGCCGCTACTATCGTTTCCTCTACGGGAATTGAACCCGCCGCCTCCTGCGTCTCAGCTGCTCATTGCGCCACGAAGGTCGTCAATTCTTAAAAAAAATTCTTACACCTCGTAACAATATATAAGGTATAAAGATCTCGTTACTATATAAAAGTACCTTAAATTATATTTGGAAAAACTGAAATTAAGGTCCACAATATTTACTTCATTACATGTAGAATTGTCAAAAACATAGAATTCCTAAAATTAACATTCCAGCAACGAGCTCACCCACATATTGTAGATGCGTGGAAGTCTCACACGGTGCGTTTGATCCGCTGGTTTCTTCCACGCACATGCAAGATGTGGAATGACCTTCCCTCAGAGGTTTTTCCGGTGGGCTTCACAATGAACGCCTTCAAAAGAGGTGTAAATAAGGCATTAAGTGCTAGACAACGCGACTGCAGTACCTCGAGTGCTGCAGGAGTTTATAGGTGACGGTGACAACTTAACATCAGGAGGCCCGTCAGCTTGTGTGTCTACAAGATTAATAGAAAAAGAAAAAAAAACTATTCAGCATTATTATCGTCCGAAGTTCATGATTATCCATATTAATATTATGAATTCGAAAGTAACTCTATACGTTTGTTACTTTTTTACGACTAAACAGCTAGTCCGATTTCGATGAAATTTGGAATACAGGTAGACTACTGCGCAGATCAAGGGTAGTGCTTTTATTGACAAACCACGCGTGCGGAGCCGTGGGCTGGTCAGCTAGTTTCCAATATATATTAACCACAATTAATATCTACTAATAAACTCGTTGTTACTTCTATCTTTTGTCTTTTGCATTAACACTTTCGAATCCAATTTAAAGAGACAAAACATTGTACAATTATTCTAAAGATATTATGAGTTATTAGTATGGTAGTAAGTCAAAACGATTTTAATTCCAGCCAAGGCTTAAAGCTACGGCTACACGAGGACTCCATTTCCATTACTCCGCGTCGTGTGGACTCCACTCCAAAGACTCGAAATGTGCGTGTCATAAATTTGAGTTTGATGGCCTGCGTGGTGCACTGGGCAACTAGCTGGCTGAGTCATCAAGAAAAACATCAAGATCCGGCACAAATATCTGTAGATCATGCAAATATCAATAAACAAGAGCGCGCGCGGCGTGGAGTCGCTGGACTCCGCGTGCGTCGGAGTTTGATTTTGGAATGATTGTATATCCAAAAATTCTTATGACTCCACGCAATCCACTTGAGATTTCTCACACACGGACGGTTTTTAGAGTCTTTTGCAGTTGTTGGCGTGGAATATTGTGGAGTGGAGTCCTCGTGTATGGGCCAGGGCACATGACCGCGGTGCGGCGTCGTGCGGCGTCACCGGGTTTGCTGTGTAAAGTAATTTCAATATACTCGGTAGCGACACCGCTTATTATTCTTTTTACACACACCAGCTCATCAGGGTACAATCAGAGATAAATAATAATATACTGGTACAATCTTGCAAATTTAGAAATATATAATTCCCATATGGGACATTCAGAACACTACGAAGGTAACTCATAATTAAAACAAACATTGCAAAACTAAAAACTACCAAACTACCGCATAAAATAAATAAAAACATGAATAACTCGCTTCCCGTGGTTACCCACCCACATAAAAACGTAGGTACAGGATGCAACAAAATATGTATTATATTCTGAAAGTACGTGACTCTAACCTGAAGAAAGGTTTCCAAAAAAAAAGTAGCATAAACTTATTTAAGAAAAATGTCATGTACTTTGTAAGTCTTCTTAATTCAGCAATTTCTTCATCATTGTGCTTACTTTAGGACATAAACAAGAAGTTTTTACCACGTGATCTTAAATAAAAAACATAGGCCTTAAAAATGTTCGTTTGATAATATGAAAAATGTATGTAATAATGATACTTGTTAAAAGTCGTAAAACGAACACTGTTTTGTCATAAGTGAGGTCAATAAAATCACTTCCGGATTAACTGACATATTCAGAACCAGTCTGTATAAACATCATCATCATCATCATATCAGCCATACGTCCGCTGTTGTAATACCCTTATTGCAACAGTGGACGTATGGCTGATATGATGATTAAATGATGGTAAATTGTGTCACATGGGAACCCTGGCCCCTGCCAGGGGCCAACCACTTGCCAACTACTTGTAACACCTTGGTCACTATGTGAAAGCAATACATGTATTGAGTATTGCTGAGCATAGGCCTCCCCCATAAATTTCCAGAGCGACCGATCTTTTTTAAGCCAAATCGTAACCCATACTGTAGAATTCGTCTCGGCATTTGCCTAATAATTTCACTACAGCAAGTTGCAAGCGTTGCTCTTGCGTTTTAGCAAGGCGCTTCAAATTGTTTGAAGCGTTTACTTCGACGCGGCCTTCCTCGTTTTGCAGCGTTTAGAGTTTTATTTCTTGTTGGTTTTGATTTGCATCGTTTAGCGTTTCGGTGTTTTGTACAGAGTTTCTGGTAGGAATAGTAATTATGATTTTAGTATAATTTTTTTAATTAGAGGGCGTTTTTAATTTTTATTTATAAATAGCCTGTTGTTAGTATTTCTTGTAATCATTATTTTTCTCATCATAAGAAGACTTTAACTATGATACAAATAATTAATAATAATAATCTGTCCTTTTGACACAGAATTGTATAAATGTCGTTATCAATCATCTTCCCCATTCCATAGTTATTAAATTTAAATAACAGCAGGATGTTCATTGCTGAACATAGATCTCCCCCATAGATTTCCAGTGTGACCCGATATTGCGCAGCCAGCACCCAGCGGCTCCCAGCAACCTTTATCACGTCGTCTTTCCATCTATTGGGGGTCCTACGCTTCACTTTCTAATGCGAGGTCTCCAACCGTGAACTTTTCTGCCCCAAAGGCCGTCAGTTCTTCGAGCTATGTGTCCCGTACACTACCACTTCAGCGTGTTTAACCTATAGACTATGCTGGTATCAAAATAATATGTTTATTCTTACCTACCAGTTTACAAGCAAATCCCTCTACATGCTATTGTATAGTTTCCCTTCAAAAGCTTTCAAGTAGCAACACAGGTGTTTGTGACAGGAAAAATAGGGTTCCGCAAACGGAAGCGAACTTGTTGCTTCCGTGTCACTAACAAGAACTGTCATATCATAGTGTTCCGTCAAACTGAGGCGGTTTACGGCGACATAAAAATATTTTTGCATAAAGTTCCACCGAGCGAGACTCAACTTAGAAAGCACTGGCTTAAGGTAGATTTTGTAAGTTTATGTATAGGGGGAAGGAAACTATTTATGTTTATCTATTATATTTGCCAACTCATAGCTGTAATAATATTGTATTTGGAAGGGAAGAGGGTTGTACTTTAGTTTCAGTTGCATTATAGATGGGCGCGGTAAGATTTTGTGATGCGCTATAAAAAGTTGCGGGTTCGATGACCGGGATCTACTAATAATTAGGAATGTTACATGAAAATTGTTCTACAAAAGCAGCTTCAATAAAATTACATAACAAGGCAGGAGAATTAGTGCATTTGAGTCAATGACCGACGTCAGAAAAAGCCAGAATGCAAATACAATTATCAATTCGACCTTTTGCTTTATGATCAAAAAAATTGTTCTAACTGGCTCGATAGATAGCGCTAACTAACATTTTGTCAAAAATTGTTAGCGATGTTTTTGTTTTTTATTAAAATGCGTTCTTTTGACAGTTGATCACAGTGCAACGTCATCTATTTTATTTTCTTTAGCAGCAAACTCAAAATCTAAATATATTTATTACACTTTAATATCCCTTTTTTATGAATGCATATATATATATATATATACTTCTATACTATATATCTATACTTGCAAAGTGAATAAATAACCTCATCTCACTCGCTCTTCCGGCATAGGTTCTAATCTAACGTTAAAAGGCTTTAAAAATGTCAACGCATCTTAGGCCCATTCCCGTAATGAAATCTAGATGATGGTTTTCGTATGGGCCTCATAAGAAAGCTCAAGGTCACTCAGCGTGCTATGTAGAGGGCAATGCTTGGTGTTTCTCTACGAGATCGAATCAGAAATGAGGAGATCCGTCGACAAACTAAGGTCACAGACATAACCAAGAGGATTAGCAAGCTGAAGTGGCAGTGGGTGGGGCACATAGCTCGAAGAACTGACGGTCGTTAGGGAAAAAGGTTCTAGAGTGGAGACCACGCACTGAAAAGTACAACGAAAATACAATGACCCCCCACTAGATGAAAAGACGACCTGATAAAAATTACTGGGAGCCGTTGGGTGCAGGTCGCACAAGTTCAGTCACTCTGTAAATCTATGAGAAACCTTATTTTTAGCAGCGGTCGTCCTACGGCTGATATAATAATGATGATGAATCTAGATAAGTTCTCAATGCGTCTCTAGAGAGGTTCTCATTGCAATGGTTTGACGTATCAAAACGTGTTCCCTCTATATCTAGTAATACGACCAAAAGTTGACTTATGTTAAATAACATTGTGTTACAGTTCTAACAAAGACGACCAGGATCGAACCAGTGGTACGACAAACAATTACTTATTTATTTATTTACTAGCTTCCGCCCGCGGCTTCACATGCGTGGTTTGTCAATAAAAAGTAGCCTATATTTTAATCTAGGTCATAATCTATCGATATATTAAATTTCATAGTAATCGATCGAAATACCTCTCTTCTTTAAGTCCATAGGTCCCTACTTTGTTCTATTTTTGGCCAGTCCTTATCGTAAGAGTCTAAGTCATCTCGCCATCTCCGCTTAGGTCATCCACGTGGCTGCCATGCATTCGGAACCCACTCAGGGTCGCTTAGGCCAGAGTTCTTCGGCATGCAAAACTAAACACAAATACCAGATACACTGAAGACACTGAAAGCTGGTAACCTAAAGTGGAACTAGGCTGGACACGAAACACAAATTAAACAAAAATGTATTGCAATGAATTATGGCATTACAAATCACGAGTGCTGTCGTAATATTGATGAGTTAAAATATCATTATAATAAAGCTAACAGATAGATAAACGTACTGGCGGTTTTCATAATTGCTAAATCAAAAATCTATTGACAATTCATAATTAGTGACTATCACGTATTTACAATTACAAAGTAGTAATTCAGTGCTACGAGTATTTTCAGTGTTAAATAGAATTTCCACCCGCAAAAATATTTTAAAATGGTGGATCGCGTCGCACGCAGCTTCCGCAACAAAACCGCCTAAAACGAACTAAACAGAGCAAACACACCCGCATGTGGAGAATAATTTAAAAATACGCAAAATACGGCCACTTCACTTCTAACCAGGGGGTGGGGGTGTCAACCCCCTCTCGTTTTGCGTATTTTTCGGTATGCGTGGCAGGTGGCGCGCCTCCCAAAAAGGGGGTTCGTTAAAAAGCGCCAGAGTACGTAGTATTATAAAAGTTGTGCCTACCGCGTGTAAGTAGTGTTGGTGTGAGGGGGGGGACCACCCCCCCCTGGGGGGCCACCTAGTTAGACAGTTAAAAGTATGCGGTATTAACAGAACGGAAATGAATATACGAGTAAGAGTAGCTATGGTTTTTCGGAAGCTGCGTCATTCGGGTTAGGATAATGAAAATACTTCTGCTTGTTTTTATTTCGTTTTTTAGAGGGGTGAGGGTAGTGTTTAGATGTAGCTATGGGTGTGTTAGGTGTGCTTAGTATGTGGCATCGATCGAGGGCAGAGAAGGTTTTAATCAATTCTTGTTTTAGAAAAGGGCTGTCCTATTAGTCGTTTTAAAAGTTTCTGATAGCAATTCGGTGGATGAATGCGCTGATTAGAAGCTTGAAGTACTAGGTACAATCGTAATTATTCTTTAGTGGAAGACCTTTGGTTAGTGTTAATATTTCGTATTTATAACGCACGCGTGGTGTGTCAATAAAAAGTAGGCAATGCCTCAAACCAGGTTAAATTCTATCTAATATATATACCAAATTTCATCGAAGTCGGTCTAGCCGCTTAGTCAAGTAAACGTAACAGAAAAAGTTAATTTATAATATTAGTACTTATTTTCTAATTGCAATTATTATGTTGCAATTTTAGAAAAGTAAGACGAATTCTCATCATCATAGGTACTTTAAAAATTATATAGAGCAGTAAAGTTCCTTGAAAGGGCTCGCCCGGGGAAGTACTACCACCATACCTGTTTCTGCCACCAAGCAAGTCTGAAGGGCCGGTGAAATTACAGGTACATAAAGCTTTAAACCTGTATTCCTCAAGTTAATACTCTTGTTTCTAAGATTATTAGAACAAAGTATTGCCTACGAGGCAATACTTTGTTATAGGCGATGGTTACCCCTTAACATCTGTTCAGCCAAGCTATATGCTTGTTCCATCTTCAGGTAGCTTAAAAAAACATCAAGGTTAGATTTTTATAATAAAAATCGTCAATAAATCAATCTAATCTTGATTATCAATACTTAAAGAATAGGTTGGTAAACCCAGCCGCAATAAAACCATCATATATAGGATTAGCATCAGAAGCTAATAAACCAATTGAATACCTCATTAGCTATACTAAAGTACTATTATGTAACTCTCGTCAAAATATAAATTGAGTGACATTTAAGTAACAAGCATTTGCCCGTGGCTTCGCACGTGTGATTTCTCATTAAAACATTACCCTCCTGCGCAGTCCGGTAAAAGTAGCCTATGTATCAATCCCGGTCATAATCTATCTAGATACAAAATTTCAACGAAATTGATCAAGCCGTTTAGTCGTGAAAACGTAACAAACAAACAGCGGGACAGATAGAGTTACTTTCGAATTTATTATATCAGTAGGTATACCTATTCTCTAGAGTTACGTGAAAATAATTTTGGTTAGTGACTGCCTCCGTGGCGCAGTGGGCGTATAGCCAGCTGAGACGCAGGAGGTAGCGGGTTCGATTCCCGCCGCGGAAC
This sequence comes from Philereme transversata, assembly GCA_963924445.1. Taxonomy (NCBI): domain Eukaryota; kingdom Metazoa; phylum Arthropoda; class Insecta; order Lepidoptera; family Geometridae; genus Philereme; species Philereme transversata. The sequence continues at coordinate 28,245,833 of OZ004345.1, forward strand.
AAATGTTTGCATGATCTACAGATATTTGTTCCGTGTATGAGTGTTTTTCTATATATTATAAGTATGTATTTACAAAAAAAAAGTATATAAGTATTCTATCAGTTATCTGGTTCCCATAGTACAAGCTCTGCTTAGTTTGGGGCTAGATAGCGCTGTGTGAAAAGTCCAGCGATATTTATTTATTTATTTATTTTCACACTTCTGTTAATTTTACACGTAATCCTACTCTGTTTGTGACATCAATCATGTATCTTTGACTAGATGAACGCCAGCGACTTTGCCCGCGTAGAATAAATTTCCCATTCTAGTTGGTTTTTACTACTTTTTAGCTACGTACCAAATTTGAGGTACGCACTGATTTATTATATGAAAATTCACAAAAAAGAGGTTGATGCAACTACCCATTACGTTGCAATAGATGGGTAGAAACAAATACTTTTGGTCAGCGCTAACAGCATTTAATTTCAATTACCTACATAAAGTCGTTATAGTTTGAGTGTGTAGATATCTACTTTTGGAAAACCTTTTATTTATATAAACAAGTTTGTACAATGTAATATTTTAAGGTATGCATGCTACTTAATGAATGCATGCTTTGTACACTAGCCTAAACTTACTCTTCTATATTTGTTCTTATGAGAATTAACTCTTAATCAATTAAATCTAGCGTAGAGTGTACGGGTTTGTAACTACCTATTGCAACCTACTAGTATCAAATATCTACTTTTTAGATCAAATGTATTATTTAGCATATGTTATTATTTAGAAGTAGTACTATTATTTTTTTGCAAATACTCTTTATAATTTGTACCAAAATGAAGGTACCCCGTGAAAACCAGTGTAAATAACCGTTATGGAGTTGCATTAAAACTTCTTTAGCTTTAGGAATACCATGAAAAAATGGTTTTACAGGCTTTGTATCATACGTCTCAGGGTGTAGGACACAATGCAACGCCACGTAGGCCATAGTTGATGTACCTTGTGAGGTGATGCAATGTTATGGATAGTGGTAAACGCATAACATCAAAATTTAACCCCCCCCCCCTCTATATTTACCTCGGGGGTTACTACCTTTCTATTAAAAAAACCTGGTCCAAATCGGTCCATCCGTTTGGGAGCTACAAAGCCACCGACAGAAATATCAACATGAAACCAAAAATTGGTAAAACGATGACTACATACCTGTTTTCCAAAATTAGGTAAGTAGATGTATAATAAAATCGCCTCCTTTTCGCAAGTCGGCTAAAAGCAAATTAAAATTATTAGAAGAGGCTGCGGCCAACTTATAGAGCGACCGGAAACGTATCAGCAATTTATTAATTCCATCGATTTGTGCCGCGCTCTATGGCCGATGCTTTACTACCTTTTGCCTACTACATCCTTGTCTCTCTCCTTCTGTGAAGATGGTTCTGTTTTGGTCAATGATTTTCTGTGTTCAGTGACGTGTTTGGAATGTTGTTTTAAAAGTATCTAAACGTTTTATACTAATGTTTAGAAATAATGGTCAGGTTGTTAACCTATATGGGGCGAATCACAGATAAATTGGAAATAGATTTTAATAAAATTCAGTTTATTATAAGAGTATATTAAGACATAGTACTATAGGACCAAATTTGTATAACTATCACATTTCATTAACAATAAATAAACAATGATGGACATTTTACACAGCGCCATCTAGCCCCAAAATAAGCAAAGGTTGTACTATGAGAACCAGATAACTGATATAATACTTATGTAGGTTTTTTATGTAAATACATTCTAATATATAGAAAATCAACCAGACCCGGAACAAATATCTGTAGATTATGCAAACATTTGTTCCGCGTCGGGAATTGAACCCGCAAACTAATAAAATAAATATAATAAATATAATTAAAATATAATAAATAGGAAGTGATTGAAGTAAAGAAATTTCCAAATTTCACTCATGAAGATGGCTTTTGACTCTCGGGGTCCTGGAATCCAGGGTTTACCAGTACGCGTCGTGATCGTACATCTCAGTGCGTAGATACGGTTAGTGTTGTGTGTCGTAATATAAACGTGGACTTTTCTCATTCGGAAGACCAAGTGAGGGTAGTTGCCATCACTTTTCGATGGTAACTCCGAAACGTCGATTATAAATAAACAGGTGCATACGCGATAAATTTCGGTAACAATAGTAATTAAATTTAAATAAAACCTGTTTTGTTATGTACGACATTGATTTAAAACACATATCCGGAATCGTATGAACAGATTTTACAGGTGAGTTGAATACCGCTTGCTTGAATATTTATCCAGTAATTGATACATTTCCAATAAACAATTTTTAACGTAGATCGGCGGCACCTTTGTGACTATGCCGCTTAGTCAGTTTAACAAGTACCTACTTTTAAGATGAATTAATATTATTTGTTTACATATGTTATACAGGGTGTTTTATCGTTATTTTAGGACTTGATATTATGGTTGTTTGAAAATTTGAAATTGTCTATGGTACAACAACCTATATTACAACAATACTTGCCATTCCCTACCCGTGTTTTCATTTAATGTCGTACATAACAAAACACGGAGTATAAGTGTTTTATTTTAAGTAATTAGCAACACTAAGTACGGTGCTAATAGGATCAGCTCAAAACATTGGTGCTATGAACCGGTACTTGCTCTCTTAACCCCCTAAAACCCCCATTAGCCTTCATCACAATCCAGACAGCCAAATTAAAACTAAACTACGAAATCGTGCCAAAACGTCAAGCACAAAACTTATAGTACGATAAGTACACAAACTTAGAGTACCTCGAACACGAACATCAAGCACATTAAACACTAGTGTCTCACCCCGGTTTCGGTTTAAAACTAACCATATTTTTATACCCGATTCTAATTAGAAATGCAAAAATTTATAAAATATAGATTGAAAACATCGCTAAACTGAAACTTAAAATCTCTACAATTTTATTATGATTTTTAATCGTTATTTATTTCTATTTCCGTCTGTTTCTTGATCAATAGCCGTGAAGAATAAATTGCAGATTATTTTGCAGGTAGAGATTATGATCCACGCGTTCATTTTTAACAGGGTATACGAAGAAAACCAGTGTACTAAATACAAATATTTAGCATTAAAAATCTAATCGGCTTCATATTAGGTCTTAATAAAAGTTCATATCTAGTTTAGTCCAAGTTACTTCCAATTATTTTATCGAACAAGATTTTTGACTATGAATGTTCCTGACAGCTTAATTTTCAGAAGTCTAGAATTCTTAAGAATACAGCAGTTAGAGAACTGCCGTAATACATAACAATGTCGAAGAGTCACCAATTTCTTTAACACAAGGTTTAATGAGAATACTTAAAGGTGAAGTATTCAAACCCCTGTATAACTACTCAACATAACCTCCATTAAATCCTACACGAAGTAGAAAATCCCGGAAAAGCGCTATCTAAAACTTTCCAACATTACACGTGCCTAATGACAATTTTTCCCTAAAAATTCTAATTCACGCACCCCACACCCCCGCCTCCCACCCCAAACACACAACCTCACATACGTATAAGTTCGCTATACGCAATTTTTGATCAATACTTAAAAATTAACCCAGCCTCCGGTAGTTTTTAAAATTATTCTGCGCATGTCATGATTTTTAATCAGGCCCCTTTGTGACGCCTACAGGGTACATGTGTGGGTAATGTGTGTTTTAAATACGATTACAATTCGGCATATGTGTGAGTTTGATTGGGTTTTTTTGGTAACTACGTACTTATAGATGTTATAGCTACATGTTGGTACTATAGGTGTATAGGTAGACGCGGGCTTATCACGATGCGTTGGGATTAGCAGGATATTACAGGATTTTATGAATGCCAAATGAAGTGACTAAGTTTAGATCGTAAGATATGGAATTCTAAACCTTTTCGCAAGGATGTAAAGATTAATCGTCACTTCGCTTACTTTTTATGTCAATGCTACCTTACTTGAAATACCTTTGAAAGATATTTTGTTTTCACTAATTCACCATAAGCCACCATATTACATACTGTCATAGTACTAAAGTGTGACTCTGATTCTTTCCTAGCTTGGTCGCGGAGGAAAAGTTGGTAAAATTTACGTTTAAAAGTGATCCTTTTGATTTCAATGAATAAATGAATGAACTTTTATATAGAAAAGATAGAGTAAGCTGGGCTGATCTCCCAATTTCAAAGGCATCTCTCCACTACGCCAAGGCGGCTATCAAAAATGAATAAATGCGCAGATATTACAACAGTTTCCTTGACCGAATTATTTGACCTAATTTCTCGAATTTAAGATTTACTTCCTTGTTTTAATAATAGAAATAGAATTTTGCTACAATATAATATTTAACAAGTTCCTTTTTACGAGTATTTGAGGAAATCTTTTGAGTTTGTTGTTTGAATCGAGTTTTAATACAAAACAGTTGTGCATTACTTAATTAATAATTAATATTATAAATTAATACTATCTATGCTAATATTATGAAACCGAAAATAACTCTGTCTCTCTGTCTGTTTGTTACGTTTTCTTGAATAAAATACACGCGAATCTTAATAATTAATTTTAGAGGTGGGTTCCAGTAGCTTGAATATTTATCCAGTAATCGATACATAGACTAACGAAGGATCATGACGTTGGGAATCGAGTTATGGAGCTCAAATTGTCTTGGGCGGGACACTTGGCAAGACGTGGTGATTACAGGAAGTGCAAGGTAGCGACTGAATGGTGGCCGAGGAATGGCTGTAGAAGGGTAGGACCTCCGGCAGCGAGGTGGGTGGATGACATCGTTAGAGTCGTGGGCCGTCAATGGGTGAGACTAGCGCAGGATCGTGGCGGATGACACAAACTTGGGGAGGCCTATACGCAGCAGTGGGTGAAGTCGGGCTCTGGATGATGATGATGAATCGATGCATTTCCAATAAACAATGTTTAACGTATATTAGATTTTCTTGTGAAAGAGCGCGGCCGGGAAATTACTTCTAGCATACAAATTTTTTGCCACCAAGCAGCATTGCTGTGTTTCGGTTTGAAGAGTATGGTTGCTGGTGAAATTAAAAGCACATGAAGCTTTACACCAGCATGCCTCAAGTTGATGGACGCAGGGCAGTGCATCGTAGGGTACGTTTCTAAGGTGCGTTAGCTATGAGGCATTACTTTGTTATAGGCGACGGTTACCACTTAACATCAGGTGGGCCATATGCATGCTTCATCAACAGGTAACATACAAAAAAAAATCGACAGCGCCTTTGCGACGATGCTGCTTAGTCAGTTCAACAGATACCTACTTACATGATGAATGAACATGATTTGTGGATGTATTTTACAACAATTCTTGTCATTAGCTCTACCCGAGTTGTCATTTAATGTCGTACATAACAAAACACGTAGTGAAGATATATTATAACCTGGATTAAGACATAGACTGCTTTTTATTCGCAAGCCACTGGCGAAACACTCTTTTTTATGTACAAAATTATTATTTCAATTTATCATCGGTTTACCTGATTTTCACACATAGCTAAGAACTCCAGATAAACAAGCTTTCCATTAAAAAAGCCGAGTCCAAACCGGTCCATTCGTCGAAAAATGATGCCAAATTCAATTCAATTCTTTATTTCGGACTAGCACTAACGTATCACACTAATATTATAAATGCGAAGTTTGGATGTTTGTTTGCGTTACTCAATCACGTTGTAACGGCTTCATCGATTTCATGAAATTTGGTATATCGATAGATTATGACCTGGATTAAAACATAGGCTATTTTTTACGGGCAGACTACGCATGAAAAGCAGTCTGAAGAAGCTAGTATAACAATATACAATAAAATAAATAAGTGAATAGTTGGCACACAAAAATAACATATAAACAAAAAATAAACATAAAAATAACAGCCAGGTCGACATTGATCTATAGATACACTAAACGACGTTTAAATAAAAAAACAGACAGACACACTGACAGATATGTTTATCAAATTAATAACACTCCTCTTTTTGCGGAGGGGGATAACAAAGCTTGAGAAATATGATAAACATAAAATACGACATTGTTACTTCATAAAATTACTTAGCCTTCAAATTCCAGTCATTCACTCTTCAAAGTGTAGATAAAAATTATAAGTAGAGTATGTCTGTTAGTAAATTTATACAAAGATCATTGTTTTTAGAGGCACTGGTCCTTTTTTGGTCAGCCTTATTGAAATTACCAGCTTCCTATTTCTGGTAATATTAACTGGAAATAGCATGATCATTAAATCAGCCGTAGGACGTCCACTGATGAACATAGGACTGGCCCATATAACTCTAGAGTGACATATCTTGTCCGGCCTGCACGCAAAAACTCCCAGCAAGTTTTATCTTTCCATCTAGTGGGAGGCCGTCCTATGCTGCGCTTTCCAGTGCGTGGTCTTCACTCGAGAACCTTTCTGCTCCAACGGCCGTCAGTTCTTCAAGCTAACTTTAATCAACATACACTTATATAAGTACTAGCTAACCCGCCCGCGGCTTCGCACGCTTGAAATTTCCCGTTCCCGTGGGAACTTTGGGATAAAAACTATATAAAACACTCCTATCAAAATGACGCGACACTTCATGTAAATGACTTCACGTCAATGAATGATGGTTCAATGATGGTTATATTATATGGATATTGTTCATCAAAAATACCAAAATTGCGATTAAAAAATGGAGGTTTGGGGTAGAAGGGTAAAAAATACATTACGACTATATTCTCATACCTACAAAATATACAAAAAAATATATTAAAATCGGCCAACCCGTTTCGGAGGAGTGCGACCACAAAAACCGTGACACGAGATTTTTATATATTAGATGATTTAAAATAGAGACGCCAACAGCGTTATGAAATATAATTACATTACGTTACATTGTCGCATTTTTAAGTTAAGTTTTTCTTAATAATCTTGCTAATTATAACTAACACAACATTTTCAATTTGTAACACTAAATATAATTACCCTCCTTCTTCGCAGTCAGTTAATTAACTAAACTATGAGATCAATAAAAATACCATTTTTAAAATGCTAGAATTATACTTATAATATAAGCATTTAAGAATTTAAAAAACAATATAAAAAGTATTGAAACAGTTCGATCGCATTAAGATAAGATCATATCTGTATTGCATACCATTAAAAATAAACAAACAAAAGAAAGTGCAGGCAGCCTACTCACTGAAAGCGATCTTTTTTAAGGCACCCTTTAGATGGAGAACGCGATCGGTGAACGATCTATAGATAGAATATCCCTAAATTAAAATTCAAGTTTCGTTCTGATCTCAAAGTGAAGTTGGTAGATGATAATGATGAAAATTGCGAGAATCGAGGTTCTGGTCCGAATTAAATGTTTATTTGCTATTTCTAACATAACTCTTCTACGAGTTTAATTATGAATTAGTAAAACTATGTAAAATTGTAGTAATTAGTAAAATTACGTTCATTATCTTACACAAATGGTATTATTTCGAAAAACCTGGTAATCTTAAAGTTACGTACATAATATAGGTAGGTTACCTAATAGCATGTTTTGTTTTCTGTCAAGAATGATAACAAAAAATACAAGCACAGTCGGGTTGGGTCGCTAGTAAAATCGTATAAAAATATTGTTTTTGCGTAGGCTTGCTACGGCGTAGTACTAGCTCGTAGCGGCGTAGCTCTGTTCTTACGAAGAGTATATCGATTTTTCGGGCTCTTTTGTACGTTTCTTATTGTAATAATTAGTGAGATTTTTCGAATTTTTTATTAACTTTTTGTCAGATATTTGGTGTATTACGTATCAATCAGTAAATAAAATAAATAATTACAATTATTAAATCTATATTTATAAAACAAAGTCGAGTTAGTTACACCATTTATAACTCAAGAACGGCGTGAACGATTTTGATGATATTTGATTTGTTATATTTGTCTCCGCCCCGAATAGCAGAATAACTATTAAAATATAGGAAAAATCACGCAAAAAGAAATTATGAAGAAAATTCATTTTTTCATACATAGACACAGCTAATGATGGCCGATTGACAATTCTACCGGGGTGACGTACTTTTGTATGTCAAGGCGATACAAAGTTCGGCGGGTTAGCTAGTAATCTTAATATATAAAACAAAGTCGGGTTTGTTCGAACACTTATAACTCGAGAACGGCGGGACCGATTTTCATAGTCTTTAATTTGTTGTATTTGTCTCCGTCCCGAATAGCAGAATAACTATTGGAATATTTAAAAATTCACGCAAAAAGAAAATATGAAGATAATTCATTTCCTCATATACATATAATGATAGCAGATTTTCAATTCTACCGGGCTGACGTAAATTGACAGCCCACGTCATATGCATGTCAAGGCGGTACGAAGTTCGCCGGGTCAACTAGTTCTATATAAATACAAAATAAATAGTGGAATCCTCTTAAAACTATTGCAAGCGATCTATAGATAGCTCAACTGCTTCACTACCAGGCAGAAGTATCTTTGAGTCAATGGTTGCATTGCCCCACTGAATTGCAATACTTATGCGTTGATTCAAATAGGCGCCAGCTCTTGGATCACACATCTTAAATAGTATAATAGTATTTTTTTTTTATTTCGTTTGTATTTTTTTATTTACACTACTTTTTTCCATTAATTCATTCATCTAAACTTAGGCTTGATAATATAATAGTAGGATAATTGATGAAATAAAGAAAGAAAGACAAATCATATAGTATTTTTATTTTAATACTTACGAAAAAACCAAATTTTTTAAAACCATCTCAATAAATTACAAAAAAACAATACATGAGATACAGGCAAGCAAAAGTTGAGAGAACGTTGAGATGTAGGTCTCAACTATAAGATTCGGTAGCCTTCGAACCTACAACCGGACACGAGTTGGTCACTCACTCATACAACATGGCGATGGAACAAGCAAATGGCTCACTGATGATAAATGATAACCATCGCTTAAAACAAAGAATTGCCTAGTAGGTCACGTACCTTCCGAACGTGCCCTACAACGCATTGTGTTTGTTTCCAAAGGTCTTTATTAACAGAAATACATAAGTAACAAAATATCACCAAACAAATTCTAGATATTTTAAACAACACAATTTTATCTATAGTTTGATAGATAGATAGATAATTCCTTTATTGCACACCATTTAAATACAATCATTTATAAGAAAATACACTCTTAAACAATAGGTACAATGGGCGGCCTTATCATCTGGCTGGTTTGTTAGCACGCATTTTTATCTTGACACAAATTTTTAATTAGTATACACATTTTTTATTCGTTTACAATTAACTGTTTTACGTCCATTAAGTTGAGGCATGTAGGTGTAAAAGTTCATGTGCCTGTTATTTCACCGGAACACGGCAATGCTGTGGTGGCGGAAATAGGTCTTAGGTGAGCGTTCACAACGAACTTTAATATTTCTTACCTATGTTAGTACTAGGTCTAAGTTATTGACATCATACTCAGAATAAAAGTAAATAGGCAGAGACATACAAAACACTATGTACATCTGTCAAAATTTAAGAAGCTATAATTTTATAATTTATACTTCTTTATTCGGTATTTATGTGAAAAAAAATATATCACATTTTTATATTATTGTTTTTTGGATTAGAAAAGTTAGATATTTTATCTTTTATTTGCACCAGACTGTTTAAAATAAAGCATACAAAAGTCGTTGACCTCGCTCACGCGCCGTTTTTGTAGAGGGGTGAGAAGACATCTCGCGAACCCTCTAACTATTCATAATCTGTGGTATTACTGTCACTGGCTGTTGTTACGGCACTTTGCTGGTATTTAGTGATAGCAAATAGAAATTAGGCTAATAATATGAACACTTGTGAATCTAAAATGTAGAAAAAGCTGTTGAAACCTGTATAGCGACGCTCTTTTTGTAATTACATAAATATAAAGGGACAGGCAGCAAAGTTGACATCACGAAATGATGGTTGTAATTTTAACGAATAAATCAAATTATCTTTTGATTTTCATCTTTTTGTTTGGGTAACCTACAATTTTCTTTTTTAGTTTCATATAAACTAATATTTTAAACAGGTAAAATGTGTAGTTTGTAAAATATGTTTATAGGATACTTCCTACTTGAAAAAATCAGACGATAATTTCCTTAATTGGTTATAATTACAAACATTATTTTGAAATGTCAACTGTGCCGCCGGTTTCTTTATATATACTGAACCGATTTAAATTTTAATTTACTGTTAGAAACTGATACAGTACTTCCAAGTGCTTATAAGTTATATTTTATTCTGATATAAATCCATCCGAAGTCGGGGTGGGTTAGGTAGTAGTTTTTAAGCCAACACCCTACTACAAGAATATTTACATGAGCTGTATGTATACTATGACTATTAGAGAACATTTAAAGTAACGATAAAAAAATAAGGTCGTTAAATCTATCAATTGAATCGATGTCAAATTGCCACTTAAGGGTAACTAATCAACGTAGAGCTACGCGTATGCTGTGATGAGCTATTTGAAACCAAATGTTTAAAACGTAGCACAGCAACTAAAATCACAGCGCATTAGGTTTTCTTTGTCTCGCCTATAATCTATGAAGAGCTAAACAGTGCATAGTATAACGCAGTACAGCGCAGCATAGTGCAGCATAGCGCAGCATAGCTTAATATTGATAAGTCACCCTGAGTACCTACTGTGCCTAAGGCAGGTGTTACAGAGAATAGGCTTGCTATACACAAGATAAACATCACCGAAGTTTACCGTTCTGTTAAATACTGTCAATGTGCCATATTAAAGCCGGGAACTGTGATAAACTAATCTGGGGTGTACTAGTCCGTATTTTGTGTCGTAACTGATGCGAATTTTTGTAATTTGAGAGCGCAATCAATTTTGTTTTTGCAAACACACCAATTACGAAATGATGAATTGGGATATTGTGTATAGGTATTAGTAGTGTATTTAACCCTTGGAACAAAATGTGCACCAAAATCTTCTTAAATAAAAAACTATCGTCGGTAGAAACCGGAACTAATAATTTTTGAAGGTGTTAAACAGGGAAAGCTGTAATCATAATACCAGCCTTAGGACGTCCACTGCTGAACACAGGCCTCCACCATAAATTTCCATAGTGACCGATCTTGTGCGGCCTGCACCCAACGGCTCCCAGCAACCTTTATCAGGTCTTCTTTCCATGTAGTGGGGGGCCATCCTACGCTGTGTTTTCCAGTGCGTGGTTTCCACTCGAGAACCTTTCTGCCCCAACGGCCGTCAGTTTTTCAAGCTATGTGCTCCACCTACTGCCACTTAAACTTATTTATCCTCTTGGTTATGCCGGTTACCTAAGTTTATCTACGGGTTGCCTTATTTTTATTTTTGATCTCGTAGAGAAACACCAAGCATAGCCCTCTCTATGGCACCCTGAGTTACCATGGGCAGGGCGAGGTTTTATCCCGAGACCATCGCTACTTTAAACATAATCATCACATTGTATTATATGCAAATACATATAATAAATAATGCTGGACATTTTATACAGTGCTATCTAGCCTCAAACTGTGCAGGTCTTGTGCTAAGGGAACCAGATTACTGATTTGTTTTTTATGCCTAAAGCGTTAAGTGGTAACCATCGGCTATAGGCGATGTAACCTTTGAGGCAATACATTGTTATAACAACGTATTGCCTCGAAGGTTACGCATCTTAGTAAAGTGCTTTACGTTGCACAGCAATGCTGTTTGGTAGCAGAAATGGTAGTACTTTCCCGGGCCAGTCCTTTCACAAGGAACTCCACTACTCTGTTTCGTGGTGGGAATTGTACCTGCAAGCTCGTACGTCTCAGCGCTAATCGCTAACACGTCACCATCGTTGTTTTCATTATATAACAATAATTTGAATATGGCAGGAATAAAAAAAATGCAACTTTGAAATGAAGTATTAGTTGACCAAAAGACCTTTTCCATGAACGCTTTTTACTTTTGAACGTACATTACGAACAAATAGTAATTTCTGAGCTTTCCTCCAATAAAAGTTGAAACTCGAAGTATATTTCACAACCTAATTCTACCATACTGCCGCCCCAATCCCAGGTCAAGCCGAAAAACGAATAAATCACGAAAAAAACGTGCGAATATTAATAATTACTCGCGATTCGCGCTCATAGTTAGTTAGAAAGGGATAATGGTAAAAATGTATCGTTGTGAGAGTAGGGGGTCCTCACCCCCGCGAATTTTTACCCCCCCGTCCGTTTAGTGAGATCCGATCCCGCAATCAGGGGGTAGATGGGGGCATTTTTTGGCCACCCTACCCCCTCGCAGCATCGTAAATTGGAGCATATAATTTTTATTACAACGGTGGTGTCGTGTATGTTAGATCTGGCGGAAGTACCCTGCTTTGACTGACTGTGGTAAAGTAGGGTTTTGTTTTTAAGCTATGAAACAAAGGAATGTATTCGGTACATTAGATTTTCCAATATAAAATTGCGCACCTCACGGATGATTAAAAATAGCTCTTATGACAGCTATGGATAAAGATTGTTTGGCTTTGACATAATGTAAGATGAAAATGATCTCTAAAGGAACGCAGTTTTTTCCTGGTAGCCTTTATTTATGATGTAATAAGGAGTATTTTATGCTAGTTTCTGAGCTTTCTAATACTCAAACTCGGTTAGAATGCAACGATATTAATAAAAAAACTCAAGATTTTGTTCCCAATTATCAAACAATCACAATATTTCTCTATTTAAGCTAATAGTACTTAATTTCCGTTCTTACGTAAACTTGGTACTCACAATTTATTGTTTCGTTTGACCAAATAAAAGTGAAACGTGATTAGATATGTACAAGTTACCCCTAAGCTTTTAATTTAAGTTTAATATACAAGACAAATGTTAATTTCAGCTATTTTTTAATAACCATTTTTAGACATGAACTCCAAAAGTCCCTCCAAAGCACAGAAGCCCTCAGTTTTAACTTCCACAAGTGGTAAATAAGTAGTGACAATACTGAAGGTTGCTTAATTTGGTAATTAAATGACACAACCGCTAGTAATGTTTAGTACAGTTTTGTAGATCGAATTGGCGCCTTGATTAAACCTATACCTCTTAGCTCTTGCTCTATTATTGTACATCTGGGATTCGATCTCTCAACCTCTAGGCATGAAGCGCAAAGCTAAAAGTCAAGTTCATTGATAAAAACAAACTCGCAATCGTTTGACGAGGTCCAATGTTTTTTAACTTTTTAGCTTGTTTTACTCACAGTGACCTCGGCTTTCACTCTCAATAAAAAATATGAACCAAATAAAAATTCCGTTCATTCACGTATTTAGGATCTAACGTTTAAAAATATATTCTGAAAATACTCCAACCATTTTACTGGCGCCTAAAAAAAAGATCTGAAAAAATTCACTCTCAATGGAGTTCAATTACTAAAACTAAATAAAGCGAATTTTTAACGGTATCGTAAGATATTATTGAGTATGTTTGTTTCTCTTTATTCTAAAATAATTGCAAGCTTTCTCACACGGCTTTGCACACGTGATTTGTCAATATAAAGTAGCATATGTCTAAATATACATAATCGATCTATATACCAAATTTCGTCGAAATCGGTCCAGCCGTTTCGGCGTGAAAAACTAACAAACAGACAGAGAGACAGCGATATACGAGTTCTTTCTAATTTAAATTTCTATGAATTGTACACAAATAGTAAACGTACAAAAACTTTCAAAAAAGAAACGTACAATGCGATCTTAACCCTAACAAGAGTTTTCTTCGAAGAAGCCGTTGAGGCTAATGGCAGCTGTATATATATAGTCTCTAGCTCGTAGAACACAAATGGCTCAATGGATTATAAGTAATGTGGTATTATTTAAGAAAATATAAATAAGGTGACAAAAATATACAAACAGAGTGTAATAATACCCCGTCAAAAATATTTCCTAGAAATCTCGGAATATGACATTGAGGATTTTTATTTCGGGTCTCAATTCATGGTTCCAGAGTAAAAATTAGGTTAGGTTAGAAAGTTAGGAAGATTTTTGATAATAGTACGCCTGTATATAAAATAATTTAAAATACTATTAGTGTATAGGCTGCATAGCCGAGACTCGAACCTACAACCTTCAAAATAAAATTTAGGGTAAACTCCTTTGAGCCTTTGAAAAATCGTGTGAGTACATCAAGGTACGCCAAACTCCCAACATAAATTTTAAATTGAGGAAATGAAACATAATATGGAGTTTCTAAGAACGTACTCTTAACATAAAGTATAGAAGAGAACTGAGTAAAGTATCGACAAATTACTAAAATAACGCACACACGGGGTTATGTGTGCGTTATTTTCAGAATATGAGTGAAAATTTTCCTCCAATCTTTACTTAGAACATTTATTGGGTCCAGATAGACCGTATTGATTTCTGATTATTACCTACGGAATACGAAAACATGAATGAGGACAAAGCGTGTTATGTACGTGCTATGTGCGATCTCGTAGAGAAACACCAAGCATGCTCTCCTATGCTTGGTGTTTCTCTACGAGATCGAATCGGAAATGAGGAGATTCGTAGACGGACCAAAGTCACCGACATAGCACAAAGGATTAGCAAGTTGAAGTGGCAATGGGCGGGGCACATAGCTCGAAGAACTGACGGTCGTTGGGGTAGTTGTCGAGTGGAGATCACGAACTGGAAAGCGCAGCGTAGGATGTCCCCCACTAGATGGAAAAAAGACCTGATAAAGGTTCCTGGGAGCCGTTGGGTGCAGGCCGCACCAGATCAGTCGCTCTTGAAATCTATGGAAAGGCCCATGTTAATCAGGGGATCTCCTTTGGCTAGTAGGTTGATGAAGAACGAGGACAAATGTAGTAGTTTTAATACTATAAAATCGATCAGGCACCACAACCAGGCAAAAATGTATTGGCGTGATCCTTAATGGATTACCCTCTTGTCGAATTGTGAAAATTATTACTCATCATCATTATCAGCACCTATAATAGTCCACTGCTGGACGTAGACCTCTCCTAAGGTGCGCCTTTGAGTCCAATACTCAACTCTTCTCAGCGTCAAACCAAACACGGGATATTTGTAGGCATTTTTTCGAGATAGCTCAGCTAAATTATGGTCCTTCTGTCCTGTTCTTATTCTCGGCAGTCGATACCGCGCACATTAGTACACGGTATGGATGTGTGGAGTCACCCCCTAAATTATTTCGACATATGCAAATTTGTGAGCACCTACAGATGTTAGCATAGATTAGTGATGTTTAGACATGACTTTTTGGAACAGTGCTTAGAATAAAACATATAAATACTTTTTTGTTAGTTTTCTTGTATAAATAACACACAAAAGTCACTTAGTCGTCCCCACACTAGGATTGCATGTATCGCATCCATACACAAAACCTAGACCCGTATCAAATATTTGCAGATTATGCAAATATTTTTCACACAGCTGGAATCGAACCGGCAAGTTACATTTATCCATTCTTACTCGCAAAGATTATGTATCTTTCTGATACATTTGCTGAATACCAGTAAATTTTTACTGAAACATGAATCTTTTAAATGTAGCTTCTGTCGATGGCTTCGTTCACGTTGTACCCAGATGAAAATTATCCGAGTTTCATCATCTCGGAAGCTATTTATTAAAGATGGCGGTGATGTTTAAGTATTTTATCTGTAAAATAAAACTTACTTCAGGTAGAACTATTCTTTTCAATACAGTATGAAAGTATTACGTTTATTTGGCACACATCAATACAATTACTGTACAACAGTTACTGTATTGTTGTAGATAAACAAATATAAAAATGAGTAGAAAACAAACAACAACACACATAAAAAAATTAATTAGAAAGGTATTAAGGTACTAGGTAGGATATGTACAAATAAAGAAAATCACACTAATATTATAAAAGCGAAAGTTTGGATGTTTGTTTTTTTGTTTGTTAATCACGTCGTAACGGCTGAATCCATTTCGATAAAATTTGATATGTATGCAGATGGATAAACACATAGGCTACTTTTTGTTGACGACAAACAACGTGTGCGTAGCTGCTGGCAGAAGCTAGTAATAAATAAATCTTATTATTATTCGCTACTCCATTGAACTAGGGTTTGTCCTCGAAATCCCTGAAGGCGATGGCGTAGAGGCTTTGTAACTGGACAATTTCTACAAACTTACATGCTTTGACTACCTCCGTGGCGCAGTGGGCGAATAGCCGGCTGAGACGCAGGAGGTAGCGGGTTTGATTCCCGCCGCGGAACAAATGTTTGCATGATCTACATATATTTGTTCCGGGTCTGGATGTTTTTTCTATATATGATAAGTATGTATTTACAAAAAAAAGTATATAAGTATTCTATCAGTTATCTGGTTCCAATAGTACAATCTCTGCTTAGTTTGGGGCTAGATAGCGCTGTGTGACATGTCCAGCATACTTATTTATTTATTTAACACCGGGAAATTTGTTTTTAAATAATTTAATTATAAATTATCCATGTTAAGGCATGTATGTTTGTAGTAATGGTCTCAGTATAAGGCCTCTACGCACCGGTGGGGACGTAGCGGTAAGGATTTCGAAAATAAACCATTATCTAGTGACTTTAAAGTTCCAAGTTTTTTTTTATACCACCTGGCGATTGATCAGGCCTATGGCCCACCTGATGTTAAGTGATAACCATCGCCTATAACAAAGTATTGCTTCATAGGTCACGCACCTTAGAAACATGCCCTACGATGCACTGCTCTGCGTCCATCAACTTGAGGCATACAGGTGTAAAGCATCATGTGCCTGTAATTTCACCGGCAACCATACCCTTCAAACCGAAACAGCAATGCTGTTTGGTGCCGAAAATAGGTTGTAGTACTTCCCCGTACTTCACAAGAAACTCTACCACTTTGAAATTGCAGTGTGTAGCAGTTCTACGTCCCCACTGCTAAGTAGCAGTAGGAATGGATCATGTTTTTAATATTTTATGATCGTAACACTGCTACGTCGTAGAACAGTTAGTGGGGCTTTCAAGCACAATGTTTTAAAAGCATGACTTATCCCCACTACTACCAGTGGGGACGTAGCGGTAGGGATTTCTAGCATAAGCAATTTTTTTTGTACTACCTTTTGATGGAACTTATGGCCTGAAGACAACCAGTGCTCTACCGCCACAGGCCCACCTGATGTTAAATTGTGACCATCGCTTTTAACAAAGTATTGTCTTGTAGGTCATTCACTTAAGAAACGTGCATCCTTCCTTAACATTTAAGATGCAAAAGCATGCATAGCTGGATAATAACAATAATTTGTTTTCTAAATCCTGTCTATTCCTCGTAGCTCTGTGTCGCGCACCTACCCGGGTCTCCCAAAAAACGGCGCGGCGCAGTTGTAAAATTGTCTAACTACCTCCCGCGCGCTCATTACTGCGAACCTTCCACACGGTTAAACATATCTTGAGATATATCTTACAACACTATGTCTTGATATTTATCTTATTTTGTAAAATATTATCAGCAAAGAATAAATAAATAAATATTACTGGACATTTCTTACAGCGATGCTCAGTTACTCTCTTAGTTGACTCTGCTTAGTTTGGGGCTAGATGCCCCAAACTAAGCAGAGCTTGTTCTATGGGAACCAGATAACTGATAGAATACTTATGTACTTTTTTTGTAAATACGTACTTATAATATATAGAAAAACACCCAGACATGGAACAAATATCTGTAGATCATGCAAACATTTGTTCAACATCATCATCATCATCATATCGGTCATAGGACGTCCACTGCTTAACATAGGCCTCCCCCATAGAGTTTCAGAATGACCAATCTTGTGCGACCTGTATCCAACGGCTCCCAGCAACCTTTATCAGATCATCTTTCCATCTAGTGAGGGCCGTCCTACGCTACGCTTGCCAGTGCGTGGTCAACACTCTAGAACCTTTCTGCCTCAACTGCCGTCAGTTCTGCGATGTTTGCATGATCTATATAATTATAAAGAAACACCCAAACCCGCAACAAATATATGTATATCATCTGTAGATGTTTGCTTAGTTTGGAAGTAAATAGCGCTGTGTGAAATGTCCAGTATTTGTTATTTATAATCTTTATTTGATATACAGAGTTCAGATTATACAGAAGGTCACTTAGCTCGACGAACGGCCGTTGGGGCAGAAAGGTTCTCAAGTGGAGACCAAGCACTGAAAAGCGCAGCGTAAAATGGCCTCCCACTAGACGGAAAGACGACGATATTTTTGACCTTCGTCTTACTTCATCGAATAAATCTTTTACTTACTTACTTCATATTTTGATTTTGGGAACACCAGCTCCTTGATGCTAAGCATGGCGCGCACCATGGCCCCCGGTGCACCTCTTATCCTATACACAGACTCCTACGTCCATATCTTTGCATCATAAGTCATGGTGGCAGAATATACTGACTCAAATCAACCAAAGACAAAGTGTAGTCCCGTGTGTAGCGGCCCACACGCGTCAGATCGCGATACTAACTCGCGTTCTCTTTCTAGTTTTCAAAAACCCACTCCCACAAGGGTCCCCCCTAATTCCCCTTCCCCCCTAATTCCTTACATATTTAAATTCCACTCTGCACGAAGTCCTCATATTGTCTCCGTATGATTTTTCGCGTACTCCATTCGGATCTTTGGCTTAACTTTTTAATATGAGAAGACTCTTTGTCTAGAATGCTTTCAATTTTCGTTTGCGACTGTATTGAGAGTGAATTAGGTTTGAGAGAAAAATGTTAAATGTTTTCTTAGAAAAATATTACATTTATATTATAACTAGCTGTCCCACCGAACTTCATACCGCCTTGACATGCATATGACGCGGGCTGTCAATGTACGTGACCCGCTGCATCTATGTATGAGAAAATGAATTATCTTCATTATTTCTTTTTGTGTGAATTTTTCCGATATTTTAATAGTTAATCTGCTATTCAGGCGGAGACAAATCCAAAAAATCAAAATCGGTCCCGTCGTTCTCGAGTTATAAGTGTTCGAACAAACCCGATTTTGTTTTATATATTAAGATGAGGTAAAATTTGTATGTTTGTGGGGGGTAATCTTATAAACTACAGAACTGTATATGAAAATAATTTCACTGCTAGAAAGCTACACTATTCCTGGGTGCTTTATTAATATTTAATATAAACTAATAATATATGTATATATAATATTTAATTTATTTTATGCACAACTTTAATTTGTCAAAAATCCGACGATGCTGGGGCGGGTCAGGTGGTATTTTTAGTATAACACATATCGCTAGTAATACGGTTAAACATATTAATATAAATGAGTGACACGTTAGCAGTTTTTACCACTAAATACTCGTTTTTAACAAAACTATTAGTAAAGTTGTAAGTATAGGATGTACGTAGCTTTACAACAAAAAAAGGATTTAAGTATCAGTTATCTGGTTCCCATAGTACAAGGTTTGCTAAGTTTGGGGCTATGAGTAGATAACCCTGTGAGAAATGTTTAGCATTATGTATTTGGTCAAACGAAGCGAGTTGTCCAAATGAACTTGGTCAAATCGGTGTTGTATGTATGTATGTTTGTAAGTATGTATGCATGTATATTTGTTTGTCCGAGGATAAATTTCGAAGTGTTGATCCGATCATCGTGAATTTTTTATATAGGTAGGTAGTGATAGCACAACCCTGGTGTGACTAAATGAGCTAAAAATATTAGGGGGTTGTTGAGATATTGGGGTTCAAGAGGGGTACAAAAAATTAATCTATTACGTCAAGTGGGACGTTTAAGGAAAGGTATTCATTGGTAAATTTCGACACTGTTTTTATTTTAGTTTAACCCTTGTCGTTTTTGAGTTATTACCTAAAATAAAAACTGAACTATGACGAAATTCACAGGGTGCACCAGTGACCCCACAGTGCTGAAATTTGGTATTCATGTAGCTTTACTGACACAAATATAGGAAAAAGTCTGAAATTCAGAATAACTGCAATTTCTACCCGTAAAAAGAGTTTTCAAAATTAACCCGCGTTACTTTTAACTTGAATGATGCTATAAGTTAAATTAGTTGATTTTGCATTTCCTGACACTATTTTATTAGTCAAAGATAATAAATAATATTTTATTTGTCTAGTTTTTTGAGACTCGTTAGATCTCAGTTTGGGGCTAACCACTAGTTTATTTATCATCAATTAGATTACTATTATGGCTACCTATTATGGCTACTTTAAATAAGTAAACACGTTTCTAAAATACCTTTATAAGCAATATCCGGGTACAACTCGTGCAAATCCGAGGGTAAACAGTAGTATGCATATACTTGACAACTCAAATATCGTCTAAGTTGAAACAGCTGGTCACATCTAATAGCGATGCTAAACTACGAGTATTTTAACAGGTGCCATTTCTACGCCATTTTGAAAACGTAATTTTAGTGTATTTCGGAAGATTTTTACGAATGAGTAGTGTCTAGTCGTCTAGCGCCTGTGACGGTGGCAAAGGTATGAAAACTTTGATATTTTATACAAAAAAAAAATAACACGTTTTTGTGTAATTCATTAATTAAGAAGCTAATTATCTATCAAATTATTTATACCGCGTGGTGGCTAGTTGAATAGGTAAAAGACGGCAACCGCTATATGTAAAGATTTTTAGACGGAGATGGTTTGCTAACCATTTAAACCATCCTAGATTATGCCGACGTCAGCTATCTCCGACGTTACCTTTCCGAAGTCCAATTGAGCAAACTTAAACGCCTTCAAAACCTTTGTATGCGCTTCATATATGGCTTGCGCAAGTATAACCATATTTCAGAATTACGCGCAAATCTCAAGTGGCTTTTATCCATCTTGGCCGGAATGCACATATTCTATCCCTTCTTTTTAACATTCTTTTTAATCCTTCAGAATAATCAATTTATTGGTAAAATAATTTAAAAGTCAATTTATACAAATTATTAGAAATTATAATAATAATTAATTTTAAATTTACAATTAATAATTATTATTTTTTATGTTATTTGTGGGGAAACAGGCTTACGGCCCACCTGATGGTAAGCGGTGACCGTCGCATATTGACACCGGCAACACCCGGGGTATCGTCGATGCGTTCCCTACTTTGTAGAAACCTCTTTACATTTGCCTTGAAGCGCGCCATGTCGTAATACAATTACAACAAAAATTAATTGATATAAAATAATATAATATAATTGAGACACCTATACTTCTCCAACATCCTTTCTAAAGGAGCGTTTTTTGTTCTTGCACTAAGTTGTATGAAACAAAAAAGGATGGTAATAATTTGAGTGTTGTTAAATATATATCTATTTGAACTTTCCAATGATTTTTTTAATGGGGCTAAATGCTTTTAATAACAATAAATATTTACATGACTAAAATACAGAAGAAATAGTTGAATCATCTAAAGACCGTTGCAAACGATCTATAGATAGCGCAATTACTCCAGATCACTACCAGGCGGAAGGGAATTGCAATGCGTATGCGTTGATCCAGATAAGTGCCAGCTCTCGGATCATACGTCGCTTCGACCATATGCCCAAAAAGAATTTTGAAAACGCAATGGGCCCCGGTACCCCATGGACCCAGGGTCTCGACCCCAAATGGCCTACATTAAATTTAGATCCAATAGAATTTCTCCCATTACTTCACTAAAACTTTTGACCTTTATATTCTTAGAATCCAAAGACAAGTCTCAAAACAAATATCTATCAATCAAACTATCTTACCATAAGCTTAGTTTTTAGCTTGTATATTTATGAAAGTTCAAAGAAATATTCAGTACCAGACACCAATTTATCCGTAATATTAGTTCTTTGACCGTAGATAGACTAGGACCTTAAAAAGCAATCTCTCTCAGGTAACCTTTGGATATACAGGATTTTGTGGACAACAGATCTGATTGCAAGCGGTTTGGGGAGGCATATGTCCAAAACTGGACGAGATGCTGTATAGTGATGATGATGATGATGATGTGTGAAGAAATGAGAACTGTGACAGTAGTTCTTTGAGATTTTTTTATTTTTAAAGTAACATCTTAATCAACCTATGTTGTCCCACTGCTGGGCAAAGGTCTTCCCCAAGTCTTTCCACCGGTCCCTATCCTGTACGATACTCCACCACTCTTGCGCGAAGGCAATCTAGATTATTATTTTTATATTATCTTAATAGCTATGGAGCGCAGCATCCTCGGAGTCAGGCTCACAGACCGTATAAGAAACTCAACACTGCGCCCCAAAACACAGATAGCTGACGTGTCCCTTACATCCGCAAAATTGAAGTGGGACTGGGCAGGACACATTTGTCGTATGCCAGAGGAGCTATGGGCGAAAGCCACTACAGATTGGGTTCCAAACGGACGGCGGCCTCGTGATAGACCCAGGCGGAGATGGAGGGATGAACTGGATGCATACCAGAAAGAGTGTCCCCAATTAGCCAATAACCGTTATTCGGGGAAGGAGGGGAGGGAGGCCTTTGCCCTGCAGTGAGACTCTACGGGCCGGCCGTAACCGTAAAAAACGGCCAGACTGGCCCACTAAAGCAAAGGACAGAAAAAACTGGAAAGAGGGAAGGGAGGCCTTTGCCCTGCAGTGGGACAACACAGGTTAAAAATAAATAATAAATAAATAATAGTAAAAAACGGTCGTACGTAGGTCAGAACAGTGCAAGACAGAGGTCAATGGCGACAACGGAGAGATGTCTATGCCCACTATCCCACTGGTGGGCATAGACCCATGGAGGGCTGACAATGATGATGATGACAAATATGTAAAAAATTCAAAGATTTATAACGAAAAGTTATGGTGAAAATTTAATGGATGTACCTAGTTGAGTACCTTCGTGGCGCAATGGGCTACGAGTAATAGTCGACTGAGACGCAGGCGGTTGCGGGATCGATTTCCGCCGCAGAACAAATATCTGGGGTGTTTCTCTATCTATACTAATATTATAAAGAGGAAGGATTTGTATTTTTGTATGTTTGTAACGAATACACTCAAATCCACCAATGCATTTGTTCTCTGTATTAGAGTGGAACAGGGCATCTAATCTCTATTTTTGTTTGTTTTAGGTGACGTCAGGTGTGGATCAAAAAATATTTGAGGTAAGTGATAAATAAGACAATTTGAGAGAAGTCTGTTTTATTATAATTAGTTTTATTTGTGACGTCGGCAAAATGACCTCCTATCGAGCGAGATATCAAAATGAAGGTATTTAAAAGACCATTCCATAAATATATACCATCTTTCTCCTTACCTCACCTGATGGTAAGTGATGGTGTGGTTGAATATGGAGCGCGCTTGCATAGAAAGAACCTGTTCACTCTAGACTTCAAAACTTTTCAATGTTTTTACTTGGGGTATATTTTGTAAATAATTGCTGTTTTCGGTGAAAATGTATCCTATGTCGACCTCTGAGGTGTGGTGTGGGCAATAGCTGACTGCAAAGCCAGAGGATTCGTTTCCGGCTGTAGGGCAAATATTTGCATGATCTCCAAATATTTATTTCGGGTCTAGATGTTGTGTTACGCAGGTACTCGCAAATCTTGATTCCTACAATA
Organism: Philereme transversata; assembly: GCA_963924445.1. Classification (NCBI taxonomy): domain Eukaryota; kingdom Metazoa; phylum Arthropoda; class Insecta; order Lepidoptera; family Geometridae; genus Philereme; species Philereme transversata. The sequence goes on from OZ004345.1 coordinate 28,269,372, forward strand.
CAAAAAAATGTAGTATGAGATGATAGCAAAACAAAAGAGTATGTGTTATTCTGCCAATCAAGGAACCAATAAATGACCGGGCGAACTAGCCCTTAGGGCCCACATCAGTGATGGAGGTAGGTACGCAACATGCTGATCGAACACTTTGTATGCATTTCCGTAATAAAGTACTCGCAAAAAACGCCGAATCAATCAAGCAGCAAGTACATACGAGCATAATGCCTATAGTATTAAAAATAAAATAATATTGTTGTGGAGGCAGCCTCCCCTAGTGGGGTATAATAAATTCATTTGCCGTAGTTTTTCAGTAATACCCTATTGGTGGAAAAATGACTACTTTTCATTTTGAATAGGCCCGCGTGGAATATCTTCTGTCCCGCTCTGTCATTAGTTTTTTGTCGTGTTCCGTTTTTAAAATCATTTCGGCGCGTTTGGGCGGTAATTTTTGTATGTGTTGGTATCGGGTCATCGCTGCATCGGGATGATGGTATTGTAGTGTGCATCTCCTTTACAAATTATAAAATGTTCGGCTTTAATTCGAGCTTTTGTTTTAAAAGTTGTACTAGTAGGTAGGTTTGATCTTTGACCACATACATACACAGTATTTAAAGAGTTAGCTAAAGTATGGCGTAGAGGTATCAACTCTCTCTCTATTTTTATGGTAGTGTCTTTATTTCAAACTCTGTATTGTAATTCTTACCTCTGGGCTGGATCAGCGAAGTACCAGCTTGAAGCTCTAGGATCAATTTAGAGAAGAGCCAAAAAGCTCATGCAATGATAAGCTAGTAGATGCAAGGCCTGGAGCATCAACGAAAGGTTGCAAGCCTCTCAGTTTTTTATCGAACAAATGTGCTTTATTTGGACATTCTTAAATCTCTTTAAAATACGTCCTCATTATAGGGGTCAAAACTTAATACCCAATCGATCTAAATAATAACCTTCACACCACTAACCCACTGCCACACGTGTCTCAAATATAATCCAACTGCCCCTTAGATACGAATCCTAAGGGGTCTAGGGTAAGACAGCCCACTGAACTTACCCCTTCTCAAGGTGATGACTCAGAGTAATGAAACATCAAGAACAGAAGTGTAAAGAGTGTACTAAACCGAAGTATAAACAGTAAGCTGATACGGGTACGAACGATTCCACGTAGCAAAACAAAGATTTTGCGTGGAGCATTCATGCATTCATTATTGTAATTTTATTACTACTTATAATCATAGACTATAACCGAAGCACCGAGGCGTCTTTCGAGAGGCAAACCAGATAGCCAAAGACGCCGTGGTAGGCTTAAATCTAGTTGGCTGGATGATATAGAAACCTTGCTGGAGAAATAAACCTGACCCGGCTAAAACCCACTCGCGGTTGTTAGAGCTCTCGAGCTTTAAATGATGATGATGATAAAGCATCTACGAACAACTGCGAGGAAAGTGATTATATGGAAACAAAGAAAAAATCTTCCAAATGCATCATTTTTTTTACCCTATGCAGTAACATAGTATAGCTTATATTTCGAAGATTTTAAATGTAGAGAAAACAGCCCAAGTAGAGCAACCGAGAAGTATTTAAAAATAACCTGAGTTTGTGTAAAAATAATATTAATTTATATATAGAAAAGAATCATATTGGCTAAAGTAAGATACTTATTAAAATAGTCTAATAATATACAAAATCCACCAACATGAATCAAATAAACGACCGGGTCTATGCTCACTCTCAACAGTAAATATCTACTCCAAGGACTTATCCCTTGGTCGTCTAGTCGCGTTTTGTCGATGCAACTCGATGCGTCACCCGTTTTAATATTAGAGGGATGCAAATCTGTATAGATTAGCTATATCTGTACTGTTCGTAGCATTGCTTTTAACAGTCAAATCAATTTTCGAAAGCTTAAAGTTAAGCGTGAAGCGTTCCACGGAGATTTTTTGAGAATTGAAAAATTTACTTAAATTTGAGTCTTTTTAATGATACACATTTAATATATTGTTTTATGGTATAGTTAATATTTACGACTCACTTATAGTGTGCCAGATTCTTTAGTTTTAAAAAAAAATTGCATAAATTTACGATAACTTGGGGCCAGTCTCTTTGAAAACTTATGAAAACTAAATTAACGAAACAAATTTTCATAATATACGAAATATTTTGGTAAGTATATTTTTCTACATTACCGACAAAAATCCCTTTGCGAATCTTTGTTTTCTTGTAAGTCGATTTCCCTTAGAAACTGGACATCTTTACGGTAAGAGTCAATAGGTGTCTTCTAGATCTTCGTGCTTCTTCGACCACATCATCGCTTGCCATCAGGTGAGATTGTGTTCAAACGGAGATCTATTCGTGTTACAACAAACTTCAGAGGTAAGACAGCCCACTGACCTTACAGTTTCAAGGTAGTAAGTACCAGTTATACCCCGTCACATGCAGCCTAACTTTCTGACGTCACGTCTCGATGCCACCAATGTGCGTCACCCTTTATATTTAGAAGTTTAAACCGGGAGATATATTTGGAAATTTTATAGAGATTTGTAATAAATTTATTGGTTATGCATGCCAATGTTGATAGCATAACAATAAATTAAGAAATAAATAGAATTTCAAAGAAGAACCTGGATATATAAAAATTGTTATGTAGATATTATTATTATATTTTTTATTAACTGTTGTGGCTTTAGTTTCAATGCTGCCACGAGGCCTATTGTGATTGCCACTTGTTTTTATGTTGCTCCTAGATTATGGGGGCATTTAAAGTTCACCACTAAGTCCTACAGCTGCTAAAAACTGTAGAATATTCTTAGGGGTGATAACTGTTAGCTCCTCTGGGCTAAGAATGTGTTTGCCCAGATGAATGCTACTGGACTACTAGTGGAGCACACTCGCCTAATAGATGTAAAGGCGATTCTGCCGCCTCATTACAGAATCTGCAGGTTTGTGTATCGCATAGCCCTAGCTTGAATATGTGCTTACTAAGCCGACAGCATGCAGTCAAAATTCTGACTATAATGCGGAGATTGTTTCTGTTTAGCGCTAAGATTCAGTTTGTATACCGTTTATCAAAGATTTAATCAGTGATTTGGGATGGTTCATGCCTGAAGAATTGGTCCAAAGTTTGGACGATGTAGGTATACATTTGAAAAAAGTAATACTAGTTTAAGTTTAAATTATATTTATAATATTTGTTCTTTTATATTTATTTGTCGCGACTTACTCACCAGTTTAATGCAACATTAAAATTGATAGCAAATGTTGTCCGGAGTATTATGCAGAACCATTATATAACCAGACCCAAATTTTAATAGAAGACATACAACATAATGCTGTTAATTTCGTAATTAACATATTCAAACTTAAATTCTTTTCCCTCGTTTCCAGTTCTATGGACATGGATTTTTATCCGACCATTTTTGACGCTAAATTTCGGAGGTTGAAAGGATTTTATTGCATCATGTGTAGTTCTTGCGTCAATTCCACTTATCCATGCTAATATTATAAATTTGTAAGTATCTCTGTCTCTCTGTCAGTTTGTTACGTTTTCAGGACTAAACGGCTGGACCAATTTCGATAAATTTGGTTCATTGATTGATTATGACCGGGATTGGGACAAAGGCTACTTTTCGCCTAACTCCGCAGAAGGAGGGTAATGTTTTTATTGACAAACTACGCGGGATCTGGTTGTATATAAAAAGCCTGTATATTTTTTCATTTCTAGAGAATACACCAACGTTCGCTAAAAGTCTATACACTAAACGATGGTATTTCCTGTCTGCTTCTACTCGATTACGTCGTTCTTTTGAGCTTGCATTCAATTTTAAATAGGAAATTGTGTTAGCTACTAAACAGCTGCCTCTCTGTTTACTGTTATGCACGTCACTTGCATTAAAAGTGGCCAACCTACGTGTAGGAACTTTTATACATAACCTTCAGAAAAGGTATAGTAAAATAACACAAAAAATGGGCATAAAAGAAGTACAAAAAATGTAATATTAACATCATTTTTGATGTTTTTATAAACTTATTTCGAAGGATTTTGAGTAATGAGTCAAACTGCATTTTAAAAAAATTAAATATTATGCTATACTGCAAGACAAAGATCAAAATTAATCAGTAGAAAAAAAATACATTGAAAAAAGAGTATGGAATTTATGACATAAGCATGAGCTTATTACTTACTACTTGCTATACTTTTTAGTTTTACCAAATAATCTTTTTTAATAATAATAAAAGATTATTTGTTAAATTAAAAAGTTTTACAAAGATAGGTCAACAAGCTAACAAAGTTAGATCAGAATAGGTCAACTTTTTTATTTTTGTATTGGTTTTTATGAGTGTCCTGTTACCCATGCTAATTAGAAAGTATATCTGTCCCTATGTTACATTTTCAGCTAAACGGCTGGGCCGATCTTGATGAAATTTGGTATATAAATAGATTACAACCGGGATTAGGATATAAACTACTTTTATACGTCTTCGCAGAAATACGGTCATGTTTTTATTGAGTAACCACGCGTGCGGATGCTTGTTAACATAAATTGATATTAATGCTGAAATAAATAATAAAAACAAACAATAGCACGTTTGTATAGCAGAAACGTTTTTTACAAACTGTAATAACTTGTTAAAATGTTCAGGATAGGCGTCAAATGCCGCTCGCTGAAGTCTAGACAATAACGACGGTGTTTCCTGTGTCGTTACTCGATTACTCTCCTTCTTTTCACTCTACATTCGCTGCAAAATTGCACTTTTTATTTCTATTTCTACATTTGCTGCATGTTTGGTACAAGCGCAAGATATCGGTACCAGTTAATATTTAGCTTAGATAAATGTTAGATGTAATTAACACGTGCTGAAATGAAACCACAGACATTGATATATACTAACCTAACTATATTATATTATTTATTTATTTATTATTTTATTTTATTGTCCTCATTTTAGAATATCTGTAAGATTTGGGTTATTATTTGGGTATATATTAGTCTATCTTTAGGTATTTATTTATGTATTAGGATTATAAGTAGGTACCTACAGTTTTTATTTGATATAATTTCTATATAGATTATTTCATTCGTTTGTAAATATACTCTGTGCACCGCTGCCCATTACTGCTCCGTTATTTACTTTCCAGGTTGCCTGGAAGAAATCGCTTTCAGCGATAAGGCCGCCCATTGTACTTTATTTAGCTTAAATTAGTTTTTTTAAGTATTCCTGGTGTACAATAAAGGATTATTCTATTCTATTCTATTCTAACTTAACAAAAAAAAACTAAAGGTGCAATTGCAGTATCTTTGAGCTACCTAAATAGATTTTGTAGTTTTTTGTTAAGCCGTAGCGCATTTACAGGCTTAGATTTTTGTTAGCAACCCTATACATTATTTTAATGTGTGAAATGGTGAATTTTTAAAAAGCTTCACAACTTTATTAATTCTGAAGGATAAATAATGGTGTTAATGGGGAAAGAGATTGTTAGTTGACGAAAATTTTCACAGAATAAATTTAAAAAAGGCTTGTCCATACTTACATTATAAATTTGAAGGTAATTTTGTATCTCTGTCTATTTGTCTATTCAAGACTAAACAGCTGTATTCATTTCAATAATATTTGGTGCCTATATTTATTGTAGATTGAGATATGCTACTTTTTATTGACAAACTAGTGCGAAACCGCGGGCGGAAGCTTGTAATATTTATATTTTAGACATGGTCATACGACAGAACAGTGAGGTATAAGTCTTAGTGCAGTCCGGCCTATCAAAACATTAGATTAGCCACATACCATACATAGCTTACTAGTTAGCATTCCATACATAACGAGCTAAGGAAATAAAACAGCTTAATACATATGTTCCACGAACAAGTCTTATCTAAGAGATCTTCAAGTCGGGACTATAATATTTTCATACATATCTTAATATATTTTTACTTGTTCACCCACTGACATAGTAACTTAAAAATTCCCCCCAACCCGTAACTTTACCTTCTGACAGTCCTCGTTCGAGTATTCATGACAAGACAATAATATCATAGCCAATAAACTACTCGATCGAACGACCAACTAATACTAATCAGAAAACAAACATGCCGTGACTTCTACTCGTAGACATCACCGCAAATCATGGACGTAACCCGGAAAAAACGCAAAAAACGGTATTGTTTCTACTAATAAAAACTTCTAATAAACATGCAACTAAGCTACAGGCTTCCGGGCAAATAAAACATAAAAATATATCCTATTTTCATAGGGCGGGGGTTGGGCGGGGTGGCGTCACCCCATCTGCGCAAAAACCCGAAAACATCGAAATGAAAATGAGTGTAGGGAGGTACGCGGCTGTGTTGGTAATTCATTTTTAACATTAAGCTTGTGTGGGTTTTAAAGTACAGAGGCGAAGACAAGGCGCTCACTAATTTGTGGTTATTATAGTAATTATTGAAATTATCTAATTAAGGTTTGCAAATGTAGGTGAATCTTATGGTATATGTAGGTCGCAGTAGCCGCGCTTTGATGTACCTGCGACACTAAACTTGTATTCAATGGCACTTAGCACCTTTTAGCAAAAATATTTTTAGTATTTAATTTTCGCAGATCGTGCGTGTAAGCCACATGCGAAACTATTGTAAGTTATCCTTGGCCAAAGTGTTTAATTATAAGGATTAGAAAATCTTGTTCTGATCTAAACTCTCTGATGGAACACTGAGTTATCCTAGTGTAAAATCTTTTATTTATTACTTTTTAGTTTGAAATTAGTACATATGTTGAAGAAGCTTTGGCATTTGTGCAAGCTTTGGTTAATCTTACGATAAGGATGAGTAGTAATCTGGAAAGCATGGTTAGAAGCCTCGTTCTACAAAAGTGTGATCATTTACGGCCTAATTAGTACGATATAGTGTACGTAATCACGTATTTCCTACAAACTTCTAGATATTTCCTAATTATGTCCGGAAATGTTACATCGGATGTGAGAAAAAGTGTTAAAAATGTTCCTTAAGTGGAAATTTTCCAGCTTATTATCTAAGGTTGATGTGTGAGCGACAGTACGGGGCGCCCGCTCGTATTGTGCTCCACACACACTTCCACGCACTAGCAAGAACATAAAACGCAATTTTGTATTAGATTTAATTTGAGTCGCACATGTTCCTCTGTGTGCGTGCTTGCGTCAGTGTGCTCAGCTTCCTACTTCCTACGCACAAATTGATTACGATCGTCACCGAAAAGGAATTTGCATACACGTGGAAGGAAGCTTTTTTCTCTTTCTGCGAAAAAAATCAATCCATCTTCCGCTCGCATTAATTTCCCGCCGATTTATTTTTTCTTAATTCGAGTTTCGCGCGCTGATTCGGCTGTTCGTAAGATTATCTAAGGAGGTTCGGTTGAGTGGTTCGGAGGCGAATGGCGATGCTCGAGCAGGCGACGTAGGTTCCTGTAAGCGATAGAGGTGCATGCGTGATAGTGGGAGCATAGTAAGGAGTGCGCGGGTGCAGGGTGCAGGGCGGGGGCGAAGGCCGGCGTCTCGTGCAGTAGCGTCGCGGCCTCCGCCCGCCGCGGCGCCGCGCTACCGAATGAGAGCCCGATTTAAAAACTATACGAACGAACCGCGCAGCGAGCGCCCGTAATACCACCCCCCGCGTAATGATTTTTTGGCGATGAATTTATATTCGCGCGCGAGCGGTGCCACTTTTTCGACCCCCCACGACCCCCACCCCCGCTCATTAACGCAACCCAGATATGCAATTCTGATCTTTGACGAGGAGGCTGTAGTGTCGGCGGGCGCCTCGCCGGGTGAGGTGCCCCGTTTTGTTTTTTCCCGCCCGGTTCATTATTGATGGCATCGGACGGTAATGCGGAAGCATGTGTGAACGTTTCATTACAAAAGGTGGACGCGGCCGGTGTTAATATTGCAGACTGGCCGGACCCGACCGGACGGGTGGACGCCTCCGAACAAAAAAACTTTTTGGGAAAACAACTTCAAATTAAACAATTAAATATTTTTGGGATTTGGGGTCGGTCCGGGAAATAGTAAAGTTTGAGCGCACTTTCTCGGGGTTAGTGGAGAAGTATCGCGACGCGTGAAAGTTTGCAAAGTTCGGGTAAAGTTCCGTCACGTGCGTGTGTGGGCAGCGGGCGCGCTCGCCTGACGGACGCCCGCCACCGCTCAGCGCGACTTTACTTTTTACTCTTTTTACAAATTCCATTCGTTCTTTTTGCAGAATTTCCAAACAGTTTTTTATCGGTGAATTTTTTGAACGCGTTGAACTAAATTTTTGCCGCCGCGTTTTCGAGCATTGACTGTGATTTTGTTGAACTCTTGTTGATTGTTTTGTTGTATATTTTTGAGTGGTTCGTGCCTAGGCTCTACATAAAGGTAAGTACTTATTTATGATTTCAGAGTTATTAAACGTCGTCCTTACTTTTATTCATATGCTAAAATGTTTGTGTCAAACCGGAAGTAAACTATTTTATAGTTTATTTTAGTATATATTATTAAAATTTCTTAGTTATTAAAGTTTTTCCTATATTTATTATTTATCAACTTTCAATTTTTTTACAATAAAAAACCGGATGTGAAATAATTCTTATTCAATTCAAATTACTTTCAGTAAATGTTAACTTTCAATGTTAACAATATTTTTCTACAAAGCTTTCTTTATCTTATCTTAAAAAAATAACAAAACCGGAAGCAATCTATTCATTCATTCTGCTTCACAAAAATGTTATCAACATTTTTATCTTACTAATTGTCAGATCACCGTCAGAATAACTTACCCTCGAGTTACCATTCTCATGCTATTATGATGGTAATGCCACTGGCCACTTGCAGAGTGCGCTGCAAGATCGAGCTGGACATTAGATCTTGCATAAAATTATAAAGAATAGAAAAAAGTTGCACTCTGTCCGTTGGTTTTGCATAAAATTATAAATTCGTAAGAAAGTTACAGTTTGTTGACCTTACGCGTATTATTTAAAGATTTAAACTATTATAATTATGAACAATATTTTCATTAAAAATAGGATATGTGAGTTTTGAGTATCCCAATATATCGGACTTTTGTTCTATTTTACATTATTTATTAATGAGCAAATAATTTTATTAAAAGATTCTTCTTACGATCTTTTTACATTAATTTCATAGCTTAAAATAGGCGTACAATTTCAAAACTAGGTGGAGATTACGCAGGCCTACGTCATTATTTGAAACAATAGATGGAGTATTTTTTTAATTTTGATAATCATTTATTGATCAGCGTATTTTTTATCTCTTAAAAACTCTAGAACCAACTAAAAACTTACATGTTTAAAACATCACCAAAATAGAAACATAAGTGTAATTAGATATTTCAAATGTTTATCAAATATTATCATCATCAAATCTAAACAAAAATAAAAAACTAGCTTGTCCTACATTTTTGTTTTTATACGCACCAATGCCAACGCGCAAATATTCTAATCACACTACAAACCAATATTGTAAAAAAACTAGGACAAACTAGATAATTCGCTATTCGGCTTTCATTCAGTAGCAGTAAAAGTTATCTTATCATATTTATCACCGAATAGTATAATCTTTGTCCTAAAAATGAAGACGCGAAAAATTCGCGAGCGCATATTGGCCGTTTTGCCGCGCATTGTTACATTCGTTTAATGACGCGCAAAGCTGAGAAGGTCTGGCTTGCAGATCGGAGCTTGGTGCAAAGACATCGTTGCAAGCCCCCCTGTCTACATCTACTGGTCAGTCTATTGTGAATCTGTCTATTGTCTGTTTATATTAAAAGCATAGATTCTTTACAAAATCGGGTTTGGAAAGGATTTTGTCAAATTATTTGGTGAGAGCAAATTTAATAGGTTAGGACTTTGTTGGGATATTGTAAGAGTTGTTTTGGTTGGTGTTTATCAAATTTCTTTACTTTAGGATACAAACAAAGTTCTTTAAATCTATATAATTTACTCTGTATCAATTTAAGACAACGCGCGTCTAAAAAAACTGTTTATCGTAATACTTAAGCGCACACGATTAAAATGGTAATATTTTATATTAAGATAATATTGCTCGCCATGCTCTACAATGGGCGCGAAGATAATATATATTTTCATCTTACGTTGGATTGCATGGCAAGTGATATTTATAACCACAAAAAATATCATCAATAGCATCATTTGTTAAATCGTTAAATCGTTTGTGACTCGCTTTAAGCATCATTAAAAAGTGTAGAAACTGTCAAATATCTTTAGGCAATAAACAAACTAAAACTTGAATACTAACTGTGATAAACTAACCAACGCGATGAACCAATAAGCATTATTGAATCTCAAAGAAAAACATTATGTACAAATTCGATCTTGTCTCGTATTTTATTTCCTGGACGATAAACAATTACCTAAAGGTGAAGCATCGAGTAATCTGATCGGAGCCAGACGGCATCGATTCTCCATGCATCTATTATACACCACTACAGAATCCCAGACTAGAAAAAAAGTAAAAAACGGTGACAGACTCATTCCGGCCGTCTCCTTTCTAATCGCACCCCCACGCACGCGCGGCTTTTTAATTGCATCCCACCCCCCCGGAAAAAGGGCGATGGATTAGCATACAGCCTCAGCGAGAAACATCGAGCGCACCCCTTCAGTTTTTGCGTGTTTTCTCCCGCCATATTTTCGCGGCATTATTTTTTTTGGAAGAGGCAGTGGCAGGCTGCGTGAGCGCCGCGACGCGGCAGTCAGTCGGCGCTGCCGGCGAGGCGACGTGCACGCGACATACTGCACTCTCGCAGCAACACACCACGCGACATACAAACTTCTTTTTTTTTCACAAGTGTTAGTGTTGTGCTCTTTTAGGATTGAAGTTTTTTTTTTAATTCGGTAAGTGATTTTGCATACTTTTCAGTTATCGGTATGACGTTAGAACTAGCAAAATTTTGTGATAGCTGGGAGCAAGGTCGAATTGATAAAATTATTTGCACAAAAAATGTGTTAGACCGATTCGGATAACCTCATTTCGTACAGCGCGCTATTGTGCTACAGATTATATTCATATTTCTGTGAGTACATTATGTATTAATTAATGGGGTATCTAGTTCACGTTTTATGTACCTATATAACTACTTGAATGTAGGCTTCGATTATAAGTTTTCTAACTGAAGAACTTGCGAAGGCCTGGCCTTCGAAGGCGAATACTTAGGCTATTAAAACTTCATAACTTTGTTATATCGGCGTATTGTCGATGTTATACATCTTGTGTGCCTTTTATTATAAATAAATGTATAAATTATCTAAATGATTTAAATAAGAAATAGACATACCAATTTAATAGATTATCTTTCTACGTCATAACATTAATTAGTAAATTTAATTAACGCTTAAGCCCTTCAAGTCGAACTATAATCTTAAAAACACATGTTATTATTCATAAAGATGTATCTTACGATCAAATCTTTACAAAATTGAACTACTCTAACTAAAATATATTCTACAAATACTAAAATAATAAGAAAAAACACGTATATAACTCATTTAAACATTAGAAAGGGATACAAAAACGGTAATTAGGTACATAAATTAAAAATGTGCATGTGTGCAATTTAGTCAAAATCCCACATTTAAATAATCACATTAAAAATTATAATATTAGAATACCAGAAATCTCGCATAGATTATAAAACAGCGCTCATGATAATATTTACAGTAGTTTGTGGTTAGTTTAAATAACTTTGAGTTATTTGATCTTTGACATGATTTTAACTCGTCTAATGTTTCAAATCAAATACAAGTCAAATACAAAATTATTATGAATTACAAGTTTACATTACAGATTAAAATCTATCTATCTAATCTATGCATTATAAATGGCTAAAACTAAATACTAAACACATAATACTAAAAATTATAACATATCGACAAATCTTTACGAATAAAAAACCTAACACTTAATCCACATAAATTTAAATGAATATAATTTGACTTATATTATAAATTCACTCTCACAGTAATTCACTCATATTCTCTGGATTGCCTTTCAGCCGTCCACAAATATCTTACACCACATCATCGCTTACCATCAGGTGAGATATTGGTTCAACGAAGAGTTATTATCACATCACACTAATATTATAAATGTGAAAGTTTAGATGTTTGTTTATTTATTTGTTTGTTTGTTACTCAATCACGTCGTAACGGCGGAACCGATTTCAATGAAATTTGGTATATACGTAGATTAACTTGGAATACCTTTTATCCCATAAATCAGGTCCCATGGGATAAAAATGAGGTGTCAAGTCAAGCTGCAACAGCGAGGTTAGCGTTACACATTTAGTAGTGTAACGCGTATGAAGCCGCGGGCAACAGCTAATTATTGATAAAACAGAACAACATTACAATTAAAAATAAAACGTAATTATGTTAAGTATATAATTGGCGATCTTATCACTGAGTAGCATCGCCATCAACTCTACTCGTATCTCTAACAGACAACCTTTGCAGAAAATGGTCTATGTATACCTTACCTGGGGTCAATGTCGATGACTATATAACTGTAAAAGCTTATCTCGGTATTTAATTGAAGACTTAGTAAATGATTGTCAATTGTTTTATCTTGAGGAAAACCCACAATGCCCTAGGTCAAAGACATTGACCCGCTGAGGACATGGATCCTAGAGTTCCACAGCTCATAGGCAAAACGCTTGTCCATAATTTATTTTATGCTCCGTCTGTTACACTTTTTTAATAAATGCGCTTATAATTATAAAAAAAACTCCAAATAAAATATAGCCAGCACTTAAAAATTGAGTAAATTACTTTTAATGTAATAGTGTTTAGAATAGGTTCATTAATCGAGCGAAGCGAGATCTCCAAATCAACTTGGGCAAATCGGCGTTGTATGTATGTATGTATGTTTGTTTGTCCGAGGATAACTTTTGAAGTGTTTATCCGATCATCGTAAAATTTGGTATATATGTAGGTAATGATGGCACAATTTTGGGTGACTCAATAAACTAAAAATTTTGGGGGGTTGTTGAGATATTGGGGTTCAAGAGGGGTAAAAAAAATGAAAATGAGACTATTAGGTCAAATGGGACGTCAAATGAAAGGTCTTCAATAGTACATTTGAAACCCGTTTTTATTTTTAGTTTAATTATTGTAGTTTTTGAGTTATTAGCCATAATAAAAACAAAACTTTGACAAAATTCACAGGGTACACCAGTGACCCCACAATGCTGAAATTTAGTATTCGTGTAGCTTTAGTGACACAAATGTAGGCAAAACTTTGAAATCCAGAATATCTGCCATTTGTACCCCATAAAAATATAACCAATTAACAAGAACCCCCGTTACATCTAATTTGAATGAAACTGTAGGTCCAGTTGGTTGGTTATTTATTTCGTGGCACTATTTTGATAGTTAAAAATTACGAATATTTTTTTTTTGTTATGGTAGACTCGCGTGATCTTAGTTCGGGGTGAACCACTAGTTAGTTTCTGAGATAATGCAACAAACAAATAAATTTACCTATTTATATTAGATTGATAATCCCATTTGCTAAACATAGAACCTACTTTTAACATTATCAGGATGGCTTAGAACGTCCATAGAATCTTGCACTACGTTGCACTGCTCTGTGTCCATCAACTTGAGGCAAACAGGTGTGAAGCCTCAAGTGTCTGTAATTTCACCAGCAACCAAAACCTTCAAACCGAAAAACAGCAATGCTGCTTCATGGCAAAACAATACGAAAACAGATATGTAAATCGGGTGGTCTTATCACATAAATAATACAAAATATAATAAATACAAAATATTTTAACATTGCACAATTCAAATTCCTTTTTCACTAATGGTTTCCTAACTTCAATGGTTTGACACACCTAGGTCTTATTTATAAGCTGCATTAGGTCATAAATACCTAACTTTATGTAAGGATAGGCCAATAGCCATTAGAAGGAAAATGTGCTGTATTTCTGAATAGTTTTGTACTAAGTTTAGAACAGATTATATAGTTTTTAGGTAAACTGGACTGGGTGTTACTTAGTTTATGTTAATAATAATAGAATTTAGGTATATTATAACTTACTAATGAGCGGTTATAGAAACGTAGTCAGTCTAATAACTTTTTGTAGTAGTGTTCCTTGTGAAATTGCTCGCCCGGGGAAGTACTACCATCATACCTATTTCTGTCGCTAAGGCTACCGATGGTTAGCACTTAACATCAGGTGGGCCATAAGCTTGTTCCATCTCCAGGTCACTATTTATTATTATAATTTTTATTATTATAAGCCGTTTGTATCCCACTCTGCTGGGCAAAGGCCTCCCACCATCCCTTCCCGACTTCGCGGTTCTGAGCTGTTTGTTGCCCATCCGTTAAGAATTTATCTAGCTCATCCCGCCATCTGCGTTTCGGTCTGCCGCGTCACCTTCTCGCTGGATCAAGACGCCACTCGGTAGCTATCCTTGCCCACAGCTCACTTTATTTTTCAGCTTTATTGACGTTTCAAAGTGATTTTAATTAATAAAAATATTTGACTTTGATTTTGACTTGGCATGCGACAGACAGCCAGTCAGTGACCAGTTCTGCATACTATATTATAAAAAAAAATATTCCGTCTCATATAGAGTTAAAGCAACGGTCCGCGCGGTCACTACTTAGATGTAATTTCGGTGATCGTAATTTTCCAGTCTTTAATTTTTTTACAGTCTAGCGTCTCAGCTATGAATAGTCCTCGAGCCATATTAGAAACCTCTAAGTGCTCTTATAACTCCAACGCCAGAGTTGGCCACAAACCAATATTAACATCAAACATGAAAATATGTAGTTAAATTAGTTACATGTATATTTTCATAATTAAAAAAACAAATATTACATGTTTATACATAAGTATGCATCTTATAGTCAAAGCGTATGCTCAGAGATCTGGCACTTATCATGGTCAACGCATAAGCATTACAATTCAGTGGGGCAATGCAGCAAGTGTCTTTGGAACACTTCTGGTGTAACTCATTTGGAGCAGTTGAGCTATCTACAGATCATTTGCAAAGATAAAATTGTCCAGAATTTGAATATGTATGATTCTAAAAAACATGTACAATATTAAATCTTTAGTACTTAAAATAAAAGTGTATAATCTATGATGCAGCTCGTAGTGGGTCTACGAGGCTCTACGAGAATGCATTTCGTCTATGATCGTAGCAGTTGCTACGTATAAACTAGCTTCGTTTCATTACTAGTATTATGTAGCAATAACCATGCATGTTAGCATGTATGTTATAATATTTAATGAATTACTTATATTATATCTAAATCAGATAAGCAGTCAAGGTAACATATACCAACCAAATATCGAAATAACTTTTTTGAAAGGTTTTGACGGAGTTGCAAGAGCAATTTTTGTCTTGAGCTTTTTATATAAATAATATTATAATTATTTTTTTTAAAGATCCCTTATATTAAAAATTTTTTGGACATGACAATCAAAAATTAAACACGAAGTTCCGGTACTACTTCTACTATACATTTAGTTTTGGTTTAGTTCTAGTAGTTATTTTTAGATAGCCCTTAAGTTACACTAGAATAAGAAAATTATTAATAACAATGACGAATCATGACATACTCGTAAATAACGATTAGTAATTAAACCACAATTTTCTAAAACCCATAATTAATGTTTATGCTATATATATAATGTGCTATTTCGATTAAAATGTGTGTTTCCCGGCGTTCACAATTATCTGTATACTGAATATATTTTATACATTTTTTATATGTAGGTATATTTTACGTCTAGATATTTATTTATTTTTATCCTACTTAAACAAATAGAAAACACTTAAAGCGTCATGAGATTTCTCCCAGGCTTCAAATATGTGCGATATTAACTCAATACCAGCATCAGTGGTTGAGCGACCCCTGGTAAATCCGAATTTTTTATGATGCAGTAAATTATGTGAATTGAAATGTCTAAGCAGTTGATTTAAAATTAGGTTTTCAAATATTTTACTAAATGTCGACAGTACTGAGATTGGTCTAAAATTACCAGGATCAGAACTAGTGCCTGATTTGAAAAGTAGTGCGTGACGCACGTCTCTAGACTGATACTGGCGATAATTTCATGGTTTTATTCCACTAATTTACCCAATTACCTATCTTACAATAGATGAATATAACACATAGCTATTTGTAGACAAAACTTAAAAAATAAATAACAGCCTCACTCTCCCACAATAGGATTTCTTATATCGTGGGTCTAAACTACGAATACAACCACAATAACCGGAACTATTCATTGCAGATAATGCAATGGATCATCCATTTGACTTGAAACGAGAATCGAACTCTTGCGTCTTAGTGGAAACAAGTTTAAAATCTTTCTATGCTAGATATTTTGCTCCTCTTAATTAAATCGTCGAATTAAATAAAAACAAGTATATAACATTGTCTGAAACTGAATGGTTATTTTTAGTAGGGTGACCAGTGACCAGGGGCCCAATTCTGATAATTTATGAGAAAAACTATTATACAGGCAATTACCATTATTTAAAGATGTTGTTGTTCCAAATCTGCCAAATTTTGAATTGTGTTATCGTAGCAACGGCGGTCATTAAAAAAATATTGTGTTAGTAGAATACCAAACGGTAACTATAGTGGCGATTTTGCGACGATACCATTGTCATAGTGAAGCGATTGGTTTAGTAGAATTAGGCCCCAGGTTAAGCAGCAAAATATCATTTATAACGTTTTATAATCTCTCTATTTGTCTAAGAGTCCGTAGGAAACGGCTGTTGATCGCAATTTTTATCATTCATCAGCCAATGAACCCAGATAAGGGACTGCGCAACCTAGCAAACCTAGGTATCGCACAGTTTAGTCATTTTTATATAATCTTTGCCCGGACGTTTTGAAATGATTGTTCGTCAAAAATTGTAATATTAGAATAAAACACAATCGTTTTATATACCATATAATATAGCATACATATATATATATATATATATATATATATAGCATTGTATAAATTAATTAATTAATTACGAATTATTATAAATAAGTAAGTTTGACTAGTTATTTTAATCGCCAATTTAACTCTAACACGACTTTTCCAATAAAATTATGGTAATTAGCAACTTTCACGAACTATATCATTAAAAAATTAATAAGTCAAGCGCGTGTTGAACCACGCAGAGTGAAAGTTTCCGTAACCAGTACGGCTGTATTATTTTTTATACTACTAAGGTGGCAAACAAGCATACGGCCCACCTGATGGTAAGCGGTTACCGTAGCCTATGGACGTTTGTAACAATTGTATCACACGCGCGTTGCCGACCCTTTCAAATTTAAAAAACGCCTCTTTTGATGATCCCCATACTGAAGTCCCAGAGGAAAACCTCGGCAGAGAGACCATTACACAAGCGAAGTGTTAGCGAGAGAAAATTCCTCTGGAACCTCACGGTGCGCGACCACATCGTCTTCAAGGTGTGTGGATGGATTCCCTGCCAATGGCAAGTGGTGTGATGAGAAAAGAAACCTGCAGGCATCGTTTCAAACAACTTATCAGAACACAACCCATTGTATCTCAGTCATATCAAAATACAAAGTAAACTTTGCAGTTGACTTTTCATTTTGTATGAACATTAAATAAACTGTTTAGAAACCCAACAACATAAGTACGAGTAAGTTGGTCGACTACTGCTCGTAACCTAGTTAAGTTTAGCAATTCTGCTTATAACTGCAGTATATGTACTACTGTTATGGATAATTTTTAGGCATACAAGAATAGCGGGATGGCTGGAGAGGGAGGTCATACACTATTAGTCATTTAAAAACATTACAAAGTTTAATAAACCTATAATGTTTTTAAAACACCTATTTAACGACACCCTACAATATGGATGCTTGAGTAAAAGAAATCGTGAAGTGAATCGTGAGTGAAGAAAGAGCTTTTAAGTTTGTTAGTGTAAAAGTGAGATATTGTTATACGGTATTTTTTCTTCTTTTTACTGTGTAATTTTGAATAAAATGTTTTCTATCTTTCTTTAAATCACCCCCAACTTCCCTATAGGGAAGGATTTTTCCAATATAACTACAAATTAACAATATTCAGCTTTTTTTTCTTCTTTTAAGCCGTGAAACTTTGCGTCTTACCAAATTTCATGATTCTAGGTCAACGGAGAAAAGACCGGTTTCGATTTATTTGCGAGCAACATGCGGCTCAAATAGTCCTATTTTTTGATTGCGTTAAGTCAACGAAAAAAACATCAATTTTCAAAGTAGAAGATTGATTTTTTTTAAAGCTTAAGAAATCGTAGACCTATGTATTGGATACATATTTGATGGACCGATCCGAACGCGTTTTTTTTAAATTGAAAGCTAGTTTAACGGGACTGGTTCTTAGCTATGAGAGTTTTTGTGTGTGCAGTACATATAAGCGTCGGCGCCGGATAGATGGAGCGAAAATCTGCGTGTTGTGGGTGGTATAATACTGGTGGATATAAAAAGTCAAAGAACAAGCTTGAGAGAGAGCTACTTCCAGCAATGGACTGCTATAGGTTCATTATGATGATGATAATACTAATATTAACATTTTTTTAAACTAATTTCAACAAACGTTAACTAGAACGTCATACTTTTGGCTAGAGTATAGGTACGATGTACACCTGTGTTTGTCTGTTTGCTCCGACAATAGTTCCAAGGCTCTCCATTTTAATTATACTATTATACAAAAACGTGAACAAATAGGAAATTGGGTGTTAAATAGTTTAGGAGATTTTAATTCTTCCTTTTATATATAGGTATAATTCAATAGTTTTAGTTTGAAAACAAATAATTGATGATCACCCACGTGGCCTTGTATGAATTTTTATCAAAATAAAATATAGCTTAAAGCGCTCAGAGATAGTGTTATTTTACCAATAAAATCGGCAGAATCGGTTTAGTAGTTTCGGAAATATTTCCGATTTTCCCGCAAATAACCAACTTTACCTCTTTATAATATTAGTATAGAGTCAAAAACTATGCCCAGTATTATATCTATTTATTTTTACTTTTACATACATCGTAAATGTACTCTAATCTTATTACAATCTAGCCAAGTAGGCTATTTAATTACAATGAGGTACAAATCGATTTAGACCACGCACGTTGACAGGATATAGACACACTCCCAAATAAGAAATAATATAAAATGTATGACAATAATCATAAAAGGAAAAGCAAAAAATAAATTAAAAAACTTTTTTTATACAAAACATACAAATTAATACCTATCAGTATAAATAAAATATTAGTATTTTTCAAACTTTCGAGATCACTGTACTGATACTGATTATAACGGGTATTTATCGCGTATGTACCTTTTTATTTTTTATCCCGACGTTTCGACCGTGTTGCAACAGCCGTGGTCGCGGGTGCGCTTCCGTGGCCACGGCTGTTACAATACGGTTGAAATCCCGTTTTAATAAGTAATAAAATAAAGTATTAATAAGTGAAACAGATATCCGATGACTTAATCAATTACCATATTATGACGACCTCTGTGGTGCAGTGGGCGAATAGCCGGCTGAGACGCAGGAGATAGCGGGTTCGATCCCCGCTGCGGAACAAATGTTTGCATGATCTACAGATATTTGTTCCGGGTCTGGTTGTTTCTCTATATATTGTTAGTATATATTTACAAAAAAAAATGTATGTAAGTATTCTATCAGTTATCTGGTTCCCATAGTATAAGCTCTGCTTAATTTGGGGCTAGATAGCGCTGTGTGAAATGTCCAGCAATATTAAAATATTTGATATTTCAAGCAATATTCTGAATTGGGCCTGCACTCACACTAAATAGACTATTATACTTAGTAACTATTACAGAACAAAAAAGTAAAGAAAACTTAAATAACTATATAAATAGAAATGCCTGAGTCTGTGTTTCCTTATAACTATAACCTAGGGGTATTCAAGTCGCGAGTGAACAGGTTTCTTCCTCCAGGAAAGAAAGGAAGAAACCTATTCACGTAGACTGCACCTCGCTTACCACCAGGCGAAATCGTAGTCATACGCGAGCCTATAATAAAAAAAATGCACAATGAGTCGTCTTATCGCTTAAAGTGATTTCAGATGGCAAATTAAAAAGTTCGTGATTTCACACAAGACATATTACAAAACATATTAGAATTCAATTTTGTTTTTATGAAAAGGTGTTATTTTCATGGATATGTAAATGCCAATTTGATCTGCCTAGACTAATGACGCCATTAAATAACAGCTATATTTAGGTATACCGAAACATTCGCTGCAAAAACATACTAATATGTACAATGAAGGTTTCCTAACTTTATTAATAATTAGGTTTTACTAAAGGATCCGACTCTTAGAGTAGCACGTCGTAGATAAGCGAGAAATACATAGCATTTAAATTGATATTACGTCCTTTGGATAATACAGAGCACATACAATATTAAATTATAAGTACATTTATAGGATTTTTAAGGTATATTTTCAAGATATACATTTATTAACACAAAGTAAATTAATCAATACTTGTTCCTAATAATACATATAATAAAATCCTAATTTTGTAGTAAGTTACTGTAAGTTTTCACTTAATTTTATATCAATGATAATAATCGGTTTTCGTAATATAATTTGAATGATAGCTGTTCAAGTTTTTTTTTGCTTTAATTAAATAAAACTTATAAAAATTATATTGTCATATCAATATTAACATTCTGACGTAACGTTAGAAGTTTAAACTCACAGGTAATGTTAGTTTACAAATTCCAAATTATAATACATATATTAACAGAAATATAAGAAATTATTTACTTACTATAAAATACATAAAAAACAGCAGAATCACCTAAAGACACCTGAAGAAGTTGCAAACGATCTATAGATTCCAAATTCCAAATTAATCTGTAGTAAGCACAGTGCCACAGCATTCGCCGACAACTGTACTCGTATTAGCAAACGACATTAGCAATGTCAAGTCTTAATAATACATGCAGGATATACGATTATAAAGTCTAGCACTAATATCGGAGGTCAAACATTTCGTATGTGTTATTGTGTTATTTTTCCTTGACAAATAAGTATAAATTACTTTGGTATACCTAGTACCATAAATATATCTAAATTTTTCCTTTACTAAACTTTTTAAATCAATTTTTAATTTTGTTATCACAAAATATAGGTTCACAATTATATTAATGCAATGCCACGTAGGCCAAGTTGGACGTAGCCTATGTTAATATAGGCAGTGGTACCCACTTTAAAAGTGATCCTTGTGATTATAATGAATATTAACTATTGTCTTATTTACACACATGAAGGCTTAACGCCTTCAAAAGAGGTGTAAATAAGACATTAAGTTTTAGGCATGCGACTGCAGTACCTCGAGTCCTGCAGGAGTTTATAGGTGACGGTGACCACTTAACATCAGAAGGCCCGTCAGCTTGTGTGTCTAAATGTAATAAAAAATGAAAGGCGGCTAAGAGTGAGAGATGCTCGCGCGCCGACGGTTCCGAGCCTAGATCGATGTCAATTTAACAACGCCATCTAGTGGCAAGCTCAAAAACCAAGTAACCCTTTACGAATAAATTACCGTTTTACAGAAAGATCTCTCCAACAAAAAGGAAAAGTGCTGATGATCTTCGGATCGGTTGATCTGATCTACATCCCACATAGCTAACAACCACTCCAGTTGAACTAGCTATAAAAAAACCGCGTCCTAATCGGTCCATCCGTTTGGGAACTATGATACCACAGACACACACACAAACATAGGTGTCAACTTATAACGCCACTTTTTGCGTCAGAGGTTAAAAAACGATTCCGTTTTATTATATAACGTCTGTACTATCATGGTTATGAACACTATTTGTACCAAAAACGGGATATTTACCATGATTTGTGAGTTTTTGATTAACCCGATATTTCGACGCAGTTGCATGCGCCATGATCACGAGTAAGATACGCAAAAATTAAATGATAATAAATAGGTACTGACTGGCATTAAAAAAATCAATATCAATATTTAATTCAATCATTAATAATACGTATTCAATTAAATTATTCATCCTTTTACAAATTACTATGTTGTTAGATAGGTATGTCAGCATAATAAAAATAATCAAATTATTAGAAATAATTAATAACCTACGTGCAAAGTATAATATACTAAAATATCTAATAAATTGTAAAGTTTAAACAGCATGCCTAGCTATTTAGATAGGAAAACATGGTCTGCCTTCCTGTTGCAATACCCTGCCAGGGTTCATTATGTGAAACAATCTACCTACTACTTATAACACCTTGGTCACCATGTGAAAGCAATAAATGTATTGAGTACTAGCGGCCCGTCCCGGCTTCGCACGGTTCGACATTTATTTCTTAAACATTTTTATGACTATTTTTTTGGCACCTTGGGTTACGTTATTGAAGTCTTAATAAGGATCCCTAATTTTTTCTATTAATAAATATAACTTATGTTACCCAAGGATAATGTAGCATTCAAATGGTGAAAGAATTTTTAAATCGGACCTGTATTTTTTGAGTTTATTTGTTACAAACATACAAAAATACAAATATTTCCTCATTATAATATTAGTGTATATTGAGTATTGAGAAAAACTCACAAATCATGGTAAATATCACGTTTTTTGTACAAATAGTGTTCCGTTTTATTATTTCAATCCACAACCCTAAAAAGTATAAGTGAGTCACAACTACTGGAATCGCTCTGCAGATCTTAATTTTGTCCACCTCAGTCTCTCAAAATGTGCTGATTATTATCAATTGTCTAATTCGCGGTACCCGGTCGATTGTTTAACTGTCTTACTTTGGCAATTGCAATGCGCCGACGCATCTTTCTGCTTAAAATTTACTATGCAAGGTTAAACTTCGTGCTAAGTAACGACTATCATATTCATTCATCATGTAAGTAGGTACCTATTAAACTGACTAGTAGCATCGTCGCAAAAGCACCATTGATTTACGTAAAAAATGATTATGCAAATGTATCGATTACTGGATAAATATTCAAGCTACCTCTACCAAACACTAAACTCAGTTAATACGATTCCGGATGTGTGTTTTAAATTAATGACATACATAAAAAACAGGTTGTATAATATAACAATAATAATAATAGCTCTTATATCCCATAATCCATTTGATAAACATTACTTTAACAACAACCTAAATTCTATTGAAAATTCCTGAGCAATTTTTCAAAAGCTTCTTCTGTTTCTATTTTGTGGCTATGCCCAGCAATGGGTTGACGTGGGCTGAAAATGATGATGATGATATCAAGTAAAGAAGAATTGGTATTCAATTATTCATATTAAAACTAAAATATTACAACACTTACAATATTTTTAGTTTTCAAATTAACTTATCAACTTTGATAAGGTGTTACGTAGAATATGGAATAATAAAAAAGATAATCCATTTTAGACTCTATTTCCTTAACTATTTAGCTTCGTTTTTAATGAATTCCTAGTTTGAAACTCGAAACTAGTTCACCTATTCCTATGACATTTTTTATCTTATTTTACGCATGTCATCAGAAATATAGCCTAATACATTAAGTCTGCATAACGGTAGAAGGTTTTAAGATTTTAAATCCTATATTTATTCTGTAAAAAATCATGCTAATAATCATCATTATAATTATTTATTAGCTTATAGAAAAGACAACGAAATAAATAGATTAATACATATCAAATATTTATTTTACGTCAACGATCTTAAATTTCAATTATCAATTTATGAACCTTAGCCATTCAATTCTTCAATTTCCAGAGCGACCGATGTTACGCGGCATCCATCCGCTCTCGGCAACCTTTGGGTCGTCCTAGTTTCCGATACGTTCTCTTCTGACAGCCTTTCTGCCCCAACGGCCGTGGCCGTCAGTTCTTTGAGAAATCCATAAACAGTTATTATTATAAACACGGGACTTATCACGTACCGTTTATCGGTGTTTCGACCGACATTGTTTCGGTTAAATTCGTGAACCTTCATCAGAGTGAGTGCGATCGGCTCCAAACCGTATTTATAATAATAATTGAAATAAATCACGAAAGTTGTCTAAGTATATAAGGTTGTTTAATTCTTAGTTCTATGCAAAGTTATCGTGAGCGGAATATATTCTACCATGTAGGTAATAAGTCATACTATGAATAAATAATTTGAAACTTTACTTTGAATAGACCACCTAACTCGACACTCTTATTACGGATTCTAAGAGATTTTGTGGATTTCCGTTTACTTGAGTAAACATACTGGGTGACCCAGAATATGCGGTGTTACGAATAATAGAGAACAGCTTTGATTTGTGAATTTTTAAATGCAACCTGTTTGGTTATTATTTAAAATACCTTCAGATTTAATATTGTATTTTTTTATTTCAATTTAAATAATTTATTTTACATAAGTATTTTTTATTTTATATATTTCAATAACTATTCTTTCTACTTAGTACAATAATCTCTGCCAGTACAACTGTTAAAAAAGTTAAAATTCTAATTTACTTATAATGTACATGATTGATTGGATGAGAAGAGCTGAAGATCGGGCTCAATGAGAGACCTACGTCCAGCAGTGGACTATTATAGGTTGATGATGATGAACATGGTGTCAAAAAAAATTTCGAATATTGATTTTTTATTTGTGTGTGGATTTAGTTTTGGGTTTTATAACATCTTCTAGGATACCTAGTACTTAAGTTAATTGATAAAAGTAAGTTATTTTTTCACTTAAATCGCTTGACTTTTGTAAAAGGATTTTACCTGTAGTAGTTTTCATGATTACATATCGTTTATGAATAAGGTAGTGATGTAACACTGATTCATTATCTTTTTGACTCATATCGACCAAGTGACATCTAAGTAAAAAATGTTTGAATAGCGGACTACTATTACTACTCATTTTGGAGTTTCACACCATGAAGTGAGTAAGTATTCAAGCTTGATTATTAATTGCAAATAAAAAAATCTAATAGCATTTTTAAATCTTGAAAAATGTGTAAGTAAGCATTTTAAAAGATTTATTTTTGTTTTATTTATTCAACCCTTGTCATCCCACTGCTAGGCAAAGGTCTCCCCCACTGTCTTCCAGTACTTTCGCTCGCGTGCCAAATTTAAAAATGGAAAATCATGAAATTCACTTCATCATGCCATTGGAAAATCTTAAACAGTAAAAAAAATTTTAAAGATACTCGGAGTAAGGCTAGTTGCTGCAGATGCCATCACTTCTCGACGGTAGCTGCAAGTACTCTAGTCAACCCGCGACCACGACTGTTGCTACACAGCCAAAACGTCGGGATAACAAATAAAAAAGGTACATACGCGATAAATACCCGTTTGAATCAATAATTATGTACTCGAATCGCGAAAGTTTGAAAAATACTATACTCGGAAATTTTTAATTACAACTTAATATTTAGTTTGAAACATTATGAGTCAGTAACTTTTGAAACTATCATGGTTATTAACACTATTTGTACAACCCACAAGTAACCTCAACTGAGCGACATTACATCCCAAGACTGGTTCAAGAGGCAATTGAAATCTCAATTTCACGATTGAAATTCTTGTGTTTGGTAATCACCAAACACAAGAATTTCAATCGTGAAGATGGTTTTCAACTATCTGGAGCCTGGAATTCTGTGGTGAGAATGTGTAAGAACCGAAGAAGTGTAGTGTCAATTACGCGCCCTGATACCGTGAGTGTTGTGTGTCGGAATCGAGTTATGATCGAGAATGAAACCGGTAGTAGTGATAGTATTACTGAATTCATTCCTAGCAAGAGACTAAGAAAGAGGGTAGATCGTTATATCTGCCAATAACTATCCACTCGCAAAGACTTCAGTTTACCCGTGATCATAGCGCATGCAACTGCGTCGAAATATCGGGACACTCAAGAACTCACAAATCATGGTAAATATCCCGTTTTTAGTACAAATTATGAGTCAGTAGTTTAACTGATTTCAATTAAATAAATTGGCTTTTTTGCCGGATGGCATTATTCAAACAAATGTTCTAGGCTTCGGTTACACTAAACAAAAATAAAAAACATTAGCAATGCGAAAATATGACGGAAACTCGTCAATTTATTTAGGTATAGACATACTCAATAAATTTATTGTTTTCACATAGTTACAAAGTTGTTACTGTTAGTAGGTAGATAGATTCACATAAGAACCTAAAATGTGTACAACAAAATTTACAATTAACAAATTTAAAAACGTAATTAAATAATCTTTATAAAAAAGCCTACTATAACATATCAGATTATTTGTATGATAGAGAAGCTTGGGATTGAAATTACTCTAACTCGGTCAAAAATGTTACAATATAGACATAATTTATTTTCTTTATATTCTAAAAGGAGTTAATTTAATAAGTTTTTTTTTTTAATTAGTTTATTAAAACATGCTTTGTTAAAATTCATACTAGGAACCGAAAGCAGATTAAAATGAGCCCAAACACTAGTAGTCTACTATAATCCATTCAGAAATTCCGTTGTCTAACATCCGTCTCCATCATGAGACCACCTCCATGGTACCATACTATTGCATTGTCACCCAAGTATCATATGTATTCCAAATTTAAGCTCAATAGGTTGAGGGGAACGGGTTTAAAATTTAGTTGCTTGATTCCACCCGGACAAACATACATACGAGTACATTGCAATTTAATAAAAAGCTTGTAAAAAGAACAACCACCCTTGTTTCTTGCCTATCTTAATTGGCTTGGTCGTGAAGAAACAGCCACTAAAATTGACGTTTCAAAGTGATCCTTTCGAGTTTAATGAATAAAAATATTTAGATTTGATTTGATTTGAACCCTGGCAGGGTATAGCAAAAGGATAGTAACCATGGTATTGATATGTTTTGTATTAAACATCATTTTTAATGAAGTTAATAAATATATAAGATACAGATAAATCACCTAAAGATAGCTGCAAATGATCTATAGATACCTCAATTGGCGATCCAGGCGAAAGTGTCCCCAAAAAAGAGGTAGCATTGCACCGCTGAATTAACAATAATTGAAAACTGATCGAATTGTCCATAACATTTGGTTGACATTAAGATTGTCTTGAGATAATGAAAGGTTATCAAAACTTTGCTTAAAAATAATAGATTTACCTTCATTTTTGTTATACTTACCGATCGCGTTATTTGTTACAAAAATGCAACTATTCTTATCTACCGAAAGTTTGTAACTCAATCACGCCAAAACGGGTGAATATATTTTGATGAAATTGTCGTTAGATAAGTCATGACCTACATTAGTGATCATGGTACTACGCGAGGAAAACAGTCGGAAGTAATTAGTATCTTAGCAATTCTAGCGTTTGTCCTAAATAGTAAAAAAATATATATTTTGATATTAGGTATGTTTGTCAAAAACTATCGCAATCTAATAACGTAATCTTGTCTAATTCGGTTAGTATCACAAATTCGCAATCTTATGCACTGATAGCCGGCCCTACGTCTGTACGTGACGCTATCGATGACTGATAAAGTATCGATGACTGCAGACGTAGTTATAATATTTTAACATATAATGTTAATAAAAATATAATATAAAAATAAATCTCTGTTTCCCTTGGTCACGCTATAACTTGAGAACGACTTTACAGATTTTGATGAATTTCTTTGTGTGTGTTTGAGTGGGTCTCTGGATGGTTTAAATTCACAATTGTACCCGGTAGGTGGTGCTGTTGTCGGGATCAGAAAATTGCAGGCGAAGTCACGGGCATACAACTAGTGTTAATAGAAATTTAATTATAATTATAATTTTATGGACCCATCACACACGGCGAAGATAACACATTTTTCTTACATTGGATTGTATGGTGAGCGATATTTTATCTTAACATAAAATTTTGGCAAAAATTAGGTGACTCTTTCAATTCTAACTTTGAAAAATCTGTCGGAGAATATATGCTAGTTTCCGTTTTAACAAACATTTTTTTTATAGTAGATGATGTGATGTTTTTGATGAATGAATGGTGAAGCATTCGGGCTTTGCCCTGTTTAATTAAAAAAAAATAGTTAAAATCTTCTGTTTTAACATAATTAAATAAATTCGATGTTTAAGGTAAGAAAATATACAGAAATCCAAAATTGTACTTATACAAGAAATACCTGTTTATTTTCCAAAGAAAGAAGTTTATTGCACCACATCGACCAAACTAAGACCAAATAATTGCAGATCATGTAAACATTTGTCCAGCAGGAATCGAATCCACAATCTCTTACATTTCAGCTAATTACTTGCCATTGTTATTTCATCGATATTTTGTTGCAAGTTACTCACCCCCTCTCTAAACTCTGTTGCACACACCTTATCAAAACCTAGCGTTTTAATACGTTGTACAAATATTGTCATATTTGCATAGAAAAATGTACAGTGTTATCTATAAAGTGTTTTATTTTATTTTGCAATACGAAATTATCAAGTTTAGGATTTAAAAAGTAGGTAGGTAACTAATATTTTATTTTTTGTGGTAACAATATTCGAATTGGCATTATGATGTGTTATTTTTATTTTAAAGTGTTATTCGTTAAAAATTACGATTTCAAAAAAATACCAGATATATTACTTATTAAAATGACATGGTGCATTTTAAACATCAATAATGTCTAAATTAAGCTACTTCCCTTTTGATAGAAACAATAAATTTATAGATTGCAAAAATCTATAGGTGCACGACCACGATTCGAACCCAGAACCTCACATTACATACTACGGCCTTTTCGACAAAATATTTATTACTTTCATAGTAGGTACATGATTATAATAACAAGGTAAGAATGTACCAAGCTGATAAATTAAGTAAACGATCCGAGGTCACAAACCCTTTATAAAAGTAGCAAGGAAGCGTTTGAACTTTTATCTTAGACTTGTTGTCATTATTACTAATAAAATTATGACTAGTGATGTCATTAGACTTAGGGTTAGTGCAATTAAAAAAAAACTTTCCATTTAGGTTGAACTCGTAGGTTGTAGGTTGCGCTTGACTTGGTGGGGGGTACTGCCGTGCTGCCGTGTGCAGATCTTGCCTAAATTTTTAAAGCCCTAAGGGAAGTGAGTTAAGCATTTATGGTTCTAGCTATCTAGATATATTAATAATAATAATCCACCGGCCGTTTTCGGTTACGCTGCCTGGGCATAAGCTTTAACTAGAGCCTGGATATTTTGCTCTTATGTAGCTAATATAGCCAATTTTTGCGCTAAATGTTTCAGTGCAAATAGCTAGATATATCAGATAGCTAGATCAGCTAGGTTAAGTGAAGTTCTGTGCGGTCACTACTTGAATGGGTGACCTTGCGACATTTTCATGTTTTGTTTTTGAATTGGGAATGGTATCCTAAAGTAACTGGTAAGTTCGATTCCCTTGAATGCTAATTTCATTCCATCTAAAGGTTGCCTGAAAGAGGTCGCTCTCAGCGGTAAGGCCACTCTTATTGTGTTTTTAGTCTAGCTTAGTATTTATATGATTTCTATGTGGTAATTCAAAAACTAACTTTGTTACCACAAAAAATGTTAAACCCTGCTTAACGAGTGTTTAAAAAATTCCTTACCAATTTTGTATAGGATTTTTTTCAAACAGTGTTTAGCGGATGTTTAAATTTTTAGTGGTTAGACCCTAATGGATTTAGAGCTGATTGATCAACGCATAAGCATTGCAATTCAGCAGCCAATTGGAGACAATTCCACCTGGTAGTGATCTTGAACAGTTGAACTATCTATAGATCGTTTGCAACCCTCTTCGGATGTTTCAATGTTTTTTTTTTGTTTTTTTTTAAAGAGATATGTTAATAATTGTATATTATTTGTTAGTGAAACTATTATTACTTCCCTAAAAAGCTTAAGCCGTAAGCCGAGTAAACATTACATAACCCAAAACAAAAGCCTTAAAGGCTTTCATTCATCCACACACGCACACTGCCACACCTCACTTGTCATTGGTCAACTTTCACTTTCGTACAAAGCCTACATATTCGAAATTCCACACGCGTTGACGCGATTGGTCGGGCCAACGTTGACCTTTGACGTGATTGGTCGGCTCTTCCTATGTGCTGATTCACGGAAATAATGTGGGATATGTGTTTAGGTGTTTAGAGGCTTCGACTTTATATTATTTAGAGGCGTTTAGATTCGACAGAGCGGATTGGGACACAGTTCGGGATGTTTCTTATATTTTGTTATGTAGGAAAACGGGATTTGTATGGGAAATTTGAATGATCATATAAATTACAAGCTGACTCGCAACTACTTTTTATCTGAGTGAAAATATAGTCTTAACACTCAAGGATAGTGTAGTTTTCTATTAGTGAAATTATTTTCAGAATAAGTTCATTAGTGTTTGTACACCACAAACATCACCCTGTATAAATTATATTAATATAGATTGGTCACATTTTGAAAAAGTATCATCATCTTGCATACTTATGAGCTCCTAGTACCGTAGTGGAATTATCTACTAAGTTTCCCTCGTAGTCCCATCAGTGAATCCCATCATAAAACAGATCAATAGAAAGCCCCGAAAACTAATAAATAAATACAAAGCTGGTTTAAAGATTTTAAAAATCGATATGCTATCTAAAATCGAGCTATTGTTTTTAATTCTGTAAAAATATTAACAGGTCTTTTTCTATTTCAGGTGTAACTAAAAAGAAAATTAAGAGAACAACTCAATAAATTAAGGCAAGTTTCTAAAATTAAGTCTCTCAATTAAGTAAAAACAAATGTTTCTAATCATAATTAAAAGAAAGCTTTATGTCAAATTTTCTTCGGATTTAACAAATATTTCACATTGAAGATAAGTGAAGGCGTCTCCCATAGATTTCCATCGCACTGGAATGGAAGAAATCAGAGCATCCGATCTTATGCAGCCTGCACCCAACGGCTCCCAGCCTACTTTATCAGGTCTTCTATCTATCCAGTGGGGGACCGTTCTACGCTGCGCTTTCCAGTGTGAGGTATCCACTCGAGAACTTTCTGCCCCAAAGCCGTCTTTTTTTCGAGCTATGTGCCCCATCCACTGCTTCAGCTTGCGAATCTTCTTGACTATATCTGTGACCATGGATCTCCTCATCACTGATTCAATTTCCTAAAGAAATACCAAGCATAGCCCTCTCCATAGCACGCTGAGCGCCCTTGAGCATTTCTACAACACCGATATTGAGAGACCACGTTTCTGTGCCATATGTAATTACGTGTTTTGTTTTGTACGACATTAAATGAAAACACGGGTACGGCTAATTGCTAGTATTGTTGTAAAATTGGTTTTCTTCAAATTCATTACCATCATTAAAATTAATTATCAAACAACCTTATTATCAAATTCTAAAATATCAATAAAATGTGCGTGACCTACGAGGCAATACTTTGTAATATGCCATGGTTACTACATAACAGGTGAGTTATAAGCTTGGTCCATATCCTGGTAGCATAAAAAAACAGCCTGTATAAAATAGGTAAACAAATCATATTCATTCATCATGTAAGCAGGTACCTGTTAGACTAACTAAGCGGCATCGTCACAAAGGCACCGCCGATTAACATTAAAAATTGTTTAGTGGAAATGTATCAATTACTGGATAAATATTCAAGCTACCAGTATTAAATCAACCTCTAAAATCTGTAAATACGATTCCGGATGTGTTTTAAATTAATGTCGTTCATAAAAAACAGGTTGTATATAATCGGGGATAAATATATTATTATTATTGTTTATTAGATCTTTAACTACAGCATGATGAACGTAGAACAAAATATTATCTGAAAGTAGGTTATTTACGAAAATGCACTACCCCAACAATTGACCTATTAAACTCTTTCTCAAAGATATTAATGTCATACGCAGTTGTAGATTTAAGTTTGACAATCTTGACGTGTTTATTACATGAACTCACCACGTGGATATAATACTAACTGACCCACCCCGGCTTCTCACGGTTTATTATCAGATAAAAATATAATTTATACCACACAAGAATTGTGTAGCTTTCTATCATATAAAGAAATTTCCGTATTGGTGCCGTAATTTCTGTGATACAAACAAACTTACAAACCACATAATTTACCTCTTAACATTAATAGCTTAAAAACATACAAACTCTATTGTTTATAACACTAGAGGTGACATTAAGTCATTAGGTCCCGGAAGTCTTATATTATTCATGAAAAATATTCTAAAACCTAAAACTATATTTTTCGTTATCTATATCATATTCAAATAGCCCGCCAACGCTAAGTCTGCATAACGCTAGACATGATAGATAAGTTGCGGTTGTAAACAACTTCAAGTCTTTTTAACGACGTCACACTAACCGTTTTAAGTTTATTGGATGTTAATTTGTTCTTTCTTTTCATTAATTAATATTATTTTATTCTAATTTAAGGCGTCAAAAACTACAATTGAATAAATATAATATGTTAAACTTATTCGTATAGCATCCCCCATAGTTCATATGACTCTTCGAACTTTGTGCCCCGCCTTCTGCCTCTTCAGCTTGCTAATTCTGTCTGTTATGTGAGTGACTTTTGTTCGTCTATGAATCTCCTCATTTATAATACGATCTCGAAGACAAACACTAAGCATAACACTCTCCCAAGCGCGCTAAGCGACCTTGAGCCTTTTTACTCGTATGAGACCCATAGTGAGAAACCACGTTTCCGATAGCTGATATGATCATGATGATTCCTATCGCTAAGCAAATTTAGCGTGGCCGGACTTTATCGTGCACTACCAAATGACCTCACAATAAGTCTTTATATTTTTATACCTAGGCATACATATACTTTAATTAGCGCATTGAGTGATAAGCAGGGTCACCAAGATGGTTGATAGCTTGAACCTAAGCTAGATAAAAGTCTAAATTTTAGAGTTTTTTACAGATAAACACTATATTTCGCATTATCTTTACACTGTTTGCCTAACTATGTAGTTATCGCGTTGATGATAATGGCTAAGACTAGTGTTTTTACAGTATTTCGGTTTCGTTTTTAAATATTTTTACAACTACAAAATAAATAGTTACTTCATTTATTTTCTACTTATACTAATATTATAAAGAGTTAAAAGCCATTTTTACGTTTGAAAGCACTGAACAAAAATTTGCAAATTTTGCAATTATTTGTCTCTCCTGCGTCTCAGTCGTCATCAGACACAGAGGTTGTCAGTTAATAAACCACTTTCAAAAGTAGTTATTTCCATATACACACATATTTCACTTTATATTTGGACAAACTATTTCACGCTAAGCCACAAGGTCTGACAGCACAGTGGGAATGCAAATCTAACATACATACTAACATATTTATTCTGTATAGTTATTTAAAACATCTGTTCAATCAAATGAAAACGAAAGCGAGAATTAGCAAGAATTGGCGAAATAAGTCGAAAATGAAAATGATTTTATAGCACGTTTGGCACACTTTAGCTGAGTATCAAATCAAATCAAATCAAATCTTTTTATTATAAATAAAACATGGGAACAAAGAAGAGAGAGTTCTCTGTCTTCTGTTTTAGTTAAAAAAACTGTGTTACAGAAGACTGCATACAGACGTATAACGCAGATGATGCAGTGTCATTGTTTTTAGATGGAGAAGGCCTGCCCAGCACTTATACTAACCTGTCATAAATAACCTATAGCTTTATCATAAAACATGATCAGTAAATGCAGAGCTAGCTTGAACATATGGCTAAAATACCACTCATAAGCACAAAGCAGTTCTCTTCCATTATTAAGCGCACTGCTAAAGAGTGGAACGCCGTGGCTGAGTCTGTGTATCCTGATAACTACAACCTAGGGGTCTTCAAGTCACGAGTGGCCAGGTTTCTTCTAGCTAAGCGTGATCCATCGTAGATTGCAGCATCGCTTACTATCAGGCGAGATTGCCACAGCCTTATATGTATAATTAACAAAATTATACTTATACAAACTTAATTGTTCATTAAAGTAAGTATAATGAAGTTAACAGATAATAAATAGAATTGGTTTTACGCCAATATCATCATATCAGAAAACACGTTCACTGCTAAACCTCCTCGATAGATTCTCAGAGCGACCGATTTGGTGCGGCCAGCAATCAACGGCCCCCAGCAACCTTTATTAGGTCTTCCCATCTAGTGGGGGATAATTCAACGCTGCGCTTTTCAGTGCGTGGTCTTCACTCGAGAACCATTCTGTGTCAATGGCCGTCTGTTCTTCGAGTTAACTTTCACTTCAGCTTACTACTCTTGGCTACGTCAGTGACTTTGGCTTGTCTACGGATCTCCTCTCTTGTTGATACTAAATACAAAGTAGCACGTATTTGTACTAAAATGTAGTGCTCATATCTAAAAAATCAATAAATGTTTGCCAAAAACTAGTAACGTACTAAGCACTGTTACCTAACTCCGATAAGATACGTGGCCTAGGTCTTGATAAAACGCTAAATTTATAAAAAAACGCTGATAACGGCGTGCCTAGTGGCCAATGTTATGTCTAACACAATTCATATCCACGAACATACGAGTTTATGTAATACTTGTAATATAAAATAAATTTAAACAGTTAGGATGTTAGTTGTCGCTGAAGTGAACGGATTTGGGTCAAATTTGGAATGCAATATGGAACGGTTTGAGTTAGTGGCAACAAAATTTTAAGTTTATGTTTTGTTAGTAGGTACTTTTGAGATATGGCGGGCGGAACAATTTCAATTCTATCGTGTTTAACCCTAGGTGAAAGACAATTTGGGCGATGGCAGACCACCTGAACCGGTGACAGGAATTGCATGAAACTCCTGAGGGTCAATTCACGTAATAGAATTTTGAAAACATAACGAAAGTGGACCCAAATGAGATTGGATTATAAGTTTAATATATTTTGGCATCCTCCATTAATATTACAAAATTAGCTTGATATAAATAAAGTATATAATCTCATGTCAGTCAACTCATACCATTGTATTTTCGAATTTTACTATTTTAAGTGACGGGAATTGGCTCCCTGGTTGCGATCCGCCACCTCACTACGTAAAAACAGCGACAGTAACACGACAGCAATAGGTCGCGGAATTACTATTGGAAAATAGTTTTATCTGTTGCTGTCCCTTTGCTCGTGTCATGTTGCTGTCGCTGATTTTAGATTATTACCCCCGCTCAAAATACAGAAAATTGACTTAAAGAATTGGAGAAAGCCTACATTCAGTAATAAGTGTTGTTTGTTGTCTCAAATAAATAAAAATAAGGTAAATAAATAAGTGGATACTGACTTTATTTTTATTATGTGCTATGAATTTTTACAAGCGTACTGCAATTTGATGGACTCGTGCATAGGCAACCCTTTAATTTAGGACCTTTTAGAACGCCCGTTTTGAAAGACTACATACTGTCCATACTGATCCCCATTTATCTCTGTAACCTAGACCTATAAAAACCTAGATCAAGGCTCTGTTGGTCAGATGACTAGGTGTTTATCTAATGTTCTAATTTAAACATCTTATCTTGCAGTTTTATTGATAAAAAAAACTTTAAAATATACGTACGTTCGTATTTATTTAGCTAATGGTATTGTTCCGAAGGACTCTCGAGTAGATATCACGCACCGGAAAGCGTAGTGTAGGAAGGCCGCCCATTAGATGTAAGCATTGCCATGATACGTGTTTTCTTATGAACGACATTAAATGAAAACACGGGTAGGGCTAACGGCTAATGGATATTGTTGCAAAATAGGTTTTTTTTAATTAATTACCATTGAAAATTTTAAATTTTCAAAGAGCATTAATATCAAATCCTAAAATATCAATGAAACAGACTGTAAATAGGTAAATAAATCATATTCATTCATCATGTAAGTAGGTACCTGTTAACTTTTTTTTGACCTGCAGTGGGACTCTACGGGCTAATAATAATAATATAATAACAAAACAGGTTGTATAAAAGTTGCTGGGAGTGGTTGGGTGCAACCGGCACCAGAAATCTATAAATAAATAAATATTGTTGGACATTTCACACAGCTTTGTAGCCCCAAACTAAGCAGAGCTTGTACCATGGGAACCGGATAACTGATAGAATACTTAAATACTTTTTTTTATAAATACATACTTATAATATATAGAAAAACATCCAGACCCGAAACAAATATTTGTAGATCATGAAAATATTTGTACCGCGGCGGGAATTGAACCCACTACCTTCTGTGTCTCAGCCGGCTATTCACCCACTGCGCCACGGAGGTCGTCACGGTTCGGTAAATATAGGCCTCTGTGGGAGAGGTCTATTTTTACCGAACAAAATAAACCGTATTAAAAACCCTCCATCCATTTCAGAGCAGCGTTGCTACGGACAGGCAAAAACTTTAGACTCATAACACCAATCTTTTGCATTGGGTGTCAAAAACTAAAGGTGCTATGTAAAACCAAATAAATTATTATCATTACAAAGATGTACCTATATACAAGGTGTCAAATCCTTTATCGAAACATAATGCTTACTTAGACCACCTTTATCTATTCAAGAAGTTGAAAAGGCATTTTGTCGTTTGGTCTAAGCTATAAGCTCATACTTTGAATACATTTTATAATAGTCTCAAAAAGAAATATTTGTATGATCTGGGAGTGAGAGTGGCATTATTAATGTATTTTTTGGAACTGACCTTAAAATTCTCGAAATAATTTAGATATAAAATGCTTCGTTTCTAATTTATCTATTACTAGCTGTCCCGCCGAACTTCGTACCGCCTTGACATGCATATGACGCGGACTGTCAATGTAAGTCACCCGCTTTTAATAGTTATTCTGCTATTCGAAGTGGAAACAAACCCAACAAATCAAAAACCATCAAAATCGGTCTAGCCGTTCTCGAGT
This sequence comes from Philereme transversata, assembly GCA_963924445.1. Classification (NCBI taxonomy): domain Eukaryota; kingdom Metazoa; phylum Arthropoda; class Insecta; order Lepidoptera; family Geometridae; genus Philereme; species Philereme transversata. The sequence goes on from OZ004345.1 coordinate 28,306,206, forward strand.
AATAAGTGTTCGAACAAACCCGACTTTGTTTTATATATTATGATAATATTTTTATATCATCAGTTCAAATATTATCAGTACTAAGCCGGTATTACCTATCAAGAAGTTCTAATCTAACGTCAAAGCTAAAAAAACTTAATTATTTTTATCAATCATTTTGAAGTCAAACAGATTCGGTGGAGTAACGATTATCTACCAAAAAAAGCTGTTAATCACACTAATATTATAAATGCAAAAGTTTGGATGTTTGTTTATTTATTTATTTGTTTGTTACTCAATCATATCATAACGGCTGTATCGATTTCGATAAAATTTAGTGTGTACGTAGACTATAACCTGGATTAACACAGGCTACTTTTTATCCTATTAATCAGGTAACATAGGATAAAAATGGGATGCAAGTCAAGCTGCAACAGCGAGTTTAGCTTTATTTCTAGGTCACCTACACATTTAGTAGTGCTACACGTACGAAGTCGCGGGCAACAGCTAGTATTTCTAATAATTGTTTGAACCGTTATTTTATATTTAACTATTATAGCAATAAATCTGTACAAAGATGGCCGTTTTGTACCCTTTAGTGTTGGCTATTTATCTTTATCAATAGAATAATTATGGTGATTCTAACGCCTTAGGTGTGATCTCTTTATGTTTCAATAGACATTATGAAAAAATGTAGAGGGAGACGGTGGTAAAAGACATTGATTTTTTGTTGGAACTATTTTCATGTAAGAAAAGGATGACTAGATAAAACGGTAAAAAACCTCTTCAAAATGAAGACCACTGTGGTGCAGTGAGCGAATAGTTGGCTGAGAAGCAGAAGGTTGCGGGTTTGATTCCACGGATGTGTGTTTCTAAGTAGTATTATTTGACAAACGTGTGCATGCTGTACAGATATTTGTTCCGGGTCTGCGTATTTCTCTCTAAATTATACGTACATAATTACAACATCACTTAACTGGTTTCCATCGTACAAGCTTTGCTTAGTTTGGGGCTAGATAGTGCTGTATGAAATGTCTAATTTCCGTCACTTGTTTAAAGGTATAATTGAACTTCTGCCAGTGGCTTCGCACGAGTGGTTTGTCTATTAAAAGTAGCCTATGTCTTAATTCAGGGCATAATTTATCTATATGATAAATTTCAACGAAATTGGTTCCGATAATTAGTCGTGAAAATGACAAACAGACAGACAAAGAGACGGAGTCAATATCGAACTTGTAATTGTGTGTGTAACAGTGGATGATTAAGTAATTATCGTTTATTAGTCCTAATTTTTTATGTTTCAAATTAAAAGTTTTCAATCGAAACTTTTTAAACAAAGGACCCTTTCAATTATTATGCAAACAAAACACGTTACTGAAAACAAAATAATATTTAACTAAACTAAAAACTAGAACAATAAGAAATCGTAATAAAACTTTGCAAAGTTTTCGTTAAATTACAAAGTACTATACAAAAAATCCAGAATGCCTCTGTATTACATCCATACGAGTACTAATATTAAAAATACGAAAGTAACTCTGCCTGTCCGTCTGTCTATTTGTTTCGTTTTCACGACTAAACGGCTGGACTGATTTCAATGAAATTTGGTATTACGTGTTTTGTTATGTACGACATTAAATGAAAACACGGGTAGGGCTAATAGCTAGTATTGTTGTAAATAGGTTTTTTTAAATTCATTACCATAGAAAAATAATAATTTTCAAACAACCTTAATATCAAGTCCTAAAATATCAATGAAAACAGCCTGAATAAAATATGTAAACAAATATTCATTCATCATATAAGTAGATACCTGTTAAACTGACTAAGCGGCATCGTCGCAAAGCCGCTGCCGATTTACGTTAAAAATGGTTTATTGGAAATGTATCGAATACTGGATACATATTCAAGCTACCGGTATTTAACCCACTTCTAAAATCAGTTAATACGATTCCGGATGTGTCCTTTAAATTAATGTCGTACGTTGTATTATAAGTCATGTCGGAGGCCTAGGGCTTCAATAAACTTACAACGAGCGCTTCGTTTAGTGACATACTGAGCCAATTGTACATAGGTAACCTGATTACCTATCATTGTTACCAAGATACAGCTTATTGTCTAACCTTGTTTTTAATAAACAACCTGGATTTGTGTACAGTCTATCAGATCGTATCTATAAGGATTAGAGTTGAAACTTGAATGACAATTAGGACTGTAAAGTGGTGGACGTGAATATAAGAAATGCACTAGTTAAAACTATGCTCGTGAAAAATGAACTCCAATTGTGCTACGAGTTATATAAACAGGTTTAGTTGTCTTTCTTTTTAAATGAATGACAACACTTTCTTGTACAATATTTAAAAAATACCAACTAAATAGAAAACATGAATGAAAATTCTATAAATTGTTTATATTACCACAATAAAATGAGAAACAAGAATATGAATGACTACCTCCGTGGTGCAATGGGCGAATAACTGGCTGAGACGCAGGAGGTAGCGGGTTCGATTCCTGCCGCGGAACAAATGTTTGCATAACTACAGATATTTGTTCTGGTTCTGAATGTTTTTCATTATATGATAGATAAGTATGTATGAAAAAAAAGTTTATAAGTATTCTATCAGTTATCTGGTTCCCATAGAACAAGCTCTGCTTAGTTTGGGGCTAGATAGCGTTGTGTGGCATGCCCAGCAATATTTATTATTATTATTATGTATCTGTTTGCGTCATAATATAAAGAAGACACAAGTCTGTCCGCATTACACAAAGGTTAACTGGAAGATAATGTTATCTAGCATTAAGTTCGTCTGTGTACCGATTATATTTATTAGAATTTTCATTTATTTATTCATTCATGTTTGAATATCAGAAAGGAAGACAAACCTTCAAACAAACCCCTACTTTTAAACTATAAGTATAGAAACCTGAGTTTAAACAAAAGATTTGAGGACAATTAGGCCGCAATTCCAATAAAAGTGATAACAGGAAGGTTTAAAAATTAAATAAAACAAAATTGCAGTTATATCGTATAGTTTTTAATCATCATTTTTTACTCGTCTTATCTCGAAATTCAGTACTGTAAGTGGTTACCACTATAACATAATCAATTAATCATTTCATTACGTCCAACTAAAATTTGACCCATATGCATTGCGCCTATCACTCTGAGACATACAGATAAAATGTCTCAAGTCATTTCATGGGATGATGATGATTATATTACTATTGCTATTAACCAATGATTTCCCATGGTTGGACAAAAGCCTCCCCCCATTTCCGCCATTCACAACGGTTCAGTGCCACCGTTTGCCAGTCCAGTTTGAGAGCAAAGGCGTCGCTCGTCCCACCACCTCTGCCACGATGCCGCCTTGTTGTCTCAGGGCTTCGTAGTAATTTTGGCCCACAGCTCATCAGGTATGCGACAGATGTGACCGGTACAGTCCCACTTCAGCCTGGCGGCCTTCTCCCCTACATCGACGATTTTGGAGCACAGTATGACGCGATCAGTTTTTTTTTTTTTATATAAATTATAGGCTAGCGTTTGACCACTATCTCGCCTGATGGTAAGCGATGATGCAGTCTACGATGGTACACGCTTGCCTAGAAGAAACCTATTCACTCGTGACTTGAAGATCCCTAGGTTGTAGTTATCAGGAAACACAGACTCAGGCAAGGCGTTCCACTCCTTGGCGGTGCGCATAATAAAGATGGAAGAGTACCGCTTTGTGCGTATGGGAGGTATGTCTATTATGTAGCGGTGGCGCAACGCGGAGCGTCTGGTTGTCCGATCATAGAATGGGGATGATGGGATCAGGTTGAAAAGCTCCGCAGCACACTCTCCGAAATGTATCCGATAAAAAACCGAGAGGCTTGCAACCTTTCGACGATGCTCGAGGCTGTGGAGCCTTGCTTTTGCTAACTCGTCATTGCAAATGAGCTTCTTGGCTCTTCTCTGAATTGAATATAGAGCCTCTAGCTGGTACTTCGCTGATCAGTTACTTTAACTCCAAGAATACTGCACTCCATCGCACTTTGGCACACCTTGAGTTTGGATTTTTGGATATTTCTCCAAGTTTGCGAGCTATATGTTAGAACGGGAAGGATTGACATGTCCATGAGTTTGCTTGATGATTTATGTTCTTGAATTTTATTATAAGTTCTAGTTAATCATAATGTCAGAGGGTCAACGACAACAAGTCTTCAAATGGAACTCATAACTCAATAAAAGTCGTAATAGTATAATTTCTTTGTTAAATAGGCCAGCATCACAATAACTCATTGAATATAACTATGCGTTTTTATCATTAACCTGTTTTTGTAATCTTTATATTGTTTACGCTCAAACATACAAAACATTTAAAGAAACATACAAATTACAATTACAATTTTCTAAAAACATAAAAAGCTATGACTTTTTTTTGGTTTATTTATAGAAATTTATTGTCAATCTGAAATAGTTTATAGGATTAATTCCAATAAAAGGAACAGGCAGTAAAATTGATGTTTCAAAGTGATCCTTGTGATTTTAATGAATAAAAACATTTTGAAGTGGTGCAATGCAAAATGCATTAAAAATTAAAACAAATTGAAACATATTTATCTTGGGAATAACCAGGAAATTTCCCTAAAACTATAATCAGTAGGTACATAAGGTTGAATACACAACAATCAGTACCTACGTTTATTTTATTTTATTATTATTTATTTGAGACAACAAACAATTATGCCTAAATATATATATATATAATAGACTTAACCTATCTTATTGCATATCATACATCATTTGACGACCTGCGTGGTGCAGTGGCCGAGACGCAGGAGGTTGCGGGTTCGATTTTCGGCCACGAAACAAACGTTTGCATGATCTATACATATTTGTTCCAGGTCTGATTGTTTCTCTATATATTATAAGCATAATTAAAAAAAAGAGTATTAGTATTCTATCAGTTACCTGGTTCCCATAGTCTCTGCTTAGTTTGGGGCTAGATGGTGCTGTGTAAAATGTTCAGGATTTTTTTTTGTAGAGTTTAATTTGCCTAATAAGGAAGTTAAGCGCATTATAGTTAGTGCCAATTAAAAATATTTAGAGGAGGTTCGTAGACTAAAATAAATTCAAATAATAAATCAACATTAAATCATATTTGAGGTAAATTTCTACCTACACTACACAGATACGTAACATTCTACCTATACTTATAATATTAATATAGTTGGGAGCCGTTGTGTTCAGACCGCTTAGGATCGGTCGCTCTAGAAATCTATGGGGGAGGCCTATGTGCAGCAGTCTCCGCATTATAGTAACAGCCCTGACTGGACACTGTCGGCTTAATAAGCACATGTTTAAGCTAGGGTTATGCGATACACAAACCTGCAGATTCTGTAATGAGGCGGCAGAATCGCCCTTACGAGACGAGTGTGCTCCACTAATGCGTAAACGTAGCATTCATCTGGGCAAACACATTCTTAGCCCAGAGGAGCTAACAGCTAGGATTTAGTGGTGAACTTTAAGCGCCTCCATAACCTAGGGGCCACAAAAAAACAAGTGGCGATCACAATAGGCCTCGTGGTCACATTGAAACTAAAGCCGCAAAAGGTAATAAAAAATAAATAAAAAAAATGTTCAGCAGTGGATGTCGTTTGGCTGATATGATGACGATGAAGATACTTATAGAGGTAAAGTTTATTGAAACTACCTTTATGTTTAATGCAAGTAACAGATGGTGTTGCGGTCTAACTATCCCAACTATAATTCGAATATAAAGCACGTACTCATGTAAATAATATATTAGTGACTACATATATATATTACTTAGTGAATATGGACCTGCAAACCTATCTAATTCTAAGTCAAGGGGGGGGGGGGGAATAAGATTTGCACTGACGTCCCGCATAGGGGTGTATTTGCCAGAGACCCGGAGGTCGTTGCTGACGTCGAAGATGACTCGATGAGTTCATGCAGTCCCGTCTTCAGTCTAGCTTCGTGTGTGTGCGTACAATGCAGTAGCACGTGATCCACTGTCTTTTCATCCTGTAAGCAACCCCGACCCAGCCCACTATCCGTGGCCCCTGTTTTCAGGAGATGGTGATTTAGTTCGCAGTTTCCTGAGATGATCTGAAAACCTCTCATTCAACCAATAAATATTATTTTAAAATCTGAATCTCTTTACAGATAACCACACATGATACCAAGCGATTAAAAGCATCAAGATGGTCGACACACAGCACTTCTGCCTTCGGTGGAACAACTACCAGTCGAGCATTACCAGTGCGTTCGAGAACCTTCGAGATGACGAGGACTTCGTGGATGTAACCCTCGCGTGTGATGGGAGGAGCCTGAAGGCACATAGGGTGGTGTTGTCTGCATGCAGCCCCTACTTCAGAGAGCTTTTGAAAGTGAGTATTAACAGCCAGATAACGTGACAATACGCTGGTTAGTCGTATCTTTACTTTCAGGTTATGTTGAGCCTTTTTCACGATACATGCTTTTTTATCAGAGCAAGCATTTTTCTCTCCAAGTATGTAAAATAAGATCAAAACTTGTTTATATTCTAAAATGAGCCGTTTTTAATTGTGTAGGAAGTCGACTGTGCCAATGGTAGGTGTACGATCATATTACAAGTAGGTGCTGCTTTGCTAAAAAGTTATGGAATTAAGTATTTTCCATTAAATACTTGCAAAAAAACTTAAGTATAGTGGAGCTTTAATTTCTAGCTTGCAGAGAATTGCACCCTACAGGAACGATAACACAAATAAAACTGCAGATACCTGACTCATAAATACTTTTATTACTTCTTACTTTTTGGATCTCTTGAAGTTTTAGAAGAGAGAAATATTGAAAATGATCACCACTGTTACGTTCTTCATTGCCATTCATAACGTAATCAGGCGGCCATTCCCGAAGCTTCTGGGTCATTGTCGTTATGAGCTTTCGTTCGGACTGATAAGGATTTTGCGAACATTAAACTCGTGTTTTATACCATATAATACAGCATGTGGTCTTATCGACTAGCGCAATCGTTTTAGGACAAACCGGGAATATTTTAAAAAGTATTTATATTTAACACTTTAATTTTAACATTCGATTTTTATCGAATTTAAAATAGATAGTCGCCGAGTCAATAAATGGCAATGTCATTAGTTTTCGGTAGTTTTAACGAATGTTCATGAATATTTTATTTCGATTCCACCGATACTAAATTGAGTTTTTGTTTATATTTGCATACTATTTAAAATATGCAATTATTTTGCTTACTTTAGTCGGATGCAGGGGACTGTTTACGGCATATTACTTAACAAATACTTTGTCTTACGACACCTCACCCCTAACGCGCGCCAATAGATGTTTCACATCAAAAAACTTTCTTTTGTCCGCAGTCAACACCATGCAAGCACCCAGTGATCGTACTCCAAGACGTGGCTTTCACCGACCTACAAGCTCTGGTAGAGTTCATTTACCACGGCGAGGTGAACGTGCATCAGAGAAACCTGTCGTCCTTCCTGAAGACAGCTGAGGTTCTGCGGGTGTCAGGACTCACTCATAACGATGACGCTCAAGGGGTAAGATACCTTCTTGCTCTACTACATTTTTATTTAAATTAAAGCGCGTTTGACAAAGATCTTACCTGAAGGTAAGCAATCATGCAGTCTACGATGAAACGCTCATCCAGAATAGACCAGTTTACTCACGACTTAAAGACCCCTTGGTTTTAATTATACTCATATACAAGTAATCTGATGCTCTTATCGTGTCTGTTAAAGCTCATGATGCGCAAGGTCTTCTTGTTTTTTTATCGTCCTGCTATCTGTATCTACGTATCTGGCCTTTGATTTACATTGGAGGTAGCCAGATGGGGTACGAAACAATCAAAGGCGAATAAGTGAGATTAGTCCAGGATCGTCGTGGATGGCGCTAGGAAGACCTATCAGCAGCTAGGTGATCATAGATAGTCCCAAGGCTAGTTATATTGCCTGGCTTTGCGCAGCTTGGTCTTGTAAAATTGTTGTCAAAATTATCGGTTCTCGTAATTTTTTAATAGTAAACATCCCGGTTTGATTATGTAACAATACAATTAAATAATGTGGCAAAATGTAGGTCTTATGTAAGAGTGTTTGTTTCCTCTTATCAAAATACCTAATTTTAGGTAATTTGCTGTTTCTTTTTCATAAATGATAACAATGTGTCCAGATAGCGTTTTATCTAATTTTATGAATGCAAAATAATAAATCTATAATGATATTCTGGGACTGGTCTACTAGTTTCGTTTTTCTAGTCAATCGTAGGGTTATGAGTTTGAGGGCCTAATGTAGACTAATGAACTATTTGGTGACGAAAAACAGAAAACCGGTTATATTATAAAGTTGACTAAAGTTTAATAAAACGAATTTGGTATCGATTGCTGAGCTAACGCAAGATAATCAGTGGCACTGTTGTCCAGTTTGTTCTAATTGTTCCACTAACTTGATCTGTTGTCCACAGCCCCTGCTCCAGACACTACGACCCTCGACCACAGCGGCCTCCCCCCACACACCCCCTCACGTGAGCCACCCTCACCTCCACACTACGAGCTTTCCCGATAAGCTCGAGGAGGCCCTCATGCAGCCGACTCAAAGTGTACCTCCAATGATACGCCGCATGCCCCTACCCTCGCGCCGCATCAGCCGGTCGGCTGACAACTCTCCTGACGTCATCAAACGTCCTCGTCACGACAATAATAATACAGAACAGCCTCAGCTGCATGCTGCTGACTTCTCCACTAAGAACCACCATCCGATCAACAATACGCGCGCTCACGAGTCGGGGAACAACGGGAATGGCATTTCCAACAGCAGCTCGTCTCCGTCTCCTAGGCTGATCGATGAGGTGAAAAACGAGCCTCTGGATATGATCTGCCCTTCCAATCCTGATATGGACAGAAGCACGGACGACACGCCACCACATTCACATAGACCTATTGTGAGTTGGTAAAAATTTGCCATTACATTTTGTGTTCTGTACTTCTAAAAATTACTCTCAGTTGACTTATTACATAATACGAGTATAATTTCTAGTATGTTTAGGTTTTTGACGTTACTGCGACTAAACTAGTGTCGCTGTTCTAAACTCAACTCTAAATCACTACTTCAGTTAAAAGCCTAAGTTTTTATAGAAACACTACAATTTCATCTGAAGAAGTACATATTCAAATTTCCAGTATACATTACATAAGATAGGTACCTAGTGCCCAAATGTTAGGTGTCATTCATCTAGACTAGACTAAATAACAATAATTCTAAACACGGGTTCACCTTGACATTGCTAGCCCGACCTTTACTCGTCATCAGCTCAGTTTTTATCACCCATTACTTTCTCTAACCACCTCTCAGAAAATATCGATATGGAGCCAGTAATGTGCGCTATGGCAATCGATCGTATCGTTTGACGGATGACATTGACGTTACTCGGTATTAGACGATCGACGTCTAGCTGGCTAGGATATTACGTGGAACTTGCCAAGTGTCGGGTTACGAGTGCATTGTGTGACGCTATCTATAAGCGCCGGTTTAGTCGATGGAATGAATGAAGGTTGCGATCAGATTTCAAATAAGAATATGTTTTTTTTAGAGATTCTAGAACAAGTTTCCGTATTGTTTTATTTTATTTTGAATGATATTATGTCAATCATATTTTAAAAAGTACTTAAAAACAATTGCATTTATAAAAAACGTGTGTGTGTACAATTATGTACGCACGTAAGAAGTTATACTTCAGTTATCAGCTAACTTCATCGTGTCGCTTTTTGGATATCTGTGTGCGCGAGCATTTTAAAAATTTTGCACTCATATTTTTTGCTAATGCCACCAAAAGAAGTATAACTTCAATTAAAGCATTGGCAAATTGTAGCAATACAATTTTTACAGCAAAACTTCAATTATTCTGGAGTTCAATTGGCACGATTTGAATAGTTGAACCAAAGTCTAACGTTTTAATTTGACGTAAAAATGAGACTGTTTTGTACTTTTGTAGTCTTTTTATTTCTCAATCTAAACTTAGAAGATTATCCTTGTTAGTTACTCTATAACTCAGATTACCTGAAAATTACTTTGCAAAAGTTCAAGCTCATTGCTTACAGAGTGGGAAGAAAATATTTTAGTTACAAAAAGTTAAAGGACTTAAATATTTTTGTAGCTTCTTGAATTTGAATAAGATTTGGTGCGCAAATGAGAATATTTATTGTGTATTTTTATAATTCTACGGGAAAAGCAGAATAATACTAAACAAACATTTTTCGTGTAAAGATTTATTAATCACTACCAAATTAACAATATAAGACATATTAGATTTCACACGTAAAGCGTTTCATGAATTTCACGTTTTTGGGTCATGAATAAAGGAACAGACTGGACATTTGAATTCCGATCTAAAATGCTTAATTTTCTATGCCTCAGGGAGGCGGGCCGCCATCTCGCGGGAGCTCAGCCGACGCCGACGACCGCACGCCGCCGCCACAACTCCCTCCCTCGCCGTTCGTCCATCCTCCGGACACGAAAATGTTTGCACCATCCAACACCTACAACTTTACTATGGAGGCATTACAGCAGCACCCTCTGTCCGGTAAGATTTCTTTTTAAAGTAACCAAAAGGCCTGTATCACAAAAGCTTTCTAACAAATATTTCTATATCATGACTACATAATAATTGACATTGCATTTTGACATACTTTTGTGATACTGACCATTTAACTCTTTTTTGCTTTTATGAAAGTGTGATTTACTAACTATAGATACCTACTTTTTATATTTTGTTAATAATGTTAATCAAAGTAGTTTTTTTCTAAGTAGTTTTTTTTTTAAATAAATGAACTATTTTACAAGCATATTTTAATGATCTTTGATCATGTAGAGTTTATAACTTGTCAGAATATGTACATAATATTCTACTTTAATTATAAATCTCAAAGACAACCATTTGTAGATTTTTCTCAACTTTTCTATAGTAACGTATACCACTAAAGTTTGCAATGAATGTTTGAACCAAAGAGCAAAATCCACTCTGTGCTATAGGTGTGTTTCTGCCCCCAGGACTGCAGAGCCCGTTGACTCCAGACGGCATCGCAGGCACCTCTCAAGGTGAGTCTCAGCTTGTCTACCAACAAGTTTATTTTATGCATTCCTACATATTGAAACAAACGATATTTTTAATGCACTGTCTGTCGTATGCCACCATCACCGCTTCCTCTCTGCTCTGTCATTATTAGGTTTATTTATCATATCAGGTTTATATTTTACAAAATGTATGAGGCAATTATCACGTGACATATATAATATTTAATATATTTATATATTACTATTCTCCTAACCTTTGTATATGTTCATTGTGCTCTGTGTTCTGTATCTAAATTAATGTTAGCTTTTTGTGTTATGGTTCGATGGAGACGGATAGGAATTTTTTTTGAATTTGCTTTCGATTGTACGTTTGTCTATTCTGTACACTAGCAATGGGACTGTTGTCATTGAACCAAAACGCAATGTGGCGTGCATGTAATTGTATTGTAACATAGTTTAATGTATACTATACGATGAAGATGCCAGCTTGTTTTTAGATGTGACTTGAAACATGTGTGCTAGGAACCCTTCCCATGTCTCCGTTCAGGTTTATGTTCTTAATTTCCTTTTGCATTTTATTTTTTTAATCCTCATTTCTTTTTCGTTTACATCCGAACATTCATAAAACTAATTTAAGTATTCGACTTGTATTTATTCCCAATTGGCTGTAAAAACAATGTTTAAAAAACTATAAAAAAAACAACAAAATTATGACGAAAAATTTAACAAATCACCTTCCGAGAAAAACAATCATAACAGAATAATTGTAAGTGTTGGAAAGAATGCCGCGCAAGTATATTCGGTTTGCGAAGCGAAGCGGATCTCATGAGTCATATATACTTATTTCTAAATATGCTATCCGATTACATCCGATCATAATAATGTCTTGAGAAACGAATATCGTGTAAAAATAATTGGGGCCGATAGCAACGGACAATGGAATTTTAGTAATGGTAACGCGGTGTTGGTTTAATTGAAAATAATTGTCGATTTCAATCGGTTCATTGAGGAATAACGCTTTTGTTCGAGAGAATTACGAGTCTCCGGCGAGCACGGTCTTACCCATCACACATTCATTGCTGAGCTTAACTAAATCGATGTAGGTGGGCGTGAGAGGCGTTGTTGCGTACTAATACCGCTTCGCATAACGACGCGACGGAGACATTCATCCGGGGGGTGGCGGTGCTTTGAGAGAGGCTACGATCAGGAGAGTGCATTAAAAGTGCGTTCGAAGCTTCGAAGGGGCTAACTGCTTGTGTTGTGACCAGGTGGAGCCCGCACCCCCCAAGAAGATTACCGATGCGATCCCTGTAACAAGAGCCTGTCGTCGCTCACCCGGCTCAAACGACACATACAGAACGTTCACATGCGCCCCTCGCGCGAGCCCGTCTGCAACATTTGCCGCAGGGTTTACTCCAGCCTGAACAGTCTCAGGAACCACAAGTCCATCTACCACCGCAAGCAGCAGCCGCCGCCGGCTCCGCAGGGGCAGGGGCCCTTCTTCCCGGTCAACTGACCATCCGTCGCCCGATCGACCCGACCGACAATTGCCATACGACGAAACCGAGCTGCCATCCTAACCACCTAAACAAAACGCCATACTCTTGCCCCTAGAAATCTGTTAAGTTTATAAAATATGTAACGCGATATGTTCCTAACATTTGTATATAGCATAGTTATGCATGCGCATCGCAGACTTTATCTTTATATGTATGTATCTGTATCACGCGCCGTGCGCGCGTACCCACGCCGCCCCGGGTGCGGCCCTACGCCCGCACGGCCTCACCTTCTGGAACCAATTGGGACATCCGCGATCCGTACACGCATAACTACCAACCTTTTTAAAAGCGCATTAGTCAAATTCGAATAGAAACACGTTGAATTGCCTCTACATGTAAATAATCGGCGCATTTGTGCCAATTGGTTCCTTCATAATGGGACCCGTTGGATGCGAGCGGTCGCAGTGGTGTTGGATACGACGCGCCCTGCGCTCCTCCGGATGCGGTCGGGCGCGGGGCGCGCGTCGAGTTGACTAATGCGCTAATGTTGGTCGTTATGTGTTTGGGCAGTGGGCCCGCTGGGCGCCGGGCACCGGTGCGAGGTGTGCGGCAAGCTGCTGTCGACGCGGCTCACGCTGAAGCGGCACACGGAGCAACAGCACCTGCAGCCGCTGCACTCTGCGCGCTGCACACTCTGCCACAAGGTGTTCCGCACGCTCAACTCGCTCAACAACCACAAGAGCATCTACCACCGGCGCCAGCGCGCGCTGCCGCACGCCCCGCACGCGCCGCACGCGCCGCACGTCTCGCATGCGCCGCAGCACGCGCCGCAGCCGCAGAACCTCTCCACCGCGCCCGACGCCAAGATACCGGCCCCGCACCACAACATCGACTTCTACAAGTTCAAAGATCAGTTTAACGTTTAGAACCCTTCCTTCTGGAGACAGATTATTTTTATTTCAAATTTAGTTTTACATATTTGCATTCCCGCAGAGGGATTCGTTGATATATTTTATATTTTACACTTTACGACATCTTCCGAGATCCTTGAACTTGTACGATGTAGGTACGTCCGTGGGTACGGACGATGCAAGGTTTTACGAAAACTATCAATATGACATTCCATTATTTAGAGAGGGCCATTCGAGACGAGTCGACTCCTGACGCTCGATGCCTCAGAGTGCAATACTGCGGTAATTAATATTCCTGAAAAATTTTAACTTTGTTAAATGTGCGACAATAAGGCGAAGAGAAAAATTAATATTTTGAGAAAAGATGAAAAATCTTGGTGCTGTAAATTAATATATTAGGCTTAAATTTATATGAAAAGAAACGTGTTCGTGTAAGTAACGAGAGAGGCATATTGATTTTGACGTTGTGTTCATTTTTTGGCAATTTATTTATTTCTCTAATTTTACCTGCATGATCTCACTCTTAGATATTTATACGAGATTAATAAACAATATAATTATTACAATTATATACTCAAATATATAATTGGCTTATGAGGCTTTTCAAAAATACTTTATTTTAGGTGTTTTTTGTTCATTTAAAAAGACTGAAATGTCGAGGACATAGCACCGATAGAGAGGCAAAAGATGGATTTCGTTTACACAAATTTACAAAATACAACCCGCAGATAGCACATAAACAGACACACACACACACATACCCGGATTATTACACAAAACTGAAAACACAAACAGACCTACCAACCCAACCATACTCAATACAATATGATGATTAAACTAAACATTTATTGCATTGTATTCGAGTCGATATATTTTTACTTATTATTTTTTTACAAATTTCAACTTATGTACTTTCATACTAAGTAGGCTATTTTCTTACGAGCTATTTTTTAAAACAATGCACATGTTTTTTGCAATGTGAATCGCAAAGTGCCATTTAACAAAATGAATATGGCTATTTTTAATTTTATTTAGATAAGTGATTTTTTGATTTTTTCAATTATTAGTTTTAGCACACGTTTGTGTTCGTTTCATTTTATTAGTTTCGTTGAGCCGTTAGTTAGTTTTCAACAATCCTGTACCTTTTTACAATTTTAATATAAATACTAATTTTGTACATTTCCTACATTTGTTGGTATTTTGTTGTACAATTGTAATTAAAACACATTATTATATACATAGATACATATTAGATAATAGAATAAACTTTGATAATTCTCAATGTTAAATGTTCCTAAATTTCAACAGTGTGAATTTTTGATCTATGATGTTCCGTATTCAATATTTTGCTTGCCATATATTATATTAATAGTAGTTTATAGTACTTCCGATGCTGTTCGAAATCACAGTTAGTCATTAACAACAGTGGAAACTGTTACACAATCGTTTAAATCTCTTCACGGTGTTATTTTAGCACTTATTGGTTTTTGAAATTATCTTACTATTTTTTTTTACAATATCATACAATCGGTATTACCAGTTTGAAAGCGGTTTCCCTGCACTGATTTTCGTGAAATTTGTATAGATTGAGAAAAAAATTTTGAAAGAACAAATTGATATAAGCAAGGCGCAGTCTCGCATAAAAAAATGTTATTAAACCCTGGGCAACTACAAATTGGCAACTATTTTTAAATTTGATTACTTAGTTTTAAATTATTTTGATCAAAACTATAAAATGACTTCTCATAACTTGATTAATCGTTCATAACAGATCACTTAAGTTAAGCTTAGTTTCACGTGATCACTTGAAAGGGGTGCTAGCGATATTTTTAACTGAGCACTTATTTGAATTGGAGGGCACGTCATTTAGAAAGTCTCCTAAATCAAATAAAATATTAATTTAATCATTAAATGCACTTAAACCCGCTTGTTCCTTCGCGATATAGACTTGAAGGAATCAGGCTTATTATTCATTTTAATGATCCTTTTACGCCAAGGTATATTGGAGGCTTTCGGGCGATCAAGAACTATCCAACACAGGTCTGACCACTAGTTCATTAGAACTTTCTTTTTTACTTTGCGGAAATTCTGAATATGGCAGCTTGATGTGCAAAACTCGCACTTCCCGTAATTTTTCTAAAAGGACTATTATTTGCTTTGGGCGTTAATTATTTATCCCAGTAACAAATAGCTATAAATATAGGTAAAATGCATTAACTACATGCAACAATATTGTTTAATATTTTTGATACTATTATTATCAGTCCGGAAAACCACAAAACGAATTCAGTAGGTAGTTTTTGTTCGAAATGATACTAATTAGTTCGATAATTCAAAATCAAATTGTGCTATGATAACCCGCTGTAAAGCCAAGTATCACCAACGAGAGAATATTAAAAAAAACTATTTTATTCCATAAAAGGTAGAAAGCATGAAGTCCCGCAATATTTTAGTTAATATGGGGTTTTTTAAAGTCCAAACGCTTTCAGTACAAATTCAATAAAAAAACGCATGGGCTATATCCAAGTATTAAGTAAATATTGATTAAAAAAATTATAAAAGACATTTTCCATGTGATGTTTTTTTCTCGTTATTGAAACTGGTGTTTACGTAAAACGAAATAAGAGTCCTGTCCCCTTTAGTACACTATTCTAGTAGAACATACATCACATATTTAAATATCGATGCATGTGACCTAATGTCGATGACATAATTGTTACAATTTTTCTTTTTGAATAGAAATAAGATTATATCGTGTAATTAACACATAATTTATTGTAAAACTATATACACTTTATATAATTAGTGCCTGCTTTATATAATTATTATTGTGTTCTAAAAAAGACATATTTTGGCGACTTCTTGTTGCCGTGACGGCGTGTTGGAAATGCGTCTGCTTGGTAACGACTAACATTATACGAGAGGCTTCCTAAATAATGCTATATGTTATAAGATTCTGTTGTTATTGTCTAGGTACGTAAAACGCTTAGCCATTATACTATTTGTTTAGTTATTAGTAAGCTTGTGCTAATACTTTGTCGAATCGGAAGACTAGTGATTTGGTGCTAAATTGGAAAAGACGTTAGGAAAAAATAACGAAATGAAAATTCAAAAGTGGATTCAAAATTTGGAAAATGTTTCGCAACATTCCGTTTATGGCGAAAATGTTAAGTTTTTATTTGCATAAAATTGCAAACGTAAAACGTAGGATTGTTGTTTTTTTTGTAGTAATGTTAGCGATAGTTTTTCTTGTTAATTTGGGTTTGGGAATTAAGTTAGTCGAGTAAGTATCTAGAGTAAGGTTTATCTGATTCATTAGATGTAGCAACACGTTTACTTTATGAGTACAGGGATGTGCTGCGCGCGCACGCAGAAATATTTGGCTATGACGAGGGTAGCACTAGAAAATTATTTAGAGTAAATTGACTCCCGTTGGACAAAATTGCCAAAATCTAATAAACGCTATAGACTGATTAGACTAAGAACGCGTTTGATTGTACACTATTAGGCGTATTTTAGGAAAAAATTGTACGTTATTTACTAAATTAATTATCGTTTAAAAGAAATACAGCCGCATTGGAGGCGAAAAGTCAAAAGCGTGATTTTCGGTATTTTATCTCGAAATTTTTGTGATTCGATGATCTTTCTTTGGAATTTTTTAGGTGCTAAGTTAAATTGGGATCTCAGGGGGTTTCCCTGAGTGCGGAACCCCCAGGGTTAAACTGGGCGAGTACTACATCGTGTTCTAAGGAGCAGAACACATCCCTGTTAAACTTCATTAGTTAGGATCTTAGCAAGATTAAGACTGTTTCTGTGACCTGTTTAAGTTTGTTTATCTTTCTAACGTGTTAAGGTTTATTTTCACGTGCACTCGTGCGCAGACTTTATCTAATGTGTTCTTATACTTCTTGTTGGCATTTTTACTTATTTTATAAGCATCTAAATTAATTTATTGGTTGTTGTATTGAAATTTTATATTTTTCTTTAAATTATTATTCTATTCGAACACGGAATTGTTTTTGTTGTGAATTGGCGTTAAGTGCGATGCAGTCCATTGGATGTGTACCTACCCCCATGTCTGTGCCAAAATATTATTAAACTTTTATTTTTTGTCTTCCATTTGAAAGTTAATATTGGTTATTGTAATGTTTTTATGCCTTCAAATATTTATGAGGTTAATGGGCTGCATACAACATTATATTTATATAATAATCCACATCATATTATTATATCCATAAAATAGTTCATTTTCCTTCTTTACTTTTTAAATTAAAATAATTGAAATAACTACTCATAAAATGTAATTTGTAATCGTTAAACAAAACTTCATAAATCCTAATATTGATGATAATGGCGTTTTTAATAAAACAAATATACAAAAAACTATTGTCCGTTTTATTAGTGAAATCCCATTTAGTGTTTGTTTATTTATTTTTGTTTTAACGCTTTTTACGAAACCGTAGATTGGAAACACACTATAATGCACTGTTTGTTTTGTTTTCGGCTTAACTTATCTTTATTTGTATTTGTTTCCGCTCTTGCGCATGCGTGTGACTGTCTGTAACACCCTCCTCACCGGCCACCGTAGCTTCGCCATCATTTCTAATTTATCCTTTTCATTTACACTTTAGTTTTTTATTATTTGATTTTTCATTATTTTATTTTGACTGAAACCTAGAAGCGTGAATTAAAGTGTTGTTGAGACACCCGAGTTAGGGTAGCAATTATTTTGATTTGACGCGTACGGGGCCAACCCCATTGTTTTGTTTGTTTTTCGATCTGTTTCCAGGTAAAAAGTTATTCTCGTGCTCGCTATGCGGGAAGGTTCTGTGCTCGAAAGCCTCGCTGAAGCGGCACATCGCCGACAAGCACGCCGAGAGGCAGGAGGAGTACCGATGCACGATATGCGAAAGGGTATACTGTTCGCGGAACTCGCTGATGACGCACATATACACCTACCACAAAACGAGGCCAGGGGAGACGGATCTAATCCGGTTTATGTAGTGACTTCTCGGGCGGAGTTGGCGGCAGCGCTCGGCTAGCAAAGAGAACCTCGAGCACAGCGCCGCCCGCCCACCTCGCCCCGCCCGCCCCGCCTGTCCCGCTGCCCCAGGTTAGCCCAGCTTCTAGACTGATAGGGATAACGCTAACTCATTAACACGACTCCTCTGATAGACTAAGATAGGTTAAGGGTCCTTTCATATTTCGTTTTTATTATTTTTACCTTTATTTTTTTAGATTTTTATTTAAATTTTTGTTCGGTTATTATAATTACTCCTAGCCAAGGCCCCTCCCCGAAGGTTTCGCAGTTTTGATGTTGTTGTGTTGCTTGGAGCATGCTTCTATCATTTTTGTTATCACGTGTTTCTGTGTCATTGTGGTTGAAACGATTTTCTTAAATTTTGATTATAAAATCTCGTGATTACTGTGTAGTTAGTCGATGTGTACAGTGCATTACTTATAATAGTATTATTTATTATTATAATTAACCTCATACATTGTGCCTAATACGAAACTCTCTAAATAATAATGCATTCGAAATCTGACATCACTCTTTTCTGATCCGTGTCGCCACTAACCGAGCTTACCCTGAAATGTTGCCATTGCATTAGGTCGAGACTCGAGACAGCCAATCAAATGGTATTTCCTGGTATTTCAGCGGCGCCCCTGCGCATGCCACCGCCCACCGCCGGCGGGATCAACGAGCCGCAGGAGTGCCCCTATTGCCGGCGCACCTTCTCCTGCTACTACTCGCTAAAGCGGCACTTCCAAGATAAGCATGAGCAGTCGGACACATTGTACGTGTGCGAGTTCTGCCACCGGAGGTACCGCACCAAGAACTCGCTGACGACGCACAAGAGCCTGCAGCACCGTGGCTCCAGCGGCATGCTGAAGCGGCTGCTGAAGACGTCGGCGCTGCACTCGGCGCTGCAGCCAGCGCCGCATCACCTGTTCGACCTCGGCGGCGACCACCCCGCGCTGCCGCCCGGTCTGCAATGACAGACCATCCCCTGAACGCGTCTCGTCGTTGTCGACCACATGTGCAATATAACGGACAATGCCAAAACGATGCCGCTCGAGCATCTCTATGGTTAATCGTATTATAATTAGTAAAATATTGACGTTAGCGTAGGTTACATACAGTATTGTCTAGTGTACGCTTCGAGACTCGGACTTCGCGCCGCCGTCGCCGCGACGCGGGACGCGGGACGCGGGACGGCGGACAGTGTTCAAATGACAATGTAATCCAAGCAATACTAAAGTATTCATATTTCTAGTACTGCCAAATTTATGCCAACTGTATTCTAAAGTAATGAACATTTTTGTAAAATCACTTTTCGATAATTGTCTAGTGTCAAATTAGATTCGGTAACTGTACAAAAGGTAAACGTACAAATTTTAAATGGAAAAGAAAATATTTTTAAAGAAACTTTTTTCGGAACGCCAAAATTTTAAATTAATAAAAATCAGATTATTTAGGAAATAATTTACCAAAATTTTAGAATAACGATATCGGTATCGAGTAAAATTAAAGACTTCTTAGAATCTGATTTCGAAAGTACAAAATGAACGTCTAATTGAACAATATTCTATTCTATGTGCGTTTGGCTTAATAATGATAAATTGTTATGATCAATGTATAAGTAGCCGTGCCTTCGTTCGTCTTCATACCATTATTGTAGTGAAGTATATCTGGAGTGGAGTGAGCAAAGCAGGCCGGCGAAGTAGCGAGGGCCGGCGCGAGGAGCGCAGCGAGCCCGTCCCCGCGCCGGTAGGGTGGAGAGGCGCTGATAGCCTGAACGCGGGAAGCGAAAAGCGGTTCGACTATCGTATACGTGTGCATGATTCCAAATCATGAAACAAATAATCATTTTTCTGTATAGAACGTAGATTTAGGTATTCATCGATAGAATTATATTTAATCTGTATCCATTTTCGGATTTCTCTCTATGAATGTATAGTGGTTCTTAATTTAAATGTCGACCAACGTAGAGGACGTCTCGTTATTGAAAATTTATTAGATTATTATTATACTATTCTCAGAAATCTTAGGAATAACCATAAGATGGCTGCAGATTGTAAAAGAATATTTTATTTACTTATATTGTAGGAAATTGCTTGAGAACCGTATTCGTTTGGAATCGACATATCTATTGTACTCAGGGCTCACTCGAAGAGCCATCGTTGGAAAGCAAAGCAGGACTACCTGACATATCGCGACTAATATCTCAACACAAAGTATTTAACACCGTGATATTTCACAAAGCCAAAGAAAACGGATAATTATTGCATTTAATATCCATAGCTTAAAGAATATGCATTTAAAAATTGTTGGATTGACACTTTAGTGTTGTGTCATATCCTATCGTGGAGATGGACATATCCTATCGCGGAGATGAATAAATCCTATCGCAGGGATGAAAAAATCCTATCGCGGGGTGACATATCCTATCGCGGAGATGAACAAATTCTATCGTTAGGATGGACAGGACATATCAGGCGACACTCAGAGTGGCATGTTTCAGAAACATTTACAATCGAATATTAATGCAAACCCTATAATAATTTATTATTTTAACTTCAATGCAATTATACTTATTTTTAATTATCGCTACTTTTGCATTTATTTTATGAAATTTAGTGATTTTTCGGTTAAGGTTCGTAATTTAACTTTGAGTTTTCGTTTTTAACTACATTGTATACTTTGTGATATCAACTAATGGGATTTTTTGGTATATATTTTAGTACTTTTTATAAATGGTTGCGTTTTAAAAAATAGGCGTGTTTTGTATTAAATGAGAGTAGGTAACTCTGGTTTCCACGCGTATACCTCCGTTTGCTCTTAGTACCTCAATAATATTATTTTGTTTTTAATTTTTATTACGATGTTACAGGCTGTTCTAGAATTCTATAGAACCTTTCTTCGATAGAACTTTTTCGGAATTAACGATAAAATAACGATAGTTTATCAGTATAGCTGGAGCTTAGAAAGAAGCAAGCGGGTAGATTGAATTGTAAATATAATTTTTAGCGATAACATTAATTAAAAATGTAAATCGTGGCGTCTTGGGACAGAGCCTCGTGATATTAACTATCTAGTGAATAGATAAAATCATTATTGAAAGGGTTTTTATATATTCAACTAATTTTATTGATAGTAAAACTTAGAGTTAATGTTTCTGTTTATTGTTTTCGCTGTCCAATTATTTGTATTGGTTTCGCTGGTTGGCTTATTGTTAATTGCTTCGTTAAACTTTTTGGAATCTAACCCACCATTATGTTTTTGGTTTTGGCATTTTGATAGTTCTAAATTTTTGATCTCATTTATCAGCTGCGTAATGTGTCTATGGTTTGGGAGAGTACCGTGATCGTTGTTAAGTCTTAACTGGTAGAAGTTAACGTTAAGTTTGAATGTGTCGGCAAAACTAAATGGCAGCCTGCAAATTCAAAATATGGAAAAACACGAAAATTGCAGCGAAACAATATAAATCATATATTTTGCAATGTATACCAAAATACTGCATTTAAATAAGACAAAGTGAGAAATCGTTGTAATATTCTTGACTTCTCTTCGAAATTTGCGATGTTTTAACGCTTTTTTGCCAGATTACTATAATTTACTAAAGATTTAATATAAAACCGACTGTGTTACTAATAAGTGTAATGCACACAACGGGATGCCTTTTTACAGTACAATTTACAATAGCCTAAATGAATAGGTAAATAAGATACATACTTTAAAATGACGTTGCGCTATAGGTATATAGTATATCATATTATGTAGATACTTATACCTAATCGTATATATTAGGTGCACGAGTTTTATTAAAAATAGGTTTCAAACGATTAAAGGCTTATGTAGTTTGATGAATCACAAAAATAGATGTGTCGTTAAAATCTAGAATAAGAACTACGAAGTAAATTAACGACAGGTTTTTTTCGTTTGAACGAAATAAGACTTTAAGGGCCCTTAACGATTATTAGCTCTCTGCCTCAAGCTTTAGAATTACAATTTTCAGTATTCAATCCCTGTTAAGTTGCACCTATGTCATTTTAAAGTATTTTTAAATATATCTTTTTTCACCAACGCCTATAATTCCTTGGTATACTTCCAATATACAAAAAAGCTTAAATGTAATTGGTATATTAATCACCTAACCTATTTTTATAAGATAGGTTAAATTCGTATTAAAGAATACAGATATTTTCTCATATAATTTCACCTGATATTAAACCCATGTTCACAAACTAATTCACAAAAAACGGTTATAGAATATGCTTTTATGATGTAAGTATTATTACCTCCAGTAATTTTAAGTATTACCTCCATATAATTATGATTTAATTTTATTGTATTAATTAATATAGGAAGCTACGGCTAGCTACGGCGTAGAGTCTCTACGTCGTAGAGCCTCTACGCCGCCCAGGATGTGTCAATACAATAAGTACCGTTTATATTTTTATGTAATTATTAATATTGTAAATGTCATACAAGATTATAGCAGTTGTTGAATAGTTTCACCTTACAAACATTAATTTCGTTGACCATATCCATAACAAAATGCAATAGTTTATTTTCTGTGATGAAGTGAAAAGTGATACTTTTCGCTCAGTTATAGATCTCCAGTACCTACAATAGTTATTTATGAATAAATAATTTAAAGTATCTCGGCCGGGGGAAGGCACCGTTATCCGGATACACCGACCGCATTATTGATGTTAAAGCGCATCGAACACCTCCTCATAAGTTAATTTAATATTTTTTATTTAATAAAATACTTGGCTGTGACATTACCAAGCATCTAGCAGGGCAGGGGTCGGTGCGAGACGATGCCTCGGTGTATTCCGTCTATAGCTTTAATCTATTTATCAGTATCTTCCACTTACAAATAACTGTAATCAGTAGCAATAGTTCCCAAGTACCTCATATACTTTTATGTATATATTTTTATAAATAAGTGACTTTATTTTAGCAGAAGTAGTTTTCTCAAATTCAAAAAACTTTTTATGTTCAAAGTTTGACCAAGATCTGATTTTTTTAGTAAATTATGTTAGTAAGTAAATCTGCTATCCTACAACTATATCATAGTTCCGTATGTAACTCCAAGTGCACTTAAGACTTTATTATAATAAAAATAATAAGTATTATATAACTAAGTAGTACATTCGTCTGCTCTCCGGCCGAGCTACAGTTGTTCCCGTCTTTACTCACCTAAATAAAAATTATTTACAATATACATTTACGACATATACTGACAGTTATAACTAGAAGTAACTTTTATCTACAGTTTAATAAGGTCGTGGGGCAATTTTGCTGGATTTTTTTCATTTTCACTATTTACTAAGGGCACTTTCTTGCAATAGTCAATTGATTTGTTTACATTCAAACATAATAGTTCCTATAATTGTTGTAGTTTATAACGACTCCATTTAAATAAAAGTCCTTGGATCCAATGCCTATGGAATTTGGATAAGAAGCAGCGTAAATAACAGTAAATAGATGCGCGTTTAACTCTTTTGTGCTGAGAATACGTATTGTAACCTATCTATTCTTAAAACCAATACAAAATATAATGAAAATATAATGGAGGATGAGGACGAGGACCTTTATTGATATAACTAAGATTTTTCATCTAATATTTAGTATAAGTATTAATAACTTCCAGCGGAATTGCCCCATTTCAGAACTTGTTATGCTTGGGTGACACATTTTATACAAAATATTTTTTTACGATAAAATACAATTTATTGTCAAAGTATAGTTAAGTGGAAAATTTAATTTTAACTGCACTTATATTTTTGCTGACACACTTAGAATTAGATTTTTCTTTTTTCTTAATTTAATGTATGCACGATCTGCATTTTTATTTAGCATCGATTTATGATTTTACGCAAACCCAAACGGTACTGGCGTTTCGTTAAAAATAATCAAAATTAAATTAAATTATAAAATAAGGGTAAATATAAAATTAGGCATTCGTGAAGGGTGAGTACCGTTTGGGCGTTATTAAGCCTAAACTAATATTGTGTTACTGTGTAAAAGTTATAGTTTGCCATCGTTGATCAAAGAAAAATATGTGTTACATTTAGTTAATGAGTTTTGTTATACTTTTACACCACTACTAATAAACTCGTTGTATTTGAATGTTTACATTGCGTTTTATCTTTTGCGTTGACATGACGAGCAGATTCAAATCCATTAAACACGGCGTAACTATTCCAAGGCTAGGGGGTTTATTAGTATGGTGGTTAATGTTGGCTGGGTCCGTAGGGTTGTATAAAAGGATGTTTAGATTGTATATGATTGGTAAGGTTAGGTTACGGACCTGTAGGCTTTGAAAGAAATTGTTGTAAGATCACGCAGTCGATGAAGACACTTAAAGTACTTGTTGTAGTGTGAGAAGTGAGGTGGATGTTTGCAGCGTCACTGGAATTTTTGAAGACATCTTTTACTACGTCGAAGCTTGCTAACTAAATTTATCTATAGATATTTTTTTATCAGTTTCAACTTAAATATGTATTACAGTTCGTTGCATTTATCAGTAAAAGGGTAGATAAGATCCGGGCAATGTGATTACCACTCTCATCAAAAAATACATTTGATAAAAATGTTTCAATAAGTAACTAGTCAACATATTGTTTTACCAGTTGAAAGGCAGGACCTTTTGCTTATAAAATAATTATAAGCATATAAAATGTAAGCAACGCCTAAATTTTATATGCTTCAATTTACGCAATATATTTCAATAAATCTAGATTTATCAAAATGTTGCCTTTATACTATATTATATTTCAACTTATTCGAACTTAATGGTGAATTTTCAACATTAAATTCGTCTTTGTACTTCTGTTTAAGTGAATTAAAATATTTTCAATCAATTACAATGTTATCAAATTATGTGGTTGAGTGAACCATAAAATATTAAACGAGCAACCAGGCTTACTTAAATCGATTGCACAGTAGGTTTTAGTGGCCTCTTCGTGTTCTTCGTGTTCCAATCATGGAAATAGGTATCTTCCCTGGCCTGGCTATCTTGTATCACGCCATCTTCTAATGCTATCCACGCAAAGATATTTTTTTTTAACATAACAGTATAAATCTGGGAAAAACTATAATCTAAAGTCCAGATTGAATCGCTACTTTCTAGGCAAGCGTGCTTCATCTTCGGCCTTACCATGACTTAACATCAGGTGAGCGGTAAAACGCGTAAATATTCGGAATAAAAAGCAGTAGAGAAATGTCTGCAGGTAATTCCAGTGAGGTTGCATCACCAGTGTCTTTACTTGTTTTGGTGTTGTTGATATTGTGAATAAGGAATCAATCGGGTCGGATTAGTCTACATATCAGTTGGAGGAACTAAGTACTATAAGTATCTTTGTATCTGACTTATTCGGAATACAGAAAGGTTTGGTTCGGAATGCAAAAGGTTTGGAATGCAGAAATGCATCAGTTGAATGTAACAAAAGTATAAAATAAACTCGCGGTGATTCCATTGATAATTGAATTTTATTTATCCTTTATTCCTTTATAGTGTATATTATATTATAATAACTTCATTCCTGGTTTGCCTTTTAGTGAGAAAGCAAATATTTCTGATGAACATAAATTTTACAGAAATTAGGAGTCATACCACAAAAAAGTTAAACACTCGCTAAATACTGTTTCATAAAAATCTTATGCAAAAATTGATAAATAATTTTTTAAACACCCGTTAAACAGTGTTTCACGGGTTTTATGGTAAAAAGGTTGAGGTTTTTATTGAAGAAACACTTACAAATGGTACAATAAGCTATTTTCAAAGAAAATTCATAGTATCAGCTATTCGAACATCCTGTAAGTTTTGAGGTACGCACATAGTCCAATATTTTTGTTATATCTATAATTTTTAATTATTATTTTATTTCCCCATTTCGGTTTAACATACATATTTTGATAACATGTATAACACAGGATAACAAGATCTTTCATACTAGATGCAAAATGAGCTTGCGCTCAAAATAAATAAACCCCACACTAAATGCATGGGAATTGGGGGAGGACTTAGTGCGGGCCCACCTGTCAATTTTAATGTGTAATATTTACTCTAGACACAATTTTTTTTAATGTGAAGTTATAAACAAATTCATAAAATACATTGATTTCAATATTCATACAGGAAATACAAAATAGCTTAAAAACTAATGGGGGTGGTGGTGCGGTGTCGTTCACAGCAGTACCTTGTGTATGGGCAGTCTACCCTGGCGGCTATCATTGCCAGGACGGTGTTGGAACTGGTCCACAACCTGCGCACCAGGGACGCATGATAGATGATACGCATGATGGTGTGGAAGTAGTCGACCCGCGCCTCCTTGTACATCCCCAATGCGTTATATTTACCTATTAACATTATAAAACAGATTTTTGACATTTATTTTCATTTATTTGATATCTGAAATACTACAGTGCAACTGGAACGAACGGGTGCCTGGATGCTCTTAGAGTTCTTGATTTTCTTTGTTCTTGTCATTACCACGTATAAGTAAAGCTGGTTATGTACCTACCTACTTATTTTTTAAGCGGCCAGTTTTCAGATTTTAATAGTTAACCATTATAGTCAGTGGAAGGCCGCCATCTGGTATATGACGATCGCACGCGTGGGTGCTGGCCCGTATATAAGTAACTCAACATAGTTCCTTGTACAATTTTCATAGCAAAGATCATTTAAAGTGAAATTGTGCACTATGACTAATGATAGGTAAGTACTACCACGCACCAGGTAAAGTAAGTAAAGTAAAACTCCCGGATAAATAACCCGTTTAATCAGTAAGTAAACATTTTTTATTTACACAAAAAATATACATTTGCAATCAACTCGAACCCTGTACAACAAATACCCTGTTAAAAATGAAACGCGAGGATCTAAGGATGATGGTGGAAATCATCACAGGCCACTGCGAACTTAACCATCACCTCTTGAAGACCGGGACCACGGACGGTGGGCTTTGTCGGTCATGTCTTCAGGAGGAAGAGACGGTGGAGCACGTGATGCTTCACTGTACGGCCACAAGCGATATCAGGCTGAGGACGGGTCTGCAGGAGCTCATTGAATCCTCATCCGCTAACACCACAACGGCATCCACGGGGATCTTGGAAAGCTGCATCCATCAACCCAAAATCCTGCTCCGTTACTTCAAGGAGCTAGGATGGCTGGGGTCAGGTTGGAAGGGGGGTAATGCACAATATTCCCCAATGCGGGACGTCAGTGCAGATCTTATTAGAATTAGAATTAGAATAAGAATCAACTCGAACTATATTTTAAGAGATAAATAAGTATTAGGTTATGAGCATACAAGTGATCGCAGGAAGCATTATTCATCCTACCTAATCTTAATTATTTAGAAATATTATGTAGGTAATATTATGTAATTGCATATAATATAATTTATAACTTATTTTTACATTTTATATGTAGTAACATCTAATAAGGTACGTACGAGGCATGCCTTTTAAGTTCTGTCGTTTCCATATTTTCCGGCAATTTTGAATTTGGAACTGTTCTATATTCGAATGTGTTTACATTTTGAATCTCAAAACAGTTGAAAGTATTAGGATTAATGCTATTGTTTAGTCACAGTTTCGATTTGAATCTGTCAGGTCACGTACGAAAATGAATCTTTCTAAGGAAAATGTTCGTGCAATAATTTTCTACAACTTTAGAAGAGGCCTGACACGGCTTCAGTGTTTAGAAGAGCTAACATCTGTGTTCAGTGATGTAGCCCCATGTCTGCGGACTGTCGAACGCTGGTATTTAGAATTCCAGCGTGGACATACTAGTGTTAGTGACAGATTTCGCGAAGGACGCCCAAAATCCGCCTTCACTGAAGATAACATCATTGCTGTGAGACAACTAATTCTCGAAGATCGTCATGTGACGTATCGAGAGATAGAGGCTCTATTAGGCATCTCAGGGACAACCATTCAGAAGATCTTGCATGAAGCGCTTGGTGTGAGAAAGCTAGTTTGCCGTTGGATACCGCATCTGCTTTCCGACGATCACAAGGCGGCCCGCGTCAGATGGTGTAAGAAAACTCTGCAAAGGTTCAACCGAGGGGAGTCAAATCACGTCTACGACATCATAAGTGGTGACGAATCTTGGATCTATGCCTACGATCCTGATTCCAAACAACAATCTACAATCTGGGTCTTTCAAGACGAGCCAAAGCTGACTAAAGTTGTTCGTTCTCGAAGCACTTCAAAGAAGATGGTGGCCACGTTCGTTGGAAAAACCGGCCATGTTGCGACTATTGCACTTGAAGATCGTAGAACGGTTAACGCAGAGTGGTATACTACAGTTTGTTTACCACAAGTCATCGCCGAACTTCGAAAATCTAACTCAAAGCGACGCATCATCCTGCACCACGACAACGCAAGCTCACACAGCGCTCGTCAAACGATTGAGTATTTGAAGCAGGAAAAAGTAGAAATTCTTGACCATCCTCCATACAGTCCTGACCTAAGCCCTAACGATTTCTTTACATTTCCTAAAATTAAGAAAAGTCTTCGTGGTCAAAGGTTCCAGTCCGGTGAAGAAGCAGTCGACGCTTTCAAGTCAGCCATTTTGAACACCCCCACTTTAGAGTGGAATAAATGTTATAATAACTGGTTTGAGCGAATGGAAAAGTGTTTTAAGCTACGCGGTGAATACTTTGAAAAACAATAAAAAGTACTATAAGGTTCTAGTTGTGTTTTTTTCTTCAAACGACAAAACTTAAAAGGCATGCCTCGTATGTTATTAAGTGGAACTATCTATATATGGCTTAGGCATTTATTTTCTCAAAAGAATTACAAATTCACCTTTAGAGAAATATATCAATATCCTAAAAATAAAGAACTAATAGATATAATATACTTTACTATTTGTAAATTAATACTCTATAGACATTCCTAAAATATATTATAAATATTGTTAGTTTAAAAATATTTTTTTTTATCTGATCGGATATTTAACTTTGGTAAAAACATTTGGTAGGTACGGGGTGGTAGCTACATTGATATAGGTTGCTAAATCATTTTTCAGTAAGGCGCAACATTGAATTATTATATATTATATTATTTATTAGTATATATTATTATAACATATCCTATTTGAAGTCCTAAAATCTCATCAATTACAAAGAACCTCGTTACGAAAACCGAACTCGCTTGTGTATCCGAACAGGCCGTCAAATGTTACAGTCTTAAAAAAAACTACTACTAAATAGTCAATGTCATAAGTATTTCATTTCACAATCAGTGTCAATGTCATGTAAGTAAAGTCAAACAAAAAGAGTGTGAGTGAATCTGAATCGGTTCGGTACTATCAACAATAATCGCACGTGTTTTTAGACATAATTTACTGTAAAGTATAACTAAATGTTAATGAAATGGATGCCTACGATATATTCAAGAAACTGACTAAAGGTCTTACCTTCAAACACAAAGTAATAGAGGTGGAAAACAATGTAAGTAAAGCATAACCTTTACACATAATATGTTTTTGTGTGTTTTCGTCCAAATTACTTAACTTGTACTAAAAATACAAACACGCACGTATTTTAAAATTAAACAGTGGCGTCACCAAACTTCGCAGTAAACGTAACAGTTATAAAAACACTACAAAACAAGACCATGACTATTTCTAGAATTCAATTGTTTTGTCAAGCTATGTAAATAAATAAATATCAGTTCCAGAAGTAGGCACTATAACTAACTTCCTGTAAAAGAGAATTCGTTGGTTATGAAACATTCTCAAATTATGTGCTTAAGTTTAATAGGGTGGAGGAATAAGAGTGCACTGACATCCTGCTCTAGGGTGTATTGTGCAACCCCTTCTTACTTTTTATAAATATTAACATCATGAAAATAAGTGCTTAACCACAATACAAGCTCATAAATTACCATAATATTACACCACTAAAGTCATTATTATTTTATTTGTAATAATGATTATAATTATAATATATATTTTTTTTATAAGATCAATATTATTGCTGTTATAAATCAAGCAATTCTGTAATTTGTGGTCTGTAATTTGTACTACGAACCCCAAAATACAAGCTTAGCTTGAGGCTCTCCGTAAGCAATTGTAAATAAATTATTTGATTTGATACCTTTTTCAGCCGGTCCAAAAACCAAAGCCTGCCATCAAGAAAGAGGAAATCCAAATAAAAAAAGAAGAACTAGAATCAGAACTTCAATTGCAATTGGAACAGCCTGGTAATGAGTCTGATGCCTTGTCGGAGTCAGGACAGGAGGATGAAGATATCCAGCTGGTGAAAGGAGTGACGGTGGGGGAGAAGAAGAAGAAAGAGAAGAAGGAGAGAACTGAAGATTTGAAAAAGAAACTCGAATTGGAAGAAGTTAGTATGATTACCATTCAATTAAATATAATGAAACTTATATAGAATATAGAAGTACTAAAATAGAGCAAGTGGAGAGCACCATGTTTTTGGGTTTCGAGTTCAACAGGGCGCTCACTTGGGAATCCCATCTTGATAAAGTAGGGGTGTATGCTATGAGGCAACTAGTTGCAATACTTTCAAACTTATACTAAAGCGCTGGCTCCTGAGTAACACCTTCTGTAGTCGTGAGGAGTTCATTGATATGATAAATAACTGATATTGTAATTTTATTAACAATTTTGTATTGACTTTGTTTTATTCGAGAATACATGCATAAAATATTTAAAGAAAGTAGAGAAAAGTCGATATTTTGTAATCAAGTCGTAAAATAATACTTCAGCTGCTCACATTGCTAATGCTGCGCTGGCTAAACCTTATGAGATACATCAATATAATCTGTGCGAAGCCGGGCTGGTCTTAGTAAAATATATTTCCATATTACAGCACAACCGTTTCCGCAATGAGCACGGTATCAAGACAGTTGGCCGGCATGTCCCTCCTGCATTGAAAGACTTCAGTGAGCTGACAGGCCGATTCAATGTGGCTCAAGCTCTGGTGGACACTGTGACCCAGTGCGGGTATGAGGAGCCTACACCTATACAGAGGCAAGCTATGCCTTGTATGCTGGAGGTAAGAATCTTACTTACAGCTATAAAATCATCAATCTGTTCAGCAGCTTTAATAAATAAATAAATTGCGGGCCAAAAAAAAAACATTTTGATAAATTGATTAATATTCCTATGATAGATAAATTTCCATCGATGAGACATGAGCCTGACTCGGCAAGTTTCCGATAGGAATCATTGTATTTTGGATGCCCCTTAAGTCTCGTGTTCTTTTAGGCCGACTTTTGGGGCGCCGTAAAAACAAGTGGCGATCACAATAGGCCTCGTGAAACAAAAGCCGCAAAAGCTAATAATAAAAAATAGGCCGACTAATGATGTATCTGATTAGCCTTAACATCATCCGTCTTTTTCAGGATAGACAAATCCTAGCCTGCGCACCGACAGGGTCGGGTAAAACCGCTGCCTTCCTAATCCCCATCCTCCACGCGCTGGGCGCTCCGCAAGGCGGCCCCAGAGCCCTAGTGCTCTGCCCCACGAGAGAGCTCGCCCAGCAGATATACAGAGAAGCACTCCGTCTTAGTGCCTCATCGGAGCTCAGGGTCAGTGTGGTCAGGAATATGAAACAGAGCAAAGTGAAGGAACGAGAGGCTACAATTAGAAAAAGTGGTTAGTTGTGCAACTTTATGTGTCAATGATTCTCTCTTTATTTTTAAATCCTTTTCCCACTTTAATTGAGTCAGTAAAACATGTATTTTTAGGGTTCCGTAGTCGAACTACCCTTATAAAAGCTGTTTTATTATGTACGACATTAATTTAAAACACACATCTGGATTTGTATTAACAAATTTTAGAGGTTTGTTTTATACAGGTAGCTTGAATATTTATCCAGTAATCGATACATTTCCAATAAACAATTTTTTACGTAATTCGGCGGTGCCTTTGCGACGATGCCGCTTAGTCAGTTTAACAGGTGCCTACTTTCATGGTGAATGTATATGACTTGTTTACCTATTTTATACAGGCTGTTTCATTGATATTTTAGGGTTTGAAATTAAGATTGTTTGAAAATTGAAAATTTTCTATTATAATGAATTTGAAAAAACCTATTTTACAACAATAGCCATTGGTCCTATCCGTGTTTTCATTTAATGTCGTCATAACAAAACACGTATTGACTAATTTACGAGTAGTAATCGACCAACTTATGTTTGTAGTTGGATATAATGTTCAAACAAAATGACCAAAATCAACTGCAATAGATGAGCCATACGATAGCCGGTAGTCGAGCCGTACAGACTACGGACTTACTGTGCGTGTTTTGACACGCACTTGACCGATTATTACTTTCAGATATTCTTCTTCATTCTTAATTCTTTCAGATATTGTGATAAGCACACCAAACCGGCTCTGCTATTTAATGAACCAGGATACCGTCAACATCTCATTGGACAAGTGAGTTACATTGTACATTGTTTGTTGTGAGAGTAACATTGTTATTGAAATGGTATTCAAATTCATCAACTTTTACTTCCAATTCCTTATTACATATTTTAGGAATTGAAAGTAAAGCCGCATACGAACACACACACTATACACACACACCCTCACACTCCTCTCGTATCTTATATTTTCTTATTATATTTACACGGTCTGGATGTGGAAGCAAATTCCCCACCTGATGTTACGTGGTAACAAAATATTGACTCGTAGGTCACACACCTGTGTCCATCAACTTTGAGGCATACAGGTATAAAGCCTCAGCTGCCTGTAATTTCACCGCAACCATACCCTTCCCATTCAATCGTATCTCACAAGGAACTCTACTACTCTTGAATCTAATACATTGGTTTATAGTGTATAGTCACATTAGTCACCATAATGCTACTGTAAATTTTTTCATCTGTAACCTGCAACAGAGATTTTTTACAAAGCCATCGTAGGCACCAGTCTCGCACAATGTAGGTTTAAGATTATATGTTTTGTTTTCAAATTTTAAGACCTAACAAGTGTTGACAAATTAATGATTATTATTATATTGTAGAGTATGCTGGCTGATTGTAGACGAGGCTGATAAACTCTTCGAAGGCTCTATGGAGGAGCAGTCTGACTTCAGACAGCAATTGGAACAGGTAAACCACAGACCTTTATGACGTGGCGAGCAGGGTTCGATTCCCGCTGCAAAGGCACGTGGCACTTCAAGTCAGCATTTTCAATGTAAAATAAACCTTATCGCGTCGACTTTAGATTTAATGTAAAGCTGTAAAGAATGATAAAGGCGGCCTATATACTAAATGGCCTAATAACACAAAATAGATAGGTACAGAAGTTAAGTTAAGTACAACTAGCGATAACAGGCGCACGCACACATAGACGCGCGTAACATATTAAGATTATTTGTGGGCTTTTAAGATAATTTGCAATATCATTTGAATAAATATTTATTCATTATTATCAAACGTTCGAGGATCTCAGATCAAGTCAGTCGAACGCCAGCCGCGAGTGCCGCGCTTTAGAGAGGCTATATTTTATCTTGTTACAAAGCAAACTTAGCAAAGCTTTTTGCTAAGTTTGCTTTGTAGCTTGTACTATAGATTACTTAGCAAAGCTTGTACTATAGCAAACTTAGCAAAGCTTGTACTATAGCAAACTTAGCAAAGCTTGTACTATAGCAAACTTAGCAAAGCTTGTACTATAGCAAACTTAGGAAAGCTTGGCGCACGCACACATAGACGCGCGTAACATATTAAGATTATTTGTGGGCTTTTAAGATAATTTGCAATATCATTTGAATAAATATTTATTCATTATTATCAAACGTTCGAGGATCTCAGATCAAGTCAGGCGAACGCCAGCCGCGAGTGCCGCGCTTTAGAGAGGCTATATTTTATCTTGTTACAAAGCAAACTTAGCAAAGCTTTTTGCTAAGTTTGCTTTGTAGCTTGTACTATAGATTACTTAGCAAAGCTTGTACTATAGCAAACTTAGCAAAGCTTGTACTATAGCAAACTTAGCAAAGCTTGTACTATAGCAAACTTAGCAAAGCTTGTACTATAGCAAACTTAGGAAAGCTTGTACTATAGCAAACTTAGGAAAGCTTGTACTATAGCAAACTTAGCAAAGCTTGTACTATAGCAAACTTAGCAAAGCTTGTACTAAAGCAAACTTAGCAAAGCTTGTACTATAGCAAACTTAGCAAAGCTTCTATTATAGCAAACTTAGCAAAGCTTATACTATAGCAAACTTAGCAAAACTTGTACTATAGCAAACTTAGCAAAGTTAGTAAATCGTTTAAAGGGCAAGGTGTACGCTTTTATAACAAACTCCCAAGGGATGTACAAAAATTGACAATTAACAAATTTAAAAACGTAATTAAACAAAATCTTTATAAAAGAGCCTACTATAAAATATCGGATTATTTAGAAGATAGAGAAGCTTGGGATTGAAATTGCTCCAACTCGTTCAAAATGTTACAATTTAGACGTAATTTATTTTCTGTATTATATATTGTAAAAAGATCATTAAAAAAAACAACCAGCCTTGTTTCTTGCCTTTCTTTCCTGGCTTGGTCGCGAAGGAACAGGCGGTAAAATTGACGTTTCAAAGTGATCCTTGTGATTTTAATGAATAAAAATATTTGACTTTGACTTTATGGGAACCAGATAACTGATAATGTTGTTGTGTGCGTAGGTGCTGACAGCGTGTGGCAGTAAGCGGCGTCGCGTGGCGCTGTTCAGCGCCACGCACACACCCGCGCTCGCCAAGTGGAGCCGACACCAACTGAGAGGACTCATCAACATCACCGTGGGACACAGGTATGTACAGGCTTTACGTGCTACCTGAGGATCTCTTTGTGAAATGTGAAATTCGTATAGGAACCCCCGAGGATTCCCAATTGACTCGCCATATCGTGTCATGCATAGCATATTAGCAGACGGCTTCGCACGCGCAGTTTGATAAAAATATAATACCCTCCTGCGCAGTCGTGTATAAAGTAATCTAGCACTCAATCCCGGTTATAATCTATCTTTATACCAAATTTCATCAAACTCTGTCCAGCCGTGAAAAAAGTGAAATGTAACAAACAGACAGACTTTCGAATTTATAAATAAGTTTCGAAGTATGGATTAAAAAGAGGTAAAGTTTGTTTGTATGTTTGAAGGGGGTAATCATAGAAACGAATGCACCGATTTTGTAAATTATTTAATTGATCTACTACTATGTTATTAATTTCACTGACTACATTATCAAATTCAAATTCAAATATTTTTATTCATTAAAATCACAAGGATCACTTTGAAACGTCAATTTTACTGCCTGTTCCTTCGCGACCAAGCCAGGAAAGAAAGGCAAAAAACAAGGCTGGTTGTTTTTTTTTAATGATCCTTTTACAATACATAATACAGACCATAAATTACGTCTAAATTGTAACATTTTGAACGAGTTGGAGCAATTTCAATCCCAAGCTTCTCTAACATCTAAATAATCCGATATTTTATAGTAGGCTCTTTTATAAAGATTTTGTTTAATTACGTTTTTAAATTTGTTAATTGTCAATTTTCGTACATCCCTTGGGAGTTTGTTATAAAAGCGTACACCTT
This sequence comes from Philereme transversata, assembly GCA_963924445.1. Taxonomy (NCBI): domain Eukaryota; kingdom Metazoa; phylum Arthropoda; class Insecta; order Lepidoptera; family Geometridae; genus Philereme; species Philereme transversata. Next base: position 28,342,262 of record OZ004345.1, read on the forward strand.
GCCCTTTAAACGATTTACTAACTTTATGGAGTCTACAAGTGGCAACAGCGAGTTTATCTTTATTTCTAGTATTAAAATTATGATTATCGCTATTTTTCTTAAACAAATTAATATTTTTGTGAACATACATTAGATTTTCATAGATGTATTGACAAGGGAATGTCATAATATTTATTTCTTTAAACTTAATGCGTAATGATTCTCTGGGCCCCATATTATAAATTGCACGAACAGCCCTCTTCTGCAGCACAAAAACGGTGTTTATATCTGCAGCACTCCCCCACAACAGTATACCGTATGACATAATGCTGTGGAAGTAGCTGAAGTAAAGTAGTCTAGCTGTGTCTACGTCTGTAAAAAGACGGATCTTTTTGACTGCTTATGCCGCAGAACTAAGTCTCTTCGACAACCCATCAATGTGAGGGCCCCATTGAAGCTTATTATCTAGGGTTATACCTAAGAATACGGTGGTGTCCACAAGAGCCAACTCCTCGTCTTTGATTTTATATCTGCTTTAACTTGTGTAACATTAGGTAGTATAAATCTAATACACTTTGTTTTCTTTTCATTTAGAAGTAGATTGTTTACATTGAACCATTTTACCACCTTAGAGATTGCATTGTTTACATCGTCAAAATCGGTTTGTCGTCGCTTTAATTTAAATAAAAGTGACGTGTCGTCTGCAAACAATACAACCTCATAATCGTCCCTTACAAGATGGGGAAGATCATTAATATATACTAAAAACAAAAATGGTCCCAGAATTGATCCCTGTGGTACACCCATTTTAACCAGAGACCCCTTCCCATTCACGTCAACTCTTTGCACTCTGCCACTTAAATAAGAAGTGAGAAAGTCTAGAGCAACGCTCCTAATGCCATAATGGTGTAGTTTCCTGATCAATGTGTCATGGTCTACGCAATCAAATGCCTTGGACAAATCACAAAAAACACCTAAAGCGTCATGAGACTTCTCCCAGGCATCAAATATGTGCGATATTAACTCAATACCAGCATCAGTGGTTGAGCGACCCCTGGTAAATCCGAATTGTTTATGATGCAGTAAATTATGTGAATTGAAATGTCTAAGCAGTTGATTTAAAATTAGTTTTTCAAATATTTTACTAAATGTCGGAAGTACTGAGATTGGTCTAAAATTACCAGGATCAGAACTAGTGTCTGATTTGAAAAGTGGAGTTATTTTACTGTGTTGTATTAAATCAGGGAATACACCACAGTCAATATACTTATTGAATATTAAAGCTAGTTCAGGAGCAATTATGTCAATCAATTTTTTCACGACGCTAACAGAGATGCCCCAGAGGTCCGTGGTTTTCTTAACATTTATCAATTTGAAAGCTTTTATAATGTCATGACTATTTACATAATCAAATTTGAATTGTGTTTTGCATTCCGTTAAGTTTTCTTTTAACAATGGCTCTGCGACTATGGGAGAGGAGTTTAAGGATTTTGTGGTAGAGACTGGAATGTCGTAAAAAAGTCTTCGAACGCATTAGCTACATCACCATCCTGATTGATCGTGGCATTGCCAATTTTCAAATTAAACTTATTGTTCTTAGTTGCGACTCTTCCAGTCTCGCTGTTGATTATTTTCCAAGTGGCTTGTACTTTGTTTTGACTATTTTTAATTTTAGAACTCAAATGACGAGCTTTTGCTTCACGACAAACATTTTTAAAAATCTTTGAATATTTTTTAACTTTTTCTATAAACTCCTCATTAAAATTATAGTTTTTCAGCATAAAGATCATACAATGTTTTTCTGCTTTTATCGATTTTTCAAATTAAATAATAGTTTTATATAGATCTGTGAGTTGAAGATAACTAATTATATTATTCAATTTTATTATGTTTTCGCTCTTACGCTTCGAAATAGTCCTACTCGCACTGCGCGTATTATCGAATCTAACTGTGCCCATGGCATCAACAAATCCTAGGATATTTTGTTTGACCAATGTATAATTGTTTTCAGAAATGCAGCTACAAACCTAGTAGAGCAGGAGTTGCTGTACTGCGGCAACGAGAACGGGAAACTAGTGGCATTCAGACAACTAGTCCAAAAGGGACTGAAACCACCCGTGTTAGGTATGTTGCAACATCTATACTGGATTATAAAGAGGTAAAATTTGTTGTTTGCAGGAGTTATCTAAGAAACTACTGATCCGATTCTAACAATTCTTTCACATGTAGAAAGCCAAACTATCCCAGATTGCTATGAGTTATATTTTATTTTGAAAAATACCCGTACGAAGCCGGGGCGGGTCAGCTAACAAAAAATTAAATTAAACGTTCCCTTAACGAAACGTTACGTATAAAAGCCTAAATAAGAAACCTTTAAGTTTTTTACAATTATAAAAGATATAAATAGGTACGCGTTCCACGACCTGTTTAATAAGAATCATAAGGATATGTCATCGCGAACATTTGAATACAGTAATATAATATTTGCAGTAATTGTACTTAGGTTGAAAGACTGATAAAACAGTGGTAACTAGCCACAAACTAGGGCAAGCTTGTACTATGGGAACTAGATAACTGATAGAATACTTAATAATTATTAGTACTTAATAATACTTAGTAATTATTATAAACATAACTTTCATATGTTTTTACGTATTGGTTCTCAGTATTCGTGCAAAGTAAAGACCGAGCGAAGCAATTATTCAAAGAGCTGATCTACGACGGCATCAACGTGGACGTCATACACGCGGACAGAACACAACAACAGGTAAAGAACACAACAACATGTTAAGAACATACCAACCGGTAAAGACATAATAACAGCTGAACGCCAGTGAAGAGGCAGTGGCCAAATGTCCAAAAAATATTAATAAATAAATTCATACTTACATACTAATATTTCAAATTCGAATGTTTTTACAAGCTGGACCGTTTTCGATAAAATATGTTTTCAACGCTACTTTTTATTGAAAAACCTAAGCTAACCTAAGCATCATCATCATATTAGCCAAAGGACGTTCACTGCTAAACATAGGCCTCCCCCATAGATTTCCAGAGCAACCGACCTTGTGCGGCCTGCACCCAACGGCTCCCAGCAACCTTTAACAGGTCGTCTTTCCGTCTAGCGGGGGGCCGTCCTACGCTGCGTTTTCCAGTGCGTGGTCCCCACTCGAGAACCTTTCTGCCCCAACGGCCGTCAGTTCTTCGAGCTATGTGCCCCGCCAACTGCCACTTCAGCTTGCTAATCCTTTGTATTATGCCGGTGAAATTGGTTCGTCTACGAATCTCCTCCATTCTGTTTGTATTTAAATACTACCCGCCCGCGGCGTCGCAGTTTGAAATTTCCCATCCCCGTGGAAACTTCGGGATAAAAACTATATAAAACACTTTTGTCAAAGTTACGCGACACTTCATGTAAACGTAAACACTTCATGTTCATACAATAATACTGAAATCGCGATTAAAAAATGGGGAGTGGGGGTAGGAAGGTGAAAAATACTTTACGACCTATTCTCACCAATCTCACCTACCAAATACACAAAAAAAACATTAAAATCGGTCTACCCGTTTCGGAGGAGTGCGACCACAAAAACCGTGACACGAGATTTTTATATATTAGATAAAAATGTATATGTATATGTGCAGCGTGACAACGTGGTGCGTAGTTTCCGCGTGGGTCGCGTGTGGGTGCTGATCTGCACGGAGCTGATGGGGCGCGGCATCGACTTCCGCGGCGTGCGGCTCGTGCTGAACTACGACTTCCCGCCCACCGCCATCTCTTATATACACAGGTCAGTTACTCATTCATTCACTCATTCAACGGTAAGTCTTGTCTATGCGACGTGTGATCCGAGAGCTGGTGCTTATATTATTAACCTATTTGTAAAAATTATGTTCTATATTTTATTTTGGTGTACCATAAAGAGTTATCTTATCTTATCTTATATGGTTCAACGCATAAGCATTGCAATTTAGCGGGACTTCAATCTGCGTAGATAACTAGACTAGTTAGTTCAACAGCTGAGCTAGAATTTCAATAGTTTACAATGTGAAAAATGACGCTTATTATATTGCGATTTAGATTTACACACTGTAACAGAACTGTAGTTCAGCTCGTCTTAAACTATTAAATAGAAAGAAAGATATTTTTTTATTCAAAACCCCACTAAAAGTAATAAAAAAACGCAACAACAACATCTCACTTAAGCACTAAAAGTCAAGCTACTATAGATAAATAAATAATTCTTTATTGTTGGACCAAATCACAAATACTTAACATATAAAACTTAAAGACTTGTTTTCTTACAATACCATTTAATACAATTACTGGTAATTAGTGTTATCGATAGATACTCGGCGCATCACTAAAGGCTCCCGTAAGGGCTGCAAGAGCGAGTGAGATAGTAATATCGTCGCCTGTCCCGCGTTTTATGACCTGTCAGGCGCGCTTAGTTAATAGCTCTCAATTGGATCGCTTTTTTATTAAAGTGTAAATGTATATTTGGTTTCAGAGTGGGTCGGGCAGGACGCGCGGGGCAGAAAGGAAAAGCGATCACATTCTTCACACAAGATGATATCGTTAATCTTAGAAGGTATCTCTACCAAGTTGAACATAATCATCATCATCATAGCCCACTGCTGGGCATGAGCCTGCTCCCTCAAATGCCAACCCAACCGATCCCGTACCGATCATATCAACATCTGTCGACCCTCATGAAAGAATATTTCTGGCCCTAACTTAAATCATTCAAATTACAAGTTTCATCTTAATTGGTTACTGTTTTTAGGGGTAGAAATTGTAGTTATTCTAGATTTCAGACATTTGCCTATATTTGTGTCACTAAAGCTACACGCATATCAAATTACAGCACTGTGGGGTCGCCGGTGTACCTTGTGAATTTTTAAGTTCAGTTTTTATTATGGCTAATAACTCAAAAACTGCAAGGATTAAACTAAAAATAAAAACGGGGTTGAAATGTATTAATGAAGACCTTTTTAAGATGTCTCATTTTGGTTTTTTTTACCCCTCTTAAACCCCAATATCTCAACTTTCCCGCAACATTTTTAGCTCATTTAGTCACACCAGAATTTTGCCAACACTACCTTCAAATTTGACGATGATCGGATCAACGCTTCGAAAGTTATCTTCGGACAAACAAACATACGTACAACGCTGGTTTCCGCAAGTCGATTTGGAGATCTCGCTTCGCTCGATGAATTAGTATAGATGTAATGTTTATTCGGCAATTAAACCCTATATATAATCGTGCAGCATAGCGTCCGTGATCAAGCAGTCGGGCTGCGCTGTGCCGGAGTACATGCTGCAGCTGAAACACGACCACAACCGCAGGAAGAAACGCACGAGCAAGGCGCCCAGCAGAGACAACATCTCCACTATACTCAAGAAGGCTGATAAGTTAGTCTTAACTGTTTTGTATGACCTAGAATAGAGCACAGGCGCCGGTTTACCAGAGTTTCAGTTTTTTACAAGATTCATTTTGGTGACCTTATCCCTCCTTCCCCCTTCCGCCACCGGACAATCAGACGTACTGAGAAGTACCACTCATACCAAACGATTTGCTTCAACTTTTCTGGTTAGCACGAGTAAAGAGTGGAACTCACTTCCGGCGTATGTTTTTCCGAAACAGTATCATCTCGGAGTCTTCAAGTTCAGAGTGAATAGGTTCCTTCTAGGCAAGCGTGCTCCATCTTCCATCACACCATCACTTACCACCAGGTGAGGTACTCATCAAGCGCTTGATTATCATCAATAAAAAAACCTGGTGGTGGAACAAGCGTATGACCTACCTAATTCTCCCCCATATTTTCTCATCTGTATGAGTAGTATCAGTTGTAATCTCTTAGTTTAGTTCGCTTAGCTCTTAGCCTCTCTGCTTAGTTGTAATTAATATATTGTTACGAGCTGAGGGTTCGGGATAAAATAATGGGAATCGATCTAACCAAAATAACACTTTTATTTAACACTAGAACGATGAATACACGAACTTGGTCACACGTAATCATAACACACTAATTCACATCACTGTTGCAGCACTTAAAGTCACCGAAATGTTCGCACGTATAGCCAAATCCAGACTCACTCGCGAGCAACTACTGTTCACGCGAGACCCTTCTCCACGTCAGTCCTCCAGGGCCTCGCTGAGACTCACTCACTCACTGACTCACTCAGACTGACTGTCCGGCCATCTCTCCGGCCTATTTATATCGCACACATTTCGATTGTTCGAGAACGATGTCGATCCTTCCAGGAAAGGGTCGGTGTTTCGATAGAACGACCCATCCCCATTGTGCGCAATCGCAGACAATAACAACAATAACACAGCAAGACAAAAGCGCTCGAGAAACTTCGATTATTACTCATTGTTTAACAGCCTCGGCGTAACAATATTTTTAACATACCAATATTATGAAGTAGTGAATAAATGAATACTGAAATAGTAATGTTAAAAGTGGCCTATAACAAAGTATTGTTCGTAGGTCACGCAATTTAGAAACGTGATTTACGGTATTACGGTGGTTTAAAGCCTCATGCGCCTGTAATTTCACCGGCAACCATACCTTTAATACCGAACAATGCTACTTGATGGCAGAAATGGGTATGGTGGTAGTAATTCCCCGGGCGAGCCCTTTTACAAGAAAATCTACTACTCTTAGAAATATTACTGTCTTTACCCACAGGGCTAGCATTACCATTCTAAAACATGGTGCCATTTTGTCCGCACTCAACACCAGCATTGTCTGAGTGGGCGACCTACGTACTAGTAGAAATAAATTAATACATAGTCACTAGTTTTATATTTTTGTACATTCGAAAACTAGTGATTTATCAATTCCGCTTCCACCAGCGGCTTCGCACGCGTGGTTTGTTAACAAAAAGTAGCCTATGTGTTAATGCAGGTTATAATCTACGTACATACCAAATTTTATCCAAATCGGTTCAGCCTTTACGATGTGATTGAGTAACAAACAAACATCCAAACTTTCGCATTTATAATATTAGTGTGATTATTATAAACTAGCTTCCGCCCGTGGCTTCGCACGCGTTGTTTCTCAATAAAAAAGTAGTCTATGTGGTAATCCAGGTTATAATCTACGTACATACCAAATTTCATCGAAATCGGTTCAGCTGTTACGACGTGATTGAGTAACAAACAAATAAATAAACAAACATCCAAACTTTCGCATTTTTAATAATAGTGTGCTACGGCATATCGGATTGTCGTTGTTTCGGTTTAATTCCTAATCCTTCATCAGGGTGGACAAACCCGGAACAAATATTTGTATATCAAACGAACATTTGTTCCGCGGCGGAAATCGAACCCGCAACCTCATGCGTCTGAGCCGTTTATCAGTCGTTGGTCAGTTTATCTACGGAAGAATAACATTTTAACGTAAATGTTGGCATCAACACAAAGTCCTACTCATTCAAGAGTTGGAGTCAGGTTAGAAGGGGGGTAATGCACTATACACACGAATGCGGAACCTCAGTGTAGATCTTTTGCCCCCCCCACCTTAGAATTAGAATGAATATTTGGAATTTGCGGGTTCCATTGACGCTTATTTTAAAAACTAATATCAACTTTTTTTTTTTTTATTTTCAGAAGGAAATTAGACGCTTCCAAAGAAACAAATGACGCGGAGAAGTCAAAAGACACCGATGCGGTTAAAACCGGCAGACATAACAAAAATAGGAAAATACAAAATGGCGGACATCATAAAATGGAGGGTAACAAGAAAAATAATATACACAAAAAGAAATTTGATGGAAAGAAAAACAGTTTTGACAAAAAGAAAGGAAACAACTCAAATAATACGAAGACAGAATTTAGTAAAAAGAAGAAAAACCTTGTTAAAAAATCAAAGCCTAAGAAGTAGCATAGTAATAAAATAGTTGTATTTATAAAAAAATATGTTTTCTTGACCCTTAAACTGACCCCACACTAGAATTCACCGTAACGTGGGTATCAAGGATTATGAGCATTATGCCTATTATGCAAATGTACCTGGGAGCCGTTGGGTGCAGGCCGCATAAGATCGGTCGCACTGGAAATCTAGCGATGACAAGAATTGGGTGTCCGTGTCCTTCCCCCGCCCGCCCTTAGGACACGGCCTATGTTTAGCAAAGGACCTCATTTGGCTGATATGATAATAACGCTGGACATTTCACACAGCGCTATCTAACCCCAAACTAAGCAAAGCTGTACAAGCTTTGCTTAGTGTGTTAGTATGGTAACTAGATAACTGATAGAATAATTTCAAGTATATTTTTTTGTAAATACATACTTATAATATATATAGAAAAATGCCCAAACCCAGATCAAATATCTGTAGACCATGCAAACATTTGTCCCGTCTCAGCCGGCTATTTGCCCACTGCGCCACAGAAGTTGTTAATATGATGATGATGATGCAAATTTTCCTTCCCCTGATACCCATACCAAGAAATCTATAAATGGATGAACGGAAAAGCCTTTGCCCAGTAGTGGGATCAGTCAGTCTCTATATTAGATTATGTGCAGTACTGACGCCTAGACCCGGAACAAATACTTGCAGATAATGCACTTATATGTATTTAACCTGTAACCTCTTCGGTACAGTCGTCCACTTGCCCACCACGTCACCAGATTGTTAATTATTCCACCACATAACCTGACATGGTTTTGAGAGCAAAAGTAAATAAAAATATGTTTTAACATAAAATTATTTTATTAGACATCAATATCTAACTTGTTTATAAAACCCATACAAAATATACAGTCTTCTTCATAATTATATACTTACACAAAAATAACATGATTATGCATTTGCAACTATAACCCGCGCGACTTAACTGTTCACCTCACACTGACGTCACCGCCACTGTGATGCAATAGTTACTAAGCGCGTGAGGCAAACGCGGGGCGCAAAGCGGGAGTGAGGTCGCATTCCAGGGAATTGCACAGTTAAGTCGCACGTGCTATAGATATAGCTACTCGAGTTTGAATGAAAATGACTTGTCAAAAATATTTTGGATATATTTTATATATTCTTGGCTCAAAATAAAAATATTTATAAGGAGGAAGGCCATACCGAAAGCCTTTCCATACAAAAGACAACATTTTGGTACGTAAATATTATCGACTTGAAAAAAACTATTAGACGCCAACAACGCTCGGCTCCTGGCAGCAGGGATCATAAAAGTGGGACAAGCGACGATGATATTGCTATCTCACTCGCTCTTGCAGTCCTTACGGGAGACGTTAGTGATGCGCTGAGTGTCTATCGATAACACTAATTACCAGTAATTGTATTAAAAAGGAAACAAACATGTTAATTGGTTGGTCCCGTCTGCTACGAGTCTTGACGTATACTAGGCTATTATAAAAAACACTATTTAGGAAATCTTAATGTTGTTTTGTGCGCATGCGTTTGGAAGACCATCCTCTTATGCACTTAAGCATCTATCTATTAGTAAATATTTTTTACATCAAAAGCGATTAAACTCGACTCTTACAAAATAATCTTTGAATTTCATAATAAGCCAATTTCACTATATGGCACCTAAATTAACATTATACAGGGTGATTTCGAATATACAGTGTGTCTCACGGCTAGGGTTCCCAGATTAAAAAATCTAAATTCTGGAGTAAATTCCTGACATTTGATGAAAATTCCTGACGTTCTTGTAAATATAACATTCATGTAAATTTATTTGTAATAAAAATATTTGGTTTATGTTATGTTTTATTTTACTCGTTACCTACTAAAATTGTAGAAATTCCGGACGGTCCGGAAAACTCCGGACGTATGGCAACCCTATCACGACACACTGGAACTGGCACGGAGAGAAAGTAATTTAAATACTAAAGAGAGTCCGGCTGCGGGCTCTCGACGAATTTACGTCGGACGACGACACACTAGCTGCTAACTAAATTGCAAAATTTCACGGTGTTCCTTTTAGTCACCCCTGAAGCATGTCTGTCTGGCTGTCTGTGGCGTGGTAGTTTTTAATTCATACTTGTTTTAAATACTATGTTACTGAGAAGGAATTGATTCTTTTAAATGGCCCTATGATCGGTAATATAAAAATAGGGGCTGCTTTTTTTACGACATCTTTGAAAAAATCGGCAATGGCAAACTTATTTTTTTTTTAATAAAGTCACAAATAAGTATTTGCAATCTAATATTTAAAGTAATTTCCCTCCGTGTGGCATTATCGTGGGGCCCACTGAACGAACATGTCAGTCCGAAAAAGTAAACCATAAAAATTAGAAATGTTTTTACTAAGAAATATTCGTTATCATATAGGTATAATCATTCTTATGAATACGGGATTAATCACTTACCGTTTTATCAGTGTTACGAACGACAATGTTACGTATAATACGATAAAACGGTGGCTACGTGATAAATCCCATATTTATAATAGAAATATGAAATCTTTTGAGTTTTAATCCTAGGTTCTGACAGGTTTCGTCCAGACTTTTTCGGATTAGTTCATGCTTTTTTTTATTGACTTTGAGGAAGGCATCTCGTCTTTAATTTTTATCACTCTCTTGCTCATTATTACCATTTATGTCCGAACCACCCTGTCTTATCATTTAATTAAAATTAACATAAAATGACAGACATACCTACCTACGTTTTGGTTTGCACTTACAATTTTTAATTTAAGCCTCTTTAGTGGTTAGAGTATTTTATTAAAGAGTAATAAACTTCGTATTAGTACAAATTAATCGAGACATAACATAACCAAGGAGATTCATAACCAAATATTCCAACAAAAACTATAACCACTCAAATGTGTCAACAGTTGATTCATATCTTTCTTACACTTTAGTTTATGATCTTAACAAAAATCCATAATTTTAGTAACACTAACAGAGTGCCCCAGTATGAAAACCTAAATATGGGCATCCTGAAACATCTTAAAATTAAAAATAAACGTTGTATTAAGTTTATAATTATACATAAAAAGCACATCAAAAATATTTTACAATCGCAATCTTAAACCATTTAACAAATGACTAAACTATAAAAATACATGTTATTTTAGTAAAGTTCACACATTCACTTTCAAGGCAGTTTTTGCTAGGTTTTTAAGACCAAGTAGTTTCTGTAGCTCGCTTTGCTCATTAGTAGCACAAAGTATCTGAGTGGTTTTAGTTACATTGCTTCCAAGTATCAAGACTATTAGTCATACTATGTAAAGGCAGGCGCTATAACAGCAAGTTGCAGACCCAGCTAGTCTGCAACTTGCCACCAGGCACTGTATAAATCATCGGAATCGGATTACGATTTGTATAATCTAAACGTGTGCAATAATAGCGATCGGCCTTATAACGTGCAGGCGAAAGTGAACGGTAAGGTGATAATGTTCGAGTTGGACACTGGCAGTAAGTTATCAGCGAGTAATACCTATTTCTATGATGAACATTTCATGCACATTCCACATATTTAATTGATACATAGGTATATAGATTTCAGTACTCCTATGTATCAGATTTGTCACTGCAATCATAAAACGTTTTGTAATTGGAAAACATCTACCCATTTTTCATAATGCTTATAATAACCTCTGTCTGTATTTTATTTTATATAAACAAAAAAAAGGTTACTTGAAATTTACTTACATTAAGATGTTAAAATTATTTTTAGGCTAAATAATTATTTCTCTTTTATGTAATGAAGTTTAGTCCGCAAGATAGCTACAAAAAAAAATTGGTTTATTAATAGCATTAATTAGCATTGTTCGTTTTTATTCACACAGCCAATCGCAGGGAAGTCTGGGCATTTTATTCGCCGGCCACGGTAAATACCCAGCGGTTTTAAACACCCAGTAGTCGTAGCTCACTTTGCTCACTAGTAACACAAGTATCAAGACTTCTAGTCCTATGATGTAGTAGATATAGTCTGTCCAGTCCCGAGGCGTGTGGCAGACTTGAGATTCTACCAAGTCTACTACGGCGGCCATTCCTTGGCACTGCAGGAATTTGTAGTCTGGTATGTTTTTGGCATTTTCTAAGAGCCACGGCTGAAAAATTAAACAAATTATAAAGTTATAACCAAAATAAAGTTTATGATAGATGCGCCATGCCTCAATGCTTAAAAGCAAGTGTAGTTTCTTTGAAGAAATTATTAATTTAGTTTATATGCGTTCATTGCATGTATCAAAGCAGAATGCTAGTACCAAGCATGATATACCATGTCTCAATGCTTAAAATGCTGGCAAGTACAGGCTACACATTATCTTCCTTTTCGTATTGCATTTCGTTGTACTTGTTTGCTCGGAGGCAAATGAAAATAAGGAGGTGTCCTCGAGGAAAACTATGCGCTCAACTTATGACCTTTTTGTCACACCGAAACACACATACACACATTTATTTAAGAAAAATAGCGATAATTTTAATACTCGAAATAAAGATAAACTCGCTGTTGCCACTTGTAGACTCCATAATGTTAGTAAATCGTTTAAAGAGCAAGGTGTACGCTTTTATAACAAACTCCCAAGGGCTGTATAAAAATTGACCATTAACAAAATTAAAAACGTAATTAAACAAAATCTTTATAAAAAAGCCTACCATAAAATATCGGATTATTTAGATAATAGAGAAGCTTGGGATTGAAATTGCTCCAACTCGTTCAAAATGTTACAATTTAGACGTATTTTATTTTCTGTTATTGTTATGTATTCTAAAAGGATCATTTATAAAAACAACCAGCCTTGTTTCTTGCCTTTCTTTCCTGGCTTGGTCGCGAAGGAACAGGCAGTAAAATTGTCAATTTTACTGCCTTTTTATAATGTTATTTTAATGAATAAAAATATTTGATTTTGACTTGACTTTGACACGTTAAGTAACTATATGTTATGTAAAGATCTGCTTCTTTTTATATAATTAACTACTAAATGTGTCTAGCTATCTATTAGCCCGTCTATCGAGCAAGGTACTCAATACCAGTAGATCCTAGGATCTTGCGACGTTCTGTTTTCCCGTGCGTAAGCGTTCACTGCACGAAGCAGAATGCCAATACCTGGCATGCCAGTCTGCCAGAGCCTGGTATGCCACCTGCTGGCATCTGTATTATCGAGTAAAGAGAAACGTACCTTGAGCCCCTTCTCAGTGTTGCAATCACAGTGTATGTTGTTCCCGGCGATCAGGAACCCGGGACCCGTCGTGTCGAATCGATTTGACAGCACGTATTGATGGATCTGAATAAAAGAACAATTTATTATCCTTCTAAAGAGAGGATGAGATGTCCAAAATACATTTAGACGTTGTGTAGAGACATGGCATAGAAACGTGGTCTCTCACTATTGTATTGTATTAATTTATTTCAGTTATTAAGAATCCATATAAATTATAGTAATCAAAATTAAATTAAAAATATTATAAGCAAATGAAAAGGTTAAAGGTCGCTCAGCGTGCTATGGGGAGGGCTATGCTAGTATTGAGATCGAATCGGAAATAAGGAGATTCGTAGACAAACCAAATTACTAACATAACACAAGGGACACAAGCTGAAGTGGAAGTGAGCGGGCACAGCTCGAAGAAATGACGGCCGTTGGGGCAGAAAAGTTCTCGAGAGACCAAGTTTTTCTGCAGATAGTCCATCGAGTCAGATTAAATCTTTAAAAGGGAGCATGCATCAATACTAATAAATTCGAAAGTAACTCTGTCTCTCTGTCTGCTTGTAACGTTTTCATGACTAAACCAGCTGGACTGATTTCGATGAAATTTGGTAAGATAGATTATAATCTGGATTGAGACATATACTCCTAATGACAAACTACGCGTTCGAAGCCGCGTTTAAAATAATAAAAATAAGATTTTTTTTTATATTTTCTTAAATATTTGGTTACGCGATACCAAAAATGACTCGAATTAATAATGAGGGGTGGATTGCTCACAGTCTTGAGCTTGTTATAAGCGATGGAGAAGTACGTGAACTGGTCGATGAACTTGGTGCCTTCTAGTTCCAGTATATTGGGTATGTCGTTGTGGTCTAATATCAGTCGTCGCAGGTGGTCGTACGTAGGGTCGTCGCTGATGGGCTTCAGGGAAGATATCTGCAACGTTACAAATACTATAATAGGTAATAATATTACATTTTTTTATAATCTTACACAACATTTATATCTATATATTAAGTTTATCTTATATAATATATGTATTTTAGTTAGGCATTATGTACAAGACGGGTAATAGCCCCCTCAACTTGTTCCATTTCTCCCGAGTTCTCGTTCTAATGGTCCTCTTATTAACATTATGAAGTATTGCCGATCATGAAGTCCTTCGCTCGGGGTCCGATCGAATAGTATTTGTGTGAGACTGTTGGCTCAGGGCTAAGTTAGGGTATTTAGCTTTGACTTTTTTATATAAATTTTGTTTCATTATAATTCTGCCTTCACATTTGTACTAACCCATTTGACATGTTTAATTAATTTTTAACTAACAAATATGGATCTTTGTACACATAATAACTAGTGGTTCGCCCTGAACTGAGATCTCGCGAGTCTCCCATAAAAACAAAAAATATTATTTGTAATCTTTGACTATCAAAATAGTGCCACGAAATGCGTAACCAACGTACTTGACCTACAGTTTCATTTAAATTACAGGTAACGGGAGTTCATGTTAAGTGTTTCACTTTTTGGGGTAGAAATTGCAGTTATTCTTGATTTCAGAATTTTCCCTATATTTGTGTCACTACCAAATTTCAGCACTGTGGGGTCACTGATGTAAGTACTCTGTGAATTTTGTCAAAGTTCAGTTTTTATTATGGCTAATAACTTAAAATCGACAAAGTTTAAACTAAAAATAAAAACGGTCTCGATTTGTACATACAAAGACCTTTTATTAGACGTCCGTTTTTATTTACCCCTCTTGAACCCTAATATCTCAAACCCCCCCTCCTCCCCACATTTTTACCTCATTTAGTCACACCAAAATTGTGCCATCACTACCTACCTACCGAATTTCACAATGATCAGATAAACGCTTCGAAAGTTATCCTCGGTCAAACAAACATACATACGTACATACAACACCGATTTGACCGATTTGATTTAGAGATCTCGCTTCGCTCGATCAATAAATGAATTGGGTTAAAGAAATAGAAAATATTTATTTTGCGCCCCAAACAAAACTAAAAGAAAGGTACCTACATAATTAAACCTAAAAAATTAAAGAGGAAACAAAATTGGTCACCAATCAGCGATGTGCTTACAACTGGAAACACTGAAGTAGCGCTGGTGCTCTGTGGTTCATTAGCAGAAGGCACACTCACATTATTATAGGAGACGTTGAGTTGCACAGTGTTGGGCGGTAGATTGGTCGGCATTTTGGTCAAGTTGCGGTAGGAACAATCGACAGCCACCTGTCTGGTCACCTCCGTGCCGATCACCTCCACCAGCTCCGGGATACACGTGCAGTTCAGATCGGCTGGGATTATGTTTCGGCAGCTTGCGTTTAGCTAAGACAAGAAAATATAAGGCATTAACGGGAGGCTCCAAAAGTTGTATGATTTTAGTCGAACTTGCCGAGTCAAGCATATGACCAACGTATCAAGTTGTTCCCGTATCAACTTTCAAGTTTGCACAACGATCCCTAAACGTATTTAGCGACTGAACATGTTTAAATTTGACGTCCTTAGTCTGGAGCGTAACGATGTCTAAACTTTAATGGCTAAATATGATTTAGAGACTATTTGTACTAAAAACGGGATATTTACCATGAGTTCTGAGTTTACCCGTGATCATGGCGCACGCAACTGCGTCGAAATATCGGGACACTCAAGAACTCACAAATCATGGTAAATATCCCGTTTTTAGTACAAATGGTGTTCATAACCATGATAGTTTCAAAAGTTTTTAAGATTTAGAGAGTTGTCAAATCATACAAATACGTCAAAAGTAAACATGTTTTGCCGCTAAATACGTTTAGGAATCGTTGTGCAAGCCGGGCTAAATTCTGAAATGACACTACATTTACAACCTTTAAGTTTTAACCAGGTAGGTTAAAACTTAAAGGTTGTAAATACATTTGACAAAAATTAAATAAAAACTATGCAAATCGGAAGGAAATGTTTTTTGAAATCTTAGATTCAGCATTGTCTTTAATCAGGTTTTTGTCTCACCGCCGGCGATGAGCGAGAAGCGAGTAGAACTAGAAACTAGACAGCGAGAAGCGAGTGTGTAGTTCCAATAGTTGTCTCGCTGGGCTATAAAGCAATTGAGCGACTGCAGCGGGCGATACTCGCGCCACTCGCTAAGCGCGTGGCGCGTTCATTCGTCCGTTCGCGCTGGTTCATCTCACGGCGTGTGTTCTGACCGCCAAGTGAGCATCGCTGAGCGCGTATCGCTGAGCGAGTGTTGTAGTCGCTGCGACAAAATAGTGGAGGGCGAGTTCCCGCCGGCAGTGTGAACGGTCAGCGATCAACTATTAATATAGGTACGTGTCACTTTTACTGAAACGGAATCTATATCTTTTGTTCGTTTCTTGAGCGAGAAAATAGTTGATAACTAATCACTTACTCGCTGGCGGTGAGATAAGTGCCTCAACCCCACGATAAATCTCGCTGTGCCTATACCAAAATAGCAAACAAAAATTCCAAAGTCGTGAACGAACGCCCTTAAAGAAACATTCCCGCAACCTTTTGAACCTCTCACCACACTCGCTCTTTCACAATCGGCCACTAGCAAAACCAACTTGACTGATTAATTTAAGTGGTCTGAAAATGTGGAGCTCGCATTCTTTTTTTAGCACTAAAGTGTCTTAATTTTTTATACCACCTGGAGATAGAGCTAGAATAAGGCCCTCCTGATGGTAACCATTGCCTATAACAAAGTATTACCTCGTAGGTCACGCACCTTATAAACGTACCCTACAATGCACTGCCCTGCTGCGTCCATCAACTTGAGGCATTTAAAGTCTCATGTGCTTGTAATTTCACTGGCAACCATACCCTTTAAATCGAAGCACATACATACTGCTTGAAGGCAAAATTAGGTATGGTGGTAGAACTTCCCTGGGGAGCCATTTCACAAGGAACTCTACTACTTTTATCTAATAGGGAAAATTGGGACTCTGCATTATCATACATACCTCTTTCTGAACTCTTAAATAGTCAATCTTCACGATCTTCACATCTTTAAACCAGTTGAAGCTGAGGTCCAGCGCGCAGTTCGTGATGTTGTAATTTAGAAAGGTGACTAGAGAGATGTTGTTCGTCTCCATTGCCTTCTGGAAGTGCTTGCAAGGGAGGAAGTTGTTTCCTGGAAGTACAAATAACTTTTTACAAAATTTCCAAACCTTTGGATTGGCTGCTTCAAAGTCCACTAAAACACTCCCAAAAACCATGTTTACAAACCTGGATACTCCACACTACTTGATTGGCAGTATACATTTGTGTTGAATTGCATCCGAAACCTAGATCTTAAAATACCATTAGCTGCTGGTATGTTGCTTAACTTAGAATTTTGATCGGAAGCAATGACCCTGTTGTCTTATGTGCAAAAAGAAAGTATTTACGAGACCAAACTCGTGGTGATACATTTTAAAATGATTATAAGTTAATACACATTTAATTTGCTGGTCATTGACATAATGCAAGGTGGCAAAGAAAGTTCCAGTTACACGACTAAAGGACACTGTATTGTTTGAGAATTTAAGTTGCTAAAATTGACGCACAGCCAACAAAAATAAAAGACGGTTGCATTAGTAAAGCCTTTTGCCTGCCAATAACCAATTCAATTGGATCATTTTCTTTATTTTTAAGTTATGTAGCAGTCAACATAGTTCTTGCATTTGACACATATTGTTTTGTCAATTAACATCCAAGTAGCTATGAAAAGTACATAACCCGGTCCTAGTCTATATTGATTGAACGCCGTCGTTCAAGTGCGCTTTGATCAGTGTTGCCACGATCAAAGTAGCATTCAAGTAGTCATCAAAACTACTTTGACAAAGCGTACTCTGACCGTGTCAACGAACCTTAAGTTACCTGACAGATCAACAGAGATTTTCCTATTGCTATGCACCAGACTCAAGGGAAACTCGGTGAGGTTATTCGATGAAGCGTCCAACACCTGGCAGTTATAGAGATAGGCGAACGGTCGCTGCTTTGAAGGCTGCAACTTGTCGCTGGTCAGGTTGTTGTTGGAGATGTTGAGACACGCGACTGCTGAATACTTTGGAAACTGACCTGGAAAGTTATGATATATTTTTAGGGATAAGATGTTATGCTCTGGAACACTAATAGCTGATGTCGCTCTGAAATCTGGTAAAGTGGAACAGGGCTGGACACTTTGGCCGTATGCCGAAGAATTCTGGCCTAAAACGACCACTGAGCCAGTCTCACGACGGCCATGGTTCAGTGGCTGAGACGCAGGAGAACGCAGATTCCCGCCGCAGAACAAATGCTTGCATGATCTTTCGTTAATCTTTCGAATAGGTTTTCGAATTTCCTTTGATGGTATGCCCGATATTAGGAATGATTATTTCAACAATTGTTCCGGGACCAAACTCCCCAGTATTTCATTGCGGAGTCTCAAAGTTATAATTTTTTTATTCTGATTAATTATTATTTATATAAAGCACGCTTTTCTTTAGCATTAAATGGTTAGAACAAAACAAGCAGGTTTTTTAAACCACTGTATCCAAGATTTTCGTTCGCTTGCCATACCCCACCTATCTATCTGGGTAGCATTGAAATATCACGCCAGCATCTGCAAGTCCATCCTCGGTGTCGTCAAATAAGCGAAACTATGTTATGAAATTAATAAATAAAATACACGACACAGATATACTAAAATAAAAAAACTCACTTTGTTCTAATATTTCCAATTCTGTAATCCAGGAGTGAGATGTAAATAAACAAACGGATTAGACATGGTAAGAGGAAAGTTAGCGTTATAGAAACAGAAAGGTAAGGTACCTAGTATAATTATACTAAGTTTTAAATAGTACTACGTGATTTTAAGTAAGTCCTGTATCTTAGAACGCTGTTCAAGCAGGAATCTCGAATCGAGGCACGTGGTAAGTGTGGACGTGAGAGCAAATGCGGAGTTCGGTTCTATGTACTCCGGACGCGTGAGTATTTCTGTATGCCAGATACTGGTGTTGCTGTGAAAAGATTACTCCTTTAGGTACATGAATATGAATGTATGTTATCGTAAACTTACCAACGATATTCCCGATATTGCCGTCGGTGAAGGCCATGGAAGCGAGTCTTCGGAACATAGCCTGAGAGACGTCCAGCTCATTGATGGTGGCGTTTAGCACGTGTAGGTACTTTGTGGTCTTCTGTTGCGTTACTGGAACAGAAAATAACGGAGTCATAGGACGCTGTCACTTGAAAATGCCCGTAACGGTAACAACTAACATTTTTCAAACTAACGCTTTATAGCACTAACGTAATGTGGACGCAACCGCTGATGAACTGCCTGGAACAGGATTTTCAGGATCCCAAGGATAATATAGATAGATAACGTTTTATTACCAAACAGTATTAAAATAAATAACTAAACACGAGGAAATGATCTACAGATATTTGTTCCTCTTTTATTCCATAAAGCAGTAACAATAAAATCCATGATAAGTATTCTATCAGTTATCTAGTTCCCATAGTTCAAGCTTTGCTTAGTTTGGGACTAGACACCGTTGTGTGAAATCTCCAGCGTTATTTATTTATACGGTAGTGTTTGAGCTATCGTGTATAGTGGTATCGTCTTTCGAACTGATGATGTAGTAACGTCATCCTAGTGTAAGCGCACGTGCTTGATAAGTGATAGAGCGCTTCGTAAGAAGTAAAATTAAAAACTATAAATACAAATCTATTTATTTCGTACATATGGTTAGGTACAAGGTGATTAGTATTACATAGTTTTACTGAGGTTTTAAGCGCGATATCGAGTTTAATTAGTAGGTTCCATTATAGTTGTAGGTAATAATAATGTCATAATTATTAATTAAACAAGAGCCCAATATTCCTTCCTTTCTTCCTTCCTAATAAGCTTTTTCTACAAGCAATTGCTTCTAGAAAAAGCTTTTTCAGGTTTGTCTTGAATACGTTCAGACTTGAAGTATCTAATACAGTTAATTATCATATTATAATATGTTCTAACAATATAATAATTATTATAATAATTAACCCCCGACATATAGGTAAAGAATCCCTAAAACTGCAACAGCTAAGAACTAAACCACCAAGTAAAATTTTCTGAAAATCATAGTAGGTAAGGTACATTAAAGATACTTCCAAAAGTGGTCGCTTTATTTTTATTTTGGGTTCCTTATAACTCCTTACCTTTGCCTTCCTTTAGGTTAGGTTAGGTATCGTGTCAGAAACACAATGACCCTGCGATTCTCTTGGAAAATTCGACAAATTATTATTAAGTGGCTGAGCTGAATTAACTTGTCTGGCTGTAGATATACCTATTCCTATAAACACATAGAAGGTATACCTACCTACTCGTACTTCATAAACATACCTACCGTATGATATCAATACTGTACTGGGTACTGAGATAGATAACCTTTGAGGTCGGCGATGCTAAAAATACAAGCTAACCGCTATTTATTATTAGTCTACCACTTCAAGCGTATCATTAAACGTATTTACTAGATTATTTATATGAATATAGGTGATTATGCCTCTGAATTTCTGAGAAATGCCGATTTTTCCTCATTTTTTATAATTAAGGATCACATACCTACCACCATACATACCGCCAATTGTATGTACTATCGCGTATCTAGTTAGGTATACGTTTTAAATATGATTTATAGATTTAAGTGTGGTATACATTATAGCTTTTTATATTCTATTCTTTTCTATTCTATACCTACCTATTTGTTTTGTGATCACGTTTTCCTTACTTGTATCGTATACTAGCTGACCCGCCCGCGGCTTCGCACGCGCGGTTGTCAATAAAAACATTATTCTCCTGCGCAGTCGGGTAAAAGGTAGCCTATGAACTAATCCCAGTCATATTCTATCTGTATACCAAATTTCATCGAAATCGCTCCAGCTGTTTAGTCATGAAAACGTAAAAACAAATAGTTACCTTCGAATTTATAGTCGTAACTTGAATAATGACGACATAGTACAAAGGATTAGCAAGCTGAAGTGGCAGTGGGCAGGCCACATAGCGAAGAACTGACGGCCGTTGGGGCAGACAGGTTCTCGAGTTGAGACCACGCACTGGCAAGCGTAGAGTAGGACGGCCCCCACTAGATGGAAAGACGACCTGGTAAAGGTTGCTGATGGGAGTCGTTGAGTGCAGGCCGCACAAGATCAGTTTCTCTGGAAATCTATAGGGGAGTCCCCCAGGACTGAACATATTCAGCAGTGAACGTCCTTTGACTGATATGATGATGATGATGATGATCTAAGCTGTATACGTACTGTTATATCCTAAGGTCTCTTTCAAAAAGTTGGTGTCGATATCGCAGCAGAAGAGCGCCGTGGATCCCACAGCCTTACACCCCTCGCCGGGCGGGGGACAGTCCTCGCGAGACATCTTGAAGCACTTGCCCATGTTCAGATGCGGTTCCACCAGGTCCGGCTTCGCTGTCGTTGCGTGGGGCGGTTGCTGGAACAAACACATACACAGTCAGGGGCTTAATTATACTAAAGTTTAGTAGACTTAGGCCCCTGGTTTCGTAACTAAACCAATCGCTTCACTATGATAATGGTATCTTCGCAAAATCGCTACTATAGATACCTTTTGGTATTCTACTAACTCAATCTTTTTTAATGACCGCCGTTGCTATGACAACTGCATTGAAAATGTTGCCGCTTACCTATGACAGGATGAACAATCGATTATTGGTATTGCTCCATATTAGTTTTTCTTTAAATTAGCAGAATTGGGCCCCAGGTCTAACGTTGACGACCGTTACCGTTAAATTGGTTGCCGATTTGTGTACCACGACGGCCAATGGAAAGCGCAGCGTAGGACGCCTCCCAATCAGATGGAAAGACGACCAGGGGGGCAATCGCGCTAATTTTGAACGTGTCTATCGTTGGAACGTAACGTGTTTGATTTGAGTTTCACGTTTTTTTTAAATGAATACGCGTGTCAGCGCGATACGAAATGTGCATAACGTAAAGTTTTTGTTTTACTTTGGTATTATCGTTCAAAATAAGCGCGATTGCCTCCCTGATAAAGGTTGCCGTTGAGTGCAGGTTGCACTAGATCACTCGCTCTATTAATCTATGGGGGAGGCCTATGTTCAGCAGTGAACGTCCGTCGCTGATTGATGATGATGACGGCCTAATATAGTCAATGAAAGTCATACACGATTTCATTCTGATCCTTAATAATATTATAAATTCGAAAGTAACTGTCTTTTTGTTTGTTACGTTTTTACGACTAAACGGCTGGACCGATTTCAATTAAATTTGGTATATAGATCAAATTATGACTGTAATTAAGCAATAGGCAACTTTTTACCGGACTGCGCAGAAGCAGGGTACTGTTTTATGGATAGACCACGCGTGCGAAGCCACGGACGGGACACCTATAGTTATTCTATAAGTCTATACAGCATTCAGCACGCACTGTTACTATTGGGCCTTCTCTCTACTACGGTAATTAATAGAATAGAATAGAATAAAAATTTATTTGCAACGTTACAGTAAAAAAACACACAGGAAAAAAATAATAAGGTACAAAATATAACTTAAAACTAGACAATCTACAATAAAATACATATAAGTTGCAAAAGGGACCCTAACTCAGCATAATGCGGGTTGTAATACGAATATAACAAACCACGCTGGTCTTCTGATAGTGCTGAATCTGAGTTGCGGACTAACAAACAAAAATAATAAAATTAAAAAAATACAAGCGTGACATATATAAAATCTATAATAATAAATATGTATTTTGAAATGTTAAATACATTTAATGACTATATCTTCATTTATATAGCACTTGTGTCATGTAAGAGGCTTTCCTGCATTTTTTGCCAATCAAAAAGATATAATTTAAGTTTTTTTCTAAAGCCATAACTACTCTGCAGGTTCCTAATCGGCGGGGGGGGGGGGGGGGGGGGGGGGATATTCAATTCATTTAGTGTTGAGAAAGTTTTCCTTCATCGTTGCTCCTTGTCTCATATTGTACTGGCCGTGGTTGCCTTAAATGAGTAAGCACAGGAAAGAGGTCTCATTACGTAAAACCACTTCTAACAACGGTGGTATTAGGTAAAATATCCTTTAAAGGGCTTTTCTTGGGTTTAAATAAATAGATGATTAAGAAATACGGAATCATTACTTACCTCTTTAGGAGTCTCCCTGACATTGTCCTGCTCCTCGACCCTCATCTCGATGTGGGGGATATAAAGCGTAAGGTACACCACCAAACTCCATAGTATCACCTGAAACCAAAGCATAGAAGCATGTATACTTACATTCATTGATATAGTTAGAGGAAAACGAAGCAATTTTTGACAAGCGTCTTTTTACAAGCTTTTTATTAGCTTGCAATGTATGTAGGTTTGTCCGGGTGGAATCTTGCAACTGAACTTTAAACCCGTTCCCCTCAACCGATTAAGCTGTAATTTGGACTACATATGTAACTTCGATGTCAATGCAATAACCATGGAGGTGGTCTCATGACGGATACAACGGAACTTCTGAATGGATTATAGAAGGCTACTAGTGTTTGGGCTCATTTGAAGCTGCTTGCGGTTCCGATTATGAATTTTATAAAAGCTGGTTTTAAAAAAGTGTTTTTTTCAACAAAAAACTTATTGTATTAATAATGAATAGTGAAAACAAGGTCCTTACAAACTACAGAAATGTTATTCACATAATTATATTAAAAATAATAGTGGATCTAATATTGATCCTTGCGGAACGCCTAGTTATCTTATTATTGTTGGATCTAAATCAGCAATGCCTTAGTTAATTCGGCACTAGATGGAATGAGGCTGCCGTTGATATTATTGGATGAAATTGGGTTGCAATTTAAAATTGTATCACAATGTTTTCGAGTTAAATAACCGAATAAGATTATGTTACTGGTATGCCCTCTATTCTAAAATGTCCTCATTCCATTTTCCTGTACAAAATTGCTTGCCAAGGAGAGTTTCAAGTCTACCTTGACGGTAAGGAAATGACCTATTGGACAATTGGCCGCTGCGAGAAACAACAACCGTAACCATAACCACATGACCAAATCTCTTTATTTTGGAGACCCTCACAGACTTACCGAGCTCAGGTGATTTTTTTTTTTGCTGTACACCTTATTGATCGAGAATTACGATCTTATCTAATTGTTAAGCTAGTGATTCAACAGGACGACGACCGGTGTCCGATAAGCATACACACGTAGGTATGCTTATCAGACAAAACTTTCACTTTACCAAACTATATGACATGAATAAGTATTATCGTTCCTATCTAAGGAAAGTAGGTTAATAAAATCTTTTATCGAAGTTATTAATTTATAGTTTTGGGACGCCATGGTCTAATTTAACAGCATATATAATAGAAGGAATAGCAGATCATTTCAACAGATTACTACTACGATACGTAGAGTAGAATTAGAATAGAAAAGTGTTTTTGTCACGTTTTCCTATAAAGATTTGAAAATATGTAAATAAATGAAATTAACAGGCAGGCAAGGCAGAAGGCAATTTGTTACTAAAAAACAGCACTTTATAGTTTGATTTAAAAAAATTGCGTCACATTTTACCTAGTGGTGGGACCATCCTACGCTGCGTTTTCCAGTACGTGGTGTCCACTCGAGAACCTTTCTGCCCCAATGGCCGTCAGTTCTTCGAGCTATGTGCTCTGCCCACTGCCACTACAGTTTGCTAATCCTTTTTGAATAAAATAAGACATATTCTTATTTTCTTATTTTGTTAACTAAACTTAGTTTGGGGGCCAATATTGTTCTTCTATATAACCATGCTTTGTTCAACAAACATTAATTATTATTATTAAGGCAGAGAATAGGGGGGCTGGGCTGGTCACATCTAACTGCAAATGCAACTTACCAACAGACTGTATAATTCATCTTAAATTATTAGACGTAAACGCCTCAGTATTGTTATGTTCTCCCCACATGGTATGACTCAATGCCACCATGTTGACAGTAATACTGGTAGTTTATATTCGTGTATTCAGCCATAACTAGTTTCCCCATTGTTGTTTACGTGGCGTGGGTGTGGATTACTTAAGTAAGAATTGAATTAATAGGCTAGGTGGCTCATATGAAATTTTATTAAAATAATGTTTATTTCATACAGTATTTGGCCTAAGATACCAAAATACAGAGATTTAAATACTTAAAAGTAGAACAATGACTAAAGAAATTCAATTAAAATAAGAAAAATAAATAAAAAATGGCACTCCGGGAGTGCCGACAGAAGTGAAAACATGAACAATACGAGATACTTATATACAGAGGTGTCGGTAACGGTGTCGCGAGTTCAATAGATTTTTCTTATCTCAAAAAATGCCCAACGCGCCTAAGAAGTTTTCACTTCATATACAGAGGTGTCGGTAACAGTGTCGCGAGTTCAATGGTTTTTCCCCATCTCAAAAAATGATTTACACTCGGATTCAAATCAGATGATGTAAAAGACGTTCCAGCAACCCCAATATGCACTTGATAAGCGATTTGACCAATGGTCAACTGATTTGCGAGATGATCTTCGTACCTACAAACAACCTGTAAGTATGTTTTTTTTGTGGTGGTTAAAAACTTTTTTATTTCTACGCGACGCGACGTTTACGTGAAGTTTACGCGACTACTACGAGATCTCTACGAGACTCTACACTGACGTGCTTCTTCTAGCTGCTACGCAATATCGACACAGCTTCTAAACGGCGACCACGTGACAATTAATGGCTACGACGCGATTTCTGTATCCATACTAATATTATAAATGCGAAATTAACTCTGTTTGTTTGTTACTTTGTTTGTTTGTAAGTTTATTTGTTTGTTACCTTTTCACAACTAAAGGGTTGAACGGATATTAATGAAATTTGGCAAGAAGATAGATTATATCCTGGGGAAGGACATAGGCTATCTTTTGTTTCAAAAAATAATCTTGAATGGGGTGAACCTATTTCACCCCCTTCAAGATTATTTTTTGAAGATTATTGGTTGAAAGTTCCGTATAATTTAACCGTCGTTCATTGACGTGAAGTCATTTACATGAAGTGTCGCGTCACTTTGACATTTCATTCTGCATTTGATTTCTTTGATAACTTATATGGCACAACAAATTTTTCCGGGTCAGCTAGTCTAAAATAAATGCACAAATATGGCAAATCACACAAACAGCAAATCACTTGTTCATTATACAGCGGTATTTGTCGAAATATTTGATGTATTCGCAAATATCACAAAAATGTCATCAATACACGAATACCGCTACACAAATACGCTATGACAAGAGAATTGCCGCCATTATATTTTCTTTAGCCATTACGCAATATGAGCCGTGCGTTACTAAAAATAGAATAAAACCTACTCTACATTATTATTACTCCGTTTATTTTAGCTAGATAACATCTACCTAATCTCATAAAACACCTAACTATAAGCTCCAAGATTTCATATCAAACACTTCACATGTATATACATTGACGTTAAATAATAATCAACCAATGCTTAATGGATGGGAGTGGGCTGATGGGGACCTCAAAATGCTGACGTCAGCGTTCACAGGTCGACCTCCGTGGCGCAGTGGGCGAATAGCCGGCTGAGACGCAGGAGATTGCGAGTTCGATTCCCACCGTTGAACAAATGCTTGCATCAAATCAAATCAAATAATATTGATTGCATGAAATACATGTACGGAGATGTCAATATTAATTATAGAGTTTCAATCTATTGTACCGATTAGGGCATGCAATGTTTACAAGATTGATGCATGTTCTACAGGATATTTTTTTCGTGTTTGGGTGTTTGAATTTAAAAAAACCGGCCAAATGCGAGTTGACTCGCGCACGAAGGGTTCCGTACCATTATCTATAAAAACGGCAAAATGTCTGTTTTATGGGAGCCCCACTTAAATATTTGTTTTATTCTGTTTTTAGTATTTCAACTGACTTAACAATTTCAACTGTCTGTATTTCAACCGTAGACCTGGTGACAGACAGACAGACATCGGAGTCTTAGTAATAGGGTCCCGTTTTACCCTTTGGGTACGGAACCCTAAAAAGGGATAAGTAGGTATTCTATAAGTTATCTAGTTCCCATGGTATGAGACTAAGGTAGCGCTGTGTGAAATGTTCGGTATCTGATCGAGCGATGCGAGATCTTCAAATCAACTTAGGCAAATCGGCGTTGTATGTATGTATGTTTGTTTGTCCGAGGATAACTTTCAAAGCTTTGATCCAATCATCGTGAAATTTGATACATACGTAGGCAGTGATGGCACAATTTTGGTGTGAATAAATGAGCTAAAAATGTTGGGGGGTTATTGAGATATTGGGGTCCAAAAAAAATTTTATGAGACTACTAGGTCAAGTGGGATGTCAAATGAAAGGTCTTCATTAGAACATTTCAACCCCGTTTTTATTTTTAGTTTAATTTTTGCAGTTTTTGAGTTATTAGCCATAATAAAAACTGAACTTTGACAAAATTCACAGGGTACACCAGTGACCCCACAGTGCTGAAATTTGGTATCCGTGTAGCTTTAGTTACATAAATATAGGGAAAAGTCTGAAATCCAAAATAACTGCAATTTCTACCCCTAAAAAGAGTAACCAATGAACATGATCCCCCGTTACCTCTAATTTGAATGAAGCTGTAGGTCAAGTAGTTTGGTAATGTATTTCGTGGCACTAATTTATTGGGCAAAGATTAAGGCCGGCATGCATAAATATCACTAAACGTATTTAGCGACTAAACATGTTTCAATTTGACGTATTTGTATGATTTGACAATTCCTTAAATCATATTTAGCCACTAAATACGTTTAGGCATCATTGTGTATGTCGCCCTAAGAATCATATTTATTTGGTTTTTTGGGAGATTCGCGAGACCTCAGTTCGGGGCGAACCACTAGTATTTTTAATTTGATTTCTACGTACATACGACGTACTTAGATTACGAACAGGTACAAGTAGGTAGTGTAACATGCATCTCGAATTAAGATTCTTTACCTCGCCTTACCGGTTAAGTACATAAGCTATGTACTATGGTATTTATGGAACCGATAGCATTTATTGATATCAGTTACTTATTTGCAGTATCTTACGTAATATCTTAATACCAACGTACGTACAAGGATATTTAAAATTAAAAATGTTTTCATTTATTAAAATCACAAGGATCACTTTGAAATGTCAATTTCACTGCCTGTTCCTTCGCGACCAAGCCAGGAAAGAAAAACAAGAAACAAGGCTGGTTGTTATTTTTTATTATCCTTTTAGAATACATAACAATAAAGAAAATAAATTACGTCTAAATTGTAACATTTTTGACCGAGTTGGAGCAATTTCAATCCCAAGCTTCTCTATCATCTAAAATAATCTAAATAATCCGATATGTTATAGTAGGCTTTTTTATAAAGATATATTATTCACTTACGTATACATAAACTCGTATGTATTGCAACAGATTTTACGGATCAGGCCAACACATTTTTCTTGCGATGGCTCAGCCTTCCATAACAGGGAAAGTAAAATTATTAATAACGATTTTTTTGTTATCATTCATTTTTTCTGCCATTTACTTTTCCTGGTATTATTTAGGATTTACTAAATTATAAGTAAACTAGCTAACGCGCCAACCTACGCACGAACTTTTGTCTAAATAAAATACCGCCTCAGGGAGCCTCAGGGGCAGCTTTCTTCAAATAAGGAATTTTTAGATACGATTCAGTAGTTATTAAGATTACCCCTACAAACATACAAATTTAACTATAACAAACTTGATCTCTTGACAATACCTATTAGTTTAATAAGTTTTTATGTTAGAGATTTTTAATCATAGTTAACAGTAGTTAAATAAAATAAATAAATAAATATCGCTGGACATTTCACACAGCGCTATCTAGCCCCAAACTAAGCAGAGCTTGTACTATGGGAACCATATAGCTGATAGAATACTTCCTTCTTCTACTACATACGTTCTTAATCCAGGTTATAATCTACGTACATACTAAATTTCATCGAAATCAGTTTAGGCGTTACGACGTGATTAAGCAACAAACAAATAAATAAACAATCATCTAAACTTTCGCATTTATAATATTAGTGTGATTGAATAATCGGCTGAAACGCAGGAGGTAGTGGGTTCGATTCCCGCAGCGGAACAAATGTTTGCAAGATCTACAGATATTTATTCCGGGTCTGGTTGTTTTTCTATACATTATAAGTATGTATTTACAAAGAAAAGTAGGTATATAATTATTCTATCAGTTATCTGGATCCCATAGTACAAGCTCTGCTTAGTTTGGGGCTAGCTAACGCTGTGTGAAATGTCCAGCAAAAAATAATTATAAAATAAAATATTAGGATTTTTAACAAATTAATTGAAATAACGACTACGTGAATTTTTTATGCTTAAATAACCCGCCAAATAACTAATCTAGGTAAGTATTATTATTTTACGATAATCGAACTCACGTCCTTTCCAGAGTTTATTCTAAAGGTTACACTCGGTAAATCGCATAAACTTTCCAGGCCGAGACTTTGGTAAACAAAGCAATTGAGTACAGTTTATGCCCTCCATGTGGCCAATTCACTGTTTGAGGACCAACAGGCCCACCTATGGTCACTATGGACAGGACCCACCCTTGTTTGTGACATAAAGTTGGTGGTGGCACTACGCGTTATTTAGGGCGCTAAATATCGCGTAGTTTATTACTCCTATAATCAAGGACCCTAACTCCCTTTCTCTTATTAAACAATCCCCGATTTAGGGTTAGGGTCCCTAAATATCGTGTAGTGTAAAACGCCTTTTACTACCGATGTGAATAGGTATTTTTGGCACGAAAAAGAACCCAATTCAAACTGCGAAACATACACAACGCTAGAACATATACGAAACGTTAGAAAACGTTATTTTCTTTTCTGAATATTACCAGGTTTTTACCTCAGACAGGCTTTTTTTGAAATATCTGGCATTTTAGGAACCCATCAGGCATCACTCCAATTTGAAATGGTAACCCCATTCCCAGGTCGTCTTTCCATCAATTGGAGGCCGTCCTACGTTGCGCCTTCGTCCTTCCATCTAGTGGAGAGCTGTCCTACGTTGCGCCTTCGTCCTTCCATCTAGTGGAGAGCCGTTTTACGTTGCGCCTTCTTCCTTCCATCTAGTGGAGAGCCGTTCTACGTTGCGCCTTCGTCCTTCCATCTAGTGGAGAGCCGTTTTACGTTGCGCCTTCGTCCTTCCATCTAGTGGAGAGACGTTCTACGTTGCGCCTTCGTTCTTCCATACTAGTGGAGAGCCGTCCTACGCTGCCTTTTCTAACGGTGTGGACACCCTCAAGAACCTTTTAGCCTCAACCGGCTGCGGCCGTCTATTCTATTATTCTAATATTTAGGCCGACTAAAGTAACAATCCCTAAACGTATTTAGTCCCTAAATATGATTTAGAGAGTTGCCAATTCATACAAATAGGTCAAATTTAAACATGTTTAGTTGCTAAGCCTGGCTTGCACGATTCCTAAATATACTTAGTGACTAAACATGTTTATATTTGACGTATTTGTATGATTTGACAACTCTCTAAATCATATTTAGCCACTAAATACGTTTAAGCATCGTTGCGCAAGTCGTCCTGAGGGATTGCTATGCAGTTTAGAAATTAAATTACTAAGTATGAAATGTACCAAAAATTATGTAAGTATCTACCTACACGTATTATTTCCATTACATAAACTGCTAAATACTAGTAAGATTGCGTTCCTTGTTATCTTTATGTAAATAATGAAACAAGGTTTTTGTCTGTTTGTTTTTAGCAATCTGTTTCTTGAAATCTTGTTGGTCTACTTTAAACACATAATATTACGTGTATATATAGGTAACCTCAAGATTTTGTACCTACGTAATCTAAGAAGTCTGTTCATACCTGGAATTCCGAATGATTTATCATCAAGAAGATTGGCGTAACTGGACCCAAGCAATATAAACTTTTAAAGAACCGTTCATGATCATCCATTATCATACACAATCTAGGTAAATAATTGGAGTATGTAATCAATATTAACATACTCCATTTGGATATCCAACTAATTAAAGTATTTTTAAAAGTCAGAAAATAAAATAAATTAAATAAGTGGGAAATCGAAACAGTGAGTACCTACTCTATTACCACAATACCCAGACCAAACCAATCTAAACTGCAGATCATGCAAGTAATTGTCCTGCAGTGGGAATCGAACTCGCATCCTCTTGCGTCTCAGTCAGCTAATCGCCCATTAATCCACAGATGTCGTTGAATAAAGTCAATCCATTTCAATATTTTACGTTTTTTTATACGACCTGTAAAGCTTATGGCCCACCTGATATCAAGTGGTAACCATCGCCTATAACAAAGTATAGCCAACTCAAAAGAATGCTTAGGTAATCATGAATGTTTATGTTTTAAAGTTTCGTTTAAGAACCTACCTATAATTTAAAAATCCCCAAATTGGACTACAAGTCGACTTGGGAAAAATAAACACCTACCATTACGTACGATCCACAACCTTAGTTACGTACAAAACCATAGGAGTAATAATTATGTAGGTTAGGTGTATCTCTCGCACTAAGAAGGTAGGTAATAAACGTTTAGTGGGTAGGTACTTACTTACTTACACAGCTAAGTAGGTAGGTTTGTAATTACGTACGATATATTACTTACCTACAATATCATATAGTTTATAAACGATACTGTATGTGTAGTTATTCTAAGATTGGTAGTAGGTACCAATCTTAGGCTTACTACACATAGAAACAAAGTTCACGTGCGAAAAATAGGCCATTAAATTGGACCCAAACGACGCCCACGCTGTTGTGAGTTTTATGAGATTCACTACCTCATAAAACTCACAGCGTGCGGCTCTCGGAAAAATAAAAATATGACGGTGTGTTCGATGAAAATGTCCATCCGGTTACAAGTGAGCTTGTGTGCGTGTCGGCGAATGTAAAACATGGCACTCGTGCACACATTCGTCGTTTTGTGGCCTACTATGTTTCGAACGAAAATTTGTTAAAATCTTGTGTTTTATTTGCAGTTATTCTAAGGTAGGTATATTTCTACGTCATCATCAGTCAACATCTCGGCAACAAGACTATTTAAACTTAGGTAATAAAACTTCTCTAAATAAAAAATAAATGTTGTTCTTCTTGATGCGGACTGTTTTGCGGGTTAGGACTTTATAATGTAAACATGACCATGATACCTTCCTTACCTACCTAATTTGGTATAAACCCGCTTATTTTTTTATAACGACTAGGAAATTACAAAAAGGTAATCCACAAATGAATAAAATCGTCTAAAGACATTCATTCTTATTACCTATCTATTTGCATTCTAGCAAAATTGTGAGCTCTACAGAAACTAGTGCTGGGAGACGGGACTTGCAAAATTATCGATTAAATTTCAACACAATATTATGGCGCTAGAAGCGTTGGCTGTGCGTGCACAGATCATGTATACAATCTGAATATACCTATCAATATCGTTATTACACGGATCATTCGACCATTGCGGGGTTAATGGCCTTGTGCAGTGATATACGAACGTCTTGCTTCAGCCGAACACAAAATGTGCTTACAAGGTCATTAAATCTACTGTTGTTTGATGGCGCGGTTTTCGCATGTTCTTACTCATATTTCGGTGTGGTCGTTTAATGACAAGCGGTTTGTATGACCTAGTAGATATGTATGTATTAGTATGGTAAAACGGACGTAGTCATTTTTCGTAATAAGTGAGTAGGTAATGAATATTACTAAAATGTAACCTCGTTGTAAGATTTAATTTGTTTATTTTATTAGCCCTATAAAATTTATAAACTAATTTTTATATATAGGTATTAGGTTTATTTTATTTTTCTATGTAAACTGCTGCGTTTTAGTGTTAATTATTAATAACAGAACTAAATAAGAACTTACTTACTACATGAGTATCATCAAAAGATATTTTTCCTCTATTGTATTATTGAACGAGCAAGATGATGACAATAATATTAGTCATAAAGAACCTAAATAAGCAATTGCAATTCAGCGGGGCAATGCAGCCAGTGTCTTGGGGACACTTCCGCCTGGTAGTGATCTGGAGCAGTTGAGCTATCTATAGATCGTTTGCAACGGACTTTAGATGATTCAACTGTTTCTTCTGTATTTTATTGTAAATAATTGTATATTATTTCTGTTATTAAAGGCATTTTGCCCCTATATACCTAAGTAAGTAGGTGTGATCTTCAATGAAAGACGGACTATCGCAAACTGATTTATTGTATGTAGTCACATAGACAATAAGAGTGTAGCAAATAATGCTATCCTCAAAAACGCTAAGACATTACATTTTCTTCCTCTTAAATACAAAAAAATACATGTTCAAAGAATGACATAAATATTATCTTAAATTCACTTATAACAATAATAGTTGGAAAGTTTAGAAACCTACAAAAAAACAGCGACGGACTGGGCATCGCTCACACTAGCTTCATCATCACTGCTTATAACCTGAACCGATGTATTCGAACTTGGAGATTGTTCCAAAGGCGTTGACAAACATTCGTTAACCGCCGTCTCAGAATTTTTAAATTCAGACACAACTTCGTTGGAAGTTTCAGGACAACTGATTGAATACCGCGATTTCCTAACTGAGCTTCGTGAGAAGATGATCAACATCACGTTTACTTACAGATCCCACCGTCTGCGCCACATACATATGTGGTTCAGGAATGACTGACTATCGCAAACTGATTTATTGTATGTAGTCACATAGACAATGTGAGTGTAGCAAATAATGCTACCCTCAAAAACGTTAAGACATTACAGTAGGTACTAGTCATTCATAGTGCATCCAACCCACAACCTGAATAAAACCAACACATTGATATCAGCCAACAAATAATAAAATAAAACAAATCTGGTTTGTATAATGTAAGTTTTGATGTGACATGAGACCAACACGGAGATTGATTTTCCTTTGACTGAATTATTTTAAACTAACGGCGCAGCGTCTTGCACAGCAATGCCTAATCGGGGTTGCCAAATCATACAAATACGTAAAATTTGAACATGTTTAGCTGCTAAATACGGTTAGGCCGTTTAGCCGGACTTAGTGTGAGTGGACGACGTAATTTTAACACGATTCTATTGTACTACACTTCTAAAACGCATGTTTGTTTCATAAATCGGGCTTTATATTCCGAAGGACAGTACGCCGCGCAGTGTAAAAGTAGGTACCTAGGTAGGTATGGAACAAAGAGACTATTGTTCAACAGATAACGCTATTGTTTAAGTATGTTTAATCAATATTGTCACATTTATGAGCCAGGGTTCGTGGTAGAGTTATATTTTTAGACATTTCAAATATACAAGGTCTTGCTTTATTAAATACTTGACTTAAATACCTACGTCTATATTTACGAGTATATCTACAACTGATAAACTGAATGTAACCACCAATGACGCACTAAACGGCCGATTTAGCTAGATCACGCTACTAGTCAAATATTTGGAGCTTCGATCTGTGTGACTCTGCCGTTCCAGTTTTAAATAAAACAAAAATAATTATGAACTTAATCCCAGGAAAAAGTATGTTTGCTTTTTCTGTTAATTTCAAAAAGAAAGATGGATTTTTTTTTATTTAACAGATAGCGTTATTCATCAGCGTTATAATAACGAGTACGGGCGACACAGAATAGAAAAAGGTACTATATCTATAGCTGTACGTATAATTAGCTGTGTGTTCCAATTAGAATAACACAAAAAATAGATAATGTAATTGTTTTAAAAACTTTAATAAAAGGATTCAACCCACTAGCACAGTTATTCTATAGTTTGGCTACAGCGCCTTCATTACCACCGCTCATAACAATAAAATTACAGTTTACAGACCAATTATTTAAGCAATTACAACGGTACAGTTACTTCTTTTGGTATTTGTGCTGTTAATACTCAGATTTGATAGCTTGACGTGATTCAATTAAATTAGCTGATAGCTTAGCACGTTACTCTTAAAGGATTATGTCTGTAGGTTTAACGTTTTATCTCTCGTATCTTCCTCAAATAAGAGAATAAAACTCAATGTAAAATATTGTAAGTTGGTTGTAGGTAAATATGTAGGCTAAGTTACTCATCGTGGTCTTTTTTTCGTCATCCAACGTTAGGTCATCGACCAACTTAAAGTATCGTGTATTTATGCCATTCAGTGAAGAAACACGCATAGTGCGTCCACAGCACCTTCAACAAAGACGCTTCAAAGCAATTTACAGCGATTTGCCCTCAGTCGTATCTAGAAACTGATTTGATAACTCAGTTACTGCGATTGCTTCTATTGAATTATCCAATTGGCCGCTGTCAAGGGGTCTGGCTCATCAAGGCATCAGGAGTAATTAGTTTGATGTCACTCTGTTATATCATAGCGGTGAATGAACTGTGTGTACCATGATATTTAGGTAAATCAGTATGTGTACCATTACAACTGTTTTATTCACCGTTTATTTATTTGTATAATAATACGTGAAGAGAAGACTTTCTACCCCTTTTCCAGAAACTACGAAAGTCATGGTCCCACAACCAATACCCAGATGTGCACAAATATTGGCAAATAATGCAAACATTACTTAATATCGTTTACTTATTGTTTACCTTACATTAAAAATAAAAATTGATGAAGATTCGCAGCCAAAAAGGAAATATTTTATAGATATGTAGTATTTATGTGTAAATGAATTCAAATTTTCCACTTTTTGGCGTTAAACTTCATTATAACCATACGTCCTCGAAATAAGGTTAACTTAATTTAATTTATTAGCTTCCGCCAGCGGCTTCGCACGCGTGGTTTGTCAATAAAAATTAGCTTATGTGTCAATCCAAGTAATAATCTATCGTCATACCATATTTCATCGAAATTGGTTCAGCCATTATGACGTGATTGAGTAACAAATAAACAAACATCCAAATTTAGCATTTATAATATTAGTGTGGCCCATATTGTGACACCATGGACGCCTGAAGACGGAGGGCGACGTCGGGGTCGGCCGAGAAAGCGTTGGCGGGACGATTTGGTCAGCATCCAAAGAGAATGGAGGGAGATAGCGACGGATAGGGATACTTGGAGGGACTTGGGGGAGACCTTTGCCCAGCAGTGGGACGAGATAGGTTAGAGAAAAAAAATATTAGTGTGATGGTTATTTCTGTTACGGTTTTAAATTCTAAAAGGCTTAACTATTTAAATCTTATTGTTATCGTAATCGTAATTTCATCAGTTATCGTAACTCTAATTTATGTGCTTTCAATTGTGTAGTCAATTATTGACACAAGCTATAAAATACAAGTCATCAAGTATTCATATGCTCACATCAAGTATTGAATCGCTTAGCACAGTGTTTGCATATGGTTTACATACTTTTGAGTTAGGTATTTGTAATTGCGTCATCGTAAGCTGGTGAACTTACAAAACAATCTACTTATTGTACTTTTTGTACTGTTTGCTTGCAATCATATACCCGTCAATATAAATGTATGTATATATTTGATTTAACTTGTCCTATATTTACCTACAGTAGGTACAAATATTATTGTGAATGATTATATTTGTTTCAGATTTGATATTTCATGTAAGTATTTGACTTTTTGACTACCTTTCTATGACAAATCTTAATAGTCAAAGAGCGCGATCTTGTATGATATCTAGTAGGTAGGTACCTAGATATAGTTTTCTGTATCTTAATTCTTATATGAATAGTGATGGTATTGTCAGGGGTCCAATACAACATTTATGTATATAATTATCGTTGATTTTGTCCTTGTGCGATTTATTATGAATGTTTTAGTATTTTAATGATTTTAAACAAAAATCAATCTTTATATCCATGGTTTAATCTTTAGATAAAAGATACAGGATATAAAAGTGCCAGTTTAAAGCGATTACGAAATAACAAATTCTTTCTTGAGACAACGTTGCCACGAGGTTATAAAGAGGATGTGTTTGTTAAGGACGGACAAATTCCAGTAGGAGTGGCCGGTTATCTCGGTTCTATATTTACATTACAGTAGACGGACGGACAACATGCTCTTTATTTTAATCCAAATTATTATTATTATTTGCTTTGGTGCCAATACCTTGTACGGTAATTGTATAGGTTTCATGATTATTATTTTTTGTTATTATTTTGCTTATTTTATTTGGCCACTTAGGCGCGTTGCTAAAGGAGCGCCTCAAAAAGAACAAGTAATCACGTTAAAAAAAATTTAGAATTTTTTATCTAAGTAATTAATTAGAGATACCTACTTATATAAGTTAGAACGATGCTATTTATTTAATAATGTATTTGATTTTCTGAAAATTAACATGCTTTTTGTAATGCAAAATGCATAATTTTGGCTGTTTAATTAGTATGATAATGTACTAATGTTTCTTAGAATTAGGCCTAATGTTAAACTTACCTAGCTTTATTTAGTACTTATTGTACCTACCAACTTCTGTTAGCATAATAGGTGTGTGTGTCAATAAATGCCCTTTTATTTTATTTTTTGTTTAATCGACAACCAATAAATAACTGTCAAACTATAGCAAGGCTCTTCGAATATATTGTACTCGAATAAAAGTGTCCGATGATAGGTAGTTAGGTATTTTTTTTTCAAACTACCTAGATACGTACTAATTTTAATTTTATCTAAATTAGATCAGTCATTACGGCATGATTGGGTAACAAACGACTAAATACGAATATTTAAAAAAATATCTATACCTAATTGGTGTAAATAATAAACGAGAGATGATTATTTGTGTTATTTTCATTTATTTATTAGTATCAAACATGCAATCATTGATGTATTTTGGTCGGAATCTGGGTGGTTGCCAGCGATTCCTTTGTCTGTCACGGGCATTTACAAGGGAAATTAGGTATTATACTTATCTAGAACAAAATAGGTATCAAAACATTTACACATCTCCTGACATACGTACATGAATATCATCAGGTTGGCTGATAAAAGCTTTGAGCAGACTATGACTAACAGAATTATATTGTTTAGTTTAGTCAGATCAGTGAAGAAATAAGTAAGTAGGTACTTAAAATCATGACCACAGAATATTTTCTAGGAAAAACAGACGTTGTGAATACTTACCTACCTGTTACACATTAGAAGATTTTCTTCTCAAAATATCAATATTTAGGTATTTATGTACCTAGGTACATTTATAAAAATTGGATTTTCCTAGCAAAATCGATGGACAATTT
The DNA here is from genome assembly GCA_963924445.1 of Philereme transversata. NCBI lineage: Eukaryota > Metazoa > Arthropoda > Insecta > Lepidoptera > Geometridae > Philereme > Philereme transversata. Next base: position 28,380,622 of record OZ004345.1, read on the forward strand.
ACTTTTCCTAGAAATGATTCACCAGTAAGAAACAAAATGCCACCCACACACAAGCTCCAATGATTTAAACATGCATTAGTATGTTTAAATTTTTAATATAAAAACAATAGTTCACACAACTTGATACAAAAGTAGGTAGGTATATTAATAATAATATACTTACATCAATAAAACTGTGGCTCACTCTTTTCATTTTCACTAGTTCACAAACAAATCACAGACACGAAAATAATTATTAGCACTTCACTATTGCATCGTAAAAATAAGCGATTAACTAGAAACTTTCGAAGTCTATCGGAATCTAAAAAATGCAGCGTTTGCGCGCCACTGCCGTTCGACTGGAGATCGCAACATTATTCGCTTTTCAAACAAAATTAAGATAACTTCAGCGACGTTCACGACACTTTCGGCATTTCCCGCACAAAACACATGTAGCGAGTCTAATTCGGAACTACACCAACTTGGCAAAACACAAAAGTGAATAGTTTACCAGCAGCGTGTACATACATAACTACATTACGATAGGGCTCCGATGCTGTCAAGAGAACGGGACAGACTGCGAGTTTGTACAGTCGAAGGGAATATGTGAAAGGGACGGAGCTAGTTTTGAGTACTTCGCGTTGGTATCCGGTATTCCCGTTTGAGATTTTGTGTGGTTGAGGCATAGCGGTCTGTTTGCCTGGTCGGTGGTCATTGCATGATGGTACCTGACCTCTAAGCCCAGTCGATTTATTTCCAGCCCAAATAAATCACTGAAGGAAACGAGACAGCAGATTTTTAATAAATTCCTCTTTATAAAGTGTTATCTTGCATCCACCGTCGCGCTGTGATGACGACTGATAAGAAAGTAGACGAACATTTCATATAATGTATTTACCAAATCTAGCACCATGCATTTATTAGGTATCTTAAAGAATCTATGAAATCAGCCGCAATATATATATTTTTTATTAAAGAATAGGTTAAACAAAATTATCGTAATAACACGAATGTCCTTTCGTTTTCATATGAAATATTTTGTTTTTTATATAAACTTAATTCTACAAAAATATTAAATGCAAAATGAGTCCTAATAGTTAGTCCCTAGTCATTTTATCGATTAAATTTTAGTACAGAGGCACAAGCACAACACTACTGCAATGTTCTAAAGGCAATGATTTATTTTCACAGTTTTTTTTATAATTATACCTAAATTATATGAAATTTCAAGAATTAAGCCGTTTAAGTTTAAAATGGTTCGCATTTTATGCATTTGACTTAAAAGACGTCTCTTTCAGTGCCTTAATAAAATAATCGACAAAACACAGAGCATTTTGCTAAATGTAAATATAAGGGTTACTAACGAGTCCACTCGTCTCTCTACCGACCCGAATAAGATTGCTAAATAGTTAGTAGAACCGGATCCATGTCGAAATAAGTAAAAACTACATTTATATTTCAAGATAATACTAGAAATGAAGATAAGCTCGCTGTTGCCACTTGTAGACTATAAAGTTATACTTAGGTAAATCGTTTGAAGGGAAGGTGTACGCTTTTATAACAAACTCCCAAGGAATGTATAAAAATTGACAATTAACAAATTTCAAAAAATTCAAAATTATTTATTTGGAACATAAACAAAGTACAATATACAAATGAAAACGTTGACAACTGCAAATGTTAAGAAAAACTGAGTAGCAGTGTCAGCGCCCTCTTCCAAAATCAAACATGTAAGTAAATGTTTTTTCCAATTATGATTATAATTTTAAGTTGAATACTGCGTGTGTGTGAGTGTGTGTGTGGTATATTTATGTGGAGTGTGTGTGTGTGTGTGTGTGTGGAAGCGTGTGTGTGCGGGAGTTTTTGTGAGTGCGTGCGTGTTCGCGTGTGTTTAATTTTGCTAGGTAGGGGGAATCAAAATATTCTCGGTATCATCGTTCGTTAGTGATTGAAGCCAAGTTTTGCATTTAATTTTACAACTGTGGAATGTCAGAGGATAAATGTCAATAGCTTTGATTACTCTGTTGTACAAAGAACAGCTTATATAAAAGTAATGTCTTCTAGCTAGGGCAGTTTTGTGGAGCTGTATGCTGCAAACCTTATCAGACATTAAAAAATTTAAAAACGTAATTACTCAAAATCTTTATAAAAAAGCCTACTATAAAATATCAGATTATTTAGATGATAGAGAAGCTTGTCATTGAAATTGCTCCAACTCGGTCAAAATGTTACAATTATGACGTAATTTATTTTCTGTATTCTACATCTAAAATTTCTAAAAGGATTATTAAAAAAATAACCAGCCTTGTTTCTTGCCTTTCTTTCCTGGCTTGGTCGCGAAGGAACAGGCAGTAAAAATGACGTTTCAAACTGATCCTTGTGATTATAATGAATAAAAATATTTGACTTTGACTTTGACTTAGATTCGTTTATTTTAGGTACATCTATATAAAACACGCCATGGCCTGTCTTGGTTGGGTGCCGTAGAATCGCCTATGTTTAGCGGTTTGTACTTCCTATGGCTGATATGACAATAATTATGAAGTTAATTTACTCCAGGGCTCGTGCGTGAAATCTCCACCACACTGGAACCAAGTACCTACATTTTTTTTACACCACCTGGAGTTTGAACAAGCATATGGCCCTCCTGGTGTTAAGTGGTAACCATCGCCTATAACAAAGTATTGCTTCGTAGGTCACGCACCTTAGAAACGTGACCTACGATGCACTGCCTTGCGTCCATCAACTTGAGGCATATAGGTGTAAAGCTTCATGTGCTCGTAATTTCACCGGCAACCATACCCTTCAAACCGAAACACCAGTGCTACTTGGAGGCAGAAATATATAGGTACTTGAACATCAAGCTAATCTACAAAGTGAGCGTCAAGCTTAAGACACGGAGACGGCGACATCTAACAGCAAATAAAAGAATTGATCCTAGATCGCGGCAACGTTGTGTTCGAGAATCTAAACATACGACAAGTAGATCGTTCTCAGCAAGACCCCGAGCTGAGGGCGTTCGGTTGGAGATCTACCTTTTCCTTAACGGATACTTCCACCCAAAAATTCCATCCCTACAACATGATGTAAAATCCACTGGCTGTTATTTTACAATCCTATTCATCTTTGTGTAAAAACTGTTCAGGCAAGCTGCAGAATGAATTTCATCTATAAAAGCTGATGTAAAATCCACTGCAATTATTATTAAATATTGGCTGGCTGTGATTTCACGGGTACACTACTGGTTACTTATCAGCATTGATAAGAGTTGATCGCCGCGACAGAGGTACCTACCGTGTTGTATGTAGGACGCATGCGCACTTGTGTTTGTGCTGCAGGTTTAGAGGAGTTGGGGGTAGACTTGAGAATGTCTAGAGCGCATGAGTTTAAGAAGCTTGAAATATCTTTAACCGGAACTTAACCGGATGTAAGAAAACGACTCCCGAGCTTCAGAGAACTCCAGAAACCCTCTATAGAACAATGAACATGGAGTTCTCCGAGTATAGTGAATGAACAATTCACTATAGAAGTCCGTAACGCAAATAAAAACAATTTCCATTCAAGTTCCTAGTGTTATACAAAAGTTTCTACTTACTGGGGCAAAATAAATACTAGCTTCCACCCGCGGCTTCGTACGCGTAATTTGTCAATAAAATGTATCCCATGTTTTATTCCAGGTCATAATCTATGTATATATTAAATTTCACCGAAATCGGTTCAGCCGTTACGACGTTACTGAGTAACAAACATCCATAATATGTATTAGTATGATTGTTAGTGATCGTAGCGGTCAAAGGAGGTAGTTCATATTATGAGGACTTCCTAAATGAGTTCTCGGGAGTACCTTGTACATCTATGTATATCGAAATATAACAACTCGTCTATTATTCCTTTATTTGTAATCCACTTTAAGTTGTTAATTAAGAATTACCAGCAAAACTAGGAGAGACGCTTCTTGTTTTTACGAACTTTTTACAAGGGTTTTTTTACACATACGATATACCGATATACAAGAGTGGTCCCAAAAAGAGTCCTTGTGGGACGCCAGATGACCCGTTGATATAATCAAGCTTACATTATGTCCGCTTTTCAGGTACATTCCTACAGTAAAAGGTAGATAAAAGCTGAAATCACGCACTTTACACATACAATAGTGATGAACATAATGTTACGCCGAGGCTGTTAAACAATGAGTAATAATCGAACCTTCTCGAACGCTTTTGTCTTGCTGTGTTATTGTTGCTATTGTTTGTGGTTTCGCAGAATGGGGAGTGGCCATTGTGTCGAGGGACCGACCCTTTCCTGGAAGGATCGACATCGTTCTCGAACAATCGAAATGTGTGCGATATAAATAGGCCGGAGAGATGGTCGGACAGTCAGTCTCGAGTCTGAGTCAGTATCAGTGAGTTAGTCTCAGCGAGGCCCTGGAGGACTGACGTGGGATGGGTCTCGCGTGAACAGTAGTTGCTCCCGAGTCAGTCTGGATTAAGCTATACGTGCGATCATTTCGGTGACTTCAAGTGGTGTGAATTAGTGTGTTGTGATACGTGTGACCAAGTTCGTGTATTCATCGTTTTAGTGTTGAATAAAAGTGTTATTTTGGTTAGACCGATTCCCATTATTTTATCCCGAACCCTCAGCTCGTAACAATTTGGTGTCAGAAGTGGGATAAAATAATGCCGGTTCTACCAAAGGATAACGTGGACGGTGTCAGGACGAGAGGTCAACGACAACAGGAAATGGATGAAAGGCGGTTTGGGGAGTCTCCGGTTCAAGAAGCTCGGCAGAGTCGTCAGCCGATGGAGATGGAATTAGCCGCCACCGAATCATTTGGATTTGGAGCATCATCATCATCATCCGTGGGGCAAGCTCCTGTGACAGGCGATCTTGCTGCTATTATGGCCATGCTTTGTCGTTAACAAGAAGAGCAGTGACGTTGGCAGGAAGAACAGCGACGTCAGGAAGAAGAGCAGGCTCGGTTGCAGGAAGAACAGTGACGTCAGGATAAGGAAGAGCAGCGTCGTCAGCAAGAAGAGCAGGCTCGGTTGCAGGCAGAACAGTGACGTCAGGATAAAGAAGAGCAGCGTCGTCAGCAAGAAGAGCAGGCTTGGTTGCAGGAGGAAGAACGCCGTCAGCATAAAGAAGAGAAGCGTCGTCAGCAGGAAGAGCAGGCTCGGTTGCAGAAGGAACAGCGACGTGAACAGGTGGAGCAGACTCGGTTGCAAGAGGAACAGCGACGTCAGGATAAAGAAGAGCAGCGTCGTCAACAGGAAGATCAGCGACGTTGGCCATAAGAGCGTGCTCGACTGATGAGGGAATCGTTCGGTTCATCTGGAAAGGAATTCCAGGAAGTGAAAGAACAGATAGAAATCATGAGAGCCGTGTTTTGGAGGCTGGAATTGGGATCGCTGATGAGAAAGGGAATCTGTGTGTCCTGAAGTACTGGAGACGGCAATGTGGCTCCTCTAGTTGCTACATCTTCAGAGCGAGGTGCGCCTAAAATTGTTCATGTTGATCGGCTGCCGCGATATGGGGCTAAGAATGCTCGGGACGAGCATGTTTTAGGAGGGGGCAGTGTTACGCCGAGGCTGTTAAACAATGAGTAATAATCGAACCTTCTCGAACGCTTTTGTCTTGCTGTGTTATTGTTGCTATTGTTTGTGGTTTCGCAGAATGGGGAGTGGCCATTGTGTCGAGGGACCGACCCTTTCCTGGAAGGATCGACATCGTTCTCGAACAATCGAAATGTGTGCGATATAAATAGGCCGGAGAGATGGCCGGACAGTCAGTCTCGAGTCTGAGTCAGTATCAGTGAGTTAGTCTCAGCGAGGCCCTGGAGGACTGACGTGGGATGGGTCTCGCGTGAACAGTAGTTGCTCCCGAGTCAGTCTGGATTAAGCTATACGTGCGATCATTTCGGTGACTTCAAGTGGTGTGAATTAGTGTGTTGTGATACGTGTGACCAAGTTCGTGTATTCATCGTTTTAGTGTTGAATAAAAGTGTTATTTTGGTTAGACCGATTCCCATTATTTTATCCCGAACCCTCAGCTCGTAACAATAACATAGACCTCGTCTTGCTTGAAGGTTAGCCACGTGTTGAGGCCACAAATACTAGCTTTTCCAACTCTCCCTGTAACATTACAGAAGTAATAGTAGAAAACTTACAATTGTTTTAGAAAACACTTGTGCAAACACTATTAGTTTTTGAGGCAGTGCTCGATAGTCGTGCGCGGCCGCAACTCCTTCCGGCAAAGCGTGTTTTTATAAGTTTTCAGTGAATAAAACATTAATCGCTTAAGCTTCACTCACAACCATACAGAACTGACTTACTGGTTTAAAATCTATGTTATTAACTTCCATCAAAAGCATTTTGAGAAAATTAAATATTATACATTTTTCGGATTGGATTACAATCAACATGGATAACCTGAAAAAACCCATATGTTGATTAACAGAAACTTACATTCTAGCAAGAATAATATGTAGACTTCATCAGCCAGTACCCGGAACACAGAAGCTCGAAAAGCTTCGTTAAGCATAGAATTATCTTGTCTTCGTGAGGCTTGAAGGCTAGAAAAACATCTAACAGAATCTGGAAAGGTAAATAATGCTTACGAAGGCAAATTAACATACGTACACGCCAAATAAGTTTGCGTGCCTATGTCGGTGGGGGAAAAATTTCAATTGTTTTGCATCGCAATGGTAAGCATGCTACAGAAGACAGAAGTACAGAGGAATAAAGGAGTACAGAAGTTAGGAGTCGAATCTCTTGCACGCGGCTAAAAAGTGAAGAATGCGGGGTGGGAAGAAGACAGGGTGTAGAGAATAATTTTTGACAGCAAGTCGACCCGAGCGGTATGAGCAAACTATGGAACCTAGCTAGTTTGTTCGCCCCGGCTCGAGTAGGCTGGCGTCAAGCGAACGACACGTGAACACTTCCTGTGGATTTTCCAAGCTAAATCAATTTGGCAATGTACTTACATGATGTAAGTATTTTATTCGCATTATGACAAATAACGAAAGCTGTTCCCACAACTTTCTTAGTCCCAATTCTTTCCATTCATTGGGTTAAAGTTTCAGAGGTTAGATACTTACTGTGCCACGCAGTCAGACTAAAACCTACATGTCATACCCAACTTAGCCATAATAATAGTCATAATAGTTATTTATTGATAATAATACAATTGTAAATAAAATTCAAATAAAATATAATTTGTCCATTAATAAATAAAAACAACAATAATACACAAATAATTACCAGAAAATAAATAATTCTTCATTTATGAGCTATAAGCTCGTCGAAGTTATAAAAATTTTGCTCAATAAGCCAGCGTTTTATTCTTTTTTTGAAAATAATTAAGCTAGGAGCCTGCGTGACTGTATCAGGGAGCTTGTTGTAGACAGCCGGAGCCATGACATGCGGCAACTTCGACGATTTAGTAAGTGTTCTCGATATGCACTCGAGCCCGTGCCGAGCTCAGAGATTATAGATTTCTTACGGGATTGGTCGACCCTCTTGTGTATGTAGGATTCAAAAACATTATTGTGATTCCAGTAAGTAAGCAATAACGACCACCTCTGTGCCGCTGTGGGCCAATAACCGGCTGGGCCGCAGGAGGCTGTGGGTTCAATCCCCGGATATATTTAGATTTAGGATAGTATTATTATACATATCACGCCCTTGCGATGTTATCTCCGAAAACCACTTTTTTCAGAAATCGACTTTGAAGGAATTCCTTCAAAGTCTACAAATACTATTATTTGTATAGTATTGTACCCGGATAGTATTTGTGGACTATGGGTCTCAATCGTTATGTAAGTACTCTACCTTCGAGCGGTACACCCGCGAGGTTGTGCCAATCGCCTGTATGTTTTTCGTGCGACCACGTGAGCGAATTTATGTCTAAAAAGCAACTTAACAACAATATTTAGCGTTCAGCAGACTGTCCTCCCAAGCGCGGAATTATGAAATTTTTTCTTTAAAACAGATTCTCGGATACTTTTTAATAAAAAAATACTTACACGTGTTGGGTGTGTTGGGTGTGGGATGCTGAGGTAGTCTAAAACATCACGACTTATCAAAAAGGGGGATGAGGGGTAAAAAAGTGGCCAAAAAGTTCACAAAAAAAACTTTTTTGTTTAACTAAGCATGCTTACCCGAACGGGCAGATGACGTTTTCGGACTTAGGTATGCGATTTTCGATAATTGGCGCTGTTATAATATTTAAGTCTGGGTAAAACTCGCAGCCATAAAGAGCCTTTGTCGCTAACAAATCTAAACTTTATAAATTATAGGCTAATGTGTGACCAGGATCTCGCCTGCTGGCAATGGCTTAATACTAACCATTAATATTACCTAGTATTGTCGAAAAAAGAGGTCACAGATTTAAACCTAGCTATAGATCCTATTCTAGGTACCGTACATTACATAGGTAGGTAGGGATAAAACATAGCTAAGAAGCTTTGTTTTATGTGGCCCAGTTGTTAGCCTGCTCTAGTTAAAAAGCAATTATTTCAGGCGCAAACGCAGGTTTACGATCATATTGTTACTGGCGGTATACGAATGCCGCTAAGAATTTTAGCGATACCTTTTTTTCTTTATTTATTGTTTTCAACCCAAAAGACCTGTTTTGGTTTTTAAAAGAGACAAGTGTGGCAATTGGTGTCTAAAGTGGACATTTTAAGGGAATCATAAATACATATATTACTGATAGAATACACTGATAGAATACTAGAGTCCTAAGGGGTATCTCGACGTGGGGGGAACGGGCAGGGGAAGATTGTTTGACGAAATAAAGTGTGTTCAAGCGCCCAATTTGTGTCAACACCCAGTGCACACAATGCTGCACGATTTACAAAGCAAAAATTCAAATTGGCGTTTTATTTAATGTATAGTATTATTACTGTTAGCCACTTCTGTCTCAATGCTGGACAAAGGCCTTCCCCCATTCGTTCCAGGCATCTGGATCCCGTGCTAAATCTGCCCAATCCTCCAGGAATTTGTGTAATTCGTCACACCATCTCCGTTTCGGTGTATGTACCGCGACGCCTTCTCACTGGGTCGCTGCCGCCGCTGCGGTGCACTCGGCTTGCGACCGACGAGACGCGGCCAGCTGACACAGGTTAACAGGTTTAAAGTATTTTTGTGCATGTGTGTTTATAATGGTAGTTTTAGTCTTATTAATGAGAAAAGGCAAAAGAGTGGCTTTTTACCCCAAATGACTATTCTTTGATCGAGCGAAGCGAGCTCTCTAAATCAACTTGGGCAAATCGGCGTTGTATGTTTGTTTTTCCGGGGATAACTTTCGAAGTGTTTATACGATCATCATGAACTTTGGTATATAGGTGTGATACCTGGGTGCACTGTGTGGATCACTAGGATAGTGATAGCACAATTTTGGTGTGACTAAATGAGCTAAAAATGTGAGGGCAAGTGGCACGTCCAATAAAAGATATTTGTAAGTACATTTCGAAGTCATTTTTATTTTTAATTTAAACCTTGTAGTTTTTAAGTTATTAGCTATAATAAAAACTGAACTTTGACAATATTCACAGGGTACACCAGTGACCCCACAGTGCTAAAATTTAGTATGCGTGCAGCTTAAGTGACACAAATATAGGCAAAAGACTGAAACCCAGAATAACTGTCATTTGTATCCCAAAAACGAGTAACCAATTAACATGAACTGCCGTGACCTGTAATTTGAACGAAACTGTAGGCCAAGTAAAGTGGTTACGAATTTCGTGGCACTATTTTGATGGTCAAAGATTAAGGCCAGCTTGCACAACGTAAACGTATTTAACGACTAAATATGTTTAAATTTTACGTATTTGTATGATTTGACAACTCCTTAAATCATATTTAGCCACTAAATACGTTTAGGCATCGTTGCGAGAGTCGCCCTAAAAATATATTTTATTGTGTTTTGGGAGACTCGCGAGAACTCAGTTCAGGGCAAACCACTAGTCTCATACATTTAAAGAAACACCCAGACCCAGTGGCCTTTTTTATGTAGGCCAGTCGCTGTCGTCCGCTGTCGTTTAGGTCAGGCCGTCCTTTTCACACCTACAGTGCGTAGGTAAAGGACGGGCTGATCAGAACGACAGGCGGGCGACAGCGACTCGCATACGTAATAAGCCTACCGGAAGAAATATCTGCCATTTGTTCCGCGGCGGGAATCGAACCCGCAACCTTGAGTCTCAGCCGGCTATTCGCCTACCTCCACGAAGGTCGCCATGATTCATCAGCAGTTGTCCACGATCTCGCCTGATGGTAGACGACGAGCCATCTGGCCCGGTGGCCCGGCCCTGGTATCGGTATAGAGGGACTAATGCAAGAACTTACATAAGTACTTCCTGCTGACCCCCGCGGCTTCGCACGAGTGGATTGCTTACCAAAAGCCTAAATAAGAATATTCAGATCGCTAACTTAAGGAATTATGGATTGCCCATACAAACTTTGAACCCCTATTTCACCCCCTTAATATTTTATATAAAAAATATTTTAAGACAAAAGATAGCCTTCCCCAGGGTATAATCTATCTCCTTGCCAAATTTCAATACGATCTGTTCAGCCGTTTAGTCGTGAAAAGGTACCAAACAAACAAATACACAAACTAACAAACAGAGTTACTTTCGCATTTAAAATATTTGTATGGATGGATAGCTGATACGGCTTTGCACGCATTTTTATCAAAATAAAATAAGTGTAGCCTAGCACGGACGGATAGTGTAAGAGTTTTGAGGATCGGTTCTGTAATTTCTGAGATTACCCCCTACAAACAACAAAATTTACATTCTTGTAAGTAATATTAGCCTAGAAAGGTTCTACGGTGCATACAATAATATTGGTGGATTTAAGAAACCCTTCTACAAACCAATCAAAAGAAACCCTGCGTAAATTCATTACAGCGAACCTTCCAAGGCGTAAAATTGTCGCTTATCAGGAAAGCATTCAGGTAGAAACGCTATAACTTTGCAATAAAGTTTAGTACGAGCGGCTTATCGGCCCCCGTTTATTGTCTTAACTATAAAATGCAGCGGCCTACAACCGACCGATTTATAATTTACTAGCTGATCCGCCCGTGGCTCCGCACGTGTTGTTTGTTAACAAAAACATCACCCTCATTCTGCGCAGTCGGGTAGTGTAGCATATGTCTCAATGTTGGTCATAATCTAAGTATTTATAGCACACAGAACACTTCCCTATAGTACTGAAAGTGAAAGTACTAACAAAAGACGAAAAGATATCGTCCGCACTAACACCCCAGTAAAGCATGCTTTTGCATCCAGATTTTTAATGTTCCTAGGACCATACCTGGACAACAGACTAAACCGTTAAATTGAGCATCCACTCAATGAATTTCTCAATTTGTAAAAGAGCCTTACAGTCTGCTCTATCCAATCTATCTTACGAGGAAAGATCTCAATGATTATCTTAACTAGTGGTTCGCCTCGAACTGAGATCTCGCGAGTCTCCCGAAACAAAAAAATTTCGACTCGCGCAATGATGCCTAAACGTATTTAGTGTCTAAATATAATTTCAGAAGTTATCAAATCCTACAAATACGTACAATTTAAACATGCTTAGTCACTAAATACGTTTAGGGATCGTTGTGCAAGCCGGCCTTAATCTTTAACTAATAAAAAGGTGCCATGAAATACATAACCAAAAAACATGACCTACAGTTTCAATCAAATTACAGGTAACGGGAGTTCATGTTATGTGGTTGTTTTTTTTTTGGTACAAATTGCAGTTATTTTGGATTTCAGACTTTTGCCTATATTTCTGTCACTTAAGCTACACGCATACCAAATTATAGCACTGTGGGATCAATGGTGTACCAATAAATAAATAAATACCCTGTGAATTTTGTCAAAGTTTAGTTTTTATCATGGCTAATAACTCAGAAACTACAAAAACTTTACAAAAAATAAAAATGTAGTCTAAATGTACCTACTAATGAAGACCTTTCATTTGATGCCCCATTTGACCTAATCGTTTCATTTTCATTTTTTTTTTTACCTCTCTTAAACCCCAATATATCAACAACCCCCTCACATTTTTAGCTCATTTAGTCACACCAAAATTGTGCCATCACTACCTACCTATGTATCAAATTTCACGATGATCGGATCAACCCTTCGACAGTTATCCTCGGACAAACAAACATACATACATACATACAACGCCGGTTTGCCCAAGTTGATTTGGAGATCTCGCTTCGCTAGATCAATGAGGAGTTACCTACTAACCATAAAAAAGCAAGATTTTAAAAGTTGTATAATAGTACGTAAACTTATACCTTCCTATGTTTGCACTTAGTTTATTTAGTTATGTAAATAGATTATTAAGTTTTGTTAATTTGAGTATTCCTTAAGTTACTCCAGTCCAGCCTTTTCCGCTTGAGACACAGGTTTTCCTAGTTGAGGCAATGTATAAAGTGTTACCTATAAGTAGATACTAATCCCTAATGTAAATCTTAACAATAAGATAAATGCATGAATATTTATTTATTTATTATTTATATACCAAATCTGAAACCATGAATTTTTAGATAACTTGAAACCTCTATTTCACCCCCTTCAAGATTATTTTTATGGACAAAAAATAGCCTATGTCCTTTGCCATGACATAACGTATCTCCTTGCCAAATTTCATTAGGATCCGTTCAGCCGTTTAGTCGTGAAAAAGTAACAAACAAACAGAGTTACTTTCGCATTTATAATATTAGTATGGACTAGTCAACGGCTTCCCCTAAGCTGAATAATGATTTTATCGAACATATTTTTCTAAGGTTGTGGGTTCGAATCCCAGCCGTGCACCAAAGGATTTTTCTGCTTGCAAAAATTATATATCCTTTTACTAACACATGATAAAATCGTCATCGAAACATCCTGAGGAAACTAAACATTCCAAGACGGCGATGGGATTGCAACCTGTCACGTGAATGCGTACCTTCAATACAAATGTGCTCATGTATCAAAACGTAATGTTTGGACTTGCCTTTGACTACCCCTTGTGGGATATCTTCACGGGTCTGCGTTCGCGGTTTTTTTAACAGAAAGCTAGTTTTCCAAACCGGGATGGTTCTTAGGTATGTGCGAATATCTGGGGGCCTATTCCCGTAACTTAAAATAGTAAAATTCGAGTATCTATCTAGATTAATCATAACGAGACTAGTCTCGTTATGATAAATGTCCTAAACGATATTCACGTAACTGACAATACAACGGTATGAGTTGACTGACATGCGATTATACACTTTATTTATATCAAGCAAAAATATATTCAATTCATAATCGAATCTCGTTTGGGTCCACCGTCGTTATGTTTTTAAAATTGTCTTACGTGAATTTGACCCAGGGCAGCCATTTTTAATTTATACTTGTTTGCATTCAGAGTTAAAATTGAACATAATATACAGAACGAGTGGCAGGTACTACGCCCTCGGCCTGGGTAATCACCGGTGTCACAATAACGCCTCCAAAGTCGGCAAATTACGCTTCGATGAACACCGAAATGCCGGGCAACATAGACTTGACTGTTTTCAATTTCTAGCATTCCTACAGCTCTTTGCATCTCTTCCAATTACACAGTAAAAATTCGTGGGCTATTATTCGCAACACACAACCAATGATTACTGCGGTTACTATTTTTTTTCGTTGAATAAGAAATAAACCCGCATCTATAAAATGCCGTTGAAATGGACAAAATAATGTTTTTATTGTTTAAAAACATAATTTACTGAAAAAAACTGCCAGTATTTATTTGTTTATCAAAGAGGTCGACTAGTTAAAGGTTTGATATTCCATGAAAGTTTAAAACGAAGTAAAAAAAAAGAATACTAAAAAAGTTATGTGTTGCTTTGACTTTTTTTGATGTGTGTATTTTCTTCTGACCAAAATGTTTTACTCGTAGTCCTTACCTACCATTTCAAATTTCAAACTCTACGTCCCTATGAGGCCGTGTCATAAAAGTGCATAACCTCTTTAGGCTTACATTACAACCCTTCATATGAGGTACTCATATAATACGATGACTTTCGAGACATTCCAATTTTCAAGAGTATTTGCATAAGTTTTTAAGTGAGTTCAACCTTGTTTGAATAAAATCGGATTGAGTTTTCAAACATGTGTCAAAATAAATAGTAATTTAAATCAAAAGCACTACATAAGGAGTATTGATATCAACCTCGAAGCAAATCACAATAACTTTCAAAATAACTTTCTACCCCTTTTTAACTCCGTTAGGGGATAAATTTCAATAAAATACGAAACACATCTTCCATCAATTCTGTTAAAAAAGGTTTATGCAAAATTTGAAGTGGATTGGACCAAGGAATCACGGTTGTTCCATACAAACTTTGCCCCCCTTTTTTACGGGCAGAATTTCGGAAAATCCTTTCTTATCGGATGCCTACGTCATACAAAGAATGCACCCTCCAAGTTTCAGGTCTCTACGATCAGCGGTTTAGGCTGTGCGTTGATCCGTCAATCAGTCTTGCAGGAGCCTTTTTTAAGTACAGATTGAACAGGACCGAGGACAGTGGTCCATTGGCCATAGTAACAACTATTAGAAAGACCTTCTTGCAATATCTTTCAATTGCATTACACAATATTTACAAGTAACAAATAAAATGGCAATACTTACCATGCATAGTAATATCGTTTTTATCAGCTGGCGTGTTTTATTGGTCTTTGTAAAGTACATAAAACACTTGCTTTTTCACAATTGTGAAATGCAATATGCATTGCATATACCTAATAAGCATGTGTGTGTATATAAAATCATTAAACTACTAACTCATTGGCATTATAAAAACTAACAATATATGACCGACATAAGAGCTGATAAAAAAATAAGATTTAAAAACTTAATTGTTGTATAATTCTAGCAGAATAATTACATCATTGATTGGTGAAGCCAAAACTATGATAAAACGGACTATCATTAAGTTCTCCTAATGTACATTTTTCTATTAGTGCGATAATTAAATAAATTGCGATGTGTTGAAATATGTGAGATCTTAGAATTATAAATAAGAACTTCATCATCAGCCCACATTAGTCCACTGCTGGACATAGGCCTCACCCAATACGCGCCACGGAGCCTGGTCTTCGGCTCTTCCCATCCAATTTCTATCCGCCACCTTTCTTATGTCATCGCTCCACCTAGCCGGGGAGCGCCCCACACTACGTTTTCCGAGACGCGGTCTCCGCTCAAGAACTCGTTTACCCCAAAGGTTGTCAGTTCTCCTACCTAACTCTAGAATCGTTCGCTAAGTTCGGGGTTCAATACAAAGCCCGTGACGCAAGACACTGCTTTGTCCCCGCGTTTGATAATCTACTATTCATGAATTTATCTATTGATAAATATAAAAGCCTCAGTGCCTTTAGTGCGAGTCGTCAAATTACGCAAACATGAATAGTTTTGGTGAGCTCGCTGGGGCGCTGCAAGTAAATACATGCAATCAAACGAAAACTACTGACGTTTGCATAATTTGACAACTCGTATCTATCGTCCCAGTATTCTTTAACTTGCTGTACTATTAAATCAGAAGTAGGAGTATAATCTAAAATGAAATACGACTATTACATTTAAATTCAACTATCATGTTTATTGTTCTTAAAATAATCTAAATAAATAAAACTGAATACCAGTTCCACTTACATTTGTGACTTATACCGCTAAAATTATATAAAATTGCTTTTTCACAACACAAGATTCTAAAAAGCAAATCAAGTAAAATATAATATTTATGAGTTTTAAACATCTAGAGCAGATCTTATCACATTTATGATCAAAAAATCAAATTTAGTATTAAATATCATCAGCTTAAATTAAATCCGTAAAAATGTATTTACATTTTTAAATTCACATTAATTTTGTTAAAATTATAACGGTTCTCTTTTTATACACTGAAACGAAAATTACCACGATAAGTTTCATTGTTTATCTTTAGTTTTTTTACACAACTATTTAAACGCTCGCAACTTTTTCAGCAAAGAATAAATACTTTCCCATTCTGATATTCTTTTTAGCCGCCCAGAGGGTGATTTCCGAAAAAGTGAACATGTCACCATCATGAAGAGTATTTTTCCCAATTTTTAAGTACCTATATAAACTCGGGGACTACGGGTTTTCATAAAAACGTAAACACCCCTTTTCACCCTATTATGTAATGAATTTCGAAAAATACTAGGTATCTTAACCTTCGATCAACAATACAACTAGATTACAGTAAATGCTGTCCGCGTAAACAACATATAAATATACAGCTACATTCGTTTACCAATAGAATGAGACAAAAGATTTAAATGCAACCTAATCACAACAACAGCACCTTGTAATAAAGTCATAAATCCTTTAAATGTTACGATCATTCGTCTCAAAAAACAAAGTAATAAATTACACCTGTCACTTAAAAATGAAAAGATGTAGGTATTAAAATAAACATTTATTGTGAAATCAATCTTATGATGACATAAATAAAGTATTTTTTCCTGTTATTGTGTTGCGAGCTACATCGTTTTATTTCGTTTCTGTTTGTTATTGGCGTCTATTGGCCCAACGCTATATCACACGTTTGATGTTGGCCAAACATTCTTAGCGGTGGTTTAAAATCGGCAATATTATTAAAAAATTGATATTAATCGTCAGTTTAAAGCTTAAAATATAACTTATTCCACATGTAGGTACTTACCGAAAGTAAGACACTCCGGCTGATAAATTGCTTTTACGGGCATTATTTTTGCAACTTTTAAATGCGCATTGAGGCATTGTAGTACGTGTTGACGTTGGCTGTGTTTCAACCAGACTAAACAAAATAAGAGCTCACGCCGCAAGTGAGCTGTTATTTGCCGAGACGGATTTTTTGCGCCGACCCTTTATCTAGGTATATTGTTGATCTTAACACCCTAAAATGATCACACCCCAAGTTTCAAGGACTCGCATTGTATGTCGGTGAGTCAGTTACGTCAAGCAATAACTATGATGTTGTTGTGTCGTCTTTTTGTTGATGTTGATAATTACAGATAGGAAACATTATCTGTAATCTGTCTGTACATTACAATTAATTTATTTAATGTAACTATGTACATTTTAGTACCTCTGAGCGGGCAAAAATATGGGATGTGCATTATTCTACCATCGGGAATATTTTGAATTCAACAAAACCTAAGTTTACAATAACTTACAGCTATCAATTCCACAAACACAATAAAAAAAAAAGATAGGAAAGTGGAAAATCTATTTATAGAGATTGATATATTTTTTTTATATAATTTTAGTATGTATATTAATTAAGTAAATGTTGTATTCTGTCTTAGCAGTTTCAATAACAATCCCAGTTCACATACTTTAAATCTATGCTCATAAAGTTCCTAATTGAAAGCCTAGCAAATAATAATTTTTTATCTCAACAATTGCTAGTTTTAATTGGAAAATAATTGATTTGGACCATTATTGAGCTATGAAAGTAAAATGAGCTTTATGGCGAGGGCATAAAGATTTGTTTAATAAAAACTGTTATTGTACGATAAGCGAAGGTTTTGGTATGGTTCGATATATTATGATATTGATTTGGTTACATTTTTGAAGTTATACTAGTTTTGGCGCGTAAGGAGAAACAGATCAGTGCCGGAAGTTGTGCGCGTGACCAGGATATCGCCTGATACTATCAGGCGTGATGCAGTCTACGATGGATCACGCTTGTTTAGAAGAAACCTGCTCACTCGCGACCTGAAGACCCTCGAGCCAACATGTCATCAGGCGAATTTTTCAAACTTTTGCGATCACTGTACATAATTTAATTACTGATTAAAACGAGTATTTATTGCGTATGTAACTTTTTTTTTGTCACCCCCACTTTTCGGCTGTGATGCGACACATATATATATACATATATGGTATATGTTATATGATGCTATTGAAAAGCAATTTTGCCAATGTCTAGTTACTAAAGAAGTTGACTTGTCCAGTTACTTGCATCGTGTAAACGCGTCTTTAGAACATTTACTCGCTATACAATCAAGGGCTACATTTTTTAAAGATTAGATATTTAAAATATTTTTAACTTAACTAACCCTTTTTTATTGAACGACAACAACTCATCAACTATATATCTGATTGACATATTACGATGAAATGTATACTACACTACACTACACGGCTAGATAATTATGTATAACATATTTCCTACTACAACTATTTACAACCATTTAAAAATATTTCCTGAAAAAATATGTTTTTTTTTATTAACATCATTGGAAAAGACATTGAACAATATACATTCTCAAATATTGAGTTACCATTGTTTTTCAAACGTAACTTAGTTATTGTCTTATTATGTTGAAAGTTTCAAATATTAAATGGTACATTTTCTATATCATTTTTAAATTTTAGGGACTTTTACATTTACTATAATTTATGTATAGTTTTATTTAGTATAATAACAGGTACCAGTTAATAAGGCCTTTCATTTTGAAATTCTAATAATAAGACAAAACCTAAGTTTCAGATCAAGACTGATCATTCACACCACAATATGTAGTAAAATCTGAATTATTATTTATACTTACTTAATATATATTCATTTAATGTTAATTTGAACCATCCCAAACATTTTAACAATTTCTACTGGTCTTGCTAGTAAGACCACAATGCAAAGTTGGCACTAGTCGAGTTACTCGCCCAGTGTAAACGTGGCATCATTAGCAATATTTAGCTCTATACATATTTATATTACCAGAATATTTTATATCAATTTTATTTGTAGTATGTACGTTTTAAGGTGGTATTTATAGCGATATCTAGTTTTTCTAGTTTCAGATGTGAAAAAAGCATTTTTAAAAAATATTGTTATGTTGTATCTAATTATATCATCTTACTTTCATTGTACAATTATAATTTGATAATTTATTTAAAAATATAAATTTGTTTTTACATATTTATTTCTATGTGTTTATAATGAATTATTTTTAAAGCATTTTATACTCATGTTTGCAATTTTATAAGTACAGACAGAGGCATACATATAAAAGTACTCTAGTGTATTATGCCCGTGGCTGTACCTGATATGGAGGACGCAATGATTGTGAAACTACTATTCTACTGCTTGAAAATCTATAAAGCAGATATTTGAAATATAACCTTATTCTACAAGTAATAAGATAGATTTAGAATATAGAAATGAAAATAAAGTGATTTCTTATCAATACTTTGTTTTACTTATGTACTTAGAAATAAGATCTCAAATAAAACAGCTTTTTCGCAATTCCCTCTAATCACTCTAATAGGATAAATTAGTTAGAAGCGATAAAAAATCACATTGCACTAACCAGAATTCAAAACTTGACACTAGGGTTCCGTTAGGAACTAGATACCTAAATATACACCCCTGGTTTTTTTTAATGAAACCAAATAGCCATTAAAGTTCACATGAATAGAAGAGCGCTACTTAAACTAAATTGTATTCTCATAAACTCGTAAGTCCCGAATACGATAATAAACAAAAGCGATTCTGCCCATCAAAATGCATAAGGGTATTTCAGTTATGCATAAATCTATACCTCTCTCTTTTATTAGACCCATTTTAACAGCATAAAAATCATAAAAAGCGAGAATGCAGGTCATAATTCTCTCTTTTATACGCAACTTAATTATATGTACTTATGATTTACCTAGTATAGTTTAGTTAGACTAATTGATTGCGATTGAATTGAATAAAGTGTAACCGTCTACCCTATTATCTTAAAAACAACAGGCAACCGTTGTTTTTAACACTGATTACTATAATCTTATTGCGTCTGACTTTATACTCATATTTATAATAATCACGTATGGATTGGGTGCCGGGTAGTATACTAGACGCTAACGCCCCTGGCAGGCGGGGTCATAAATCGTAGGACAAGCGACGATGATATTGCGATCTCGCTGGCTCTTGGAGCCCTTACGGGAGCCATTAGTGATGCGCCGAGCATCTATCGATAACACTAATTAATTACGAGCAAAATTGAAAAGGAAACAAACATGTTTAATGCTTGTTCATTCACTTGCTATCTCTTTAAATTCTGTATTTCTTTTCACTTGACTCTTATGATCTAACCATCCCCTAACTAATAGGTATCACCACTCACTTTAGTGTCATTTATAGTGTTTATATTAAATATATATTAAAGTTTATCTATTTTATAGTGCTATCCGACACTTATGGGAAAATCTTAAGATTTTACACGAGCTAAACAGTGTTTAATTTTTTTTGTGGTAGGACCCTTAGTTTCAAGGTCTGATCGTCTACCCTCTCTCTCCTGTAAGAACATGGTGGGGGGATGCAGGCTTTTACCACTCACGTCTATGTCATTAATATGTCTAAAGTTTTCACTGAGCGTCCGTTCAGACGACGTCAACCGCACCACAGCGACAAAAATGTGGCCGCCGCAAAATTGTATGCAAACGTAGAGTTCCATTCGCAAGTACCACATTTTGCAGTCGCGTTCAACTGTGTCGCGACCGTGTGGTCGACACCGACGACATCGCGGCCACAACGCAACTTCACGCACTTCATGGTTCCCATTCACTGTAGCTACTGTCCGGACACATTTTTGTCGTTGTGGTGTGGTTGTTAACCCGTAATTCTATATCTAATCATCCTCCCCCAGTAGTGGTGGGGAGCGTGACGGGGGGGAGAGCGGCGCGGCCGCGGGGGGCGGGTATCACCGGGACGGACACGAGGAGATGTTGGACTTGCCGCTGAGGCACGAGAACCCAGAAGTGCCGGACTGCAGGCTGGACATCGAACCCCTGTAAAACAAGGATAAATTACCTATTTTTATACATTATTGGTTCTGGTTCTGTTTTGGGACTAAAATGACACTAACTCGTATAAGAAGACCGGTCAAGAGTGAGACTCGTACACCGAGGATTACATATTTACCTATGTTATACGACGTAACGTAGAAACCAAGTTAACTTCTAGGTAGATTTAAAAAAAATATGATCGGGGTCCGGAAACCTAACCAAGTAACAATTAGACTTAATTATATCTTAACTAGTGGTTCACCTCGAACTGAGACCTCGCGAGTCTCTAATAAAAACAAACTAATCTTCGACTGTCAAAATAATGCCCCGAAATACATAACCATTAACTTGACCTAAAGTTTCATTCAAATTACAGGTAACGGGAGTTCATATTAATTGGTTATACTTTTTTGTGGTAGAAATTGCAGTTATTCTGGATTTCAGACTTTTGCCTATATTTGTGTCACTAAAGCTTCACGCATATCAAATTTCAGCATTGTGGTCACTGGTGTACCCTGTGAATTTTATCTAAGTTCAGTGGCTAATAACTTAACAACTACAAGGTTTAAACTAAAAATAAACTGGATGAAAATGTACTCATGAAGACCTTTTATTAGACGTGCCGCTTGACTGAATAGTCCCATTTACCCCCTTGAACCCCAATATCTCAACAAACCCCCCCCCCCACCCCCCCCCCCAATTTTTAACTGATTTAGTCACACCAAAATTGTACCATCATTTCCTACCTATATACTAAATTTCACGATGATCAGATAAACGCTTCGTAAGTTATCCTCGGACAAACAACCATACATACTTGCACACATATATACACATGATACATACATACAACGCCGATTTGCCCAAGTTGATTTGGAGATCTCGCTTCGCTCGATCAAAAATTTGCCATTCTTAAAATGCAATATAAAAATATATAATTGAGTGTGTTGAAATAAGATCACAAACTTCACCTGGCACTGGTCGACCTCTTCTTCATCATCATCAGCCCTAGGTACCCACTGCTGAGTACAGGCACGTACAGGCTGCTACTGCGCTCGATCTAAAGCTTTTCATACCCGAATGCCACAATAGGACGACGCGTCTTGCGTCTGCGATGAGGTAAAATAATAATAAAAGAGCGGGGGGCGCCATACAGGCACGGCAACCGCTGCCAACGGAGGAGATAGTTCATGTGATTTTCCAGCGGGATTAAAATGCAAAATATTAGAAAACCACGTGTCACGCGGCCGCCAAGCGCAGCGGCTTCACTCCTTATTCGTGGTTATGGTGTTGACAATCACGGGCAGCACTAGAGGACTTGATGCCCACACCATCACACACAAATCTTCCGCCAAAGAGTGGAAAGCCTTGCTTGAGTCTGTGATTCCTGATAACTACAACTTAGATGTTCCATGTGACTGCATCATCGCTTACCATCAGGCCAGATCTTGCTCAAACGCAATCCGACAACTTATTTAAAAACCAGCTATAAGTCACCCCCACCATAATAACGAATCGATTGACACCTCAGTCATCAAAATTGGATGAGCACTTTAAGCGCTACGATGGAACATAGGTAAATACATACATACATACTGGTAAAAACATAACCCTTCCTTTTGG
Source organism: Philereme transversata (assembly GCA_963924445.1). NCBI lineage: Eukaryota > Metazoa > Arthropoda > Insecta > Lepidoptera > Geometridae > Philereme > Philereme transversata. The sequence continues at coordinate 28,403,025 of OZ004345.1, forward strand.
GTTTGCCGTGGTTGGCTAAATCTAGTAGAATTGGGGTGTCTTACTTGTACTGGTGGCTAGCGAGCGTCTCGTGGAAGTACATGAGCTGTGCGGCGCGATGTGTATCCATCGCCTCGCATCGCCATTGCAGGACGAAGCTGCCGGCGGTCGTCATCACATGGGACCCCTGCACATTCATTAAGTCAGTTTGAAACCTGCTGGACTAACGATCGCGCCGCGACAATGTTTTGTCGACGCTTATATCGTGCATTTGTCTCGTATTCGCACAACAACGAGCGAGACAAAACAGTGGACAAAATTAGTAGTGGTGCGCTTGTTAGCCTAGTCTATGTCTATGTTCCGAGTATAAACTAAGATAGAGTAAATGCAAAGGAAAAAGGTAGGACGCTGCCCACACATTTTTCAACTCCTACAACATCCTTGTTTCATTCCATTGTCCGGGTTATCCATAACCAACCTTTCAGATAAAACATTTTCATAATGCTGAACCGCAGACTCGCATAACCTCGGTTTCCGAGTCACCGCTCCAAGCCCTTAGAGGTCTGGACGGGCTAAAAATTTATAACAGCCATACCTTCATGGTCAATTCCCGCTAAATGCTTAAGCGCTAAGTTGTTTTTATTAAGCTCCCTGGCGCTAACACAATGAAATGGAATTTTATTTCTTTCATTGCTTTCAATATATCATTAATATGTCCTCTATAAACAGCTATAAATCAATGTTAAATTAACAGAAGTCCCAAGGGAAATTTTCCAGGCAAGGGCCTTTTGTGTCCCATCTCAACTTTCCATCTTTTATAAATAAAAGATATGTATATATTTAGAACTAGCTTTTGCCCGCGCCTTCGCACGCGTGATTTGTTTCAAACAAAGTCATAATCTATCTTTATACCAAATTTCATCAAAATCGGTTTAGGCGTTACGACGGATTGAGTAACCATCAAACATCCAAACTTTCGCAATTACCATTAGTTAATTCAACAGGTAATACAGACAGAATATAGGTACATGTAAAAGAACGTTTGTCTTGATGAAAATAAGGTCTAAATTCCCTGACCTGTATGCTCTCTCCGTCATGGCAGACGAGCGTGGGCTCAGCTCTGTGGAAGTGGTCCCCCTCGCGCCATCCCTTCTGATCCAGCACGGAGCCCTCGTCAGCCGCACCTACGCACAGGGCTGCAAGTCATATACACGCTTATTTACATTGCACTAAGACAACTGAAAAATAAATAAACAAAAGTTATCAAAATAAAAGTAATTAAATGATACAATAAGGAAATAAACATGAATACACACTTATTTTGTATATTTATTACAAGAAAAAGATATTTTATGTTATTTTTAGGCATAAACATGTTTTTTTTAATTATTTATGTAGATTTCTTGTATTATTTATGTCAAGTTGGATAATACATTTAATATTACTGTGATCGAAGTATATATATATTTATTAAGGAGTAACAAACAACAACAATATATATGTAAGTCTGTGTTAGTACATAATGTGTGAGCTATTGATACTGTAGTTCACGACGTTATCCACAGGTTAGATAAATACGTTTCATAAAAAGAAATGTTCCAGCTAGAGGGTATGTTAGAGGGTAACATAGATTATTAACAAAAACAAACAAAGACCCTCAAAGAAGAAGAAGAATAAACAATATAAAATGGAAGCGTGAAGGTAACTTGCAGTGCCCTTACAGGGTATATGTACTTATAAGCTACCCATCTAAGCTAAAAAAATGTATATGTAAGCAGAATAAATGAATATGGATATGAACTAAGATAGGTACTTACAAGAGTTACAAGTCTGAATCTGAATTTATATCTGCACTAACAAGTGAGATATTTAACATATTTTTAAATTTATAGGGAGTACAAGCGAATATGTTAATATTTGAAAAGTTTGTCTATCTTATCTATCTCAGCAGTTTGATCACAAGGAAAAATCCAGTGCCGCTACCGCTGCACCGGACTTAACTGATGGTACTTACCAGACAAAATAAGTAAGTATTTTATATTTTAGTGTTAAAATAAATAAATATTGAGAACTGGTTTTGAAGGTAAAATGATAACTGTTAATCTCTGTCCGTACGATTGCACAAAAAGATGGCAATAATATAAACCTAAAGGACATATTTATGTAGAGGCTAGAGTGTCTAAAGTCTAAATGTTGTTTCCTTGTGGTCAAACTGCTGGGATAGATAAGTTCTACTGCCATCTGCCACTGGCTGACAGTAGCTCGTTACGTCTTTTTAAGTCTCCTCCTTTTTTCTGTATTCAAGTAGTTTGATCACAAAGAAAATTATTCCTGTTTGACCAACTAGTTAGATTATCCAATTTGGCCACGCACGAGTAAGTATTCTGTACGTAGTAAGTATTCTGTATGTATGCATGCAATGCCCACTCCCACTCAACAGGCGCTCGCGCTGGCAAATGACTTTATACAAGAGTTCCAACATGTTGCCATATTCAACGATAGTCTTAGTTCTATACTGCGTGTCACCGCATTTACGACATTAATTTAAATCACGGGTAGGGCTGATGGCTAGTAGTGTTGTAAAATAGTTTTTTTCTAATTCAGTATCATGGAATTTTAATAATTTTCAATCTAACTTAATTTCAAATCCTAAAATATCAATGAAACAGCCAGTATAAAATAGATAAACAAATCATATTCATTCATAATTAATGCACACCATTAATGGTGTGCTGTCTGATGCTGTGGATTTACAAATAGGCGTTCCTCAGGGATCTGTTCTGGGACCATTCCTATTTTTAATATATATTAATGACCTGCCATTTTTTGCACAGCAATTTGCAGAAATTATTTTATTTGCAGATAATGTATATATAATAATACATCACTTTTATTCAAACTTGACAAAGACACAACTGAGATAAACTCTGCAATGAGCTCAATCCAAGACTAGTTTAGCATCAATAATCTTGCTTTAAATGCATCAAAAACGAAATGTGTTAGATTCTCACTGGAGAATAATAAGGTGAATCCCTGGTGATAATCACCTGGACTTCATCAAGTACACAAAATTTTTGGGAATGACCCTTGACAGTAAACTGCAATGGGGTCCTCACATTTCAGAACTATCAGGGAAACTAAGTTCAGCTGCATATGCCGTGTTTAAAATAAGAGAGCTTACTGATGATACCACGGCTAAAATTGTTTACTTTAGTTATTTTCATTCACTGATGGCTTATGGTATCTTGTTGTGGGGTAATGCTGCAGATGCAAAGCAAATCTTTATACTCCAAAAGAGGGCAGTTAGGACAATTTACAAATTAGGTTCCAGGACCTCACTCAGAGAAAAATTTAAAACAATAAATATTTTAACGATGCCATGTCAGTATATTCTCGCTAACTTAATGTACGCACGAAAATGGGCGGCAAAGTATAAAAAGAATTGTGACACACATACATACTTAACAAGAAACAGGGAGAATTATATTTTACCAATATGCCGACTAGCAAAGACCAGCAAATCATTTGTAGTCAATTTTATTCGATTTTATAACATGTTACCTAATTGTATTCTGTAACTTGGTGAAAAATTATTTAAAAATATTGTCAAGAAAATTCTTATTAGAAAAGCCTATTATAATGTGAAAGATTTTCACAATGATAAAATGGAATGGAAAAATATTGACTTAGAAACATTGTGAATACCTGCTAGCTAAAATTATTAAAAATAAATTATAATGGCATGTTTTAAATAAAATTAACTATATTTATTACAATTAATGTTATGTAGGTACCTACTGATATTGCTAATAAGAATATTCTGACACGCATAAATCTATGACCTCCATTATTGACAATGGATCTGTACAGCTGCAACCACTTGACATGTTGTTTACCACACACAAGTAACTAGTTATTTAGGGTTTAAAATTGTTAAGGCCTCTTTGCAGCCGCTTCAATTAGTCAATTGTATTTTTAATTATTTTATTTTATATCATTTTGTATCTGATAAAGCCTATAGCTACAATTTAAATAATATTGTACCTTAACATACATACCATGAATTAGCATTATTCTATGAATATGTACCTACCAGTGAAGTTGACGTAACTAAGTGTTCTACATGTACCCTTGGTTTAAATAAATGAATTTAATTGAATTCATCTTGCAAGTAAGTAGTTGTTAAACTGACTGAGCGGCATCGGCGCACAAGCGCCGCCGCCGATTTACGTTAAAAATTGTTTAAAAAATTGTAAAAGTATTAAAAATTGGAATTGTATCGGTTACTGGATAAATATTCAGGCTATCGGTATTAAACCAATCTTTAACGATACGATTTTGCATATGTGTTTTACATAGATGTCGTGAATGCGGTGATAGACTGTATGTGTTCTTTAGGATATATGTATTTAGTTTTATTTTTGTTTATGTGTTAATTTTAAGGCAGTTGGTACTTTGGTTGAAACTGTAAGTAACCGTTTAATAAAATAAATTAAAGTTTAAATGACCGAGTATGTATGTATGTAGTATGTGTTACCGTTATTAGTGTCAATAGGCGTGAGTCTCAGCTCGCGGTCGCTCCGGTAGACGGTGAAGGCGATGTCGTGCCGAAGCACGTCGAAGTCCCACGTCAGCACGCTCTGAGGATCCTTGTTCAGGACTATCACTTCGTGCACCTGGAGACATACAGTTTACACTTTCAAAATAATCAAATTACAATAATTAGAACTGAGTAAAGATTGAAGGCGACGCAGTAGACCGAGACGGAGATGGCGGGACTAATTGGATAAGTTTCTGCTAGGCTAGGTGGACGTGGCACAGGATGGTGATGTTTGGAAGGAATGGTGGGAGACCTTTGCCTAGCAGTGGGACACAAATAGAGTAAAGATTAATTAACAAATAATTAAGTAAAGTACCCGCCTTAAACTCTGAGTTAAGAAATAACGAATAATATGTGTAAAATTTTTAATCTCACAAAATTATTTTATCACAAGGATCACTTTGAAACGTCAAATTAACTGTCAGTTCTTTCGTGACCAAGCCAGGAAAAAGAGGTAAGAGACCAGGCTGGTTATTCTTTTTAATGACCCTTTTACAATATGTACAAGCTATTATCATTAGCTTAAATCTAACAACAAAGGCAAGATTATTCAGATAGTCTTATACTATACTAATATGATAAACAGGTAGAGTTTGTTGTTTGTATAATTATAGGGGGTAATCTCAAAAACTACTGAAACGATTCTCAAAATTTTCTTACTGATAGAAATCTCTGAGTGCTATAAACAATCCGTGCGAATTCAGGGCGGGTCAGATAGAGGTTCAATTTGATCCCACCATTCCCATTCTATCATCGGACAATCAAACGCTCCGCGGTACGCCACCCCTATATAATATATATATATATATAATATAAAAATGAATCCCTGTTTCCCTTGGTCACGCCATAACTTGATATCGATTTCATTCATTTTTTTTTAAGTTTATAAGAAAATTGCACAGAAAATTGGATAATTTCAGAAAACTTAACGACTACTTTAACTTTGCGAGTTTGACAGTTCGCGCGAGCAGACAGCTAAAGACAGGACAACGTCTGTCGAGTCTGCTAGTGAAAAAAAAAATAAGTATGAAAAGCTAGTAACTCACCTGTCCTTTCCCAATGCTGACCGACCGGTAGATGCTGTCTTCACAAAGAGGGTCACCCTCGCGTTCAGTGAAGGCTCCGCTCACGTACAGGCTCTTTGGCACCAGCCCGCCTTCGTGCACGAAACTCTGTAATACGAATCATGATTATGTCAATCTGTTATAAAAATCAAGAGAACTGTCGAAAATACGTGAGTTTATGAGCAATAGGCGCTATGAAGTTTGTAAAATGGTATGGGGAATAAGTGTGTGAACAGTGATGACGTATGGTACAAGGACGCTCAGCGTGCTAGGAGAGGGCTATACTTGGTGTTTCTCTTCGAGACCGAATCAGAAATGAGGAGATTTGTAGACGAACCAAGGTCATCGATATAGCACGAAGGATTTGCAAGCTGAAGTGGCAATGGGCCTTAGCTCGAAGAACTGACGCCCGTTGGAGCAGAAAGGTTCTCGAGTAGAGACCACGCCCCCCACTACATGGAAAGTCGACCTGATAAAGGTTGCTGGGAGCCGTTGGGTGCAGGCCGCACAAGATCAAATACCTTATAGAAAAGTATATCTATAGGGAAGAATAGAGTTGCATCTCCAAATTGTATAAACAAGTTGGTAACTTTTTAACAACTTTAGATAACATAAAAAAATCAAACTATTGAACCGGTCTTGATGAAATTTGTATGGCGGTCCCATCTGAGAGTATATCCTTTCAAATACACAAAGAATTTTCCAAATCAGTTGATTAATAAATGACGGATATCTGAGGTAACAAAAAATCCGGATTGAGAACCTCCTCCTGTCTCGATTAAAAAAACATTTTAGTTTATTCTTCCGTAGAGAAGATATTGTGTGTTCTCGTCTGAAAATTAATTATTTAAATAAGCCTTTAAACAAGCAGACACGGCCAGCCTTCCTTTGCTGTGGTACATTAATCAATTTCCATTGATTTATAATTTTACTTTTATATTTTGATGGTTTGTGGTAAAGATATTTTATTTCTAAGTGCTAGGTTGTTTTTGTATCAAGTCCACGGTCCACCAGATGTGAAGCAGTTACCACAGCCTTTTTTATTGCATTACCCCACAGGTGACCTCCCATTAACACTTGGTCTACATGGCATTGCATTTTTATTTGTAGTTTGCGATGCTCGTAAAGAGCAAACAAGTATAAAGTGCAATTACTTAGTTTATAAGAGCTTATTGTACACTTGTTTATGCTAATAAATACATATCTTGTAATACCAATGTAATGAAATACTACTAATGCATGGCTTCATGATATTTGTGACAATAATGCTGTGACCACGTATTTCTAAAGTGAACATATTAGTGATTGTGACTTATTAGACATCACCGGGACCAGTGATGGGACATAGCACATGTAATCGACTAGCACAACACTAGTACACAAAGTATTGTATTCTCACGTCGTACATAATTGTAATACTGTCTCGGTACGTGTAATGGAGCTTCTATAATGTCCGACTGCCGCAATAGAACATAAAATAAAAGATTATATACAAAATTAAAATAATCTACTGCTGTAAAAATCAATAAGTGAAGGTAGTAAAGCATAGGGATCTAAATATACCTACAAACTGTCTTTGGCCGAATATCACGTGAATTAATTTTATTTTATCTCTGATGTTAGATTATGAGAGAACCAATCTTGAATACTAGTCTTTAAATAAAAATAATAAAGCCAATTGTATTTTTTAAATAAAATCAACGCATTTACCATAAGAATATAAATTTTGAAAGATATAGAGATAAGGGGTGGGGAGAGGGGGGTCGAACCTAATCTCGCGACTTCTCACCTGGGGTCGACCATACTTTTTCACTCGTTTAGTCGCACCTTTAGTAATAGTTAAGTTATTCATTTATTTGGTGAGGCTAACAGTATAGGGAATTCGTTTCTCAATTGGATGAAAACATTGCACGTTCGTACCTTGCAAGGTCCCCCCAAGAAGTCCGGGATGAGATCCTTGGGTATGTAGTCCAGTAAACCCCCCGGTTGCAGGTACGTCTGGAGACCTTTCCCCCCGTAGAACAGGAACTTGCTGCGTGTGTTCTCGTCTGAAAATTAATTATTTAAATAAGCTTTTAATCAAGCAGACACGGCCAGCCTTCCTTTGCTGTGGTACATTAGTCAATTTCCATTGATTTACATTGATGAACATGTTTTTATTTTTACCGTAGTTCACATTCAGCTAAGCTACAATGGAATAAAAAATCTACCAACCTTTTTTTTATAAATTATAGGCTAGCCTTTGACCACTATCTCGCCTGATGGTAAGCGATGATGCAGTCTACGATGGTACACAACCTACTGTCATCCATAGTGGTAAGTAGTTCGTAAGGTTTTAATAGTACTTTTATATTACACCATTCATTTGTTTTCACATAGGTTTTAAGTAAATACACTTATTGAATCACATTGTGTTTCTAGCCCTTATCATTTATTACCTGAATATTGCCAAGGATAACAAAAAACCTATTTTCCATAGTACCGTCGACGTAATGTCTTAGGGCGACTTGCGCAACGATGCCTAAACGTATTTAGTGGCTTAATATGATTTAGAGAGGTGTCAAATCATACAAATACATCAAATTTAAACATGTTTAGTCGCTAAACACGTATAGGGATCGTTGTGCAAGCCGGGCTTAGTTATCTTATGTTTCCATCATCTGATCAACAGGCTGATACTTAAATAATTATGCACAATTTTACGTGATTCTAAATACGACCGTATACTGCAATAATAAGCTGCAAATTTGATAAAAAAAGTTGCTTCTCTTTATGATATTTTCATAATGAATACAATTTTCTGCGGTTTTGTCTGCAGCCAGTGTGCTGTGCTTACTGCAGCGTTACTACGATTGGGGTCTCTTTCTCTGACATTCCACAGTGAAATTAATTACAAACGAAAGGTCCAGATATTCTGTTAATCACATTAAAAATAAATACCGGCCAAGTTCGAGTCGGACTCGCGCACGAGAACATTATCTATAATAAATTGTATGAGCGCCCATACAACTCTAGAGGGCTATCTTAATTGGCGTCAACTATTATGTATGGGGACCGCAATTTTCAACTGTTTTTGAAGTGAAACTTCTAATGCGCCTTCCAACAAGGTTGCGTTAAACGTTTAACGCTACCATGGAGGGGGTATGAAAGCACTGTTGCGTTAAACGTTCAACGCTCCTGGGGAGGGGGAATAGAAAGAGACAGAGCGAGAGTGAATGCGTGGCACTCGAACGCATGCGCGTAGTATTCCAACGCAAGAGGGAGAGAAAAAGAAAGATACACAAAGGTAGAAAGTAGGAGAGAGAAAGAGTGAATCGGTAGATCCCAAGCACATACGTATGGTATCTAACTTTGCATCATTATGATCATTACTAAAACCTACAATTATCATCTTCCCGAAATTTTACATTCGTCCATTGTCTTGAAACCAAAGTTTTTGAAGGTTTCACTTCTACCACGTGTGAATTGCACACATACTTTTTTTATTTTTTGGAATTGTTTCTTTATTTGTGCTGTAAGGCCTTGCTTTTTTCCAAATTTCGTGATTCTAGGTTAACGGGAACTGTTGTGGACTGTATTTGATGTGAATAAAACCTTCGATTTCTTCTTCACTTGTTATTATTTATTGAACTGTTCTAAACGAAGTCTTAACGCTGAATACCATTTTGAGGGCGGCCGCCGCTACTTTTATAGGCCGGGATCTAAAATGTTATACTGCTGATCCGATAGTGTGGGAGAGAGATGGGTGTATCTCGCTCACACACCATAACATTTTACTGCCGATTCGATAGTGTGGGAGAGGGACGGGTGTATCGCGCCCTCCCGCTCGCACACTATAAATATACAAAAACGGCGGCGCCCGGCTGCCGCGCTCAGTTCGGCGGCGGCGACCCTATCGTTCGTTTCTAATTTCTAAATTTACACAATGCATTTTCTATCCTAGATCTAGCTCGGCGTCCGCTACAGTTCCTCCCACCGGTGCAGCTTGCGTAGCCTCTTCTTTTTTCAGGACGATGAGCTTTCTCACGGGCCGCTTGAAGACGCCAGTCCTCGTTCGGACGTCTGCCACTCGTACTCCGCCGTCTGGACCCGGATAGGCGCGCTCGACGATTCCCATGGGCCACACGTTCCGTGGCAAGGTGTGGTCGACTACGATGACGATGTCCCCGACTTGTAGTCGCCTCTTGTCGTCCGAGGGTTCTCCTCGTGGCACCAATGTGGGCAGGTATTCTCGGACCCAGCGCTGCCAGAAATGGTCAGCGAGCGCTAGGCTGGCCTTCCAGGTGCGTCGATCGGTTTCGCTGTGCTGTCCGGCGGTGGGCAGGCCGGCGGATGACCCCAAGAGGAAATGGTTTGGAGTCAAAGCTTCTGGATCTTCATGACTCACGCTGACATGTGTCAAAGGTCTCGCGTTCACAGAGAACTCGGCTTCTGTCAGTAGGGTGAGCAGGACTTCCTCGGTCGGTTCCTTTTCGTTCAGTGTGGCGGCTAATGCGACTTTGATGGATCGCACCAGTCGTTCCCAGGCTCCTCCCTGGTTGGGAGCCCCTGGCGCGATGAAATGCCACTCCAGTCGGTGTAGCAGGGCTTCATCTTGCAGCGCTGGTGCCCACTCGGCGTAGGCTGCTCGCAGCTCGTTGTTGGCCCCTCGAAAATTGGTCGCATTGTCTGAGTACATGGCGCGCGGCCAACCTCTTCGCGCCGCCATTCTTCGCAGTGCCATGATCGCAGAGCTCGTGGATAATGACGACACGAGCTCCAGGTGTACCGCGCGTGTGGTGAGGCACGTAAACAGTGCGCCCCATCTTTTCTCTCGGCGGCGTCCAATCTTCACTATCATCGGCCCGAAATAGTCCACCCCGCAGTGGGTGAATGGGCGGTGGTAGGGCTCGAGGCGGGCTCGTGGCAGGTCCCCTGTCGCCGGAATCAGAGGTCTCGATCGCTTCCTTCGGCAGAGGGCGCAGTCCTTCTCAATGGTGCGCACGGTGGGTCGTAGATGAATGATCCAATATTTCTGACGGAGATCATTTGTCACGCGCTCGCGGTTCGCGTGCCCTGCTGCGCAATGCTCTCGCAGCACGATGAGTTTGGTGATCCGGTGGCGGCCGTCGAGGATGATGGGCTGTTTGACTTCAAGAGGTGCAGTGGCCGCCCCGATGCGGCCTCTGACTCGCAGGATGCCGTCTTCCAGGACCGGGTCCAACCGAAACAGTCGGCTCGTCCTGGTGATCGGACGAGATGCTTTTAGTTTCTGCAGCTCGTCTTGGAAGCTCTCCTGTTGGGCTTGACGTAGGAGAGTGCGTTCCGCTTCCTCGATGTGTCGATGTTCTAATCCCGAGGCTCGGCGCCGACACAAGTCGATGAATGCCAGCACGCGGGCCGACGCTCTGACTAGCGTCTCGTATTTGGAGAAGCGTGCGGGATCTGGCAGCCACTCCCCTGCTTTGTTTTCTTCCGTAACATGCAGGATCACTTCTTCCTCGTCGTCTTCGCTCGACGTCGTTTCTGTCGGCCACTGATTCTCGGGGCGGAGCAAGAATTCTGGGCCCTGGAACCAGCGGTCTTCTATGGAGATTGGTGTGCTCGCGAATCTCGTCGCATCATCGGCTATGTTCTCTCTGGTGGGCACCCATCGCCATTCTTCCTTGTGAGTGAGCTCTGCTAGCTCACCCAAGCGATGGGCGACGAACGGAGTGTACCGTCTCGCGTCGTGCCGCACCCAGTGAATCACCGTCATTGAATCGGTCCAGTACACTGTTCTCTTGACTTGGACTCGATGTTTTCTCTTGATGGTGTCAGCCAGTCTGGCACCGATGACAGCCGCCTGCAGTTCCAGGCGGGGAATGGTCTGCGCGCGTTTCGGAGCCACTTTTGACTTGGCGGCCACGAGACTCAGTCTGACGCTTCCGTCGGGTCGTGTGTCGCGCCAGTATGCCACAGCAGAGTAGGCCTGTTCGCTGGCGTCACACAGAACGTGCAGCTCCAAGTTTTGGTCGTCTTCCATCGCGTAGCGTCGTTCCAGTCGCAGACCCGAAAGATCGGCGAGGTGTCCCAGCCATGTGGCGAAAAGGTCGTTCTCCTCATCAGGGATAGGCTCGTCCCAGGAGATGTTCAAGCGCCACAGGCTCTGCAGGATGATCTTTGCGCGTATGGTGCAGTGGCTCAGCAGTCCAAGAGGGTCGTATATGGACATGACCGCGCTGAGTGCTTCTCTCTTGGTAGGCGCGCGACTTCGTGCACGCACTTCGGCGGGGACTCTGTTCATTGAAGTGTTAAACCCCAATTCATCTCGCTCGGCGTTCCAGTGCAGCCCGAGTATCTTGTTCTCTGGCCCGTTTCTTCCAAGTTGAGTCGGTGTGGTCGCTCGCAGTTCTTCGGGTACGTCTCGCAGTACGCTATTGTTGCTAGCGCTCCAGCCTCGCAGTGTGAACCCTGCCGCCGCGTGAACTGCTTGTACTTCAGTAATCACGCGGTGGGCTTCCTGTTCATCCTCGTAGCTCGCTACCAAGTCATCCATGTAGTGATCTCGAGTGATGGCTTCGTAGGCGAGAGGGTGAGTTTGAGCGTGTTCTTTCGCATTGTGGTTGCGTACGTAATGCGCCATGAAGGGAGAGCTCGCGGCGCCGAATATCATGCTCGTCATCTTGAAGTGATGAGGTGGTTTCTCTCTTTCGGCGCCTCTCCATAAGAACTGTTGTGCCGGTTGATCTTCCCGACGAATCTTCACTTGGAGAAACATCTCCTGTACATCTGCCGTGACTGCGATGCGTTTCTCCCGGAATCGAAACAGGATGCCTGGTAGTGACATCAGTAGGTCCGGCCCTTCCAGGAGATGGTCGTTCAGGCTGACTCCGTGGCTTTTCGCTGCCGCGTCGAAGACAAGCCTCTGTTTCCCCGGTTTGTTGACGTTCTGTACCGCGAAGTGTGGCAGGTACCAACAGACCGGACTTGTCTTCTCAGTGCCGTCGCATGGTTCGGCGTATCCTTTCTGCAGCAGGTTCTCTATCTGCTCGGTGTATTTTCTAGCGAAGCCTGGGTCGGTGTCCATCTTCATTTCCATTTTGTGGAGGCGACGGAGCGCTCCACTGTAGCTCGGAGGCAATTTCATGCCGTCCGCCTTCCAGGGCAGCCCGATCTCGTAGCCCTTGTCCGTCTTCTTTATAGTTCGCTCGATTATTCTAGCGGCTCGCTGATCCGCGTCACTCACATGTGGCTTATGAGTGATGCCGAGCGCTTCGATGCTGAAGTGGTGTTCCACCAAGTCGTGGAGATGATTGTCCTGCTGCTCTCTCGCCTCCACTCTTCGTTCCGGAGTGTAGACGTGCAGAACGCTGTTTCGATCTTCGATGATGGTGCGTGGTACAGTCCCGTGCACCACCCATCCTAGTCGAGTTCGGGATGCGGCCGGTTGGTTCCGTTTACCGACGCGCAGTTCTTGTGTTACGATGTATTCCCAGTGATCTGCTCCCACCAGTATTCCAGGCCGTACGGTATCGTAGCACACTTCCTCTTGCGATAGATCTCGGAGATGTTCGTACTCCAGAAGCGTGCTCGGTATGGATTGTTGAATCAACTTCATGCCTCTGATTGTTCTTGCTTGAAATTTGTGCAGCTCTCTGTCGGTTCCCCTCAAATGTATGGTGACCAGCTTGCTATTATTTTCTTCCTGTGTCACGTTGACTCCTTGCATCCGTAGTGGTAGCAGCGATCCCTTGGCACCGATGTTCTGCGCCAACTCCTCATCGATCAGCGAGATTGTAGCCCCTTCATCCAGGAGGGCGTGTGTGCGGATCTCCCCCCGTGGACCCACGACAGTGACTGGACACATCTTCAGCAGCACTGTCCTCTTGCTGGTGGCGGTCGGTGTTGCCATCGTCAGGACAGACTCTGCGGTGCCTGCTTCGGACCTCGGGTTTTCGGGACGTTCCTCCTTATCTTGCTGATGCAGACTCGTGTGATGAGGTCGTAGGCATTGTCCTATGCTGCACCGCTTGGCCTTGCAGTGGAGGCGCATGTGTCTCTTGGCAATACATTTGAAGCAGAGCTTGTTCTTGCGCACAAGCTCCCACCGTTCGTCTACGGATAGCGCTGCGTATTTCGGGCAGTCCGGTAGCTTGTGCGGCTTCTCACACATTGGGCACTTGTCTGGCTGTTCGTCTTCAGCTACATTGTACACGGCGTTCGGTTTCCTTTTCAGCCTGGCATCGGTGATGGTCGGCCTGGGTTCTCTCTTGGCAGCGGTTGCTATTGCAGATGGAGCGTAACTATATCGGAGCGCTCGGTCTGCCTCTCGCATGAGGAAGCGAGATAGCACGACGATTTCTGGGTCCGCTGTTCCTTCTTGTTCGTTTGCGTAGTCGCACCACCGCGCCTTGATGTGAGGGCTCAGCTTTTCCAACACTTCTCGGGCCAGCATGGGGTTAAAGAGGTACCCCTGGCGGTTGATGCCCTTGATTACGCAGACCACGTTCTGAAGCTTAACAGCGAACACGTTCAGTTCTACCGCTGATGATCCTGGCTTCGGCAGCCTCTTGAGGTCATCTAAGGCTCGGTCGATGATGGCCTCAGGTCGCCCGAAGCATTGTTCAAGTGTCTTCAGGATGACCTCCGGATTGCTTGCAGTGTACAGCAGGGCAGACACCAGTTCCCTAGCTTCTCCTTTCAGGCAGCTCCTTAGCCGCTGCAGATTTTCTGCCGGTGTCAGCCGGTATATCGTCGTCGAATCTTGAAAGGCGGCCTTAAATGCCAACCACTCATTTGAAGCTCCGGAGAATGGTTGCAAGTCAGGACACTTGATCCTGGGTCTGGCCAGCTTTTCCATAGCCTCGGTCAAGGCGTCGACATTACTTCTTGATCTGACGGGGGTGGTTGATCTGTCCCTCACGTTGAACCTCAGGTGTCGGTCGTCCTTGGTTCCGGACTTCGGCACGTCCCGTCGTTCCCTTCGTGCATCAAGGGTGTTCGATTGGAGCCAGGCGTCAACCTTCTGATGATGATCGGTTCCGTTATCACCGTGAAGGCTTTCCTGGTCATCCTGAATGGCCGCTAGGCTTACAGCCAACCGCTTCTTGATAAGGTCTGCCTCGATCTGAAGCTCCTTTCTTCGCAGGGCGGCTAGCTTTTCTTCAGCCTCCAGCTCCACCATCCGTGTCCTCGTGGCAGTGCTTGCGGTCGATCGTACCGATTGTGCGGGGGACCGGGGTCTGGCACCCCCCGCACCGTCATCGGCGGCCACGTTCGTTGGCCTTGGTTCGATCGCGACACCGCCTCGTGGGTTTGGTGACGCAGGTGGATCCAGCGATAGCCTTCGTCTTCGTTCTCGTTCGATGGCCTGAAGATCGGCTCCGGCTTCTCCCTGCAGCTCGCGTTCCAGTTCGCGACGTTCCGTGTCGCGACGCTCCTGGTCTGCGGCGTCTGCTTGGCTCCGGGTTACCACCATGGTAACGTCGTCGATTTTTCAATTCTTCAATCCGTCGAATTTTCTGTTCTGATCCGGCTTCTGATCCGTGTTCTGATCCGTGTTCTGATCCGCGTTCTGATCCGGCTTCTGAAGGACCAAACTGTTGTGGACTGTATTTGATGTGAATAAAACCTTCGATTTCTTCTTCACTTGTTATTATTTATTGAACTGTTCTAAACGAAGTCTTAACGCTGAATACCATTTTGAGGGCGGCCGCCGCTACTTTTATAGGCCGGGATCTAAAATGTTATACTGCTGATCCGATAGTGTGGGAGAGAGATGGGTGTATCTCGCTCACACACCATAACATTTTACTGCCGATTCGATAGTGTGGGAGAGGGACGGGTGTATCGCGCCCTCCCGCTCGCACACTATAAATATACAAAAACGGCGGCGCCCGGCTGCCGCGCTCAGTTCGGCGGCGGCGACCCTATCGTTCGTTTCTAATTTCTAAATTTACACAATGCATTTTCTATCCTAGATCTAGCTCGGCGTCCGCTACAGGAACTATATAGGTTTTCGACCCAAAACCTATAATAGGGTACTTCCGGTTGACCTAGAATTGTCAATTATGATTAAAAGCAAGGTTTTACAGCACAAGGAAAGGGAATTTCCGAAAAATCAAAAAAGTTGAAAATTAAGGTAAATTTTGGTACTTACAAGTTTTCGCGAAAATCTAAATTTGCCCAAATCTATTTATCGTGTTGACTCAGGACCTTGATTTTTATATACCTAATAGGGACTATATAAACCTCAGTATCTGGTATAAATTTCAACTTGCTAGGTCCACCCGTTCCTGAGAAAATCAGTGGTGACACACGGACAGACGGACAGGAGAGTGATCTTATAAGGGTTCCTTTTTTACCTTTTGAGGTACGGAACTCTAAAAAGAACGTTTTGGTTTATCCACCCCAAAAAATCGGATAATCCGAAAATCAGTCTAAGTTACAGTCTAAGTTAAACAGTCTAAGTTCTAATTGTTTTTAATAATACCAATGGACGGTTTATTTTAAAAATTTCACATTTAATTTGGGTGAATTATATAAATTCAGAATTATTTAAATTAGAAAATAAGATATATTGGTAACCATTTAACTTGGTCCCCAGTATACAGGCTTGCTCTAGTGCGAGGATCGCTGATCCAACATAATATTTGTAAATAAGTTCTCATATCTGCCGCAGAACCAATAGCCATTGGGGTAAACGTGTTCTGGAGTGGAGCTGACCACGTCTAGGCAAGCGAAGTGTAGGAGGCCTCCGGTTAATTATTTGGTTAATAGATTGGATGAGACCTGGGAGAGACCTACGTCCAGCAGTGGACTGTTATAAGTCGATGATGAAGTTCTCAGCGTTTTGCACTAGTTACCTAGATAATAAGATCGTGTGACTTTTTTCCTTTTCTTTTATACTACATGGAGATGGAACAAGCTGATGGCCCACCTGATGTTAAGAGGTAGCCATCGCCTGTAACAGAAAATTGCCTCGTAGGTCACGCACGTTAGAAATGTGCCCTACGATGCACTGCCCTGCGTCCATTAACTTGAGGCATATAGGTGTAAAGCCTCATGTGCCTGTAACTTCACCGGCAAACCATACCCTTCAAATCGAAAGACAGCAATACTGCTCGGCGGCAGAAATAGGTATGGTGGGTACTTTCCCGGGCGAGCCCTTTCACAAGGAACTTTACTACTCTTAATGACTTTACTGTAAATAAAATAACTTTGATTTTTCATTTCTGAGTAATACGTTACAGTATCAGGAAGTAAGTTACCGATAAAGGTGCTGACAATAGTCCAGAGTATCGGGAAGACCCTCGGCGCTCGCACGATGAGCACCCGGCCCATGGTCTCCGGATAGTTGGCCTCCACTATCTGTATGATTCTCAACAGCGCCCTGATGCCAGGCCTCCACAGGTGCCTCATGTTCAGCCCGTCCAGGTCTACCAGCATGCACCACGAGAGGACAGGGTGGTCAGATCCTCGAGACGCCTCTTCAAGAAGTTTGAGACCCTCTTCGCATACGTGAAGTGTCTGTAAATAATAATAATGTATCATTTAATTCATACAACAATAGAATAGGCCGAAGAAGACATGGATGGACTGTGTGAAGAATGATATGGGTAGGAAAGAAGTGACAACGGAGATGACGGCTGATAGAGGTATGGAAGAAAAATACATGTTGTGTCGACCCCACCTAATGTGGGAAAAGGGCTGAAAGAAGAAGAACAACAAAATAGTTACAGGACAGTAAATAACTTATTCTACAACTTTTGAAACTATCATGGTTATGAACACTATTTGTACTAAAAACAGGATATTTACCATGATTTGTGAGTTCTTGAGTGTCCCAATATTTCGACGCAGTTGCATGCGCCATGATCACGGGTAAACTCAAGAACTCACAAATCATGGTAAATATCCCGTTTTTAGTACAAATAACTTAGTCTACGGCTAAAATACATATTATAACAAAAACCTCTATTTATTTACTACATAAATACTGCAATTTTAGACGAGAGTTTTCTGTGTTCGGCATCCGTCCTCGGAAAAGACGAAATCCGTTACCTATCGGCCAAAAATCTTGGTCATGAATGTCGACAGATGTTGGCCAAATAATGACCAGTACCTAGTTATACAGATATAGTACCTAGTTCGCACTAAACTAAAATCTTGCGATGTTGTGTCTGACATTTCTAACACTCATATACTAAGCTCGGCTTGCACAACAATCCCTAAACGTATTTAGCGACTAAACATGTCTATTAAATCATATTTAGCCACTAAATACGTTTTAAGCATTATTGTGCAAGTCGCCCTAATTGGCTCTATGGAGTTTATTAATCTTTAGTGTGAACAAAATCTACTAACAATTAAAAAACTTAATCAATCTATAAAATAAGTTTTTTGTTGAAAAATTACTTTTTCAAAACAAACTTTTATAAAATTCATAATCGGAACCGCAAGCAAATTCAAATGAGCCTAAACACTAGGAGGCTACTATAATGCATTCAGAAGTTCCGTTGTCTTCTAGCATCCGTCTCCATTATGAGATCATATTATTGCATTCTCACCGAAGTTACATCATGTATTTTAAATTTGAGCTCAATCGGTTGAGGGGAACTGGTTCAAAGTTCAGTTGCAAGATTCCACCCGGACAAACATACATAAATTGCAAGTTAATAAAAAGCTTGTAAAATAAGTTCTTATTATACAAGACTATTAAAAAGAGGTAAAGTTTGGGAGTTTGTATGTTAATAAAAATATATAAAGAATAGAAAGCTACGCTATAAATCGATAAAATCGAAGCTGGGGCGAGTCAACTAATGATATGTGATATAAAGAGATAATGTTTGTGAGTTTGTATGGGATAATCTCAGAAACGACCAAACTGATTGACTGAATTTAGTCGTCTATTTATAGGGGTTTATACATAATTATCTATATAGTTTTATGTATGTGTATTATAATTCGTATTAATTTATTTAAGTTTATTGTTTAATAAGTTCTAAGTTTACTGTTTCTAAGTCTATTTTCTAGAAAGAACTACCACTCAATCAACACTACACAAAGCTTATCTGGAAGAACATGCTAATTAGCATTAAGTGCGTCTATGTATTATTTTATTAGTGCGCTAATTAATTTTCTATCTCTATTGTTTTAGATTACGGACAGAGAAGTTTGACGACTGTTTACAAATCCACCCTGTATGGTGCAACATGATAATGATTGATGACTGAGATAATCATATAAAATACAGATCACTTGTTGACGTAAACATCCTATTGTAGACTGGTGTCTGGTTGCACCAGATTTAACGCATGACGTAAGATCTTACGCAAATAAAAATCACTTTGTGGTTTTTGTTAGATAACTTGAGATAACTTAAGTTCTCATTGAGATTGTAGAAGCCAAATCGTTCCTCATAGAGGTATGAAAACCTGCGTACACCTGGCCTGATGTTTTTTATCAACAATTGTGTCGCCACATTTTAAGCGAGCCATTATATATACATTATTAGACATAGATAATATTTTATTTGCAACATTTTCTACACTTTTATTTATTTTACTTAGAAAACTTTAGTGATTTATTTCAATCATTATTATAAATACGGGATTTATCACGTACCGTCTTATCGGTGTTTTATCGTATGTATGTTTTCTTGCCGAATCATAAGGTAAAAAAAAAAAAATTGCCCAAAATAAAAAATTTGGGGCTTATCACATAGGGGTATGAAAAATAGTTTACGTCCTATTCTCAGACCTACCGAACATACACAAAAAAAATCATAAGAATCAGTGAAGCCGTTTCGGAGGAGTTCTGTTACAAACACTGTGACACGACAATTTTATATATTACGTAAAACAAAGTCGGGTTAGTTACACCATTTATAACTCAACAACGGCTGGACCGATTTTGATGATATTTGATTTGTTGGGTTTGTATCTGCCTCGAATAGCAGAACAACTATTAAAATATCGAAAAATTTGGGCAGTAAAAATTATGAATACAATTCACTTTTTCATACATAGATGCAGCTAATGATGGCTGATTGACAATTCTACGGCCGTACATTGGCAGCCCGCGTCATATGCATGTCAAGGCCGTACGAAGTTTGGCGGGTCAGCTAGTAGTTCATATCCTTATTTCTTTGTTCGAGTGTCAAACTTACCAACTTCAAGAGGCCGTCTTCTCCGATGGACTTGAGTAGTCCTTTCACGTCCATTTGTCCCAGTCGAAGAACGTACAGTGGTCGTCCATCTAAAACCGACAAGAAACATCCTGTTACCAAACTTCTTGAAGCTGAAATATTCAATTATCACATTTTCTCGGTCATTCTAGAAACTGACTGGTGTAATAAACTAATGAGTAATCCAATTTTTCCATAGCCACATATATCATGTAACATATATTTTTAGATTAGTAGAGTTTCTTGTGAAAGGGCTCGTCCGGGGAAGTACTACCACCATACCTATTCCTGCCGCCAAGCAGCATTGCTGTATTTCTGTTTGAAGAGTATGGTTGCCGGTGAAATTACAGGCACATGAGGCTTTACACCTGTATGCCTCAAGTTGATAGACGCAAGGCAGTGCATCGTAGGGCACGTTTCTAAGGTGCGTGACCTACAAGGCAATTCTCTGTTATAGGCGATGGTTACCACTTAACATCAGTTGGGTCATAGGCTTGTTCCATCAAAAAAAAATATATAGCGCCTGCTGCCTAAACTGGTAGCAACATGCTAATGGAGAACGCAACTATGGCGATTATTTAGATTCCAAAACTTGTAATAATTGAGAGAAAGACTTAGTTCCAGCTAGATATTTCTCCTTTTCAAGTCTTCGTAATTTAAACCCTTTAGACAGTTAATTATATACATATATCGAGATACTTAAGAGCTCTGTTTGGCTCAAAAACTCTAAAATTTGTGCTCGGAATTAAGCAAATTTTCTCCAAATTCCTTCTTCTGATCTTCCCCCTTGTGGGCAGGACTATCAAAAAAATACCAAGAATATATGAAAAAAAGATCCACAACATACCCTTATCATGATGATGCCATCCACCAGGGAAGTACTGCCTCACGACATCTGGGGTTTCGTATTCCGCGAGGAGACGATCCACCTGCAACCAATTTATGTTAGTGCCACATGACTATCTACCCAAAACACCACATTACTATACCTACATGACAGGTGTTTTTGCGAATAAATGGATTTCATTTAGAAGTATATAAAATGTTACAGGCTGTGTTTATTTAGATGCAATATGGAAGATGAAAATCCATCTTTCCATACATTGACGACCTCCGTGGTGCAGTAGCCGGCAGGAGGTAGCGGGTTCGATTCCCACCGCGGAACAATGTTTGCATGATCTGCAGATATTTGTTTCGGGTCTGGTTGTTTCTCTATATATTATAAGTATGTATTTACCAAAAAAAAGTATATAAGTATTCTATCAGTTATCTGGTTCCCATAGTACAAGCTAGTTTGGGGCTACTAACTAGCTAACTAGCTGACCCATCCGCGGCTTCGCACGCCTGGTTTGTCAATAAAAACATTACCCTTCTTCTACGCACTCGGGTAAAAAGTAGCAAAGTCAAATATTTTTATTCATTAAAATCACAAGGATCACTTTGAAACATCAATATTACTGACAGTGCCTACGCGACCAAGCCAGGAAAGAAAGGCAAGAAGAAACAAGGCTGGTTGTTTTTTTAATGATCCTTTTAGAATACATAACAATACAGAAAAATAATTACGTCTAAATTGTAACATTTTGAACGAGTTGGAGCAATTTCAATCCCAAGCTTCTCTATCATCTAAATAATTCGATATTTTATAGTAGGCTTTTTTTATAAAGATTTTGTTTAAATACGTTTTTAAATTTATTAATTGTCAATTTTTGTACATCCCTTGGGAGTTTATTATAAAAGCGTACACCTTGCCCTTTAAACGATTTACTAACTTTATGGAGTCTACAAGTGGCAATGCCTATGTCTCAATCCTGATCATAATCTATCTATATTCCAATTTTCATAGAAATCGGTCCAGCCGTTCTTGAGTATAACTATATGGAATGGAGTAACTAACCCGACTGTTTTATATATTTAGGTTATTGGGTATACCTACCTACTTGGCATTTTGCGAGAGTAAGCCATAACTGGCACCAAATTACTTCACAGAGTTATATATAATCTATACATAACTTAATCATAAAACCTACAAATATTTTAAGTTACAAAATAAATGAATTTATAGTTTTTTTACTTTACTGAAGACTGAGAAGAGAACGGACAAATAGCCATTTGGCAAATGAATCCTGCGAAAGCAAAAAACAGGCACCTGGTATTAAGGCCCCCTAATGGATTACAGAATACAGACGGCTGTCTCTCCGTGGGTAGCATGTTCTGCTGATGATTACCTGGTGCTTCTTTCTCCAGAGCAGTGACTGTGACAGCATCTCTCTTGCTTTCTCCACGTTAAAATCTCGCGCGCGGAGAAAGCGGAGCAGCGTCGTGTCGCTTGGCACCTGGAGACAACAACTTGTTTAGGAATTTGGAGAAAATTCTTAATTATGTGCATACAATTTAGAGTTTTTCATATCTAATTCACTTTCTAAAGGGTAAAATTTCGAAGATTGAAAAGGAGAAACTTTTTGCACGAAGCATTTCTCTCAATTATTGCAAGTTTTTTTTATGAAACATTTCAACACACCGTTTTAAGGCAGCAGGGACTTCATGCAATTACACTGTATCTTCGGTCTGACTGTTTGTTATTTCAAAATGAAAACAGAGACATCTAATCCGAAGGCATACTCGTATATACCGACGGTAAAGTTAAACTGTTTTATTTTTAACAAAGCGGTAGAAGATACCTTGCCCTTCTGCAGATCAGCAATCCATTTCCTGAGCTGCAGCAGCCGCGATTCCTGAATCGGAGTCAGCTCCCCGAGGTTCCTCTTGATGTACTCGCTGTCCAATGTGTATTGATCTAGAAATAAGGAATACAAAGGTAAAAAGTTGCCGGAAATATCTTCTGGATACCCCCTCAACTTTCAATGTAGCTTATACATACATTCAATCGACACAAAAAATCAATAAGTTGTCTCGATTTATTTACCTAAAAGAAATTCCCTTAGTTATTCCCTAAGGTCAATCGCTGACAGCGAAGCTACTAAAAGTCTTAAGTAAACACAGTGTAAAATGAAAAGCTTTCCAAAGCCATTTTATTCGATAAGCTGTCTCTTCAGCTCGGCGCTCGCAATAATTCAAGTGTTCCTACTGTGGGATTTCGTTTATTTTATCTGATCATCCGTTTTATCCATTTATTCCGCCTGTTGGCAGTTAGGTCAAGGCCTATTCCGCCGAGAACGTGGATATTGCGATAAATATTCCAAGTTTGCAGTTAAAACTTGTTTTAGATATGGAAATTTTACCGAAAGAACCTGGAGTATTGAAATTGATGAAGGTGGTCTAGACCTACTCTAGAGTCGTTCGCCGTAGTGATCTATGAACGAGGCCTATGTCTTAGCTTGATAAACAAAATAAATTATAATTGTAAATAACACGAAAAGAATACAAGAAAAATCCTACAAATCTGTACGAAATTCACGTTTATGGTAAGTAAGATGAAGAGATAAGTGACCAGACCCGCTAAATAAAAATTAAAAGTTGACTCGAATCACTAAATTCGACAGTGACAAAGTTCATTCGATGGCTATTATTAATGTTTAATAAAATATGAAGCTAGTAGCTTCCGCCCGCGGCTTTGCACGCGTGGTTTGTCACTATAAAGTAGCCCATGTCTCAATCCAGTTCATAATCTACATATATACTGAATAACATCGATATCAGTTCAGCCATTTAGTCTTGAAACCCTAACAAACTGACAGAGAGAGAATTACTTTCGAATTTATAATATCAGTATAAAAATACCATAGATTTTAATTGAACTGTAAAGTGCGGTTTACTGGTTGTTTGTCAGACTTCATTTGCCATTAGATAGGGTCTAAAGTGTCACCCTATCTAAAAGGTAAGATTACCCTCCAGGGACAGGTTATGGTAGACGCTATCCCTGCATAGTAACAAACAATTTATGATGAATACTGACATAACGTTAGTTAACTATTGACAATTCAAACTAACGGAGCCATCCGTAGTTCCCACAGGAAACATCGATCTGAACCCTTTAACACTACACTCTATTGACAACACACATGCAAGCGATTTGCTACTTTGCACCGTCCTCGCTAAAAACGAAATTCATTTATAAGCAATTTACTGCATTGAACATTTGTAATAAGACTAAACATCCTCAAGTATGCAGCCCACAAACCTGCAATAAAATTAGCAATCTTGCTGTTCGGACCACGTGTCAGCAAATAGTTTTAGTATTACTGATCGAGCGTAGCGAGATCTCCAAATCAACTTGGGCAAATCGGCGTTGTATGTATGTATGTTTGAATGAATGAGTGAAATACTCTTTATTGCACACCAGACCAAAATACAGTAACAAAGGAAATATCCAATAAATAACGGTACAGTGGGCGGTCTTATCGCTAAAGCGATCTCTTACAGACAACCTTTGAATGGACAGGATAAACAAAAATCAAAAGACGGCGGTGTAAGAGTACCTTTAAGCATACACAAAACATACATAAACGGAACCCATAAAATAATATATACCTATTGGTTATGTATAATAATAAACATAAACTTAAATACATACAAATAATATATAAATAAACTACACTACATAATATGAAGGATAAACAGGCGCACAGCTTGTACTGTGAAGGAGTCCATAAAATTGTGAACTACAGACGGGAGTACCAAGCTGTAGAGCTTCGGAAGAACGAAGGTTTCGAGAGTGTGCCTGATACAAAAACCGAGGATAACTTTCGAAGCGTTTATCCGATCATCATGAAATTTGGTACATAGGTAGGTAGTCATGGCACAATTTTGGTGTCTCAATGAGCTAAAAATGTGGGGGGGTTGTTGAGATATTGGGGTTTAAGAGGGGTAAAAAAAATCCAAAATGGGACTATCTGGTCAAGTGGCACGTCTAATTAAAGGTCTTTGTAAGTAAATTTCGACCCCGTTTTTATTTTTAATTTTAACTTTGTCGTTTTTAAGTTATTAGCCATAATAAAAACTGAACTTTGACAAAATTCACAGGGTACACCAGTGACCCCACAGTGCTGTAATTTGATATGCGTGTAGCTTTAGTAACACAAATATAGGCAAAAGTCTGAAATCTAGAACAACTGCAATTTCTACCCCAAAATGTAGTAACCAATTAACATAAACTCTCGTTACCTGTAATTTGAATGAAACTGTAAAGTAAAGTAAATTTCGTGGCACTATTTTGATAGTCAAAGATTACGAATATATTTTTTCTTTTTATTCAAGACTCGCGAGATCTTAGTTCGGGGCAAACCACTAGTAATAGTATTTAATATGTTAATCCTAAGGTACATATTTTTGGCATTTTTTAGGCTTTGTCCTGAATGCCTGATTGACGGATCATTGCACAACCTAAACCGCTGATCGTAGAGACCTGAAACTTGGAGGGTGTATTCTTTGTATGATGTAGGCATCCAATAAGAAAGGATTTTCCGAAATTCTACCTGTAAGAGGGTGAAAAAGGGGGGCAAATTTTGTATGGGCAACGTGATTCCTTGGTCTAAACTACTTCAAATTTTGCATAAACCTTTTTTAACAGAATTGATGAAAGACGTGTTTCGTATTTTATTGAAATTCATCCCCTAACTAAGTTTTAACATCTTGTACTTTTCTATAGTTGCCTGAATTAAAGATTTATTATATCATTATTGCAAAGTTTTTGTTGGAAGGTATGGTTTCCGGTGAAGTTACAGGCACATGAGACTTCACACCTCAAGTTATGCTTAAGTTATGCCTCAAGTTGATGGACGCAGTGCATCGTAGGGCACGTTCCTAAGGTGCGTAACCTACGAGGCAATACTTTGTTATGGGCAAATATTTACCACCTAACATTCAGTTGGGCCATAAGCTGGTTCCACATCCATATCGTATTACAAAAAATAAACACATTGAATGGCGCCTATTATTTTGATAATTGAATGGAACATACACATAGTGCAAGCAAGTAACAATCATAATAGCTTCACAGGAATGCTAACCACAAACAAGCGAGTCGGATTCACACAGAAGGTCGCATTTCATTTGCACAAGAACGGTGGTTTCTTGAATGCAGAGCAACCACGATATACCAGAGTTTATGCAATTCGCAACCTTGCTGCATTGAAGGAATTCAAAGTGGATTCCTGCAAGTTGGATTCACAGGGAATGTTGAATTTCATTTGATAGTTGTACAATAAACGTTTTATTGGGTGGAACGCGGAAAATCTGAGCTATTCAGAGAGAGGGCGTAAATGCTACTTTGCGAAACTTACATACTAAGTATATTTTTAGGTATTAATTTCAAAATAAAACAGGAAAAATAAATAACTTAGGAGATCTTTAATTCATCTATTTTGTGTACTTTGTGCCTATTAGTAAGACTTGTTAGTCTTAACGATGTTAGACGAATTATTACCGAAAACAGCACTAAAACATCGAATTTCGAAAAGTCGTAGAATAAACATTGTTTACATTAGTGAGGACAATAACCTCTTTCGAGAGCTGTACATATTCTGAAGCACCCGCGGTGAAGCACGTTATAAATGAATGAACACCACCACAAAGTTGCAAATACAATGGGCGGTCTTATCGCTTACATGATGATATGTGAAACCGTAGGGACTACAGATTCATTGCAAAAGTCCCAAGTACGTGAAGAGATGAACGGGATGCGGTAATTCGAATAGGTTCTATCTCCCATTACCGAGGTGGGTGCGAGGTACTTTTTACAAGTTAGCGAGGTCAAGGTCGCGCCGACGCCAGCTGAGTCGCCGGTAATTGAAAACCTGATTGTTTTTCACCCGTATGTAATTAAACGATTATGACGAAGTACTGCCGTATGATTTCTCACAAAATTAAGGGCGACTTGCGCAACGATGCCTAAACGTATTTAGTGGCTAAATATGATTTAAGGTTTTTTTTTTTGATTTATTAATCATACAAATATGTCAAATTAAAAATGTTTAGTCGCTAAATACGTGTAGTGATCGTTGTGCAAGTCGGCCTTAATATTAACTTTGAAATAAGCAATTTTGATGTCAAAATGTTTAGGGTGCCCTAAGCTTTTCGACGTAGTTTGCAGATTTTTATAGCCGGAACAGACCCCTATAATTAGAATTTTTGTCGCTGTCAAATCTCAAGATCTAAATCTCTTACAAGCCCCTGAATACTTGCTCCCACACCTAGAACCCTAAACGCCTTATCTATTGTTACGTGGAGTAGCGTCCCACAGCGCCTTCCCTTGATTTATGACGGTGAGCTCTGATAGAGCTAAACATAGACACAATGCCGTTGTAACAAAAGGGATAGGCACCTTACCTAGATCGAAGGTCATCATAAGAGATATTGATGAAGTTATTTAAAGATATAGGTAATAAGAAAAGAAAGAAATTAAATTAATTCATAAGACATCGCTACAAAAGTGTACATAAAGAGACTTTCGAATGAGAATAAATTGTAATAATTCGAGAATGCTGCTCGTCTATAAACATAATACATAGCTCTTAGCCACAACATAAAACACACATAACACAGAGAAGACGACCTATATATGTTGATGAGCAGATCTCTAAGTGCTAATTGATTTTATCTGTGATCAATGTGTGAAATGGGCGTTTGAAGCCTATCATGTTACTGTTACATACGAGAATGTCACAGAATAGATAATACAAAATAAGTAATAGTCGGCGTTACACGACAAACAATAAAATCAAAGCTTCAAGGTATTTCTGGATATAGCGCTCGCCAGTATAAAAAGGATGACACGGAGCTTGTGCGGACAGTCTTTACTTAGCTATGAGAGCAATTTATTCTAATATTTTATTTTCTGATTCCCAGTTCAAGGTCTGCTGAGTTGCAGAGGGCGTGTGAAATATACACCATTATTTATTTATTTGAAATCCTTCCATCTGAAGATAGCTGAAGAGTCCCCTATTAACATTTTCATGGGTAAATCATCCCTTTCCGGATAACACACATATTCTGTATATTCTGTGGTATAAGCTAGTACCTAACCCTGGCTTCCGAAGGCCGATACAAAGAGGTAGGTATGTAAGGGGTAATTAAATACCTAATGAAGGTAAACTTCGGTAAATGTAGTTTACATCGCAGACTGCAGTGAGCTGGCACGATGCCTACACTGTCTGCAATAAGTTTTATTGTGCCTGCAATATGTACCATTTGACATTTTACAAAGCGTGGGCGAACGCCCAGTGTTATAGGCTAACTTGTGATAGCGATTAGTTTTCAGCATGAAATTTTAATCAAGTCGAAAAAGGCAGTGCTTGACGCTGGCGAAGTTGCGAGCGGGTTAGCTGGCAGTGAAATATAATACAGGGTTACAGGAAAAATCGTGCTAGATCCGTTAAGGGCGTGGAGTACCCATCATTTCTGACTTATTTCACTATGAAACACCCTACCCTAAACTTAACCCTTTTCGAGATATTCGACTTTTAATTTTTTTATTGAAAATTGCCGATTTTTAGGCTACTAAATTTATTTTTGTTTATTTTGTGTATCTTATTATTATTATTATTATTATTGCATTTTTACATGTGTAATAAGATGCTTTAGGACGTCAATCATTAAAATAGTGCATAAGTTAATTGAATAGACCGTAGTAGACAAGTGAAAGTTAAGAAATAAAAAAAAATATTAGAAAGTTTATTTTTCTCTAAGGGATATCTAAAAAAAATATTATGGCAATGGTTCGGCAGATGTTTTTTAAAATATCTACGTTTCATCAGCTATCTAACGAGGTATAACAATCTAGGGTTTGTATTACATTTCGTGGAAAAAAAGTAGTTGGGACGCAAGCTCGCAACGAATACATAACTCGCTACCCCGGTCGTCGAGTGCCGGATGTGGCCGTTTTTGACAGAGTCTATCGAAGACTTCGAGAAACTGGCTCTGTTTTGAGACGAAATACAGACATGGGAAGACCACGAATTGATGACGAAGAACAGGACAATGAGATAGTGCAACGCTTTCGAGCGGATCCGACTACTTCCACTAATATTGTTGCCCGTGATCTGGGACTTTCGCAATGGAGAGTGTGGTTTACAGTGCATACTGCTGGCCTATACCCGTACCATTACACGCCGGTACACGTTATTGAAGAAGGAGACCCCGCGAGAAGATTGGACTTTTGCAGATTTATGCTAAATGCTGACGTAGAAGACCCAGATTTTCTAAGAAATATCTTGTGGACGGATGAGTCCAAATTTGATAAAGATGGCATAACTAACTATCACAACGCCCATTACTGGGCCCCAAAAGAGCTAAGGAATCCCAATAAGAAAAGAGTGAAGGGGTCCCAACGAAGATTCAGCGTGAATGTGTGGATGGGCATTATCTCCAATCATTTGATTGGACCTTACTTTCTCCCGGATAATCTAAATGGGGAAAGCTACGAAAATTTCCTGAGAGCAGACTTAAGTGATTTGCTGGATGATCTGCCACTCAACCTGATCAGGGACATGTGGTTCCAACACGATGGCTGCCCTGCCCATTTCAGGAGAAGTGTCAGAGACTGGCTGGACACAAATTATCTAAACAAATGGATAGGACGAGGTGGACCGTTGCCATGGCCAGCAAGAAGTCCGGACCTAACCCCCATGGATTTTCACGTGTGGGGGTGCATGAAAAGTCTTGTGTACAGCGAGCCGAATCCAGTTTCGTCTGTGGAAGACTTACGAGAAAGGATTGTGGATGCAGCCAATAAAATGAGGACCACGTTAACCACTGGAGTAGTAAAGACTGGTCAATGTATCAGAAATAGAGGCGGCCATGTTGAACATGAACTGTAGAATAAGAAAAAGTTGTGTGAAAATCTTTAATAAATGACATTTCATGCTTACCTATTATTTTATTTTACTTTTTAGGGCTAAGTATAAATTTTCTTCTCCACTGTCGCCTATAAAACTAAATTTTTTTCAATGCATTTGAATAAAACCCTAGATTATTATACCTCGTTAGATAGCTGATGAAACGTAGATATTTTAAAAAACATCTGCCGAACAATTGCCATAATATTTTTTTTAGATATCCCTTAGAGAAAAATAAACTTTCTAATATTTTTTTTTATTTCTTAACTTTCACTTGTCTACTACGGTCTATTCAATTAACTTATGCAGTATTTTAATGATAGACGTCCTAAAGCATCTTATTACACATGTAAAAATGCAATAATAATAATGATAAGATACACAAAATAAACAAAAATAAATTTAGTAGCCTAAAAATCGGCAATTTTCAATAAAAAAATTAAAAGTCGAATATCTCGAAAAGGGTTAAGTTTAGGGTAGGGTGTTTCATAGTGAAATAAGTCAGAAATGATGGGTACTCCACGCCCTTAACGGATCTAGCACGATTTTTCCTGTAACCCTGTATAATTGGACAGAAGTTGAATTGGGCTACCAATCGGATAAACTCAGTATAGCATCTACAGTCTTGGTCTTTTGTAGTACATAGGTGTGTTGTAAGACATTCATTTAATGAATAGGCATCTAATTTTTTTTAGTCTTTAATTTAATTGTGACTCAATTTTGCGGAAGGTGCCATTCACGAGATAACAATTTGGTCTCGTACTTTTCGTAGAGTCTTTCTACTCTCGCTTAGGCATCGCAACCATACAGAAATGTATTGTTTGGGCGTGGTTTTTGGTAAAAAGTAGCATCCTGGTCATAATCTATCTGTGTACTAAATTTAATCGAAATCAGTCGAGCCGTTTGGTCGTAAAAACGTAACAAACAGACAGAGAGTCTTACTTTCGAATTTATAATATTAGTATGGTGGGTATACAATCCATCCAATAGTTAACAAATTACTGCAAATTGTTTAAGGTAGAATGTACAGACTTATTGAATTGGAATACCTATTCGATTAAATGAGGCGGAATATGGCATTTACGTAGAATCGCAGGTAATTTTAACGTGGGAGTTCAAATTAATTTAATTCTGTACAGTTTTCACAGGGTGTCCTAGAATATGTATGTTAGCTAGAAAGGAGGTCATTTGGCGTTTGATAGAATAGAGAATAACATGAATTCTCTTTTTTTTACTCGAATGAAAAAAACAATCGGAGGAAATCAAACCCATGTTCCCGGCAACAACGGTCAGGAAGCTGTTGGTGCTTCCGCGCCGTTTTACAATTGATTTATATTAGGTACTTACTTAATTTTTGTATTTTTCCTATTGTTATATTACCAGCCTTGTTTATTGCCTGATTCTTTCCTAGCTTGGTCGCGGAGGATCAGGCGGTTAAATTGAAGTTTCAAAGTGATCCGTGTCATTTAAATAAATAAATTAATATTGACTTGACTTGAAACTCAAACATCTGGTACATAGGTGTTGTAGAAAATGTTAAGATGTCGCTATTTATAGAACAAGTTGCTGATTTAGAATCACCCCCTAACCATAAACATACGTATTCATTTTTATTTATATTCGGATATCCAATAAAGAAATCACTAGATATTTATGATAAACGTTTGCGATCATATGTGTTCTTCCTCCATATTCTCGGTCACCCTGTATATCTACTCAATACATTGTATGTAATTATTTACCTTTGCCTATCGTTAATTAGTTTCCGACATTTAAATTCAATTATGTTTGATAGTGAATTTTGCATTCCTGAAACTGAAATCTTAGTTCAATACTTGTAACACACAATACTTGCACAATAAAGGCATATAAATCTTTTGAAATAGATTATAGTACGTAGCTTAAAATATTTATAGAAAAGGTAGAAACCAGTATTAAATATAACTAACTTCCGCCGGCAGCTTCGCACGCGTGTTTTGTCAATATTAAGTAGCCTATGTTTTAATACAGGCTATAGTCTGTCTATATACCAAATTTTATCGAATTCGGTTCAGCCGTTACGACGGGATTGAGTAACGAACAAACAAACATACAAACATTCGCATGTATAATATTAGTGTGATATTACTCGTACCTAATTTTCTAGTTTATAATGGTTATTTTTCTTTGAGAGGAATCAAAGAAATATAATACAACGGTATAGGCTGATTAACGGCGGGTTCCTATATCCGTCGGTAACCGACTACGACTCGCATCTTCTTGAAAAAGTGTCAAACTTTTGACACGTTTTCAAGGAGAAACGAGTCGTAGGAACACGCCATAAACCAATAGGTTACGTTGATCTTAGATTTTGTGGCCAAGTATGTAGGTAGGTACTTAGGAGTACTTATGAGTATGAAAATATTCTACTTTTAATATATTTTTTTTAATTTTTATTATTGTTTCACTAATAGGGAGGTAACGTTACTTCAACTTGATAGATATAGAGATTATAAAACATTTATTTTAAATCATGTGTTAAATATTGATCTGGATGTTTTTCTATATATTATAACTAAGAAAATATTTACAAAAAAAATTATATAAGGATTCTATTAGTTATCTGGTTCCCATAGTACAAGCTCTGCTTAGTTTGGGGCTAGATAGCGCTGTGTGAAATGTCCAGCAATATTTATTTATTTATTATTTTACACACGAATGAAACTCAAACTACCAAGTGGGAATGATATGAATACAATATACAAGTGATTTGTAGCGCGCTAATGTGACGACTGGTGCAACATTCTCTATAATAAAGACTCTTTATAGCTATTTTACATAGTATACACGCTATATTATCTTCTCCAGCAAAACACAATTCAATTGTTCATTCCACAGTTCTTGGCAATCGGGGTATAAAAATAATATCCTTTTATATGATTACTGCAGCATTTTTACACATATGCGCAACAAAAGAGCGCGCTTTGCCGTTCTACCATATTACTACTATAAGGTTCAGAACGTGGCGTGTGGACGTCCCACGCACATTTAGCCTTCCATTCGCTCAATATTGGTACCTAGCTGGCAAATTCCCTTATTTGAACTACCTAACTCCCATCCTCTGAAATTCAAGTTTCAATCTAATCTGGCAATATATCACTTAATGTACAGACAACGTCAAAATATAAAAATTGACATAAAATAACGCAAAATTGCTATAAGTTTCAAATTCAAAATTACGTACTCAGTATTGGTACCATCTGTCAAAGATAACCAAGCAAAGATATATAATATTATAGTACCTATATTGGTACAAACAGTACCTAATATGCAGGATATTG
This sequence comes from Philereme transversata, assembly GCA_963924445.1. Taxonomy (NCBI): domain Eukaryota; kingdom Metazoa; phylum Arthropoda; class Insecta; order Lepidoptera; family Geometridae; genus Philereme; species Philereme transversata. Next base: position 28,435,931 of record OZ004345.1, read on the forward strand.
TGTAGAATTACTGTTTGTACCAATAGTCAATACGCAATTTATTAAATTTAATTTAGGGTTTCGCTTAAAAGCAATATCATTTTATAGTTAATGCAGAACGCAGTTGGATGCCGACCGCTACAGTTCTTAATTCAGCGCACTTTGTCAGTTCAACTGAGCGTGGGCGTCCCGCCCGCCCACGGCTTTCATTCACAACATATTTATGTCTACGACGCATTCTCTTCATGAATTTTGCATTGTAAATTCACGAACAACGACGCGAATTTCACAAAATGTAAAAGATAATTTCCAATGGAAGTGAGAGCCTTCAGGATATATTTTTAGATAAGCTTTGACTTCGCAAAAATACTTTCTTCTTCATAAAACTGTTTGTTTGTGGTACAGGAAGTGAATAATCTGAGCAAAAGATATGATAAAGAGCAGTTTCAGCATGCCTACCCTAGAATAGAACCATTTCTACCTATCTGAACCAAACAAACAGCTGACTTAGCTTGACCATTTTGAACAAACCGTAGGATTTGTCTACAAATGAAACTTGGGTTAGGTTAGATTAAATCAACATTTCTATTCTACTATTTGGTATCGGAAAGTATACACAGATTATTTGCAAGAAAGACATATCGCGCGGTGACTACTTGAATGACGTAAACCCTAGTGAATTTTTTGTAATTCTGAAATATATGTAAGAGTTGGTGCGATTTCATCAGTAGAAAAGGAATGGTGGGAATCTGCTAAGGAATGCGAAAGGTTGGAGGAGTTGGGAGAGGCCTTTGCCCAGCAGTGGTAAAAGGTAGGCAAGCAAAAGAAAAATACACTTGAGAGCAATAAAATCGCACATCCGCACATTTTTACTTAAAAGTTAATTTTTTTTTTATTTGGAGCTTACAGCAAATAAAATCAAATTAAATTAAAGTGCATAATCTAGGCATTCGCAGAACTGATAAAGGGTTGACATTTACCTTTAAAAACAACTCATTAGCAACAAAACAATAGACCCCCTTATGTCGCTCGATCCAGGTAAGGCCGGCGGCGGGATTTATCGCAGGTATAAAAGAGTGCATATTGAGGGAATGCGTTCGATTTCACTAGCGTTCTTCAACGCTGACGGGCTTTCAAGGCAACGTTTTATCATTCAAGATTTCCTGAATAGGCACCAACTAGACATCTTGCTAGTGCAAGAGACTAATTTAAAGCCCGGTCATCGGGACCCTAAAATCCCCAACTATCAAATCGTACGCAACGACAGACTGCTAGCCCAAAAGGGCGGCACTGTCATTTACTACAAGAAGGCTTTACATTGCATGCCTCTTGATCCCCCTCCTCTGACCTACATAGAAGCCTCTGTCTGCAGGCTAGCAATGACCGGGCATTCCTCGGTCATTATTGCATCCTGCTACGTCCCTCCCGGCAAGCCTCGCTCACCTCTATTCGAGAGTGACCTGCAAGCCCTTTTCAGTCTAGGAAGCTCCGTCATTTTGGCGGGTGACTTCAATGCCAAAAACGTCATGTGGAATAGTACCACGACGAACTCCAAAGGCAAACAGCTAGAAAGCCTAGTTGAACCCCTTAATTTTGACATAATTGCCCCTAGGGGCATGACTCGCTTCCCTACCTCTACTCCTCCTGAGCTCCTTGACATTGCTCTTCTCAAAAACGTAGCCCTCCGGCTGCGCTTAATTGAAGTTATTCATGAGCTAGATTCCGATCATCGACCGGTAATGCTCTTACTCGGCCCTCCCACTGACCAGCCCCCTGCCACCAAGACGGTGGTAGAGTGGCATAAACTTGAGAAAGCTCTCAAGTCTGCGCACTCGACTGACTTAGATAGGATCCCTTCTGTCATTCTGACATCTGGTGATATTACGGTAGCGGTTGACGCCCTTACCAGACATATCACAAACTCAGTCAGAGACTCATCAAAGCAGGTGCCCGTAGTGGATGACCACCGGGGCCCCTTGCCAGATGATATCAGACGGCTGATGACTGAAGCTAACGCTGCAGTTAGACTTCATAGTCGCTGCCCCACTAACGACAATAGAGTCTTGATGCGCTCCCTGCACCGTGAGGTGAGAGAGCGCATCAAAGAACATCGCAATCGTGAATGGGAGAGCCTGCTCTCGGGGATCGAGCCTAGCCACCTGGCCTACTGGAGGTTAGCTCGCTCCATGAAAGCGGACGCTCTCGCTCCGATGCCTCCCCTTATCCGACCCAATCACCCTCCAGCATTCGAAGACGAGGAAAAAGCCGACTTCCTGGCTGAAACCCTCGAATCCCAATGCTCGCCCAGTCTCGAACCCGTCGACCCTGTTCACCTCCATACGGTGAACAGCGAGGTTGACCGCTTAGCCTCCCGACCCCCTACTTCCCCACATGATCCGATTGAGCCCTCTGAAGTCTTTGACACTATCAAGGCCCTGCACCCAAAGAAAGCCTCCGGCCCTGACGGCATTTCCAACAGAGTACTCAAGCAGTTCTCTGTACCCCTTATCCATATCCTAGTCTGCATCTTCAATGCGGCCATGGAAACTTGCACCTTCCCTGATGCTTGGAAGGAAGCCAATGTTATTGGCATCCGAAAGCCCAGTAAGCAGGCAAATGACCCAACTAGCTATCGTCCCATTAGTCTACTCAATAGTCTAGGTAAGATATATGAGCGTCTTCTAATGAAGCGTCTCTGGGCTCATGTCAATGAGTTCAAACTCCTTCCCGATGAGCAGTTTGGCTTCCGTGCCCAACACTCATGCCCACAACAGGTGCTCCGCATAACGGAGCATGTCCTCTCCAATTGGCAAAGTACCTGGCCTGCAGATACTGGTGCCGTCTTCCTCGATGTAGCGAAAGCTTTCGACAAAGTCTGGCACAATGGCTTGATTTACAAGCTTTTTAAATTCGGAGTCCCAGATAGACTCGTGCTCATCTTACGAGACTACCTGCAAGGGCGCAGCTTTCGCTACACCGTGGAAGGCACTCTCTCTAGTCCTAGACCAGTCAGAGCGGGAGTCCCTCAAGGCTCCGTTCTCGGCCCCCTCCTGTTCACGCTGTACACCAGCGATATCCCCCGCACTCCTCAAGTGGAAATAGCCCTATACGCAGACGACACGGCCTTGTACACATCCAATCGGAATCCTGATCGGGTGGGTATAAGGCTGCAGGCTGCCCTTCATTCATTAGCCACTTGGTTCCGCAAGTGGCGGATCGAGGTAAACCCGTCGAAGAGCACAGCAGTGTTCTTCTCACGGAGAAACCTCACTCCCAAACCGATCTCCTTATTTGGCAAGCCCATTCGCTGGGCCCCATCAGCCAAATACTTGGGTGTCATCCTCGATAGGCGTCTCTCCTTTAGGTTGCACATCACTAAGAGGTGCAATCAGGCAAAATTCACCCTAGGACGACTGTCCTCACTACTAGGCGCGAAAAGTAAAATGTCCCTTAAAAATAAGGTGACCCTTTACAAAGCGTGCATTCGCCCCATCATGACATACTCCTCTGTAGTATTTGCCCACTCTCCTAAAGTTGGTGCCATTCAGGTTATTCAAAATCGCTTCTTGCGAAAAGCCTCAGGCTCGCCCTGGTACTTTCGCAATAACGATCTACATCGCGATATGAAATTAGAATCAATAGCCAGGTTCATGAAGCTCGCTTCCAAGCGGTTTTATGAACATGCCTCTAACCATCCGAACCCTTTGGTGCACACCATTCCGGTCTACCCGTTGGATTCGCCCGCCAACAAAATCCTCCGTCGTCCGAGACACGTTCTCGGAGACCCGGATGACGAAATCACCTCCGCTAATGCGGAAGGTGAGTCATCTACATCAGACAGAGTAAACACTTCACAGAAACACCGATCTCGCCGGCGAGGTCGACGAATCCCTTCAGTCGCCGCCTATACGAGGTACAAACATGTACCCGGGCGTTTCTCTCCTATCCCCATCCCGGCAACAGCCCAAGCCGAGGTTCGTACCTAAGTGGTGCCCTTGCGCTAGTTGCCTTTAAAAACTTACTGGGCTGAGCGCCATCTGCGCTCGCCAAAAGTTCGGTTAAGCTGTCACGGCCTCAGAGGCCAACAGCGAGATTAGTCCATTCGAAAAAAAAAAAAAAAAAAAAATGGTCATCATTTGCATACCAACGTACAGTGTGAAAGGTTCTCTATTGATATTGGCTTCAAACGGAACACGAAAATGGATACTACACCAGAAGTAGCCGCTCAAGTGGTTGCCCTTGTTGAATCGGGGCTTAAGCAAAGTCAAGTGGCTCGACAATTGAGTTTGAGCCGATTTACCGTTCGGCGTGTATACCAGAGGTATCAAGAGACTGGTGGCTACCAACGGCGACAAGGATCGGGCCGTCCCCGTGCTACAACAGAGCGTGATAACCGCTTTCTTATAACGACATCTTTAAGAAATCGTCGTTTGAACGCAGTTCAACTGGGCCAACGACTTCAAGAAGTTCGTGAAGTAGAAGTTAGCCGGTGGACAGTCAGAAGACGATTGAGAGAAGGTGGCCTGACTGCACACAGGCCAGCAAACGGGCCGAAATTGACCCCAGCCCACCGAGAAGCCCGCCTTCAGTTCGCTCGAGACCATTTGAATTGGACCGAAGAGCAGTGGAGTGCAGTCCTGTTCTCTGATGAGTGCAGGATGTGCTTGCATGGCAACGACGGACGGGGGAAGGTGTATAGAAGATCGGGAGAGCGATTTGCCCAATGCTGCATAACAGAACGTGTCGCCTATGGCGGTGGATCAATCATGTTTTGGGGAGGCATGTCTATGGAAGCAAAAACCGAGCTTGCCTTCATCACCGGACCGAATACTGGTCGCCAATCAAGAGGATTGACTTCCATACGATACATTGAGGAAGTACTCGAGAGCCACGTCGTACCTTTTGCTGGGTTTATCGGCGAAAACTTTCTGTTTATGCAAGATAATGCAAGACCGCATACTGCTGGCATAGTGATCGAGTACCTTCAAGAGGTGGATGTGACCGTTATGGAGTGGCCAGCTCGAAGCCCAGACCTCAATCCCATCGAACATCTATGGGACGAGCTGAAAAGAAGAGTTCGAGGCCGAGATGCTCCTCCATCGACTCTACAGGAGCTGCAACAGGCGATCGCAGAGGAATGGGAGGCTATTCCTCAAGACTTTATCAAAAGTCTAGTAACATCAATGAAAACACGGATGGAGTCAGTGATTCAGGCTAGGGGAGGGAACACTCGGTATTAATAACAAACTTTAAATTAATTTTATCTTTTAATTTCATAACTTTGACACCAATACTTGAATAAAGAATTTTTTACTAAACATGCATTTTGTTATTGATCCACAAAAGCATTTTTATGTAATGATTGAAAGACAAATCAGATACCACTGGATAGGTATTAAAATAGACTATGAATCTGCATTACAGAAACATAATATTTTTTGTTTTTTTTTTAGTTATGTCAAAAAATCATGAATGTGCGATTTTTTTGCTCTCAAGTTTATATTCGGACACCAGAGTTTACCACTAGTTTATTTGAACTTTCTTGATAGCCATAGAATAGAATAGAATACTCTTTATTGCACACCAATATAATTAAAATACAATAAAAATACACAGAAATTAAGGTAAGTACAATGGGCGGTCTTATCGCTAAAAGCGATCTCTTCCAGACAACCTTTGGATGGACAGGACAAAACAAAATCAAAAAGACGGCGGTGTAAATACGAGTATATTCATAAACTTACATAAACTACCTATACTTACTAATAAACTAAATATATATACTTACAAATATAATAATATATACTTATATATATAAACTACAATAAAGGAGATAAACATAACGATAAACTAGCAGTGCGTAGACAAAGAAAGGAAATGGTTGTATACCTTAGCTTTGAAGATAGGAAGAGATTTAGATGATCTAATAGAGAAAGGTAAAGCGTTCCACAGCCGCACAGCTTGAACTGTAAAGGAGTCACCATAAAATTGAGAACTGTGGACAGGGGTTTGGAGACTTAGAGCTTCAGATGAGCGTAGATTTCGATCATGCGCCTGGTGCAAGAACACAAAACGCTCCTTTAGATAGGATGGTGAAGAAGGATTGAAAAGAATGTTAAAAAGAAGGGACAGAATATGTGCATTCCGGCGAAGACGGATAGGGAGCCACTTGAGTTTTGCGCGAAATTCTGAAACATGGTCATATTTGCACAAGCCAAATACGAACCGAATACAAAGATTTTGAAGGCGCTCAAGTTTGCTCAATTGGACTTCAGAAGGTCGAGATAGCTGACGTCGGCATAATCTAAAATAGGGAGTAGAAGGGATTGTGCAAGCGTAATTTTGGTGGCGGTTGGTAAAAAGTTGCGAAGTCTTCGCAACGAGGCTGAGGACGCAAACATTTTTCGGCTGATCTCGGCAATACACGGCTCCCACGATAGCTTGGTGTCCATAATAATGCCTAAGTTTTTCACCGTCTGACTGATACCTATCTGAGCCCCATTAAAAACTACAGGTGGAAGTTGCTCAAACTTTAGCCGGGGAATCATTTTGTGGCTACCAATTATGATAGCTTGTGTCTTCTGTGGGTTTACTGTAAGGCCAAAGGATTTGCTCCAATCACAAATTCGGTCCAAATCTGAATTTATTATGCTGATTGCTCCGTTAATGTTATCAACCGTAGCTTGTGTATAAATTTGTAAATCATCTGCATACAGGTGGTAGGAAGAAGATAATTTTTCAGATATTGAGTGAATGAAAACAGAGAAAAGAAGAGGAGATAAGACGCCGCCTTGAGGGACACCAGCGGAGAGACTGCACCATGAAGAATAAGTATCTCCAATACGGATGCGCTGCCGGCGTCCAAACAAGTAACTACGAAACCAGTCAATAGCCGTTGGAGATATGTTAAGAGAGTGTAATACACCGAGAAGTATATCGAAATCGACGTTATTAAAAGCATTGCTGAAGTCAAGGAGTGACAGTACTGTCACCTTCCCACTGTCCATTCCAGACCGAATGTCATCAGTAATCTTGATGAGTGCTGTGACTGTGCTATGCCCGGGGCGGAAGCCAGATTGGTGAGGATTTAACAGGATATTATTGGATAGGAAGGTACTGAGTTGTTGGTGCACAAGACGTTCAAGGACTTTTGATAGGAAGGGAAGTATGGATATTGGGCGATATTCGGAAAAGGATGATGGACTGGGTTTTTTAGGTAAGGGAATGACCTGTGCTTCTTTCCAGGCGTCAGGAAAGGAGCCGGAGTCGATTGAGGCATTCAGGATGTAGGTGATGATAGATACAATTTCATTAAGGATTGGCATAATCATGTTCCGACTGACACTGTCACTGCCAACAGCATTTGAAGTGATAGATGTTATACTCTTCTTAACATCACAATCGGCAAATTGACTAAACTGAAAAGAAGGAAAGTCTGGTGTTGGCTGAGAAGAAAGATAATAGAGTGTATTTGATTTAGTGAGTCCATCTATATTGGATGAACTCGTGAAGTGTCGGTTAAGATGATCAATGTTTAAGTTTTTATGAGCCATGTTAAGCCTTAGCGTATATATAAATGTTAAGCCCGACTTGGTCAGGTCATGGTAGGGTTTATGTAAATATTCTTGAGTTTAGAATACCTACAGCACAGACTTACTGTATTCTGGCGCATTGCACCTATACAGGGTGTGTAAATTAATTAGTCAACAATGTCATGAGACCCTGAACGATACTTTTTTTATACGACCTTGATATGTAACTGTCATATGACCCACCTGATATTATGTGGTAAACATCGCCTGCTACTACTAAATGAGAAAACTTTTAACATTTGTGAACACATGTGAATAATTTTGTCCTCGAATCATTTATTTTTCAGCCTTTCTATTTCAACCGTTGATTATAAATTGGGTCAGCTTAACTGAGCATAAGGATTTGGTATATATTGTAGGATACTTCATAGTTCCGTTAGAAATAACTAACGTATTCAACAGATACATCCTACTTATGGTTCAAATCAGCAGTAGGTATTTATTTCACAGTTGGTCTTAAATCTCTCTAAAGTTAACCTTGCTAATAAATGCCCTATTCGATTAAATCTATAGACGGTGAAATGACTTTTGTAACCTATCAGGCGGGCCAAATGGACTCACTAGAAAAGCTTCTGTCTACAGGAGAATAAGAGTAAAACGACAGTTTAGCGTAGAATGCAGAAATATTTCATCGGTATTTCTAAGGGCCTGCATAGAAACGTTTCTACATTCTACCCTATATTGCCCTATACCTATATTCCTTGCGCAATTATAAGATTTTTTTGTGATTTGCGAGACATCTTGACTTGACCTCTTGAAAACTTTTGTCTCTGATAAGAAACCATAATAGATTAGATTCGACTTATCAGTAATTGAGTTACTGATTTATAAGTAATTGAGTGGTATAAAATAAAAAGTTGTGAACATGATTACTATTCTCGCTGACTTAATTTTTTTCTTATAATATCTCTGATTACAGATCGTAAATATCTCCATAGCATAGGGTTAGTTTCAAAACAACGTTTTTTGTGACTAAACTGTGACTGACTTTTGTGTCCCGTCTTAACTTTCCACCCTATATACATATCACCATATCAGCCAGAAGTCCACTTCTGAACATAGGCCTTTAACATTGATTTACAGAGCCACTAACATTGTCCGGTCTGCACCCAACGGCTTCTAGCTACCTTTATTAGGTAGTTGTTCCATCTCATAGTCATTCCAATGCGTAGATAGAAGTGGATATAACTCAGTATAGTCTAATATTCGAGCTATCTGTAGTCTATATGGCTGAATACGTAAAAAAAATTACAAAAATGATAATAAATATAAGTATATTCCCTCTTAGTTACCTATTCCTCCTGCGCGTTAGGAAGGACACAAGCGACGCCGAAATAAGCAGCACTAAGACCAGCGCCAAGATCAGAACGGTCAGCTAATTGTCCCACCTGTTCATCATACCAGTGAAGGTACTCCGCCGTGGACGATTTGAAACATAACTTGGCTTAATTTTTAGTTTAAGCTGTATTTCACTAAGAGAATCATCTGAATCTGCGATCTTTTCACTCGCGGAACCGGTTTTCGAAATTGTATTATCGTTACGGTCTACTCTTTTCTCAATATGGTATCTTCTGTCATCGTGGACTCTTCTGTAATTATGGTCTAATCTTATATCTTCATCTGGAATTATTCTACGTCTTACTTCCAAAGTAGGTGTAGACGCTTTAGCTATTTTCAGAGCATGAGATTTGAAATCAAAGTCGTTATTCCTGTGTACTGTTGGACTGCTATTGTCAACGTTGGTGCTATTTTTAAGGTTACCACTACTTTTATTTATAGTTTTAAGGTTGACGGTATTTTTTGGTGCTCCTGCTACTGGTGTATTGAGTTTTGGAGAACTTGATTTGATCTTGGAGAGTAAACTGTTAGAGGATCCGGAGGAGGAGTTGAGATTTCTTGGCCTTAGGAGGTCCATAATACATCTTCTTGTGGACGGACCTCCTGTGCAGACGGAGAGGTTAAGAAAGGAAGGGATATGAATTTATGGGAATCTGTGAAATGTTTGAAGTTCGTCAGTAACTCTGGTGTCTTAGTTATTAAGCCGCCTACGACATTGTCAAACGACTTTGGAAAGTCTTTTATTGAGTCGTTATTTCAACGAAATTTTATCACTAGGCTATTCTTTTATGAAAACGTAAAATTAAATAATGAAACGATAACTAATCTGATTTATGAATGCCTGCACAGCGAGAATACATTACTAGCCCTAATTTTAAAGTCAAATAACTGAAGAATAAATTATATCTATGCTAATATTATAATGGACAGCGACGTCGGGGTCGGCCGCGAAAGCGTTGGCGTGACGACATCAATGGATTCGAGAAGGAATGGTGGGAATCTGCGAAGGATCGTGATAGGTGGAAGGAGTTGAGGGAGGCCTTTGCCCAGCAGTGGGAAAATGTAGGCTAGTTAAAAAAAAATATTATAATCATCTAATCTGAACAAACATTAGCTGAAATTTACATACACTGTAGCAGATCCCTCAACTTTAAGTAAACGGTATCCTTACACATTAGAAGGGTTTAGTCGGCTAACATAACATCCATGTGTTTAGAATTTTGCGATCTTGGAATCCTTGAGAACTTTGTAAGTGATATTTTATCTACTAGTTTATTCCAGCGATTCCATCCGTTTTTACCCTCGTTTTTTATAGTTTTCATAATGAATTGCGTCACGATAAAAATACAAAAGAAACAGCTGAATCATCTAAAGACGATCTATAGATAGATCAACTGCTCCAGATATCACTACCAGGCGGAAGTGTCCCCAGTGGGCTGCATTGCCCAGAAGAATGGCAATGCTTATGCGTTGACCTAGAAAGCACCAGCTCTCGGTCCGTACATCGAGGGATATAGCATAATTTATAACCCTCGATCTTTGGGTTTACCGCACCAATTTAAAACATAGACAAGTATAATTTTTCAAACACCAGTTTTCAAATAAAAAAGCAGATTTAAATTGGTCTATCCATTTGGTTTGAAAATATCTTTCTTCGTCCGTACAGTACATTTTCATTATATATTTGTGCAGTCGGAAATCATCTGCAAAATTGCCTAGCTAATATGAGGATAAACCTTTCACAGCTTTCCTCAAGAGATAGCACAAAAAGACCAAAGATAAATCTTGCGAGTTTTTAAGTCAAGATTGAACAGTTCTTTCTAGGCAAGCATGCTCAATCGCTTGACTATTTCCAAGAAAATTTAAACAATTTAGAAAACTACCACTTTCAACTTAGTTATTGCCAAGAATCTTCATACAAAGTGCCTATCATAAAATAAGGAGATAAATCATTTTAAAGTGGGATAAATAGCCCGAAGCCTCCAAAAGTGTCGCACAATAGAACCTTTATAGCACATAAAACAAGCAACAACTTAAAAGTATTATTCATGGATCTGGCACAAGTTTCAACAGCTGTAGTGGTTGGTTATTGTTTCAAGGACATCTGTTCGCTTACTTCCTGTCCCGAACTAAGGTTTGGTTTACGCGAGTTGTAAGGTTACTACGTGACTCATAACGAACAGTAATAACGTAAAAAACTTCTAATTTCGGTAAGAAAAATAATTTATCAGGTGTTTTAGGCGAATAACCTTAATATACATTTTTAAGCCAGTAAGTTAAGTTGGAGTAAGGAGTTGAGGGAGGCCTTTGCCCGGCAGTGGGAAAATATAGGCTAGTTAATAATTAATAAATAAAGTTAAGTTGAGAAGGATGGGAATGATACATTACTCAAATCTGTAATAACGTTGTGGAATAATTTCTTATGGATAAGACTGTATTTATAAATATTGAGGGGTCAATAAGTATAAATTCAAACATGAGGTCAGCCCAGTAATTACCATCGAAGCCTCAATAGTAAATGTCACAGAACAAAAGCCTCGTTAAGTGACATAGACAATTTGGAGACACGCACGATCCACTTCAATCTTATGCAACATTTCGACCCCATTAAGAATAAGGTGTCCCTTGGGCAATATAACTATTGTTTACACAGTCCCATGGGCAAGCATTCGCAGGATACATATGTTTCTAAATTGGCTTGTTCTTCTAATATTTCTAACCCAGCGACAGAAAGAAGTTCTAGAAAGAATTCAGCTATATTTTTTTATGTTTAATGCACGATTTCTCCACCAACTGTTAACCGATTGTCGAAATCGTCGGGTATACCTCCAGGTTGGTCTCATATAAGTTTGGTGAGGATCTGATGATGGATTACAAGATAAATCGGGAACTCCTCAAGGGATGACAGCAAACACTTCGTGATTTTGTTTTTGTTTTGAAAATACCAAGGGAATATATATTTGGAAACAGTCTGATCATGGCCATTGCAGATACCCCACAGAACTTCTCAACTACAAACAGCTCATATAACGAGGATATCTTCATTTGAGATTTTCTATATATCTAATTTTACCAATATAAATATTATGCCAAAATCCAAAAATGTAGGAATTAAAGTCCTAAGGTTCAATGGGATTGTGTATTGTATCTTGTATTTCGTGTATTTCCTTTTTTATTTTTTTTTCGTGTTTTTTTTTGGGTCGCAAGCCCATGAAACGGATATAGATTAAGTTTACTGAAATAAATATATTTGTATTTGTATTTCAAAGTCTCTCATCTAAAATTACACTTTGTATTTATTAGGCCATTCCGACGCTAGTTCGAGACCCGAATAATTTATATCAGCCACAAACTTTATGCTAGGGCTTTTGCTGTTTTGTAGACGGTTAGAGGACGTGCCTTTTATTCATTTATACAATAATGGTAATGATTTGGGAATGTCTGTGGAATTACTTTTTGATTTTGTTTATATCGCTATATTTATTTGCAAAAGTTCAAAGAGTATTAATACGGTTTCACACAACGCCTAGGCAAATGTTACCGGAGTTACAATTTAGTGAATAGGGTTAATATACAGGGTGTCCCAGAACTCAACGTCAAGCCGAAACGGGGTGACAGGATTGATCATAACCATCACGAGTAAAATCTGAAAAAAGATCTATCCCATGCAGTTTGAAAATTATGCGCATTTTAAGAAAAACCTAGAAATTTGATCAAACTGTACCATTTTTCGGTTATTGTGGTTAAGCTAGTCTTAAATCTTACTAGACGGCTCTGGAATGTGCCCAAACTTTTTATAGCCGTTCATTTTGTGTGGTCAAGGCCGAAACTTTTTTAAGTTCTAACATTTAGAAACTAGATTTAATGACTTCGGAAGTGTGAACGAAAAGAGAAAACGTGAAATACTCTTTAAAAAGTAAAGGTTAATCTTTCGATCTCCTTGCCAACAAAAGAGAGAAAAATATTGAATAAATCTAAGGTTATAGTGAATCTAAAGATAAACCGGTTTGAATAATGCGGTATAACTATTGTATTGGAGAACATGTGGCCGCTACCAATTGATAAATTGCAGCTACTATTGCCCTCATGAGAGCCCTCCGGTAATCCTGCGGCTCTCACGTGACATGCTCAAAACAGGATGAAGGTAATTCAATAGATATCAGGCATGTTAGTCGCAGCCTCGCAGGCTTTTATATAAAATTTATTTTATGTAAGTTCTGTCCATGAGGCATCGCCCATCGTTAGCATGGTCGGTCAGTGAAAGAGGGGTGCAGGACCGAAGAGAGTGGATGCTTATCACCAGTGGCTTGAAGATTTATTTTTATCCTGCATTATATCTGACATGTTTAGTCTATAGTTTATCACGCTTCCTTGTACAGAATACAGAACTCCAGACACGAAATGACTAACACGTAACATACAATTATTCCACTTGCTTAAGCTTTCCAGGATCGAAATAGTTCAAAATCGTCAAAAACTTTCTTTTGATACCAATATCACCGTGGAGAACAAAAATGTAGCTTCAGCCCGTTTGTCTGTTAGCTACAGACTTCTATAATATAAAACAGCATTCTTTCCGACGTTCTGCCCCAACATTCGTCAATTGTTAGAGCTATATGTTAATAAGAGCAGTTGGGTGCATCCCGCACAATATCAGTCGCTCTGTAAATCTACGGGGGATGCCTATGTTCAGGGAGGGCATCCTATGGATAACATGATGTTGATGAGCCTTTTGGCCGCAATATATTCCTGTACTGTTACCATAAAATACAAACATCTATTAACAGTATAAAAGACATACCTGGCTGTGAATGTGAGCGTGGTTCATCAGCAGACGGCTTGGGAGACAGAGGTTCTGTGCCCCGTGACACGATGGTTCTTAGATAACAGTTGTACTTCTGATCCTTCAGGTTCCACGGCTTCAGCTCCCGGATACCGTCGGCGTGGACTTCAAGCATAAAGGATTCGATCAGCTCCTTGCCTGATAAAGACATAAGGATAAGATGTCCATCCATCCTTCCCGGTGGAGGTGACACCTGCCCCCCTATTCTCAATCTTGAAAGTCACCCAGCGAGAGTTGGTCACTGAGTGATTTGACAATTCTTGAAAGTAAATTGGAACAATTGATAAGCGTTTTTGTCAAACATTAGTCACCGGGTGATTTTTAAGATACAGAGAGGCAGGGATAAAATATAGAGCTAAAATGCAGACATCCTAAGAAACACACTTAGTAAGAAGTGAATGACAAAGGTATGAGATACAATAAACATAAACTTTTAATTTTAAAAACTTTTAACTATACCTCACATCTTTATTACTTATGTTTAACAATAAATGATTTTGACTTTAACATTGACATTGTTAAAAAAATACTGACAAATATTTGCACGTCTGCAGGTTAAATACATAGATAAGCATAGATTTTAGACCTTTATTGTAATTTTTGTGTATTCTAGCCATTAAAAGATTGTATTTCTATATGAACCCTTCAGGTAAAAAACATGACAGGCCAGTCTTGTTTTTCATCTTTATACGTCTTTATTTAGGTAATTCTTATTATTTCTGGGCCTCTTTAATACTGTACACTTACCCTTGGCAATATTAGCGGCATATTGTTTCATGGAGATCTTCTCCACTGTATTCTCCAGGCCGAAGAAGTTCTTCACATCGAGCACCGCGCTCTGCTCGAAGCACGTCCAGTCGGAGTTTTCAGGGTGCACCTGTTGCAAGGAAAAAGGAGATTTGATTTAGATTAGATTAGATAATTCTTTATTTCACACCTAATAACAATACAACTACAAAGAACACCGTAAAACTATGTGATACAATTGGCGGTCTTATCGCTGAATAGCGATCTCTAATTTAGGATTCTGAAGGTGTATTTTTAAACCATCGTTTTTGTATGTCCCTACAGGATGTTAAAATATATAATTAACTCCAAAGAGGTTATTTTTCTCACGTATGAGAACAACATTTATTTGAACATTATTATAAATACGGGATTTATCACATACCGTTTTATCGGTGTTTCGACCAAGTCAATTACAAATCGCACTCACCCCGATAAGGTTCACGAATTGAACCAAAACATTGTCTCGGTCGAAACACCGATAAAACGGTACGTGATATATTCCGTATTTATATTAGGTCCTTACATATGAATTTGGCGGTTTGTATGGAAAAAGCTAAACGATTTTTTTTTAATGTAAATTTTTAATTAATCAATCAAAGTATGAACCATTGTTATCTATGCACTTTTAATTGAAAATTCAAAACATTTTTTAATATAGTTTATTTACATTTAACTGAAGTATGTAGGTACCATTTTGTTCGATAACTTTTTGCCATCTTGTAGGTAGGGACATGATCCCATTTCTATAGAATTTTGGGGCTTCTGATCAAAATACCGCGACAAGTGGTTTTGGCAGTCCTCTCGTGATGTTAACCTGACACTGCCTAAAGAATTCTGAAGAGACCGAAACAGGTGGAAATCTGAAGGTGCAAGGTCAGGACTATACGGCGGATGCATTAACACCTCCCAGCCAAACTCTCTTAATTTTTGCTGAGTGGCTAAAGATGTGGGAGGTCTAGCGTTATCATGATGAAAAACCACACCCCTTCTGTTGATTAATTCTGGCTGCTTTCTCTCAACTCCTTGCTTTAATCTCATCAGTTGTTCGCAGTAGAGTTCAGAATCGATAATCGATGGTCCTGCCTGGTGGTAACAGCTCATAATGAATAATGCCCTTCCAATCCCACCACACACACAGCATCACCTTGTTGCGAGTTAACCCGGGTTCGCCACAGTCTGTGAAGCCTGATCGGCCTTTGACCACGACCTTTTTCGCACGTTCTTGTCGTACATAATCCACCTTTCATCACCAGTTACCAGATTCTTCAAAAATGGTTCGGTTTCATTACGTCGTAATAAAGAATCACAAATGAGTACACGGTTCATTAGGTTTCTTTCAGTGAGCTCGTGGGGTACCCAAATATCGAGATTTTTTGTGTACCGAGTTTTTTTCAAATGCGCCAAAACTGTTTTGTGGTCAATTCCCAGTTCTTCAGCTACGTCGTAACTACTGATATGCCGATCTTGCTCCACTTTTTCAAAAATGGCATCAATTTTATCCGTAATAGGGCGACCAGAGCGACGTGCATGTTTGACATCCAAATTTCCGGATTGAAAACGCTTAAACCAAATTTGTGCTACTCTCACAGACACTGCACTAAGTCCACAAACTGGACAGGTTTGGCCCTTGTCGAGTGTACGTAGATTATAACCTCCAGGTTATAATCTACATACATACCAACTTTCAACACATAGGCCACTTTTTGCAACAATGCGTGCGAAGCCGCTGGCGGAAGCTAGTTATAATAATGACATGTAAAATGTAATCAATAAATATAAAATATGTAAATTCACATCTTATATTGGCGTTATCAAAATGTAGGTATTCTAGTGAATAGAACGTTTATTCGACCAGCCAGCGCTTAAGCCGGTGTTTGAAGATATACATATCAATGTTCAAAATAATTGCAGACTACATGTAGTCTGCAATTATTTTGAACAGTTTATCATCACGCGGAATCCCTTCCGTGGTATACAAGGGGGAGGTTTATTTCCGTTCTTGGTATCCGCTTTGTCATTCCATTATCTTTGCAGAGCTTCCTCGTTTACAATGGCGATGGCGGTAACAATGAGTTTATGCCTTTACTTTTTCCTCATAACAGTAATAAACAAAGAAGTTATGCGTGAACATACATAAAACAACCCAACAAGTGCGAGTGTGGCTCACGCACCGAGGGTTCCGTACAAATATTGTATTTATGTGATATAAATACTACAAATTAACGATTTTCGGATTTTTTTCATTTACTTGTGCTGCAGGACATTGCTTCTTGTCAAATTTAATGATTCGAGGTCAACGGGAAGTACCCGTTTTAGTAGGTTTTGATTTAATTGCGAGCAAAATATGTTACAAAAATGGACATATTTTTCATTGCTTTGACTTAGAAGTTTGATACATTTTTATGGCCTCAAGGAACCATAGACCTATGTATTTGATATGAATTTCAACCTTCGATGCGTTCTTGTTATCTGTGTCAAACATCCACTATGCAACCGATTTAAAAGGAAAACCATTAAAATAATTATACATCAATTAATAACGCGAATTAAATCGTACCTGTTTTCATCCAGTCAAGGTTTGAAATAACACAGAACCACACGGTACCTACCTGATAGTACAGTTTGCAAAAGAAAAGCTGATGAAATACATTGGTACTTTGGTTACCGTTGCCTATGGACATTTGTAACGACAAAGGTAGATTTTTTATTTACCTATTTGTTTTCATATTAGAATCAATTCGCTGAGTGTTCCCAAAAAATAGATAGGTACAGAAGTTAAGTTCAGTATAACAAGCGGTAACAGGCGCACGCACACATAAGATAAGGTAACGTTTATTTGCAAATAAATATATCAGTAGGTCTTCGTCTATAAGTTAAGCACATTTATATTCTACCCTAGTTTAACATGTAAATGTTCTGTTCTGTGAGAACAGTAGTAGACCTCGCGTCCCAAGTCCAAAAAGTACTTTGCGCAACAAAATTAACGAAGTCCAATTTTAATCCAATTTCAGGTGCTTGAATTTTCCAATAGGCATAGCTATGTAGACTTTTGAGCAAAATATTGGTATAAGTTTTAGCTATCACTGGCGTTCCCTTGGCCTTAGAAGGTCTAATCTGGTGTCTATGGGTTCGTCTTATGAAGGCGGAGAGGACTCCGTAGTTTGATTGGTAAAGGTAGATATAAATTTAACGAAAAAATTTCTAAAATTGAAATCCGTCCATATAATACTTAACGTTACAGAAAACTCTCCTGTAGTACTCATAGACCGATGGTAGGTACCTAGCTGCTAGGTAGATAGACACGGGCTCGACAACAAGCGGTAAGTACTGACGGACACGACTACTCTCGCCCACGGCTCCGGTAGCACTCTCGCGCCGCCTTACCTCTCGCTCGCACGAGACCGTGTTGTATTAGCTATATAATCTAACACAAACACTACATCTCCCCCCCCCCCCTTTTTTCCCCTCCACTTCCTCTTTTTGGAAATTTTTACGCAACATCTTGTTTAGAATAAAGTCCTTAGTGTGACTCTCAAATTTGATCAAAATCCGTCTATAAATAACGCTACAGCAAACTTCCCCCCTTCCCCCCCCCCCCTATTTTCCCCCCAATAAAGAATATCAATCGACTAAAAAATGTAAATAAATCAAGAAACTTGTGTGCCAATTTTCGTCAAAATCAGTTGAAAAATGCGACCTATAGCCGAGAACCGAAAGACAGACAGACAGCCAAAAAAGAAAATTTTTGTTAATCTCGAAAATGACGCTTCGCTCGCTCGGCAAATAAGAGCAATTGAATACAGAATAAATTATATATTATTAAAGAATGGCAAAGTATGATTCATAATTCGACAAAATATAGTAATTAAAATTGAATGTCCCTATAATCTAAGATCATAAATGCGCGAGTTCGAGGATCTCGGATCAAGTCGGTCGAACGCCAGTCATGAGTGCCGTGCTTTGGCAAGACGTAAATCATGTTTTTTGTGACATAATTTGTTAGCTGGTTGTGAATTTACGTCAAAATGTTTACGTGCCGGTAAATAAACGTTTGTTTCAAAAATTTTTAACTGTAAAAGCTATCAAAAACTCCCAAATCATGGTAAATATTCTGGTTTTAGTACAAATAGTGTTTCAAAATTGTTGTGTATTTCGTAGTAGTTTTTTTTATATTGTAGGTGCCATGCCAGCCCTAGCACTACGCTCGAGCTAAGGTAATAAAAATAAAAATCGGTCTAAACTTTACTTCTGTGAAGTTCCTATCTATTTTGTGGTGTTCAACCAGCCACATTCCAAGCTTGCATCACGGTGGTTCCATAGCGGTTATTTATGTTATGATGCATCCATCAGTACAGTGTGATTGCACGAGCCATCCTTTACATTACACCAAACGGATGTTTCGTATGATTGCATCCTTATTGATAAATCCGATGATCTGATGCAAGTTATATGCGGCTAGGTGGAGCGATACTTAAATAAGTATAAATTAAAAAAAACAAAACCCCGCCCCTTTATTGCTTCAGGGTTAAAAAGTGATAAAAGAATAAAAATAAGATAAAGATTTAGTTATTTGCCAAAATATGGGTAAAATTATACAGATGTTATAAAATTAAATGGTTTCACCATATTCAGCCATAGTAGCGTGCAAATGACATGTCATATAAAATTGAATTATGTATAGATAACTAAGAGAAAAAACCAAGGAGCCTTACAGTAGTCGCATATGACCACCGCGCGCGCTCATTGCTCAAATCAAATAGCGCGCGCTTCCCCGGTTTCCTGTTACACATTTCCGTCTCTTTTGCCAAAATCACTCCCACAAACCGTTACACATTAAATAACAATAATCAGTAACATAATGTAAGCACATACTAATAAAATATTTAGATTAAAATTTAAAGTTTAAGTTATAAATGACATAGGTAAGAACCACCCCAGTTGAACTAGCTTTCTATTAATAGCCTAATGTAATAAATAATAATAATACATTTCACACAGCGCTATCTGTCCCCAAACTAATCAAAGCTTGTGCAATACTCAAATATTTTTTTGTAAATACATCTATATACATACAGTGTGTTTTTTTAACTGGGACAGTACGGCAGCACCCTTAACCAGAGGAGCTACAGGTGCAGTTTATTTTAAAACATCAGCTCGTTTTCGAAGAAAAACATTTTAGCATTAAAAATTCTTTGTGCAAGCGTGAGTAGCGTCTTAAAATGAATCAAGTTGGTAAAATTTTTTTTATGCTAATCGACTCAGTCCTTTGTAAGGATAATTTTATTGTATCGAATGAAAAAAATCTGAGCCGCGGAAGTTAGTCAAATTTGATAAAATGTATTCTCATACAACAGGACAAAGCAAAATTCCTCCAACAAACATTTTATTAGATTCTAATTGGACATTACAGAAGTATTAATACTGTAGCGATTAAGAAGTTTAGGAACTCCATGCTCTCATGAGCAATTCAAAAACATCTCGTATTTCAGAACAATTTTGAATTAAAAACATGGTTCTTGCATCTGTCGGACTTTTATATCAGTCATTACATCATCTTATTTATCCTATCATGGCATTGTCAAATACGCAAAAAGTAGACTTAATTGAAGCATACTTCCTCAACCGACGAAGCCCAACTAATGCGTTGAAGTGGTATCAGGAACGCTACCCAGACCGCAATGTACAGAATCGCAAGATTTTTGAAAAATTAATAAAAAATTTAAAGGTTGTTTTCAGCCTAAAAGAAAAAGAACAACAAAAATAGATGAGTTGACCACCATTGCCATCTTGGGGTTTTTCGAGGCCTATCCAAAAGCTTCATTACGAGAAGCAGCTGAAAATATCGGAGTGCACAAATCAAGCATACGTAAAGTACTGAAAACCTACCATTCTAAGTGTTACAATTAAATTAAATTAAATTAATGTACATATGTTTAAAAATAAATTTAAAAAAAATTTAATTGAGAAAGCCTACTACAGCATTTAGGAGTATTTACTAGATAAATGAATATTAATATTGACGTAATGTATAATTAATATTGCCTGACATCTGAATTTGATCAATTGATTTTGTTTGACATTTATTTTATTTATTTTATTTTGGTTTGTTTGTGTTCCTGGCTTAGTTTTATTAGTTCTTATTTTGTGATTTGTAATAATTTATTTTATTTATGTTTTAATAATTTGCATGCCTCTGTGGTAGAAATAAGTTGGATCTATAATAATTTTAAGAACTTTGTTTAAAACCTTATTTGATGCAAATAAATGATTTGATTTGATTTACAAGACGGTCAGTGCAAGCGCTGCTTCCAGGAGATACAGACCGAAGATTATCATTTTGTCACTGGTCCGTAGCACGGTTTGTTGGAAACGCTTATTTCTCGAACACTATTATTTGGACAGACGAATGCAATTTTTCAAACAACGGTATGTACAATAGAAAGAATAGCCATTAGTGGTCACGATCAAATCCTCTAAGAACCACACAGACCCATAACCAAATTCGGTTTTCATTTAACTGTTGGTGTGCGATACTACACAATAAAATCATTGCTGTTAAGATCTACCATGGAACATTAAATAGTGAAAAGTATTAAGATATATTGAATCTGGCTGTGGAAGAAGTGGATAATACCATGCCATTAAGCAATTTGCATAATGTCATCTACCAACAAGATGGTGCACCTCCTCATAATAGTACAGCGAGTAAACGGTTTTGAGATGAGCATTTTCCTGATCGTTGGATGGGTACATATGGTCCAATTAAATGGCCACCACGTTCACCTAACATGAAGCCGATGCACTTTTTTTTATGGGGCTACCTAAAGGATCGTATTTACTACACTCGGTACAATACCGTTCAAGAATTAAAAGACGCAGTCCACTTTCACTTAAACAAGATTCACCTCTCATGGTTGTCTAAGGCCACTAAAAGTGTTTTGAAACGTACCCGTACCTGCATACAGCAACATGGGGTCCATATCGAACATCTATTGTGATAGTTTTAATACCGTTTTGTACCAAACTACTAAGAAATCGTATGTGAAAACATTTTATTTTTGACTTACTTCCGCTGCTCAATTTTTTTTCATTCCATACAATAAAATGATCCTTACAAAGGACTGCATCGGTCGGCATCAAAAAAAAATTTATCAACTTGATTCATTTTAAGGCGCTACTCACGCTTGACCAAAAAATTTTAATGCCAAAATATTTTTTTCCAAAAAGGACCAGATGTTTCAATAGAAACTGCACCTGTATCTCTTCTGGTTATGGGTGCCCCCGTACTGTCCCAGTTAAAAAAAACACACTGTATATAAAACACAGTCAAGTTAGTTACACCATTTATAACTCAAGAGCGACTGGACCGATTTTGATGATCTTTGATTTGTTGGATTTGTCTCCGCCCCGTATAGCAGAATAACTAATCAAATATCAGAAAAATTTAATCAAAAAAATTAATGAAAAAATTCATTTTCTCATACATAGAAGCAGCTAATGATGGCCGATTGACAATTCTACCGGCGACGTACATTGGTAGCCCGCGTCATATGCATGTCAAGGCCGTACGAAGTTCGGCGGGTCAGCTAGTACTTATATTAAAAACTTATATATTGAGTGTACAGAAAACACTCTAACCCGGAACGAATATCTGTAGAACATCCAAACATTTATTTCGCGGCGTGAATCGAACCCGCAACTTCCTGATTATCAGCTTGCTATTCGTCCACTCCGCCACAGAGGTCGTCAATTAACTAACCTTCGAAGGAAACAGCATAACGATAGCGCAATATCAAACTTTTTCAATCACATAAAGAATCTTAACAAGAATCCGAACATTCCTCGCGTTTATTGAACATTTTAACGAAAAAAATCTTGGGGAATTCCTGGATGTTTGATACCTACTTCAGACTAATAAAAGGAAGGAAGGAGAGTGAAAATTTCAAGATTTACTTCATATATTATTTTATAATAATAATACTTCATATATTATTTTATCGTGTTTTGTGATAAGAGTTAGGTGTAACTTAGTAAAAGGCTTCTTTTATCCTAATTCACTGGAGCTTGTGTACCATACTTCGAGCAAATAAATTCCATTTCATTCCATTTCCAGAGCGTCCGATCCTGTGCAATCTGCAGGTTGCATCTAGTGTAGAAACATTTTTATCACTAAGCCTTAACTTTATAACGTTTTTTTAATAATCTTGTTGGTAGATTTTTAATGTAATTTTGGATGAAAACGCTTACACAGCGGAAATTAAGTACTGCTGCCAAATATTATTTAGGTCAGAGGTATTTGCAATTCGTATGAGCTCGAGGAAAATGGCAAACAATTCGACACAGGGATTCAGATATACATAGGTAGAGTTCGTCTAGTCTAAAAATGAACGCCCCTCATTACTGGGCGTCAAACATAAACCTTCGTTTTGGCTTTGCCGTAGTCGAGTGAACAGGTCTACCCCCGTGCCTGGTTGAAGTTCACTATGCCAACGATTTGCCTTACAAAGAGTGTAAATCGTTAACGGTAGCATCTGTTTTTCGTGATCAATATAATCTCAGAGTCTCCAAGTCCAGGTGGTCCATGCGAGAAAAAGCCTTGAACAGAAGTGTAATGGCCAACACAGTGGTCAAACAAAACAAAATTACAGTATAAAGCGGCCCCTAATTCGAAAACACAATTTAAGTAGAGTCCAGTGTTGTTTAGTTTTAATTAGAAACTTTCCCCGGGGATGCAATACCCGACTTCTGTGTCCAATGAGAGTTCTAGGTGATATTTTTGATCTCCAACGTCCTTCAATTTCATTATTGTGGCAAGGTTATTATTATGTACAACCTTGCTAACTTATACCTATTAGCTTTAGTAACATAAGTACTAGCCATTTTTGGACATACTTATTACTGCCGCCAAGCAGCATTGCTGTGTTTCGATTTGAAGGGTATGGTTGCCAGTGAAATAACAGGCACATAAGGCTTTACACCTGTATACCTTAAGTTGATGGACGCAGGGCAGTGTATCGTATGGCACGTTTCTAATATGCGTGACCTATGAAACAATACTTTGTTATAGGCGACGGTTACCACTTAAGATCAGGTGGGTCATATGCTTTCTCCATCAAGAGGTCGTAAAAAAAACTTTAGTCCTTTGAATTTCATAAAAACAGTTTTAACCTCACGACTAGGAGAATAAGTAATGAGTCCCACATACGTCAATGATTTATTTAAATATGTAGTAATTTAAAAAAATTCTTCCCACAGAGGCTTACGCAAAGAAATCGATGACGTGCACGGGGTTCATAAGACATGTTGGAAGCTTTCGGGCAGTTTAAAAACTTACGGCACGTTTATATACATTCGATCTCCCCATTCTGTCGTACCGTCGCCGTCGGTCGTCGCATCGTTCCAGTGCCGGCGCCGGCACGATGCGAAAACGCCCATCGTCTTTCCACAGCTCGAGGAACATCATCCAACAATCTGGCTCCCTTTACTTGGTCACCACTAACAATATCAGAGCACTATAATTAAAAATACTTACGTAGTATTTGCATTTCTCGTTGACGCCGACCCTGGCGGCAAAGGTCTCGTTGGTGGCCTCGATCTCAAGGACGCGGTTCTTAAGATCCAGGTGGTTCTTCTGGATGAAGTAGATGTAGTCTACGCCGATCATCTGCACAAAAACATAATCATCCTTAAGTACCTATTTCCCCAACTCTAAGTAACTTTGATTGACGGATAAAAATCATTCTCTCTTTATCTGTTTTCATGTGAAAACAAAAGACGTATATATTTTTCTATCCATTGGATAGCGTTATCAGAGACGGTGAAATAGGCACTTAGTCAGAAAAAATTAAACATAATATCCGGAAACGTAAAACGTATATGACTAGTTTTCATAGGTAATGTTTTTCATAAAATTGACTGCATTATAAAACTTTGACGATATTAACTTACCTAATTAGACCCAATGAATTACAAGTTGCCACGCTCGTTAGTTAGTCCTGGTCCTTTCTTGCTTCCCTGCTTTTTTTTTGTCAATGAGCAGCGAAATCATCATCAAATTCATCCACGCACGCCATGGTCCTAAGCTATTCTCATCCAGGTACGGCTGGTCCCCTACATACATACTCGATTTACATACGATACTAAATGATATAGTGCTTTTCGCGGAGGCTCCTTGAGGGACTAGTGTTTGCATGATCGGTATTTGTTCTAGGTTTGGGTACTGTGATATCACAATTAAGAATCTAATTTACGACTCAGAAAATATTATTGTAGGCTCCAGAATTATGCATGTGGTTGTTAGATTTTATTGGTTAAGAGGATTCATAATTCATACCTTCTTCAGTAGATACGGTGCGTCGACGTTCAGTTGACATTTCCTAGTGGTGTGCCTCTGGGAGTTATCGGCAGACCAGCTGTCGTCTGTGATGGCGCAATCGATAACGACAGGGATTTGCGGGCAGTTCGGAAACCGCCTTTCGTACGCCTGAAACAAGGTCTCCTTTTAGAAAGAGCTGATGATTTACTGGCTCGTGTGTTCCGACTTTCGATCCTATTGGACCCGAATTACTCTAGCTAGTAAATCGGCCTGGAAACTGTACTAGTAATCAAGTAACCGTATAATTTTGATTCAAACAAAAGACAGTCCAATAAGATTACCTAGGAGTGGTTAGGTGCAGGCAGCACAAGATCGGTCGTACTGGAAATCGATAGGGGAGACCTATTTTCCACAATGGACTTTCTACGGCTCATAAGATGATGTTTTAATTTTTAGGAAATTTTGGGCCTTAGTAATCCAGTAAACTGAAAGATAGTTTCTGGGTTTGAAATAGAACCAACGGATTTCTCCACTCTAAATAAGATGCCTAGAGCTCCAATTATATAAAAAGACTAGAGGTTGCGTTGTGCGCGAGCTGCTCGCAGCTCGCGTGTTTTTCTTTTAGTCGAAGAAGTAATTAAAGAGGATATCGAGCTGTTAAAAGCCATCAAAGAGGATATCCATGTGTAAGAAGCAGTCAAAGACGATATCGAAATGGAAGAAGCAATCAAATCAAAGAGGATTTCCAAGTGGAAGCAGCAATCAAAGACGATATCGAAGTGGAAGAAGCAATCAAAGAGTATATTGAAGTGAAAGAAGCAATCAAATACGATATCGAAGTAGCAGAAACAATCAAAGAGGAAATTATAGTTGAAGAAGAAATCAAAGAGGATACCAAGGTGGTAGAAGCATTCTAAGAGGATGACGAAGTAAAAAAAGCAATCAAAGACGATATCGAAGTGGAAGAAGCAATCCAATGGATATTGAAGATGAAGAAGGAATAAAAGAGGATATCGAAGCGGAACAAGCAATCGTAGAGGATATCAAAGTTAAAGAAGCAATCAACGAGGATACCAATGTGGAAGAAGCAATCAAAGGGGATATCGAAGTGGAACAAGCAATCAAAGAGAAAAAAATTGGATGTTCCAAAATGATCATGATAATGGTTGTATAAAAAAAATTGAACGTTGCAAAAAAGATCATGATGAACGTTGCATAAAAAAAAATCTGGACGTTCCAAAATGATCATGATTGACGTTGCATAATATAAATGTATGTTGCAAAATGATAATGATCAAAAATTTGTACTAATATTTTGTCAAAGTTTGCTAGTGCTATCTCTTCCCGTTTAGAAGATACGAGCGATTAAAGTTTTGTAAGAAAAATCATAAATTTGTTGATTGGATATCGAAGTGGAAGAAACTATCAAAGAGAATGTTGAAGTGGAAGAAGCAATTAAATAGGATATCGAAGTGGCAGAAACAATCAAAGAGGAAATTGAAGTTGAGTAAGCAATCAAAGAGGATACCGAGGCGGCAGAAGCATTCAAAGAAGATGACGAAGTCAAAAAAGCAATCAAAGACGATATCGAAATGGAAGAAGCAGTCAAAGACGATATCGAAGAGGGAGAAACAATCAAAGAGGAAATTGAAGTTGAGTAAGCAATCAAAGAGGATACCGAGGTGGTAGAAGCATTCAAAGAAGATGACGAAGTGAAAAAAGCAATCAAAGACGATATCGAAGTGGGAGAAGCAATCAAAGAGGATATCGAAGTTAAAGAAGCAGTCAAAGATGATGTCGAAGTGGAAAAAACATTCAAAGAAGATGACGAAGTGAGAAAAGCATTCAAAAAGGATGTCAAGGATGACAATAAAAAAACAGTTGCACCAAAAATGTATACCAATATTTTGTACAAGTTTGCTAGGGCTATCTCTTCCCGTTTAGAAGATACGAGCGATTGAAGTTTTGTATGAAAGACCACAATTTTGTAGAGAGCATAATGAAGTAACTGAAGCAATTAAAGAGGATATGAAAGTAGAAGAAGCATTTTAAAGGGATAACGAAATGGAACATGCAAAAATAGAAGATGTCGAGGCGGAAGAAACAATCAAAGAGGATATAGAAGTGGAAGAAGCAATCAAAGAGGGTATCGAAGTGGAAGAAGCCATCACAGAGGATATCGAAGTGAAAATGCTATCAAAGACGATATCGAAGATGAAGACGCAATCAAAGAGAATAATGCAGTGCAAGAAGCAATCAAAAGGAAATCGAAGATGATATCGAAGTGGAAGGAGTAAACAAAGAGGATATTGAAGTGGGAGAAGCAATCAAATAGGATATCGAAGTAGCAAAAACAATCAAAGAAGAAATTGAAGTTGACTAAGGAATCAAAGAGGATACCGAGTTGGTAGAAGTATTCAAAGAGGATGACGGAGTGAAAAAAGCAATCAAAGACGATATCGAAGTGAAAGAAATAGTCAAAGACGATATCAAAATGGAACAAGCAATCAAAGCGGATATCGAAGTGGAAGAAGCAATCAAAGAGGATATCAAAGTGGAAGAAGCCATCACAGGATATCGAAGTAAAAATGCAATCAAAAACGATATCGAATATGAAGACGCAATCAAAGAAAATATTGCAGTGCAAGAAGCAATCAAACGGAAATCAAAGAGGAAGGAGCCCTTACAGAGGATACCGAAGTGAAAATGCCATCAAAGAGGATATCAAAGATGAAGAAGCAATCCAATGGATATTGAAGATGAAGAAGGAATAAAAGAGGATATCGAAGCGGAACAAGCAATCGTAGAGGATATCAAAGTTAAAGAAGCAATCAAATAGGATATCAATGTGGAAGAAGCAATCAAAGAGGATATCGAAGTGGAACAAGCAATCAAAGAGAAAAAAATTGGATGTTCCAAAATGATCATGATAATGGTTGTATAAAAAAAATTGAACGTTGCAAAAAAGATCATGATGAACGTTGCATAAAAAAAAATCTGGACGTTCCAAAATGATCATGATTGACGTTGCATAATATAAATGTATGTTGCAAAATGATAATGATCAAAAATTTGTACTAATATTTTGTCAAAGTTTGCTAGTGCTATCTCTTCCCGTTTAGAAGATACGAGCGATTAAAGTTTTGTAAGAAAAATCATAAATTTGTTGATTGGATATCGAAGTGGAAGAAACTATCAAAGAGAATGTTGAAGTGGAAGAAGCAATTAAATAGGATATCGAAGTGGCAGAAACAATCAAAGAGGAAATTGAAGTTGAGTAAGCAATCAAAGAGGATACCGAGGCGGCAGAAGCATTCAAAGAAGATGACGAAGTCAAAAAAGCAATCAAAGACGATATCGAAATGGAAGAAGCAGTCAAAGACGATATCGAAGAGGGAGAAACAATCAAAGAGGAAATTGAAGTTGAGTAAGCAATCAAAGAGGATACCGAGGTGGTAGAAGCATTCAAAGAAGATGACGAAGTGAAAAAAGCAATCAAAGACGATATCGAAATGGAAGAAGCAGTCAAAGACGATATCGAAGAGGGAGAAACAATCAAAGAGGAAATTGAAGTTGAGTAAGCAATCAAAGAGGATACCGAGGTGGTAGAAGCATTCAAAGAAGATGACGAAGTGAAAAAAGCAATCAAAGACGATATCGAAGTGGGAGAAGCAATCAAAGAGGATATCGAAGTTAAAGAAGCAGTCAAAGATGATGTCGAAGTGGAAAAAACATTCAAAGAAGATGACGAAGTGAGAAAAGCATTCAAAAAGGATGTCAAGGATGACAATAAAAAAACAGTTGCACCAAAAATGTATACCAATATTTTGTACAAGTTTGCTAGGGCTATCTCTTCCCGTTTAGAAGATACGAGCGATTGAAGTTTTGTATGAAAGACCACAATTTTGTAGAGAGCATAATGAAGTAACTGAAGCAATTAAAGAGGATATGAAAGTAGAAGAAGCATTTTAAAGGGATAACGAAATGGAACATGCAAAAATAGAAGATGTCGAGGCGGAAGAAACAATCAAAGAGGATATAGAAGTGGAAGAAGCAATCAAAGAGGGTATCGAAGTGGAAGAAGCCATCACAGAGGATATCGAAGTGAAAATGCTATCAAAGACGATATCGAAGATGAAGACGCAATCAAAGAGAATAATGCAGTGCAAGAAGCAATCAAAAGGAAATCGAAGATGATATCGAAGTGGAAGGAGTAAACAAAGAGGATATTGAAGTGGGAGAAGCAATCAAATAGGATATCGAAGTAGCAAAAACAATCAAAGAAGAAATTGAAGTTGACTAAGGAATCAAAGAGGATACCGAGTTGGTAGAAGTATTCAAAGAGGATGACGGAGTGAAAAAAGCAATCAAAGACGATATCGAAGTTAAAGAAATAGTCAAAGACGATATCAAAATGGAACAAGCAATCAAAGCGGATATCGAAGTGGAAGAAGCAATCAAAGAGGATATCAAAGTGGAAGAAGCCATCACAGGATATCGAAGTAAAAATGCAATCAAAAACGATATCGAATATGAAGACGCAATCAAAGAAAATATTGCAGTGCAAGAAGCAATCAAACGGAAATCAAAGAGGAAGGAGCCCTTACAGAGGATACCGAAGTGAAAATGCCATCAAAGAGGATATCAAAGATGAAGAAGCAATCGAATGGATATTGAAGATGAAGAAGGAATAAAAGAGGATATCGAAGTGAAACAAGCAATCGTAGAGGATATCAAAGTTAAAGAAGCAATCAAATAGGATATCAATGTGGAAGAAGCAATCAAAGAGGATATCGAAGTGGAACAAGCAATCAAAGAGAAAAAAATTGGATGTTCCAAAATGATCATGATAATAGTTGTATAAAAAAATTGAACGTTGCAAAAAAGATCATGATGAACGTTGCATAAAAAAAATCTGGACGTTCCAAAATGATCAGGATTGACGTTGCATAATATAAATGTATGTTGTAAAATGATAATGATCAAAAATTTGTACTAATATTTTGTCAAAGTTTGCTAGTGCTATCTCTTCCCGTTTAGAAGATACGAGCGATTAAAGTTTTGTAAGAAAAATCATAAATTTGTTGATTGGATATCGAAGTGGAAGAAACTATCAAAGAGAATGTTGAAGTGGAAGAAGCAATCAAATAGGATATCGAAGTGGCAGAAACAATCAAAGAGGAAATTGAAGTTGAGTAAGCAATCAAAGAGGATACCAAGGTGGTAGAAGCATTCAAAGAAGATTACGAAGTGAAAAAGCAATCAAAGACGATATCGAAATGGAAGAAGCAGTCAAAGACGATATCGAAGTGGGAGAAGCAATCAAAGAGGATATCGAAGTTAAAGAAGCAGTCAAAGATGATGTCAAAGTGGAAAAAACATTCAAAGAAAATGACGAAGTGAGAGAAGCATTCAAAAAGGATGTCAAGGATGACAATAAAAAAACAGTTCCACCAAAAATTTATACCAATATTTTGTACAAGTTTGCTAGGGCTATCTCTTCCCGTTTAGAAGATATGAGCGATTGAAGTTTTGTATGAAACACCACAATTTTGTAGAGCGCATAATGAAGTAACTGAAGCAATTAAAGAGGATATGAAGTAGAAGAAGCATTTTAAAAGGATAACGAAGTGGAACATGCAAAAATAGAAGATGTGGAGGCGGAAGAAACAATAAAAGAGGATGACGAAGTGTAACAAGCAATCAAAGAGAATATTCGAATAGTGGATGTCGCATAATAAAAAAAAATTGACGTTCCAAAATGATCATAGTGGATGAGGCATAAATAAAAAAAAATTGATGTTCCAAAATGATCACAGTGGATGTTGCATAATAAAAAAAAAATTGACGTTCCAAAAGTGATCATTGTGGATGAGGCATAATTTTAAAAAAAAATTGACGTTCCAAAATGATCATTGCGGATGAGGCATAATTAAAAAAAATTGATGTTCCAAAATGATCACAGTGGATGTTGCATAATAAAAAAAAAGAAATTGACGTTCCAAAATGATCATTGTGGATGAGGCATAATTTAAAAAACATGATTTTCGAAAATGTTCACAAACGATTTTGCATAATAAAAAAAAATGACGTTCCAAAAGTGATCATTGTGGATGAGGCATAATTTAAAACAAAATGATGTTCCAAAATGATCACAAAGGATTTTGCATAGTAAAAAAAAAATTGACGTTCCAAAAGTGATCATTGTGGATGAGGCATAATTAAAAAAAATTGATTTTCCAAAATGATCACAAAGGATTTTGCATAATAAAAAAAAAAATTGACGTTCCAAAATGATCATTGTGGATGAGGCATAATTTAAAAAACATGATTTTCCAAAATGTTCACAAACGATTTTGCATAATAAAAAAAATGACGTTCCAAAAGTGATCATTGTGGATGAGGCATAATTTAAAACAAAATGATGTTCCAAAATGATCACAAAGGATTTTGCATAGTAAAAAAAAAATTGACGTTCCAAAAGTGATCATTGTGGATGAGGCATAATTAAAAAAAATTGATGTTCCAAAATGATCACAGTGGATTTAGCATAATAAAAAAAAAAAATTGACGTTCCAAAATGATCATTGTGGATGAGGCATAATTTAAAAAAAATTGATTTTCCAAAATGATCACAAAGTATTTTGCATAATAAAAAAAAAATTGACGTTCCAAAGTGATCATTGTGGATGAGGCATAATTAAAAAAATGATGTACCAAAATATCACAGTGGATGTTGCATAATAAAAAAAAAAAAAAATTGACGTTCCAAAGTGATCATTGTGGATGAGGCATAATTAAAAAAAATGATGTACCAAAATGATCACAGTGGATGTTGCATAATAAAAAAAAAATAATTGACGTTCCAAAGTGATCATTGTGGATGAGGCATAATTAAAAAAATGTGGATGTTCCAAAATAAACATGATGAACGTTGCATACTAAAAAAAAAAAAATTGGATGTTCCAAAATGATGATGATGACCTTTGCATAAACTATGAAAGTTGTCTCATGCCCCTCCACCACCATTATATAGAATCAAGCAAATTTACAGTAATTTTATAGTACACACAAGCCGTGGGCTCCCTACAAAAACAGTATGAAAATTACGGCAAACGAAATATACGGTTTACGGTATTCATACAGAAATATTTTGTATGGGACAATTTTTTTTTTGTATGAAAGACAATTTTTTTTTCATGGAACCGGATATAAAAAAATGTCCTCTGCAACATTAGTTTTTGCACCAACGCTCTAAGACCTATACTTTCCGAGATACGAGGTGGATGGGAGCGAATGGGGGACAAAAGGGGTACTTTAGGATTTATTCCCAACTCATTGGAACTCCCTCTATACGATTCTACCAAACATTTTGACCCTACGAGGGGGCATCTGGGAGAACAAACATGTCAGTGAGTCAGTCAGTGAGTGGTAATGCAGTTGTATATAATATATAAAAAAGAAAATTAAACATTGGGATCAAATATATTTTTCCCCCATGACTACAAAGCTCAAACCAAGGTTATAAATAAAATTACGATAAAATTGCTTTATAGAGAAAATCCCTTTCAAGTTTTCCAACATTTTATATCACGCAAAAACATTTAATATCTAGGTCACCTCTCGGCTTGGATTCGGATTCGTTAAAGGGAAAATACAAAAACTTTTATTTACTGTCTAAATGGACCATAAGTTTGACTATCTAGGTGAAAGACCATATAAAGTTTGAAGTTGGGGTTATAAATCTCAGAAAGTTGCCAAAAAATTAATGATTAATTGAAAATTATTTATTATACCTTAAAAACTACCTCAGGACCAACTATCCATGGTTTTTTGAGTGTATTTGTTTTGCAAGTGTTTAAAAAAAACTGGATTCAACAAAATGAGATACAAGTAAATAGATAATGGGCGGTCTTATCGCTAAAAAACTATATCTTCCAGAAAACCTTTGAATGGAGAGGATTATTAGTAAATGGAAGATGCCGTGAAGTGACAAAGGAAGACAGCTCAAACACAGACCCATCCAAAGGTGTGAGTCCAGACGCTGCTGGATTTTCTTTCCAATCAGCCAGATAACAAGTCATTTTCGATAACACGACCTTTGAAAATCAAATATTGAGTCACAAAAAATCCATTTACACCTTAGTACCTACCTGGCTGATTTCTCTAAATTTATCTTCCTTACATCTAAAGTGCCTAATTTAAGTGTCTTATTTGTCTTCTAAGTGTGTCGTTCAAACAATATTCACTAAGTCTCAAAGAGCCACACAATTCTGTCTTCACAATACGTAAAGGTAAAAGATATAGTAAATTCCCAACGCTTCCTACACGTATCGAGTTAAATCAAATCCAGCGCCTGAGTAACGCAGTTGCGTGGGTCTTATCCGGTCTATTCCTACTCGGATTTTCCACACAATTTGAGTGTGCAGTTTATTTTATACGAAGAACGAAAGTCCTTTATTGTCTTTTCGCTCGTTCGTTGTCAGTGATTTTTCTCACCCTCCATTGGATTCACAACCGCAACAGTTTATAAGCGTTTTACTTGTTTACCGGTAGATACAGAATAGGCAGGTAGATTGAGGTCCTTGCTCGGTGTAAAAAGAAAGAGACAAGTGTGGTAAGAAGAATATGTGGATTCAAAGCGGCCCCTTTCATGCACACGATGTTTTTCAAATAACTAAGGAATGTTTTTCAAAGAAAATTAACTACAATTTATATTGTCTCCGGTTAACGACGCTCTGAATAATAATACCTTAACAATCAAATTGTCCGGTTTGAGCGATACATACTTAATAGGTATATGAAATATATGTTCATTTAGTCACGTGGAAATTATAGTTAATTACGTTGACTTTGTAGGTGCGACCTTTCTCACGTGTTAGTATGTCCAACTTGTGGTAAAGTGTTCAAAACTGAAAGTGGCAATACAATCTCAAATGGCATGCTCATTTGTATGCTGCCATCAAGTTGATGACAATCTTAAAAAAGGATACTTGGCTAGACTGCAATTTTGAAATGACTAGGTAAGTGTTTTTGTTAAATACCGACTCTGTGTTTAGCTTTAGACGCTTGTTATGTTTGGTGTTATTGATCCAGAACTAAGTCAGTGCATTTGTTACTAGTTATTTCTTTGGTACCCGGTTTAAACCATCCTCAGCCTTCAGCCCCTTTACTTTACCTACTGCATTCTATTTCACCCTGTCACTTGTATCTTGAGGATTATCCTCGGTAACGTCTTAAAAATGTGTTCACAAACACAACACAAAAATCACAACACGCCTTGTATTTACGACACATTAAATTTTAGTTTTACCTGTGATTTGACGACATCTCGTGCTAGAGGATAAAGAATTTCTCCATTGGAAACTGCCAATAAAGAACGCAAATTTGTTGAGCAAAGTGGAAAGTTGAAATCAAATTTTGAGAGGCAGATCCTTGTCAGATCATGCATTAGTGTTATGTCACTGCCTGCCCAAGTGCCCATATTTAGGAGACCATATTTAATCTCAAAACCTCAACCATACCCAAATATTTGCTTCTGATTTACTCCCTAAGTCCCGACCCAAAACGACGATTTATATTATGCATGCACATAACACTCGTAGAAAACTAACATTATACGGAAATATTGTCTTTGGCTGTTCATACGAGTATCATTTCGTTTATGCTCGTAAACTTTTATTTAAAGGAAGTTGGAACAGGGTCCGATTTGGCGTCAGACATATCGTGTTTTATAAGTAATGGTTTTAATCTACGTGCCTACATCATTGCACACTGAATTTCAGTGACACAGAAGAGAAATTTAAACAAAAGAGAATCTAAGTTCGGTTCTGCTTACAAGTTTGTAAAACATCATTCTCAGCATATCAGC
Source organism: Philereme transversata (assembly GCA_963924445.1). Classification (NCBI taxonomy): domain Eukaryota; kingdom Metazoa; phylum Arthropoda; class Insecta; order Lepidoptera; family Geometridae; genus Philereme; species Philereme transversata. The sequence continues at coordinate 28,470,658 of OZ004345.1, forward strand.
CAGAGAGCGTCCACTGCTAAACTCCTCATAAATTTCCGAACGACCGATCTTGTGCGTTTTGTAAATTTCCATCCAAATATTGCCTGAAAAAATCGCCCTCGCTGATAAGGCCGCCCATTGTCTCGCCATATTAGTCTAACTCAGTATTAGTAATATTTCTGTGATACCTAATTCAATAAAGAGTAATATATTTATACCAATACGTTATAAATTATATGACGATTATTAATATTTTAAAAGAAATCGCGAATTACCGTCCGCAGTAGCAGGAAACTAGACGCTCCACACTCCACAACTCATCCTTATTATGTTCAGAACTGTGTACATATTACGCGATTGTTGACCATACCGTACCATGTGAACCTCAAGTGAAGTAATATGAAATATCGGCCCTTGGAGGATTCCATGTTTGCAAGTAGTTTACCCTTAACAATGGTTATACAAAGAACGTTACAACCTATAAGTGTGCTTCGGGGAAAAAAGCCTTTTGTATAACAGATAATAGGGCAGTTCTGTCCTATTATCGAGGGGTGACTCTACCCATAAAATTGAACATCATACTCATTTATTTAAACCATAGGAACACAGTCGAACAATTTAGTTAGGACATTAATGTTAGGTAAACTTAATTAATTAGTAATTCAGTACTTGAATATTAATCAAAGACGAAAGTCTTTGATCAGTGTGTTAAGTACCTAGTTACCTACCAGTTATGGCATATGGCACAGAAACGTGGTCTCTAACTATGGGCCTCATAAAAAGTCAGATCGAATCATAAATATTTCATAGGCATACTTAAGTCACTGACATAGGCAAGAAGATTAGCAAGCTGAAGTGGCAGTGGGTGGGGCACATAGCTCGAGGAACTGACGACCATTGGAGCAGAAAGGGTTTCGAGTGGAGATCACGCACTGGAAAGCGCGACGTAGAACGGCCCAACATTAGATGGAAAGATGACCTGATAACGGTTGCTGAGAGCCGTTGGGTATACACTGCCGGCCAAAAGTTTGAGACCACCTACATCAAAGTAGGAAAATGAAATAAAACTCAAAATACAAAGCAAGAGGTTTAATTATGAATTAAAATACTTATTTCCTAATACACATACATTATGAAGAAAACAAAAAAATCAAGAAAAATCAACCATTTACTTTAAAAATGTCGCTCATATTTTATACAGATTTTTCGTCGAAAAACCCTCCCTTGCATTTTATTACTACTTTCACTATTCTTGGCATACGAGCAATCAATTTGTCGATTGTATCTTGTGATATATTGTTCCAGCTTTCTTGTAAAGCCTTCCACATGTCTTCTTGCGAAGTGGGACAACAACTGCGCACATTTCTATCAAGCTCTTCCCACAAAAGCTCAATCGGGTTGAGATCCGGACTCTGAGGGGGCCACACCATGTTTTTTAAAACCCCTTCTGTTTCTTTGTGTTCTAAATAACCCCTGCATAATTTTGAACTATGTTTTGGGTCATTATCTTGTTGGAAAAAAAATCCATCTCCAATTATTCTTGAACCAGACGGAATGGCATTTTGCTGTAGTATTCGTTTATATTGCTCCTTTTTCATTATTCCTTCGACTCGTACCAAATCTCCGGTTCCATGGCCCGAGAAGCATCCCCAGACCATAATGGAACCACCACCATGCTTGACTGTTGGCACCACACAGTCTGGCATCATCTTTTCCTCGACGTTACGTCGAACAAAAATTCGTCGTTTTGAACCAAATATTTCAAATTTGGATTCATCTGACCAAAGAACTTGTTTAAAGTCTTCTTCAGTCCAGTCTCGATGGGTAAGGGCCCACTGCATCCGTTTCTTTTTGTTTTGTGGCCTTAGTAGTGGTTTTCGAACGGCGACGCGACCAAATAACTTAGCATCTCTCAAACGTCTTTTTACTGTAGTCAATGATACAGGTTCTGATCGGGATTTGTTCACTTCTACGCGGATTTCTGGTGCTGTTAGGCGTCTATTCCGCTTGCTGGTAGTGACGATGAAGTGATCCTCGCGAGAAGTGGTAGTTCTCGGCCTTCCCGAACGCGAACGATCTTGATTACTGCCAGTCTCCTTGTATCGGGTTATTGTGTTATGAACACAAGTCTTCGACAACTTAAGTTGAGAGGCAATCGCACGTTCAGATTTGCCTTCGCCGTATAAAACAACTATGGCAGAGCGAGTTTCACTGCTAATTTCGCGAACTTTTCCCATTTTAAGATGTCTTCACTGTAACAACGACAAGCTCAGACTAATAAGGTAGAAAATAATTTACTCCATAAAAACTTAGGTACTAAATATGTTTTAGGAAGCTAACATAATCCCTGATATCGGAAATAAAATAAAATAAAAAAAAAATATAAAAATAAAATATTACAATGACTCTACCACCTGGTCCTTGCGCGGCGCTCATTGATGTTTTGAAACAATAGACCTTTTTAGGATGATAACTTAAACAACAACATAAATAATGACTCTTAGAAATTCTTTAATAATAATAGAATACGCAGGTGTTCAAATTAGCTCATTATCATATGTGTACTTTGAAATATTTTGTTGGTGACAAAGATTTTTACAGTGGTCTCAAACTTTTGGCCGGCAGTGTAGTCCGCACAAGATCGGTCGCTCTGGAAGTGTATGGGGGAGGCCTATGTTCAGCAGTCGACGTCCTGTCGCTGAATTGCTGATGATGATACTTAATTACGTAGGTTTTATTCATCGATTAGGTAAAAGTAATGTAGATGTAATATAATTTTGGAGAGGTGGTAAAAACACTTCGTGCGCTTATCAATCCTAATATTGAACAGTGTTGAAAGTTGCAAAACCTAGTTGATAGAGGATAGGGGCAACTAAGCAAACGTCGGTTGCTCTGGAGATCTATGGGGGGAACCAAAGTTCAGCCGTGAACGTTCTATTGCTGATATGATGATGATGATAAAGCAATCGTCGCCAAATTTACTTTTAAATAAATGATTATCTTTCAAAGTATTTATTTAACAAGCCACTGTATCATACAAACTCTACAACTGTCCTATTTCATAATTTCAGACAATAACCTTAACTACAAACATGCAAAAGTATCGACAAGGCATCGTACTGGGAGTACATTCAACTTCCGTAAGCCTGACAGCTGTCAACTGTCACATCTCCAGGAAAGGCAGTGTGCTGGAAACAATGGTCTACCAACAGCAACAACAAGCAACTGTAGACTGTTTGTGTTCTACGAGTATAGCTAGTAAAGTTCATCGAAGCATAATAATATTGCTAATATTATAAATTCGAAAGCAACTCTTGTCTCTCTCTCTGTTAATTACAATCTTAATTAAACTTTAAGGCAAATACTGTGTATTGTGATATGTGCGTGAGGCTGAACATAGTATACTTTTTTGGAAAAAAAAATTGTCATTTAATTTTGAAAATAAATCAAACGTTAAAAGCTTTGACTGCACCACAGATTAAAAAATATTAGTTGAGAGCCCGTCAAGATTTGTTTATTTTCAAACCCTGTGGTCACTCATATGGCGGACCAAAAAGTTCAGAATTGCAGCTCGTTAATTAAAAGAAGACTGCTGTGGCGTTTTGAGCGATTAGTCAACTTTGACAGAAGGGGTTGAGTTGAGGGTTCAATTCCTACGGGAAAATGTTCACATGACCTGAAATATTCGTCCTGGTTGTATGATGTGGTAGGTGCTCGCAGTTCCTGATATCTACGACACAGGGAATCCTAAATTAAGCCTGGAATTTTTTTTTAATGAGATTAATCAAGCGTTTGACCACCTCACCTGAAGGTCAGTGATGGTGTAGTCAATCACACTAATATTATAAATGCGAAAGTTTAGATGTTTGTTACTCAATCACGTCGTAACGGCTGAACCGATTTCAATTAAATTTGGTATGTACGTAGATTATAACCTGGATTAACACATAGGCTACTTTTTGTTGTCAAACAACGCGTGCGAAGCCGCTGGCGGAAGCTAGTTTATAATATACGTTAGACCTTCTGATGTTCCTAATGAAACGTTTATTGCAATACCAGAAACATTTTGCAAATACAAATGTATGAAGAAAGTTAAATACTTTTCATCAGAACCGTACAGCCAATAAGAGAGGCATTTATTTACCTCTTCAAAGTTCAATTTAACTTTGACGCCTTAGATCCCCCAGTTTCAAGACAGGGCTCTCTTGTGTCAAACGTCAATGGTTTTATTGTATTCGTCAACGTATTGTATTGTATTGCAAAGATTTATCAACTTTCAAGGTGATAATAATGTCGCGTAGAGATCTTTCAGTCTTAAATTGTACGCCTCACTTAATTCCGTCAAGTCAAATAATCTTTTTTTATCTTTTAAGGATATTTTTTGAACGGTAGACTGTAAGCAAACTTCATGTAGGCGCGATAAAGGACGTCTGACTGACGAAGACTGCAAAATCTTTGTTTTTATTTTTCCGTTTACCAAAAGGAAGTATTCGATAAACGTCCTACAGAAAGTCCTACGAGTACACTATTCTCAAATTAAATTATTCAAGTTGCAACACGGTGACGAATAAATGCCACAGTGTTATAGACTTCGAAACGATTGATGAATTGGATAACAAAATCGAGTTACCAGTGCATTTTAAAATTTTATCGACAATATAATATTGAACTCGTCGGAATCTGCAAGGTTCTGATTTTGAAATTTGAATTCGTAAACAGAATCCTCGGACGAATGCGTGTGGCCTTCGGACTCGTTCGGTAGGAAATGAAATCGACCAAATCGATTAAAGAACGCGATGCACTGAACAAACCCAAGATTGATTAAAATTAATTTTTCAATCGAATTCGAAACTACTGGAATTGTATTGAACTACAAATTCGGTTGTAATTTTTACAGGAAAAAATCGACTAATTTTATACTGTTTTGTCTATTCAATTTCTCGGGTTAGTTTACGCGCGTATAAATATATAATTATATGTTTTTTCGATGTACTTACCTGTTCAATACTCTTTGCAGCTGTTGAAATTCATTCGTAAACTGAAGAAACCATTTATGTAGTTCCAAACAAAGACCTTGAGAGCAAACAACGTTTCAATCTCTAATTCCACTTAAACTTAAGTGGTGATTATCATTAGCAATGGCTGTCCAGTGTCCATCGATTTTCTAATCGCCTTTCCAACAGCGCGCGCAACTCATAATTAAGTTAATACCTGTGAGAATTCGCATTGCAATTTGCAATATGATCGATTAATCGAACAGTTTCGGTTAGACAAGCACAAAAATCAGCCATTCCCAGTCGCCAACTTCAACACTGGTAACTGATAATTAAATAAGGAACTATTTTGTTTGTCGCCTGCCAGTGAGTGGTGGCGTCACTAGCATATCTATTTTGTGTCACTAATAGACTAATAATTATAATTGGAAATTCGTTTTTCTGTTCCCAGTTTCCCAAGGGTGTCTTCAGTGGCGACTCACAGGGTGGGTTGGGTGGCCTAAGTGAACAAATGAACCGAACGAAACCAATTCTTCTGACTGACTTCATCTACTTACTTATTATAAGGCTCTCTCTTAGTATGCGCAATTACAAACATCTTTAAAAAAATATTAATCAAAAACCCACAATGGTAAGAAAGTAAACGACTGAATTTAAAAAATTAATACTTAGTGTGTTTTTAACAACGATCCCTATACATATATATTTAGCGACTAAACTCCTTAAATCATATTAAGCCATAACCATTGCGTAAGGCGCCCTTAACCTTTAAAATTATGGATAGGGTCGTAATTAGATAGGGTGGATACCCGTTAAGTTTATATAAATACATAATAATTATTGTATAATACATAATATTATAAAGTCTATATAAGTTTTAGTTCGCATTTTTAAAATGCAATTATATTTTTTGCCACGCCCTAACAGAGTAGGTATGTGATTTTAGCACAATACTTTAATCATAAGATATTTGTATGTAACTGATTTCGGGTCGCAAATAAAGAGTATGAATATGAATAATTGTGGAAATTAAGTATTTATTTCATACTTTTAATTCTTTTATATTTATCCCACGCCTATTTATTTATATTCCTTTTGGCATCGCGTTAAGGGCTAAATTAATTAAACAGCAGCTTTTTAGGCGTTTCATTAATGACTTGTCCAATTCAACACGACTCGCGTTCGTTGACCCGCCCGAATTATCGCTCATTCACTTGGAAACTTACTGGCGCTCGCTGAGCTTCTGATTATTGGAAATGCGAACTAACTTCTGTTGACGAGTTCAGTTGCAGTACCCGGGTGAAGAAGCTCAATCTGTTATTCCAACTACATCAACATCATATTCATCCACAGCCCGAGTTCACCCACTGTTAAATATAGGGCTCCAGTTCAAAGTGATCCTTGTCATTTTAATTAATAAACACATTTTGATTTTATTTGAGTGGTCATGGCCACGTGGACTCACGTGTGCGAAACGTGCGATCAGCTAGTATATATTAATAATTATATTATAAATACGAAAGTGTGGATATTCGTTTGTTACTTAATCACGTCATAACGCCTAATCCGATTTCGATTAAATTTAGTATATAAATAGATTATGACTTCGATTAAAACATACACTGCCGGCCAAAAGTTTGAGACCACTGTAAAAATCTTTGTCACCAACAAAATATTTCAAAGTACACATATGATAATGAGCTAATTTGAACACCTGCGTATTCTATTATTATTAAAGAATTTCTAAGAGTCATTATTTATGTTGTTGTTTAAGTTATCATCCTAAAAAGGTCTATTGTTTCAAAACATCAATGAGCGCCGCGCAAGGACCAGGTGGTAGAGTCATTGTAATATTTTATTTTTATATTTTTTTTTTATTTTTTTTTATTTCCGATATCAGGGATTATGTTAGCTTCCTAAAACATATTTAGTACCTAAGTTTTTATGGAGTAAATTATTTTCTACCTTATTAGTCTGAGCTCGTCGTTGTTACAGTGAAGACATCTTAAAATGGGAAAAGTTCGCGAAATTAGCAGTGAAACTCGCTCTGCCATAGTTGTTTTATACGGCGAAGGCAAATCTGAACGTGCGATTGCCTCTCAACTTAAGTTGTCGAAGACTTGTGTTCATAACACAATAACCCGATACAAGGAGACTGGCAGTAATCAAGATCGTTCGCGTTCGGGAAGGCCGAGAACTACCACTTCTCGCGAGGATCACTTCATCGTCACTACCAGCAAGCGGAATAGACGCCTAACAGCACCAGAAATCCGCGTAGAAGTGAACAAATCCCGATCAGAACCTGTATCATTGACTACAGTAAAAAGACGTTTGAGAGATGCTAAGTTATTTGGTCGCGTCGCCGTTCGAAAACCACTACTAAGGCCACAAAACAAAAAGAAACGGATGCAGTGGGCCCTTACCCATCAAGACTGGACTGAAGAAGACTTTAAACAAGTTCTTTGGTCAGATGAATCCAAATTTGAAATATTTGGTTCAAAACGACGAATTTTTGTTCGACGTAACGTCGAGGAAAAGATGATGCCAGACTGTGTGGTGCCAACAGTCAAGCATGGTGGTGGTTCCATTATGGTCTGGGGATGCTTCTCGGGCCATGGAACCGGAGATTTGGTACGAGTCGAAGGAATCATGAAAAAGGAGCAATATAAACGAATACTACAGCAAAATGCCATTCCGTCTGGTTCAAGAATAATTGGAGATGGATTTTTTTTCCAACAAGATAATGACCCAAAACATAGTTCAAAATTATGCAGGGGTTATTTAGAACACAAAGAAACAGAAGGGGTTTTAAAAAACATGGTGTGGCCCCCTCAGAGTCCGGATCTCAACCCGATTGAGCTTTTGTGGGAAGAGCTTGATAGAAATGTGCGCAGTTGTTGTCCCACTTCGCAAGAAGACATGTGGAAGGCTTTACAAGAAAGCTGGAACAATATATCACAAGATACAATCGACAAATTGATTGCTCGTATGCCAAGAATAGTGAAAGTAGTAATAAAATGCAAGGGAGGGTTTTTCGACGAAAAATCTGTATAAAATATGAGCGACATTTTTAAAGTAAATGGTTGATTTTTCTTGATTTTTTTGTTTTCTTCATAATGTATGTGTATTAGGAAATAAGTATTTTAATTCATAATTAAACCTTTTGCTTTGTATTTTGAGTTTTATTTCATTTTCCTACTTTGATGTAGGTGGTCTCAAACTTTTGGCCGGCAGTGTATGCTACATTTCATTGAAAAAGCACGCGTTCGATACTGCGGACGAAAGTCAGTTGGCTATATTTTATTTTGATAAAAATCTATGCTGATCAGCTATTCGGTGATAAGCGAGTAAAATCACACCAACCTAGGTAAAACTCACACAAACCATTCCATCCAAAGGTTGTCTGGTAAAGGTCGCTACTTAGTGATAAGACTACCAATTGTATACATTCATTTGGATTGTGCTAATTAGGATTGTTTTTTGTTTATGGTGTTTTTTTTTAATGCCGTGTAGAATTAATACTCCTGAATTAGCGTCTCTCGTTCTTCAATTCAAAACGCCCTTTAAACGTACTAGACACACAACCCTCTTTCATGTTCCTTTCAGTGACACCAACTATGCCCAAAACTCTGTCATCTGTCGCACGCTAGATAGCTACAACAAAGTTTTTTCGGATATAGACATCTTCTCTAATAGTAAGGCACCTTTTAAGAAACAAGTTATATCTGTTCTTAATCATATATAGCGCGTTCCATAAAATATTCAGAAACTCAAAGAACTACACTACACAAAACACTACACTCCCTCCCTCACCCCTCAAGTATAAACATTTACACAGCACCCCTCCTTCCCTTTCTTTCTTCAAATGCGTACCTACTAAATTACTAAATTCCTTGAAAATAACGTTTTATTTTACATCACACTAAAACATTTTGTAAATCAAAATCCACAGCATTTTTATTTTTATAATGTTATCCGATCACTTATGGAAAATCCAAGATTATAAAAAAAAAGTTACACTTATAATATATTGTACATTATGATAATTTTAAGTTTTTTTTAAGCACCATCTTAATTTCTTGAAAATTAATTAATATAATGTATTGTGTTTTTGATCTTTTTCTCTAGGCGACTAATTTCTTAAAGGTCTATATAATGTGAATTTGTTATTGGCATTAAGCATTAGCTATAAGAGTTTGTATACATTGATATCAAGTGCTGTTGATTCTGTGATGAATAAAAAAATAAAATAAAAATGCCGAAAACTTCATAATCTCACTAAGCATTCACCTAGACACAATAACATCTTTTGAGAAAATAATAATAGTAGGCGATATCAATATTAATGTTTTACCTAACAATGAAGAACAAAGCTATGAAAAAAATAACGGACTATTTTATCTAAATTCTATGACAATGCACGGACTACTTCCTGGTCACTACCTACCTACTAGAGAGAACAGTTGTCTCGACCATTTTATACTTAAAATAAATAAAACTAAAAATACTGCTACGATTGCTATTCTTCAAACATCTACAATGATGATGATGATGATCATCTTATGATTCTACTTAGTCTTTCACTACCAATTCGGCAAGTACACATACAACTAAAATTATAATTGAAAAAGCTACACAATACTTACAACTAAACCTTATAGACCTACTTCAACTACACTATACTACTTATACTATTTGGATAACTGTTTCAACGAGTGTTGCTACTAATTATGTTCTTACCTAGTTATGTTGCTAAAATGTTGCTAAACGTGAAAACCTATAATTGACTTTCTGTTTTGTATAATTTAATTGTTAAGTTAATAAAGCTGTTGGTTTTCCTTAAAAATTAAATAAATAAATAAAAATAAATAAACGATCCTAATATTATAGCTAAACTACTAATAAGCAAAATACAAAACAGCCTCACAGATAAAAACTATTACTATACCTAGAAGTAAGCGTATCATTAAGCCTTGGATCACACAGGGTATTCCACGCTGCATCCAAAATAGAATATGCAGAGAAAATTACGGTTGGACCCTAAAAATGATACACTTAAAATAACATATAGAAGATACCGGAACTTTTGCAATAACTTAATTAAAAAGCTAAAAAGAAAATATGATCGAGATCAACTACCCAAATCCTCAAAAAATAGTAAAGCCCTCTGGAAAAGTATTAATTGTATTACAAATTACAAAACTGCTAAAACACCAAATATCCAACTTCTCAATATAAAAGTCTCACCCGTAGAATCAGTTAATTTTATTAATACTTACTTTGCTAGTATAGGGAAAGCTCTAGCAGAGAGCATCCTTCAACAAAACACAACACAGGCAAATACTAGTTTAATTCTACCAAACAACCAGATTTCTTCCTTTGTGTTGCTAGATACGGACCCTAAAGAGTTATACAATGTAATTATGAATTTAAAATCGGAAAGTGCCCCTGACTGGGACAACATTTCAACAAATTTCTTGAAATCAAGCTTACCTTTTATAATTCCTATTATTTGTCACTTAATAAACTTATGTTTTAGTCAAGGAATTTTCCCCAGTATCTTTAAACAATCAATTATAACGCCTGTGCATAAGAGTGGAGACAAAGAAGATGTAAATAACTACAGGCCTATCTCAGTTCTGCCCTCGATCTCAAAAATATAAGAAAAACTGCTTAACAACAGACTATTATCATATCTAAACAAATATAACATCATTTCTAAATCACAATTAGGCTTTAGACAGGGTATCTCAACAGAGGATGCAGCTACAGATTTATGTAACAACGCAGTAGATAATGTGGATAGGGGAAAGAAATGCATAATAGTATTTTTAGACCTTAAAAAAGCATTCGACACCGTCTATGTCCCCATTCTTATTTTCAAACTAGAAAAAATTGGCATAAGAGGTACTCCATTGGCATTGTCGACAGATTACCTCCACTAACGTAAAGAAAGGGTTAAGATGGGCCAGGTTGTTAGTGAGGATGTGCCTATAAAGTATGGAGTTCCACAGGGTAGCGTTTTAGGACCTACCTTATTCCTGACATACATAAACGACCTATGCGATCTGGAAATAATGGACGGGAAAATTTATTCATATGCAGACGACATTGCCATAGTTTTTTCTGGCCACTCATGGAATGATGTTAAAAAGAAAACGGAAAAAGGTCTCGTAAAGATTGCTAAATGGCTAAAACAGAATCTACTTACACTTAATGTTGCTAAAACGAACTTTATCTGCTTTACTATGTACAATCGTACTCAACCAGAATCCGATTTCAATATTAGGATACACGACTGTAATCTAAATAACCAACTTTCATGTACCTGTCCAAATATAGGCAAAGTATAGTCAACTAGGTATCTGGGAGTTATAATACACCAGCGACTATCATGGCTCACACATTTAGAATTGCTCATGAGTAGGACTAGAAAACTGATATGGATTTTAAAGAGCTTAAGACATCTAGCATCACAAAAACTTCTTAAGCAGATATATGTTCCGTTAGCGCAGTCTATCATAACATACTGTATACCAATTTGGGGAGGTGCAACAAAAACTAAGTTCTTAGATCTTGAAAGAGCTCAAAGATCACTGCTGAAAGTAATGTATTTTATTTACTTAAAAGGAGGTTTCAACTATTAGTTAAGATATTTTAAACACAAGTTATTGAAATAAAACATTTGTATTTGTATTATGGTGTGCAATAAAGTATGTTCTATCTCTCTATCTAAAATCGAAAGAGAAACTTTGCTTTTAGGTGTTATAATAATAATAAATAAATATTGCTGGACATTTCACACAGCGATATCTAGCCCCAAACTAAGCAGAGCTTGTACTATGGGAATCAAATAACTGATAGAATACTTATATACTATTTTTTTTTGTAAATATATACTTATAATATATAGAAAAACAACCAGACCCGGAACAAATATCTGTATTATGTACCAGTAGAGACGTTATAGCCGTTAAAATTTAACGGCTTTTTTAATATTCCAACAGTTTTCTATTAGATATAGTATTATTGTACACTTTAGACAGTCTGTCTTAGTAAAGGGTAGATATAATAATTGTAGTCCATTGAAGACCAAAGCCCTGGGAATCGCGTGACTGGAGCTAATATACGGATCGTGTGACGTCAAGTGGATCGCTTGACGTACAACCCCTTATTACCTTATATACGAGTTGTAAGACAAATGATTGTTAACGAAACATGCTTAATTGATGGTTTGTAGACTATAGTTTTACTTAATATCACGCAATTCTTCCATAAAATGTGTGTTTTAAAAAAACGTATTTCTTTCTTGGAGCAAGATCGATATTTTATTTTTATATGATGAGGTGGAGGAACATGCCCGTGGCCCACCTGATGTTAAGTGGTAACCATCGCCTATAACGAAGTATTGCCTCGTAGATCGGGCACTTTAGATACGTGCCCTACGATGCTCTGATCTGCGTCCATAAACTTGAGGCATACAGGTGTCAAGCCTTGTGCCTGTAATTTCACCGGCAGCCATACCGTTCAAACCGAAACACAGCAATGCTGCTTGGCGGCAGAAATATGTATGGTGGTAGAACTGGTGCTAATTCCATCGCCATTAGTATGAAAAAAACAGAATGCCAGGTATTCTCAAAGCGAGTGACGCAAAAGAGACCTGTCTAAATAGTCTACTCTACATTATTCTCATCCATCACGGAACAAAGACATGGAAGTGAGTGTCCAGTATCAATGGTCATTGATCTACGTGACCTCGATGGAGGACAAGCAGTTGACAAAACAAACGAATCGAGGCTACGATTCTAGCATAAACCTAACTATAAATTCTGTGATCGACTACAAAAAGTAAAAGGCGAAAGAAGATCAGTTTTTGGCATTTTCTAAGAAGAAAAGTAGAGAAAGAAAGAAGTAATTGATATCACTAATTTAACACCTACCTTTTAACATAAATATTTTAATTAAAGCCCGATATTTCCGACTGCAGGGCATCACTTCCCTCCTTTCATAGATTCCTATCTTATGTAGTGCTATTTTTGGCCAAGCGAAAAACAAAAAAGCAAAAACGCCTAGAAGATAACAAAACACTTATACACATTAATTGACCGATAAGAGTTACAAACTGCGTAAAATCACGTAAGAATTATTTACGCTCTTATTGCAATTTAAAGACACTCGCGGTTTGTCAACAATAAGTAGCCTACTTATTATTATAATTTATTTATTTGTAACTAAAACGGCCCTGGACAATTATACTATTTACAATACATGTCATAATAATAATATTTGGAGTACATGCCCCAATCGAGATCATAACCTACCAAAGTATATACCAAATTTCATCGAAATCAGTCCAGCCGTTTAATAGTGAAAACGAAATAAACAGATAGACGAGTTACTTTCGAAAGTAAAATATTAATTAGAATGGATTGAAAGTTATCAGCTCAGGAACAACGTGACCCAATTTATTCAATATAGATAGTAAGTGTTTAGGGTCAAAGATAAATATCCTGGCAGATAATATACCAACATTTAATAATATATGTCTTAAAATTGGCATATCAACCAAAGAAGACGACACTGGACCCAAGCAACATTAAAAAACATTTATATTATTTATTTTTTTAACCACAAAAAAATAAAAATATAATAACGTAATCTTTGACTACCAAAATAGTGCTACGAAATAAAAACCAACTTACTTGACCTACAGTTTCATTCAAATTACAGGTAACGGGAATTCATCTTAATTGGTTTACCTTTTTTGGGGTACAAATTGCAGTTAATCTAGATTTCAGACTTTTGCCTATATTTGTGATACATAAGCTACACGCATACCAAATTACAGCACTGTGGAGTCACTGGTGTACCCTCTGAATTTTGTCAAAGTTTAGTTTTTATTATGGCTAATAACTCAAAAACTACAAAAACTTTACTAAAAGTAAAATGTATTGTAGGATCAAAATGTACTAATGAAGACCTTTCATTTGACGTCTCACTTGACCTAATAAGTCTCATTTTCATTTTTTTTTACCCCTCTTGAACCCCAATATCTCAACAATCCCCTAAAATTTTTAGCTCATTGAGTCACACTAAAATTGTGCCATCATTACCTACCTATATACTAAATTTCACGATGATCGGATAAACGCTTCGAAAATTATCCTCGGACAAACAAACATACATACATACATACAACGCCGATTTGCCTAATTTGATTTGGAGATCTCGCTTCGCTCGATCAATTATTTTGACAGCGCTAATTTGTCTTATTGAATGGTGCTACATTCTCAGACGTACATCAATCTCCCTAATAAATCATTCCACAGGTGATGTAGGTTTTAGACAACCTAGTTAGGTCACGAGGAAACACCCCAAAGCAGTACAGCGTGTGATTTTTTCCAGAATAGCACAATTAGTAAAAAAATCAAAATATCTTTATTTGGAACACAAAACAGTGTACAGGAACAAAATGAAAACGATGATACCCGCAGGAATAAAATACTGTTACGAGCTGAGGGTTCGGGATAAAATAATGGGAATCGATCTAACCAAAATAACACTTTTATTCAGCACTAAACGATGAATACACGAACTCGGTCACACGTAATCACAACACACTAATTCACACCACTTAAAGTCACCGAAATGTCCGCACGTATAGCTAAATCCAGACTGACTCGGGAGCAACTACTGTTCACGCGAGACCCTTCCCACGTCAGTCCTCCAGAGCCTCGCTGAGACTCACTCACTCAGACTCGAGACTGAGACTGACTGTCCGGCCATCTCTCCGGCCTATTTATATCGCACACATTTCGATTGTTCGAGAACGATGTCGATCCTTCCAGGAAAGGGTCGGTCCCTCGACACAATGGCCACTCCCCATTCTGCGAAACCAGAAACAATAGCAACAATAACACAGCAAGACAAAAGCGTTCGAGAAGGTTCGATTATTACTCATCGTTTAACAGCCTCGGCGTAACACTGCCCCCTCCTAAAACATGCTCGTCCCGAGCATTCTTAGCGCCATATCGCGGCAGCCGATCAACACGAACAATTTTAGGCGCACCTCGCGCTGAAGATGTAGCAACTAGAGGAGCCACATTGCCGTCTCCAGTACTTCAGGATACCCAGAGTCCCTTTCTCATCAGCGATCCCAATTCCAGCCTCCAAAACACGGCTCTCATGATTTCTATCTGTTCTTTCACTTCCTGGAATTCCTTTCCAGATGAACCGAACGATTCCCTCATCAGTCGAGCACGCTCTTATGGCCAACGTCGCTGATCTTCCTGTTGACGACGCTGCTCTTCTTTATCCTGACGTCGCTGTTCCTCTTGCAACCGAGTCTGATCCACCTGTTCACGTCGCTGTTCCTTCTGCAACCGAGCCTGCTCTTCCTGCTGACGACGCTTCTCTTCTTTATGCTGACGGCGTTCTTCCTCCTGCAACCAAGCCTGCTCTTCTTGCTGACGACGCTGCTCTTCCTTATCCTGACGTCACTGTTCTGCCTGCAACCGAGCCTGCTCTTCTTGCTGACGACGCTGCTCTTCCTTATCCTGACGTCGCTGTTCTTCCTGACGACAAAGCATGGCCATAATAGCAGCAAGATCGCCTGCCACAGGAGCTTGGCCCACGGATGATGATGATGAAGCTCCAAGTGGTTCAGTGGCGGCTGATTCCATCTCCATCGGCTGACGACTCTGCCGAGCTTCTTGAACCGGAGACTCCCCAAACCGCCTTTCATCCATTTCCTGTTGTCGTTGACCTCTCATCCTGACACCGTCCACGTTATCCTTTGGTAGAACCGGCATTATTTTATCCCACTTCTGACACCAAATTGTTACGAGCTGAGGGTTCGGGATAAAATAATGGGAATCGATCTAACCAAAATAACACTTTTATTCAGCACTAAACGATGAATACACGAACTCGGTCACACGTAATCACTACACACTAATTCACACCACTTAAAGTCACCGAAATGTCCGCACGTATAGCTAAATCCAGACTGACTCGGGAGCAACTACTGTTCACGCGAGACCCTTCCCACGTCAGTCCTCCAGAGCCTCGCTGAGACTCACTCACTCAGACTCGAGACTGAGACTGACTGTCCGGCCATCTCTCCGGCCTATTTATATCGCACACATTTCGATTGTTCGAGAACGATGTCGATCCTTCCAGGAAAGGGTCGGTCCCTCGACACAATGGCCACTCCCCATTCTGCGAAACCAGAAACAATAGCAACAATAACACAGCAAGACAAAAGCGTTCGAGAAGGTTCGATTATTACTCATTGTTTAACAGCCTCGGCGTAACAATACTGTGTCGCAGGCATCAACGCCCTCCTACGTAAACCTTATCGAATAAAGAGGTCCACATTTAGAATATTAGAGAACCTAAACTTAAATTCAATTTTAAACATACAAATTTAAAGCATAGAATATCGATTACAAAAATATAATAGCATAATGCAAGAACAGTTACTATGTAATGTATGAAATTAAATTAATTCTCTGTATTTTGCTATTAGCTACGACAATTTTATACTCCTCGAATACCCCAGAGGCCCAGTAGATTTACGCCAAACATGACTTCATTAAAAGTTCTGCCTAATGGTTCTGAGAGACCATTTCCAACAGGCCTGGCGTTGGCGATGATTGACGCCGAAATTTAATCAATTGTGATGTTGGCGAAGCTTTCGAGGCTTAAAGCTTAGGGGGTTGTTGTAAAAATAAAGTGGACTTGTACTGGGCGTCAATAAACTGCGATGTTGGAAGGTTTTTTTATTGATTATTCATCATTATCCTTACCACTAAATGCAATCTCTTCAAGGCAACTTTTGGGTGGACAGGATCTATGTGAACAAATGAACTGCGCTATAGGACAAAATTATATGAGCTCAACCAGAGTTAAAATGTAATCAGTTTATTTGCTACTAGCTATCTGACCCCGGATTCGCACAGATTTCAATCAAAATAAAATATGGCTTATATTACTCAGGGATAATGTAGTTTCCTATTACTTAGTTGAAGGATTTTCAGAATGGGGTCTGTAGTTCCGGAGATTACCGCCTACATCCAAACAAACTCATAAACTTTACCTGAATATAATATTTGTATAGAAAACATGGCAAAACTAAAATGTAAAGGGCACCACAAAAAAGTTAAACATGTTTAAAAAAAATCCTATACAATAATTGGTAAGGATTTTTTTAAACACGCGTTAAACTGGGCTTAAATTTTTTTGTAGTAACAAGGTGATGTTTATGATGTTTATTGGATTGATTGACTCTACTTAGGTTCCACTCTACCAGGCAAACTTCTACTACAGTTTATATTTAAGGCATAACGGTCATTAGAAACGCTTAGGTTTAAGAGAAAGCATGTAATTGTACAATTTCTAGCGTCTCTGATTTTGCTTATAAAACAAACATCGCAATTTCCTATCAGGAAGCAAACCGCTTTACAAACACGCTCTGGAAATTATTTCGGTAGCTATTACCTATTGTGTCTATCCCCAAGCAAATTTGAATCATCCTTCATCGTATTTAAACATCAATTGCACGTGAGATACATTCACGTGTAAAGATAAACGCTGACCTTTAAGAAAATGTAAACAGTCCTGAGTTTACAGAAATGTACGATAAATATACATTATCTAAACGTGAATGTCTGTATTTCGACGTTTAGGTTGTATTAACAAGCGTCTGGCAAAATTCAATTGCGACGTAGTTTGGACAATATTCAAACTTTCATATCAATGTCTGGTAATACGTAATAGGTAATACGTGTAATTGATTTCAGAGGCGATTCTGTTGACACAAACTAAAGGGGCTTGACATCCCTTGTAGGTTATAGTTGGTAGGACACTAGTTTCTGGACTGAATTAGAGCTCCAGAATTGCATTAAACCCGGGAGGAGTCAGGCATTCCTCATTTGCAGAGATGGGTCCGGAGACTGTTCATCGACTTCCAAACTGACCACGGCTGACCATGAGTTGAAGTTATTTATTTAAACAAGATGAACTACAGGGGTCTTCAAGACGCAAGAGAAGAGGTATCTTCTAGACAAGCGTATTCCATCAGGCGAGATCGTGGTCAAACGCTAGCCTATAAATTCACAAAAAAATCCTAAATATTGAAATACGTTATCGGACCTTTTTGAGTAATCACTAACCATCAATTTATCTGACTTTAATGCTATCTAGCAGAAATGACACTTCTGAAATCTCTTTAATTTAAGTGATCAACTCCATTCAAATTATCGATAACCTTCAAGGAAATCTTACAAGAGATTTGTGACTACGTCAGCGGGCTAGGTCACGTCCCGAAGCCTTATTCAAACAAATTATTTTAAGCATACCTACTTCCAAAATGTACTTCAAAGTGTGCTGAAACAAGCTAATTATTTTGAGATGTAAAATAAACTGAGCTGATAATATAAGAAGATCACTCTAGTACAGACTTCATACTAAATTGCCGAAAATAAATAACAGAATCAGATTAAGAATCTTCAGAACGCTTTTCATAATTAATTTTATAATTTTTTCCTTAACTTGTGCTTTACTTGATTCTAGGTTACAGGAAGTATCTACCCTATATGTTTTGATTTATTTTCGAGTCAAAACATTTTTTTTATTGCGTTGACTTAGAAGCTTGATTTTTTACAGCTCCAAGGGACCGTAGACCTTAGTATTCGATATTAATTTCAACTTGATACCTCTTGACAGACGGACAGACGGACAGACAGACAGACAACAGAGTGATCCTATAAGAGATACCTTTTATTCTTTTGAGGTACGGAACGCTAAAAAGGTGTCAATGAAAAATATATTCATTCCTGCATATCCACTTACGTCATCATATCATCCACAGGACGTCCACTGCTAAACATAGGCCTCCCCCATAGATTCCCAGATCAAACGATCTTGTGCGGCCTGCACCTAACGGCTCCCAACAACCTTTAACAGGTCGTCTTTTCATCTAGTGGGAGGTAGTGCATGGTCTCCACTCGAGAACCTTTCTGCCCCAACGGCCATCAGTTCTTCGAGCTATGTGCCCTGCCCACTGCCACTTCAGCTTGCTAATTCTTTGTGGTATGTCGGTGATTTTAGTTCGTCTACGAATCTCCTCATTTCTACATACAGGGTAGTTGTTAATATTAATAGGTTGACTAAGCAGATTGGTATTGTTAGGAATAAATTATCTTATGATCTCCGCACCATCCTGTTTTTATAATTTAACCTCATCAATTCTTATTTCTGTTTTAGGTGCTTATGCTGAACAAAATGTACGCTTTTTTTCCTTATTTATTTACCCAGTTTACCTACTCGTACATAAGAGTACATTAATTTCGACGAAGCAGGTAATGACTGTCCGTTCGCTAGCACGCTCGGAACCTGTCTAAGAACCTGTTCTAGAGAATCATGCAATGCCGTAACTACTTAGCGCAGTGCAGATTTGGAGTTCGGCAAGGTTCAACATTTTGGCACTTATTTAATGTCCTTATCTATAGATCGTTTGCAACGGTTTCTAAATGATTCAACTGTTTCTTCGGTATTTTAGTCTTAACGAAATAGGACATTGTGTGACAAAGGGGCACGGTGGGGTCAAAAGCTTTGTGACGTCACATGCCAAAAACTTAACTACTAAAATGCGAAATTTATATCTAATCAAACTTCAAAATATTACCAACACGATCTATATTTATAAGATTTATATTATTGAACTTATTAATTTAATTACTTCTAAATATAAAATTTAAAAATATGTGACGTCACACCAGAGGGAGGGGGTTTTACAAGTGTGACCACCTGTGACAAGGATGGGGGGGTCAAAAACCCATAAAATTAGTGTGACGTAATTTATGGATGGCCCCTTGTTGCGCAAGCCGCCCTACATAAATAAAAAGAAAATCCCCATTTTATGTCTTTGATAACATTTTCCAAGCAAGCGATTTGATTAAATATCTTAGCATGGTTGGAAAATCACAGTATGACGGATTCAAAGAATAATGGATGAACTCGATAGACTCTACAAAAATATTCGAAAGGAATTCTGCTAAATAGTAATAGTTTATAATATAATAATATGTTTTGTGATAATATGTATTTTAGGACATGTTAAGTGGTTTGTCCTAGCTGATTGATCCCACGGAGGTCTTTGGGTAGTCTAAAAAACATACGTACTACGGCGTTTCTGATGTGCAGAAACATACTTAATGGTTAATAATCGAGATCGGTGTTTTTTTAAATACCTTGAGATTGAGAATAATCATATGGCCAACCTGATGTTAGGTGGTAACCATCGCCTATAATTAAAATATTGTCTCGTAAATCACACACCTTAGACTATATCTGTATTCTAATTTTAACCATAGATAAATCGAGCCCACTATACTAATGTAGCATTTAAAATCTAAGTCATACGAATTATTTTCCATTCCCTTCCACTTAGCGGCTCTCGCATGACCGGGGCAAGATAATTAGCTACTTCCTCCGTGGCCTAATTAGGTAAGTAGCTCTACTGTACTAAGCAGATAGATACCTACCTACTGTTTAGTAACCTGCAAGACTTTGCAACATGAAGAACCTTGGGGCATGAAAGGACAAACGTTAAACGGTGCTTCGGAATATGTTATTATATTTTATTACACATCGTGTGGCAAGTTACAAAGTCTTGTACTGGCTTAGGTCCGCGGCTTTGCACACATGGTTTGTCAATAAAAGACAAAGGTCTATTATCTATTTACATACCAAATTTCATCGAAATCACTTCACTAATATTATTTCCACCTACGGCGTCGTCTACATATTAAATAACCCGAAATGGGTAATTCTACCTATACGTTTGCTGAAAGAAAACTCATGGCATGGTTAAGCTTGCCTTTGTTCACGTATTTTTGCAATTTTTGTCCGTTACCTATCTGTTTGTATCACTTTATTCACAATAATGTATGAAGTAAACAATATTTCATACATACTTACACATAAAGTCAAAAATCAACAACATTTTTATAGAAAATTTGTTTGTTGCACTTAAATCAGCTTTTTCTTGGACCTAGCTATGTAAATAAAAAGTAAATGATGTTCGTTGGTAAGCGCATCACTTGAGAGCGGCTGGACAGGTTTGGCTAATTTTTTATTTGATTTTTCATAGTATAGACCAGGGTCGATAATTTTTAAAACAAAAAAAATAATAGTAGGATGAAACCCATTAGAAAAGGAGGGGAATATTATAAAAATGAAAGGAAAAATAATTTACGGGCGATCTGAGGTCGGGAAGGGGAGGGGGGGTGGGTTTTTAAGGGTAAAAACGGTTTTTCTCGATTTCCGGCAAAACTAAAAGTCCTATCGAAAAAAGTCAAATGGCAAAGTTGTAGGTAATAAAAAGATCTAAAACTTTTGTATGTACACTTTTTTCACATAACCTCAAAATTTATGTGAAAATTCAAAAAACCAAGTTTTTGGTTTTATATTTTTATCTTTTACAAAAAATTTTTTTTTCAACGAAATTTGGTGAAAACTTACCTTTTTATGTCCCAAATACGCTGTAATTAATTTGTTTAAAAATATTTATTTTTTCACCTTATTTTGAATTAATATCGAAAAAGCACCGTAATTTTCAATCGAAAATTCACCCGTCAAAATATCAGTTTTTTTCAAAAAGTTGGTAATTTTTCTGTTCGTTGAAATCTCTACTTTCCGATGGTGAAAAAAAAAATATGTTACTATAGTAAATCTTCTCAGAAAATGCAAAAAATCGAAAAAAACTCGAATTTTAAATTTTTTTAAATTTATTATAACTAATTTTGCTATTTATTAAAATTTACACTTTAATTACTCGAAAAACGTAAGATTACATGTTACATTGATAAAAAAAATTGCAAATCAAAATATACTACTATAATTAACAAATAAATACCTAAGTTAATCAAATTAATATTAAATAAGACATCTACAATATTTGGAGAAAGTTGTCGAATCTTCTTTAAATTATATGCGTAGATGCCTATTTTTAACTAATTTAATATTAAAGAAATAAATGTCTAAATGTAAAAAAAATATATTATAAATATATTAAAAATCTATAAAAATGTATAAATATATAAAAAATATGTATAGTAAATATATTTTGAATAACTAACTTTGACCGATTTTCATATATATTTTATACATTTCAAATATATTTCAGATATATTTAAAATATATTTTTTTATATTTTTAGCTATGTTTTTTAAGATATATTTTGAATGTATCTAAAATATATGAAATATACACCTGACCCTGGTCTAGTAGTCCGAATAAGATTTTTAGGAATAGCCGTGAGGGTCAACCAGTACCGATATATACAACATGTTCGACATATAATTCCAAAGCGGCCTGTACACGAACATGTACGTTAGGTGATAATGTGCATGTCAAATAGTCAGAGATATGTATTTGTTTGCTTCGTATGTTATCTATCACTTATCAGATGAATACTTGATGACTGAAATCTACGGCAAACAAGGAATGAAATTCCCATGGGTATCGTAACTTCTAGAAGATAAAAATATCCGTGTTTGGAAAAAGTACCACGACTTACAAGTCATTTGTTTTCACCAGGGATGTTATGGAGCTTCGACTCCGACTCCGATAAGTCGGAACTTTCGATTGATATTCCATCTCCGGCTCCGACTTCGGCTCCGACACTTTTAAATCGGAGGTAAAAGCCGGTAGCGACGGCGGCGGTCAGCATGTGCGAAAAGGTTTATACATACATGTCGCGCCGGGAACCCCCTTCCCCACGCGCTTTCTGACGTCGATTACTCTTGCACATGTTGTTTGTTACGCAATACAATTGGACTTGATTTAATTAAACCAAGAAGCCAAAAACAAGTGTTATTTGGAACTACTTCATTGAACCACCACCACCTCCGACTCCGATTCCGGTTCCGGTTCCGACTCCGACAAACCAAATTTAAAAACCGACTCCGACTTCAGTCCCTTTAAAACAACCTCCGTAACATCCCTAGTTGTCACTAGGCACTGCGCAGACAAAGACTCTTTGATGCAGACTTTTTGTATCCAGTTTTCCTGTCATGGTGACAGGACACTATGACAGGAAAACTGGACAGAGCCGCCGGTTCGTACTTCTGGATACTGGTCCAAATTGACGTTTCAAAGTGATCCTTGTGATTTTAATGAATAAAACTATTTTGAAATTGGAATTTTTTGGTCACAGTTGGACACTGGTACAATTCGATGTTTGTTTTCCGTCAGTTTCACGATAGATGTCTATCAAGAAAGAAACATTTATTTCGCTTGTTGTGTTGAGTCATCAATTTATGGAAATTTATTAATGTTGCTTATGTCTTCAACTGATAACATTTAGTTTTTAGGTTTTTAGTTGCTTACACCGAAGATTTTTTGATTGGCAATCTGTTTGCGCAAGCAAGAGTGAAGTGTAAGCAACAGAACACAAAAGGGTCTACGTCTACGCAGGTGGTTGATTTGATTGATTACATTTCGATTGTATGAAAATAAATGATTATCTGGTAGCTTGTATCCCACACAAAACACAAGTGCGTTTGCGCAACGCCTAATGGTTAGGTTATGGTAAAAAGTAGATTGACAAAACTGGACCCAAGCAATATAAAGACTAGCCAAGTGCTTATTGGACCACGCACATTTTACCGTAAATGTATACCTATTAGATATATATTTACTACTAGCTGACCCGGCAAACGTTGTTTTGCCTTATAAATCGGGTTGTTAAATTACTAAAATGGCTATTAAAAAATAAGGGTTGATCGTAGAAGGGTGAAAATTGAGGATTGTATGTATTTTTGTATGTTGTATCATAAAAAAATAGAAATTAAAAATTTTGTCAAAAAATAAAATAAAAATTTAGGGGTGGACTACCCTTAACATTTAGGGGGATGAAAAATAGATGTTGGCCGATTCTCATAGATACCGGATAAGCACAAAAAATTTCATCAAAATCGGTCAAGCCGTTTCGGAGGAGTATGGCAACGAAAACTGTGACACGAGAATTTTATATATTTACTATTATATTAAAGGTGAGTGAGTTCTAAATCAATAAGTTTGGGTCTAACACGATGTTCTTCTTTTAGGCGTTCACTCTTTTTTTTTTTGCAAAATTCTGGGAAAAAATAAATTGCTGGGCAAAATTTACCATTCGAAAATTCTTGTTAAAATAAAAGTTATATCGCTGATTAAAAGTAAACCTTTACAAAAACCGTTACGTACCACAATTGGTCATGGCGAGTAAACAAACAATCATCCTTCAAGTGAAACCGAGCCTAAAGGCCGAGACTGAAAGCTTTATTTTTCTTTGCAGATAAAAATTTGAAACTGTAATTTTTCTCATTATATCATGAAACAGCTTGGATTTCTTGAAACAAGTCCTTTCATTTAAGACCGGAAGACAATAGACGTGGAATGAAGCCCTGAGTTGAATTCAACCATTTTGTTTGGACTTGTGTGGAATTGTTTGGACTTGTGCAGCTGGTACTTGCAGAGTGTTCATTTTATCGAAATTGTTCGAGTTTATACCGAACATAGAAATTATGCATATTTGTCTTACAAATTAGAAGTAAGTATTCCGCACGAGTTCCTGCCTGTTTCCTCCGTCTTCAGATCCGAAATGTACAAGCACCACCGCACTTTCATGAACGAAGCCTACAAAATGAGCGGTATCCAGTCCTGTAAATACTCTGTTATATTCTATTTGGAATCAATGTTTAAGTCTATGTAGTCTATGTGTATGTGTAAACACTAGCTGACCTGAAATTTGCTATATAAATAGATTATGAGCGGGATTGAGACATAGGCTACTTTTTATCCGACTGTGCAGAAGGAGGGTAATGTTTTTATTGACAAACTACGCGTGCGAAGCCGCGGGCGGAAGCTTGCACATATTATAAATGCGTAAGCGCATTTGATTGTTTGTTACGCTTTCACGACGTAACGGCTGAACCGATTTCAATGAAATTTGGTATACCTACATAGATAAAATAATTATGACTTAAATTGAGACAGGCTACTTTTTAATGACAAAACACGCGTGCGAAAGCTGGTGCAATATAAGTTAAGTTACGTATCTAAATGCAAAAGCTATGCAAGCAGTGTATAAATAAACTGTTTTATAATCTAAACAGCTTAGTAGGTGAGCCAGTTTGCAAAAACGTGTGAGAATCAGTCGCAAGTCTCAATACAATTACCTACAGTTAACAATTAAAACAGGATAAATACCTTCTGTAACACGAACTCACGTGCGTGGATGTGTTATCTATCATTGTTTATGCAAATAATTATAAGTTCATTGTTAGGTGTCTTCCTCATAATACTATGTTCCTTGCGCAGCTTGCGTTATCGTTAAACGTCCACTAATGAACATAGGCCTCGCCCGTAGATCGGTTGCAACCTGCATTCAACGGCTCCCGGCATCCTTAAGAAGCCTAGGACACTCATTTTTATGTCATCAAGGTTTGTTTTACTCGGGTTTTCACGAGACTTTATCTACAAAATATTACCAAAGTAGACTTTACCACAATAAAAATAACCAAAGTGGACTGTGACCTCAAAAAACTTATAAGATTCTGTTAGACCTTCTGGTGCCGTTTACTGTGAGAACAAACGTAAACAGAGCATTACAAATTACGAAACAAACACAGTGCAGTCAACAAGAGACGTTACTGTCGGAACGCCGACAGAGGACCCAGCAAGAGTCATATACGTCAAATACTTTTTCTACGTTTGCTACTATCAATCTACTAAAGGTAGTCTTCGACAGACAATTTTTACGTCACAACTACTCCAAGCCAGTATAGGGCAATTTACAGCAGAGGAAAGTCATATATACTTACTGTCACGCCTTTATCCCGGAGGGGTAGGCAGATACCACGGATATCCAATTGCTACGATCCTGACATATGAGTACAACATTGCTGTGTTTCGGTCTGAAAGGTATGGTGGTTGTGGTGAAGTTACAGGCACATGAGGCTTACCTGTGTGCCTCAAGTTGATGGACGCAGGTGCATCGTAGGGTATGTTTCTAGCGAGCGTGACCTACGAGGCATTACTTGCTTATATAGGCGATGGTTACCACTTAACATGAGGTGAGCTTGATATATGAATAGAATAGAATAATATTTACTTGCAATAACACCAATACATAAGTTGACAAAAAAAACACACAAAAACAAATCGAAACATAATCACAAAGTATTAGTGGTTGTAAAAAAGTCCTTAACTCAGCAGTTTGGTCCATCTTCATGATGGTCCATGATGATGATGATGATGTCATTATGCTTATGACACAGACATTGGGAGAATCGTGACATCTCCTAGTGGCAGTGGGCATACACAAGAAGTGAAGTCTATTTGAACAACCATTGTATATAATCCCAGTTATACTCCCGACTCTCAATTTCGGCTCCTACATTGAGTCGAAAGCCCAGTCGGTAGCTAAAAAGCTTGGTAGGTATACTCGCCAAGGTGAGGCACTACTTGACACAGGGACAGTTGCTCAACTTGTACCAAGCACAAGTCCGATCGTGTTTGGAGTACTGTTCTCACCTCTGGGACGGATCAGCGAAGTACCAACTTGAAGCTCTGGAATCAATTGAGATTGAATTGACAAATTGAGAGAAGAGCCAGGAAGCTCATAGGCAACGATGAGCTAGTTGCTAGGTTGCTAGCCTCTCGGTTTTTTATCGAGTACATTTCGGAGAGTGTGCGGCGGATCTTTTCCACCTAATCCCATCATCTCCATTCTATCCTCAGACCACCAGACGCACTGCGGTGCGCCACCGCTATATGGTAGAAATACCTCCCATTCGCACAAAGCGGTTCTCTTCGACCTTTATTATGCGCACCGCCAAAGAGTGGAACGCCTTGCCAGAGTCTGTGTTTCCTGATAGCTACAACCTAGGTATCTTTAAGTCGCGAGTGAATAGGTTTCTTCTAGGCAAGCGTGTACCATCGTAGACTGCATCATCGCTTACCATCAGGCGAGATTGTGGTCAAAGTATTAAAAAAAAGTTGTCCCTTTTCGCGTATTCGAATTTTGTACACTGTGCAAGGTAAGTTAGTGGCACAGTGCCTATTTGCATTTTTTTATTGATTTCATTGCTCTACTGTGCAGCAATAATTGCTCCTTAAATGTCAGTGTATTGTAACGCCAAAGTAAATAATTCATGCTGGGCTGTTAATATTTCCTGCTGTTTTTTGATATGCAAATATTTAATTTCAAGTCTCGGTGTTGCTGTAATTATAATTCCTTGAGTCATGGTTCAAGAATTCCTAACCAGAATAATATAGTGACTAGTGTGTTTTATATTTTTGTTACAAGTACTTACTCTAGCTACTTTAACACAAAACAGAGGTAGTGCCAGAAAGACTATGCTACTGCTATAATAGCATTATCTACCAGTCATCCTTGCCATGTTAAAAGAAGGTAAGGCTACTCTTCAACCTTTGACACCTTCGATCAACAATACACCTAGATAAAAGGTCGGCGCAAAAAAACCGTCTCGGCAAATAACAGCTCACTCGCGGCGTGAGCTCTTATTTTGATTAGTCTGTTTGAAACACAGCCAACGTCAACACGTACCGCAATGCCTCAATGCGCATTCAAAAGTTCTAAAAATAGATAGATAGATAGATAGATAATTCCTTTATTGCACACCATTTAAATACAAACATTTATAAGAAAATACACTATAAATAATAGGTACAAAATAATGCCCGGAAAAGCAATTTATTAGCCGGAGTGTCTTACTTTCGGTATGGAATAAGTTATAAAGCTATAAACTGCGATTCATATACAATTTTTAATAAAATTGCCGATTTTAAACCACCGCTAAGAATGTTTGACCAACGTCAAACGTGTGATAT
This sequence comes from Philereme transversata, assembly GCA_963924445.1. Lineage (NCBI taxonomy): Eukaryota > Metazoa > Arthropoda > Insecta > Lepidoptera > Geometridae > Philereme > Philereme transversata. The sequence goes on from OZ004345.1 coordinate 28,498,533, forward strand.
AGCGTTGGGCCAACAGACGCGCAAACATTGTGCTCATCAGAACAGCAAATTGCATGGGGTAGAGTTGTTTTCTAATAATTTTTTATACCTATCTTGTTATCAGAACATTAAAATTGGTTATGCAACTTTTTCGTGGATTTGTTGGACACTCATTAGATATTTACTTTTTGGCTTTTCTAATAACCCGTTCACGTGTTACTATTTCATTTACTTTTCCAAATAATTTACACAACGTCGAATAAATTCGATTCTAGACGATCACACTTAGGATGGCGAAAAGTATAGTTAGGTTTATTTAGGTTCAGAATATTAATTTATAGGCTGTACAGTTTAAGTTCAGGTTAAATTTATATTTCTATAGTTAGGGTAAGGTTAATTACAGTGCCTTAGGCCAAGGGTTCGATCCCCACCGAGAACAAATATTTGTATGGTGAACATAGATGCTTGTTCTGTGTCTGAGTGTTATTCTAAGTATGTATTTACAAAAAATGTATATAAGTACGAGGCATGCCTTTCCACGTTTGGACCAGACGATTAGCTTTGTATTAGGTACTAGGGTTTATTAATGTTTAAGTACTAAAAAGTAGGTTTATTGAAATACTTTGTGAAGTTTTGTCGTTTGAAGAAAAAAACACATCTAGAACCTTATAGTACTTTTTATTGTTTTTCAAAGTATTCACAACGTAGCTTAAAACACTTTTCCATTCGCTCAAACCAGTTATTATAACATTTATTCCACTCTAAAGTGGGGTGTTCAAAATGGCTGTCTTGAAAGCGTCGACTGCTTCTTCACCGGACTGGAACCTTTGACCACGAAGACTTTTCTTAATTTTAGGAAATGTAAAGAAATCGTTAGGGCTTAGGTCAGGACTGTATGGAGGATGGTCAAGAATTTCTACTTTTTCCTGCTTCAAATACTCAATCGTTTGACGAGCGCTGTGTGAGCTTGCGTTGTCGTGGTGCAGGATGATGCGTCGCTTTGAGTTAGATTTTCGAAGTTCGGCGATGACTTGTGGTAAACAAACTGTAGTATACCACTCTGCGTTAACCGTTCTACGATCTTCAAGTGCAATAGTCGCAACATGGCCGGTTTTTCCAACGAACGTGGCCACCATCTTCTTTGAAGTGCTTCGAGAACGAACAACTTTAGTCGGCTTTGGCTCGTCTTGAAAGACCCAGATTGTAGATTGTTGTTTGGTATCAGGATCGTAGGCATAGATCCAAGATTCGTCACCACTTATGATGTCGTAGACGTGATTTGACTCCCCTCGGTTGAACCTTTGCAGAGTTTTCTTACACCATCTGACGCGGGCCGCCTTGTGATCGTCGGAAAGCAGATGCGGTATCCAACGGCAAACTAGCTTTCTCACACCAAGCGCTTCATGCAAGATCTTCTGAATGGTTGTCCCTGAGATGCCTAATAGAGCCTCTATCTCTCGATACGTCACATGACGATCTTCGAGAATTAGTTGTCTCACAGCAATGATGTTATCTTCAGTGAAGGCGGATTTTGGGCGTCCTTCGCGAAATCTGTCACTAACACTAGTATGTCCACGCTGGAATTCTAAATACCAGCGTTCGACAGTCCGCAGACATGGGGCTACATCACTGAACACAGATGTTAGCTCTTCTAAACACTGAAGCCGTGTCAGGCCTCTTCTAAAGTTGTAGAAAATTATTGCACGAACATTTTCCTTAGAAAGATTCATTTTCGTACGTGACCTGACAGATTCAAATCGAAACTGTGACTAAACAATAGCATTAATCCTAATACTTTCAACTGTTTTGAGATTCAAAATGTAAACACATTCGAATATAGAACAGTTCCAAATTCAAAATTGCCGGAAAATATGGCAACGACAGAACTTAAAAGGCATGCCTCGTATATATCAGCTATCTGGTTCCCATGGTAGGTAAAAGCTTTGCTTAGTTTGGGGCTAGATATTGCTGTGTGATATGTCCGCAAATATTCATTAATTTATTTATTTATGTTTAGAGATTTTTACATTTTGCGCACTGAAACTAAATCCAGTTTCAGTACGCAGAATGTAAAAATCTCTTCAATGTTGAATAGATAAGAAACATTGTGATTTATTATTTATTAATTACACTGTATTTGTATACAAGAAATGTGAATATATTTTAATAATAATATAATATAAAGATGTGGAATTTAGTAATATTTTTACTATTTTATTTTGTGATACACGATAGACACCCTAGTTGGCCAGCCGCCGACATTACATACATTTGAAAAACAACAAGCGTAGGTACTTCCTTTTTTTTCACTGATGTGACCTTTTTATATTTTTATGACACATAAACAAAAATAGTTGCCTTAAACTTATATAATCTTTAAAACTTTTACGTACTTACTATTATTTTAGAGTTCAACGCGACTCCATTACCACCTGCAGTAAAATTTGAAGAAGCAAACAGAAACGAAATAAAACGATGTAGCTCGCAAGACAATAACAGGAAAAAGTACTTTATTTTTAAGGTTGATTTCACAATAAATGTTATATAACCTACGTCTATTCATTTTTAAGTGACAGGTATAATTTATTACCTGGTTTGTTTTTTGAGACGAATGATCGTTACATTCATAGGATTTGTAACTTTATTACAAAGTGCTGTGGTTGTGATTAGGTTGATCTTAAATCTTTTGTCTCAGTCTGTTGGTAAACGAATGTAGCTGTATAATTATATGTTTAAGCGGACAGCATTTAGCTTTGATTTTGTATGAGACCCGTAATCTAGTTGTATTGTTGATCGAAGTTTGACACAGTTATTTTCCATTAGCTAGTCTGTGATTGGTTTTGGATGGAATTCCATAAACACTACAATAAGGATGTTTATTTATCCTCCTTAAGATAAAATAGTTAATCCAAGATCAAAAGGCAACAAAGTAATATGCTGAGATCTGCAGCTTAAGGTATGACAGTCATAAGCAAAAAGATATACCTACAATACTATAATTTATTTAAAACTCCATAGTTACACATCATTGTTATTATTAATATAAATCATAATATAGGCATCATTTTATTATATTATATAAATAAAATTTATATTAGTCCTGGTGTAATATTCTAAAGTGTAAGCAGTTTAGAACCATACTGTGCAAAGAGTGCTTATTGAACCTTATTGAAAAACCATCTCTCCATCCAGGCCCATCTCTCTGCAGAGCCATAAAAAAAACAATATAACTAAAACTCTTACGCCAATGAATTAAACTTTTTAAAAGATTCATCATCATCATCCACAGCCCAACTTCACCCACTGTTGGGTATAGTTAAAAAGAATAATACTTATGAATGGGTTTGTTAGATATAATAGTAATAATAGTAGATTATTAAACAAGGGGATAAAGCAGTGTCTTGCGTCACGAGTGCTATATTGAATCCCGAACGTAACGACGGATTCTAGAGTTGACTCACAAGCGGAGCGAGGTAGTTACTAGAATCCTGAGTGCAGAGATGAATATAAGCACGCCGAAGATGCAGACAGCTTTATCCACGAGGAGGATACTCTACTTTTCACACTTTCTGCAAGACAATAAAAACCAAATCTAGGTTGGTGTATTCTGTGCAAAGGTTAGTTCGATTTACGAATAAGTTTTTACTGTGTGGGTCTCTGGTTCAAATTTTCATACAGATGAGGTTCTAAATTCAAATCACATAATGAAATTCAGTATAACTTTACTCCTGGGATTTAATCACCTGCTTTCAGTGAGGTTTACATGACATATAATAAATAAATATTGCTGGACATTTTACACACAGCTATCTAGCCCCAAACTAAGCAGAGCTTGTATTATGGGAACCAGATAACTGATAGAATACTTATATACTTTTTTTTGTAAATATTTACTCAAAATATATAGAAAAACATCCAAACCCTGAACACATATCTGTAGATTATGCAAAAATTTGTTCCACAGCGGGAATCGAACCCGCTACCTCCTGTGTCTCAGCCGGCTATTCGCCCACTGCGCCACGGAGGTCATCAAATATAATTTGACATTGACGAGCAGCTGGTGTGAAAGATTATATTATAAATATATTCACAAAAAGATACCTTTTAAAATTTAAACTAAACCTAAATAAATCAGGTAAATACAATAGAAGTCCTCAAATAAATGGGTGGCTGCACAGGTAGAAGATAAACATGTTTCTTTTTTTTATATTTAAGTTAAAAAATATTAGGACTAAATCTAAAACACTCTCAATGTAGTAGCATACTATTGTGGCAACTGTACATAATATTGATATCCTGCAGACAATTGAAGAACAAAATCCCCAAATAAATCAGATTTTTTTATATTCATATATATTTCTTTTATTTTAATCTAAAACAAGCGAAGCGAGCCTTTTTAGTCAACCTTGATAGCACCAGGCACTTTCGACAGCTTTTGACCTTGCTAACTATTCAGTTTTCACTTAGAAAGTTGTCAAAATAAAGCAAGTTTCGAAATACTTACAGCCATCACCATTTCGAAGGGGTACTTGTGGACCCTTATGGGAGACACGTATTCCTGGACCATTTTCACAGATTCACAAAACAACAAAACAAAAATTTACAGGGATTCCGAAATCCTCAGTGATTATATAGTCTCACACAACAGGCATACTGTCCGGCCTTCCACTGTTGTTATCGTACATACATCAACAAAATAAAGACAAATCAGAGAGAAAATGCGCGATGTCGTGAACTTGAAACAAAATTGTCGACACGAAATGAAACAAAATGGAATGTTTGTAATGAAGTTAGCTGCAAATTCATGATAGACATTGACAGACAGCTGACAGTAGGTTGATGTTGCTAGCTACATAGCACGTTCAGATCTAAGGTTTATGTTTACATTACAGTTTGATAAGATTCTACAACAACATTGTTATTTACTAAAAAATTAGATAAAACGTATATAAATGGGGTAAATACATGGGATAGTAAGGATTTAGTGGAGAAAGGACGAGGGTTTTCGGTAGAGGGACAGAGATTGCTGCAGCATATTGTAATCAGTGCTGCCAACTGCGGGGGATTTCCCCGGTTTGCGGGGAATCGGTAGCTAGCGCGGGGAGACCGCGGGGAATTACTAAAATTGGGGAATTTCGGGGAATCGAGGCTGACTGCTTTTTGCACCGAAGAAGCCTCAATAATGTTTGTTGGGGATAAATATAGGGCGCTGGTATATGATATTTATTAATTTCGAAGAACCTTTTACATTGATATAATAAGTAGGTATAACATAATAATAATAAGTATAGAATATAAGTAGGTATGCTCTCAAAAGAAGAATTTTTGCTCAATTATATAAAGTAGATGAACAAGACATGCCACCTACCTCAATTAATTTAAACTGCACGTTTCTAGACGTGGACTTGTTCAGCACAGGTATCCTGATGATAGAATGTCTTCTGAGGCACAATTGAAAATGCACAGCACTTCGCGAGAATGTCTCGTAGCACGGCAGTTAGAAAATAGGGTTAAACTTATCTATTAACAGCATAGTTTCTTTAGGGGTGCGAACACGACCAACAGGATGAGGTCGTCAACTCAACAGCGCTCGCGCTGCAAGGGAGCAGTTTGGAGGGGCTCGCGGGGTGGGACACGGCAGTTATGGCCGAGCCGCTGCTCCAACTTTTCAAAACGTCGGTAGTTGTAAAAAAGCAGATGATAAACATAATCCATCTACCTTATCACTTATCAGATGTGCCAAGTGACTTGCCATTTTTAAACGTATGCTCAGAGAACACTATCTGAGTATTTGTCGCTAAATATATATGTATTTATTATTAATTATTTGTTTCTTAAATAAGTCTAAGTATGTACCTATCTATAAATTATTATGAGTAGTTATTATTTAGATTCATGTAATTTTCATTTATGTAAGTTTTATATTTTTATATACTTAATTAGTATTAGTATGTATTACATGTAGTATGTTAGGTACACCATTACACCCCAGGTAATGTCTACACAGTCCATTCCATCCAAAGGTTGTCTGGTAGAGATCGCTAATTAGCGATAAGACCGCCAATTGTATCCATAGATTTACGTAGTTGTTTTTTATATGTATTTGTTTCGTGGTGTGCAATAAAGTATTATGTAATCTAATCTAATCTAACCTTATCTTTTTATTGAGCAAAGATCGAACAATGTTACCATCCATTGTAGCTTTATTGCATACCAAACAAGGGGTAGCTAAAACGGAAAAAATTCGAACCGAACTGGTTTTTTTTTTTTTTTAATTGGATAGAACTTCGTTTGACCATAATCTCACCTGATGGTAAGTGATGATGTGGTCTAAGATGTAGCACGAAGATCTAGAAGAAACCTATTTACTCTCACCTTAAAGAGGCCCGGATTGTATTCTTATAACGACAGAGACGAACAAAAATTATTTGAATTATATATGTACCTACCAAAGTGTAAAAGATTTTTTTAGATCATAAGAAATAATATTAATTATTATTATTTATCATCAGCCATTCGTGTCCCACTACTGGGCAAAGGCCTCTCCCCATTCTTTCCAGACTTCGCGGTCCTGAGCTGATTGTGGCTAATCCGTTAGGAATTTATCCAGCTCGTCCCACCATCTACGTTTCGGTCTGCTGGGTCGCCTTCTCGCTGGGTCAGGACGCCACTCGGTGGCTATTCTTGCCTACAGCTCACTTGGCATGCAACACACATGCCCAGCCCAGTTCATTTCAGCTCAGCGGCTTTGGTGGCTACGTCAACAATTTTAGTCTTTGAGCACAGTTCAGTGTTCCGGGCTCTGTTCGTTCGCTTGACACCCAAGATGCTGCGTTCCTTCGCACGCTGACAAACTTTGAGCTTGGACTTTAAAATGTTAGTCAGTGACCAGTTCTGCGCACCATATGTCAAAACGGGGAGGATGCATACGTCCATTAGCTTTCTCTTGAGCGCTAAGGGAAAATCTCCTTTCATCATATCTCCCATGGCCCAATAGCTCCTCCAGGCATTTTCGGTTCGCCGAGCGATTTCTTTAACCTGCCTGTCCTCGAAGGAGACTCTTTGGCCTAGGTAGATATACTCTTGGACGTATGCTAGGTCTTCTGCATCTGCCATTATTCTGGTCTTAACGCTGTTGGTCATGACCTTGGTTTTTGCTCTGTTCATTCCAAGTCCAATCTCAAAGCTTGCTATGCTAAGTTCTTGAAGCATCGTTTGTAGTTCTGTGGCTGATGAAGAAAAGAGGACGATGTCGTCCGCAAAACGGAGGTTTGTCAGCTTCACTCCGCCGACGTCAACTCCCTTTTCTTCCCAGCCAGCCGCCGCTTCATAAACACCTCCTCAAAGGTACTGGTGAAAAGTTTTGGGGAATGTGGGTCTCCCTGTCTTACTCCCTTAACTATTTTAAAGGATGGTCCAATTGAATTTAACTTAATTGAGGCTGTACTATGCGTATAAATATTTCGAATAAGGTTTATGTAAGTTGGGTCTATGTGCTGGTTTTTAAGGGCATCGAAGATGGCTGTATGGTGAATATTATCAAATGCCTTTATATAATCCACGAAAGCAACGTACAAAGGCATATTGTACTCGCAGAATTTTTCTATGAGTTCATTAATTGTTTGGAGGTGGTCTATAGTTGATAGTCCTCGGCGGAAGCCTGCTTGCTCCGCCGGTTGTTCCATGTCTAGTTGCCCAGAAATACGGCACTCAATTATTTTTATAAATGCCTTATAGAGATGAGACACGAGACTAATAGGGCGGTAATTATTTATATCAGTTTTTTCTCCTTTCTTTGTGCAAAAGTATAATATTAAAACGTTAAAAACGGTTCGGAAATTCACCTGACTTTAAAATAGAGTTTAAAAAAATTGTGATGTGTGGCAATAGTGTCGGTTCTCCTACTTTAAGGGCTTCTGTAGTAATTCCATCTTCCCCTGGTGACCTGTTATATTTAATTTGTGTGAGAACTTTATGAACCTCGAGGCCAGTTATTGGTGGTATGGTGTCAGGGCATGAATATGGAATAGCATTTGTGGTGTGTTGTGGGTCTGAATAATGAGATTTGTAAAAACTTGTACATAATATGTTCATTATTCCATCTCTATTCTGGTGCTACACACCCGTTTCGTCTCTAAGGCTTGTTATCCACGATTTGCCAACTGATACATCCTGTTTTAACATTTTAAGCGACTTATTTCTTTCTAATGTAATTTTGATTAGCTGGGAGTTATAGTTTCTTACGTCTTTTCTAATGCTACGCTTAACCTGTCTGTCTTTAACTCTAAATTCTACACTATTGACGTTACTATTAACCCGTTCCTCTAATAATTTAGTAGTTCCCCTGAAAGTTTTTTATGTTTTTGTTTAATTTGTTTAATTTTACTACTTGACTTCTTAATACAATTTTCTATAATATTGAATTCCTTTTGTACATCTTCTTCATCTGATTTTAATAACTCGAAACTGTTTATTAATTCTAAAATAAAATCTTTCTTGCATAGGTACTATTAAAGTTTTTTTGTTGTAAAATACGTTATTTTCAAATTTACCATAGAAATTTTTAAATTTCTATACTACCATAATATAAAGTCCTAAAAAATCAATGAAAGAGCCTGTATGAAGTAGGTAAAAAATTAATGAATGAATGAATGAATGAAAATACTTTATTGTGCACCACACAAGAAACAAACAAAAGATATAAAAATTCACAAAGCAACAAGTACAATGGGCGGTCTTATCGCTTAGAAGCGATTTCTTCCAGACAACCTTTGGATGGAGAGGATTTTTGTAACATTACAATAATGGAGGGGGGTATATATTAACAGAATGCTGATCATTTACAATAAAATAAAACAATATACTTAAATACATATTGACATTGATATTAATATATATTGATATTGTATATTGTATATATATATATATATATATATATATATATGTATATTGTATATGTGTATATAGCGATTCTACGACGTTTCAGAGTCAATCAAATCATATTGATATTATATAAATGACAAATCATATTTATTCATCATGTAAGTAGGTTGGTACCTACGTTAAAAGTTTACGTTAAAAAGATTTACGTTAAAAGTTGTCTAATTGAAATGTGTCAATTACTGGATAAATATTCAAGCTACCGGTATTAAAAACACCACTAAAATCTTTGGGTTACCTACAGCCTTTCCAGAATCTCCAGCTTACAGGGAACTTGCTATGTTTAATATGTGGGTATACTGAATGTTTTCGGATGCAAAAAACAGATGGCGCTTCAAAGCCTGTTGGTCAAGGAAGATAGTTGGCAGCAAACATCGCAAGAGGGCGCTCTCGCTCTCTTTTCCCTATGTTTTTGTTCCCAATTACTTAATTTACTCTTTGGTTTCTGTTCTGTTTTCTTGTTTTGCAAACTTTGGGTAAAAAATTATTTTCCTTTCTTCAAGCATTTGCAAAATTATAAAATCATCCGAAAATTAACAAGTTTAAAAAAAGGCCCCGTTTATTAATAGTGTAAGTGATACACTTCATATACCAAATCCAAAGGATATACAAAAATAACCAAACAAAACGCCATTTCCGCAGATTATTTTCCACGTCGCTCGCAGCTAACTTCAAGACAGTGAGTAAGCGGACCTTGTCGAACGAAGCAGAAGCGCGAATGTCGGCTTCTCTCAACTAAAGAATATTCTTCTCAATTTGAAAAAGCAAAGCAAAATTCGGCCAAAATTGTGCGCGTTCGTGCCCGATGTCTAGTGCTGAAGTCGCCGATAATTCCGTTGACCCCCCGGCGAAAAAGCGGAAACTAAACACAGGAGAGGCACGTTCCAACAACTCGGCAATGGCGAACAATGGGACGCGCGTGGAGAATGATATCGACGAGAGTCTGTATTCGCGGCAGCTTTACGTCCTCGGTCATGACGCCATGCGGAGGATGGCCAGCTCCGACGTGCTCATATCGGGGCTGGGCGGACTAGGCGTCGAGGTCGCGAAGAATGTAATTCTCGGCGGTGTCAAATCTGTGACTTTGCACGATGAAAAAACTTGTACGATCTCGGACTTGTCGTCACAGTTCTACCTGTCGGAAACTCTGATCGGGAAGAATAGAGCTGAGGCTTCATACGAGCAGCTGGCTGAGCTGAATCATTATGTGCCTACGACGGCGTACACTGGTCCTCTTTCGGAGGATTTTCTCAAGAAATTTAGAGTTGTTGTATTGACTGGGGCTTCTAGAGCCGAGCAGGAGCGTATATCCGCCATCACGCACGCGAATAACATAGCTCTGGTGATTGCAGACACCCGGGGGCTATTCTCTCAGGTGTTCTGTGATTTTGGGCCTGAGTTCACAGTGGTGGACGTCACGGGTGAAAACCCTGTGTCTGCCATGGTCGCTGACATCACTCATGAGTACGAGGCAGTAGTCACCTGCTTGGATGACACCCGACATGGCTTGGAAGATGGAGATTTTGTCACTTTTAGTGAGGTTAGTATTGCACAATGTTTTTATAATATAGAAATTATCAAAACTTGCTTTTTCATCATATAAAACCAAATGAGTCAAGTAGGGTGTGGGTAATTTGTTGACAAAACAAAGATCAGATGATTCATGCAAATGTTTAGATGACCTGTCAAGCCAAGTCTTAGTTACTGAAATGAAATGAACTTGACATTCAGATGTTGAGTGCTTATTTAAAAGTTTTATATCTCGCTGTTCATTCTTTAGTCTTGTAATCACATACAATATGAGGTTGCAGAGACCACTGAGCTCCACTTTGATTCCTACATTCATTCACTCATACATTTTGTTGGTTTAGGATACTATTGATTGATCATTCTCTAATAATATGGACTCATAAAATAGAAGAAGGAAAGGGAGACTTTTGCTTGTTTTGGGAGCTAAATAATAAATAACTATAAAACTTCCATTGTTACCCCACAGGTGCAAGGAATGACAGAGCTGAATGGCTGTGAGCCTCGGAAGATCAGGGTCCTTGGCCCCTACACCTTCAGTATTGGAGACACCACCACCTTCTCCAAATACGTCCGAGGAGGCATTGTATCCCAAGTCAAAATGCCCAAGAAAATTGCTTTCAAACCTTTGAGTGAATCTATAAAATCACCCGAGTTTTTGATTGCCGATTTTGGAAAATTTGACTATCCCCAACAGTTGCATGTTGGGTTTGCAGCATTGCATAGGTTCCAGGAGGTGGAGGGCCGTCTTCCAAAGCCTTGGAGTAATGATGATGCAGCTAAGTTCTTGGAGCTGGCCAAGAATGTGAAGGCTGAGCTGGGAGTTAAGGATGAGCTGAATGAGGAGCTTCTTGGGGTTTTCTGTAAGGTGAGCATTCTTTTATTTTAGAAAGAGGGTTGGTTGTTTTGATTGTCCATTGTAAATGCATGTTTTTTGTCTCAAATACTTGGATCTACTTAGTTTTTAAACATTCTTGTGACCTATTCATACCAAAATCTTCCATTCATCCCTCTTCAGACTTAGCATGGTGATTCTGTCTGCCTTTCCAAGATAGACAAAGCTTTTACATTGTTGATTTATCTAAACCACATAATAATGTATTTTTTGTCTGTTTTACTGTTGAGTAGAATTGTCTAGTCTAAGGAAAACAAGAACATTGTCTAGGGTTGTCATGCAAAACTAACTGTTAATTGTTTTACAATTTTATTTTGTTATAAGGTCCTTAGAGTATAGGAACTAGCTTGTTTCTTATTTATCCTTGTCATCTCCAGGTCTCATCCGGCGACTTAAACCCTATGAACGCGTGCATCGGTGGAGTGATAGCCCAGGAGGTGATGAAGGCTTGCTCTGGAAAGTTCCATCCCATCCTCCAGTGGCTGTACCTGGATGCCATTGAGTGCCTGCCGAAAGACCGGTCTGTCCTGACTGAGGAGACATGCAAGCCGACTGGCTCCAGATATGATGGGCAGGTGGCTGTTTTTGGGCATGCATTCCAGAAGAAACTTGGCTCCCTGAAGTACTTTATTGTTGGTGAGTACCTTTTTTTGTTGATGCTAGCCTTTGTATTTGTTTATGGAAATTGCTAGGGACCTTACTTTACTTATAACAATTTATTCATCATATACAATACAGTACAATTCTTTATTTATAACGCCAAGTTACAAGTCAAATACAAAAGTAATAAATTCAATATTGAGCAATAAATATATCTAATGGAAACGTAATTAATTAATTGCACTTATAATAAATTCATTGATGACACAATTAAATAATATCACTGGTTAAAAAAGAAAGAAATACACATAGGGTGCTCCAAACAGTGTTGCCTAAAATAAATGTTATTCCTAACCCCACGGAATATATTCATATAATACTCCTTCTTTTGTAAAAATACCTTCTTTCAAGAAGGTGTTTTTATAAAAGAAGGTTGGGCATTTCATGGTTATCTTCATCAGTACCCAATTTGAAGTATAAAGGCACTGAAGTAGTGACAATGAATGAAAAAAGGTAGTGAAAGGATATAGTATGCCTCACCTAAGTTTCTAAACCCCGACTTCCGATTCGGAGGTTGTGGATTCGAATCCTGGCTGTGCACCTATAGATTTGAAATTAATGTGTGTACTACACATCCATAAGGTACTAAATAACCTCTCTTTTCAACCTTGGTGTTGAGGATATGTGCAAGTATAATAGATAAACTTTTAACTGTTATTAACTCTCGCCTTGAAGGGACAATACAAGTGCCTTTTTGTAATTATACAAATGCAGGAAAATATTATATAAACACTAGAAAATGAGACCATTCATATTAATATCGTCTTTACTATGGTTACTCTTACATTCAGGCTGATGCAAGAGATTAAGGTATTTCATTTTACCAAATGCTCGCATAAGACGAATAGACAAACCTAGGACAAAACGGTTGCTGGGAGCCGTTGGTGCAATTCGCCCAAGTTAGGTCGCTCTGGAAATACATTGGGAGGCCGGTGTTAAACAGTGGACGTCCCATGGCTGATATTGTAATGATCTTAGTGTACTGAGCGTTATCACACTGGTGAGTTGCGAGCGGGTTTCCAGCGAGGCGATTTGTGAACGCAAGTTCACAACGCACTCGCCGCGTTGTTACAATACGTAAATTATTGTAATAAATTACAACTCTAAATCAACTTGGGCAAATCGGCGTTGTATGTATGTATGTATGTTTGTTTGTCCAAGGATAACTTTCGAAGCGTTTTCCTGATCATCGTGAAATTTCGTAAACAATGATGGCACAATTTTGGTGTGACTAAATGAATTAAAAATGTGGGGGGTTGTTGAGATATTGGGGTTCAAGGGTGGTAAAAAAAACCAAAATCGGACTATTCGGTAAAATGGCACTTCTGATAAAAGGTCTTTGTGGGTACATTTCGACCCTGTTTTATTTTTAGTTTAAGCTTTTAGTTTATAAGTTATTAGCTATAATAAAAACTGAACTTTGACAAAATTCACAGGGTACACACCGTATACCGTATTTAAACGTACCGACAATGCTGAAATTTGGTTTCTAACCCAAAAAAGAGTATCTCATGGTTTCATTCATATCAAGTCTCGTGTTACGAGGTTATAAAAATCCACCATAGTTAAAGAGATATGCGCTATATAGTAAATATACATGTTTGTCTATTCATTCGTTAAAAGAAAAACAATCACGCATTATGCAAAAACAGAAATAAACAACCTTTTGCTTCGTAAGGGCATATTCTTACCTTGGAACGGATTATCTAGCTAGGTAGTTAAATCATTCGCTATGATTTACTGCCCAGTCACTAGTCGGTCAGTTGAAAGACAATCGATAACGTGGGCTCTGATGAGAAAATCGATACATTTGTGGACTCAGGACGTGACGCAGCTTTACTGTATCGGGCAAGGATTTGAGCCTGACTACGGCCGATTATGGTGGGTCTTCACCGCGAACATACGTTAGCCATCATGGGACCGAGCGTTCACTTGGTTATGATAATTTAACGCGAGCAAGCATTTGTTCGATTTCATTTCGAGGAATAATAAATAAATCTTTATTCAGACAACTTGGTTACATTTAACATTGATAACAATGATCTTCTTGTAGGTGGTAAAACAGTGTAAATGTAATTATCACTAAGTATTCTCTGGCTGCTTAAACTAGGTTGATCCTGTGCTATAAGCGCCAGGAATAGGAAGGCCACGAATAAGCTACATGAGCCAGATAAGGGAAAAGATCGCTGTCATGCCGTAAAAAGACTAACCTTAGAACAAGATCAAACTGTATCAGTTGCACCGACAAGAACGAAGCTCTTAAATACGAAAAGAAGAAGCGTTCGTTTGCGAACCAAACTTCAAGCATTCGTATGCGATCTTCCTGTTTATTGCTTTTTTTTCTCAATCATACTTGGAAATGTGTAATCAACTGTTTGACTTGCAGCTAGCGTAGATATATTTCGAGAATGCACTCAAGGGTAGCGTGGCCGAGCGGTCTAAGGCGCTGGTTTAAGGCACCAGTCTCTTCGGAGGCGTGGGTTCGAATCCCACCGCTGCCAGAAAACACTTTTTGGTCGGTTAAATATTTTTTCTATTTAATCTATCGTTTTACTGTAAATGACTCAAAAATAAAAATATTTTGCCTTATATTTAAGACAAATTTATAATAAATATGCTACACCCAACAATATCATGCACAGTCCCGTCCCAACCTCGCATTAGGATTTCCTGTGGTCGAGAATATCGACTACAAGTACCTTAACATCAAGACCAGAAACAAATATTCGCAGATTATGCAAAATACATTCGAACGAAAAACGAGCAAGAGTCCAAAAGAAACACTTTCTTTTCTTTATACTTTTCTGTTTTTCACGGCAAAAAACGTGTGTACAAGCGGCCGGCCAGATCGGCAATGCGCGTGTTGTTAGGTCCATGTCCATAGCCTAGGCTATAGCACCTAGCAGCTTATAATCAGAATAATAGTTAGGTAACTATCTAAAGTTTACATCATCACAATATCAGATTTCTGAAGATAATGCAAAAATGTTAGGTTAATTTTTTGGTAAGGTACCTAACGGTAGGGTCAGTGCACTTGCTCGAGTCACTTTTACTATGTGAATCATAAAAATAAATGATATCAGTCTAAAATTGGAACTTATGCTAAAGGGTTTAACCAGTACTTTGCAAGGTAGTAGACATTAGAGCCTTTCGAAGTGTACCGCGCAGGCGTCCAATTAGCCCAATGAATTGTGTGTGCATTTAACTGTATTTAAAATGATGTGGGGAGCATTGCGATAAAGAAAAAACTATTCTATCCTAATAATTTCACTTGTGAATAATGCTTGTTTGGGTCAACCTGTTTTTCTTAACAACCAGTATTTGGAACAAGCATAATTATGGCCTATAAGGATATTGTCTTCATCCACAATCTGTTGATGGATTATAGGCTTACTGTTTGTCGCAATTTTTGCGTTCGGAATCCAGACTTATTAATCCTTCTTTCTTGATTGTCCAAGACATGGACTCTTATCAGCCGCTTTGTGTCTGCTGATATTTACTTACGCTCTTGCCAGCGGGTTTTCATGGTTTTTTAGGCGATCCAAGTATCTTTTCCCGCTGAAGCCTATTTCCGGCTCAATTGTAGGAATTCTTAGGTGCAAGGGCACGTAAGATCTGTGCAAACACTTACTGAATGATCACCGTGTGTATCTCCCAGGTGCCGGCGCCATCGGCTGCGAGCTACTGAAGAACTTCGCGATGATCGGTGTGGGCGCGGACGGCGGCCGACTCACCGTCACCGACATGGATCTCATAGAGAAGTCGAACCTCAACCGACAGTTTCTATTCCGCCCTACTGATGTGCAGAAACCCAAGTCTAGTACTGCTGCTAAGGTATTTATTTTTAACCTATAGACGATTGTAACTACTTAATAGGAACAGAATTAAAGCTTAGTACATCGAGCGAAAACAGTCACGCGCGTATGAGGATCTCGGTTCAAGTCAGTCAAAGCTTCGAAAAAATTGATCCGAGATCGCTACTTAGCGATAAGACCGCCAATTGTACACATTCATTTGAATAATGATAATTTTAGTTGTTTTGTTGTTTAAGTTGTGCAATATAGTATTATCTATGTATTCCGCTCGTTTTGCTAAACTTTACATGTGTTCCTAATTTGTGGTTGTAACAGTAATCGCATGACACCCTTTTCTTTCCTTCAATCCAATTCTCATGTAGTCTGGGGAAAACTTCGCCATTATTTATTTCACAACCTAAGTGTTCTTTGGGGAAATTTTTCTGGATTCCCTATAGATGGCGAGCAGGCAGTAGTGGCGAGTGACAGAATGGAGTTGCAGGCAATATTTCAGAACACAACCCAGAGATTTTCAGAGAGGAAATATCGGTCGTAATATAAAAATAAAAATCTGCTGTTTATAAAAAAAAAGGATAAAGTGCTTTAAAGGATCTTAGCTTATGTTAGATCTCAATTTCCAGGCCATCAAACGGATGAATCCTCTGGTGAACGTAGTCGCCCAAGAGAACCGCGTCTGCCCGGAGACAGAGTCCGTATACGACGACACGTTCTTCGAGGCCCTGGACGGCGTCGCCAACGCGCTCGACAACGTGGACGCCAGGATCTACATGGACAGGCGCTGCGTCTATTACAACAAGCCGCTGCTGGAGAGTGGCACGCTTGGCACTAAGGGCAACACGCAGGTAATACACCACCTCTGTGCAGCTTTGTGTGTATCTATATACGTTAGGTAAGATACAGTATTCATGTGATAGAAGTATTAATAATGTAACCCACTATGTTATCCACATTTTGGACCGTATTCTTAGGTATAACCCTAGATAATAAGCTTCAATGGGGCCCTCACATTGATAAGTTGTCGAAGAGACTTGGCTCTGCGGCATATGCAGTCAAAAAGATCCGCCTCTTTACAGACGTAGACACAGCTAGACTAGTTTACTTCAGCTTCTTCCACAGCTGCAGATATAAACACCGTTTTTGTGCTGCAGAAGAGGGCTGTACATGCAATTTATAATATGGACCCCAGAGAATGACGCAATAAGTTAAAATTTCTTTAATGTTATGACATTCCCTTGTCAATACATCTATGAAAATCTGATGTATGTTCACAAGAATATTAATTTGTTTAAGAAAAATAGCGATAATCATAATTTTAATACTAGAAATAAAGATAAACTCGCTGTTGCCACTTGTAGACTCCATAAAGTTAGTAAATCGTTTAAAGGGCAAGGTGTACGCTTTTATAACAAACTCCCAAGGGATGTACAAAAATTGACAATTAATAAATTTAAAAACGTAATTAAACTAAATCTTTATAAAGAAGCCTACTATAAAATATCGGATTATTTAGATGATAGAGAAGCTTGGGATTGAAATTGCTCCAACTCGTTCAAAATGTTACAATTTAGACATCATTTATTTTCTGTATTATGTATTGTAAAAGGATCATTTAAAAAAAACAACCAGCCTTGTTTCTTGCCTTTCTTTCCTGGCTTGGTCGCGAAGGAACAGGCAGTAAAATTGATGTTTCAAAGTGATCCTTGTGATTTTAATGAATAAAAATATTTGACTTTGACTTTTGATAAGACAAGAGTAAAAAAGTAGTTATGTTACCTTGTGGACAACAAGGTGTTCCTGACATTTTATCATTAGACACTGACACAAACTCATACTATTGGCTTCCAGGTTGTAGTTCCATCCCTCACCGAGTCGTACAGCTCGTCCCAGGATCCACCAGAGAAGAGCATCCCCATCTGCACCCTCAAGAACTTCCCGAACGCGATCGAGCACACGCTGCAGTGGGCGAGAGACGAGTTCGAGGGTCTGTTCCGGCAGGCGGCCGAGCACGCTGCCTTGTATCTGCAGGACCCGCACTTCATCGAGAGAACCTTGAAGCTGCCTGGTACCCAGCCTCTGGACGCGCTGGAAAGTGTTAGGGTGAGTACACTTTTTATTGTGACACATTCTTTATAAAATGAGATCGTGTAGCACCTGTTAGTATTTTTATTTTTATAGTGTTATCCGAACACATACTGAAAATTCCAAGATTTAAAAAAAATCGTGTAGCACCTAAACAAATAACTAGCTTCCGCCAGCAACTTCGCACGCGTGGTTTGTCATTAAAAAGTAGCCTATACCAAATTTCATCGAAATCGGTTAAGCCGTTACGACGTGAAAGAGTAACAAACATCCACACATTCATAATATAGGGTGTCCCGGAACTAAAGGCTGATTTTTTAAGAGGTATGGATTTGATTTTCAAAAAAAACACAAAATTTGAAAAATTTGATGAAATCTTTATTGGAATCGATAGAACGATCAATATAATTTAATGTTTGAAGATGATTTCATGCAAATGCTGGCCGCGGCTCCGGTTTAGATGGCCCATTCGCAAGGCCCAATTTCGGCACACTCTCTCCAACATATCGGCCGGTATATCACGAATAAATGCTTCAATATTGGTTCCCAGTGCGTCAATCGTTGCTGGTTTATCCCTGTAGACATGAGCCTTAACATGGCCCCACAAGAAATAGTCCAAAGGCGTTAGATCACACGATCTAGGCGGCCAATTGACGGGCCCAAAACGTGAGATAAACTGTTCACCGAAGGCGGCTCTCAATTGGGCCATTGTTTCGCGTGCCGTGTGGCATGTGGCACCGCCTTGTTGAAACCACATGTCAGGCATGTCCAATTCTTCCATTTTGGGCAAAAAAAAAAATCGCCAATCATCACACGGTAGCGCTCGCCATTCACAGTAACGTTTCGGCCATTGTCGTCTTTGAAAAAGTACGGCCCGATGATGCCACCAGCCCATAATCCACACCAAACAGTACATTTTTCGGGATGCAGTGGTAGCTCTTGCAATGCTTCTGGCTGGTCTTCACTCCAGATGCGGCAATTATGCTTATTGACATATCCATTCAACCAGAAATGAGCTTCGTCGCTGAACACAATTTTTCGATAAAAAAGTGGATCTTCCTCCAACTTTGCCAATGCCCATTCACCAAATGTTAGACGTTGTGGGAGGTCGTGTGGCTTCAATTCTTGCACCAGCTGTATCTTGTAAGGTTTTACACCCAAATCCTTTCGCAAAATTTTCCATGTAGTGGAGTAACAGAGGCCCAATTGCTGCGAACGGCGGCGAATCGACATTTCACGGTCATCACTAACACTGGCGGATACAGCCGCAATATTTTCTTCGGTCCTCACTCTACGTATGCGTGTTCGTGGTTTAATGTCCAATAATGTAAACTAGGTTCGAAATTTAGTTACAAGCTTCCGAATAGCTGCCTCAGTAGGCCGACCAAACTGCCCATAAATTGGAAGAAGTGCGCGATGCACTCTCTTAACCGAGCATGCATTTTGATAGTAAAATTCAATAATTTGCAAGCGTTGTTCGTTCGTAAGTCGATTCATGGTTAAATTATAGACCAAACTGAACAAGTTTGACAATGACACAAGACACGATTCACGCGTGATCTGTCAAAAACAGTGTTGCCAAAAAGATACCAGCAAAAAAATCACCCGTTAGTATGTTAAGCCTGAACGGGGTGATTTGGCCCATGAAAATGAACAGTCGTGAAGGTACAATGCCTAAGAATTCTTATTTTCACATTTCCATACAAAACCTTTTATTTTATTTTAAAAAATAAACTTGACAACCCTAATTTGTCCACAATGTTTCTAAGTAGGTAAGTACGTTACCTACCTACATAAATCCGCGCGACTTCAAATTTTGTGGCATGCTAAATACCTAGTTAGGTGTAGTGTAGGTACCTTCTGTCCGACGTACTGAGTGTGGTATTCATATTCACACATGGTAGGTACCTACATACATCAGTAGGCGATGGTTATGTACCGCATTCTCGTACCTATCAAAATAAAGGTTGCGGGTTCAAGTCCCGTCCGGCTTGACGATTTTTGAGATGGTTTAAAAATCTTAGGTAGGTAGGTATCTACCATTTAATTAATCGGCACGTGCTCCGTAGAATTTTGAAGTTTATCACGGCACTTAACAAAAATCACATAACACGGCAAGCAGGTAGGTAGGTAACTACCTACTTAAAAACTGGTCTGTTTTTTAAGTCAGAACAGAAAAGTCACATAGGTATCACGTGGGTGTACGTAGGTAATAATCACTTAAGTTAAAAATCACGGAGGAACAGCTGCTGTTCTCTTTACTCACAAGAAAGGTTCGATGTGCCTACCCTCTCTGTGAATACACAACTGGGCGCGGTGGTTGACCGAGCGTGTCGCATGCTGAATCATAGCAGGGCTAAGGGAGGCACAGGCTGCGACAACTCGACTTGTCATCTCATCCGCAGAGTCGCATTCGGTCGCGTACACTTCTCCCTTCAGGAAACCCCACAAGAAGTTGAGTCGAGTCAGGTCTGGAGAGCTGGGCCGCCGCGGCCTATCCACGAAGTGAAGTGCCTATTTAGGTAGACGCGCAACGGGAATTCCTCCAGTCGATCCTCTACCTCCCCCCTCAGGAACTCTAAGTAGTTCTCTACATTCAGCCGGTCGGGCAGGAACAGAGGACCGATAATCCTGTCTCCGATGACAGTGGCCCAAACGTTTATGGACCAACGGTGCTGGAATCTGGACTGGCGGAACGCGTGCGGATTCTCATGCGACCACACGTGCTCGTTGACCGAAAGAGACCGCTCCTGGTGAAGGTTGCCTCGTCACTCCATAACACCGTGTCACTCCACCCTTGTTCCGCCTGGACCCTTCCGCTGAACCACATTGCGAACTGGAGGCGCGGGCCGTAGTCAGCGGCGGTCAGTTCCTGGGTCCGCTGGTAGTGGTACGGATGCTGGTGATCTTCTTTGAGGATTCGCCACACTCTCATCCTCGGCACCCTCATCCGAAGTGCTCCCCGACGAGTGCTACGTCGAGGATCTTCGTCGAAATAGTCGAGGATCTCCTCTTCAGCTCTGACGGTAAATCGACTCGGTCGCCCTTCATTAACAGCCCGGAAGAAAGATCCTGTAGAGTGAAGCCTACCTACGAGCCTCCGGAAACAGTCGTATGACGGTATCCGCCTGCTTTCGTACCGTTGGCGGTACAGTTCGCGTGCCGCCGTCAGTTCATTGTTTGGCGCGGCACCAACACGCAAAATCATGTTGTAATACTCCTCATTACTATAACTCGACATTCTCGCTTGGATCGGAACTCGGAAGGAACCGGAACTCTGAATTAATAAAGTTATCATCAAAGCCAACGCGAACAAGTGACTGAAGTGAAAATCAAAAAACAAATTAAAATCCTTTGAAATTGCCGACATATTTTAGGGTTCATTTTTGATGTGAAAATTAAAAACCATCATTAGTCCGGTCAATTTAGACATGCAAGGGTACAAAAATTCGCATAGAGCTAAAAATTGGTATGAATGTTCGGAACACCATATGAATGCTAAAAAGTCCCCATCGATCCCGTACCTGAATTTTTTTTATTCAAGGTCAAAGGTCTCGAAAATTAGTTTTTCGTTTTATCTCAGAAACCGTGGCTCTTAGGAAAAAAATACATTTTTAATAAATAATAACATGATCTAGAATAATTTTGTTCGGTTTAATTTTATGATAAAACTTACCGTTTTCCTGAAAAACGCGAAAAATCAATTTTAGAGACCTTGAATAAAAAAACCAGGTATGGGATCGATGGGGACTTTTAGGCATTCTCTATGCGAACTTTTGTAGCTTCACTTCAATTTTTAGGGCAAATTGGACCGGACTACTTGATGACACTCATGTTTGTAGGTAGGTTCTTACTAGTTTGGTTCTTAGTTACCTAATTAGGTAGTTTATTTTGGTTGTCATGTCACTGCAGCACTGGGTTTTCCTGGTCACTCGTCAAACATCGTAAGAAACCACCATGACATATGACACGGATTTTTGGTCACGGAATCTTTTCACTACATTGGTTTTTTCACCATCAGACACGATTCACGACCCTCATACCCCGACTTGATCATTGACCTAAACAGAGTAACCAAGAAATATCCAGTGGTAGGGCGAAAGAATTCAACCTAGAGTGATCAAGAAAGAACCAATGACATTATGAATAAATGACTGAACACCACCATAAAAAAGATAAAAATATTTTGTACTGAACCCTTTATGAAATATGTAACTTATTTCATAAAGATTTTTGTGGACTAAATGCTATTGATTGGTTGTCGGCGTTTTTAGACATCTTTTTTGAACCAATTAAAAATCGCTAAATGAAAAAATGTCACATAGTCGGCCAATCAAAAGTTATTATTTTTAATGAGTTAAAGAGTAGATACGGAATAGATAAGTCGCTACCTTGGTATGGTCCGTAAAATGTTATAAGTTAGGTACCTAATGCTTTGATTTGCTATGAAGATCCGAATCAAGTTATTTTAATAATGAAATATGAACATGTTATCATCATCGTCATCATTAACGCATATCCTATTAAGTATTCGCTAATTATCAGGTTTTGTGCATTTAATTGTTTTTGACACATTTGACACAAAACAACAAGAATCTTGATAAAAATAACAACTAATCGTAACGAAAACTGTAGAGGTCCTACCCAGGCTTCAGTGATAGACTCGGTGCAAAAGTGGACTGTATTTATTTTTCTTCTTAGTTGCTAGTTTACAAGGTATAAATCGCGTTCTTGAATGATCACAAATTTCTGCTTGAAAACGGTCTATCTTTATACAAAACTAATCCTCGCCCTAGCCATGGTGCGGGGATCGTAATTCACGCATTCACAAATCGTGTTATATAATTCCTAATACATCGAAGTTTCCAGCAAAGTTAGACGGGGACTTACATGTAGCTATCTCACTCTTTTGACCTTTACAAGTTTAAACTGTTACAATCTTAGCTACCTGTTAACATTTGAATCTGATTCGATCTTATAACTACCTAATACATTTCAAATCTAGATTCGATCCTTCCCCGTCTTTGATCGTCCGTTACAGTCTCCCCCCGGCGCAGATCCTCGCAGCCTTCTTATTCAATCGGGAGGACGATCAACCTTCTCACTGGCCTCCGGAAAACGCCTCCCCGCGTCCGCACCTCAGCGCTCCGAACTACTCCGTCCGGACCCGTAATCACGCGCTCGATCTGGCCCCGCGGCCATACGTTCCGAGGTAGCAAACCGTCCGCGATTATGACGACGTCCCCTTCTTTGACGTTCTCTTGCTGTCTTCTGACGTCGCCTCGCGGCGCCAACGTAGGCAAGTACTCGTCGATCCAGCGCTTCCAAAAAGAGTTTGCCAGAGCTTGTGCGGCGCGCCACGTTCTTCTGTCGGCTACGTCGCAGTCTCCCACATATGGCAAACCTACTGCCGTCCCCAATAAAAAGTGGTTCGGCGTTAAAGCTTCCTTTTCCTCTGGGTCCACGGGTACATGCGTTAAAGGCCGCGAGTTTACGGTGTGCTCGATTTCTGTCATTAGCGTATTCAATACCTCTTCTCGCGGGGCACGTTCATTTAAAGTGATGGCTAGGGCTCTCTTCACCGTTTTTATCATTCGCTCCCAGGCTCCCCCCTGGTTTGGCGCACCAGGGTCGATGTACCGCCACTCGATCCGCTGTTTGAGTGCGTACTCTTTTAGGCCTGGGAGCCATTCTTCGTACGCCTTTCTTAGTTCCACTTCTGATCCGTGGAAGTTCGTTCCATTGTCTGATACGATTGCACTAGGAGTCCCCCGTCGGGCAGCCATTCGCCTGATAGCCATAATAGCCGAGTCGGTGCTGAGACTCGCTATAAGCTCCACGTGTATAGCTCTCGTTACCAAACACGTAAAGAGCATACCCCATCGCTTCTCACGGCGCCGCCCGATCGCTACCCACATAGGGCCGAAATAATCGATGCCGCAGTTAGTGAACGGCCTCTAGGCGCATCCTCGGCAAGTCAACCTTTACTGGCTTCTTTGGGTTCGCTCTCCTTATCTTACACAGCGTACAATCGTTCAGAACCGTTCTGACCGCCGGACGCAACCGCAGTATCCAAAATCGCTGGCGCAGATTATTCACGATCTGTTCTCTGCCCGCGTGCTTATTCTTCTCATGTTCCCGCCTGATCAGTAGACGTGATAAGCGGTGCGCTCCGTCCAGAATGGGTGGATCCTTCAGGTGATCCGGTACTGTAGCGGCGTTGATCCTACCGCTCAGCCTTAATGATTTCCATATACATGTGCATTGGCCGCTAGCCCTTTTGGTGCATGCGCTCGGTTCTCCGGGGTAATACTATCCAGTAAGCCTTCACGCTTTGCGCTCCAGCTTGCAAGTTCAAAACCCGCTTGTAGATGCACCTCTTGCACTTGTGCTATAGCTCTGGCGGCTATCTCTTCCGTTTCAAAGCTGTCCACCCAGTCGTCCATGTAGTGGTTCCGAGTTATAGCGTCAAACGCTAGCGGGTGTGTCCGCTCGTGATCTTTCGCGTTCCTGTTCCTGACGCTATGAGCCAGAAATGGAGAACTTCTCGCTCCGAATATCATGGACTTCATCGTGTACTTCTGCGGTGGATCTGTTCGGTTGTCGCCGCGCCATAGAAAGTGTTGGGCTGTACGGTCCTCTTGTCGTATGGTTACCCTCAGGAACATGTCCCGAATGTCCGCAGTGACCGCGATCGGCTTCGTTCTGGAGCGAAACAAGACGCCATGTAATGTCTGTAGTAGATCTGGTCCGTCCAGCAGCGCGTCGTTGAGACATGTTCCATTAGCGCACGCGGCTGCATCGAAAACCATTCTAAACTTCCCCGGCTTGTTGGGGTTTGTCACCGCGAAGTGAGGGAGAAACCAGAGACGTTCGTTCTGACTCTGTTCCTCCTCGCTTTTTACTGCATATCCCTTTTCTAGCAGCTTCTCCACTTGCGCGGTGTATGCACTTCTAAACTCCGGCGATCTGTCCATCTTACGTTCGATCCCATGTAAGCGTCGTATGGCCATGTCGTAGCTGGGCGGCATCTTCACCTCATCGCTGGCCCAAGGTAGTCCCACTTCAAAACGACCGTTCACTCGTCTCGCTGTTCTGTCGAAAATGCTTTGAGCCCGCTCATCCTTTGCGTTTGGCTTTCTTTTAATTGAAACGCCCAAAGCATCTATCTCAAAGTGTGCTTTCACGAGCTTGCTTAATTCCTCGTCTTGGTCGTTCAAAGTATGTCCGTTCTGGACACCTTGGCACGTATGGACGTGTAGTACCGTCTCCTGCTGTCTTATTGTGCTCCTGGGGATTGATCCATGGATAACCCATCCCAGCTGCGTTAGTGATGCAGCTGGCTGGGTTCTCTTCCCTGTCAGAAGCTTCCTCGTCACAATAAGATGCCAGTTGTCGGCCCCGATGAGTATGCGTGGCTTCGCTGACGCATAGCACACGGCTTCTGGACGGAGTTTCCTTAAGTGCGCGTATTTTAACACATCGGTACTGACGAGTTGATTTCCTAAGGTCAGGTTCTTCACAGTGCGCGCTGTGATCCGATGTGCGTCCGACTTGTGTCCTCGGATCACGATATCCACTACCCGGCTCTCGGGTTCCCTCTGACTGGTCGTAGCCCCCACGATGTTCAAGGCTTTTGTCGGGCCTTCCGTTCCGATCATCGCGGCGATCTCTTCATCGATCAGAGTTATCGTTGATCCTTCGTCCAGTAACGCATACGTATTCATTTCCATTCCGTTACTGCCCTTAATCACGACTGGACACACCTTCAGTAGGACTTGATTCTTTGCTGTTACATGCGCAGATGCAGTGATGGCTGATTCTTCGGTCTGGCCCTGCTCACTGGCACCCTCGTTCCTTATTTTCGGCGCATGTAACAGTGCGTGATGCGGACGTGTGCATTCACCTACTCCGCATCGCTTGCTCTTGCACATAAAGCGTCTATGCTTGCTGTTCAGACAGCGAAAACATATGCCTGTCTCTTTGGCCCATTCCCATCTCTTGTCTACTGGCATCGCCGTGAGCTTTCTACACTCGACGGTTCTATGGTCGCCCCCGCAGCAACGGCACTCGTTCTTGTCCGTTGCTGCGTTCCGTCTCGTTGAGGCTTCCTCCTCCGATGCCGCGTTCTGTGTAGCGTACACCGACCCACGATTTCGTTCGTTCACCCTGGGTCGCTGCTCTATGGGTCGGGCCTTTGAAGTGCTCTGCGAAGGCGTAGCTGTATACGCGTATCGCATTGCGCGATCTGCCTCTCTCATCAGGAACTGGGACAGCGTCAATATTTCTGGTTCATTTCGGCTGCCAAATTCCTCTGCATAGTCGCACCATTTTGATCGAATGTGCGGTGTCAACTTCTCGGCTACCTGTCGCGCAAACATCGGGTTCTGCAGGTAGCCGCGTTGGTCCATACAAGAGATGGCGGTTACTACGTTCTGTAGTTTGATGGCGAAAGCGTTCAATTCGCCTGCGGTCGCGCCCAGTCGCGGTAGCTTCTTAATCTCTTCTAACGCGTTATCTATAATCATCTCTGGGCGACCGTAGCATTGCTCCAAAGTCTTCATTATAACTGCCGGTTCGGTTGCAGTGTATAACAAAGCCGACACTGCTTGACGGGCTTCGCCTTTCAGGCATGTTCTAAGCCTCGCTAGATTCTCAGCCGATGAGATCTTGTGGATGGTCGTCGATTCCTTCATGGCTGCCTTGAACGGTAGCCAATCCCCCGCAGCACCTCCGAATACAGGTAGGTCGTACGTCTGTCTCGGAGGTGGTCTACGGTGAGCCATCTTCTCTATGGCTTCCGTTAACCGATCAATCCCTCTGTCTCGCGTTCGGTCCGGCGTGAGTGATCTGTCTCGCAGTTGTTCTGGCTCCCCCCGTTTATGATGGCGTTGGAGCCAGTCTTCTATTCTGTGTTCTGTGTCTAGGGCCCCGTTCCGTGCACCCGTGCCCTGGATGCTTTCTTGTTCATCTTCTTCCCGTATTGTAGCGACTTCGGCAATCAACCTCTTCCTTATAAGTTCCGCTTGAATATGGAGCTCTTGCCTCTTAATCTCGGCAAGTCGTTCTTCAGCTTCAAATTCAATTTGCCGTATCCTTGCTATCGCGCTGGCGCTGGAGCGTTGCGAGCGGACGGACGGGGCACGCCGGCGTTCGGGCTCGGCGTGTGTGGTCACTCGCAGTGCTACCTCGGTCGCGGGCGCGGGCGCGGTCGTCTCTGACGCTACGCGAGCGGAGGAGGGTCCCGCTTCGGCGGGTCGCGGCTCAACGGGAGCATTCGGAAGCGCGGGTTCGGACGGGGACGCGGGGTAGTCTTCGTAGACGCGAAGTGCAGCCTTCTTCCCCCTCGTCACTGGTGGGCTCCTGGTGGTCATCTTCTTCAGCACTTGATGCCCCTACCTACCTAGCGGTCCCTAACACTAACACTAAAACCGCCCTAAGGCGTTTACCCGCTATTCCGACCGTTTGGCACCGTTAGGTGGCCGGAATAAACGGGCCGTGGACCAGCCACGTGAGGGGGTGGGGGGTCTTCACTCTTCGGGTGACGTCCTCGTTCGGTTGTCTTCAACGGACGCGGGCTTATCTTCAGGCACCCCGTGCCCTTGCGCCGGTCTTGACAACGTCGCACGTCGCACCGTTGGGTGATCTTCAGGCACCCCGTGCCCTTGCGCCGGTCTTGACAACGATGCTCGTCGCACCGTTGGGTGATCTTCAAGCCCGCGCCGTCTCTTCAGTGGTTATACGATGTAACTATTTCTTCAAAATCCAGTGGAGCGGGTCTTGTCGGCTCCGCAGGAACAACTGGTCCGGTCGTCGCAGGAACGGCTTATCCGGGTCGGAGGACCAAAACTTGTAGAGGTCCTACCCAGGCTTCATTGATAGACTCGGTGCAAAAGTGGACTGTATTTATTTTTCTTCTTAGTTGCTAGTTTACAAGGTATAAATCGCGTTCTTGAATGATCACAAATTTCTGTCTTCTTCTCACACACACCGGCGAAGCCGGTGTGGGGGATGCAGTGCCGGGCTTTTTGGCCCTTTCCTGCAGAGTTCTTTCCGCCCCCCGTTTCAACGGGGGGGTCATCGGGTCGGCTCGCGGAGCCTCAGGTTTGTTACTCACGCGTTACTGGCCGCCCGATGCTCACTCCGCAGGGAGGATCGTCGGACGGTCGCCGCGCAGGTACCTTTGTTGGAAGGAAGGTAGGGGGAAGGGATGAGGGAGGGATGTCCCCGTCTGACGATGCCTGGTCCTCATCGTCAGTTTCTGTGACCAGCTCCCGCGGATACGGCTTGCTCTTAGGGGGCCTTTCTGTGAGAGGAGCTAGTTCTCTTAGATGTTTGTAAGAGGAGGTGTCGAGGCGCGCAAACATCCTGGTTGCTAGGCGGCCTATAAATTGGTCTAAGCTCTCAATTTCTAGGTCTCGCTGAATGGTGGCATTCCGTACGTACCGTGGTGCGTCTACGATCGTCCGGAGGCATTGGCTTTGCTGACTTCGCAGTGTCTTTCTGTGGTCTTCGGCTAACAAAGCATACCACGCGGGGGCCGCGTATGTGAGCCGCGGGCGGACGTAAGTCTTGTACAGTCCAACCTTCATTCTGAGTGGAATGTTGGACCGGAGGACGGGCTTCAGTAGCGCTCTAGTAGTACTCGCTAGGCCACGGACGTTCCTGGCGTGTTTACTCATCGTGAGGTTCCGGTCTAAAGTAACCCCCAGGTACTTAGCCGTGTGTGACCAGGCCACCGGTTGTTCCTCCAGGGTGAGTTTTGGCGGTAGTGTGAGCCTCTTCGAGAATGCCACCGCCTGTGTTTTACCCACGTTGACACTCAGTCTCCATTTTGTCAGCCAGGCGGGGAGCTCTGCTAGGATCCTTTGCATTTTGGTGGCGGCGTGATTGAGGTTCATAGATTTTGTGATGTATGCTGCGTCATCCGCGTAAAGGGCTAACAGAGCATCTTCTGAGTTGGGTATGTCATCGGTGTATCGTGAGTAACACACAGGGGAGAGGCAGCTGCCTTGTGGTACTCCCGCCTCTATGGGTCGTCTGGAGGAGAGCGCTTGCTCCACACGCACTGAGAAGCTGCGGCCTTGAAGGAACGACGCTATTACCTTCACCACCTTCTGCGGTATTGGTGAGGTAGCCATCTTGTAGAGGAGTCCCGCGTGCCAGACTCGGTCGAACGCTTTTTCCATGTCCAGGAATACTGCGACTGAGTGTTCTCGCCTGTTGTGGGCGGTAGTGAGGTGATGCAGTACCCTACACAGTTGTAGCGTTGTGCTGTGTTCCGACCTGAATCCGTACTGTTCTGGACGCGGGGGGATGTGGGGATTAATGTGGGTGAGGAGGAGCTTTTCAAATAATTTTGATAGGCTAGGAAGAAGGGTAATTGGACGGTAGCTCTCTGGGAGCAGGATGTTTTTGCCGGGTTTCGGTATCATGATAACCCGGCCGGACTTCCAGGGAGAGGGGAAGTGACCGCTTCTCATGATCCCGTTGTAGAGTCGGGTCACGGAGGCGATCATTTTGTAGGGGAAGTGGCGGATGGCAGCGTTCGTTATATTATCTTCACCGGGTGCCTTCCTTGGCTTTGTCCGGCGTATGGCCCGTTGGACTTGCCCGGGAGAGAAGAATATACCTTCTGCGGTGTCTGCCTCCTGGGTATCGGCCTTGAGGTAGTTTTCGACAAAGGTTTCCACTTCTGTTGTGTGTACCGGATCTTTGTCTGGGTTGTTCTTGAACTGAGCCTCAAGGCTGTCTGCGAAAATCTCCGCTCTGTCTTCAGCTCGGTATCTTGGGTTACCATCTTGGTGCTTGAGAGGTCGAATAGGAGTTGGGGTGTTCCTCAGCTGTCGACAGAGCTTGTGGAGCGATGCCCAGTCTTCTGTGGCGTCTTCTATCCTGCTCTCCCATTTCTTGGCGTTGTCCTCCTGTATCTCTGCTTTCACCTCGTCGCAGAGGGCGTTCAGCTTGGTCTTTAGACGTGGATCTCTTGTTCTCTGCCATTGTTTCCTCAGCCTACGTTTCTCTGATAGGAGTTTGGTCAGGTGTGCTGGTGCTCTCGCTAGTCTGTTGTTGCGAGGTGGTAGTGAGGCTTCGGAAAGTGCCCCTTGGATTGCGCTCGTAATCTCCGCGGCCAGTTGGTCCACTTCTGCGGGGTTTTCCACTGGTCGCGTGGGGGCTGTGATCTGTAGGGTCTCCGAGAACAAGGTCCAGTCGATTCCGGGTCTTGGTCTTGGTGGTTTGAGAGCAGCCGGGCTGGTTTCCAGAGTCAACAGGACTGGTTGGTGGTCGGACTGTAGCTCGTCGAGCAGTACCTCCAGCTTCGGGTGGTTTGGTAGGTTGGTGTGGACTGCGAGGTCGATGACGTCAGGTGTTTGGTTCACCTGGGTAGGGTAGTGGGTGGGCGTCTCTGGGCCTGCGACCTCGTAGCCATGGGTTTCCGCGTACTTCTGGAGGATACCGCCGTCCCTGTTCCTCAGGTTTGAGTTCCAGTTCCTGTGTTTGCAGTTCCAGTCCCCGGCCGCTATCATTTGGCCTGTTGGAGGTGTGGGTAGGAGCTTCCGGAGGTCCGCTTGTGCTAACGGCGTACTTCCTGGGGGGTGGTAAATGGCGTGGATTTGAATGGGGTTGCCGTCTATACAGATCTCAACCCCCAGTGCCTTCATGGACATCAAGTCTAGCTCCGGAAGCGGTTGGTGGACCAGCCGTCTCCTGACCAGGACCATCAGACCCCTGATGCACCTTCCCTCCGCGCTTTGGTCGTCCTTTCGATATTCCTGGTAGCCCGGGAACTTAGGCTTATCGGTGCTTTTTAGCATAGTCTCGTTGATGAGAGCCACGTCTATGTTTTGCTCCTTGAGTAGGGGCCTCAGAAGTAGTGTTTTGTTCCCCTTCTTACTTGTGAGGCCCCGAGCGTTCCAGAACATGACTCTCAGTTCCCTACTTTGAAGAGCTTCCCGATCCCGCTGAGCACAATTGGGATCGGGTCTCCCCCCGTTCGCAGGGTTTGGAGGACCTCCTGTAAAATTTGCAGGGCCGTGTCCAGCAACTCCAACCGGTCGCTGTCGTAGCGGTGGGTGGTCTTGGGTGGCGGGGGTGCAGGTCTGTGCAGTTTCCCCCCCTTGCGCTTGGGTTGTTGTGGTGGTGGCTGTGGGTTGGAGTGCTGGCTCAGTTGCCTGGATTCCTGCTCCTGGGGGGACAAATTTCTGCTTGAAAACGGTCTATCTTTATACAAAACTAATCCTCGCCCTAGCCATGGTGCGGGGATCGTAATTCACGCATTCACAAATCGTGTTATATAATTCCTAATACATCGAAGTTTCCAGCAAAGTTAGACGGGGACTTACATGTAGCTATCTCACTCTTTTGACCTTTACAAGTTTAAACTGTTACAATCTTAGCTACCTGTTAACATTTGAATCTGATTCGATCTTATAACTACCTAATACATTTCAAATCTAGATTCGATCCTTCCCCGTCTTTGATCGTCCGTTACAAAAACAAAAATCTACTTTCCTCTCAGAGGCATCACAATGTGTAGGCAACTTTTATGTTTGTGTTTAGCGTGAACTCAAACGATGCTTCATCTTCAGGTCAAGCTCAGAGTACAATAAACAGCTGATCTTAGGGTTGTCACCACTTGTCGTACGTTCAGTTTTCAAGCAAACTTTGCTGCACTGTTCTTCAATGAAAAAAGTCGTAGAACTATTGTTGTTCTCCTAAGTGTCCAGAATCGCCCCCCCTCGGGATAACATACTAGTTCTGGGACACCCAGTATAGTGGGGTAATCATTATATGTCAACATATTTTGTACCTACATACAATTAGTAATTAATAAAATTTTCCAATTAATTTTCCAGAACGCAATCAACGACCGCCCTCTTAACTTCGAAGACTGCGTGATCTGGGCGCGCCAGCACTGGGAGAATCAGTACGCCAATCAGATCAAACAGCTGCTCTATAACTTCCCCCCGGACCAGCAAACCACCAGTGGAGCCCCATTCTGGTCCGGCCCCAAACGTTGCCCGGCACCATTGGCCTTTGACCCAAAGGAAGACTTGCATTTGGATTATGTTGTTGCGGCGGCTAATTTGAGAGCTAATTTGTATGGAATTCCCAATTGTGTGGATAGAGATTGTATCGCGAAGATTGCTACGAGTGTAGAGGTGTGTATGATACTGCTTTTTATATATATTGAGTAAAGAGTTACTGAGTGCTGTGGGTGATTGATTGCTCTGGAAATGTATGGGGGAGATCCTGTGGCTGATATAATGATGATGATTAAGATTGGAGGTATAGTAGTTGATGTTATGTTTGAAAACACTACCCTCAAAACAATATTTATTGCTCAGAATCATTAATGAAACATCGTGAGGAACTCCAATTCTCTGCAATGGAACATAAAGTTACCGACCTCGTTAACATTATTATAATCTATTTGTACTAAAAACGGGATATTTACCATGATTTGTCATGGCGCATACAACTGCGTCGAAATATCGGGACACTCAAGAACTCACAAATCATGGTAAATATCCCGTTTTTAGTACAAATAGTGTTCATAACCATGATAGTTTCAAAAGTTATAACTAGTTGTGAGCCCGCGACTTCGTCCGCAATTTTCTGGATCTCGACAACAGCGCCACCTACCGGGTTCAATTTTGAATCTAAACCATCCAGGGACCCACACAAACACATACAAAAAAATCATTCAAATCTGTTCAGCCGTTTAGGAGGAGTTCAGTGACATACATACGTTCAGTAGAATTATATAATAGGTTGGGGAAAAAGTCTTTTCGCATTATAGTATGTATGAACTTGTAATAAAATCTCTTTGTATCTGGCTGGTTTTGGTATCATTCAAAGTTTAAATTTTAAAGAAGATAATTCCAAATTCGTTAAGCAAGGTGACCCGCTCTCCCCCAAACTCTTCACGAGTACTTTAGAAGACATTTTCAGAAAACTAGCAGTCTCTTGGAAACAAAAAGGTGTATCCATCGGAGATAAGAAGCTTACGAACCTGCGCTTTGCCGATGATATTGTTCTTTTTGCCCCCACAGCACAAGAACTCCAAAATATGCTCCAAGACCTGAGCACTGCAAGCCTTGAGGTTGGACTAATGATGAATCGGTCAAAGACACAACTAATGACCAACACCAACAAACAAAAAATTATGGTAGACGGGCAAGAATTATACTACGTCGATGAGTACATTTACTTGGGCCAGATTGTCTCCTTCGAAAACAGGCAAGATAAAGAGGTCGTCCGCCGCGTCGAAAATGCCTGGAGGAGCTTCTGGTCCATGAAGACGCTAATGAAGGGAAACCTTCCATTTTCACTTAAGCGTAAACTCATCGACATGTGTATTCTGCCCGTCCTTACCTATGGTGCCCAAACTTGGTCACTGACGGAATCTCAAAAGTCTAAACTCAAGGTTTGCCAAAGAGCTATGGAACGCAGCGTGCTAGGGGTAAAAAGAATCGACAGGATTCGCAATACCACACTGCGCGCGAAGACCGGCATCGCAGATGTTGGCGACAAGACTGCCAAGCTGAAGTGGGACTGGGCGGGTCACGTCAGTCGTATGGTCACAGACAAATGGGCAACAGTCGCCACACAGTGGGTGCCTGCAGACGGGCGTCGAAGCCGTGGCAGGCCGAGGAAGCGTTGGCGTGACGACCTCGATGCATTCCAAGATGGCTGGTGGGACGTGGCGAGTGATCGTGAGATGTGGAGGAACATGGGGGAGACCTTTGCGAGTGGGAAAGTATAGGTTAAAAAAAAAAAAAAAAAAAATTCCAAATTCAAATTAGGAAAATGTGTGATTTTTATTTGTTTTTCGTACTGTAAAGATGAGTGAATCTAATGAAGAAATTCGATACATTTTAAAATTTTACTACAAAAAAGGTAAACATGCAACGCAAGCCGCGAAAAAAATTTGCGATGTTTATGGACCTAGTGCAGTGTCTGTGAGACTAGCACAAATTTGGTTAAAGCGTTTTCAATCTTAAAATTTTGATGTCAAATATGCACGTCGCTCTGGTCGCCCTATTACGGATAAAATTGATGCCATTTTTGAAAAAGTTGAGCAAGATCGGCATATCAGTAGTTACAACGTAGCTGAAGAACTGGGAATTGACCACAAAACAGTTTTGGCGCATTTGAAAAAACTGGGTACGCAAAAAAGCTCGATATTTGGGTACCCCACGAGCTCACTGAAAAAAACCTAATGAACA
The DNA here is from genome assembly GCA_963924445.1 of Philereme transversata. NCBI lineage: Eukaryota > Metazoa > Arthropoda > Insecta > Lepidoptera > Geometridae > Philereme > Philereme transversata. The sequence continues at coordinate 28,532,660 of OZ004345.1, forward strand.
GTGTACTCATTTGTGATTTTTTATTACGACGTAATGAAACCGAACCATTTTTGAAGAAGCTGATGACTGGTGATGAAAAGTGGATCACGTACGACAAGAACGTGCGAAAAAGGTTGTGGTCAAAGGCCGGTCAGGCTTCACAGACTGTGGCGAAACCCGGGTTAACTCGCAACAAGGTGATTCTGTGTGTGTGGTGGGATTGGAAGGGCATTATTCATTATGAGCTGTTACCACCAGGCAGGACCATCGATTCTGAACTCTACTGCGAACAACTGATGAGATTAAAGCAAGAAATTAGAGAAAGCGGCCGGAATTAATCAACAGAAGGGGTGTGGTTTTTCATCATGATAACGCTAGACCTCATACATCTTTAGCCACTCAGCAAAAATTAAGAGAGTTTGGCTGGGAGGTGTTAATGCATCCGCCGTATAGTCCTGACCTTGCACCTTCAGATTTCCACCTGTTTCGGTCTCTTCAGAATTCTTTAGGCAGTGTCAGATTAACATCACGAGAGGACTGCCAAAACCACTTGTCGCGGTATTTTGATCAAAAGCTCCAAAATAGCAATGGGATCATGCCCCTATCTACAAGATGGCAAAAAGTTATCGAACAAAATGGTACCTACACATACTTTAGTTAAATGTAAATAAACTATATTAAAAAATGTTTTGAATTTTCTTAAAAAATGCGAAGAAACTTTTTCCTCAACCTAATATATAAAGATAATCAGAACATCATAACAATATGTTTTCCAATTCTAGGTCCCTGAATTCAGCCCTAAATCCGGCATCAAGATCGCAATCACAGACGCCCAGCTGCAGCAGAACAACGAGGACGTCGACCAGGACCGCGTCAAGACCATCATCAACGAGCTGCCTCCCATCAACAGACTCTGTTCCCTCAAGATCACCCCTCTAGACTTCGAGAAGGATGACGACACTAACTTCCACATGGATTTCATCGTCGCGGCCTCCAACCTCCGCGCCGCCAACTACAGCATCCCGGCTGCGGACAGGCACCGCTCCAAACTGATCGCGGGGAAAATCATCCCAGCCATCGCCACCACGACCTCGGTAGTCGCCGGCTTAGCGTGTCTCGAGCTTTATAAACTCGCCCAGGGATATAATGTCTTGGAAGTCTTCAAAAACGGGTTCGTGAACCTCGCGCTGCCGTTCTTTGGGTTCTCGGAACCGATCGCCGCCCCGACCAATAAGTACTACGATACCCAGTGGACCCTGTGGGACCGCTTCGAGGTGAAAGGCGAGGTTACGCTCCAACAGTTCTTAGATTACTTTAAGAACGAGCACAAGCTGGAAATTACGATGTTATCCCAAGGAGTCTGCATGCTGTACTCCTTCTTCATGCCGAAGGCGAGGCGGCAGGAGCGACTCAATCTACCGATGTCAGAGGTGGTCACCATAGTCTCCAAGAAGAGACTAGAACCTCATGTCAAGGCCTTAGTATTCGAATTGTGTTGCAACAATGAAGACGGCGAGGATGTCGAAGTACCCTACGTCAAGTACACTCTGCCCGCATAAGTCATTTCAAAAAAACTAAAATTCACGAGCCTTTTATACCGAATTGTGGTCGTGATTTAAAGGCATTTAGCATAATAGTTATCGGCGATGGTTCTATGTGAATTTACAAAATAAAGGGTATTTTTGTGATGCGATGTTCGCTAGTGCCTCAGACTCTCGAAATTGGTGCAACGGACGCGATTGTACAGTGATAAAAAAAACCTGTGTGACGTTTTATTTTGTGCTTGTAACACGCTTGACTTACTAAATTCATTATATTTATAGTAGTTATAATTATTTGCTCGTTCTCTTCTCAAGGAAATCGCTAATTTATGTTTGCGTGAGATCAATACATTTTTTGTACACCAAAATTTTATCAAATATTTTAAAGTTGAATTGAAGGGTCTGTATAATTATCGAAAAATAAATAAAAACAGAATTTACTTGTTTTATTTTATATTAGGTAAAACAGGAATGCACCAAAAGTATAACTTTAATATAACTTATCAAATGTAGGTCTTTGGATATCGAGTATCGAGAATACAACTTAATTTTTAATACAATATCAAAAGCCTTATAAAAGTAAGCGTAATAATTTATTTTTGGTAATAATTTGTTAAATTTTGAGTTCGTAAAATAAAGGCTTTGCTAGATACAAAGTTATATGTGCCAGGGACTTCAATAGCAGACACATGTGCAACATTTTCAAATAGTAAAACTGAATCAAGCTAGAATATAAAAACTAATTATATACTTGATTGACTAAGGCTTACTAATATATTTTTAAACTAAACATTTCACCCTCCTCCCATAATACAAATCTTTCAGCGGAATCACCTTCCATTACATTAAAACTACAATCTATAAAGTTTATAAAAATTAGACAAGCATAGGCCCTTGAATAAGTATTGGTTGTTGCAATGCTCTTTCGCAGGACGCTAAATGTAACTAGGTGCAAGGCACTTTGCTTTGGAATCATAAAATGGAATAAACATTACAACCACAATAAATTACTAAACATTTAAGGCGACTCGCGTAACGATGCCTAAACGTATTTTGTGGCTAAACATGTTTAAATTTGAAGTACTTGTATAATTTGACAACTCCTTAGATCGTATTTAGCAATTGAATACGTTTAGGCATCGTTGCGCAAGTCTCCCTACCTTAATTTTAATTTTAACCTAATTCTGGACTTAGTTATTGCTAGAAGAGAACTGTATTATTTCAGTACAAAAATATCTCTGTAAGGAGCTATCGGGATTATCCATCCAAAAAGGTCCACAGTCAACAAAAACTTTTAAATCAACTTATAATTTCACGTTACATATAATGACACCTTGATAGATACGTCTTCTTTTTACCCGACTGCGAAGAAGGGTAGTGTTTTTATCGAACTAGTATTCAAACAGTATAACGGACAAAAAAATTGTTAAAAAGTAACGGTAATTAGACGCCCGGCCTGTTTAGACGTAATCGCTGTTCGCCCAGCAGTGGGTAAAGAACCGAGGCAGGCAGGCGGACGTGGGCGAATGTCAGCGCCACGGGCGGCGACGCGGGCTGGGCATGTAGCGCACCCGCCGAGCCTTCTCACTGCTATAAGTCTCTGCAAATATAAGGTATTCCATAAAATAGGGATTACGGACTAAAATCATCTGAATAAACTAGAGGTAATTTAGAGATAATAAAACAAAAATTGGTCCAACTTAATAAATAATGTACAAGAAAATAAATTTAGTACTTAGTATTTTAGAAAGTAATTTAGTAATTAAAAACAACAGGTACAGTCAGCGCCAAAAGTCGCTGAACATTTTCAAACTTCCTAAAATCCTATACACCTAAAAGATTGAAAGTCGGTGTATGGCTACATTATTCAGTGAATGTAGTAGGATACAAATATCGGTTAACATAATTGCAACAAAAATTACTGAACGCATAAATATTACCACCCATATCTCGGAAACTAGACTTTCTAAGCTAGCTGTGTCTTAGGACAAATGGTATATATCAATAAGATCCGCATATCTGATGACAACTGTCAAACTTCAAACAGTAATATCGTATGAACAAGACGTTCTAGGCTAGCGGTGTCTTGGGACAAATGGTAGGTATCAATGAGATCTGCATTTCTGATGACAGCTGTCAAACTTCGAACAGCTGTATCTCGGATACTAGACATTCTAGGCTAGCGGTGTCTTGGGACAAATGATAGGTATCAATGAGATCTGCATTTTTGATGACAGCTGTCAAGCTTCAAACAGCTGTATCTCGGAAACTAGACGTTCTAGGCTAGCGGTGTCTTGGGACAAATGGTAGGTATCAATGAGATATGCATTTTTGATGACAGCTGTCAAACTTCAAACAGCTGTATCTGGGAAACTAGACGTTATAAGCTAGAGCTATCTTGGGACAAATGGTAGGTATCAATTAGATCTGTATTTCTGATGACAGCTGTCAAACTTCAAACATCTGTATCTCGGAAAATAGACGATATAAGCTAGAGGTATCTTGAGACAAATGGTAGGTATCAATTAGATCTGCATTTCTGATGACAGCTGTCAAACTTCGAACATCTGTATCTCGGAAACTAGACGTTCTAGGCTAGAGGTATCTTGGGACAAATGGTAGGTATCAATGAGATCTGCATTTCTGATGACAGCTGTCAAACTTCAAACAGTCGTATCTTGTGAACGATCGTGGGTTTAGGTGGTAATTTTTATGCGTTCAGTAATTTTTGTTGCGATTATGTTCACCGATATTTGTATCCTACTACGTTCACTAAATAATGTGGCCATAACAGATCACAGACTTTCAATCTTTTAGGTGTATAGGACTTTTGGAAGTTTGTAAATGGTCAGCAACTTTTGGCGTTGACTGTACATAGAACAGAAGTTTCGAACTTTCTGTTCGAAACGTAGGCACAAAACAACGAATTTGTGCGTGAGTGAGTACCATGTTTTACACCGACACGTACACAAGCGCACGAGTAATGCAGCAAACGGATGGATATTTTCACCGCACAAACCGTCATATTTTTTCTTTTTCCGAGACCCGCACTCACTACCATCTGGCTCATAAAAAAACAGCGTGAGCGTCACCGTTGTTATAACCTATGATTTTTCGCGCGTATACCTGGTTTCTAAGTGTGGTTATTCTAAGATCTAAGAATATTTTGCATAAAAAAATACTTGCGAAATGATAAGATAACACGACCAATAAGCCATGTGTGTATCTATGATTTCTTACAGCTGTTAGAAGCTTTCAGTTATGTAATGTATACCTACCACAAAATAAATAAAATTAATGTTAGCGTTGCAATTCATAATAAAAGCTAGTCAACACAATACCGAAATCTATTTCTCATGAAATTTGAAGCAAGCAACATACTCAAGATACAAGGTATTTTAAATAAATGCACATTATGTCTTAAATGCAACATTATCTTAAGCAGTATTGCAACATTATCATGTTACACTGCATACAAGGCAGCATCGCAAACACCATCAAAAACTGCCAACGTTTTTGAATCTTAACATGTAAGCAGATAATCTAAGCAAACTTTGTATAACGAAAGTTATCAACATGTACATAAAACAAAGCTACATTTCTGTACATAAAATAAAAGGTGTCAACATTTTCGCCCAGCAGCATCGCAACATAACATTGAAAGCTGGCAACATAACATTGAAAGCTGGCAACATTCTCAACAGATTTCAGTGTTACCATAAGTCGACTGAGTCATCAATGAGGCGGAGATTCGCTTGGGGCGCGCGGGGAATACCCCGCTATGGCTTTGCGACATTATGTCCCTGTTTGCACAAGGAATATCTATGTTATTTCTAGACAAACTAGTTTTATTATTACTTATGGTTCAAGAATGGTAGTTACGGCAGGGGTGTCATTATAACCGATGGTGTATGATTTAGTGGGCCTCACGCTCACAAAGTTTTCCTTTCATACTTTATACTATCTTGCTTAGAGGACAAACCATTTTTCTTAGCTGAATTCTAATCATGTAGTGTTTTAAGTTTGACACTTGTCTGTGTCCTCCTGTCTGTCTGTGGCATCATACCTCCTAAACGGATGGACCGATCCGGACGCGCTATTTTTAGTAGAAAGCTATTTTAACTGGGGTGGATCTTTCGATGTGTGATGAAGATCTGATCAGCCTATCTGAAGATTATCAGGACTTTTCCTTTTTGGTGTTCTCTATCGAAGCTGAACACAGATGTGTGAAATCAGCTAATAGAATCAAGTCAAAATGGTATTACGTCATTATTGGTTTCTTTTACACATTTCTCAACTCAACTTGTCTGGATATTGACTCTATTATCTTTAAAATAATCGAGCATTCTTGCAAACTCGTAACTAAACTTGAGAGCAAAAAAATCGCACATTCATGATTTTTTGACATAACTAAAAAAAAAAACAAAAAATATTATGTTTCTGTAATGCAGATTCATAGTCTATTTTAATACCTATCCAGTGGTATCTGATTTGTCTTTCAATCATTACATAAAAATGCTTTTGTGGATCAATAACAAAAATGCATGTTTAGTAAAAAATTCTTTATTCAAGTATTGGTGTCAAAGTTATGAAATTAAAAGATAAAATTAATTTAAAGTTTGTTATTAATACCGAGTGTTCCCTCCCCTAGCCTGAATTGACTCCATCCGTGTTTTCATTGATGTTACTAGACTTTTGATAAAGTCTTGAGGAATAGCCTCCCATTCCTCTGCGATCGCCTGTTGCAGCTCCTGTAGAGTCGATGGAGGAGCATCTCGGCCTCGAACTCTTCTTTTCAGCTCGTCCCATAGATGTTCGATGGGATTGAGGTCTGGGCTTCGAGCTGGCCACTCCATAACGGTCACATCCACCTCTTGAAGGTACTCGATCACTATGCCAGCAGTATGCGGTCTTGCATTATCTTGCATAAACAGAAAGTTTTCGCCGATAAACCCAGCAAAAGGTACGACGTGGCTCTCGAGTACTTCCTCAATGTATCGTATGGAAGTCAATCCTCTTGATTGGCGACCAGTATTCGGTCCGGTGATGAAGGCAAGCTCGGTTTTTGCTTCCATAGACATGCCTCCCCAAAACATGATTGATCCACCGCCATAGGCGACACGTTCTGTTATGCAGCATTGGGCAAATCGCTCTCCCGATCTTCTATACACCTTCCCCCGTCCGTCGTTGCCATGCAAGCACATCCTGCACTCATCAGAGAACAGGACTGCACTCCACTGCTCTTCGGTCCAATTCAAATGGTCTCGAGCGAACTGAAGGCGGGCTTCTCGGTGGGCTGGGGTCAATTTCGGCCCGTTTGCTGGCCTGTGTGCAGTCAGGCCACCTTCTCTCAATCGTCTTCTGACTGTCCACCGGCTAACTTCTACTTCACGAACTTCTTGAAGTCGTTGGCCCAGTTGAACTGCGTTCAAACGACGATTTCTTAAAGATGTCGTTATAAGAAAGCGGTTATCACGCTCTGTTGTAGCACGGGGACGGCCCGATCCTTGTCGCCGTTGGTAGCCACCAGTCTCTTGATACCTCTGGTATACACGCCGAACGGTAAATCGGCTCAAACTCAATTGTCGAGCCACTTGACTTTGCTTAAGCCCCGATTCAACAAGGGCAACCACTTGAGCGGCTACTTCTGGTGTAGTATCCATTTTCGTGTTCCGTTTGAAGCCAATATCAATAGAGAACCTTTCACACTGTACGTTGGTATGCAAATGATGACCATTCCCTCAATATGCACTCTTTTATACCTGCGATAAATCCCGCCGCCGGCCTTAACTGGATCGAGCGACATAAGGGGGTCTATTGTTTTGTTGCTAATGAGTTGTTTTTAAAGGTAAATGTCAACCCTTTATCAGTTCTGCGAATGCCTAGATTATGCACTTTAATTTAATTTGATTTTAATTTGCTGTAAGCTCCAAATAAAAAAAAATTAACTTTTAAGTAAAAATGTGCGGATGTGCGATTTTATTGCTCTCAAGTGTAGTTTCAGCTGAGGCAGACGGTTTGTTCTCTAATCGTGATAACAAGGCAGGGTTATTTATATATTCAGAGGAACATACGAGCTAGGAGATACATACGTTTGTCTGGCAGGTTTGGTAGGCGGTCGGTTAGCCAGAGAACGGCGCCGGGCGCGGTCGGCAGCGAGCATGACGCAGCGCTCCGCCGGGGAACTCGTGATGAACGTCTCGTGAAGGGAGTAGCAGGCGGCGGTTATCTGTCGATATGTTACTATGTACAGGATTTATAGGCACGATCCAAGAATGTTGCACTACCATTCTTACTACATACCAACAAATGCACTAGGAGTTATCCATGCAAGCATAAACACCTATATCCTATAGAAATGTATAACAAAAAAGTTTGTAGATGTCATCTATTTAGATAAAATTTGGAATAAAGTACGTCATGTCATGTTATAAGGCTACTTTTTAAGTAACAGGAACAACTACCATGGAACCACCAACATCATCTGGAACTAACCTTTGGTTCATGTCGCAACTCCATATCAAAGGTAACCTCTTAAAATCTACCAGGTTTACATAAAATATCCAAATGTTAAGGTTAAAAATATTTATTAGAGCACAACTACAACCAAAGAACAGCCACCCTCAATACAAGTCCTACCTGCTGTATCAGTCGGCGATGCAGATCCACATCAGCCCCCCGGATGCCCTCCCGGTCCTGATGCAGCTGCAGCGCGCAGAGCAGCGCGTCGCGTATGGTCTGCACGGTGGCCGTCACGCGCTCCGTGCGCATCAGTCGACGTACCAGGAACCCTCGAGCTGCAGCCACTATCTTACTAGCCGCTGCATGCTTTAATAGACACCACAGGACGGTACACATCAAAATACATAGAGAATAGCTCACGACTCACATCCTCAGAAGGACCGGATACACGCAGGACAGAAAGAGGAAAAAGAAGAATTGAGTAACAGAAAAGATTAGGATAGTAGGAACAACGCTTCTGAATCGAAAAACAAGTATATCCGTAGAAGAACCAGGATCACTTATGAATGAGCAAGTTGCAAAAGGCAGGCCACAAAACTGATAAATACTAGTGAATTAAGGATTTCGAATAGCTCATGATTTTTATCATAGTAGATTTTCTCAGAGCTATTAACTTCATTAGGACTCGTGAGCATACTATGCCTTTTATGGCGCATTTAGGAAAGTAGGTAGATAGAAACTGAAAATAGCAGAGGGAAGAAACTGGTGACCGGGATGACGACGATGTACGAAAGGACCAAAGTATACACAAAAAAGGTAGGAATGGCAGTGAGGAAACATAGCAGGAATCAAAGATTAGATACATACAGTAGCAAACAGAACAGTGACAATTTCATACATTATAATTCTGAAAAAGCTATTTCATATAAAGAAAATTAGAAATCATAGTTACCTCCATAGGGGTGGCGCATTTGTTATACGTGCTGGACTTCGGACGGCGAACACTGGAATTGTTGATAGAATTTTGAATCGTCTGCTCCATGCAGTTGATGGCAGAATCCGTCGAATAATGCGTAATTTTAGATGATGGACACGGACTAGCGTGAAAGACCTCATTCCCGCAGAGGTGGACTGTATTGTTAGGGTTGCAAGGTTCACAATCGCTGTTATCAGTAGGGAAAGTCACATTCAAATCGGCCATTGTATCGTTCGTTCGATCGGTTAGAATCGGATCGACTTCGCGTTCAGACGCGCTCGAGTCGTAGTTGAGTCTTCGAGATGTGGTCCGTTGAGCTGGTGAACTAGCTGGATTGTTTCTGACTGGAGATCTAGTCCTAGCTCTACTGCCTTCAGGCTGCACCTTCGGTGAATCAATTTTAGCACTCGTTAGAAACGGGGGTTTTGGTTTCTTTATGCTGTTAGAGATGTCTCTGCTTTTTTTTAAAACATTGTCGCATTTATTAATATAGTTATTAGTCTCTGTGAGGGTAGAAGACATAGGACTGTTACTCTGTTCTGGTGACTTAAGATTAATTAACTGGCTCAGACTTACTGGCCCTCTTTCTGCTTCTAAACTCTCGTCTCCCCAAGCTTCTTTTGCTTCCACGCAAGATTTAGGAGCTATAGTCTTCAACTGCTTAAAGAGAAGGTTGTTTTGTTCTTCAAAAACTTGCTGCAATAACATTTGCTCCCTCTTCTGTTTGTCAACTAAACTAGCCATCTGCACTAGTTGCTGTTTCTGTATTTTGTCGTAGAGCTCTCGGACTTTCGTTGCAGGGTCTTCAGACTCTGAGACAATATGAGTTGTTGGAGTAGGGAATACTGGAGGAGGGGGTTCCTTTTGTTGTTTGGCTAGTTTTGGAGACACAGGACCTTTGACTATAGTGACATTTGAAGGGATATTTCTGAGCGGATAGAATCTTCTCTTCTGAATTGGTTCAGATGTAGGGGTAGGTTTGGATGGCGTGCTTCCGCGTCTATTCATAGCTGGGACTACGGATTTTGCTCTAGGTGGAGAGTAAATAGCTTGAACAGTCTTTCTGGCTACACATTTTTGTGCATTCTTACTGGCAGCAGTTTTGACAGAGATCGGCAAATGTTTGGCCTTGAGCTCCAAAGCCATGGATGACCATTTGACTTTAGCTGATTCGAGATCCCAGCTTCTGCGTTTTTTGCTTGGAGTGCTCAAGCTGGAAAGACTTTCACTCATGGAAATGCAGTTCATTTCTACTCCCGTATTCATGGACTGGACTTCAAGGTGAGCTAAGAGTTGAGGACTTGGCTTCAATAGTGTGTAGGACCTTTGACGTGTTAATTTAGTTTTATATGCGCTTTTTACACTTTCTGTGTGCAAGTCATTTAGGCTACCAGTGAAGCTTTTGGAGCCAACAGAAAGAAGTCCATCTATACTAGAAACAGAATCTGGAAAGGGGTCTGTCAAGTCTTCTTTATTTAAATTGGTGCTGAAATTGGTTGGATCTTCTAGAACCCTGTCTTGATTTTGTTTATTATTACAGCCATTAGTTTCATTCGACAGAAATTCCTGATCTTTCGCACAGTTGTGATCTCTTTCTGGAAGTTCAATGCATGGATGTGGGGATTTTCTTTTAACTGTTTCTAGGACATTTCTACCAGTCTGGTTGATACTTAGACTGAAGTCTATAACGAATTTGGAAGATGTATTTTCTGTCACAACATTTGAGGAAGATAAATCATAGCAATCACTGGTTGGAAGCCCTGAGTTAATGTTTTTCGGTTTGGCTAAAGCTGAGATTTTGTTAATATTGAGATCCAATTCAGCCTCTGCATTTTTTCTGGGTAGTTGAAAGTTTTGTTCACTTTCTGAAATGTCTGGAGCATCAGTTTTATCCTCATTGGACTCAATATCACTATCAACTAAGTAGGGCTGGAGGATAGCGATCCGTTTCTCAACTTCTTTGGCAAGTAGCTTATAATACTGCATTTCGGTGCGACATTCTCTAGATAGCTAAAAAATAAATAAATACTTTATTATAGGTCAGTTTGTAATACAATCAATAAATTATAAAAGTTTGTCACCTTAAAATGTGTTCAGAGCATATATTTTATAATTTGACCCAATATTTTCAATGACAAAGTATTAATAAAGCATTGGATTCTGATAAGCAATTTTTGCATATTTTAAACTTTATTTTGTCTGCAAATGGAGATTCTTCAAATAATTGTAGACGTCTGGAGTAAAAACTATACCATTATGGCATTTTTCTTTCTTAATTGGTGTAACATTTGGTATTGTGTCAGGTGGATGTGCATTTGTTTACAAAAACAGTGTCACAAAATGAAAAAAACAGTGCTTTTGAAAGGATTTTATTCACATGAACAAATACCATAGGACTTATGTCCAAATAATCAATTTTTAGAGATTATTTTAAATCTCTGGAAAATAAGGGGTTTTCAAGTTGTAACAGTATTTTAGCGGAGGTGCAATATAAAGATAATATCCCTCCCATTTCAATGACCACATCCATGCACCCTTGGTAATTGCATGCACACCCTTTATAACACTCCAATCCTATCAATACTAATATTATAAATTCGAAAGTCTGTTCGAAAAACTGTCTCTCTCTCTGTTTGTTACATGTTCACAACAAAACGACTAGACCGATTTTAATGAAATTTGTTTTATAGATAGATTATGACCTGGATTGAGGCAAAGGCTACTTCTTATATAAACACCTATATAACCACACGTGTGAAGCCGCGGGCGGAAACGTTTTTTTTTCATAATTTTAGCATAAAATAAAATAGGCTTGTAAGTAGGTACACTTAAACCTAAGAACTTTTAAGATTTAACTTACAACTGGCGGAAGAAGTGGTGCACCGTTAAGCTTCATGCATGAAGTGTATTGTCCTGCTTGCCGCACAGATTTGACGTCCCACGGATCATCCATCACGGACAAATTACATCAACGACGCAGGCCCAGCTTTACTTTAAAAACTGATCGAAACCGCAACAAAAGCTTACTCATCGATACCCGCCGACATAGAACATATCCATCGCCATATCCAGACCCCAATACGGACGAATTATCTACAATTACAATCCAATTTTTTCTATTTATTTTAAATTTCTCGAACGCCGACTAGATAGCAATTCAGCGATGTTGTCACGGCTGATTACGTCAGATAATCTTTATACCCGCCCAGATTTATACTTGCATTTAATTTACTCTCATTTTAGCACATTTTCTATGCAAACTGATTAAATATTCGTCAACCAGGGAAATGTAATTAATTTCTGTTTATTTATTTGTTTTGAACGGAAGGCATGAAAGCGAAAACTGATAGAATCCCGACCGACCAATTACCACAATTTGGATGCTATGTGTTTTCATTATCACATAGCTATTGGAAGCTTTTACGTCAAACTTTACGGCCAATAGTGGCAATCTGTAATTCACTGACTAAGATACCGGCCACCAATGAAATGAAAGAAAAGCTTGAAGATTTCCTAATTATTCTACATTTCGGAATTGAGAACAAAATAACAAATACAAGTTGTGTTGCCATGGAAACAAGATCACAAGGATAATTTTTGAAAAAAAAAGGCGATGATGCTTTCTTGAAAATATTTTTAACCTTCTGAAAAGTTTTTAAAATTATCAATATAAAAACCTTTCCGATACTTTCCGGAGTGTGTCAACTTTTTGTCTACCGCCCAGGCACCCACAGACCAATTAGATGTTAGGTACATCTCTAATAGGGTAGACCCAACCATTATGGTGTGAGCATCGTAATAAATAAATCTTTAAATCATGGGGTCATTAGTAAGCATTTCCTTGTAGATCTGCAGGTTCCTTGTAGAGCCTCAGGCTTTATGCTCATTGTTCAGGCATTAACTCCGGGAACAACTACTTCCAGCAGGGTTATTTTAAGTGTCGGAAAGTATTTTCGGGTCGGATTCGGAAGCTTCCGATGGAATTCCGAAGATTCGAAGAACGCTATTTTAAATTCCAACCTCAATTCCGCCGCGCCGTCGTAATCTTTTGACATAATGATTCCAGACTTTCATGAGTGACATTCCGACAGCATTTCGTGTCGGAAACTCTTGCCATGAAGAACTAAAAAAATACAGTGATTAAATTCTTCGCAGCATAGATGTACTTATTTCGCAAGCATGAAAACAAAGTGCTGACCCGAATAATTAAAAATTCATCAAAAATCTGACAAAAAAACATCAAACATAATTTTTGTCTTCTCAGCAAAATTCTGATAGTTTTTTTAACTTTACGACTAAAACAAACATGTTTAAATTAAACATGTTTAAATTTGACGTATTGGTATGATTTGTCAACTCTTTGAATCATATGTAGCTGCTAAATATGTTAAGGCATAATTTCGCAATTCGCCCTAAATGCGTACCTACTAAATCATCTTTATAAAAAAGTGTGTGTCAGCTCCAACGCACGACTGGAATTTACTCCTTACGAACGATTAAAAACATATAGATTAATAAATGAATGCATTTCTTATATTATTGAAAGCATGCCTAGTAGTAGTAGATTTATTTATAATAAATAAATAATTTATATGTAATTGAAACATAAAAAACAAGTGTTACCATACAGCCGAGAGTATTATGTGATGGGAGCTGTGCAAGATATGTTGCGCACGAACTTAACGCATAGCGTAACGGAAAAAGTTTGATTTTATACAGAATTGATTTTCATATATATGATATGAAAATCGATTCTTTTGGAGTAAACTCCTTAAATAGGTTCCTTTCTTATGCAGTAGCACCTACTACATACAAACTTGCCTTCCGATACTCCTAGAAAACTAAAAGATGATGTCGTTAATTATGTCAATATTAAACACCAATCGATCTTCCAAATCCGTTAGAATTGTCGGAAAATCTGTCAAAATTTTGGTAACCCTGATGTCCACTATACTGACACCAATGACACTGACAAAGTTGAATGACAATTGACAAATCCAATCCAAATTTTTATTCTTGACAAATTGATTGCTCGATTTAATATTTTAATTTTGTCGGCATGAGGCATTTTTCATAAATTGTAATGATTTTCTGTACAATATAAACTACAATGCAGTCAGAGCAAGATTGCTCAATATTTTCAACAAGCGAAACCGCTAAAACAGCAATAATGGATGTGTTATTCATAAAAACAGTGTGCCCACCTGCGAGGCAGGCTATTGTGTGTTTTTCTCTATCTCTTGTTGTATTTACAACATCTTTCTTCTCTGGAACCTTGTTAGGATTCTCATCGGAACTGTTCGCGCTGACCTACTGGGGCCCTGGGTTGTATTTCTGCCTTTTAAACTTCATATTGAGATACTGTTATCAAGGCTTTATGTACGAGGTAAGTTTTGTTTATTGGATTAGCAAAGCAGAATTTATCGCTTAGAATGTACTTAATTACATATTAATAGCGTTACAAATGTTTCATATCATGATTGAGATCCACAAGACTTGTGTACAAGTACCCAATTACCATTATGAAAAACAGGTGTTGTTTTCTGCAGGTTTCCACTCGGTCGGCTTTCCTGGGAGCCGCATTTGCTACTGGCCTCTATCTAGTCTCATTCGATGATGGGCTGCGAGTTCTAGGACTCTATATGATGTCCCTCTCAATGTTCCACTTCTCAGAGTTTATGTCAGTGGCTCTGACTAATCCTAAAACACTAAGCATTGACTCCTTTATACTAAATCATAGTGTTCAGTATGGACTAGCGGCTGTAGCAAGTTGGATAGAATTTTCTGTGGAGTATTACTTGTTCCCTGGTAAGTTTAAGCATACTTTTTCATTATATGCTACCTAAAGATGGAACAAGCTTTTCACCCACCTGATGTCAAGTGGTAACCATCACCTATAACAAAGTATTGCCTCGTAGGTCACGCACCTTAGAAACATGCCCTATAATGCACTGCCCTGCATCCATCAAAATAAGGTATATTGGTAGAAAGCCTCATGTGCCTGTAATTACACCGGAAACCATACCCTTCATACCAAAACACAGCAATGCTGCTTGGCAGCAAGAATAGCCACAACTTATAATATTAGCCTTTATTGTATGGTGTTGTGGTTTACACATCCTGTTTAGACCAGCAAGTAGGAACTTGTTTGTGGTTTATAATATAAAAACTGGAGAATGTGAAATTTAAATAATATCCAAATATTTTTGTAATTAATTATGATTCATTCCTGAAATGCAGATTTCTTGGGAGTCAAGGGAGTAACTACTAGAGATAAAGGGTTTAGTTATCCCTTTGAAGGATCTGTTGTTAGGGGAACTAGATAAATACATAGATAAAGGCCTTAAGTTTGTCAGCATGTAACCCGTTGAGGATCATGCCTCCAATGCATTTTGTATGGTTGTGGTGCCTGACCGATTAAGCACTATCCTAATTTAGCTTATCACTTATATTACACAATCTTTTCCATTCTGTTTACTTCTTTGATGGTTCAGTGTTTTCTAGCATCAAAGGAACAACTGGTATTAAATTGCATATTTTTAAGAAAATTATGTAATTCCAGGCATGAAAACACACTTCTGGCTGTCCTACATTGGTTTTGTGATGTGTTTGGGTGGAGAAATACTCAGAAAGTCAGCCATGTTCACAGCCAAAACCAACTTTAATCATACTGTAAGTAACATCATTATCATCATCATATCAGTCACAGGATATCCACTGCCTTTATAGATTTGCAACTGTCAACCACATAATTCCAAAAAAATATTATTGTTATGAACTACTTGGCTATTCAAGACTGAATATTCAGGTAGTAGAAGAACTTGTTGAAAGCATCATCTGCAGGTACCCACATATTTTTTCTTAATTAATGTCAATCAATTGTCACTATTTACACACATTTATATAGTTATGTATGCAATACACCATAATTATGTTATCCATACCCTATACTATAACAATGAGTATAATTATTAAGCACCAATTCGGGCCTCTTTAAGGTAAGAGTAATTGGGTTTCTAATGGATCTTCGTGCTTCATCTTAGACCACATCATCGCTTACCATCAGGTGAGATTGTGGTCAAACAAAGTTCTATCCAGTTTAAAAAAAATAACAAACTTCATTTTATATTGTAAAATTACTCTATATTTGACAGGATGATACTTGCTTACTATTTTGACAGGACCATATTCAAATGTTGTATAATTTGGTTCTGTTGTTTGTTGGTAGTATTTTGACAACTGTTATATCCAAAATGATTCTAAACTCGTGGAAATCTTTCCACGAGTATAGAAACATTGTGTCATATATTAAATAACACTAAAGCCTTCATTCATCTGTTAATTGATGATGATGTACTCATCATATACAGCACTTGCTGGCAAGATGGAGCACAAGCTGAGTGAAGCATGCAGCTGCTGCCAGAATTGTAGAATACCTAGCTTCCGGCCCGGCTTCAAACGCTTGTTAAGTCAGTAAAAAGTAGCCTATGTTTCAATCCAGGTCATGATCTATCAATATAAAAAATTTAATCGGAATCGGTTGAGCCGTTTTTAATTATTTTATTTCAGTAACGAATGTTTAGTCGTTAAAGCGTAATAAAGAGTGTACTTTCGAATTTATAATTTAGTATAGATTTTATAGAAATCGTACAATACAATACAATTCTTTATTTATAATAACGCCAAGTTACAAGTCAAATACAAAAGTAATAAATTCAATATTGAACAGCTATATAGTCGTGAAATCGTACTGACAGACCAATCCATATACTACTAATATTATAAATGCGAAAGCAACTCTGTTTGCTTGTTATATTTTTACGACTAAACGGCTGAACGAATCGTTATGAAAGAGGTTCGAACATTTTTGTATGGAGCCAGGGATACCTACCGCCCGCCATTTTGAAAAATGCTTGTTTTTGCGGCCAGTGTTGAAACATGAGTCAATCGACAGAGTAAACGATTACAAGCATAAAGTATTCAGTGATAAAATCTCGTAACATGTTTTCTTAGATATATAAGTTCAAAAACAAATATTTTTTTATTTTATGTTGTGGATTACAAACGAGTCAGCGAAGTTGAACCATGCTACACGATACGAACCCGGTCAGAAAACCAGCGGCGCCGCGAGCATGCTTCGCCATCCCGCATTTTTTTTATCTACTTTTTTAAGGAACTTGCGTCGTTCTCTACGACGATGTCAGTCCCATAATTGGCTACAGTAATTAATAACTATACAGTATTCTCCTTCAGCAGGTCGTATATGGACCGGCAGAGCATGTTAGCTGAGTCAGATGTTTGCTCAGCTAATACACTCTGAAACAGGCCCACATCGACCTGGTTGAATTTCAGCGCTCTGTACAACTCCTCTCTCATAGATTGAGAGATCTCACACTCTGTTAAAAAGTGGTATACATCCTCCACCACTCCACAAGCATTACAATTAGGAGTACCTATATTTCTCATTAAAAATTTAAAGCCGTTTAGAGGCATATGCCCGGAGCGCAATCTATGAGCGATTACAATCCACTTCCTACTTATACTTGTGTTGGTAAACCATGGTATGTGAGGGGGCTCGCTTTGCATAGTTCGATACCAGATGCCCTTTTCCCGGGAAGCAATATCAAAGTATTCCTTCCATTTATATTGTATACCTTCTCTATATTTACGTAGCAATTCTGAATAGTCAGGTTTCACAAAAACTTCAGTACCATTTGATATTGCCTCCCGAGCCAGGGCATCTGCCACTTCATTACCATGAATGTTAACATGTGAAGGAATCCATTGAAATCCCAAAGTCGCTCCCCCAGCTACCAGCTCCAGAACCTTATTAAGAATAGTGTAGGCTAGCGATACACCTCTGCGGCCAGAGGCGCAACGAGCCACATGTTGCAGTGCACTTCTGCCCCATTTTGTTTGAAGTTGTTCAATGACCAATTGTCATTCGACTTACCCCTGATCTGAGCGCAAGAATGTTTTTTTTCCTCATGCGTAGTTCATGTTTTTCTTGTTAAGTTTTTGTCACGTTGTGTTTATTGTTATATTTTTAACATATCAAGTAACACCACCGGCTTACCAGGATCACGTTGTTTGTTTTGTGGAAACAGTATTGCCACCCGTAAGGGACAACGCCGTCCTAGTCCGCAGCTACGAAGCTATGAGCTTTCCAAGGAATATCTGAGTGAGCATCCACATGTACAAGCTTTTGCCTGCCATCAACTCTACGTACGGGAGGTTAGTACCATAAAAACATTTTTATACCGTTTTTCTTACTAAATAATATTGATAATAGTAGGTAGGTAATAAGCTGGAGATTGACTTGTACCATTTGTTTATAATGTATGTACAATTCGAGGCGATCTTGGTACAATACAGCGACACAGACTGACTTGTAGCTTGTGTTTGTAATGTATCATTCGAGCTCTTGGCTCAAATGTACTACATTATATTACATTATTACTCAAATTGGCAAACAGAGGTGGTGTGTGCTTCATTAATATTACTAAGGTACTTTTATTTGAAAAAGAAGAAAATTATTTATCAATAAATAAAAGAGTTTTTTCGTTGTCCCATTGCATTTTTACTTATCGAAATACTTTAATTATCGAAAATCGAGAGTGCAAAATGAGATGCCTTGGATGTAGAGATATTTATTTACCTAACTGTCAAATCAAAATAGAAAACTAACAAATAATAATATACGGGTAATAGGTTAGAAAGAGTGAGAACATAACTTGAAATGCTTTACATAGATATAGGTACATCCTGTTTAGGCTAGGCAGCTTAAAACAGCACGAAATGCCTCCAGGAAAGTGCGGTAGTTGCCTTTCGCTCGACTTGTCGACTTACCCTTAGTAAGTGTGACCGATATATATTATTTTTTGTACTAAAAACGGGATATTTACCATGATTTGGGAGTTCTTGAGTGTCCCGATATTTCGACGCAGTTGCATGTGCCATGATCACGGGTTAACTGAAGTCTTTGCGAGTGGATAGTTATTGGCAGATATAAAAAATAAAATAAAATAAAAATAAAAGGGCATTTATTTACACACACACCTCTTATGCTAACAGAAGTTGGTAGGTAAGTTATATAACGATCTACCTCTTTCTTAGTCTCTTGCTAGGAACGAATTCACAAATACTATCACTACTACCGATTTCATTCTCGATCATAACTCGATTCCGACACACAACACTCACGGTATCAGGACGCGTAATTAACACTACACTTCTTCGGTTCTTACACATTCTCACCACAGAATTCCAGGCTCCAGATAGTTGAAAACCATCTTCACGATTGAAATTCTTGTGTTTGGTAATCTCAATTGCTTCTTGAACCAGTCTTGGGATGTAATGTCGCTCAGTTAAGATTACTTGTGGGTTGTGTAGCTCGATCCAGTGGTTTGAGCCTGAGTCCAGCAGATGTTCCGCTATGGCAGACTTTTGTCCGTCAAAATTCTTCACCAATTGAAATGGTAAATAATTCATTATTTTTAATGGTAAATTCATGGTAAATATCCCGTTTTTAGTACAAATAGTGTTAATAACCATGATAGTTTCAAAAGTTATAGACTATTTTTGTCATCTAGTTTAATCTTTACAACCGCTACAGTATTATTTTACAAAATAGTATATGAAGTTGTGCCATGAGTCATCTCAAATGAAATAAATAAAAAATCTGATTTTATAAATGATTTCAGATAACACTACCTGATTTGTCGTCCACGTGTTTAAAGTGCAGACCGTTATTATACCAGCAAACAAGAGCGCTTGGCCATACTAGAGGATGTTGTAAGCAACGAGTAGGATAGACTGAAGGGCTCAAGCCATTTCGCAAGGTGTTGTGATGAAATTCTAATAGGAGATCTCGATGAACTTCTAACGGAAGTTCCTGATGAAGTTCTAGATGACGTTCCGCAAGACGAACATCAGGGTGCCGCAAATCCTCCTAGTTTGAGAATTTCAGTCTCTGGCTTTTCGAGAGTTTCGTACACTGTGTCATATTGCGTTGTAGCAGAATGTAATGTTCGTAAGAGTTTGCATAGAATTGATCTTGCAATTAGATCAGATATTTTGCGTAAACAGAATATTTATTCATAAATATTCTGTTTACGCAAAATATCTGATGAATTCATCGGGAACTTCCGTTAGAAGTTCATTCTGCAGGAGCACGTGTCTGCAATGAACATTTAAACTCAAATGTTACCTGGCGGGATTTCGCTGATTATACACGTTCCAGACACGAGACTTTTCATTCAATGCAAGTAGCCGACATGCTGGAACTCTTACGAAGACCAATCTCATCAAGACTCATTTATTAAATTAATTCGGTCCAATGCATTCGGGCCTTTCACGCTTTAGGAAAACTGCAGAATACCGTGAAGAAAATGACTAGCTTATAAAACTACTTATTAGCTTAAACTATTGTTAATAAATAATATGTATCCAATATCTTTAGAAAAATTGCTGAATAAACTGTGTTCAAATAAATTATTTATACGTATATTGTTATTTGTTTGATAAAATTATTTCAAATACCTACCTGGTTTTATCGATTTAATCGAATACTCAGTAGCATATATTTGTCATTTGTGATCCACTAAATTCGGAAAATAAAAATAATTTTCATGTTATGTTTCACATTTTCTAACCCAAATATCTAAGAAAGTATACACCTTACGGGATTTTATCACTAAATACTTTATGACACATTTTTCATCACTGGCCGCCAAATCAAGCTTTTTTTTAAATGGCGGACGGTAGGTATGCCAATGAGGTTCGATGCTCTTTGGCAAGGAGATAGATTATGTCCTGGAGAATGACATAGGCTATCTTTTGTCTCAAAAAAATATCTTGGAGGGGGTGAAATGGGGTTGAAAGTTTGTATGGGCTATCGAAAATTCCTCAAGTTAGGGGTTTTTTACTCAACTTTTTACCCGACTGCGCAGATGGAGGGTAATGTTTTTATTGACAAACGCGTGCGAAGCCGCGGGCGGGTCAGCTAGTTTTTAACATTAGTGTGGATGCTGCATGATCGATATGTCTAAGGAGCAAAACGTCCAACTATGCCAAAAGTCGAACTAGCAATACGGCTTAGTTTAGATTATTACTACACGCATTTTGACCCATTTCATGTTCTTCTTTCGTGTCAATGGCTAATTATATCAACATTTTTTTTGACCGGTAGAGAGCTACTTCCATACTTTTCTCTGTTGCCTGGTTCAGGTCCTCTCGTGTGCAGGTGGTCGGGCAGAGAGGACATATGAGCAGTTGGCCTTAGGGCTGCCAACTTTATTAAAGGAATAACGTATTTCTGGCTCCAGGGCCTAGAAAATAAATAAATAACTAAGCAGAGCTTGTACTATAGGAACTAGATGACATAAATACCTACTGATAGAATACTTATATACTTTTTTATTGTAAATACATACTTATATCATATAATCAAACATCAAGACCCGGAACAAATACCTGTTTAACATGCAAACATTTGTTCCGCGGCGGGAATCGAACTTGCTACCTCCTGCGTCTAAGCCGGCTATTCGCCCATTGCGCCATGGAGATCGTCAAAATAACGTTCAGTCGCCCAAAAAAATCACCTAATTTATTTAAAAAATTGTTCACTAAATACTCAATAGGTACATTTAATACTCTTGAACTGAACAGTAAAGTTAATTCTTCTAAACTTTAACATCGTTTAGCGATAAGACCGCCCATTGTACTATTTGCTTTGTGTTTTCTATGTTGTTTGTAATTTTTTTTGTTTATATGGTGTACAATAAAGTGTTTTCATTCATTATTATAAATACGGGATTTATTACGTACTGTTTTATCGGTGTTTCGACAGACTATGTTTCGGTTCAATTCGTGAGCCTTCATCAGGGTGTTTTCATTCATTCATCGTTTCAATCGTGTTTTAGTTTGCGGCTCTGTATTTTGTAGGGATCATTGCATTTTATAAAAAAGAAACATTTATTAACATAAACGTCTTGGTTAAAATAAAGTACAATATGCTATTCAAAAATATAAAGCACACAGATGTAAAATGACGTAAGATACTTTATTACAAAGTACGGTTGGCAACCCTAGTTAGGCCATTGTTTGTGAGTGGCGCTCATTCCATGTTACATTCTAGGTGCAATTTGTGAAGAGGCCTGACCACCAGCTGGTGACTCACGGCGTGTACTCCATCTGCCGACATCCCAGCTACGTGGGCTGGTTCTACTGGTCTATCGGCACGCAGGTAACATCATTCTATTTACATTACTTACGAACCTAGGGACGTAAATAGCATTAACGCATCAGATCGAGCTAACAATAACCATCTTTAAGTGCATGAGAGATGAAAATTGTTATTTGTCCAACAGCTTACGTTCCTAAACCCGCTCTGCGTGGTAGCGTACGCGCTGGCCTCCTGGACGTTCTTCCGCGAGCGAGTGTACGCGGAGGAACTCACTCTCATCACGTTCTTCGGGCACCAGTACATGCAGTACCAGAAGAAAGTGCCAACAGGACTGCCCTTCATCAAGGGGCACACGGCTGAAACCAGCCAAACATTACGAGATGAACACTGGAGTTACTAAATATTTGTTTTTTATTAGCTTTTGTGGCTTTAGTTTGAGTGCGGCCACGAGGCCTATTGTGAGCGCACTTTCTTTTTATGTCGCCCCTAGTTCATGGGTTGGTACTAAACGTTGCAGAGACTGACGTTACTCATTTTTTTAAACGCCGTGCCGACTCGAAAATAAGGTTGTTAAAAGTTTGACGTCTGTCTGTCTGACGGATGGATCGATTCGTATGCCAATTTTATTTTTAATAGAAAGCTAATTTAACTGGGGGTTCTTAGTTATGTATGATGAAGATAAGTTTAGCCAGTCAGAACCCTATCAGCATTGTCGTTTTTTCGTGAAGGGATCTCAGCGGGTTTTTTTAAATAGCAATCATGATGGTACAAGCGTATAGCCCACCTGATGTTAAGTGGTAACCATCGCCTATAACAAAGTATTGCCTCGTAGGTCACGCTCCCATCACCCATCCAACTTGAAGCATACAGGTGTTCAGGTTTTACTTTACGCGACTTTAAGAGTCGGGTTTTTAAAATTTTGTATAAATTACCTTTTTTTATTTATTTGATGAGGTGTCGGTACAAGCCGATGGTACAACTGATATTAAGTTCAGTTCACTATGAGATATACGTATAGGTAAAAAGTATATTGTGCCTGTAATAGATAGACATTAAATATAGTTTTTTATGACTGGTAGAAAGTCCGCCCATAGGTCTCTTACCATAGACAAAAAATATTGTTTTATTGTTTGGCTGAAAGTTCCAATCCAATGCGGGGTGCACACTGGACTTTACGTGAGAGCTGCAGGTAAGGGCCTCAGGTATATGACCCATCGCCCTAACTTCACTATAATCCCCGCGTCTCTGGGCTCAGCTCTTCGGTGCTTTCTGTAGCAGGCGGTTCCTCAGGTACATTTTGTAGACCATTTTGTGGTTGTGACGACACGTCTTGGCTTTAAGATGGTCGTCTTCTTTTTTAATTTTTTTGTATAGTTTCTCTTCTATTGTCCAATTAGTTTTTAAACGGAAAGTTAATAAATACATAAAGATTTCACTGTTACGTCACTGTCAGTTTTTAATGGAGGTATAAAGTTCTGTAGATACTTTTTAGCGTTTTACGAATTCGAACTTAATGTAAGGTTTTGAAAATTTAGTAATTTTCTTTTGTTTGATTTTTTAGTAAACTAATAAGCATTGATAATGTTAGTAGGGTAGTTAATAAAAACATTTATTTACAGAAATAATATACTTACAACTACATATTTACAAATTATTAAGTATGTACAAGTACCGGCACGAAACTTTAGCGCTGACCGTTATTGCGCAGAAGTTAAAATTAAGGTACCTGAGGGGGGCTACCGGGATGAAGGGCGGGCGTGCGTAGCGCCGATTGGCTCTGCAGTCGCATTCCGTTCCCCGCACTGATACGATGCCCCGCGCACATCCAGTGTACAGTCGCGTTCTTATTTGTATTGTTATTGCTGTTATTTGAATTTGTTTGCTAAATTAACTTCAACACATCATGTTAATTATATCTTAGGTACCTAGTCTATAAATCTTTGGACATTGGAATTGGAGATAAACTATTTATTAAAGTATAAGTAATATTATTTGCGTGCGCGAGAGTACTCATGCGCAGCTATCCTCCATATTTCGTTCAGCGCTAGACTTACTATTTGACATTACATTAAAATAATGTCAGTAACGTTATTTAGCTAATAATTAATTAAAGTTATAATTGTATTGCGTGCGCGACAGTACCCATGCGCAGCTACCCCCTCCGCGTATCGCTCAGCGCTAGACTTACGTGCCGCTGCTTATACCTAGATGTAGTTACTTACAAATTTACAATCCAATCCTTTAATCCTCCGTCGTCCGAGACACGTTCTCGGAGACCCGGATGACGAAATCACCTCCGCTAATGCGGAAGGTGAGTCATCTATATCAGACAGAGCAAACACTTCACAGAAACACCGACCTCGCCGGCGAGGTCGACGAGTCCCTTCAGTCGCCGCCTATACGAGGTACAGACATGTACCCGGGCGTTTCTCTCCAATCCCCACCCCGGCAACAGCCCAAGCCGAGGTTCGTACCTAAGTGGTGCCCTTGCGCTAGTTGCCTAAAAAACTTACTGGGCTGAGCGCCATCTGCGCTCGCCAAAAGTTCGGTTAAGCTGTCACGGCCTCAGAGGCCAACAGCGAGATTAGTCCATTCGAAAAAAAAAAAAAAAAAACTATCCAATCCAAAACTTTGTACATTTTTTATTATATCTTGATTCAGAGTTACATAAGTACCTTTTACATTCTAATATTTTTTTCAAGATTTTAAATAAATAATATGTGTAAATGATAATAATTGCATTTAAAAAATTAATAATGTTGACAACTAGTAGCTAGGTATTAAATTAACTTGTCAGAAATATCTAAGAAAATACTTAATTGAAAATTTTAGAAGTGAATTTATCATGTAAATAAAAAAAACATATAAAGAAAATAAAAAAATCTATATAGTTTTACCAAATTACTAACTTACTTGCACCAAAAAAGTATTACAATTCCGATGTATTCTTCATACCTGTACTTACAAATAATTTTATATATTCGTACATAATTATTATCTGTGTAATAAATGGTTGTGAATGTGTAAATGAATCTTAACTTAGGGTTGATAATTTGTCAATATTCGTCATATTTGAGACCGGGTGTGCCTGTGATAAAGAACAATCTTAACGTAGGGTTAATCTACCTGAATGCATGTATTCATTAATTTGTGTCAAATAAAAATTAAAAAAAAGTTGATAATTTGTCAATATATTTTCATCATATTTTGAGACCGGGTGTGCCTGTGATAAGATCTGTGAAAGCCAAAACAAATCGCGCGCTATCTAAAGACGCAACGTAAAAATTAAATAAATAATGCTAGTCATTTCACACGGCGCTATCTAGCCCCAAACAAAGCAAAGCTTGTACCTACTATAGGAACCAGATATCTGATGGAATACTACTTATATACTTTTTTGTAAATTCATACTCGTACGGCTATATTTCACCGGGACACCATGGCGGCGCAACCAGTTGCGCCACCATGGTGTCCGTAAGCTACCAAACTAGACACCATACAGACACCAGAGTCGCCACACCACACTGAAGACAGTATCAAAATGGACCTCGAAGAGATATCACTACTGCTGTATGTACGTAGGAAAAGAGAGTTCAAGAGAAAAAACTTCCTCCCAACATTTCTTTTTCAAATCTCTATCGGAATAATCTGATGAAGAATTATCCCAAATTGATGGTCTACTTTGAATTTCGATAATAAACCTTTCTGTATCGAAATTATCCATCGTATGCAATTAACAAACAATCAAAATATTAAAATAAGCAGTTAAAAAACAAAACATAACAGTGCAGACGTGTTGCATGCAATGAGGTGCGGGCGTCACTGCGCCGCCTGGCGGCCGGACTGGCGGCCGAGTGAGTGAGGCACCATACAACGCTATAGTAGTTAGTGGTGGCGCGACCAGCGTGGCGGCGCAACCAGTAACAATCTGTGCACGCGTCCGAGTTGGTGGCGCCGCCAAATTGGTTGCGCAACCAAATGGGCACCAGGTGAGTAACTCTCTATAGAGCTGTATACATTTTGTTGGTAGCGGCGACTGGTTGCGCCGCCATGGTGTCCCGGTGAAATATAGCCCGTAGTCTCGTAATATTAGTAAACACCTAGACATGCCGGAACAAATATCTGTAGATCATGCAAACATTTGTTCTGCATTTGAACATTTTTATTGAAATAAAAATAGATTATTGTTTTTAATTACGGGTAAATTAGTTCCCTTTTACCAACGGCTTAAAAAATATTCCTGTGACTGCAAGTCGGCTATATTATTGTTAGTAGAAATAGCCATTACAATTTATTATTTGCACATTGATTTATTATAACTATGGATTTCGCGCCAACTGCCCGGCGGCCGCAGCTTACCTACCTAAAATTCTCTATCTTAATCATTTTTATATTTGAATTTAGTTAAGAAGGTGCCTTGTGTCATTGATCCGAAACGAAGGTGACATAGACCGTGACGTTAAAAATAGAATAAATGCAGGATGGAGGAAATGGTTACAGTGGACGGAATGGCGACAGGTTACAGGAATAACGTGCGATCCTCGAATACCCCTTAAACATACGGAGAAAATTTACAAGACGATCATAAGACCTGTCGTAATGTATGGTTCTCAGTGTTGGCCCACGAAAGGGACGGATGAAAGAAGAGTGCACGCGGCGGAAATGCGAATGTTGAGATGGATGTGGGAGGTAACGAGAATGGATAAGATACGGAATGAGTATATTACATAGACATTTATTGTACCGATAGACAAGAACATTCTTGAAAAAAGTTTGTTAAAATGCTGGTGAGTTAGAACTAAAGTTCGCTGCAGCGCTAAAACATTATTTATGGGATCTAAGAAAGCTATTAAAACACGTAGCGCTAGATCGCTTGTAGAGTTTAGTTTACTCACGACCAAAACGTTGTAAGCGCTATGAAATTCATGGCGCTTACGCGTTCCGTTCAACATAGTGTAACAACCTGTCGTCCCTATAGATTTTACACCACAGACGTGACACAGCTTTTGTACCTACAAAACTTCATTAGAACTCATACTCTATTTCAAAATGTATAACAGTAATGTAATAATTGAAAATATGATAAAGTAGAAAAGTAAAATAAAATTAATTGTTATGCGTTTATTTAAGCTCAAGTACGTTAACAATAGTTTGAAATCAAACTGACACCTGATGATTCACTGACATTTCTTGATGTATTTTTGCAGTATCGAATTACGCAGGTCGTCATATTTTCTGACCTTTTACAGATATTATATAGGTACTAAAAAGAAAACCGGTCTTCAAACGACTAGTCTATAGTTATTTCTTGCAGTCCTCCAACTAGCTGTTAAAATATTTGGAAACGTGGTATGTGTACTTTATGTAATACTTAAGTATTTTTTGTTTTATATATTATATATTTTTTGTTATATTTCGTTATATATATATATATTCTATATAATATTATTATTATATCAAGTAGCTTTATGTATTTATTGTTACTGTGATCGGAGATTATTGTTATTTTTGTTTCTTTTGTTATTAAGTATCATTATATTTATATTGTTTTAAGTTAGCGCGCCAACCTTTTTTGTTACCCCTGAGGTTGGCAGGTAGAAAATGCTATTAGCATTAAGCCCACCTTTTGTACATATAATTTGTTATTTTTTGTGCAATAACATATTAAAATAAAAAGAAAGAACATAAAATAAATATTAAAAAATATCAAACTGGCTAGAAAACATTTATATAAACAAATTAAAACACTTTCTAAAAATACCACGTCAAGTCCGTGTTCAGTCACATATTTTTACCTACAACCTGTTTTGTAATGGAATATCTGCATATTCTGTCTATGATTTTAGATGGCGTCCCATTTTAATAAACAAATTTTTTTTCGATTGCGATATTAATACCTATTTATTCACTTGAACAACTAATAATTTTACTTACTTGACTACTGAATTGTTATTTATGTCATACTTTGATTCGAATTCTCGTATTAATAGTGCCGCTCCGTACGCGTCCAAACTGCGTTAATGTCGAAGCCGCACTAAAGTAAGGTGTACGGATTGCAGTACAGTTCAGTGGAATAGAGTGAGTGTTCGGATCGCTATATCTAGTACGTAGTACATATATATCGATGGTATATTAGAGGAAGTTTGAAAGTAGTGCCAATGATGGAAAAATTGAGGAGTAAGAGGCTAGCGTGGTATGGGCATGTCATGCGTAGGGAAGAAAATCATGTGACTAAAAGAGTATTAGATATGGGTGTGGATGGATATAGAAGTAGAGGAAGGCCGAAGAAGAGATGGATGGACTGTGTGAAGAATGATATGGGTAGGAAGGAAGACTATACTTTTTGTTAAATATCGCAACTATTTGTTCGCTCCCTTAGCCTGTAAAAACAATTTATTTGATGTACCTATTACGTAATTCAAAGCGGTGTCTATTGTATTGTTACAATGCTCATTATTTAACCGAAGTTTTAACAAAATAAATATGGTTTAATTGCATATGTATAAGTTGTCTTGTTTTCTGGGACACCCATACCGGGTGCTGATCACTTTTACCCTCTTAATCTTAATATGTTATAGTGTTTTCTATCAGCATTATTAATAAACGCGCGGATATTTGAAACAGTTACCTAAACCGTGTTTTCTTTTGCCTTTCCGAAAACTTAAATACGATCGAAAGAGATAAAATAGGCATTAGGGTGTAACTATTGTGTGGATCAAGAGATTCTTAGTAACGCTGCATAATTATTTTGTCATTTGCAGAAGTGGTCAACTATTCTATACCCTATATTGGATTAGGAATGCAACTCCAAAAAAATACATTTGTTCGCTGAAAAATATTGTTAGTTATATTTGCCCTAAATACTTACGAGGACTGAACCTACGTCCTACAATCTCAGCTGAGTCAGCTTTACAATTTGCAAACGCAATCTTTACGTAATTACTAATTAGGTACAGTCATTGTGACATCACATGTAAATATTAATGTTATAGGAAAGTAGGCAGCATGGCAATGTTTACGAAACTAAAATGCGGGTCAGATGACGATGTTATGAACAAACTGGTTTTGGAGATAAAACTCTCATGAGCATACGAGTACAAACCAGAAAAATATGTTCCTGACAGCATCTCTATAGGACTAATAATTGAAGCCCTTTTAACAAACTTGGGGAATTTAACATCTGTTAGGCCTTGTTTGATGTCACCATAATTAAAACTATGCAAAGATAACTACAACTCCTTAGCAACAATCTCACAGTGGAAATGATGATGTGCCCAACGGTAGATCGGGATCTAAAAGGCTATTCGCACATGCCTAGAAGATGTAATAGGCATCTTCGCTCTTGCTTTAAGAGACCTAGACTGAAGTTTTAAATACCTAAAGACAGACATCGGTACCTAGTGTGTTCCATTCCTTAGCTCAAATCACCCTTGGCTATATATTCGCAAACGGAAGTCAATGGAAGTCGCTTACGTCTTCAGTATTATACAGTAACTGCTATCCATTCTGCGGCTGAAGAAAGTGCCTCCACTCCACCGACTTCGTGACTTCGCTGGCCAGTCCGCGAGTGACAGCCGCGCGGGCCACACGCCATGCCACTCGCTCTTCTAATTAAATAATTCAAAAATGTCGCTCCGGAGGCTTGTAACCGCGGTGAGATCCGCCCGCGAAGCTATCACGCGCGGCGCCCCAATCGCAGATGGACTGCTCAAATCCCTCGTTTCCCTAATCGTGATCGTGTGTATTGCTGTGTCGTCTCCACCTTCAGCATCAGCTAAACCGTTTGCCCTGAGTTTCCCCGCAGGCTGGACCCTGGCGGGGCTGGTGGGGAGTATGGGAGCTGAAGATGCTGAGAGGAGAGAGACGGCGGCAGGCGTGAAGCCGTATACGGGGAGAAGGGTTGGGAATGATACGCTCAGGATGATCTACTTCCACGACCAGACGGTGGCGGTGGTGGAACTGGGAGAGGACAAGTTGCTGCTGAACTGTGAACTCATCGAGACTATGTGAGTCGATTTTGTTTGCTTTTTACCTACTATTAATTATTTATTTAATTAGGACGGATTACCCAATTACACCAATTAATTTAAAAGAATTCAAAACATTAATAACATAAAGTATACATTGTCAAATTAAAATCTAAATTACATTATAAATGTAGGTATATAATATACAAATTATTAACAATAAAATAAAATAAAAATAATACACATTAATATAAATAAATTCATCAAATCACACACATAAATTATGTATATATTATTTGTAGAATGTATGAGTCAATGGCTTGAAATAAACAATTTTTATTTTATTTATAAATAATAAATTGAATTATTACGCGTTGAGCATACGCAACCTCGTGTAGATTCCATACACAGGAGCAAGACTTTAATTTGCTTCACACCAAGGCGCTGAAGAGAAGTCGTATTACGTGTTCGCTCTGGAAATCACGAGCATTTCATAAAACAAAACCAAGTCTACTGTACGACTCCTTGGCGACGATGCTAATGTGGTCATGGAACGGAAGCTTTGGTCGAAAAATGAGCTAGTGTGGTGAAAAGATTCGCCTTGTTTGGGTTAGGTATTTTTGCTTGACTAATTGTCCGACGAAGAATTGTTTCTTATGACATATCTATGTATTACTCTTTACTCCCTCGTAGCACCAAAACAGTCTAAACGTTCTACAAAGAATAGTCCTATTTTTTGCGACAAGAATTTAATCAAATTAGAGTCTATTAAAATTGCCAGTGGAAACATATTCTTCATTGATCTAAATTGAGATCGCACAACCAATTTGTTAACAATTTTCTTGATCTATATTCCAGTCAGTCCATTGTTAGTGTTATGGATATCCAATTCGTTGATTAGTAGGTATCCCTTCTAACGAAGTTCTTTCTTAGTCACCCGGCATATTGACAATAATGAGATATAACTACATATATACATACATAATAAGCGGAAGGTGGCGGCTTCAAATCCAATCTCAACTAGTTGGTAACGGCCGATTACTATCAGATATTATTTAATTGGTTATAGGTGTTTAACTAACTACTCATTGCTGGGTTTCAGCTTGAAGGGTATGGTTGCCGCTGAAATGACATGCACATGAGGCTTTACACCGGTATGCCTCAAGTTGATGGGCGCAGGGGAGTGCATGCTACGCACGTATCTATAGGTGCGTGACCTACGAGGCAATACGATGGTTACTACTTAAAATCAGGTGGGCCATGAGCTTGTTCCATCTTCAAGTCGTATAAAAAAGCTAGGTTTTCAAAACGTTCCCACCAAGTTCTTGATTTTGTTGCCGAATAACATCGCTATATCTTGAAGAAAGAGTTCTTACTATGCTTGTAGGTTTTTTCGAGAACACACGAGTTTTTTACATCCCGTTTATCCAAATCTCAATAGTTTGGGTGTAATAAGTAAATAAGAATATCACGTACATAGATAAGCGTGAAAAATATTGCCCAGTTTTCAATTGGGCTTATTATTTCCTAAGCTCATCCATTTTGTAAAATATATTAACTACTAGCTGTTGCCCGCGACTTTGTATGCGTTACACTACTAAATGTGTAGATAACCTAGAGATTAAGCTAAACTCGCTGTTGCAACTTGACTTGACACCCCATTTTTATCCCATGGGAACTGATTTATGGGATAAAAGGTAGCCTATGTGGTGATCCAGGTTATAATCTACGTATATACCAAATTTCATCGAAATCGGTTCAGCCGTTACGACGTGATTGAGTAACAAACAAACAAATATCCAAACTTTCAGATTCAGATTTATTATATTAATGTGACTAGCTGACTTGCCAGCGGCTTCGCACGCGCGTTTTGTTAATAAAAACATTACCTACCCTCTTTCTGCGCAGTCGGATAAAAGTATCCTAGGGTCTCTAGGGCAGAGCGGTGGGGGTATGAAACTACCGGCTGGCTAGTTAGACGTTGCTGGTTAGACGTAGTTTATCGGATTGGACAGGACGGAAGAGCATTAAAAACAAATGGATTTGCATTGTGACCGTTTCTGTTTGGACAATTCATTGGTGAGTGAAGTTTGGTTACATTTGCTATCATAATCATATTCGATTCCTGTTAACATTGGTCATTGTATTTTCTTGGTCACCGTTAGGTGATCGGTTGTGACACTGATCATACATAACTCCCAACATCTACCTGCATAGTCAAGGTGGTCTGAAGTGAGTTATGGTTTTTTATATTGCATTTCAGGTGCATATTTTATTGTTTTTTTTATAACTGAATTATCTAGTCAAAACCATTCCCATTTGACTTGATTGTATCATTTTGGTTGTTTTACTCCTCTTGATCTCCAATATCTTAAGAAACCCCGTACATTTTGAGTCACACCAGGATTGTGCCATTACTGCCTACTATATACCAAATTTCATGATCATCGGATCAACGCTTCGAAAGTTATCCTCGAATAAACAAACATACCTATAATAGCGAGTCGTACGTTGATTTGGAGATCTCGTTTCTCTCGAACAGTTTTTATCTGTGACCCGGTAGTAGGTGAAGTCAGGCTGTGGATGATGACAAGGATACACGTGCCTTTCGTGGCGGAGTGGCGCATGGCGTGAAGTTCAAAAATCCAAACATATTGTAAATCCTATCATATCGTTAGAGGTCATGTATAGATGGTTGTGGGCATTATTTGACCATTTAAAAGTAACGAGAACATTGTTCAACTCAAAACATTTCGTAACCGACTATCAAATTGCATTTTGTAACCGCAATTTGAATAATGTATGAGTACCTCTATGTATTAAAATCACCTGAGTTAATAAGCTCCAAGGTAAGAACGTCATATTGTGGAAAAAATGTAATGTCTTATTCCAACAATACTCGTCGCTCTGTTTTTTTTATGTTCACAAATAGATTACAGACAAAACCAGCTTACAAAATGGGCATGTACAAAGATAAGAGTTTTCTAGCAAACCTTTGAAGCAGCAAACATCATTTTTTGATCTTCATTGTTTATAAAATGTGTAGGTACCTAGGTCCTTACTTTACAAACTATCCTCCGCTTAGTTTCTGCATGAGAATTGTTGAGACAAATATCGTCCCCTAACGCGTCGTCAAACGACTTATCGTTTTATGAACCTTATACTTTTATAGCTTTTTATAGGTTCATAAAAAAACTAAGAATTAATGACACACTAAGAGGAAGTCATACGACGATTAGATTAGGTATCACCTTAGACTGTCTACTTTTGATTAGAAATCATGGCTACCTATAGCTTCACAGTTTTCTCTTTCGTCAGTGTCGTGAGGTGTGACTCTATTGTAAATGAGCAACCCCAGTTTCTATAAAGTTTGTACGTGTGTTTGAATCGATACAAATGCTGCAGTCTGCTTTTTAAGCCTCCCCCGGCACAGAAAACGCCAACTACGCCGTGTGCATAGGCCCTAATCTGATCTAAAAATACAGTTAGCTTAATGGAATACATAATATTATATATATGCCAGCAGGCTCTTTCTGGTCAAAGACAAGGTTTCCTAGTTGATACTTATCTTTCATCGTCATTATCCACAATATGTCTTCACCCACTGCTAGGTAAAGCTATAGCCCTCCCTTAATATGTGGTATCTGCCACGATCCCGAGGCAGTCTTTTCCAGATACGGCCCGTGACTTGGTTTATGTCGTCGACCCGTCTCGCCACTGGACGAGGTGGGTCGACACGCTTAGCTTTGCCTATCATTAAATATGCCTTATGCTAATTCCGTTGCAATTTTTCCACATGACAATAATAAAACAGCTTTGCATACAGGTAAGTACGACTTAAAAGATAGGTGATACATTTAAATAGCCTCATTAAATGTGGGTACAACAATGCATTCAATAACTTCTAAAAGAACCGCAAGGTAAAATTTTTTGGTATTATGTATTTCTTGCTTGTGAACCGCGAGGTCTTTTCTGGCCATCTATAGCTCTACCTTTATGTTATGTAGAGACCTTTGTCCAGTGATGGGGAGGGTTATTCCCGCTGGTCTCCTGTCCACAGGGACCCGTACCGGGGTACCGGGGATCAGCGGAAAGTTTTTGTAACATTTGTCCGCTTTAAAATATTATTTTCGCAATGGTAGAAATAAATTAAATTAAATCAAATATTCACTACCTACCTACCTATGCGTTTTTGTCTGGACAGTACACACAAATAGTTTGGGCTGGTAATTCCTAAGTATTTTTTCTGATTTGTTTTTATTTTTTTATTATGCTTTGATGTGTGTTTTGGTAGAACATTGATTTTTTTTTATTTTCTGTCTCTTTTCTATCATACCACCCACCAAGGTATTCAGTGCGCGCTGTATAACCAATAGCAGTACAAGGACGAACGAATTATTTAGCAATAAATAGACTGATCACTGTGGCCATGGTCGTTTGCCGTTCGATACTGGAATAGCTAAATGATCAGAACTAAGTTATTATTCCATCATTGGTAATTGGTTGACTCCACAAGTTTTCAACGACATTTCCACACCACAGTTTTGCACTTTTTGCGTTGACAATATCTATCTTGCAAGAGTCACAAGTTCCCAATGAAAAATTATCCTAAGACTCTTCTGCTGCAACTGAGTCATGTCTACTAACAAGGATTTAACATGCTCATATCAGAGCATCAATCATTTAACTAGGATTACAGTCTAGAGTTATCTAAGGAAGCAATGTTCGTAAATGGTCTTTCATAGATAGCTTAGTAAATCATCCTATTTGTTATTGTGTATTGTTTTCAAGACTGACTTGTTTGCTCATTTTGTTAATTATTTCGGGAATGTTATCGTCACAGTAAATCGGTGTTACGAGCGACGATCGATTAGGTTTCGATCATTAATTTTCTTCTGTGTTATGTAGATAAGTACATAACTTATTTTTAAGTTTCGTTCTTTTTCAGAAAGAATTACTAAGTAAGGTGTAGCATTTTTTTGACGACAAGAATTGGGTCTCAATAGAGACAGTCCTTATATAGCATGGCAGTAGTCCCATCGTCGCATATCTTGTTGCTACGCAATTTTCTCGCATCATTTCATTGTTTCAATTCAAGGAACCGTTGACTGAAAATAGGACATAACCTACGCACATTTGTGACCCTGGTAATAATAAGGGAATTCCTGGAATCCCACGGGATATTGTAGACAGTTCGTGTTTTTCTCCTGACTTTACTGACTGGTAATACGACAATAGTGTAGAAACTTCGACTACATCGTGCTCTGAACAGAGACTTTGTCGATCGCATAACTTAGGTACATGGTAATGTGTTGCTACTTGGAAATACTGTTGATAGGCAAACACGTGGGATCTTCCATCGTACCATACACTGAAAATATATTCGGTGAGTTTGTGTACCACAGACTCCTTAGAAAAATCCCGCGATGATAATGGACAGACGCGTGATGGAACCATGAGTGACAAAAAAGGCCTCCACCTTTATAATAAATTCAGAGGGTTCAAAATACAATATTTACTGTCTAATGGAAATAATTTGTCGGTCATAACTACAAATTACGGGTTAACCGGCCTTGGGTTGTCATAAATATCCAATAGATTGTTTGCTTGTAGTTGACCTACGACTGCCATTCAAATTACGGAGCCGGTCTTCTGTATTCTGTAAATCTTTTTTATTTAAGTAAACAGTGTTGCAGTTGCAACTTTAGTTTTCTATAGCAAAACTTTTCGTCATCATCTGCTCTTTTCCCACACCAACCTAAGTTATCACGCTAGGTAGGTATTTATTTATTTATTTATTTATTAAGGAATAACAAACAACTATAATATATATGTAAGATACAGTCTGTGTTAGTACATAATATACCATGTGTGAGCTATTGATACTGTAGTCCACGACGTTATCCACAGGTTAGTTATTTACGTTTCATAAAAAGAAAGGTTTCAGCTACAGGGTCTGTTAGAGGGTAACATAGATTATTAAAGATGTGTTAACAATGGTATAAGGTATGTATTAGGTTGGGGAAAAAGTTTCTTCGCATTTTTTAAGAAAATTCAAAACATTTTTTAATATTGTTTATTTACATTTAACTAAAGTATGTAGGTACCATTTTGTTCGATAACTTTTTGCCATCTTGTAGGTAGGGACATGATCCAATTGCTATAGAAATTTTTGGGCTTCAGATCAAAATACCGCGACAAGTGGTTTTTGCAGTCCTCTCGTGATGTTAACCTGACACTGCCTAAAGAATTCTGAAGAGACCGAAACAGGTGGAAATCTGAAGGTGCAAGTTCAGGACTATACGGCCGGATGCATTAACACCTCCCAGCCAAACTCTCTTAATTTTTGCTGAGTGGCTAAAGATGTGTGAGGTCTAGCGTTATCATGATAAAAAACCACAACCCTTCTGTTGATTAATTCCGGCCGCTATCTCTCAACTTCTTGCTTTAATCTCATCAGTTGTTCGCAGTGGAGTTCAGAATCGATGGTGATGCCTGGTGGTAACAGCTCATAATGAATAATGCCCTTCCAGTCCCACCACACACACAGCATCACCTTGTTGCGAGTTAACCCGGGTTTCACCACAGTCTGTGAAGCCTGACCGGCCTTTGACCACGACCTTTTTCGCACGTTCTTGTCGTACGTGATCCACTTTTCATCACCAGTTATCAGCTTCTTCAAAAATGGTTCGGTTTCATTACGTCGTAATAAAGAATCACAAATGAGTACACGGTTCATTAGGTTTCTTTCAGTGAGCTCGTGGGGTACCCAAATATCGAACTTTTTTGTGTACCTAGATTTTTTCAAATGCGCCAAAACTGTTTTGTGGTCAATTCCCAGTTCTTCAGCTACGTCGTAACTACTGATATGCCGATCTTTCTCCTCTTTTTCAAAAATGACATCAATTTTATCCGTAATAGGGTGACCAGAGCGACGTGCATCTTTGACATCAAAATTTCCGGATTGAAAACGCTTTTAAACCAAATTTGTGCTACTCTCACAGACACTGCACTAGGTCCGTAAATATCGCAAATTTTTTCGCGGCTTGCGTTGCATTTTTACCTTTTTTGTAGTAAAATTTTAAAATGTATCGAATTTCTTCATTAGATTCACTTATCTTTACAGTACGAGTAACAAATAAAAATCACACATTTTCCTAATTTGAATTTGGAATTATCTTCTTTAAAATGTAAACTTTGAATGCTACCAAAACCAGCCAGATACAAATAGTATAGTCAAAGAGATTTTATTACAAGTTCATACATGCTATAATGCGAAAAGACTTTTTCCCCAGCCTATTATGTAAGTGGTATTTAAGCTTTTGCACCTTTTGCATCGATAATGATCTTACAAATCATGAAGAAAAATAAAACTTATGTAGCAGTGAAAATGTTATATGTTTGAATGAATCGCTCGTTAACGCCTAGGCTCTACCACCTGCGGGACCTAGTGAACGTTTTTCTACTAGGTCCCACAGTTGAACAAAATGGTGTTTGCAGTTTTCTACCATTGCGCCATATGTAAGGAACGGTCGATCTTTAAATATAAATGTGGTATCAGTGAATATAAATGTGGTAGCACCTCATCAATACCTGTGACCGGGCACGTGTTAGTAAAGTCGATACTTCTAATTCCACACTTTTTAATCGAGAATCGATACATTCGTAAGTACTACCTAGAACTTGACACAGTGAATAAAAAATAAATGAATTCATTTGTAAACGGACGAAGCCTTGAGAATTTGTAAACAGAACTTTTACGATTAAAGAAAAGAAGAACTTGTTGTAGAAAACTTGTTTACAGAGTAAATTCTTTAAACCGCTCCGCTAACGTAAGTGATGGAACATTTCCTGGGTCCATACATTTGAAGACTGGGCATAAGATACCACACTATCCCATATTTTCTATTACTGTCTACCTACATTTGATGGTGAATGCGCTGCTGGAATTTATAATAGCGGGAAATGTAATAAAATACGGAAAGGAAATATATAAAATGTTGTGGTTTTTAATTTGACTAGCCCAGTGACTGTTAGTAACAAACAGCTAGTAACCAACATCTCTACTCTACTAATAGTAAAATGATAAAAGCAGTAACATGTTTTTTTACTGGCATAAATTACTCTTACGCTCAAATAGTTCTGCAAAAGCTGAAGCTGCAAGTTGAAGAATGTGTAAATGTCGCTATGATACGTCTCGTTGATCTAACTATCTTACAGATGGTCTCCATAACAATGTCAAGATTAAGGCCTCGGGCAGTCACGCGAGCGCTTCTTGTAATGAGACAATAACCGTACAAGAGGTTGCGTGTGCGCAGCCGTGATTTACCCACATCTCATCTTAACTGATTCTTTCATTACTTTGTGATTGTGATGTCAGAACAATTGAATTGAAAGTGGTTATTGGAGCACGTTTGTCTCTCTACATTGCATTGTTATATTGTAGGGTTTGTTATCAAAGTCACAATAAAAAGCATGTTTAATAAAACGTAGTACTTGACTGGCCTGAGGACCATAGAAATTAGGATCTAGTGATCTGGGGTCCGGATTGGTTATTATGAAATGCCTGCAAAAACTTTCGTAAGATTTTAATTTGGCGGAAAAGGTAGTGGAGCCACGGCGGTGACTGCATAATCAAAGACTAATTATCTATCTATGATTATGACGTCACACCACACACAACACTACCATAAATAATAACACTTAGCTTTAGTATTTCTTTGTGATCAAAGGTTTTCTAACGTTTAAATAAAACAAGACCAAACACACATAATGTAGGTAGGTACCCATGTAATTATTCAATTTCATCATCAACTTGCACAATTTTGACTTCACCCCACAGAAAACTAATACTCCCCACTGTTGGGTATAAGATCTCCTTGCCTGTGTCATTTTCCACGGTCCTGTGTCCCGTTCAGGTTCGGCCTGAGATGTTTGCTACATCTTCAACCCATTTGACTACCGTCTCGAGTTCTCGACATTGTTAGCGATGACTTTTCAGTCAATAAGTCCTAACTGACAATATCAGCGTTAACAATGTCCAGACTTCCGGCGCCTGTATAGCTAACTTGCGTAACGTGACAACATTTTCTATACTTGTAAAATATTGGACGAGAAAACGAGTTTAGAAACTGGTGTTCCCTATTGGGAAGCTCTTTATTCCACCTGTGCAAACATGCGCACCATAAATTAGACAAATTTTGTCACTGCTGCGTGAGTATTTGGTCGTTGAGGATGAGATACCGAGTTAGAGTGAAGTTTTATGACCATTAAAAATAATGGTGGTGAATGACGACAAACTTCTCTATCGAGCGTACATGTTTGTATAAACGAGAAATTAGTCGACATCGACTAAATTTCTCGTGTCATGCGTGATATATCTCACGGCACGGCAGCTCACGGCATAGTCCAGCTGGACGGCCGAAGTTTCTGATGCCAGTTCATTTCTATTCGACTCAACTTATCGTTGGTATATTGTTTCGCCAGATTAATAGTTCAAAACATGTTAGTGGATGCGTTCACGTACCACTTTCGCTTTCATTATTATTCCGTCATGATCGTGTGTGCTTTGCATAACCAACAACTTTTTATCTACAGGTCGATACACTTTAAGGCTTTATGTTTCTAATAGAGAGTTGAAATCTGATCAGTTACTTTTAGTTCTGTCTGGTATCTACTTTGTTATTTTCTATTTATTACGTCGCGGCATTGATAAATTTGTTATTTATGACTATTTATTTTCAGCCTGTAAAGTCCTATCCTATTGCAGGTCAAATTCCTCCCTGCCCTCTTTTCACGCTTCCCTGTCTCTAGCTAATGGGGGCCGCTCCTTACGGTACGCAATACGCATACAGTTCAGCTCTCCATTTCCGCTTGGGCCTACCATGCGGACGCCACCAGTTCGGAACTATGGACGAAAACCACTATATATTTCTTCTTTACCAAAAATATGTCCTAACCTAACAAAAGTTTAGTTTGAAGTAACTTTTCCAGGATATAATGTGTGTAGTGGCGTACAGTTATAAATACTACATGTTAAAGGTAATATTAAGTATCCTTTGACTAGGTATTGGTCACAATCAAAGCACACACTACTACTTTAAGGGCACACCTCAACCGGTATCCCAGTTTTAACCTCAATCCTGTACATAAATTGCCTTGATAATTTAGACTTTAGACAAATTTCCGTCGCTTATAGATCTATTACGTTAACGCAGCAATGTAACTTACATTGCTGCATTAGACGGGAATTAGACTTTATGTTGGCACCACCTGTATCGACAAAAACCAAGAGTTACAAGTAAAATGCGAATCCACGAGCATTGAAGACTTTAGATTCTGACTGGAGACAAATTTAAATTGAATCGACAAATGTTCCAGTTCCATACTTCCAGAGTAGAAGAATTAGGCGACAAAACTTGGTAGTTTATCTCTTTAAAGAGTCTTAAAGGAATGACTACAGTAGCGACTGTGGTAGGTACTTAGGGTATCGTGCGAGTCGTAGGTAATGTCCGGTGTCAGCGATTAGTGTCGGGTTCGCACAATGCGCACAATAGTGCCCAGCTTGTTGCTAGGCCCGTCTATTGCCGGCTCGACATCTTGTATTGTTGATGGTATGATTCGATCTGTTGCGGATTCAATTACAGTTCACCCGCGGTAATCCGGCACCCCCTATAATTCGAATGCTTTTATCAGTACATACAAAGCACTTTCATTACCATTTTTATAAGTACCTATGTAATTTGTCAGATTACAAAGAACTTCTTTTCCTAAAGGTTTCGGACTATAAGATATTTTTACTCACAGATTCGATAATCCGACACCGCCTTGCAAATCGTTTGTCGGATGGCCGCGGGTCTACTGTAGATGGTTAGGCTGCAATAAGAACCATCATTGCGAATATATGAAACTTGATTCGTTTAGCCTACTTAGAAGTTCCAGTATTATTTCTGTCGCCAAGCAGCGATGCTCTAATTGCAGTGTTCCGGTTTGAAGGGTATGGGTGACGGTGAAAATACAGGCACATGAAACTTTTCACCTGTATGTCGCAGGGTGACGATGATGAGTGCAATGCAATGCAATGTAATGTCAGGTAAGCAAAACCTTAGTTGAATTTAACCTTAGTTTTAATTTTTTTGACTGCCTCCGTGGCGCAGTGGGCGTATAGCCGGCTGAGACGCAGGAGGTAGCGGGTTCGATTCCCGCCGCGGAACAAATGTTTGCATGATCTACAGATATTTGTTCCGTGTCTGGGTGTTTTTCTATATTTATAAGTATGTATTTACAAAAAAAGAAAAAAAAATGTATATAAGTATTCTATCAGTTATCTGGTTTCCATAGTACAAGCTCTGCTTAGTTTGGGGCTAGATAGCGCTGTGTGAAATGTCTAGCGATATTTATTATTTATTTATAATGTAGGCAATTCTTAACATCAGGTCATGATAATAGCAAGTCACACATCTTATAAAAATAAACATATTCAGATTATGTTTTAATTTTGGGTTTCATAAAATATACCTATTTAGGAAATTTAGCAAAAAATTTAAACCTCCGACAGACGACTACACCAATTCTCACCAAACCAAGTTAATTTAATAGTCTACGAGTAAAACATCTATTTAACTGGTCGTTTGCAATGAGACTCATTCTCTTTTCAATTATACTTACTGCTCGAGCCGATATCGAGTTTACAATGACCAACTTTCAGAGCATGAGTGATGAAAAAACAATTTAAAGAGCCACCTTGACTAAACGATACACAGTGTAGTGCAAACCTAATTAACACTATAGAAAACACCGGACGTCGCTTTCTCCGCGTGTGTAGGTTTGTGTTACATTTTCATTGCTGAGCCGAAGCGATAATTGTTCACTGTTTGTTGCTGTAGAAATGGAACTGGTTTTTACTAGTACGAAACTAAATGGCGAATATATGCGCCGGGCGTCTCGTCGCCTAAGCGATTTTTCCTTAAACTTTATTTCCTTTATACCTAATTATTAATCGCTCAGATCTCGCAAGTCACAACCATACAAAAATGTATTGGCGTGATCCCTGACGGGGTTCTTAACTATCAACCCTGTTTTCAGAATTGTAGACTCTCGTTTTTTTATTTATCGATTTTGTA
The DNA here is from genome assembly GCA_963924445.1 of Philereme transversata. Classification (NCBI taxonomy): domain Eukaryota; kingdom Metazoa; phylum Arthropoda; class Insecta; order Lepidoptera; family Geometridae; genus Philereme; species Philereme transversata. The sequence goes on from OZ004345.1 coordinate 28,574,893, forward strand.
TGGCAATGTTAAACATAAAATCGTTTTTGTTATTTATTTTGTCATTAGATTGTGGTGGAGCAATGATACATAACGTGCCCTCAATTGCAACTACATCAATACCATCAGTATAATAGTGTAATTATAGTATAGTTGTCGCTTACCATCAGGTGAGATTGTGGTCAAACGAAGATCGATTAAAGTTTTAAAAAAACACCAACCAAAAAGATTTAGAATAGGTAATTCTAAATCTTGAACATTTTGAACACAAGCAAGCTACGCTGCAGTCATCATCATCATCATCATATCAGCCAAAGGAAGTCCACTGCTGAACATATGCCTCTCCCATAGATTTACAGAGCGACCGAGCTTGTGTGCCCTGCAGCCAACGGCTCCCAGCAACCTTTAACAGGTCGTCTTTCCATCTAATGGGGGGCCGTCCTACGCTGCGTTTTCCAGTGCATAGTCTCCACTCGAGAACCTTTCTACTCCAACGGCCGTCAGTCCTTCGAGCTATGTGCTCTGCCCACTGACACTTCAGCTTACTAATCGTTTGTGCTATGTCTTTGTGACTTTGGTTCGTCTACGAATAGCCTCATTTCTGATTCGATCTCGTAGAGAAACACCAAGCATATCACACAGCACGCTGATCGACTTTGGGCTTTCTTATGAGGCCTTAGTGAAAGGCTACGTCTCTGTGCCATATTATGTCAAAACACACACTGATCAAAGACTTTCGTCTTACGACACTGACGCTACAGAACCAACAGGTAATAACAAAGATTCAGTCCAGTGCTCCTTGATCTACTAACCTTACGAGATCCGTCTCCCTTCATGTCTCATTCTAGAAATGTCAAGGTGCGTGGACTCATCAGACGTAAGGGGGGGGGGGCGCGGGCGGAGGGGGAAGACACTGATTGGATCATTGACCAATTGCCGTACCTACTGCCATTTGACGGTGTTATACAATACTGACGATGTTTCACGACTTTTATGGACCTAAATGATTGCCGTATAACCCTCCTTTATGCTACTACTAGGTGCTACCCGCGACTTCGTGCGCGTTACACTCCTATGTGTAGGTAACCTAGAAATAAAACTTAACTCGCTGTTTAAATTTGATTTGACACCCCATTTTTATGGGAATTGATACATATATGGGATAAAAGGTAGCCACATAGGTTAACACAAGGTAATCCAGGTTATAATCTTCGTATATACCGAATTACGAGCCGTTACGACGTGATTGAGTGACAAACAAACAAACACACATCCAAGCTTTCGCATTTATATATTATTAATCCTTCAATTCAATTCTTTACTTCAGACTAACACAACATTATATGTATACAAGGCAGGTACATATTAGGTAAGTACAATATATAACAATATCCAGTAAAATAAGTAAATAGGTGGTACAGAAAAATAACATAAACTAAATATAAAAACAACAGCCAGGTCGACATTGGACTATGGAGACACCAAACGTGCACAATGTGCGCTCTCGTCCAGTGTTCCATGAAGTGACAGTCAAAGTCCAGCCTCCCTGCAATGGCTTCTCACGCGGGCTTGTCAATAATAAACATTACCCTCCTTCTTTGCAGCTGGGTAAAAAGCAGCCTATGTCCCAATCCCGGTTATAATCTATCTGTAGGTATACCAAATTTAATAGAAATCGGTCTAGGAGTTTTGTCGTGAAAACGTAACAATCAGACAAAGTTACTACAGAGTTAATAATATTAGTATAAAGAGGGGAGAACGACTTAGGACTCACATTTCGCAAGTATTATTATTTTGTTCCTTCTGTTTAATAGATATTTTCTTTGAAGAAGGATTTTTTAATGTGTAGGTGTTTCATTCACGCTTAGATTTAGATCTGACATAACTGGTACGTAACAAACCAAATTAAAAAACAATAACTACACACACTTTAAAACAATTGGCTGTCTTATCGCTGAAAGCGATCACTTCCACCCAAACTTTTTCATATCATGTGACCAAGAAAGAAGCGTGACACGAACTATAGACACAGAATTAGTACATTACTGCAGCGGCCAGCAAAAGAGGCATTGACGGACGAACGTGGGCCGAGGCGACGCCGAGGCATACATACGTAAGTCCATCAAGCTTTTGCATCAAGCAAATTGCGGCCAAGGCTTGTATAGTAGTTTTCTCAAATAATGTGCGGAAATTATAAAATAAAATAAAAAATAGAATTACTTTTCAAAATCAATGACTAACAACGAACAACAATATTTATTCCCGGGTTAAAGTGTTTATTTGTTTTTTTTTAATAAACAGCTTTCTATTTGCAAGCCAGTTCGAAATTTAAATAAAACCTTTGATAAATTACCTCCTTGGTTGCCATGTTTCCGAGTAAAAGATCATTCCTTTTTTTAAATTAGACGACAGATATGAGTTTAGTAATTTATTTGGCCGCTAAACCACGACAGATATGGATTTTCATACGACTTTTGCCGGCCGCTGCTCACGTGTATTTGGCAAGTACAGTAATTTCGATTTATCTCGAAGAAGGTTGTCAAAATAATGCTCAAATTTCCAAGCATGTTTGAAAAAAAAATATTAGAACTGTAGAGAAAAATTTCTATCACCTACGAATAAGCACGTTTACGTGCCTTGCGTCGAAGCCTTACAAACAACCGGCTTAGACATATAGAGGCCAGTGGATTTATATCTAACGCAGGCTGCATAATAACTGGGTCTTACGATTGTTAACATCTTCCTCTACTTAAAGCTTGAAGGCTACCGAAATATCTGTCAAATTTTGGCACTAGATAAATTCTAGGAAGGATAGACGGAACATAAAACCTCTGAAAACTTGGTCTTGCTTCACGAAGTGCATCAAAATATTCGTTCTAAGTTGCATCCATGCCACCAGTATTTTGGTAGATACGATAAAGTTTTGGTAGATTATATACACAACAAAACCTTTTGATTTTAAATTAATGTTACTCGTCAATATTATTTTTATAATTTTTATGGATCTTTCGTTGGTCTTCCAATATATAAACTTACTATCGTTGGTTCAGTATTGCATAACTTCATGCAAATTGATATCTCGCGAGACCCATTATTTCCATTATTTGTGAGTGGAGGTAACACGTGAAGTTTTGTTGCAGAACCAATGCAGAACACAGACCATAGCTGCTCTCCTTGTACCCATCTTACATGGTAATTGAAGGTACAAAAATGTATATACTTAAGTTTTCAAGGGTTCCCGTAGCTTTGCATAAGCTGGGTTGACACTAAGTATAAGAGTTTTTACGGAGCGAGTTTTCTCGTACGTGTGGTTGTGGTTGACATCTATAAGATAGAATTTTTCCGTCTATATAGGTATATGTACTGTATGAAACGTATCTGGATTTATTGTCGCTGGCTGTTGAAGTTATCGCAGAAATGTTAATGGAAGAGTAAAAAAGCAGCTCCCATCAGCCATTTTTTAGGACGAGATTTGTTGTTTACTCTATCGTCCCCCATTTTAAATTAGTTTTGTATGAAACTCGGATACGATACGAGCCAGCTCGTAATGTTGAGTGCGGTCCGATTATACACGGATTGGATACAACGTCCGAGAAAAAATCGGATACGCTGTTAACACTATCCAAAATTGTCATTGATTGTCTCGAATGACGATCGGTTTACGATTTCTATTGGCGCTTGTTAATATTGTCGACCTCCATGGCGCAGTGGGCGAATAGCCGGCTGAGACGCAGGAGGTTGCGGGTTCGATTCCCCTCGGGGAGCAAATGTTTGCATGATCTAGAGATAGTGGTTCCGGGTCTGGTTGTTTCTCTATATATTATAAGTATGTATTCACAAAAAACGTATATAAGTATTCTATCTGTTATCTGGTTCCCTTATTAGGTATAAGCTTTGCTTAGTTTAGAGCTAGATGGCACGCGCTGTGTTAAATATCCAGCATTATTTATTATATTATTATTATTTATTTATTATTGTCGATGCAACTAATTATTAATTAACAGTAAACCAGTCAAGAACTCGTAACAATAATGCATTTATAACAACGTCTTCATTTGGATTGACTTTGGATCTGTGTAAACACACTAAACACCACACTACTAGTTTTTCAGTGACGTTAGTTCGTTGTATCCGCAGTTGTATCAATATTTTTTTACTTACATTTCCCTTAACTAGCCAAATTGAATATTTGAAAAATGTTCTGTGTTTGTTTTTCATTGTAAGTAAATTAACCATTTTATTTCAGAGACTTCCAGAACCTACCATAGCCGGCCAGAGTAAACAGGTTATTACGAGATCACATCTTCATTATCATCACTGACCTACCATCAGCTGAAATGGTGGTAGCCACACCTTTTTTCAAAATATTATAAAAAAGAATATATGTGCCTGTTAACTAAAAGTTTGATGTACAGCATAGTTAATATTTACAAAATCATCTACATAATACCTTTGACCACTGTAGTTGAAAGGCAAGACGGTATCCTTGTACCAGATATTGTAGAGTGGCGCAATCTAAGCGTTTTCTGACAGCACTCTAATAATACAACCTGATGCAGTAATTGCACATCTATTTACAATCTTCTTCTAGCGTGTCGATTTTTCATAAAACTGGATATATTTCTGATGATACATAAGTAGCCATCTGAATAGCACTGTCGGTGGCACTGTTTAGGTCTTCCCCAGTAAAGGTGTTTGGGCACAACGGTCATACAAGTAAATGTGGCATGAACTGAAGCGCCGCTATCACATTGTGTTAGGCTCGGATCCCTGAAACCCCATTTAATTCTGCAGCGACCAACTCGCGTGCGAAGTAGGTTAAGCGACTTCCACATTGGCCACTGCAGGTCGTGTCCTGGCGGTAGTCTTTCCTGTGGGGAGGTACAATCAGGAGGATCATTAACAATGAGTAAATAGTAAACAGTTTAAATGTTGCTAAACTAAAGTAAGGGGCCCAATTCTGCTAATTAATAAGAAAAAATATTATGGAACCATACCATTAATTAACGTAATGACATATGCTGCCAAATTTTAATTGAAAAAGATTGTGTTAGTAGAATACCAAAAGGTATCTAGTGTGTTTTTTTTTAACTGGGACAGTACGGGGGCACCCATAACCAGAGGGGATACAGGTGCAGTTTCTTTTGAAACATCAGCTCCTTTTTGGAGAAAAATATTTTGGCATCAAAATTTTTTTGGTCAAGCGTGAGTAGCGCCTTAAAATTAATCAAGTTGGTAAAAAATTTTTTGATGCCGATCGATGCAGTCCTTTGTTAGGATCATTTTATTGTATCGAATGAAAAAAATTTGAGCAGCGGATGTAAGTCAAAATTAAAATGTTTTCACATACGATTTCTTAGTAGTTTGGTACAAAAAGGTACTAAAACTATCACAATAGATGTTCGATATGGACCCCATGTTGCTGTATGCAGGTACGGGTACGTTTCAAAACACTTTTAGTGGCCTTAGACAACCATGAGTGGTGAACCTTGTTTAAGTGTAAGTGGACTGCGTCTTTTAATTCCTGAACGGTATTGTACCGAGTGTAGTAAATACGATCCTTTAGGTAGCCCCATAAAAAAGTCCATCGGCGTCATGTTAGGTGAACGTGGTGGCTATTTAATTGGACCATATGTACCCATCCAACGGTCAGGAAAATGCTCATATAAAAACCGTTTACTCGCTGTACTATTGTGAGGAGGTGCACCATCCTGTTGGTAGGTGACATTATGCAAACGCTTAATGGAATGGTATTATCCACTTTTTCCACAGCCAGATTCAATGTCTTGATACATTTCACTATTTAATGTTCCATGGTAGATCTTAACAGCAATGATTTTATAGTGTAGTATCGCACACCAACAGTTAAATGAAAACCGAATTTGGTTATAGGTCTGTGTAGTTCTTAGAGGATTTGATGGTGACCAGTAATGACTATTATTTCTATTGTACATACCATTGTTTGAAAAATTGCATTCGTCTGTCCAAATAATAGTGTTCGGGAAATAAGCGTTTCCAACAGACCGTGCTACGAACCAATGACAAAATGATAATCTTCGGTCTGTATCTCCTGGAAGCAGTGCTTGCACTGGCCGTCCCTCCTTGTAACACTTGTAATGGTAGGTTTTCAGTACTTTATGTATGCTTGATTTGTACACTCCGATATTTTCAGCTGCTTCTCGTAATGAAGCTTTTGGATAGGCCTCGAAAAACCCCAAGATAGCAATGGTACTCGTAGTGAACTCATGTATTTTTGTTGTTCTTTTTCTTTTAGGCTGAAAACATCCTTCTTTTCTTAAATTTTTCATTAGTTTTTCAATAATCTTATGATTCGGTACATCGCGGTATTCATTGGGCTTCGTCGGTTGAGGAAGTATGCTTCAATTAAGTTTACTTTTTGCGTATTTGATAATGCCATGATAGGACAAATAAGATGATGCAATGACTGATATAAAAGTCCGACAGATGCAAGAACCATGCTTGAAATTCAAAATTGTTCTGAAATACGAAATGTTTTTGAATTGCTCATGGAGCATGGAGTTCCTAAACTTCTTAATCGCTACAGTATTAATACTTCCTTAATGCCCAATCAGAATCTAATAAAATGTTTGTTGGAGGAATTTTGCTTTGTCCTGTTGTATGAGAATACATTTTATCAAATTTGATTAACTTCCGCGGCTTAAATTTTTTTCATTCGATACAATAAAATGATCCTTACAAAGGACTGAGTCGATTGGCATCAAAAAAAAATACCAACTTGATTAATTTTGCGACGCTACTCACGCTTGACCAAAAAAGTTTTAATGCCAAATTGTTTTTTTTCGAAAAATGTTTTAAAAGAAACTACACCTGTATCTCCTCTGGTTATGGGTGCTGCCGTACTGTCCCAGTTAAAAAAAACACACCGTATAGTGACGATTTTGCGACGATACCGCATTGTAATAGTGAAGCGTTTAGTAGAATTGGACCCCTGGACTTGGACAGGACACGTATGACGAATGCGCGATGACTCGTGGTCGTGGGCTAGGATAACCACCGAGTAGGTCCCATAAGGCGTGAGGCTGCGTGACCGGCCAAGACGGAGATGGTGGGTTGAACTCGACGCACATTAGATTAGATTCGAAAACTCTTTATTGCACTAATAAAATAATACATAGGCGAACTTAATGCTAATTAACATTTTCTTCCAGCTAACCTTTATGTAGTGTGTGTGTAGTTGTGCACATAATAGGAATTGGTCGATGGTAGCCCTCAATCGGGATAAATGGAAGGAAGGAAGGAGGCCTTTGCCCAGCAGTTAGATTACAATATAAATTATAGCTACGTATATGACGTTTTTTTTTGCTGTAATGGTAATAATTGGACATGGCGATAGTGAAATACCTAGGTATCATTTCTAATTACTTCCAGTTCCTACCAAAGTAGGTAAAGTGCATTATGACTAGGAAGTTGCACAACGTCGCCGTACCATGTGTCCTGGTGTTGTATAGTTCAAACTACGAATTGGGAGGAAGTCCCTTCTTTGATAACTTAGGGAGGTGGGGCACGTATCTAAGGCGCGTGCCTTACGAGGCAATACTTTGTTATAGGCGATCGATGGCTACCTCTAAACACCAGGTTCCATAAGCTGGTGCCATCGCCAGGTCGTATAAAAAAAATAAGTTCAACATGATTAGTAAGTACATAGAAAAACATATAAAACGAACAAATTTGTTACAGCAAGGCGCCTGGGGAAAAATAATTACTTTCTACTATGTAATCTGTAACGAATCTTGGTAGGTTAGGTACTTGCGCTGCGTCAAGAGTCAGACAGAAGACTAGTACGTAAAGTATAAATAATAATAATAATTGATCGAGCGAAGCGAGATCTCCAAATTAACTTGGGCAAATCGGCGTTGTATGTATGTATGTTTGTTTGTCCAAGGATAACTTTCGAAGCGTTGATCCGATCATCGTGAAATTTAATACATAAGTAGGTAGTGATGGCACAATTTTGGTGTGACTAAGTGAGCTAAAAATGTTGGGGGGTTGTTGAGATATTGGGGTTCAAGAGGGGTAAAAAAAAAATGAAAATGAGACTACTAGGTCAAGTGGGACGTCAAATAAAAGGTCTTAGTACATTTCAACCCTGTTTTTATTTTTAGTTTAATCTTTGTAGTTTTTGAGTTATTAGCCATAATAAAATCGAAACTTTGACAAAATTCACAGTGTACACCAGTGACCCCATAATGCTTAAATTTGGTATTCGTGTAGCAGTGACACAAATATAGGCAAAAGTCTGAAGTCCAGAATAACTGCAATTTGTACACTAAAAAATATTTCCAATTAACATGAACTCCCCTTACCTGTAATTTGAATGAAACTGTAGGTCAAGTAAGTTGGTTGTTTATTTCGGGGCACTATATTGATAGTCAAAGATTACGAATAATATATTTTTGTTTTTATGGGAGGCTGGCGAGATCTCAGTTCGGGGCGAACCACTAGTATAATGCTGGACATTTCACACAACGCTATCTGGCCCCAAACTAAGCAAAGCTTTTACTATGGGAACCGGATAACTGATAGAATACATATTGTATACTATTTTTTATAAATATATACTTTTAATATATAAACAACCAGACCCGGAACAAATATCTGTAGATTATGCAAACATTCCTGCGTACAAAGTATAACAATTAAGTAAAGCAATTAAAGCGTGGAAGTGATTATATCAATTGTTCTAATCAAAGATTTGAACGCGCTCGTGCATATTTTTCCATAAATTATATTATTACCGACAGATGATAAAGAGTCTGGCTTATGAAAGAAGAGACTTAAAAAATCGGGATGTTGTGTCAAGCTGATATTTTTTTATTTTTGGCGCGCTTTTTCAGCCTCTCTCTTCATTAGTCCTATCGATAAGGCGTGAAAGCCTAATATTCCGGTCATCCTCGTCCGTCAATACATAATTTTAAGGTTCAAATCCTTTTATCAAACATAAATAAATCAAATTACTTTCCAGAGAATAATAGAATGCAATATTGTTATTGATTTCATGAACCATACAATTTGATAGAAATTGTAGAGAAAACTAACAAGGTAGAAAGTTTTCACCGCACGAGCCATGTTTATACACTTTGTTTAAGTAAGCTTTTATTATGTTTTCGGAGTTCCGAAGGTACTCATGGATACCCAGGATATGCTAGATGACAGATGTAGGCGATGGTTACCACTTACATCAGATAAGATAACGTTTATTTGCGAGAACATAGTAAAAACATAAGTAGGTCTATAAGTTAAGCACATATATGTTCTACCCTAATAGTGCATGCAAATGTTCAAATTAATACAAAATAATTAAATCAGAGCATTTTAATGCTAAATAAATTAGATAATATCAAATCAGATGGACCATGCGCTTGTTCCATCTCTAGGTCGTATAAAAAATAGTTTTGACAATAATTTTCTATGGGCCAAGGTTTCTAGGACCTAATTAGATGATTAGGGAACAGAAAAGCGATACCTATGTATTGCGTCATGTGATTATGCTGTTCATTTTTCTAAAGTTTTTTTTGGCATACATTTTAGACATTACATCATAGAGCTTTTCTATTTATTTAATTTGTAAGACTATCTGAAAATAAACTCTATAAGTAAGGCTTCGAACACCTTGGTGTTATGTCAATGTTTGTGTGGTGTGGTTAGGTGGAGTTGTGTGCATAGCATTACGTTGAGTGTAGCCTATAGTCGGCGACACGACATCGACCCACTGAGCTCTGTGACCGTTCTTATTAAATTACCTATCTATCGTCAATGCACGTTTTACGTTATGGCTATTCCGCGTCCTTGACCCAGCTAATGCAGCTCGCCATCAGCCACTGCACATCTTCACGCTACGTTTATACAAAATAGGTAAACTAGCCTTATATAATCATAGAAATTCTTTGATTAGAATAAAATAAAATACTTACTTAATTAAAACTAGCTGACCCGTCCGCGGCTTCGCGCGTTACCCTCCTGTTCAGTCGGATAAAAAGTCTTGATCATAATCTATGTATGAGTAGGTAGGTATACCACATTTTATTGAAATCGGTCCAGTCGTTTAGTCGTTAGTTTGTTTGTTACGTGAAAGCGTAACAAACAGACAGGACGGACAGAGCTACTTTCGGAATTGTCATATTCAATGTACATTTCAATGTTAAGTGGTCGAGTTAGAAAACTCATATATATTATGAAAAAACTACGAGATTGTGCTCCTTCTTATATACTCAAAATGGTTTACGTGGGTCTGTGCCAGTCAATCATCCAATACTGTGTCTCTGTTTGGGGTAGCGCATGTAAATCCTACCTCATTCAGTTGGAGAGAGCTCAGAGGGCGCTTATTAAAGTGACTCTGCAGAAACCCTTCCGCTATCCAACAGACAAGCTTTACAAGGAGTTCCAAGTACTGCGTGTCCGACAGCTCTTCCTTTTAAGTGCCACTGTTAAAACGCATAGAAGCGTTAGGTCCGGTCTGACTATGAGGAAGTTATGGAAAAGCGTGTATACCGCATCCCGCTTCCCTGCATTAGGTCTGTGATGGCTGGTCGTAGCCCATACTTTTCCTAACCTTACACTTATAATAACGTCTGCAGGCTATGTGAAATTAAGCACTGCAGTGTTTACACTTGCAAGCGCATGGTAAAAGAACTGTTACTCAATCTCTCCTACTGTGATACCGAGAATTTAATTTGATAGTATACTTCACCTTTGATTCCATATTTCCCATTCTGCGCAATCTTGTTCACACACATACATACACACACACACCCTCAAACACACGACACAATACACACATATACACGCACACGCACCCTCAAACACCCACACACACACTCACCCACTCACCGCTAATATCGTAAACATATTTAAGCCCTGTAAGATTTTACCAAATTTTTTTTATTATTATTCTATTTTGTTTTACTTTATTAAGTAATTATAACGTAATGCATGCTCATGATAATATTATTAATATATATATATATATATTTTTTCTCAATTATATTGCTGTTCGAGCAATTCTGTAGTTTGTGGTTTTGTAATTGAATTCGTACTCTGAGCCTCAAAACACAAGCTTATTCTTTAAGCTTAGCTTGAGGCTCTCTGTAAGCAATGTTTATAATCAACTAAATTTGTGAACTAGCACTGTATCATAAACAGCATTGTCAGCTCTGTAAATCGTGATGGAATAAATGATTTTGATTTGATTTGATTTGGATTTTGAATATGGATAATATGGATATGGATTACGTACACCCATGGACAATATACACCATCGTGCATCAGACGTTGAGTCTACGTTAAGTGCTGTAGAACAAACTTAGGTATACAGTAGATAAGTATTTAACATCCATAATAGCTGGTCTAATCCGTAATTGAGGCACCGTGACATTCGACCGATTATATTTTCACCTTTTAGGTGAGATCAGTGACGATGTTTTACAAGCTCTATAATGTAAAGGTCATTGACATTTTAAATAAAATTGACAGTACAATCAGGGTTGGAGCTTACAATTCTGCTGGTTATCTTTAAACGGGCAAGTCTTAGATTGGTTAGGAATTCAGAGGTTCATTAACCTACTTAGGTAGATACTTGATTAAAAGAATCGTTAGGATTCTCATTAGCATACCTAAAAAATGTCATCAGGCAATCTCAGGTAATTACAAGATTTGCATTATCGCAGGTTTGCATTTTTCATTGTTTTGTTGTGGTTTGAAGGCAAAGTGCCTCCAGCTAAAAACACCATTTCTGTTGGATAGCCGGTGTATGACCACCAGTCCCGCAGTGCTCATTAGGTAATCACATTGAGAGCGACTTGCACAACTTTAATCGTGTTAGTACCTAAATATGTTTATGAGAGTTGTCAAATCCTACAAATATGTCAAATTTAAACATGTTTAGTCGCTAAATACGTTTAGAGATCGTTGTGCAAGTCGCCCTGAATTATTAGAGCTACCACATAATGAAAATAATCATTATTAAACTGATCATTGTCACAGGATCGTCAGTATAGCGCCCAAAACTTTATTAGATGACTTGAAAAAGTTTGAAATCTTTATCTTTTCTAATTTTAGCCACTGGAATGACTGTAAAATGGTCATTAACTATATCATAATTCATGATCATTTTACTACGAGCAATTTTGGGAACGAAACTAATAATATAGTATAATATATATAAATAAACTTTTACTTTTTAAGCTTAACAAGTTTTGGCCATTGTTAGGTCGTCGAGAAAATAAAGGGGCTGGTCGTATACTCGGCATTAGATATTACCCTTCAATTCTAATTGTAAATGTGCCAATTTCATCGGCCAAAGTTCAGTATCCTGTGCGTCAATTGGCTACATTGTATCTACAACCGGCTATTGTGCCTCGATTCGCTAGCTGTCTGAAATCTGGATCGCTCTGCTTAGAGAGATTCAAGGACCGCAAACCTAAGACAGCGTTTCAAATCTCTTATTGCTGCTAATATCTGTCTGAATTTGCAGGTAGCCTGAACCTTGGCAAATAAAAATCTTTTACCAATCAACCATGCTCCTAGAGTCCATTTCACAAATAAAGACCCCCGACCGTTTGGGGAACTAACGGATATCAGATGAAATATTATGCCTGACCCCTTTAAAACCCGTCATCTTGTAATAGTGTCCGCGAATGTGAAGGCTGATTGAGGGAACACAATTTCATTTCTCCGGAACCGGTTGCGTCGTCTGACCGTAGCACCGTAGTCTCGGTTCCATTCAGCTCCGCGTGACCACGTGACCAGTACTACCATGGTGAAAGTACAAGTTCACTGTCCGGCTGTTGCGCAATCAGACAAACGAGTACTACTTACCTAGACCTTGTTAAGATTGTCGTATGATTTTGTAATGCATATTTTGATGCCGTTTATGTTATTAATTCTGGCCTGAGGTTAAAAGTGGCCACTTCGTGTTTTTTACATTGCAGTTCAGTCCATATTTCTAATTTTTATTCTAGCCATAAGCATAAAGTTATTCAGCCATCAGCTATTACGTATAGAGAGTGACTTGGGAAGACATTTTCCTCTGGTACTTAACTACGTAAAGTCAGTACCTTCCTTCTTTGGTTAATATTAAGCCAGTCCCTCGATTCAATTGTACTGAAAATCATAGCTCTTGAATCGGAGTTACATAAAAGCAATGGAAAAAAAGTAATAGAGATCTTTTCTACAGCATGACTATAACGACAAGCTTCGGAATAGTTTCCCTTTTTGACATCAATACCTCTTTCTTTCAGTGATGAAGAGGACACGGAGCGGCTTCTCCGCCAGCTAAGCCGCATCAACAGGCCCTTCGGGGTCAGTTTCGTGCAGATGGTGAAGCTAATGGGGCAGTGTCAGCAGGTCACGCCAAAGCTGCTGGTATGTCTTCGATATTATGCGTTTTTTCTGGTTCGTAAAGACAACGGTGAGAAAATACGATTATATAAATAAAATCAAATGAAGTTCAAAGAAATCAGAACACAATGCAATACGCACAGATCAATACCTAATAAAAATATAAGAAGATCGGTTACTCGATTGAAACAATGCGTTTTCTACCATTCACTTGTTCTGGGAAATATGGCAGCGAATTCACTTACAAATTCCAAGTATCACACAATATCGAAGTATTGGAATTAGACAAGACTTTAGCATAAAAGATAACATAAACAAAAAAAAATAGAAGTAGGTAGCAGTAGCTTAGTAGGTACATGTTCTCAACTGCACAGACGATTTCTAAGAAAGGATTCCGTGGTTGGTGCGATCTAGGCAAATTTTACTCACATTAATATTACTGTTTGTTTCTTTGATAGACTACACGAAAGTTACGATAAAAACGGTTATATCATTAGGCGCAGGCCGCACAAGATTTGGAAATCTGTGAGAGAATCCTAAATGACTTCTTATACAGGTACCTACTTCCATATGGCTGATGCGAAGTTATGCATGTCTATTACCTAAAAAAAATACTTTGTAATATTTTTTTTAGAAAAAACCCTGGCCCATTGAAAGGGAATAAGAAATAATAAATAATTCGTTTTATATTGACTGTGCATTTGCAATTTTAGTAGCAATCACTTTTATCATGACATTGATCTAATGTGATTCATATCTAACAATATTATGTGTAGTATACATGCGATATCAAGGTCTATTAGGTATTGTGTGATGCAGATAAATACATAAAATAATAGAATAAATAGCCCGACAGTGGCGTAAATTAGGTGGGTGCCTCTGGCCTCCTGTGTCTAGGATTCACTTGGCTGAAAAGGTTTTAAATGCACAGTGTACTTGCTACTATTTTATAAATGTTTTTCAAAAAAATACACCATTAGGTACACAAGCTCTGTGTGTGGGTATTGACCAAGTCTAAGCTGAATTGATAGACTCAAGACTGGGCAAGCCTACTCCATCTATAGTTTATCCAGGGCACTACAGCAGCTGCTAAGTGAACCCATATAGAGCTACAACATAAATCACCCAGGGCCTGTATAACAATCTTCTTCAGTGTAGGTATAGATTACTAGCTGACCCGCCCTCGGCTTCGCACGCGTTGTATTTCAATAATAACATCAACCTCTTTTTGCACAGTTAGCTAAAATGTAGCTTATGTCCCAATCATGGTCATAATCTATTATCTGTGTACCAAATTTCATTGAAATCGGAGTAATCGTCAAAACGTAACAAATAGAGAGAGAGACAGAGTTACTTTCGAATTTATAATATTAGTATGGTAGGGATTGTACTTGTACCTACGTAGTATATTTGTGTATGGGGGGTATAGTCCCCCAGAACCTATGTAGGTAGGTCCATTACCTATTATTATTACTTATTATAATTTAAGATGACGACTGATTTTCCCAGTGATTGGCCGGGAGAAACAAGCGTAGATTGACGATCCTATTGATAAATTTTTATTATTATTAGCACCTAATATAATTTACCTATGATAATTTTAGTGTGTAATAAATTATATTATGTAAAGTTTACTACAAGATATACTGTTAGTCTATAAGTTAGGAGCATTATTTAAGCTGTTTGTTTACCTTGCCACGCCCTTACAGGGTACACACTTCTTAAGATTACTTTTAAGAAGCCTGTGATGTATTATACTATGTTGCATTGAAATAAATAAATACTAAATACTAAAATTCAATGAGATCGACAATCTACGCCAAGTACCTACATCGTTTTTTTTACTGGTAGTGGTAGAGGGAAAAGAAAAAGAAATAATGTGTCGACTTTCTTTCTTACCTTATCTTATCGGGAAATGTATTCGCTGTAGGTATATTCGTCATCTTATGGTTCTCAGGTAGCTCCTCGAGTGCCATCGGACACGTGGAAGGAGCAAGGAGCGGCTCGGGCGAGGCTGGACGCGGGCGGCGCGCACGCAGGCCTCCTGGGAGGCAGTCCACTGACGCTGCTGCAGGGGATCATACCTGGTAAGCATCATAATGACTACCGAAAACTTCGGAGATGCGAACAAATAAAGACGGTTCAGTTCCAGGCGTTCTTGACCAAATGAATGACCAATTTCTGGATGAATGGAACAGACCAGTGTTGGTTTTATTCCATTGAGGTAAGTACTCTGTACGAGCAAGTACACTTATCCACATAATTTTGTGCCATCTTGCATTTTACGCCATCAAAATCACTATAGATTTAGTTCGCGTTCAGTCATCAATGAAAACACGCGTCTGATTATAACTTTTAATTTAACTATCATAAAATGTGTCTTAGAGTTTTACTGATACTATCATCTTCTACCAGGAAGTGCGGTTCGTACATACTGTTACGAGCTGAGGGTTCGGGATAAAATAATGGGAATCGATTTAACCAAAATAACACTTTTATTCAACACTAAACGATGAATACACGAACTTGGTCACACGTAATCACAATACACTAATTCACACCACTTAAAGTCTCCGAAATGTTCACACGTATAGCTGAATCCAGACTGACTCGGGAGCAACTACTGTTCACGCTAGACCCTTCCCACGTCAGTCCTCCAGGGCCTCGCTGAGACTAACTCACTGAGACTGAGACTCGAGACTGACTGTCCGGCCATCTCTCCGGCCTATTTATATCGCACACATTTCGATTGTTCGAGAACGATGTCGATCCTTCCAGGAAAGGGTCGGTCCATCGACACAATGGCCACTCCCCATTCTGCGAAACCACAAACAATAGCAACAATAACACAGCAAGACAAAAGCGTTCGAGAAGGTTCGATTATTACTCATTGTTTAACAGCCTCG
The DNA here is from genome assembly GCA_963924445.1 of Philereme transversata. Classification (NCBI taxonomy): domain Eukaryota; kingdom Metazoa; phylum Arthropoda; class Insecta; order Lepidoptera; family Geometridae; genus Philereme; species Philereme transversata. Next base: position 28,591,155 of record OZ004345.1, read on the forward strand.
GCGTAACACTGCCCCCTCCTAAAACATGCTCGTCCCGAGCATTCTTAGCCCCATATCGCGGCAGCCGATCAACACGAACAATTTTAGGCGCACCTCGCGCTGAAGATGTAGCAACTAGAGGAGCCACATTGCCGTCTCCAGTACTTCAGGACACCCAGAGTCCCTTTCTCATCAGCGATCCCAATTCCAGCCTCCAAAACACGGCTCTCATGATTTCTATCTGTTCTTTCACTTCCTGGAATTACTTTCCAGATAAACCGAACAATTCCCTCATCAGTCGAGCCCAATTCCAGCCTCCAAAATACGGCTCTCATGATTTCTATCTGTTCTTTCACTTCCTGGAATTCCTTTCCAGATGAACCGAACGATTCCCTCATCAGTCGAGCACGCTCTTATGGCCAACGTCGCTGATCTTCCTGTTGACGACGCTGCTCTTCTTTATCCTGACGTCGCTGTTCCTCTTGCAACCGAGTCTGCTCCACCTGTTCACGTCGCTGTTCCTTCTGCAACCGAGCCTGCTCTTCCTGCTGACGACGCTTCTCTTTTTTATGCTGACGGCGTTCTTCCTCCTGCAACCAAGCCTGCTCTTCTTGCTGACGACGCTGCTCTTCCTTATCCTGACGTCACTGTTCTGCCTGCAACCGAGCCTGCTCTTCTTGCTGACGACGCTGCTCTTCCTTATCCTGACGTCGCTGTTCTTCCTGCAACCGAGCCTGCTCTTCTTCCTGACGTCACTGTTCTTCCTGCCAACGTCGCTGCTCTTCTTGTAGACGACAAAGCATGGCTATAATAGCAGCAAGATCGCCTGTCACAGGAGCTTGCCTCACGGATGATGATGATGATGATGCTCCAAATGATTCGGTGGCGGCTGATTCCATCTCCATCGACTGACGACTCTGCCGAGCTTCTTGAACCGGAGACTCCCCAAACCGCCTTTCATCCATTTCCTGTTGTCGTTGACCTCTCGTCCTGACACCGTCCACGTTATCCTTTGGCAGAACCGGCATTATTTTATCCCACTTCTGACACCAAATTGTTACGAGCTGAGGGTTCGGGATAAAATAATGGGAATCGATTTAACCAAAATAACACTTTTATTCAACACTAAACGATGAATACACGAACTTGGTCACACGTAATCACAATACACTAATTCACACCACTTAAAGTCTCCGAAATGTTCACACGTATAGCTGAATCCAGACTGACTCGGGAGCAACTACTGTTCACGCTAGACCCTTCCCACGTCAGTCCTCCAGGGCCTCGCTGAGACTAACTCACTGAGACTGAGACTCGAGACTGACTGTCCGGCCATCTCTCCGGCCTATTTATATCGCACACATTTCGATTGTTCGAGAACGATGTCGATCCTTCCAGGAAAGGGTCGGTCCATCGACACAATGGCCACTCCCCATTCTGCGAAACCACAAACAATAGCAACAATAACACAGCAAGACAAAAGCGTTCGAGAAGGTTCGATTATTACTCATTGTTTAACAGCCTCGGCGTAACAATACTTACATGTTTAGTACAAGTTTAAATAGTTTTCGAAAACGGAATTTCTTATCGTTTTCTTTGATACATTTAATTTCAGCGCCCCTAGTGGGCAGTACTAAGGTAGAGGAACTAAAATTGTCGTAAGTAATAGCAATATTAGTAAAATTTGTTCATTTTCTTATGAATAATCAATTAATCTGATTTCACCATTTCTGAAGAAGTATTCTCAGCCAGCATGAATAGCTGCATATCGATGCAATGTATTACCTAACCACGTCGTTACCACTCAATCATACGCATATAGTAGATTTACAAACGGCTGGACATATGTCAGGAAGGACACGAGTATCTTTAAATGGTAAACAATTATGGTAAATTATCGACTTAATCTGTTTTAAATTTTATATAGTTGTCGTGGTAATGAATAGGTAATCTCATTGGAAATACCTTAGGGCCCTACTTCTACTAGTATAATTTATTAATTCTTATAAATCCTATAAATATCCTATAAATCTAAAATGAACCCAACTTTCTCTTTCAGGTACAAAATGGTGCGGCACTGGCGACATCGCAGCTGACTACCACGACCTCGGAGCCGACAAACGCCTCGACCGCTGCTGCCGAACCCACGACCTGTGCCCCACGAAGGTCCGAGCCTTCTCCCGACGTTACAACCTCACTAACAACTCTTTATACAGCAAATCACACTGCACATGCGATGACATGCTCTTCGACTGCTTAAAGACAACAAATACATCAGCTGCCCACCTCATGGGGCATATATACTTCAATCTAGTACAGGTTCCGTGTCTCGAAGACCTACCGACAGGCAGGGAGTTCAGAGACGCGAAACAAGGGTTTTAGTGACATCTAGTAGAAAAGTCAGTGAATTTCACCGGATCTTAGACAAAACAGCGCCATCTAGTGACGTAGTTCTTGCACAGATACACTATGCATTTAAAATTCTCGAGTCTTTATTTTGTAAATAATTAAATTGATTTTTTTTATACTCTAATTAACATTAGACATAAAACTGTGATAATGTCTGTGCCTTTAAAATGTACTAGTATATTTTTGTGAGACGATGGCGCTATAGAAATGCTGAAATAGTGTTTTACATAGTGTAAGATATTTATTTTATTTGTAACGACTATCGTAAGCCACATACCGATTTTCTTGGATCTATGTTTGTTTTGTGAAACAAAGCTTTTTTTGTAATTCGTACATTTTAGAAGACATGATTTGAAACATACCAAATAAATAATTTATTTAGTAGAATAAAGTGTGTTTATTTCTCTTTTGAACTTTTTTCTAAGTACCTACCTACCACATCCTCAGAGATCCTGGTATGTCTCTGTTAGGTAAGAGTACAGTGTTGACACAATCAAATAATCTGCATGCTCATGCTGAATGCAATAAGTTTTTTGTTGAAACAAAAAAGTTTTTATAAAATTTAAAATCAGAACCGCAAGCAGATTCAAATGAGCCCAAGTACTAGTATAAAAAATTAATTATTTAAATTAATAAAAAAAATTTAGTATTTTTAATAGCCTACTATAATGCATTCGGAAGTTCCGTTGTCTAGCATCCGTCTCCATCGTGAGACCACCTCCATGGTACCATAATATTGCATTGTCACCGAAATTACATATCTATGTATTCCAAATTTCAGCTCAATCAGTCAAAGTCAAAGTCAAATATTTTTATTCATTAAAATCACAAGGATCCTTTTGAAACGTCCATTTTACTGCCTGTTCCTTCGCCACCAAGCCAGGAAAGAAAGGCAAGAAACAAGGCTGGTTGGTTTATTTAAGTGATCCTTTAAGAATACATAACAATACAGAAAATACATTACCTATGTCTAAATTGTAACATTTTAAACGAGTTAGAGCAGTTTATATCCCAAGGTTCTCTATCATCTGAATAATCTGATATTTTATAGTAGGCTTTTCGTAAAGATTTTGTTTAATTACGTTTTTAAATTTGTTATTTGTCAATTTCTGTACATCTCTTGGGAGTTTGTTATAAAAGCGTACACCTTGGCCTTTAAACAATTTACTAACTTTATGGAGTCTACAAGTGGCAACAGCGAGTTTATATTTATTTCTAGTACCTATTAAAGTTATGATTATCGCTATTTTTCTTAAACAAATTAATTGATCAAGCGAAGCGAGATCTCCAAATCAACTTGGGCAAATTGCAAAGCGTTGTATGGATGTATAAATAAATAAATATTGTTGAACATTTCACACAGCGCTATCTAGCCCCAAACTAAGCAGAGCTTGTACTATGGGAACCAAATAACTGATAGAATACTTATAAGTATACATTTTTTTTTGAAGTTATCCTTCTTTTGGCGCGATGGAAAAATTGATGAGAGTGAATTTTTACGATGCGCGCGCACACCGACACCTAAATTTAACAGCATGAAGTTAGTTCTAGGTGGTATGAAAATTGATAACTATGTTCAAGTTGTATATTCTAGTATTTTTATATGTAGAACACGTGTTTCGTAAGGGTACAATTAAACAGTGTGAATAAATAAATATTATTTTGGTGTTTTTATTAAATCAATTTCATATACGACGGTGATACTAATAATTTATTATTTATTTAAATAAAATATTTTTGATTAATTTTAATGTTTATCGTTAATCACTACTGCATTTTAGTTATTTTTTTTCCATACGCCAAAGAAGTATAACTTGTAACGCGTGTACATAAGTACACACACTCTTTTTTTTGTAAATGCAGACTTATAATATAAAGAGGAACAACCAGACCCGGAACAAATATCTGTAGAACATGCAAACATTTGTTCCGCGGCGGGAATCGAACCCGCTACCTCCTGCGTCTCAGCCGGCTATTCGCCCACTACACCACGAGGTCGGAGGAGGTATGTATGTATGTTTGTTTTTCCGAAGATAACTTTCAAAGCGTTTATCCGATCATCGTGAAATTTGGTATATAGGTAGGTAGTGATGGCACAATTTTAGTGTGACTCAATGAGCTAAAACTGTTGGGCTATTGTTGAGCTATTGGGTTTCAAGAGGGGTAAAAAAAATGAAAATGAGACTATAAGGTCAAATGGGACGTCAAATAAAAGGTCTTCATTAGTACATTTCAAGCCTGTTTTTATTTTTAGTTTAATCTTTGTAGTTTTTGAGATATTAGCCATAATAAAAACAAAACTTTGACAAAATTCACAGGGTACACCAATGACCCCACATTGCTGAAATTTGGTATTCGTGTAGCTTTAGTGACACAAATATAGGCAAAAGTCTGAAATCCAGAATAACTGCATTATGCACCCAAAAAAGACTAACCACTGTATATGAACTCCCGTTACCTGTAATTTGAATGAAACTGTAGGTCAAGTTATATGGTTATTATTTCGTGGCACTATTTAGATCAGGGGTCGGCAACCTTATGCTATAGCCGGGCCACATATGTTGCCAGAGTATCAGTGCGGGCCGCACTTATATTTATATGTTCGGGCATGTATTTTTAATATTTGAAATAAAACGCATATATATTCATACAATTATCTCTTTTTTAATTGAACTACTATACTAACATAAAAGTAAGAACTAGTGAGATTTTTGAGGCTGCATTTGACTTGCAAGTTTTTTAACGTCTGCTTTCATTTTAGTAGTAGACACGCGCAGTATCGCGTCTAAATGTTCATCCGTTAACCGCGAACAATTCTTATTTTTGCGGTAGTTGAGAATTGAAAAAGTCTGCTCACACAAATATGTACTACCAAACATAGGTATTATCTGCTGAGCAAACTTTTTCAATTCTTTGAAGTTTTCAGAACTCAAACCTCCGTAGAACTGTATCAAGTCAGTGCTTTCCTTAAATGCCGTTTTAAGTGTGCTATTACTTTGCAAATCTACTATGTTCATTTGCAAATTGCTTGGTATCTCACTAATATCAATTGCAAAAGGGTTTTGGAATATTTCCATGTTAAGGGAGCTCTTTTTAAAGTCGGTGAATCGATTTACAAACTCAGTTTGTAGTTGTGTTAACACGTTTCTCATTGTAATATTTTGCCACACAAAATTATCTCCAGCTTCTTCCACGGCTTTCTTGCAATTAGGAAAATGGTCAAGCTTTTTTTCATCAATATGCTTGATAAACAGTTTCAGTTTCATTTCAAATGACTTTACATCTGTATACATATCGCAAATCAATTTATTTTTTCCCTGCAAGCGTTTGTTGAGCTGATTCAGGTCCTTAGTCAAATCAGTCAAAAAACCAAGATCGATAATCCACTGTTTGTTAGTAAGCTCTTCTACTGGCTTTCCTTTCATCTCCATGAAGTTGCCAATTTCTTTCCTCAAATCAAAAAACCGTTCCAAAACGGCACCTCGACTGAGCCACCTCACTTCACAGTAGTAAACCACGTCACCATGTTCAGCTTCCAGATCTTCCAAAAACTTTTGGAACTGACGGTGTGTGAGCCCATTTCTTCTTATAAAATTAACAGTGGATGTTACAGTATCCATTATTTCTTTCCAGGATATAACTTTGGAGCACAATGCCTCTTGATGGACAATACAGTGAAAAATCAATGGCACAGTAGATCCAGAATCTTTCACTTTGCTGATGATTCTCCCAACAACACCTTTGTTTTGACCGCTCATGTTCTTGCCTCCATCGGTAGTGACACTTGTTAACTTTTCCCAGCTTAATTGCAATGAATCCAGAGCTTGTTCCACATGGTGAAATAAATCTTCTCCCGTAGTTGTACCTTTCAAACTGCACATTTTCACAAGCTCTTCGTAAACAGTAAAGTTTTCGTCAATGCCGCGTACAAATATGAGTAACTGTGCTGTATCCGACACGTCCGTACTTTCATCCATCGCTAAAGAGAAGCAGTCGAAAGACTGCGCCTTATCCCTGAGTTGTTCACACAAATTAGCACCCAAGTCTTCAGTACGTCGGGTGCAAGTTCTTGCAGAGAGACTAAGACTTTCAAACATTTTTTTCTGCTCTGGGCATATTTCTTCTGCGATAGCTAAGACACACTCTTTTACTAATTCACTATCGGTAAACGGACGTCCACTTTTTGCAAGAATCTCTGCTACCCTGTAACTGGCCCGAACATTCGATTCGCTGTTGTCTGCCACAACCTTAAATATGTTTTGTTGATTTTGTAATGACGATTTCAAAGTGGAAATTTTCCTTTTCCGTATTTCTCCTTCAAGACAGTCAAATTTAGCTTTGTGCTCGGTGTCGTAATGTCGCTTCAGGTTATATTCCTTTACTACAGAAATACTCTTTTGACAAATCAAGCATAACGGTTTTCCTTTAAACTCGATAAAAAAGTATAATTCTGTCCATAATTCGTTAAAAACTCTTTTTTCTTCTTCTTCCTTTTTCTTGAAGCCATGTTTATATAATTATTCTGTAACAATAATGAAAAAAATTAAATTCGTTGTAAAATTATATGTTCCAGTTAGCACCTACAAATTCAACTCCACATTCAAATAATAATTAAAACATGACACACTCGTAACTAACTTCATGTCATGTAACTACTATCCCCGTCCTTATAACATTTACCCATCAATCTGAAGGTTCACATTAACAAGCAGTAAATAAAATAAAACAAAATGCTCGCGAGTGCATACAACTTACCTCATACGTCGTGCGTGAGAAGCTATCAGCGAAGGGAAGAAAGGTGAAACGAAACGCGTAGCTAGCAACCAGATGAGACGTGAGTTTCCGGCGAATTTCCACAACCGAATGTGGCGAGAGCTGCGCGCGGCTGTGATTTTAACTAAAACCGGTCGCTTTGAATTTTTTCGCCGCCGCACACCTGCGTCTAATCAAAGACTGCCGCCCCGCCTATTGTCTCAAAGGAGCCGCCCGCCGCCGCACGTGCGGCGGATAAACGCAAAAGAAATTGCCAAGAATTGAATAAGTACAGCAAATATTTATTTTCGGTAGAAACAATACATAACATCACAGTCTTGATAAACAGTTCTTAACAAATGAAATAGAGGTACATTTTTATCACCCCGCGTGGGAGCGAGCTTTCAAGAATACTCTCATGGCCCAGCAGCATGGCCGTATAAATTCTAGTGAATTTATATGGCCTTTTGCTTCGGTATTTTTTTCTTACGGACCTCAGGGTTGCGGGCCGCACCGAGATAGTCTACGGGCCGCATGCGGCCCGCGGGCCGCCGGTTGCCGACCCCTGATTTAGATAATCAAAGATTACAAATTTTTTTTGTTTTTATTGGAGACTAGCGAGATCTCAGTTCGGGGCGAACCACTAGTATTTTTGTTAATAGGTCAGATTTTCATAGATGTATTGACAAGGGAATGCCATAATATTTATTTTTTTAAACTTATTGCGTACTTGCAGCACAGCAGTATACCGTATGCCATAATACTGTGGAAGTAGCTGAACTAGTCTGTGGAAGTAGTCTAGCTGTGTCTACGTCTGTAAAAAGACGGATCTTTTTGACTGCGTATGCGGCAGAACTTAGTATTTTCGATAACATTGATAAAATGTGAGGGCCCCATTGAAGCTTATTATCTAGGGTTATACCTAAGAATACCATATTAATGATTTTTATATCTGCTTTAACTTGTGTAACATTAGATAGTATACATCTAATACATTTTGTTTTCTTTTCATTTAGTTTTCATCAGTTGAGGGGAACGGGTTTAAAATTCAGTTGCAAGATTCCACAATTGCAAGTTAATAAAAAGCTTGTAAAAATAGTTCCTACCTACCTAACACAAAAACAAATAATATAATTATAATGAAAATGAACTTACTCCTGTCTAATCAGCCCTTGCCAGACATACAATAGGTCGTACACAACAATCTATGTAAAAAGTACTCTGTGGCGCGCAGCATCACAGATCTGATGTGTCAAATCTAGAAATGATGTCAATGTCAAAAGTCTGTCAAATACGTCACTCACTTCAACAATTCAACATTATTATTTTCAATCGATCGATGCTGATTTTCCGATGATTTAGTCTCAATTTCTTAGTTCTTCTTTCTTTTTTCTTTCTACAAGAACTTAAATTTAAAACATGTGTTTCACGCTAAGAAGATAGCGAATACTTACTATATTAGCTATTAAGTATGGACAGTGTTTCAAAGATGTCGAGTGAATCGACGGAACAGTTGAAAGGTGTGTTATTTGTGCAATTGTTTTTTTAATTTAGGGCTTCCGTGAGGTCGATGGAGTTGAGTATAGTTTCTGTTTCAAGTGGAAGCAGTGGGGGAACGGGACTCACCGTCGCCGGAAATCTTGCGGCGGGAATTGGAGGAGCAGTTTAATGTGCAGCGAGCGAAAATGAAAGAGCTCTTTTTGCAGAAAGAAGGTTTGTTGGAGGTGGAGGCCTGGTTGCGTGCTAGACGGTAGCTTGCATGTGCTGCGACTAATTTACTACTAGTTTGTTGGAGTGGTTGGTTATTACAGTAATTCTATTCTAGTATTTACATTATTTTTGTGCCCTAAATCTCATAACATTACATTGTTTATATTAGGGGTTTAAATATGAAATTGCCCTTGTAACACAGTGGCCACTTTGAATTAAAATTAAACCTGCATGATGTGAGATTTTTTCACAAGATAACTATAACATTCTAAATTTGAAAAAAGTATAACATTTGATTGTTCGACTTTCAATTGTTTTTCATTCCGCTTTTAAAGTAAAGATGGATACATCGAAAATTAGAATAATTTTTTAATACGAGTTCTGACTTGGAACTAACGCAGCAGAAACAGCTAACAATATCAATGCTGTGTTTGGAGAGGATACAGCAAATAAACGCACTGTGCAGTTTTTCGCTTTCGTAGTGGAAACTTTGACTTGAAGAATGAACCCCAAGGAAGACCAGCCACTAAGGTAAACAACTATGAATTGAAAGTGATGGTGGAAGCCGATCAATATCAAACTACCAAGGAATTAGCAGCATGGTTTGATATTAGCATACCCACAATATTGACCCATTTTCATCAAATCGGTAAGACAAAAACACTTTAAACGAAAAATAGGTGCCCAATGATTTAACTGATCAGAAAGAAGCGGGAGTTGCCTTACCTTGTTGAACCGGTACAGATTATTTTTTTTTAATTTTTCAGTACAAAATGGCAATTTTATACATTAACCCCTATTACAACCATCTTACTGATAATATTAGTTTTTTACTGTCTTAAGTGTCACTGAACCTGTTTTGGTGCTGCATCAGGCCGGCAACCTCAAGGACAATTCACTTAATTAAATTTAAATAACCCCTAGCTAGACAATGATGCAACAGAAAGTTGACTAAAATAAAAATTGTTAGAATTTGCATAAAGGTTAAGGTGTGGCAGGCCATAGATAAATATAATTTTTAAATATCTTTAAATGCAGTATTACTTACTATTAAAAAGGTAATGAAGTGCCCATTAACTAGTTGAATCCCAGAAATAAAACACAAAAGATTTATAAGTTTATAAGTTAATTAATATTGAGCTGGCGCAATTCAAGGGGTTAAGAAAAATTTGCTATCTTTAATATTTAAAGTTCCTACTTTCTCTCTGTGTAGCACTGTCATGTGATATGTACAATTTAAACTTATAAATACTAATCCAGTACTAACTAGAACTAATTTGAAACAATAAGAAATCATTGTTTTCATTTATGACTACTACATATAAACAGTTCGTTTGTGAAAACATGAATGTAGAAATATAATATTTTGTCTAATGTGTGTGAACCTAGATGTTTTTAGTTGTGAATGTTTGTTTTTTAAATGTTATTTAAGTAACCTTATTATTGTTGTTATTATTATATTTTTTTGTGAAAGTAGACCTTGTTTGTTTCCACACAACTATTCAAACATCCTTTGTGTTCATTTTCATGCCTGGGCCACACTAAGTTCTAACGCCCATTATCGCAATAATTAAGGCATAAAAATTCTGTCTAAGCTGGCGCGTAAAATAGAGTGGCTACTCTAGTTGTAGCTGATGTCTAATGCCTAATACCATAATGAATGCCATTGTAAAATTATTGCGATAAGTTGTGGCTACCCCTACACTAAATCTCAATTAATACGATAAATAATGCCGTTAAACCTTAGTGTGTTCCAGGCATTATTGTTAATTTGGGCTAATTTAATTCTTTTTTACCCTGGCTCAATGCAAAGACAAACTTTCAATGAGAATAAAAGAGTTCGCGAAATACAGTGCCGTGTAAAATTTTTGCCACGGTTTAACCAGACCTTATTGGATATATATCTTGTTTATTATCACTTCTGTAAAATGTTTTCCAAGAAAATATTATGTTAGCGTCGTTGTACAGACACCTTTATATTGTTACGAGCTGAGGGTTCGGGATAAAATAATGATAATCGGTCTAACCAAAATAACACTTTTATTCAACACTAGAACGATGAATACACGAACTTGGTCACACGTATCACAACACACTAATTCACACCACTAAAAGTCACCGAAATGATCGCACGTATAGCTTAATCCAGACTGACTCGCGAGCAACTACTGTTCACGCGAGACCCTTCTCACGTCAGTCCTCCAGGGCCTCGCTGAGACTCACTCACCGACTGAGACTGACTCAGACTGACTGTCCGGCCATCTCTCCGGCCTATTTATATCGCACACATTTCGATTGTTCGAGAACGATGTTGATCCTTCCAGGAAAGGGTCAGTCTCTCGACACAATGGCCACTCCCCATTCTGCGAAACCACAAACAATAGCAACAATAACACAGCAAGACAAAAGCGTTCGAGAAGGTTCGATTATTACTCATTGTTTAACAGCCTCGGCGTAACACTGCCCCCTCCTAAAACATGCTCGTCCCGAGCATTCTTAGCCCCATATCGCGGCAGCCGATCAACACGAACAATTTTAGGCGCACCTCGCGCTGAAGATGTAGCAACTAGAGGAGCCACATTGCCGTCTCCAGTACTTCAGGACACCCAGAGTCCCTTTCTCATCAGCGATCCCAATTCCAGCCTCCAAAACACGGCTCTCATGAGTTCTATCTGTTCTTTCACTTCCTGGAATTCCTTTCCAGATGAACCGAACGATTCCCTCATTAGTCGAGCACGCTCTTATGGCCAACGTCGCTGATCTTCCTGTTGACGACGCTGCTCTTCTTTATCCTGACGTCGCTGTTCCTCTTGCAACCGAGTCTGCTCCACCTGTTCACGTCGCTGTTCCTTCTGCAACCGAGCCTGCTCTTCCTGCTGACGACGCTTCTCTTCTTTATGCTGACGGCGTTATTCCTTCTGCAACCAAGCCTGCTCTTCTTGCTGACGACGCTGCTCTTCCTTATCCTGACGTCACTGTTCTGCCTGCAACCGAGCCTGCTCTTCTTGCTGACGACGCTGCTCTTCCTTATCCTGACGTCGCTGTTCTTCCTGCAACCGAGCCTGCTCTTCTTCCTGACGTCGCTGTTCTTCCTGCCAACGTCGCTGCTCTTCTTGTTGACGACAAAGCATGGCCATAATAGCAGCAAAATCGCCTGTCACAGGAGCTTGCCCCACGGATGATGATGATGATGATGCTCCAAATGATTCGGTGGCGGCTGATTCCATCTCCATCGGCTGACGACTCTGCCGAGCTTCTTGAACCGGAGAATCTCCAAGCCGCCTTTCATCCATTTCCTGTTGTCGTTCACCTCTCGTCCTGACACCGTCCACGTTATCCGTTGGTAGAACCGGCATTATTTTATCCCACTTCTGACACCAAATTGTTACGAGCTGAGGGTTCGGGATAAAATAATGATAATCGGTCTAACCAAAATAACACTTTTATTCAACACTAGAACGATGAATACACGAACTTGGTCACACGTATCACAACACACTAATTCACACCACTAAAAGTCACCGAAATGATCGCACGTATAGCTTAATCCAGACTGACTCGCGAGCAACTACTGTTCACGCGAGACCCTTCTCACGTCAGTCCTCCAGGGCCTCGCTGAGACTCACTCACCGACTGAGACTGACTCAGACTGACTGTCCGGCCATCTCTCCGGCCTATTTATATCGCACACATTTCGATTGTTCGAGAACGATGTTGATCCTTCCAGGAAAGGGTCAGTCTCTCGACACAATGGCCACTCCCCATTCTGCGAAACCACAAACAATAGCAACAATAACACAGCAAGACAAAAGCGTTCGAGAAGGTTCGATTATTACTCATTGTTTAACAGCCTCGGCGTAACAATATCTTTCCTTCATAAAGCTGAGCTGTCTTATCCCTAAACTAACTGTATAATTAATCAATTCATCCAACAGAAAAAGTTTCTGCAGACCTTAAAACTTAATTTGTTTCTGCGCTTATAACAATGTCTGTTGTCTTTTAACACTGACACAAAACGAGGGGTGTTATAAGTTGGTTGCCTATGTCTGTGTCTGGCTGAGTGTCTGTCTGTGGGAACGTAGTTCCCAAACAGATGGACTAATTCGGACGCAGTTTTTTTATCTAAAGCTGGTTTAACTAAGGTGGTTCTTTAGACGTCGCCTAAAGAATTTATTCTTGTTAAATAAATCTTCGTTTAATTTCAACAAAGTTGATGTTAAGCAGGTTTTAAAAAGCACCGAATGGACTCTGTGTCAATCCCAGCATAATCTTGGTTCAGCTAAAATGACACAAATAGCTAATGCCGTCTTGATCCTTGCTTCCAGTGGACATGAGGAAGCTCCACACGGACAACGAGCAGCTGGAGTCGGAGATGACGGGGCTGAGGGCTCAGCTGCAGCAGCTGCAAACCCTCAGTGAAAACCAAAAGTCAGAGATCGAGAGTCTACAGATGCTTGTCAGCGGTAGGTTCTACTCATATGTTGATACGCAGTTTGCACATATGCTGGACCATTTTGGATGAATTTCTAATGATATGATTAGGTAGATTTTTAGTCAGAATCACACATAGACTAGTATTTTTCAAAAACATAGGCTACTCTTTATCTATGTACTGCGAAAGTAAAGTTGAAGAAAGACTTAGAAATAGTAGTTAGATTTTTTTAGATACGCTTTGAGACTGGCACAGATGAAAAATTATTCGTTTAACTGTTTTGTCCTGTGGGAGTTTGAGACATTTCTGATTCCTCGCTCCTTTTAATAAATATAAATGGATTGTGCTAAGTAGCTACCCACTTGCCAAACGAGATAAAATTAATCTTTAAAAGGACGAAACTTAATCGTCGTAAATTTTAGCACCAATCTAAGCATAAGCTTATCTCGTTATCACTCCACTCTCCGGTCCTGTGATAATCTAAACCTACCTACTATTAATAGTAACTAACACTGTTATCAATACACTTAATATATTAATTAATTATTCCGAGTACATATATTAAATGTAATTGGATATGTAAAACTTTCCTCACCGGGTCAGTTTGTGTTGAAAACTTACAGTGCGTGTTGATACTTAACTACTGTGTATTGCGTTTTAGTTTTAGATGTTTTCGTCAATTTTTTGTTTAAATAGAGGTCTCCCAGTGGGTAACTAATTTTTTGTAAAATACTTTCGGTTTTGTTACTTCTGACACAACATTATAATAATAACCTATTATGGAGGCACTTTGGTACAATAATTTGATTTTAGTACTTATACAAAAAATTGCAAATATAATATGATTGTAGAGTGAACCATTGATTCGAAAAAAGGTAAAGATTTTAAGTATGCAGGGTGTACTTAGGACTTTTTAAAAGTCAATAAATGTTTGACTCAGTCGACCACGTTTTTGAAATCAGTTACATTTTTGAAAATATTTTAAATTGTCGAAATTATCGCTCACTCTATATCTCAGAGAGTGTGTCGCCTCTTCTTATTTACAATATTTTCGGCTTCACATGTAAGACAAGGTGTAAAAGCTGTTAAATAAATAATGCATTAATAAACAATAATACCGATAGCCGCCAGATACACAAGGCGCTGTTGTGAGCGACACCGCACAATAATTCCCTATAGTTTTTAAGATATTTTGTGTTTTTTATTAGCTTAGTTACTTGAAATACGTGTATTTTATTTATTTGAATACCTGTTCACAGAGACCGTGGAGGTGTCCTCATCAGGCACGGAGGAGGCCCGGCGACTCCGCGCTCGGAACATAGATCTGGAGACGCAGCTGGGACATTTAAGGCATCAGCAACAACAACAGGTCAGCTATTAGAGCTTATTTGTTGGTAAATCATACAACAGGACTAGCGGGAAGGTTATAGTATCACGTATTGCACACCTTAGAAACAAGATAACTAATTAAAAAAATCAACTTTAACTAATAAATTATTTTCTAACTAGTGATAAGAATTTAGAATAGAATACTCTTTATTGCACACCAACAAAATTAAAAATACAATAAAAATACACAATAATTAAGGTAAGTACAATGGGCGGTCTTATCGCTAAAAGCGATCTCTTCCAGACAACCTTTGGATGGACAGGACAAAACAAAATTAAAAAGACGGCGCTGTATCTACGAGTATGTTCATAAACCTACATAAACTACCTATACTTACTAATAAACTAAATATATATACTTACAAATATAATAATATATACTTGTATATAAACTACAATAAAGGAGATAAACATAACGATAAACTAGCAGTGCGTAGACAAAGAAAGGAAATGGTTGTATACCTTAGCTTTAAAGATAGGAAGAGATTTAGATGATCTAATAGAGAAAGGTAAAGCGTTCCACAGCCGCACAGCTTCAACTGTAGAGGAGTCATCATAAAATTGAGAACTGTGGACAGGGGTTTGGAGACTTAGAGCTTCAGATAAGCGTAGGTTTCGATCATGCGCCTGGTGCAAGTACACAAAACGCTCCTTTAGATAGGATGGTGAAGAAGGGTTGAAAAGAATGTTAAAAAGAAGGGACATAATATGTGCATTCCGGCGAAGACGGATAGGGAGCCACTTGAGTTTTGCGCGAAATTCTGAAACATGGTCATATTTGCGCAAGCCAAATACGAACCGAATACAATAGGGAGTAGAAGGGATTGTGCAAGCGTAATTTTGGTGGCGGTTGGTAAAAAGTTGCGAAGTCTTCGCAACGAGGCTGAGGACGCAAACATTTTTCGGCTGATCTCGGCAATACACGACACCCACGATAGCTAGATATAATTTAAAGTTAATGTTTACCATGTCGATGCTACTAATTATTATTAGCCACTTCTATCCCACTGCTGGGCAACGGCCTTCCCCCATTCCTTCCAGACATCTCGATCCAGTGTCTAAAAATGAATACCAAACTTGCCTTTGGTTGACTATCCCATACGGTTAAACATATTAAACTGTTCTGAAAGTCTAATACTGGCATGTACCGTCTAGATAACGGAATACGCAGGAAACCACCTTGTATTTTGCCTTATCAATTCACTTTGGAATTTTTTATCTTTTAAAGGCAGATATTTACAACTAATCGACTAGCTATACCTTAATATTAAAAAATCCCTTTCTGATAAGAATATTCCTACCTAATAATGACCGAAAATGTCGTGTTTTGGTGTTTGTTGTTCAGCTTAAGACCCTGAGCTGATTAAGAAATATAATGTTACATAGAAGTTAGTAGGTACAATCAGATGAAGAAATAAGTGTCCAAGTTTATGAACTCAAGGAACAATGTTTTGCCATACGAAATGCAACACCTTTTTTTCACCCGACCATTTAGTTTATTTTTCCCAAATTAACCCTCCTTCTGCATAGTCGTGTAAAAAGTAGCCTATGTCTCAATCTCGGTCATAATCTATCTATATACCGAATTTTATCGAAATCGGTCCAGCTGTTTAGTAGTGAAAACTTACAGACAGACAGACTGAGGGACGAGCTGCTTTCGGACTTATAATATTAATAACGATTATGATTAGCATTTATCAGGGCAAGCAAACGAAGCTGTAGACAGAAACTAGTGAAATATAAATAAGGTAAGTCGATGTCTAGCCCGCTTCCAACTTACCGAAAATATCGAATTGTAAGAAGTTATTGATAAAATACTTGCTAGACAGCGCGGCGTATAGTTATCGACATAATTTCAGATTATAAACCATATCTGTATATATACAGGGTGTCCCAAAAAATAGTGTCAAGTGAAAGTCCATAGATAGAACACCCCTTGGGGTACCCGAATTACCCCCATGTATGTTCCGCGATTTTTTATAGTTTTCGAGTTATGAATTTTTTCCGAATTTATGAAAATTTTCGACCTTCCTCGTAATCGTAGTCACACTCAAAGTCCGTAAAGAAAGCAAAGTTCATCAAATAACAATAAATTGAACGTATAGTACAGAGTGTGTATTGTAAGGCGCATAGGCATGCAAACGACTGGCCCAGCAGAACACAATAGATCAACCCTCGCGCCGCAACCCCCTCCACATCACTTTGTCATGCTCATGGCCCAACTGCGACTCAAATTGTAAATTCCGAGAATGCATTTTGAATACAATCTGGCTGGTTTTGGTATCATTCAAAGTTTAAATTTTAAAGAAGATAATTCCAAATTCAAATTAGGAAAATGTGTGATTTTTATTTGTTTTTCGTACTGTAAAGATGAGTGAATCTAATGAAGAAATTCGATACATTTTCAAATTTTACTACAAAAAAAGTAAAAATACAACGGAAGCAGCGAAAAAAATTTGCAATGTTTATGGACCTAGTGCATTGTCTGTGAGAGTAGCACAAATTTGGTATAAGCGTTTTCAATCCGGAAATTTTGATGTCAAAGATGCACGTCGCTCTGGTCGCCCTATTACGGATAAAATTGATGCCATTTTTGAAAAAGTGGAGCAAGATCGGCATATCAGTAGTTACGACGTAGTTGAAGAACTGGGAATTGACCACAAAACAGTTTTGGCGCATTTAAAAAAACGGGGTACACAAAAAAGCTCGATATTTGGGTACCCCACGAGCTCACTGAAAGAAACCTAATGAACCGTGTACTCATTTGTGATTCTTTATTACGTCGTAATGAAACCGAACCATTTTTGAAGAAGCTGATAACTGGTGATGAAAAGTGGACCACGTACGACAAGAACGTGCGAAAAAGGTCGTGGTCAAAGGCCGGTCAGGCTTCACAGACTGTGGCGAAACCCGAGTTAACTTGCAACAAGGTGATGCTGTGTGTGTGGTGGGATTGGAAGGGCATTATTCATTATGAGCTGCTACCATCAGGCAGGACCATCGATTCTGAACTCTACTGCGAACAACTGATGAGATTAAAGCAAGAAGTTGAGAGAAAGCGGCCGGAATTAATCAATAGAAGGGGTGTGGTTTTTCATCATGATAACGCTAGACCTCACACATCTTTAGCCACTCAGCAAAAATTAAGAGAGTTTGGCTGGGAGGTGTTAATGCATCCGCCGTATAGTCCTGACCTTGCACTTTCAGATTTCCACCTGTTTCGGTCTCTTCAGAATTCTTTAGGCAGTGTCAGGTTAACATCACGAGAGGACTGCCAAAACCACTTGTCGCGGTATTTTGATCAGAAGCCCCAAAATTTCTATAGCAATGGGATCATGTCCCTACCTACTAGAAAAGTTATCGAACAAAATGGTACCTACATACTTTAGTTAAATGTAAATAATTATATTAAAAAATGTTTTGAATTTTCTTAAAAAATGCGAAGAAACTTTTTTCCCAACCTAATATATAGGAGTTAGCCGTGCACGTATTTATCATGCAGATTCAGACGGGCTATTGGCCGATTTATTTAATTTCATAATACATATTTTAATATAGTATAGAGGAATGCTTTTTGTTACACCTTGAACTAACCTTGTTTTTTAGATGTATTTACCAAATAATTGCATCTGTTACATACTTAAAAACATTACATTACAAAAAAATCCTTTAAATATTTTCGTTCGAATTTTTTAGGGAATTTTATTTAATGATTCCCAAATGTTAACCAACCACGTCGAGGTTGTCTGGTTGTATGGAAGCGATAAGACCGCCCATTGTACCGTTAATTATTGTTTATTTCCTTTGTTACGTAGTTTTATTTGGTGTGCAATAAAGAGTATATCAATAAGTAACGTCGCGGACTGTACACATCACAGAGCTTATCGTTGGAAGTCACATTAACATAACTGTTTCCTTGTTAATGGGTGTATGAGGAAGGCTTGCTTACCTACACATATGCTATTATTACGTAATGTGCTGCTGTGTGTAACGGACGTGTTTCTAACATAATACAAAAAGTAAAAAAAAAATACAAATAAAAATACACAGCATAAGTGAAATTAATTATTAGTTTAAAAATAGCAAAACTATATTTTCTAGTAACTTAAATAATTAAAATAGTAGAACAACATTCATTAATTATTAAAACTATATTTCTCTCAAAGTAACTTTAAAAATAACCTAAAGCAATTATTTTTGACCTAAATTTGATATTAGTACAAAAGTGATGTGATAAGTGATCTAGAATAATAATTTATTCCAAGCTGAAATAACGCGTCTACTTGTTTATTCAGCTGCGCCAATAAAGTGAACACCAATACATGACATGTATCAAAATACGTAACTAAAATCTATCACGGATTATGTTGTGGTTGCATAAAACAGACAAATACAAAAATAATACTTGAAGTTTCACAGTAAAATAGCAACAATTAAAAATTGACGTTATTTAATAATGAGCCACGCTATTTAAGACTAGAAGATATGGAGTAATAAGTTTATATAAATCAGAAAAAATTCAATAATAACATAAATAATCGAAAACTTTTTAATGCACACGACTTAGAACCAATTAAATGCGAAGTACAAACGGTGTTATCGTTAAGAGCGATCTTTTCCAAACAAGTTTGGGTTGGACTGGAATAACAGCATGATATAGGGAGGGGGTGTTTATTAAAAAAAATGTTTTGCTAGTAAAGATTATCCACTAGTTTA
Organism: Philereme transversata; assembly: GCA_963924445.1. Lineage (NCBI taxonomy): Eukaryota > Metazoa > Arthropoda > Insecta > Lepidoptera > Geometridae > Philereme > Philereme transversata. The sequence continues at coordinate 28,610,542 of OZ004345.1, forward strand.
GAAATAGTAATGGCGGATAATTGTAAGAGAGAAAAGATGGTGGACAAGTGTAAAACGGAGATGAAATTAATGTGGCAGGAGGTGTCCTTGGCGCCGGCCACCCTAGTACGGAACCTGGCGCGGAAGCTGACCGCTGACACCGAGGAGCAGCCGAGGAGAGAGAGAGTGAGTACTCCTTGCTATATTACGTGTTTTGTTATGTTCGGCATTAAATGAAAATACGGGTAAGGCTAATGGCTAGTATTGTTGTAAAATAGGGTTTTTTCAAATTCATTACCATTGAAAATTTTTAATTTTCATACAACCCTAATATCGGGTCTTAAAATATCAATGAAAATGCGATGATCCCGCTTAGTCAGTTTAACAGGTACCTACTTACATGATGAATGAATATGATTGTTTACCTATTTTATACAGGCGTATAAAATAGGTAAAAGGCGCCGGCGATTTACGTTAAAAATTGTTTATTGTATATTCAAGCTACCGGTATTAAAACCCACTTCTAAAACCAGTTAATATGATTCCAAATGTGTGTTTTAAATTAATGTCGTACATAACAAAACAGGTTGTATAAGGAATATTATAGCATGTTCGTATGTAAGATCTTAGAGTGACTATAATGTTGCAGTTTGGGATCCGATACACTGAAAACTTTTTATTTTACTTCTCGCATTTTGTCTTATTTTATGTACAAATGTACGTAATTAGCCAGAAGTGTAGGTATCCCACCATCATTAAATGATGGTGGGATTAAATGGGACATGACATACACAGGAAACACAATAACAAATTTTGTTATTGTGTTTCCTGTGTATGTCATGTCGTCGTGTCAAATAAATATATGTATTTTCATTTCATTCTTCATTCACTAAATGAAAAATGAAAATACACATAAACACACAGATAAATTTGCTGAACAAAATGTTACCTTGATAAAGTCTTGATTTCACTTGATTTCAGTATGTCACAGGGAAAAAAGCGGAACATACAAAAAAAAGTACTCCTTCCTTTATACTAAGTAATAGTAGTAGATTTCCTCCACCATTCCCATTTGTACTGCCAGGCAGCAGTGCTGTGTTTCTATTTGAAACATTAACATACTAAAATGTTCAATACCCTTTCATCGAAATCGGTCCAGTGTTGAAAACTTAACAGAGTTATTTTCCAATTTATAATATTAGTATGGATTTCTAGTTATTGTTACTTATAAATATGAATATAAATTATAAAATGTAGAAAAGGTACTTTTCCACGTAATTTAGTCTGTTTTCCTCAGTTTTTGCCAATGCTGGTGTAATAAGTTTAATAACTTAATAATAAGATTATGTATGTAGGTTTCCCTCATATTAGTGACGCGTGCATCAGGTCTGCAACCAGTTACCTATTTATTGTGATGATACAATCTATTAGCAGTTACTATGAATTTTATTTGAATAAAATGCATGCATTAGCTTTACAATATTGCCAGATCACTCAGCTCATGACGAAATTAATTATACACGAAAGAAGCACTCGAAGGGTATGAGTTCCGATTAAAAGGTGCAACTGTAGGTGCATAAAGTTTTCATCTGTATGTCTCAGGATGAAGAGCGCAATGCAACGTCATGTAGGCCATGTCCTATTTAAACGTCATACTGTGGTAGCCGCTTATCGTTGTCGGGTGGACCGGTGGGGGGGGGGGGGGGGGTGCCGTCATATAATCTTATAAAAAAATGTGACACTGCAGATGTGAAACATCTAAATTGATGATTATTGAAAGATTTATAATAAAAGAAAACCGTTTATTATCAGCTTTTCTTATCATACGCAATATGAATGGCGTGACGGCAAACAATTATTTATTCGTACTTTTGACTTTTGATAATTATTGATACACGACCCTAAAAGTTTTAAATAAAATAGTAATAATATATCTTTATCTTACCCTAATTACGAGTCGGTCTTACTCCAAGGTGCCCCAATAGATGTTTCACATCACACACGAGAGCCGTTGCATCTGCGGCATGTGCCGTTCGCAGTTCGATTCGATGAAAGCCGATGGCACCGGCATGATTGTTTCAAAATAAGCGCAATGCGGCCCGACTATCGGGCGGGCGGCATTATTTATTTTATTTATCAAACAAAATCCGCAGCTCTTAAACACGAATGTTTTCATAATCTGCAGGTATTTGTTCCGAGTCTGGATGTTTTTCTATATATAATAAGTATTCAATCAGTTATCTGGTTCCCAAAGCAAAAGCTCTGCTTAGATAGCGCTGTGTGAAATGTCCAGCAATATTTATTTATTTTTTTATTTATACAGGTAGAAGCTATGTTTTGGTGTGTGTATTTTTGTCATAAAGTCACGCCTGTTTCCCGCTGTGCTAGGCAGAGAGTAACGGTGCTTGTTGCTCGCAGATAGAAGACAACGAGCTCCTGCGCTCTATAATAGAGCCTCTGGAACAGGAGATATCCGTCTTGAAGAATAAACTGAGAGACACGGACACGCAGCTACAGGAAGCTTTGGTAAGGTCTATCACCACAATAGTTCTTATAACATTACAGGTCTAATGACAGGCATCTGCTTTTATACCGGAAGGAAAACTGAACGAAACGGAAATTATTCAATTCAATTTATTTATTTCTCAGACATGTCATCCATTTTGTCAGTAAATAATAGAATCATCTTAGAATTATGTTAGTAGACAGGTAATTGAAATTAAAAAAAATCGGTACATTCACAATAATCAATAAATATTAATAAATTCAAATGCAATGAATAGCTGGATCAAACAAATAAATAATTAAATTATTGAGTCACAAACTGGGTGACTGGCAGGTCCCTTTGCCCTACCTGGCTGAGTGACCACTATCTACATTATGTGGCATTTACAATATGAGCGCTTCCATGCTTCAGAAAGAATGTTTAGCTGCCGGGCATGCGCTATAACAGAATAATAACTTAGCCATATTGCAGGCCTAGGCCGGCACATAAGAACAAAAATATTTTACTTGGAAAACTTTCGTGATTGATTTCAATCATTATTATAAATACGGGACTTATCACGTACCGTCTTATCGGTTTTTCGACCGACAATGTTTCGGTTCAATTCGTGAACCTTCATCATTCAGTGCGAGGCGAGACGTTATTCGGAGCGGATTGCACTCACCACATTGTCAGTCGAAACACCGATAAGACGGTACGTGATAAATCCCGTATTTATAATAATGAACAAACATATTGTTTTCATACGTGATTTAAGCTTTACTGTATTAAGAAAAGTGACTAACAATAAAACCCTGTTACAAATATAGGGCCTACAAGAAATACAAATTACTTTCCATTGCTCAATAATGGCACAATATGGGCTAACAGTAACTTTTAATTGAAGCAAAGTGGAAATTAATTTATTGTATTGTTGGAATGAAGTAGAAATTCTATAAAATGAAGTAGACGTTTCACTAAAAACTTTTCATTTTAGAATTCAGTTTTAAATGTTTGTGAGTTTTGGTTTTCTGAATTTGGTTATATTTTTGGTAAAAGTAACTTGTGTCAATTGCGCTTACTAGAATGTAGTTTCAGAAATCGAAGATTGCAGCGACAGCGAGTCCGGCGCGGACCTTGCCTAGCGCTGACACCACGACCGAACCAGGTACTGCCAACCGCTCCTTTACTCTTAAATATAGGGAATGCCAACATAAAAAACATACACATTAAGTGCCTATTTCAGTTACTTTAATTGACGGATAGAAATCATTCTCTATTAACTGGAAGAGAATGCTTTCTGGCATTAAGTTTGCCTATGTAAAGATTATTTTTATTATGTGCAATAAGAAAAACTCATTCATTCTCTTATCTGTTTTCATGTCAAAATAAAAGACGTATATCTTTTTTATTCGTTGGATAGCGTTACTAAGGAGTGGTGAAAGAGGCACTAAAACCAAGATAAAACCTACAAAATTATTGTTGTATATGCGATTATTTTAAATAGAAAATATGTACTCATTGCACATTAGTACGTACACACATATAAAAAGACAAAGACACGAGCAAACATAGAAATTATGTGACCATAAATCATTTTGAGGTTATCGAGTTGATCACGCATTCGATTCCCTAACGTGGCGATCCCTAAAAATAAAAAAGTGACCAACTTACTAACTAGACCTACTAAATAGAATATGTGGCGTCTATTTAGCACATGATCGGTTGGATTCAGAAGTAGACGTCCTATGGTTGATACTATGATGATGATTTTTTCTTCGTAAAATAGCGGACTGATTACCGCCCATTGTGTTGGCTTTAGTCTTTTAATCACGACCTGTTAAAGGTTGGTGGGAGCCGTTGAGTGCAGGTCACACAAGATCGCCTATGTTCAGCAGTGGACGGGTCCTGTGGGTGGCTGATATGATGATGATGCATATTTTAGGGTTTAGTTGTAAAATGAGTTGTTTGTCAGGGGACGGCGTGCGCGTGCGCGTTTGCGACATGTGCGTCAACTACGAGAAGCAGCTCGTGTCGGAGCAGGCGGCGGGGGATGCTGCGCGGGACCAGGCGTACGGACTCGACAGGCAACTCAAGAAGGTATGCCATTCACTGCTACAGTCATGTCGCACGACTCGACAGATATTGTGCACCTCTTCGTGTGCTGATGATGGTTGTTTGATCCAGGCGACAGAAGAGCTGGAAGGCATCAGGTCTCTGCACGATGAGACGGTGCGTTCGTGGCAGACGGAGCGCGCGAGCCAGAGCGCGGCGCTGGGGGAGCTGCGCGGCGCCGTGCGCGATGCCGAGCTCACGGTGGCGGCGCGCGCACGGGACGCCGCACAAGCCGAGCAGCGGACGCTGCAGCTGGTCACCGAGCTCACCGTGGACAGGGAGACGCTCGAGCGGAAACTTAACACGTGAGCACACTATCAAACAACACCTTCTACGTGATACGTACACACACGACTATCACGAATCATCTAAATTGTAGCATATATAGCTAAAAGATCAAATAATTCGTTACGCTAAGTGAGGAGTATGACGAATCGCGCGCAGTGGAGGGGAAAGCGCCGCTATTTTGAGGTAATTTTGCTGCTTTTTGAGATTTCTATTTACCGATTACCCGAAGGACTTCTTAAATGTTCAAACATGATTATTTCATACATAAACTAGCGTATTTTATATTGAATAGACAAGATATTACCTGTTACGTACACGTATTATCGTACAACACACGGCTGTGTCAATGACACAGCCACACCATGTTATTTTGTAAACTTTTTCAAGAGAGGTGTAAATAAGGTGTTAAGTGTTAGGAAACGCGTCTGCAGTACCACAAGTGCTGCAGGCATCTATAGACGACGCCTGATGTTGTCAAGCCTGTCAGCTTGTGTGCAAATTTCAATTTAGTTGATGAAACCTAGTAGTTAAAAGAGCGAGCGAAGCGTCTCAATTTAGGGATTGGCCAAAAAATGCTTTTGTCCGTCTGTCTTTTCTCGCCTACAGGTCACGATTTGGACGAAAATTGGCACGCAAGTTCTTTGATTTTTTTTTAGTCGCTCGCGTATTTTGATTGGGGGGAAAAAGGGGAAAGTTTTCTGTAGCGTTATATATAGACGGATTTCAATTTTTGATTTGTTTCGGAAATTTTATACATAACGATACCAATCAGGCTACGCAGTCTTCTCCGCCTTTACGAGACGAACCCGTAGACACCAGATTCGACCTCCTAGGACCAAGGAAACGCGAGGAGGCCTACTGTTCTCACAGAACCATTAGTTTTAAAAACCTATTCAACTAAACCCTTCAAATGAAATAAGCGAGTATGAAAACACCTGAGGGTATTTGATAACTTACTAGGCGTCACTGAAATGTCATATCCAATTTCAGTGCCACAGAATATCTCCCATGGTCATTTTACAAAGAAGTGGCTCAACCCTCGCCGCTTGCGTCCCTAAGTGTGCATCGCCGCCGAAGCTATTGACTTCTTCCAAGCACAGAATTTCTACACGAACTTCACTTACAATGAGTTCTTTTACCGACTACCCAATGATAAGCTATTCTCAAACTGAATGTAGCATGAATTCATGTTAGTTGGAGTAGTGTTTGGTAATTTTATTGTAATTATAATTCGCAGGTTAGAACGAGACAACGCTATGCTCATCGGTCAGTATCTAAAGAAGGCTGAGGAAATGCAGAACGAAATAATTGACCTACCAGATAATGTAGAGGTAATAATGTAGATAATATAAAACGTTCGAAACATAATTTACCAACATGGTCAATTTGTAAACCGTCGACAAATTTTGAGGAAATGGTTCAATCCGTAATCCAATACAATAATCTGTATTTATTTCAATACAATTATGAAGTTGGAAATCCTCCTTTTCATACATTGCGGCGCGCATCTCGTATAAATAAAACTGTGAAAACCACCGGGTTAGTTAGCAAATCCCTCTGTAGACCGAGACACGTTATCAGTGATCCAGATGACGAAATCACCTCCCATAACGCAGTCATCTACTTTCGACAGAGCAAACACTTCACAGATACGCCGACCCCGCCGGCGAGGTCGACGAGCTCCTTCAGTTGTCGTCTACACAAGGTACAAACATGTACCTGGAAACGGTCCAAGCCGTTAAAACCTCATAAAAACTTAGTAGGCTGAGCGCTCTCCGTGCTCGCCAAAAGTTCGGCTAAGCTGCATCGGCCTCAGGCCATCTCAGAGTATAGTTAGAAAGAAAATTAGCAACATTCAAAATCTTTTTATTCATTAAAATCATAAGTATCACATTGAAACGACGATTTTGAACGATTTTTCTGCCTGTTCCTTCGCGACCAAGCCAGGGAAAAGGCAAGAAACAAAGCTTTTTACAAGCTTTCTATTAACTTGCAATGTATGTATGTTTGTCCGGGTGGAATTGAGCTGAAATTTGGAATACATAAGTAACATTGGTGACAATGCAATAATAAGGTACCATGGAGGTGGTTTCATGATGGAGACGGATGCTAGACAACGGAACTTCTGAATGCATTATAGTAGGCTACTAGTGTTTAGGCTCATTTGAATCTGCTTGCGGTTCCGATTATGAATTTTATAAAAGCTTGTTTTGAAACGGTAATTGTTCAACAAAAAACACATTTACCTAGACTACTCTATGGAGAATGGAATACAGAAAGCATGAAAGAGATCGGTTGTGTAGTTTTGAAATAATAAGCAAAAAGGTGAAACCCTACTTGCTTGCCACAAAAGGGCGCTCAGCGCTCTACTTGTCACCCGGTGGCAGGTCAGTCCTTAAGAGGCTAAGATCCTTTTAGAATATAACAATAAAGAATGTAAATTACGTCTAAATTGTAACATTTTTGACCGAGTTGGAGCAATTTCAATCCCAAGCTCTATCATCTAAATAATTTGATATGTTATAGTAGTCTTTTTTATAAAGATTGTGCTCTGAATTTATGGTTAATATTTTGAACATTGTATGTATTTCAGGAGCTACAAGAGCTGACGCTGCGGCTGCGGGAACAGCTCATCTTCTGCCAGATCGGACGCGAGGAGGCGGATGACGGAGAGAGAGAACTCAGGAATCAGGTACTCACTAACGCTCTATTGACATGCCGTAACCAAATTGTACATAGCAGCTAAAAACCGGTCGCTCGTCTTTGAAGAATTCTCGCGCATTGTTGTATATTTCTGACTAGTATCTAGTTTGTTCGTTATACATTTGATATAAAGTTCATTATGCTATGCACAATTCGTTACAAAAATTCGCTTTAATTTCATTCCGCGGCAACGTAAATCGAGCCTAACACCAACATTATTTATAGGTAAATGAGACCACTTCAGAGTGCTACTGGATTTTTATTCGTCACGTCTCTTGACATGTTTAGAAGTTAAAAAGGTTTTTTTAAGATTGTATGTCGGCACTAGCTTTTGGCCCACCTGCGTGGCCACCAAGCGGCAGCATGCACCTATTCGACAACCTCTGTGGCGCAGTGGTCGAATAGAAGGCTAAGGCACAGGAGGTTGCGAGTTCGATTATCGCTGTGAGACAAGTTTTTGCCCATGCAAATAGACATGCATACCATTCTACAAATATTTGTTCCGGGTTTGTGTTCTCTATGTGTAAAGATGATATTTACAAAAAAATCCCATAGTACAAGCTTTGCATAGTTTGGGAGTAGATAGCGCTGTGTGAAATGTACAGCATTATTTATATATAACAATTGCATTACCTAACAGGTTACGTCCAACTAAGAACTTCGTCTCCGTGGCATTGCATACGCCTGTCACCACACTTACAGGTGGATGGAAAGTCTCATGCGCCTGTAGTTTCACCGACACCTACCCTATATTTAATTTATGGTATCCTATTAGTAAGTTTACAGAAATAATAAATAATGTTTTATGTTACAGCTATTAGAACAAGGTGCCTTATTCCACCAACAAGAAGCAGAGCTTAGCGCGACCAGAGCGGCGATAAGGAAAGCAAGGTGGGTTCTATGTTTTATACCACTAATGGGATGCATGTTTTTTATGTTAAGTGGTAACCATCGCCTATAACAAAGTAATACCTCATAGGTCACGCAACTTAGAAAAGTTCCCTACGATGCACTGCCCTGCGTCCATCAACTTGAGGCATACAGGTGTAAAGCCTTATGTGTAATTTCATCGGCAACCATACTCTTCAAACCGAAACAGCAATGCTGCTTGGTGGTAGAAATAGATATGGTGGTAGAACTTCCCTGGGCGAGAGCTTTGACAAGAAACTCTACTCTATTTATATTGCAATCCAAATTAAAACAGCATTCTTGATAATCTTCAGTGCAAGAGTTAAACAGCAGTTCAATTAAGTACGCGCGTACGAGGATCTCAGATCAAGTCGGTCGAAGTTCTAACTTAACATCTGTATCTAACTCTTTTATTTATTTAAGGTAGTTAATGTTTGTGCATCTGAATAAAAAATACTGTCCATCTGATGGCATGCGATTACCGAAGCCTATTTTAGTTTAGAATGAAATCCCCAAGATATCTATAGCGGACTCATTTTACTAATTATTTACAGTTTCAATTGACGGTTATTTATATGAAATAGATATAATGAGTAATTGTTTCAGTGAAGAGTACGAGCGCATGAAGACGGAACACGAGCAGATGCAGGAGCTCGGCGACAAGCTGCGCCATTCCAACGATATCACTGAAAAACTACTCGATGATAAGGTCAGTATATGCTAATAAGTAGCAGGCAATGGACCGCCATCGTATATTAACTAGATAAAGCAAGTTATGTAGTGCGAGGCGAGACGCAGTGTGGAGCCGATCGCACTTACCCTGATGAAGGTTCACGAATTGAACCGAAACATTGTCGGTCGAAACACCGATAAAACGGTACTTGATAGACCCGGTATTTATAAAAAAAACGTGTGTATGTACTTATGTACACGTAAGAAGTTATACTTCTTTAGCGTAACAGAACAAAAATAGCTAAAGATTTCATCCCATATGCCACAACTCTTTGTTTGTAAAAGGAATGATACATTAATAAAAATTAATATATTTTTTTCATCTCCATTGATATAAAACACGTGTTGTAGATTTATTGAGAAATTAATTTGAATATAGTTATGAGTGTTCACGGAAACTTGAGAAACAGTTATCAGCTAACTTCATCATATCGCTTTTTGGCTGTCGGTGTGCGCACGCATGAGACAGTTATCAGCTAACTTCATCATGTCGCTTTTTGGCTGTCGGTGTGCGCGCGCATGAAACAGTTATCAGCTAACTTCACCATGTCGCTTTTTGGCCATCGGTGTGGGTGTACATTGTAAAAATGTTACTCATATTTTTTTCCATACGCGCCAAAAGAAGTATAATTTCAAAAATGAAGTTATGTACAATTGCAATCATACCTTACGGGTAGTAATTAGTCTGATACAGTTTAGTTATTTTTCATCCCTCATTCTCTGAAAAGTCATTGTAAACTCGATAACTGTTTCGTAAATGCGATTTAGTAAATTTGAACTGTTTTAATGAATGCAATTATACCTACTGTTTTTTTACAATTCTTAATAATTGACTCAAGTGTCATTTTTTGTCAAACAAATAATTGAATAATCTGTTCTATTCTAAAATAGGATGAGAGTCATTGCATATACTCGTAATGCTACAATGAAATACAATGTCCAAGACAAATACTTATTTATATTTTTAGTTTTAGCAACAAACTGCTTTAAACTAAACAAATGAAAATGTATTATGTGACTTCTTTTTTATTTCTTCGCATTTGTGATGAAAATGTATGTGGTATATGAAAGCGATCAATAACACCCTCGAATTCTTTGGTATCCTCATTCGCTCACTCGTACGCCAAAATATGTCGGGTGTGTTTGGTCGCTTTCCGCACTTCTACTATATTATGATATTTATCTAGCAATTTAGTTTTAAATTAAATAAGCACAGAAACAATGCAACAAAACAAATTGCAGAAATAAATTAATTTCGGCAGAACTTTTTACAGCCCCTTAAGAATCCGTTAAGCATCCAACTTTCCATAAGCAATGTTAGAACTTGCTTTTGGCTACTCCTTTCTTATAATAAAAGATATTAATGCGCAATGAATAAAGATTTATTTTTATTTATAACTAGCTGCGGCCAGCGGTTTCGCACGTGTGGATTGTCAATTAAAACATTACCCTGCACAGTCGGCTAAAAGGTAGCCTATGTCCCAATCCTGGTCATAATTCCCGCTCCTGTTCCCGCATTAGTTACCTGGTTACCGTAATACTAGGTTTGGTTAGTTTGGGGCTAGATAGCGCTGTGTGAGATATCCAGCATTATTTGTCGTGAAAACGTAACTAACAGCCAGAGAGACAGAGCCACTTTTGGATTTATAATATTAGTATGTATTACTCTAGCCAGTGGGTGTCATGAGGAATTAGCTAACTGTGAACTGAAGTTGTTAATAACTGTCCAGAAACGTCTCCAAGCGGAGGTGATGGAAGTGCGGCAGAGAGTGCTAGTTCTGCAGCAGGAGCTGGACAACAGCGAGAAAGTGCAGCAGGACTTCGTGCGCCTGTCGCAGTCGCTGCAGGTATACATTCACAAAGCGGAACGAATGTTTGTATTTACAGATATTTGTTTCGGCTTATTTAGATTTCCTTCCACCATAATTTCTTGTATCTAATCAATCAGTAGTTGACCTAAACAGAATTAAATGGCAGCACTAGAAATATTAGAGCGCGGTATCTAAGCGTTTTGGAGATACACATATGGTCTTTGCTACATCAAATAAATTAAGTATTTTCTGAATCTACCGCGTTCTATTCTACCCTAAAATAGTACACGGGATGTTTGATTTCGGTATTTTTCTATATATTTTAAGTATTTACAAAAAAATATAGGTATTCTATCAGTTATCCGGTTTCTATAGTACAAGCTCTGCTTTGTTTGGGGCTAGGTAACGCTGTGTTAAATGTCCAGCATTAGTTATAATATCAAAAACCACTAGACAGCCCCCCACTAATTGGAAAGATGAGCTATAAAGGTTACTGGAAGCCATTGGGTGCTGATATCAGTCGCTTTGGAAAGATTTCCATTGCAGTTCGGTTCAGCAGTGGACATTCTAGGGCTCTAGTTCCTCTACATTAAAAAGGGTTGCATTTTAAATGAGATTTTATTTGTTTATTTTCGGTTTCTTGATTTTCCAGTGCATATAGGTGGGTAAAAGTTTGGATTTTAGTCTCGCAGTCCTTCAAAAATCTGCTCCACTATATTAACGATAACTCTTCTAATAGACATGTGTTTATACAACCTGTTTTGTTTAACTGATTTTAAAGGTGGATTTAATACCGCTAGCTTGTATATGTAATTCAGTAATCGATACATTTCAATAAACAATTTATAACGAAAATCGGCGGCGCCTTTGCGATGATGCCGCTTAGTCAGTTTAACAGGTACCTACTTACATGATGAATGAACATAATTTGTTTACCTATTTTATACATTGATATTTTAGGACTTGATATTGAGGTTGATTGAAAATTTAAAATTTTCTAAGTTAATGAATTTGAAAAAACTTATTTTAAAACAGTAGCCCATTAGTCCTACCCATGTTTTCATTTAACACATATTCGTACATAACATAACAGGTTGTATAATAATTGTAAAACGTTTGTGCTTAGGTGCAATTACAACGTATCCGCGAGGCGGACACGGAGGTGCGGTGGCAGAACGACGAGGACGTGGCGCAGTGCCCCTCCTGCCACACCGCGCTGCCCAACACCAAGAAGAAGGTAACTCCTCACTCTCGCACTAGGCCGCAACATCTTCATGACCTTATCCCTCCTTCTCCCTTCCATCACCGGACAAGCAGAAAAACTTTTTATTTTTAACTGAATAGATATTCGTTTGACTACAATCTCACGTGATGGTAAGCAATGATGTGGTCTAAGATGAAGCACGAAGATCTAGAAGAATAGATATTCACTCTTACCTTACAAGTGGCCCGGATTGTATTATTTAGGAAAAACAATTGAGAAGGTACCACCCATACCTGGGCGGCATACCACCTTGTCGTACCAAACGATTTGCTTCAACTTTTCTTGTTAGCACAAGTAAGGAGTGGAACTCAGTAGTTACTGTACTGACTTTGACAGTACTTGCGTCATGACGTCTATAGAAGCAATTTTCCCATGATTCCGGGCATAAATTGAAATGTTTATCATTCTACCTTTATTTAGGGTTGTTTGTTTGTTTGCCGCAGGTGCACTGTCGTCACTGCGGGCGTATCTTCTGCGGCGCCTGCGTGTGTCACGTGGTGCCGAGCGGGCCGCGGCACGCCCCCGCGCGCGTGTGCGCCGTGTGCCGCACGCTGCTGCAGCCGCATACCGCGCCTTACTTTTCCACTGCGCCCCCGCACGACCCCACATAGCGCCCCGCGGCACGCCCCCGCACGACCCCATATAGCACCCCGGGTACGCCTCCCCGCGTGTCTCACATTACTGACCATCCGTGCTTATACATTATACAACTCGCCCCTGCCCTGACGTACTCGTGCGATACCTCCACAACCAAACTCAATAATTCAAGGTTCGATACTTAGTTCCGATTACCGCTCGAGCATATTTCTAGAATAGGAGCTAAACCGTTAGGATTTCTAAATTTATTATAGACCCTTAAAATATGAGTACAGGTAACATTACAATTATTAATAATTCATCGTACAGATTTTTGTTGATAAAGCCTATTCCTCCATCGTGGTTCCATTTTATCACTATCGTGGGTGATGTTCCGACCACGCCTATTTTGCACTATCAGATAACCATGACTTTCTGGAAACCCGAGGCGGTAAATAAGAATAGAACAATCGTAGTTAGGTCTAATTGTAATATTATTTAATTGTTATCTAAGAGTAGTGCCAAGAAAGTTATAGTACTTGAAAAAGTTAAGTGTGATAACGCATGTTGCAACTTTTCTACCCCACTTCAAATATTTGCATTATCTGCAAGTATTTGCTCCTGGTTCGGGTGTGGTGAGGCTGTGGCTCGTAGTTTCTGATAGACAGAGTCCTCGTGTGGGGTCCGTATCTGTTGGGTGTTACGATAATTTTATGGCAACTAGATATTTCGAAGTATAATGCTTTCTTTACATTACTCTGAGATTATTTTAGGATAATCCAATCGATATGTGAATAACACACATTATAGTACTCAAAATATTTTATTGTAAATAAAAGAGCTCAGTATGAAGCTAGTCTTTCATTTATAATTATAGCTTTAAAACCATCTCAAATGTTCCGTATCTGTTTGAATAACACTATAAAAATACAACTATTATTGTAACTTATAATTTTAAGATGAGGCTAAGAATTTAATCGTCGTAGTTTTCTAGGCTGAGAGTGATGACGTCGCTCACGAGACAGTCGGCAGGCTGGAACAATACATTTTTAGTTAATGGATGGAAAAGACATTTGCTTACTTTGGGGCAAGATGAGTAGTGATGGTTGTCCACATCGAGGTTTCCTCTGTTTTTCTCCATCTATTGTTTGGCCACAATGGGAGATATTTACACGTCCATAAAGGAAATAGACGTTTCAATTTGACAAACAATTAATCTTTCGCGAATTTACCGACTTAGGCTAAATTTAGATTGTATCTAGTTTGTAAGTAACACAATTGACATGTCTAATAAGCTGTGGACAATTTCGTTACAATAATTCGCTTCCATTCCGTTCCGCGGCAATGTAAATTGAGCCTTAGTCGAGGAATTTAACAATATTGTAGAAATGACACGTCAGTTTGTAGATCGTCAAGATTTCGTACTTGCAAATCAAATCATTTATTTGCATCAAATAAGGTTTTTTAACAAAGTTCTTAAAATTGTTATAGATAGGTTCAACTTATTTCTACCACAGAGGCATGCAAATTATTAAAATATAAATAAACGATTACAAAATAATAACAATAATAAAAATAAGTCAAGAACACAAACAAACCAAAATAAAATAAATATCAAATAAAATTAATTCATCAAATTCAGACGTCAGGCAATATTAATTATACATTACATTAATATTTATTTATCTAGTAAATATTCCTGAATGCTATAGGAGGCTTTCTCAATTAAATTTTTTTGTTATTTATTTTTAAACATATGTACATTACCCGTTTCTAAAATTGATTTTGGTAACTTATTAAATAACCTAGGTGCCTTAAGTGAATACGACGAGCTCGATTCCGTGATGGATCTGTGGGCATTTGATTGGACCACGTGTACGTAGACCGTACTCTCGCAGTCTGTTTCGCACAGTTTGGGGACAAACAGCGGGACCATCAGCAGCTTTGGTTTACGTCTACATGTTACATGGATGTATCGCTCTTGACGACGAGTGGTACTAAGCCCTCGGCCTGGGTACTGTTCAGACGGATCACCTGTGTCACAATAACGCCTCCAGAGTCGGCAAATTACGCTTCGATGAACACCGAAATGCCGGGGAACATGGACTTGACTGGTTTCAATTTCTTTGCATCTCTCCCGTGGTAAGATGACGACGCTCCATTACATAGTAAAAACTCGTGGACAACACACAACCAATGATTACTGCAGTAACTAATTTTTTTCAGTTTTTTTTAATTTTAATTAAGAAATAAAACCGCATCTATGAAATGCCATTGAAATGGACAAAAAACTGTTTTTATTGTTTAATAACATAATATACTGAAAAAAACTGCCAGTATATATTTGTTTATCAAAGAGGTTGACTATTTAATGAAGGTTGATATTCCATGAAAGTTTAAAACGAAGTAAAAACAAAAAAATACTAAAAATGTTATGTGTTGCTTAGACTTTTTTGATGTGTGTAGTTAAATGATGATATGGCTCTATAATTGTTTTTCTTATAAACTAGCAGCATTGGGCCCCGGGATTGGGTCAAAAACTACTTTTTACCTGACTGCAGAAGGAGGGTAATGTTTTAATGGACAAAGAGGCGTGCAAAGCCGATGGCGGCAGCTTGTTATAATATAACTAGCTGACCCGACACCTTTACCAGCCTGCTCGCGCGAACTCTCAAACTCGCGAAGTTAAAATAGTCGTTAAATTTTCTGAAATTATCCAATTTTCTGCGCAATTTTCTTAACTTTTCTTTCCGTAAGAACCTTTTAGTATCTAAAAGAAAACTTAAAAAAACAATATGAATGAAATCTGTAAAGTCGTTCTCAAGTTATGGCTTGACCGGGCAACAGGGATTCATTTTTATATACAGACAGATAGGTTACCTCCGAGCAGATCCCGACCAGCGCGTCAGAGCAGCCGTAAAACTCCTCCTTGAGCGAGATGACGATGGTCTGGAGACAGCCCTTCTTGGAGCGGATGTAGGAGGCCACCTTGCCGATGTTGGTGTTGTCCAGCGCGGCGTCGATCTCGTCCAGAAGGAAGAATGGTGCGGGCTGGTAGCTGCCGAACAATCAAATCAAATTGTATTTATTGCGTAATATGGGTACAAGGTGTAGGTACAGCCATATTGATCTTTACACATTCATTTTATTACTGCGTTTTTGCATCTATTACACAGGTCTACAATGATTTTGGTGCCGCTAAAAGTAAAACGGATTTCAAGTACATTCGGTACCCTGATAAAAACGTGATACTTACTTTTTTAATGCTACGTATAGTTTTCGAGATTTAATTTATTAAAAAACAAAAGAACATTTAATTCAAAACAGTTATATACATTTAATTACATTTTTTTTCACAGGTTAGAAGCTTCTCTTTTTATATTTTCTCCGATGGATGTCTTCAGGACATTCCCGTGTAATACTCCAACAGTAATCTGCCATCATATGCTCATCCCAGCGACCTTGGTATCTATCTTCCATCACCTTTAAATCTTGATGAAAACGTTCTCCTTGTTCTTCGCTATACGCTCCAAGATTTTCAGGAAACTTGTCTAAATGATTGTCCAGATAGTGTACTTTTTTGATAGTGTATTACATCCAAGATTTTTAAAGCTAATTAAGAGGTTTTGAACTAACTCTTTGTAATTTTCGGCCTTCTGATTTCCTAAGAAATTTTTTACAACAGCAACAAAAGATTTCCAAGCCGCTGCTTCTAAATTATTCATTGAATATATGAAATCGTTGTCTTTCATTAAAAGTCTTATCTGTGGGCCATCAAAAATACCAGCCTTCATCTCTATTTTAAAGTAATCAATATATGTCTTCACTGAATCTGTTATAGGTTTTCTAAACTTTTTCACTACATATTCACCACAAATGTAACAAAATGTATTTGGATTATTTACACAACACCTTCTTGACGACGGCATATCAATGTTATTAATTTAAATTTTTTTTATTGATTATAATGACATTAATTATGATAAAATACGTTTTTTAAGTTATTATATCGATCGATACAAACCTGAACGTAGCTTCACAATTTTGACAGCTTCACGCGACATCTTGTGGGCTAATTAACCAAAATATAACCTAGAATTAGCGGCACCAAACAAAAAAATTTTTTTTGTAGACCTATAATTATAAAGTCAAAGTTATTTAAAATAATTATAATTATTTTTCAGCTCATATAAAATTTAAAATAATAAAAAAGTATTAATAAAAAATACATTATTATCGTATATACCAAGATTCGTGGCAGATGGGGAAAACCAATAAACATGTTTGTTTCCTTTTCAATTCTGGTAATTAGTGTTATCGATAGATACTCGGTGCATCACTAACGACTCCCGTAAGGGCTGTAAGAACGAGCGAGATAGCAATATTAACGTCGCTTGTCCCACGTTTTACGACCCCGTCTGCCAGGAGCGTCTAATATAGTAGATGCTAATTAGTATTAAATTTCCTTATGAATTATGTTATCATCCTTTTTCATTCTGCAACCGGTTTTTCAAGTAATTATCAAAATGTTTTTTAATTCAAAATTTAAAAAAAAAATCAAATATTTTTATTCATTAAAATCACAAGGATCACTTTGAAACGTCAATTTTACTGCCTGTTCCTTCGCGACCAAGCCAGGAAAGAAAGGCAAGAAACAAGGCTGGTTGTTTTTTTTTAATGATCCTTTTACAATACATAATACAGAACATAAATTACGTCTAAATTGTAACATTTTGAACGAGTTGGAGCAATTTCAATCCCAAGCTTCTCTATCATCTAAATAATCCGATATTTTATAGTAGGCTCTTTTATAAAGCTTTTGTTTAATTACGTTTTTAAATTTGTTAATTGTCAATTTTTGTACATCCCTTGGGAGTTTGTTATAAAAGCGTACACCTTGCCCTTTAAACGATTTACTAACTTTATGGAGTCTACAATGCGTAGAATGCGTAGAATGGACTATTTATCGAACTATTTGCGTATAAAATTGCAAAATGGGGTCGCTAATTAAGCAGGCCCATCAAAACAAAAAAATTAAAAAAAAACTACCGACAACATTTAAATATTTTCTACCAACGTAGAAAACACTAACGTTGATTTCTTGATTTTCTAAGAAAGGGGCAACCCCACACGGTTTTAGGCGCACCGCGCGACAGTGATGATGACTCACTAAAAATCACTAAAAAAAGGGTTTGTTTCATAATCCCCACTACATAATACTATAATAGATAGATAGATACATAATTCTTTATTGTTACACCAAATTACAATAACTTAACCTAGAAAACTTAAAGACTAATACATGGTGGTACTATGGGCGGCCTTATCGCTCAAAGCGATCTCTTCCAAGCAACCTTTGGATGGACTGGATTGCTTAATTTGGGGCTAGATAGCGCGGTGTGAAATGTCCAGCAATATTTATTTATTTATTTAATGTTGAAGCGGTGGGAAGTACCTGTGTATGGCGAATAGGAGAGCGAGCGCAGCAACCGTCTTCTCCCCTCCGGACAGGTTGGACATGGGCTGGAAGCGCTTGCCGGGCGCCACGCAGTTGTAGTTGATGCCGTCCAGGTACGGCTCCTCCGGGTTCTCGGGCCCCAGGAATGCCTGCGCCGACTGGTTCATCGCCAGAGCCTGACAAACAACACTCACTCACTGATACAATAATCATTCAAATTCGTTTATTTACACTTAAATATAACTTTACAGAATTAATCTAATACGCTATATCATATCTCCACGCAGTTAAATGTGACCTTAATTATGGGAGAGGCCACTGATTTCTGTAACGCAGGTCTTTGTCCCTAGCTTAGAAGTCAAAGACTTCATAGGACGTCTGTTACAAAGTGTTTTTGAGTCAATAAAAATATTTTCGATGTGTAACATCTTTACGCTCGGTTTGTGGGAGTGATTTTGGCAAAAGGGATGGAAATGTGTAACAGAAAACCGGGGAAGCGCGTTGACCATTGAGCGCGCGCTATTTGATTTGACCAATGAGTGCGCGCGGTGGTCAGATGTTTTCACTACGAGACTATATTATGGCCTCTTTCGTTTAATAGAAATAAGGATTTGTCATGGAGGTTGTATTTCATGATAGCATATTATGCATACAATGAGCCTCATTCTATTTTTAAATTTACTTACATACGGTTAATCGCATTTACGGAGCCGTGGTCGAGTTTTCAATCACCAACTTTCAGAGAGATGAATTCGGTAGATAAAATTAAGATTTGCTTT
The DNA here is from genome assembly GCA_963924445.1 of Philereme transversata. Taxonomy (NCBI): domain Eukaryota; kingdom Metazoa; phylum Arthropoda; class Insecta; order Lepidoptera; family Geometridae; genus Philereme; species Philereme transversata. The sequence continues at coordinate 28,629,641 of OZ004345.1, forward strand.
GTGTTTTCTTTGTAATTTTTTGTTTATATGGTGTACAATAAAAATGATGTTACACATCATATGCAACTATTGTAAGGCTCGTATTTTTTTCTTATTTTATATACTTACCATGAATAATTGTATACATACGCTAAGACTCTTGGCAGACGTCAGACGGGGCCAACCAATTAACATGTTTTTTTATTTTTTTTAAATAAATTATAGTCTTGCGTTTGAGCACGATCTCGCTTGATGGTAAGCGATGATGCAGTCTACGATAGACGATGGGTGTTTGTTTCCTTTTCAATAAAATTACTGGTTAGAAAACTGTCGTGATTTATTTCGCTCATTATTATAAATACTGGATAGAGTATATTGAGACTATTAATTATTATTATTGAGTTTATTGATGATTATTTGAGTGAGAGGCGAGACTCGGCTCAAAGCTGTGCGCATTCAATCTGATGAAGGTTCACGGATTGAACCTAAACATTGTCGTAACGCCGATAAAACGTAACGTCATAAATCCCGTATTTATAACGACATTTACTGGTAGTGTTATCCATATTGGCGCATCACTAACGGCACCCGTAAGGGCTGTGAGAGCGCGATACCAATATCATCGTCGGTTGTGCCACGTTTTATGACCCCGTCTGCCAGGAGCGCTGGTGTCTATATAGTTCCAACTAGCATAATAGATGGCGCTGTCTGGTCATAAGATGCCAAAGATGGTCTGTATGACAAACTTGGAGACAACGCACGGCCCACGCATTTTCAAATACGCTTGTCAAAGTCAAAGTTAAATATTTTTATTCATTAAAATCACAAGGATCACCTTGAAACGTCAATTTTACTGCCTGTTCCTTCGCGACCAAGCCAAGGCAAGAAACAAGGCTGGTTGTTTTTTTTAATGATCCTTTTACAATACATAATACAGAAAATAAATTACGTCTAAATTGTAACATTTTGAACGAGTTGGAGCAATTTCAATCCCAAGCTTCTCTATCATCTAAATAATCCGATATTTTATAGTAGGCTCTTTTATAAAGATTTTGTTTAATTACGTTTTTAAATTTGTTAATGGTCAATTTTTGTACATCCCTTGGGAGTTTGTTATAAAAGCGTACACCTTGCCCTTTAAACGATTTACTAACTTTATGGAGTCTACAAGTGGGAAGTGGTAGTTTATCTTTATTTCTAGTATTAAAATTATGATTATCGCTATTTTTCTTAAACAAATTAATATTTTTGTGAACAGACATTAGATTTTCATAGATGTATTGACAAGGGAATGTCATAATATTTATTTCTTTATACTTATTGCGTAATGATTCTCTGGGGCCCATATTATAAATTGCACGAACAGCCCTCTTCTGCAGGATAAAAACGGTGTTTATATTTGCAGCACTCCCCCACAGCAGTATACCGTATGACATAATGCTGTGGAAGTAGCTGAAGTAAACTAGTCTAGCTGTGTCTACGTCCGTAAAAAGACGGTTGTTATTATTGTATTCCCTTATTTATTCTAGCCTAGTACTTATACACTTGTACTTAGTACAGACAAAAGCTATATAAAAAGAACATAATTAATAAACAATAACTTAATAAAAAGTTGATAACGCAGCGAATAATTTTACTCCAGGAGCCAACACGATACAATATTTGTATAAAAGGGCAGAGATAGTGGCTCATTAACATCGTAGTTACCTTATAAATAGCATCGATTTCATTAGCGACGTGCTCGAAACAATCTATGAACTTGTCATGTCGCTCCTTCTTCACCTGCAAATACACAAACCATAAGGACATGAGGCCTTTTGCCCAGCAATGGGACAATATGGGACCTCAACTAATTGAGCTGAAATTTGGAATACATATGTAACTTCGGTGACAATGCAATATTAAGGTACCATGGAGGTGGTCTCATGATGGAGACGGATGCTAGCCAATGGAACTTCTGAATAGATAGTAGAATAGTAGGATACTAGTGTTTCTGTTCATTTAAATCTTGTTTCTATTATGAATACACAACTTATGAAAATTCTACAATAAAATTATTTCACATTCTAATAACAATCACATGTTTACGCATTTGAAATACATAGGCGATAAATACGCGTTTTAATCAGAAATTATATACAGTGATTGCGAAAGTTTGAAAAATACTAATAACATTTTTAGTGTAAGATTTACCTTTTCAAAAGCCAGTTTCGCTTTGTGTGCCCTTTTTCTAGCGACAACAAACGCTTCGTTGGTCGCGTTCACCTTTTCACGAACTTCGTTTAGTTTCTGCATCGCCTGTTACAAAAAAGAAGGAATTCAATGAAAACAATGACGATGCTTGAACAGTTGTGCAGTTTCACAAACCGTCGCAATGACCTCTCATAACAACACATCAGGGTGATTAATCAACACTGAGGTAACAGCACAAGCGAGTCGCGTTACTGGTGGTAACACCGTCTTGCCAATGACAGCCGGCAGAGTAGACTGCCCGTACACCAGACATTGCTGTCTGCAGGTATGCACTCAAAAACCCTGTATGGTATAAACCATCATATTTTTATTTTATAGGAAGTGAACACGTTTACATGCGCAGTGAATTGGCTAAACCGAGCGTACATAGCACAGCATAGGCTTAATGTTGATTAGTCACCCACACTCAATACTAGAAATAAAGATAAACTCGCTGCTGCCACTTGTAGACTCAATAAAGTTAGTAAATCGTTTATAGAGCAAGGTGTACGCTTTTATAACTCCCAAGTGATGTACAAAAATTTACAATTAACAAATTTAAAAACGTAATTAAAGAAAACCTTTATAAAGCCTACTTTAGCATATCAGATTATTTAAATGAAAGAGAAGCTTGGGATTGAAATTGCTCCAATTCGTTCAAAAAGGCTACAACTTTTATTGGTACTGTAATTTTTTTCTTTATTGTCATGTATTCTAAAGGGTCTTTCAACAAGGACGGGTCGATGTTAAAATTGAATAAAACAAGATGTGTGTGAGATATTAACGAAATTGATTTTTTATTTAAATGGCCTATTTATGCCATTATGGATGGAATATGACATCGTTCAAATGTCCGCCGCGGCTTCGTATGGTGGCACGAATCCGAGAGGTCCAATTTTTAATGACTCTGCTGCATAGATCCGGCTGAATCCGAGCGATGGCCTGCGTTATGTTGGCTTTCAGGGCAACGGTCGAATGTGGTTTATTGGCATAGACCTGCGACTTCAGAAAACCCCACAAGAAAAAGTCTAGCGGAGTCAAATCACACGATCTTGGTGGCCAATTCACGTCACCTCTGCGAGAGATAACTCTACCCTCAAACCGTTCATGCAGAATGTCGATTGTGTCGTTCGCTGTGTGGCAAGTAGCGCTATCTTGCTGGAACCACATGTCGTTCACGTCCATATTGTTCAATTCAAGCCAAAAGAAATTGTTTATCATTGATCTGTAGCGCTCGCCGTTGACGGTGATGGCCTCACCAACGTTATTTTCGAAGAAGTACGGACCAATGACGCCGCCACACCAAAAAACAGTAACTTTTTGTGGATGCATTGCCACCTGGTGAACCTCATGTGGGTTGTGGTCTGCCCATATACGGCAATTTTGCTTATTAACAAAACCATTCATCCAAAAATGTGCCTCGTCGCTAAAGATTATTTTTCGGCCAAAATCGGGGTCCTCTTCCAAGCGTTCCGATGCCCATTCAGCGAACACACGGCGTTGTCTATGGTCATTAACTTTGAGCTCTTGGGTCAGTTGGATCTTGTACGGATGCAGACCCAAGTCCCGACGCAAAATTCTCCAAGTTGAGGTCTGCGAAAGGCCGAGTTCTTGAGCACGGCGAGAAATCGACTGCCTCGGAGTCTCCTGAACACTCTCACGTACAGCGGCGATGTTCTCGGCCGATCTGGCGTTCCTTTGACGTAAAGGTGTTGGTTGGTTGTTTACCGAACCGGTCGTTTTAAATGTAGTCACCAATCGTTGGAGAGTGGACTTTGAAGGGCCACCGCGTCTGCCGTAAAATGGGCGCAATGCGCGCAACTACACTAACGAACACTCATTTTGATAATAAAGTTTTATCATTTGCACATGCTGCTCAACCGTGTAACTTGCCATGGTGATTTGGCATCAGTGACTGAATAAGAAAAAACAGATTTGACAGATGCCGCTAAAACAAAATGGCCGCCACAGATTATTAACATCGACCCGCTCTATTTGAAAGACCCTTTAAAAGAATCCTCAAAAAGTACAACCAGCCTTTTTTCTTGTCTTTCTTTTCTGGCTGAGTCGCGAAGGAACAGGCAGTAGAATTTACGTTTTATAGTTATCCTTGTGATGAATAAAAATATTTAGAATTTCACGGCCAAAACTCGCGATCATAGAGGTATTCTTACTAGTGTGGCAACGTGGCGTGGGTAGCCCGCCAGCGCCTCCAGCCTTTCTTATAGAATAGTGACAATAAATAGTGATTTGGTAAATCCAGTTCAGTTTTTGCATTTCTCTACATCCTGGTCTAGGAACTAAATATCCTACAATTGATAAGACGCTTCCTCGATACTAGTTTTGTGGAATATCAGAAAGTAAGTTACCCTCATATTGGGCGCCTGTATCTTATCCACAGTATTCTGCAGCGAGTTGATGGCCTTCTGCAGCTTGTCCGCTTTGCGCTTGATCTCGTCCGGCTCCTCCAGCTCCTTCACGCTCTCGGAGAGCGCGCTGTAGTCCACGCGGATCCTACAATATATTTAAAACATTATTCACCTTCGAATACACATAAAGTGTTGCTATTTTAACTAATTATATTAATGGACGGTTCGTACACAAAAAAAAAGTTAAATGTTTCTATAGTATAGTACAGGGTGTCTGGCGGCAGATTTATGTTTTTAAACACGATTATTTCATAAAGTAATAAACGGTACGGGGAGAAGGTGGCGTCAATAGAATCACAGATCGTGTGGATTTCTCAGTCACGATGCCGCAGTGGTCGAGTGAGCATCGCGCGTTCGCCATCGAGCCATTTTTCAAGAGTAACGATTCTTACGTGATTGCTCGTCGACAATTTTGTTCACGCTTCGGTATTCGGCGGATAAGTGACGGACCGAGTGTGAATTTAATTCGTTCCTGGGTGCAGAGGTTCCGCGCAACTGCTTCGGTTTTGAACACCCCATGGCCAGGGCCTAGTTGATCTTCAAGGACCCCCGATAACATTGAACTGGTCAAACGGAGTTTACATGAAAATCCACGACTTTCAGTACGGAAAAGGGCGGCTTCATTGGGACTTCCAAGAGCCATCATTCAAGAAATTTTGAAAAACGACCTAAAGTTCCATCCTTTTAAAATTCAAATTATTCAAGAACTCAAATAAAGTGACTTTCAATGTTTCAAACTTTTTTGTGAAACGATGTTGAAGCGTTTTCGCACGGTGAATTCCATTTTTTGGAGCGACGAGGCTCATTTCCATTTAAACGGGCATGTTAACAAGCAAAATTGCCGTTACTGGTCTCCAAGAACCCGTAACCCTGGAATGAAACACCAAAAACCATTGCACTCCCCCAGGGTTACTGTTTGGTGCTCTTTATCCACGAATGGGATAATTGGTCCTTTTTTTTAAATGCCCGGGGCCAAGCGACAAATGTCAATAGTGAGAATTATCGACGCATGATTACGTATTTCTTTTTGCCGAACCTGCGAGCTCATCCATCAGTTCCAACAGGATGGTGCGACCGCACACACGACTAGAGCTTCGATGAATTTGCTTCCGAGAAGCTTTCCCTCACAAACTGATTAGTCGCTTTGGAGACATCCCGTGGCCACCGAGATCGCCCGACTTGACCCCAATGGATTTATTTTTATGGGGCTACCTCAAAAAGAGAATATACACGAACAATCCGCGAACAGTTGAGGATTTAAAAGAAAACATTCGTCAAGAAATCGGCGCATTTGAACCGAGCTTACTGCAGCGTGTGGCGCGGAACACGAGGCTCCGTTTTGAACATTGCGTGCAACTCGATGGAAGACATCTAGATGATGTAATCTTTAAAAAATGAAATCCGCACTTTTACACTATCTACCTTTACTTTTAAATAAATAAATAAATAAATATTGCTGGACATTTCACACAGCGTTATCTAGCCCCAAACTAAGCAGAGCTTGTACTATGGGAACCAGATAACTGATAGAATACTTATATACTTTTTTTTTCGTAAATACATACGTATAATATATAGAAAAACACCCAGACACGGAACAAATATCTGTAGATCATGCAAACATTTGATCCACGGCGGGAATCGAACCCGCTACCTCCTCCGTCTCAGCCGGCTATACGCCCACTGCGCCACGGAGGCAGTCACGGAGGAGTTTTAATTAAATGATATGTCAAATAGTTATTTTTTTATTAATTTTTGAAAATATAAATCTGCCGCCAGTTACCCTGTATAATAGTTTCTCGTTTTATTGTCAAAATCTCGAGAAAATCGATAAAATGCTGCTCGACGAAATGTTAGAGAACTAGTGTATTGTACGATGCCACAGATTACTGAAAAGTTACTACGAGCCGTTTAACGACTCGCTGGTTCACTACCCCTCCCATTCAATGACCTGGCCCGGTCAATACACCCAATGAGTCACCCAATGTTGTTCAGATTTAAACAAAAACATGGAAAACAGGGATGTTGCAAATATTCACATCCGCAAATTCGGAGCCTCCGCATCGATTTGGACATTGCATCCGAAATGTAAAAATTGTTCATGTGAATGCAGATGCAGCGCAGGTGGGGCTTGCGAGTGACGCATGCCGAAGGCACGTGCTGATTGATCAATAAAAGCGATGATTTCGGTGACAAGATCCGACGCGTTTGTTATTGTTTATCATTTGTACCTCGTGAATCAATCATAACGTGTTTACTTGCGCTTAACGTATGAACATTGCAGTTTTTTTAGTGTTAATGTAAGTATACAGTGAGTATTGTATGTTAAGCGTGTTTTCTGCAGTTACTAGTTCATATTTTTATTTAATTTCTGCGCCAAAACGAAGTTTCTTAAAAAACATCTTAAGATCCGCATCCGCGGATGTCGAAAAATCTGCATCCGCAACATCCCTGGTTTTCATGGCCAAAAGAAATAAATATATTTTTATAACTGACTAATAAAGAAAAGTGAATTGTCAATGTCAATTGCCGTGTTATTATTATTTTCGGAGAAACTAGAAATAAAAAAAAACATTTGTTTATTTATTTGACGAAGTAAGATTGTTTTAGACAATATTTGTTAATCTGTCTTTGAGATTTTGGGATATAAATCAAATTTTATGGCGGCTTATCGCTAGACGGCGCCATCTATTACGCTTGTTGGAACTAGTTTGTTAGAGTTCCGTATCCAAAAAGCAAAACGGAACCCTATTACTAAGACTCTGATGTCTGTCTGTCTGTCACCAGGCTGTATCTCATGAACCGTGATAGTGAGACAGTTGAAATTTTCACAGATGATGTATTTCTGTTGCCGCTATAACAACAAATACTAAAAACAGAATAAAATAAATATTTAAGGGGGCTCCCATACAACAGACATGATTTTTTTGCCGTTTTTATAGATAATGGTACGGAACCCTTCGTGCGCGAGTCCGACTCGCACTTGGCCGGTTTTATTTAAATCGAAAATGAAAAGCCCTCATTATGCATAGATCTAACTCCACTGTTACCCTATCTAATTCCATGTATCGTAGATATACGAGCGACGAGTACCTGAGTACCACTCAGACTGGGGTCAAATACTTGCAGATTACGCAAACATTTGTCTCGCAGCGGGAATCGAACCAGCAACCATAACACATACATAACACAACATAGCATATTTCACACAGCGCCATCTAGCCCCAAACTAAGCAAGCTTGTACTGTGGGAACCAGATAACTGATATAATACTTATATACTCTTTTTGTTAATACATACTTACAATATATAAAGAAACAACCAGACCCGGAACAAATATCTGTAGATCATGCAAATATTTGTTCTTAGCCGGCTATTCGCCCACTGCACCACGGAGGTCGTCAGCCAAGAGGATTAGCAAGTTGAAAAGGCAGCTCTCAATTCTGATAATGTGATAAAAAACAAGTGAGTACTTGTTACCTGGATTCCTTTCTGTACTGTTGCGTGGTGGACATCGAGGATGGGTCAGATTCAGTGTCGTGCGTGTCGTCCAGGCTGCCTTCCAGGAGCGGAATTATTATGTCGTCAATCTGAACAATAAAAAAAAATTAACTCTCCGAAGATCCGGAGCAGGGGCAGCGCCGCGGGCAATAACCAAAGCGTGGAAGATGGTAGGTCAGAGTGTGCAATGGGTATGGTTAGTGGGGGTACCTTGCACTGGCGCAGTATGTTGTGGCGCTCGCTGCGCTTGCTCTCGATGCGCGTCTCGTAGCTGGAGATGAGCTTCTGCGCCGACTGCAGCTCCTTCTGCACCGCGCTCAACTCCTTGCGCGCCTGCAGCATTTACATCATTAAACATTATCAATTGACTATTTTTTTTAACTATTCTATACTTCATTGATTTCAGCACTTTGTCGGAACGCGACAAACTATTCGTTACCTCTGTAAGTGTCTCAACAAGTAACTTTTTAACCAAAAATATAACGAACTTCAGAAAACAGAATAACTAAAAAAAATTGCCTTTGCAAATTGAAGAATTTGATGATTTACTAACTGAATCTTCTTCATCAGATCTTGACCATCATATGGGACCAACCCTGAAGCCCCCCCCCCCCCCCCCCCCCGCCCTCCCTTCTAACAAAAACAGAAATTCCTCCTGTTTTTAAAGTCTGTTAAAAATAATAAAACTATTTGAATATATCACAACGTTGCAACTCGCTAAAAGACTCAAATCGACGAAATACTCTTCAACTCGAAGGCGTGTTCTAGATTTCGTTTTATAAGAACTTTTAAACTCTTTGGTTATTCTTAAACGCCTAATCAGTTTTATCATATTGCATGACTTCGTGAGGTGGCTCGTCGCTGTCATTTATGGTTAAGCTAAAAAGAGTACAGAGGGCGGTTCTGAATCGTCAAAACAACAATCTATTTTCTCACTTGAGAGTTTTATTCGCTTTGCCAAGTAACGACAGTCTGGCAACTTTTTATAAAAAATCAAATTAACAATCAAACTGTTATACGAAAGCACTCTCAATGAATATATTATAATAAATAAATATGGCTGGACATGTCACACAGCGCTATCAAGCCCCAAACTAAGCAGAGCTTGTACTATGGGAACCAGATAACTGATAGAATACTTTTTTTTTGTAAATACATAGGTACTTATAATATATAGAAAAACATCCAGACCCGGAACAAATATCTGTAACTTATACAAACATTTGCTCCGAGTGGGAATCGAACCCGCTACCTCCTCCGCCTCAGCCGGCTATTCGTCCACTGCGCCACGGAGGTCGTCATATGACCCTAACCTTACTATTATCAAACGAAGGTCTGATAATATCTTCAGAATTGAGCGTCGACGCACGGCACTAGCAAGCCAACATTACTATAACATCAGCATCTATTACTTTATAATAGATTAAATAATAGGTATTTACCTATGAAATTGCCGTTCTTCAGTACTGATCATTTCAAATAGAAAAAAAAGTTTGGAATGGCTTTGTATTCTAAATTCAAATTAATTTTGTTTTAAAAACATGACATTCTTTTTACAAACTCAGTCTTTTGTTTATTGATTAGCGTTGTATTTTCATTACATCTGAACATTTTTCGTCATAACGGATACGTTAAAAATTCGTGTAATTATGGAATATGAGTTCCGTCGTGGCACCAACGCGACACAAACGGCATGTCACATCAAAAACGTTTACGGAGAGAACTGTACAAACGAACGTACAACCCGTTATTGGTTTTCCCAGTTCCGTTCTGGAAATGTTGACTTGAAAAATGAAGCTCGTGGTCGTCCGGAGACTTTGGTCAACAATGATGAATTAAAGGCGATTGTGGAAGCTGACGAAACTCAATCTACAGCTCAGCTAGCAACAGCTTTTGATGTTAGCATCAAAACAATTTTGATCCATTTGCGGCAAAAAGGCAAGGTAAAAAACTTGATAGATGGGTGCCCCACGAACTTAACGATCGCCAGCGCAACGTACGCGTCGAGACCTGCCTGGCGCTGCTCAATAGGCAAAGAAATGAAGGAATTTTGAACCGAATTGTTACGTGCGATGAAAAATGGATTCTGTTCGACAATCGAAAGCGCTCAGCAAGTTGGTTAGATCCTGGTTCAGCACCAAAGCAATGCCCTAAACCAAAAATGACCCCTAAAAAGGTGATGGTCACTGTTTGGTGGTCTAGTGCGGGTGTGATTCACCACAGCTTTTTACAAAACGGCACGAGCATTACTGCAGATGTGTACTGTGAAGAACTGGAGACAATGATGGAGAAGCTTGCACATCGGCACCCAGCTTTGGTCAATCGGTCGTCCCCACTGCTCCTTCACGACAACGCGCGACCCCATACTGCAGAACAGACAGTCTCCAAGCTGCAAGAGCTGGGGCTGGAAGCTCTCCCTCATCCGCCATACTCACCAGACCCTGCACCTACCGACTATTACTTTTTCCAAAATTTAGACAACTTTTTAGTGGGTAATAAATTCAATTCCCGAGAGGCAGTACAAAATGCCTTTGAAGAGTTTGTTGCCTCCCGTCCAGCTGATTTTTACAAGAAGGGCATCAATAAACTGCCAATGCGTTGGCAAAGATGCGTCGATTGCATGGGTGATTACTTTGAACAACAGAAATAAAAAAGTTTAAAAAAATTTGTACTTTCACTTATTCTATACAAAACGGCAATTTCATAGGTAAACACCTAATATATTAAATACATATCCTCTCCTTTATTTAAAAGCAAACTTAAATTGCCTGGAATGGCTCCAATCATTGTCCTACAATGAAACGGAAGAACTCATAGTTATCTCTAAGTAGCCTAGCCACATACATACACACATAAAGGTACACGCACTCTCAACACAAACACACACACCCACCCAAACCCCCAACACACAACACCCACACTCCCAGGCACAGCACATGCACACGCCGATAGGTCCTTCCAGTTACTTACATGTATCCAAAAACGTATTGTGTTGTGTAACTGATGCACTTTGACTGGGACCTGCTTTAATATTTCCCGGAGGGCGTTGATGTCTTCGACACAGTTTAATACTTCTGCAGATTTCATCGGTTTTCACATCACTTGTACCATTGTTTAAGTTACATATAAAGAAATGTATCATTAAAAGGTATACCTTATTGACGTCATCATCGGCGTGATCAAGCCGGGCCCTTGCGGCGGCTCGGTCGGCCTTCAGCGCGTCCGCGCGCTTCAGCTCCGCATCTATATCGCTGCGCTGTCGCGCCTCCGCCTGCCTACCCTTCTCCAGCTCGTCCTCCGCATCCTGGACTTGCCTCTCCCACCGGGTTACGTTTTCTGTACGAAAGTTATAAAATTGTGTATTAAATACTTCGTGTTTTGTTATGTACGATATAAAATGAAAACACATAGGTAAACAAATCATATTCAATACATATGATTGTTCCAGATCTGGATATATTTCTATACACTATAGACATGTATTTAAAAAAAAATGTGGGTATTCTGTCAGTTGTCTGGTTCCAATAGTGCAGGCTCTGCTTGGTTTAGGGTCTAGCGCTGTGGGAGGTGTCCAGCCATATTTATTTATTTATTATACTTCAAGCAGGCTGCACATATTTACTCCAGCGTTGGCATTAAGTCGTGCTTGACGATTGCTTTAACACTGAGCACCCGGAATTTGGAAGGTAAACTTATTAATGTAGTATTTTAACTATGTGAGTCAGCCGCCGGTGAACGGTGAAAATGAATCTATTTATTTGATAAACCTTAAAATCACCTTGATTATTTGTTATTGTTGGACACACTGTTTTGTTTGATTTTATTAGCCAAAATACTATAGTAAACAATTAAACTTAATTTTGTTTTTATTCGTAAACCATTTTTAAATATTTTGTAGTTTTGTTAACAAGGGTTCACCGTAAAGCCTTCCTGAAGTGTTCCTGAACGGGTTTGTGATGTTTTTCTATCGTAAAAAAAAGAAACTAGTTAAAATTGTAATTTAAAAGTTTCAATAATATTTGAATATATTCGAATACCCCCCAAATTGATCGAATACTACAGTTTCGAATATTTGCAAATCCTTGAGAACATAAATATCAGAAAATAGTTATTTGTGCCGTTTTTAAGCGGCACGTGGGAAGGTATATATAAGGTATAGGTTCTATGGCGTATTTCTAAATGGTGTTGATCCTATAGATGGCACTGTTATGGCAGAGAAATTACGAAGGGCTTTAAGCTTAATTTGAAGCGTAAGCTGTTTTACAGAATTTAGGATTCGTTGTAAAAATTAAAAAAAAATTAGAGAGAGAGTAAGTAGAAAGGAGAGTAACAGATATGAGACTACAGGAGATTGTAAACTCTCTCACTTGAACGTGATCTTTGGACAAATGATGAGATTTTGATTTGTGTAATTTAAATTATTATTTCTACAGGTGCAGTGACTCACAAGGGTAATCCTGACATAATAGCAAGGATTGCAGAATAATTTTTATTGTTGCATAATGGTTCAATGTAAACAATCTTCAGTCTACTAAATGAAAAGAAAATAAAAGTCAATTAGATTTATACTACCTAATGTTTTATAAGGCAAAGCTAATATTAGAATCAGAGATGAAGAGTTAGACATCCGGATCAATTAAGATTAAGAATAATTAATTAACAGAAAAGTTTGATACTTATTGAATTTGTTTCAACTCTGTACAAATCAAAGCAAAACTGTTTATTGTTGAAATATAAGCATTCATTATTCCTTATCATTGAAAACAATCCTTTATAAACCAGCCGGGTTTGTTGCCTGATTCTTCCCGGTCAATGGTCGCGAGGAACAGGCGTAAATTTACGATTGAAAATAATGTTGAAATAACTTTCGAATATTAAAACTATTTTTAAAACTTTTACTTAAAAAACTTTCATGATTTATTTCAATCATTATTATAAATACGGGATTTATCACGTGCCGTCTTATCGGTGTTTCGACCGACAGTGTTTCGGTTCAATTCGTTAACCTTCATCAGGGTGGTGAAGGTACGCACTTATTTTAAAACTTCCTTTATGGAATTAAGATTCCATAAAGGAAGTTTTAAAATAAATCAATAATTACGTAATTATTGTCTATGTAATAAATAGATAAACATAATCATTGTCATGTTATATACTATGTAGTACAATAAGTATTTGAAAAAAAAGGATATGATGTGGTATTTGAATAAATGTTTTGGTATAAATACGCAAGCAACGCTTGCCGCGAGTCAGTCCCTCCGTCGTCCGAGACACGTTCTCGGAGACCCGGATGACGAAATTACCTCCGCTAATGCGGAAGCTGAGTCATCTATATCAGACAGAGCAAACACTTCACAGAAACACAGACCTCGCCGGCGAGGTCGACGAGTCCCTTCAGTCGCGGCCTATACGAGGTACAGACATGTACCCGGGCGCTTCTCTCCTATCCCCACCCTGGCAACTGCCCAAGCCGAGGCTCGTACCTAAGTGGTGCCCTTGCGCTAGTTGCCTAAATAACTTACTGGGCTGAGCGCCATCTGCGCTCGCCAAAAGTTCGGTTAAGCTGTCACGGCCTCAGAGGCCAACAGCAAGATTAGTCCATCCGAAAAAAAAACCGCGAGTCAGTCGACTACGGTCCACCAAGCGGGGCAGACGTGTGCGCACCTTACCAGTGTAATAGTATAACTGTGTTTTATTTCATGAACTACCCAACCACCTACCCCAAGATATGTAGGTGAACACTACACTAACCTAAAAAAGAAACTATATACAGGGTGTCCCAGAACTCAACGTCAAGCCGAAACGGGGTGACAGGATTGATCATAACCAGCACGAAAAAAATCTGAAAAAAAATCTATCCCATGCAGTTTGAAAATTATGGGCATTTTAAGAAAAACCTAGAAATTTGATCAAACTGTACCATTTTTCGGTTATTGTGGTTATTCTTTTTTATTTTTGTTCATTTGAACTTTGGAGACGTAATTCTAAATAACATTTCTAGAATCCCAATAAAAAATAATGACACAATTGCCCCAAGTTTCCGAGAATTAAGACTATTTGTTAAACTACGAATTTAAAATTTTCAAGATTCGTCGACTTTGACAGGCCCTCCTTTAAATAAAATGTACTAGAGTGCCTTGGCAAGTGGCTTTAAAAGTTGGCGTATTTAATCATAATTCTAAAATGATACATTACTTGTTAGTTCCATACAATAAAAAAGAGTAAAAAAATTAAAACCTCAAGTAACCCGATTTTTGCTATCTCAGTTAAAATGTTTTTGATTCGCACAAGCTCGAGGTAGGTTCTTAATTTTAAGGCAAAATGATGATTTACAAAGGCTCATCGTATTTTACAAAGAGCCGAAATGCATCCGTTTCACGTACAACGAGTTCAAAGTCTTCTACCTCGAGATTATCAGGAAAGGATTTCTTTTTGTAGAACAATGCAACAGAGGCATAATGAGAATCCCCAATTCATCCAAAGAATTATCTGGTCAGATGAATAGACATTTAAAAAAGATGGTTACATAAACTTGCACAATTATCACGAGTGGCATGTGGAGAATCCACATTTAATGCGAGAAGATAGATCCCAGTATCGTTTTAAAGTAAACCTGTGGACCGGAATTTTAAACGGTAAAATTATTGGGCCTATTAAACTGCCTGAGAACTTGAATGGAACTAATTACCTACATTTTTTAAGAGAAGATTTACCAACCCTGTTAGAGGACGTACCACTAGCAGTTCTTCGCGACGTGATTTCAACAAGATGGCTGCCCAGCGCATTTCGCAGTGCAAGTAAGAGATTTCCTTGACCAGGAATATCCGGTAAGTTGGATTGGGCGTTCAGGCTTGTCTCGTGGCCCGCCCGTTCACTAGATTTAAATCCCCTGGATTTTTTCTATTGGGGAGTTTTCAAAGAGATCAACACAGCTGAGGAGATCAACTCTCGAAGATATGCCCGACTAATAAGTAGATCTTTTTTAAGAAGATGTAGGGCTTGTATTGAGGCTGATGGTAAACAATTTGAACATTAATTGTAAAAAAAAAATGTTATTTCTCTATCTGACTTTTATTCCAGCAAACCTAAATTAAACTAGATCAAGATTTTTCATTATTTTACTAATTTTACGAACTTTTTTTCACTTTGGTAAAAGTGGCGTCACTATTTGTCTCGTTCACTCATGGCAAACATACCCACTATCCATCTCTCTCATCATTTTGCCTTAAAATTAAGAAGCTTGTGTGAATCAAAAACATTTTAACTGAGATAGCAAAAATCGGGTTACTTGAGGTTTTAATTTTTTTACTCTTTTTTATTGTATGGAACTAACAAGTAATGTATCATTTTAGAATTATGATTAAATACGCCAACTTTTAAAGCCACTTGCCAAGGCACTCTAGTACATTTTATTTAAAGGAGGGCCTGTCAAAGTCGACGAATCTTGAAAATTTTAAATTCGTAGTTTAACAAATAGTCTTAATTCTCGGAAACTTGGGGCAATTGTGTCATTATTTTTTATTGGGATTCTAGAAATGTTATTTAGAATTACGTCTCCAAAGTTCAAATGAACAAAAATAAAAAAGAATAACCACAATAACCGAAAAATGGTACAGTTTGATCAAATTTCTAGGTTTTTCTTAAAATGCCCATAATTTTCAAACTGCATGGGATAGATTTTTTTTCAGATTTTTCTCGTGATGGTTATGATCAATCCTGTCACCCCGTTTCGGCTTGACCTTGAGTTCTGGGACACCCTGTATAATACTAGCTGATCTACCGGCTTCACACGCGAGGTTGGTCATTACTCTCCTTCTGCGCAATCGGGTATAAAGTAGCCTATGTCTCAATCCCGGTCATAATCTATCTATATACCAAGTTGCATCAAAATCGGTCAAACCGATTAGTGGTGAAAACGTAACTAACAGACAGACAGAGAGACGGGACATACTTTCGAATTTATAATATTAATGAGGATTAAGCAATACGATACAACTTTTAATCTCTTTTTTTCTTCCTGCTCTTTTCCCAAATCAAGAGGAATACATGTTGCATTCCTCTTCTGAGTAAGAAATATACTATCAGCTCGACTTGAACCTTTACAGATAAAACACTTGACAGCTGTTCTAGATTTTTGTATAATTCTATAATACCTATGAATAATGCTTCCCGCGACTGTTACGAGGCATGCCTTTTAAGTTCTGTCGTTTCCATATTTTCCGGCAATTTTGAATTTGGAACTGTTCTATATTCGAATGTGTTTACATTTTGAATCTCAAAACAGTTGAAAGTATTAGGATTAATGCTATTGTTTAGTCACAGTTTAGATTTGAATCTGTCAGGTCACGTACGAAAATGAATCTTTCTAAGGAAAATGTTCGTGCAATAATTTTCTACAACTTTAGAAGAGGCCTGACACGGCTTCAGTGTTTAGAAGAGCTAACATCTGTGTTCAGTGATGTAGCCCCATGTCTGCGGACTGTCGAACGCTGGTATTTAGAATTCCAGCGTGGACATACTAGTGTTAGTGACAGATTTCGCGAAGGACGCCCAAAATCCGCCTTCACTGAAGATAACATCATTGCTGTGAGACAACTAATTCTCGAAGATCGTCATGTGACGTATCGAGAGATAGAGGCTCTATTAGGCATCTCAGGGACAACCATTCAGAAGATCTTGCATGAAGCGCTTGGTGTGAGAAAGCTAGTTTGCCGTTTGATACCGCATCTGCTTTCCAACGGTCACAAGGCGACCCGCGTCAGATGGTGTAAGAAAACTCTGCAAAGGTTCAACCGAGGAAAGTCAAATCACGTCTACGGCATCATCAGTGGTGACGAATCTTGGATCTATGCCTACCATTCTGATTCCAAACAACAATCTACAATCTGGGTCTTTCAAGACGAGCCAAAGCCGACTAAAGTTGTTCGTTCTTGAAGCACTTCAAAGAAGATGGTGGCCACGTTCGTTGAAAAAGCCGGCCATGTTGCGGCTATTGCACTTGAAGATCGTAGAACGGTTAACGCAGAGTGGTATACCGCAGTTTGTTTACCACAAGTCATCGCCGAACTTCGAAAATCTAACTCAAAGCGATGCATCATCCTGCACCACGACAACGCAAGCTCACACAGCGCTCGTCAAACGATTGAGTATTTGAAGCAGAAAAAAGTAGAAATTCTTGACCATCCTCCATACAGTCCTGACCTAAGCCCCAAAGATTTCTTTACATTTCCTAAAATTAAGAAAAGTCTTCATGGTCAAAGGTTCCAGTCCGGTGAAGAAGCAGTCGACGCTTTCAAGTCAGCCATTTTGAACACCCCCACTTTAAAGTGAAATAAATGTTATAATAACTGGTTTGAGCGAATGGAAAAGTGCATTAAGCTACGTGGTGAATACTTTGAAAAACAATAAAAAGTACTATAAGGTTCTAGTTGTGTTTTTTTCTTCAAACGACAAAACTTAAAAGGCATGCCTCGTATGCCTGATCTTATACTGTATCTAATTAGAGTTCATTGTAAATGTAATTTTTATAAAAATTAAATTTTACTTTACATTTCAGTCGCGACTGACGGACGCGACTTACGCTGCATCTGATTGACATGTTAAGTGTCTACGTAGACATGTGCAAACTGTCAACAATAAGTCGCGGACGTGACTACAGGTATATGCAGCTGCCATCACTTCTCGACCGTAGCTCCAAGAACTCCAGTCCAACCGTGACCACGGCTGTTGCAACACAGCCGAAACGTCGGGATAACAAATAAAAAAGGTAGATACGCGATAAATACGAGTTTTAATCAGTAATTAGGTGTAAATGAATGCGTAGACTCACTCTGTGTGTCGCGCGAGCGCTCAAACTCGAGGTTGGAGGAGATGCGGTCGATCTGCGCCTCGAACTCCATACGCTTCTTAGCGCGCTCCTGCTGCACGCGCAACTCGCGCTCCTCATATTGCCTGGGACAAACAAACAAACATACATTCATAATGCTGAGTGACGAGAGAATACTGCAGACAGAGTCACCATCTCTGAATAACGCTATCCAACGGATTCAAAATATAATATACATCTTGCATTTTGACATGAATATTATTTTTATTTGTCAATTAAAGATAGTCGGAGATCGTGAAATAGGCACATTTAATTTCTGTATTTGATTCAGAATGCCCGTTAGCTTATGTCTAAAGCAAGCAGTTAACTCAGTCACCGTATATTGGTGACACCGATGTCGTTGCAGAACCCTTTGAAGACGACGTCCTCCACGTTGTTCATGTTCTCCTTGATCTCCTGTATGCGCAGGTCGCGCGCGCAAATCGTGCGCTCTATCTCTTCCACTTGCGGCTGAAACATTCATTCAACAATTATAAACTGACAAACGCATAACCAACTTACTTAATCTACAGTTTAATTCTAATTATAAGTAATGGGAGCTCATGTTATTTGGTTACTTTTATGGGGTAGAAATTGCAATTATTCTGGATTTGAGACTTTTCCCTATATTTGTATCCCTAAAGCTATACGCATAACAAATTTCAGCAATGTCACTGGTGTACGCTGTGAATTTCGTCGAAGTTCTATTTTTATTATGGATAGTAACTCAAAAAATACAAGGTTTAAACTAAATAAAAACGGTCAAGGTGTACTAATGAAGACTAATTAGACGTCCCACTTGATCTTATTGTCTTACTTTGATTTTTTTTTTACCTCACTTGAACCCCAATATTTCAACAACCCCTCCACATTTTTAGCTTATTTAGTCACACCAGAATTGTACCATCACTAACTACCTATATACAAAATTTCACGATGATCGGATCAAAGCGTCTACAGTTATCCTCGGACAAACATACGTACATTCATACAACACCGATTTACCCAAGTTGATTAGGAGATCTCGCTTCGCTCGAACAATAATGCATTCACACATTCACTCATGACGCTCTGGAAATCCTATAGGGAAGCCTATGTTTAGCAGTGGATGTCCTGTGACAGAACGTTTCTCGGGTGAGGACCACGCAGCGAAAAACTTAGCGTAGGTAGGGCCTCGATACTCGTATTCAGGCTAATCCGAACTACTGACTGTCCCTTTGTTTCTCTTACCGTGACCGCTGATCTTATGTTTTGTCTTTAGTTGTGAATGAGTCACCTCGCGTGTCAACAAAATTATTTGTCCTTATCCGAAAAGAGGATGCTGCGTAATTTGAGGGGCAACGCCTTTTTTGGTCAATAAATAGAACCCGCCAAACTAAAATTGATGACTTTATGAATAAGTAATGTATTCTGTGATTTAAATATGTATTTTTTAATAACTTCAATAATATTCTGTCAAAATACTTGCATTTTTTTTAACATACTATAATCTGAGCGCTCCGTGAATCCGAAAAGGGGTTATTTTTTGGTAGTTCGAATTATCGAGGCTACTGTATATGGATAAGCGACCCAATAAAGGTTCACTATTTGTACTAAAAACGGGATATTTACCATGATTTGAGACTTCAGTTTACCCATGATCGTGACTCATGCAACTGCGTCAAAATATACTCAAAAACTCACAAATGATATTTTCAAAAGTTATAATAAAGTTTGGTGGGAAATGTTAGGTGCTGCCGAGATGCTATGGAAATCTATGTTCAGTTTATTTTCAGCGGTGGACATACTAAGACAGATGATGATATTTATATTCAATCAAATTCAACTTTTGTTGCAAATGGCATGCTGGCGTACATAAAATGTTTTTACAGATTGGACCAGGCAAAAAATGTTCTTCTGGCAGCGGTGGGATTCGAACCCACGCCTCCGAAGAGACTGGTGCCTTAAACCAGCGCCTTAGACCGCTCGGCCACGCTACCCTTGCTGAAATGGGTGAAATAACTGGATACATTAATGAACAAATCATGTAAAAGGCATAATAAATAAAATAAATATTGCTGGGCATTTCACACAGCGCTATCTAGCCCCAAACTAAGCAGAGCTTGTACTATGTGAACCAGATAACTGATAGAATACTTATATACTTTTTTTTGTAAATACATACTTATAATATATAGAAAAACACCCAGACACAGAACAAATATCTGTAGATCATGCAAACATTTGTTCCGTGGCGGGAATCGAACCCGCTACCTCCTGCGTCTCAGCCGGCTATACGCCCACTACGCCACGGAGGTCGTCATGACAGTTGGCCTATAATTTTTCGACAATTGTGTGAACACTGTGAAACACTACTTATTATTTTATACAAGCTTACGCACGCTGCTTCGCACGCATGGTTTGTCAATAAAAATAAGCCTATGTCTCAATCCAGGGCATAATAATTAATCTATGTACCAAATTTATCTAAATCGGTCCCGCTGTTTAGTTGTGAAAATGTAACAAACCGATAGACAGAGAGACAGTTACTTTCGAATTTACAATAGTTTTTTTTTTCATTTATTTCATAAAACAATTAACTAATTATATTTGAAACACAAAATCATACACATTGTACATAATAATAATCAATATTAATATGGATAGCACACAAAACGGAATCGGTATCCCAAAAACAATGATAATAAGTCAGTGGACAATAATGGATAAAGTAATATTTTTTAAATCAAATTCCCAATTACAGCTATTATATTGTTACGCCGAGGCTGTTACAGAATAAGTAATAGTCGGCATATCTCGAAGTTATACCTATTGTGTCACAGAATAGGTAATACTTGGTATGGAATATACCTACATGGTACGTTTGTACCTGCAGTTGCACAGAATAAGAAAAGTCCGGTCGAAATACCTACACTTTTCTGGTTGCTAGTGGAACGATCGAGAGCGTTAAGAGTGATATGTACTGGCAGCGATATAAATAGTGCGTAGAGACGCCCGTGAATCAGTCTGGTTTTGGCTATACGTGCGAACATTTCGGTGACTTTTTGTGGTTTATTGTGCAACACTCGTGTGAATCAGTGTGTTGTGATTACTTGTGATTAAGATCGTGTATTTATCATTTTAGTGTCGAATAAAATTTTGTTATTTTGGTTAGATTGATTTTCACTATTTTATTCCGAACCCTCAGCTCGTAACAATATGTATAAATATATGTATACTTACTCCAAACATGTCTATCTTCCTCTCTAATTCAGCCAACTCTGCGTCAAGCGCTTTGATTTGCTTCAACTGAAATAAAACAAACATACATTAAGTAGTAGGTACCTCTCAAGACGAATCTTCACTATGTGTATTTTAAGCATAAAAACTTAAAATACACACAATTTTATTTTTTATCAATAAAAGATTTATTCCGTAGAAATAGCAGTTTATAAGTAGATAAGTTTCGTGGTTGCAATAAATGATCAAAAAGATTTACTCACAAAGTTTGCAATGAATAGTTTCATGCACAGAGCGTATTTGATACGTGCAGTTTATACGCGCAGATGCCGCGCGTTTTCCTCGCCGTGGAGGCTCAAAAGCAGATTGCAGCATTTGTATAGATTCCAACGCAGAACCGCGCGTCGTCTGCGCGTATTAAATACACCGCGTGCATAGGCTAATTCTAATTCTGGGGGGGGGGATAAGATCTGCACTGACGTCCCACAGTGTGGAATTTGGCTTGATTTTCGGACATGGTATTTTTATTGCAGAATTACGTAGTACATATTTAGGATTTTAAACGTTAAAGTAGAACTCCCGTGTCTCAATTATGCATATTTTCAGAGTAGTGAATTTTTGAAAATACCTCCTATTTTTTGGCTAAAAAGTGAAAAGGGGGCGCACTCACCGTGGTGTCTCGATCAGTGATCGCGTACTTGAGGCGCGACTCGAGGCCGCGGATCTGCGAGTCCACCGTCGTCAACTCGGACTCCTTACGAGACTTCTTCATGGACTCGCGGAGCTCTTCCGTTAGTTTCTCCTGTCAATCGAACAAGATAATGACATAAATCTTTCTGTTGTTTATAGGTACCATTTTCATAGTCCATTTCAGTGTTGTTTTTGATGTATTTTTGCAATCTATGTATTTATTACCTTCTGTTTTGCCTGTGCTGTATTGTTGTCACGCTAATATTAAGTTTGGATGTTTGTTTATTTATTTATTTGTTTGTTTGTTACGCAATCACGTCGTAACGGCTATACCGATTTCGATGAAATTTGGTATGTACGTAGCTAAAAATGGGGTGTAAAGTTTTAAAAGCGATCTTAACTTTATTTCTAGGTTACCTACACATTTGAAAATGAAAGTGAAAACATTTATTTGACATGACATATAGTATGGGCAAGTACGAGTATTTAGTAGAGCTATGTAGGTTCTGCTCGTATTCCAAATCTATACTCTGTTTTTATTTCAATTCAATAACAAAGATCATCCATTTCTCTAGTCCACGTCTAGACAGTGAACTTTGTATGAGTAGGTGGATGTTGTAAAAAAACAATCTGCGGTAGTGGTTTCCTGTACAGTTAGGTTACAATGATAAGATTACCTTCTTGGATTTGAGCTGTGAGAGATGCTTCTCGTCCCAGCGCTTGGCTTTGCGCGCCAGGTCCAGCGACCCTCCGGAGATGATGCCGGACTTCTGGTAGAACGTGCCGTCCAGAGCTAACGCCTGCACAACATTACCACACAATACACAATGCAGTTATATTTTAAGACAAGACCAAACACAATGAAATAGAACAACAAGTGTAACAAGGTTTATTAACTAAACATTACAGTCTGCAAAACTGATTTGCATAGGAAATGTAAGACAAGATTACCATCACTTGTTTTTATACCACTTAGTTGTCAAACTTAATGGTTAGTGGCTTCATTTTAGCATTCACATCTATATAAATTTTAGCTATGCAAAATCTCACATTGCTAGAAAATTTTCAAACAACCCAATTTCAATCAAGTACTAAAATATCAATGAAAAAGCCTTTATAAAATAGGTAAACAAATCATTTTGATTCATCATATAAGTAGGTGCCTGTTAAACTGACTAAGCGGCGTCGTCGCAAAGGCGTCGCTGATTTACGTTCAAAATTGTTTATTAAAAATGTATCGATTATTGGATAAAACTTCAAAATGCCGGTACTAAACCCACATCTAAAATCAATTACAGTTGGTTATGATTCCGGATGTGTGTGTTAAATTAATGTCGTACATAACAAAATAGGTTTTAGGTGTATAAATTTTCATATGACAAATACTGACATCATATCTAGCATTCTTCGTCCTATCCAGATCGTAGGCCACTCGTGAAGCGTCCTCTGGCGTCTCGCAGACCAGCGCGTTGTTGGTGACGAAGAGCACTGCGCGGTGGATGGCTGCGGGTTCGAATCTTAGCACGTCGAACAACAGCTTCACGTTCTTCGGATCGCGGATGTCGCGGAGGCGCTCACGCAGCGGCTTGGCTTGGATGTAGTCCAGAGGGAGGAAGGTCTCGGGTTCGAGCATACGCTCTTTCAGCACCTAAGACAAAATAAACAAAAAAAATTGCATTAATATCGAGTAGGTATCCAACTAATGATACCCTAGAGAAGGGAAAATAGCAAGAGGAAGACCATTCCGAAGATGGGAAGAAGATTTTAAAGTCATAGCAGGAGGAGCGCTGTGTTCGCGAAATGGCGCGATCGCGTGTTTTGGAAAAGTCTGGGGGAGGCCTGTACTGAAAAGCAAAATAATCGTACCAATACCGATGCCATAGAATAAATAATTTTATAAACTCAGTGTTAAGATTATTGAATAAAGACTATTGAAACTGAGGTATATTAATGAAATTATTTGATTATATTATTTAATTTCAATTTGAATTGAAATTAATGTATGCACATGTACATCCATGGCACCGTCTCTTCAGTCATGATTTCCTTGTGAGCAGGAAGTGGGTAATGTCAGTTCAAAAGATACGCAGTAGATATTACGGAATCAACATTTAAACTTGTTGTTGTTAAATGAACACTTCAGTAATCACGCTATATAATAATGTTAAAGGGCCGGCTTAGTGCCTGAGTTGTAAAATAAATACTTGAAATAATAATAATACATATTTTTTTGTTATATTTATATATTCTATGTATTATTATTATTATGTCAAGTAGCTTTATGTATTTATTGTTACTGTGATCGGAGATTATTGTTATTTTTGTTTCTTTTGTTATTAATTATCATTATATTTATATTGTTTTAATTTAGCACGCCAACCTTTTTTGTTACCCCTGAGGTTGGCAGGTAGAAAATGCTATTAGCATTAAGCCCACCTTTTGTACATATAATTTGTTATTTTTTGTGCAATAACATATTAAAATAAAAAGAAAGAACATAAAATAAATATTAAAAATTATCAAACTGGCTAGAAAACATTTATATAAACAAATTAAAACACTTTCTAAAAACACCACGTCAAGTCCGTGTTCAGTCACATATTTTTACCTACAACCGGTTTTATAATGGAATATCTGCATATTTTAGTCTATGATTTTAGATGGCGTGGCATTTTAATAAACAAAACTTTTTTCTATTGTGTTATTACGATATTAATACCTATTTATTCACTTGAACAACCAATAATGATTTCAGAAAAGATTGTACTTTTCGCTGATGACAGTACTGTAATTTTCACTGACATTTTTAAATCTGACCTAGAATATTTAATTAAAATAAATGGCTTAAGCAAAATACTTTATTAATTAATTTGGACAAAACTAATCTTACGACATTTTCTAATAAAAATTGTAAGCAATTGGGCATTAATGTAAATTACTTAGGACATAATATTAATCAAGTTGACACCACTAAATTTTTAGGATTAAATTTAGACTACAGTTTAAATTGGAAATCGCACATTGACACTATATGTAAGATGTGTTCATGCTCCGAAAAATTGTCAATGTGTCAGTATTAAGGTATGGAATTATTTTTTAGGGTAACTCCACGCGCAAAGAACATATATTCATCTCTCAAAAGAAGTGTATCAGAGCAATATGCAAGTTGCAGAAAACTGACAGCTGTAAGCCCTATTTCACGGAGCTTAGGATTTTGACTCTCCCATGTTTGTATATCTACGAAATCGCTACATTCGTTAAAACATATATGGACCTCTTTATAAATCGTAACGGTAAACGGCATATTAATAAAATTTGTTTTCCACCTAATAAGACAGCCTTGTTGAATCAGAGTGTGATTTGTATGGCTCCGCGTATATATAATCACCTACCTGAGTCTGTATTGGGTTCTTCCAGTCTGAGTATGTTCAAGAGAAACTTAAACTAATATTAATAAAAAAAGCATACTACAACATAAATGAGTTTCTTAGTGACAAATCCCTTGAATAATTTTATTATGTAAATCTGACATTTTATTACAAATTTTCTATTTAAGGCAAGAGTTGAATATTGTAAATATTTTAAGCATAAATTTTGTTTTTTCTATGTTGATACTTTGTGGTATGTGGATACTTTTAAGGCTGACCAAAATTGCATGCGATAAACGCTGATTATGGACAAACTCAAACTGTATCACTAACCACCTATTACTAACCCATATTCGCAATAAATCATTTGATTTGATTTGATAATTTTACTTACTTGACTACTGAATTGTTATTTATGTCATACTTTATATATTTCATACTTTGATTCGAATTCTCGTATTAATAGTGCCGCTCCGTACGCGTCCAAACTGCGTGAATGTCGAAGCCACACTAAAGTAAGGTGTACGGATTGCAGTACAGTTCAGTGGAACAAAGTAAGTGTTCGGATCGCGAAATCTAGTACATAGTACATATATATCGATGTAATTATTAGGTTTATTAGACTATTACTTCAAAACATTAAGTTGGTATTTCTAGGTTACCTACACACTTAGTAGTGTAACGCGTACGAAGCCGCGGGCAACAGCTAATAAACAATAAACTTATAATGAACACTTCTATTTATTTGAGGGATTTTGTTTCATAGCCGCTTCCCTGTAGCGCCTGTAAACGAGTCTAGAGTGTAGGACTTGAAGTTACTAGTAGTCCTACTGGACTCCAGTCGCTGGAGACGTTCGGAACGTGCCTGTAATTTGGCCCTGGGTCCTCTCCCTCACGATACGAAGTACATCATCTCCTGAAGTACTCTCATCTATTCAGGAGAGGTAGGGTATATAACCAAGGCTACAAATAGGTACGACACGGAACGCGGACATGATATGTAAATGCATACCTGAATGCACCTGCGGGCAGTTTTCTCAGTATCAACGACGATAGCTTCCATGTACTTTCCGAGGACCTTGGTGATGGCGACGTTGTATCTCTTGTGAGTCGGCTGACACATGTTGATCATACGGTCGTACTGAAACAGTTTACATCTAATTAAGTTACGTCACGGACGTCTTGTGCAAAGGGTGGTTGTCGCGCGTCTTTCGCCTCGCAAAAATACTAAAAGTGTACATATCTCTATCAACTCTCATAATACTAACGGTAAAGATTCTGTTCGCGTCATACCGTGTTATCCAACTGGTACATACAGAGTATCAGCGCTCCCAGTGACTTAAATTGCGTTTGTGTTGTAGTGAAAACATTGTCGGATATTGGTAAATATATCTGCCTACCCACTTGTTTGAAAGATAAATAGTGCCATCTATTGGTCATCAGCAACTACATAATCTAGATTCAAACCCTCCTTAACACCGCCATCTATCGCAAGCGCTCTGGACTACATTACTCGCTGGCTAATTTGAGCGTTGTGTTCGATCGGCCATAACTATGGCAAAGTACTCTGCGTGTGGAAGATTTATTGCAGCGACAGATGTCATGCTACTCCGTAATGACCTAATCGAGCGCGACCAATTGACTCTGGCTAACGACGTCGAAATTTCCAACTTGCCTGAGGAAGCGGGCGAAAACGCTACTCACCTGGCAATACTAATAAGAGCTAAGCTCGGTGTCAAACTTGAAGATCGTGATTTGATTTGCTGAACAAGTCGGACAAAGAAGGGCAAGTACCACGATGCCACCAGGTAGTGAGATAGTTGCGGCGACGGCACAGCGGCCGAGGACCCTAGTGGTACGCTTTGCGCGGCGAGCTAATCACGATGATTTGTTGAAGGCGGCGCGCGTAAGGCGTGGCATCACTTCGGGAGACCTGGGACTTACAGCGGAGTCACGGCGCTTCTATGTCAACGAGAGATTGACGAAGCATAACCGGCAAGTTTTTCACAAAGCCCGAGAGCTATGCCGCGAATTCAACTGGAAATTCGTGTGGACCAAATACTTACGTCTGTCAGGTACAGGGGAAGTCTGCATATCGCGCTAGAAACTTCGCATATTTAAACCGTATTTTTGTAGCGATTAGGTTAGCCCTCCGGTCATTTCTGTTCTCTCCTCATTTAGGTATATTCTTTTTTGAAACTACAAAATTACCTATTTTTTAAAATTTGTTTGTCTTTGCTTCGTACCGTGCCCTAAAATGTTATTTTGTAAGAATCACTGTAAAAAAGTATATCTAGTTTCAAAGCTCTGTGTGGGACGAGATTTTTTTTTTTTTTAACTAGCTTACATTTTCCCACTGCTGGGCAAAGGCCTCCCATGATTTTTATTATGTTATGGTATTTCTTTGCTTTACTAATTAGTGTATTTTTTGACACTGGTTATTCGCTGGCTGATGTGTTACGAGGGTTATTCAATAAATACTTAGCCTACAAAAAGTAAACGAAAATTTTGGAAAAGTGGCAATTTATTTTTCAACAGTCTCCTTTTAGTTCGATACACTTAGCCCAGCGATGCTCCAACTTTTTTAACCCGTCCGAAAAATAGTTTTTGTCAAACTGCAAAATAGGCCTCCGTGGCTGCGATTACCTCCTCATTTGATCCATATCTATTCCCGGCGAGAGATTTTTCAGATTAGGAAACAGAAAGAAGTCACAAGGGGCCAAATCTGGAGAATACGGTGGATGGGGCAGCAATTCGTAGCGTAATTCCACCAATTTGGCCATGGCAACGGCAGACGTGTGAACCGGTGCGTTGTCGTGGTGAAACAGCACTTTTTTCTTCGCCAGATGGGGTCGTTTTTTCTTTAATTCGGCGTCGAATCGGCCCAATAAATCGGCATAGTAAAGCCCTGTAATTGTTTTACCCTTCTCGAGGTAATCGATGTAGATCACACCTTGTGAATCCCAGAAAACGGTGGCCATAACTTTTCCAGCCGATTTTACAGTTTTCGCCTTCTTTGGGGCACGTTCCCCGGTCTGGATCCATTGTTTTGATTGCTCCTTGGTCTCTGGTGTGTACCAGTGGATCCAGGTTTTATCGACGGTCACAAAACGACGCAAAAACTCCGCTGGATTCCGCTTAAACAGCTCCAAACACGTCTCCGATGTGGTCTCACGGTTGCACTTGTTTTCCGGTGTGAGTAAATGCGGCACCCATCGCGCCGACAGCTTTCTCATGCCGAGTTCCTCGTGAAGAATATGATGCACTGTTCCTTCTGAAATGCCTATAGTCTCAGCTAGCTCCCGAACCTTCAATCGGCGATCTGCCATTACGAGATCATGGATTTTTTTAATGTTTTCCTCCGTAGCAGCTGTTTTCGGTGCACCTGGACATGGTTCATCAAAAACCGACGTACGGCCACGTGCAAACTCGTTGAACCAATTCTTGACGGTGGCCATCGATGGAGAAGAGTCACCGTACACAGCATCCAAGCGCTCTTTGATTTCGATGCGCGTTTTCCCTTCCAAAAATAGGAATCGAATCACCGAACGATATTGCTCTTTTTCCATTTTTGTAAAACCGATCGATACGTTCGCTTCCATAAGTTGTCAAATTAAAACAAATGAAGGGATTGGAATGAAAATTTGAAAAAAGAATTAAAAAAGAATGTGCTACACTTTGGTAAAACTTTTTTGAAACTACAGCGCCCTCTGGCGATGAGGCTAGGTACTTATTGAATGCACCTCGTATGTGTTACACTAACACTACCCTATACTTTGGAAGCTATTATTTGGAAAACTTTATAATTCAAAAATGATTGATAAAACAAATTTTCTTAAAGTTGGCTTATTTAATGCTGGCTCTCTGGGAACACGGCATGATGAATTTATTTCGGCTGTAGAGCGACATGCGCCAGACATTCTAGCTATCAATGAGACATTTTTCTGGGTGCCTTAACGGAGTCAATATCCTCTTTTTCTCGCTGTGATCATTTGGTTCTACTCGTTGATTTTAACATCAATCTACTTGACGTCGAACGCAGCGACACAAAAAAGTTTAATGACTTTTTAAATTACTCCAATTTGTTGCAGTTTATTTCCCAGCCTACTCACTTCACTTCTCACAGTGAAACCTCATTAGATTTAATCTGTACTGATGCCCCTGTTAAAAATGTCAAACAATCCTATATTCTCGACCTTGGCGTCCACTCACTACTAACAATTGTACTTAATTTAAAAAAACAGAAACCCTACCCTTTTTTTATAATATTTAGACCTCTGAATGATATTATGCTAGACCACTTTAACGCCGATCTTAAAAGTATTGACTGGAACTACGTAAAAACCCTTGATAATGTGAATGATATGTTAAAGTACTTTAATGAAATGGTCTTATATCTCTTTAACGTGCACGCTCCTGAGAAAAAAGTTTATATCAAG
This sequence comes from Philereme transversata, assembly GCA_963924445.1. NCBI lineage: Eukaryota > Metazoa > Arthropoda > Insecta > Lepidoptera > Geometridae > Philereme > Philereme transversata. Next base: position 28,659,363 of record OZ004345.1, read on the forward strand.
GAGCAGTCACTCCCTTGGATAACCCATACGGTAAACCTCATGATGCAACTGAGAGTTGACGCGCATGACCATACGGTAAACCTCATGATGCAACTGAGAGATGACGCGCATGACCGGTTTCGTTTTTCAAAAAGTCAAATTCATAAAAAATACTATAAGGATTTAAAAAGCGCTGTCTCAAAAGCTCTCCTAGCAGATCGCCATGCTTATTTTGACACATTTATTAATGCAAATCTAAAGGATCCCCGCAAAATTATGGAAAAACTTGAAAAAGACAGTTCTTCCTAAACAGAAGTTACCTGAGTTGCCTTGTCATCTCAATAACCCTAACTTGATAAATGACCACTTCTTAAAGGTTCCAAGTTCCAGTGATGTTAATATTTATTCTATGAACACAATAGGTTCTGTCATAACTCTCTGCGGTTTACATATGTTTCAGAAGACGGTCCTAAAAGCTCTACGCTCACTTAAATCAAGCGCCAAGGGCACAGATGATATCACATTAGATATGATTACACTAACACTACCCTATACTTTGGAAGCTATTACTTGTATTATAAATAAATCCATCTCCTCTGCAACGTTTCCCTCTTGTTGGAAAACAACTGTGGTTAAATCTATACTAAAAGTATCAAGTCCGAGTACTTTTAAAGATCTTCGTCCTATCAGCATCCTGCATTGTCTCTCTAAAGTACTGGAAAGAGCGGTGCATGATCAAATATAAAACTTTATTGAGACCAACAATATCTTACCACAAGTTCAGTCTGGGTTTAGAAAGAGTCATAGTACAGCTACGGCTCTGCTAGATGTTACAGACAATATTCTTAGGGCCCAAGATAAGGGCAAGGGAACGTTGTTGGTCTTGCTGGACTTTTCTCGTGCATTTCATTGTATAAATGTAACTCTACTTCTTTCAAGTTAGCTTACTATGGACTAGACGGCGAGGTAGTTAAATGGTTCGACAACTATCTTTCAAATCGTTCTCAGCTAGTTGAAACTGCTAAAGTAGACGGTACGAAGGCTTTTTCAGCCAACTCTACCGTTTCTAGAGGCGTTCCACAGGGCTCTATTCTTTGTCCTCTATTATTTGTGCTCTATTGTGCAGATATAATAACAAACATTCGCCACTGTCAGTACCACATCTACGCAGATGACCTGCAACTGTTTATGTCATTTAAACCGAGTGAAACGTCTCAAGCTGTTGCAAAAATTAATGAAGATCTTGATAGCATTGCGCTATGGTCAACACAAAATTCCTTAGTTATAAACCCGGGAAAATCTAAGTTCTTAATTCTAGGATCCTGACAGCAGATCAATGACATTGAACTTGAAACACCTAGTGTGAGTATCTTGGGAGAATCCATTGACTCTACAAATGAAGCTCGAAATTTGGGACTACTAATTTATAGTGAACTGCGCTATAAGAAACATATAACAGAATCCGTGCGAAATTGTTTCTATATGTTAAGGGTTCTATACCGTATTCGTGAATGTCTCAATGTTGATCTACGTGTGCGGTTATGTGAATCTTTAGTCCTTTTCAGGCTTAATTACGTGGTCTATGGCCCCAGATTATTGGCTCGGACTGAGAAGTTAATTCAACGTGTACAGAACGCTTGTGCTAGGTTTTGTTTTTCAATCCCAGCTAGGGCACATGTAACACCTTTTATAAATAGAGCAAAACTTCTTAAAATGTCCTCCAGAAGACATCTCCATTATGCTATCCTTCTGTTTGGTGTCATCAAGAGCCGGAAACCAGAATATCTGTTTCACAAATTAATCTGGTTCCGCGATTATAATAAATATAGTACCAGAGCTACAGTCTCTTCTAGTGACGCCTGCACATAACACCGCAGCTTTTCGTGGCAGTTTTAGCTATTGTGCTACGAAGTGTTGGAACAACATCCCTCCACCTCTATGTAATGTTAGCACAGTTAATTTGTTTAGATTAAGACTCAAAGCTGATATTCTCTCATCGCAGCTAAATCAACCGTAGTGGCAGTAGCTGAAGCTCTCTCTCTCTCTCTCTCTCTTTTACTGGTCTCCATGTCTAGTCTAAAATATACCAGTGAAATGTTCTTGAGTATGATAGTTAGTAGTGATAGGTTTATTGGATTAAAATAGTAGGTATTTAATTGTGTTATGTATATATTTTATATGATTTGTAGTATTTAATGTAAGTATTTAATAACAATAGCTGTGTTTTCTTATAAAAACTACCCTTGATCAAGATGAACGTGAGGTAATCTAAACTGGACTCAGCGGAAGAGCAGCGCTGTGGCATACTAGGCATGCCTTTTAAGTTCTGTCGTTTCCATATTTCCCGGCAATTTTGAATTTGGGACTGTTCTGTATTCGAATGTGTTTAAATTTTGAATCTCAAAACAGTTGAAAGTATTAGGATTAATGCTATTGTTTAGTCACAGCTTCGATTTGAATCTGTCAGGTTACGTACGAAAATGAATCTTTCTAAGGAAAATGTTCATGCAATAATTTTCTACCACTTTAGAAGAGGCCTGACACGGCTTCAGTGTTTTGAAGAGCTAACATCTGTGTTCAGTAATGTAGCCCCATGCCTGCGGACTGTCGAACGCTGGTATTTAGAATTCCAGCGTGGACATACTAGTGTTAGTGACAAATCTCGCAAAGGACGCCCAAAATCCGCCTTTACTGAAGATAACATCATTGCTGTGAGACAACTAATTCTCGAAGATCGTCATGTGACGTATCGAGAGATAGAGGCTCTATTAGGCATCTCAGGGACAACCATTCAGAAGATCTTGCATGAAGCGCTTGGTGTGAGAAAGCTAGTTTGCCGTTGGATACCGCATCTGCTTTCCGACGATCACAAGGCGGCCCGCGTCAGATGGTGTAAGAAAACTCTGCAAAGGTTCAACCGTGGAGAGTTAAATTACGTCTAAGACATCAGTGGTGACGAATCTTGGATCTATGCCTACGATCCTGATTCCAAACAACAATCTACAATCTGGGTTTTTTAAGACTAGCCAAAGCCGACTAAAGTTGTTCGTTCTCGAAGCACTTCAAAGATGTTCGTTGGAAAAACCGGCCATGTTGCGACTATTGCACGTAAAGATCGTAGAACGATTAACACAGAGTGGTATACCACAGTTTGTTTACCACAAGTCATCGCCGAACTTCGAAAATCTAACTCAAAGCGACGCATCATCCTGCACCACGACAACGCAAGCTCACACAGCGCTCGTCAAACGATTGAGTATTTAAAGCAGGAAAAAGTAGAAATTCTTGACCATCCTCCATACAGACCTGACCTAAGACTTAACGACTTCTTTACATTTCCTAAAATTAAGAAAAGTCTTCGTGGTCAAAGGTTCCAGTCCGGTGAAGAAGTAGTCGACGCTTTCAAGTCAGCCATTTTGAACACCCCCACTTTAGAGTGGAATAAATGTTAAAATAACTGGTTTGAGCGAATGGAAAAGTGTATTAAGCTACGCGGTGAATACTTTGAAAAACAATAAAAAGTACTATAAGGTTCTAGTTGTGTTTTTTTCTTCAAACGACAAAACTTAAAAGGCATGCCTGGTATTAACATGCCGTAGCATCATGCTGAGCTGAGTATCAATTCATCCCCACACAGAGCTTTTTAGTTTGTTAGTGCTTAGTTTCGATTTTATTGTTGTTGTGTTTATTTTTCTATATTACTGTGTGGTTTTTGAATAAAATATTTTCTTTCTTTCTTACTTTTTTTAATAACTTCTCATTAAACATCTTGTTTAAAAACAAAATAATGCTACAATGTCTCATTCTGTAAATCGAAATGAACCGAACCATTCAAGTCTATGCATGTTATTGGGATTTCTGTTATGGCCGTAAGTAGAACGAAGTATTTCAGGTAGCCTGATAGTTTTAGCCGACCCGCACGTCTCCGAGCTGACTGGCTGCTTCCTCCTGCGTCTGTCTGTTGGTATAACACTCACCACGCCGCGTATATCCCGCTTGAAGCTCTCCACAATCTCCTGCATCTTCTTCCTGCGCGCCTTCTCGTGCTTGTCGACCCGCGCCTCTCCGAGCTGACTGGCTGCTTCCTCCTGCGTCTGTCTGTTGGTATAACACTCACCAAGCCGGGTATATCCCGCTTGAAGCTCTCCATAACCTCCTGCTTCTTCTTTCTGCGCGCCTCCTCGTGCTTGTCGACCCGCGCGTCTCCGAGCTGACTGGCTGCTTCCTCCTGCGTCTGTCTGTTGGTATAACACTCACCACGCCGGGTATATCTCGCTTGAAGCTCTCCACAATCTCCTGCTTCTTCTTTCAGCGCGTCTCCTCGTGCTTGTCGTCCCGCGCATCTCCGAGCTGACTGGCTGCTTCCTCCTGCGTCTGTCTGTTGGTATAACACTCACCAAGGCGGGTATATCCCGCTTGAAGCTCTCCATAATCTCCTGCTTCTTCTTTCTGCGCGCCTCCTCGTGCTTGTCGACCCGCGCGTCTCCGAGCTGACTGGCTGCTTCCTCCTGCGTCTGTCTGTTGGTATAACACTCACCACGCCGGGTATATCTCGCTTGAAGCTCTCCACAATCTCCTGCTTCTTCTTTCTGCGCGCCTCCTCGTGCTTGTCGACCCGCGCGTCTCCGAGCTGACTTGCTACTTCCTCAAGCTGCGCCTGGAGCTCGGCGGCGCGCCCGCGGCATTCTCCTACGTCTGCCTGTGAGTATACAAGTCATTTTGGATGAATAAAAGGGGTGTAGTTTCAGTTCAGAGTTCACTGACCGCCTGAAATTGGGACTGGCAATTTATCTGTTGCAACTTCGCCTTGCATACTTATATGTTTTTTGCACGCCTTTGAATGGGGTAGAGTTATGGACAACCGTAGAAAGGTTGTGTTTGAGTGCTTTGTTAGCACAATATAGTAACGTTTCGCGTACGAAGTCGCCGGATACAGTTAATTGTATATAAAGTGCATTATGCATTACCTGCAGCTCCGCGCGCAGGCGCCGTTGTTCCTCGAGCGCCTGCTCTGAACTCTTAATGTGTTCGTTGAGCTTATCCACGCGTTTCATAGCTTCATTTCTTTCGTGACCCTGTAAAACATAATGTTGGTTGAAGTGCACAAAATGTCACAACTACTAATTCATTGGCAATTTTGCGTTCAGCTCTCGCGTGATGTTCAGATAAAATATATAGTAAGACCTGGAAAAGCCTGTGTTATTCGTATATGAAGAGAAGAACTGACCGCCATTGAGGCAGAAAGGTTCTCGAGTGGAGACCGCGCACTGGAAAGCGCAGCGTAGGACGTCCCCTCACTAGATGGCAAGAGGGCCTGATAAATGTTGCTGGAAGCCGTTGGGTGCAGGCCGCACAAGAAACCTATGGGGAAGGCCTATGCTCAGCAGTGGACGTCCCCGTGGAAGATCTAATAAACTTTGGCGCAGGAACTTGGGACGCTTTTCATTGGGACTGGTATGATAAGGATTTGGTACATAAGTGGAGGGGCTTATGTCCAGCAGTGGGACAGTTTAGGCTAATATAAAATAGATTTAAATTATTATTTGAGTAGATAGGGAAGGGCATACTGCAAGATAAAGTATGATTTATTCTAGACCGACTAGACTCCGACTCGCTCGTCACGACATCTCGTAAGGAGACAGACAGTACCTTCTGTCGATGTTTGTTCTCGTACTCTCCCTTCCGTCTGAGCTCATTGTCGAGTCTATCCTGGTCCGCCTTCTGCTCTCTGTTCACGGAGTCCAGCTCCTGCAAGTACCGCGCCGCTTGTCTGGACGCTTCCATCTTCAGCTCTTCGTACTCGTGGATCTATACACACTCATATATTATACAAAACACATGTTTCAAAGCACTAATGCGAAGATGAGAACTATCATGTTTGGTTATATAAACACTATTGGTAACGCCATCTTTTGACTATATACGGTAGCTCTTCCCCAATTACCTTGTCTATCGATTTTCCTTTACCTACCTGCGCGCCCCCACCTGTTACGATGGCACTGACTGTAAAGAGACAATTAACAGTTGCACCCGCACCGCTACGCGTAATAGTCAAGTCTGGACTTGCGTACGCGACCCGCTGAAAAATACCGCAAATTACTGCTGAATCGCACGCTAAATATAATTAAATTGTGTTTTACAAAAGGAATTGACTATAGCCTCAACCTCATGTGGTGTTGCTAAATTACCGTGACTCCTGGTGAATTAGTGAAAGTGTGCGCAAAGGAGCGTTTCAGGCTGCTTCAAAGGATCTCGAAAGATCAGTGGGCGCATTCCTGATACCTATTTTGTCATCCCGATTTTCCAGGAGTTATCTTATGGGCTGTTAAAAGCCAATTCGAAGGCGGAAGATCCGCAAACGGCTCCACCATATTCTTCGAGCATGGATGTCCGTTCCGCATTTTAATGTATTTCGTCCTTATCGTAACCTAATATTGGTACAATAAGCTATTTACCGCTGTCCCTACGAAGTATATTGTGTATTTCGAGTGATTTTGTCATATTTAGTCATTGTGACGTACCCGCTCGCGACATTGTGTCGCAAAAATCCGACAAAATCACTTTAATCCCGCAACATAGTTGTAAATTTTGTGTTTACCCATAAATATGTATCGACAAATTATTGCATAATACATATTCGATATAATTACTCATTTGTAAATTCATTTATCTTCAAATAAGTACCCGCAATTTGTGTGACCGTCCGCCATCGCGGCGCCGCCGATATAACTTGGCCGCGCTAGGTAGGTCACGCGCATCATAATTAGCATTGAATGTCATCTTGTATTTAGTCGTATAATATTACCTAATTAAAGTTTAAATAATGACTACGCGATCAGCTGTTTCTAAGAAACTCGACGCTGAGGTTAAGGGCACTTTCGTCCGGGATTCTCAGCTGTCAATATTACAAGCTAAACGGGAAGCTATTTTTGAATTGGTTCAGAGTATTTACGATTCATCATCGAACATTGATGCTTCGAATTGTGAAAACTTTCTAGCACAGTATGCTAGTATAAATATATATGTTACGTAATGATTTCCTTAAGTTGTTGGACGATTACAACTCGCGATTATTAGTTGTTAATTCCGCTGAAAACCCCGACTTTTTATTGCATTCGAACAATTATATAGCCGCATAAAAAGATTGCAAGTACAGTACTCGCCGCTGTCAGCTCATGATTGTGTTGTGCCACTGACACAGGTTGCACTTAGCAAGGCCAAACCTAGATTGCCACCTATTGAGTTAGTTTCTTTGCAATAGATATCCGTAAATGGCCTTTGTTTTATGCCCAGTTTAAATCGAGTGTTCATGATAATCCGACGCTAACCGATGCTGAGAAGTTATACTCTTTGGTAGGTAAGCTATCAGGGAAGGCTGAGGCTCGATGCAAGCTCGATGGCCAGCATGTCGAGAATGTGCCAGAACAAAAGGTACTGTCTCATGCCGTATGCACGCCTGTGAAAAAATCCGCCGTTTATGACCTTGCAACGCGCTTATCTTCGTGGTCTAAACTGCTTCGCATTCTTGTATACGTTTTTACGTTCGCTAAATTAATAACCCAACGCGCTACTATTGCAGTAACAACAGAAGAACTTCAATTCGCTGAAAATAAATGAATACTCGTGCTGCAAATGAAACACTTTGCAGAGGAATTTGACTAACACTCGCTTCGTATTAATACTGTATTCCCGCACTTATAACGTCTGCTCTATAGAGCTTATAAGTTTATTAGTTTAGCTTCTCAATTATGAGCTCCTTTTAAGAGATATTAGGTTTATCCTCGACTCCCCTTCCACTAAGAGATATTGATTTCATCCTAGTCTCCCCTTCCACTACGAGATATTAGAATCATTCTATTCTCACTTTATGATTGTCTTTTTTATGGTGACCCATCAAGGGCGGGCGGAAATAGTAACGCCATCTTTCGACTATATAAGGTAGCTCTTCCCCAATTACCTTGTCTATCAATTTTCCTTTACCTACCTGCGCGCTTAACAGTTGCACCTGCACCGCTACGCGTAATAGTCAAATCTGGACTTGCGTACGCGACCCGCTGAAAAATACCGCAAATTACTGCTGAATCGCACCGCTAAATATAATTAAATTGTGTTTTACAAAAGGAATTGACTATAGCCTCAACCTCATGTGGTGTTGCTAAATTACCGTGACTCCTGGTGAATTAGTGAAAGTGTGCGCAAAGGAGCGTTTCAGGTTGCTTCAAAGGATCTCGAAAGGTCAGTGGGCGCATTACTGATTCCTATTTTGTTATACCGATTTTCCAGGAGTTATCTTATGGACTGTATAAAGCCAAATCGAAAGCGTAAGATCCGCAAACGGCTCCACCAACTATTATCAATAACAATTGTGTGTTGTTGATTTTTGATTATGTCGATATTTCGGCACAAATCATGGAAAATGAATGAAATGGGGTTGGGATAGTGTAATCAATAATGCCCTAGCCGATATTTTCGTGTATTTCTTGCAATAAATAATACATATTTGATTTGATTTAGGTAGATGCACAGGCGAGGCATCGTGACGGTGCAGTGAGAGGACGACCGAATGGCGGTCAAGGAGTGATTGTACAAACGTAGCAACAACGGGATGGGTGGACGACATAGTTAGTCGCAGACCGTCGCTGAATGCCGCTAACTTATGGAAGCCTATACCCGTCTGTTGATAATGAAAAATGTGTTGACTTATTGGTTTTTCTCGATCTTTTTTAGTTACTGTATGTTAAATGAAATGCATAATCTAGAATCTGAAAGCCATAAAAGAATCGAGAGCATCTGGTGTAGGTAAGCACGCACTTAATGTTGCAGCTGTATCTTTCTGAAACAGGGTGACCAAGACGTAGTTACAACCCCCAACGAACGAAAGAACCTAACGAAAAACGAAGTAGGTTAGTATGAGCTACCACTAATTTATCGTCAAGGTATATATGTTGCCTAAATAAATCTAAACCCCTCTATTGTACCATTAGAACACCAATTTTCTGTTGTCTTTACCTGAGCCTCTTCTAAATGTACATCTGGCCTCCTAGTAGTAGTCCCCAGCACCGACTGCTCCCAGGTAGCTTTCTGCTCCTCCACCTGCCTCAACTCCTCTTCTAGTTTCCGGATGTCCGCCTGATGGGCCTCGTTAGCCTTCTGAGCTTGTTCGAGTGTCTTCACAGCGCTCTCGAGCTTCTTCTGCATGTGGGTGACGCGCTCCTTGGCTTTGATGAATGTGGGACGCTTTTTTGTTACTTCAGCTTCCTGTTGGATAAAACCAAAATAATAATTTTGTTATAATTGAAAAATTATCAAAACGAACGTGCGATGACCACTTTGCCACAGGTTTCCGTAAGTGAGGGTGGGTCCATCATCATCTCAGCCTGGCATCACCACAACTCCTGGGTCAGCCTACTCTATCCTGGGCATCTCTCTCATATGAGTAAACACTTGTAAAACCCAATAACTACAAGTGGTTCGCCCTGAACTGAGATCTCGCGAGTCTCCCAAAACACAAAAAAAAATATTCTCAGGGTCACTCGCGAAACGACGCTTAAACGTATTTGGTGGCTAAATATGATTTAAGGAGTTGTCAAATCATACAAATACGTAAAATTTAAACATGTTTAGACGCTAAATAAGTTTAAGGATCGTTGTGCAAACCGGCCTTAATTTTTGACTAATAAAATAGTGCCACGAAATGAGCAACCATATTACTTGATCTACAGTTTCATTCAAATTACAGGTAACGGGAGTTCATGTTAATCGGTTTCCCTTTTTTAGGGTAGAAATTGCAGTTATTCTGCATTTCAGACTTTTGCCTATATTTGTGTCACTAAAGCTACACGGATACCAAATTTCAGCACTGTGGGGTCACTGGTGTACTCTGTGAATTTTGTCAAAGGTCAGTTTTTATCATAGCTAATAACTTAAAAACTACAAGGTTTAAACAAAAAATAAAAATAGGTTCAAAATGTACACACAAAGACCTTTTATTAGACGTGCCACTTGACCAGATAGTCCCATTTTGTTTTTTTTTACCCCTCTTGAACCCCAATATCTCAACAACCACCCCCACATTTTAGCTTATTTAATCACACCAAAATTGTGCCATCACTACCTACCAAACTACCTATATACAAAATTTCACGGTGATCGGATAAACGCTTCGAAAGTTATCCTCGGACAAACAAACATACATACATACTGCTGTGCTAACGATAATAGCGCTATGTGCATGAAAACTAGTTTTGAGAAAATGGCGCCTAAAGTTTTTAAATTATTTTTTTCGTTTCTGCCTCCGCTATTCACTGTTTTTTACTTGTTATGTGTTTATATTAGAATAGAATAGAATAAAAAAACGTTTATTTTGCATCATAAGTGTACATTACAACTTAGACAAATGGGTATAAATTAATGAGCAAATTTGTGAGCAAAAAAGGTCACCATTCAGCATTGTGCTATAGTAGCATATTTATACTAGTATAGCGCTGGTCTTCCGTGGTGCCATTTTTATGTGTGCAGGGCAGCAACTGTGTTTACAATTACCTATCGATACATATTACTAGTAGATATAAACTTTCGGTCTCGTTAAAGTACCTACATACTTACGAACTATTAAAAACATACAAAACATGAAAATACATAATCATAAACAGTTAACAAACATAATTTTATTAAAATAGTTTTGAAAATTAATCAATTAAAAAATAAGAATATATAATAATACGGTCAACAGGCATAATAAAAAGAGCTTTGAAAATTAAATAATTATAATTATATTGCTAGAAACCAGGCCCAGAACAACCACCTACGTGTGAAAACTTTTGAAAACTCAACAAGTACTTTTTTAAAGATTTTTTGATAGACCAAACAGTATTAGAGTTCCTTATAGGAGGAGGCAGATTGTTCCAACATTTCGTGGCAGCATATCTGAAGCTGCCACGAAATGCAGCTGTTCTGTGTCTGGGACAAAGTAAACGGACAGCAAGACGGTTAAGACGGTCCGAGAAGTGAAGCTTTTCGTATAAATATACTGGTTTCTGATTTCCAATAATGCCAAAGAGTAAAGTTGCAAAGTGGAGAATTCGACGCGATGACATATTCATTAGTCCATTGTTATTTATGTTCGGAGAAATATGAGCTCGTCGCGGAATGGGAAAACAGAAACGCACGCAAGCGTTCTGTAGGCGCTGAATAAGTTTTTTTGTACGACCTAGCAAACATTCATATTAAAGAGAAAATAATGTAGTTTGTTCACAAATAATACTCTAAAAACAATGATTACTACAATATATTATCAAAAAACTAGTTATGCTAAGGAAGCCTACTATTCTTTAAAGACAATTTCTTACCATTAGCGTTATAAGCAACACACATAGCGCGCTTATGACATGGAACTCATTTGCTTCAGAGGAGTAATCCCAATGATATCCCTAAAGCTTTCTTATTCAAAAATACTTTATTGGACTTTATTCACATTTTATTTATCAGAGATTGATAAAGAAATAATAAAAACCATATTCATCACTGCATTTTCAGCATAATAATAAAACTACCTAGTCAAGTCATAAGTATTGTCACACAGTAAAAACTTTTCTTTTAGAATGCTGGCCACAAAAAAGTTTATAGAATTCGAATTTCGAATTGTTCATGAAAATAAAAATGTATACTTTTTAGAATTTCACTCATTTTTAAATATGGAGTGGACGCTTAAAGAAGACCGTGTTGCAGTTATTGCGTTGCATCGTTGCGGTTACGCGCCAATTCAAATTTTTGACACACTGAAAAATTTGAATATAACCAAAAGATTCGTTTATCGCACCATCAAACGATACAATGAAGACTCTAGTGTAGATGACAGGTCAAGAAGTGGTCACCCTCGGTCTGTTAGGACTCCAGCAGTGATAAAAGCTGTGAAAGCGCGAATTCAAAGAAATCCCAAACGTAAGCAGAAACTGTTGGCCCTTCAGATGGGGTTAAGCAGAACCACGGTGAAAAGGGTGTTAAATGAAGACTTAGGGCTTCGGGCATATCGAAGAAAAACAGGACATCGTTTGAATGCTCGTCTAATGGACCTGAGACTGAAGAGATGCCGCGCTTTGTTGAAGCGGTACGCGGGAAAAAAATATCGGGAAATTCTTTTTTCGGATGAAAAAATTTTTGTTAAATGAAGACTTAGGGCTTCGGGCATATCGAAGAAAAACAGGACATCGTTTGATTGCTCGTCTAATGGACCTGAGACTGAAGAGATGCCGCGCTTTGTTGAAGCGGTACGCGGGAAAAAAATATCGGGAAATTCTTTTTTCGGATGAAAAAATTTTTACCGTAGAAGAGAGCTACAACAAACAAAATGATAAGGTGTACGCACACAGTAGTGAAGAAGCGAACAACCGTATTCCGCGTGTCCAACGAGGTCATTTTCCATCCTCGCTCATGGTATGGTTGGGAATTTCTTGTTGGGGCTTAACAGATGTACATTTTTGTGAGAAAGGTGTAAAAACGAATGCAGTTGTGTATCAAAATACAGTCCTGACGAACCTTGTGGAACCTGTTTCTCATACCATGTTCAATAACAGGCACTGGGTATTCCAACAAGATTCGGCGCCAGCTCAGAGAGCGAAGAGCACACAAGACTGGCTGGCGGCGCGTGAAATCGACTTCATCCGGCACGAAGACTGGCCCTCCTCCAGTCCAGATTTGAATCCGTTAGATTACAAGATATGGCAACACTTGGAGGAAAAGGCGTGCTCAAAGCCTCATCCCAATTTGGAGTCACTCAAGACATCCTTGATTAAGGCAGCCGCCGATATTGACATGGACCTCGTTCGTGCTGCGATAGACGACTGGCCGTGCAGATTGAAGGCCTGTATTCAAAACCACGGAGGTCATTTTGAATAAACTTTAGTGTCATAAGAATCTATGTTTTGTTAAGTTCGTTTTGGTATATAAATGGTTACATAATGAATAAACTTGTTTCAATTATTTTATATTAAACATGTGACAGAATTTATGACCTGACTAGGTATTCTATATATACTTCAATAAAACTTGAAAAGTTGAATTCTTGTAGATTTGGAATATTTTTATGTTGGTTAGAAGTACATACTTAAAATTGACTTTGACTTACAAATAATTAAACAAAAGAACCCTCTTGAAAAAAAAGCATCTAAAATATTAAAAAATTTAACCTTCTAAAATAACAAAAAAAGAACACCCCATCTCAAAACACTGAAAACTACTCGTAAAACTTAATGTAAGCTTAGTTTTCATCCAGCAGGTTTGTTTCAGTCTGTGGTAGGCAAATTAAAAAGGTTCTCTCGATTCTCGAGCATTAAAAGAACCAGTTCTTCTATGACAGCTTATTTTCTTTACTCGGTAGTTCCACCTGGTGGTGAAAACAATCCGTTCCACTGTTAATTGCGTCTACTAGAAAAACATAGCAGCGCGCAGTTCTTGTTTTGGGCAGAGCCGATGTCTAGCCAGAGCACTAAGTGTTTTACATCTCTCTTGTGCTCCAGAAAGGCCTTGAATGCCGAAATGATGTCTTCTTGGCTACGGCCAGAGATACTTTCGTTCCATAACACTGCATAATGGCAGATCATCTGATCTTGCTGGCCCAAGTGGAACGAAGATTTCATTACAAGCGGTTAGCCTCGGACAATAATCGCACTTTTAAATTCCTGCGTGGCACCATTATAACTTTTTACTGATCTACTGAATAGTAAATCTTATCCTGAGCGTTTTTTTGCTGTTAATCTATCTTCTTCATATTCTTTGCGTGAATAAAAATAAAATGTAAATAACAATTAAAATTTATATTATGCAAATGTAAGCAGTTACGGCGATTATGGTAAGCACTCCATAATCCAAGCAACCAATCATTTTGGAATTTTAGGACATAACATTGCATATATTACAACTCTAATCGTAAGGAATTTAAAACTATAACAGTAGGTTACTTATTAAAATTGAAAAATCCTTTAAATAAAATAAATTAAAATTTTTATTTCAGACAATAATAAAGTCCATATCAGCACTAAAAGAAAAATACACAGAAAATAAAACATGAACAATTTTTTAAACAAGATAAAAAAGGGCTTTAGGAGGCTTTTTTTTTTAATCTGTCAAAGTTCAAAACATATAGATCTGAATATGCTAATTGTAACTCAATTTTGAAAAAAATTCTGCTTACGGCGGTTTTCTTAATCACGGCAGCATACGACGCCAATTTCCCCAAGTTGATTTAGAGATCTCGCTTCGCTTGATCAATTAAACTTTATTTCTACAACGGTAGTGACTTGGTGACGGTAAAATTGGGTTAATCTGCCGGAGCCCATACAGTTTCAAAGATCAGGAATGTTCGTGCGTTTTAGTATGTTTACGTTACGCTGTACTTAAATTCGTACGAGCACGTATCTAGTACGTACGCCCTCAAGCATTCTGTTAGCGGCTAGGAAGCGGCTAATGGCCGTGCATCGCGTCGTGGCGTGCTATGGAGGTAGAGCATGTCTATTGGACGATGATGACTTACCACTTCTCGTATATCCTGCTCGATCTTAGCCAGCTCCCTTTGCACCACGCCAGATTCCTTCTTCTTCTCTTTGAGCGCCTCCTCGGCCTTGACGCGCTTCTTCTCAATCTTGGCGAGTTCGTTCTGCTTGTGCTGCAAATCTTCCTCGCAGGACTGGATGTCCTTCTCGTTGTGGTACAGGTGGAACAGCTGTAGCTCTATTTTTTGTTCTTGCTGAAAGTTAGACAAGTGAGCTTAAAGCTTAGTGTAAGTACATGGTAGACATACCTCCCATATGCACAAAGCAGTCCACCTTTATTATGCGCACGTTACACATCAAGAGTAACAGATACCCACTATTTTTTTTTCTTATGCATATTTTTTTTTTAATGGTAATAAAATCTTTGACTACGCGCGGGGATATTGTATCGTATATTGTTAGATACGTACCTACTCGTCTACCTAATTTATAATTCCGCTGGATTGACGTAGAAATGACATTCTTATTCGTCACTATGTCGTCTATGGTCAGATATTTATAACGTAGACTATATACCAGTGGATCATTCTTTCGTTCTTTTGAACGTAGCGTTGAGTCAACGTTTCCGAACGGCCTTACACCTAGTGATGACCGTCACTTGCCCGCTAGCCCCGCAAGAGCTCGCACATGCCACATTACTGGCGTGTCTTTAAACGACTGGGGCAAAATTTATATATTTTATTATAACTTTACTTGCTCATTGCTAGCAAGCCGTAAAAGTTAAATTCAGTTTTACAACCCGTATATGTACCCGTAATTGTTGAAGAATACTTTCCACAACAATAGTGTAGGCAGGTAGGCGATTCGTAATGAACTTTTATTTTGTGTAATCATGTTAACCTTATTTCCTTACAGCATTTGGTAATTATGCACCTCACAGTGTAGGTAGGTATCTAGGTACTTTATCTAGATATCCTACCTATTTCTATTTTTTATTGCTCAAATTTAATTTATTCATTTTCATCGTAGCTACTTTTTTTGTCATTGTATAACTTTCATTTTAGAATCATTCCATTCACCTTTTGTAAACTCCACTCTGATTGTGGCATTCACACACTACCAGTACTTTCCTCATCCATCACTTCATGCTTGCTTACGCTGTGGTGGTCACAATCAGAGGGAGAAGAACCTGGAACCTACTGTGACACCTTCCATGTTACTTTCCAGGGTTCAAAGTTAAGTTCAAAGTTGGAGTTCAAGGTTGGAGTTCAAAGTCCCGGCTTTGCCGCACTTCAGCCTTTCTGGCACCATCCTTGACCTCAGCCACTGCAGCACCCAGAGCGAGACTTCCACGGCTCTACGGAAACCGGACCATACGAGGAAAGTACCCGCATTTTTACCCACCGAAAAGCAACCTTAAAATCAGTGACCGGGGTACTGAAGAACCGTATCACTATAGACAGACAGGTTGGTTCTACCAAAAACTTCATTAGGCATGTCAACCTTCAAGATCCTTATTTTAAAAAAATCCTCCATGTACCTACCAACAGTTTGATAGCACTGAGGCCATCTATGAATTGGAGATTGCTTGGCAAGTAGCAGCGCTATCTGGATGATAGACGCAGCTTAGTGCTTAGGACAAAACTTACCAGTTCTTCTTTCAGTCGGGTGTACTTCTCAGCTTCCTCCTTCTCAAACTTGGCCTCCTTCCTCTCCGCGGCGACGCCCTTCTTCTTCTGGTATGAGAACTGGGCCTCTTCGTCAGCTCGATTCACTTCCGCGCGACACGCTTCGTACTGCTCTTTTAGGACACCAGATCTGACCAAGAAATGAATGATATAAACTAATACGACATTCGTATTCAACATCGGACGCAAGTCTGTGCTGTCGTGAACAGAGAGCTATAGATCTCAAATGGAGTTGGGCAGGGCACCTTGGTAGGTGTGGTGATGGCCAATGGAGCAAAGCCTCGACCGGGTTGTAGTTGATGTCAGGCCAGAGAAACCCAGGTCATCCGAAAGGCGAGATGCATAGTTGTAAACTGGAACAACTTTGCCGGTGGCACCAGAGCCGGGGCGTCTGCGGCGTGTGCTGTTCTACTCGATGAAAGCTGACGAGCAATTGACCGCAAGTCTGCACAATCCGCCGTCACGATGATTTGAAATAAGCCCGGCGGCCCGACCAGCGGGTTACACAGAACAATCTTTCAAGCCATGACTGGAACTATTAACTTAATCTGGCTCTGAAAACCCTTCATTCAGTGAAATAGTAAGGTGTTGTAGAGAGCAGTATTTGAACTGAATCATATTAAGTAAATCATGGTAGACTTGATGAATTGATTAATGAATATTCTTTGTTATACCTTACAAGCTTAACACAACAGTTAAAATAAAATAATAAACAAATAAATGTAAGCATAATGGGTGGTCTTAACACTTAACAAAGCAATCTCAGACAACCTTTGGATGGCTTGATGTTTTTCAAAAGAGTAGACGGAGACCGTGGACTTGCCTCAGCCTTATTCTATTCACCATTGTTTGTTTCTTTCAACAATATGCCAACCTTCTTGCAGGGTAATTTAATTAAAAAACCCGTAACTGAACAAATTTTTCATAAAAGCTTGGTGATCTAATTAGTCACTCACCCACTAATCTCTTCAAACAGAGCCGTCCTCTCCTTAGGGTTCTTCATGGCAATGCTCTCCACGGCTCCTTGGAATACCAGGAAGTTTTTGGCTTTCACATTGATTCCCAGCTTCTCCAGCTCTGCTAGGTAGCTGCTCACTGTTACTGACTGGTAGAAAATAGTAGAATATCCTTACTCATATTCTAAATTCGAAAGTAACTTTGTATGTTGATGAAATTTGGTATATATCAAGATTATGATGGGGTTGAGACATAGACTACTTTTTATCCGACTGTGCAGAAGGAGGGTAATGTCTTATTGACAAGCCACACGTGCAAAGCTGCAGACGGGTCAATTAGTCATAACTTAAATATATGTTTACATCCTCAGATTTATACAGTCTGTTATTTGAAAACACTGGAATTACACTAGTTAGGTCTATACTTTTTTGCCTGAGAAAAGTTTTTAGAATCATACTCACGTGCCCATCAATCTTGTGCTCAGAGGATTGTCCATTTACAGATCTCATAAATTGTTTCTCTGTCATGTCCTCCAAAACAAATGTGGCAGTCACTGATGCACTGTAAAATTAACATAGAAAATATGTTATTATGTAGAGAAAAAACTATTTAGTTAAAGATGAGTGCTGCCTCAATTAACGCTAAATTAAATTAATTAACACAATTAACTTTGATTGACTTACAATCTCGACACAGGTTTGTTGATAGAAGCACCGTGAATCAAGTCGCTCAGCCGTTTCACACGGAGCAGGGAAGTCTTCTCTCCCATCACAAAACTCACAGCATCCATGAAGTTTGATTTACCTGTAGAATTATGGTCCTGAGTAAAATAATTTGCAGGCATTTGTTGACCAACTTTGTAACATTTTGATGTGACACATAATTATGTTTCTAGGTGCTAGAAAAACATGAATTATTGTTGCTAAAGATTGTAAATGTATTTTACCTGAACCATTCGGTCCCACGACTGCTGTAAAGGACTTCAGAGGACCTACCCGGTGGTGCCCCCGGTAGGACTTGAAGTTTTCCATGTCAATAAATTTTAAAAACGCCGGCATTTTGGCTATTTAGTCAAATCTATTAAAAGTCAAGTCCACAAAACAATAATCTTATTTTTCTTGAAACAATTTAGAACGAAACATTTTATAACAACACAACAAAGTAAATGTCAATCCACCATCTTTGGCAGTGTTGCCGTGTTGCATGGAAAAAATGCTAGACATTGGCGGCGATAAAGCTAAAAAAGCGCTAGATCACGCTAAAAAAAATGCCAACTGCCAAATCTTCTATAGGTCAATAACAAATACAACAACAAGCTCTGCATAGTTTGGGGCTAGACAGCGCTGTGTAAAATATCCAGCAATATTTTATTATTAATTTTATTTATGTTTTAAATGTTTGTAAGTAAGTAGGGTAATTAAAAATGTAGTAAAATTAAATCATACAGGTCAATCGAATAACATTTTTAGATTATCAATAACAGCTTCGTCTTGTGCTTGTGATGTTGATATTAACATCAGCAGACATCGTAGGATCAGCACCCTTATTGTCTAATTCTGAAACAAAGACTGGATGTCAAAAAATCCAAGTACGATTTTTTCAGCGTGATTGCGAGATGCAAACGACCCCGCAAGTACTATTTTAGCGACAATATTTATTGTACCCACTGCCTAGGCTCCGGCCTTTCAAACCCATCTAAACATGGTCTGATGTTTAATGTAATGCTCATCAAAGCTTACATGTCTTTAAATGTTCATATATAAAAATCTCAAACCACAATATGTATTGTAACATGAAGTAAGTATGTAGGTACCTACTTTAGGTTACATTTTAATTGTATAAGTTTTGAGAAGCGTTTTAGCTTAATTAACGTTATAAATTATATGATTGTTCATTCTAGGATTTTATTCACACTGGAATTGTACCCTACTAGTTAAGCTTTTATTATCTATTAAAGAACTTTTAAAATTGAAAATTGAATTGAATAAAATTCAAACCGAACCGGTTAGTGTATAGAGCGAAAGGGAGGAAACCGATGTTGAGAGTATGTACCAAATTGTAAAGAAAAATATTTCTAAATCATGTTATTCTGTTAGTGATTACTAAACATTTTGTATGAAACAGGATGTCAATATGTTGATGGGCCATATTTAGAATAAATAGTCATTGGCGTCACAAGCGACTCATTATCCCCTATAATCTGTTTTAATACATTTTCGGGAACGTCAACCGAATGACAACATTTTACTGATCTTTTACGGCCTGATTAAAAAAGAAAACGAAAAATAGTTATATGAATTAGTTTTTATCTGTTACACTAAACCTATCTGATGTGTAGAATCAAGTTCAATGTATGTAGTGAGGTGACATACGATTTCTTATTTTTGTTTTGAGAACATTTCATTTTTGTTTTTTTTTTTTATAAATTAGCCAGTGTATTGCCCAATTATTTGGCTGAATACTCGAAATTCGACGGTTGAACATTATTTTAATCGAAAAATGCTAAAATATGCAATATGCTAAGGCCAATTTTATCATGCCCACAGGTTTTAAAAAATGACAAATCTAGCAATAAAAATGCCAAAACGGCAGCACTGATCGTTGGTTTGAATTTGAAGTTTGGCGGCTAGGGCCACAGAACACAAATATGCGCTAATGCTGTCCTAAACAGAATCAAAAACCGGTGAACTATTTATACATTTTAGTCGATTATTTTATTTGTATGAAACTGAACTTTTAGTGTTCCAAGTATAATGATGTTTTAGCATTTACTTTTGCGAAGGAAAAGGAAGATCTTGTTGTCATTCTGTTTTGTATTTATTGACCAATTTTCTTTCACAAGTGTAGAAAAGGTACTGTTTGTGTATTTTGCAAGTTTTGCTTGAAAGTGTCCGCTCTAATGGCTAAACTGTGCCAAAATTTACTGTGAAAGTTCTAATTGAGATATTATGAACGGCGAACTAAGCCCTAGCAGCCCTATCGACGTCAACGATCCCGAAAACGCTGTGCTCATGGACCCCATCGATCATGAGAGGAGCAGATATCCATACTGCATCGTCTGGACTCCTATTCCGGTCTTAACGTAAATACTTTTAACACTTAATAATTGAGTAGACTGGCTTATAATTTCAAAAGTTTTAACCAGTTTCCCACCACCCACACTGTACATCTGATTTAATATTTTTCAGATGGATGTTTCCATTTCTGGGCCACATGGGGATCTGTACATCAAGTGGCGTGATCAGAGACTTTGCTGGCCCCTACTTTGTATCAGAAGACTTGATGGCGTTTGGCAATCCCACAAAATACTGGCAGTTGTCTCCACATAAAGCCATGGATGGACAGGCGGGATGGGACGCAGCTGTTGCTGAAGCTTCAGAAATATATAAAAAGAGAATGGTAGGTAGAATCATTTCATGAATACTTTCTTTGAGTACCAACTTAATGTTGGTAAGTATGTGTAAATAAAAATAGGTAAAACTGCACCATACATTCTGAATTTTATCATACCTACGTGGATATGCAAATAATGCAGCTTTTCTACCTTTTGTACTTATTAAACATTCTACTGAACAAATCAGCAAACACCACACATAATGAATGTAGATAAAAATAGGTAATAATTGCCCATATGTAACAATTCTTTAATTTTAAATACCAAATTCTATTCTACACACTGCACCATTTGATCATGCGCAATTTACTCTTCCTAATGCTAATGAGAATCATCTCTGTTTCAGCACATAATATTCTACGACAACTGTCACTCACACGTGGCCAAAGCACTCAATATCATGAATTATTCAGGCAGCAAGGACTGGAATATGATCAAACTGGCCTTCTACATGATACCATACTCCAAATATGTCAGGTATGATTTTATGGTTAAAGATAATTATTTATCCTCAAAGAACAGTGTTCACTTACAGAGATATCAAATCAAGAACAGAATAATTTAATTTCTATATTTAATGTTATGTTTTTCTTTTTCAGTTTTGGCGCTTTTCTGAAGACATGGCTACCATTTTTCATCATAGTTGCTTTTATATGTGGCCTAGCTGCACTTATTTAATTATGATATTTATATATTTTTCTCGTTAAATCTATGACTGATGTTTCTAGTTTTGTTTGTTTTAAGTTCTTTAATAAATTGAGTCTATTTTCTAAGGTGTATTGTATGTATATTTTTCCTAATAAGTTATCTTGAGGCTATGATGAGGTTCTGTAGACAAAGTCCATGAAATATCTGTCCTACAACTCAAAAGTGCAATATCATAGGATATTATTAGCTTTACTGTTTATGTACAGTGCCCAATTCATACTTGAATATTCATAAAAATATGAATTTGAAAAATTATTTCAGTTTGCTTTGAAACTTAAAATAAATAAGTACCTACTAGTTGGATTGAATCAACATGACAAAGTCAAAAAATAAATTATTGATTTTAAATTTAAAAAAAAATGTATATCATTACATAAAGTAACAGAAATGTTTAAATTATCTAAAAAAATGTTCATTGCAAGTTGGTCATTCATCTTAATATATAAAACAAAGTCAGGTTTGTTCGAACACTTGTAACTTGAGAATGGCTGGACTGATTTTCATGGTTTTTGATTTGTTGTATTTGTCTGTCCTGAATAGCAGAATACCTATTAAAATATCGGAAAAATTCACGCAAAAAGATATTATAAAGAAAAATAATTTTCTTGTAAATTGATGCAGATAATGATGGCCGATGTATATTGACAGCCCACGTCATATGCAATGCATGTCAAGGCGATACGAAGTTCGGCAGGTCAACTAGTTAGTAATATAAAAGCCTTATTTTTTTTTTGGATATTTATTTAATTTTAACTTCTCTCATAACACAACAAATTGTTGTAACTTAATAATAGACAATATTTATTTGCATATTTTTACATAGGTCCGTGCCAACATAGTAGAAGATATTATAAAATCACACAAAAAAGCTTAGTAATTTGTGTTTGCTGCTTTTTTAACATATCATAATATATGTATGATGTATGATTTTTAACATAATCTTGGTGTACTTACTGTAAACAGTGTTAGAATAGTGATTTCCAGTCTAATAAAATGTATAAACAACATACAGTTTTGGTTTTTAAAAGAACATTTAGTGTATAAAAAATATTCAAGTTTTAAAGCTGTTTCATCATAATTTTCAAGGCCATTCTCTCAATTACGGAATAAAGTGTCATTAGAATGAACTAACACTCCTTCAAAACACTTCTTTCTGTTGAAAAGTCGTATTCGTAGCTGCTCATATTCACTCTGCTGGAAAGGTATGCCAGTATGTCTCCGATTTCAGTTGCAAAGGTGTCTTTGTTTGAGGCCAATTGTAGTTCTTTAGACATAGTAAATGGTACTCCCTGTAGATAGTGGAAGGTAGGGTCTATCAACGGTTTTGGAGCCACTGGGACCGAGGGTGCTGGCCTCTGAGGGTATGGAACAGAGCCGCCACCGATACTGGGATAGATACCCCCTCTAGGTGACAATGGATCCACCACAACAAACCCATCGTCTTGCCGAGCTCCAGGTATTGGGGGTGTTTCGTCTTCCACCGGGGAAGATCTCCGTTTTCCAAAAATTGATGAAAACATATTTAGACTTAACAGGCGCCTATTAGTGACTCACACTCGTGTTTATTAATATTTCTCTATGGTGAACTGTGAATAAATTACAATAAAACGAACAAGATCAATTTGTTCAACTTCGTTTGATGGATGAATTGGATGAGTAATTAGTTCTTTCCTTCGGCCGTCTGACTGACTGACAAGTCTGACAACTGACAGTTCAGTCACAGGTAATGGCGTGTGTGTTAGCCAAGAGTCCAGCCCTTAACTACACTTCTCAGACCACAGGCCCACTTGCACAAAACGCTGGATTAAATATATAACCCTCGAGTTATATAACTCTTGAGTTAGAATGTTAACACCAAGAGCGGATTCACCTTTAGTGCCAAGGGGGGACCCACATGACCCCCCCCTGGATCCACCTTAACCCTTTTCTTTTTTTTGTTTTCGGGGAGGAAATCTGCAAGCCAGATATCATGATACATATGCATAAGGGTATAACGGGTTATGTGCGGTTCGATGCACTAAAACCATCCCCGGTGGCCAATCCTTAGCGCGATAAATGGGCTCCGAGATCTCAGCAAGGAACTAACTGGAAAACCCACCCACGCGCGACGCCCCGTAAAGGGGCCATCCGTGTGGCCAGCTTACGCCAGCCACTAACACCTACCTCCATGGCGGTAGTACAGAAGACCACAACATACATGTCACCCACCAATGACTCGCGTGCAATGAGCAGCCAGAGCCCTCACTCCGATTACTCACGAGCCCAGCGAACATCTCCCTTTTCCACCACGAAGGTACGGGCTACTGAGACCCGACTCGGCGATGGTTAAGTGTGATGTCGCTTCCATCCATGCCATCATCTATCAACCGGGATAGTCCGACCACGGCCGGAAGACAGAGGAAACCAAAGGAAATCTTCTGCCGTTTGCTCCCTCACTTGAAGATGCCATTGCAAAAACAAATGCGAGAGCAAACAGCCCTTCCCTACCAACCAATCACCAAAGCAGATGAGGGAGCTCCCTGCCTCAGCGATTGGAAGGTAGACCCACCCGTTGTGTGCAGAAGCGCGCTCGAAAGCCCGCAGCCAGACAAAAAGGGGGAGTGTCACCTCATCCAATTGGGCCCCAGAATCCGGCTCCTCCCCGCGCCATCTGCTAATCAGAGGGTCAGGAGGAGAGTTGGCGCTCGGACTTGCGGCTAGGCCAACAAGAATCCAACCCCATCTTGACGTCAGCGAGGTGACGAACTGGAATCCCGAGAGGAAGCTGACCCATACAGCTGACTCAAGGGAATCCAAGAACGTCGCCACGCCAACCCATCCCGTTGCTGGTCTTTTTCCGCATCATTAACGTAGTGTGCCGCAATGATCCGGAGAGAGACCGCCCGCCTACTCACCATCTCATTCTCCAGAAGCATGGCAAGCATACTCCTGGAGGACAAGAGGGCAACTCCTCTCCATTCGCAACCGAAAGCACACCCGCGGGTGCACCCGAAAGCTTCAGGCGCACCGTCAATCGCAAGCGGAGGCACCTCGCACGCCCACAAAAGGGCCCATCCCGTTGACGGTCTCTTTCTGTATCATTAACGGGATTTAATCAATGATCCGAAAAGAGACCTCCCACCATCTCGTCCTCCAGAAACATGCCGGAACATCATACTCCTGGAGGACAAGAGGGCAACGCCTCTCTGCTTGCAAGTCCCATCTGCAAATAGAGGCACCTACACCGCCCGAAAAACGGGCCTCTCCCGCTCGTTACTGTCTTTTCTCGTAGCATTGAATTTTACACATTTCAATGATACGGAGAAAGACCTCCCCCCCCTGTCAGGCTATTCGTTATCCGACAACAAGATCCCACAGAGGAAAAGTTATTGTCGGACTTTAACGGGGTACACCGTCGTATAAGCTGCCGTTCCCCCCGGATCCGTTAGGATTCATAAGGGACAGGCAACCATAGGCACTCGAGAAGGTTGCACTGACATCGCGCCTCAATACCTTAACCCTGATCATGCATTGCACTGCGAAATACTAACCCCGAGTTAGTTAACCCCTCGAAAATAAAATGTAGACTGGCAATATTTGAATGTCAATGTCAAACAAAATGTTCACCTTCAAATATTGTCTTTTTCAAACGTCAATGTCCAAGTCCGTTTGATTTTGCGACTAATTCGTGTTGATTTCGTAGAAGTACGAAGTGCATAGTTCTACGTACTACACTTCCCAAACCAAGCTGGTTGAAATTCCTACTACCTGACACTATATCTGGCTAGGGATGGCGATCTGAGATCGATTAATCGATAAATTGATTTCTTGGGCCAAAAAAATCGACTTTTTAAATCGATATGTAGTACTGAATCGATATTTCACCCTGAAAATAGACATTCGATTTTTAAGTTTGGTAAAAACCATAAAATGCCAGCAACATCGCAAGTGATGAGCGGAACCGCTTGGATCCCAGTAGACTTGATAGACTGTTGTTTATAAAAAGCTTAGATAGGAAGCATTGGGAATTGTAAGCTATATTATCTATTTTCTTAACTTACTTCTTAACTTAGTGCAATCCAAGTTGCGTGAAATCCGTTAAATACCTTCTTTACTAATTAACGTAGAATATACAATTATTTCTTCATCATAAAAAACTAAGCAATTTATAACATGATTTTTATATCTAACTTCCGTCCGACTTCACTTCCGATAAATCAGCTGAACTTTGTAATTCTTTAAAACATATTTTAAAACTAATCTTATTTTTAAAGTAACACATTATAGAGAGTAATTAATTAATTAAATATAATACAATTAATATACCTAAAACAAAACACTAGGCAATGTAATACCCTGCGTAAAATCAACTGTAGGTTTTACTATTTAAATAATTCTTAATAAAATAATACAAAAATGTTTCTTGATACCATTAAATCTATTGAAATCAATGCGTAAATAATCCAAAGTATAACACTTTATTTAGTACTTATTGTAGGTACCTACCAACTTTTGTTTGCATAATAGGTGTGTGTGTGTGTCTGTGTAAATAAATGCCTTTTATTTATTATTTAAGTAGGTAATAAAAATAATTGTTATTATTGAACTCCCTGAATTAAGGCAATTTTACTGATAAGAGATCGTATATTAAAGTATCTTTCTTGTATTTCATAGAGTCTGGCTAACGAAAGTAGATACTGGATTTTTTGCAATCTTTTTATATGACAACACTAAAGTGTTCCTACCATCGGATATTTACCCTACAAATTGGGGTATTTTAAGCAGAAAGTACTTAGGAACAATTAATTCCAAAAAGGCATTTTTATAACAAACTTAGTTTAAACATTTTATAAAATGAGTTTTAAAAATTCGTACGTGTGCTGAAATTGTATTCATCGAAAATAAGTATCGTATGTACGTGTTGGATCATTTCAAGAGCAACACTAAGCCTTAAGTTGGTCTAGTAAATAGCTTAATTAATAAGGTTATTTACTAGAGAAAAACTTGGCAATTTTATTTTAAAGAAATTAATTTTCGGCTGTTTTCCGAAAGATTTGGTAAAATCAGAATCAGTGTATGGTATCCCTATCTCTGACGCAAAGAGATGGCGTGTTGTTGATGTTTCGTTGTGGTTGACTTGCGTATAGTTTTGTTGTGATATATCCGTGTTAATGCTATAAAAATGAATAAAACTATAAAGAGTGAAGTGCGAAAACTATTGTTTTGTATGATTTCGAAATATGAAGAGAAAAAGCTTGTGAAACAAGCCGTATTGCGAGAAAAACAGGATTGTTTACGTACTGTGACTGAATTTTTAGGTTAGTACGGTCAAAATGTCTTGATATTTTTTTATTTTAAATAAGTACATATTCGTTTTAGTTACTTTATATAATGTTATTGTTCTTTTACAGATAGTCTTGAGGATAATGCATGAACTGCTGAAGTAAAACAAGCAATTGAAAAGATCACAGATTTAGATCAAATAGATATGATGAAATCGCAGAACCAGTACTTAGAAGAACTATCTTCACTCACCGGTAATTTTTCACTCAACGTTAATCTTAGACTAGTTTTGTAATACTTGTGTATTTTCTATTGTTTCTTAGTTATGAGACTCACGATAGTTGACATTTTATTTTATTCTTTTTACAGATGTAAGTGTTATTACATTGAAGAGAATTAAAAATTAAGGTGCGGTGAACGAAGGGGTCTGGAGGACTCCAGGTAAAAAACGACCTCACCCTTCAAAAGTGTCGAACTTAGATAGTTTCGATATGGGTGTTATTCGTAATAAAGTAAACGAATTTTACATTGTGAGGAAACAAGTACCAACATTAAGATCTTTGTTGGTAGAGTTAAAAGAAAGTATAGAATTTGGTGGATGTCGTGAAACTCTCCGTCGCATATTATTAGCCAACGGTTATGAATTTAAGAAAAACAAAAATGAACGTTCATTATTAATTGAACGGTATGATATAGCTGCATGGAGACATCGCTTTTTGCGTGCCATTGCATCGAAACGTGCAGAAGGCAAGCCAATAATCTACTTAGATGAAACTTATGTCCACAAAACCTATAAGCCTAAAAAATGTTGGCAAGGTCCATCAACAAGTGGAATAATTGAAAATAATATATATCGTCAGGAAAACGATATATTATTGTGCATGCAGGATCAGAGAAAGGCCCTGTTCCAAACTCATTGTTAGTATTTAGCACCAAATCGAAAATGGCCGACTACCACCATGACATGAATTTCACAAACTTCAACAAATGGCTTCAAGAAAAGCTTATGCCCAATTTGAATGAACCAAGTGTAATTGTAGTGCCGAACTCCAAAAGAGTTCGAGGATCTCATAAAACAATCTTTTGACTGTATTACAGCAAATGATTGGAAAAAAATGACAGGCCATGTCATTCATGTGGAAGACAAGTACAAAAGAAGAGACCATATAACTGAAAATAATTTAGAAAGCTTCATCATCAATTTAAGAGACAGCAGCGACTCCAGTGATTCTGACGATTCACTCCATGTTGAATTTTTAGATTCAGATTTTGATTATAGTGATTAAAAAACAGTATAAAAATATATGGTGTTGTTTTCTTTGATGCATACTCACATAGATTTACAAATATTTAAACTCATGATAATATTGATACTCATGATAGTGTTTGATAGCCTGTTTGTTCCTTTAATACGCCACAATGGAGTGACGTATCCGTGTGATGTTTGGTATGGAGTTAATAAAGAGTTAACAAGTGATATAAGCTACTTTTAATCTCGTCATAACGTGGACAAAATTGCAAGCATCCACTAGTAAAATAAAAATAAATGTCAAAGTATCAAAGTGAGTTGTTCCAACTTTCCTTTTTACTTTAGGGCTGCCCTGCTGATATTTTTTAAATTTGCCGCGCTTTTTCAGTATCAACTTTCATTAGCCAGACTCTAAAATGGAATAATATTTACATTAAAAATATTATTCAAATAAAAACTTGAAACAAAATCGATTTTTTAGAAACCGATCTTTTAGACCTCGATTTTTTGTGAATCTATGATTCTAGTTACGATTCGAATCGATTTGAAAATCGATCTTTTTCCGAAAGAATCGCCATCCCCTGGGCCATAAGTGATTTTTTACCGTAGTTTTTACCTGATGAGTGATGAGGCGGCCGGGTCTAGCTGGATAAAAAGTATACAGATAGATCCAGAAATCTCGAAAACATTATCCCCTGCAAAAAATTAAATAACTCCGAAATCCTGCAAAAAAATTAATCCATACTAAAAGGCACACTAAATAATGTATGAAGGTGGATAAAAATATACAACAAATTACCAAGAGATATTAAAGAAACTAAAACTGATGACCACATTTATAAGATTACTTAAATATTACGTAACAAACAAATAACTTACATGTTATACAAAACTAAAAAAAACATGAGTAGTATACCTACTTATATGTATTTATATATATAAAG
Organism: Philereme transversata; assembly: GCA_963924445.1. NCBI lineage: Eukaryota > Metazoa > Arthropoda > Insecta > Lepidoptera > Geometridae > Philereme > Philereme transversata. Next base: position 28,688,030 of record OZ004345.1, read on the forward strand.
TTTAATCTAAAATATAAGAAGTAAAAAGAACCTAAAACATTAAAAAACAATAACAATATATATATATTAGGTTGGGGAAAAACTTTCTTCGCATTTTTTAAGAAAATTCAATACATTTTTTAATATAGTTTATTTACATTTAACTAAAGTACGTAGGTACCATTTTGTTCGATAACTTTTTGCCATCTTGTAGGTAGGGACATGATCCCATTGCTATAGAAATTTTGGGGGTTCTGATCAAAATACCGCGACAAGTGGATTTGGCAGTCCTCACGTGATGTTAACCTGACACTGCCTAAAGAATTCTGAAGAGACCGAAACAGGTGGAAATCTGAAGGTGCAAGGTCAGGACTATACGGCGGATGCTTTAACACCTCCCAGCCAAACTCTCTTAATTATTGCTGAATGGCTAAAGATGTGTGAGGTCTAGCGTTATCATGATGAAAAACCACACCCCTTCTGTTGATTAATTCCGGCCGCTTTCTCTCAACTTCTTATTTTAATCTCATCAGTTGTTCGCAGTAGAGTTCAGAATCGATGGTCCTGCCTGGTGGTAACAGCTCATAATGAATAATGCCCTTCCAATCCCACCACACACACAGCATCACCTTGTTGCGAGTTAACCCGGGGTTCGCCACAGTCTGTGAAGCCTGACCGGCCTTTGACCACGACCTTTTTCGCACGTTCTTGTCGTACGTGATCCACTTTTCATCACCAGTTATCAGCTTCTTCAAAAATGGTTCGGTTTCATTACGTCATAATAAAGAATCACAAATGAGTACACGGTTCATTAGGTTTCTTTCAGTGAGCTCGTGGGGTAACCAAATATCGAGCTTTTTTGTGTACCCAGTTTTTTTCAAATGCGCCAAAACTGTTTTGTGGTCAATTCCCAGTTTTTCAACTACGTCGTAACTACTGATATGCCGATATTGCTCCACTTTTTAAAAAATGGCATCAATTTTATCCGTAATAGGGCGACCTGAGCGACGTGCATTTTGACATCAAAATTTCCGCATTGAAAACGCTTAAACCAATTTGTGCTACTCTCACAGACACTGCACTAGGTCCATAAACGTCGCAAATTTTTTTTGCGGCTTACGTTGCATTTTTATCTTTTTTGTAGTAAAATTTTAAAATGTATCGAATTTCTTCATTAGATTCAAAAAAAGTAGTAGTAGTTAGTTAGTTTTTCACAGTACGAAAAACAAATAAAAATCACACATTTTCCTAATTTGAATTTGGAATTATCTTCTTTAAAATTTAAACTTTGAATGATACCAAAACCAGCCAGATACAAATAGTATAGCCAAAGAGATTTTATTACAAGTTCATACATCCTATAATGCGAAAATACTTTTTCCCCAACCTGTTAATTTAATATTATACTAATTAATAATAATTATATATCCTATATAATATATATATTTAAGTAGTAGTATAGATAAAAAAAGCCAATTTTCAGAACGGCAAAACAAATAAAAATAATATATTTTTTTATTATATTTATTTATTTTTTAATTACGTAATTAAAGTCATATTTACATAAACATACCTTTTGCCAATATACAAAATCACAATGATGGCCAGGCCAATTCCAGTTGCGCATATTTGTGTCACTGGAATGTTGTTTACACTGAATTGGATGAGCCAAATGTTACAAAACTACCCGCACTTAACTTTGTTAATATTGTATGATTAGCCCAACAAATTTATAAACTAACATTTTCAAGTTTTTCTCTATGTGAATTTATTTCTTTGAGAAATAAATAGGTTTCTTGAACCTGAAATAAGTTATGATCTATCTTTCTGTATACTTTTTATCCAGTAAGGTTACAGTTACAAATAGGTCGTTCTTATTGGTTCATGTTTGACGGACGTTAATCATCTATTAATTATATTATAGTCTAAGGAATGTTTTTAATTTGACATAAACCATCGTAAACTATTTAAAACGTAGATTATTTTCGACGTTATCCGTCAGTGTGAGTGTGACCAAACTTAGTAGATTTCTACTTTTTCGGTAGATTTTGAGAAACTTGCAACTGCTGTTAGTAGGGGAAAAATATCGGTATATTTTGGTAGATTTTTTAATTTTTTGGTACAGTGATTCTACTTTTTCGAAATAAGATGGCAACCCTCTCCCAAATTCTATTCTTATACCGGAATTCCCCATTCATGCGTTTCTCTGTGAGTCAGAATCAATATATCTCTTTCTATACACACGTATTCAAGAACAAACACTCATAACCTAGCCGGGCTTCCCCCGTAAGTAAGTAATTGTTTAATTTATTTTGTTTCATTACAAATTATTGTTTATTCACCATCATAACGTCACCTATTGTAAATGAAACGTAAATATATTAAAGGTGTGACCCCCCCTCCCCCACCCCCACCCCTCCTAAGCCTATTCAAACCTTACGAAGCTTAACATATACCTATAACCCTAGAGCCTAGTTTTCTTAACCAAACCTAAACATAAATGACGCACTTAAGACTACCTACTGATAATTTGATGACCAATGTATGTGTATGAGCTTTCTGACAGAGATTAACTAATTTTCTACATTCTTCTAATATAAAGCCTAAGCTTAACTATTACGATGGACAGGTATTCACCTGAGAGGATGGGGAAGTTCCGGCGGGGAAACAAGGGACCAGTCGCTGTCATTTTCATGGCAGAGGGTAGTTCAACAGATAACTAGAGGAATTATACGAAAGGAAGAGTGTGCGAATGGGTTTTATTAGTCTGGCACAAGTAAATGCGGTTGAGTGAGATGAATAACCAATGGACAAAGACTTAAGCTGGTTACAGAGAACTAAAACGGAAACAACTCTGACAATTGTAGGTTTAGTAAAAGATTATGCCCTTACATTTCTCTAATCAACGAACTGACATCTGACTCTTTTGTGATAAGTAACAATTATCCCCTTAAAGGGTACGTGGCTAGCCAGCACGATTCCAAACCCTTATCTCGGAGGGAGTGCGCCAGTCTGAATGTCGAACACCACTGCTGGAGGCAGTGGAGGAGCCTCCGGTCTTAGCCGAGCCTGTAGGACTTGTAAGATAGGCAGCGAGGAAGGAAATACTTTTAAGATTTGATTGTATTGCCGTCGAGGTTCCTACTGGAGAAGATTTGTTATTAATTCTTACGATCTAGAGATAGTCTAGGCAGGTAGAGGGTTAATTGATCATTTGGGTTAGAGTTTGCTTTGTCTTAATCCACCTAAAAGAATCGGGTTACTGTTCTTCACAAAATAGGGTCTACTATTGAGTATATGATCACTGGCCAAATCGGTCATCAAATTATCAGTAGGTAGTCTTAAGTGCGTTATTTATGTTTAGGTTTGGTTAGGAAAACTTGGCTCTAGGGTTATAGTTATATGTTAAACTTCGTAGGATTTGAATAGGCATAGGAGGGGGGGGGGGGTTACAAAGAGTATCGCGTGAAGTGGGAGCAAGTTCCCTTATTCAAGCAATGCTTATATAAATCAAAAAATATTGAAGTGAATGCACACTGCGCACAAAGCCTGTAATTGCGACATTTTCAGTAGAGTGGCTTCTCTGTAGGAACACAATATAGCTATATCGAAGCATGTAAAAAATATGACAGGATTTTCTGGAAACTCACAGGTAAGCAGCACCTAAATACTGTCTTACAGCTCATTTAGATTTGTTTATAAAATATATTTTGTATCAAATATTTCTGTAATGAGGGCTTTTCATTCTCGATTTAAAAAAAAAGTAATTCCAACTAGCGTAATAGATGGCGCCGTCTAAACAAGAACCCAAGACATTCTCTGCTAAACAAATTATTTCTAATCTTACCAAACTCTCTAAGTCGCAAAGACAACATCAAAATTTCTAGAGAACGTGCTCACTCCGTTTTTGTTTACGTAGTACATCTAAGTGGTCTGTGGTATTTTTTTCGTCTTGTGTGTGTATTATTTTTAAGAACTCTGTGGAATCTGACTAATCGATACACTGTATCTTATTGGATGTTGATGGTTGTTCTGGAGAAGCTTTGTGCCTTAAAAATACTGAAGATATAGCAGTTTTCATCAATATTCTTCATGCAGTATCTTTTAAAAAAATGGCTTTTAGGAGGAAAAATTAAAAGTGATAGGTTCTTAATCCACACCAACTAACTTATAAGTACGTAAAATATCACTTATATAACTTACTGTAATTATTCCACTAAGACGGCATCGCAGATAAATCTGTTACACGAAAGTGAAATGAACATATAAAAAAGTCTTCAATATGTACGAACTACGGTTTACATGTTTAATAGCTGGTACTTATTCATTTCGTTTTGCGAACTCCAACCTTAGGAAAACGCTGTCTGCCGTGCTTTCACAATAGGAGACAACGCATGGTTTAGTCATCTCTTCTATACATACCCTCCTGTTTGTAAGCAATTTTATATGATTTTGTCCTAATTCAAGTTTTGATTGATACGGCAATTGACATTGACAATTCACTTTCTTTTGGACACAGACAAAACACACAAGTGCATGATAGGTATGGAAATGATTGCTATTTATACATCATTTTCATAAGATCAAATGATTATTTTTTATCACTATGTGAAAAAGCACAGGAAATGATTTTTCATTATAATGTCGTAATGTCACACTCACTATTCTTGCTAGTGCTATTTCACATGTGAAAAATCACGGGCAACGAAAACGCCTGATGAATTCTGAAGAAATACGAACGACTGATTTATAGCAGACCCGGATGACAACAACCGATTTAAAATGAATACCGAAAGTGATTTAATTTGAATGAATTTTAACAGGTTATGCGAAAGTAAATAACAAGTGTGACATATGATTTTTCACATGCTACACGTGAAACGTTCCATCCCTAGTGCTTGATACAGCAGCGCCATCTATTAGCAGTTCTCAAAACATGGCCGTGAATACCCCTCATTCTGGTGAACCTTCATTGACAATAACACCGATTTATTATATACCTAAGTGATTGTGACAAAATTTCTGACGATTAATTGATTGATTGACCCAGTTATTTTATAGTAGACTTTTAGTAGAATCCAGTTTATGTTTAGCAGATTTTGGTAAGTTTTCACCATTTGTTACAGTAGATTTGTTAATTCAGATCTGGTCACACTGGTCAGTATGCTCGCTCGTTTTCAATCAATCAAATCAAAACATTACACGAATTTTAGTTTGCTTGTTTTGAAGCTATATTACCGTGTTTTATCAAAATTTAATACATACTATTAACTTTATTTTAATTTGGAAATGTGGCGGGTTTGTTATCTTTGTGTAGTTTATTGAAACAGTGAAAACAGTGGATTTGGTTTGAAAGTGTACGAAGCACAGCTGGACAAATTAAGGTACATACAAATTAGTTGTTTTTTCGTGCTTGTTTTTATGTTATTTTCGTTTATTTGGAGGTCATTTTTTGGTGGATAAATTATAGCCTGTGGTTTTTCTTGGGCTAGGTCAAATTGATGTCCAACAAATGTTTTAAGCATGTGTTTGTTATATGCTGCTCTGTAGATTAAAACAATAATCAAAGTTTTTTGAATGCTACTTGTTGAGTTTTCCCTAATTTAATTAATAAAGTGATGTAAGTAAACGTTTGGAATGCAGCTTGCATTTCAAACTGTGATATTAACTTATCCTACCATCCCGAAGTATAGTATGGCATAGTAACTTTTTTTTAAATATAAAAAAAGTTTTCCATACAACACCTGTATAAAAGGCTATAGGCATGGCACTTCTGGGCATTACATACTTTATTTTGTATCTAAAAAAAAATTAAGTAAGCTAGGGAGCTACTGCCGGCTAAATTCTGTAGAAGTGTTATAATAAGGTTCTGTAGGCCGACTGCAAGCAAACAAAAACAATGTTCCCTGCAAAGAATCTAAAAACAACAAATACCCTGTTAAAAATGAAACACGGGGATCTAAGGATGATGGTGGGAATCATCACAGGACACTGCGAACTTAACCATCACCTCTTGAAGACTGAGGCCACGGACAGTGGGCTTTGTCACACATGTCTTCAGGAGTAGGAGGAAGAGATGGTGGAGCATGTGATGCTTCACTGTAAAGCCACGAGCGATATCAGGCTGACGACAGGTCTGCAGTAGCTCATCGATTCCTCATCTGCTAACACCACAACGGCATCCACGGGGATCTTGGAAAGCTGCATCCATTAACCCAAAATCCTGCTCCATTACTTCAAGGAGCTAGGATGGCTGGGGTCAGATTAGAAGGAGGGTAATGCAAAATACACTCCAATGCGGGACATTAGTGCAGATCTTATTCCCCCCACCCTACAATTAGAAGGTTCTGTAGGGCTCTGGGAACTGTTAGAGGTCTTTGGATTTATTGGCTAGGTCTTTGGATTTATTGGCTAGCCTATACAGCTACTGGTCCACTGCTTTGCATAGCCCTCTTTTTATACTTGATATACCTATTATTATAATATTTTAAATAAGTGATTCATAATAACCTTCAAGATCCACTGAGTATGAATAGTAACTAATTCTGTCTAAATATTCAAAAGAATTTGTTGATAATTTTAAAATAATTAGATTTAGGTAGGTACCCACAAGCCTATGTAATTTTTTAAGTATTAATGATGTAACCAAGTGTTCTATTGTGTCCTTACAGTTTGAATAAATGAGTATAACTAGGAGATGGTACTATTTTGATTATATTGTATGGCATTAATTATGCAGTCAGACAAGTGTAATAAAAATTTAAAGTTACCTAAGTACACTATGTGTTTTGTTATGTACGACATTAATTTAAAACACACATATGGAATCTGTATTAACTATTTTTAGAGGTGGATTTAATACAGGTAGCTTGAATATTTATCCAGCAACCAATACATTTCCAATAATTTTTTTTAACGTAAATCGGGTGCGCCTTTGCGACGATGCTGCTTGGTCAGTTTAACAGGGTATCTACTTACATGATTAATGAATATGATTTGTTTACCCATAGAACATAATAGAATAATCATTTATTTGGTACACACAAAATGACACATAAAACTATTATAAAAAACAGTAAGTATCTATATTTGATACTGGCCCTGTTTGATATTTTAGGACTTGATAATAAGGTTGTTTGATGATTTAAATTTTTCTATTGTAATGAATTTGAAAAAAACCTATTTTACAACAATACTAGCCATTCACCCTACGCGTGTTTTTATATAATGCCGTACATAACAAAACACGTAGTGATAATGCCATAAGGCTCGTTCACACTAGGGCTCATCATTCAGACAATTCCATGCTGCCAGAATCTGGCGAAATCCTCTTGATTGAGGAAGCAACTTCTCCAAATCTACTTGGAAGAATGGGCGTTTGTATGACAAAGGTTAGAGTCGCGCCAAAATGGCGTCAGATCAGCATGTGCTAAGTAGATAGACTAGAACCTGTCGTCACGGACATCAGGACCCTGACCGTACTGCTGTCGGGTATTGAGTGAAGGTAGTACCTACATACCTATATATGTAAATAGTTGGTATTGTTTGTTAGGCTTAATAATATAATTATATAAAATACTAGGTGACCCTGATAAAATCGTGATTTAAAAAATGGGGGGTGGGGGTAGGACGGTGAAAAATACAAAAAAAAAACAGTGTGTAATTCACACGTGGTAGAAGTGAAACCTTCTAAAAAAGAGAACCACGAACATAAGAAACACTGTATAATGCTTCCTATCTCATTTTCTCCCACGTTAAATGTTATGAATTTATGTGTATGTCTCTTTTTAGTGTCACTTTTTTGTTTCATCGACTTTCAAATCACAACATTTCAAATAATTCATAAGAATCGGTCAAGCCGTTTCGGAGGAGTTTTGTTACAGACACTGTGACAGGAGAATTTTACATATCAGAACTAACTGACCCCGCGAACTTCGTACCGCCTTAGAATCAATACATTTTGTGTTGCTAAGCTGAGTTAAAATATTTTTTTTTTCGATGCCCGTTTCTGTGCACGTACCCACTATAATTAACTATCTCTATATTCAAAGTAGAAAATTATTAAAGTATCTACTAATATCGCAATTAAAAAATAGGGGATGGTGTTAGAAGGGTAAAAATTTATGGTATGTATTTTGTATTGCTGAATAAAATTAAAAAAAAAAAAAAAAAATTGGGGTGGACCACCCTTATCACATAGAGCTATGAAAAATAGTTTACGTCCTATTCTCAGACCTACCGAAAATACACAAAAAGTTCATAAGAACCGATCAAGCCGTTTCGGAGGAGTTTCTTACAAACACTGTGACATGAGAATTTTATAAATTTAAAGATTCATTTATTTGCGATACATGGGATACAGCAGTTGGTAATAAAATAATCTAGGTACAGCCATGACCAGTATATAAGCCTGCAAAATTATTTAACTATTATTATACATTAATTATCAGTTTAATATAAATAAATTAAAAATATGTCAAGTCATTGGAATTTGTCCATTAAATATTCATATATATATCATCTATATTGACGACCTCCGTGGTGCAGTGGACGAATAGCCGGCTGAGAAACAGGAGGTAGCGGGTTCGATTCCCGCTGCGGAATAAATGTTTGCATGATCTACAGATATTTATTCCGGGTCTGGTTGTTTCTATATATATTATAAGTATGTATTTACAAAAAAAATGTATATAAGTATTCTATCAGTTATCTGGTTCCCATAGTACAAGCTCTGCTTAGTTGTGGGCTAGATAGCGCTGTGTGAAATGTCCAGCAATATTTATTTATATTATTTTATAGTGTAGTAAGCTTTCTGTAAGAGTACCTTTTTAAAGTTTTAATTTAAAGTTATGAATTTGGTCAATTTCTAATATATATTTGGGTAGGTGATTGCATATCCTAGGTGCCATACAGAAGACACTGTTATTATATAATGCAGTACTGCTTTTAGGACAACAAATTTTGGAGCCATGACGTTGGCTTTTAAAGTTATTAAATAATGTCATGTTCTTCTTTACAAATAAAGCTATTTCTATTATACAGTGAGGGTAATGTCAAGGTATTAAGGTCAACGAAAAAAGGCTTACAGCTGTCAGTCTGTTTTAATTTACATATTGCCCTCACCCATTTCTTCTGCGCTTTGAAAACAGATTCCTTTCTAGTTGAACTACCCCAAAAATTAAAAATTCCTTTCAAAATATAAAAAAAAATATTCAAAATATTTATTTGGTTCAAAATCACAGGAATCAACAACAAATTGTGAACATTGACAGCTGGAAAAAGATACAAAAAACCGTGTAGCAGTGTCAGCGCCCGTCTCCTAAACCAGTACAATGATTGTTCCTAACTTACTATTTTAATACAAAATAAAACATTTTGAAAAGTAACAATGACAAAAGAAAAATTTAAGTTCGTTTATAGATAGCTAAAATGATATATAAGGTATAAATTATATTATATAAGACGCGACCAAGCCAGGAAAGAAAGGCAAGAAACAAGGCTGGTTGTTTTTTTTAATGATCCTTTTACAATACATAATACAGAAAATAAATTACGTCTAAACATTTTGTAACATTTTGAACGAGTTAGAGCAATTTCAATCCCAAGCTTCTCTATCATCTAAATAATCCGATATTTTATAGTAGCCTCTTTTATAAAGATTTTGTTTAATTACGTTTTTAAATTTGTTAATTGTCAATTTGGGAGTTTGTTATAAAAGCGTACACCTTGCCCTTTAAATGATTTACTAACTTTATGGAGTCTACAAGTGGGAAGTGGGAGTTTATCTTTATTTCTAGTATTAAAATTATGATTATCGCTATTTTTCTTAAACAAATAATATTTTTGTGAACATACATTACATTTTCATAGATGTATTGACAAGGGAATGTCATAATATTTATTTATTTAAACTTATTGCGTAATGATTCTCTGGGGCCCATATTATAAATTGCACGAACAGCCCTCTTCTGCAGCACAAAAACGGTGTTTATATCTGCAGCACTCCCCCACAGCAGTATGCCGTATGACATAATGCTGTGGAAGTAGCTTAAGTAAACTAGTCTAGCTGTGTCTACGTCTGTAAAAAGACGGATCTTTTTGACTGCGTATGCCGCAGAATTAAGTCTCTTCGACAACCCATCAATGTGAGGGCCCCATTGAAGCTTATTATCTAGGATTATACCTAAGAATACGGTGGTGTCCACAAGAGCCAACTCCTCGTCTTTGATTTTTATATCTGCTTTAACTTGTGTAACATTAGGTAGTATAAATCTAATACACTTTGTTTTCTTTTCATTTAGAAGTAGATTGTTTACATTGAACCATTTTACCACCTTAGAGATTGCATTGTTTACATCGTCAAAATAGGTTTGTCGTTGCTTTAATTTAAATAAAAGTGACGTGTCGTCTGCAAACAATACAACCTCATGATCATCCCTTACAAGATGGGGAAGATCATTAATATATACTAAAAACAAAAATGGTCCCAGAATTGATCCCTGTGGTACATCCATTTTAACCAGAGACCCCGGAGAACGCTTCCCATTCACGTCAACTCTTTGCACTCTGCCACTTAAATCAGAAGTGAGAAAGTCTAGAGCAACGCTCCTAATGCCATAATGGTGTAGTTTCCTGATCAATGTGTCATGGTCTACGCAATCAAATGCCTTGTACAAATCACAAAAAAACACCTAAAGCGTCATGAGACTTCTCCCAGGCATCAAATATGTGCGATATTAACTCAATACCAGCATCAGTGGTTGAGCGACCCCTGGTAAATCCGAATTGTTTATGATGCAGTAAATTATGTGAATTGAAATGTCTAAGCAGTTGATTTAAAATGAGTTTATCAAATATTTTACTAAATGTCGGAAGTACTGAGATTGGTCTAAAATTACCAGGATCAGAACTAGTGCCTGATTTGAAAAGTGGAGTTATTTTACTGTGTTTCATTAAATCAGGGAATACATCACAGTCAATACACTCATTGAATATTAAAGCTAGTTCATGAGCAATTATGCCAATCAATGTTTTCACGACGCTAACAGAGATGCCCCAGAGGTCCGTGGTTTTCTTAACATTTATCAGTTTGAAAGCTTTTATAATGTCATCACTATTTACATAATCAAATTTGAATTGTGTTTTGCATTCCGTTAAGTTTTCTTTTAACAATGGCTCTGCGACTATGGGAGAGGAGTTTAAGGATTTTGTGGTAGAGACTGGAATGTCGGTAAAAAAGTCTTCGAACGCATTAGCTACATCACCATCCTGATTGATCGTGGCATTGCCAATTTTCAAATTAAACTTATTGTTCTTAGTTGCGACTCTTCCAGTCTCGCTGTTGATTATTTCCAAGTGGCTTGTACTTTGTTTTGACTATTTTTAATTTTAGAACTCAAATGACGAGTTTTTGCTTCACGACAAACATTTTTAAAAATCTTTGAATATTTTTGACTTTTTCTTTAAACTCCTCTTTAAAATTATATTGTTTTTCAGCATAAAGATCATACAATGTTTTTCTGCTTTTATGTATTCCCACTGTTGCCCAATCACAGAACTTTTGACCATCAGAGACCATGATCGATTTAGGTGTAAAAATTGAATTAAACACATCACAAAATTTCTTAAAAAACGTGTTGTATAAATTATTTGGATTATTATTATTATTATGTACACATGGAAGTACAGAACTTAAGTTAAATTTAAGTTTGTCCAATCGATTAATGGTCATAGGGTACACAAGTAATTTTACTTTTTTCAAGATTTTTTGTTTGAATTTCTATTTTAGTTATTTAACCAAGATGATCCGATTTAATATTACTAATTAAACTTCTATTTAAAAATTTTACATTGGCAAAAATATTGTCTATACATGTGGCTGAAGTGTCCGTTATTCGAGTAGGCGCCATAAATTGAGGCTTCAGATCTAATGATTGAAATAAACTAGTTATCTAGTATTTAATGAGTTATGTTCTAGCAAATTTATATTGAAGTCTCCGCATGCAATAATGTATTTATTTGATTTTGATAATTTGAACAAAATTTCTTCCATAATTTTTTCAAAAATGTCAAATGTGGCAGATGGTGGTCTGTAAACGCTTATAACTATGAACTGCTCCAACTCTACGCAGGCAATAGCCTGCGTAGAGTTGGAGCAATATGTCTTTCTACAGAGAGGGGAACTACCTAGGTATATCTAATCGATCTTTAAATTTGATCTGTTTATTAAGTAGTATTAACGAGCCACCGCGTATAGCATGTACTCTGCAGAAAGAACTCTCTCTTGCGTTTGCAGCATTTACGTATGCCTTTTGATATCCACTTAGGGCGTCTCTGTGCTGGAATCTTAATTCGAGTAATAGGAAAACATAAATAATAAAATAATGTAAATAGTTTATAGAACATGTAAAATGCATCGTTAGGATTATTACAGTTTAATATGTCACAAAAATATAATGAATTAATGCATTGTTTCAATTTGTCAATATCAATTTATCTGTATGCCAATATTATATGTTAGAGATTGTATTATATTATTTTATCAGTATGTATCACTAAAATACTTAAATGTGTTAAATTACGTGATACCTGAAAATGATTGTAATGATTACTATTACTTTTGTTTCAGGGTTTCATGATGGCGGATGAGCCGGGGCCTTCGCATATAGGTAAGTTTTATTAATTTGTTTTTGTACATAACTTCGCTTGTATGTAAAATATAGCTGAAGAGAGACTTACGTGGGTAAAAAAAATGCGTTTCTGTCGTGGAACACTCGATTGGAACGAAGTTCCTTTCGTATATTATTATTGAAATAATAATATTAGGTCTTTACCTATGAAATTGCCGTTTTGTATGGAATAAGTGAAAGTACTTATTTATTTAAACTTTTTTATTTCTGTTATTCAAAGTAATCACCCATGCAATCGACGCATCTTTGCCAACGCATTGGCGGTTTATTTGATGCCCTTCTTGTAAAAATCAGCTGGACGGGAGGCAACAAACTCTTCAAAGGCATTTTTACTGCCTCTCGGGAATTGAATTTTTTACCCACTAAAAATTTGTCTAAATTTTGGAAAAGTAATAGTCGGTAGGTACAAGGTCTGGTGAGTATGGCGGATGAGGGAGAGCTTCCAACCCCAGCTCTTGCAGCTTGGAGACTGTCTGTTGTGCAGTAGGTCGCGCGTTGTCGTGAAGGAGCAGTGGGGACAACCGATTGACCAAAGCTGGTTGCCGATGTGCAAGCTTTTCCATCATTGTCTCCAGTTCTTCACAGTACACATCTGCAGTAATGCTCATGCCGTTTTATAAAAAGCTGTGGTGAAACACACCCCCGCACTAGACCACCAAACTTTTTAATAATAGGTAAAAACCTATAATTTCCAGGACATATAAGTGTGTTCAGATCCTAGGGGACTACGTTATAAAATAAATTTTATTCAGAATTTTCTGCTTATTCTTTCATGCCTATACCGAGAATACATTGAATTCCCCTCGTATGGGCATCATGGTACAAGCTTTACTTAGTTAAATTAATAGCCTGCTTGTTTTATACAATCGACTGGTTGATCCTCCCTCGGCTTCGCACGCGTGGTTTATCAATAAAAACATTACCTTCCTTTTGCGCAGTCTGGTAAAAAGTAGCCTAGCCCTGATCATGATCTATCTATACCAAATTTCATCAAAATCGGTCCATCCGTTTAGTTGTGAAAACGTAACAAACAGACCGAAAGATAGAGTTCGTTTCGAATTTATAATCACACTATCACACTAATCACACTAATATTATAAATACGAAAGTTTGGATGTTTGTTTATTTATTTGTTTGTTTGTTTGTTACTCAATCACGTCATAACGGCTTAACCGATTTCAATGAAATTTAGTGAGTACGTAGGTTATAACCTGATTTAACACATAGGCTACTTTTTATCCCATAAATCAGGTCCCATGGGATAAAAATGGGGTGTCAAGTCAAAATGCAACAGCGAATTTAGCTTTCTTTCTAGGTTACCTACACATTTAGTAGTGTATATTAGTTTAGATATTAGATGAAAATAAGGTTGAAAATTGAATGTTTTCGACCCTAAAAGCATAGACACTAGCGTTGCGCCCAACCGGGGGCTTCGTGGAACGAATTTGAAGAACACCTATTAGGTAGTCCTATGTCTACTTACATACTATTTTAAGTACGAAATTATAGTCAGATCTACTTATTTCGAGCAGAACAGTTTTACTGATATTCCAAAATACACACCCCTACGGATAGCAACCATTTGGTCGCTATGCCACCTCCCGCAAACCCAGGTCTGCAAACCTCTGTAAAGGAGATCTTTTAGAACGCTGGTTCTTTGCTTAGTCATTAAGAGCTCGTCGTCTAGCAAAAGGAAAGATATCATTCATCATCCACTAGACCTGACTTCACCCACTACTGGGTAGCCTCTAGGCTATATTCAGGCTGGGGAAAAATGTTCTTTTGTAGTTAGGGCTTGATCTTAAAAACTTTAGGTTTACTTTGAAGAAAAAAACAATCGCATATTCGGATATTTGAAAATATGTACATTTGTCATAAAAAAGAAGTTGGTCTCAATCGACTATTTCCTCTTGAAAATTCTCATGTTTTTTTAATATAGTAAATTTGAAGGCACCCAAACTAACAGGCCTCCTGATGTTAAGTGGTCACCGTCGTCTATAAACGCCTGCAGCATTTAACACAGCAACACTTTATGCCTTATTTACACCTGTCTTCAAGGCGTTCATGTTGAATCCCACCGGAAAAACCCAGGAGAAGGTCACTCCACATCTTGCAGGAAGAAGGAAAGAAGAAATGAGCGTGCCTGTAATTTCACCGGCTCCCTTCAAATCGGAACACAGCTACGCGAGCATTACTGCTAGCCGGCAGAATTAGGTCAAAAGTTTTCCCATAACTTATAATAGCTAATCTTTTTGGTTGTTTTCACCCAGTTCCATCCTCATCACAGTTATAACGTTCGTAAATCAGACAGCAACTGTTCCTTGTGCTCTGCCGGGGGCTCGTCCAACACACCCCATCTGTCGCGATCAATGCCGCCAAGGCCACGGGCGTGATATCGATTCGTTATAAATAGCACCAGCTCTGCCCCTACCTCCCCCGCGCACCAGCCGCACACCCCTCTACCGCGGTGTGGAGGAAGTAATAGTTAGTGTGCTGAAGAGTTTCACTTCCACAAAAGAACAGCAAAATGCTCTAAGTTTCAATACAGGTTAATACTGCCGATTCGATTGTAATATTTAGTTTTAATATTTTATTGCTCAAAATACACATTAAATGTACAAAAGATGGATCATATTTGAAAAACCTGTGATTTTGATTTGCCGGACGCAACTGGTAGCTAGGCTATTCCACCTCAGAATATCCAGATAAACGTATTTGGTTCTTTGATATTCCCACATATCAGAGCGAAAAGCGGATGTCTAACACTGTATCTTCCGGTTTCATGTTCGCCACTTGTGTCGAGCACTTCTGTCGGTTCTGCATTACCGTTTTGACGTCATCGGCCTATATCCACATCAGTACCTATATTCTATCGATTTGTGGGTTTTGTATAACCATTTAAGTACAATCATGTTACAATTGACAACATCAGTAGGCACCTAATTTAACGGAACCAGAATTCCTCGCAAACAAGCCATATTGCATCATAAAGTAGTTAAGCTAGCTCATTCTACATTAAAAATATGTTTGAAGTGGCATAGGTGGTGTGGGGGAAGTGCCGCCTCGAACCCCATGATGGATGCTAGTTCGACGCCCCCCTGATCTTGGATATGTGTCCACGTGTAAGACCCCCTTGTTTTATCAGCATTGTATCTTTGGAAGTGGAACTTGCCGGAGAAATGGCTCTGTTATCATCATTTATCTCTAGATGTATGGAAATATTCTAGGAACAATTTTACTAGAATATTTAAATGCGGGAGCTCTAACGCTTGCGGGACGCTAAATGCACATTAACAGCTTTTCTTGAAACTCTTTTATAGGAACCACTGATTTAAATGGAAACACCTATTCATAGCATGTCAGTACGAAGGTTTTACTCGATACATTACCCAAAATAATTACGAAAAACTATGTCCCGCCGCATAAACCTATGTCGGTGTAGGCTTTGTTTTGCCACGACAATTCCCAATTTCTATAGCAAAGATAAGTTGTGAAGTAGCCGGAGATAAATTACCTATATATGTACGTGATTATCGGTTATGATAAGGTGCCGTAATAATAATAGTGTGGTGATAATACATTACCTAGTTGCTGTAGGCATGTGCTATATGTAGACATGTCATGGACGACCTACGTGGCGCAGTGGCGCAGTTGTAAACTCGGTATCGGCTCTGTAAATGCGATTTAGTTAATTTGAAAATATAATGAGGCTCATTGCATTCATGATAAGCTAAAATGAAATACAATCTCCAT
This sequence comes from Philereme transversata, assembly GCA_963924445.1. NCBI lineage: Eukaryota > Metazoa > Arthropoda > Insecta > Lepidoptera > Geometridae > Philereme > Philereme transversata. The sequence goes on from OZ004345.1 coordinate 28,704,451, forward strand.
GATCTTATTTCTATTACCTAAATTAAAGAGGTTATAGTCCAATTGTGAAAAAAGTACCGGGAACGCAAATTTTTAGCAATACAGTTATAAAAAGACTTATTTCCTCGCATTCGAGTTGAAAGGTTATGCGTTATACTCGGGTGTAAGCGATCAATAACACCCTCGATTAGCGTATCTATCGATATCTTGGGTGTACAATAGATCACTTACAGCCTTTGTATAACTATGTAAGTACTATAATTTTTTTTTTTTTATATAGCGCTGGCCATTTCACACAGCGCTATCTAGCCGCAAACTAAGCAGAGCTTGTACTATGGGAATCAGATAACTGATAGAATACTTATATTTTTTTTTGTAAATACATACCTACTTATAATATATAGAAAAACAACCAGACCCGGAACAAACATTTGTAGATCATGCAAACAGTTCTTCCATGGCGGGAATCGAACACACTATCTCCTGCGTTTCAGCCGGCTCACAGTGTGCTGCCTAGTACAAGCTAGCGGGACAAAATTATTTTATCCGTTATATTAATTGTATAGGTGTTTTCTCAACATAATATGCTATATCAAAAGATATTAAGTCACATATTTCTTTTTTTTTACGTTTACTAGGTAAATGTAAAGAAAAATACTTTTGCCTTATCTGTAGTGGTACCTTCTTAACTATTGAGGGAAATATAACTAATTACTGGTACCTATCTAGGTAATCGTAGCTATTTACACGTTTCAACAGATATACCTATATGGAAGATACCATTTATACTTAGTAGTTTTTAACCTTTTATACCTATGTAAATGTATGGGCCCCAGGATTTTGTAAAACAAAATAGATTATACAGGAAATGATAAATTTATTTGCAAACAAAATTAAAGTGTTATATAAACAATTTCTATACCTATCTATGTATTTAATTAAATCAACAAACAACTATACTTAAAACAACAACATTATTTACAATATCACAATTATTTACATTATTTATTTACCTATATACTTACATTAACTAAATTACTAATAACTAGAAATACGAGGTATAGGATAAATAAAAATATATACAGAACAGAAATACTATACAATCTTTTAATTGTCAGATAATTCGTCGTCATCACTCTCCCAATCAGTAGAGTCTGACAACAAATAATTGTCCTCCTCAATTTCGCCAACTGATGATGACGATCGAGATGGCAATGGAGGAGGGACAATCAACTGCAGAACCTCAGCTGGCAAAGTAGTCATCTTTTTACGCGGCAACTCTCTAAATGTGTTTATTACAGGATCAGACGTAATCAAAAGCATTCTCAAAAGATCTTTATTCGTGGTAACTCGTGACCGCTTCCTTGCGTGTCGCTCACGGAATCGACGGCAATCTTTATTCCTTGCCTCTTGGGCTTCTTCAGAAAGCTGCCCAATTGGAAGAATACAGGATTTTATCACTTCCGCACTGTGCACAAGTATCTTGTGCACAGTAACGGGCATGGAGTACCACGAATAAAGATCAAGGTATAGCTTTTTTGTATCAGCGCAAAACTTTTCGAATTCCAAGAAATTTATGTCATATCCCGATGACAGAGTTCTTAAAATTACATGAAATTTCTGAATAAGAGTTACATCCAACCCTGTAATTTCACTGCTCAGTTCAGAATTGGAAAAAAATCTACGCGCGGTGTTTCCATCATTCGTGTTGCCATAGCCAGGTTTTGGTTTATCTACTATGAGATCCATACGATCTTTAAATGCTTTTTGGATCTCCTGTGAGCGTTGCTTGACAGCAGCTTTATCGTTATCGCCTCTGACTTGCCACTTTTTTATACCTAAACGATAACTGATGTGAAGCATACACTCAAAAGTTCGAATCCAGGCATGCAAAGTCGATAAACCAAATTTATACAGTTCTTCGTTACTATTATAAGTCCTTGACTCCTCGTTCATAGTAGACGGAGTGGCACCACAAATATAACACTTCTGTGTTGACCGCGTGTCCGTTAATGCGTTACACACTTTTCCATCGGTCATCGTCAACATCAAATCGTGTTTTACAGAGATTTGAGTTCCATCCACGCTACAAAGAGTTGGAGCAAGTTCATTTATTTGATCTAAAATTTGTTTGGTTTCTCCTTTCGTGAACTCAGTTGTCTCCTTGGCGAAAATGAATTTAATAGGACGGCAATAAATGGTAGAGGATGGTCGCGGATTCTGCCAAATTACAGTGTCATTTTCTATTAACCTCAAGGGGACAAATGAGTACACGAATAGAAATTCGTCAGTAGCAGTGGTGTCTTCAAATCTCTGTTTATATGTACTGTGCCCCGAACTCCCATCACAACCCCATTTACTTAACAATTTATAAGATGAACGAGGTAACACACTCCTAATAACCTCAGACTGAGCTTCAATTAACCGTTCAGCCGTTTTATTTAAAATCGCCTGAAGATTAATTTCAGCTCGAGTTTCGGTTACTGAAATGTGTTCATCAGAAGGACAACAAGCAGCTTTGGACTTACCTAAACTGAAGAACGATGGATACACTTGATGTCCCGCTTTCAATGCCCACTTCCTAGTTTGTTTGTAACCGTGTGTAGTTAATTTAGAGTCTATATAATAAGCTAACGCTTCGTCCGGAGATAACTGCCTACCTTGTTCACAACACTTGTTCGTTTTTGGTATATCACTTATTTCCTTTAGTTGTTTAGCCATATTGCGATGCCCTTCCTTCCGAGTAGCTAATTCTGCGGCTACAATGAGCTCATTCGCACTTCTTGTTCCTAAAAGATCTTCAACTCTTCGTTTCTTCGTCTTTAACGACGAATCCTCAAATGACTTCTTAGGTCGTCGGCCTGCAGTTGATAGTCCTGACGTTGATGGCTGGTTTATGGACACCGCAAGCTCTATTCCACATCCCTCTAGCCAGCCTTTATATTTCGTCAAAAATAAATCTTTATTAAATTTCGACGAAGTCCATTTTTCGTTTAATTTCAACGAAAGACTAGAAATTTTCATTTTGAGTTTTCTTAGAATTTCGTCAGAAACATCAATTACACTATGTTTTTCACAGAAGGCGTCAAAAATGCGACTAGCTCTTTCATTTTTCTCATATTTAAGCCATTCTTCGAAAAATTCAAGTTTCGTCATAGTTACGACTCGGTCTGGAAAAACGAAAATAAAATTAATTGCGGGCCTTTTCGGGAGCTAAAATATGTATTCTACTATACTTAAATGTTATATATATAACATATATAAAAATTAAGGTGGATACATTTGGATACAAAAAGTTACATCCCTTTACATTTCACAATTACTAATAAATTTACAAGATATGACTACGTACATTCAAACTTGTATTACACAAATATATAAGGCTATATTTGTAAAAAAATTACGTAATATAAGTATACATACCTTCAACAGAATGTTCCATCACAAAAAACTTTATTCACTTTGGAAATAATTTTGAGAGATGTTATCACAAGTGTGCGTAAAATGCAACTAATTTGCTTATGCAAAACAACTTTCCTTATCACTTACCTTACACCCCCGGATAAGTACCATAATTAGGTGATTAGCGTAATCTATTGTTTGATTTCGGTACCTGGGGGGTTTTGTTTACATGTTGTTACCAAAAGTTCCTGGAAATTAGGACTTCGATTTTGTCCCGCTAGCTTGTACTAGGCAGCACACTGTGCGGCTATTCGTACACTGCGCCACGGAGGTCGTCATTTGGATTCTCTGTATCGTTTTATCATCAATCGTTTATTGTATCAGATTAACAACAGTCAAAACTCGGCCCCCGGGTCAAATACATATTATAATACACACATCAAAAAAGTCTAAGCAACACATAACTTTTTTAGTATTATTCTTTTTTACTTCGTTTTAAACTTTCATGGAATATCAAACCTTCTTTAAATAGTCAACCTCTTTGATAAACAAATATATACTGGCAGTTTTTTTTAGTAAATTATGTTTTTAAACAATAAAAACATTTTTTTGTCCATTTCAACGGCATTTCATAGGTGCGGTTTTATTACTTATTCAACGAAAAAAAATTAGTAATCGCAGTAATCATTGGTTGTGTTTTGCGAATAATAGCCCACGAGTTTTTACTGTGTAATGGAGCGTCGTCATCTTACCACGGGAGAGATGCAAAGAGCTGTAGGAATGCTAGAAATTGAAAACAGTCAAGCCTATGTTGCCCGGCATTTTGGTGTTCATCGAAGCGTAATTTGCCAACTCTGGAGGCGTTATTGTGACACAGGTGATCCATCTGAACAGCACCGAGGCCGAGGGCGTAGTAGGTATCACTCGTCGTCAAGACCGATACATCCAGGTAACATGTAGACGTGAAACAAAGCTGACTGCCCAAGATATAGCATCAAGGCTACAGAATGCTGATGGTCCCGCTGTTTGTCCCCAAACTGTGCAAAACAGACTGCGAGAGTATGGTCTACGTGCACGGGTTCCAATCAAATGCCCACAGATCCGTCACGGAAATCGAGCTCATCGTATTCAATGGTGGAGACCACGCGTGCTATGGCCGCAAGAACGATGGGACCCAATTTTGTTCTGCGATGTATCTCGATTCGTGTTCGAACCTGATGCTAGAAGAATGAGGGTATATCGTCGCCCAGGAAACGCTGAACGTCTAAGATGTGTCCAGGAAGTCCACCCATACAGCGGTTCGACAGTAATGGTTTGAGCTGGAATAGCTAAAAACCGAAAAATCGATCACGTTTTTATAAATAGCAATCTGAATGCTGAAAATTATGTGGAACATGTGCTAGCTCCCTATGTGCGTCCATTTTCACAAACATTGGGACATGTGTTTACATTGATGCACGACAATGCCCGTCCGCACACAACAAGACGGATTCAAGAATGGCTACAGGGCGAAAATATACGCGTTTTGCCATGGCCAGCTCAATCGCCTGACTTGAATCCCATTGAGCAAGTGTGGGATATGCTGCAGAGAAGGTCCTGAAAGATCTTGATGGGGTTTTAACAGAACACCAGCTAAAAATCCTGCTCAAGTTCCACTGGGACCCATTGCCCCAGAAGGCAATCAATAACCTAATTGACTCCATGCGGAATCGTTGCCGACAAGTTTTAAACAATCCAGGAAGAAACAAGCTGTATTAGATTTAATTTAAATGCCCAAAAGAAGGTTATAATTTAACGCAGAAGTCATATTTTTGTTTATTTTTACCGTTATTATACAGTGTTTTTTAACTGGGACAGTACGGCAGCACCCATAACCAGAGGAGATACAGCTGCAGTTTCTTTTAAAACATCAGCTCTTTTTCGAAGAAAAACATTTTACATTAAAATTTTTTTGGTCAAGCGTGAGTAGCGTCTTAAAATGAATCAAGTTGGTAAATTTTTTTTGATGTCAATCGACTCAGTCCTTTATAAGGATCATTTTATTGTATCGAATGAAAAAAATCTGAGCAGCGGAAGTTAGTCAAATTTGATAAAATATAAATATATGTCAAAATTGCACCCAGATTCACAGCAAACTTTTATTTGTAAATAAACATTTTTTTAAAGAAATGTATCGAGTTTAATATACAAATACAACATAGAAATACCATTTAAATAAATCTATAAAATTAAAAATATTAAAAATTTGTAGGTGTTGCTTAGACTTTTTTGATGTGTGTATAATTATATTTTAATAATAAATTATTATTTTATTTTTTAATATTTGAAGAACAGCTAGCAAATGCCTCGTAGTGAATGAATCCTCAGCCGCAGGTCTCTGTCGGCTTGCGCACTACTCAGAGAATAGAGAACAAAACGTTTGTAATTATTTTTGATTCATTTTTTTTTGTGTTTTCAGAGAATGACCCTTCTACTCCTCGACTTAAAATTCCCCCAATTCAACTCAAATATTTTGAGAAATGATAAGGTCAAAATGATACTGTTTCGGTAGGTGGTCCAATGTCCAAGTCCATGCACATGACAAGTTACAAAATGGTATTGAACAACCAACAACAACAATTCAAATCAAAATATTTTTATTCATTAAAATCACAAAAATCACTTTGAAATGTCAATTTTACTGCCTGTTTCTTCGCGACCAAGCCAGGAAAGAAAGGCAAGATACAAGACTGGTTGTTTTTGATGTGTAACATTTTTCCGCTCGGTTTGTGGGAGTGATTTTGGCAAAAGCGACGGAAATGTGTAATAGGAAACCGGGAAAGCGCTTTGACCAATGAGCGCGCGCGGTGGTCAGATGTTTTACACTACGATTTGCTTTGTGTTTTCTATTTTGTTTGTAATTTTTTGTTTATATGGTGTACAATAAAAATGATATAACATATCATATGCGACTACTGTAAGGCTCGTATTTTTTAATGATCCTTTTAGAATACATATCAATAAAGAAAATAAATTACGTCTAAATTGTAACATTTTTGAATGAGGTGAAGCAATTTCAATCCCAAGCTTCTCTTCTTTTTACATGTATAAAAATAACTTAAAATAATTATTGTAAATATTGTAAGATATAAAAGGCTTTTTTATTTTATTTTTATTATACTTCTGGCGTAACGACAATCATAGAGCTTGCGTTTAGGCACTGGAGCTGCGGCTAGTCATTTTTACGAAACAGTTAATAACGTCATTTTGGGTCGTTTTCTGCCCCAACTTAAGATGGACTTGAGAACAATCTCTGATTTCGCACCTATAGCACTTTCATTCTCTGGTCGCCAGCGATGAAACAGCGCCTTTATCCCAGCATCGACCACGCCATTATGATTTTCTGCTCCCCCCTTTTTAGAACTCTTGATGCGAATACCCTCCCACCCACTAATGCTCCTAGAATATTCGACGGAGCTACGAAGTAGAGATATTGTCGACGCGAAATTAAGAGGTTTGTTTGTACTTGTAAGAGTTTAATAATAAATCACTACGTGAAGTAGGTACATATAAACTTTATATTTATATTACTTGATTTTTTAATAATTCATTTTAAATTAAAGGTACCTAATTTAAAGTACATATTGAACTGAAATCGCAATTTTAGTTTAAGTATGTACACAATTTTAATTATTAAAATTCCTTTCTTCGGACTTTTTGTTCAGCAAAAGTGTTAATGCCATCATAAAGTTCAAATTTCGAAATAAATTTTTGATGGATAGAATAGCCAAGTTACTGAACCTTTCTTGTCCCATAGAATTTCTTAAATAAGCTTTTATCAATTTTTTTTTTCAAATTATAGTCTGGTACTGACGCTGGGAAGTAGTATCGGGTCGACCTTCGATAATTGTGTCGGACTGATGCTGGAAAACTGTGTCCGCTTGACATCAGCTTTTAGTCTGGGACTGATGCTGAATAGTCATGTCGATCCGTTGTATCGTATCGGTCTGATACTAAATCCAACATCCGACTGATTTGATCGTTTTGTATATCCGTATGATACCGACTCCGAGAGCAATCCGATATCGGATAATAAATCGGACTGACCTCCAACTGGTCTAAAATGTCCCCATGGGAATAAATGTTGGGAGTTGGAATTCTCCTTTGACCGGGGGCCCCTTCCGGTTGGGGGCCCGTGGCATTTGCCGACTTGCCACCCTGTAGTTACGCCACTGTTTACAACACTATCACTAAAGTCTACGAATAATAATGCTGTAACTAGTCGGATAGTCAGACAGAAAGTCAGAAATCGCGAAACTATAGGAAAGGGCTCAGAATACAGAAAGAACCAGAAGCCGCCTTCAGCTGTGATTGCAAGCCGTGCGCTGTATCCATAAAACAAAACCCGCGTCCCGCGCCCGTCTTGTAAATGGTAGAATTGTATACCTATAAAATCAGGAACGTCAAACTCATTTAAATCTATGTACGGGCACTAGAAACTGCGACACAGTATTTTACTAACATTTTCCAGTGTTCAAATTTTTTAGTTACATGTAAAAAGTTCACTGAAATAAATAAATTACAAATCGCACTCCCTACTCGCGTAATGTTGCTAGCTTAGTCATTATTTACCCGTTTTTGGGGTAAATGTCTTAGGTAAGATACAACTAATGCAATCCAAATTACCTTACTACACAGTATCACAGGTATATTTTATATCTGTGCACCTGACTAGTACTACCTTATAGGATTGACACAAAAAATTATAATAATTACTACAACTATTATATACAGGGTTATCTGTTTGGGGTGTACTAAGCCGAAAAGAGGTTCATTGTACTCATCATTATGAACAACTTTTACTATTGATGCAATACCATCTTTACCATCATCATCACGCGTGAAAGCAGTTACCACTGGTGATTCGCTGTCCCTACAGAGTGAGGTACCGACACCATTAGAAACACCGTCATTGGTAGCTGCACCGGTTTTATTAGCTTCACTAACTGCCACTAATATAGTCTTACCATCAACAACTTTTTCGGAAGTAGGTGTGGCTATTCCATCGATATCGACTGATAATTTACACTTCCCATCTATCTCTTTAGCTAGTGTTCAGGACATCACCCCCTATGCCCCTATGAAGTCAAGCCCGTACCAAAAGCAGAAAGAAAGAATAATGGAAGGGGAAGGAAATGCAGAAAATCGACAATAATGACTGATTCTCTAAACAAGCTTGAAATTCAAGAACGAGAAGAAAGAAGGTAAAAATAAGTTAAAAAAGCGAAACAAGTTAAAAATCAAATAAATAAATAAATATCGCTGGACATTTCACACAGCGCTATCTAGCCACAAACTAAGCAGAGCTTGTACTATGGGAACCAGATAACTGATAGAATACTTATATACTTTTTTTTGTAAATACATACTTATAATAATAGGTTGGGAAAAAAGTCTTTGCGATTATAGTATGTATGAACTTGTAATAAAATCTCTTTGGCTATATTATTTGTATCTGGCTGGTTTTGGTATCAGTCAAAGTTTAAATTTTAAAGAAGATAATTCCAAATTCAAATTAGGAAAACGTGTGATTTTTATTTGTTTTTCGTACTGTAAAGGTGAGTGAATCTAATTAAGAAATTCGATACATTTTAAAATTTTACTACAAAAAAGGTAAAAATGCAACGCAAGCCGCGAAAAAAATTTGCGATGTTTATGGACCTAGTGCAGTGTCTGTGAGAGTAGCACTAATTTGGTTTAAGCGTTACAAACATTCCCTTACACTGTTACAACCAACCCACTTTCATCATTTTATTTTTCAGGTGGTTGAAATTCGACAGAAATTATTAATTTTGTAACAAATCCCACTTCAAATATTTAGCCGTTTTTCTCGAAATCTGTAACATAAATTGCATTTAAGCTGGTGTTAAAAGATAGCTGAAAGACTAATCTCTCATGTGTATTAATTAGAATTTTAATATTCAGAAGTCTCTGTAAGATATTACGAAAAAATTAAAAACTGTTACGTTCACCCCTGGTCTCCCCTACCTGCCAAATAAATTACGCTATACAAGCGCTTGTAGAGGTACCTAGTTTTTTTATTCTAGGACTTATTTTTGTATTATTTCTGTTTGTGAGGTAATTCAAAAAAGAGTTATCTATCTAGATTGCCTGGATACACATTACAATAAAATGCTTTGTATTCAAGTTCATTTATTTTATTTCTTTTCATTTTACAACCATTATAGTTCATTTGACTACTTAGGGCGACTTGCGCAACCATGCGTAAACGTATTATGATTGAAACAAAAGTGCTATTATGATGATAAGCCATCACACACAGCACCACAGATAAAGAATCGAAATTAGTCGGCAACTATTGAACGTACGTGGTTTTATGTAAGATGACAATGAGAACTAAATACCAATGCACGATGGCGCGAAGTGGTGCCGATATTATCTCAAAAATACTTAGAAAACTTTCGTGATAAATACGGGATTTATCATGTACCGTTTTATCGGTGTTTCGACCGACAATGTGATGAAGGCTCACTCACGAATTGAACTGAAACATTGTCGGTCGAAACACCTATGAAATTTTACGTGATAAATCCCGTATTTATAATAATGATCTAAAATACATTTTAATAGTATGGCCATGCGGAGCTGTGCATACAGTGGTGCGAGTTTGGAGTTTGGTCCGAGTCGAAGCTATCATTAGCGATGCAAGACAACAAACGATAATCGGAAAGAAACGCTGTCTGTTGTGACTGCGGTTGTTTGGATACGAAGGTCAAGGGCGCTTTTGGGGAGGGGGAGATGTGAGGCCCGAGGGGTGAGTGGGGGCGGAGGGGGGGGGGTGCTATGGGCGGGGCTCGTGACAGAAATAGACTCGGCAACATCGTTTGTCAACACACGCCTACGTAGCGTGGTTCCGAGCCTCGGGTGGCCCGGGCTACCCCTCCCACTGCGGGTTGCTGCCACAGAATTACTTATAATGCTAACGTGTATAAGTGTTACTGTGATGAATTGATGAAACGTTTACTTTTTGTCGCTAAATATTTTTTCATAACCTTTCAGTTATACTAGTTGCCAGTGTACGGTGGTTGAAATTCGACAGAAATTATTAATTTTTTAATTTATTTTTAGCTTAATTTTAGCATTTGCCCCTATTTCTCCATTTAAACTTTAACTAAGTACCTATGCTGAATCTCACACTCATCCGTGCGCGCAATTAGCTAATAATGCCTTGCGCGCATTACGAAATTTAATCGTAGTGATTTTTAGAAATTGATTCATTAAAGAACATTGATTCTTTTTGCAGTAGTGCGTGGACTCTAGTTTATTGGTATAATGATTTATTAGCATATGGTCACAGAATGGCGATTATTATCAACAGCGATTAAATTTCGTATTGCGCGCAAGACCTAAAAAGGGGTATAAGGTATAGATATTTCGTCCAGGTATTCATTAACATACATAAGTTTGACATTGATGATATTTATTGTATCTTGCTGTTCTACTTCTTATGATAGAACTAAACTCATCACCGGCCTTTTTCACTGGTTTACCCGAGTACTCTACACCCGTATATCATAAACCCACATATCTTAAATTCCTGTTATTTTTGAAGTTAAACTTGGAGCTTAGTCAGTAGAGATTTTTATATTATAATAAGTAGGTAGGCACTAGGCACACACTACAATAATGTATTTCGAACATACAGAAAAAAGATACAATGAAAAAACGCGTGTGTGTACCTATGTACGCACGTAAGAAGTTATAATTTCTTTGGCGTAACAGAACAAAAATAGCTAAAGATTTCATCCCGTATGCCACAACTCTATGTTTGTAAAAGGAATGAAAAATTAATTGATCGATCGAAGCGAGATCTCTAAGTCAACTTGGGCAAATCGGCGTTGTATGTATGTATGTTTGTTTGTTTCTCCGAGGATAACTTTCGAAGCGTTTATCCGACCATCGTGAAATTTAGTATATAGGTAATGATGGCACAATTTTGCTGTGACTCAATGAGCTAAAAATTTTGGAGGGTTGTTGAGATATTGGGGTTAAAGAGGGGTAAAAAAAAAATGAAAATAAGACTATTAGGTCAAGTGAGACGTCAAATGAAAGATCTTCATTAGTACATTTCGAGCCCTTTTTTTACTTTTAGTAAAGTTTTTGTAGTTTTTGAGTTATTAGCCATGATAAAAACTAAATTTTGACAAAATTCACAGGGTACACCAGTGACCCCACAGTGCTGTAATTTGGTATGAGTGTAGCTTATGTATCACAAATATAAGCAAAAGTCTGAGATCTAGAATAATTGCAATTTGTACCCCAAAAAAGACTATCCAATTAACATGAACTCCCGTTACCTGTAATTTGAATGAAACTGTAGGTCAAGTTAGATGGTTTTTATTTCGTAGATCTATTTTTATAGTCAAAGATTACGAATAATATTTTTTTTGTTTTTATGGGAGACTCGCGAAATCTCAGTACGGGGCGAACCACTAGTTAATATAGTTATGAGTTCTCACGGAAACTTGAGAGGCAGTTATTAGCTATCTTCATCATGTCGCTTTTTGACTGTCGGTGTGCGCGGGCATCGTAAAAATATACTCTCATATTTTTTTCAAACGCGTCAAAATAAGTATAATTTCAATAAAAGCGAAAAACATAATAAGAAAAACAGAAGAGGATTATGGACTTATTAAATTGGTACTATGTGCTACAGCAGCAAATGGGTCTCAACTCTGGATTCTGTCAAGACCGCTCCAATTCGGCCACTACTCCCTGTTTGGATTTATGACATGTGTTGTCAAAAGTTTTGTATCATGTATGTCATGTTGTACATCGTAATTGAATCTTACCCCAGTGCGATTAGGCTCACTCTACATGTAAAGCATATTGGAGTGGCACAGGCCAAGTGTACGGGTGTGGTGGATTCCCAGAACTGGCGGGTGAAATTCGCTAAGTCATGTTCACAATGTGGAGTTGACCGTTTTACGTGTGTTTTTGATTTTGATAGGCTGCTGTTATGTGGTGCTTTTGATGGTTTTTCAAACTCTCTTATTAATAAATATGGCGCAATGAGTATATCATTACATAATGTAATACTTACGTGTTTTGTATTAATTGAATTTATGCAATGAAGTAGAGAAAACACAAGGCATGAAAATTCAGATATAGAGATAGTAATTCTCGCATAGCTGTTTCGGTGTGAAGGGTATGGGTGTCGACAGACACGTGAGATCTTTCACCAATAAGTCTCAGAGTGACGGGCGCATTCCAATGCCATGTAGGCCAAGCTTTAGTTGGACGTACCCTGTAAGGTTTTGTTATTGTGATAAAAAAAATATCACGCACCTATTAGGTTTGTAGGTGTGTGCCAGTCTTTTTCTTCTTAGCGTGTCAATAGCTCTACTTATATAGTGTTAGATTGGCTATATTGATGGCGTCAGGAGAAGCCATTTTTAGGGTTCCGTACTTCAAAAGGTAAAAAAAGGAACCCTTATAAGATCACTCTCTTGTCCGTCTGTCTGTCCGTGTGTCACCACCGATTATCTCAGGAACGGGTGGACCTAGCAAGTTGAAATTTATACCAGATACAGAGGTCTATAGTCCCTATTAGGTGTATAAAAATCAAGGTCCTGAGTCAACACGATAAAAAGATATGGCCAAATTTAGATTTTTGCGAAAATTTGTAAGTACCAAAATTTACCTTAATTTTGAGCTTTATTATTTTTCGGAATTTTCCCTTTACTTGTGCTGTAAGACCTTGCTTTTAACCAAAATTGTCAATTCTAGGTCAACCAGAACCACCCATAGGTTTTGGATCGAAAACCTATGTGGTAGTTCCCGTTGACCTAGAATCACGAAATTTGGTAAAAAGCAAGGTCTTATAACACAAATAAAGGAAAAATTCCAAAAAATAAAATATGTTGAAAATTAAAGGACCATTCATACATAGTTGACGCCAATAAAGATAGTCCTCTGAGTTGTATGGGCGCTCATACAATTTAGAGGACTAGCTTAATCGGCACCAACCTTAAATAAGGTAAATAAATAAAATAGTGCTATTGTGTGAAGAAAATACAAGAAAATATTTATTATAGATAATGGTACGCACTTGGCCGGTTTTTAAGTCTTCCATAGTGCACAAAGGGCACATTAGCAGGTGTTCCATCGATGCATCATCTGCAGGATCCCGGAATCCCCGTTTGCACATATTGACACCTCCTACGACTTTTCAGATGTGCCAGTAATTGGTACAGTCATGCTCACTTTCAACTTGCGACTTATCTTATCATCCAACTATATTTGCAAACGATTTATACATTTTCGATATAAAAACCGCCTGTTTACTATACAACGTACCTTGAACCCTTTGGAGCAAAGATAGGGTAATCACTGATGTAAGTGACCCTTGTCCTAGTCAGAGTCCTGTGTCAACATCCAACAATGGTACATGAGTTATTCTTAATGTCGTATAAATAGAAAAAAAAATAGAGTATTTCAGACCAAGAGATATTTTGTTAGTAATAATAAATAATAATAATAATAAATATTGCTGGACATTTCACACGACGCTATCTAGCCCCAAACTAAGCAGAGCTTGTACTGTGGGAACCAGATAACTGATAGAATACTTTTATACATTTTTTTTGTAAATACATACTTATAAACTTAGCAAAACGGAACTTAGAAAAAATGCACAAGAAGATCTGGATAAATTATTTATCTGGTTTCAGAGCAATCTGCTCACGATTAATACAGACAAGACATGCTACGTTATTTTCAAATCCAAAAACAAAAAAGTACCATCTCATACACTTCTTTTAATTGACGGCAAAACTTTACAACAGAAACAGTTTGAGAAATATTTAGGAATAAGATTAGATAGTTACTTAGATTGGAAGATACAAATTGAACATATCAGATCGAAGCTTTCCTCATTACTAGGTTCATTGCGTAACATTGTTCGCTGCCTTCCACATCGAGTTCGTCAGACAATCTATAACTCCTTAGTAAAACCGTATCTTCTATATCTTATCGAAATTTGGGGAAGTGCTCCAAAGACTAACTTAAAAGACTTGCAGATTGCACAAAATAAAATCATTAAAATGTTATTTCGATATAAATACCTAACACCTACTATTAAAGTATACAAAGAAACACAAATAATGAGCATTAAACAACTTTATACGTACTGTTCCTGTATACTCATCAAAAAAACTGTTAATAAAACCATACACTCACAAATAACATTTATTAAAGTGCACCAGGTCCACAATAAAAGCAGCCGTAGAAGAGATCACATACTCCTACCACGTGTGAGAACTACCCACGAAAAGCGAACTATTGTCTTTGAGGGTGTACAAAGGAGGATGGGCGTTTTGGTACATATGTCCAATCGAAGTGATTTTACCATCGTTGGATAGCTATTTTCAAGAGTAAAAAAAACGACTATGGCAATAAACGTGTATAAGTTGTCCGTTTTGAAATATAGTCTTCAGAAGATACTGGATATTTGTTCGAAATAGAACTAATGAAAAATGATATCGCCGGTTTCGTTTCACTGATTTTTATGACATCTGCACAGATTTGATTTGAGATAAATAAAATTCAGTTTACGGATGAAAATCACAACAAAATCGGTCCGCACGGTAGGTTCATGTGCGCATATAGTATCAATAGTCTGGTATTTAGGATATGCTAGACACGAAAGATTTAGAGAACAAGCATTGTTTTTAAATAGCATCACTATTGATATTGAATACTAATACATATATGACACATACTTCGAACTTGTTTTATTTAGATAATAAAAATGTTATAAATCATTATAATAAAACCATATCAAAATGGAGAAAAATGTCAATAAAAGTATGTGACTTAATAAGATGTAGCAAAAATCGGACAATGAATTGGGACTAGCGCCATAGTTATTCCTAATCTACACAGAAATACCTTTTCAACGGTGTATCATTCGTTTCGATTGGGGCCTGTACCAGATCCCATACGTTAATGCCCATCCTCCTTTACAATAAACTGCATAAAGAAGTAAAAAATGCGGAATCGTTCGGTGTCTTTAAAATAAACTAAAAAAATCATATCTTAAACAACATAACATTATTAAAACAATGAAACATGAGAGGTGCTGGTTAGATAAATATATTAGATAGATATAAAGGCAGGAATATAGATAGACAGATAAATAGCAATAGACAGGTAGATGGATATGTATAGATAGATATATATAAAATATAGATTAGATATGTAGACAGACATCACTAAATTAATTACGTTATAAATAACAAAGCAATCTAAATACAACAGATAAGTACATACGTGACTGACTATATGTAGGTACACAGTCACGCTAGCTGGTTGACTTACTGTATCATACCGAGTGAACTTGCATTGTAATGCGGGCGACACTCGACCAAAAATTGCGGGTACATGTAAAATGTTTGTCATTCTTATTTGTTATTTTTTTATCACCTACTATTTAAGTTTTTGAACTGTTTCGAAGCATTACAATTACTTAAGTTTAAATTAGATTCTCATATAAGTGTAATGTAAATTTCTTTTGAGAAAATAAATGTTCTTTAACCATAATATATAGAGAAACAACCAGACCCGGAACAAATATCTGTAGATCATGCAAACATTTGTTCCGCGGCGGGAATCGAACCCACTACCTCCTGCGTCTCAGCCGGCTATTCGCCCGCTGCACCACGGAGGTCGTCAATAAACTTAGAACTTATATTTTTTGTCGGTGATAAATCCCGTATTTATTATAATGATTTAAAATTTACATTTCTGCGCTCATTATTGATACTATTTTTAAACTTTGACCTTAATTAAATTGAATTATAGAAATGTTTTGAATAGACTACATTAACTGCATTTGCATGCCAACAAATATGGTAAAACATGTCTGGAACCAATATTATTAATGATTTATCACCCCCCATGCTTGCAAATGAATAACTGATATAGATATAGAAGTTATATTATTATTAAGTGTAAAGACAAAAACAACCATCCTCCTCATCATCATCCACAGCCCGACTGCATCTACTGCTGGGTTATAGGCCTTCCCAAGTTTGTGCCATCCGCCACGATCCTGCGCTAGTCTCACCCAAAAATAACCAGTAACCATCCAACCAGTAAAATCTAATATGTAGCAATTCATAATAAATTTAATAAACTAATAAATAATTATATTTAGCAGCTTCTAAAACAGAGATGCACTCATATGTAGGTAGTAAAGTATGGTTAGCTAATAGCTACCACCTGAGTGCATAAATAGGTTAGTAATTTTTTGCGTCTGATTATATTTATACCTTTGCAACGATTGTTCTATTTCAATGCAATGTTTTCTTGTATGTTTATGTTTGCAAGACAATAGGAGAAAAAGGGATTAAATGTTTTGGCATACCTACTCATCGGCTCGTTTTTATAAGTGTAACTCTTTCTAATTGTAATGAGCAAAGGCCGAGACTTAGCTTAAAGACAAACGGTCCGCGGATATTATTGCTGGAGATTGCAGTACAATTATTATCAATTTCATTAAATTATAACATAATTAAAACAAACATAAAAAATTTACAAATATGTCTAAACAAAAATCTTGCATAAACAAAAAAAAATAATGTAAATTGTAATCATTAAAAAGGTACAACAAATATGTTAGTGATAATAATATGTCAATATTGTTTGATTGAAAAACCTTTATTGCACTTATAAAGCATGTAGTTCGCCTCATGGGTTTGTTTTTTCGGAACACTATACTGTTGTCCACAGTGAACAGGTTCTTTCTAGGCAAGTTTGCTCTATCTTCGACCTCATCACATCTCATCAAGTGAGCTAGTAGAGAAGCGCTATACTATCACATCACACTAATATTATAAATGCGAAAGTTTAAATGTTTGTTTATTTAAGTATTTGTTAGTTTGTTAATCAATCACGTCGTAACGGCTGAACCGATTTCGATGAAATTTAGTAGGTATGTACGTAGATTATAACCTGGATTAACACATAGGCTACTTTTTATCCCATAAATCAGGTCCCATGGGATAAAAATGGGATGTCAAGTTGCAACAGCGAGTTTAGCTTTATTTCTAGGTTACCCACACATTTAGTGGTGTAACGCATACAAAGTCGCGGGAAACAGCTAGTTCCCAATAAAAAATAGTGCAAGGCGAACTTTTAAATAAAGTATTCTCTTCCATATGTTATTGCGGATAAAGAGGTGCCGTTGGTGCACAGAAAGGTGACTATGATATATTAAGTATTTGCGGAATCAAATAATGTGGGATTTGTCGGGTAATTGAGGTATAAATCTTACAAAACCTTACAAAGTAACTCTTCGAACAAGCTAACTGAGGATGTCTTTCTATTTGGAGTTATCCGTCAGTTCTATCATCGTGATTATGTCTTTTGACCAAGTTGCTCCTTTGCAAATGACTTTGCATGTTGTTATCTGTCAGATTGGATTGAGTGATTCCTCAAGTCTTAAGAAGAGCCATATGCGCCACATGAGCCTCTCGGCAAGGACCGAATCTCAAGGCTGCGGCGTGACGTCGCATGGCCAAAATCTGTCAGCTCGTCCGAATTAATAGCTATATTCAAGTTTGTAACAGTAAGACGTTTTACGACGCGAAATTGCGATAAAAAAAGTGACGTAAGTTCGCTATGATCTAAGTCATGGTAAAGCCTAACCAAGGCTGATACTAGTTGCAAGTTAAATATTTCTCGGAATAATACGACGTGGTTTCATAATTTTTTTTCCTTAAAACTTTCCTCCTTTGGCATAATGCTACCATATTCTGTTGTAGTAAATATTGTACTATTATGTATTAACTTGCATACTTGTACTATTATGCCTCCTCCTCGTTCTAACTTATGGTGCGCAGACCTAGGTTTGCCAACGTGCGATGGAGCGCAGCATTCTCGGAATCAAGCGTATTGACCGCATTCGCAACACCGAGCTGCGCTCTCGAACACAAATCGTAGATGTAGCTACGAAAGCCGTCAAACTCAAGTGGAACTGGGCTGGTCATGTATGCCGTATGTCAAGTGATCAGTGGGCTAAGCTCACCACCGTGTGGAACCCCGACACAGCCCGAAGACGTTGCGGCAGACCAAAAGAAAGATGGCGGAACGAACTCACTAATTTCCGAGTGGACTGGACCATCTTAGCGCTTGAAAGGGAAAGAATGGGGAGAGGCCTTTGCCCAGCAGTGGGATAAAGTGGGCTGATAATTATAATAAAAATGTATTAACTTACGTATCTGTAACTACTAGTATACATAGATCACACTAAAAGTTTCCGGAATTGGCCGTTTAAATAATCAATATATAAAAAGTTATTAATTATTACATTTGAAAATAGAACTCTAGACGTAGAATAAAATTTGTTTCATCTGATTGTGAATTGTTTTCACATTGTAGCGTCATTTTTATAAATTGCGTGATTACAATAAAATGGATTTAACTCGGGAAAATTTTCGTTGCATGATTTTTACGATTTTAAGTGTAATTTTACAGCTCAGCAGAGCGTCGTTCGGCTTCAATCTGCTTTTGGCGAAGGAGCACCATGCAAGATGACTATTTATAGCTGGCTTGCAGAATTCAAACGCGGTCGTGTTAACCTCCATGATGAAATTCGTAAAGGTCGCCCGTGCACCGCTGCGAACAACAAAAACATTGATGCTGTGCGCCGTATGATTGAAACAGACAGGCATGTGACCTACCATGAGATCCGAACATCTTTGGACATAGGCATAAGTCAAATACAGTCAATCCTACACAAACATTTAGGTGTGAGAAAGCTGTGTTCTCGATGAATCCCACACAATTTGACTCATGCTCAAAAAACGGACCGCATCACTTGGTGCCATGCTATGCTTGCCAGATACAACGAAGGGGCTTCCAATTTGGTATGGGACATAGTAACAGGTGACGAAACATGGATTTATAGCTATAATCCCAAAACGAAGCAGCAATCGAGCGTATGGGTCTTTCGAGATGAGCTGAAACCAACCAAAGTGGCGCGCGTGAAAAGTGCCTCGAAGCGGATGATTGCTTCTTTTTTTAATAAAACTGGACACGTGCCTACTGTCGCTTTAGAAAATCGTCGTACCGTGAATAGTGACTGGTACACTACCATTTGTTTACCGGAAATTATTGACAAACTCCGTGAAAATAACGGTAAACGCCGTATCATCTTGCACCACGACAAGTTCCCACACGGCCAGACAGACAAATGAGTTTTTGAAGGCGAAAAACGTACAACTTATGAGTCATTCAGCATACAGTCCTGACCTGGCACCGTGTGACTTTTTTCTGTTCCCAAAAATCAAGAACCAATTACGCGATCAAAGGTTTTCATCACCAGAAGAGGCTGTCGAAGAGATGAAAAACATATATCTGACGTCACCACGGAGGAGTGGCACAAATGTTTTCAAAATTAGTTCAATCGTATGAAAAAGTGCATTGACGCAAAGGGGGAATATTTTGAGACACAATAAATTAGTTTTTGACCATTATTAGTATTTTTTTATTATTGATTCCGGAAACTTTTAGTGTGCGTATCTGGTTTTAGACGTCTTTTGGAAGTCTAAAAGCTTTTCTGGCAGTCGCTAGATTTTTAACCCTCTACACAAAAGGGTGGCATTGTAACTTTAAAGCCTACGTTTATCTGTATGTACCTATGTCTCTCGTTGGTCGCAACCTTCAAACAGTCAGTTTAGTTTCAATAGGGGTTTTTGTTTGCAAGATAGTTCCAAGTTAAAGTGAAAAATAGCGAAGGCTAAGCGATTCAAACATGCATACTTAAAATTTGGTATCACAATAATATTATAAATATGAAAGTTTGGATGTTTGTTTGTTACTCAATAACATCGTAATGGCTGAACCGATTTCTATCAAATTTGGTGTATTGATAGATTATTGCCTGGATTCAAACATAGGCTACTTTTTGCTGAACAACGCGTGCGAAGCTCCTGGTGTCTACTAGCTTCTGCTAGTAATCACATAAAAGAAACAAATTTGAATATAAAAAAGTAGCTGACCCGAACTAGGTGTTTTAATAAAATAAGATATAAGCCTATAGCATGCAGGGATAATGTAGCTTTCTATCCGTTAAATAATTTTCTCCCCCCACATACACAAATACTAACTTACAAACAGCAAACTTTACCTCTTCATAATCTTGATCGATATATTATCATTCATCATCATCCACAGCCCATAAATACCTACCCACTGCTGGGTGTAGGCTTCCCTTTGTAAACGCCACCCTTTCCGGTCCTGTGCTGCGCGCATCCAGGAGTTGCCTGCGACTTTCTTTATGTCGTCGACCCACCGCGCCGTCGCGTCGGACGTCCTGGACTTCTTAGATCTATTCTTAGCCACCATTCGGTCAAAGATTTACTGCACCTGCCATCACCTCGTCTAGCCATTATTATTATATATCCATAAGTAATAGTTGATCGAGCGAAGCGAGATCTCCAAATCAACTTGGGGAAATCGGCGTTGTATGTATGTATGTATGTTTGTTTGTCCGAGGATAACTTACGAAATCGTTAAATTTGATAGGCACAATCCTGGTGTGACTAAATGAGCAAATAATGTTGGAGGATGTTGAGGTATTAAGGTTATTAGTACATGTTGACCCCGTTTTTATTATAGACACTCGAGATATCAGTTCGGGGCGAACCGCTAGTATAGATAACTGGGTTAGCAGTGTGACTAAATAGAAACAGTAGTCTGTTTGCAACTACGACAATAACCACTAACCTACATAACATCCCGAATCTCATACAGCAAGTGGCGAACTTTGTCAGCCTCGACCCTCCCCCCTCACCCTCCCCCTTCACCACCAACAAGGGGAGGCAGCTGATGCTAATATTTTACAAGGGGTTGAAGATGAAACTAAACATGTTATCAATTTCATTATCTTAAAAGACCAACAGTTAATTATCTATACTGTTTAGGCCATAATTAAATATTATATGTAGGTAGGAAGCACAGTGACTTTCTGACCTTATCTTTCCTCTGTGTAAAACATCCTATCTCTTTCTACCCTAACTTCCATCATCAGTCTAAGAAAGATGGTTAAAATAATGCCTGTGCTGTGATGTGCTCTGTGCCAAAAACAACTACATAATTAAAACGAATTGCTTTAAAATAAGACCTGAAAAGTGTTGGAATGTGTAGTGCTGTGTCCCTCGCGAGGAGAAGAAACTGAAGTACCTACTCGAAAAACAAGGATTGGCGATATTGCTAAAAGTTTCTTGGAACGAATGCATTCTGTAAGGGCAGTCCTGAATTTATCCTAATCCTGTCACTGAGTATTCATATTTCTAGGTATCCGGTAATATCATTACGAACTCGCGCGCAATATACCTATATCTAATTGAAAATACGTAATCGCATTTGTGCAGCTGGCCAATTGGGGAATATTGTTGTGTAAGCTATATTGTTATGGACGCGAATGAAAATAGCCCTGAAGCCGTAGAAAAAACAAAAAGTTCACGAAATCCAATTCAGAAACTTATGCAAGAAATAAGTTGACGTCCTGAAATACGTAGGCCGCGAGGAAATACGTAGGTCGGTCGTAACGGGTCCTAGTTTCACCACCTACAGTGAACCGTTTCAAGCTCCACAAAACCCGAGAACAAACACGTTTCATGCCCACTTTCCCGCTAAAAGCTTTCAGAAGTTTAATTACTCTGATGGGTAGAAGAAACCCGGCTAGTGCCGGCAACCGCGATCTGGTGCGGCCACACGCGGCTCGCCATTAAACTTGTTACTTGCGAAACGAGCGAAACAACATTAAGGGTTCCACAAATAGAAACATTGCATACACATAACTACAGTCCCAACTGCAACACGCGGCTATTTATACTAAGCCGATACCACAATATTGCTTTGCATTGCGAATGTTTCGAACCGGTTACGTATGCGCCTCCAACTCTAAAAATAGCAACAACAACCCTCTCTTACACTTACATAATTGTTATTGGTTGGAGGCTGTGCTTCCTGGCACCCTCCCCCCACCCCCGCACCCCCAGCCCAGCGCGCGGAGCAGCCAGTCGAGTTCGGGTAGGCATCAGGAGCGCGCGTCTTCCCACCGTGCTCCGACCTAACCGACCTGGGATGTACTACGATCTATGAGATTCCTTTAATATTTCAGTTTCTAAGTAAATTAAATTCTTCATAGTTTAATAAACTTCTTAGCTGCGGTATTAGTGTAACAAATTATTACATTAGTAGTAATATTATTTAGTCAATAACTATGTAGTTTGTTTTTAAGTGAAAGTCACGTGATTATAGTGTAATGTACTTTGTGTGTTTCTGAAAGACTTTGAAACAATGTCGGTCAAACCAACAGCTGTGACTGCTAAAGGTAAATCTAGATGCATCTTTGCTTATTATTTCAATAGTTAGGGACCTACTTTTGAAACACCTGTGTCATCAACATCACCAGTGCCATAATTGCATGTATTTGTTATGTCTCCCATTGCACTTGTTTGTGCAGTCATATTAAGCGTAATTGTACATTTTATTATCAACTTAATGTTATTGAAATAATCACTTAAAAATTAAATTATTTTATTTATATCTTGGTAATTATTATGATTATTATCACAGCTAACACCGACATCTACCGAGTCCTCTTATTGGTGTAAATAGCCCCGACTTCAGTCTCTAGGTTGGCAGATTCAAATGGATAACTCTTCTCAAAAAGTGTGCATATGTGAGCATGTACACGTGCCGCAAACCGACATGGTATAATAGGTACCGAACATTCGAAGGTATCCATTATTATTGTAAGAAGCAAGGATGGGCTACTATGCACATTGCACACTCTATTGATTTAAGTCGATTATATATACATATGTATGATTATTGTTATATTTGACAATTGGTCATAATCATATTCTGTGTTTAATTGTACCCCAGATAGCAAGTTGATTTAGTGAAATATATTAATTATAAGGAAAACATCATCCTACAGTCAGCAAATAAATTGATTTTATTTGTATGAAAAAATGGCCATTTATTAAACGAATGACTAAACGACTTTCCTCTGACTACCCCATAGTGGAATACTTCACAGATCTAAAAATCTGAGGATATCATAAGGATTCGTATCATGTGATATCATGAGGATATCATTATTTTATTTACCTAACAGTTCTTTGTATAATAACTTACGTTTGATCCTCAATAGCTAAACCCGTTTGGATGGAATTTGAAATAGCTTCTTTTTGACCAGATATCACAAGCAAAGTCGTTTTCATCATCATTGGCAGCTTAAGTAATAGCCCACTGACGGGTAGGATAGAATATAAGCTTCCTCCCTCAAACTCCACTTCAACCGATCCTGTGCTATTTGCATCCAGGTCTGCCATGGACTCTTTTGTCTCTTAGCCACTACTCGGTCAGGGCCTTAAAACCAAAGTCTGGGCATGTGTCCTGCTCAACTTCACTTTATACAGAATACTAGTTCTAGAACTTACGTGGCGCGCTTGATTCAAATTATACCACACATTTTCTAGACATTTCACACAGCGCTATCTAGCCCCAAACTAAGCAGAGCTTGTACTATGGAAACCAGATAACTGATAGTATTCTTATATACATTTTTTTTTGTAAATAAATACTTATAATATATAGAGAAACAACCAGACCGGGAACAAATATCTGTCTGCAAACATTTGTTCCGCGGCGAAATCGTAGACAACTATTCACATGAACTGTTTGTTAATTACTTATTACTACTTAATGTATGTTGTAAGCAATAATACTGACGTGTACCTTTTCTGTAGAAATAAATGACTATCTATCTAATAGAAAAAGGTAATTTCGTCAGTCTGTTGCGTGGTTGAATGGGCTCTAAGAAATATTGAACTGTTGGTTTCAGTTGGCATATACCACTTTAGATATTAGTATGTCTGTCTAAGCTTCAAGTGTTATAAAAGTGATCTATCATTTAGTTAGATACTGAATTGCTGACATAATTAATATTAATATTTTCCGAAAGCGCGCGAATATCTATGAAATACTTATTCCCTCGTAGCATCCAAACTGCTGAGTTGTCCGAGTCAAAGAAATCGTTTAAAGTACTCCAGTCTCCTCACATGTCAACTTTTTTCTACTAAAAGCATAAGAATGGCCTCATTAGGTTTTATTTGTTGTTGCCAAACGAACAATTTATCTTATAATTTAATCTTAACTCCTCGGACGTTTAATAAATTCAAAATAATTTGCATGTCTCATGTTTCATTGTGATTAAATTTTATTAATTTTAAGAATATAATTTCTTCGAAACTATGAAACAACTTTATAATGGTGACCAAATCTTTCATTTATGAGCGACTGGCACCTAATTAAACCAGCCAAATATTATTTGATTTGTTGTTATCTTACGTTTTTTTTATTATTCACAAAAAAATGTGGCCGACACGTGTCGCTCGGCAGATGTGAGACATCTTAATTGATGGTTACCGTTTATCTTATCTTATCATAGGCAATATAAATGTATAAATACGCGTGACGGCAAACAATGAATATCCGTACTTTTGACTTTTGAGAATTAATGATCCGCAAGAGAATATTATGTCTAGATACACCCTAAGAGTAGAGTCGGTCTTAACCCCAAGGCGCGCCAATAATGTTTCAGATTAAATATACAGATATCTACTCTTCAGCGGTCAGAGTGCTCACCCACCTCACAATCAATCAGATCAAAAAGACTACTTGTGTAAGTAATATATATGCCAATTGTGATTTATCTCAGTGCTGATCTGGTGGTCTCGCTTTTAATGCTTTAAAAAATTTACAATTTTACTAAATGGCTTTGGACCTCCACCCAAATACTGAAGGTCTACTGTAAAATTGGCTTGTCTTGTCATGAGTTCGTTTCTGGTACCTTACCTCACGTCGTTAAACAGGTTCAGATGGTAAAGAAATTAGAAGATGCGTTAGAGGTATTTTGATTTTCGCTAGCATAGGCAAAGGGCTTACAATGCTCTGCGAGTCGAATTTAATAATGCGTTCAGGGCGCTGTTGCGGCTTTCGCGCTTCTGTAGTGCCTCAGGCATGTTCGCCGAAGCACGCGCAGAAAACGTTGATGCCATCTGGCTTAAAAAAAAAACAGCCTCACTACTGCGCACGGTACGCGAGAGCAGCAACACCGTCCTGAACGTCATCGCCAGCAAACCCGATTGTCCTCTGATGTGGAAGCTCACGCAGAGCAATAAATCGCAATTAGTAATTAAGTACTAACTTCTCTAGTTTTAAGCTTTTTACTAACAAAATGGATCCATTGTTGTCTGAATAAATAAATAAATAATAATAGACATGCCGGTTGGTCATATTGTTTTTCCTATAGACTATCCTATAGATTGTAGTAAATATAAAACATCAGAGCATGAGTCTTTTTGTTTACCAATGTATCGATCACACTTTCCCAAACGGTGGACCTTCAGCGGGATAGTACTTGACCTACCGTCGATCGCCCACCCTTAACCCAAACCCTGTAAGGTCACGCACGATGACGTCATGCTGCGTCGATGACGTGTTAGCCGCGTGTCACGCGTGTGACGTTGCGTGCTCCGGCACAATTAAGGTCGAAAAAGGCCCATTTTATTCTGTTATTATGCCCTAATACTTCTAGGAAATCTTTACTGCGCAGTTTATATTGTATTGGAGCAATGACGATATCTCCATGTATAGCCGTCCTGGATACTGTTCTTGTTATTGTATCTATTGGAAAAGTGTTTCTAGGAACTGAAGGCTTCGTATCATAAAACAAGGGAGTTTTAAGAAATGTATATAAAATCTCTTCTGTCAACTTCTTGGAAATGAATTGCAAATGTAGCGTTACTTATTTGACTGATTTGAGTTACTTTTTAAGAATCGAAAGTAAAAGTAAAGACAAGTACTCATTGTCAGTATGATGACAGCGAGCTGATAGTGGACTGACGACAGGCTTATTCGGATCAGGTATTTTAATTGCTAGTCTTATAAAACTTGTTGATCGAGTGAAGCGAGATCTCTAAATCAACTTAGGCAAATCGGCGATGTATGTATGTATGTGTGAATGTATGTTTGTTTGTCCGAGGATAACTTTTGAAGCGTTTATCCGATCATCGTGAAATTTAGTATTATAGGTAGGTAGTGATGGCACAATTTTGGTGTAACTAAATGAGCTAAAAATGGGGGGGGGGGGGGATTGTTGAGATATTGGGGTTCAAGAGGGGTAAAAAAAAAGGGACTATCCGGTCATGTGGCACGTCTAATAAAAGGTATTTGTGAGTACATACCCGTTTTTATTTTTAGTTTAAACGTTGTTTTAAAGTTATCAGCCATAATAAAAACTGAACTTTGACAAAATTCACAGGGTACACCAGTGACCCCACAGTGCTGAAATTTAGTATGCGTGTAACTTTAGTGACACAAATATAGGCAAAAGTCTGAAATCCAGAATAACTGCTATTTCTACCTCAAAAAAAGGTCAACCAATGAACATGAACTCCCGTTACCTGTAATTTTTTTTTTAACAACTTATAGGCTAGCGTTTGACCACTATCTCACCTGATGGTAAGCGATGATGCAGTCTACGATGGTACACGCTTGCCTATAAGAAACCAATTCACTCGTGACTTGAAGATCCCTAGGTTGTAGTTATCAGGAAACACAGACTCAGGTAAGGCGTTCCACTCCTTGGCGGTGCGCATAATAAAGGTGGAAGAGTACCGCTTGTAATTTGAATGAAACTGTAGGTCAAGTTAGTTGGTATTGTATTTCGTGGCACTATTTTATTGATCAAACATTAAGGCCGGCTTGCACAACGATCCCAAACGTATTTAGCGAATAAACACGTTTAAATTTTACGTACTTGTATGATTTGATAACTCTTTAAATCATATTTAGCCACTAAATACGTTTAGGCATCGTTGCGCGAGTCGCCCTAAGAATATTTTTTTTTTGTGTTTTGGGAGACTCGCGAGATCTCAGTTCGGGGCAAACTATTAGTTTAATAAATTCAAAAAAAGCGTATTCCTGATCTGTTTGTGCTTGTTCTTGTTTCTATTTTATTTATAAGATTAGATGACCACTCAAAACGGTGGCTCACTTGATGTTAAGCGGCTCCCATTGCCTATAACTAATGCATTACCTCACAGGTTACGTCCAACTAAGACAGTAAGTCTTACACCTTACACAAGGCATTGCTTTGCGCCCGTTACCCTGAGAAATGTAGTTGAAAAGGCTCATGTGACTGAATTTCACCGGCAGCCTTTCTCTTCAAAAGAATCCAGCTATGATGATGTTTCAGGTTTAGAATTGGGAAACTACATATATATTTTTTTCCGAGAACTATGCTTTCTTAATACTACGTTTATCTCAGATAGTACAAATATTGCTGGGTTCTTAGCTATCATTGTTGTCTTCTCCACTGTCGACAAGCCTGATGAGCTGGGATAGCTAACCCAGCTCATTGGTAATTAATCAGTCCCGTCTTCCGACAGCGTGCATATATTTAGGGCGCGTTTGACGCCCGCGGTCACCGTCTGCCAGTGCCGGGATTTCCCAGATGACTCATCTAATGTCACCTGCGAGAAAAAGGTCTGACTCCTTTGTTTCGTTAAAAGTTCCTGATCAGTCGTATTTAATTACACTAGTAGTTAATACGTTGTTTCTGCGTTGCACAGCTAAGGTGGGCGACCGAATGCCACGTTAAGAGGCCTTCGGGCGAATTAAAAACTCCAACACTAAAGTTGGCCGCTGCTTATACAAACTTACTTCACTTTAGGTCAGTGGGATCGAGGTATGGTGACTGGTATTTTGTGATATATGGTAAAAGAACTAGTGTGGTAAATGGATCCAGTCTGCGCTTTTCAGGTTTTGTGATGAACAAATGATATAAAGTGTTTTACTACATGTGTGCAGAACTTTACATAAATGACATAAGTGTTAGTTTAAACAAAGACATTGAGATATTCATGTTCGCTGATGACATTTCTCTAATAATCCACTGCAAAAATATGACTGATAGTATTGAAAAAATTAATGACGCCTTAGCCAAGTTAGAAAAATGGTTCATTTGCAACAACCTATTGTTAAACATAAATAAATCCAATATATTACACTTTTCTCTTAACAATCGAATATTAGGCTCCCTTAATAGCTATAACAATTTAATACTTCGCCCTGTTGACAACATTACATTCCTGGGTCTAAAACTTGATGCTAAATTGACATGGAAAACCCATATTGATCATCTGGCCAAAAGATTGAGTTCTGCTTGTTATGCAATAAAAAAGATTAAAGATTTCTGTGGTCAGGCTGCTGCCAAGTCTGTGTACTTTGCCTATTTTCATAGCCTGATGTTATATGGCATACTAATATGGGGTAATGCAGCCAACACCAAAAGAATATTCATTTTGCAAAAACGTGCTGTTAGGTTTCTCCTTGGTCTCAAACCAAGAGAAACTTGTCGTAGGGCTTTTGAGCAACTCAATATTCTCACATTTACTGGGGCTTACATCTTACACTGCCTACTGTATGTCAAAAAGAACATAAGTGATTTTGAAACCCTATCTGCAGATAACATACATGGTACAAGACATGGTGGCAGACTTCGGATCCAAAAATTTAGATTAAGTAAATCATCAAGAAGCTTTTTGGGCCATGGTGTAAAACTTTTTAATAAGCTACCGGACGAGCTCAAAAACTCAAGTAATAATCTATTTAGGAAAAAAATTAAAAATTTGTTAATACAAAAAAGTTATTACTCATTGGGAGAAGCTTTAAATGATGTTAATTTTATTGTGACCTGTTGAAGATATATTTTTATTCCTTACCTTTTAATTTCCATAATTTAATTGTCTTTTTACAAAACTGACAAGGCCCTTTTACAGCCGCAACTCTTTACGTTTAATTCTACGAACTCATTTTATTATTTTGTTTTGACAATTATTTTCTTTTAATTGTATATTTTTGACATTTTACAATTATTATAATTTATTGTAATGACAAGGCTCCTTTACAGCCGCAATTTCTAAGGTTTTTCCTTATTTACTAAATCTAAATTTATATTCATTAATTATAATTCATCATCATCATTATATATAATTCAGTTTTAATCTAAATTTGACGTAACTTAGTGTTCTATAATGTACCTACAGTGGAAAATAAATGAAATGAAATGAAACTTACCTAATTGTAAATGTACGAGTACTGGATTTAAGAGCTAAGTGTTTGCTTCGCTGGCGATCTGAAAAAATAAATATTTTTATCTGAATTCTTCTTAAATTTTTTAGGCATGATGTTGATTACAATTTCAAATTTACTAAACATTAAAAAATTCCATTCCAAGTTTTTGCAAATCTGCTATTTTAATTATTGAATCTAAAGTTAAGAACACTTTATTTATATTTTAAAACTAAAATTAAACCGTATAATCGTATATAATTCTGCTGTTTTCAGTAATTACAAAAGGATGTACTTTAGTTTTTGTTATGTTAATAGGTCGTGCAGTTTCGTTGCACAATCGTCTATTGTCCGATGTTGGCTATTTACCCAGATTGTGTACCAACTGCCGGCGGTTATTCTCGGATTCTTGATAAGGTCGACTGAAATAGCTTACCTCCTCAATCCATGCCCACGCGCATGTCTGACTCACTTGGGTCAAATATTCTTTTTACCTCTTATTCGGATTAGTATTTGCGTTATTAAATTCAATCTCAATTCTGGTTCTGCGGTTTTTGTAACTAGTATTTTTATCTACTCTAAATCAGTTTTTTCCGAGTGTGCTTAATTGACTTTTCGAACTCTCCAACATCGATTCACTAACGCCTCTATGGCTGTCTAACTAAATCATTATAGCTTTCTTCTTCATTTTAGCTATTTGTGACTTGCTATCTAGATTGCTATATCTTTGGCAATCTAGCTTTGGAAATTTTGAATTATTACAATGTCCTTGTTGGTGGTAGGCGACTATTAAAAATAGTTGATATACATACTCACTATGAGTAACGAAAATATGATCGCCTATACAATTATCAGTTATCACATTGAATTTGAGTAAATTTTAAAAAATTTCACGGCCAAAGCACATGTGGGAAAAACTATTTTTACTTTTTTATTAATTTTATGTGTTATTTATTCTTAATTTAATTGATTTATTTTTTTAGTGGTTTTAAGCGGGCGGATCTATAAAGAATTGTTATTGTAAAATTAAACGGGCAATCTACAGTTCCCACGAAATAGATTATGATTAGTTGGGGTCAATCGCGTGTGATCTCTTGAGGTAGGTAAGGTATCTATTTGATCTCGATCTGGGAGTTGTATGTTGCAATGATAGCGCGCGCGCCGGTATTCAGCTCCACCGAAGCTGACGTGAGCGTGAGATGACAACACTGATACTGTATACCTGGAATACCTACCTACTGCCGTTGGACAGACATTTAATATTGTTACAAGCTGAGGGTTCGGGATAAAATAATGGGAATCGATCTAACCAAAATAACACTTTTATTCAACACTAAACGATGAATACACGAACTTGGTCACACGTAATCACAACACACTAATTCACACCACTGTTGCACCACTTAAAGTCACCGAAATGATCGCACGTATAGCTTAATCCAGACTGACTCGCGAGACCCTTCTCCACGTCAGTCCTCCAGGGCCTCGCTGAGACTCACTCAGACTGACTGAGACTGACTGTCCGGCCATCTCTCCGGCCTATTTATATCGCACACATTTCGATTGTTCGAGAACGATGTCGATCCTTCCAGGAAAGGGTCGGTCCCTCGACACAATGGCCACTCCCCATTCTGCGAAACCACAAACAATAGCAGCAATAACACAGCAAGACAAAAGCGTTCGAGAAGGTCCGATTATTACTCATTGTTTAACAGCCTCGGCGTAACACTGCCCCCTCCTAAAACATGCTCGTCCCGAGCATTCTTAGCCCCATATCGCGGCAGCCGATCAACACGAACAATTTTAGGCGCACCTCGCGCTGAAGATGTAGCAACTAGAGGAGCCACATTGCCGTCTCCAGTACTTCAGGACACCCAGAGTCCCTTTCTCATCAGCGATCCCAATTCCAGCCTCCAAAACACGGCTCTCATGATTTCTATCTGTTCTTTCACTTCCTGGAATTCCTTTCCAGATGAACCGAACGATTCCCTCATCAGTCGAGCACGCTCTTATGGCCAACGTCGCTGATCTTCCTGTTGACGACGCTGCTCTTCTTTATCCTGACGTCGCTGTTCCTCTTGCAACCGAGTCTGCTCCACCTGTTCACGTCGCTGTTCCTTCTGCAACCGAGCCTGCTCTTCCTGCTGACGACGCTTCTCTTCTTTATGCTGACGGCGTTCTTCCTCCTGCAACCAAGCCTGCTCTTCTTGCTGACGACGCTGCTCTTCCTTATCCTGACGTCACTGTTCTGCCTGCAACCGAGCCTGCTCTTCTTGCTGACGACGCTGCTCTTCATTATCCTGACGTCGCTGTTCTTCCTGCAACCGAGCCTGCTCTTCTTCCTGACGTCGCTGTTCTTCCTGCCAACGTCGCTGCTCTTCTTGTTGACGACAAAGCATGGCCATAATAGCAGCAAGATCGCCTGTCACAGGAGCTTGGCCCACGGATGATGATGATGGTGCTCCGAATGATTCGGCGGCGGCTGATTCCATCTCCATCGGCTGACGACTCTGCCGAGCTTCTTGAACCGGAGAATCTCCAAACCGCCTTTCATCCATTTCCTGTTGTCGTTGACCTCTCGTCCTGACACCGTCCACGTTATCCTTTGGCAGAACCGGCATTATTTTATCCCACTTCTGACACCAAATTGTTACAAGCTGAGGGTTCGGGATAAAATAATGGGAATCGATCTAACCAAAATAACACTTTTATTCAACACTAAACGATGAATACACGAACTTGGTCACACGTAATCACAACACACTAATTCACACCACTGTTGCACCACTTAAAGTCACCGAAATGATCGCACGTATAGCTTAATCCAGACTGACTCGCGAGACCCTTCTCCACGTCAGTCCTCCAGGGCCTCGCTGAGACTCACTCAGACTGACTGAGACTGACTGTCCGGCCATCTCTCCGGCCTATTTATATCGCACACATTTCGATTGTTCGAGAACGATGTCGATCCTTCCAGGAAAGGGTCGGTCCCTCGACACAATGGCCACTCCCCATTCTGCGAAACCACAAACAATAGCAGCAATAACACAGCAAGACAAAAGCGTTCGAGAAGGTCCGATTATTACTCATTGTTTAACAGCCTCGGCGTAACAATATACTTACTAATTTCGCTTGAAATTTGTGACTGCATGTAAATTAGAGACAAGCTACTGTGTAAACATGTTCTAATTAGTGAATCGAATAAATATCCTATCTTTTAACCCCCCAACGCAAAAAGAGGGGTGTTATAAGTGTGACACCTCGCTCTTTCTGTGTGTCTGGCTGTCTGTGGCGTCGTAGTTCCCAAACAAATGATGGGCATATTCGAACGCGGGTTTTTTAATAGCTAGTTTAACTGTTCAGCTATGTGTGATTAAGATCAGGTCAGCCGATCCGAAGGTTGTCAGCACTTTTCCTTTTTGGTGAAGGGATCTCAGTTGTAAAATGAAAGTTCATTTCAGATTTTTTATGTGTTTGGAGTTTTTAATGTATACTTGTTACACTCTGTTTACTGATCGAGCGAAGCGAGATCTCCAAATCAACTTAGGCAAATCGGCGTTGTATGTATTTATGTATGTTTGTTTGTCCGAGGATAACTTTCGTACCGTTTATTCGATCATCATGAATATGGTATATAGGTAGGTAGTGATGGCACAATTTTCAATGAGCTAAAAATGTGGGGGGGCTGTTGAGATATTGGGGTTCAAGGGGGGTAAAAAAAAAACTAAAATGTGACTATCTTGTCAAATAGCACGTCTAATAAAAGGTCTTTGTAAGTACATTTGGATCCCATTTTTATTTTTAGTGTAAACCTTGTAGATTTTGTAAGTTATTAGCAATAATAAAAACTGAGTTTGACAATATTCACAGGGTACATCAGTGACCCCACAGTACTGAAATTTGGTATGCGTGTAGCTTTAGTGACACAAATATAGTCAAAAGTCTGAAATCCAGAACAACTGCAATTTCTACCCCAAAAATATGGTCCATTTAACATGAACTCCCGTTACCTGTAATTTAAATGAAACTGTCGGTCAGGTAAAGTGGTTAGGCATTTCGTGGCACTATTTTGATAGTCAAAGATTACGGTTAATATTTTTTTGTTTTTATGGGAGACTCGCGAGATCTCAGTTCGGGGCGAACCACTAGTATAATATAGATACATTGTATACGATGTATGAAACCTCCTGGAGATTTTGTATGTGCCAATTTTCTTTCACAATTTAATTTGAGTATTGAAATAGCAAAAGACCACTGCTACGATTTTGACTGTAAGATTATTAATCACTTCGAATGGGCAGTAAATGGTGTAATGTCTATTTTAACGTGTGTCCAGGCGCCGGCGCCGCTGTCACGGTTAGCTGAAGACGCAGAATATATCCGATCCGTGGATAAAGTGGCGCCGATGTCAGTGTGACTTCAGTGCTCTGAGCTGGCGAGCTGACGGCGGCCGGCATGGCGCCTGCCGCTTTGGGTGGCTGTAGTCATCTGGTAAATATAACCGGTGATGTCGGCTAGATGTGAGATAATACTGTTTAATTTAATAGTGACAAAAGCAATCAACTATATAGTCAGTGAATGTACCGGAAGAACGAGACCAAAAAACTATTAAGATTTTACATCAATACTTTCTTTTGAATATGGTAGACACGTATGAATTTGCCTTGTCTTATAAAAAACATATAAAGTACATTGCATTGGTACTTTACATACTACAGAGAGAATCCTAGTGCGAGATCAGGACTGTGCATGTCACTGTTTATTTATATAATTAAAACTTTCACACAAAACAATAATATTAGGAGGAGTTGTTATAGCATTATCTACCATCAGTACAGTATAGTATACTAGTCATCCTGGGCGTGCTAAAACTAAACACCTTACCCGAACGAACTACTTTTTTCTATGTCTACTGATTTTCATGTGAATGATAATTATTATCTTTTTGAGAATAAATGATTATTCTAAATATACGCACTAATTTAATAAATTCGAGTGTCTGCCTATCTGTTTTGTTTGTAAGTTTACGCGGCCGAACCGATGACTTGGAAAAAAATATTTACGGAAGAGATCCTATGAGTCATATGTTATGTTATGTTATGTTGGTGGACTCCCTTTTCCGCATTCAAACTCTGTATGTGGTCCATTATGCGTGAGAGAGTTGACTATATGGATAGCCAGCCTAACTCCGACCAGAAGCGCAGAAGTTTCCTGGGGTCTTCGCAGGCTTCACGGAGTGACCTTGGATTGTCCAGGATTTCTGCACGTTGTGCTGTAACCCCTACGCATTCCAGGACTACGTGGGCAGCTGATTCTTCTTCGGTGAGACATGCCCTGCAGAGTGGGCTGTCTGTTGCTCCGATGGTGTAGAGGTGTTTGTTCAGGGGGCCATGTCCTGTAAGGGTCCCCACGATGATTCGAAGGTCCGGTCTTTGAAGGTTGAGCAGTCGACGTGTCAGTCGTGGCGAGACGGCCGGCAGAGCCATCCTCGACTGTCTGCAGTCCATGGTCTGTGCCCAGCGTTCGTTGTGTAGGTTTAGAGTACGATTCCGTATCCATGCTCGTAGCTGAGTGAAAGGTAGAGGGAGGAATGGAGGTGGGCCTATAGCCGTGGTTTCCGATCCTCTTCTAGCTAGTTCATCTGCAGCATCGTTGCCTAGTGATCCGCTATGCCCCTTGATCCATTGTAAGATCACCTTGTTTTTTGTGGCAATTCTTTCTAGGGCTAAGTGGCATTCGTAAACAAGCTTGGAGTTATAGCTGTGACTCTCCAGAGCTTTGAGTGTTGCTGTACTGTCGGAGAGTATTCGTATGGTGTAGTCTTTGATCTCTCTCCTGTTTATTGCGGTAGCTGCTTCGGTAATGGCCATGCATTCACATTAGAAGATGGAACTATGTATACCTAGTGTCATTGATATACTTATGTTGAGATCCAATGAATGAATTCCCGCGCCCGTTCCCTGTTTGGTTTTTGAGCCATCGGTGTAAACGCGGACTTCATCGGTTCCTGATTGGTCTCTCTGTTCCTCGTAGAGTTGTATGTTATAGTGTTTTTGGAATATCTGTTGTCTTGGGATCTTGTCGCACGGGGCGGCTAGTAGTGGTTCGTAGGCAATCGCTCGCTCTAAGATAGATGCGTGTAGACTCCTTGTGTTACCCCACAGTCCCTGGTGTTTAAGTCTTATAGCGGCCATCATCGCTTCTTGTTGTATATAAAGATCTAGAGGAGCCAACCCTAAAATAATCTCAAGGGCGGCTGTTGGTGTTGTTCTCATGCAACCTGATATTGCAGAACATGCGTGTCTTTAGAATCTCTGCAGCTTGGTAATGACAGTACTGAGTTCAGTACGGGTCCACCAAACAATAGAGCCATATGTTAGTGCCGGCCTTATTACAGCTGTGTAAAGCCACAGTGTTATTTTTGGGGAGAGTCCCCAGGTTTTTCCAAGCATTCTGCTGCATTGAAAGAAACTGGTACATGCTCGTTGCAGCTTGTAGTCAAGGTGTTTGTTCCACAGTAATTTACTATCGAGTATTACTCCGAGATACTTGACTTCGTTGGTAAGTTTTAATTCAGTGTTGAATAATTTCGGCAGTCTCAGGTTACCTAGGTTCCTTTTCTGCGTGAAAATTATTAGTTCTGTTTTTGTGGGGTTGACCGATAAACCATGGCTTGTGCACCAGTTTTCGATAATTTTGAAGGTTACTTGCATGAGGTCACATAGGACGTTCTCGAAGCATCCGGTCGCAAGGATAGCCAGGTCGTCTGCATATCCTACTGTGAATAGTCCTCTGCCATTCAGTCTCCTGATGAGATCGTCAACTACTATGTTCCATAGAAGTGGCGAAAGTACGCCGCCTTGTGGGCAGCCTCTGGCCACTGTACCTCTGGTCGTTGTATTGATTGTGAACTGTATTGCTCTGTGTTTAAGCATATTGTTAACCCACTCTGATATAGTCTGAGCTACTCCATATGCTTCAAGAGCTTGGTTTATACTGGCAAAAGTGGTTTTATCAAAGGCCCCTTCTATATCTATGAAGGCGCCCAGGGTTGGTTGTTTTGTTGTGAGTCCATCTCCAATGCGTGATATTACGCTGTGGAGTGCAGATTCCGTTGGTTTACCCTGACTGTAGGCGTGTTGGTTTAAGTGTAAGGGCTTGTGAAGGAGGGTGTTTCCTCTTATTTCTCGGTCACATAGCCTTTCTAGTGTTTTGAGGAGGAACGATGTTAGACTTATAGGACGAAATGATTTCGCCAAAGTATAGTCGCTCCTACCTGGTTTTGGTATGAATACTACCTTCACTTCTCTCCATTTCCGAGGCACATACCGATGGGCGATACATGCTCTAAAAATGTTAACGAGATAGTCAGCTATTATATCGCCACTCCATCTTAAAAGACCTGGGAATATTCCATCTAGCCCTGCCGACTTGAAGGGAAGGAAGCTGTTGATCGCCCATAGTACTTTCTCTCGATTGATGAGGTCTAGGGCTACGGTCCAATCTTGACTACTGGATGCTCGTTCTGTGTACACTTCCCAGTCATAAGTCTCGCTTATCTGGCAACCAGGAAAGTGTGTCTCTAGCAGTAGTTCACTGGTTTCAGCATCTGATTTGGTGTAGGTGTTGTCAGGTTTTTTGAGACAGCCTATTGTACGGTCAGGATCTCTTGATAGGATGCCTTTTGTCCTGGCTGCCTGACTAGTGTTTTCGATGTTGGTACAAAAGCGTTTCCAGCATTCCAGTTTCCTGAAGCGTAAACGTTTTTTATAGGTAGATTTTATAGTTTGGTAGTTTTCCCAATCCTTAGATTGTTTTGTGTTAATTGCTCTGTTGAACAATTTCCTTACTTTGCGACGTAGTTTTTGCAGTTCAGGACCCCACCAATGTCGTGTGGGTCCCGCTTTGGGTGTCACCAATGGGCACGATTGTTCGTAGCTATCGGTTAGAATAAGAGTAAGTTTGTTTACATAAATTTCAATGTCTTCGACAGCTATGATGTTTGTCGGCACAGACGCAGCCGTGAGAGCTGACTGGACCGTTTTTACAAATTTGGACCTGTCCGTCTTACGCGGAACGCGCCTAGGTTGTGGTGTGGGTAATGTCGTGTTAAGGTTAAAACGTATCCATCTGTGATCCGAGCACGAGGCTTCGTTTGAGACGTGCCAGTCAGTGATGGATCTGGATACATTTTCTGTTGAAAGTGTTAGATCTATGATGGTTTGGGCTCGGGAGTTGACAAATATCGGTTCCGAGCCCTGATCCTATGAGTCT
Source organism: Philereme transversata (assembly GCA_963924445.1). Lineage (NCBI taxonomy): Eukaryota > Metazoa > Arthropoda > Insecta > Lepidoptera > Geometridae > Philereme > Philereme transversata. Next base: position 28,742,326 of record OZ004345.1, read on the forward strand.
TCTGAATATCTTTAATTTTTGACAATCCTGGCGTAAATTGTCGTAGGCCTTGTAGATTTTTTTTTTTAATTTAGGTATTATTATTTGTTTTCTTAATACTTTACTGCAACGTATTTTACCAAAAACTGTAATATTTGATGGGCTTTATGAGTACATCTCCATTTGACCAGATAGTGGGTCTCTAAGATCTCAGTCGCAGTATCTCTCTTCTTAAATGACACTATCGGGTAATTATTGATTAAAACTGGTATTTATCGATTATGTACCTTTTTTTATTTGTTATCCCAATCTGCCAATCTATGGACACCGAGGCTGATTATACATAAATAACCTTATGTAGTATTAGCATTAAGTAACCTAATTGTATAATTGTTTGTTGTCCCTAATAAAGAAAAATGAAAATGAAAAAACCCGACGTTTCGGCTGTGTTGCAACAGGCGTGGTCACGGGTTGACTGATTATGTTCCATGGTTCCATGAAACTGTACAAAAATTACAATAAACTCCTCTTCAAGGGGGATCATGGGATTTTTCGGTTCAAAATCCCCTTTCCCTGTACTGGTTTTTGGCAGGGTGAAAAATTATACCAAAAGTTTCAAAATCTTCAAATTGCCTAGGTGGATTATGGTACTACTATGGACCCCCAGAGCAGGGGCTCCAAGGGGAATACTTAGTGTGCGTGGCATTTCCAGGGGATGCAAAGACCCCCATTTGGAATGCTCGACTCTAATGAAGGTAGAGTACAGTTTACTTATTTTTATTTCGGAAACTTTTCAATTTGATCGATCCCCACTCCTTTATTATTTAGTTCTAATATTGACTCTGTAGTATGTTCTGACCGGCAGATATCAAAAATTATGGTTTCAATAATCTTGAGTCATAGCCTCATAGGCTATTAGAAAAAAGTTTTTCTCCGTTTTTCTTCTTTTAGAGTGAATGATTCAGTTTACAATTACAATAAAGTTGAATTGAAATTAGCCACTTCTATGATAATTGTTCTCCGTTGAAACGCATGCGCATCCGGCAACCTGTCTTTTTCAAATGAGCTGTTTTATGTGACTGTATGACTGTATGTATGTAACACATAAATAGGATTAAGTATTAGTCAGTTTTGTGTCTAGACAAGGTTGATCACCTACTCGTACAAACAAACCGTGGCCGAGCGCCCGCGCGCCCGAGCCGGCAGACGCAGTATTAGCAACGCATGATCATTCGCCCAGATTTATTCCTTCCGTATATAAACTGTCTTACTAGCATTGTATTTACGTACTTTTATTCAATCAGGATTATTTCGTAACTACCTATCTACATAATCCTTACTAATCCCTGACCTTTGTGTTTTTAAATAGCTATTGATGATAATCCTTATTAGTGTAGATAAGATATGTGTGTGTTCTTAAGGTGTTTTTCCACCGTTAGGGTGAGACGAGACGAGGCGAGGCGAGAATATAAATCTCGACGGCCCATTTTCACCAAAAATTGCAAAAGGCCGCCCATTGTTGCACCTACGATTTTAAAGTGTATTTTCTTTTATATTTTTATATTTAATGGTGTGCAATAAAGAAATTATTTAATCTAATCTAATAGTCAACGCGAGTTTGCGCAATATCGCGCTTAGATTGTGGGTTAATATTGTAAATTAAATACCCCAAAATCTTGCGATTGATATTAATATCTACCGCGAGCTTGCGCGTTGTTGATGTTTCCGTTGCAGTTAATATACCTACATTATATGTATGCGCTAATACGATTCAATATAACACCAACAAAAAATATTCTCGTCTCGCACATTCTCGCTAATACACACCATTTCCACCGAAGATACGCTAGGAGAGAAATCCAATCCTCTTCTCGCCTTGCCGCGCCGGCGGCGCGACAATGGAAAAGCACCTTTAAACTTGACAAAATATCAACTATTATAGAATGCTTATTGTATAGTGTTTTATCAAAGTTCTTGGAATATTGTGTTGTGTAAAAATAGAACAAGAGATAACTAATCTTGTTTGCAAAGCGCTGACCACCCGTAATCAACTTTTGCTTGTTCGCATTTAATTCATCATTATCATCATCAACCTATAACAGTCGACTGCTGGACGTAGGTTTCTCCCAGGGTGCGCCATTGAGCCCAATCCTCGAGTCTTCTGATCCAATCCCTGCCAGCCACAGCGCGCAAATCGTCACTCCATCTAACCGGAGGGCGTCCAACACTTCGCTTGCCTAGACGTGGTCTCCACTCCAGAACACGTTTACCCCAACGGTTATCGGTTCTGTGGCAGATATGACCGGCTCAAGGCCACTTCAGCTTGCTGAACCTCTGAGCTATGTCGATCACCTTGGATCTCTGTCGGATAACCTGTCCATAGCTCGCTGAGCGACTTTCAGTTTGTGGACCAGTCCCACCGTAAATGTCCACGTTTCGGCTGCGTAGGTCATCACAGGTAGGACGCACTGGTTAAATACTTTTGTTTTTGGGCATTGTGGGATGGGTGACGAGAAGACCTGACGAAGCTTCCCAAACGCTGCCCAGCCCAGCTGAATTCGTCGGTTTACTTCTTTCCCCAATTTGATTATTGATCGAGCGAAGCGAGATCTCCAAATCAACTTGGGCAAATCGGCGTCGTAATGTATGTGCGTATGTATATATGTATGTACATATTATATGTATGTATGTATGTTTGTTTGTCCGAGGATAACTTTCGTAGCGTTTATCCGAACATCATGAAATTTGGTTTATAGGTAGGTAGTGATGGCATAATTTTGGTGTGACTCAATGAGCTAAAAATATTGGGGGGTTGTTGAGATATTGGGGTTCAAGAGGGGTAAAAAAATGAAAATGAGACTATTAGGTCAAGTGGGACGTCAAATGAAAGGTATTCATTAGTACATTTGAACCCTGTTTTTATTTTTAGTTTAATTTTTGTAGTTTTTGAGTTTTAGGCATAATAAAAACAAAACTTTGACAAAATTCACAGGGTACACCAGTGACCCCCACAATGCTGAAATTTGGTATTCGTGTAGCTTTAGTGACACAAATATAGGCAAAAGTCTTAAATCCAGAATAACTGCCATTTGTACCCCAAAAAAATATGACCAATTAACAAGAACCCCTGTTACATCTAATTTGGATGAAACTGTAGGTCAAGTAGGTTGGTAAGCACAAAGATCACTAAACGTATTTAGCGACTAAACATGTTTAAATTTGAAGTATTTGTATGATTTGACAACTCCTTAAATCATATTTAGCCACTAAATACATTTAGGCATCGTTGTGCAAGCCGCCCTAAGAATAATATTTATTTTGGGAGATTCGCGTGATCTCAGTTCGGGGCGAATCACTAGTAAATATTAAATTGTAGCTAATATCAATGAACTAATAATCAAACGAGTATTTATCGCGTATGTGCCTTTTTTATTTATCATCCCATCGGTTTAAATGTGAAGTGTCGTGAAAGTTTTAAAAATACTATTAAATTGTTGTAGATCTATACGTATCCCCGTCTATACAAAATGAGTCACAAAGAGTTAAGAACTAGTCGGTTTAAAAAATGAAGAAGCCGGACTGTTATATTGTGGAGTTATTATCAATTTGTTACTTAAATTTTTTTAATCCTCTCGTCTAGATTGTCATTTAAATACTCAATTACAATATGGAAGAAAATAAAGTTCTCATAAAAATTGTCTGGTGGTCGACAATTTATATTTTTGACACTTCTTGTGCGGTCACTCGAAAGCCTCAAAGACTCGCATGTCTCGGTTGAAAGCGATATAGAAATCGGAACGAATATGCACTATCTTTTTCTTTGTGCTTTGTACATACATGAAAAGAAAATAACCTTTAAATCGGTGTATGTTCTTAACTATTTCCTCAGCAGATGTGGTAAAAAATAAATGCTAAATTAAAAAAAAAACACTTTTGTTTCAGCTGACGACAGTGCTCCCCAGTTAGTTACCGAATTAACTGTTATTCGTATTTTGGCAAGTCAAAGCCGAGGTCGCTGGGATGTGTCACCAGGTGACGACTACATGCGCCCAGCGCCGCGCTTGACGCACTCCGCACTTTTGTACGGAAATATATACGGATCCTGACGGGATCGTCTTACATTGTCAAATAGGATTAAACTGTCACGTGCTGGCTTTAAGATTCACTATTGATAGCAGATAGAATAGATTCAGATACACTGTAACTTTTAACAGTTTGAAGTGAGACTTTGCTATGTAATGTTGTTCCTTCTGTGGTCTAACTGCGTCTCAGACTTATTAGTGAGCTGATGATTCAATGTCATTGACTGAAACCCGTGTTTTGATATGTGACACCTCTGATATATAATTTGTTATGAGTGCGTGCGCATGGATTGTTTCCTGCCAATTCGTTGTTGACAAATTTCAATTTAACTTGAATTCCGTTTAAATGATTCATACGTCATTCTGCTTAATGTATAACTGCATTATTATCTGCATTTTGTTGGATGAATGTGAAAGATATAAGTTATGTTATAATAACTTATATTTCTCCTTAATATGTTGAATATCCATAAAAACTTAACAATATTATTTTAGACGGTGCTTGATTTTGCTAAAACGAATTTACTAATTACCGCATGTCATCAATAAACTATATTTAAATTGTTGTGGAGTGTAATTTGTATATTTTGTTAGTACATTTATGTACTTATCCTAGGTTTCTCTCAATTTCAATATTCTTCATCTTTCTTTCAGATTCTGATCCTTTCGTTTGCTTTCCATCAATCTATTGTAGAGATCAAGCAGTTCATTGAGGGCAACAACATTTTATATTACCAATCCTACTTCAGTATTTTATTGCGTTCATACAAAGGGGATTAAAATGATACATGTCAGATCTTATTGACTAGTCAAGAGTCCAGCACTTCATATGTACCCTGCAAGTAAGGGTGTAGCAATATGAAAGCTAACTAGGCAGGTCTAGTGGAATCGAAGTTGAGCAATTTTATGTTTTGATGTTTATTGGTACTTTAAAACAATGTGTGTATGTTATAGTTTTTTTTCCTTAAACATCCATGAACAATGAGTTATGCGTTTTAATGATATTTGAGGCAAACGTCACATCAAAGTTTGTGCGTACAGGATTAACCTCTATAACCAAAATGGACGCAAATTCACATTACTCTGAAGATATTTGATGGATGAATAGATATTTGTCCGCGTCACGCGTGAACAGCTTGTTTCAAGGCAAGCGTCCTCCATCTTCGACACAACATCATGTACCATCAGGTGAGGTAGTGGTCAAGCGCTTGACTTATCTAAACACCGGAAGGATTACAGGATGAATTTTGGAAAAGCATTTCACTAGTACTCCCTAGTCTCTACACCGTAAAAGGAACACAACCTTTAAATGTTAATTCTGAAGGACTAACTAGTTTATGCACTTATGACTTTAGTCTGTCCGTCAGTGAGTCAGTCAGGACTATGATTCTAATTAACAGTACAACATATAAAGTTTCCAAGTTTAATATTCGTTAAATTATTTGGTGATTGGATGTTCAAGTAATTTTGAATGTTCATACTTAGCCGTACATATTTATAGAACATTGTCCTTGTAATCAATATTCGAACCTAAACCGTCGCTTACTTAAACGCACTTTATAAATGGATTCTATGGGTTAAGTTCTGTCTTGTTAAATAACCTTGATGTGTATGATATCAAAATTATAAATCTTTCAAAACATTTGCCAAAATGTCTATATTATATTTGATTTTGTCGGTATTCTGTAAATTTCGTTTCTCTGAATGCTGCATTTTGCGAAGTGTTCTGTGTTTTTGTATAAAGATTAGTGCCAAGTTTTGAGTCGTATTGAGCGTGGCGCGAGCGGCTCACATGGACGCGGCGCGCGCACGCTTCACGTCACCGCCGCCGCCGCCGCCGCCGCCCGCGCGCTGCGCCCGCGCGCGTCGCTCAGTCAGTGTCCGACCGCGATCCGAGCTCACCTGCCGCTCCGTCGAGTGTACACAGTTGTTCCGGTGCCGCGAGACGGCCAGTGCCAGTGCTCACCATAAGATGTTTGCGCACAGCGCAGTGGATCCTGATTTTGTGTAGATTTTGAAGTGCATCAAAGTGGATTCCGGCGGACTCTACCAGGCCGTGGAGCATGCGAGGAGGCTCGAGCGCTCCCAGGCCATGTATGTCATAAATTTAGGTGAGTCCGCTTTGGCATTCCGTCGTCGATCCACATTCTTCGATATGCAGCACCGTTCACTTGCGACGGTCCTATAATTGGAACTTGGAACTAGGTGGAACCGGTATCGGCTCGGTCGTGGAGGTTCCATTGCAATATTTTTGCGAGTCAAGTTGGGCCAAACTTAAAGCCACATAACCCGAGGCGCGTTATACAAATCAGCTTTCTCTTTGAAGGCGGTTCTAGGTCCTTTTATTTGTGCGACGCCGGCGACGCGAGTGTCGGCCGTCATCTGTCGTTTATTCGGCTTTACATACAATCAGTTCACTTGTGCTGTTACCATTTCAATTTGTATCTTATTCATAGCGCAGCGTTTGCCTATGTATGTTTTTATTATAGTTCACGTACAGTCTGTGGGCGTGTGTTGGTGTGTTTGCGCTATCGGTGCGTTGCTATTTTTGTAACTCCATTGTGTGCGTGCTCGTTTGTGTCTGTATGAATTGTGTGCGTGTGTGCGCTCGTATCCGCGTACGCTCTCTTATCATTTTCTTCGTTTGAAATTGAAGAATATTTAAGGCTTAGCTCAAACTTCTCTGCAACATCTCGCAGTTCATATATTAATAATGTATGTTAAAAGTTTAAAACTGAATTCTCTGTTCTATAACAGTTAGTTGTTATAACGTATACCTACTCATAGTTGTAACTTTATTAATATACCATCTATTATCACATTGAAATTAAATGAATCAAACGAAATAATGTTAGCATATTAGTTGAGGCCGACTATGCATTTATTATCAGTGTACGTACATAACACGCACAGCCACACACTGCCACAGCATGACCATATCTCAACAGGTCGCGATTATGTGCTATATCATAAATAAATTAATATATTTATACTTATTCGTGTACGTGTGTATAATCTCATATCTTCTGATATAAACTCTGTTGATACAATACCTATACATTGAGACTTCGACATTTTATTAGAGCCGTCTCTCTAGTCTAGTGGGGTTCTTGTCTAAACTATTTTTTTACAAGATTAGTGTCTTGTTTAGTCAAACTGGTTGCTCTGATAATAATCTATAAACAACTTTTTGCAATTTAGGATGTTTGATAAATAAAATAATTTTATATTATTTAACTAATCATTATCTATCTATTCTAAATGTAACGTCCTCGATTTTTAGCACATGTAACTTAAACAGAGTTTCAATAACCTTATTTATGTCTGTTACTTATATATGATACAGTCATTAATTATTCTTTGCTATTAATATGTTACAAGATATTGTCTGCCTTATTATATTAGGAAATTTGAGTTAAGTTTATAGTTCTAGCTTTAAGTTTATCACTTAGACTGAGGTCGTAAGTTATTAAATTATGCGGTTTCAAAAAGTTCAATCAGTGTTTATTGATGATTTAATAAAATGTTATGTGAATATACGAGTTATAGATTTAATTATGATATCAAGACACTAACTAATACTATGAGAAATAAATAATAAATGAGAAATTTTCGATGTTTGTTTGTTACTTAATCACGTCGTAACTGTTGGACTGATTTCGATGAAATATAATTTATAGATATATTATGACTCGGACTGAAACATCGGCTACTTTTTTGACACGCGCGCCAATAAGTTTGTGGAATCTAGTTATTTATACTCCACATTATGATTCCAGTATTTGTATACCAAAATAAAAGGATACTTAGGTAGCTAATTTAATAAAAAATAAGAACGGTAGATTAAGAATTACTATTATAATTCCAAGAAGACATGCCTGGACCAAATCACTTTTAAATTTATAATTTTTCGTACCTATTATAAAAACAAAATTGGGCACGGCTTTATTATATTTATTCAGTGTCAATAAACAGAGACGATACAATCTTAAAAGAATAGGTGCTGGTGATATTAAAACGTACATTTTCGCATTTATAATACACAGTATTTACGTACCTATTTCTCCTTTGTCTCTACTATTTTTATTACTATCTTTTTCTGTTTAGTCTGTTACAAAATGTCATTGCTAATGTAGTAAATAAATAATTGTCTATGTATATAACTTAAACGTAATATATAGAAGCGATTTCGTTTGTAATTACATCAGAAGTGTACATTAACATTTGAAACACGAATACAATGTTAATCTCTTACATTAACTCTTAATATTATATATATTTTTGAAAGCGAATAGAAGATTGTAGAAAGTTCCTTTCTTTAATACATAATTATTTTTTAATACTTTATATGTTCACGCTTCGGCTTAGGGGTCAAGAACCGACTTGGTTCAGTAAGACTAATGTTTGAAAATCATTATTATATAGTAATATTATAGATTTTTTGTTAGAATCATTACATGGCCAATTCGTTTTATAGTAATAAGTGAAAATACTTATTATATAATAACAAGTCGATATTCAAAATATTTGGATAACATAAGGATGAAGATTTTTGAAAAATTTAAGATTTTACAATATGTGTATATGTAGTATATTTTTCTCTATCTATATTATATTACTAGCTGTTGCCCACGACTTCGTACGCGTTACACTACTACTACTCCGTATTTCTAGTCTTTGAGATCAGCAGTTTACGCTGTGCGTTGATTTTCAGTCAGTCTGTTAGAACCCGTAACGATTATTTAATATATTGATGACAATATTGTTGATGAACCCGCCCATTGTACTGTTATTTATTGTTTATTTCCTTGATACTGTATTTTTGTTTGGTGTGCAGTAAAGATTATTTCATTCATTCATTAAAACGGTCGATTTCCCCATCTTCAGACGCTGGTAGTTAATTGTATCTTGAAACGTCTCGCAAAAACAATTTAATAGAACCCAAACACGATACATCTACTGTTATCCATTCTCTGTAGATTATCTGTAGATTCCCTCCTGGCTCCATCATCAGACCCTGGTGGTCTTACTATGATAAAATGTTTCATTATTTACATATAAAAAGCATTTATGCCAAGTTATACGTTCGTTATTGCAATTAACATTGTTTTAGAACAAACTATAATATACCTTTTCAACCCTAGGGGGTGATTTTCAAAAAAGTAACCCCAGGAATAATGTTTTACCATACAAAGTTCAACACCCTTTTTCACCCACACAGGGGATGTATTTGAAAAACGAAAAAATACTATTTCTCTTATTTTTGTTAAAAAATATTATGCCAAGTTTCAAGTTTATAAATCCAGGAACCACTATTTTTCATACAAATGTAAACCCCTCTTTCAACCCCCTTAGGGGTTGAATTTCCAAAAAATCCTTTCTTAGTACACCTCTACGCATCAAGACAAACATATCCTCTAAATTTCAAGTTTATACGACCAGCGGTTTAGGCTGTGCGTTGTCTGTCAACCAGTCAGAACTTTGATTCTTATATAATAGGCCTTTGCCCTGCAGTGAGGCAATACAGGCTATAATAATAATATATTATATGTGTTTTAAATGAACACGGAAGTGATAAAATAAACATTTTAAATAAAAGGACTCTAAGCCTGGTACGGTGGATGAATGCGGAGTACAGCCGTATCCGGAGGCTCGTACTAAATAATTGTGCGGGTGACACGGTTCCCGAGGTCGCTACACGAGGAGACTGGTTCCATAACTTTTATATGTATACGGAACCTGTCTCCAGCACCCTGGAAAAGTCTAGAAGCACAGACGCTCCGGCGCGGCCGTCCGTTGACCTCATGCCTTCATACCAGATCCTGTTAAGCCACACCCGCACCAATTAGCAGAATAGTAAAAACGTTATCATTGCTATAAATAGAAGCAATTGACGTTGCTACGATAACGACGCTATCTCTCAGGAATAGTGTAGCCGTAGTGTATTTAGTGCTCAGCCGTGTGATGTGCGCGCGTTTATGTATCAACTTTTATAACTATGTCATGTTTTTCTCAATGTATAAGACTGCGAATAAGCTTATCGGCTTTCTTTACCGTTTTGGCATTATAACCGTTATCTGTACTGAATAATACGATGTAACCTGTGTCTGGATCGTTGAGGTTTCAAGATTTTGTAAACTTAAAACCCACAAACAAATGCATCATGTCATGCATGATGTGAAAACTCGTGACTTATCATCATTTACATCACATTCATTTAAAATACCGTACAAGTACTTTACTTACTCTGGCTCTGGTTGGACTGATTTTTGTGAAATTTGGTATATAGGTAGAGTATGACCTGTATTGAAACATAGGCTACTTTTAATTGACAAATCACGCGTGCGAAGCCGCTGGAGGAAGCTAGTTACTAATAAATAATGCATTACAGTCTCGGCAATTGTTGCCTTATATTTTTTCGGTTGATTGCGTCAAGCCGAGAATGACGCACGCCATGCTACAGAAATAATTGTCTAGACGATGCTGCTTCGTTCCGTTCCTATTATTTAAAACGATTCTTACGTTTGCTATTTACTTGTTCTTCACCTTGTGAATGCAGGCTTTCATTCGATTTTTTATTGCATGCATTAATAATTCCATTTAAGATATCGCTGTAGCTTCTGTAGCTTCATCAGTCTTATCTCTTTAGAGCTAAAGAGATAACCGTAGTTCTACCCTGTAATTTAGTACCTTTTCTTGTTCCATCGCGCTAAATTTTATCTATTACGGACGATACAATTTCTATTTTTAACAGACTTCAAAAAAAGGAGGTTCTCAACTCGTCGGAATCTTTTTTTTTATGTATGTTCCCCGATTACTCTAAGACGCCAGGACCGATTCGAGAAATTATTTTTTTTTTGTTTAAAAAGGTATACTTCCCAGGTGGTTTCATTGGCACCAAGTCAGGATCCGATGAGAGAATCCCAAAAAAATCGAGGACAACCCTCAAATTGTATAGGTACCTACGCATGTGTTTTATTATATTTTCTGTAAAAAAAACTATTCTAAAGTCGGTTATATTTTTGATAAAAAAATACTTTTATACTCATGGGAAGTAAACATACTGCTACTATACATAATGTGTTTTCAAACGAGTTCATTTCGAATTAAGTATCGTTGTGTCGTGCGTTTTACATACATTCGGTTTCTCTTTTTCATTTCCAAAATTTAGGCTTTTCACTCGAACGAAGTCATCGACATTTTTGAATTGCTAAAAACTTATTGGAAATTCGTTTTAATATTCATATTTCTGCTCTCATACGGTACGCATTTCACTATCTCGGCCGATAGTCATCCACTGCTTGATATTTACCTCCTGCAGAGCGTCACAAAGAACTGATCTGATTGGCTTTATCCACTGGCTTCCATCGACTGCTTCAATGTCCTTGGAACTGGAGGTCGTCGACGCCACTTGGTTCATGGTTGCCACTCGAAAACCTTTAAGGTCACAGCTCACTACATCAACCCGGCATCCGACCCGCACCGCTTCGCCGCTCGGCGTTCACTCGTTGACAGCGGGTGGGCCACATGTGGACGCCTCGTTATTACCAGTCGATGCCGCATGGTCAAACAGTGGACTTCGCGCGGTCAACGGGTGGACACCGGCATGTTAGAAAGAAAGGCTGGAAATGACGAGTAGGCGGAGAGCGAAGCATCGCCGCCGCATTGTGCTCGCGTGAATCACTCGCTGGCCGCGCGGGGTCACCGAGTGGTGAACTCGTCGTCCGCGCGTGAACGGCATACGCCCGAGGCGATCCTGAGGTGATGTAGTGAGCGCACGCCCATACAATTTCATATAAAGAATACTAACCGCTCGAGGCGAGGCGGTGCGGGTCGGGTGCCGGATTGATGTAGTGAGCTGTGACCTTTATACTCCAATGGTTGAGCTAAATGGTCTGTCCATTGCCTCATCAACTTAGCGATTCTGAGAGCTATAATACGTACTAAGCTAATATTATTATTTTTAGTCAAGTACCATTTATTTGTAATCACAACTAGTTAACCGCATTGACGTAGTTAATTTTCAGGTCATAAAACAATTTTATCCTCAATAGTATGTTTTGCTCCAGTCATCTCATGGCATGGATGAGTTGTGGAATTTCCAATAAATCAGTATTTTACTCTATCAAAGTTGTAATGTTTTTTTATTCACATTTGTTAGGAATCGTAATTTGCTTACTTACTGACTGATTTATCCAATATGAATCTGAGCTGCGAATATTCAGCCAAAGTTTATATTTGACCAGAAAGAACCACTATTACCATTTTACAGTACACCAGTTTTCTTGGGTGTTTATAAACACTTCCTCGCAAAAAGATAAATGAAGCTAAAGGCAAGGAAAAACTGGCAGACCTTGGTTCCTTGTTGACGCGTTTCCGTGCTCGCCTTCCGCCTGACAGTGAGTGCCCATTCTTTTCGGTTCGAAAGCACATTGTCGTTACGAGTACACTACAGAGTGGAAAGCTCACGAATTCGCAACCATCTCAACAGTAGATTGCATTTTACGGTTTCCTTGCAATATTGCATTTCCTTTAAATTATGTTCAGGAAACGAACTCTTATTTCGCATCAGTGAACCGTCAAATTGAATTCAACTAATAGTTTTCTGTCTTTTTCTATACGTTTCCTATAAAAAAAACATTTTGAATGGAAAAGTTATTTATTTATTCTTATTTCTTTATTATTCATCAGTTTCGTGAGTGATTTATTTGTCTAGGCATGTTTAACTATAGAGGCAGAAAATCCTTCTACAATAAAATAAAATCAAATTACATGGGTATAAATGGTTTTAGATATTAAATTTACTAACTCTAGTAACCCTCCGACCGCCTTCGTATGTATGTAACATAAGTTCTATTGTTTTTCCATATTATCGTTGGATCAAAGTAAAAAAACGTTGACGATGACTATATTTGTCCGACTATCGAAGGATATATGAAAGAACAACCATTACAAATTATATTTTGGTTTATAATTCTAAAACTGAAAATCTTGTGGAACTCTGGAGAAAGATAGTGCTCGGGAAGTATGTAATGTTCAAAGGATTTATTGTTGATGTTTCTAAACTATGTATTTAATGTAGATGTTGATTCCCGTGACCTTTCAATTCTGTAGGCGTTATTACTCTAGTTCTCGGCAACGGGAAATTCGTCTAAGAGATGTTATTAAGTTCCGAGAAATACGACTTAAGTTTTATGTTTCTGGAATCTTTTGATGTTCGTTAAGATTTTAAACAAAATAACGATGTTGTCTTGTGGTTGTGACCTATCTGTCTCATAGGTCAACATGCGAAGGAAAACGGGTGAATATCAAGTATTTATCTTTTATATGATTAAATGATCGTCTAGATTTTTCCACACTTCTATTAGTATATTATTAGAATTTTGCGGGTGGAATTAATTGTTAGTAATTTGTACCGTCATTAATATTAAACTTCATAACAGCTATGAAAAGAGGATGACATCATGCGATACTATCGAGTTGCGTCAAAACACTTGAATAAATTATACGCATATTTGTTGAGAAAGTGATATCATTATTATAAATACAGGATTTATCAATACGGATAAAACGGTACGTGATAAATCCCGTATTTATAATAATGATTCAAATAAATACGAAAGTTTTCTAAGAAAGTGATATGTGGTGTGAGTGGTGTTGAATATGAAATTGTAGCAGGGCGGTCTTTTTATTAACTTCGTTAGCGTCACATGTCAAAGTATGACTATTTCATCATGCACGATTTTTTGAACCGTCACGTTTTTATATTAAAGTCATAAAAAGTGACCGAATTACCTCGTTCCCTTTGGAAAAGTCTCAGAATGCTCAAGTATCATTTATAGAAGCAACAATTGTGCTCATTTGAGCAGCGTGGGCAGGAAGCAGTAATAACTCCGTGTCAACAGTTCAAACACCGAAATTGACCAGATCATACCACCACCTGCCGCTTATTCCGGCTTGAGGGACAGCAGTTAGTATAATTGCTTGCGTCATATCGATCACTGGAGCATCTGCGTGCTCTGATATGACCCTCCGGATCTGTGCTAGTTCACCAACCGTGGCGTTGCTACAGCTGGCTCCACGCTACTTATTATAGCGTTATATAGTTCAAGCAAACTTTAACTAATACTTCTCAGAATTGTTATTTTTTTAAGAGCCGGTTGGATAACCTTTTGCTTGAATATAACTCACAAGCGAATGTTTTAAGATCAAGATTTTGATAAGGATGACGTGTTTCACTTATTTATAAATTAATTCAAAAATAAGTTGTAGCCTTAAAAAGCCTGACTGAAAGTTTATTTAGGCTTTTGCCTATAGCAAACACACTTTATATTTTCAAAGTAGTATAATATATTTACAAAATGGGCTATGTAAGTATGAATTTAGGAAACCGATTGCTACAAAATGTCTCACATATTCATCTGAATCTGTACAATAATCATATTGTTTATATGTTCATTGTTTACAATAGTCTTTTCACGCGAGATAACCCTCGAAACTTTCCCCTCCGTACACACACACAAGTACACATGGAAAGGTCTCGGAAGATTCCCCTCGGCTGCAGTGGTCCCGGCGCCAATATCAATTGATTGCTTTGATTCAACTCTTGTGCTTGTTGTGGCTCTTCATCATTTTACTTTTTATTTATATTTCTACGAGTACTTATGTTTCTCTGATGTCTTATGATTTGTAAAATAAACTATACTCATATTAAAATAATACGTATTTTACGATGTCGTTCGCAATCTACGTCCAGTAAATTTCTGGGAAAGTATAAATAAAGACATCTATAAAATAAAAGCTGTTCCTAGAAACTTTAAGCAATTACTCTCTAGTTGTCATATCGAAAATTCATGTCAAATAAAAAACCTGATGAAGTTTAATAAGTGTCCATAGCGAAGCTAACATGACACATACCACACATCTATTATATAAGAATCAAAGTCCTGACTGACTGACAGACAGACAACGCACAGCGTAAACCGCTGATCTTAGAAACTTGAAATATGGAGTAGTACGAGTGTAACGCGTACGAAGTCGTGGTGCACAGCTAGTAGTATATATAACAAGTCTAATCGCCTTTTAGTCAATTAGGTAACAGTAATATTGAAAGGCAATAAATGCATGAATATTGATACGATGTTTATGACATCACATACATCGTCTAGGTCTCGTCGGAAGTTTCCACTGGCACCTGGTTGTATTCATTAATAATAATATGTCGCAAAATGCAAGCGTCCCGTCTTGTTTTTACCAAGATTATGTTTATACACAACTATGTTAAATGTATTGAAAAGTATTACGCCCGTTGAATTTATATTTAGTAACGGATCAATGCGAAAAATATAGTGTAATTGTTTGTTTTTATATCTATTGTCTTCCATCAAATGAAAGTGGTTTCAGCCGACGCGTCCGAGTCCAACCTACCGCACGCGTCGCTTCGCCATCGCCAGGGACACCCGCGACCACGCATTCTTCATAGGTCTAGATCCCACTAATACATTCGTAAACATTACTACAGGTACTGATTCTTGTTATTTACATATTGTTCTTTACTTTAAATTTATTTGATATCTATTTTGTAAATGGGCAGATGATAATATTCCTCATTCCTATTTCTATCAGAATTATCGCTAATGAATGCGTCACGAAATGTAATGGTAGTTTAAAAAAGTGTTCTATTATGCCTTTAAAAAGATAACAAAGCCTAGTATTTGGCTGACTGCCGGTGGGATAGTTCCAATTTCTGTATTATTGATGAAATAGAATGGTTAATAAAAAATATGGTTAATTGATTCTGAAAGTATTTCGAACTTTTGAATAGTCTGATCATTAATTAAAAAAAACAATGGGTTGGTTAATAACCTGTAAATTTATATTTAAACAATGTATATAATTAATAGAATTTAAAGCGGAAATTGTAAGACTGCGGACGCGAAATAATGCAGCACCGGAAATGACGCTTGGATACCGATGCCAAATCGTCGAGAGCAGACATAGAATTTGGCTCGTTAGCTTACACAAATAAACAGTCGAGTAAAAGAAAAAACACCAGAAGAGATATGAAATCTTCAACAATGACGGGGTCTATTAATTTCTATTTAAATTTGAAGACGTCCTAATTTTTCAAAGGTTATTAAAATCTTCAGAAGAAGTCATCAAAATTGTAATGTTAGAGATTTTTGAAAAGCATACTAGGTTTTAATAAATCTCCGACTAATGTACCGAGTTGCCTAATGAGATCTGTTCTGATCTGATATGGAACACTAATAGCTTGCACCGTTACTACTCTACATATAAAAAATATATTCAAATTTAATTGTGACCACGAAACGCGCGACCAACATAACTTGACTTACAGTTTCATTCAAATTACAACTAATGGGATTCATGCTGTATTGGATATATTATGTTGGGGAAAAAGAATAAGGCGACCAGAGCGACGTGCATCTTTGACATCAAAATTTCCGGATTGAAAACGCTTAAACCAAATTTGTGCTACTCTCACAGACACTGCACTAGGTCCATAAACATCGCAAATTTTTTTCGCGGCTTGCGCTGCATTTTTACCTTTTTTGTAGTAAAATTTTAAAATGTATCGAATTTCTTCATTAGAATCACTCATCTTTACAGTACGAAAAACAAATAAAAATCACACATTTTCCTAATTTGAATTTGGAATTATCTTCTTTAAAATGTAAACTTTGAATGATACCAAAACCAGCCAGATACAAATAGTATAGCCAAAGAGATTTTATTACAAGTTCATACATACTATAATGCGAAAAGACTTCTTCCCCAACCTATTATGATACAACGTTACAGCATATAAAATATTAAACGATGCCGGTTTCGAATTTCACGCTTTATCAACTTTGATCTCGTTACCTTGTGGATTTCAGACTGATTAAAATGTAACATTTTGTATTATAATTTGGAAGTTACAATTACACGAATTACTTTCGTATGAATCACATTTCTGGCGACTAGTAATGGTTCGTTACGAAGCTTCGTACCAGCTACATGTGCCAAATGTGTTTGCATTCACGGAACTTTTATAAAAGACCATCTCTAGAGTAGCTATTATCGGCATGCCATAAATGGAGTTCCCATCGCAATTCTAAATCGGTTGGCTGCACATAGGACTGAGCATAGCATGCACGTCCGTCAGTGTGTCTATAAGTTCTCTCGGCTATTCTGGTTAGTCTATAAACGGACCGGCTCCGTTCCCGGGTATAATTAGCGATGGCCAAACGACTGAATATATACATTTCGCACCTGATTGGATCAACGCCAGATTTAGATCTTGTTAGCCAGGATTCCACTGTTGCAATATAGGAGAAATTATAATTGCTTAGGGATAAAATTGATCGAGCGAAGCGAGATCTCTAAATACACTTGGGCAAATCGGCGTTGTATGTATGTATATTTGTTTGTCCGAGGATAACTTTTGAAGCGTTGATCAGATCATCATGATTTAGTATGTACAATTTAGTATGTAGGTAGGCAGTGCAGGCACAATCCTGGTGTGACTAAATGTGCTAACAATGTTTGAGATATTTGAGTTCAAGATGGGTAAAAAAAAATCTAAATCAGACTATCCGGTCAAATGGGACGTTTAATGAAAGGTCTCTTAATCAGTACATTTCGACCACGTTTTTATTTTTAGTTTTAGCGTTGTGTGTAGTTTTGAAGTTATTAGCCATTATAAAAACTGAACTTTGACGGAATTCACAGGGTACACCAGTGACCCCACAGTGCTGAAATTTAGTATATGTGTAGCTGTACAAATATAGGGAAAAGTCTGAAATCCAGAATAACTGCAATTTCTACCCCTAAAAAGTCTAACCAATTAACATGAACTCCTGTTACCTGTAATTTGAATAAAACTGTAGGTCAAGTAAGTTGGGTATGCATTTCGTGGCACTATTATGTAGTCAAAGATTACAAATAATATTTTTTTTATTTTTATAGTAGACTCGCGAGATCTCAGTTCGGGGCGAACCACTAATATAATTGTTAGGATAAAGTGTCCACGTAAATTAAATATATTATTCGAACAGACGGAACTTTTAATAAATTGTGTGATACTAGAAACGGCACCAATTACCAAAAAACATAGATGGTAATGTAAAATGTGTCTTACATTTTACATATACCACCGAATGTATTGAAGCAACAGACAAACAAACAAATTCACCTGGAACTAAAATATCAGCAATTTATCATAGAACGACCTCCATGGCGGAGTGGGCGAATAGCCGGTTGAGACGCAGGAGGTTGCCGGTTCGATTCCCGCTGGGATACGTACTAATGTATGAATGATTCACAGATATTTGTTCCGAGTCTGGGAGCACTATTTATTACAAATATGTATTTACAACAAAAAGTATACTAGCAGTTATCTAGTTGGTATAGTCCAAGCTAGTTTGGGGCTAGATAGCGCTGTGTGACATGTCCAGCATTATTTATTTAGAACGTTATTTTGGTTGCGTTTACCTCTTAGTGTAAATTAAGCAAGAACGCGTTCTTCGGTAATTTTATACGATTGCCAAAACAGGTTTGCATTATTTATAATAATATTAGTGACTGCGAGAATTTTCGATGATGAAACCCGAAGCTCTTTCCGTCAATAACTGCATAGTAGTTACTTGTATATAAGGCAGTGGGGGGGGGGGGGGGGGGGGACCGATTTTGATTAGGTGTCAACTTTCTACATTTCTGTTTGCTTTATCTTGTGGAATTCTCCCGTCGATTTACATAGGCTTTTAAATGTCATGGCACAAAATCTATATCGGATAATAGTCTCCTGCAGCATTGAATAAGAGGTAGAGACGAGAGAGGCGTGGCGTGTCGTCGAGTTTTGTTTTAGTTGGCGTGCTAAGTCGAGGTCGGCTATCGTTCGCGAGATGCCAACGGATCAACAAAGAATCTGGACGAGCCCAGACTATTATTGATATTTTCACCCATTATATCTTAAAATCCTCTCTCTATATGTGAATCTGGCTGGCTTTATAGTCATATAAAATATTTTATTTGCCGTAGAAACTGTTAACCATTAAAATTAACTGGTGGTCCCCGCACAAGGACTTGCCTGTATCGCGGAAGGGCGGTGAACAATGACTGTTTATATAGAAGGTATCTGGTAGGCATACAAATATAATATTAAACATTATGTACTATAATAAATAGTGTAATTAAAATAAATAGAAATGATTACTTAAATAGTTAACTATTTTAGTAGCTTGCAAGTTGTGCATGTGTGTGTACTGTACTACCCCACAACAATGTTTATGTTTTGGTTTCAATGACGTCATATGAGTGGATTTCGGATGAAGTTGCGTGATGATCACGCATGTCAAGGTTAATCGTAAAAAAAAATTATACCAGTCACGCACACGGTTTCTAGATTCACTAAAAGTTTCGCAATGTTATACATAGACAAAAATGTTACCACGGATTCGGTCCCAAAATAGACAATTGTTTCCTCATTGGATTCCGCGATAACTGTATAGCACGTACATATATATTATACTTATATTGTAGTATCGGACGAGTAGCCAATTCCTATTGTTTACGGTTATTTCATTGTATATTTGGCATTAGACACTGTGCTTTACTAGATGATTTATACTAGCATCTATTAACGAACTGTGGACTGTATAAATTGCGCTATGTTGGCTCTCGCCGGTAGTTATTAATTTGGGACATGTGGATAATTCTATTGAGTGTTGACTCACTTAATACAAT
The DNA here is from genome assembly GCA_963924445.1 of Philereme transversata. Lineage (NCBI taxonomy): Eukaryota > Metazoa > Arthropoda > Insecta > Lepidoptera > Geometridae > Philereme > Philereme transversata. The sequence goes on from OZ004345.1 coordinate 28,762,137, forward strand.
CTTATAATTTATATAGCTACGAATGTCTGATTCATATCAATATAAATACTTATATTACAATCGAAATAGTTTCAATAGACTCAGAGCAAGTTCGAAACAATTCAACTAACATTAACTAGCCAATTGCAAGTTGGCGGCAGATGGTAATATTACAAATCACGGACAAGACAAGTGCCGGCATCCATTATAAATACTGCTCTGAGGTTGATCGAAATAACATAATCGAACATTGAATGCGTTTAAAGACAAACGCTCGTTGGAATCGAGCCGCTATAATTAGACGTCTAGGTGTGAGACATGAGCTGTGTGTATATTTAAATTAATTATGTTGTGTGCAGTTCACAGCTGTAAAACGGGCGTTGCCTGCAATATGCGGTGCCGTAATGAACTCCACTGATAAATGTTGCTGGCACCAACCGCGAGGGTCCGCAGATTCTATCCGCCACGTGTATCTACCGGCCGAGTATCTGCGAGAGTGTCGAATAACAATTGATGAGGCCGAGTGACAGGAATTATTGTCCGTTGCTTCGAGGAATCGTTCGATGTGCGACGGACGATGAAGGAAAACCACAACCGGTTCTCTGACTGTGCATTTAAATGTATGTATTAGGTGTACCGCACTTTTTATTATTCTTTCGGATTGATGATTAATGTGCATGAGTTATTCGTAACACCTCATTCCAAGCCTATCATCAATGTATTTTGATTTAATAGGCTTGATCTAATAATTCATAAATCGTTTAAAGCGGCTATAAATTATCTCTAGATGGTGCATCGCTGCGCCTTGACCGCGTTGCGGAGTTGTGGCAGACTGTGGGTCGCCAGCGCCGCTCCCGCACCTCAAATGCAACTACCCACTGCGCCCGCGCAGCGCCGCCGTCGGTCGCCACTAACACACTTGCTTAGAAGCCTGCGATAACTTATCTTAATGACACGTTTACGTTGTTATGTTAGTGGAATTAGATCAAAATATGAATTGTTCAAATAATTCTGTAACGATAATAATTTGTTTACAAAATTCGTACTTGCTACTCGATTCAGAAATAAACTTATTGACCTCGCAGACCGCGTATACAAACGTTTACGTAGAAGGATTAATAAGAATGAAATCTTATTGGAAATGTTAATACCGAGAATCTCTGTCGTTTGCAGGCAATGTCAGTGTAAAGTTGCTACATTTTACGTGTGAGAAGTCGGCTGCCACTTCAATGAACATAAGCTGAGTCCCGATACATTTGTCATCGTCTCTCTAAAACGGAGCGGTGCAGTAAATTGGTTTGTCACGTCACCTGTGTTGTAACTATCCCGCGAGCTACAAGGTGATGCATCAGAATAGTTTGCATTGTGCAACGCACCCTGTCACGCAACGAGCCAAGGTCCCCGTTCGAATTAACTGTTGGACAGTACACCACCGATACAATTTAATTTTACGATTCTGAATATTGGTACTTGACCCATTTCGTTCTCGAAGTGATGTAATGGACTGTATACTTGGAATCGCCACGTTGCGAAGATGGTTAGATTGTATGCATTTCCAATAGTGTGCGTTTGTATTTTTCCTTATTTATTGGGCGTTCTATTCATTCTTGCATTCAGTCATTACACTTGAATTCCAAACAATTCTGCAAACACTTATTTTATCCTAAATTTGACATAAAAGGAAACAAACGTGTATATGATCGCATCAATCAGCATCGATGCCAATCAGCCGCGTAGCCGTAGCGAGTAATTAATAGGCATCAGCGTCTGTCAGCTTAGGCAGGCGCCAACTGGCCCGGCATCGTCCGACAACTGGGACGGGAATCGGGAAGCGCCCGGCTCTCACGGTGTCACATCATTAATATCAGCTCACAAAGTACGCACTGATTTTTTTTGCTGCCTATAATTATCTGAGAAGTTTGCGATCATTATAATAATGTCAAATAGTTAGTACCGCTGTTGTTTCTATGCCCGAATAAACTTGCTGAGAATTTGTTAGTAAAGTAATTAAAGGTTTCCAGATTCGCTTGTTTACTTTACGTTTAATTGTTTTGAAACGAGTTGTAGTGGAGTCTCGTTGATTCCTCTAGTTGAATGGAGTGACGCGTGCAGGGTACCAAGGTTAGCGCAATGCCGTGCTATTCCATGTGTTACTCAGCTCCGTTACTCAACCAACAAGTGTTTTTGTTTTTATATCAGAGGAAATTCCCATAGTACGCGGCTTGCCAGGCGCGCGAGCTATGTGGGTCGGTGCATTAATTGTAGGAAAAACACCGGAGCTGGCGCAACGCAACGACACGGCACATTTACATCCATCGACGACTCTAATAACTTGCTTGTGAGCCAAACACTACCTTTAACTATAACAATTAAATATTTCGGAGTTCGCTAATTGTATTCAGTATTACTGTAAACATTTGAATAAAAACAACAGGGAACTGTCACCGACTACAACAGTTCATTTTATAATGTGTTTTTTACTGATTTGCATATTATATTGCATATTGGTTCACTAGTTAGTAGAGACAACTACGATGGTACGGCCATGTCATGAGGAGGCCGGTAGACTATATATTAGGGCTCGAAAAGTACTGGAATTTAAAATCGCACCGAGAAAGCGCGGAATACCCCGACTGACACGGATGTTTGTGATAAAGAAAGACCTGGAGAGCGACAACATAGACCCAATGACGATCCAGAAAAGATGTCTCTGGAGACAAACGATCAGAAGAGCCGACCCCAAATAAAAATGAGAAAAGGCCCGAAGAAGATGATTGCATATAGGTTCACTGTGTCATTTCTGTAACTTACTTTGACCAGACCAGGAACAGCTGTGGTAGTTGTTATTTAGCATGCCAATCTATTCCTTGATAGTTACTTCATTACTTTTTGAAAAAAAAAACGTTACTTATTATGCAATTTTGTATTTTCTACCATCGACAAAACCTTTGTCTAGGATGGTCATGAAAACTAAGTCGGATGAAGTAATATACTGGTAGGAGTCATAGGTAGAGATAAGTGGTGGATGGTCTTGGTCGGTCAAGGCCTTGGTCATCGATTTACGAAGCAATGTATTTCATGTCCGCTGTAAGTATTTGATTACGCGTGCGTGTTCAATGTTAACTTCCAGTTCTTTTACTAAAGCTGCTCTTATGATGTTCTTATTATTAATTGGAAATCTTTCGACACTATCAAATATTGTTCTTTTTTAGTGCAAATACTATCTAGAGAAAAAACTATTTTACTGAGCATTGAAATGAAATGAAATGATATTTATTGCATGAAATCTGGGTAAATTACAAGATGTCAACTTTAGTTTAGGTCCAACACATTATTATCATGCTTACCGTGACGTCTTTTCCTTGTTGATGTGAAAATCTATGCGTCCACCAAGTCTATTCAAACGACATAGCGTCGAGTTCAGATTCAACTTCGCAACAACAAACGATTCTATCTCACATCAACCTAACCACAATGATGTCTCATAAAACCTTAACATCATGAAAGCTGAAAGCCGACAATGTCCCCGCCAGCTTATCGCTGGGCGGAAGGGCGACGACCTCTCCGGATGCTCTATCGCCTCCAGGGCACACCCACATCGCATTCTTGGTACCCTTATCGGGGGTGGGAATGTTGTTTTGGTTTTGGGAGATATGGCACATATCGTGATGAGCAGCTGAAGATGTTGAAAATTTTATGATTTGTAACTATTTTGGTAAAAATGCACTGCAACAGGTGATAAAATAATAGTGATATTGGTTGCAGACGTGTTTTACCATCCAGGCTGAATTCTTTAGATTTCCTTGCAACTGTATTTTATATCGCTACAATAAAAGAACATGAAGGTCAATAATCTAGAACAAAAACCAACAGACAAATCTCTAATATAAACACATTACTACAATCTTAATTGCCGGCCTTTTAGCAAATTGTCAAATAAGAATAACAACAAAGCCAAAAAAGCTCTAACAGACGTGGACAAACAAAGGATTATCGCAATCAGAAGATCTAAATTAGCGGCTGTCTTTCAAAACCGACCATTCTAAAGAACTGACATCAACAACACACGACACCGTCCGAAATAGACTTGTTAAAAACTCACACGCGGAAACTCTATTCGTACATTTCGTACTGTTGCGAAAATAGACTCGCTTTGACACGCCACCACACTGTACCCACCACCGATCGGTTGACGGCTTTTACAAGCACTTTGTGCCACCAAACATTATATATATGGGAGACAATAAGTTTTGTGACAGTGCTTTGTTCATATAAACACTTTGTTATTGGGTTAGTAGACGGCTAGTCGCTACCTGCCTCAATCATTCTTAATATTACAGAATTGGCAGGTGCTGTATCTCATTTCTCTCATAGCCTATAATTCATTTCATAGGCATTACTTTATAGCCCGAACTCTAATCCGTGTGTTACAATATTCTAGCATCTGTCTGACCTGCATCTTATAGTGAATTTTATATGAATAAAACAGGGCTCTTACTCGTTGGCCCTGGTAACGCCTTTATAAAGGTCCAGTACAAAAACCTGAGTTATGCAATAATAAATATGTGGAATAATAATAATTAATTTTGTTATGTTCAGAAACCAGATTTGTTTAAAATTGGTTTGCATATCGTACGAACGTTAGACATTATTATAATAATAGGACGTAATATTTACCTTTTAAATCAACTAAGCGTATTTTTTATGTTTAAAATATCCTTGATTATTTATTTGTCTGTTTTCTATTATTACAGGTAAGATAATATTATCTTGGCACACCTCATCGATTATGTCACTTCAACAATCTCGTACGAAATATTACAACAATTGGTAACGTAATCTTATCTTATTATTATTATTAGCTCACTGTGTCCCACTGCTGGCCAAAAGCCTCCCCCTAAGATGGACTAAGATGCACTAAGATGGTCCAGTCCGCTCGGAAATTAGTGAGCTCATGTCTTCATCTCTTCTTTGGTCAACTTAATCCGTATTTATAATCAGGCTGAAGAATGTCCCTACGTAGAATAAGTATGAGCCATTGCATCACCAAATGCTCCATAGTATTATAATGTAAATTTTCTTATAATTTGAAGATTTTATGATTACTTAGGTCGAGGAGGAGCACTAAGCAATTAATAACTTTGTACGCAAGCTACAGGTAGGTATAACTTATTATTAGGATAAACAGTTTCACAATAATCCATGGTAACTATGTTAAAACAACCTATACACGTTCTAAATATAACCTCGTTAATTACATGACGCGATATGCTATTTGCGTAATTTTCCGCGTATGGTGTGGACCTGCGATAAACGAACGCACCAATTTGTTCTATTTTTAGCCGCGTTTACATTGATTATGTACTAGTTTTAGTTAAACGCTGGAACCGGTGATGTCACCGCATGTGTTGTTGAATAACAGCGCGGTTATTTGTGTCACTGCCTTTTGGGCTATGTGAATTCTTCTCTATATCCAAATTTGCAAAATACTTAGATTTTATAAACATTTACATTGATGTTATTATTGTTATACTTACAATTTGTGGGCGATAATTGTCCAGTGCATTTTTAATGATAAAATTGCCCTTTATAGGTTGATATGATACGAAAGCGTTATTTATAGAAGTGACTGATCGACCGGTCGGCCCCGGTCGGCCACTCTACCTTTGCTGTAGTCATCGATTGTGCCACTAATAAAAAGGTAATAAAGTTATTTAATTTTAAGAGTGTAAACTCAAGATTATGATAGGACTGGTGTATCATCCAAGACAAGACACATATAATAAGAAATTTATGTGAGGGATGTAAATATCGAAATGTATACTATGTACTTAAATATTCCAGTAGATCTGACTGAACTAGACTCAAACAAATTAAAGCATTATTTTAATGGAATCCTAGCAGAATAAGAAATAATAATCGTATAAGTTATCAATTCCTTCAGATATTGCAAAACTCTTTGAAAACTTGCGTTTTATTTAGTTATTTTCCTTAAATATAAAATCTGTTATGGATTTCCCTGGCTACGTAGCTATAGCCTTTTATAAACGGATTTGTTAGTAGGTAGGTAGCTAAATTGTAACAAATAAGGAAAATCTATGTATAAGGAAAATATTTGTCGACTAGGTTAGGAATTTAATTAGGTGAATAATTCTATTCTTCTTCTTTGGTCTAGATATAGATTACGACCGGGATTGTGATACAGGCTACTTTTTACCCGACTGCACAAAAGGAGGGTAATGTTTTTATTGACATACCACGCGTGCGAAGCCGTGGGCGAACCAGCTAGTTATTTATAAGTTTTTAGTACGAGTACATGCTTCGAAAAATGAGCTATTTAGTTTACGCTTTCCTTTATACTGTTAATAATTTTGTCCATAGAGTAATAATAATGACAATATCCTTATTCCAAGAGTTTTAAAACAATCACAAAAATTTCAAGGCTAGACGGAACTTGAACCCGAAACCTTCCTCTTGATACGAGGATGCACTAACCAACTGTGCTACCAGGCAATATACGTCCGGGTCGAAATTAGTGAGATGATTCAAATTACGGCTAAAGGACCGTTAGCTGTAATAAAATTCTTGGAATTTTTTCGTATTTGTTCGGATAAGACTATAAAAATAAAAATACTATTTAAATATCCTTATTTTTTACCTTTAAATCATTTCTTATAAACCTAGGGTGTCTATATTAAAACAAGGTCAATTTCACAATTGCCATTGATATTCTTGGCGCGTCAGCAGAAAATTATAAAGACACCGAATTATAAAATCGTGTATGCGGGTCGTTGGACCACTGGCACACGACGATAAGGCTATAAATAAACTGTCACGTGACACGAAGCGATTCGTCAACATGAAAGAGCAAGAGCAATAAAGTTTGGTAAATGCTATTAGCATTAAGTCCTCCTAGCACTATTCTGTTTTATGTGAAAGTAATAAATAAATTAACCTAAGCCAGACAAAATTCTACATTAATATTGTTCGCAACAAAGAAACAAACCTACTCGTATGTAGAAGGATATTTATAGAAATCTTATAAAGAGAAACTTGATATTGCTTTATCTAAAAATAAAGTATTATAAGCGGTATAGTCACAAACAAATGTGGTTTACTAGTTTACTACCTCAGATTATATGGACAGATTGTCTTGTCAATTATAAATTATAAGCCTTCAAAGTAAGATAAACTCAAACATAGATAACACATAAATAGACAAAATCGCCACTTACGAGCAGTAGTAACACGCTAAGTACTCGCACTATACAATCAGAAATAAAACATTATTCAGAACGTTTTCTCTAACATCGATAATTGTGTTGAAGTATATATTACAAATGTGATGACTACAATGCTCGCTGAAAAAACTATATTGCTTCATATAATTTAAAGTCTTTATCTCTGTACGTTGCATTACAATCGCATTAATTATACTAGTAATTAAAATAATAACAAATATAAATAGATAGCTATTCATTATTATTTTATATGAGCGTTCGATGCCAACGTTTGTTTTATGAACATGGCGTCTCTTGTGATATTATACTAAATATTTAGTCTTGTTTTGTTTTTATATTTGATACTTATTTACATAGGCTTGTCTTTTGTTGTTTTCTTTAGCTTTGTTTGTTTTAATGTCCAGTTTATCACTACTAATGAATATTATAATAGCTATTGCTATATCCATCATTAGCATTACCGTATTTTATAGTTACACGCCGTTTGTTTCTATTTCTACTAAGAGAATCAGTGTTGTATTTGTATTCCCGGAGCGGATATCTGCAAGCATTTTACAAACATTAATGTGTACATGTTTGATTGTTTGTTTGGCACGCCCTCGCACTCCAGCTGTCCATCAATAGCCGGCTAAATATAGCCGCGTGGCAGTCACGCAGCGCAGCCGTGCTGCGGCCCAGCCAGGCTTGTATGTAAGCGGATTACCCGCTTTATTATTATTGATTTTGCTTAAATTGCAACGTCCGCTAACACGCGGGAAGCTGGCCGGAAGAACAGCGTCGCAATCAACAGCTTTATAGTTGTAGTTCGTGCCAATATGATGTCTCCGCTATTATGCGCGGGAACTGTGAGTTAAATTAGAATCCTTCAATGTTTTGCTGTTTCCTCAGGCTGTCCTAGCGTCTGTTCTAGCGACTTTGCTTGTGTACTACCCGAATATCAATTATTCCAAATGAAGTGAACTATGTATTTCAAATGTTATCCTAACTACTCAAGTTTTTCGTTTATATTTTAATAGCATTAATATTAAATGTGTTTATAAGGTAGAATGATTTCAAAGTTATCTTTAATTATGCATACAGCTCAAAGGTTAGAATTAACCTTAGAGCTAGAAGTATATAAAAAGGTTCAACAATCAATCAAAACAAGATTTTTTTTATTAAACTGGTATTAGATAAACGTCAGCAAGTCACGTTACGTTTATTACTGTTAAATTAAGTTAAGCAACAAGTGTTTCGGTGCCAATGGTCATGGTTTTGCACAAATGACAAATTGGCTTACAAAAACTATAAATATAGCCTAACGGATATACAAAATGTATAAAAGACAAAAAGAGTCGTACCCTGAACCGGTTCCATATTGGCTGACATTTTACTGTTGTATTGACCGGATCATTATTTAAGTTGATAAAATAACGTAATGTATTAAACAAGATATTTCTCTACTATGGTACAAAATCTCTTCAATGAAACCATTGAATGGTATTTTTTACTGCATCCCCATTTTCCAATATTTTTCCTAAGCTCTGTAGTTTTTGATGCAATCATTATTACACTAACCGAGCACCAGTAGCAATGCCAACTCCATTAAAATTAATGAATTCAGTGAGCGAAGAATTTTACTTATGTACTGAACGGTTATCGTATCTATCATTTTCAATTTCGATTGTTTTCGATTTTACGGAAGAAACTAAATCAATCTATTAGCCGAATAATGAATATTTACGAATATATAAGTCAAATGACGTAACTTTAATACATTTTAAACAATAGCGGCTCCAGATGAGGACCTTGTGAAAACCCTTAGATTGAAATGGCATTGGTATTCTATTCTTAGTACAACAACTTGTTCTACTCTTTCTTTGTCAAAAATAACGTTGAATCCCCCCTCATTACTGGTGTTGGGCTTTGTCCTACGGATATTTTTAGTTTATTAAAACAGGTTCGGTCGGTTATTCCGATTTTAGACAGGCTTTGTATAGACTTGAACACGGCGCTCGGGCATGGACGAAAACGAAGTTAATAACGAGATTATTCCAAGATATTGCAACATCAATTTTATTTACTTTGCCATAAAATATATTAGGATTTAAAAATAGCGCAAGTTCGTTCACGTGAAAACTCAGTTTGATGTCTTAAATAGACACTATTAAGCATAGAACTTTGATCTTTGTAAATACAAGGCGGTGTCTAGCTTGTTTCCGATGTGCTCCATGTGAACATAATGAGAAAACAACAAAGCAATTAGTACACATCTGCATAACAAAACATTTATTCATAATAAACCTCGGAATTCTACTCCTTATAAAACTGCACAAGTTTGAGTTTCTGTTGTTCGATAAAGTTATAACAACTGAAAAATAATAATAAATACATGAAATATGGATATAGTTTGTTACCTAGAAATAACCTTAATCTACTTTCCGGATAGCACGCTGGCGAATAGCTGTGGTTAGATGCTAGCTTAGAGGAAAATACTTTTGACAGTTTCATAACCATGATAGTTTAAAAAAATTATGTGTTACGTTGTGTGTTTATGTTTATATTATGTTACAAGGCGTGACATTTATTAATGCAGACATTTTATTTTCTCTATACTGTGATTTTTGTCTGACTACGGAACCCTACAAACTAAAAAGGCACGTCACTATTAGCTTAGTTTTGTAAAAATAACATAAAAAACGTCCCAAGAGTCGGTGTATCCAGAATTAGGTCCCCCGTTCTAAAAATATCGCAGCACGGAATGCGCCCATCTGTTTATAGAGTAGACACGCCAAGCGGGGGAGATTTACTAGTCTATTTCTATTCAAAACTTAGGGTGACAGGTTGGAACAGGTTGACAAAAAATCTTGCTAACGAGACCTTTGTGAAGCAAGTTAAGAAAGAGGGTTGAAAAAGCAAAATACAGGTGCTAGCAGGAACTCGAACTTAAAATAATCCCACACAACGTGCCATTGTTATCGTTATGTTGAAACAATGTTACTGATACAAAAAAATTAAAGCGTTGTTACCGTAATAGCCTTTGTATGAGTTACAAAAGTAATCAAAGCTTGCAGAAGCTTATTACAGCGCACCGGTGCGTTATTACAATCACGCAAAGAATCACAAAAACAACACCATTTCCTACGAATCCTTAAGACAAAGAGCGTTCACACGTGAGTCAATAGGAACGGAATCCTTTGAAGCGATATGCAAGCCTTTGTATGGTAAACTAATTATAGCCACCGTCTATTTATAGACGTGAATCACTCCTGCGCAGTCGCAGAGTCGACTAACTACAACTTGTTATGAATTATAGCTTACATGTGTGGATTGGCCTATTTTTTCGTCGTTTATAATAAGGATATAATGTATTTTACATACACTTTTATGTTGTCAGATGTTATAGTGTCTTATTTTTCTATATAATGGAATACTTAATCGGGTTAAAAAGTATGCGTAATAGCAGTCATTGTGTAAGGTTTGCAAATAGTCTGTTGTTGTTTTGATTTCTGAAACTTCCTCAAAGCTATTAAGTCTAATATACCGATTCTATTTTTAGCACGTTGTTGTCTTTTTATCCTTGATTGCTCAATTTGCATAGTTATATATAAATATTTATATTTTAATATGAATCTATGTCTTTATTAGTAATCTTATCTAGCTCTAAATCACGTCGAATACTAATCTCGAGAGTATCTTCATCTAGAACTTAACACGAATTCGCCGCGTGGTTTTGGCTATATTTAGTTTGTTGATATACTAGTTCTCACACACTACTATAGCTAAAGCTAACGTTGCTCGCTCCTCGCGAGAATTCACGGCGTAAATACAGGAATGCTCTCCCACGACTACACATGCTGATATTACTTTATCATCCGTTGCTTTTACATTAACATTGTAATGTTCAGTATCGCCATCTGCTGTTTTAGCTACAGTACCTTCTAAGCTTTCATCTGTTGGCACACAATCAGTAACGTGCTCGTTATTATGAATGGGAGCTCTTTAGTTCCGACTAGCGTAATTATTTGTTTTATTACCGAGCAAAATAAGCATATCTACTGCTTTGTACATTCCAATAGCCGACACAGGTAACGAAGGCCATAATATTGAAGTCTTGTTTTGCCATGCATTTACTGGCTATATATACATTAATATATGCTTATTAATCTCCATGCTGGCTTAAGCATATAAACAAAATATTAATGTTATATGCAATACCTACATTGTCGGCGTTATTTTAGTACTTTATATTATAAGTCGCTTCTTTTACGATATATGTTTGTATCAAAATCCGGTCGTTGAATTTACCAATAATTTTCCCGAATTTGGATTTGTATATTACCTTCCCACTATACAAATACATCGAGTATGGGGGACGCCTATGTTCAGTAGTGGACGTCCTATGGCTGATATGATATTGTTACGAGCTGAGGGTTCGGGATAAAATAATGGGAATCGATCCAACCAAAATAACACTTTTATTCAGCACTAAACGATGAATACATGAACTTGGTCACACGTAATCACATCACTGTTGCAGCACTTAAAGTCACCGAAATGTTCGCACGTATAGCTAAATCCAGACTGACTCGCGAGCAACTACTGTTCACGCGAGACCCTTCTCCACGTCAGTCCTCCAGGGCCTCGCTGAGACTCACTCACTGAGACTGACTGTCCGGCCATCTCTCCGGCCTATTTATATCGCGCATATTTCGATTGTTCGAGAACGATGTCGATCCTTCCAGGAAAGGGTCGGTCCCTCGACACAATGGCCACTCCCCATTCTGCGAAACCACAAACAATAGCAGCAATAACACAGCAAGACAAAAGCGTTCGAGAGGGTTCGATTATTACTCATTGTTTAACAGCCTCGGCGTAACAATATGATACATCGAGTGGGTAGGACTAAATGAGCTTTTCTCGGTTTGGCGTATTAACATCAACAAAACAGATGAACAAACAAGCATCTTATTCAAAAAGAACACATAGACGATGAATTGGTATCCCTATTTTGGAAGGCCTAAAAGGAAGACGAATGATTCAGTAATAACCTTTCCGGTGGCGGCTGCATTGAGCCGATTGGAAATAGAAGCGGACGCGCGCGCGTGGAACAAACAGTTTACACGAACAGAAATAGATTTAGTTTCGCTTCTGGATGTGGAACGGGTGAAGAGTTCGCTTTTATGGCGCGTTATTTCCGTCTCACATGGATCTACGAAGCGACGATTGCGCGCATGGAGGAGGTGGCATCTTGAAATGTTGAGGAGCTGTGTAGCAGTTCGACGTCACACAAAGGTTTGTGAACATGGGTATGCTAAGCGCAAAGCTGAAGTGGAGGTTGGTGAGACAGTTAGCTAGATGGGACGACGGGCTTGGACGAATTGGAATAGTGGCCAAGGAATGCTCGTAGGTCAAGAGGCAGATCAACTCTCCGATGGTCGAATAATACTGTCATCTTGACCGGGAATCATTGAACGAGACTCGCGGCAGACTGGAGGCGCATAACCAGCAGTAGATGCGGATGTGTATGGTCGACCTAATCTTCTTATCTTGTGATCATTAGAGTGTTAGACTCGCGTTCAAGATTAAAATTTAAAAATATAATATACTGAAATACCGCAAACAAAGAATCTACGTAGACCACATAAAACCTGAATATTGTGCTATTTGTCTGTTAGTCACAAAGTAAATGTTCCCAAAATAGACATCGCCATTGTTTATTGTCAAATACGGACAGCACACCCGTGTGTGTACAATCAGATGAAGAGTTAAGGGACCAGTGAATTTACCGACTTGTTCGAGGGAATTTAACGATTACGTCGAAATTAAAGTTACGAACTTCTACTGCAGGCTATATGCAGACTACAGGCAGTACTTCAGAATTTGATAAAAATAGCTTTATATTTTAATCCATAATTCATAATCATTTAACGACGACCTCGGTGGCGCAGTGAGCGAATAGCCGGCTGAGACGCAGAGGTAGCGGGTTCGATTTCCGCCGCGGAACAAATGTTTGCATGATCTACAGATATTTGTTCCGGGTCTGGTTGTTTCTCTATATATTAAAAGTATGTATTTACAAAAAAAAATGTATATAAGTATTTTATCAGTTATCTGGTTCCCATAGTACAAGCTCTGCTTAGTTTGGGGCTAGATAGCGCTGTGTGAAATGTCCAGTAATATTTATTTATTTATTCGCATGAATGTATGTACAATAGTTCGTATGTCAATTATAAAATAGGATTCATTTACTTTCTGCCTCATCGAGGCGTGCGAAATTCTAAGATAAAAAAAGAATAATAATATAAAATAAAAATGTCAAACTACGATAAAATTGAATACAAATATAAATAACTAGTGGTTCGCGCTGAACTGAGATCTCGCGAGTCTCCAATAAAAACAAAAAAATAGTCTGCGTAATCTTCGACCATCAAAATGGTGCCACGAAATAAATAAACACTTAACTTGACCTACAGTTTCATTCAAATTACAGGTAACGGGATTTCATGTTAATTTGTTTAACTTTTTTGGGGTAGAAATTGCAGTTATTCTGAATTTCAGACTTGATTATATTTATGTCACTAAAGCTCGCACGCATACCAAATTTTAGCACTGTGGGGTCACTGGTGTACACTGTGAATTTTGTCAAAATTCAGTTTATTATGGTAATAGCTTAAAAACTACAAGGTTTAAAGTAAAAATAAAAATGGTGTCAAAATGTACTCATAAAGACCTTTTATTACACTTACCACTTGACTGTGCCACTTGACCGGATAGTCCCATTTTGTTTTTTTTTTACCCCACTTGAACCCCAATATCTCAACAACCCCCAACATATTTAGTTCAATTTAGTCACACCAAAATTGTGCCATCGCTACCTACCTATGTATTAAATTTCACAATGATCGGATCAACGCTTCGAAAGTTATCCTCGGACAAACAAATATACATACAGACATACATACAACGCCGATTTGCCCAAGTTGATTTAGAGATCTCGCTTCCCTCGATCAATGATAATAATTAATTTCAAACATGTCAAATTCATACAAAACAATAATAATAATGTCAAAATTACAACTTAAATATTAAAAATGTCAAATTCTCTAAATACAATAATAATAATATCAAAACTAACCTACCTATATACAGTTTAAATATTCATTAATGTCATAAAAACATTTAGTCAATAATCAAATCTTAAGTCTTCTTTTATATAACAGAATAGGCAAGTCCTTGAAACCAATTTGTTGAAGATGGTAATGGAATGATAATAGGAATTCCGCCTAACAAGTTCAAGCCGGTACGGCGGCACATGAAGTCTATGCCTGTGTGCATGGTAATGGTAGAATATTAAACCTCTTAAACAATGGTCTGCAACTATCCTCACTCCATGCGCTACAGATAGCTCTTACGCATTTTTCAGTATCAGTATTTTTCAGTACTTATTCATTTAACAGAATATACCATAATACATACATAGTACATAATCCAAGCTGGACCGCATCAAAACTTTCATTCATATTATAATTATGTTGAGTTATATATGCCTTTCCAGGATAAATAAGTCGCCCTGACAGAAATCATCGTCATTATCACCATACTTTTAAAAACATAGAACAAACTTGTCAGATCAGCAAAGTCGAAGGTGTCGAATTGCAACTCAACTATTGACTTGTAACTTTGAATTTTTATTTTTCCGAGTGCGGTCTCTGTCTGTAGATATGTACATACAAATCAATGTATGTAGAGTGAATGTGATCACAGGTGTTGTCGTGTACATACACAGTGGTATACAAGATAAATATATTTGTGGAGGTGATAGTAGTACGCTATTGTTGTGCGATTTAATAACGTGAGGTAAATCCTCACGTGTTTTTTTGTTTGCAGTAAGTATATTTAACGAGTACATTATATTTTCAAAACTTTATTTTTGTATTTTAAAAAGGAAACTTATCACTAAGGGCCTAAACACACTTGTTAACTAAGATTGCTGTTCTCGTCTTTTGTCTCCTTCGATTTCTCAACCATAATTCTCGGTCAAAACTCCTCTTGAGAGAGAAAGAGATCCAAATAAACTACCAATTTTGCGCTTTTTAGATAGTTTTATCTGTATTAGTCGAAAAGTCCGTTGGTGAATGAATGGGCGGGACTCGATACCACGGGTACATCCCACTAGTCCACCACAGCTCTCCACCATAACTCATACATACATTTCTTTCTTAATTCATCTTTGTTTGTTACAACTTGATCAAAATACTTTTAGTTCTTTTCGTTTAGATTTTTTATTAATAATTTAAAACCATCTATATTATTTTTTAAACAATAAATTATATAGTATTTTTTTAAACTTTCGCGATCACGGTACATACCCGAGAAATACCCGTTTTAATCAATAATTTAATAAATTATAGTATACTAAAAATTACATGACAACTAACATACAAAACAAACACAATATACTGAAACTATTTAACATCTAATTCGATAAGGTTAATGACACCAGACGGTGACTGAACCTTGTGAAGGATATCCATTATTCTGAGAATTCTATTCACAAAAGCAATCGTGCTAACAGTTTTTCATGAAGATTATTTTGTTTATATGCCCATTAAATAATGCCTACATGATACTAGGCTAGCCGTCGGCGTAGTAGACTATGCAAGGCGTAGGCGTTGTAGACGCGCTACGGCGTAGCAAACTTCCCTATTTGTAGGCGTGCGCGTAGCACTCGCTACGAAATTTCATTGTTCATGTTTGGTTTTTACTCTGACATTTCCCGTATGTACAGACAGCTATTTGGTATAAATAACACAATAGTCCTGGGGACCTAATATGGTCATCATAAAGTTAATAAAGTTGTGAGCGTATTACTTTTTAGGGTTCCGTGCCTCCGAAGGTAAAAAGGAACTCTTATAGGATCACTTTGTTGTCTGTCTGTCTATCAAGACCCTTTATCTCAGGAACGCGTGGAGGTATCAAGTTGAAATTAATATCAAATACGTAGGTCTAAAAAAAATCAAGCTTCTAAGTCAACGCAATCAAAAAAACGGCCATTTTATGCCGCATGTTTTGCTCGCAAATAAAACCATACGTATAGGTACTTCCCGTTGACCTAGAATGATGAAATTTGATAAAAAGCATGGTACGAGGCATGCCTTTTAAGTTCTGTCGTTTCCATATTTTCCGGCAATTTTGAATTTGGAACTGTTCTATATTCGAATGTGTTTACATTTTGAATCTCAAAACAGTTGAAAGTATTAGGATTAATGCTATTGTTTAGTCACAGTTTCGATTTGAATCTGTCAGGTCACGTACGAAAATGAATCTTTCTAAGGAAAATGTTCGTGCAATAATTTTCTACAACTTTAGAAGAGGCCTGACACGGCTTCAGTGTTTAGAAGAGCGGACTGTCGAACGCTGGTATTTAGAATTCCAGCGTGGACATACTAGTGTTAGTGACAGATTTCGCGAAGGACGCCCAAAATCCGCCTTCACTGAAGATAACATCATTGCTGTGAGACAACTAATTCTCGAAGATCGTCATGTGACGTATCGAGAGATAGAGGCTCTATTAGGCATCTCAGGGACAACCATTCAGAAGATCTTGCATGAAGCGCTTGGTGTGAGAAAGCTAGTTTGCCATTGGATACCGCATCTGCTTTCCGACGATCACAAGGCGGCCCGCGTCAGATGGTGTAAGAAAACTCTGCTAAGGTTCAACCGAGGGGAGTCAAATCACGTCTACGACATCATAAGTGGTGACGAATCTTGGATCTATGCCTACGATCCTGATACCAAACAACAATCTACAATCTGGGTCTTTCAAGACGAGCCAAAGCCGACTAAAGTTGTTCGTTCTCGAAGCACTTCAAAGAAGATGGTGGCCACGTTCGTTGGAAAAACCGGCCATGTTGCGACTATTGCACTTGAAGATCGTAGAACGGTTAACGCAGAGTGGTATACTACAGTTTGTTTACCACAAGTCATCGCCGAACTTCGAAAATCTAACTCAAAGCGACGCATCATCCTGCACCACGACAACGCAAGCTCACACAGCGCTCGTCAAACGATTGAGTATTTGAAGCAGGAAAAAGTAGAAATTCTTGACCATCCTCCATACAGTCCTGACCTAAGCCCTAACGATTTCTTTACGTTTCCTAAAATTAAGAAAAGTCTTCGTGGTCAAAGGTTCCAGTCCGGTGAAGAAGCAGTCGACGCTTTCAAGACAGCCATTTTGAACACCCCACTTTAGAGTGGAATAAATGTTATAATAACTGGTTTGAGCGAATGGAAAAGTGTTTTAAGCTACGTTGTGAATACTTTGAAAAACAATAAAAAGTACTATAAGGTTCTAGATGTGTTTTTTTCTTCAAACGACAAAACTTAAAAGGCATGCCTCGTATCACAGCACAAGTAAAGGAAAACATCCGAAAATCGTTAATTTGTAGTTAAATCGTAAAAAATATTTCCCTATAAGGAAGTAGGGGGGGGGGTCTGAGTGGGGGTCATCTCTCTTAGATGTTAGAGGCCAATGCTGATGATAAGATTGTGTCCATATAAATATCGAGTAAAAATCGCGAAGCCGTTTCAGTAGTTTCCATGAATAGATAATTATGCCGTCTATTTAATAGGACGTGGTCGTTTGCGAGTATTTTTGTCTATCCGTGTAGACTACAGACAATTGATTTATTAATTTATACAAAACTTAAATAGAATTCATTAATACCTCGTTTTAGGTTAATTACTTAAATTAGCCTTTTGATTATAATCAAATGTTAGTTCACGAGTTAATTATTTTCCTCTTCAAGTAAATTAACAACTGAATAGCCGATACAATATCTGTAGCGTGGTGGGCGAGCATCAGGGATAGTCATTCTTTATCATACACTGGCTGACCCGCCCCCAGTTTCGCACGTAATAGATTTTCACTATTTGTGGGCTTTGTAAAATAATATGCAAAATCCTTTAAATAAATATTTATTTATTCTTTAAAATTAAACTACAATTGTACAGAAAATGAAATTATATTATCGTTAAACAATTATGTTTTTGAACTACCAGCAAAGTTAATATTTTAAAAGTATAAGGTACTTCATAGATTACAACAATACTAAAGGAATCTAAATCTAAAATAATTACTTAGCTTTTAGCTCAGCACCCATCACGTGGTATCCCTCACTTGGAGAGTATGTATACTTGTACAACAGGCAGAGCTTCGCCCTTTCTGGCGGTCGATGGCAAAATACCCCGAGCCGTCCCGAGCTCCGAGCTTTTATAGCAACGAGTAAACAAGTCTGAGAAGTCACGTGTTTTTAGTACGAAACTCAAGTATATCGTATATACTTTAAACATCATACTATAATTTAAATTATTATTTATCTTTATTGAATAAATTCTAATAAAGTACAATACAACAATTCTAACAAGTACAGTAAGTAACAATGTACATACCTAATTAGACAAAGAAATGTGGCATTTTAACGGAAACTGAACAAGAAATCATTTGCTTTATAACGAATAATAATTATATAATTCTAAAACGAATTTATGGAGTAAGTATATGATCATATCATATCTTAACTCATTAAATTTCACTGTAAATTACCATTTTAGACCAACGTGTATTAAATTGACCTATTTTACCACATATTTTGGAAATAATCTATGACACGCGTGGTTTGTCAATAAATACCCTTCTTCTGCGCAGTTGAGTAAATGCCCCAATCCCGGTCATAATCTATCTATGTACCAAAACGAAATCGGTACAACCGATACATGAAAACGTAACGAAAGACAGAGAAACAGAGTTACTTTTGATTTTATAATATTAGTATAGATGACACCAATTTCAAAATAAAATAGAATGAATGTTGAGATCTAATCGCTTCTTGAAGAACAAGCTGACCCGCTTTGTCTTAGCGCGGATTGTTATTTAAATGAAATATAGCCTATTGTACATGATCGGTTCAGTAGTTTGTGAGACTACACGCAACAAACATACAAACAATAAACTTTACCTCAATATAATATTATTAGTGTCGATTACCTAGTAATATTATATTAACTAGAGCAATCGAAACAAACAAGTAACCTATAACTTTCCCATTTCCAACAAAGCCCTCAACTTATTTATAATTCCGGAACACTTACAAGCCACAATACAAATCGAGGATCAACTTGAAGGACGCGAAGTCCTTCGTATCCCGCCCGGCCCACGACCGTCTAAATATAGTTGTCTAAAAATAAACTTTTGTCCTCCCCTTACGCTCCCTTCGCCTCTACGGTCCCCGCAGCAGCCTTCGCCCCCGCGACCTACATTCAAATAGAAGAGTTGGACACTAATTTAGACGATCGGGGGCTTAAGCCCGGCTGGAAACAAGGTTAATTTCATTGTTTGTACAAGACTTCTAAATATTATGGAAAATACATGTATCATCAATCTTCACGGGTCGTCGGTATCGAGTAAGAGATTCGAGGAGGCCTATCGCGCCGAGCCAGTGAAGCGTCTCATTTGCGAGATTGCCCAAAAACTGCTTTTGTCCGTCTGTCTGTCTGTTCTCGCCTACAGGTCGCATTTTTCAACCGATTTTGACAAAAATTTGCACAAGTTCCTTGATTTATTTAATTTTTAGTAGATCGCGACAAATAGGGGAGGGGGGGGGGGGGAAGTTTGCTGTAGCGCTATTTATCAGCGGATTTCAATCAAGTTTGAGAGGCACACTAAGGACTTAATTCTACACAAGATGTTGCAAAAAAAAATTCGAAAACGGGAGGGAGTGGAGAGAGAAAGGGGGGGAAGTTTGCTGTAGCGTAATATATGAACGGATTTCAATTTTTGAATTTTATTCGGAAAATGTATACCTACATCTACCAATCAGACTACGCAGTCCTCTCCGCCTTCACGAGACAAACCCGCAGACACCAGATTTGACCTCCTAGGAGCAAGGGAACGCGAGTAATCGCTAAAACTTATACCAATATTTTGCTCAAAAGTCTACGGTCTTCGATCAAGGGTCTTTTCTACTTTCTCTCCCTCCAACATAAGTAGGTTGGTTATAAAACTCGCAAATGGCTTTGCTAAGCCAGGGAAAAGGGGAAAGTGTCGATTATTGCATGGTTATAAGGACTCGCGAGGTCTACTGTTTTTACAGAACCACTAGTACAGTCGTGAGTTTATTTATTTATATGTTTTTGTTCAAGAAGATAATGGTTTAAGTTATAGCTAGAATGGTATAGAAGTTTGTTTTTATGCGGTGTACATTTTATTGTGTACAAAAACATCTTAACAATAAATATATACTTAGTTATATCGCGAAATATAATCATCAACAAAACATAAAAGTATTTATTCAGTAAGTTTATTATAATTAGTTACGATAAATTTACTTTATAGAGATTTATATTAACTAAAGACCTTGACTACAGAATCATAGTTTGACTTCTCGCTCTAAGTTTAAAACCTGTGATGTAGACGCAAGGAGAAAAATGTATTAGAAGTGGCGCTATCGTTATAAGCAATCTTTATTTACAGTATAATTAATTATTAATAATTAATTCTACCAAGATAACGTTATCGATATATAGCGATAACGCCATAATATTTATTATTAATTACCTACCTACTACAGGCTATTTAAATATAATTTGGCCGCATTTTTAGCTGTCTTGAATCAGTAGGTATGAAGCTAGCGGTAGAGTGGCAGTGTGTTATTGGGGAGTCTTTAAAACCTAAGGATGCTACTTTTGACCATCTAAAACCTCTGAAATAGCTCGCTCAGGTCTCACAACCATACAAAAAAGTAACGCCGTGATCCTTGACGATTTAACGCCTCTTCTACTCAGGACTGAGATTTTTAATAAGTAGCAGTTAGTTTCTTAATAGTAACTTTGGGCAGTGGATAAGCAACTTACTTATCAAAAGTTGATCACCGTGTGTTTTTCAAGGTGTGGGCAGGTCAACTTTATTACAATGTTTAAAATGTATCTCTCTGTCTATAAATTAACAAGACACCACACCATGCTGAGAACCAATCATAATAAAAACTATTAGAATCAGCATAGGGATTTGGATTTTTTACACTGATCAGATTTTACTCTCCATTCAAATATTTCAAACCGGATCTATGAAATATTTGTGTTATTTTGTCATAACAAAATCATTCAAGTACATACATATGTTCCCATTTCAATCAGTAATCATGTATGATTATAACATAAATGAGGTCGATAAGGCTATGGGCTGTGGTAATGCAGTGGTTGATTGCATTAGCAGGTAAAAATACCATATGTTCAAATTTAGAAGGATTTTGTTTACAACAAATGTGTATGCAAAATAAGTCGTGTCTTAAGCAAATAATGGCCTTATTAACTAACGAAAGAATCGATGTGGTGTGAAAAAACCGGTGTGCTGAAGATCATTACAGGTCGGGTCTTTTTTCAAATCAATATTTTTCCAAAATACATATCGTTGTTCAAGTGTAAAAAAAGACATAGGACATAGACAGACCTACCCTAACTAACGGCTCTTGTCTCACCGCCGGTGAGTAAGCGATTAGCTATTAAACTATTTTCTCGCTCAAGAAACGAACAAAAGATATAGATTCCGTGTCAGTAAAAGAGACACGTATATTAATAGTTGATCGCTGGCCGTTCACACTGCCGGCGAGAACTCGCGCTCCACTATTTTGTCGCAGCGACTACTACACTCGCTCAGCGATGCTCGCTTGGCGATCAGAACACACGCCGTGAGATGAACCAGCGGAATAGAACGCACGCGCCATGCGCTCAGCGAGTAGCGCGAATATCGCCCGCCGCACTCGCTCACTCGCTTTATAACCCAGCGAGACAACTACAGGAACTACACACTCGCTTCTCGCTGCTCGCCAACTCGTTTCTAGTTTCTAGCTCTACTCGCTTCTCTCATCGCCGGCGGTGAGACAAGGTCCGACCCTACCTTAGATCATAGATATCGATTATGATTTGACATTTGTTATTAATATATTCTGCTCACCAGATAAACTGGTTAGCTGTAACATATTCATTTAAAGTTATTATCTTTGTCAGCAAATAAATTATTTTGATTTTAAAGGCGTACGTATAGTAAGTTTGTTAAGATTAATTATTGTGTATGGCACAATAAATCATACAAAAGCTAAGACTTCAATTATTATCATCCCAAAGGCCACAACAAAACATTGTACAACTTGTACATAACATTTAACCTAAACATACTAGGTTATAAAATCGGGGACCTATTTACTCCCCCTCTTTCCGCACCCCCACCACCCGATCTAGGTAATTCAGGTCACAGGCGGGTAAGGCCGCTGAGGCTGTATTGCTGTCCCAGTTTGTGGAAATAAATATTTATTTGTGGAACCGCGATGTATTATATGTTTGTTTTGTGTCCCAGAAAGGTTGAATACTTAAATTGTTATTGGCATTGAGAAGTTGACCATATTTCACGAATACAGGTTTATCAGAATGACCTCGACGTTTGATTTATCACTTGTGATTTTAAGATAATTCTGGTACTGATTTGTTGGATTTGACGGTGGAGTCGTCATCGTGCGAAAACAGGATGTTCGTAGTATTAAACATTTTAAAGCCTACGCCATCCGAAATCTGTGGACTCCGCCCTTTCACCGCACTAGTTCCGTCTCTAGGTCTCTAATTCAACCAGGTCACTGACTTCTAATCAGAAACCGCATTTTTTGCGCGCAAAATCGGGCACTTTATGAAGTAGAATTTTCTAAAACTTGTGTTACGTTTCATTTTATGCTGTCATCTCTGCTGAATTAACATTTTGTCAAGCTAACGTATTATTTCGTTCTTCCACAGCTGAAATGGCTCACGAGGCTGGCGCGGGCCCCGAGAGCTCGCCCCAGCACACGCCGTCACCGCCGCACGCGCCGCGGCTCCCCGTCGCAGATTCCAGCTTTCACCATCAGATCATGCAGGTGAGACTAGTGCAATCTAAAACTATCCTTACCACAAAGAATTTAGATATCATACTGGCTCCCTAATAATTTATCTTGCAATATGCATACATACTGCTAATATCAACAATATTCCTCCGTAGATCTCCATACCAATCGATCTTGAAATATTTTGCCAAATATGATAATACTCTAAAAATAAGATATTACACATTCTACGCAGAATAATGTCCTTTTTTAAAAGCAGTGAGTGCACGTGTTTTGATACAAAGGTCATTATCGTATCCACCGATATATTGCCTTGGAGATATAACGGTTTACGGTTTAACATTCTTTATTTCTCATAAGATTTACAACGAAAATCATTTACTGAGAAACATAATTATTCATAATGTATTATTTCAAGTGTATTCCAAATCAGATATCGTGTTTTGTCTTAGTCCATTGCGTATTTAAACCAAGTAATGTAATGTCTACGTGTTTCGTCCAAATCAATTCACAAACAACTGTATTTAAACCCAAAGTTTGTCTACAAACACTAAGTTTTTCGCGAATATTTCCTCGTTTTGTTTACTATACCTACATCTATTTGAGTACGCCGTAAGAATAAAATATATTGTGACGCAAGCCACTGTACCTAGAACTTTAGAAGTACATGTTTGGAGCAGTCAGCACGCAATTACGAGTATTATACAATCCTTGATAACCTGTATTGAATAAAAGTCATTAGCGGTAAGTTTGTTCGTCGCGCCTCTGGGTATTTCTTGGTGTTAGGTCAGTGACCGGATTAAATTAACCATAATAAGACCTTGTATCCTTGTGCGAATATTTATAGTCGGAACATTTAAATGTTTACTGGTCAACTGCTTATTAACCATTAGTACTTATTACTTACCTCGCCAATCAAACCGATGTTTACTACTTCTATTGCTATATAAATAAGTTTATTTTGGCCTTAAGTTAAATTTTAAAACACAGTTACGGGTCAGCGTGCAGAAAAGTGCGCTGTTACCGTGACCTTTTCCCAAAATATTGCGCTCTCGACGCCAAATCAACTTGTTTTTATTTTAGACGCACCACGCTCGCTTTATTTATAAAAACTTAGCGGAGCATGCCAGATATAAATACTCCAATACACGCACCGATATCTATACCTACCGACCGAGTATATATATATCGCCGCGTCGCGCGCCGGTCGCTCCGCCGCACACTATATTTACATACGCATAATAAAACTAAGATATATTTAGAATTGAATTTTGATGCGGCCCCTTGTTTCTCTGAATGTACGAATAAATCGCTCATAAAAACAGAAAACCGAACCGTACTTCGTTTATCCGTGAATACAATTTTGGTGAGAATATATAACTGCATTGTGCGTACTCGTATAATAAATCAGTTTAACGTCGAAAATATACGCAACATAATGCTCGTTTTTTGATGCTAATCGCCTTTGTATTGAAACAATGTTTAATTCTTGCGTTATATTTTTAATATAAAAATCGAAATATATTTTCGATTCCATAGATACGTCGCGTACAATATTAACGAGTGAATAATCTATAAAATAGGATAATCTTTAATTTCGGACAGTTCCACAACACCACCTTTTCCTTCCTTCCTCTATGAGTAAAAAAATAAGCCATAAAATGAGAATGGCTTTCTACTCTATGATCAAGACGGCGGCCATAAGAAAATGATAGTCGTAGGAAATACGTAGAAGAAGGTGGATCAAGACAATTGTGCAATCCATAGAGGTCATTGTCTAGTGGCCGATCATAGACTTATAATGATGATAAAAGAAAAATAGCGGATTATGGTTATTCTAGACCGATCTTCATGGATTTCCAAGGAACAGTTATTTGCTTAAAAGTGATGTGTTTATGATGTGTGTCTCAGAGCGCGAGCCACACCGCCGCGTCGCCGCCGCCGGCCGCGCTAAACATCAGTCCGCGCCCGCTATTCGCGTCGCATTCCGCCCGCCCGCAGTTTTTTCTCCATCTATACGAAAATAATGCGCGTCCAGAAATATGCGCGCACGCCGAGCTCGTGTCGACTTCATTTTCACGACTCGACGGCTTCCGCGCCACATCAAGGTTATGGTTCTTGAGACGATTACAATACGTATACAAAAGCTTGGAGCTTCATTTTCCAATCACGCAGATCAGAAAGAGCTTATTACTTATGTCAATCAAGTACTGGCAAGGTTCTGACTGTGATTAGATTAGAAAAATCTTTATTGGACTAAAAAAAAAATATCTACATAGGCGAACTTAATGCATTTTTTTCTTGCATTATGATTAGTGACGAGTTGAAACGAATATTGTAAGAATGAACTATCAGCGCTTGGTTATGAAATGTTTATCCTTACTTGTCGATCATGTTATCTAGACACTAGTATAATATGAAACTGTTGTTTATTTATAATTTGTAATCGTTAGCACTTGAATGAGAACGACGCTGCGCATATTAGTTTAAAGATATTACGCAGAATATAACACCAAATTATATAAAACATACTTGTGTACGAATTCATAACTAATTTAGAGGATGAAATGAACAGCCTCTCTGAATCACAGCGTATGTCTCACAAGTATGGTTTAATAAAGTAATAGTTTACTAACATATTGGAGCCCTGAGTATATAGATTTCCTTCATGTATTTCCTCTCTCGTTGTCAGAATCAGAGCCCAAGAAAGAACCAAATAGCGGAGAGAGCGAAACAAACGTTAGAGAATACTTTCCTGTTGCAAGTGAGTCTAAACAATATATTGTGTGCAGTGTGAACGCTAACCGTGCCATAGTCAACGGCCAAAAATCAATAGTACAACTAACCATTAACGATTGTCCAAACATGAGAATTTTTCGCTTTGTACACAATCATTCTAAGTTACAATTGTTATGAGACTAGCATAAAAATGTCTAAAAATAAATTGAAGGCTAAATTAGTTCCATTGTTAATTAAAATCTATTTTTAGATATGATTACATATTAAGGAGGCCTCACATTGTTTTAGCAACTGCTATATCTACAATATTTCTTGACATATTTAATACCTTTTGGAACTGTCATGGTTATAAATAATATCAATATTTTTATGTTTTCATTAAAAAGTTAGTGATAATATTGAATACCATTTAAATTTGTATTTCCAAGTTGAATATGGCACATACTTTTGGCAGTTTGTAAAAATTAAAATGATTAAATTTTTTTTCGTACCCGATAAATACTCAAATCACACGTTTTAATGTTTTTGTTACTAACCTTAACTTTGAAAGCCACATGTTCGCGCATATCTCGCTGCTTTGGTTATGGTCAAATTATGTGGGTGTCTGTTTCAGCTGAAGAAGCAACAGCAACTTCAGCAGGAGATACTTCTGCAGCACTTCCAGCAGCAGCGGCAGCAGCTGGCGCAGGAGCACGAGCAACAGCTGAGGCATCATCTGAAGGTAACACTCCAAAACTGCAGCATATTACCACCAGGCGGGGCTTATTTGAAGGGAAGTAAAACCCGTAACACTGTTCATCCGCTTGGGAACTACAATTCCACACTCTACAAACTTAGGCGTCACATAAGAAGACACCCCTCTTACTTAGAACTTAGGCGTCACATAAGAAGACACCCCTCTCACGTAGAACTTAGGCGTCACATAAGAAGACACCCCTCTTACTTAGAACTTAGGCGTCACATAAGAAGACACCCCTCTCACGTAGAACTTAGGCGTCACATAAGAAGACACCCCTCTTACTTAGAACTTAGGCGTCACATAAGAAGACACCCCTCTCACGTAGAACTTAGGCGTCACATAAGAAGACACCCCTCTTACTTAGAACTTAGGCGTCACATAAGAAGACACCCCTCTCACGTAGAACTTAGGCGTCACATAAGAAGACACCCCTCTCACTTAGAACTTAGGCGTCACATAAGAAGACACCCCTCTCACTTAGAACTTAGGCGTCACATAAGATTGCGTGAGGGGTTAAAAACGTAACTGTAATGTATGAAGATTTGTTTGTAAAATAATGTGCTTTTTTATTGAATGTGTCTAAGTCACCAGTATTTTATTCATTAAAATCAGTATCATCAATGGTCAGATAATCATATTATCCTTTTATAGTAAATACAACGTGAATGGAACACGAAACAAGTTGTAAAAATATCATGATAAATTAACAGGTCTCGACTCTGACATTTGAATTATAACTCACAGTAGTTGAATACCGATTGGCTTACGAACCAAAATAAATCATAAGATTAGGTTAGAATATCAAATTGACCGAGTCGGATCAGATTGAAATTCAAAATAGTGATGATACTTAGACTTGTTGGTGTTCTCAATGTTTGAAGATCATAAAATCTTGTTTCGTATGCACGAGATGGAACAAAAACTTGAACTATTAACCATCGCTTAATCGTGCGTGACGGATGGTTACAAGCATGTATTTTTATAGACTGGATACATTGTTGATATAATAGAAATAGAAATATATTTATTGTGACCATAAAAGTGCCAATGATATGCCAATGATAATGCCTAACATATCGTGAAGTCAGCTAAACACGTTTTATTATTTGTTACACGTCATGTATGAATTTAACCTTTCACAAATGAAATAATATTGGAATTTATATCTTTGGTTCTAATAGCTGAAATGGGCGTAGCATATGTCAAAGCCACGCGAGTATAAATAGATGTGAATGGCCGGGTAGTAATTACATAATTCATACTCAGTGTATAATTGTATTAGCTTCGTTTGGGAGCTCACTGCTCATTAGCAAACCACCACTCCCTTTGATGAGCTCAGAATTTCATTAAAATTTGACGGTCAGAGCAGTAGGTACTTGATATATTATTTTGATATAAATAATTTGGTTTGACATTGGTGCCTGATACATTATTTATATCTACGTAAACGCGACAAATTACGAATTCTAAAAACGTATCCTATGACGTAAAAGATTCGTTTGATGTGTTTAATACCATTTGTATTTCACTCGCGATCTCAGAAACATTCAGGTCTCGCAAAAACAAATATGAATGTTTCTTAAACATCGCATCGATGGATTATGCAGGGAATGTGGAGTGTGTCCAACAACGTGGGGCGATGATCACTTGTACCAAATACTGTACTACATATTTTAACTGGAATCTGTGACACATATCCGAACAATGCTTGCTTACTCATCATGATGACACTGATGATAATGTAAACATTTTTATGATGGTGTGATTTTATATAAATTTCAGGTCGATGATTTAACTGATTTCTTGTTAGTCACAATAAAATGTAGTTTCTCTGTTTTCTATTTCATATTACCAACATTGATTCTTGAAATATAAACTGGAGTTCCTCAGGGTATGTTTAGACATTAGTAAAGCTTTCAATAAGGTTTCCACAGTTATACTTACGAGCATATATCTATTTCTTATGTAGCCTTTCGGTTTCCAGCTATGGGAACAGCAGAAAGCCATGGAAGAAGCAGCCTTGCGGGAAGCCCGAGAGGCCAGAGAGGCGAGGGAGGCGCGCGAGAGACACGAGAGAGATCGTGTCGAGCTTCTCCGTAAGAAGGACAAGCATGAACCTAGCGCCAACGCGTCTACCCAAGTCAAGCAGAAATTACAGGTGTGTACAAATTACAGGTATACACCTGTAATATATATAGGTATAATATGTATAGGTAGGTACAGGTTACTCTTAGATAAATAATAATAAATATTGCTAGACATTCACACAGTGCTATCTAGCCCCAAACTAAGCAGAGCTTGTACTATGGGAACCAGATAACTGATAGAATACTTATATACATTTTTTTTTGTAAATACATACTTATAATATATATATAGAAAAACAACCAGACCCGGAACAAATATCTGTAGATCATGCAAACATTTGTTCCGCGGTGGGAATCGAACCCGCTACCTTCTGCGTCTCAGCCGGCTATTCGCCCACTGCACCACGGAGGTCATAAATGTGTGATCCTGAACTGGATCTTAAAATATACAAGATTATTCTGCGCAATAACTAATCTATTTCAATCATCCTAAGATTAATAACTTCAAAACTATAGAAATCTAAAATCTGTCTAAAATAGTCTAAATTTTCGAGATGTGTAAAGACGTCAGCGATTACGTATTTATAGAGCAAGCCAAGTATCTTTCCATTCATAAAACTGCATAGAATGTGTTCGAAAGATCTTGTAGTATTGCATCTGTGTACTGACTATTTGGGATCAGCAAATCAATTTGGTTTAACCTCACTACTAGTTGAGCTTTTGTGAATTATGCGTTTATATTTTTTTAGGAGTTCCTAAAGAAAAAACAAGCTGCAAATGGAACGATACCAAGTCCATCGTTCTCAGTTAGAAATTGGTGAGTATTCCATGAAATCCTACGAGTCCAGCTGCTAGCATGCCATGTGCGGCAAAATTTATGATTCATTTTGCCTGCAAATCTGAAAGCCTTCTGCTACTCAACTCAAAACAATTAAGTTTGGCAAGTAAAGCTTTTACACTTTAAATTAATTAGCTAAAATTTTACATTATTAAATGATTAACAAACTCTTGACATCATTTCAATTTTCTTGACAATTGTTACTTTTCTTTTTTTTAACTTAGGTAAGTGTAATTTTCTTGAAATAGTTTTAATTATATAATGTAGCATGTTGTATCTTTTTTTGTGTTAAAATTGCTAACGTCATGCTTTTTTGAATGTATATATTTGCATCCCAGGTGAGAAGTGTGTGCCGCAATAAATAATGTTTCATAATAAACATCTTTGTATACCACATTGAAGCAACTAAATGAATGATGACTTATGAAATCATCTTTTGATAGTTTTCAAATGTGATTTCTTTATTAACTTCCTTATCTTAACCAACTTTTCGATCATGCCTAATTTTTTCGTAAATTGTATATTCCGTTTCTTCTTCTACATGCTTCTGACCAGTTGGTTATCTTACAGGGGTATAGTGAAATCGTCGTCAGGCGAGTCCATAACATCGACTGGTACAGCGGGGTCCCATCCATACAGATTGCCAGCTCCTTTGCCACTGACGTTAAACGCGGTGCCGCCCCAGTCGTCACCTGCCGATTATCCACTTAGGAAGACAGGTTAGTGTATGATAGAGTTGAAGAACTTCTAAAATTGTTGCTTAGCCTGTGCTCCAGCTAAGCCACTAGCACATACTAAGGAACAACTATTTTTAAGGCCTAAGACAAAATTTTCAAATAATTAAAGATAGTCTCAGATAAATAGATGTTTTATTTGCAAATATCGTGTAGATGGAACTAATTATAATTATTTGAGAATTTTATGAGAATCTAATAATGCATCTATTTTGTTGTGTTGTATTGATGTGTGTGACGTAGAATTTAACAGCATTTTACGAATTGAGTCATTAAGGTGTGTATTCCAAGACAGTGCTCATGGGTGAATCAAATTTAAAGCTTCCAATGTAAAAACTGTCATCGATTCAGTTTTAAATCAGTTTAAAGTTTAGTGCTGGCATACGGATCTAAGAGCCAATTCCAATATTTGCTAACTCGAAGTCTTATGCATGAAGGAAAAAATATTTTCAAATATTGAACTAAAAGTATTAATGAGTCTAATACCTAACTGCGCTAAAGTTGCACCAGCGAAGTGTGAAACTTTCCTACGCAGTCCAAAGCCTCACCTCAGATAATGAAATCTGCTTCAGAATCACGCTGAGAGGACCAGTAGTATAGCAGTCATAATAATCAACAAAGTACACTTAGGGATAAGTACAAAATATTAAGATTTTGTAAATCGAGGGAAAATAAATCGAAATGAATAGGAGCCTAAGCAACCCTTTCTTTGAGGTTCTAGGGGCAGATGCTTAAGAGTAATCAGAGTTTGAAATATGTACAAAGCATAATCCTTTGCATTATATACTCCACGTGGTTCAAGTAGCTACTAATAATCGTAGTGTCGTAACAATAACAAACTGTGAGCATGGTGTGCACTAACAGCGTCGGAGCCCAACATGCTGAAGCTGCGTCTGAAGGCGCGCGTCATCGAGCGCAGAGCCTCACCTCTCGCGCGCCGTCCCGTCAAACGCGTCAAGCATCGAAGTGAGTACCCTTGCATCTCTAGCACGTGGCACATGCCCGACTATGGATTTTCAATTGATAAAGCTCGATTTCGAGTCTATGGATTCTATGGTTCTCTGGTGAATTCGCAGCACAGCAAACTAGGCAACTAAGAACTTACACTCTACTGGCCCTATTCTTTACATCACGGATAGATCTTCCTCTCAATCAATCTCAACTGATGGTAAGCGATGATGTGGTATTAGATGAAGCACGAAAATCTAGAAGACACCTGTTAATTCTTATCTTAAATGACTTCGATTACGATATTCAGAACTTACAGATTCTGGCGGTATGCTAATTTGCCTTGTGGTATTATACAGATTGCGACGGCACGTCCCCGCGCGGGTCGCCCCCGGGCGGGTGCGCGGGCGCCACGGCCCCCATCCGCGAGGAGGAGGAGGCGGAGCGCGCGCCCGACCTACTGTTCTCATCGCCCTCCATGCCCAACATCTCGCTCGGCCGCCCGCATCCGCATCCGCACCCCCACCCTCACCACGCGCCGCCGCAACCGCCGCGCACGCCGGTACGTCTAACGTACTGTACTCGTATAAACAAATTAGGTGTTCCTTGCACGTCAAATATCTTGAATTATTTGAATATGCCGGTGTTTTGTGCCACATAAAAAATTACATTATTTTACATCAGGCGTTTATTTTATTTATAT
Source organism: Philereme transversata (assembly GCA_963924445.1). Taxonomy (NCBI): domain Eukaryota; kingdom Metazoa; phylum Arthropoda; class Insecta; order Lepidoptera; family Geometridae; genus Philereme; species Philereme transversata. The sequence goes on from OZ004345.1 coordinate 28,794,050, forward strand.
CGGCCCCAATTCACCCACAGATGTGTGATTCGGAGGTCAGTTGACCCGACCGACATTAGTTTATCCAAAATGTAAAACTGTGCGAACAAAACGGCAACAGACGACAGCTCGCTCTTATAAACCAATTTTGTACCAGGTGTCGGTCTCCCTGCCCCCCGTGTCGGAAGCGGAGGCGTACATGGGTGCGCTGCCCGAGACGGGCATGTGCCCGCGCGGCGCCAAGCGCCCCCTCGGGCGCACGCACTCGGCGCCGCTGCCGCTGGGCGACCCCGCGCTGCAGCCGCACCACTACCTGCGCGACCAGATCCGTAAGACTGTGAGTATAGAGTATTCCAGGTCTTGGTGCATCTATCCATCCCACAGGTGGTGTGCGCTAGGTTCGCACCGCATCACCCCAAGTACACTTGGAAAAAGAGAGGTTTACCGCCAGTCAAAAATTAACTGAGGAGTATTTAGTTTCCTAAACACTCCGCTTCAATAAAACCTTGAATAATGTATTGTTCAGGTACTAACCCGCGCGCACGACGCGGCGGCGGTGCAGCTGCGCGAGGAGGAGGGCGAGGTGATCGACCTGACGGCGCGCGCGCGTCCCCCCGCGCCCGCGTGCTCCCATCCGCCCCCCACCACGGCGCACCCCCCCACCGAGCCCGCGCCCCTCGCCCGCGCGCTCTCCTCCCCGCTAGTGGGCGCGCGTACGCCGCCCACGGGCCTCGCGTACGACGCGCTCATGCTTAAACATGGGTAAGTACACCACAGTATATCATTTGAATTCTAAAATTAAGTTGTGATAAACAGCAATGAGTAAGACGTGAAATTAATATATAATAATAAATAGATAGTTACATACTTTATTTCATACCATAAATCAAGTTATACATAGTTTTAGTAATAGTAGTCTTCAAATATAGTAATTGTAAGAACTTTATTAATTACACAAAATTTGCCGAGGTTGGAATTTGCTTCTAGCAAGTTACTTTTTATTCATTTTCAATATTTCATTTGGTTTATAGTTGCATTTATAGAGTCAGAAATAGAAGGCGTTGGTGTGTTCTCGAAATAAATCGAAAGCTGTAAGATTAATATTGTAATACACGGAAGCCGGCCCAAATAGTTCATTCTGAATCCTAGAACATGTGCAAGTATATTTAGAGTTGGTTTGAATTAACAGATGTGATTGCGGTGCGCACGCGCCGGCGCACCCGGAGCACAGCGGTCGCCTGCAGTCCGTGTGGGCGCGGCTCTGTGAGACCGGACTCGCGGCACGGACTGAACGGACTCGACCGAGGAAAGCTACCTTTGACGAATTACAGGTAAGTACATACGGCCAGCAGGGCTAGAAGAGATAAGGGCACCCATTGTAACACACAAAAAGTAGCATATGTCCCAATCCTGGTCATAATATATCTGGTATACCTTTTATATCTAAATCGGTCCAGCCGTTTAGTCGTGAAAACGCAAAATACAGGCAGATAGAGAGACAGAGTTCTAATCGAATTTATAATATAAGTATGGATTGACAAACAAAAGAAAGAACAGAGGTCCAAAACGAGAGCCCTGGGGTAAACCTGATGGCACAACTTTAGAGGCGACTAAAAACTGCGGATAATTACTAGTTGGGAACGATTGCGAAGGTATGATTCGAACTACCTAAGCAAGGAACCACATAATATTAACATATTATGCGGCATATTAACATGCCGTAGCATCATGCTGAGCTGAGTACCAATTCATCCCCACACAGAGCTCTTTAATTTGTTAGTTTGTTAGTGCTTAGTTTCGGTTTTATTGTTGTTGTGTTTATTTTTTTTTTCTTTATGACTGTGGATTTATGAATAAAATGTTTTCTTTCTTTCTTTATTTTTCTTTCTATATCTCGACATGACCGATCTTTTGAACGAACTGACCATGATCTTTGATACGGAAAGCTCGCTTCGATCGGATTGGCCGCATGGGGTCTAAGCTTGCCGCGTACCGCCCTTCACTCCCCCCACTACTGAAACTGGATGGTTCCCTAGCCCACACTGCTATTGAGAAAGCAAATTTGTTAGCAACTCAATTTGCGTAAGCTTCACGTCTTGACACCTTTGGCGAAACACCATCTAGCCTTCCTCGATGCGAAGTGTCTATGCACGAAGTTCGCATCCAGCAACAAGAAGTGCTCAAAACGCTGCGTAGTCTTGAGGTGAATAAAGCTAGTGGACCGGACGGAATATCAGCCGTAGTGTTAAAAACTTGTGCCCCTGAGTTGTCTCCAATATTGACAAGACTTTTTCGCCTGTCTCTGAAAACTGGTTTAGTGCCCAAGTCATGGAAGCTAGCTAACGTGCAGCCTGTGCCCAAAAATGGTAGTCGTGCCGACCCGTCAAACTACCGCCTTATCTCGGTCACCTCCTTACTGTGTAAATGTATGGAGCGTGTGCTGAATAGGAAACTCCTCGCATACCTTGAAGACTATGTGTCCTCCTTAGTGACCGACAATACGGGTTTCGCCAGAAACGGTCTACTGGGGATCTTCTTGCGTATGCTACACACATCTGGAGTGAAGCTATCGAGAAGTATGGTGAAGCACTAGCTGTTTCACTAGATATCTCGAAGGCTTTTGACAGGGTTTGGCATGCCAGCCTTATTGGCAAGCTTCCTTCTTACGGACATCCAGCTCAATTCTGCTCTTGGTTTGCAGACTTTCTGAGGGAACGATCCATTTGGGTAGTCATTGATGGCGGCTCGTCTGATCAATTGGCTATTAACGCTGGGGTACCTCAGGGGTCAGTACTCTCTGCCACACTGTTTCTGCTGCATATCAATGATCTGCTTATGCCTAGTATCATTGGATACACAGACGACAGTACAGTTGTGGAGAGGTACACTTCTAATGCTCGAGCCAGCAGAACTGAAATTCAGAAGCAGAGAGACGAGATGCTGCAGCGTTTGAATTTGACACTCAAGGCCGTCTCTGACTGGGGCGATGCCAATCTCGTCAAATTCAATGCTTCAAAAACGCAAACATGTCTCTTCTCAGTGAAAAAGAATCAGTTTCCCCAAGTTCCCATTTTCTGGAATGTACCGTTATCTGTAAAAGGTCACCTCAAGCTCCTAGGGGTTTCGCTCACGCCTACTCTCAACTTTAGCTCATACATCCAGTCTAAGGCTAAAACAGCTGCCATGAAGCTGAGCATCCTCAACAAGGTTAGGAGATACTTCACACCAGGACAGCTTCTTGTCTTTACAAAGCTCAAGTCCGGTCTGGTATGGAGTACTGCTGCCACCTTTGGGATGGTTCGGCCAAATACCAGCTCGCAAGGTAGCGTAAAAGCCTAAAAGCCCTACGTTCTACCGAATCTAAGGAGATTCGATAGAACGTAGGGCTTTTAGGCTTATAGGTGAGCAATATATGGCGGAGACTAAGATCGAAAGTCTCGAACACCGCCGTAAAGTTGTAAGCCTATCGATCTTTTACAGAATACATTTTGGGGAATGTGCCCAGGAACTATACGATCTGATCCCACCATCTCCCTTCCATCAAAGGACAAGCAGGCGCACGGCTCAGTACCATCTGTACATAGTCGATATACCACCCATTCGCACACACCGTTTTGGTTCTACGTTTTTGATGCGCACAGCTAAGGTATGGAACACTTTGCCGTCGTCTGTTTTTCCTAAAGAAAATATGGTCCTCTTAAAAAAAAATGATCAACCACATTAAATACTTTAGAAAAGTCAGTATAAATGTTCGATTCATCTTCAAGGACTTCCGATATGTCATCGACATTATATCCAACCGTGAGACGGTTGGATGTAGTCGACATCCAGAGCAAAAAACCGCGTTGTTTGGATATAAAAAGCGGTTGCAAAAGGGAAGACACTTTCTTTTAGACCATAGATTTCGAATTCCGAAAGAGAGTTCGAATGATTTTTCAAATGAATTTTTCAATGAGTGGGGCTGGTAATTCGCATCGGACAAAGAGACGTTGTAAATCTTAGATTAATTTTCATCTTAGATTTAGTGAAAAGCTGTTGAAAAACGATAATTATAAACCTTGTACAATTCGTTTGACAGTCGGTGCATTCGGAAGCGCACGTGGTCCTGTACGGGGGCCGCACGCACTCGCGGTCGCCGGGTGGCGGGACGGGCGCGGGGGTCGCGGCGGGCGGCGGCGCGGGCGGCGCGGGGGTGCGGCAGCTGGTGCGGCTCGCGTGCGGCGGGCTGGGCGTGGACTCAGACACGGCGTGGTCGGACGCGCACACCGCGCCCGCCGCGCGCATGGCGGCCGGCGCCGTGCTCGACCTCGCGCTCCGGACCGCTAGAAACGAACTAAGGAACGGGTGAGTTGCACTCTACACTGAGACAGGGATGCCACTTTCTAATGTGCCATCTCTCGATCTCCAGTCGAGAACCTTTCTACCCCAACGTCCGTCAGCTCTTCGAACTGTGTACCCCACCAACTGCTATTTCAGCTCGCTAATCTTTGGGATACCTTAATTTCTGATTCGTTAGTATTCCCATATGATATAGATTCGCGGTGGTCCGGCCCCCCGGGCATCACGCGGAGCCGAACCAGGCGATGGGCTTCTGCTTCTTCAACAATGTGGCGGTAGCCGCGCGCATTCTGCACACGAGACTGCATCTGCAACGGATACTTATTGTAGACTGGGTAACTATACTTGTACATTATTATTACAAACTGTTTTGTTCATTTCAACTTTTTATGAATAGTTTTTTTTATATTGATATATTATCATTAATATTACAATTCTTCGAGCTATGGGTTTTATTTGGAAACTGGAACAACAGTTCTGTTTATTTATTTACGCTTTTTCTTTACTTTGCCTCCGCAACCGCCACGCCTTATGCCCCTGTGCAATACCTCTTGTCCACGTGATGTCTCAAGTCTTTTCCTAGATTTTCTACCGGAGATGGACAGTTTCAATGGTCGATCTCTTACATTTTTTGATAATTTATATAGAGTATATTTGTGGTGCAGGATGTCCACCACGGCAACGGCACGCAGCAGATATTCTACGAGGACCCGCACGTGCTGTACATGAGCATCCACCGGCACGACGACGGCAACTTCTTCCCCGGCACGGGCGCCGCCAGCGAATGCGGCGCGGGCGCCGGGCTCGGCTTCAACGTCAACGTGGCGTGGGGGGGCGGCGCCTCGCCCCCGCTCGCGGACGCCGAGTACCTCGCCGCCTTCCGCAGCGTTATAATGCCGATCGCCAAGGTACTATACTACCTCCTACTAGAAACGTTTATAGTTTGAGATATCAAGGCCCTGAAAGAAAGCTCTGACTATAGCAAAAAGATGTGTAATTAAGGAAGTAAATAATTATACATTGCACGCTCATTTCTCCCCCAGGAGGGAAACACTTATTTTACTTCCTATACACAAACCAACAAATCGTATCAATCTTTGATTATGTAAGTACCCTTACTTACAGCGAGCATTATCAGTATTATGTTCTCCACTCTTAATTCATAATTCTTTATTGTTCATGAACCTAGGTACATAATTGATGGTTGAACTTATAAATAGAACTATTCTAGGTTCTGCCATTTAGGCGTAGAAACATTTAGATAACAATTAATTACTACAACATTTATCATATTATTACATATTTTTCCTTAATAAAATTAATATAATTCAGAGTCACATTCAATTAAATAGAACAGTTATTAAAAATTTAAGAAAAATGTCAAAATATTTGCATAAATAAGAACAATTATAATTACAATCATATAGAATAATAATAATTATGTCAAATGGAGATGTCAATAAATTAAAAGTAAATGCAATAATAATAGATTTATATAAATTAATGTTAAATAATATTTTGGACATTAAGAAATTATTTCACAGTGTAGTATGCTTTTCTAATTAGAATATCATTCAACTTGCTCTTGAATTCATTATTGGAGAGCGAACGAACAGACTTTTGAATTTCCTTGTAAATAGTAGGAGCCATACAGAACACACTGCTGCGTAGCCATTGCGTTTTACATGGTACATTTCTTAGATTACCTATTAAGCGGCTTCCAACTGCTAACTCTTCAAATAGTTCGAGGTTACTTTTTACAAAAATCGATACTTCATGAATGTAAATTGCTGGAAGTGTAAGTATTTTTAATTTGATAAAATTATCCTTACTAGTATCTCGTCTACGTAGCCCACACATTGCTCTTACGCAGCTTTTTTTAGGTTTGCAACTTTTTAACTTTTTTGTGGCTTAACTTTTTTAAATATCTCACTTGTTAGTGCAGATTTCAATTCAGATTTAGACTTGTAACTGATGTAAGTGCCTATATTAGTTACCTTCACTCTTCGATTTTATATTGTTTATTCTTCTTCTTTGAGGGTATTTGTTTGTTTTTGTTAACACAACTTTAATCATCTATGTTACCCTCTAACAAACCCTCTAGCTGAAACATTTCTTTTTATGAGTTGTATATAACTAACTTGTGGATAACGTCGTGGACTACAGTATCAATAGCTCGCACATGATATACTATGTACTAACACAGACTGTACCTTACATATATATTGTAGTTGTTTGTTATTCCTTAATAAATAAATAAATAAACAAACTTTACGTCGGTGTTCGAGACTTTGGGCCTTAGTCTCCGCCATATATTGTTCAACTATAAGCCTAAAAGTCCTACGTTCTATCGAGTCTAAGGTAGCGAGCTGGTATTTGGCCGAACCATCCCAAAGGTGGCAGCAGTACTCCATACCAGACCGGACTTGGGCTTTGTAAAGACTAAGAAGCTGTCCTGGTGTGAAGTATCTCCTGACCTTGTTGAGGATGCCCAGCTTCATGGCAGCTGTTTTAGCCTAAGACTCGATGTATGAGCTAAAGTTGAGAGTAGGCGTGAGCGAGACCCCTAAGAGCTCTAGGTGACCTTTTACAGATAACAGTACATTTCGGAAAATTGGAACTTGAGTAAACTCACTCTTTTTCGCCGAGAAGAGACATGCTTGCGTTTTTGAAGCATTGAATTTGACAAGATTGGCATCGCCCCAGTCAGAGACGGCCTTGAGTGTCAAATTCAAACGCTGCAACATCTCGTCTCTCAAAAGCAGAACCGAGCTGGAAGTCCGTATGAAGAAAGCTTGCCAATAAGGCTGGCATGCCAAACCCTGTCAAAAGCCTTCGAGATATCTAGTGAAACAGCCAGTGCTTCACCATACTTCTCGATGGCTTCACTCCAGATGTGTGCAGCATACGCAAGAAGATCCCAGTAGACCGTTTCTGGCGAAACCCATATTGTCGGTCACTAAGGAGGTCATAGTCTTCAAGGTATGCGAGTAGTTTCCTATTCAGCACACGCTCCATACATTTACACAGTAAGGAGGTGACCGAGATAAGGCGGTAGTTTGACGGGTCGGCACGACTACCATTTTTGGGCACAGGCTGCACGTTAGCTAGCTTCCATGACTTGGGCACTAAACCAGTTTTCAGAGACAGGCGAAAAAGTCTTGTCAATATTGGAGACATCTCAGGGCACAAGTTTTTAACACTACGGCTGATATTCCGTCCGGTCCACTAGCTTTATTCACCTCAAGACTACGCAGCGTTTTAAGCACTTCTTTTTGCTGGATGCGAATTTTTTGTATAGACACTTCGCATCGAGGAAGGCTAGGTGGTGTTTCGCCAGAGGTGTCAAGATGTGAAGCTTCCGCAAATTGAGTTGCAAATAAATTTGCTTTCTCAATAGCAGTGTGGGCTAGGGAACCATCCCGTTTCAGTAGTGGGGGGAGTGAAGGGCGGTTGAAATTCGCTTCCACCGATTTAACCAGAGACCAAAAAGCTTTACTACCCGCGGAGTACGCGGCAAGCTTTACGAGTAGACCTACAGAAGAAGGAACCTATTTTAAAGTTAGCAATTGGAATACGATCGATATCATCTATTATCATATTATGTTCTGTTATGCAAATAATACTCACAGTTTTATCCATCTGTTCGAAGCTATCCAAATGAACCAAAAGTGAATCACTTAACTAGTCAATAACAACTGACATGTAATTAGTTTTCCAACAATTCAGTCCATTTTGGCGTTTCTTCGTTATAGAGCAAAAAGGCATTTAGCCCCCTCTACGTCAACCATTGAATCGTTGTATTTGCAGGAGTACGACCCGGAGATAGTACTGGTGTCGTGCGGGTTCGATGCCGCGAGCGGGCACCCGGCGCCGCTCGGCGGGTACAACGTGTCCGCCGCCTGCTTCGCACACATGACGCGCGACCTCATGCAGCTCGCTAACGGGAAGGTACACAACAACCATTTCTAATAATTCTCTTAATGTGATCAACTCTTCATTTTATTAGTAACTCCTCGGCTCGTTCTATCTACTTACCTTATTCTCTAAACCCGAGTCTTGTTTCTACGAAAGGCACATTTCTTTATTTTTTTTTATTTGGCCCTTTAAACTGGAAGTTACACGAAGCAATACAAACACATGCTACATTCTGAAGATACAAGCTTATTACTAACTAGCGCACGCAATTATCGAAACTTTTCGATAAACGATAAACCGATAATTATCGCTTGTTTTTTCGATAAAAACCGATAATTACCGGTTTTTTAAGTAGGAACAAAATTTTAATTTTTTGGTTTTATTTGACTTGTAAAATTGCTTTCGTTGTCCATCCATACTTCAATGAACTTGAACTCTGACCTACACAAGTTACACATGAACAATTACATACAGTCTTATCTTTTCTAATAAATTTTATATCAAAAAAATCATTTCTAATAGCTCCGGTCTTTTGTAACTATTCAAGGATGGAATGTGAAATCAATAGATGGATAATATAATCGGCTTAAAACGATTAAAATGTATATTATTAATGAAAGAAAATTCGTTTTGTATTATTTACTAAGAATACGGTTTTATTTAGTGCAAAACTAAATTAATATTTCACAATTAAGTAGGTACGAGGGGCGTACCATGTATTCTCGGTATCGGGGTAATATACTAATAATGAGGGTAATTAAATTATCTCATTAGTTTATGACACTCATTGAGGGTATAAATACAAAATTTTATTTGATTGTCGCCATTAGTATTCAAAATATCATTTCGGAAAGGCAACTACGGTGACTGATACGACAATGTTGAAAAAAATCGAGCATCGCGCGGTGATAAAATTCCTCACAAAACAAGGAAAGACTCAAAAAGTAATTCACGAAGAAATGATGGCTGTTTACCAAGATTCTGCCCCGTCATTATCTACAATTCAGAAGTGGTCAAGTGAATTTAAACGGGGTAGAGAGAGTATTGAAGACGACCCTTGTGCCGGTGGGCCGGTTAGTGCCGCTACTGAAGAAAACGTAAAAATTGTTGAGAAACTTGTACTCGAAGATGCCCGTGTGAGAGTGAAAATATTAGCAGAAAGAACCAAAGCAGTAGTGGGTACCATTCCCACTATCCTTCATGACCATCTGAATTTGTCAAAGGTCAGTGCAAGATGGGTGCCGTGAATGCTCACAGCGCTTCAGAAACAAGTGCGAGTTGATTGTTGAAAGGAGTTTTTGGAGCTCTGTGGTGAAAATCCGCAAAGAATTTATGATCGGATTGTTACTGGTGATGAAACGTGGGTTCATCACTATGATCCTGAGAGCAAGCAGGAGTCTATGCAGTGGCATAAAAAAGGAACAGCCCCACCGAAGAAGTTCAAAGTCAGCCCATCCGCTGGAAAGCTCATGGCCACAGTGTTTTACGATTCCAAGTGAATCTTATTAATTAAGTACACAAAAAAAGGTGAGAGTATTACTGGCGCAACTTACGCTAACACCCTGCGCAATTTAAAGGATGCAATAAAAGAAAAAAGACGGGGAAAATTGACCCCTGCGGTTAATTTTCCCTGTTCCTGTTATTGCTTCTGCACGACAACGCGCCTGTTCACAAGGCACGCATTGCCAATGCTGCTGTGCGGGATTGCGGATTTGAAGAAATCAATCATCCACCCTACAGCCCGGACCTAGCCCCTAGTGATTACTTTCTGTTCCCAAATCTCAAAAAAAAAATCGAGTCAAGCATTTTTCCGACGATGAAGAGTTAAAGGCAGCAATTAACGATCATTTTTCAGACCAGGAAGAAAAATATTTTTTGGAGGGAATTGAAAAGTTATTTTCCTGGACATATAAGTGTGTTCAGATCCTAGGGGACTACATTGAAAAATAAATTTTATTCAGAATTTTCTGCTTATTCTTTCGTGCCTATACCGAGAATACATTGAACTCCCCTCGTATCTTAACTATAAGTTTTAGTATAATATACTTTAAGCGGGTTTTCCCTCATTTAACATAAAAAAAACGATTTTGTCAAGATATTCAGTTCAGGCGCAGTACCTAAAACAAAAGATAAATTATTAGGTAACTAGTTGAATGCCCTCGACTTCGTCCGCCAATTTTGTGAATCTCCACAACATCGCCAGGTATTTTATACTTAGGTACAAGTTATAACATTGTAATGTTATGAAGGGGTGCTTAAAAGTTTATTTTCATAATACTGATATCAATCAGTAGATTAACAAAATTATTGTATTTTTACCAGGTCGGCCGTGACCATAGCCTAGTAAACATAAGCGAGGCGGGGGAGGGGGCTTTCCAAGTAACAAACGTCTGTTTCTTTAAAATATATATTCAAATATTTAAAAAGTATGATTATAATTTCATCAAAATCGATCGAGCCATTTAGGAGTAAAAGAATTACGAACACACGCACACCGGAATTTTATTTAAAGATAAATAGGTAATTAGGTTCTAATATTCTGATTTGAAGCTACGGGCCACCCTAGTGCACTTTGATGAGACAGTCATTTGTTACATGGAAAGCCACCTCCCCCGCCTCGCTCATCTATGCTAAGCTGTGGTTGCGGCCGTACCGGTAAAAATACGATAATTTGGATTAGTATTGTGTAAATAAACTTATAAGCACACTTCATTACATTAAATTGTAATAACTTGTAGGTACCTAAGTATAAAATGAAAGGACTTTTCAATTCTCAAAAACTATAGGTTCTCGCAAATCGCCACTTTACATGTAGGTATATTTTTATCCTTTATGTATATCTTACACATGAAAAACAAAATGAAAATCCTAGTTTAACTTTCCAAATGGAAGTTGAGCCTATAAAATGGGTATATGACTTGATACGGGTAGTAACTGGTATAGGAAGCCAAATCAAACATGTACCTAACACATAAAATCTACTTACCTACTTGATTGATAAATCCTTTAGTGTTCACTTGAACGTGAAGCACGCACAACAATACACAAACACAATTAGAGTCTTCACTGACCACTGCGCTGAATGAACGAACTAGCTAGATAAGCAAGCCCTTCCGCGCGTGGCGGCCGGCGCACTCCTACCCATTATGGAAGATTGAAAGACCGACGAAAGAATTTCAAAATATGACTCGCGGGAGTGATTGTGGGAACGATTGCATAAAATATAAAATTTATCGTTTACCGGTATTTCGATCAGAATGTTTCGATATTTATCGCTGGAGAAAATGAGGCGATTACCGGTAAATTACCGAATTTCGATTACCGGTTTGCATGCGCTATTACTAACCCAATATTTACCCCCCTTATCGTATTTCACGAAGATTGACCTATTTGCATGCCTACACGTCATTTGTCAGTGTGTCATTTGGTTTTTATTCTTTATTATGTATAATTTATATTCAATTTGGTGTACATTATGTTGGTGCTCAATAAATCAATTAAAAATAAAATAAAGGTCGAATCAATTTAAGTTACATACCGGAACATCGAGAGATCTCTAACTCGAGAGTGGGAGGAATGAGTTCCGCACTGACTTGTCGAATGGGTGTATCGCACATCACGCCCTTTTTAATTTCGATAGATCTCAGCACCATCTGGATCTAGAACCAGTTGTTACTGTTGCTACATCTATAGGCCTAAATTTTGAAAACATCAAGATGCGCGTTGTTCGATACACGAACACCTTTAGCTCAGCCATCAATTTTGAGTATGTAGGTAGAGTGCCGCCTCAGTGAGGCGACGCGCGATCTACCTAGTCAGTGCACATTCGGCTAGCGGTCGAGCCACTCATAATCATAAGCAATAGTGTAAATCTATCTCTCTTATATCATTCCACGATTAAGCCGCGCTGACGATCTCCTACACGTGTACTACGATAATTCAGCCACATTGTGATGAGCTGCAAGCTCACCACTCATCCACATGCTAACCTACTCATTGTGTGTATCGCAGGTGGTGCTCTCTCTGGAGGGCGGGTACGACCTGGCGGCGATGTGCGACTGCGCGCAAGAGTGCGTGCGCGCGCTGCTCGGGGAGCGCGTGGCCACGCCGCCATACGCTGAGCTCGCGCGACGTCCCGCCACACGCGCCGTGCGGGCGCTGCACGCTGCGCTAGCAGCGCAGGCGCCGCACTGGCCATCGGTAACTATACACATACTGTACTAGCACGCCGAGCTCGTGCGACGTCTCGCCACACGCGCCGTGCGGGCGCCGCACTGGCCATCGGTAACTATACACATACTGTACTAGCACGCCGAGCTCGTGCGACGTCTCGCCACACGCGCCGTGCGGGCGCCGCACTGGCCATCGGTAACTATACACATACTGTACTAGCACGCACGTATATGTTTCAGGTGAAGAAGTTCAGTTCGCTGGTGAACATATCGGCGCTGGAGGCCGGGCCCGCGCTGGCGGCAGCGCGGCTCGGACGCCTGCAGACGGAGCGCGACGCGGCCGACACGGCCGCCGCCATGGCCTCGCTTTCGGTGCGGCACGCCGGCCTCATGCAGTACGTACATACGCAGCTAGAGTCGAGTGCTGATGCGGTGAGCGAGGATGTACATGTGCGTGTTGTTTGCAGATCGCCGGACAGCTCGCGCTCGGTGTCGGAGGAGCCGATGGAGCAGGACGAGGGCAAGTGAGCCTGCGCTGCGATATGGCGTCTCGGACGTCGCACTTGAGTCGACATTCCCCCGCGCCGCGGGCCGCTAGTCTAGGACCACACTCTCGAATGTACCTCTCCCCTTTCCTCTCCCCTCCCCTTTCCTGTACTAGTTGTTAGTGTACACGTCGCGCCCGGCGCTTTTCGTTAAACGTCACAGAGTTTACTCGTTGGAACATTATTTATTTAGCGTTAGAGGTTGCGGAGGTGATATTCGCGAAAGAGTTTAAAGATTGAATGTATATTTGTGGATGTATGTGCGTGCGCCTCGCGCGTGCGCGGTTGTATGTGAGTAGTTAACGTTGTAAACGAAACGTGTCCTGCCAAATACTTATTTTCTCTGTAAATGCGATGTTATATGTATATTACATAAAAAAATGTTTATTCGATGTAATAATTCATAATGAATTAGTGAAGGTTTAGCGAATTTTATGTGTAGACGGTATGAATTAAGACAAATCTTAATTTGAAAGCTTTAAAATGTAGAAAAATAATGTGTACAAATATGATTAAATGTTATATATTTGGATGAGAAGCTTTTAAGTATAAATACGAAGTATGGATAGGTTAGGGATCGTCTATATATAGTGTATGTATAGTGTACGCGAGTGTACGTGGGTGTACGCGAGCGTACGTAGCGCTGCGGTATCGCATCTACCGCGTATATGATATGTGATGTGCTAGGTAACGTGTTGTCTGTATAAATACATTATATAACTGGTGGTGCATTTTGCCTCTTCTTGTCTGGCGAGTTGAAACTCATACATTCGAATCGTTTTGATATAAATCTAACATTATATTTTGTACTATACCAAAGATTTAATCAAATTCAGAAATCGCGTACGCGTTAATGTATTAGAGGTATCGTTGTAGCTATGAGTTTGAAATATTAGTGAGGACGGCTCGAACCGTCCTAAAGACTTTTTCTAAAAACTTGAGATGATAATCTCCTTTTTATGGCGCGAGCCATTGTTCGTAGTTGCGAGTGCCGGTGGGCACTCGAGTCTCGCCACTCGTTAGTGGATCTACTCTATTTTTATAAACATTCATATAAGAAAAACGAATTAGATTTTTTGGAAATTTCTAAATAGCATTTCCGGACTGTACCTACTTGTAACGTTATTTATGGAAAGTGAGTCCGTGTCGTCTGCTACTGGCGCCGGCGCCGGTGATACTTGCTAATTATACTTTAATGTATCGAACTTATAATAAATGAAATGTATAATAAAATCCTATAAATGTTATATGTTCAGCGATCAGATGTGCGCTGTGCTGCGTAGAACAACCGCATTTATAAAAGAATATACGATTATTTATGAACGTGCATAGCACTCGTTTGCGCGCGGGAATCTATACAGTTGATACAACTTTAACGCAACTTTCAGCATAACTCTGGTAGATTTATTTTTATTTTGTTGCCAATTAAAAGCATCAGCTGTAGAGATTTCGCCTACCTTATAGAAATTAGTTTATTTTTCGTGCAATATGTTATAGTCATTTGTAAATGCGGCTGAAGGCATGGGGGGGGGGGGGGTGTATGAAGGTGTATATCCTGCGAGTGGTCTGTACGTCAGTATACGTACGTTAAGGATGGGATCCTGGCGGTAAACAGATTTAAACAATGTTGTGTCTTTGAGAAGTTTATTGTTAAATTGGAATACTTACAGATGAAATAATTATTTAATAAATGTATATATATATTTGGAAATTTATATGTATTTTCATTTCCTAAATCCTTACACATAGAAGAATATTCTAACTAACAAAATATAGAAAAAATTTGCAATGCAATTATACAAAAATAAACATTTCTTACATACTATTTCCAAACTTATACAATAGTTGTATATTGAATTCAATCGCTGAGCATCGAGAGGAGTGCTTGGTACAATATTTAGGTTAGCCAAATGTTACTCGTCCTTAGATCAGGAAAGTAAGTTTCGTATCGTTCACGATTTACGCCTTTGGTTTAAAAGACAATCTGTCGTAACGGCTGTACCGATTTCGATGAAATTTAGTGTATACGTAGATTATAACCTGGATCAACATATAGGCTACTTTTTATCCCATAAATCAGTTCCCATGGGATAAAAATGTGGTGTCAAGTCAAGTTGCATCAGCGAGTTTAGCTTCTTTTCTAGGAAATGTGTAGATAATACACATTTAGTTGTGCAACGTGTACGAAGTCGCGGGCGACATCTAGTAATTTATAAATTTACAAAAAACATAATTAATAAAAAAGGAAAATGCAAGCGTTAATAAACATTTAAAGGAGGTAGGAGGCATTTCAGGAAGAGGAACGATTTCATAAAGGGAACATCGAACGACACGCTATGTGCTTTTAAAGTTTGACACTTATTCAAAGAGAAACGTGCCGTTATTGGTTACCAATTTTTATAATGACCGGCTGTATATCGATCTAACGAACACAAAAGCGGTATAAAAAACTTATATTAATAATAATAGCCCATGACTATATTATAATCCCCATGACGTACATTCTCGGATCTCTTTATAAGTCAAATCCATGAAGATATTACAAGGGACTAGTCTGAGGCAAATCCAAACATTACGTTTGATACATGGCTCACTTTTTGCATAGAAGTTATGCATTTTCATGATATTTTGCAAGCCATCGTTGCATAAACATCTTAAAATATTAAAAAGATGGCATAATGACGTCAATATTGTTCACGGTCGGTCGCGGTTGCGGTCTCGGTCGCGGTCACGGTCGATCGGGCGGGTCGAGCGTGCTGCAGCGGCAGCTGCACGAGCTGACGGGACACTCCGTGTGCTCGCTGCCAACAAACGAACCAAAAAATTACTACAATAATAATAAAAACAAATTATGGGGTCTGTAATAAACATAGCTTTTAATGAAGATAATGAACATAAAATCAGTGACATTGAGGATCGGTTTCTAATTTTGTTATTTAATTTAACGAGAGAGGACTTATTTTGCCTTTCATCTAATTTATTTTTTAAAGAATAACAAGGAAGGGAGGCCTTTTCCCTGCAGTGGGACAGTACAGGCTCCAAATAATAATAATAAAGAATAACTGAAGCCACTACAGGATGGGCTCCAAACGGGCGGCGGCCTCGTGGTAGACCCAGGCGGAGATGGAGGGATGAACTGGATGCATACCAGAAAGAGTGGCCCCAATGAGCCAATGACCGGGATTCGTGGAAGGAGGGAATGGAGACCTTTGCCCTGCAGTGGGACTCTACGGGCTGATAATAATAATAATAAAGATAACTAAAACCGAACACAGAACAAAAAAGATAAGGACATGGCGGCATATTTTTTTGAACACTATTTGCTATGCAAATATGGTATCCGCGGATATTAGGCAATGACCGTACACTAGGCTCAGGCTTTTATTTAATTTTCCACTACTAGTTACACTACTACATAACTTGTTACTGTCTAATATTACGTAAATTAAGGTTTGTATTTTTGTTGATTGTTGAAACGGCAATGGTGTATGTATTGTGTAGGCGTGTATCTGACCTGAACCAATGCAGTAGATGTGCGGCGTGCCCCCCGTGCCGGCACGCGACGCACCATCCGAACCAGCCCCCGAAGGCGGCGCCCCCTGCGCCCGCGCCCGCGCCCCCTGTGCCCAGGTGCAGCGAGCACACCGAGCAGCGGGGGAGGGGCTTGCGACAGTTAGGACACGATGAAATTTGCTGGAATATAAACATTTATATATCATATACATACATTATAAATACAGGATAAATTAAAATAATGCTCGACATATTCAGCAGTGGGATATTACGATATCTATATGTAAATGCGTGAAGAGAAAACTGTGTACTTTTTTTAAAGGTTATTGCGCGCACGGAGGAATGTGAGCTTTGGCATAGTTAACGTTAGTATGGAGGAGGTTACCTAATAAAATAATGAAAACCGTCAGCTTGTGTGTCTATAAGAATAATATTTAAAAAAAAATGTATTCGACGATGCTGCGCTGGGCCCCAGTAAAAATAAATGAATAAAATAAAACATAACACTTGTTGATATCATTATAAACATTCGTACGGTTTATGAACTCCAAAACTGGAGACTTTATTGTGGGAAATAAGTTCTGCACTGACGTCTCGCAGGAGTGTATTGTGAATAACCTGACCCCAAATACTAATTCCTTGAAATTCCCCGGCCTCGTGCCTCAGAGGTTTATGCATTACCAAGCCGTAAACGTGACTAAATAATAACGATAAATATTATTAATGACATATCAAATTTATTTATATTTAGTCTAGCAACATCTGTTGACGTTGCGTCGCTATGCGGGGAATCCCGCCTATCGTACCTACAGGTACCTAATGTGATATGTTTCCAGAGTGCAGTGGCGGCGTTGGGCCGTTAGTTATTCGTAATTATTTCCGTACGCGTGAGTAGTAATTATGGAGTCGCAGAGTCGTCCGAAACACTATTTTATTTTATATATTAATCCTCAAAACAGATTGCAATCCATTTAGCACTAATTAAACCAAACATATAATTTTATATCTAGATTGTAATCAAATATGTGAATACGATAAAAAAGTATAGCATGCATTAAAATAGAAGTACTCTAAAACTAGAAATCGCACATTTAGGCAAGACATCATTAATTTAAGAAAAGCATTCAGACAATTAAACAACATTACATATTTGTGTTATAAACGTACGGGTATTAGTACCAAATATATCCACGTCATATAAACCTACCAGCTCGTTATATAGACGACACGTTCGAGGGGATTATTAAATGAAACATTGTTTCTTTATAAGGATACTATAAAGTTGCGGTTACGAGATGTATATCTGATGTTTATGACCATACTTTAATTAAGAATTTTGTGTAAATATATTAGGCGCACGCAGTGCCCTGAGATGAGATTATCCATCTACGGCTGCACTATCGCGTTGTCTTTCTCACATTTTTTCGCCTACATTTACTTTAGAGTGAGAGAAAGATCGCATTATTAATTCGATGTGATTAGCAGGTGATATGTTACCTTCATCTTAGCGGCGGGCGGCGGCAGGCGAGTGAGCGCCGGCCTGGGTCCGGGGCGGGGCGGGGGTGCGGCGACTGACTTGCCGCAGTATGTGCAGGCCACCGCCACGTGCCGCGCCGCCGCCCCGCCCCCGCCGCCACCGCCCTGCTCGCCCCCGCCGCCGCCGCCACCCCCCGCGCCCGCGCCCGCTGTCACCCAGGTGTCGAGCGAACATCGCGCACACCACAGCTGCCAGCTGTCCAACAGCATGCGGTAGCTGGAACCAACGGAGTTTTATGAGTTATAGGCTCGCGTTTGACCACGATCGCGCCTGATGGTAAGCGATGATACGGTTTACCATGGAACATGCTTGCCTAGAAGAAACCTATTCACTCACGACTTGAAGAGCCTACCCCTAGGTTGTGATCTTTTTCTTCTTGGTTTTTTTATTTGTTTACGTAGTAAGGCGAGAATTTGCGTTTTCCAAGACTTCTAGTACGTACAGGGTATACGAAATGGGCTCTTGACTAGTCAATAAGATCAGACATGTAATTTTCGACAGTAATTTTAATCCATGTTGTATAAACGCAATAAAATACTAAGTAACGTCAGTCTCAACCTCTTGAAGAATTTTTTCATTTTTTTTTCGTTGTGAGAACCATATGGAGCATTTTTATTTAAATGTGACCTTTTTCATTTGTGATTATACTTACGTTAAAGTTAGTCTCCTATAAACGTTATCTTGTAAGCAGCAAGTTTGGCTGGAGCCAACCACCCGATGTGACGTCACGTACAACCATATTGCATTGTGTGTAGGGCGCTATCGAACCAACTATATCGTTATTATTACTGCTTAGGTGGTCGGATCGTGACGTCACATCGGGTAGTTGCGTCCAGCCAAACTGGCTCGTCTGTTAATGTGTGCGGGAGTTCCTGAGCACTGACCTTCGTATCTTATTGTGCGAGTCGCTCATTCTGTCCAAGCTGAATTATGTTGACAACGTATACGGTGAGTGTCTGCTGGCCCGTACAAGAAAATTAGCACAGCGAATTCAAAACGCATGTGTGCGTTTTTGTTTTCCGGTTCCGCGGCGGGCTCACATATCGCCATACATATGTGCACACGGTATGATGAATATGTCAACACGACGTTATTTACACTTCGCGACTTTGCTTTTTGGTATTGTTATAAATCAGCAGCCTTCATACCTGTATGACAAGCTTGAATTCTCTAACCGTCACGTACGGTTTGCCACTCGTTTAATCTGTCCACGCCACAGAACGAATGCTTTTCGTGGTAGCTTCCGATATGCTGCCATGAAATGCTGGCATGATCTACCACCACCAGTTCGAATCACAAAATGGGTTCACTCTTTTAAAATTTCACTCAAGAAAATTCTATTGCTTTCACAAATTACTCTATCAGTAGGCAGTCGTTCTGGGCCTACATTTAGTTTGATTTAGTTGCAAAGGTTACTTTTGTTCTGTATGTTAAATTAATAATTCCTCAAAATACTAAATATTTCATTTATTTAATAACTTGCAGAAATTTGTTGTTTATTTTACTATTATTATTTAGTTTTGATCTCAAAAATAGTTTTGCTTTAATAAGTTAGGTATGTGCAACGTTTACTAGTTATTGTGTAAAAATATTTATTTAAATTTAAAATTTTTGTTGTTTGTAAATCTTGTAAACTTTTATATGTTAATTAATATTGTAAACGCGTGTATCTATTTTCTGCTGCTTACACGCACTAAAGGCGTCACATAATACCAGCGCTACAGTAGCTATATGTTACAGTGGCACACCGCTGAGTGACGACCTATTTTGTAGTCTTGTATTTGGTATAAGTATAACTGTTGTATTCATAGAATGTAAAATTTATATACACAAAATAAATATTTTTCTATTTCTATTTAATGCTTTAAAACTGGCAAAAACTCATCAATTGTATAATGTCTAACAAATACCACGCTTCAAATGGTAAACCTAAAAATAGTTGAATACTGACTATTTCCCAAAGTTGTGTAACCTAACATTTAAATATAAACAAGGAATAAAAAGCTCATATAACATCTGAAAATAGCATTCTTATATCAACATGTCTATTTAAATCGTATAAAAACTATCAATAGTTCCCTCGCAGAGTTGAATACCTGCCAAAATGCGATCCGTATCAACCAGCCGGTCATCATACGAGCTGTCAATCGCACTCACACATTGCATCACAGACGTTTGTGCTCTTGCAGACTACCAGAGTTTAGATTGGCCGACAGTTTGGTTATTGTGAAGACAGAATGTGAGTGCGTATACTCAACTTAACATTTTTGAAACTGGACTCAAGTAATATGAATTATCGTTCATGATCATCGTCACACACAACACAAATTGGAAGAGTTTTTGCATTTTGAAAATGAAGAAGTTTTAACAATTAATTGAGATACAATACAAATCATTTAGTTCAAATAAAACATGGGTACAAAGAGAGAGAGAGAGAGAGAGAGTCCTCTGAAAGAGAGATGTTTTGTTAGTTTCCTACAAAACGTATCAAACCTTAAACCACGCAGTATGGTTCACCAATATCTTTTATGTGGCCTGACAGATCAGAACTATCGGCACGGATTCGGATAGCGTCCGACTATCTGCAAGGGATAATAATAGTGATAATTTTAACATCGTTATTTGAGTGTATTATTCCCTGCGTTGTGATATTTCGAGAGTGCGCTCAAGGGTAGCGTGGCCGAGCGGTCTAAGGCGCTGGTTTAAGGCACCAGTCTCTTCGGAGGCGTGGGTTCGAATCCCACCGCTGCCAGAACACTTTTTGCTACGGCTAGGGATTATTTTTACATAGTGGAATAATATTGCAGAAAAATATAACTTTTAAAACCTCATTTGTTTGAAAGAAAGACGTGAATTCTGCTTTTTAATTGAAAGCGATATTCCGTCAACCCATAAATACATTTTGTATTATGCATTACCTACACTATTGTTGTTTCACTTAAAGGTTAACGGGTGAGCTAACTAGCTTTAAGTTTGCCTAGGCAAAGATTTATTTGTTTTGGGCAATAAAGATTTTTTTATCAATCAATCAATACATAAATTGCAACATAACAAATAGTAAGAGCAATTAGAGGCCTATATAATAAATCAATTTAAATGACTTATGTCCGGTTAAATTATTTTAATTTTGCCCAAAAAGATATTGGCAGCGGTGGGATTCGAACCCACGCCTCCGAGGAGACTGGTGCCTTAAACCAGCGCCTTAGACCGCTCGGCCACGCTACCCTTGCCGTAAGTTCTCGTATTTAACAAATCATCTGGGACATAAATATATTATTATTATTCCACACATTTATTGCTTAACACAGGCTTTAGGCCTGGACCTTTACAAAGGCATTACCGGGGCCGAAGCCAACGAGTAAGAGGTCTATTTCTTTTTATAAAATTCACTATGACAAGATGGAGGTGAGACAGATGGTAGTACTATTGCAACACATGGATTAGAGTTCCGGCTATTGTTAGAGTAATGCTTATGAAATAGAATATGGGTTATCAGAGCATTGAGATACGGCACCTGCCAATCCTGTAATATTAAGAATGATTGAGGCAGGCGGTGACTAGCCGTCCACTAAACGGGCCCCCATAAGTGCCTTCAATAGAAGGCAACGTTGGTGTGGGCGGTTAAAGGGTTTTGAGAGGTGTGCTGCAATTTCACTAAGCGCTACTCCCGGCTTTATGCCTTTAACACTTCAACCCTTGGAGCATAAGTTCCGCTCTTGCGCCTCCACCCTTGACCGGCCAACTAAGGCAAACTAAGGGTCAGGGGTTTCTGTCAAGCCCAGGGAGTAATGGGGCTCCGCGGTGTCGCCATGCACCGAACGCTCGCCACAAACGTGCCCGCAGGGGTTATTATTATTATAACCTTTTATTTCCCAAAAGACAATTACAAATAAAATTTCAAATCTATAAAATAATTAAATAATTACAAATGGTATCATATTAAATTAAGTGTATCACATTGTTCATTAAATGTCATTATTATTATTTATTTTGGGATATCCAATTTTGGACAAAGACCTCCTCCATCTTTTTCCATTCGTCTCTGTCCTGGGCTAGGCGCGTCCACGTGGCCCCCGGCGGTGGCTACGATGTCGTCCGTCCAGCGGCGGCGCGGGCGCCCTGGCGGACGGAGCTCGGCTCGCGGGTACCAGTGCAGCAGCCTCACGCTCCACCGGTTGTCTGTAGTTCTTGCTATATGTCCGGCCCACCGCCACTTAAGACGACATATCATTTTTGGGGCGTCTATGATTTTTGTTGTCTTACGACATACGTCTTACGATATACATCTCTCTCTCTATCGCTTAATTTAATCCCAGCATGCTTCTTTCTGCAGATCTTTGAAAGGTTTGGATTTTCTTTATTATTTCCTTTGTTATGGGCCACGATTGACATCCATAGAGTAAGGTAGGAGTCACGACTGAGTCCATCGCCTTTTGCTTAAGATGGAATTTCATCTGGGATTTAAAAATATGTTTCAGGGACCAGTAAGAGCTCCAAGCTTTTTTAATTCTCCTTTTAACTTCTCCTAAGTAGAGACTTTTAAAGAAAATGCTTTGGCCCAGGTATATGTATTGCTCTACGTAATGAATCGTTGCATTGTTGATCGTTATCATCTCTTTGTTTCCATATGCCCATAATACATGTCATTTGTCATAAATATATTACATTTATCAAACATGCATAAATGTAGATTACAAATATCGTTTAGTAAACAATTGCTGTAACTAAATGCGGTGATAGGATTGACCTATGATAAATTAAGTAGTAGGTATAAATGATTTACAAACAAACTATAAATAGCGGGTTCAGTTTGATGTAAATATCTACCTTGCATTACCATAATATGTAAGTTTGTGCAATATACTTTTTGAATGCGTTTCATCATATCACATTATGAATGCGAAGGTTTGGATGTTTGTTTGTTACCTAATCACATCGTAATGACTGAACCGATTTTAATGAAATTTGGTACCTAACTACCTACAAAGATATATTTCGTTTACAGCTGATTCGCGTGCAAGTCGCAACCGCCACCTGCGAGCATGTCGAAACATCTGTTGTACATAGTTTCTTGATTTTTGCTTTTGCACAGTTTGTACCGGTCAGAGCGCGAGCGGTGTTTTTGTGTGGATAAATAAAGACAATACTGTTATTGTACATTAAAGTGAAAGAGCTCAATTAAAATTGAATCAAGTCAAAAAGAGTGTCACGTGTATGGTTTTTTTGACCAATTGAACAATGATTTTTGTAAGAACATGTGTAATCAGTGCCAAATAATAATTTCTCGTGGTGGGAGGGAAAAACAACAAATACTACGAGTATGAACAACCAAACAAAAGTAAAAATATGAATTAACGATCGAAGTTTTTATTTAATATAATACCTGCTAGATACATTTTATTGAGAAATACATACAAATAACGAAGCCGAATAGTCGGCGCTTTTTGCCGAATAGTCGCCGACTAGTCGCTGACTACGAAAATGGCCGGATAGTCAGCTTTACTGACTAGTCGCTAAGTAGTATCTTAAAAAGCACCTCACGCTTTTTTAAATAAAATAGATTTTTTGTTAATTACACTATTCTTAATTAAATTTTAATTAAAATGAATACTTTTTAATTCTGTTACCTATAAAGCGTGTTTTTAAAGTATTATTTATGTTACTAAAACTGCAAGAATACCAAATTTTAGCACTATGGGAGTACTAGTGTACCCTGTGTATTTCATAATGCCGTAACTTCTACTGAGTTTAACCTAAAAATAAAAACGGGATTAAAATGTACCTTTCATTATATAATAATAATAATTATACGTCCCACTTGACCTGATCCCATTTAGCTTTTCTTTTTACCCCCCTCTTGCACCTCGACATCTCAACCCCTCACATTCTTAGCTCATTCAGACACACCAGGATTGTGCCATCACTACCTACCGGTATACCGAATTTCACGATGATCGGATCAACAATTTGAAAGTTATCCTCGGATAAACAAACATGTATACAATGCCGATTCGTACAAGTTGGTTTGGAGATCACGATCAATCACACTAATATTATAAATGTGAAAGTTTGGATGTTTGTTTATTTGTTTGTTACTCAATCACGTCGTAACGGCTGATCGAATTACACGGCTGATTACATTTACACTGTTTTACCATCTACAAGAAGATCATTGTTATCAATGTTATATGTAACCAAGTTGTCTGAATAAAGATGATTATTATTATTATTTAGGGAGCGTTGTGCAAGCCGGCCTTAATATGATTGCGTAGTAAAATCGGCGGTCTTATTGCAATGAGTGTTCTCTTTCAAACAACCTTTGAGCGTAGTGGCTGATGTTACCTGTCGAGCCAGTGTTGGGCGCGCGCGTCGTGCAGCAGCTCGGCCGAGCAGCAGCGCGCCGCCAGCAGCGCCGCCGACTGCACGTCGCCACGCCGCTCCACCCAGCGCTGCACCAGGTACAGTCCTTCCGGACTCACTCCTGAAATGTACTCATTGCACTTGTATTTTGTACGAGAGCTGCAATTTATGTATCCGGAATAACAAAGTGAAACAAACATATAGCACTTATTATGGTTGTATTGCTTTTCAAAATATTCGCCACGATGATCAATGCATTTTTGCATACGTTGGAACCAATTTTCGTAGCACTTTTTCCATTCGGTTTGAGGTATCTTCAAAACGTGCATTTTGAACGCATCAACGGTATCTTCACGGCTCGAAAAACGTTGACCATGTAATTTATTCTTCACGGTTGGGAATAAATAGAAGTCGTCATGATGAAGAAGGATTCTGCGTTGTCGGTTGTTCTTTCTTATTTCTTCAAAAACTTCTGGCAAACAAATGGTCGTGTACCATTCAGAATTAACCGTTTTCCAACCTCTAGTGGTACTGTACAACATAAATCTTGAAGACGAAACAGAAGAAATCCCTCAGATTCTTGAAAGGGAAGTCCAGCATGCGATAGAAACACAGAAAAACGATAAAGCTCCTGGACCTGATCATATTACCAATGAGATGATGAAAGCTACATTACCAGAAACAACAAAAAAATTTACGAACTTGTTTAATCTAATCCTAAACACGGAATCCATACCTTCACAGTGGATAATGAGCACTATAATACTAATCATTAAGAAAGGAGATAGAACAGAAATAGAAAATTATCGCCCAATAAGTCTCATGTCGAACATATACAAGGTGTTCTCAAAAATAATACTGAAACGCATCACCAAAAAACTTGACGAACAACAATCAAGAGAACAGGCCGGATTCCGATCGGGATTCACAACAATAGACCACATACATATGGTAAAACAGCTCATTGAAAAATGTCAAGAATATGAGCATCCATTATACATGGCATTTGTGGATTATAATAAATCATTTGACTGCCTGGAACATCAATACATTTGGGAAGCTCTGAAAAACCAAGGAATAGAAAATAAATATATAAGGATAATAAAAAATGTATATTCCAACAGCAAAGCACGAATGAAACTAGAAACGGAGGGGGACCTTTTCCCAATACACAGGGGGGTGAGGCAGGGAGACCCACTCTCGCCAAAACTTTATCATCCGTGCTAGAGGAAGTCATCAGGAAGATGGAATGGGGCAATATAGGGATTAACATAAATGGAACGCGTTTAAATCATTTGAGATTCGCAGATGACATAATACTTACAACAGATAACCCGGAAAGCCTTAAAAACATGCTCCAAGATTTGTCATATGAAAGCAAAAAGGGGGGACTAACAATAAACAAAACAAAGACCATGATAATAACAAACAGATCCCAAATAAGTATCTCGGTTGATGAGGAAGAAATAGAATATGTAAATTCCTATATATATTTGGGCCAACTTATTGCCTTCAGCAATCAAATGGATGCAGAGATAGAAAGAAGGGTAGCCAATGCCTGGAAGAGATTTTGGTCCCTCAAAGAAGTGCTAAAAGGTAATCATTATAATGTTGCAAAGAAAAGGAAAATATACAATACATCCATTTATTTATTTATTTATTAATACTTAGATTCACAGTTACATTACCGTATATTATAAACTAATTGACATAGTGCTGGACTTAAACCAAATTGAATCTACATTATGTAATACTAAACTCATATTACCAATTCTCAGCTATGGGTGTCAGACATAGGCAAACACACAAAAACAAAACCAAAAACTGATTACATACCAAAGAGCTATATGGAGAGGAGTATTCTAGGTTACACAAAAAGAGACAGAAAGAGAGCTGTAGATTTAAGACAAATCACAAAAATTGAAGATGTTATAGTCAAAACCAAAAAACTCAAATGGAGGTGGGTAGGCCACGTGATGAGAGATAATACAAATAAATGGGCGAAAGACATAACAGAATGGACCCCTAGATTCCAAGCAAAGAGGAAACGAGGAAGACAAAGGAAACGTTGGTCTGATGAATTGAGAATGTATGCGGATCCAATATGGCACAGAATAACTCAAACAAGAGCAGAGTGGAAAGAGCTGGAGGAGGCCTTCGTGTCGCAAAGACACGCCGACACCGAATAACCATGATATATCTACTTAATAATACAAAATCAACAAATATTAATGATAAATGTAATATGTTAATGTCAATCTAATGTTCAATGTATAAGTTATGTGAATATAATTAATAGCATGTTAAAATTAACTGTGGAATGTATAAAAAAAGAAATATGTACTTGTGTTATGATGACTAATTACTTTTGTTGGGTTCGGCTCACCTTGGATCACCCAAACTGTTGATTGTTGTTTAGTTTCAGGATCATACGCATACATCCAAGATTCATCACCTGGTTAGATATTATAGATAGCTTTTGACGCCCCCTGATTGTACATTTGTAACATTTTTTTACACCAAATCGACACGAGCCCGTTTTTTGTAAATTCTCAAGTTGTGCGGAATCCAACGTGAACCAATTTTTTTTACAGCTAAAAATTCGTGTAATATTGTTACGAGCTGAGGGTTCGAGATAAAATAATGGGAATCGATCCAACCAAAATAACACTTTTATTCAACACTAAACGATGAATACACGAACTTGGTCACACGTAATCACAACACACTAATTCACACAACTGTTGCACCACTTAAAGTCACCGAAATGTTCGCACGTATAGCTAAATCCAGACTGACTCGCGAGCAACTACTGTTCACGCGAGACCCTTCTCCACGTCAGTACTCCAGGGCCTCGCTGAGACTCATTCACTCACTCACTCACTGACTGACCGGCCATCTCTCCGGCCTATTTATATCGCGCACATTTCGATTGTTCGAGAACGATCTCGATCGTTCCAGGAAAAGGGGTCGGTGTTTCGACAGAACGACCAATCCCTATTGTGCGCAACCACAGACAATAACAACAATAACACAGCAAGACAAAAGCGTTCGAGAAGTTTCGATTATTACTCATTGTTTAACAGCCTCGGCGTAACAATATTTTATATATATTCGTCATACTTATACCCAGAGCTGACTCTATCTCGCGATATGTAACATGACGATCTTGTATTATTAGTTCTCGCACAGCATCAATATTTTGAGGTACAACAACCAATTTAGGGCGACCTTCTTTAAATTCGTCGGTGAGCATAAACCGTCCACGATTAAACACACTAAACCCAGTGATACACAGTAGTTTTCGATGGTGCTTCGTCCCCAAAAGTCGATGTGAGTTGATTGATACACTGTTTTTAAGTTAGCCCACGTCGAAAATCGTAAAAAATCATAGCACGGAAATTTAAAAATTTATAAATTAAGTAACTGGCCAGTTCCGGACACATAAATAGCAGCTCTCGTATTTAATTAAAAACTTCGTTGAATACTCTTGCATGGACTAATATTCCAAATTCTAGTATCCATTATACAGCACTGACCTGTGAGCAGCATCCCCGCCAGCCTGCCCTGGTGCGCGAGCTCCTCGCTGGTGCGCTGGATGTACTCGTGCAGGCGCGCGTCCGGCAGGAACATGCACGCGAACGCCACGCGGTCCTCCAGACGCATCTCTGTTTCATTCTATCAATTTTTAATAAATTACAATATTTATCAAGATTTTTAAAGTTTAAATCACATACATTACACAGGTAGGATTATTGTAGGAACCACAAGAATCATTTTGAAATACTGACCAGCACAGCGCTGTAGTCCTGACAGGCGGGCGGCGCGGGGGGCGCGCCGGGGGGCGGGGATTGCGCGGGGTGCGCGGGGGCGGACGCTGCCAGGAAGTACGTGAGGGCTCGCAGGTACGGGTCCGGGAGCGCCGGCGCGGCGGACACCAGCGCCTCGCGCCAGAGCCGCTCCTACGGATACATTACGGATAGTTGCAGCATGCAGTTTGTAGTCGCCAGTGATTGTAATCGAGGAGTGAGGTTTTTGTACGTAGTATGATTACGTGGTATAGTAACAGTATGTACAGTTGCGTTACCTCCCCCAGGCCCGCCAGCGCGAGCGCGGCGACGCGCAGCTGCGGCTCGTGTGCGCGCGCCAGCACGTCGAGCGCGCTGCGCACCTTCAGATGGAACGCGGCGAGCGCGGCGGCGCGGCACGGCGTGCCCTCCGCCTCCGCGCGCTCCACGCCCGCGCCAGCGTTCTCCCACCCCCACCCCCAGCCGCACAGCTGCAGGGCACGCTGGCGCTCCAAGCTCCTACACGCACAGATGGAAGGATTTTCATGTACTTAACGAATTTACTGCGGTCTGGTCTCAGCCGCGCAGTGCACGAGCACGCGTACAGACGGAGATGAGCCACTGATGAAACTGGTGTGTCTCTTAGGCTTGCAGAAGGAGCTTTTTAGACCACGAGAAGAAAGATATACAATCATAAATTACTTGAAAGGTATTATCTCAATACATTTTGAAAGTTACTGTTCCTTTCATTGAAAGTTATGTACCTTCCATTTCAAAGTATTTATGCATGCTGTGCCTACTTCTAGCAGAACGTACACCGTCTTTAATAATATTGTTACGAGCTGATGGTTCGGGATAAAATAATGAGAATCGATCTAACCGAAATAACACTTTTATTCAACACTAAAACGATGAATACACGAACTTAGTCAGGAGTAATCATAACAAACTGATTAACACCACTGTTGCACAATAAACCACTAAAAGTCACCGAAATGTTCGCACGTATAGCCAAATCCAGACTGACTGTCCGGCCTATTTATATCGCGCACAATTCACAACACTCGAACGATCTCGATCGTTCCAGGAAAGGATCGGTGTTTCGACAGAATGGCCACTCCCCATTCTGCGCAACTGCAGGTATATTCCCAAGTATTACGTATTCTGTGACACAGTAGGTAAGCCATCGAGAAATTCGACTATTACATATTGTGTAACAGCCTCGGCGTAACAATATTGTTACGAGCTGAGGGTTCGGGATAAAATAATGGGAATCGATCCAACCAAAATAATACTTTTATTCAACACGATGACGATGAATACACGAACTTGGTCACACGTAATCACAACACACTAATTCACATCACTGTTGCAGCACTTAAAGTCACCGAAATGATCGCACGTATAGCTTAATCCAGACTGACTCGCGAGCAACTACTGTTCACGCGAGACCCTTCTCACGTCAGTCCTCCAGGGCCTCGCTGAGACTCACTCACTGAGACTCGAGACTGACTGTCCGGCCATCTCTCCGGCCTATTTATATCGCACACATTTCGATTGTTCGAAAACAATGTCGATCCTTCCAGGAAAGGGTCGGGGTTTCGACAGAACGACCCATCCCCATTGTGCGCAATCGTAAACAATAACACAGCAAGACAAAAGCGCTCGAGAAGTTTCGATTATTACTCATTGTTTAACAGCCTCGGCGTAACAATATTATATATTTGTTTTAAGTGTATTGTTTCTTGTAATGTCCATTTTGGAGGCCAAATAATAATATACCTAGTCAGGTCATAAATTCTGTCACATGTTTAATATAAAATAATTGAAACAAGTTTATTCATTATGTAACCATTTATATACCAAAATGAACTTAACAAAACGTAGATTCTTATGACACTAAAGTTTATTCAAAATGACCTCCGTGATTTTGAATACAGGCCTTCAATCTGCGCGGCCAGTCGTCTATCGCAGCACGAACGAGGTCCATGTCAATATCGGCGGCTGCCTTAATCAAGGATGTCTTGAGTGACTCCAAATTGGGATCAGGCTTTGAGCACGCCTTTTCCTCCAAGTGTTGCCATATCTTGTAATCTAACGGATTCAAATCTGGACTGGAGGAGGGCCAGTCTTCGTGCCGGATGAAGTCGATTTCACGCGCCGCCAGCCAGTCTTGTGTGCTCTTCGCTCTATGAGCTGGCGCCGAATCTTGTTGGAATACCCAGTGCCTGTTATTGAACATGGTATGAGAAACAGGTTCCACAAGGTTCGTCAGGACTGTATTTTGATACATAACTGCATTCGTTTTTACACCTTTCTCACAAAAATGTACCTCTGTTAAGCCCCAATAAGAAACTCCCAACCATACCATGAGCGAGGATGGAAAATGACCTCGTTGGACACGCGGAATACGGTTGCTCGCTTCTTCACTACTGTGTGCGTACACCTTATCATTTTGTTTGTTGTAGCTCTCTTCTACAGTAAAAATTTTTTCATCCGAAAAAAGAATTTTCCGATATTTTTTTCCCGCGTACCGCTTCAACAAAGCGCGGCATCTCTTCAGTCTCAGGTCCATTAGACGAGCATTCAAACGATGTCCTGTTTTTCTTCGATATGCCCGAAGCCCTAAGTCTTCATTTAACACCCTTTTCACCGTGGTTCTGCTTAACCCCATCTGAAGGGCCAACAGTTTCTGCTTACGTTTGGGATTTCTTTGAATTCGCGCCTTCACAGCTTTTATCACTGCTGGAGTCCTAACAGACCGAGGGCGACCACTTCTTGACCTGTCATCTACACTAGAGTCTTCATTGTATCGTTTGATGGTGCGATAAACGAATCTTTTGGTTATATTCAAATTTTTCAGTATGTCAAAAATTTGAATTGGCGCGTAACCGCAACGATGTAACGCAATAACTGCAACACGGTCTTCTTTAAGCGTCCACTCCATATTTAAAAATGAGTAAAATTCTAAAAAGTATACATTTTTATTTTCATGAACAATTCGAAATTCGAATTCTATAAACTTTTTTGTGGCCAGCATTCTAAAAGAAAAGTTTTTACTGTGTGACAATACTTATGACCTGACTAGGTATATAGTATATACATATACGACTAAGGGTTCTTACAAGGTATTAAATGTTATTTTAGTTATTTAGATAATACTGACTTATATACGGTGACCCGTCGGTTGGGTAGGTCCGGCAATAGCGATGGTACGATCTCCGAGCGGTACCCGCCGCCCTCCAGCACCGCGCGTACCCCGGGGTGCTTGCAGCTCGCGCCCACACGGATGCATCCTGGATAAACATACCTATACGTGAGAATATAATAGGTACCACGCTATGTGTATAAAATTCTTACTTAGATAAATAACATAAATGGATAATCAGTGAAATAACGTACCATCTTCAACCAGCGACTTGCTGAGCGCTAGGAAATGCCACAGGTTACTCAACTCTTCATCATCCGCCAAATCTGCGTTCTGCCATAAATCTGCCTGCAAAATAAACAAATGCTTCAACCTACTTTCACTAATCAATTATTATTTTACTCAAAAATATTAGTGGAAAAACTACTGAATTTTGTATATCAGGCATAATATAAATAATAAATATTTCCCATGCTCGTTTTACCTTCAGTCCATAATCAGTCTGCGCTCTCTGTTTCATCGTATACGAGATATCTTTAACCGTCGCGTAGAAGTCATCGGAAAGTATCTTAATAACTCCCCCTCCCCCCGTCCACAGCAGGTTCCCTCCCCCGCCACCGCCACCTCCCCACGCCACCGTCACCCGCTCGCAGACTGTGTAGTCGAATATCCCACCTGTAATGAAAAGGAATCAGAGTAGCCTGAAAATGCAAGATATAAAGTAAGTAGGACTTTAAGCGTATTTTAGTATGATGCCAAACGGGGAGAGGGGGGGGGGCGCCCCACTACGTTTGCCAGGACAAGGTCTGCACTCCAAAACTCGTTTACCCCAACAGTTGTCGGTTCCCCGGCATATATGGCCAGTCCACTGCCACTTCAGTTTGCTAATCCGCTGAGCTATGTCGGTGGCCTTGGTTCTCTGTCGGATGACCTCGTTACGGATTTTATCCTTCAGAGAAACTCCAAGCATAGCCTGTTCCATAGCTCGCTGCGCAACCTTAAATTGGTGGACTAATCCTACCGTGAGCGTCCACGTCTCAGCACCGTAGGTCATTACGGGTAGGACGCACTGATTGAAGACTTTAGTTTTCAGGCATTGTGGTATAGGTGATGAGAAGATTTCCTAATTTCCCAAATGCTGCCCAGCCTAACTGAATCCTCCTCTTTGCCTCCTTCTCGAAGTTGTGTCTACCCAATTGCACTATCTGGCCGAGGTATACGTAGTCTTTAACGACTTCCGAGTGGATGGCCTTGTACGACGACTTGTTCCAGATGTATGTGAACATTAAAAATAACCTTGGTTTTATCCAAGTTCATCCGTAAACCAATTCGTTGAGAGGAGTCAGCTAGGCCGTCCAGCATGACCTGTAGCTCCTGCAGCGACTCCGCCATCAGAACTATGCCATCTGCGAATCGCAACTGTGAGATGTGGCCGCCATTTATGTTAATGCCCATGTTTTTCCAGTCCAGCGTCTAAAATCTTACAGTGCGTTGGTGAACCGTTTCGGGGATATGACATCCTCCTGTCACACTCCTCTACGTGGAACGACGGGAACACGCAGAGGCTACTTCAGCACAGTGATTGGCTCTGAACAAGCAAATTGCGAGGCTGGTTAGACGTAACCTTCGGTGCTCCAGCACACGTCGGATCGAGAAAGCAATCGAGCAAAATCGAGGGTCTAAAGTGTTCAGCCAGCAGCTTGGAAGGAGCCACCTAACGGAGCTTAAAACTTCAAGTGGCGTCACCGTTTTGTGTAAGCCGCAGATTCTTTCTGAAATTGAAGATTTCTATAGCCAATTGTACGACTCTCATGCTCCTCGCCCCGAACCCGACACTCACGACTCCAGAGCTACACTTACGCGCCACTTTACAGACGGGTTGCCAGATGTCAGCGGAATGGCTCTGAAACAACTTAAAAATGGAAAAGCCCCCGGTGGTGACGGAATCACGTCTGAGCTTCTGAGAGCAGGAAGAGTTCCAGTATTAAGGGAACTACAGAAGCTCAACCATGTCATTCACCGTGGGAGAACTCCGGAGGCGTGGAACAGGAGTATTGTTGTCCTTTTCTTTAAGAAATGCCCATCTCACTCCTGAGCCACGTCTATAAGTTTTTCTCAAGGGTCATCACAAATCGTTTCACTAGAAAGTTCGACGAATTTCAACCCCCTGAACAGGCCGGGTTTCGAAGTGGCTACAGTACCGTAGACCACATCCACAGAGTGCGGCAGATTATACAGAAGTCTGAAGAGTATAATCAGCCCCTGTGCCTATTGAAACCATTGAAACAATTTTATTCATTGTAAATGTGGTATGATACAGATCTTATTTCTAAAGAAAAAAAAATACCAAAGTGTCCAGTCACAAATTACTCTTCCGAGTGTACAATGCTACTATACTACCGATCCAGTTTTAATTAATAAAGTAACAATAATTTAATTACAGGCACAACCACAATAGTATAAAATTAATAATACTAGTTATAGCATAAATCAATAATTTTAATAAATTTAATTGAATCGTAATAAAATAATATGTTAAAATAATAAATGTAAAAGTGAATCATTCCAATAGTTCTTTAACGTCATAGAAACACTTGTCCAAAAGCCACGAAAAGAGCCTTCTTTTAAGTTTTTGAAAAGGTAGAGAGGTAATATCGCTAGGAATCTTATTATAGATCTCAACTGACATGGCAAATATACTTTTCATGCTTGTTGTTAATCTAAACTTTGGGAGGGCTAGTTTATTCTTAAATCGTTCCCTGGTCCTCTTACTATAAGGAGTAGGCTTTTTACAAAAATAGGACTGGTGCTTTTTTATGAACAGGCATACCTCATAAATGTACAGACAACTTAGTGGCAGAATATTTAGGGCCTTAAACAATGGCTTACATGATATGGTAGGATCTCTAATATTACAAAGGGCTCTAATACATTTCTTTTGTATCAAAAAAACAGATTTTACTTCACTAGAGTTACCCCAAAGAATTAGTCCATAGCGGAGATTGGAACTTACATATCCGTGATAGGCCATTTTTCCTGCTTCAAGTGAAGACATATGAACTATTCTCCTGAGCGCATACACATATTTATTTAATTTCATACATAAGTTTTCAGTGTTTATGTCAATTCACATGTTGGTCTACCGTGATGCCCAGGAAAGGAAACAGGTACTTGTTGGACAACATAGCATTTGTGGCCTTTGACTCCGTCGAAACCTGGGTTGTTCTGGAGTCTCTGCAGCGATGGCAAGTAGACTATCGTTATATCGAAGTGCTGAGATGTCTCTAGGAATCAACCACCATGAGTGTCCAAGTACAGGACCAGCAATCCCATCCAGTTGCGATGCAGGAGTGCGACATGGAGATGCTTCCGAGAACGACTTCTCATAGCTTTATCACCTTATTTTTTAGAATTTGAGTAAAGCTCTTGATTGTTACCAGTATTAGTAGCAGCCAGCAGCCGGCGCGGGTCGGTAGGATGGCAGCTGAAGGCAGCCAGCGTTGGCACCGTGGAGCTCGGCGTGACGTCACGCTGCAGCGAGCGCGCCGACCCGCCCGCACTCGTCGCGTCTGCTTCTATAGCTAAGGCTGCTAACTGCTGGAGATTGAGAAACGATCATTTAGTCTGGACTGAAGAACAAAACAGACATTTCTTACAGGAAATTTTGACAGATGTTTTAGGCATGCCATAGTGTGCCTCTAGTTCCGAATTCAATGTGGATGATATATTCTTTCTCTCCGTCATCTTCCTGCATTAACCGCATACCCTACAATGTGGAATTGGCAATGTTTCCTTCTTCCATAACCTTTCCGAGAGTCATCTCTCACGCTATTTTCAATATCTTCGATTCTACAAGTATTATAGAAACGGAACTTTGTTGAACCGTAAAACTGAATCAATTTGTGTGAAATTTGGAATGGAATGAAATTCCGTGTTTATAACATAGTCTTCTTTTTCAGAGTTGGAGGCATGCAAAGTCGCGGTCAGACTCTTGTATGAGAAGATATAGTAGCTGAGACGAGGTGTATGTAAAGTTGAAAGGAGAGCATACTAACTGCGTCATTGAATGTGCTGTTGTTCTTACTATCGCTGTTGGCTTGCTGGATGTCATGGAGGCGGATGTTATTTGAATCACGCTGCAGAGTTAACAGTAAGTTTCGTCTGAAATAAGTTTTCGAAATTACACAGAATGAGTACCTAGTGGTAATAGATCAGTTAGATTAATCAACATTACACTCGGTCATTACTTGGTTGGTTGAGCACTAGAATACTTATTACTTTAAAGGGTCACCATTTTACAAAACCACTAAAGAAACCATGAAAATGAGAAAATTTTACAAGTGGCACGTATGGAGAAAGTTCTTACTTAGTCTACGGTTCTTCTGTTCTTCATCTATCTACGGCATATATACCTGGTAGGACACCACTGCATGCCCGCCAGAGTTCGCTGGTGTTGTAGCGTCAGTAGCGGGGAGTCCAGCGCCCTTGCGTCCCACACGCACGCCACGCTTTCGGCGCGGGAGGCGAGCTGCCATGGGTTGAAGGGGTCTGCGCAAGCGCCGTAGCAGTACCGGCTAGTCGTCGTGATCACGGCTTTATTAGACCAATCTGAAATGAATTAATATGCATTGCATGAAATATGGTTCAGTTACAAGACGTTAATTTTAATTTAGGTCCAACACATTTCACTTAGGCTAAGCATGCAATTTAAATTATATTTGAAGTATTATTAATTACAATGTCATATAGAAGTACAATATAACAGATTAAGAATGTCAATAAGTAATTATATCATGTCTGTAAAGGACGATCAAAGACGGGGAAGGATCGAATCTAGATTTGAAATGTATTAGGTAGTTATAAGATCGAATCAGATTCAAATGTTAACAGGTAGCTAAGATTGTAACAGTTTAAACTTGTAAAGGTCAAAAGAGTGAGATAGCTACATGTAAGTCCCCGTCTAACTTTGCTGGAAACTTCGATGTATTAAGAATTGTATAACATGATTTGTGAAAGCGTGAATTACGATCCCCGCACCATGGCTAGGGCGAGGAGTAGTTTTGTATAAAGATAGACCGTTTTCAAGCAGAAATTTGTGATCATTCAAGAACGCGATTTATACCTTGTAAACTAGCAACTAAGAAGAAAAATAAATACAGTCCACTTTTGCACCGAGTCTATCAATGAAGCCTGGGTAGGACCTCTACAAGTTTTGGTCCTACGAGCCGGATAAGCCGTTCATACAAGTTTTGGTCCTCCGACCCGGATAAGCCGTTCCTGCGACGACCGGACCAGTTGTTCCTGCGGAGCCGGCAAGACCCGCTCCACTGGGTTTCAAGAAACAGTTACATCGTATAACCACTGAAGAGACGGCGCGGGCTTGAAGATCACCCAACGGTGCGACGAGCATCGTTGTCAAGACCGGCGCAAGGGCACGGGGTGCCTGAAGATCACCCAACGGTGCGACGTGCGACGTTGTCAAGACCGGCGCAAGGGCACGGGGTGCCTGAAGATAAGCCCGCGTCCGTTGAAGACAACCGAACGAGGACGTCACCCGAAGAGTGAAGACCCCCCACCCCCTCACGTGGCTGGTCCACGGCCCGTTTATTCCGGCCACCTAACGGTGCCAAACGGTCGGAATAGCGGGTAAACGCCTTAGGGCGGTTTTTAGTGTTAGTGTTAGGGACCGCTAGGTAGGTAGGGGCATCAAGTGCTGAAGAAGATGACCACCAGGAGCCCACCAGTGACGAGGGGGAAGAAGGCTGCACTTCGCGTCTACGAAGACTACCCCGCGTCCCCGTCCGAACCCGCGCTTCCGAATGCTCCCGTTGAGCCGCGACCCGCCGAAGCGGGACCCTCCTCCGCTCGCGTAGCGTCAGAGACGACCGCGCCCGCGCCCGCGACCGAGGTAGCACTGCGAGTGACCACACACGCCGAGCCCGAACGCCGGCGTGCCCCGTCCGTCCGCTCGCAACGCTCCAGCGCCAGCGCGATAGCAAGGATACGGCAAATTGAATTTGAAGCTGAAGAACGACTTGCCGAGATCAAGAGGCAAGAGCTCCATATTCAAGCGGAACTTATAAGGAAGAGGTTGATTGCCGAAGTCGCTACAATACGGGAAGAAGATGAACAAGAAAGCATCCAGGGCACGGGTGCACGGAACGGAGCCCTAGACACAGAACACAGAATAGAGGACTGGCTCCAACGCCATCATAAACGGGGGGAGCCAGAACAAGTGACGGATCAGGATACCAGGTATCTCTCATCGACCACGAGAGAACAGAATACGGAGCGGTATCCTCCGATTACGAACAATCGGGTCACTTTTGAACCACGAACACTGCGAGACAGATCACTCACGCCGGACCGAACGCGAGACAGAGGGATTGATCGGTTAACGGAAGCCATAGAGAAGATGGCTCACCGTAGACCACCTCCGAGACAGACGTACGACCTACCTGTATTCGGAGGTGCTGCGGGGGATTGGCTACCGTTCAAGGCAGCCATGAAGGAATCGACGACCATCCACAAGATCTCATCGGCTGAGAATCTAGCGAGGCTTAGAACATGCCTGAAAGGCGAAGCCCGTCAAGCAGTGTCGGCTTTATTATACACTGCAACCGAACCGGCAGTTATAATGAAGACTTTGGAGCAGTGTTACGGTCGCCCAGAGATGATTATAGACAACGCGTTAGAAGAGATTAAGAAGCTACCGCGACTGGGCGCGACCGCAGGCGAATTAAACGCTTTCGCCATCAAACTACAGAACGTAGTAACCGCCATCTCTTGTATGGACCAACGCGGCTACCTGCAGAACCCGATGTTTGCGCGACAGGTAGCCGAGAAGTTGACACCGCACATCCGATCAAAATGGTGCGACTATGCGGAGGAATTTGGCAGCCGAAATGAACCAGAAATATTGACGCTGTCCCAGTTCCTGATGAGAGAGGCAGATCGCGCAATGCGATACGCGTATACAGCTACGCCTTCGCAGAGCACTTCAAAGGCCCGACCCATAGAGCAGCGACCCAGGGTGAACGAACGAAATCGTGGGTCGGTGTACGCTACACAGAACGCGGCATCGGAGGAGGAAGCCTCAACGAGACGGAACGCAGCAACGGACAAGAACGAGTGCCGTTGCTGCGGGGGCGACCATAGAACCGTCGAGTGTAGAAAGCTCACGGCGATGCCAGTAGACAAGAGATGGGAATGGGCCAAAGAGACAGGCATATGTTTTCGCTGTCTGAGCAGCAAACATAGACGCTTTATGTGCAAGAGCAAGCGATGCGGAGTAGGTGAATGCACACGTCCGCATCACGCACTGTTACATGCGCCGAAAATAAGGAACGAGGGTGCCAGTGAGCAGGGCCAGACCGAAGAATCAGCCATCACTGCATCTGCGCATGTAACAGCAAGGAATCAAGTCCTACTGAAGGTGTGTCCAGTCGTGATTAAGGGCAGTAACGGCATGGAAATAAATACGTATGCGTTACTGGACGAAGGATCAACGATAACTCTGATCGATGAAGAGATCGCCGCGATGATCGGAACGGAAGGCCCGACAAAAGCCTTGAACATCGTGGGGGCTACGACTAGTCAGAGGGAACCCGAGAGCCGGGTAGTGGATATCGTGATCCGAGGACACAAGTCGGACTCACATCGGATCACAGCGCGTACTGTGAAGAACCTGACCTTAGGAAATCAACTCGTCAGTACCGATGTGTTAAAATACGCGCATTTGAAGAAACTCCGTCCAGAAGCCGTGTGCTATGCGTCAGCGAAGCCACGCATACTCATCGGGGCCGACAACTGGCATCTTATTGTGACGAGGAAGCTTCTGACAGGGAAGAGAACCCAGCCAGCTGCATCACTAACGCAGCTGGGATGGGTTATCCATGGATCAATCCCCAGGAGCACAATAAGACAGCAGGAGACGGTACTACACGTCCATACGTGCCAAGGTGTCCAGAACGGACATACTTTGAACGACCAAGACGAGGAATTAAGCAAGCTCGTGAAAGCACACTTTGAGATAGATGCTTTGGGCGTTTCAATTAAAAGAAAGCCAAACGCAAAGGATGAGCGGGCTCAAAGCATTTTCGACAGAACAGCGAGACGAGTGAACGGTCGTTTTGAAGTGGGACTACCTTGGGCCAGCGATGAGGTGAAGATGCCGCCCAGCTACGACATGGCCATACGACGCTTACATGGGATCGAACGTAAGATGGACAGATCGCCGGAGTTTAGAAGTGCATACACCGCGCAAGTGGAGAAGCTGCTAGAAAAGGGATATGCAGTAAAAAGCGAGGAGGAACAGAGTCAGAACGAACGTCTCTGGTTTCTCCCTCACTTCGCGGTGACAAACCCCAACAAGCCGGGGAAGTTTAGAATGGTTTTCGATGCAGCCGCGCGCGCTAATGGAACATGTCTCAATGACGCGCTGCTGGACGGACCAGATCTACTACAGACATTACATGGCGTCTTGTTTCGCTTCAGAACGAAGCCGATCGCGGTCACTGCGGACATTCGGGACATGTTCCTGAGGGTGACCATACGACAAGAGGACCGTACAGCCCAACACTTTCTATGGCGCGGCGACAACCGAACAGATCCACCGCAGAAGTACACGATGAAGTCCATGATATTCGAAGCGAGAAGTTCTCCATTTCTGGCTCATAGCGTCAGGAACAGGAACGCGAAAGATCATGAGCGGACACACCCGCTAGCGTTTGACGCTATAACTCGAAACCACTACATGGACGACTGGGTGGACAGCTTTGAAACGGAAGAGATAGCCGCCAGAGCTATAGCACAAGTGCAAGAGGTGCATCAACAAGCGGGTTTTGAACTTGCAAGCTGGAGCGCAAACCGTGAAGGCTTACTGGATAGTATTACCCCGGAGAACCGAGCGCATGCACCAAAAGAGCTAGCGGCCAATGCACATGTATATGGCAAGACATTGGGTATTCTTTGGATTACCGACACGGATTTTTTTTTTTTTTTTTTTTTTTTTTATTAGGTTTACCAACAGTTAAACACATGATTGCTTACAAAAAAAAAACTTATCATCTAAATGCTTTATGCTACATGTGTAACCAGTAACAGGCAAACACAACATGCTCAATAATCTAACATTTTAGTTAGGTAAACATACACGTAGGTGTTGTAACTAGGTAAGAAGGTAAAATATTAATAGTACAATAGGTGGACACTTCAAGCCAGTGATTAATTTGATTGTCTAGTAAACAAACAAAAACGGGATCTGCACACTTAGCCCGGCCTGCACAACGACCCCCAAACGCACTAAGCAACTATACATGTTCAAATTATTAAAAATATACGTATCTGTGTTATTCGATAACGCATTAAATCATATTTAGCCACCAAAATACGTCTAGGCTTCGCTGTGGAAGTCACCCTCAGTAGGTTAATAAACCTGTAATTATAATAATCAGATAGCAAGGTTACGTTAATGAGTAAACTAGTAAAACTGACAGAACGAGACGCAGACGCCTTCAAGCTAGGTACATTCGAGAGAACAACACTTAAATCATATTGCAATATTCTTTTAAAAGTAATGGCGTATTATAAAAAAAAAGTAATAATAATAATAGCTAAATTACATGAACTAAGTGCATGCAATAAAAATGCAATATCTATACCAGGTCCATAAACAATCCAAGTATGTATTTACAAAAGAAAACTGTCAGTATATCTATATAAGTATTTATGTAACAATTCCCATAGCACTAATATAATTTTTGTTTATTAATTTTTTGTTGTAACACTGTCAAGGTCGCTCACGATTACGAACGAAAGATTTTATTTTAGTGATTTCGTGAAAGCCGATATCCAAATCCACAAATTCATTATAAAGTTTGCAAAGACGTGGTATACAAGAGCTCGTACCCAAGACTGTCCTTCGAAAAGGGGGCACAAGAGGGTTGATTTTAAAGCGGGGGTACCTACGAGGTACTTTGAAGCGTAATCTTTCTAAAAGTTGAGGGCAGTCAATTTTATTCCTTACTATTTTGTGTAAAAATTTTAGATCTATCAGATCTCTGCGTTCGTCTAATGAACTGACTCCAAAATGCGCTAGCCTCTCATTATAAGATACATGTCTCCTAGCGAGTTTGGTACCTCGGGCTAAATGCCAAAGGAACCGTTTTTGTACCCTTTCCATTCTCAATTTATGTACAGCATAGTGAGGACGCCAAACCGAGCTGCAGTAATCAAAAATACTACGTACAAGTGAGCTATAGAGTATCTTTTTAATTTTGAGTTTTTTGAAAACCTTTCCGTTTCTCATAACAAACCCAAGCATCTTTGAAGCCTTCTTAACGATATAGTCAATGTGAGGGACAAATGTGAGCTTGCTGTCAAGTATAACACCCAAATCTTTGTACTGAGTAGTTTCTTGCACTGCCTCTTGTGAAACGAAATAAGCAGAAGGAATGACATTAATTTTACGAGTAAATTTTATGTGAAAGCACTTTTTTAAATTTAATAGCATTTCATTTTCTTCACACCATTTGCTCAATCTATTCATATCGTCCTGAAGTAGTGTGACGTCCTCGATAGACTGAATACACCTGATAAATTTTAGATCGTCGGCATATAGAAAAGGTGTGGAGTTCTTGAAA
The DNA here is from genome assembly GCA_963924445.1 of Philereme transversata. NCBI lineage: Eukaryota > Metazoa > Arthropoda > Insecta > Lepidoptera > Geometridae > Philereme > Philereme transversata. The sequence goes on from OZ004345.1 coordinate 28,835,991, forward strand.
CAGTCAGTTATATCATTAATAAAGATATTGAAGAGAACAGGCCCTAAATGAGAGCCCTGGGGCACGCCTGACAAAATATGCATCAACCCAGAATCAAAACCTCCCAACACAACATAGAACAAGCGTCCAACTAAGTAAGAGTTTATCCATCGCAGTAAAGAACCGGCAAACCCGTACTTCGATAACTTGTAAACCAGCAAATCATGAGATACGCGGTCGAAGGCTTTAGAAAAATCTGTGTAAATTACATCTACTTGTTTGTTTAAATCCACAGCTTCGACAAGCGCTTCAGTATAAGATACTAGATTAGTGCAAGTTGAGCGCGCGGAAATGAAACCATGTTGGTGTGGAGTGAAGTATTGCTTCATATGCGTCTGTATGATCGGACAAACTAAAGACTCGAAAATTTTGGCGAACGTAGATAAAATGGAAATTGGTCTATAGTTACTTACAAGATTTACGTCCCCATCTTTATAAATCGGAACCACTTTAGCTATTTTCCAAGCATGAGGGAAGATACCCGAGCTTAAAGACTTTTTAAAGATGCAATACAGTGGTGTTACAAGATTTTCAGAACAGTTTGAAACAAAAAGTGCTGGGACTCCATCTGGACCCGCTCCCTTATTTCTATCCAACTTTTTTAGTTTTTGTAAAATGATCTCAGGAGTGATATTTACTGTTGATACGCAATCACCAACAAAGTCTGATAGGGGATGGGAAGAGCTTTTTTTGATAGTTTGAGTGTTACAATAAACTGCTGTAAAGTAATTTGCGAAAATATTACACATTTCTACGCCATTTGAGGATTCAACATTGCCGTCTGTGACCATAGAAGGATAACTACTTACTCCGTTTCTTTTAGCTTTAATATACGTCCAAAAACCTTTTATATTACGACCTATCATATCCTCTACACTGGAAATATATGCGTAATAACAATCCGTAGAAAGTTTATCACACAGTTTATTTAAAGATTGTAGTCTTAACTGATCCAAGGGATTGTTGTACTTTTTTACACGTTGCCTCATTGTTTCTTTCCTTTTAAGCGATTTTATCAAGTCACGACTAAACCAGATTGGACGTTTGTCATTAACTGGTTTGTGAAAGGGGACGAATTGAGTAATAGATGATTGAACGATTGTATTGAAAACGTTGAGCATGTCATTCACATCCTCGCAATCTGAAAAAAGTTCCAACCAGTTTAGATCACCCAAATAACTATTTATCTTATCGTAGTGGGCCCGCCTAAAATTTGGGATTCGGAAATCGTCTTTGTATTTAATGTTGTCTTTAGATAAAAGATCAATTGACAAATGTATGGGAGGGTGAAGTGGATCTACGCGAACGAGCGGATCTTGGACAGCATCAACATGACATGATGAAATATTTGTAAAAACAAGGTCAAGTATTTTATTCTGATTATTAACAAAGGTGTTATGCTGTTTGAAATTATTTAAAAATGCAAAGTCAACTAGTGCATGTTCTAAAGAAGTCAGCGCTAACCCTGTAACATCAGAAGAAGAGCGATCAACAGAGTGCCAATCAATACGCCTTAAATTAAAGTCACCAACTACACATACTGGAAAATCACAATTTTCTAGGACTTCATTGCAATTTGCTATAAAATGGTCTAGTATTGGTCTTTTCACGGGTGGAGAGAAGTATACAGAACAAAAAGCAACCTTCCGAGTGCCATTTTTACTAGGAAGATCAATAGTCACCCACACGTCTTCGCATTTACACTCCCAATTTAGCTTTCGGGCTGAGTTTATTTGCTTATTAACAGCAATAATAACACCTCCTCCATCCATATCACCGCAAAAACCCTGACGTCTCTCTATCCCTCCTATAGACCACGTAGTTATCGTCAAATAGTTCAGTTGATAGAACACCTACATTTAGCCACGTCTCAGTAAGGATTATCACATCATAATAAGAACAACAAAGATTGCGATAAAATGTATGGGTTTTCGTTCTCAAGCCTCGGACATTTTGATAGTACACCTTTAGTGATGCCATTAGTGTGGATGGTGTTAGTATATTATAATAATAAGTCCTTAGTAGATTTATTCTTCCACTACACACAGTGGATATACTTAGTCTTACAAAATGTGGCTATTACTCCAGATTATTTAGAGAGTCCAAGTTTCTTATAATTTTATAATCCGAAGTTTCGGTTTTTCTCATATATATTCTCCCATTGCGCACCCAGACGAACTTATAGCCTTTATCCTTGGCCGCTGACCTGGCAGACGAGTGAAGAGCTTTGTTCGAAGCAGAAAGGTGCTCCACGACGAAGATTGAGGTCTTCTCTCCAGTCAATCCGATGTGGGAGCTGTTGAGCCTGTTATTTGGGTTCGACTTATTGAACTTTATTGACGACGCCAGAAACGTGTCTCGAACCCTTGGCGAGTTGAACTGGACCACAATGGATCGAGGCCTAGCGCTTTTAGGATTAATTTTTGCTATGCGGCTACATCTTGAAATATTTTCATCATTAATATCGCAATCAATAATATTGCTTATTTTCTTGACAATAGTGACAACGTTTTCATTGTTCTTCTCAGGTACGCATTGGATCTCGATATTGTTTCCTCTGGCATACTGCTCCAGCTGATTGAGTTTGGAAGTTAGGTTCATATTCTCTAATCGTAGCGAGGCATTTTCCGCGTGAATGTCCTTTATTTCATCAGTTATGCAACTTTGTTCCTTAATTACGACTTCACATCGTTCCCTGGTAAAATCAATCGATGCCCTTAACTCCAAAATATCTTTCTTGATAGGTGCCAATTCAGCTGCTATGGTAGATCTTATTTGTTGGCCAAGGCGAATAAATAAATTATCCATTTCTTTAGTGAATAGCTCCTGAACTACATCTCTGACGTCATCACGAGTCAATCCAGAGTCAGCCTTGGGGGGCGAATTTAATGCAGCTCTTTTATGAGGTCTAGTCTTGGTATTCTTCACAGACCGTAATGGGGTGTTGTCACTGTTGCGGCCTCTCGATTGATTACTGCATAGGGGGCAAACCCAGTCAGGCAGCACTTCTTGACCTGCGTTTATAACTGTGCCAGTCGATGCCATACAATCAAGATGATACCCCTTGTAACAGATACTACAGAGGACGTAATCATTATTCTCCGCATCTGCACCACAGCATCCCCAATCAATGGAATCTGGAGGTTCCGACATTGCAAAATTGCAACTTGCTTGAATTACTTTTTGTTAAATCAATGCACTCGTCTGACACTAAAACAACGTGCGGTAGACTTCTAATCGCTGGTTAAAAGTGCACGACTAAACAGTCGTAAGCGCCATGCAGATCGCGTCGCTTACGCCTTATTGGTTCTAGTTGAAACGTCGTCCGCGAACACAGATTGTTTTATCGATTTATTTTCGTAATGATCGTAATTATCGGTTTATCTTAAGACTTACGGTTATAATAATTACGTAAGTATATTCCTTGAAGCTTGCTTGAAGAGGCACACCAAAATTAAAACATAAACTATGACTTTTTACCACTGTTTTCGATTTATTTGTAAGAGCAAAATAACACGACGCGCGTTCTGTTTACCGTCCAAATCACCTTTAACACTGCCATGCCTCGCGTACCTGAAGATGTTAAGAATGTGGCACGAACGCCAACAAAGCGGGAGGCATTGGGAGCAGTTATGTCGTTGTTCGACCCACTAGGCCTGCTGAGTCCATACACGATTACGGCAAAGATCATGTTACAAGAGTTGTGGAAAAAGAACGTGGATTGGGATGAACCTTTGCCAGCCGAGGAGGCGGCGACATTTTTTGAATGGCAAAATAATTTACGCTACGTCGCCGACCTAAGACTGCCGCGATGTTACGACGCAAGACCAGACATAATACAGCGACAACTTCATGTTTTCTGTGACGCCAGCGAGCAGGCGTTCGCTGCGGTCGCGTTTTGGCGAAATGTCAGCCAAGACGGCGTGAGCATCGCTATAGTAGCAGGAAAGGCGAAGGTTGCGCCACTAAAGGCACAGAGCATACCACGAATGGAGCTGCAGGCTAGCTTAATCGCCGCTAGACTTGCCGCGGAGATTGTCAAAAGCCACGACTTAGAAACAAATGTAACATTTTGGAGCGACTCAAAGACGGTGCTACATTGGATTAGGAACGACGAAACGAGATTCACTCCGTACGTGGCGCACCGACTCGGGGAGATAGCAGAGTTAACTCGCCCAGAACAATGGCGGTGGGTGCCCACAGCGCTTAACGTAGCAGACGACGCAACGCGATCGAGGAACACTCAGCTACGGAGCGACGATAGATGGTTTACGGGACCGGCGTTTCTATTTGAAGACGAAGAACGTTGGCCTGTAGAGGTTTCATCGCCACCAGAACAAGACGAAGAGAGAACATGTGCAGCGCACGTGAGCCAGGGATCAACGCTCATCGACATGAGCAGGTTCTCATCCCACGAACGGTTAGTTCGCACGCTGGCCCACGCGCTCACATTTTTAAAGAAATGTCGACGACGCGGTGGGCAGCTTGGGATGGGAGAACTGCGGGAGGCAGAACGCCTGCTCATCAGAGACTCGCAGCGAGCATGTTTCCCTGACGAAGTCCAGCGCCTGAAGAAAGGGATGAGCGTCGATCGAACGAGCAGGCTGTACCAACTCGACCCTAAGTACTGTGACGATGAAATAATAAGGCTGAGCGGTAGGATCAACGCCGCTACAGTACCGGATCACCTGAAGGATCCACCCATTCTGGACGGAGCGCACCGCTTATCACGTCTACTGATCAGGCGGGAACATGAGGAGAATAAGCACGCGGGCAGAGAACAGATCGTGAATAATCTGCGCCAGCGATTTTGGATACTGCGGTTGCGTCCGGCGGTCAGAACGGTTCTGAACGATTGTACGCTGTGTAAGATAAGGAGAGCGAACCCAAAGAAGCCAGTAAAGGGTGACCTGCCGAGGATGCGCCTAGAGATGAACACGAGGCCGTTCACTAACTGCGGCATCGATTGTTTCGGCCCTATGTGGGTGGCGATCGGGCGGCGCCGTGAGAAGCGATGGGGTATGCTCTTTACGTGTCTGGTAACGAGAGCTATACACGTGGAGCTTATAGCGAGTCTCAGCACCGACTCGGCTATTATGGCTATCAGGCGAATGGCTGCCCGACGGGGGACTCCTCGTACAATCGTGTCAGACAATGGAACGAACTTCCACGGATCGGAAGTGGAACTAAGAAAGGCGTACGAAGAATGGCTCCCAGGCCTAAAAGAGTACGCACTCAAACAGCGGATCGAGTGGCGGTACATCGACCCTGGTGCACCAAACCAGGGGGGAGCCTGGGAGCGAATGATAAAAACGGTGAAGAGAGCCCTAGCCATCACCTTAAATGAACGTGCCCCGCGAGAAGAGGTATTGAATACGCTAATGACAGAAATCGAGCACACCGTAAACTCGCGGCCTTTAACGCATGTACCCGTGGACCCAGAGGAAAAGGAAGCTTTAACGCCGAACCACTTTTTATTGGGGACGGCAGTAGGTTTGCCATATGTGGGAGACTGCGACGTAGCCGACAGAAGGACGTGGCGCGCCGCACAAGCTCTGGCAAACTCTTTTTGGAAGCGCTGGATCGACGAGTACTTGCCTACGTTGGCGCCGCGAGGCGACGTCAGAAGACAGCAAGAGAACGTCAAAGAAGGGGACGTCGTCATAATCGCGGACGGTTTGCTACCTCGGAACGTATGGCCGCGGGGCCAGATCGAGCGCGTGATTACGGGTCCGGACGGAGTAGTTCGGAGCGCTGAGGTGCGGACGCGGGGAGGCGTTTTCCGGAGGCCAGCGAGAAGGTTGATCGTCCTCCCGATTGAATAAGAAGGCTGCGAGGATCTGCGCCGGGGGGAGACTGTAAAGGACGATCAAAGACGGGGAAGGATCGAATCTAGATTTGAAATGTATTAGGTAGTTATAAGATCGAATCAGATTCAAATGTTAACAGGTAGCTAAGATTGTAACAGTTTAAACTTGTAAAGGTCAAAAGAGTGAGATAGCTACATGTAAGTCCCCGTCTAACTTTGCTGGAAACTTCGATGTATTAAGAATTGTATAACATGATTTGTGAAAGCGTGAATTACGATCCCCGCACCATGGCTAGGGCGAGGAGTAGTTTTGTATAAAGATAGACCGTTTTCAAGCAGAAATTTGTGATCATTCAAGAACGCGATTTATACCTTGTAAACTAGCAACTAAGAAGAAAAATAAATACAGTCCACTTTTGCACCGAGTCTATCAATGAAGCCTGGGTAGGACCTCTACAATGTCAATACAGTATTATTATATCGCAAGTTGTCATAGTTTTATAATTATTTCTTAACATGTCCAAAAAACTTATTTAAGTCATAATAACAACCTAAAACTAACAGACTATACAATTTGATGTGAAACTTTTTTGTTGGTATTTCTGTTTGGAATCTGATTGTATATTTTTATTGCCATATGGTAACAATTCCTTGTCTTAAGAGCGGTTTTTGCTGCCAGTGCAACTAAGCGATTTGGATAGATTTGGATTTAAACCTGCGCTGCTCCTCATGTTTAATCTTGAAGGGAGAATGCAGTTACAAGAATTTCGAAGTGTTATACTGATTACATGCAGTCCTTTTATAATGGCGCAAGTGAATGGTGCTTTGTTCATATCAAGTAAGCTATTTTCACATAGTCTAGGGGTTATAGAAATAAGAGAAGAGTAGTTCTGTAGTCGTTGGTCTGTATGTTAGAGCTCAACTCAAAACAAAATTGATACTCAAAGCACAGATATTTGACAATTATTTGATTGGAAATTATAAAAATATCAACACTTGAGTCTCCATTTGCGCTTGAGCACAGTTCTAGAGTATGGGCCTTTGTGCGAGTTTGTCCCGACAAAATGTTTAGTGTATAACAAATTTTTATCTACATTTTAAAATTTATGTAACCTTGCTTTTAACTTATGTATCAATAATGTATTATAATAATCTTACCTCTAAGATCAAAAATCTTGATAAACTTGTTCATGGATGCAATTAAAGTGCGGTTGGAGCAATTTGACCAGGAGACACTATAAGCTGTCTCTGAAAGCCCCATTTCCGCAAGAGGCCTTGCTGATTCAGTTGAGGTTTGCATCACACTGACACCATCTGAAATAAGAAGTCGAGAACTTTAAGTAAAGTAATTCCTAAATAGTCTATGTAAAGTTCATGTGGATTAATAACTGTAAAGGCACTAAAGTAAATCCTTGTGGTACTTCTGACCAAATAAACAGTTTTGGTACCAAAGTTGCTTCTGATCATGGTAATATCACTGAGACTTATATAAGCTACCTTTAGCTGCTTCTCCCGGAGACATGCCTCGGTTAACATCCCACAGTAGAATGCAGTGGTCGCTGCGATGCTTCTCCATTGCAACAGCCAACATGTTTGTTTCTACATGACTCCATGACACTGAGTTGCACAAGCGAGGGTATTTTGGCACTGGAAATAAGAAAAATAGTAATTGCTAACTTTAACAGAAACTTTTGAAAAATGTTATGATTAGATGCCTTTTAAACGTTTTTTACTATTCTATCATTGCCTAAATGTGTGTTTTTTTAAATTAATTTGTTAATGTATACGGTTAAGACTGGCTGGAAGAATGGCATATACAAAGATAGGCCTATGAGCAGCAAGGGGCCAACACGGGCTAATAATGATGATGAAAGAATGACATTTCTGGGTTATAATAGGTGCCACTTCTACTACTTACTTAATATCCCCCCTCCCATAATTTAGCACAATAATATTTTAATTGTAGTTTTATTTGTATGTAACCTGTGAGATAATGCAATTGTTAGAAGGCTTATAAAGATGGTACATCAACTGGGACCATCACCTCCACCAAAAAAACAATATTCCAAAAATACAACTTACCAAATTCTCTCCCTACTAGGCCCAAGGGATCATAGCTCTGCTTAAGACTGGACAATGTCACTCTACCATTGGCATAGCCAAGAGCTAGTAAAGGGTCAGGTTGCTCCAGTATAGCACTGATGTCCACACAGTGGACTCCATTGGCGCTCTGCGAGGCAATAACTGTGGCACCAAGCGTAGAGGATATGGGGACAACTGAAGGTGAAGGGAAACTTTGTAAATACATATATAAGTAAAGTAGAAATTAGGAATGATAAAAGTGGAGGGAAACATCTTTTAAACACAAAAAACAAACTGAATTTTACTTAACTAGTGGTTCGCCCTGAACTGAGATCTTGCAAGTCTCAAAAAAAAGAAAAAGTACATTTTCATAATTTTTGACTAATAAAATAGTACCACGAATTACACAACCAAATTACTTGACCTACAGTTTCATTCAAGTTACAATTAACTGGAATTCATTTAAATTGGTTATTATTTCTATGGGTAGAAATTGTAGTTATTCTGGATTTCAGACTTTTTCCTATATTTGTGTCACTAAAGCTACACAAACAATAAATTTCAACACTGTGGGGTCTCTGGTGTACCCTGTGAATTTCGTCAAAGTTAAGTTTTTAATTAAAAAACGACAAGGATGAAACTAAAAGTAAAAACGGTGTCGAAATGTACTGATAAAGACTTTTCATTAGATGTCCCATTTGACCTAATAGTCCAATTTTGTTTTTTTTTTACCCCTCTTGAACCCCAACATCTCAACCACCCCACCATATTTTTAGCTCATTTAGTCACACCAGGATTGTGCCATCACTACCTAACTAACTATATATCAAATTTCACGATGATCGGATCACCGCTTAGAAAGTTATTCTCAGACAAACATTCATACATACATGCAACGCCGATGCGTCCAAGTTAAATTGGAGATTAATAATGAACAACGCTTCAAGACAGGAATATTTTTCCTATTTGTGTATTTTAAAGAGTACATACAAGAAGTTTTCTTCTCTATCTCCTGGATCCTAGAGACTTCGTACAAGGTTATGTCTGGACCCCAAATAATGAATTTTTCATGGTGCACAGGAGACCAAATAACGTCGAGTCTAACACCCGTCATTGTACCTATAGAAGAATAATGCACTACTACTAATAAATTACAATTACTTTGTTTTGGAAACTTAGAAAACGCATCATCGCGATTGTTTTGACGTGAAATGCGTTTCGTTTTTGGATTGATTTATGGTAAAATTCAGCTGAACTGTCATCTACCAGTCACCTGCAAGAAGCAACAACAAAACGCAAAATAAGTTTTTGAACGAATACGATTAATTAGACGTCAAAGTAGTGTTGCTAGTTATAGGGTTGCGCAAGTTGCCACTTCACATGTAGGCTTCCTTTAAGTATATCTATACATGTCATGAAAAAAAAATGACAGTCTTAGCACAACTTTCCAAATGGAAAGTTGAGCCAAATAAATATCTAATATCGATATATCGCGATTAAAATATCGACGTTATACAGGGTTACAGGAAAAATCGTGCTAGATCCGTTAAGGGCGTGGAGTACCCATCATTTCTGACTTATTTCACTATGAAACACCCTACCCTTAACTTAACCCTTTTCGAGATATTCGACTTTTAATTTTTTTATTGAAAATTGCCGATTTTTAGGCTACTAAATTTATTTTTGTTTATTTTGTGTATCTTATTATTATTGCATTTTTACATGTGTAATAAGATGCTTTAGGACGTCTATCATTAAAATAGTGCATAAGTTAATTGAATAGACCGTAGTAGACAAGTGAAAGTTAAGAAATAAAAAAAAATATTAGAAAGTTTATTTTTCTCTAAGGGATATCTAAAAAAAATATTATGGCAATGGTTCGGCAGATGTTTTTTAAAATATCTACGTTTCATCAGCTATCTAACGAGGTATAACAATCTAGGGTTTGTATTACATTTCGTGGAAAAAAAGTAGTTGGGACGCAAGCTCGCAACGAATACATAACTCGCTACCCCGGTCGTCGAGTGCCGGATGTGGCCGTTTTTGACAGAGTCTATCGAAGACTTCGAGAAACTGGCTCTGTTTTGAGACGAAATACAGACATGGGAAGACCACGAATTGATGACGAAGAACAGGACAATGAGATAGTGCAACGCTTTCGAGCGGATCCGACTACTTCCACTAATATTGTTGTCCGTGATCTGGGACTTTCGCAATGGAGAGTGTGGTTTACAGTGCATACTGCTGGCCTATACCCGTACCATTACACGCCGGTACACGTTACTGAAGAAGGAGACCCCGCGAGAAGATTGGACTTTTGCAGATTTATGCTAAATGCTGACGTAGAAGACCCAGATTTTCTAAGAAATATCTTGTGGACAGATGAGTCCAAATTTGATAAAGATGGCATAACTAACTATCACAACGCCCATTACTGGGCCTCAAAAGAGCTAAAGAATCCCAATAAGAAAAGAGTGAAGGGGTCCCAACGAAGATTCAGCGTGAATGTGTGGATGGGCAGTATCTCCAATCATTTGATTGGACCTTACTTTCTCCCGGATAATCTAAATGGGGAAAGCTACGAAAATTTCCTGAGAGCAGACTTAAGTGATTTGCTGGATGATCTGCCACTCAACCTGATCAGGGACATGTGGTTCCAACACGATGGCTGCCCTACCCATTTCAGGAGAAGTGTCAGAGACTGGCTGGACACAAATTATCCAAACAAATGGATAGGACGAGGTGGACCGTTGCCATGGCCAGCAAGAAGTCCGGACCTAACCCCCATGGATTTTCACGTGTGGGGGTGCATGAAAAGTCTTGTGTACAGCGAGCCGAATCCAGTTTCGTCTGTGGAAGACTTACGAGAAAGGATTGTGGATGCAGCCAATAAAATGAGGACCACGTTAACCACTGGAGTAGTAAAGACTGGTCTCCGTAGAAGGATGCGACAATGTATCAGAAATAGAGGCGGCCATGTTGAACATGAACTGTAGAATAAGAAAAAGTTGTGTGAAAATCTTTAATAAATGACATTTCATGCTTACCTATTATTTTATTTTACTTTTTAGGGCTATGTATAAATTTTCTTCTCCACTGTCGCCTATAAAACTAAATTTTTTCAATGCATTTGAATAAAACCCTAGATTATTATACCTCGTTAGATAGCTGATGAAACGTAGATATTTTAAAAAACATCTGCCGAACAATTGCCAGAATATTTTTTTTAGATATCCCTTGGAGAAAAATAAACTTTCTAATTTTTTTTTTTATTTCTTAACTTTCACTTGTCTACTACGGTCTATTCAATTAACTTATGCACTATTTTAATGATAGACGTCCTAAAGCATCTTATTACACATGTAAAATGCAATAATAATAATAATAATAAGATACACAAAATAAACAAAAATAAATTTAGTAGCCTAAAAATCGGCAATATTCAATAAAAAAATTAAAAGTCGAATATCTCGAAAAGGGTTAAGTTTAGGGTAGGGTGTTTCATAGTGAAATAAGTCAGAAATGATGGGTACTCCACGCTCTTAACGGATCTAGCACGATTTTTCCTGTAACCCTGTATATCGATAATTGTATGGAAAAATATCGATATTTTTATATATCGATACATTTTGCCCATGCCTAATTGTTATCCCGTAAAATCCCGTGGTTCTGCTTTATGATTTAGCTTTCTCTGTCTCTTCTCTGTGTCTGGAACACAGGCAGACTACTAGGATGCAAACGCTGGAAGCGGGCCACTAAATGAAAGTCGTACGTAATTGTTTTGCTGCTAGCTACTGATGCTGAATTACTCTTGAGCCCTAGTTGTTTCGTCGCCAACTTTTTACGACTCATTTTAAATAACATAAAATAAATGTCAACTCAAGTGTGCAGAGTGTGTATAACCAGCAAAGTCAGAATGCATCGCATTGATTCCAAGAGACTGCAAGAAATGTTTGAAAAGTCACAAATACCAAGGTAAGCCTGCATGACAATAAATTAGTAAGAACTGCGCTTTGAATTCCTACAACACAATGGTCGTACACCGAACACACTTCCCACCTCAGTGTGGGTATAGCACTTCAATGGCGATCCAACATTGGTTTCTATGCCAAAATACACAAAAATCGTAGTGCTTGAACACACCAAAGGAGCTAGTGAAATCCACTCGTAGGACAATGTAAAGGGTCCTCCCAAATCACTAGGCACTGTACTTTCAAATTTGCTTTATTGCAAGTATTACCCGTGTGCGATAAGTTGGGACCTGAGCGCGGTGACGTCATATTGGCGTGTTTGTACCGCCCCACAGTGTGTCCCGTAGAACAAGCCAGCCAAAATTATTTTTCCTGATTTTCGTAATTGTATGTAAATATAGTATGTCGTTATAGTACGTATATGATAACAGTTAGTGTTTATTATAATAAAAACGCAAAATAAAAAATAAAAAACTTATTATTATATAAATGCATATTATAAATTTACAGAAAAATAATTATTCACCCAACTAAAATTACTATTAACAACAAATATTAATAAACTACTTTAAACAATAAATATTACAATAACTATCACACATAAATAAAAAAAACAGAGAGTCAGCCTTATTTTTACGAAATGTAAAATTTCGTTTATATAATAAAATATACAAAAACAACTAATCATCCATATCGGATTCATCAGAAGTTTCCGATAAAAGATAATCTTCAGATGAACAAGCAAGCTTTCGATCAACTCTTTTTGTGCTTCTACTAGGGGCTCTACGGTTTTATTTAATATGGCTTGAAGATTGATTTCAGCACTGGACTCAGTTATAACTAATAAGTTCTTCAGGAGGATAACACGCACGCTTCGACTTTTGTACGCACTTATACGATGGAAACACATGATGTCCTACTTTCATTGTCCACTTTCTTGTTTGTTTGTAGGTGTGTGTGGTGGATTTTGAATCTATATAATATGCCAAAGCTTCGTCACTGTTCAATGGTCTATAAACTTGCCTAGAAGCGGATTTTTTAGTTGTTAGACAAATATTAGCAGACTCTGGAGATTCACTTATGTCTTTTAACACTTTGGCAACATTTCGTTGTCCAGATGAACGCGCTACTACTTCAGCAGCAGTTATTAGTTCACTTGCACTACGCGATTGTACGAGTTCTTCTACTTTCCGTTTTTTGATCTTAAATAAGACTCTCCAAAGCTTTTCTTTGGCCTTCCAGCTGAGGTAGACGGTTGTGGTTCAGCATAATGAACGCGAATAACGTGAAACTCAACGTCCGTGCCCAATTGTTTTATGTACTTCTTTCTCAGTCTCATATCTATCTGTAAATGTATTATGTGTGCTATATGGCAAATAAATAAGTGTCTCTCTAAGTTTAAATCACCTAAAACAGCTGAGAAACTATTTTTTTACTGAAATCAGCCAATCCACGTCTTATTCCTTTTCAAAAAGTCCTCCGTTGATTTTCCTGACGTAGCCCATTTTGAGGCAACTTTTGAGGAAAAGGTCGCTATTGTCGTTTTAATTCTTCTTCTAGATTCTTCAGTTATATCATCAAAATTAAATTTAGAAGAAATGAAGTCAAAAAGACGATCGTTCCTTACAACTTTGTGGTATTTAAGCCACTCGTCAAATAACTCCATTTTTGTAATAGAGTTCACGATATCTGAAAGAATAAAAAAAAATCAGTGTTCGACTCGACTCTGCTGAAAATACTTAGTATGATTCTAATAAGAGAAGGTGTATCTACAATATATAGAAAGTACAGTGGGGGGGGGGGGGTACATGAGTGTACATTACTTTTTCAAGCTTTCAAAAACGTAAATGATACAAAAATTTGCAAAAAAATTATGCGTGTTTTCAAACAAATATATATTAATTATAAAACGGTGCAGAAAGTTTATAATTTTATAAAAGTGAAATACATACCTTCGTTAATAAAATCCATCACTAAAACTTTTCACTTTAAAATAAACAACCACAGGAGATATTGTCGCATTTGTCACAAAAATGCAACTGACCTATTTTTTAAATTGCAATTAACTTATTACCTAGCATTGAGACCCTATGACTAATCGATCTGGAATGTGGTATGTAAACAATTCCTGGAATCGGGGGTGGGGGGGGGGGGGGGGGGGGGGGGTGTTGTTTACTGAAAACTGTTCTTAAATTCTAGGAATTTGATTATGAATTTTGTCCATCTGGCTTGTTCTACGGGACACACTGTGCGCCCGCAAAAAAGCGAACATAACCAGCAGCCGCCCGCTACGAGACTAAAAACCCTAGTAAAAAATAGTGATGCGAACGGTACAATACGGGCGCCATCGGGGAAGTGCAGGGGAAGCGGTCGGAAGTCGCATTCCTAGCAGGTCCCAAGTTATCGCGCACGAGTTATATCTTCACCCGAACGAGCTCAACATACATTTTACTCTGAGGCCTTATATAACATTGCGTGCGGTTTTCGTCAGCGCGATCTAGGAATTGACACATTTTAGTCGCGACATCTAGTTTTGAATTTTGGAACTAAATGTTGTATAAGACCTTTACGGCTGATATGAATAATTACCATTATTACTAACTTACATACATATTAGACATATGCCAAAATCAAGAAGACCATCAAAATGTGTCTAAAAATTTACTTCGTCATATAAACAAACGCCAATGTTGTTGAACAAACACATTGTTATACAAAGCATGACAGAACAACGCCATCTGCTAGCAGTCATAAAAACATGGCCGTGAAATGAAAACCCCTCATGAAAAAGTTGCTATACTGTGATGGTTACCATTGTGTCGGGCACTGTTGCCAACATAGCTAGATCTTGCTATTTTTGCATACCCATCAGCTACATTTTCTAGCAACTTTACATCCTTACGAAAAAATAGTATTTTACTCCATAACAAATAATAATTTTTAGCCGTAATTATAATGTACTTCTGATTATTTGTGGTAACTCGTTCATAATCTCCATTGAAATAGGTTTTTATTTGCATAGCATGTAGTTTTAGTGTATACCGTAGACTGAGAATACGGGTGTGTAGCGTTTCCGAACAAAGCGTGCGGCAAAAATGACATTGACAGTTTGGAGTAAACATGGGTACTCTTTATTCCTCAAAGTGAATGTATTCACTTAGTCCGACTCCGCCATCCGATCTGATTCCTCTATTCCTTTGATTCTTTTATTCCGTAGTATAAGTACGGCGTAACAGGATCAAAGGAATAGAGAAATCCGTCCATAATCGACCGTTAATCGTTTCTAGTAAGGTTGGAGTATCGGAGTGTGTTGTCTCGCTCTTGGCGTGCACAATAGTTTAAACCTTGCTTTAGGTTGGTAGGTCACACTGTGGCCTACCAACCTAAAGCACCTACCTGTAGAAACTTCTTTAATCTGTGACCGTCACAGATCAAAGAAGTTTCTACAGGTAGGTAGGTATAGGAAATAAGTTGATGGACGCAGGGCAGTGCATCGTAGGGCACATTTCTAGTGAGCGTGACCTAGGAGGCAATTCTCTGTTATAGGCGATGGTTACCACTTAACATCAGGTGGCCCAGAAGCTTGTTTCTTTAGCAATTAATAAAAAAAATAAAAAACCGTTATATTTTATTTAATATATATAATATATATTATTAGTATATATTGAAAAGAGCCTTGTTTCAAATAATAATGTTAAAAATCTTACATAATTTAAAGAAAATAATTGTCGATGTCAATGAAAATGAAAATGATTTAAAATAAAGCATTAAGTTCTATGCCAACCTAGTGAGCGACTGAACGAACCCGAGTTTACCCGAGTGTTAACCAACGATCGAACGGAGCCGGCCGAATCGAAGAAATAAATGATTCTTCAGAGTCAGAATCAAAGCAAGCAAATAACTAAACCGAACCCGAGCTCTAACGATCCGAGCGGGATCGAAAGAATAATTAATTATTCCGGAGTCGGAATCATTAGCAATTGGCTGGAATCAATAAGAATATCAACTCCGAGTGCTGAATCGACTCATTTCATTCCTTACTCCGGAGTTACTCATCGCTAGTTTGGAGAGTAAAATTTTCAGTAAGAAGAAAATGAACACGGAATATTTTTTCTCTTGGAAAAATGTATATAGTTATTAACTCAATCTTTGTGTTACTCGTCAAAGCGCCTTGAAATAAACAGTTAAGGGAAGCATCGTGTGTATATATTATTATCCTCCCCACGTGTACTCTCAAAAGTGCAAACAAATATGTTCTTATTTCTTTTAAACTTCAGCTACTTCTATACTCGGCGCGGCGAACCTTGATCCCTATGACAGTTCGTGTTAGTGATGGGTCGTGTCTTTGGTCGTGTCGATAATTTTTTTTAGACAAAGGCGTGGCTTGCATTCAGCCACGTTGGTAAACATGTTTTAAAAATATTATAATGTGCATTTTTAAGGTCCATTATGTTGTTGTTGTATTAATTTAAGATTTTTGGCATAGATTAAGTAGGTAAGTAAAACGAAAGTTTCCAACCTTGTTATTTTCTAATAATTTTTAACCCGGTAAACACGTTTTTGCTATATAAGTATATATTTTATCATGAATGTTCCCCATTTATTTATTTTGTCTGAAAAAGTGCACTCGTTTCCATTACCGACATTTTTTTATCGATACTTGCCGCCCTAGTCGATAAACGTCACACGACGTAAGTTTTGCAGGACGTAAATATAAATTCAGATTGAGATAACTTCTTGTAAATGTTAAGAATTGTTAAAAATATCAACGGAATATCATTACTAATGGTATAAAGCTACGTAAAATTTATAAATGGCATTTTTAGACGCCCCCAATATGATCCCAATTTAATGGTGACGCCACTACAATGTTATATGGTGACATTAGCTGTCAGTGTCATAGGGATCAAGGTTCGCCGCGCCGAGTTTAGCAACTTTTTAGGTTAATAAAAGTTTGGTATTCTGGCAACTTTTTGCAAGAGATCTAGCTACAAAGTTTATGGTACAGTTGGCGACAATGCATTGAGAAGAGAAATACCTTGCGATTGTGAACAACCAACGACCGCGACAGTATCGCGACACCGATCATCAACCTTTTGACGGATTTGAAGTGAAAATTTAAGTGAATTCGACAATCTATAAAACAGTGGTTCAACGATAGCTTGCCCCATTATTCCTCTTTGTTTTGGGTAAGTCTAAACAAGTGCAATGCCGTTCAGAAAGTAGGTGTAAGCGACTTGACGAGGGTCAATGACGTGACGGTAATGTTTACTACAAATGGCAACGCCTCATTCTCACAGTTTCTCGCGTATTGTCTTATGGTTTTCACGCGTTATCGCGCTTTTCCCAACCGCTTTAAACGGGAGATGGTGCCGCTCTCGTGCACTGCGCGGGCTGCAGAGTTTGGTCGATAGTCTCGCCAGCATACGGCCGCGGTTCAAGCTCGTGACTCACTTCGCTGATTGATTTTCCGTAAATTTTCATCGCTATTACTGGTGTCACGGGTTGTGTATTCCAGCGCGGTTGCTAACTGTAGAAATCTGAATTTGTGAGGCTGTATATAGGCAGTGAAAGTGTATGATGGGAACAGTCGGCGCTCTCTCGCCTCTTGCGCCGAGAGGCAGACCGAGCGCGTGATGTTCTCAGCGCTAGCGTACCAGCTCTCTACTAAATTTATCGAGGAACAAAAGGTACCCACATAATAGTTTTAGCCATGACCAGAATCTCGTAACTATAAGTTAAAATTGACTCATCAAAATGCAAAGTGATTCCTTTGTCATTGTACTGGCCGATTGTTAATTACCATCCTGTGATAACAGCTACAGTTGTATCGAGTACAAACTAAAGTGAATACATAACAAAGCAATTCTAATACAGCTTTAGCAATAACAGGCTAATGAAATGTGCTCCGAATGGTTGAAATATGCTCCGAATGGTTACTAATTTTATCAACACAATGACATGAACTGGATATTTGTATGTCATTGACTCAAAATTGACTAAAAATTAGTCAAAACAAAGTAAAAGCCACTTGGAAAATAATCAACAGCGAGACTGGAAGAGTCGCAACTAAGAACAATAAGTTTAATTTGAAAATTGGCAATGCCACGATCAATCAGGATGGTGATGTAGCTAATGCGTTCGAAGACTTTTTTACCGATATTCCAGTCTCTACCACAAAATCTTTAAACTCCTCTCCCATAGTCGCAGAGTCTTTGTTAAAAGCAAACTTAACGGAATGCAAATCACAATTCAAATTTGATTATGTAAATAGTGATGACATTATAAAAGCTTTCAAACTGATAAATGTTAAGAAAACCACGGACCTCTGGGGCATCTCTGTTAGCATCATAAAAACATTGATTGACATAATTGCTCCTGAACTAGCTTTAATATTCAATGAGTGTATTGACTGTGGTGTATTCCCTGATTTAATGAAACACAGTAAAATAACTCCACTTTTCAAATCAGGCACTAGTTCTGATCCTGGTAATTTTAGACCAATCTCAGTACTTCCGACATTTAGTAAAATATTTGAAAAACTAATTTTAAATCAACTGCTTAGATATTTCAATTCACATAATTTACTGCATCATAAACAATTCGGATTTACCAGGGGTCGCTCAACCACTGATGCTGGTATTGAGTTAATATCGCACATATTTGATGCCTGGGAGGAGTCTCATGACGCTTTAGGTGTTTTTTGTGATTTGTCCAAGGCATTTGATTGCGTAGACCATGACACATTAATCAGGAAACTACGCCATTATGGCATTAGGAGCGTTGCTCTAGACTTTCTCACTTCTTATTTAAGTGGCAGAGTGCAAAGAGTTGACGTGAATGGGAAGCGTTCTCCGGGGTCTCTGGTTAAAATGGGTGTACCACAGGGATCAATTCTGGGACCATTTTTGTTTTTAGTATATATTAATGATCTTCCCCATCTAGTACGGGACGATCATGAGGTTGTATTGTTTGCAGATGACACGTCACTTTTATTTAAATTAAAGCGACGACAAACCGATTTTGACGATGTAAACAATGCAATCTCTAAGGTGGTAAAATGGTTCAATGTAAACAATCTACTTCTAAATGAAAAGAAAACAAAATGTATTAGATTTATACTACCTAATGTTACACAAGTTAAAGCAGACATAAAAATCAAAGACGAGGAGTTGGCTCTTGTGGACACCACCGTATTCTTAGGTATAACCCTAGATAATAAGCTTCAATGGGGCCCTCACATTGATGGGTTGTCGAAGAGACTTAGTTCTGCGGCATACGCAGTCAAAAAGATCCGTCTTTTTACAGACGTAGACACAGCTAGACTAGTTTACTTCAGCTACTTCCACAGCATTATGTCATACGGTATACTGCTGTGGGGGAGTGCTGCAGATATAAACACCGTTTTTGTGCTGCAGAAGAGGGCTGTTCGTGCAATTTATAATATGGGCCCCAGAGAATCATTACGCAATAAGTTTAAAGAAATAGATATTATGACATTCCCTTGTCAATACATCTATGAAAATCTAATGTATGTTCACAAAAATATTAATTTGTTTAAGAAAAATAGCGATAATCATAATTTTAATACTAGAAATAAAGATAAACTCGCTGTTGCCACATGTAGACTCCATAAAGTTAGTAAATCGTTTAAAGGGCAAGGTGTGCGCTTTTATAACAAACTCCCAAGGGATGTACAAAAATTGACAATTAACAAATTTAAAAACGTAATTAAACAAAATCTTTATAAAAGAGCCTACTATAAAATATCGGATTATTTAGATGATAGAGAAGCTTGGGATTGAAACTGCCCCAACTCGTTCAAAATGTTACAATTTAGACGTAATTTCTTTTCTGTATTATGTACCTATTGTAAAAGGATCATTAAAAAAAAACAACCAGCCTGGTTTTCTTGCCTTTCTTTCCTGGCTTGGTCGCGAAGGAACAGGCAGTAAAATTGACGTTTCAAAGTGATCCTTGTGATTTTAATGAATAAAAATATTTGACTTTGACTTTGACTTTTCTCATGGTCATGACACAACATTGACAAATTAATAGCAGGTTCCTATATCCGTCAGTAACCGACTACTACTCGTATTCCCTTGAAAAAATGTCAAACTAATGTCAAACTTTTGACACGTTTTCAAGGAGAAACGAGGCGTAGTTGGTTACCGACGGATATAGGAACCCGGCATTAGTCAAATTAATTATGAGTAATTACATCCTGGCCTTTCAGTGTTATTAAAAGGCATTGTAACAATGCTGTTACAAAATCATAACAAGATTTCATAGGTGCAAGTCAATACATGCACTTATTGAATCCGGAAATATGCTTGTCAATTTTATTAAAATACTTAGCACAGATCTAAAAACATTAATAAACTGCATAAGTGTTGCTTTTGTTAGTGAATGTGAATTGGATCACTGTTGTATTTATGTTATTAATAAATTGGTCAATTAATTAGCTGCTTGAATATTGTCCAAACAAACCTCTGGCTAATGTAAATACACATGACTCATATTCATATATAATAATATATTGACTCAATGAATTGTTTAGTGTAATACTAGTTTTACCAGCACTTTTATATGCACATCTGCTTGACTCATCTCAATAGCTTTGATGATGTCATTATCTGCAAGACTGTTTCATCAAAAACAGTTGGTATGTGCCAGAGTTGACTGTTAGCTCATACAAACTTATTTATACCAATATTATAAAGAGGTAAAGTTTGTGGTTTGTATGTTTGTAGGGGTAAAATCTCAGAAAATACTAAACTAATTCTGAAAATTCTTTCACTGGTAGCAATCTACACTATCCTTGGGTGCTATAGGGTAATTATATATTATTAAAAAAACATGCAAAGTTGGGTCTTCAGCTTATTTTTTATAAATAAACGGGCTTCCATTCGCAGCTTTGCATGTGTGGTTAATCAATAAAAAAGTAGCCTAAGTTTCAATCCAGGTCACAATCTATCTATATACTACATTTAATAGAAATCAGTTTGGCCATTACAATGTGATTGCTCACACGTGAACAAACATAAAAACTTTCGTATTTATAATATTAGTGTGATAACACTGAACAGTAACATAGACCACATCATTGCTTACAACGTATTGTAAGTACTCATATCAGGAACTACGAGGGGAAAACTAAAAGTTTCCAGAATCAATAATAAAAAAATACTATAATGGTCAAAAATGAATTTATTGTTTCTCAAAATATTCTCCCTTTGCGTCAATGCACTTTTTCATAGAATTGAACCAATTTTGAAAACATTTGTGCCACTCCTCCGTGGTGACGTCAGATACATGTTTTTCATACTCTTCGACTGCCTCTTCTGGTGATGAAAACCGTTGATTGCGTAATTGGTTCTTGATTTTTGGGAACAGAAAAAAATCACACGGTGCCAGGTCAGGACTGTTTGCTGGATGACTCATAAGTTGTACGTTTTTCGCCTTCAAAAACTCATTTGTCTGTCTGGCCGTGTGGGAACTTGCATTGTCGTGGTGCAAGATGATACGGCGTTTACCGTTATTTTCACCGAGTTTGTCAATAATTTCCGGTAAACAAATGGTCTTATACCAGTCACTATTCACGGTACGACGATTTTTTAAAGCAACAGTAGCCACGTGTCCAGTTTTATTAAAAAAAGAAGCAATCATCCGCTTCGAGGCACTTTTCACGCGCGCCACTTTGGTTGGTTTCGGCTCATCTCGAAAGACCCATACGCTCGATTGTTGCTTTGCTTTGGGATGATAGCCATAAATCCATGTTTCGTCACCTGTTACTATGTTCTACACCAAATGTGAAGCCCCTTCGTTGTGTCTGGCAAGCATAGCATGGCACCAAGTAATGTGGTCCGTTTTTTGAGCATCAGTTAAATTGTGTGGGATCCATCGAGAACACAGCTTTCTCACACCCAAATGTTTGTGTAGGATTAACTGTATTTGACTCATGCCTATGTCCGGATCTCCGGATCTCATGGCCATCATCGCCACATGCCTGCGCATGCATTATAAATATCTAAAAAATTTTAATTTATTTTTTGTATAACCGCAACTGCTGGCACAAAATTAGTTAATAATTTTTGTATTACTCAATCTTAATTTCTTAAATTTTTAATATTAATTACTACAAAATTAAATTTATATTATTAAAATAATAAATAATTAACACTAAAATTTATATGTAAAATAAACTTATAATAAATTTATAAAATCATAAAAAAAATATTTATTAGTGTAAATTTTTGAATAGATTTTTTTGTTTTTTTTTTTACATTAAATATATTATTATTAATATTAATATCATTTATATTATTTAATATTATCAAATTAATGTTATTATTATTAATATTTATTAATAATATAAATTATTACATTTTTAATCCAGACATGCGGTCACATGCCTGTCTGTTTCGATAATACGGCGCACAGCATCAATGTTTTTGTTGTTCACAGCGGTCCACGGGCGACCTTCACGAATTTCATCATGGAGATTGACACGATCGCATTTGAATTCTGAAAACCAGCTATAAATAGTCATCTTGCATGGTGCTCCTTCGTCAAAAGTAGATTGAAGCCGAACAACGCTCTGCTGAACTGTCAAATTACACTTAAAATCGTAAAAAATCATGCAACGAAAATTTTACCGGGTTAAATCCATTTTATTATAATCACGCAATTTTTAAAATGACGCCACAATGTAAAAACAATTGACAATCAGATGAAACAAATTTTATTCTACGGCTAAAAAGTTCCATTTTGAAATGTAGTTTAAAACTTTTAAAAAAGAACTTTTTTAATATTGTTTATGTAAGTGGCCCATTCTGGAAACTGTTAGTGTGACCTACGTAGGTACAAGTAATATGTAGAACACTCAGACCTGAAACATTATGCAAGTCATGTAAACATCGACTGGCAGTGGGAATCAAACTCACATACTCTGGCTTCTCAGATGGCTAATGAATGACAGACAATTATGCTTAATTATTATGCATGTTAAATGTGTAAAAACCAGATCCATATAAAATATATTGGTCTGTACAACAAAACATTTTTCTATACTCTGACAAAGTATTAAGTATTCTATTGTCACTGTATACCTATTTGTCTGATGTCACAGTGCAAATTTCAGATAAACCATGCACTTATGTTGATCTAAAATACTCTCTTCTCTAATTTATAAATACTTACCAAAGTATGTTATTACTACAATTTTATAGATACCTATTATTGTTTTATTTTATATCTCCTGTGATTTGTAGAAACTGCGATAGACCATACAACAGCATCTAAAATTTATAGGCTTACTAATTTTACATGTGACATTGCTGCTGATCATTGCTATCATTGCTATGAAACATTGCGATTTATCCGCCTGTTGCAAATTTGTCGCCAGATACATTATCAGGGAGGGTAAAAGGGTAGAGCGACATGAATGTGTGGAATACTTTATAGCACACCGTGAAACAAAAAAAAAACTAACTATACGTAAATCCATGCGATAGAATTAGCAGTGTTATCGAAAAATATGTTGCATGTTCGCCACTGCATATTCTGCACTGTGTACTGAGATCATTGTATTACAGTAGATTTCTATTTCTGCAGAAGCCAAGTGGAAAGCCTGTTTTTGCTGGCTTGTATAATATTATTGTCTCATCGCGTTTTTGTAAATAATTATCTGTCATTACTTTGCAGATGGAACTCTTAGTCATGAAACTGTGAATCAAACCAAATACCCATATATATTTTTCGTAACATTAATTACATGAAAATATTCACAAACAAACAGGTAGGTAGAAATACACTTCCCATTCGCATGAAACGGTTCTCTTCGACCTTTATTATGCGCACCACCAAAGAGTGAAACGCCTTGCCAGAGTCTGTGTTTCCTGATAGCTACAACCTGGGTATCTTTGAGTTGCGAGTGAATAGGTTTCTTCTAGGCAAGCGTGTACCATCGTAGACTGCATCATCGCTTACCATCAGGCGAGATCGTGATCAAACGCAAGCCAAATAAAATGTATAAAAAAAAGGTAAAACAGAAGTTTTAAAGACTTGCTTGACAGTGCTATCATGCAAATATCTGAGCGTTGGCTTCCTCTATAGTACTACCGACCGACGACGCACCGTTCATAGGCGGCACCAAACGGCTCCCAGCAACGTCATAAGGTCATATTTCCAACTAGCAGGCGACCGTCCTACTCTGCGTTTTCTCCAGTTTCTAGTGGTTTCCAGTACATGGTCTCTTTCTGCCCCAACGTGTGCTGTTCGTTTACTTGTACAGAAAGTGGGTCCACTTTCCTCAAGGTAATAACTAACGTAGGCCATCATATCATGCCAAATCTTTAAATCTTTTATACGTTCTCTCATTGTCTACTTCTCTAGAAAAGTCATCAAGATAACTTCTTAAAGGATTCTTTAAACACTGCGTCATTTTGAATTTTAGTCCCCATTCTACTCTATAAGCTGAGGAGCTAAGGAGCCCGTCTATAATAAGACCACATTGGCTTCTCGCTCAGGCCTAACAACCATACAAAAATATACTGGCGTGGTTCTTGCTTAGAGCAAGAAGTGATCATCGATGAGACTGGAACAATAGAACAACATCCAATCAAGTAGGTATTACTTGATTGGTGACTTATTAAAGTTACCAATCACGTAATCAATCAAGTAAATTAAAGTAGGTATACTAGGTATATCGTTTAGTTTCATCCAGTATCATTGTATCATAAGTAGGTACGTAATCTCGTTGTGGATGTTGCAATCAATACAATAGATATTTTGTGAGACTGAACTACTTAGGACAAACTCACGACTTGTTATAGTTACATTAGTCATAGATTTAGTTAAGGTGTAGGTTTTTGCATACTGTTATGAAAATAAAGATAAATATGTAAGTATGGATTAATCTGATAGGAAGTCACAATTAAACTACCTACTATAGAATACCTACCTACTTCTAGAAGGAAGTAGGTACGGTACACCACACCGTCTCTGATAAAATTGTTATTTTTCTAGGATAGAATAGAAAACACTAAACAGACATTACAATAAATAAGTAAAATAAATAGGTAGGTAGGTAGGTACGTCATAGTTATGTAGATACGTAACTCTCAAAGTACTATCGGCGCCGGCGGTTCACTAGTTCTTTTCGCGCAATAGCCAGTTAAGTGGGACACAAATAAACTTAAAACACAGGTTGCCCGCTAATACACAAAATGAGCTATCTGTGTTTCTTCTTTTACAATTATTTTGACTTGTGTGTGACTAGTTGTGTAGTAACTATTAATTATTCTGTCCAACTACCGCTCAGCCATCGCTGGTATGTGATTCTTATCAGCACCACAGCCACAGAACATTTACAAAACCACGACTAATCAGTTTTGTGAAGGCAAAACAATGGCATACAGTCCTCTGTGTAGATTTGCATTTAAATTCACAACAGGTTTCCATGGCTCTCAAATGTTCTACACTTTCACTTGCAATCCGCTTTGCAACTTTTACAAAAAATCCATAAGAACGTCCAAACAATCCGTATGCATAAATAAAATGTCCCAGACATCTGACCTAAAAAGGATCTACCCACATAATTATATTCACCAGAGTAATTTTGATTCCTGTAAGAACCGGTCCTATAGTCGACACTTGAATAACGCGAAGGTCTTTTTTCACCTCCATCCAGCCATATCTCGGTCAGTCAATTATTGGTCCCAGGTTTGCCTGGTTTACATGGCAGAGCCATGATGCTATCCGTCCGACTGATGCTTCTAACTATCCAAGTGCAGACACACGTATTCAAACTTATAACATATCTCTTATTGCTCTCCATCTAATGCTGGCTGCAGACTGTGGAGTCTTCTTCTTTATAACGCTATTCTCGCCACCGATTCTCGTCCATTGATTCCCAACCATGTCATTATTATCATTCGAATCCAACGGGATCGACTGCCTCTTCATCATCTTCGTGCCCTTATTCCACATTACGTGGGGTCCCGACCCCACTGCACAATAAAAAATATAAGATTTTTATCATGGAAAATCACGAGTCTGTTTTATTTTTATAAAAAGGAGTAAAGGACAAATAAATATGAATTTTATTATTTCTTTGTATACATATAAAAATAATATCAATTATATTGGTTTTCCTTGATGCGTTAAATAATGTTATACCTACAATTAGTCATCTTCTCGATTAGTAACCGTTCTAAGATAATACTTCACAAATGGACGTGAAAGATCAAAATACTCATATGTACAGGATATAGATATAGGGGGTATTTGCATGAGAAATTGCATTATTCGTTGTTCAGATATCGTATTGTAAGTTGTGTTAATGATGGTGAGTTGTGGTGTACCTACATGATGATTGTGATGATCGCTCGCTACTGTTGGATAACCATCCTATTATATGTAAAAATCTGTAACCTGTAAAAAAAAATTGTATGGCTATTGAAGAGCGGGGTCTTCTGACACAATTATATATACTTAAAAGAAGATCCCAACAACCTTGTTATAGTTCTATATTTTACAGAAATAAAAACATTTTGATTTTTTTTTATGATTATAATAATATCGTGTTTGAAACGGAAGCTCAACTGTTCTCTGTTCTGTTGGTTGGTTCACATGAAATATTTGTGATTTTCAATAATCATCCAGTTCCAGGTCCAGATGTATCTATTGTAGCTAAAAATACGTATCTAGTTGTTTTCCTCGAGGGGATATATCGAATACGATATTTCAATTGTTTGGTCACCTGTAAAGTCGTTCCGAGCTCGTCTATCGTTATAGGACGTACAGGAGACAGGAAGTCATACACATCTCACTGTAGTAGACGTTAGTTTCTCTATGGCGAACCCATGTACCAACTCATTTGAGATGGTGGTTCGGCCGATGTGTGACTAAGTTTCCTGTAGGTATGCTCGTACTGATAAATCGTTTTCTAGATTAGACTTCTCCAAAAGTTCTCTCAATGCTCATTTGAAGCCCTCTCAAATCGCCAGTTCCACTCAGCTTTCAAGAATTACCGACTATCTAGTGAGCGCCAGGAGCAGCCGCTGCAAGGGAAACATGGAGTTCATTCACCACGGGTCAGCGCGCCCTTCTAGGGCTATCAACCTTGCCATTAATCGATCGCTGGTTGTCGTAACTGATAGGTCTAACGGAAACACAGTCTGTTCGTTCGTCCGGTTTCATGCTTAATTTATATCTCTTTTACATTTGGCACTATTCCAACAAGCATTCCTGAGATCTGCACTAAGCCGGTGCGTATAAATCGTACGTAAACAAACACTTGATTACGCACGCTGCGCACGCGCTGGTCCATTGTGATCACGCTCCGACGCACCTGTGCAAGTGTACAATGTAATTAAACATTTAATAACTACATCAACTTGCAATTTTGAGATAATTTTTAGGGATCCGTAGTCAAACTCTGAATCCTTACACCCGTTTTATTCGTAGACTAAAGTGCTATAGATCTGAAATTTGGCATGATGATACGTTTTTAATAGTGACGTTTAATAAGTTATGAAACAAAAACATAAAAACTAATTTTTAAGGGTATCCCGTATATGAAATTTGGGTGATTTTTTTTACTCACTCACCCCATCGTGTGGAGCAACTGGGGCACCGTTGAATAAGTCTTTCACTTTTACACTATTTGATGTTACTTTAAAGCTTCAAAGTTGCCATTTCCGCAATAGTCGCTCGATGACTCATTGATGTGCACGCGCTGATGCCATTAATCGCGCATTCGTCGCACGCCCCATGCCCCATGCCACAAGGCACCTAGTAACTGACTGGCGCACTTGCTCTACATACAATAATGCGGAAGCTCCGTTAGACAATGTGTTTGCGAGTTCACAGCTGATCGTATCAGCTATAGGACTTCCACTGTTGAACATAGAGCTCCCTTATAGAGATTAAGTTGTCTTACTGTTTAATTCAATTATAGATCGAAACATGTGATCTTACGTTATGTGGTGTTTTGATACTTTTCACTTCACCTACTTATCTCACTGGCCACTTTCGCATGTATGAATATCCTTGTTATACGCCACTTTCCTCTATCCAAGCGCATCCATCGTTTTCTCACATCACGGGCATACTTTTAAAAAAAGATTTTCTAGCCATGTTGTGAGCGAGAACTCTTCCATTTAATTCGTTGTTAAAATGGGAAAGAGGGAAAAGAGAGCGACAACTGTCTCTCCCGAATAGGTATTTCAAGCCACGAACGCCTGTGCTTAATGATCTACTGACGTCAGAGTCGCGAGGCTTAATTATCTTTCGTAGGTTTCAGAGGCTGAGATAATGATGAATTCTGATAAAATAATAAGAGTCTTTGTTCCTAACAACTGATATCTCGTTCTTGTATTTTGCATACAAGAACGGTGAACGAAAACGAAGAACGAATGGATGGCAAGTTCAGTCAGTCAGCATAACAAGACGTAACTTTGAAGTATAATATTTTTTAAATGCCGTATTAAAATCTGTTGTTTTGTAGAACAGATAATTTGAATTTCAGTTCGCGAAATGACTTGCTAATAAAACGTTGTTTACATTAGCATACAGGCAGGGTGGCGTTACCGATTCACGGGAGTCAAGGATGAACTTTATGTCTACCTAGCTAGAGTTGATTTGACACACTACGCGAGTACACCTAATACCTCATTTTACGTGAGTTTTCAGCAATATGATATAGCTGTTCCAATTTTAGAAAACCGCACTTCTTTAGCAAAACTTGCTTTCAAATCGAATATTAATGCAATTAAAGCTTCCGCTTATGGAATAAGCTTCCCAGCAGCCCTTGAATACTGTCTACTTACCACATTATAAATATAGGAGTTAGTACTCTGTAACTACCCTTCTTACTAATTTTAAAACTCTCAAATACAAAATTAGAAGCACAAAATTAATGCGTACGGAAATTAGAGAGTCTGGAAATTGAGGTAAAAACTGTAACGAGTCAATCAATCAAAAAATCATTGATCGTGAAACATAGGTAATAAAGATGTCAGGTAGTGTACAGCAAAAAGTTCACTATGTTTACCAAATATATTGGCGTACAAAATTAGAATGTTTAAGTTAAATAGGTAAGGATATAGATAATGTCATTACAATTTTTAAGATATACCATACAAGTAGTGTGTATCAGTGACACGTCCTTTCAACGGTATGCCAAAAAATGGCAACCTTGGCCACAGATCACTACATATGTCTCGTATGTAGTTTCGTGTCTCGTCTCATTAGGTTTACTGCCGCCCCAGTAGTCTTATTTATGTTTGTGGATTATTGAGTATGACGTCACATCGGCATTGCGACGAGCCCTGCCTGGCCATTCCTGGCTGTAGCAGTGGCCGTATCTGGTATATCACTTGATGTGGGTTAATTACTGTGGAACGTTATTTATTCAGACGTCTTGGTAATGGCTTAAAATAAAACGTAGCTTACAGTATTTCAACAGGTCAACAGATTTGAGCCTATTGCTCTCCCGGAGGAACAGACGATTGTCAATGTTTCTTGTTAAAACACAGAGCTTCGATTGAAACTGAAAGGATGCTTCTCGTAGAGGTCTTTTTTTTAATTTGGCAAGGCTATGAACAATGTAAAAAAATGATTAACGAACCATCATCCTATATTTAATATCCGTATTACTAAGTAG
This sequence comes from Philereme transversata, assembly GCA_963924445.1. Lineage (NCBI taxonomy): Eukaryota > Metazoa > Arthropoda > Insecta > Lepidoptera > Geometridae > Philereme > Philereme transversata. The sequence goes on from OZ004345.1 coordinate 28,865,563, forward strand.
TTACAGTAATAGTTACTCGTATTTAAAATAAAATCTCGCAATTAAAATAGTGCAGCACGCACAGACTTAAATGTAGATCGCTATCATTGGTTGTAGCTCTTTGTTGCGCCGTCGATAAATACAAGAGCCATTTAGATACATTAAATATTTATTGTTTTACTGATAAACTCATTAAATAATAGGATTTACCGGGGTAATCGTTGTCTGTAATTTATCAAAGTTCGTAAGAAACTCGAAATTCCCCCCCGAACCTTGTCCATACAATCTTGTGAAATTGTTTATTTAGGCCGGTTCTTCTGCGCGTGAGCATGGAGCTAGTTACAGTGTTCTGGTAAATACAGTCTTTGCTTATTTACTATAGACTGGAATCCGACAGTAGCAGCATTTTCCTGTCTCTTCTCTTTGTTTAGGGATTTTTGATGCGTATTTCTTGTTTGTGTGTGTGCTTCTAAGCGTGCTCTACCTAGGCACAACATCAAAATACCATAATAGCACAGATAACTAGGAACAGTAATGTATTACAAAAAAAAAACAGCACAAACGCATCTGTTGCAGAAATGGACGAAGAATATTTTAATAGTCTGGTGTGTTGTAACGAAAGTAATTGCTTAAACGCTTCAGTGTTACTGAGCCCCGTGTACACAACGATCCCTTAACGTGTTTAGCGACTAAACAAGTTTAAATTTGACGTATTTCTATGATTTGACAACCATCTAATCATATTTAGCCCCAAAATACGTTAAGGCATCGTTGCGCAAGTCGCCCTTAGTGCGCTTAGATTCTTACTTTTGTTATGCCATTTCAAAATTTTGAATTCCCCATTTCAATTATGTTAGATTTCGTGTGACTCCAAACATAGCCTGCTCTCATTTAATCTGTATCTCTTCAAATTAGGCTCGAAAATATTTTCGCCTACGATTCAATTATAAATTCAGTTGTTATCCGGAGATATGCCTTTCGCGTTACGCATCTGCTAATTCATCGGTCATTCACGTTGTGGGCTAAATGTGGGCTGAGGTTTGCCTCAATACTATTGGATTATCAGTTCCTGAAATAGAACACTATGAAATATTGTAGTTAAGAACGGTTTCGGTTTGGGAAACCGAATTGTTAGTTCTGGTTGTAACTAGCTACTGATATTGCGTATCGTCTTTTGCTAACGATAAAGCTTTTTATCTTTTATATCCCAGTTATCATAGACTCTATTTACCGAATTTACATCCCCTAGCCTAGCTGTTAGAGTACTTAATACTGTGAGCTAAACATCGGTATAAAAAGTATCCTAATGCTATCTAGTTTAGATGTTGCCATATTAATAAGTGTATTATGCTATCATCTTAAGTAAGGCTTGATAATATTATAGCAGGATGATTGACCAGACACAGGGAAGCAAATGGCCAGAGAGCGTTGAGATGTTGGTCCTAACTATAAAAGTTCGGTAGCTTTCGAACCTACAACCTAACACGAGTTTGTAACTCGCTCGTTTTCCTACATTTCTTATTTTAGCAAAATTTTTTGACTCTCCTATAAGAGCTTACTTATTTTTAGTGAAATTGAACGGAAGTTTTGTTGTATTGTAGCGTAGCAAACGGCCGTTGAGCACAGACGCGATGTCGAAGAAGCCGGCGACGCAGCCGACGCTGCACAAGGTGATCATGGTGGGGTCGGGAGGCGTCGGCAAGTCCGCGCTCACGCTGCAGTTTATGTACGACGAGTTCGTTGAAGACTACGAGCCTACTAAAGCTGATAGTTATAGGAAGAAGGTGAGTCACATGCTGTGTGTTTTTGCCCCATACTTAATCAAATCAAAATCAAAAACTGTTGGTAAACCTAATTTAATTTTCTAATAACTTTATTTTCGAACAAACATGGTACAACAATACTGGAACACTATAGTATTCGCAGAAGTTATAAACTGTGTCGCGAACACTAACGCCCCCCTCCAGAGTTTATTATTTCCAATTATCATTATTACTGCTATTTTTTAAATTATACAAGATAAGCATGTGTGATTATGTGCGCGTATGTGTATAATGAGTTTGTGTGTGTGTGTGAGTTTGTGTGTATGTATGAGAGGGTGTGAGCTTGTGTGTGTGTATGTGTGTGTGTGTGTGAACTTGTGTGTGCTTGTGTGTGTATGTCCTACAGTCTATACAGCAACTTTTAATGGAATTAAGTATCGTCATTCACTGTCAATAATGGGCTCATTGTTTTGACTTTAAGTCCGATGGTTATAGGAAGGTGAGTTTTCTTAAGCAAATCTTTGTTTTAAGTTACTTTAACTGCGCTTGTAAACTCTGCTAAAGTTTTCGTTTCCAATCCCCTAAATCTATCGTTCTGACGATTTTAGGTTAGAAGATCTGTAATTCTATGGGAGACGCCTATGTTCAGCAGTGTCTGTCCTGTGGCTGATATGCTGATGATGAGATTAGAAGAATGAATGAATGAAAATTCTTTCAGAAGAGTCAAGTCAAAAGTCAAAACCATCTTAAATCTTATCCTCTGATGGTAAAATACAGGTGGTCCTAGACGGCGAGGAAGTCCAGATCGATATCCTGGACACGGCGGGCCAGGAGGACTACGCAGCCATCCGCGATAACTACTTCCGTTCGGGCGAGGGCTTCCTCTGCGTCTTCTCCATCACTGAGCCGGAGAGCTTCGATGCCACGCAGGAGTTCAGGTGAGCTGTAGTTAAAACCTTGTGATTTACTTTAAGGGCATTCCGCTGCAAAAGGAGTGTTTGGAGTCTGCAGGAATTTGTTAGCTGTGGTCTCATTAGTACTAGTAGTTTCTGATACCTATGATACGAGAGTCCTAGTCTTTATGTGACTGTTGGGAGAAGTCCACGGAGGAGTTGAGATATTACAAACAAACAAATAGTTTCCAGACGAACGCTAATTGTACAATGCAGGTTATGGTGGTGGCGGTAAGACGATTAAGGTGACAGCGTGCTGATTTGATGATGGAGACGCAGATAGATCTCGGGTCTTCTTGATAGATAGTTATAGATTGATAGTAAGACTCGTTTCTATCAGCTCGGTGATCCAATCACTTACTGTTTCCACTTTATTTCTAGGGAACAAATCCTCCGCGTGAAAAACGACGAGAACATCCCATTCCTACTGGTGGGGAACAAGTCGGACTTGGCGGAGAAGAGACGAGTCCCCCTCGAGACGTGCCGCGACCGCGCCTCTGCCTGGCAAGTGCCCTACGTCGAGACCAGCGCCAAGACTAGAGATAACGTCGATAAGGTCAGTACATACCTCACGGAACTCTCTCAACTGGTATGGAATAAGTCAGACTTGGCAATATATTTTGTCTATTAGCGGGAGAACTGGGACCATCAAAATATGTCTGAATAGCATTCACTGCAATACCGGATGAGTTTCTACAATTAGACACAATTACTTTTAGTGGGTTAGACAAGTCTACACAAAGCTAAGTAATAAGCTAAGTTTTATTCGATCCACAGCCAAGCCTGAGCTTTGCACATTAGTTAGTGCTTTCTTATTCGATAATTATAGATTTCGCTTTAAAAGTATGTGATGTGCGGCTCTGCTTAGCTTTGGAAGAGTTCATTTTAGAGTTGCAATTCTCAAAGCTTTACAAAATCTTCAAGAATATTATATAATTATTAATATTATTATTAGTATCCTTCTAGGCTTTTACAGTTTTAGTAAAAGAGATATAAGGGCGTCGCGTTTTGCAACTCTAAATGCATAACCTAACAAACAGGTGTTTGTTAGGTTTAAAATGGTATTCATAAACGGGTTTCATTTTGTGTTACAATGGTTTTAGGGTTCGCTTTTCGTGTTGTTTCATTGGAAATTATTTGTTGACCATTTTCATTCAACTTATTTGAATATTACAGTTTAATTCTAAACTCAGCCTCTTGTGTTCGGCTATATGACTCAGTCAGGTCCGTCTGCCAGAACCAGACTCAAAACTAAATCTAAACTCAAGCAAAGATTTCTGATTTTTTTTTCTTTGAAACCTGTTAAAAAATCTCGCTTTTATCTCAATTTAGTATTAAGAACAGTTCAGGAAAATACAGGCCTAAGCTTCTTGGGCCTTAAAAGACTCTGCCGATGTATGTAGTTCAACTTGAAAGATTTGAGTAATTTTTGTTCGTCCCATAGGAATCATCCTTTTGGGTTTGCCCTCGCGTTGGCGTAAAATAGTCTTAGAATACGGGCTCAGACTTTAAAATAAATCAGTTGTTAGTAAACAGGCGCCATCTGCTGGTATAATTGTTAAGGAGAGAGCTGTTAGTAAACAGGGGTCAACGTATAATTTCCGTGTGTGTAAACGTGGGGTGTTGGCGCAGGTGTTCTTCGACCTGATGCGGGAGATCCGGTCGCGAAAGAGCGACGACAGCCGCGCCAGCAACGGCGACGTCAAGAAGAAGCGGAGGCGGATCAAGTGCAGCATATTGTAGGCCCCGATAGCGCGCCCTGCCTACGCCGGTTATCTATGGGACTCGGATCGACCTAGGCTTAGCTCGATCTATAGGGCTCTCGGCTCGGCTTGTTAGCCCCGGACTCGCTTGAACTTTGGCTTGTGTGATGTGAATCGCTCTTGGAACTTGTGCGTGTGAGATCTGTTACGTAGGTTATAATCTCGTGTTTAATGCGTTGCTAAATACACAACTGAAGATCGTAATATTTAGTATTTATTTTTTAATGTAATGCGCAATAATCACGAAACAGTCGCATTAATGATTAGTTAAGTGCTATGTATAAATGTACTTTGTATTTCGCCCATATTTGGTGCTGGCATTTTAAGTGAATACTGTTTTAGCGGAAAGACATTATAAACCATAATTTATAACATAATTGTTATATTTTCGAATATTTATAAAAATAATTTGGAACAGTATTCGCTATTTTAATATTATCGTTATGAATAAGCTTAATGCTTGCACGTTATTTTGTATTCTTAATTATAAATAATATATTCTAAATTTCTAACTTTCTTAAATTTTCATCAAATCAGACAATAACTAAATCACAACACTCAATAGTGAATTAAAAAAAATCCAAGTTTCTTTAAAGAGTGTTCTATATGACTAACCTCTAAATAATAATGCATATATGTACTATAGCAATAAGATTTATATTTATTAGTATGAAATGTGGGTAGTCAGTAGTTAGGTACTGGTTCCCTTAAAGCCCAGTGTGGAGAATAGTTTTATTTGAAGGAGTTGATATTGTGTTTGTCTATAGAGACTTTTGTTGTAATTAAACCCTATGTCTCGTGAAATAAGGTCGAAAGTGTTCAGCAGATATTATAGTTAAAATAGAAGCAACTATTGTAAATGCGTCCGTCACAATTCACAATGCAAAATATTTATTAATCAACCGATTTCGAACAGAAAAACGCATGAATCTTTTGTTTATTAATTTTTCTTCAAAATCCGTTGGAAGTAATTTGTACACTATTATTTATTACGTAGAGTTTAAGTTGCCTAAGCACTAGATTGCTAGTTTCGCATAGGTTAGGTATTAAGCATGCTCCTATGATACTCGAGAATAATGCAATTTTCTATAAACCATGATCTTGTATTAAATTATATATTTTGTTTACGATAAATACTAAGGCCATGAAATGTGTAATTCGTTATTCCATATAAATTATTCGTGTTGTTTGATAAATGTCCCCCTGTAGACAGAAGGGCGACATAATAAAGGTTGCTGGGAGCCGTTAGGTGCACACAACAAGATCAGTGGCTCTGGAAGTCTCAAGCGGAGGTCTACGTTCAGCTATTATACGAATAGGGCGTGGACCTCGCTATCGGTGTATGTTTTTCCGGACCTTTATAAGAGTCTTCAAGTCCAGAGTGAATTGTTTTTTTCTATGTTTTGTCAGGTTAAGTTGAACAAATCCTAAAACAAATAATCCAATAAGTTGGTTAAATTTGGCAATCTGAAACTGCGATCCAGGCGCAATCTACAAAGCTTTTCACAATATTCTACATCGAAAAATGCATTTGGCTGCCTTTTTCCAACATTGAATCATTGTACATCGGGTGTAATAACCGAGACTACTTCTCGTAACTGTGGGGGGTTAGAGGCATTCGTTAATATGAAGAACTGACTAGAGAACACCAGTGGCCAGTGCATAGGGCTAAGTGTTGGTTTGGCGATGTACGGAGACACTGCTGCTCCCAGCACAATACTATGTTAATTAATAATATAGTTGAAGGAACCGGCAAATATAATTAAAAGGCCGATGAGAGTTTTCAACTGAATTATTGTAAAACTAAAAATTATTTGTTAAATACAATGCTATTTGTTAAATTAAATGTGTGGTTTGGTCAATATAGAATATCGTGGGCGTAGCCACGGGAAAGCAATTAGCTAAGAAAACTAATCATAAAAATACTTGAAATATCATTTTAAAACTGGCGCGCGCAAGGCACAAACCACTTATTTAAACTTAAACAAAAATTTAAACAATAATGTCAAGGCGTTCGCCATACAGTTTATATTGACGAGTATTACCCCCCCCCCCCCCCCCCCCCCGACGTTTTCGAGAATAATTATACAATGTTTATGTAACAGCAGGTTTACAGTAGGTGCAATATGTCCTGTGTATGTATCTCCTATACGTAGTTGATCACTATGTATCTAATGTATCACTATGAGTATACAAGTTTATAAATATTGATATTAAAGCAGTAATATAAACATTTGCAATATCTTGTGTATTATTTGATTTGATAGGGCTCCACGCTACACGATGATTGAGGTAAGAATCAATAGTTTGACTAACTTATAAGCTATAGTAAATAAATACATGTACTAACAAAAAGAATAACAAGCATTTTGAAACATAAAATATATAGTTGAGCTATCTAAAGACCGTAGCAAACGATTTATAGATAGCTCAACTGCTACAGATGCATTGCAATGCATTGTTTCAGATATGTCACTATGTTTTCTTATGCATTTTTTGATAAATATTCAAGTCTAAACTAGCGCATCTAAAATGAATCTTTATATTCAAAGTCATTATATCCTGTGCACTTCATTAAAAAAAAGGACGTGCTTAAGTCCTAAGAGTTTTGTCGCATTTTGTATATTATTTTTCGCTTACCTATATATTTCAAGCTACTTAAAGTTTTTACCCGTAAGAATAGGCAAATGAAGAGAAGTGATCAGGCTGGCCTATCGTAATCTGGGTCACTTGTTCCTTCATCTGACTGTATACGAGTCTTAGGGCACATCGCTTGACCTTCTTGGAAAAAATCTTCACTATCCCTCTTCCCTTCTCTCCTGTGTAAATTTGCAAGCTCATTATATCCATTATACTTACCTACCTACCTAGTAAAGAGTTGTAAAGATTTTGAATAAAGTCAAGTCTAGATGTTTTATAATACATATCAGTTCCGATAGAGTTCATCATTATTTTTTGTGACTAAAACTTCATATGATTCAGGTGAGAAATGTTTAAATCTGTTCATCTAAAATGTATGTCCATTATGAAACGTAGATGAACACTATATGATCTTACAAAGCTGTATGAATCATGTGGTGATTCACCTAATGCCATAATAGACTCCCCATGATGCGCATGAGTTTCGTAACCTTTACATCCCTTCATTGTAGCTCGATACCATAAGGGTAAATGCGGGGGCGTAAGTAAATTTGATTTTAGAATGAGGTTCATTGCATTCATAATAAACTAAAATGGAATAGAACCTCCATAACAAATCCTTATTCAAATTTAAAATAAAGGAGATTAAATTCATAAATGCTGAAATTAAATACAACCTCCATGACAAATTTCTTATAAGATTTAAAACACGCATGCGAGGCAATTATGTCTTCGCTCGTTCGTACCACAAAATATCTCGGAGTGCAATTGATTACGCCCCTTGTTTATGAATGTATTATCGTTCTTCACGTAGAAGTAACTACTAAGTACGTTTCGTAGGTTCAAAGAGTGATCTAAAGCTATGTTTCCCTCCAGGCGTTCCTGACTCTGATCCGGCAGATGTCGCGCGTGAAGCGAGGCCAGGCGCTGCTGGAAGAGAGCGTGGAAGACAAGAAGAGCTGTAAACCCCCATGCTGTGTTATCTGCTAACCATAAGCTCTGGGACATTTCTGGTGGGAGCTACGACTTTTCTAAATCGTAATTTGAGTGTTCGTGTGCCTGGCCTGTTATATGACGCCTGTCAAATAGAAATTTTAGTAAAGGTTGTGAGGTTTCCTTGCTTTTTATAATCATCATCATCATCATTCCACCGCTACTACGATGGCACAAGTTTAAAGTTTCCAGGCGATGACATTCTATATTTTTTTATAACTAAGGTACTTTAGCCAATCTACATTTTGAATTGCAACATTCAATTCAATTTAAGCAACATTTGCTCAACTGTGCATGTACTAAGCTCAAACATCACTAAAATGTATAAATGTAGTTTGGCTGAAAAGAGTAGAACAAGGTAACAAGTGGAACTAAAAAAAAACATACAATCATCATCATCATCCACCCATTGCGTATAGGGGTTCTTAAATGTGTACCATTACAGTCCTGCGTTCTCACCTGTCAAATTATGTTCATTACAAGACAATGCCAATGTTCTAGACTTTTCAGCTCCAAAGCTAAAGTATGTATCTTTTCTCCACTCTACATTAAAAACCCTTTATTAAGAACTTGTGGTGAATGCTAGCAACTAGAATTAGAGGAGTATCCAAGTATTATTTATCTGTAAATATTTAAGTATTAAAACAAAATGATGCTATTCAATCTTTTATTTTCGTTTATAAAAATAGTCAGTCTTAAACCTAAGTAACAATTTATATTATTTCTTAAAAGTAACTCATGCATTTGATTCTTAAAACACACCATATACATTGTCAATATTCTTATAAAATTACAATTAAAGTTTACGATTATGAATCAAATAATTGTTAAAAATATTACTTGATTATACGAGGCATGCCTTTTAAGTTCTGTCGTTTCCATATTTTCCGGCAATTTTGAATTTGGAACTGTTCTATATTCGAATGTGTTTACATTTTGAATCTCAAAACAGTTGAAAGTATTAGGATTAATGCTATTGTTTAGTCACAGTTTCGATTTGAATCTGTCAGGTCACGTACGAAAATGAATCTTTCTAAGGAAAATGTTCGTGCAATAATTTTCTACAACTTTAGAAGAGGCCTGACATGGCTTCAGTGTTTAGAAGAGCTAACATCTGTGTTCAGTGATGTAGCCCCATGTCTGCGGACTGTCGAACGCTGGTATTTAGAATTCCAGCGTGGACATACTAGTGTTAGTGACAGATTTCGCGAAGGACGCCCAAAATCCGCCTTCACTGAAGATAACATCATTGCTGTGAGACAACTAATTCTCGAAGATCGTCATGTGACGTATCGAGAGATAGAGGCTCTATTAGGCATCTCAGGGACAACCATTCAGAAGATCTTGCATGAAGCGCTTGGTGTGAGAAAGCTAGTTTGCCGTTGGATACCGCATCTGCTTTCCGACGATCACAAGGCGGCCCGCGTCAGATGGTGTAAGAAAACTCTGCAAAGGTTCAACCGAGGGGAGTCAAATCACGTCTACGATATCATAAGTGGTGACGAATCTTGGATCTATGCCTACGATCCTGATTCCAAACAACAATCTACAATCTGGGTCTTTCAAGACGAGCCAAAGCCGACTAAAGTTGTTCGTTCTCAAAGCACTTCAAAGAAGATGGTGGCCACGTTCGTTGGAAAAACCGGCCATGTTGCGACTATTGCACTTGAAGATCGTAGAACGGTTAACGCAGAGTGGTATACTACAGTTTGTTTACCACAAGTCATCGCCGAACTTCGAAAATCTAACTCAAAGCGACGCATCATCCTGCACCACGACAACGCAAGCTCACACAGCGCTCGTCAAACGATTGAGTATTTGAAGCAGGAAAAAGTAGAAATTCTTGACCATCCTCCATACAGTTCTGACCTAAGCCCTAACGATTTCTTTACATTTCCTAAAATTAAGAAAAGTCTTCGTGGTCAAAGGTTCCAGTCCGGTGAAGAAGCAGTCGACGCTTTCAAGTCAGCCATTTTGAACACCCCCACTTTAGAGTGGAATAAATGTTATAATAACTGGTTTGAGCGAATGGAAAAGTGTATTAAGCTACGCGGTGAATACTTTGAAAAACAATAAAAAGTACTATAAGGTTCTAGTTGTGTTTTTTTCTTCAAACGACAAAACTTAAAAGGCATGCCTCGTATCAGGTAGAAGGACCCAGCCTTCTATAGGTTCTTTAAAGTAGCTTTAAAAAAAATTCCATCACAATGTAAGTAATCTTACAAAATAAAAAAAACATGTTTCAAGATACAGAGTGTGATCTTTGTAACCTACGTTTGCAGGTCGCTCTAAGGCTCGATTGCTAGAACTAAACACTGAATCGACACTCAAGCATAGTTACAGTAAAGTCAAGCGTTTTACAACCCTACCCCAGCTGGCAGCGGTGGCCGCAGCCGGCGGGGCACAGGCGGTGCTGCGACATCCAGGCGCGCATGTGATGCAGATGGCCGCCGTGGGAGCAGCCCTGGCACCACGCGTACAGGCCTCGCACCACCTACAGACAATTGTTATAGTGAGCAGGAGATGGTCGGAATACTTTGTAAGTGGTGCACGTTACTTGTTATATTGTCTATATTACTCTTATACTTAGAACGCTTGGAGATTTAGATACCCGCTTTATCGTACTCCACCCAGGCTAACATGCGCGACATGACAAAATTTTATTCACTGTTTTGTCTCGTTCTTTCTCGTGCGAGTACGAGACAAAGCCGGGCGCTTGCTAGCCCGGCAGGATTAGGTTTAGAAGTGATGTAGATATGTACGCTCACCTGGTGGCAGAGGGCGCAGACGTCGGGCGGCGCGGGGCGCGGCGCGGATGAGGCGCAGGCGCAGGGGGCGCGCGGGTGCGGGGGGCGGCCGCGCCGGCCGCAGCGCGCGCAGCACAGCGACACAGACGTCGACTGCTGGGAGATGGCCCACACGCTGCTCACCCACGCGCAACGGACCACCTGGGGAATTCAATGCAACACTGTCACTGTCAACGTCAAACGGCCGCTCCGGAATATCAGCATGTCAGTTAATTGCAATAGAGCACAACATTCGCAGTTCCCGTTAAGAACTTTAAGTTCGTTCTATGCAGGTCTTGGACGGCAAATCGCCCCGTAAAACCAGATACTGCAGGCGAACTGTTAATCAGGGGCCCTGTAGATTGCTAGGGATCCGAAAGTCAAGTTTGTCTAGTCTAGTAGACTAAGAGTCTAGAAGGTAGACGTTACACCCACATCAGATATCGAGGGTCGGCATCGACGGGTCAACAGAGAGAAGATGTCAGTGCAAGAAGAATTAAAACTTAAAACAGGAGTTTTGAGTTTATATAAAAAGCGTAGGAAGTCAGGGTATAGGAATTAGAGTTTAGGAGACTGGAGTCCTGGAGGAGAGGCGTGAGGAGCCAGAAATGAATGGTCGTGTTTACCTCAGTAGCTCGGTTCCATAGTTTGTTTCTCTGCAAGAACTCGATGTATCCAAGCAGCCAGTGCTCCTGGGTTCCTTCGTCTATGTATGGGAATAGGTCGCTTCTGCAATGGAACAAAACAAAATGTATAGTATTTTTTTAAATTTATTTATTTGGTCTACTTAATTGGACGTTACACTAAGCAATACAATATACAAATATTCCAAAAACGGTGTACGTCCTTCTAGAAGTAGGCACATGTTAGTTTTAAATCACCATCGTCATCCCTTCTCATCGCACTGCTGGGCATAGGCCTCTCTTCGTTGCTGCCATTAGCCTCTGTCCTGCGCTGTTCTAACCCACATACGACCTGCGATTTTTATTATGTCGTGTCGTCGACTCATTTTGCCGGCGGACGACCCAAGTTTTAAATACGAATGAAAATTTTGTTCATTTACTTTTGTTTCAATCAGTAACAGAATTGAATAAAACGAATATAGAAGACAAAAAAGAGTGTGGTGATATGAAAATGGATTTTTTTTTGAATGCTGCAATAATTTATAGAAGAAATAGTAGATTATTAAACGAGGGGATAAAGCAGTGTCTTGCGTCACGGGCGCTATATTGAATCCCGAACGTAAGGAAGGATTATAGAGTTAACTAGAATCCTGAGTGCAGAGAGCATGCCCAAGATGCAGACAGCTGTATCCACGAGGAGAATACTCTACTTATCACACTTTCTGCGAGACAATAAAAACCAAATCTAGGTTGGTGCATTCTGTGCAGCGGATAGTTCAATTTACGAATAAGTTCTTATTGTGTAAGTCTCATTGACTCAAATTTTAATACAGATGAGGTTCCAAATTCAAATAACAAATTCAGTAGAATACATCTTTACTCTCGGCTCAGCCGTAGGGATCTGCTTTCGGTGAGGTTTACAAGACATAATTTGACTGTCGTGTGCAGGAGGTGTGAAAATTTGTTTAAAAATGAAGGTTATTGTCGTCCGTTAGATAGTTACCTATGTCTGTTGAGCGCTAAGAGCACGGCGCAAGGTGTCTGCGCGTCGCCGAGCGCCGCGTGCTGCTTCAGCGCGTGCGCGAGCAGCGGCGCCGGCTCGAAGCACGCCGCCGCCTCGCGCGCGCGCACCGCCAGCGACCCCGGCACCACCTCTCCCTCCTCCGACTGCACATCCCACACACATAAAGAGACTTGTTAATGTATGTATGAAAAATATACTGAATGTATCACCAAATTCTTTAGTGATATTTGTGACTAGTGAATATAATCACCTGATGTCTCGTAAGGAGTTAAGAAGAAATCTGGGCTGCGTTTCGCCCATACAAACGTAGTCCCCTGTTTCCTCTCTGCATAGTGATACTAGAGTAAATATTTTTTTACTATACAATCTACAAGTACCACGGACATGTCACTACGTTTAGTTTTTCTCCATAAATTAATTATTATAAGAACAAGGAACCTTCTAAAGTCACAGAAATTGCTAATTTTTACTACCTCTTTTCAGACATCCAGCAAACAAATTTGACGAATATAAATAAAAAAACTAAACGTACAAACATAGCCAAAGCCTTTATTACTACATATTTGAAAAAAAAATTAAAATCGGTCCAGTTTTGGAGGAGGAAACAGGGGACTACGAAACAGTGATTTCGTCTATTTTGGATAGGTATAGTCAGTCCGACCTGCAGTTGTCTCTATCGCACGCACATAGGGCATATAGGGCACAGCGCGACACCAATAGATTTGTTAAATACCTGTTTTCCAAATGTCTTGCTTTCCTTATTTCCTCTTAAGGGAATGTATAAAACAGATGAATGAGATTAGTACTCGCTTGAAAATTCAAATTGCGATATGTACATTCCCATATAAATAAATTATTTAATAAATATTGCTGGACATTTCACACAGCGCTATCTAGCCCAAATTAAGCAGAGCTTGTACTATGGGAACCAGATAACTGATAGAATACTTATATACATTTTTTTTTGTAAATACATACTTCTAATATATAGAGAAACAACCAGACCCGGAACAAATATCTGTAGATCATGCAAACATTTGTTCCGCAGCTATTCGCGCACTGCACCACGGAGGTCGTCAAAATTTTAGATGTTGTTGTGTTTTATTTTTCTATTTTACCTTGTGGTTTTGAATAAACCATTTTCTGTCTTTCTAAAACGATATTTTAGTCTCGCTAGGTATTTTGAATTAATAAACGAAAAATACTTTATTTTAAGAATATTATATAAACATAAATAAAAAAAATACAATGTGGTGAAATTTAGTAGCATCTCATGGCTGCATCATCATCTGCTGCGCACTGGATTAATCATTCAAGTAGTGTCTAAACGACTCAACACGGAGTTTCATCCGAAACTGCCAGGTTTCTGCTCTGATTCAGATTAAAGACCTTCTTTTTTAAAGAGATTCAGAGTTGTTTACATCTGTTGACGATGAGTTAGGTATACAGAGCTTGGCAAGTTGATAACTCTTTCTGATTTAATACTACTTAACTGGGTTTGAAGAAATTTCTGTGACCAATATGAAAGTATATCCTTTCAAACAAAAAAATAATATTCCAAATCGGTTGATAAATGATGGAGTTCTGAGGTAATAATAAACATAAGTCGACCTCCGTGGCGCAGTGGGCGAATAACCGGCTGAGACGCAGGAGGTAGCGGGTGCGATTCCCGCCGCGGAACAAATGTTTGCATGATCTACAGATATTTGTTCCGGGCCTAGTTGTTTCTCTATAAGTATGTATTTACAAAAAAAAATGTATATAAGTATTCTATCAGTTATCTGGTTCCCATAGTACAAGCTCTGCTTAGTTTGGGGCTAGATAGCGCTGTGTGAAATGTCCAGAAGTATTTATTTATTTATTTATAAGTGAAACTAATTTAAATTACATGTGACATCTTTCTGTATAACCTATATTCTGACAATAAATGCTTATGATTATAAAACCGAATTGCATCCCTATAAAGTTTGAGGGTTGCCCTCGATTTTTTTGGGATCCCATCATCAGATCCTGACTTGATGCCAATGGGACCACCCGGGAATACGCTTTTAAACAAAAAAAAATTCGAATCGGTCCAGGCGCCTTAGATTAATCGAGAAAATACATTAAAAAAAAGAAAAGATTCCGACGAATTGCGAACCTACTTCTTTTTTTGAAGTCGGTTAATAAATAGCCGCTGCAGCACAGACAGGGTTTAGTCGATGTGGATAATCGTGAACTTCCACTTCACTGAACTGTGTTGGCCAAATGAAATGTACCCTGACTTCATCAGGGCGCGTACGGAGAGCGGTAAGTACCTACATGTTAGAAAAACTCTTGTCTCCCTCTCTCTCTTTCTCTCCCCCCCCCCCCAACCCCCAAGTAAGGTTGCCACCTGCCGCTAGTTGATTAAAGGGTTACCAGTATAAAAAATACGGGTTTTAGATATTTTTACGGGAGACAATTAAAACAGCAATGTTTAATGAAGATAATCTATTTTTTAAATTTATATTTATGGTTTGAAGAAACAGCTTTTAAAAGCTCTTCATTTGAGATGATTCATTTTCATATAAAACCTTTACAAGATAACTTAAAATTACATTTGACTTGTAACACCGCCTTGACAGTCTCAATATTGAGTCGGTTTCGGCTATCTGTCCACGCATTGCCACATAAGGAAAATATTCTTTCTACTGGAGCGTTAGAAGCTGGAATGGAGAAACCCAATTATAAAATTTGAATCATATTTTTTAAGTTGTCCTTTGCAAGCTTTAAAAAAAGTTGTCCATCAGGGGTTACAC
Source organism: Philereme transversata (assembly GCA_963924445.1). Lineage (NCBI taxonomy): Eukaryota > Metazoa > Arthropoda > Insecta > Lepidoptera > Geometridae > Philereme > Philereme transversata. The sequence continues at coordinate 28,880,867 of OZ004345.1, forward strand.
TTTCGCCGACGGGCTTTTCTTGTATATATTTATTAATTAAGGGTGAAATTACACAAAACTCTTCATAAAGTTCATCTAAGTTGGATATATTTAGCCGAGTAACTATCGCTTCTATTTCTTTAAAATCCTTTTTTTAATAAAAAAATACGGGAGCTAATTTACCCCGTATGTTATTTTCGAAATTATTGGTTTTTGTATTATCTTAGCCTGAAAAACGGGGTAACCCGTAAAATACAGGGCATCTGGCAACCCGGGTAGGGTTGCCAGATGCCAATGGTCAGATGCCAAGGCACGCCATTGATGTTTCACATCAATAATAAAGTTGTATAAATTAAAAAAATAAACATTATTTATTGATTTTTTAGGGGGATAATTTATTTATTTTATGCAACTAAACCTATATACAAAGCAAACTATATATAAAACCCTAATCTAACAAGCCGCTGCCAGTGGGGAGCGTGCCCAGAATGCTGGCCGCATTGCCACGTTGAATGGCAATGCTTAAACGTTGGCCAAAATACTGGCCAGCATTTTGGTCACGCGTCGCCTCGACCAGGCGTTTTGAAAGGTCATTGATTATTTATGGTATCAAATATATACTGCGTCATTATTAGTAGTTTAAATTGCAACACCTTATATATAATTTGCAGTTGATAGAGGTAGTAGTACAGCAGTAGTTACTCACGTCTCTGGAGATCTGCGTGACGAGCGCGGGGTCCAGCGGCGCCGACAGCCCGCTGCTGGGGGACGAGCCGCCCCCCGGGGACCCGCCCCCGCCGCTCCCCGCCACCGAGCCTGCTGCCCTACCTGCCGACAATACTACCAATACCAATATACGTCATACTACCATTCAACAGAGAAACAATAATTTAAACTGACAATCCATCTGAGCGGTCTTCACGACTTACAGACTTGCCTAGTCTGAAGGCCGCGGCGTACACTCTGATTCTAAATTCAATTCAATTGATTTATTTAGAACAAGTAATTAGTACAAACAGATTACAGATAGAACGAAAACTGCAAGAATTTTAAAAATTATGAAGCAGCTTCAACGCCCAGCTCCTCAGACGGCAAAGCATGAATAAACAAGAATAACTGTATAAATAAATTCTGTATAAACAAGAAAAGTAATTTGGGCTTTAAAACTAATTAAATAAAAGTTGATGGAACAATTATATATAAATACAGTGATAAGATACTTATAATTTTGATGAATGGGTTTGTGTATATATGTGTGTGAGTAAAGTAGCTAGTTCCTTCAGTCTCAAACTATACCATGTTCGTTGCCAAAATACCAGATAGTTGTTATTATTTAAGTTATTTAAAATAGATGGTACAGTAGTGGTCTCGACAGAATACCAGCATCTACCATCGTGGCGAGCATAATGCTGAGTCGATGCCCATTTGCAGCTACAGCAGCTAATTCTACAGTACTAAATTCTCTGTTTCTACTTTTTGTTTCCTTATCGACCTCAAATTGCTGGGTGAACCAACGAACGCGTTTACGAGGCCCGAAATCTGGGTTTAGTTCGTCGGCATAGATTTAGTTGAGGTTTGAGAAGCATTTTTCTGACTGTGTGCGGAAATGTTTTTGCTGACTGAAAGTGTTGTACAAAATTAGACCCTATCTCAGTCGTGAAGTAAGGATTCTATTTGTAGAATCACTTGTTCTGTTAAAGCTATTGCTTGCACGTACACAGCGCATTATACAAACGGTTCAAAAGGCTTGTGCAAGCATAATGCTGAGCCATACCCCTTTTTCGGCACAAGGCTCATAGTGACTGGGTAAGTGTCTTTTGTTTTTTTTAATTAAGTTAATCTTGGTCATAATCTATCTGTATACCAAATTTCATCGAAATCGGTCCAGCTGTTGTCATGAAAATGTAATAAAAATATGCTTCTTCATTGATTCTTTTCTCTGTATGTTCTTAATGTAATTTGATTGTGTGCCTATGTGTGTGTAAATAAATGAATGTGTACCGGGTTCCTTGTCGGCATGGTGCAGGTCGGCTGGGGGTGGGGGTAGCGGCGGCGCGCGCGGCGCGGCGGCATGTGCGGGCGCGGCTCTGAGCGGGAAGGCCTCCTCCGGCAGCGTCCAGTCTACCGCGTCCACATCCACGTAGTGCGCGCTCGCTGCTGACACCCAGCCGTTGATGTTGCCGCATGTCGTGGGAGTGGGGACTTCTATCGACAGAGAGAGAGGAAGTCTATATTAGATGGACACTTCTAGTCTTAATACGAGCACTTATAACTCGAGAACGGCTGGACCGATTTTCATGGTTTTTCCCGCCCGTGTCATGCATATCAAGGCGGTACGAAGTTTGCCGGGCCAACTAGTAGTAGATATAGAAAAGAACGCATCCATCTTCGCCATCGACAGGGAATCCATCCTCACATCTCGGAGACGATGTGGTCCGGCACCGTCAGGTTCCACAGGAATTTCCTTCCGCGAACACTTCGCTTGTGGAATGGTCTCCCTGCCGTGGTTGTGTTCCCAGGGACTACAGTTATAAGGCTCTTTAATAAGGGCGTTTTAAAATGTTTAAAGGGTCGGCAACGCGCAAGTTATACCCTTGGTGTTACAAACGTCCATAGGCTACGCCGTAGCCGGCTTACCTGATGATAAGCGATTATCGTAGCTGTTACGGTAACCGCTTACCATCAGGTGAGCCGTATGCTTATTTGCTACCGGAGTAGTATAATTAAATAAAAAAATATCTCGAGCTAAACCGTGTTGTTACTAGTATGGAAATATAAATTATTAAGCCGGGATTCCACGAACTTCAACATAATATAGTCAGCTTTTAGAAGCTTCAGATCGATGGGGCCTGGTGGAAAGTTGCTTCGAACCTTGTCTCCTTTCACGACCTCCTCTATTAGCCATCCAAGTTGATTTATTGTGTAAATATGTTGGGATTTTAAAATTAATAACGCCAAAAAGAAGGCAAGCTAGATGGAGTTTACGGCGCGATTTCATTTTGAGCATTTTATACTCGTTTAAAAATGACGTCAGATGGCTGCGAGGTGGGACAGTGAAACAAAATCTTGCACAAGCATTTTTAACCCTTTGTATAATGATGTAATGCTCACCGTCAGTCCGCCTGGCGTACTTGGCAGGCGGGATGTATATGCTGAGCGTGGGCATGCCGAGCACGCCGCTGTTGTGGAAGGAGTCCGCCCACTCCTCCACCTCCTCCAGCGGTTCCTCCTCCACCGTGCTGGGGGAGAAACTGACACTCAATCTGTTACCGACCTTACACAACTGCATATTAACGTATTACTAGCTGACCCGCCCGCGGCTTCAGCGCCTTACATTCCAATTTATAATATTAGTAAGGATTACTATAGTATACATAGCGGTGCAAGTTGGTACCACAGCTGCACAGGCGCTGCCGATGTGTGTTCAATAGATATATGTTAAGGTACCTGTAGGGCGGGGTCATGGGCGGAGGGTCGGGGCGGGGCGGGTCGCGCGGCGGGGGCGGCGCCGGCGTGCTGCGCGAGGCCGCGCGCGCACTGTACACGCACCGCACCACGTCCCACACGTGACCCACCTGCGCACGTACACACACATACACATACTAGGAACAAAACAACCTAATTTTGTAATTTTTGACATTACTGAATATTTTTAAACCCAGTGATATTATGTATAATTATTATTTTTTACTGGTAATTTTGAATTGTGTTGACAGAGGTTTTTATATTTTTTTTTGTGTTTATGCCTAATTGTTATCTTGTTTTGTTTAAATTTATTAGTATTAAGTTTAGCATTTAATTAATCTTTCGCACACAATTGTATTTTGTTTTTGGAAGTGAATGAAATTAATACAGAAAGGATTGAATACTTAGCCATCACCTTTTGAAGACCGGGACCACGGACAATGGGCTTTGACGTGGATGTCTTCAAAAAGAAGCGGTGGAGATAGACGAGATAGTTCGAGAGAACGGCTCTGCAAGGCATCGAATCTTTATTCTCCAACACTACAACAACATCCTCGACGATCCTGGAAGGCTGCTTCCATCAACCCAAAGCCCTCACCAATATTTCAAGGAGCTAGGATGTCTGGGGTCAGGTTAGAAGGGGGTGATGTACAATACACCCCAATACGGGACGTCAGTGCAGATCTTTTTCCTTCCCACCCTAGAATTAGAATTACCCATAGAATCGATCAACTTTCGCTTTTAAACCAACTCTGAATGCTAAGACAATTTGGCTCTTCCTATACATTTTAGCCATGTTGGTATCGAAGTTTGTATGCACATATATTTTGTTTTCGCGATGATTTAGTTCCGTTGTGAAAGTTCTAAGAAATAGTCAAATGTCTCACACGCCTCCCAAACGAACAATTTTAAAAACATACATTAAAATAAAAATTTATAACGCCCCATTGTTATAAAATTTGATATTAAAATCTAAAAAAATAAAGTACTTATATTAAAAGTCAATAAAAAGACATTTAAAATGTTTAATACCCGTTAATCTGATATGGCTAAGAATAATCCCAGTTAAACCAGTTTTCTATTAAAAGAACCGCGTATGAATCGGTCCATCCGTTTAAGACCTACGGGAACTCTTTGATGGTTTAAAATAGTTATAATATAGTTACCATATGCCTGTTATATTTCCTGGCAACCTTCGCGTTGTGCTCCGCCAACTCGTGCGGCGGCGCGCCTCGTATCCTATACTCTAACGCACAGGCCACCACTGGGCACATGGGGGCCGCGGGGGCCGTGGCCTCCTTGTCCTTGGGGTTTGTGGGCTCCCTGGCGTCCGCGACGGCAACGCGACGGTAGCGAGTCAGGGTGGACGACGCGCCGCCGGGGAACGCGCGCTCTAAGATAGCCTGTGCTGCTGCACTCAGTGAACCAGCTGTGGGCTGTTTTCGACTGTGAACATTATCAATGGACTTGTAAGAGTAAGAACATAAAAGTTTTCATAATAAATTAGAACGCGGATGATCAAGTATAGCAGGATAGTGCAGTGCAATATATAACTCACGGTGAAGTTAAACAATATATTTTTATGATAAAGTACGACACAATATTTATTGTAAAGAACAAGAGATAGTGAGTACTGTACTGCAAGTGTGTGACAAGCAAAATATCTAATTGTGACTTTTTGTCTTAAATGAATAAATATATTTCAATAATTCATATTTCTGCTGACTGCCACAGTCTGTATCAGAATACTCATAGTGAAGTACAGCAGGATAATGCAGGAGATGAAAAGCTTGCAGTAGGTAAAGCTAATTTTTATTTTGTAAATAGTGTACGGTTTGATGGGCCACTACCTCACTTGATGGTAAGTGATACTGTGGTCAAAGATGCATCATGCCTCCTTAAAAACAACCTTTTGAACTTGAAATGTAGTAAAGATGTATATTGTAATGTACTGACCCGAGGCCGGGCACGTGTCTGTCGGGCGGCGGGTGCGGGGCGGGCGGCAGCGCGGGCAGCGGACAGGCGGGCTGCGCGTGCGCCACCTCCCCGCGTGCGGACACGGACACGCCGTGCGGATTGGCCCACAGCACCGGGTGCGCCGCTTCCGTGAACCGGTGCCGGTACAGACTGCAATCCTAAACCGGGGACTCCTATCAGCTAGAGCTAGCACTGGTGTGCGTGTTTCTAAATAATTATAAATATTACAAACTAAGCAAACCTTGTACTATGGAAACCAGATAATTATATACTTTTTTTGTAAATACCTACTTATCACACTAATATTATAAATGCGAAAGTTTCGATGTTTGTTACTTAATCACGTTGAAACGGCCGAACCGATTTCAATAAAATTTGGTATACATATACGTAGATTATAAGCTGGCACATAGGCTACTTTTTATTGACAAACAATGCGTGCGAAGCCGCTGGCGGAAGCTACTAATAATATAGAAAAACATCCAGCCCCGGAACACATTTCTGTAGATCATGCAAACATATGATCCGCGGCGGGAATCGAACCCCCTACCTCCTGCATCTCAGTCGGCTATTTGCCCACTGCGCCACGGAAGTCGTCCACGGCGGTGTGGTTGTTTATTCATATATTCATTTAGGGCGTCCGCTGCGTCGAGCGGCTCCCGCGCGGGTCATCCGGCAGCGGTTGCCCATAAACACCGGCAACAGTCGGAACTTATAAGGCGAACCACACACTGGCACGCACCACGCTGCATGTTGCGTGAATGCGTGTTCTAACGTTGCTTGTAAGTATCTCCGTTTGTATAGAAAACACGCACAGTCCAACACACAGAAAATGCTTCCACGCGCGTTCATGCAGATCACCATCACATGCACCCGCGCGTGTAGGTGCGAGTCCCGCAGTGCCGTGCGTGATGTTGGAAGGGCTTGACGTGTGAGATGAATGAAATAAGTCAGAGCCGCCGTGAATCCACAAAACGCAACTACGCGCGTGAGTGCGTGGCAGCGTGTTGATCGCCTAAGCCACCTAAAGGCTAATATGACATAGCGACCGGTATGGGACTGAGAGTTTCACGTATCTGCTGTCTGAGCTATGTAAACGCTCGGTTATGATCGCTATTACAAATAATAACCCATTCATAAGTTTTGAAACTATCATGGTTATGAACACTATTTGTATCAAAAACTGAATATTTACATGATTTGTGAGTTTTTGAACATAGGAATACAGTTATCGAGAATGAAACTGGTGGTAGCAATAGTATTAGTAGAAAGAGAAAAATATTTATTTTGTGTCCATTTTTACATTCTATGAATACAACAGTTATACTTATACCAAATACAAGACAACAAAATAGGTCGTCACTCAGCGGTGTGCCACTGTAACATATAGCTACTGTAGCGCTGGTATTATGTGACGCCTTTAGTGCGTGTAAGCAGCAGAAAATAGAAATACGCGTTTACAATATTAATTAACATATAAAAGTATACAAGATTTACAAAAAACAAAAATTTTAAATTTAAATAAATATTTTTACACAATAACTACTAAACATTGCACATCCCTAAAGTATTAAAGCAAGACTATTTAGTATGACTATTTAGTGAATTCATTCCTAGCAAGAGACTGAGAAAGAGGGTAGATCGTTATATCTGCCACTAACCATCCACTCGCAAAGACTTCAGTTTACCCGTGATCATGGCTCATGCAACTGCGTCGAAATATCGGGATAAACAAAAACTCACAAATCATGGTAAATATCCTGTTTTTAGTGCAAAAAGTAATTCATTCAATATCAATCCTAAAGTATATGAATATTTTTAGGATATAAAATCTCAAGATTCTCTTCACAACCCGCCATAAAACCGCGAGGAACTATAGCACTCAATACTCAAGTAAAAGTAGCAATGTTTACTCGACTGGTAGACAAGAAGGCATGCGGCTCCGCTTGCCAAGCGATGGCGGTTGTGACGTCACGATGCTCAGCAAACGTAGCCAAAGGCACGTGCGGGCGTCTCACGTCCCAGACGTGCACCGCGCAATCCAGCACCAACGCACAAGAAGCCACTTGGTACCTGGAATTACAATTCACTTGTAGATGGGAAAAGCATCATATTTTCTAAATGAAATAAGGTTCAACATAGTGGTTACTTTTTGTGTGGTCTCCACTTGACGTGTCCGACGGAAGCGATGGTGTATATAGTGTGCTCGAGGTTTGGTTTCGCGTGAATATCCCACACCTGAAACAAGTTTTATATATTTAACCGTAACACACGTCTCTGTGTGTGTTCTACCTATAATGGGTTGTCTTCTGAGGAGTTGTTTGACATGGCACCTGCAGCTTCCTTTTATCATCGCAACGCTCACCATCGGCAGGGAATTCATCCACACACCTTAGAGACGATGTGGTCGCGCACCGTGAGGTTCCAGAAAAATTTCCTCCCGCGAATACTTCGCTTGTAGAAGGGTCTCCCTGCCGAGGTTTTACCCAGGGACTACAGTATGAGGTTCTTCAAAAAGGGTGTTTTAAAGATTTTAAAGGGTCAGCAACGCGCGGGTGATGCTTTTGGTGTTACAAGCGTCCATAGGCTAAGGTAACCGCTTACCATCAGGTGGGCCGTATGCCTGTTTGTTACCTTAGTAGTATAAAAAAACACAGACCAGGTTTTGACTCGTCATCATCATCATATCTTTGTACTACTCTACATCTCTTCCTATCTAATATCTGTTATAGATATCTATATTTAATTATCATAATACGTTGATTAGCTCGGCTCTGTGTGTGTGTGCCAATTATACTGAACAATGATAATAATAGCTGAATGACACGTGTATCGCATAAATCTCAAGTGTATATTAGTATTTATACTTTATGTAATTACATTTATTGATGTAGGTACTCTCGGATCGCCAGACTATGTTTAGTTATCATCTGACCTACTTGCTTATCAGACGCGTGTTGATTATTCAATTATTACTAATGTTAGATCATAATTATTATTGACTATTTTGTAACTATTGGTACAAGAATATTACACATATTGAAGTGGAATCTTGATATTTAAACGCCAATTCCTATTTCTGAATCAGGACATGAAAACCAAAGGCTCTTTATAATACTTTTAATCTATTTTAGATAACTTCGTGTGATCTTTGTCCCATAAATAGTAAACTTGAAATGTCAACAATTTTATACATTTATCAAACAGGTTTATGCTTTGTTAACGACAAAAATTAAACGTTGTTTTCTTAAAGTAGTTTAAGTTGTAACTTTATAAACGATTGGCATTTGTCGACGGGTTCGCTCCAGCGGTAGCGAAATAAAATGTAACCACTGCCTATTCAATTCTTCGATCAACAATACACCTAGATAAAAGGTCGGCGCAAAAAAACCGTCTCGGTAAATAACAGCTCACTCGCGGCGTGAGCTCTTATTTAGATTAGTCTGGTTGAAACACAGCCAACGTCAACACGTACCTCAATGCCTCAATGCGCATTCAAAAGTTGTAAAAATAATGCCCGGTGTCTTACTTTCGGTATGGAATAAGTTATAAAGCTGTAAACTGACGATTAATATGTTTAACAAATTTGCCGATTTTAAACCACCGCTAAGAATGTTTTGCCAACGTCAAACGTGTGATATAGCGTTGGGCCAATAGATGCACAAAGATTGTGTTTATCAGAACAGTAAATTGCATGGGGTAATTTGTTTTTTAATAATTTTTAATACCTATCTTGTTATCAGAATATTAAAATTGGTTATGCCACTTTTTTGTGGATTTGTTGGACTCTCATTAGATATTTACTATTTCATTTATTTCTCCAAATAGTAAATAAATTCGTTTCTAGACAACGTAGAATAAATTCAATTCTAGACAATCACACTTAGGATGACCAAAATTATGGTTGGGTTTATTTAGGTTCAGAATATTAATTTATAGGCTGTAGAGTTTAGGTTCAGGTTAGATTTATATTTCTATAGTTAAGGTAGGGTTAGTTACAGTGCCGTAGGCCGTGGGTTCGATCCCCAACGAGAACATTTGTGTGATGAACATAGATGTTTGTTCTGTGTCTGGGTGTTATTCTAAGTATGTATTTACAAAAAAAGTATATAAGTGTATATCAGATATCTGGTTCCCATGGTAGGTAAAAGCTTTGCTTAGTTTGAGGCTAGATAGTGCTGTGTGACATGTCCGCAAATATTCTTTTATTTATTCATTTATGTTTAGAGATTTTTACATTCTGCGTACTGAAACTGGGTTTAGTAGTTTAGTACTTAGTTGTATTGTTGAATAGATAAGAAACATTGCAATTTTTTATTTATTAAATCACTGTATTTGTATACAAGAAATGTGAATATATATATTAATAATAATATAATATAAAGATGTGGAATTTAGTAATATTTTTACCATGTATTTTATTTCGTGACATCTAGCGATAGACACCCTAGTAGGCCAGCCGCCGACATTACATACATTTGAAAAACCACAAGCGGAGGTGCTTACTTTTTTTACTGATGTTACCACCTTTTTATATTTTTGTTATAAACAAACATAGATGCCTTACACTTATATAATCTTAAAAACTTTTACTTACTTACTATTATTTTAGAGTTCAACGCGACTCCATACCACCTGCAGTAAAATTTGAAGAAGCAAATAGAAACGAAATAAAACGATGTAGCTCGCAAGATAATAACAGGAAAAAGTACTTTATTTGTTGCTTTATAACTTATATGGGCAACAACCGGCCCGCTGTAAGATATGATCCGGCCCGCCGAGACATTTTAGATTAGTCGAGGTGTTGATAAGGAGTTCATTGTTACTGAGGAATTGCTTGCTTTACAGCCGCTAAAAGGAACCACTACAGATGAGGATATTTTTATTGAAGTTTATAAGGTATTCGCAAGTTATGCCTTGCCATGGTCAAAATTAATTGGAGTATGCACTGATGGTGCACCTTCTATGGTCGGCTTACGTAAAGGTTTCATCGGAATTTTGAATGAAAAAGCAACAGAATTAAAAGTGCAAAAAGATGATTTGATAGTCATTGCATTATCCACCAACAGAACTTGTGTTCTAAGTCCATTCGACTCCAGAATGTTATGAATGTGGTAGTAAAAACCATCAACTTTATTCGATCCCGAGGGCTTTACTATCGTCAGTTCCAGGCGTTTTTGGATGAAATATCAGCTGAATATAAGGACGTAACATATTATTGTGAAGTCAGATGGCTGAGCAAAGGAAAAATGTTGAAACGGTTTTACGAGCTTAGAAATGACATAGCAGACTTTATGAAAATAAAAGATAAACCACTATCTGAATTAAGTGACCCAAAATGGATGTGTGACTTAACGTTTCTGGTCGATCTTACAGGCTATTTGAATGATTTAAATTTGAAACTTCAAAAACTAGGACAGGTTAGTAAATGATTTGCACAGCCATTTGGAAGCGTTTCAGATCAAACTACGCTTGTGGAAGTCACAGATGCTGTCTGGTAACAGTTACCATTTCAACACGCTCTCTGCGTATGAAAATATTGCTTATGCTCAATATTCTGAAGAACTCAAGTTACTGTCGGAATAATTTTTGAACAGATTTAGCGACTTCAAAAACATGGAAGACTGTTTCAGTTTATTTGCTACTCCTACAAAATGTAATGTACAAAATGCTCCAATACACTTACAAATGGAGTTGATCGAGATTCAAGAAAACTCACTCCTAAAATCCAAATTTGAAGACGTAGAGTTGTGCGATTTCTACAAAAAATACCTAGAAAAAGACAATTTTCCGCAGCTTAGAAAATTCGCAAGAAGATTGATTTGTGCGTTTGGCAGTACTTATAAATGCGAACAGTTCTTTTCATTAATGAAAGTTAGTAAATCAACGCATCGCACAAGACTGACTGACAATAATTTGGAAAATTCTTTACTTCTTTGTATCAGTGGAATTAATCCAAATATCGATGGATTAGTTTCCCAAATTCAAGCTCAAGTGTCTCATTGATTTCGGTGTATTTAACTTTCGTAGTTTGTAACAATTGCCAATTTAACGATTTAATTATAATGTACCATTTTTTTAAATTTAATTTTGTTATTTTAATAAATTGTACTATTACATATATTTATTACATACATACATATACACACTATATACATACATACTATTATATACATACATTGTATAGTACATTGTCGTATTATTTAATGTCTAATATCTATCGCAAAAAATATTATCACTACTTTAAAATGCACTAAGTACTTTTAAACGCGGCCCGCGAACGTATTTGCACGCTAAAGTTTGGCCCTCAACATGTCAAAGGTTGCCCATACCTGCTCTATAAGGTTGATTTCATAATAAATGTTATATAACCTACGTCTATTAATTTTTATGTGACAGGTATAATTTATTACCTTGTTTGTTTTTTGAGACGAATGATCGTAACATTTAAAGGATTTGTGACTTTATTACAAGATGCTGTGGTTGTGCTTAGGTTGATCTTAAATCTTTTTTCTCAGTCTGTTGGTAAACGAATGTAGCTGTATAATTATATGTTTATGCGGACAGCATTTAGCTTTGATTTTGTATGAGACCCGTAATCTAGTTGTATTGTTGATCGAAGATTCAATTATAATATTCCAAATGTCACCCAAATTAATTGCGGACCGATCCACCTACACAAGCCTTCGTATTTAAAATATCAGTAGAGAAGGCTTCCAGATGAACTATAATCTTTTCCTATTCCAGAATACCCCTAGCTTGGCTCATACGAACTCATTCTTTAGTGGAAGTGGAACTGACGGCTGTTGGGGTAGAAAGATGCTCGAGTGGAAACCATACACAGGAAAACGCAGCGTAGGACAGTCCCCCACTATTAAAGGTTGCTGGGCGCCGTTGGATGCCGCTCAAGACCGGTCGCTTTGGGAATTTATGAAGCAGGCCTAGGTTTAGCAATGGACGTCCTATGACCGATATCATGATGAGTTGGATTTTCACTTGTGACGATCACAATACAAAACCTAATAAAAAAACAACAATAAAATGTGTTACCTTAATAGTTTTGTCCCTGGAGGCAGTAGCGAGCCATGGCATCTCCGGGTGCCAATCGCAGGCGAACACGGGCCCGGAGTGCGCTGTGAACTGCTGGATACACCGCTCGTGCCGTCTAACGTCCCAGAGCTGAACGTTGCCGTTCTCAGAGACCGCCGCGAACGTGTTTGCTTGGTGCGGGCTGAATTGCACGTCGCGGATCGATTCCGTGTTGCTGGGGAGAGGAAAAGAAGTCTCAGGGCCTAATTCTAATTTTAGGGTGGGGGAATAAGATCTGCACTGACGTTTCGCATAGGGGTGTATTGTGCATTACCCCCTTCTAACCTAACTTTAGCCATCCCAACTGCTTACAGTAGCGAAATCGGACTTTGGGTTGGTGGCATCAGTTTTCTAGAGCCCCCGAGGTCGTTGCTCACATCGAAGATGACTCGATGAGTTCGTGCAATCCCATCTTCAGTCTAGCTTCGTATGTGTGCGTACAGTGCAGCAGTACGTGCTCCACTATCCGGGACCCCTGTCTTCAGGAGATGGTGATTTAGTTCGCAGTGTCCTGTGATGATCTCTACCATCATCCGCAAGTCCTCGCGTTTCATCTTTAGCAGTGTGTTGGTTATCTTCCGGCCTTCTATCGGAAGCAGTCTCAGGGCCTATACACTTGGCGTATTTTAAACGCGTAGACGACGCGCGTTTTCGGCACCGTAGAGACCCAAAAAGCAAATTGGAGCACTTGTATCAATTCAACCTTATTCTTTATTGTACACAAATAGATTACAGAAACAGCTTACAAAATAGACATGTACAAAGGCGAGCTTAACCCTAATAAGAGTTTTCTTCCAGCAAACCTTTGAAGATGGAGATAGTCGATTTACACGTACATACTTTATACCTACGAGTACGTTTAAAATACGCCGTGTGCATAGGCCCTCAGTGTTAAAGCTGAGGAACATTATAAATAATTGAAGAACAGTATAAATAAAGAACAGCAAACAGTATTCATACAAAGTAGTGGTCATAATCATCCACAGCCTGACAGACTGTTGGGTGTGGAGGTATAGACCATTATGTTCTTTAGCCAGACTCATCCGTGTAAGGCTCGCGCACGGCATTAACTTTATCGTTTTGTGGTTTAGTTTAGGTATCAAGAAATTAAAAGCAGTATTCTGGAATTTACAGGTGTTGAACGAAGCCGATAACAGAATGATGGCCAAGGGATGCTCGTAGATCAAAAGGCAGACCATCCGCCCGACGATCGAATGGCATTATCAGCGTAACTGAGAAACAATGGGCGAGACTCGCGGGAGACCAGAGAATTCGATTATTCTTTATAATAAAGAGGATGCCTATAAAAGAGGCCTATGACGGGCAGAAATTATGGTGATGATGATGATAGTAATATAACTTCTAGTACCTATTGGAACTGAATCTTGTAACATTTACATTCTATATAAACATTTAATAGAATAGAATAAAAATTTATTTGCAACGTTACCGTAAAAACACACACAGAAAAAAAGAACGAGGTACAAAATATAACTTAAAACTAGACAATCTACAATGAAATACATAAAAGTTTCAAAAGGGAACCTAACTCAGCATAATGCATTTGTCTCACAGCGGGAATCGAACCAGCATCGCTCGCGCCTTAGCTGCTTTTTTGTCGTTTGAATTAAAAATACATATCAAACTTCTAGAAGCATAATTAGTAGAGACCGACTAATCTAAAACTCGCCACTCTATCGCGTTTACTTAAAGTTGACGCACAGCAAATCATTTCAAAATGAGCGTTGTGAACCCAGTGAATAAAGAACATTACACTTCGACGTAATGAAGTAGAAGGCTGTTCAGTTTTTGATTAGACAATCCACCTTTCCTAGGTCCACTACCTAGGTGTATCAATTGTCTGTGTTCAAACTCAGTATTTGTCAGTAAACCAGATAATATTGCTATATCACTAATGACTTCATCATAGGTACTCAGATCATTATACCCAAATACGTGTTCAGATAATAAATAAATAAATATTTCTGGAAATTTCACACAGCGCTATCTAGCCCCAAACTAAGCAGAGCTTGTACTATGGGAACCAGATAACTGATACTTATAACTTTGATAACTTATACTTTTTTTTGTAAATACATACATAAAATATATAGAAAAACACCCAGACATGGAACAAATATCTGTAGATCATGCAAACATTTGTTCCGCGGCGGGAATCGAACCCGCTACCTCCTGCGTTTCAGCCGGCTATACGGCCACTGCGCCACGGAGGCAGTCAGATAAATAAACAATAAACAAACAATAATGATAAAAGAATTTTGATGGATTTAAATATGATTTCTGATTTTAGTTAATACTAGCTCACCAATCCACAGCTTCGCACGCACAGTTTTTCAATAAAACTAATACCCTCCTTCTGCGCAGTTGGGTAAAAAGTAGCCTGTAATACTCAGGTATACTCACTGTAATAATGTAGCATTCTAATGGTGAAAGAATTTTTTAAAATCGGAACAGTAGTTTTTGAGTTTATTCATTACAAACATACAAAAATACAAATCTTTCCTCTTTATAATATCAGTATAGATATATAGGAAGAGCATTTCTTAAAATTTAATTCTCTAATTGTGCCCTGTGATTTATTGTACTTCCCAAAATAATAAATATTGTATTTTTTTTGTTGTTAATATTTGTTTTTATATGTGTACAATAAAGGTTTTTCTATTATTCTATTTCTTTATGTGTTTGGCCAAAACTTTAGTTTTTTTAACACGAATAAATACTAAAAATCTATATTTCTGTTAAAAAAAAACCTTATGAAAGTCCTGGCCACTTCCTTCATGCGGAGATCAAAGCACTTCATCATGCCATCCTGAGAGCCGGAGATCAGCAGGGCTGGCTCTGTCAGGTGGAAGCTCACCTGAGAGAAGAAATACGTAGAAGTAGAAACAGATTCTGTAAAAGTATCTAGGACTACAGGTTAATAACAAGTGGAAATTTGGGGGGTACCCCAACTTTGGGGGTACCCCCCAAATTACCCCCCATGCATTGTAAATCAAGTGAACTTCATATTATTAGATTTTACCTTATTAACAGTTCTTTTGTGGTCAGAAAATACATGTTCTTGCTTAGAACGGCCAGATTTGCCCAGATTCCATACGACAACTGCTCCATTCGTAGCGGCAGTGGCTAGTGTATTTTCTGCAAAACAAATAACAAAGATATGAATATAATATGTTTATGTTTAAATAATAAATAAAATCAACAAATATTAAGGTGTACCTTCAATAGTGCTCCAAGCTACATCAATGGAAGAAAAGTTTAGATTCAAGTTCTTCCCCACTCGTAGATTGCAAACTTCCGAAAATTCATTTTCGCCGATAGAAAATACTTTGTACACTGGAAAAATAAATAGATATAGTACATACAACATACATTCAGGGCAGTTTATTGGGTTATTTTTCAAACAGGGTATTTTCTCACCATTTCGGCCAGCTATGACGACCTGCGTGCAGTCTTTATTTAAAGCCAGCGCATTTGCGGGTCCCTCCTGGGATACACAAATCGTGTTCGAAGGAATCATGATTTTATCTAATTTGATTCTCACGTTTGATCTTTTTAAAGCATGCCCATACTTATTCGTACACGCTAAACGAGTTGTGCTCGTGAGCAATGCATTTTGGCAGCGATGTTCATAGTGGCTCCTCGGTGTGAATTAAATTAGATAGGTATTTGTAGAAGTTGCAAATCTTTGTTTTTGTTGTGATTGAATTGAGGTTGCTTGCTTGTCATACTTGTCAATCAAGTTGTCACTTTTGGACAGTAAAGTAGTTTAAGTTTGACTTTTCGTATTTATTACACAGACTAAAAATATTTATTTACTTCAGTTTGATTTACACGATCAAACCAGTTAATACAGAGGAAGGAAATTGTAATGAATATCATGCAATTTTTGGAAACCTGGAACGAAATATTTTTTTTAAATCATATGTCAAAGTCAAACTTTTAGAATGTGAAATTTATATCAACAAATTGTCAAATGAGACTTCGATTCTTGTGCTAAAAAAGCTCAAAAATAGCGGCTGTAGGGCCCTATTACTTGTAATTAAATAATTTTACAAACAATGTACTACTAAAATGTTAGGTAACACAGGTTAGACCTAGTGTCAGGACATACTCGCGACAATGGACGGTGGGGACAGGATTCTTGTTGCTGCGGGGCTCACGGCAGCCGTGGTTGTGGGGGCCTTCGTCCTATGGGGTCCTGGGGGTGCTCCGAAAATGCGGAAGCGTCGGGGTCAGATCGCAGGCCTGCAGAACCTCGGCAGGACATGTTTTCTCAACACTCTCCTGCAGTCGCTGGCTGCTACTCCTACGTTCATAGAGTGGCTGAAGAGATACGCAAAGGCAGATGGACATAACAGCATGATCACCACACTGTACACTGTCATTGAAGGTTTGATAGTGGTTATAATAATGTTTAATTACCTTTGTGTTGTGGTTGAAAATAAAGGGCTGACATTTACAATAAAAAGTAATAATTAGCAAAGTAAATCTGTTTTCATCCAAAAATATTGTCAATGCATAACTTTCCATTATTATCTCTTAATAGTTCACTTAAAGTAACCTGTTTTAACTCTGAAACAATTGATTTCAAACCCATTATGGCTTCTTCTTCATTGTGTTGATATGGTTTATATTCTAAATATCAAAAGTCAATACTCGGGCACTACACACATGTATAAACTACAAGTATGGGTGTAAAAATAAGGGCACAATAGGCAATTTAGTAAGTGTGCCATGGCTGATGTTCTAACCGCATGGCACCCATTATGGTAAGTACCAAGAATTAGAATTCTACACATGTTCTACAATAACTCCACCCTCCACAGTTGTGAATGGCACACACGAGTCAGCCCGTGGCACGCCGGTATGCCCGCTAGGGGTCCTGCAGTCACTCAGGGCAGCGGGGTGGGTGATACCGGCTGACCAGCAGGATGCACATGAGCTGTTGCATGTATTGCTGTCATGTGTAGAGGAAGAAACTCTAGCTATGGCTAAAAAGGTAAGAGATTTATGTTTTCTGTGTCTATAAATAAATAAATAAATAAATATTGCTGGACATTTCAAACAGCGATATCTAGCCCTAAACTAAGCAGAGCTTGTACTATGGGAACCAGATAACTGATAGAATACTTATATACTTTTTTTTTTGTAAATACATACTTATAATATATAGAGAAACAACCATACCCTAAACATATATCTGTAGAACATGCAAACATTTGTCCCGCGGCGGGAATCGAACCCGCTACCTCCTGCGTCTCAGCCGGCTATTGGCCCACTGCACCACGAAGGTCGTCCTATATATAGTTGTTATATATATATAGTCCTATAAATAGGAGATTGATAGGTATAAATAGGATTAGTTTGCCTGAAAGCCTGGTTAATTGCCTGATAGCTATTAATATAACTCTAGTCATATTGAATCAGCTTTGTTTTGATAAAGTATAAAATTATCTAATCTTAAAGGTGGTCTGAATTTACTGAAATAAGAAAATTAAAAAATACCAAACATATTCTTACTTGACTAATCTTGATAGTTTTTCTAGTCCTTTAAGTTTGCTTATACATGGATAATGTTTTAAAAGGAATGTTTTTATTTGCCACACAAACAATACAATACAAAGATAAAGCAAGATAACAAAAGCAGAAAAGAACAAGCTATGTCCTGTTTCATATCAGTGTGCTACAGAAGCAAAAGACAAGAGTTATCGACTCTGTTTATAAACTGATAATTTTAACATTTCCAGCCAGGCTGCCTCTCTGACGCGCTTGCACTGGGCGGAGGCCGCGCTTGGTCAGCACTAGCTTCCCCCGCGTCTCCACCCTCACTGTCCATGCGAGCGGACTCCTCGCCCCCCACTCCTGCGCTAATGGGCGCCAGGCCAGCGTCGGCGGCGCCGGGGGACGAGCCGGAGCTGGTAGAACCAGGTTACTGCAAGATTTGAAATATTTCCATTAAACTATAAACTCGAAATAACTCAGGAAATATGACTTTACCTGTCAACAGAAGGTTTATTCCCAATGACCACTCACCCACTCCAACCTCTGTCTAGTGGCGTCACCACTAGTGTTGTTTTGGTACAACTTATATTGCCACCTATTTGATTAAAAAGACTTCACTGTAAAAACTCAACGTGACCAAACTGCTGATAATGAACTGCATCTGATTGAAATCTTGTGTCACTTGATCAAAACTCAGTTTCGAGTCACTGGAAACTCACGCAGCTTGATTCTAAATCCACACAATCTGATTGTAAGCTCGGCACGCCACATGACTGTGTTTGATCCGTCCAGAGCCGGCAGCCCCCGCCCCGTTGCTCCGCAAAGGCGTGTCGCGCTCGTTCTGCCAGCTCAGCTCGGTGGGGCGGCGTTGGTTCCAGCCGAGCGCCGCCCCCGCGCGCCCCGCGCCGCCGCTGCCCTTCCGCGGCACGCTGGCCTCGCGGCTCCAGTGTACAGTGTGTAACACTAAGGTAACAGAATCATCATCTACAGCTTGACTTCACAGCTACTGGGATTCATTCTCCATGGTTCCCGTGCCAACATCATCCTGTTTCGAACCGCGATCTACATCCTGTGTCCATCTCGCTGCTGCAGGGTCAACGTTTCAATACTCAGTTCGTGGACGCATTTCAACTAGCGCAACTCCAACAACAACATCACTTTACAACAAAGTGTGACTCAACTAATTTATTCTATCCTCGTTTTAGGTCAGTGACCTTTAGGTATGGTAGAAAAGAGCCTTTGTGGCTGATGGTAAAATAATAAGTATAGTAGTAGGATTTAAGTAAATCTAGCATAATCCATGTAGGTATGGTTCCAGAAACTACAGGTTTCCACACATTTTTTCTTTATCAGTTTTCCAGATCCACAAATAAAAAACTTCTATTAACTTTTACCTTTCTACTTACAGAGTCCAATTCGATACGACAAGTTCGACAGCATATCTCTATCAATGGCTAACTCGGGCACCGGGCTCACAAGCACTTTCAGTTTAGCTGGTGAGTTAAGAACATTGGCCTGTGGTATGAGTGCTAATATTAGCTCGAAAATTAATACCCTCTACTTCTCCATATAAACTTTAACTATGCCAAATCTCACACTGCTCCGAGCGCGCAATATGATAAAAAAGGGACACAAAATGTTTTCTTCACATATTTATAAATAGATTTTGTGTAGGTCTACTGCGGGCGTTCACAGCCCCGGAGATGGTGAAGGGCGTGAAGTGCGACAAGTGTTGCGCCGAGACGCCGCCCGGCGAGCCTGCGCCCCAGCCCGTCTATACCAAGCATATCAAGACTGTCAGCTTCGGGAAGGTAACCATTGCAACAGTACATTGTTTATAGTATCCGCGCGTGTCGTGTACGGCTCATTGCGGCGGCGTGCGTGCGTGCAAGCTGCGACTCGGTGACGTAGTTAGAGTTGCAGGGACTACGATCCCTGGGTCCGTGGGCTCAGCTCTTGGGTGTCTTCCGTGAGCAGGTGCTTAAATAATAATAAGCTACAAAATAAGACGCAAAAATATATACAGGGCTATCAGCTGCCATCTTCTTTTACTATTTTTGCTAGGTACAGAAGAAAACTTGTGCCCCACGTAATGTGGGATGAGGGCAGAATGTTGATGATGATATTTTTGTTGTAGCTGCCGTGTGTGCTGTGCATCCACATAGGGCGCGTGGAGTGGGCGGGCGGCGCGCTCGCCAAGCGCTGCGAGTTCGTGGCTTTCCCCGAGACGCTGCCCATGCAGCCGTACTCGCAGGTGCAGTCGCCTAAGGTACGCCACTCTACTACTACTCGCCCCTATCTACTCACTCACTCAAGACCTCCCGTCTTGCTTTTTCTTCTTACCTGTTGTCTGACAAACATATAACGTGCCGTCTAGTCACTTAACTGTAAGATCTCGCTTTGAGCTGAATGCTTTGTGTGATGTTTGTAGGTGGATCTGTCATCGATGGGCAGCGGACCTTTACGGCGCGGCCTCACTAACCTGAACGCAGCCCCGGGTGCTCCGGGCGCTCTGGGCGGCACTTACAGGTAATACCTTAGCACTCAAAACTCATAGCCTCACTCCTAGCACAAAACCTAAGACTGGATGGTTAATTTCTCGAATCTACTGACTTAGCCAAGTGTTTTTAAAGATTTTGTCGAATTGAATCGTGAATTAGTCGATAATTAAATTCCGTATTTGGGTGGTGAATTGTAATGCAAGTATTTGATTATAATTGGCAGACTGACAGCGTGCGTGGTGCACGTGGGAGGGCCCAGGAGTGGACACTTCGCTACCTATCGACGAGGGAACGGATTCGAATCCAAACGGTAAGTTAATTATACATTGTAAGCATCGGGAAACACAGACTCAGGCAAGGCGTTCCACTCCTTGGTAGTGCGCATGATAAAAATAACGCCGGCTGCCAATGTACGCCGCCGGTACAATTGCCAATCGGTCATCATTAGCTACATCTACATACATATGTATGAGACAATGAATTTTCTTCATATTTTTTTTGCATGCATTTTTCTGTAATGTTAATAGTTATTCTGCTATTCGGGGCAGAGACAAATCCAACAAATCAAAGATCATCAAAATCGGTCCAGCCGTTCTTGAATTATAAATGGAGTAACTAACCCGACTTTGTTTTATATATATATATATAGATTATGTATTGTGGTCTGTCTGTTTGTGACATGCCTTTGCGTCCTAAATTTTCAAATGTGGATAGCAGGCATTTCAGTATATCATCACAACTAACATCGTATGTCATTTTGTCTTTAATTTCTGAGTGCAATCAACTTAAATCATATTTATAAAAACTATAAAACTCGTAAAGCGGGTCGGAGGTCTTCGAACTCTAAACATGAACACTAAGGGCGGCTTGCACAACGATGCTTAATCGTATTTAGTGGCTAAATATGATTTAAGGAGTTGTCAAATCATACAAATGCGTCAAGTTTAAACTATATACATTTAAATATCGTTGTACAAGCCGGGCTAAGATTATATCTAACCAATAGCTCATACAAAATTACTTGGACGTTAAAAATTGAGAACAGTGCCATCTAGGGATTAAATCACCCGCAACTCTTAGAATAGTATATGCTCTTCCAGATGGTGGTACACATCCGACACGTTGGTGCACGAGGTGTCGCTGCAGGAGGTGCTGCGCTGTTCCGCCTACATGCTGTTTTACGAGCGCGCGCGCGCGGAGCCCCCCATGCCCCCGCCCGCAGCTGCGCCCCTCTCCGCCGCGCACCCGCCCCGCTCCATGTCCATACCGCACCAATTCTAGACGTAGAGCTCTCACTAATAGCGGTGCTAATCGCTTATCAGGGCTATCAGATTGTTTTTACATCAGGTGGGCCAACTGCTTGTTCCGTTATCTCATCAGATAAAAAAACTTACGTCATTAATTTGAATCATTATAGTAAATACGGGATTTATCCACTATATTGAAACTAGGGACATTGATGAGAGCGTCGAGTACAGTGTGTGTACATCCACGTCACTTCTATGCGCATAAAATACTTGGTGATCCTAAATGCAGTAAACTGAACTGTTTCAAAATATTGTATCCACGGAAACACAATTCACTACAAGTCTCAGAAGCCATGAAATCAAACGTATGTAGTAAGTCTCTAAGAGGAACTAATTATGTCATTTTTGTGTTGAAAGCAGGCGCCGGCGCCTGTCTCAATCCAGGTCTATTCGAAATCAGTCAAGCCGTGTAGTCGGAAAACAAACATACAATTAAACAGAGAGACAGTTACTTTCGAATTTATAATATTAGTGAAATTGAACATTATGAATAAGGGTTTTCGCAGAGATTTCTCATTCACTCGTGAATTACTTAGGTGAATAACTTGGCAAGGCTAATATTTGGACAAGCTGCTTTCTATGCCAAAGGTAAGGATGTTCTATATTTCTTATACGCCCTAAAGAGCTTTTGCAATTAAAATTTCGCAACTGCTGCCTTGATTATTTATTAAATTAAATGAATGATTAATAATTTTCTCTTGAGATAATTGTATTTTAAGATAGATGATTTACTTTATTGAAATTTATCCTGCCGTTTTTAAATACATGAGAACCAGATATTACAATTTTACGAATGTGATAAAGCCGTGTTATATTTAGTCAAGCGTTTGACTTTTAATGAATTCATTTTAAGTAGCTGTGTAAGGGGTTTTGCAAATGTTGTGTACATCTACTAATAGTAGGGCCCACGATGCTAAATGGGGATTTACTCGAGCGTCATAGAGACCTATTGGGTTACAAAGCTTAGATGATAAGAAGAAAAAAATGTTACATGATACATGCCTTTTCATCGGTGTGGGAAGCGGCTATAGAATTTTAAATATGTAAAAAAATACTGTTGCATGGACATACTCGAGCGCGTCCGATATTGATAGCATCAATGTCCTACGTATTTTTAATAATGTACGTAAGTTAATCTGATCGTTTGCGTGATGCGGGTGGTTGTACGTAAGGGTTGACAATGAAAAAAAAAATTAACGATCGCGTCAGATTTTCTAAGGGGGTGTAAGTGCACCAAAAAAAAAGCACTCATTCAATAATCTGACGATTTCGATGTGACGCAAACTCGCGGCCATTATTATAATGTGTAAAAACAATTCGCCATTTTGAAATACTCAAGCGCGTCAGATTAAGATATATATGGTTCATCTTTATGTTCTAGATGTGCTGTCTCATAATCTGACGATTATCTAGAGTGATTCGCCTAATCTGACAACAAAAAAATATATATCCCTACATATTTTTAATTCATTGAACTTAATTAATTGAAAAGCTCAAGAAATAGCATGCAAATAAATAAGTGCATGTTTTTTAAGTAGAATACTTGTATTTATAAGAAAATAATAAAAAAAATGCACAAAAAAATTTAATTTTTTATAATTACTAATTGATTAATTAATCATCATCTTCCTCATTTAAATTAATATCACTCATATTAAATATTTATAAACTTTAATTCACATAACTAATATTGAAATAAGCCAAAACGTTGGAAACACGTTGTAAATAATATGCCACGAACTTCGATCAACAATACACCTAGATAAAAGGTCGGCACAAAAATTCCGTATCGGCAAATAACAGCTCACTCGCGGCGTGAGCTCTTATTTTGATTAGTCTGGTTGAAACACAGCCAACGTCAACACGTACCGCAATGCCTCAAAGCGCATTCAAAAGTTGTAAAAATAATGCCCGGAAAAGCAATTTATCAGCTGGAGTGTCTTACTTTCGGTATGGAATAAGTTATAAATAAATAAAATATAAAATATTTTATTTCAGATATCATAAATCCATACATTGTTAGTTTGTTACTTAAAGACTAGATTAGTAGGTACACTTTTTTTTTTAACCTATACTTTCCCACTGCTGGGCAAAGGTCTCCCCCATGTTCCTCCACATCTCACGATCACTCGCCACGTCCCACCAGCCATCTTGGAATGCATCGAGGTCGTCACGCCAACGCTTCCTCGGCCTGCCCCGGCTTCGACACCCATCTGCAGGCACCCATTGTGTGACGACTGTTGCCCATTTGTCTGTGACCATACGACTGACGTGAGCCGCCCAGTCCCACTTCAGCCTGGCAGTCTTGTCGCCAACATCTGCGATGCCGGTCTTCGCACGCAGTGTGTCATTGCGGGTCCTGTCGATTCTCTTTACCCCTAACACGCTGCTTTCCATAGCTCTTTGGCAAACCTTGAGTTTAGACTTTTGAGATTCCGGAATGACCAAGTTTGGGCACCATAGGTAAGGACGGGCAGAATACACATGTCGATGAGTTTACGCTTAAGTGACAATGGAAGGGCTCCTTTCATTAGCGTCTTCATGGACCAGAAGCTCCTCCAGGAATTTTCGACGCGGCTGACGACCTCTTTATCTTGCCTGTTTTCGAAGGAGACAATCTGGCCCAAGTAAATGTACTCATCGACGTAGTATAATTCTTGCCCGTCTACCATAATTTTTTGTTTGTTGGTGTTGGTCATTAGTTGTGTCTTTGACCGATTCGTCATTAGTCCAACCTCAAGGCTTGCAGTGCTCAGGTCTTGGAGCATATTTTGGAGTTCTTGTGCTGTGGGGGCAAAAAGAACAATATCATCGGCGAAGCGCAGGTTCGTAAGCTTCTTATCTCCGATGGATACACCTTTTTGTTTCCAAGAGACTGCTAGTTTTCTGAAAATGTCTTCTAAAGTACTCGTGAAGAGTTTGGGGGAGAGCGGGTCACCTTGCTTAACGACTTTGTCGATTGTAAAATATGGTCCATCTGTTGTTAGTTTGATATTGGCTGTGCTGTTGTTGTAGATGGTTTCGATGAGGTTGATATAAGTTTGATCTATTTCTTGGTTCTTAAGTGCAGTGAAGATGGCGGAATGGTTAATGCTGTCAAAAGCCTTCGTGTAATCCACGAAGGCAAGGTTTATTAAATTCTTGATATTTTTCGAGGATTTGGTTAAGAGTATGTAGATGGTCAGTTGTCGAAAAGCCAGGGCGGAATCCTGCTTGTTCAGGGGGTTGGTGGCTATCTAGTTTACCGCTTATCCTACTTTGAATGACCTTAATGAACGCTTTGTAGATATGGGATACCAGGCTTATGGGTCTATAATTACTAATATTGTGTCTCTCACCCTTTTTGTGGAGAAGTATGATGTTAGAGTGGCACATTTTTGATGGTAGTATCCCTGTTTGTAGAATGGAGTTAAACAGGTTAGTAAGGTGCGGTAATAGGGCTCGTGAGCCTATTTTAAGTGCTTCTGTTGTAACACCATCTTCGCCAGGACTTCTGTCATATTTCATGGAATTAAGAGCTAAATGAACTTCTTGACCTGTTATAAAGGGAATGTTGTCATCAAAAGTATATGGTTTGTTTATTTTAAGTTTAGTGTTGTCGGAATAAAGATTTTTATAGAAATGTGTACATATTATATCCATGATTTTTAATCTATTGTTATATTTCTTTCCCGATTCGTCTTGTAAGCTGTTAATCCAAACTTTTCCTCTAGAAATCCCTTGTTTTGCTGTTCTCAAAGATCTGTTTCCCTCTAAGGCAATTTTGACTAAGTGACAATTTAGGTTTCTGATATCTTTTCTTACGCTGCGCTTTACTTGTTTATCTAGTATTCTGTATTCTTTTGTGCCAATTTCAATTTCCGTTCGTTTTTCGATTAATGATTGTGTTTCTATACTAAATTTGCTATTTTTGTCTCTAGGTTTTCTTATTTTTTTGCTACTGATTCCTATTCCTTTAATTATGGAGTTGTACTGAGCTTCTACGTTTTCTATTTCTTTAACTTTTAAGTCTTTAAATATGTTTGATAGTTCTATGTTAAACTGTTCTGAATTATTAATTAGTATATGTTTTGATAAATTTTGAATACGATTTGAAAAAAGTTTTGCACGGTGTATTTTAAACTGTAACCTAATCTTTGTACGAATGGGTCTGTGGTCGGAACTGAACTTAATTTTATTAATAACATTTATGTCTTTGATACTATCTTTGCTCGAACTCAAAACAAAATCAATTTCGTTCTTTACGTCGCCTCCTGGTGATACCCAAGTCCATCGCCTTTGCGGCTTTTTTGAGAAGAAGCTGTTGGCAATGTACATTTGTTACCCGAAGGCAAATTGCAAAAGTCGAGTTCCGCGCTCATTTCGGTATCCAAGTCCATAATTTCCGAAAATTTCCTTATTGTCTTCCTCAGTCTCAGTAGGTACACACAATAGAAAAAATAAAATAAAATATAGCACACAAAAAAAAGGACAAAAGATCTTCGCGCTGAGAGTGACCACCCTAGGTCGGTTTGATCACTCTCAACACGAAGCACTTCCATATCGGAGAGGTAAATCTGTCCGATATGGTATTCAGGATGCTGTTTTGAATAAAATATTAGTTATAAAGCTATGAACTGACGATTAATATATTTTTTTTTATCAAAATTGCGGATTTTAAACTACCGCTAAGAATGTTTGGCCAATGTCAAACGCGTTGGGTCAATAGACGCGCAAATATTGTGTTCATCAGAACAGGTAGTTGCATGGGGTAGACTTGTTTTTTAATACCTATCTTGTTATCAGAACATTACAATTGGTTATGCAACTTTTTTGTGGATTTGTTGGACTCTCATTAGATATTTACTTTTTGGCTTTCCTAATAACCCGTTCACGTGTTACTATTTCATTTACCGATTCTAGACGATCACACTTAGGATGGTCAAAATTATAGTTAGGTTTATTTAGGTTCAGTACGCAGAATGTAAAAATCTCTTCAATGTTGAATAGATACGAAACATTGTGATTTTTTATTTATTAATTGCACTGTATTTGTATACAAGAAATGTGAATATATTTTAATAATAATATGATATAAAAAGATGTGAAATTTAGTAATATTTTTACCATTTTATTTTGTGACATCTAGCGATAGACGCCCTAGTTGGCCAGCCGCCGACATTACATACATTTGAAAAACAACAAGCGTAGGGACTTCCTTTTTTTTACTGATGTTACCTATGTTTTTATATATCTTTTTACGACACATAACCAAACATAGATGCCTTAAATTTATATAATATTTAAAACTTTTACGTACTTACTATTATTTTAGAGTTCAACGCGACTCCATACCACCTGCAGTAAAGTTTGAAGAAGCAAACAGAAACGAAATAAAACTATGTAGCTCGCAAGACAATAACAAGACAAAGTACTTTATTTGCTGCTTTACAAGGTTGATTTCACAATAAATGTTATATAACCTACGTCTATTCATTTTTAAGTGACAGGTATAATTTATTACCTTGTTTTTTTGAGACGAATGATCGTAACATTTAAAGGATTTGTGACTTTATTACAAGGTGCTGAGTTTGTGATTAGGTTGACCTTAAATCTTTTGTCTCAGTCTGTTGGTAAACGAATGTAGCTGTATAATTATATGTTTACGCGGACAGCATTTAGCTTCGTTTTTGTATGAGACCCGTAATCTTGTTGTATTGTTGATCAAAGGCCACGAACGAGTCTCTGTGATCAGCTGTGATGGCGTCATGGCAACAGAAACCAGAGTGGGGACGAAGTGAGAGAGTAATAGATAGAGAAAGTGAGAGAGGAATAGAAACGCGGAGAGGGAAGTATAGGCATCACGCAGCTGCACACATTAAACTTTATCGACAAATTTTTGTTATTTCGGCTTGCGGAAATCGTCAGATTATATATTTTTCGTTATCCTTGAATAATTTCCTTCAAAATAAAAAATAAAATTAGCTGCGCTCGAGAATGTCGAGATGACGTTTTTTTTACAACTTTTCTGCCCTCTTCTTTCTTTACGTCACCCTCAAATTGTCAGACTAGTAGAATATACACTTTTTTACATGTAATTAACTCGCCCTACCTTAATCTGACGCGCTCGAGAATTTCTGATGATCAATTTTTTTTTTACTAATCTGATCCTTTATCCTTCACGGGTGGCCTTATATATGGGGCTCGTATTTGGTGGGGGTACTAAACCGGGTACAAGGTATCCCCCTGTATATTAATCTGCCGCGCTTTAGTAAATCCCGAAATCTCCGCTTGGGCTCCCTTACTACATACATGAAGGAAAACTCATAAATGTGTCTCTATAACACGTCCTACTAGATTTGAACCCACCAGAAAGTGAAAATAAAAACAATTTTCAAAGAACAGATTTTATTATAAATAAGTGTGTAGACTATTTGCTTTTTTAATAGCATATTCAAAAAATGACAAGAAAATATTAAGACAAGGTTGTGTCTAATATCCGAATTTTTCTCTTGAATTTTTAAAACACGTATTTTCTTATAAAATATTCAAAATACATTGTGTGATTATGATCAATATAATTACTGTATTGTCCTCTTTGAATCAACTGAAATAAAGTAATCACTTTTTGAATTTAAATGTTAGAAGTGATTTTCCTAGTCTTTTGTACATAAATGAGCTTAAGTCCAATTTTTCTACTCTCCCTTTGCATTTATTAATACGGGACATATCTTATCGCACTTTTGGGTATTTAACTAGATGTGAAATAGGTATAGTGTAGAAAGAGATCATAGACATTAAAAATGGACTGAGAATAAAGTAAAAGCGGAGGGAAAAGTCTGAAAGAGACGAAGTTATCGTGAGGCCAGTAGTTGTCTCTTGAATACAGAAACGGACCTACAGAAAAGAGACAGGTATTGGTCGCAAGTGGCTTTGTCCGTGTCCGTGTGACTTCTAGAGAATGGTCAATTTTGTGAGGGGATTTGCTCAGTGCATTCTGTATGTCTATTTGAGACGGAGTATATGTGGTGTTGCCATTACAAAAATATTGATGTTGACTTCTGTGTTATTAGCTCTTTACAACTATCGTTGAGGCATGGGGGGGGGCAATTCTGTTGTCACAGACTAATATAAATTAGTGACTGCTACTCAACTCGTAAAACAAAAAAGGATGGCAATAATTTTAGTGATGTCATCCTAAATTTAATTTAGTTTGTGCTAACATAATTGCACCTATTGTACAGTTATAAATTGATTTTGTCATAAACCTGCTTTGTAATTGTGTGCCATTTATTGTGTGATAAAAAGTTTCGTTTATATGAACTTATTTGTATTTTAAGTAACAACAGCGTTGAATGTCTGTCTGCCTTATATGTATGTACTTACTGTGCATATATATTACCTGTCCATTATTTAAATAATTATTAGACAAATTGTTATAAAAATATGAAATGTGGATCGTGACTTAGCAAAGATTGAGACTATGGGGGGCATTCTGTTGGCACAAACTAAACTAAATTTACAGAACTAAATTAAAGTTACATTTACAGGGTTGACAGTATTTAAACGACAATGTCTCACACTGTAAAGATATAAAACAGAAAAACAAGTATTAATTTTAGTGCTGTCAAACCGAAATTTAGTTTGTGTCCATTATCTCAATTTTAGATTTTAATTTTTCATTAAAATTAACAAAGTAGGTACAATTTTGATTATATTCTTTTGTGGTTTGCGTATCCACCTTGTAAATGTTAAAGAGTATTTTGTACTATATTTTTAATTTTTAAAGACGACATGAAAATAAAATTTTCGTATTGATGAAATGCTCATAAAATTGGAAACTGTGTATTTGGACTAGCGTGGCTAAATTAACTAATTAACTTTGGTGCCCAAAATTCGAAAAATAAATGATGTTCATTTAATTTCATATATGGTCATGTTATGTAGGTATTTATAAAACGTGACGGTATTTAGTCGCTTTTAAATCGAAATATAAGCTATTATTTTATTACACACACAATTTTAATTTGATTTTTATGAGTTATAGTCACAGTGGTGATGGCTCGAAAATTATATAAATATTAGATTTTTTCGAGACTCAATTTAACTCATCGATTAGTACAGGGTGGGCCAGAGTAAAATTCACTTTTGAAACCTTTATAAAAATAGACTGATAGTACTTAAAGATTTTATTTAAAAAGTAACTTAATGTAACATTACAGTAATTTATTTCTTGAAAATAACATCGTCTAGATGTTCTCCGTCTCGCCGCAAACACTCTTCTAAGCGGTGATTAAAATTTTCGAAAACGCGCCGGCACGTCGCCGTCGATATAGCCGCCATTTCCGTTTGAATGTTTTCTTTCAAGGCGGTAATTGTCTGCGGTTTATTGGAGTATACCTTATTTTTAAGGTATCCCCACAAAAAGAAATCTGGCGGAGACAAGTCTGGGCTTCGTGGTGGCCACTCGATGTCACCTCTCTTAGAGATGACTTTATCGGGGAACATCTCCTTTATGACCCCCATGCTGGCATTAGACGTGTGGCAGGTGGCGCCATCCTGCTGGAACCAAGTCAGAGAGTTGTACTCTTGCAGACCAGCAAGAGTTGGTCTTAAAAATTCTTCAAGCATTTTCACATATCGGTCCGTATTTATTGTTAATGCTTGGCCTCTAGAATTTTCAAAGAAATAAGGCCCAATGAGCCCTTTGGCTGAAATGGCTGCCCAAACCCGTCACTTTCTGGCAGTGAAGAGGCTTTTGATGCTTGCGCGAAGGCTGTTCAGTGCTCCAATAACGGCAATTCTGTTTATTGACAAATCCGCTCAAGTGAAAATGGGCTTCGTCCGAGAAAAGGATGTTCCCGAAGTTTGAAAACCGCTCTAACATAATGGAGGAAAATGACGCTCTTTTGGTATGGTCATCATGGGTAAGTTTCTACACTAACTGGATTTTGTAAGGATGAAGCTTTAAATCACGTAAAATTCGCCTTAAAACTGCTTCTTGAAATCCCCAAAGCTGCCGAACATCGCCGCGTAGAGAGTTTCGCATTTTGCTCAACAGATTGATTAACCTCCTGAATCGCTTGCTCTGTGCGTATAGTGCGGGGACGTCCTTGACGTCTTCTTGGAAGCGTCGAACCAGTTTCTTGGAACCTCTTCAGCCATTGCTTAAGTAACTGAGTGCTAGGACACTGGCGGATATTCGATAAATTAAATTTAACTCTAAACATACGCCGCACAACAATGTAAGAATGACCATTATCGTAAAATGCTCGAACAGCGAACGCGCGTTGCTCCCCCGTGAACGGACTCATGGCGACTAAAAATGCGAGAGACGCGTGACCCGACCACACCCCGCGCACCCCGCTACTTGCCGCGGGCAACGTTCTATTAGACAAGGGAAAATGAATTTTAATTTGGCCCACCCTGTATTTAAAAATATAGCCTTCAGTCTAAAAATATATTAGTGTAATCGTAACTAGCACAAAATAAAAAAAAGAAAGGGAAAAACAACTGTCATTCTTTAAGATCATTAAACTCCTAAGCTAGCCGTTTGTCTGTACAATATATTATTTAAACTAATGCATAAACTGGTAGCTTCAGGATGGCACAGATAAACTTAGAGTCAGATGTAGAGACAAGTGAACGCTGGAAACGCTTGCCGCCGGCGGCGTCGCACGTGTGGTTTGCCTTCTGCACAATCGGATAAAAGTAGTCTATGCCCCAATCCCGGTCATAATCCATCTGTACCTACACCAAAACTCATCGAAATCGGTTCAGCCGTTTAGTCTTGAAAACGTAACAAACAGAGAGACGGTGTTAGTTTCGAATTTATAATATGGATTAAGATTTCCATAAAATGTATATAGAGATCAGCAAATTCGATGGTGCTTATCTGCCAACAAGCAGTATGCTCAGATTGCTGTGTTCCGTAGCCTTATATTACGTAATCCAGTCGGTTGTCCCTTTCGCCCCTACAGTGCGTATCACACGTGTGTAAGCGACGGCATGCCCGACGACCGGCGGGCGACAGCGACTGGATTACGTATAAGGCTACCAGTTTGAAGAGTATGGATGTCAGTGAAATGTCATGTATGTCAAATCTTCTCATACTATTGAATATACTATTTCGGCAACTGTTTCCAAATGTCTCCTAGATCTGTATCCTATTGTTAAATTGAGAAATAATGTAATGTAAAGAAATTTCACCTTCATACAATAGAAGCTGGGTGCATATTCCATGGTAGATAGGATCAAGAATGGATAACTAAAGGGACTTAAAACGAAAGTGTCCTAAAGACTGGATGGCTACTGTCTAGAATGTAAAGGTGTAGGCTAGCTGTAGCTACGTATCTCGCACATGTATACCTATTATAGCTGGTAATCTAGTATAGCCCACCAAACATAACAGTTTTTAGTTACGAGCAATAAGGTAACACGGAGCCTCTTGCCCACAATCGTACCTACAGACTAAACTTATTATTTTTGTGAATAATTTAGTGTATTGTGAATGAAGGTTTAATTATTAGGCCTACACTTACTTATTTCAAACACACGTTTTAAATTACTCGTCACAATGATCATTTTGACACGTCTATTGGAACTAGCATAATATTTTCGTGCAATATGATTTAATTTCAGCATATTAATGAATGAGTCATAAAGAATGGTATATATGTATTGGTCTTCTTAATATTATTTACACAAGAATTTTCTATGTACTTACCTATATATTTATTAAACACAAAAAAATCAACACAACATTATAGATAGTTCAACTCAGATGTGCGCGCGGCCCTATGTGTGGGTAAACCTTGTACATATACAGTGACTTTGTGTGCGTGACAAGAGGTACAGTCGGGTACAAATACAAATACAGTTATTTACGGGTTATATACGGGTTTTAAAAAAAAGAGTTATTTCGTAATTTAATGTTTATTTATTGAACATTATTCTGAATCGCTACTTGAAAAATCAAATGATGAATTTTCGGATTCGCTGCTCTCACCAAGGTTAATTATGAATTCTGACTCCATGTCAAAATGTCTATAGTATTCTTCTTCTTTCTTTTGTATGTACATGTCGACAAGTATTACCCCACATCCCTTCATCAATATGACTTAAACGTTCATTTATGAGTTTCATTATTTCCGTCACATTTTGGTCGACATTATGCGAAGCAATATAATTTTTTTAAATTCCCCACACATTTTCTCTGGGGTTTAGTTCAGGATGATATGGTGGCAGTCGAAGAACTTTTATGCCATATGGCTGAAGTGTGTCGTCAATCTTGTAACAGATATATTTTTCTTTATTTTTTTTAATCAAATCATACAGTTCAGTTATCGTTCTTCTTACAGTACAGTTTCTTGAGTCTAAAACAATAATACGTAAACGTCAACAAGGATATATTTTTTCGTATATAGAATCATAATAAATATTAATTACCTACATTTAAATTTAAAAAATATTTACCTGACTCCTTAAACATTTTCTCCATGAAGAACTAGACATTTTCGTAAACGACTGTACCCTTAAGAGAAAGCGATAAGAACACATCTTGCTCGGACGACGACTGCCTCGTCACTGCCACACGAATGAAAGTTGTATATTTACAAGCCCACGCACACATAGGGCCGCGCGCACAACTGAGTTGAACTTACTATAAAATCATACAAGTCAAAGACCATTTCCACAATCATGATTCATTCTTTCTATGGTTTTGTTGCATTTTATTGCACAACTGAACACAGATTTGTACACGTTGAATTTATTTTTTATTTATAAGCTACTTTTAATAATCAACTAAGGAATCCATTTTCTGATTTTCCTATGAACTGAACAAAACTGAGCACACTCCTATATGTTTAAATTAACCTTTGGTATGCCTGGATTTTAGACACAATATAAATTCTATGTCTTGTGTAGATCTGTGTTTCAGCAAATGAGCATACCAGGGGTCTTTTTTACGTATTAAACTTTTGTCTAATTTCATAATGAAAAATTTATTTTGTAATTTGTATGATTCATAAGAATTATTCCCATCTGTCTCCCTAGGGGGACGATTGGGAGAAAAAAGTTATATCTGTCCCCCCGTTACAAATAGGAGGACAGATCGAACTTTTATTAATTGAAAAAGTTTTATTTGTCCCCCCCATCACAAACAAAGGTACAGACAGAAATAATTATTCCTGCCTGTTATCAAAAAAAAAGTAGATACGCTATGTGCTGAAAGCTGTATACATTCAGTCTGTTTAGGTACTAATACAATGACAAAATAATTTTGATGCAAATAAATTCCATATGAATCAGGCTATTATTTTTATGTTTTTTATTTATAATTTGAGATTAAAGAAAACGAAGTGTGATTTTCATTTTTAATACAATTTATAAATACAATAGTTTCTATTGAGGTAATTATTTTATAAAAAAGGTTATTATTTTTTTTACTGTTTGGCTGCGTGGCACTCGAATAGTTCTTTGTGATAATTTGGGTGGACTGTTAAGTGTTACAGTTTGTTTTGTGTAAATTTTATATTTGTTAAGTATGATTTCTAATCGAATTCTTCTATTTCTTTCTAATCTTACGTTCTTATACTGTTTGCATTATTATAAGATAAGCCTCGTTTGTCCAATGAAAGACGTCAAAAACTGGGACACAGAAAATCTAGTCTGGCTTTTGACAGAATGATTCCCTTCTGTCACCCTGCTTTGGCACCATTATACTGATAGTACTTACTATTATGGGTATTTATTTCCTGATTGATTTGTTATAGATCCTAATATATATATATATATATTATAAATATTACTGGACATTTCACACAGCGCTATCTAGCCCCAAACTAAGCAGAGCTTGTACTATGATAACCAGATAACTGATAGAATACTCATATACATTTTTTTTTGTAAATACATACTTATAATATATAGAAAAACACCCAGACACGGAACAAATATCTGTAGATCATGCAAACATTTGTTCCGCGGCGGGAATCGAACCCGCTACCTCCTACGTCTCAGCCGGCTATACGCCCACTGCGCCACTGAGGCAGTCAATTTTTACCCGTGTCTTGTAACTGTGATATAACAAATTGGTTATTTTTATGTGATACCTTTATATTTACTCTTGTTTAAACCAATAAATCATTAAACATTAAAGAAAAAAAGTTGTCTATATACCACTGTTATAGTACCACCAGCTTTTTTTAGTTTATATTCCTTATCTACTTATTTATTTACAGATTACAATTAACATGTCAGAATTTAAAGAGCAAAATTAGTATAGTAGTGACTTTAACTGATGGCTTGACATATGTAATTTTGTCATTATAATACCTAAACAGACTAGAATGTATACAGCTTTCACCACATAGCGTATCTATTTTTTATTTTGGAGAACAGGCCGGAACAATGATTTCTGTCTGTGCCCTTGTTAGTGATGGGGGACAAATAAAACTTTTTCAATTAATAAATTCCATCTGTTCCCCCGTTGCAAAAAGGGGGACAGATGGAACTTTTTTCTCCTAACCGTCCCCTAGGGAGACAGATGGGAATAATTCGCATTTTTGTGTATTGTTTTAGAGAATTATCAATATAATTATGTTTATAGTAGTTTTGTTCCTATTGTGTTGTTTAGTGAATGATGGGCGAATGAACTTCCAGAGAAACAAAGTGGCAATGTAGATGGATGGTTATGTTTATAATAAACTATTTGTAAGGTATTTTGTGTTATTTACATGTTTTCTCTTCTATATAACACTGAAAATCTACTAAAAGAACTATTTGAATTAATTTATTTTGAACATAGACAAGCAGCATTATTGCTGATATGTCTACATCACACAGTACTGAAAGTCTTGTAATGTTCATTTTTGTAGTAATGAATAGGTAACTTACAATGACAACTTTTTGTGTCACTGTCACAAGCAGGCAGGAAGCTTCTTCAATAAACAACCAAATTGGTACTTAATTATATTTATTTCTTACAAAAACAAAAGAATCAATGGTTGTAATGTAATCTGTCCAACAGAAATATTCTTTACATAAATCTGCACATTCATCAACATAGAACTTATTCTAAAATATCACATGAGACCTGCAATTTGTTACGACATACTGTCGATAAGAGATGCACGCATTGTCGAAGTGATAGCTGTAGGTTTAGCATCGTTCAACTTGAATACACTCTCAATAACTGAAATCTCTGTGGATGTAGTGTCCATGCCGCAGAATGCGCACCAATCGTTGACCACCATCCCGGCGGCAACAACTTCACTGCCTCTGTTGACTGTGCCAGCCACGAGTGGCACCTGTAGCAGCGAGGAAAGCTCGTCCTGGTCTTGTATCGTAGTTTTGGGATGCACCAGACCCCCTCTGTTGCTGAGCGCCGCGTACGATCCGACGAGTACGTTACCCGCAACCGTTTGCCTGAACACTTCCACGTCTAGCGTGTCAGCGAGTATCTCCTCCGTGTCCCGGTCTAAGTCCGGGTGCACGAGTGCCACATAGTCGTTGCACGCGATGACGTTCCCGAGCGCACTGAGCCGCTCCTCCACGCGCTGCACTTTGACTGTATCGGGCAGACTGTTTCTGATGTGCTGTAGCTCTGTGTCTGTGGTCGAAGACGGCACCAGAAGCCCGTTCTTGTTTGCCACGGTAATGCGGCCGATGATGCGGCACCCACCGACGCTCACGTGAACCACGGGAATCGTCTCCGCGAGCTCAGCCTCGAACACGCTGTAGAAATTCTCCGAACCTCCAATAGCAACCAGACAATACGAATTTGTCATTTTACTGAACACTCCCACCTCATTATTATTTTCGAATTGGACTCGGACTGCCATGATTTTGCTTTCTTTTTAGATTTTACACACAATTTCAATGTATTTCACAATATATTTTGGCTCTTCACGTGGGAAATAAAACACGGAAAATCGGACTGATTAAAATCCGTATGTCAATTTGACAAGTGCTCAAGCATTTTATTTAACTATTACAAGCGTTCGATGATTCTCACGATAGAGAAACTTAACCGTCTGACTTTTTCTTTCTAAAGCATCTCTATCCTATGAATATGAGCAAGAACACCATAATTATCCAAAGGTGGTAGTAAATTTTCATGCAATAATTCAATCAAAGTGTTGGAACAAAACGTGAAATATGTCATGTCAACAGAAAGATGCGTTCACACTTCACAACTTTTTTTTAAACACTCCGATCATCGACTACATTTCTACTGGCTGCTACGGTTTACAAAATAAAACACAAAGCTGTATACATAAATATAGCAGTATGTATACAAGATATTATCCCAAAATGGTAAATTGTAGGTACCTACTCTTGGTTCGGGAACGCGATGTTAAGTAGGTAAAAAAAGGATTGTGTGGT
This sequence comes from Philereme transversata, assembly GCA_963924445.1. Taxonomy (NCBI): domain Eukaryota; kingdom Metazoa; phylum Arthropoda; class Insecta; order Lepidoptera; family Geometridae; genus Philereme; species Philereme transversata. The sequence continues at coordinate 28,918,080 of OZ004345.1, forward strand.
TTTATGTTACCACGGTAAAAGTGAAACTTTGTTTCACATTATAGACATTTAACTTAAAATGTTTGTTGGCACAAATGAGTAATAGTCTGACACGGTCAGCTGATGCGAACTATAGGCGCCGCCATATTGCCCTCGGCTGCTCTGACGAGCGCCTTTCATTTCACTTTATCCCTACTCCGCGGCCGATCGTCACACGACATGCAACACACAGACGATAAAGTTTGAGACGATGTAATAAAAGTTTCAATTTAAAATGTAATTTTTAACTAAATCTAAAATATAAATAGGATTACGTTCACACCGATTTGAGGTGGATTTAATAACGACGCAATTCAAAGTACAGAGAGAGTATCTATGTAGGTATGTATGTTTGTTTGTTTGTCCGAGGATAACTTTCGAAGCGGTCATCGTGATATAGTGGTATATAGGTGTTGTATTGGTATACATATAGTGATGGCACAATTTTGGTGTGAATGAAATGAGCTAAACATGTTGGGGGTTGATTGGACTGATGATGAACCAGTCAAAGACCCAAATGACCAATAGCAAGAAACGTAGGGTCAAGGTAGATGGGCAAGAGATACACTATGTCGATGAGTATAATATATTTATCTGGGCCAGATACCTAGTCTCTTTCAAGAACAGACAAGATCGAGAAATAGATCGTCGTGCTGATAACGCTTGGAAGAGCTACTGGTCCATGAAAGAGCTAATGAAGGGTAACCTTCCATTGTCACTTAAACGAAAACTCGTGGACATGTGTATCTTACCTATCCTAACCTACGGAGCTCAGACTTGGTTATTGACGGACTCACATAAGTTCGAACTCGGGTTACCTATGCCAAAGAGCGATGGAGCGTAGCATTTTAGGTGTTAAGCGAACCGATGGAATCCGCAACACTACGCTCTATGACCGGAATCATCGATGTGAGGCTGCAAGACTCAAATGGGACTGGGCGGGTCATGTCACTCGAATGCACCCTGAAAGGGAAAGGACTAAGATCTCCACCGACTGGCAACCTACCGGACGACGGCAATGAGGCAGACCGCAAAAACGTTGGCGCGACGATCTGGATAAGATTCCACTCAGACTGGCAGGGGATTTCTAGAGAACGCAAGGAATGGAAGGAAATGGGGGAGACCTTTGCCCAGTAGTGGGATAGTATAAGTTATTGAAAAAAAAAGGTAATATTATTTGCGTGCGCGACAGTAGTCATGCGCAGCTATCCCGCGTATCGTTCAGCGCTAGACTTACGTGCCTCTACTTGTACAATCCAAATTATTACAATAAAATAAAAAGAGAGAACGGGCGGGCGTGAGTAAAAAAAAAGTGAGTGAGTTCTAGTAAGCGAGTGAGTGAGGTCACAGAATATACACCAGAGGGGTGGTCGAATGAATGACTCAATTCTGTTTCCTTCACTCGTATTGCCAGGTGGCATATTAGGTATGTTGTGGCGCGTATATTCGCCACAAAACTATAGGCCAAATATATATAATATATATATATGAATATATTTTATATATGAATATATAAAATATATATAATATACTATAGGCTATAAGTTGGTTATGCATTTCGTGGCACTATTTTGATAATCAAAGATTACAAATAATATTTTTTTGTTTTAATCGGAGACTCGCGAGATCTCAGTTCGGGGCGAACCACTAGTTTTTGTAATTAGGTGTTTCTATTGTGTGCAGTTAATTTTGAACTTGTTAGTATTTCCGTTTTCCTAAGTATTCATTAAAACGATTTGGTTTTTTGTAAACTGTTATGTTATTTCTAAGTTATTAAATAAATTGAATTGTATGTAACTAACCTTTTTGAAAGTTAAAAGGCTTTTTTGAATTAATATCTAGTCACATATGAATTGTACTTTCACGTTGACTTTTCATTTGACTTCCGATTTGTTCAAAACAACATTAAATTGACAACAAAGTAGGTATGTCCAATAAAAAAAACCAATCCAAATTCCCAATTTTAAACAAAATGTAAAAGAATACAAAAAAATGCCAGTTACAAAAACCCATGAAAATGCGTAAATTCGTGACACTGAATTTTCTGGTGGATAGAATCGACGGCGAGTCCTTCCCAAGCGATGCCGTTCCAAAGCTAAGGAAGTCTGTGTTGGCTCCTGTGCTTTACAAACCGATCCTGCAACAGGTTTTACAGAGTGTTAATTTCAGGTTTCATCGGACTTGCAGCTATTATAACATAAGTAACAGAGTAAGTGCTACCGCTGCCTAGCAAACATATTCTCAGGCTGCACGCACAGTAGATTTTTGATGTGTAACATTTTTCCTTTTGGTTTGTGGGAGTGATTTTAGCAAAAGGGACGGAAATCTGTAACAGGAAATCGGGGAAGCGCGCGCTATTTGATTTGAGCAATGAGCGCGCGCGGTGGTCAGATGTTACACATCATATGCGACTACTCTCGTAGCTTTTTTTCTCTATTGAAATTTGCAGTAGTAGGTAAGTAGGTACCTAGGCTTGCTTGAACGCCTCTTAGGCCTCCCGCGCACTAGGCAGCCATGGCTGCGCAGCCAGGCTGCGCAGCCAGAATATTTGCGCAGCCAGTTATAACAGCCAATCAGCGACTAGTCTAGATCCTTCCGTCGAGCAATATGGACGTGGAAGAACTTATAATGATTGCTTACCTATCTCGTAAAAAACGCAAAACAAAGAAAAGACACTGGATTCATCCTTTGATAACCTGATGATTCCATCGTTTGATAACCTTTTGGAAATAATACGAAATTCAATCAAGGGCATTGATACTTCTATGCGAGCTTGTATAAAACCTGAAGAAAAACTGGTGATAACTTTGAGGTGAGTACGAAAATGAAAGATATTGTTAATTAGTCTTAACATTTATTATTTATTTCTTACATGTATGGTAATGAATTACCTAGTTCAAGTTGTCCTGTGTAGTAAATAATTCTAGTATTTCAGAACCCTGAGACATATCTGTTACATTTGTGTCAGTTGGTGATAACGCATCAGTATAAACAGTATTGTCTTGCCTGTCTGGAACAGCCGTAGAAGACCCACGGCGGCCTTCAGTGGTCGAGGTTTTCTGATAAACTTTCCGAGCACATTTTGTTCGTGATTTCTTCCCATCTTCTTTTCTTTAAATCCCGATCACTGTATTCTTCCGATGTTATATCCCAAATTGCTTTACGGCTTTCAATTTCCCGAATAAATTTCTCTATATCGAAAGTCATCATATCAAAGTTCGGAACGCAAAATACGTCTGGCTGCTACAACTAGTGCGCGGAGACTGACCGCAGCCACATACATTCGCCTACACACGTTCTGGCTGCGCGCAGCCAGCTGGCTGCCGTGCAAACAGGCGCGTTTCATTGGCTCCCGCAGCCGAGATTTCGTGGCTGCCAAGTGCGCGGGCTCCCATACAACGTCATATGTTTGACTGGCTGCCGCAGCCTGGCTGCGCAGCCATGGCTGCCTAGTGCGCGGGGGCCCTTAGTCAACACTTCTAGGAAACAAGAAAGCGTTCTTTCTCACTTTAGAAAAGAGATCAGTAAACTTATTTTATGTATCAAATATTTAGAGGTGTGCAGTTACTTGAGGAGTGTAATAAAATCCAAGAAGACCTTAATGCTATACTTCACTGGAGCGAACATAATCAGCAGAATCAACTACTGGCAGAAGCTATTTCAGTCAATGCAGCAGGTTTTTTGTTTTTTTTAAAAGAGGTGTTATTTCCAGGAGTGTAATGTGGACGAGAGGGATACCCTGTTAATGTTCTGGGGTTGCGAGCGCACTGAGAGCAAGGTCACTATGAGCATGTCTGCGTCTAGTTGCTCCTCTACGGTTATACTTGTTAGTATAATTTCAGTTGCGCAGTTTGTGATTTCTACTAAGTAAGGACAATAGAATTTTATTGATTTTCAACAAGAATTTCGTACCTGTATATAAATAGTTACCTACTAAAGAGGAATGTTATGAGTTACGCTTAAGACAAACCCTCTAAGGTTTTTTAAATGTATTATTTTAAGTAGGTATGTTTTAAAAAACAAATATTAAAAAAATCATAATAATATTTTTAGCTGTTAGCTGTCGTGCTTGAATCCTCATCAATCGTACCTACCTTAGTAGTTACGGACATTGAAGGCACGAAAGTGAAAGAGTAAGTCTTATAGTATAGGATCCCATCATAAAACGACCTTCACCGAGCTGGTTAATGGATGAAAAGTATTTTATATTCTATTAAATATGTCAATAAATATATTGCAAATGGGTTGTCTAAAAAATTTCAGTCCAGAATTTGATTAATTAACACTTGAAAAAAATTTTTTTTAACCTTCAGGTAACTGGTTTGGTTAATAGACAAATTAAAAAAACACGGCTAACTTTAATGAACAGTTTTTAAAAGTTTCATCATTAAAATCAATTACACAAAAAACACTTTTATGCCATTTTTTTACAACAATAAATAGTAGCACGTTTTTTCAATTCTAACTATAGCGACAATCTACTCCAAGATGATGCATAGCATGTAGGGTAAAAGAGGGTAATGGGGGTCACTTAAGCGAGAACTCAAATAAAATTTTAATTAAAAAGAAAATATTTATTGCAACCGCCTGTAAACATAATGTAATTAGTAACTAACATTAGAGATCAATTTCAGTCACTTTGGCAATCAACTTTGGAAATTATAAAAGTTTAAATAAAAAACAGATTTGACTCCCATTACACCAATGTAGGGGTAATGGTGATCACCCTGGGGGTATTTGCCATTTTCTTCACCAAGTTCGCTAGCTCGGCTTCTGCCTCAGGACTAAAGACAGTGAATCGTCCTAGATGTGGTCCTAAGGTAGAACCTTTTTTTATCCTCTTCTGAAGGCTTGAAAAAGGGATTCCCATTACTTTAGCAGCATTTCTTATAGAAGAACCGCCATCAATGAGCTGATAGCTTTATCTAGGCTATCAGAAGACCAGGAAGCCTTTTCAGTTCTCCTGACGCGTACTTTCGGCATCTAGAAAGAAATAATAAAAACATGATTCAACAGTAACGCACAGTTGCGGGCAATAATAATTACTTGCGGGTAATGGGAGTCACCTGACTCTCATTACCCACAACTACACTGATGAGTAAAAAATAGAAATAAAAAAAATCTTTAATACACTGATATAATCTGGACTGCACATCACAATTTGAAACATCTAACTAAGTAAGTGTAACTATCATAATCGCATACTGCAAGATATTTGGCACTTACCTTCTAATTTGCATTTACGTAAAATTACATCAGTGGAGCGCAAAAACAAAAGACGGTCGTTTCTCAGTGGTGCATGGGTCGACTGGCGCGAGCCGTTCGCGGCTGCGCGGGGGCCCGAAGTGGGGGCTGAGGACGCTGTTTACGCGTCGGTCTCATGTAGTGCTTCGTGGTGGTGTGGGTGACTCCCATTGCCCGCTGACTCCCATTACCCTACTCTACCCTACGAGTCTATCGATATCCTTTTCATTTTTTTTCAACGGCGAACTACACACAGCTGCAATGCTGTGTGTAGTTACTCTTCTACCGCATGCGATGGTTCGCTGGGACCTCTCTAGCAATATTTCACTTTTTAAAACTCGACAACCGGAATTCAGGACTGATTTTTCGCAGACAACCCTTTACCACCGTGTTCGTAATGAAATAATCTTTATTTTAATTTAACTTTAATTCATTAACCAGACCGGTGCAGGTTACTAGTATCGATTTACCTGTTTAAACCTGCCTACACAAGACGGGAAAAAATAGTCAACCTAACGTTTTGCATATTCTATCGGCTTCATACTTTCGATTGGTATGGAATTTGTCTATTAACCAAACCAGTGAAATGTTTAAAATAATTTTTTTTAAGTGTTAATTAATCATATTTTGGAGTGAAATTTTTTAGACAACCCATTTGCAATATAAGTAGTTATTGACATATTTAATAGAATATAAAATACTTTTCATCCATTAACCAGCTCGGTGAAGGTAGTTTTATAGTGGGATCTTAGACTATCAGTATTTATTTCACCACCAGTAACGCTATCCAACGGATAAAGTCAAAGTCAAATATTTTTATTCATTAAAATCACAAGGATCACTTTGAAACGTCAATTTTACTGCCTGTTCCTTCGCGACCAAGCCAGGAAAGAAAGGCAAGAAACAAGGCTGGTTGTTTTTTTAATGATCCTTTTACAATACATAATACAGAAAATAAATTACATCTAAATTGTAACATTTTGACGAGTTGGATCAATTTCAATCCCAAGCTTCTCTATCATCTAAATAATCCGATATTTTATAGTAGGCTTTTTTATAAAGATTTAGTTTAATTACGTTTTTAAATTTATTAATTGTCAATTTTTGTACATCCCTAGGGAGTTTGTTATAAAAGCGTACACCTTGCCCTTTAAACGATTTACTAACTTTATAGAGTCTACAAGTGGCAACAGCGAGTTTATCTTTATTTCTAGTATTAAAATTATGATTATCACTATTTTTCTCAAACAAATTAATATTTTTGTGAACATACAATAGATTTTCATAGATGTATGTATTGACAAGGGAATGTCATAATATTTATTTCTTTAAACTTATCGCGTAATGACAAGGGAATGTCATAATATTTATTTCTTTATACTTATTGCGTAATGATTCTCTGGGGCCCATATTATAAATTGCACGAACAGCCCTTTTCTGCAGCATAAAAACGGTGTTTATATCTGCAGCACTCCTCCACAGCAGTATACCGTATGACATAATGCTGTGGAAGTAGCTGAAGTAAACTAGTCTAGCTGTGTCTACGTCTGTAAAATCACGGGTCTTCTTGACTGCGTATGCCGCAGAACTAAGTCTCTTCGACTACCCATCAATGTGAGGGCCCCATTGAAGCTTATTATCTAGGGTTATAGGTACCTAAGAATACGGTGGTGTCCACAAGAGCCAACAAGAGGATAAAAAATATATGTCTTTTGTTTTCACATGGAAACACATAAAGAGAGAATGATTTTTACGCGTCAACTAAAGTTACTCGAAGGTAGTGAAAGAGGCCCTTAGAATGAACGGACGCCACACTCTAGCGATCTTGGCGCAAAGCAGAAGTGGCAAAGACATGCATTTCTCATCTTCCAGGCGTGCGGTGCTCAGAGTCCCCCTGACAAGAACCTGCGCTCCATCGCTCAGCAAACTGACATCAGCTGCCGGTTCACACCAGGGATGGCTTCACCAGGTTTGTTTATCAAATGTACCTACCATCATCATCATTCACAGCCTGACCTTATCTGCTGCTGGGTAAGACCTCCCTACGTTTGTACTAAATAGGTACTCATCACGACTTTGCTCTAGTCTGAATCAACATCATCCCCTAAGATAAAATTTGGCTGGATCAGTTCGCGAGTTCACCTGCATGACTGCGTAAACTATCTACCTATGTAGGTATCTCATAATCTTTGATGGTTCAAATTGCAGGTTCCCTGACATTTTCTTCGGCCGCATCCTCAATGCTGCAGCCGACGGGTCGGTCCATTTCTATCCTGGGCTCGGTGTGCGCGTTGTTACTCAGTAAACCAGTGAGAAACCATCCTCCTCCTTATCTTAAATTAATTTATTTGTTTTATAATCCCCACCGCTCCGCCCCGAAAGTGACCTAACCCGTTAAAACTCGCAGAACACATCAACCCCAAAAGAAGTGGCGAGCTTCACTGGCAGCGTGCGGTCGGACAACATCTGTCGCATCTGCTTCGGCGGCGAGTCTGCGGAGCGGCTGGTGCGGCCGTGCTCGTGCCGCGGCACCATCGCCGCCGTCCACCGCGCCTGCCTCGAGCGCTGGCTGCTGCAGGCCGCCACCTCCTACTGCGAGCTATGCCGACATCACTACGTCGTCACACGAACTCACAAGTGACTCTGACTCCTATCTACCTACGCCCGCTGGATCTAGATCTTTAAAGCTATCATCTCAAAAACTGTAGGGCAGAATGCGAGGTTTCAAAGAGTAATAAACATATTGAGTAGGTACACATGTCGAGGGTCAGCTTAGACCATAGTAAAATTCCGTCGGGAGCAGGGAGACTGCAGGCGCCGGTCGTCGTGACATCGCAAACCGTAGCGAGGGTTGGTCGCGATCACTAGCGTAAATATTCGCACTCGGACATCTGCAGTACATCAATACCGAGGGGGCATCTGTTCAGTTGTATGTTTGTTTGAACGTAGATGGTCCTGGGTGCGGTCCCTGTGCGAGTGGGCGGTGTCGGCGCGAGGCCGCGCGCTGGCGGCGGACGCGTGGCGTGGCGTGGCGCTGGGCGCATGCAGCGTGCTGGGCACGGCACGCGCGCTGCACGCTTGCGACGCCGTGCTGCAGGCCGGCGCGCGACGCGGCGGCGGCGTGGCACTAGCCGCTAACCTCTTCTCGTCGCTGATTATCGGCGTCATCGGTGACTCTTATCTGTGTGCTTAGTGGGTAGACTAGAGGCTCCTAGTTTAGTAGGCTTGTTTTTTGTACATTTTTGAAGTTAAGTATACATTTTTGGCATGTTAGGAGATATGTACGTAGGTATAAGGTATAAGATATATCACCAAACATTTTTAGCTATAGCATCTCCGTTCTTAGAATCTATTTTACTTTTAGTTCTACTTATTAAGTACCTACCTAAACGAGACGAGCTACTCAAACTCGCAGGACTGTCTTATAACACAGTGAACCACTTGAAATTCCAAACATAGAAATATCTTAATACGTAGTAGTACCTAGCACAATTATAATTATTGATCGAGCGAAGCGAGATCTCCAAATCAACTTGGGCAAATCGGCGTGGTATGTATGTATGCTTGTTTGTTTGTCCGAGGATAACTTTCGAAGCGTTGATCCGATCATCGTGAAATTTGATACATAGGTATCTAGGTAGTGTTGGCACAATTTTGGTGTGACTAAATGAGCTAAAAATATGGGGGGGGGGGGGGTTGTTGAGATATTGGGGTTCATGAGGGGTAAAAAAAAATGAAAATGAGACTATAAGGCCAAGTGGGAAATCAAATGAAAGGTATTCATTAGTACATTTCAACCCTGTTTTTATTTTTGGTTTAATCCTTGTAGGTTTTGAGTTATTAACCATAATAAAAACAAAACTTTGACAAAATTCACAGGGCACACCAGTGACCCCACAATGCTGCTAAAATTGGTATTCGTGTAGCTTTAGTGACATAAATATAGGCAAAAGTCTGAAATCCAGAATAACTGCATTTTGCACCCCAAAAAACCAATCAACATGAACTCCCATTACCTGTAATTTGAATGAAACTGTCAAGGAATGTGCATGTGTATTTCGTGGCACTATTTTGATTGACAAAGATTACGAATAATATATTTTTGTTTTTATGGGAGACTCGCGAGATCTCAGTTCGGAGTTATTATTATAGGTTTGTACAGGAGATTGATGTTCTGAATAAATATGAGGAGCTTGATTGTGTAGAGAGATATTGCCAACCTCATTCACGCGTTCAGTCAGCCTGATTCACGACTCGCCATTATTTCCGTTCTAATATCACAGGTGCCCTGAATGGTTTGCTAACAACTTGGATGCTGCTAAAGATCCAAAAGCATCAAGCATCCTGGCGAGCGTGGCGAGACAGTACACTCCACGTACGAGTGCGATTAGTTGGTGACTCTCTCAACGACTCCGATGACTCAGACGCGACTCTGGTCGTCGGTGCCGATCATACAGCCCCCGCTGGCACCCGGCAACATCGCGCAACTAATGTTACTGACCCATTTATGGTGGCCCCGCCTGACACCACACGAGAACCTTAGGTGAGAAATAGTCCACTGATCAGAATTGATTGGCGTGTGCTAGAATGTAGGCTCGTAACACATTCTTGTGTGTTGCGTGCCTGTTGTCTTTGTGACTAGTTTTGTGTGTGTCAAACAAATGTTTCAGTTATACACATGGACTCTCGCAGTTAATCTTTTTTTTACATTGCTTCTACATACAAAGGCATTTACGACTTTATTCTGAAAACTGATTTAGTGTAGCGTTATCCAGAAAGGTGTCGATCTCTTTCTTTAAACTTTTCTCTCGTTTCCTCAGATCCTAACAAATTTACTACTTGAAGACAAATCAAGGAGATTCGGAACCTCTGGTTCTGTGCTATGGGAATGTCTGAAGCCTTCGCGCTCCTGGTCCTGTCCACCTGTGCTCTCTGTATCCTTCTATTCTCATACGTGATGGCGATGCATTACTGAAGGCACAGTGCAGTGTGAACTTGGCTGTTTTATATGAATTTAAATTGCTATGAAAAATATCGAAGTAAATTAATTATATTCTAATAACATAATAAAAATTAAAATATGTGTTTTCAACAACGTAATGTGAAACCCCCGCTGCAGAAAGTTCTAAAAGCTCTCAAAGGCTAGTAAATTTTTTTTAAACATGTCAATAAAAAAAAAATGAATTAAGACATCATTAACTCTGTTGTACTGTTACCTCAAGGGCCGATGTTAGGGCCACTGCTCTTTATAATTTACGCGCAATATGGTGGTTGGGTGATACATCAGTGAATACACGAATAAAATGTTAATATCTTCAATATTTATTTCATTATTATAAATTAACATAGTCATTACAATATTATCATCTTCATAAAATAGCTTTACTGTTAAATAATATCAAGTTTAAATAAAAAAATGTGTTAGTATATCGCGTGTCGGACACTTGACGCCGAGAATTCAACTTCCTTATGTGCAGGAATAAGACAAAGCGATTCTCGATCTGTGCTCAAACTAGACTATGACCTACTCGTTTAGTATTTAGTCCTTATTCTAAGTATAAAAGAAATCACATACATCTTGAGATTACAATATAGGAGGACTTGAGAAACGACGGCGCGGACTGACAATAAACATTTAACAAACAAACAAATTCAACAACTTATGCTCTTTGGAAAAATATACTTTAAGAAAATATATTTGTGACTACGACGTTCGCTACTCGTAACTGACGCTTCGGCTACGGGCAAACCCGGAGTATCCGTGTAACACACGCTGATAGTAGCAGTTCGTGCACTACTTTTCTCTCAAATCAGCTGGCACAGTACAGTACCCTCATATCTAAAAATAGTTTGGCTTAAAAGCTTAGTACATTGGAACATTTTTTTTCCAGGCCAGACAACTGAAATTTTCGTTCAGACTACTTACTAAACTTTTCTGCCAAGCTACTAAACATTTCCACAAGACTATTATCAGGGTGTGCGGATACCCCGCGGGTGCTGGAAGCGGCTGACGGTGGCTCAGGCCTCGTCCTTGAAGCGGCGGTAGATGGACTGCACGTACGTGAAGACGCACTTCCAGTCCGGCTTCCGCATCGCCACCATGTCGTCCACATCCAGCAGGGGATAGATGCCCGCCTTCTCACTAAAAACAGATAAAAAAGTTGTAGATAACTGAAAAAATAGGCCACGAAAGTGTTGAGATAACCTTTAATATATTTAGGTAATTTACACGACAGAAAGAGTCAACTAAATCAACAACAACCCACAAGACACAACGACTTAGAGTAAAGAAATCATCATTTTGAATTGTTTTCTTATCAGCTAAACTAGCTGACCCGCCCGCGGCTTCGTCCGCGTTACAGAGATCTAGAAACAATGGGCTGAAGAACGCCTCGGTAGTTGAAAATTTATTATGACTCATTATTGCGGCCCTATTTGTCTTAAAATCTTTAAAAGATTGGACTGAGGGATGCTGGGGTAGCTTCATTTTTTATAACTTTACCTAACTATATGACTTGAAGAAAGCGAATGTATTTTTATGTCTATATAATATATTTATTATAAAGATAATAATTTTATAAAGAAGTAAAATTTATTTGTAAGTTTGTATGTAATGGCTAATCTCCGGAAGTACTGAAACTGACTGATAATTATTTTACTGATAGAAAGCTCAACTATCCTTGAGTGTTATATTTAATTTTGATAAACATTCGTGCGAAGCCGGGGCGGGTCAGCAGAGTAACGAAGACCCAAATCATTTTTCTATAGAAACTTTGACGCCCCATTTTTATCTTATGGAAACTGATTTATGAGATAAAAAGTAGCCTATATGTTATTTTAAGTCTAGAACTTTGTAGAAGTTTATTCTGCAAAGTTTGTGACCAATCCATTTAGTAATTTTGGTGTGAAGGGTAACAAAATCACTTTCGTATTGAAACTTTGATACCCCATTTTTATCCCATGGGAACTGACTTATGGGATAAATGGTAGCCTATGTGGTTATCCAGGTTATAATCTACGTCCCTATATACCAAATTTCATGGAAATCGGTTCAGCCGTTACGGCATGATTGAGTAACAAACAAACAAACAAACATCCAAACATTCGCATTTATAATATTAGTGTGATTCTTTTGCCTATATCTTGAACTTTATCAACGTTCCATAACCCTTGCTAATAGTTGGTTTATCATCAACGTCAGCCAGCTCACTGCGGGATATCATAAATGTGTCCTTATAAAAGTCTTGACGAACGGTTTATCTGCGACTGTAAAATATCATCAGTTGTATGTTGTTTCAATCAGCCTATCAATGTTCCACCATTCACCATAAGCTCTACACATCCAGCAATAAGATTCACTGCAAAGAGCATCTGCAATTTAGAGGTAAATAAGGGTCTTTAAACGGGAGAAAATAAGGAATAGGTACATAAAGGAAGTAAATACGTAGAAGGAAGAAAGGAGCCAGTTAGATACTTACTCGGCTACTTTGAAGGCGAGCGTGAAGTTATGCCGACGTGTCTCTGGCGTTAGCTTCGAGTAGTCGAAGGCGGTCGGCAAGAAGTGGTGGAGCAGCGCGCAGAACGCCAGCCCGTCCGCCCAGCTCGTCGAGAAGTTCTCCAGCTTTACATTCTACACACAATATAACAGGGTTACAGTCAAGCGAGAACGTGTATATCAGTAATAAAACCCAAGTCTGTACAGTGGTGTTGAAAAGTGTAGGACGACTAAGAAATCCGAATTTGTTTTCGATTTGAACATTTGCGTCTCGTGCTTAATTCCAAAACGATTAGTTATTACTTCTGAACTGTGTACGAACACGCGTACTGTAATATCTTATAAAATCTTCTACCGATTATTTTCTATGAGAGTGTAGAGTGTAGGTACAATCCAGTGCTGACTCTAATTTACTATTTATCAAATGAGATCAAAGTTTCACTAGTTTGGTGTCAACTACAACAGTAGTTGTGGGAAATGCGAAGGCTCCTCTATCTAGAATACTAAATACTACCTTAGTTATTTGACGAAATCATACTTAAATTATATAAAAACACTCAACACAAATTCATGCATTGCTTTTATTTATTTTTATTTTTTGAGAACACCGTGCTATTGTTACGAGTAATTGTAAGTCACGTCAAATTAAAAATTAATAATTTATAAGTTAGTGATGATACTTTTTTCTGTTTTATGGAACATACCATTTTCAAATAATACCTAATCACCTAAGTAAGTATAATTATTTGTTTAATTTTGTAAAACTTAACAAAATCGAAACCAAAGTAATATAATTTGGAACGACGAGAAAATTAGGAATTATAACATAAATAATATTAAATAATACGTAAATAGAATATATATACAGGAAAATAGTGCAGCCAAAAATGAAGCGTCAAGAGAAGCGTGGTGGAATGTGGGTGATGACATCAGTCTCGTGAGTGTTAATACTGAGTGCGCGTGCGCAGCCGTCTCAACATGCTACTCTGTCAACGACGCGGTTAAATCCGTTTCATCTGTGCGCCCTCTATAAGCCGATGCAATCATTTACTCGATTCGAAATCACCAAAATTAGATTAAAAAAAATAGCATCTGCTTATTTGTATCGCAACTGAATTCTCCCCATTACGTTTATTGACAGTAACTTTGAATTTGGCAATGGAATAATCTTAGGTGAGTTTGCGAAAATTATTTACAGCAGCGTTGAATAATATGTCGTCAATTTGGCAAGACTAAGGGATGTGTGATAGACGCAGTGGGGAGTCGTGCTTAGGGCGGGCGGTGCGGGGGGCGGTGCGGGGCAGTACCTCGTAGTCTCGAGTCTTGTCGCGACACCACTGCAGCAAGCGCTCTTTAATAGTGAGCGCGCTGCATTGCAGCGCGGGGTCCGTGAACTTGAAGTACGGCTGGGATGGCGAGCCCGGGCTCTGCGGGCTCTTGGGCGAGCTACAATCGGAGCTCATGTTAGTTCTCAGTGAGACCTGCACTCTCGGTTAGTGTCATACGAGTATCATTAGTCTCTGTGCTCTGCCACAATCGAGTGCCACTGACGCCGTCGTGCTCGTTATGCCGTCAGGTTATTTACAATGAAAACTTCGCGTGCGTTTTCATCAAGCGACTTATCAGCCTCTATGTTCTCATGAACGAAATGTGTAATGACAAGGTTAAATTAACACGCGGGATTATTGACAGTCTACATATCCGTTTATACTTATGCTATGCGTCTCTCGGATGATTTGTAGGTATATAGTTTTTATATCAAAGCGTCTACTAAGTATACATGTTATAATGCGTATCATTAATTGTATATTTACTTGTAAATATTCCTTATTCGTATCCAGAGATATCGCTGCCAAAGATAAATAAAATATATTGCATTACATAACTATGAAGCGAAAAGATTGATATAGGTAGGTATGATTGCAAGCCTCTGATTGTTCGATTTGTTTACTGATCATTGTGTTCGGTCTTTTGAATTGTCTCTTTGTGTTTTCAGATAGAGTGAGGTAAGGCAGTTGTGGACTTACTTAGGACTGTTGATTGAGTTTTGTTTCTCAAGTTGACGGAACTTGGCGAACGGTGACACGGGTTTCGCTGCCGGCCGGCCCACGCTCTCTATCACTACACAACAAAATTGACGATTAAACAAATACGATGGGCGAATAAGAGCTTTCGAGAGGCAAATCGAGAAGATTTCTTACCTTTTGAAGTTGTAGTGGTACTACTGCTAGAGGTTTTCTCCGAAGAGTCCCTTCTCACACTCGATGTCGTTGTCTCAGTTACTTCCTCTTCCTCTGTAACGAGAGAAACCACGTTAGTTAAATGAAACGGTGCTACGATATCAACGCAAATTTAAAACACTAGAACTATATAACGCTTGAAAACAATCAGCAAGACATAACAACAATACTTAAAGCTATTAGTCAAAATAACACGGTTACGGGATTCGGTGATATGAACACGGATGTTACGCGGTATGTACACGATGCGAGATGGTGGCGCGGTCGCGGGTGACGGGACGGGGCCGGGGCGGGGCGGGGGGCATGCGACACGGGCGTGGCAAGCGGCAGGCACCCACACACACTCGACTCACGCGCGTCTCGCTCGTCTCCTCGTAACTAGTGGAATGTGCGCGGCGAGGCTACGCGAGCGCCGACACGAGGTCCTCGAACGCATCGTCCGCGTTGCTCTCGTCCAGGAACTGCAGCTCCGATACCGCGGCCATCGTACGGCTGCGACCCAGCGCGAAGTGATGCGGGCGTCCCCCAGGTCGGCGCAGGGGCGCGGGCGCGGGTGCCGGCCCCCCCGCGAAGTACGCCTCCACGCTTCGGCGCTTCTCCGTCACCTCCTCGCGGGCGATGCCGCCCTCGAACATCTTCGGCACCGCCAGCAGGTGCATCGACTTGGCGCGCGAAACTACGCGTCGCGGCGACGTCGATGCCGACTTGTAGCCGCTCGCCGGCGACACGAGCTGGTGCCACGAGCCCGAGCGGCTCAGCGCCCCGGCGCTCGCGTACGACTCGCTGGATGTGACCGACTCGCGAGACGCGCCCAGGGACGTCGGGGACGGGCGGACGTGCGGGGTGGAGGCGGATGGGGGGGACAGGCCGGCGGGGGCGGGGGCCCGGAGTACCTGGCTCCTTTTCTTCCTCTCGATGTGCGCCAGCGCCTCACGTTTCGGGGAGGACAGCTTATCGAGTGTCCCGCGTAGCGCGTCGGCCGGCGTGGGCACCCCATCACCGCGCGTGCGCACACCGGCGGTGACGGTGGCGGCGCCGCGCACGGGGCCGCGCATCACGCGCGTGACTGCCATCGAGTGTTCAGTGGGCTCCGGCGAACTCTCCTGAAGCTGCGCGTTTCCGTTGCGTGCGGCGAGCGGTAGTTCAACGGGGCGTGGGGAGTGCGGGGCGGGGGCGGCGGGAAGGGCGGGAGTACGAGGGCGGTCAGTCTCGTTGGTGACCACGTCGGGCAGATAGTCCACCTTATGGGCCCGAGCCTTCTCGATGTCGGGCGTACGCTGCAGCGGCATAAACGTGGAGACGCCTCCTTGCGGCGTGAAGTCGGTGATCGTATAGCCGGGGGGCGGCGGTGGCTTGTGGCTTTGATCCTTGGGTTGGGATGGCGGTGGAGGCTCGTGGGCCTCTCGGCGCCGCTTCTCGCGGATTTGCCGCTCATAAAACTCGATCTGCAGCCGCTGCGCGTCCAGCTCTGGGAGCATCTCCGATTGGGTGTCTCCGTTCATCCGGCGTACGAGCTCTGGTGCTGAGAGATCGTTCTGGCTCGGGATAGACTTCACCGGGTAGTTCTGTGTTTGAGGTTGCTGTGGAACTTGCATCGGCAGGGGCGCGTGAGTCAGTGGAGGGCGGGGATCGTAGGCAGATGGTCGGGTCTGGGCCGGACCGTAGCCATTGGTGTAGTTAGTTTCCGGCACCGGTGCCCAGTTCGGCGGCGGGCTTGGTGCAAATGGGCGTGGGCTGGAGGGGTAGGGGGGAGCGCGTTCTGAAGATGGAGATACTACGCCAAACGACGGGGGGCTCCACACGTGTGTCCGGGCGCTCACCGGAGATGCGATCTTGGCAGGAGGCTTGAAGGCGGACATGGGGGCGTGCGAGAATTGGTTTACAGGAATCGGGCGTGCCACGAACGGCTTCGGCAGCGGCTGGCTTGAGGGCTGGGCTACCGGGAGCGGGGGGTTTAATGTCGCCGGTGCCGAGAGGGGAGCGACAGATGCTTGGACCGGAGGTACTGGGATGAGTTTCGGGAGTGGAGGCACTGGGACCGAGACGAGCTTCGGGAGAGGAGGTACTGGAGCCGGGGCGTGCTTTGAGACTGGTGGAGGTGGAAGAGGGGCCTGGTACGGTAAGGGATCCCGTGTTTGAAACTGAGTATAAGTTGGGACGGGAGGTACCATCGTCCTCAATGGCGGGAGTTGCCGCGGAAGCTGCGGCGGTGGGATGCGAGTCGGCTCACGACGCTCCGTCACCCACGGGGGCTTTACAATCTCCGGCGTAGACTCCGTAAATAACCTCCGCCCACGTGGCATTCCTGGTGCTACACCAGAGGCCGGGTCTTCAGCCGCCTGCCAAAAACGACGTGCAGATGATGACGCGCTCGACGAACGACTATGATCTTCCCTTTCTTTACTCTCAAATGCATTCTTAATGTTTCCGAATCTGCTACTCCAGTTGGCTTGACCACCTCCGTTGATAACTGCGTCTCGCTCGGCCGCTTCGTTCTTCTTCATAAACGCGACGAATTTACGATCATTATCGGTTTGTGGACAGAATTCGGGTACGTTTGGCGCGCGCTGGTTATCCTCGTCCGTATCGCTGTCGACTCGGTAGCCGGCTAAAGGACGTCCGATGTCAATAGTGTTTGCGCGTTTCATGCGCATTTTTCTATTCCCGTTGAACCTGCTGAGAGGTTTTGATTCTTCCTCTGGAGGTGGTGGGGCTGCGAAGTTGTAAGTTGGAGGAAGAGGCCGAAAGTAGGTACGCATCTGTTCATCTTTAACCAGTACCTTTGGTGCCACTACAGGGGCGCGACGCGGTATAGTCGTCTGCTGGCGCTCCATCTGAGCTGTTGTATCAAATTTATTCGCTATAGCCGCTATGCTACTTTTGGTTTCTGAAGGACGGCGGTCCATCCGAGGTATTGGCTGTTGAGGGGTAGCATCGGCAACCGAGTGGCGGAAGAAGTCCGGCCGACGGGGAGCCGGAGCTCTGCGTTCCACCGGTTGCACCGGTGGCATAGTCTGAGCGTCGTGCGACACTCTTGGAGGCTCATAACTGATAGAATGCTGCGGGGGTGGGGGCTTAGGCTTAGCTTCTACAGCGGCATGAAAATCTAGTTGACAGTCAACGTCGACACTGTCTTTACGTTCCGGCGTGGGCACGCCGTCACTAGTTCCTGTCGAACCAGCAGACGTCGAAGTCAGATGATCAGGCACGTTTAGCCCTAACGGCTCAGCGTCGACTTTACGACGAGCCTGTTCTAACTCTTCCCTAGTGACGCCAATGGTGTGCCTAGCGGCTCGGGATCTGCGTCGTGGTCTCCGACGGCAGCCATCGAGACGATCGGCCGCATCTAAAGCGTCCTCCAACCTATCGGCTAGGGCTAGTAAGGCTCGGGCTTGGGGATGCGCTGCGGGCTCAGCTAGGGCAGAGCGCAGACGCCCTAGAGAGCGTCGTACATCGGCGACGACGTCGGCGGGGGCGGCACCGAGGCCAGCCAGCAGCCGCTCGCCTCCGCCGCCCAGCAGACCCTGAAGAAGTGGGAGGAGAAGAGACTCACCGCGCGAGTCAACAGCGCCGCTCCCAGCGCTGCCGTCCGGCTCGGAGGTGAGGTGCGCGGCGCCCAGCGCGTCCGTCACTGCCGCCGCGCATGCTGTAAAACACATTTAGTATTGCAATTTATCTGTTACTCTCAAGGCATGATTGATGTTAATGATATTGTTTTTCTGTGAATAGTAAACTGACCTTCCTGTTCCGCCATGAGAGATCGTATGCGCGCGCGCAGGCGTCGCCGTTGCTCGTAGTCGGTACACTCGTCCAACTAAAACAATTAGGGATACTCTATTATTTAGTAAGCAGGTAACGTCGTAGACCTGTTTTACATTTGGTCTACCACGATACTAAACTTTACTTTGTATTTTATTTTACTTTGTAGAAACAAACAGGACATCTCTCTACCTGCCTAAGACACCTGACCTAAGTGGTATAGAAGTAAACGAACTTAGGTCATACTTAGTAACGAAGCTTAAGGCCCCCTAAATGACTCCAACATGATAAGATTTCTTTTTTTTTTAACCTATACTTTCCCACTGCTGGGCAAAGGTCTCCCCCATGTTCCTCCACATCTCACGATCACTCGCCACGTCCCACCAGCCATCTTGGAATGCATCGAGGTCGTCACGCCAACGCTTCCTCGGCCTGCCCCGGCTTCGACACCCATCTGCAGGCACCCATTGTGTGACGACTGTTGCCCATTTGTCTGTGACCATACGACTGACGTGAGCCGCCCAGTCCCACTTCAGCCTGGCAGTCTTGTCGCCAACATCTGCGATGCCGGTCTTCGCGCGCAGTGTGTCATTGCGGGTCCTGTCGATTCTCTTTACCCCTAACACGCTGCGTTCCATAGCTCTTTGGCAAACCTTGAGTTTAGACTTTTGAGATTCCGGAATGACCAAGTTTGGGCACCATAGGTAAGGACGGGCAGAATACACATGTCGATGAGTTTACGCTTAAGTGACAATGGAAGGGCTCCCTTCATTAGCGTCTTCATGGACCAGAAGCTCCTCCAGGCATTTTCGACGCGGCTGACGACCTCTTTATCTTGCCTGTTTTCGAAGGAGACAATCTGGCCCAAGTAAATGTACTCATCGACGTAGTATAATTCTTGCCCGTCTACCATAATTTTTTGTTTGTTGGTGTTGGTCATTAGTTGTGTCTTTGACCGATTCATCATTAGTCCAACCTCAAGGCTTGCAGTGCTCAGGTCTTAATAATATAATATTTATTTAAAAAAAAAATGTCTATCTGATCCCACACGATCTAAAGATCCATAGATATCCAGGGAAAGATATCACGGGTTCAAATTCCGTCTGGCTCGTAATATCTTGGGAGGTAATTTTTAAAAATCGTAAATCTTATCGTAGTAATTTTAATCTTTTGTTAGTCTTAGATTAAAACGAAAGATACGGCACAAGCGTCTCGCAAGTGGGCAGCTCAAATTAGGTTCATGCACACAATTTCGCTCGTACTACGGCAACTCGGCGCCGCAACTGACAGTTGATTCTCTCTCACTTGCACTAAACATAGGCTCTTTGCTCTGTCTCGCTCACCGGATTGACGCTCTATGTAATAACGTGATGTAATTTACTTTATAAACGTGTGCGTGAGAATATCTATGTAGTGCAGCAGGGCCTGGTTTGACTATTAGCAATGTAAGCGCGTACCGTATCTTCCCTTTTTGTTTTGACCTAAGGTGTTAGTATCTAAGAAATAATTATTTTAACTTTTCAATAAACTGTCTGTCATATCTAAGTGCATTTCAAATGTGTAAAGAGGAAATAAATGAGAATGACTATGACTGTCATTATTCTATTCAGCATACCAAAAGCTTGAGCACTCTGCTCACGCTCAGTCACAAATTCAAATTCGTTTATTTACACTTAAATATAACTTTACAGAATTAATCTAATACGCTATATCTAAAACTTCTACAAGAAAAAAAAATACAAATTATAATATACTTACCTACATTCATTATTAACTTATTTTAGGTTAAAAAGGTACACTAAAAAAAACACAACCGGAGTCACACCGAAGTATCATCACATCATCGTCATGTGTATGACCCTTCACAATACTTGTGGGTAAGTAGGTAATAAATACTCCATGATTGTACCTACAAATGATTTAGCTTGTTATTTGAGTCACGTGTCATCAATGCATGACAAATATTTGAGCAACTACGTATTTGTTTTAAATTCGGCGGCGTACCCACGTCTACGTTAAACTAAACTCATTTAATTATCTTTATTTGCTTATATAAATGTAAAGTATAATATGTTTAGACAATACTGACAGCCTTCAGAGTTCAGACATGACATGACATGAGCAGGTTAATCAAGAAGCCAAGAAGCCTCAAGCGCCCAGCAACTACTAGTTGTGTCCTTGCGCAAATTTAAAGGTCCTCTGCATAAACATCTAGACCTCTACCAATGCGATGCAATCCCACGACGACGTAATAATCTAGTGCTGCCGGAACCTAAACTAGACTAGACAGAAAAGCCCACATTAAAGAAAGTATTTATACGAATAAAGCGAGATCTTCAAATCAACTTCGGCAAATCGGCGTTGTATGTATGTATGTAAGTATGCATGTATGTTTGTTTATCCGAGGATAACTTTCGAAGCGTTTATCCAATCATCGTGAAATTTGGTATATATAGGTAAGTAGTGATAGCACAATTTTGGTGTGACTAATGCCGGGTTCCTATATCCGTCGGTAACCAGCTACGCCTCGTTTCTCTTTGAAAACGTGTCAAAAGTTTGTCATTAGTTTGACATTTTTTTCAAGGGAATACGAGTCGTAGTCGGTTACTGACGGATATAGGAACCCGCTATAAATGAGCTAAAAATGTGGGGGAGGGTTGTTTAGATATTGGGGTTCAAGAGCTCGATTCTGTTGAAATTGTAAGTTTAATTTAAAAAACAGATCAATATATAGGGCCTACGAATTAATTTCTTGCAAATCTGGAAAGTGAAAACAATATTCTTGGAACATAATTCCCTCAAACAAAATGAATCATCAATGCAAGTTACTTTCTACGGAGATCGGCCAGTCATCATGACGAGGGATTGTGTGCGGCGTGTGACAGCCGGAAGTACACCGGAAGCCGGAAGTGATCACTGCCCTAAATTACTATTATTTACTATCCTACTCTGCTCTACTTTCCATTGTAGAGAAGTGCTTAAGTTTTCAAGGATATCATTTTTTATGAGATCTTGTTTTTGTCGACGAATCGATAACGTCAAGGCTATTATGAAAAAAAATAATAATAATCTCTATGTGTAATGTATGAATAGGTCTATAGGTAAAGCTTAGCTCGAGCCCTGTAATAGCAGTGCGATCAGCAGGCGTTCCCACGATGCCTCATACGGCGCTGAACAAGTTTATGCGTTAAACGCTTTAAAGTTATAAGAGGCGAGACGGTAAACTTATCAGCCTGTTTCCATCTACCGACCTGCCACTGCTGGTTACTGTTACTTTGACTAAGAAAACTAAATAAGTAGGTGTTTTTGACGCTGAGGTCCATGAGCAAGAGAATTGACACGTAGGTATGAATCATTTATTCACAAAATGGAACCAATTTCAGCAGCGAATCTTTGAATACTGGTGCTATATCTTTGATTTATGTCAATATTCTAAAATTCGCACAAATTGTAAAAATATTCTGTTAGCAAAAAGCAAGCCAATTCCATATGTTGTACAAAAGAAAGAATGGTACGTCATATTAATCCTCCCTCGCTCGTGACTTGCACCATATTTACGCCGCTAATTCGTTAGCACCATGACGGGTCTCACACATGCTTCCGATCACTCTTGATCCTCGCCTTCTATGGAGTGGAAAATGACTTCCACCTCATTAGATCACACAGCTCTTTCCAATCATACATATGTCATCTACTTCAAGCTGTAAACCTAGCTGACATTCAACGATATTTAGTTAATAATCAAACTAATGTAACGTGAGATGATTATGTACAGTAGGTACGTAGGATATTTATGTGAAAAATAAATTTTACACATTACTCAGAGGTTAACTGGAAAAAAATGCTTTCTAGCATTAAGTTCGCCTAGGTATAGATTGATTTATTTTGTGCAATATTTTTTTTTATCAATCCAATCTTTCAAACTCTATCTGATATTAAAAATATATTATCATTTTTATATGCTTATCTTTTTATGTTTTGTTTATTATAATCAATAAATAACTAGTTAGGTTTACGACTAACAGAATGATTATTGTCAATTCGGTATCTTTTGAAGACAAGTTATAAAAGAAATTATCTCTCTCCATCAGGTATTACATAAATTATGAAGAGTAGAATGACTGTGCGTTGCCGTGTCGATGACCGTTGAAAACGACAGTAGGCACCTTAGTTTGACGTCCCAAGTGCCGCTTTGCATGCTCTATGACTTTCCTATACGGCTGTTACGTCGGCAATTAACATCACTTTTGTCTTCAATTCTTGTATTCTAAGCACGAAAGTCTCAGCTGTATAATTTATTGTCCACTATGCAGGTTGTCCTAGAAAGCAGCGTTGAATGACAGTATCACCCTTAATGCAACTAATTCTGGTTAGGTGCATCCAGACCTTAATACCTTATTAAATCGACTATTATATTAACCTTGTTAATTGGATTTTAGTTAAAAATAGATGAGTTTCTACACAAAAATAAAAATTCGTAGAACAATAAGTTCGACAACTTTGTGGGGGGGGGGGGGGGGGGGGGGGTGATTACTTCACTTTAGACAAAACTCGGTCAAGATGAAATTGCAAACAAATCTTTTGAAACGCTGAAAGCATTTGAACGAACTGAACTGAACTTACAAAACAATGCTCACAAAATCATGTTGAAATCACAGCATGCTTCGAAGGAGTCTTAGAAAAGACTATAGGTAGGTAGGTGTTTCTTACTTAGTTATTTTTAAGGGAATAGGCGGTTAAATTTACATTTCAAAATACGACATGATTTCGCCCTAGGACCTAGGGAAAGATACATTTCTGTTTGGATAATTTCTGTTAAGTAAATAAGTAGGTAATTGATAATTTTCTAATTTCTTAGTATCTATAAGTAGCTATAACCTATAAGTTTTTTTACACAGCTTGAGATGGAACAACCTTAGGCATATATCGATGGTGTCCACTTAACAAGCACCCGATGTTAAGTGGAAACCATCGATACATATGCATTTATAGGAATAAGCAATACTTACGAGCTTCCTAAGGAGCCTCTCGTCCCAGCACTGGTCGAGATCGATATCTTCTACGCGGGTGTTAGTCTTACTGCCGGCGCTGCTGGAACGGACTGTCTCCTGAGGACAAACAAACATAAATTTGTTACAAGATGTGTGTTGGACAAGAGATTATGTAGAATAACTTTACTGTACAGGACTCTCTGACTTTTGGCCCTTACAAAACATGAAAACTTGTATTCGTGTCTCCGTAACAAAGGAAAGGTTACGAGTTCAAATCCTGATTAGGATGATTTTCAAAATCGTCCGCTTGCTATTTTCTTATTTTTCTCAGGTCGTGTTTTTACCATAATGTATAAAAACCAAATCATAAGCTTCTTATTTCGTGAAAACATTCTCACTCATTCTTACGAGTAGTTTGATGGTTGCACAATACAAATATAAAAATAATCTAAAATTATGAACTACTTTTTCTCCCAGAATACTTTACGTAGTGGAAAGAGCCTTGGAATCTGACAATGGAGGCCGATCCTATTTTTACAACGTTAGCTGCCAGCATAGTCGATCATGATTGACCCTCTTTTAAAGCTTTCAGTTTTTAACCCACTTATATCAAGTGTTTAGCAAATATTATGTAGTAGATAGCAGTAGATACTAATATACAGTTTTATTAATCGTAAGTTTTTGATGTAACTATTTAGGTGTCACGATAGAACAGGATAACAACAGGCGGAGCAATGCAGTCACAGGGTGGTGGATCAGATTTCTGATTCACGAGATGGATCCTCGACCGGACCGCAATGGATCAGACTTGCTCAGACCCGATTAATTTGGCGTAATAAAAAGGAGGCCTATACCGGTCTAACAGTGGGTGCTGGAGGCTGTACCTATACTAAATACTTAAAAGCCTTGTTATTCGATGGCTTGCGTCAAGAATCAGGTCATTTTCTATTTGGTTTAATAAGATTGATTGAGTATTGGGTTTCATTGATTCATTATTGATTGGACTAAATTAGTCGGTCATAGATGAATAGTTGTTGTTCACGGGGGCGATACGGGCTCAAATTATTGACTAAGGGATTTGAATGGTAGCAAATTATAAACTTGTATATAATGACAAAGATATTATTTATACAAAAAAAAGGATATTTACCCTGATTTTATTTATTCAAAATATTGCCCAGGACCACGATAGTTTCATAATATTATAATATATTCATAATATAGTCATTAATTTTTTTTTGATGGATTCTTTATTTATAAATTACTAATGCTGACACTTACTTAACAAATTTATCATATTTTAATATTATTATTAGTAATCTTGTATCTTTTAGTGAATTGTATTCATTGGAGAAATTAATAACAGTATTCAAAACAAAAATATTAAAAAAAACCGTGAGGACTTTTTACATCTAACAATCTTTGTAAGCACATTAAAGAATAAAAAAGAATCAATATAAAGATGTAAACAGCGTTTGTGGCAAGTTTACTAAGCAACTGAAGGCGCAGCCGTGAATCTCGGACAGGACTTTAGAGATTAATTAGCGTAGTCAGCCTTCATCCAAACGAAGGCGATAGAGAAGATTATAAAACTCACAAAAACCAATATTACATTTTTGTTCGAGTTGAATGTAGACAGATTATTGGGCGGGTATTAATAAACGTTTCATTCAAGGTTATCACATTTCGCAACACGATCCGCCCACGCGCCTCTAAAATTCTACTAGAAAGAGAATTTGTTTTTATAGCTTGTTTTTTTTTGTAGTTTTAACAAGACGTATGAAATTATGAATGATGTAGGTATAATTCTGTATCCTGTAAACCTTTTTATTGCGTAAGCTTAACAGCATTCTAATGATGTTTAGGGAACTCCTTTAGTTCCATAAATAATTTTGGTATAGCTACTTATCGATAAAACTTCAGTTGTGTCCCATTTACGTTGTCATAACTTTGTTAAAAAAGTAAAAAAGTAAGTTTGTTAAAGTTGTTCGCCCCGAACTGAGATCTCGCGAGTATCCAATAAAAACAAAAAAAATATTCGTAATCTTTGACTATCAAAATAGTGCCACTAAATGCATAACCAACTTACTTGACCTACAGTTTCATTCAAATTACAGGTAACGGGAGCTCATGTAATTGGTATAACTGTTTTTGAGGTAGAAATTGCAGTTATTCTGGATTTCAGACTTTTACCTATGTATATTTGTGTTACTAAAGCTACACGCATACCAAATTTCAGCACTGTGGAGTCACTGGTGTACCCTGTGAATTTTGTCAATGTTCAGTTTTTATCATGGCTAATAACTTAAAAACTACAAAGTTTAAACTAAAAATAAAAACGGGATCCTTTTAATAAACATGCAATTTGGCCAGATTGTCCCATTTTTTTTTTACCCCACTTGAACGCCAATATCTCAATAACCCTCCAACATTTTTAGCTCATTGAGTCACACCAAAATTGTGCCATCACTACCTACCTATGTACCAAATTTCACGATAATCGGATAAAGGCTTCGAAAGTTATCCTCGGACAAACAAACATACATTCATACATACATACATACAACGCCGATTTGCCCAAGTTGATTTGGAGATCTCGCTTCGCTCGATCAATAAAAAAGTGGCACTCCGGGAGTGCCGACAGAAGTGAAAACTGGAATAAAAGCAGACTATACTACAGATACTTATATACACTTATATACAGAGGTGTCGGTAACGGTAACAGTGTCGCGAGTTCAATAGTTTTTTCCCATCTCAAAAAATGCCGAACGCGCCTAAAGAAGTTTTCATTTCAATAAAACACGCGCTTGTGCAAAAGCTAAACCACTGTAGCTATTTTCACTCGTCCGTCATAAGGTCTGACCGTAATTATGACATTGAAACGGAAGGAAACATATAAAAATGTAAATATTCGTTGCGAGATTAAATTTGAATGACAAGTCATTCACACGATGCGATCGCAAACATGTGTTGTATTGTATTGTTGAAGTTACTCTGTATGTTACACAATTGTACGAGAATAGCGTTTGGCATGCGCGCGCAATAAATACCATTACGTAAAGATGCAAAAAACTAATAAAATCTATCTTGGTTTGACGCTCCTAGGTATTATAACATCTGCAGGCCACTTTTCGATCAATCGTGTCCCTCTAATGCGTGCTAGTAACACCTATGACTTTGAGAAGTGTCACACATCTTGGGAATGTTCCATACTTTTGTGACGCTTGGAACTTTCGTCAGTAGAAAGCCGTCACTTCTGTTCATAGGTTTGTTAAGTACGTCTATTTGCGATGAGGCTTGCTTGAACTTGAAACCGCGTGGGATAAATACACTGAAGCAATGGATATGTGTAGTTTGTTCAAACGGTGTAAGTTTAGAGAACCTTTTTGTGAAGAATTTTGTAACTATTATTTTAGGTGGGTGACTTAATCACCAGGAACTCACGCACACTTGTATCCTAAGTTACTGTTTGTTTTATAATCTTTTGTTAGTCTGTCCCGTGGAGGTCATTGTGTGTGCAAAAAAAAATGATTTTGCCTGTTGATTAGTCTAGTAGTAGATCCTGGAATGTAATATAATTTTATTTTGTCACCTGCTATGTTTTCGTTTTCGCAATAAATAAAGTTGAGTTGAAACGTGTTTTCTTTCTTTTTCTTGGTATAAACGGATAATTTTCTGGATTAACAATTATTATTTTGGTAGAAAATCGCGGAAGCGGCCATCTGACCTACAAACCTCTTGCGTCTTCGCAAAATGTTTACATTAGTTTGTTTATAACATCAACCAGTGTGTAGGTACGTAGTAGGTATATATGCTGCTGGAGGTAATGGGCGCGCGTCCAACCCGGAACGGGCGTCATCATGACTCTACATTTTGTCTGTGGATTGGTTATAGTGTCATAATATTTATTTGTTAGTGTCTCACAAAGTGCAAGTACATTTCCAGTGATATAAGGAAAAAAATGAATACATGGTAAACATTTAATTTTAACAGAGTGCCCTTCTATAGATGAAAGCTCTCAATTTTAAATATCTACAATTATAATCAGCTATCGTGGTAATGATATTGCTGAAATAAAAAGAGAATACTGATCGCAAATTATTACATTTCATGTCAGACAACATCTCTGAAAGAAACCATCCCAGGTTTCTTTCAGAGATGTTGTCAAATTCTATAACCGTTTATACTATGAGCTGTATCATATATAGTATCTGATACGTTACATAATTGCATCTCGTATAAATCACAACTCAACAAATAGTAAATCGATACAAAGAATAGAAGAGGCAAGAGTCATTACTCTTAAATCAACAACGTTTTATTTTGTGAGTAATTAGTATTTAATCGATGAGTCACTGCTATATTTAGTACTTAATCGATTTGAGCCAATTAGCTATATTAAAAAGCCGTGTCCCATTATGACACGAGTCGCGTGCCAAGTGGGCCATCGATGTGATCAATGTTATTAGGCAGGTTCGTCACAAACTTATTGTATTCTATTAAAATAGTAAATTGTCTGATGAAACATAAACATTATGTATAGGAGGGACAAATTCCCATGGGCCTCTTTTAAAATTGGGTAGGTTAGAATAAGTAGTCAATGACGACACCTTTGTTCACAATTGACACTCAAACACCTTGAGACTTTAGCTGAAGGGTAAAAGCATTCCAATGTATACTTTTGTTGCATTCTCGAATGAGAGTCGTCGACGACACCCGGAAAGTGGAAAGTTATTTCAGTCTACAAAGAAATAAGTAAAACGCTTTTGGTACAGCGTGTTTTGAATAATCATTCGTTTTGGTGATGAGGGTGGAAATCAAAGGCGCATTTAAGACAAAGATGGAACGATGCGCCATAAAGATGTAAACATGAGTCAAACTGATACATACATATTTTTCGCCGCGTGCGCCGGTGCCAATATGGTTCGTCCGGAAGGAATTTCTTTGTTATAAGCTGTGAAAGAAACGCATTTCTTTCCTTATAAGGAGCTGATTGCAAATAAAATGGATGTTATGATCACATGCACTCTTCGTAAACATAGACGCAGTTGGGATCGGATAGAAAACTGTCGTCAGCTATTATTCTAGAAGATATCATCGAAAAAAGTTTTCCAAAAGACTTCTAATATCATTACTTTAAATGAATTTGGTATAAGTACTTAAACCGCTAATGTATGGTCTTGGTATCATAGCTTATAGGCCTAAAACCGGGGTTGAAAGCTTACGAAAGTGCCTTCCATAAACAGAAGAACACTCAATAGTGAATGCCACTCACGATTATGCATCATTATCTCCAAGTGTTGGTCCATAGCAGTGCTTAATATTGATCTTATATCAGACAAGCTACACCACGAGCGCTGAACAAGACCCTCGGAGGATGATTAATATTTCAAATAACGACAGAGTTGAAGGCGGAACTCCCCGGCGCCATACGCGTCTGCAGCACATCCGAAATACTCCATCGCTACCGGAGGACGGCTGCAGTCACAATTAGCGGCTAGAAGATCACTGGGCCAGATAGTTGGCAGGTCACCGGGCGGCATCGACCGCTCTATTTATACCTCGCTTCCAGAACATGCTACTGAATGTCAGGAGCGGAACCGTTCCAATAACTAACATTTTCGAACAGACTTTTCATAAAACGGATGAATTATGCTCTGAAGAAATTATGGTGGAACATCGTGCAAAATAGTGACTGAGGTAATCACAAGTAGGTACTGCAGTCACTTACAGTATAAGTAAAAAATTGTTTGGACAAATTATTGAAGATGCGAAAAATCTTCACCTTTGATAGATAGATAAATAATGTCTTTATTGCAAATCATTAAAATAAACAAATGCAAGAATACACTAATCTGAATAAAGATAGTAAGTCTTTATGTCTTTATTTATTACAATGGGCGGCCTGATCACTAAAAGCGCTTTGGTGTCACAAGAATATTTATCCGCATGTTTAGCTAACAAACTGTGAAATCTTAGGTTCAATCAGACCAAGTGTGACACATGTATCAGAATACACTATCTCTTCGGTGTAGGAGTAATTGAATTGCACTGGGTTGTAATTGATATGAGTAGCAACCTAGCTAATGTGAAATAAATTGGTTCGGCGTGTCTTTCTCGTTTATGTTTATAGTCAGCGGCTATCTGTAGTCTAAACTCCAGCGCATAGGTCCAACTTCTTTAGTAACTCGTTTACGGTACGAGATGTCCGTTTATATATGTACGTACATATTTTATATTTATTTATGTAAGTATATTTAAGGTTTAGGTATTTATTTATTTTATCCTACATAAATATGTTTTTATTGTAACACCGCCTCCTCACACGTTTTTCAACCCAGTCCACCTAAAGATTGCCTGGAAGAGATCGCTTTGAGCGATAATTCCGCCCATTGTTCCATGTATTCGTCTTTAAGTTTTCTAGGTTAAGTTATTGTAATTTGGTGTAACAATAAAGAATTATCTACCTATTTATGGTAGCAATGCAACGGGCCTTGTGTTGGATATCGAAAGAACCAATGTGGTGGAAGGATTCAGGGTACTTCACACTAAGAAATATCACGCACATCATTATAATATTATTATGTCTTCGAGATTCTAAAAGATGCTGGCATCTGTACTTCAATTTCCTTCATGATTAGAGGTGGGAATAAAGATAGAGTTTTTTACCTTATCATTTATATATATTCAAAGAAAATGGAAAATCTGGTCCTCAGAGGAAAATTATTATTGTTCGAGTAGCAGACACAGATTTGTTTTGAATAGAGATTATCTGAAAAGGCTGGATTTCAAAAGAGTTATTTACACTTTCTCCAAGGCTTCTGTTTACTGACGAGCTCACTATTACTAAGTAATTTAATATAGTAATTCAGAAGATACTAAACCTCATTTAGCTAAAGAGCAAGAGCGGCTGTAAAATGGCACTCAATTTTCATAAATCATAAAACTTTCTTCAAACCTTAAAAGTACTTAAAATTTTTACGACCATATTCAATCATTAACGTATTAAGCAGCAGCCTGAAACTTGACAAGAAAAAACTTATGGACTTTCCCATTTCCCCATTTTAATGTGACACTTAAGATGTTTCTGTTTCTATATTATTATTTTCAGCCTATGATGTCCCACGCCTGGCAAATGCCTCCCTCTCTATCTTTGCAGCGCCAAGATGGTCCAATCTGCAGGGTTAGCACAGCGATTTCCTTGTCTACTCTTCGATGAGACGACAAGGCACTGACCGCAACGTGTATTTCTGCGTATATTGTTATAATTTGAGTGTCTAAAAAGCATTATTCTATTCCATTCTCTGTCGATTCTTCCGAAATTGTCTTTGCCACGAGCAGCCTCAATAAGTTTTATTCCTAGACAAGAGAAAGATATTCTGCCTATAGCAACATACATTGTATATTTAATTAATTAAATACCTAACCAAAAATTGTTGGCATGCGCGTGATTGAGAAGAGTGCGAAAGAGACAACTTGAGAAGACAGTGTACGAGGCATGCCTTTTAAGTTCTGTCGTTTCCATATTTTCCGGCAATTTTGAATTTGGAACTGTTCTATATTCGAATGTGTTTACATTTTGAATCTCAAAACAGTTGAAAGTATTAGGATTAATGCTATTGTTTAGTCACAGTTTCGATTTGAATCTGTCAGGTCACGTACGAAAATGAATCTTTCTAAGGAAAATGTTCGTGCAATAATTTTCTACAACTTTAGAAGAGGCCTGACACGGCTTCAGTGTTTAGAAGAGCTAACATCTGTGTTCAGTGATGTAGCCCCATATCTGCGGACTGTCGAACGCTGGTATTTAGAATTCCAGCGTGGACATACTAGTGTTAGTGACAGATTTCGCGAAGGACGCCCAAAATCCGCCTTCACTGAAGATAACATCATTGCTGTGAGACAACTAATTCTCGAAGATCGTCATGTGACGTATCGAGAGATAGAGGCTCTATTAGGCATCTCAGGGACAACCATTCAGAAGATCTTGCATGAAGCGCTTGGTGTGAGAAAGCTAGTTTGCCGTTGGATACCGCATCTGCTTTCCGACGATCACAAGGCGGCCCGCGTCAGATGGTGTAAGAAAACTCTGCAAAGGTTCAACCGAGGGGAGTCAAATCACGTCTACGATATCATAAGTGGTGACGAATCTTGGATCTATGCCTACGATCCTGATACCAAACAACAATCTACAATCTGGGTCTTTCAAGACGAGCCAAAGCCGACTAAAGTTGTTCGTTCTCGAAGCACTTCAAAGAAGATGGTGGCCACGTTCGTTGGAAAAACCGGCCATGTTGCGACTATTGCACTTGAAGATCGTAGAACGGTTAACGCAGAGTGGTATACTACAGTTTGTTTACCACAAGTCATCGCCGAACTTCGAAAATCTAACTCAAAGCGACGCATCATCCTGCACCACGACAACGCAAGCTCACACAGCGCTCGTCAAAACGATTGAGTATTTGAAGCAGGAAAAAGTAGAAATTCTTGACCATCCTCCATACAGTCCTGACCTAAGCCCTAACGATTTCTTTACATTTCCTAAAATTAAGAAAAGTCTTCGTGGTCAAAGGTTCCAGTCCGGTGAAGAAGCAGTCGACGCTTTCAAGACAGCCATTTTGAACACCCCACTTTAGAGTGGAATAAATGTTATAATAACTGGTTTGAGCGAATGGAAAAGTGTTTTAAGCTACGTTGTGAATACTTTGAAAAACAATAAAAAGTACTATAAGGTTCTAGATGTGTTTTTTTCTTCAAACGACAAAACTTAAAAGGCATGCCTCGTAGTGTAGGCATCGTAAGACCTAGATAATTTCAGAAGAAAGTTGTCAGTCCTTAAATGTCAAAGATAGAGAAAATGATGGCTATCGTGCTCGGCGTTGTAGACTACTGTCGAGCTAGTGTCGACAACGTTTCTTCCCGTTCACTCTCGCAATCGCCGTGCTTGAGACGGTCGACAAGTGTGTTCTTTGTTCCGATAACTAACTCATGAGTAAATCCTTCTGTACAGTTACTGTGCTAAGCCTACTGCTCGGAACATAGCGAGCTTGACTCTCCATCTTGTTCTAAGCAAATACAGAAATTACAGGCTTTAAATTGCAGAATTCAACTTCTTGTTCTGGTGTGAATGACTCATTAAATTAATAACATTAAATTGATTTAGACCAGTAGATGGCTACATCTACAGCCACATCTACAGTCACATCAGTTACATCATTGAGCTATACCCGAGTGCGGGTGGGGGGGGGGGGTACTGGGGGCAGAGAATCAAGTGCATGTTCTGTGTGGGAGCCCCGTACTCACACGGACACAATTGGGTAAATTATGATAAGTTACTTCTACCGGCCTACCTGGGTACGGAATCTGTTATGTGATTTCTAAATAGGCCAATACAGCTCGTGCCCAGGGGGCAGAGACTCTTCTGGGGTGATAAGTCCAGTGGATGAGACGAGTTCAACTCAAAAGTTTAATAATATAAATTACTATTGGTAAGTACGGTTGTAGCATTAGTAGTGCATGTTGCAGTAATGATAAGAAATAATGCATTATGTATAGTAACGGTAGGAATGCACCGGACAGACGGACACGAACTTGCATTGTTGATCTAGATGCGCACGCCATTAGTGCGCCATTTACTGATCGTTTGTAGATCTGTCTGTAGACTGTAGGTAGCTTTTACTCGATCGATACTCGGCTCTGGATTTATATACATAGACTGCCATTATTTTCTTTCGAAGTTTTTTTAATATTCTTAATATTTAGAGTTTTTTGGAGAGCTACATTATTATATTCGTTACAGTTTTGGATGTTTCTCTAAATATAATATGTAGGTACCTACGTATTTTCTAAAAATAAATTATTTACGTATTCTATCAGTTAGATAGTTCCTATAGTACAAGCTTTGGTTCGTTTGAGGCTAGTTAGCGCTGTGTGAAATGTTTAGCATTTATTATTATTACTGAATTTTTTTTATAGATATAAAGACCTCAGTTTTTACTTATATAATAAAGTAATATAGAGAGTTAACAATCGTTTCCCCTGCAGTAAAACAACCATAAAATAGCATTGAAATAAGCGATTGGAAAGTGTCGGCGGAAAACGCGAAATCTCTTGGAAATGGCTTGCAAAGTGTTATTATTGCTTGTGGCGACAAATAATTTAAACAAAATAAAATAAACAGTATTCAGACTTTCTATGTTTATCGTGCTTCTTATTTCTAATACTGTTCCGGCAAAATGATTGTGGGAAATACGAAATAGTCTTTCATAGCTCTACCATCACGATCTGTGGACCCTTTGGACTCAGATTAACAAGTACGATGAACAGTAATGACAATTGAATATAATCTCTATCATTTATGTATAAAATATAGTCGTGGCCAAACGCGGCCTACAATGTATAAAAAAATATGTTGACTGGTGGGAAATATGGGACCTTTCAATTGATCTTTGTTTTTAATGATTAAATTAATATAAAATTTGAATTTTGTATTTGGACAACCCCTGCCCCGGGACATATAAATTTATGGCAAAAATACAGAATGTCCCGGGAAGCAAGGGATGGCTGGACACCCAATTCAGCTAAGTTTGTATGGAAAATGCAGTCCGTTAGATCTGTCGTTTGAGAAACATGCTAAAATTAAATTGAAGTTACAATTGTGTGACATAATACGTATTATAACATAGTTTATAATACGTTATTATATAACTATATATAGGTATATTATAACTTAGTTTACATACAAAATCACGTCAAGATATAATCTACCATGATTACACGTGTGCAAAGTCTCAAACGAATGTTAAGTACATTTTAAATTTAATTTAACGACATGAAAGTTAAAACAATGACATCACAATAATTATTGGCGGTTATAAGCTTACGCAACGTAAGATAAGAACAAAATAATTATCTACCGTTACACAGCTGTTCTACGTGAGCGATACTAAGCGAAGAGTTGGTACACGATACGTAACACACATAACACACCCTCTTGTCTTTTCATTATTGTGGAAAAAAATTGATTATAACTATTTGAAGCGAGTAAAACTGCTAAGAAAGAAGTAAGGTTGATAATATTGAAGAACTGATGGCCGTTGTTGCAAAAAGGTTCTTGAGTAGATACCTCGCACCGGAAAGCGCACGCAGGACCCCTCCCCAATGGATGGAATGCCAACCTGTTCCTGAGTGGAAGGTTGCTGGGAGTCGCTGGGTGCAGGCAGCACAAGATCGGTCGCTCTGGAAATCTATGGGAGAGGCAGTTGACGTCCTGAAGCTGATATGATGATGATGAAAATTGCTAAATGCTGACCAAGTTCTAAGTGTTTTCCCACAGTCTCAAGTGAATAATATTTAGAGATGCGATGCAAGCTAAGCTATTTTCCAACTTGGAAAAAAAAAGTAAGTAAGCACAGACGATTCGCTCTGAAACACAGAGCGATAATCTCGCTAACCGGTGGAAAAACTAATAGCATTAGCCGCAGTTTTTATCATATCAATTATTGAGCGCTGAATTAAAGCACATAAAGATGTCGTCACGCCTCTTTCGCAAGAGAAAATCATCACACAACTATCGTACCTATCTTGATAGACATAGAGTTGAGAGTATGTGCACGAGATAATAGTGGAGTCAGATTTCTTCAGGTTGATTGATTCTATATATGGATAACGAGGGTAGAACTACATTGAAACAAGATTACTTGCAAGTTGTTTTTGTAGTTTCACTTTTGAAAGCTTGATCGATAGCTTGATTGAGAGGAACAATTAATTTAGTGGATGTGAAACCTCTTATTTATTTTTAATTAATTATTTTTCTTTCTTTAATTAACTATATCCCTTTAGCTGTGTATGGTCTATACTATTTTGTTTTGTGTGCCATCAATAAATTAATTAACTAATAACGAGACGTCGGGTAACTTTTGACGACCGACGTCAAGTAATGTTGGTACAGACAACAGCGCTAATTGGTAACTTTGTATGTTTGAAAATATAATAAAAACTTTTAAGTATATATGGTTGAGTTCCAAAAATATGTTTCCAAAATGTACATTTTAAAATTACACACGATGTGTGATAAAAGAGTGTTAGATATGAATGTGGGTGGATATAAAAGCAGAGGAAGGCCGAAGAAAAGATGGATGAAATGTGTTAAAAATGATATGGATAAGCAAGTAGTGACAACGGAGATGACGGCTGATAACGAGTCATAGAAGAAATATACATGTTGTGCCGACCGCAAATAATGTGGGAAAAGGGCAGGAAGAGACACGACGTGTGATAAAAAAAAATCTCTTTGTTGATATTTTAATCTTTAAACCTAATCAGCGCTACTTTCAATAGAACAGCGAAGTAAGGAAATATATTTAAACAACGCATGTTTTAACGCGTAAAAACATAAAATCACATCACTGACTCTCGGAAGTTTAACATAAGTGCGAGTAAATCACGCAGAATTAAAAAAAACTTTGGCCCTTTTCTAAGGAAAGCATGACGCCTCGCCAAACGCCAAATGCGGGTAAGAGAGGAAGCGGAGAAACATAGCCGTAAGGTCGACGCTCCGCGCTAGATGCGCACTTTGGCAGAATATCAACTGAACAACGCACAACGCGCTGTACGCTCAAATGTACACGAGGAAAAGAAACGCAATACCAAAATTTGGTAATTTAAATAATATTCAATTCTATGAACGGTCAGGAAACAATTTTGAAGTGAAAACTTCTTTAGGCACTTGGGCATTATTTGAGATGGCAAAAAAACCATTGAACTCGCGACACTGTTACCGTTACCGACACTATTCCTGACGATTAAAAAATATTTCCTGACGATTCAAAAAATACACACGTAATTGTTCAAGTTTTCACTTCTGTCGGCACTCCCGGAGTGCCACTTTTTTTTACGAAATCACGATAAGTCTAAGAAAATTTATTTTACCATAATGATTCTTAGCTAACAATAATGTAATCTTATTTCTTATGCAAGCTTTTAATATCCAAGTAAGTATGTAGTTAATCTAGCATCGGTAAAGAAGTCATTATAATATATCAAAGAAAAGCAAAATATATACAAAACATAAATATTACTTGTGCATCTTGGAGTCTGCTAGTCTAGAGTGAAGAGGTTCTTTACAGGCAAGCGTGCCCCATCTTCAACCACACTGTCACTTATCTACCACCGGATGAGGTCTACCTATGAGGTAGTGGACAATCTTCGACTATCTTCTTCTTCTAACTTCGACAAAAAACCAAGTGAATGGCATGTGCCATGTTGGTCGGTTAGTTGAAGAGTTAGTTGGAGAGCGGCAGACGCGGTGCTTGCTTCATTGGAAGTAATGAATAAGCGCCTGAATACGCGCGCGTCAACCACCGTGGCGCAGTGGGAGAATAGCCGGCTGAAACGCAGGAGGTAGCGAGTTCTATTCCCGCCCCGGAACAAATGTTTGCATGATCTACATATATTTGTTCCGGGTCTGGTTGTTTTATTATAAGCACGTATTTACAAAAAAAAAGTATATAAGTATTCTATCAGTTATCTGGTTCCCATAGTACAAGCTCTGCTTAGTTTGGGGCTAGATAGCGCTGTGTTAAATGTCTAGCAATATTTATTATTATTTAATATAATTAGGATAGGTATGATAGAGTAGGATCTTCTAGTCTTAATGACGCGCTACTACCTCATTATTATTATTACTAGTGATTCGCCCCGAACTATCGATATATCTCGCGAGTCTCCCAAAAAAAAAATAATAATATGAATGTCTGGACAATTGCCCCTTGAAATGTTTATCACTGTGATACATTGCTAGTTAGTTCTCCGCTCTCTGATTTAAGTTTATGTGGCCATTCAATCAGTTCTTGTATTAAAATGTCTTATAAATTCTACTTTGAAACACATTGTAGTCAATTTCGATATTGTTTATAATTTGTTCGATTGCTGATCATTATTTAACGAAAATTCTTATTAGCATTCAATAAATAAATAAATAAATATTTCAATAATACACACAACGCTATCTTAGCCCCAAACTAAGCTTAGCTTGTACTGTGGGAACCAGATAACTGATAGAACACTTATATACTTCTTTTTTTGTAAATATACATACTTATAATATATAGAAAAACATCCAGACCCAGAACAAATATATGTAGATTTTTTTTTTTATTCCAATTTATTATAAGGACCTTTATAAGGATACATGTCGGTCCTATCGTATGTACAAGTTAATTGAATCAAAGATACAAACAAAGCAAACAAAATAAAGATTAACAACAACAATTAACTTATTTAAATCGGTCCGGCACCACAACCATACAAAAATATACAGGTGTGATCCCTGACGGGTTAACTTAGAAAAAAAAAAGAACAATAATTAGCCACAAGTAAATGAAGTTATCTACCTATCTATCTATATGTATGTCACTTGTGGCGACTTACTGC
This sequence comes from Philereme transversata, assembly GCA_963924445.1. Lineage (NCBI taxonomy): Eukaryota > Metazoa > Arthropoda > Insecta > Lepidoptera > Geometridae > Philereme > Philereme transversata. The sequence goes on from OZ004345.1 coordinate 28,956,260, forward strand.
ACTAAATAATTCCTTAGCTGCATCTGATGTAGGGTCAGCTAAGATTTCATTGAAAATGCCCACGTCGAATCTGTTCAAGTTGTAAGTCGCCACCAGTGACTGTCTTTCTCGCTGGAAGCGGACACATTCCACCAATAAATGGTGCACATCCTCCACCACTTCACAATATATGTAGATAATGCAAACATTTGTTCCGCTGCGGGAATCGAACCCGCCACCTCCTGCGTCTCAGCCGGCTATTCGTCCACTGCGCCACGGAGGTCGTCAATTCAATGACATAAACATATTCTCTATATGGCTTTTTTTCGTCTAAATTTCACTTAACTCAATTGATCCGAAAATCTGATCTAATAAATACGTATGAATAAGAAACAAATCAAATGTAATCTTACAAAATATGTCCGCTATTATCATATGTAATATAATTGGGCTAACAACAGCTACGAGTATTATCAACAAAGCTCAAGCAGCTGTAGCCATTGATTGACCCACTTCACGCGGTATATTTGGCCGGACTTATTACGGTTAAAATTACATCGGTGTGAACGCCCGACTCAAGTTACGAAGTATCGTCGAAACCACACGGCATCGGCAGTGCGGCTGACAAGTTCGGGTATTACGAGGCCGGATAGTCAGTAGAACCAGTCTATTAGGACTGTGGTGGTGGCGAAAGAAACCTTAGGGCTAAAGGATGTATTTTGTGATCGAAAGGGGAAGTGTGGAAAGCTTGCGGATATTATATTTACAACTAGTCAAAGTGTAGTGAATTGTGGCGATTATATCTAAAACATAAATAAGTTCTTATCGAAACTAGATTCTATATTCATTTATATTGTTGGGTGGGCCGTATGTTTGTTTGCCACTTTAGTCGTATAAAGAAACACAAAGCTCATAAATATTGTGTTCATAAGCTTTCTATTTATCATAGGAATCAGTCTGTTTTCACTAAGAACAAGATATTTACCATGTTTTGTGAGTTTTTGAGTATACCGATATTTAGACGCAGTTGCAAACTCAAAAACTCACAAATCATTGCAACTATCCCGTTTATAGTGAAAATAGTGGTCATAACCACGATATTTTCAGCGCCATACCCTATGGCCATACATGATATATTATAAATAAATTAACATAAAAATAAGTATGTGCTCTTATTTGTATGTAAAATTGTAAATATATATCTTAAAAAAAGAGCTATAAAAGTGAAGTCATGTCAACAATGATGTGTCTCGTTAAACAAATCAGTAAATTGACTTGTGTCGTTTGGCAGCAGGAGTAAGTAAAAGTCGGATTTATTCAGGCACTCTCATTAATTGTCACTCCACTGCCAATACCTACAGACACCCTTATAACATTTTATTTATGCAGGGGTAAGTGACAGGAACTCATTGTCATTTCTTTTTACATATTTTCTCCTAATGCAAAGAAATCTTTGATCGATTGATTGACAAAACCTTTCAAATAACAAAATTTTAAATAAAAAGGATAGTTATAATTATTTCAAAGCCTATTAGGATAGCTTTGCACTCGTATGGTATCGCTTTTCGCTCTCAAATTAGGAAAGGTGGTTTAAGCTCAAAATTGACATATTTCCACTTTTTTTTGTAACACTATAACCTATTATTGATTTATTAGTGATATATGTAGATAAGTATATATACCAAACATTAGTTTCGGCATTAACATCGAAAGCTTAGAGAGTTCAAGATTTAATCAATAGATATCTAATTGCAAGTTATGGTTGTCAGATATTCGATTACTTGGAAGACGGGATTGCAACTTGTAGTACTGGGTATTTAAGAAATATGTTCTGTAAATTGGTTGGTATCAAATTAAGTGGCTCTTTGTTCCAGTTCTGAGAAACTTCCGCAATCAAGCTTTTTGAAGTGTTAGCTTTATGGGCAGGTCCAGTCAAGACCTTTATACAGCTAAAATGATGCAATCCAATTAAAGGAAGTTTTTTGATTTGGACTGGTTTCTCACTGGTTCTTTGTTGAACACCCTGGATAAGTACCTACTTATATTTAAGTGACTGCTGGTACCTACAGTTTTTGCGCCGAGAGGTAATGTAGACAGTAGGGTAGTTGTATCAGCTTCCACTACAAATTTAAAACAACAACGAAGAATGTAATGTTGCCAAATAAGTGCTATTTTGATATTTGACGCCAGAACGCTAAGAAAATTTATTTTCAACATCCCAATTTTCTTTTTAATCAAAATACCTAACAACTAAGTACTACACCGAATGTACATATGTGTTGTTATTTTAGTGAGCGACCTCGCCAGATCATCCAGCAATGATGATGGATGCAATGTCAAATTTGACAGGCGTGGCGACCGTGTTAAACTGAACCCGCCAGAAATAGCGACTCTACGGTTTTCAAAATAGCTTTCGAAATGCTCTGATTGCTTTATGCTAAGTTTGATGGAAATTGAGAGCGGTTTTACGAGCGAGCGGCGCGAAATTATTGTCTTTAGGAAAATCTATGGGTGTAAGTTGGATCACATCTAAACTGGAGTTTTTTCAACGGTAAGAAAATGGTAAAAATTTGTAAAATGATCTTGAATTTCATCTAAGATTTTTTTATAAATTGTAAATTTCTAATATGGTTACTTGTTAGAAATCAATGTGAAATAAACTCACCCGAATTAGGAGGTCGGAAAAGCGCAATCCTGAAACTACACCACTAGCCTACTCGCTGCGCAATCGAATCAATTCGAATCGATATCGATTCACTACGACGGAAGTACTGCACTTATTCTAATTTAGAAAAAAAACTACACCATAAATAATGGCAATTTTTTAAAATTGTATGTCATATTTTGGCGCGAACCGGTCTGCGCGGGATTGAGGGACGGACTGCGCGCATCGCCGTTTTTGACGTCACCTCGCCAAATATAGTGGCGCATGAGTTTTCCGCTACTTCCCGCTCTATTTATGAATTCCCAAGGTGTATTTTCCCGTGATTATTGCGGTGGTTGCGTTGTTTTGTGGCGTGTAAGCGGTGAAAAGTCCGGGGCGTGTTATTTTTGCCGGCGCGTTTACAGCGCGCGTAAAGAGACGGGAGCGCGTGGCTTTAAACGGCAATAAAGTGTACGGCTTTTGTTTACTAGGAACAGTAAGCTACTGGGTCTGTGGGTTCTTCACCTAGTTCCCGATTACGATGCACGTGTGAATTACGCTAACCGAAAGCTCACGCAACAGTTTCCTACGCACTTTGTTCGTTACTCAGTCGGTAGCTTCGTAACTTTGTTTTCTAAAATGTAGAGCTCTTGTGAAGCGGAACGGAAATGCTAATGCAATCGTTTACAATTCTTTGCATTGTGATCTGAAACAATGCGGAAAGATTGGCTATTCATGCCTCGGCCCGTTGGTTTGATTGTCGATAGCTCGCAGGCCGATCGGAACACTTTCAGGAATTATTATCGGATCTAACTGTTATTGAAGCGACATTAAAATAAACTGACTGCTGGTTATTTTCTTAGTCACCGCGTTTCAAAGTATTTTAAGGCAGTCTCTTCTCAATAAAAAAATCTTCTCGATGATTTTTCTATTCCTTTTTTTCCCCCTGAATTATTTTACTGATTAATTCTGTGGTGCAGGTTTTGGTGACCAAGGGTTCTGCACTTTTGAGACTAACTTCTGCTTACGAAGAGGTAAGTGTTTTATTTTAAATCGCCAAGTGCGGATGGTATGACGTAGGATTGTTTACCCGCGTGCGCAAATAGGTAGATCATATCTTTATACATTTGTCATGTGCTAATGTTTGGAAGCATATGAAGCGGCAAGGTCGGAGTTTGTTATGAGCTCGCAGATCGGCGTGTCGTCGCAACATCACAAAACAATAGTATTTATCAAACTTTCGCAACCACTGTACATAATTATTGATTAATACCCGACGTTTCGGCTCAAAACGTCGGGATAACAAATAAAATAGGCACATACGCGATAAATACCCGTTTTAATCAATAATTATCACAAAACAAACGTAACCAAGTAAACAAAGAAACTTGAAAGAATGATTTAGTAATAAATTAGTATATAATAGTATTTGAATGATTGAATAAAGATTTTATTTATTTATTTATTTATTTAAGTAAAAATATACTTTTCTATGATAATTTGCAATATATCTTGCTGGTTTCTCGTTGAGCTACTCTACGAGATAATATCCCTCACTTTTAGAACAATAAAACGAGGTGCTCGTATTAGAATGGCGGTAGTAGCATTTTGTTATGCGACGCAGCGCGTGGTCACTACTTAGATGGCGGTTACGGCTTCAAAAGTGGTGAAGCCATGTCGGAGGCTTTCGGGCGGCCAACAACTCCGACAAGTGGACAAGTGTTGGCCACTATTACTATCTTACCGACATTTAGTTTTTGTTTCAATTAACACTAGAGTTAGGTATATGCAATCGACCTGAACAACCCATAAATCAAAAGCTTGATACAGAGTACAATAGTGTCTAAAAGTGCCGGCAGCCGCGCGATGCCAACTGCTGCTGCAATTAGTGGAGAATGTCTTGTGACGTCGGGTCAGCTTCGAGGTATATTGCTAATCCAAATTCTAAACAACACTCTTTGTTTATGACAACGTGGTAAAGCATTCGGTGAGTAAGTTGGAGTTCGTTCTTCGCTCTCCCAGGGTGATTATTTGGATATTGGAACGCGGCAACCATGAGTCGATCGCATGCTCGCAACGTTTGCATTACCTAATCATATTTTATGATACGGTTGGCCTGTCTGACTGACAGACAATGCATACCCAAAGCTGGTTTAAAGCTTTAAAGTTTGGCAGAGCTTTATCTTTTAAAGTGTAAGGGTGTTAGGATTTTATGTAAATAAGTTCAACACCGACATAGTCTTACAATCGTAAAGATAGGTCTGACCTGGTTGACGAGCAGCTTGCCCGGGGGCTGCTCCGACACGTAGCTCTGCATGCCGGCCATCAGCACGGTGGCTCCCAGGAACTTGTTGAGGAGGGCACGAGCCTCGGTGTCTTCTGTTGTGTCGCCATCTTCGATCACTGCAATTCAATTTATTGGTTAACGATACTTTCTGGTCAGAAATTAGGAAGCTAATTCGTTTATATTCCTAAAATAGCAACATTATCATTACATAGAGGAACAAAACAGTAAGTTGGTCATTAAGTAGGTTGGGTTTAAGTACTGAGTCAAATAATTTTGAATTTCCCTTTTGGCAAAATAGCAAGAATATTGAGGTATTTACCAATATCAGCATTCTTCATCCTGGTCAGTATATCTTGAACCCCCGAAACCTTGGTGCTGCTGTCCAAAAACGATCTCTCAGTGACCGTCGCTCCCTGCCTGCCTGTCACCACCCTCGTCACCACCGGTTCTTGCGAATCAGTGATGATCGTTGTAGTCTTCTTGGTGGTGATGACGGGCTCGTGGTGCGTGATGGTGGAGGTCCGCTGGTGGGTAGTAGTGGGTCCGTGATGGCGGGAGGTGCGGGTGGTGGTAGTGACTGCGCCGCCGCGGTCCGTGGAGGTGGTGACCACCACGTCGTCCACTGAGCCTATACTGTGCTCGCTGTCTGTTCTGACTAGACCTAAGGAAGTATGTTCGTATGAGCTGGTGATCAACCTGATCGAAGTTTCTAAGCCACCGAGGGCTGCCTTACAACTCCAGAGCACTAATATTTAGATCCGGAGAGCACAATTCAAGTTGGAGTCAGTGACTGCAAGTACTGCTGCTAATATTTAGGATGGGTGTACGTACCAGGGTGTGCCTCGTCACTGGAGACGCTCTCCCGAAGGGTGGAAGTGGTGCGCAGAATGAGACCTGCCTTCGGGTATGCGGTGCGGTCTGTCTTACCGCTGTCATCTGTCAAACAAATGTATACAATAAAATATGAAACAGATTCTTCTAGTATAAAAAATATTAAAAAAAAATTGTAATCTTACAATTTTTTTTTATACTTCAAAGATATGAAACAAGCTTATGCCCCAAATCAAATAAAATGTATTTATTGCTTGAAATATATGTAATATTATAAAGATGTCAGTAGTAAATACAAAATCAATACATTTTGGCCTTTCAAGGCATGCAATATTATAGTCTACAAAATCATATCATAACACTTAATAATCGTAATAACACCTAAACAAAATTAATTATAATAATTATAAAAAATAAAATAGAACTAATAATAATATAAAATTAAATTTGGCATCATTTTAGCTATTATTTTTCATTTATAGTATAGTAACATTTATTTAACACAGTACAGTTTAATGTAAAGTGGTATCCAACACTTATAACAGTGCCACGAAATCCATAACCAACTTACTTGACCTACAGTTTCATTTAAATTACAGGTAACGGGATTTCATGTTATTTGGAGACGCTTTTTGAGGTAGAAATTGCAGTTATTCTGGATTTCAGACTTTTCGCCGTATTTGTGTCACTAAAGCTACACGCATCCCAAATTTCAGCAGTGTGAGGTCACTGGTGTACCCTGTGAGTTTCGTCAAAGTTCAGTTTTTATTATGGCTGATAACTTAAAAACTACAAGGTTTCAAATAAAAATAAAAATGAGATCGAAGTGTACTGATGAAGACCTTTTATAAGACGTGCCATTTGACCGGATAGTACCATTTTGTCATTTTTTACCCCCCTTGAGCCCCAATATCTCAACGACCCCCTCACATTTTTAGCTCATTTAGTTACACCAAGATTGAGCCATCACTACCTACCTATATATCAAATTTCACGATGATCGGATCAACGCTTCGAAAGTTATCCTTGGACAAACATACATATTTACATAAAACGCCGATTCGTCCAAGTTAAATGGGAGATCTCGCTTCGCTCGATCAAAAAGGCCCTAAAACATCCATACTACGAGGCATGCCTTTTAAGTTTTGTCGTTTGAAGAAAAAAACACATCTAGAACCTTATAGTACTTTTTATTGTTTTTCAAAGTATTCACAACGTAGCTTAAAACACTTTTCCATTCGCTCAAACCAGTTATTATAACATTTATTCCACTCTAAAGTGGGGTGTTCAAAATGGCTGTCTTGAAAGCGTCGACTGCTTCTTCACCGGACTGGAACCTTTGACCACGAAGACTTTTCTTAATTTTAGGAAATGTAAAGAACTCGTTAGGGCTTAGGTCAGGACTGTATGGAGGATGGTCAAGAATTTCTACTTTTTCCTGCTTCAAATACTCAATCGTTTGACGAGCGCTGTGTGAGCTTGCGTTGTCGTGGTGCAGGATGATGCGTCGCTTTGAGTTAGATTTTCGAAGTTCGGCGATGACTTGTGGTAAACAAACTGTAGTATACTACTCTGCGTTAACCGTTCTACGATCTTCAAGTGCAATAGTCGCAACATGGCCGGTTTTTCCAACGAACGTGGCCACCATCTTCTTTGAAGTGCTTCGAGAACGAACAACTTTAGTCGGCTTTGGCTCGTCTTGAAAGACCCAGATTGTAGATTGTTGTTTGGTATCAGGATCGTAGGCATAGATCCAAGATTCGTCACCACTTATGATGTCGTAGACGTGATTTGACTCCCCTCGGTTGAACCTTTGCAGAGTTTTCTTACACCATCTGACGCGGGCCGCCTTGTGATCGTCGGAAAGCAGATGCGGTATCCAACGGCAAACTAGCTTTCTCACACCAAGCGCTTCATGCAAGATCTTCTGAATGGTTGTCCCTGAGATGCCTAATAGAGCCTCTATCTCTCGATATGTCACATGACGATCTTCGAGAATTAGTTGTCTCACAGCAATGATGTTATCTTCAGTGAAGGCGGATTTTGGGCGTCCTTCGCGAAATCTGTCACTAACACTAGTATGTCCACGCTGGAATTCTAAATACCAGCGTTCGACAGTCCGCAGACATGGGGCTACATCACTGAACACAGATGTTAGCTCTTCTAAACACTGAAGCCGTGTCAGGCCTCTTCTAAAGTTGTAGAAAATTATTGCACGAACATTTTCCTTAGAAAGATTCATTTTCGTACGTGACCTGACAGATTCAAATCGAAACTGTGACTAAACAATAGCATTAATCCTAACACTTTCAACTGTTTTGAGATTCAAAATGTAAACACATTCGAATATAGAACAGTTCCAAATTCAAAATTGCCGGAAAATATGGAAACGACAGAACTTAAAAGGCATGCCTCGTACTATTTTAAATCCGAAAGTAACAGCCTCTCTGTCTGCCTGTTTATTACGTTTTCACTATTAAACGGCTGGACCAATTTTTATAACATTTGGTATACAGATAGATACCAGGATTGGAAATATAGGCTACTTTTTATCGACCTGCGCAGGAGGGTAATGTTTTTATAGGCGAACCTCGCACGCGAAGCCGCGCGGGGCAGCTAGCTATATATATTTGATGCTTGTTTGCAGATGACACGTCTCTTTTATTTAAATTAAAGCGACGACAAACCGATTTTGACGATGTAAACAATGCAATCTCTAAGGTGGTAAAATGGTTCAATGTGAACAATCTACTTCTAAATTAAAAGAAAACTAAATGTATTAGATTTATACTATCTAATGTTACACAAGTTAAAGCAGATATAACTAGTGGTTCGCCCCGAACTGAGATCTCGCGAATCTCCCAAAATAAATATTATTCTTAGGGCGACTTGCACAACGATGCCTAAACGTATTTAGTGGCTAAATATGATTTAAAGAGATGTCAAATCATACAAATACTTCAAATTTTAACATGTTTAGTCGCTAAATACGTTTAGTGATCTTTGTGCATGCTGGCTTTAATCTTTGACTAATAAATTGGTGCCACGATATGTATAACCAACCTATTTGACCTACAATTTGATTCAAATTAGATGTAACGGGGGTTCTTGTTATATGTTTATATTTTTTTGGGGTACAAATGGCAGATATTCTGGATTTCAGACTTTTCCTACATTTGTGTCACTAAAGCTACACGAATACCAAATTTCAGCACTGTGAGGTCACTGGTGTACCCTGTGAATTTTGTCAAAGTTTTGTTTTTATTATGGCTAATAGCTCAAAAACTACAATAATTAAACTAAAAATAAAAACGGGTTTCAAATGTACTATTGAATACCTTTCATTTGACGTCACATTTGACCTAATAGTCTCATTTTAATATTTTTAGCTCATTGAGTTACACCAAAATTGTGCCATTACTACCTACCTATATACCAAATTTCATGATGATCGGATACACGCTACGAAAGTTATCCACGGACAAACAAAAATTCATACATACAACGCCGATTTGCCCAAGTCGATTTGGAGATCTCGCTTCGCTCGATCAAAAATCAAAGACGAGGAGTTGGCTCTTGTGGACACCACCGTATTCTTAGGTATAACCCTAGATAATAAGCTTGAATGGGGCCCTCACATTGATAAGTTGTCGAAGAGACTTAGCTCTGCGGCATACGCAGTCAAAAAGATCAGTCTCTTTACAGACGTAGACACAGCTAGAATAGTTTACTTCAGCTACTTCCACAGCATTATGTCATACGGTATACTGCTGTGGGGGAGTGCTACAGATATAAACACTGTTTTTGTGCTGCAGAAGAGGGCTGTTCGTGCAATTTATAATATGGGCCCCAGAGAATCATTACGCAATAAGTTTAAAGAAATAAATGTTATGACATTCCCTTGTTAATACATCTATGAAAATCTGATGTATGCTTACAAGAATATTAATTTGTTTAAGAAAAATAGCGATAATCATAATTTTAATACTAGAAATAAAGATAAACTCGCTGTTGCCACTTGTAGACTCCATAAAGTTAGTAAATCGTTTAAAGGGCAAGGTGTACGCTTTTATAACAAACTCCCAAAGGATGTACAAAAATTGACAATTAATAAATTTAAAAATGTAATTAAACTAAATCTTTATAAAAAAGTCTACTATAAAATATCGGATTATTTAGATGATAGAGAAGCTTGGGATTGAAATTGCTCCAACTCGTTCAAAATGTTACAATTTAGATGTAATTTATTTTCTGTATTATGTATTGTAAAAGGATCATTAAAAAAACAACCAGCCTTGTTTCTTGCCTTTCTTTCCTGGCTTGGTCGCGAAGGAACAGGCGGTAAAATTGACGTTTCAAAGTGATCCTTGTGATTTTACTAAATAAAAATGTTTGACTTTGACTTTGCTATATTACAACGGCAAGTCTTTTTAAATAACTTTTCACACCACCAACTCGACAATGTCAAATTATATGTCATGTAAACCTCACCGAAAGCAGGTGATTAAATCCCTACGTCTGAGCCGGGAGTAACATTTGTGTTATAATGTATTGTGTACAGTTGTATATAGGTTTATTGAGTAATTTAGTGTTATATTTTGTTCATTGCTTAGTTGTATTTTAATTGTTAATTTTTATTTATTACTGTATTTTCCTGTGTGTATAACTTTTTCGTGCCCTTTTTTATGTATGTGGGAATAACTGTGTGTTTAATTTTTTATATTTGTTTTCTAGTACCTAATTATAACGTATTGGTCTTGTACTGTAAAGTTGTAAACTATTTTTATTGAATTGAATTAAACTAAACTAAACTACTGAATCCCTCGCGGGCATAATGTGATTTGAATTTGGGATCTCATCTGTATTAAAATTTGAACCAAAGAGACCCACACAATAAGAACTTATTAGTAAATTGAACTAACCTCTGCACAGAATACACCAACCTTAGATTCAATTGGTTTTTATTGTCTCGAAGAAAGTGTGAAAAATAGAGTATCTTGGGCGTATTTATATCACTCTCTGCACTCAGGATTCTAATAGCTCCCTCGCTCCGCTCGTGAGTTAACTCTAGAATCCTTCGTTACGTTCGGGATTCAATGTAGCGCCCGTGACGCAAGACACTGCTTTATCCCCTCGTTTAATAATCTACTATTAATCGTGGGCTTAGTTCTTTTATCCCTTCAAAATGACCGATAAACTTTGTAAAGTAGAGCGGTCTGCATGTTTTGTTTCATCGATAACTTTTTTATGGTTTTTGCATCATTAAGCACGGTTGGTCGCTTACCTTTACTACTTGAATGGTCGCATGACAATACAACCATAACAACTGCTGAGTGTCCCACTTACTAAATAATTATAACAAACGATGTGACGGAAAAGTTACTCCAAAGCGAGGAAGCGAGTTCATTTGATTCCAGTTTGCAATGTTTATTATAATTATCATAAACCGGTTGATTTTCATTGCATAAAAGCTCCTAAGCTTCCTCTACGCTAGAGCGTACCTACCTACCTACCTGTAGGTATTAATGCAGATAATGGAACCCATTCCAAGAGAAAAAATTAAGACATCGTCATTATTTGTATTCATACATTTTATGATTATTATTGAATACTTTATTGTACATACGTGATAAGTAAAAGTAGGTATTCTAATTCACTCTCTTTGTACGCAAAAAAGGAGGTTTAAAAGTTAAGAGCCTTTATCTGTTGGTCTGACTGTATGTCTGCCCGTCCATGGCATAGTTGCTTTCAAAATCCAAGCAGATGGACCGATTCAATTAGTTTTATTTTCGAGATTTTTAAATATTTTCTTGGTGGGAATTAGCACTCAGTACAAATATCGGATGATTTGGATGTTAGGACTTCGGGTACTCAGTACTCCAACAGCATCTCTATTGAAGATGTTGAGAAAGGTACCTATAGTTAAAAGGTGAATGATCGCTATCAATTATATTCAATTTATACTTCTAGCACCAATACCCTACGTTTTTATGAATGAGAATCCTTACACACACGTCGTGTAGGTACTTGTATCTGTACTCGTATTCTAATTTTAAACATGAGCAAAGCATTTTAGAACCAACCGATACAAATGTGCGTGTCATGAATCCGTGTGGGCCTGCGCTGAATATTCATGGACTTTCGTGACAGCCCCTTAGCAGGATGGTAGGTACTTGCAGGAATTGAATTAACCATATCTATTACCATCCATTACGAGTTTCTGTCAGATTACTCGTCATATTAACTTAAACTACTTTCAAGTGACTGATATAACATTGGGACGACGTCAGGAAGAGATATCGCTAGGTACGCTGTTTTTTACTTTTTACTCTTATTTGTGGTGTACAATAAATGGTTTCTATTATATTTAATCTACTTTCTGAAGTCAGAAATATATAGCAATATAACAAATTACCTAAAGTATGTACAGATTTGTACGCTCTTGTACACTCACTCTACTTTCATTTCACAAATTGATGTGAGTTAACAGGATAACTATTACTTACTTTTAAGACATTGTTTATAAACAAGAACAATTAAAATGTAAAAAATATTCTAAATAAACCTTCGACTATACACCAATATTCATAATCCCAGTAAAGTACTCTACCACAACATTATCTACTTTATTGATAAGACAATAACACTCACTTTTTATCAATCGCAAAATATCCACGTACTCCTGATACATAGTATTGCCTTTCACACCGTGCGGTGAGTACCGACCACTGCCTACCGTCGACTACCATCCTGCCGTCCGACCAGCCGGCAGCAAGCGCGGTATAAAAGTAGTTACGCAAGTGTCATCGGTACTCGAGCACCGGCCAATTGCAAGTAATCACGATATGTTACAATTTAGTAAAAACTGGAAAGTTATGACTGATCGTAGATTCACCTGGGAAACTAATAACTTGTTTTTAAATAAAAACTACTAGTTATTACTTTCTTGATCTGCTTCTTTGTTTATTACTAAAATAACATGAAAATGGAAGTTGAATGTTTTAAACTCCAAAGAGACGAAGACGAATACGCCGATTCCCACCAAACTTACCTAAAACCCACTTGCCCATCCAGTTTTAAATAAAAATTGGATTGAAATCTATCCACTTGTGTGAGAGCTACGATCCTACGGACAAGCACACAGACAAACAGACAAAGGCTTTTCGAAATTTTCACATCATTACACATTGTGTACAATTGTTAATACATAGGTTATTTATAATGTTATGAACGTACTTGCACTCTTGATAAACTTCTCCGTGAGCGACTTGACCGAGCTCTGACGGACCGTTTTCTTATCTTCTCTTTTCTCAACTTTTTGCCTCTTTTCCTCTTTCTGTCCCTTTCTCACTTCCGTCACCCTCTCTTCTCTTTTCTTATCTGTCCTGTTGGTTTTCCTAGAGTCATTTAGTTGCGAGTGTTCAATTTGGTCCCGCGTAGCAAAGCTGCAGGTGTCCAGGCTGTCGATCTGACTGCTCATTTTGCGGTCCGTGTGGGTGAAGTGTTCCAGGCTTGCGCGTTCGTCTTTCTGCATGGGGAAATAAAGTTAGGTAGTTTTTAGATGTCATTATGATAGGTTTTTACCTATGAAATTGCCGTTCTTCAGTACTGGTCATTTCAAATAGAAAAAAAGTTTGGAATGGCTTTGTATTCTAAATTCAAATTAATTTAGTTTCAAAAACATGACATTCTTTTTACAAACTCAGTCTTTTGTTTATTGATTAGCGTTGTATTTTCATTACATTTGAACATTTTTCGTCATAATGGATAATTTAAAAATTCGTGTAATTATGGAATATGATTTCCGTCGTGGCACCAACGCGACACAAACGGCACGTAACATCAAAAACGTTTACGGAGAGAACTGTACAAACGAACGCACAACCCGTTATTGGTTTTCCCGGTTCCGTTCTGAAAATTTTGACTTGAAAAATGAAGCTAGTGGTCGTCCGGAGACTTTGGTCAACAATGATGAATTAAAGACGATTGTGGAAGCTGACAAAACACAATCTACAGCTAAGCTAGCAGCAGCTTCTGATGTTAGCATTAAAACAATTTTGATCCATTTACGACAAATAGGCAAGGTAAAAAAACTTGATAGATGGGTGCCCCACGAACTTAACGATCGCCAACGCAACGTACGCGTCGAGACCTGCCTCGCGCTGCTCAATAGGCAAAGAAATGAAGGAATATTGAACTGAATTATTACGTGCGATGAAAAATGGATTCTGTTCGACAATCGAAAGCGCTCGGCAAGTTGGTTAGATCCTGGTTCAGCACCAAAGCAATGCCCTAAACCAAAAATGACTCCTAAAAAGGTGATGGTCACTATTTGGTGGTCTAGTGCAGGTGTGATTCACCACAGCTTTTTACAAAACGGCATGAGCATTACTGCAGATGTGTACTGTGAAGAACTGGAGACAATGATGGAGAAGCTTGCACATCGGCAACCAGCTTTGGTCAATCGGTCGTCCCCACTGCTCCTTCACGACAACGCGCGACCCCATACTGCACAACAGACAGTCTCCAAGCTGCAAGAGCTGCGGTTGGAAGCTCTCGCTCATCCGCCATACTCACCAGACCTTGCACCTACCGACTATTATTTTTTCCAAAATTTAGACAACTTTTTAGTGGGTAAGAAATTCAATTCCCGAGAGGCAGTACAAAATGCCTTTGAAGAGTTTGTTGCCTCCCGTCCAGCTGATTTTTACAAGAAGGGCACCAATAAACTGCCAATGCGTTGGCAAAGATGCGTCGATTGCATGGGTGATTACTTAGAATAACAGAAATAAAAAAGTTTAAAAAAATAAGTACTTTCACTTATTCCATACAAAACGGCAATTTCATAGGTAAAGACTTAATAATGTTCAAAATATTTCAGAAATAAATTATTATGTGGAATATGAAACAGAAGAAGGGTCTTACCACAAAAAAAATCAAACACAGTTTAGCTCGTGTTTACAAAATTCCCATACAAAACTTGGTAAGGATTTTTTTAAACACGTGTTAAACAGTTGTTTACCTTTTTTGTGTTAACAACGTGTGTATTTATTACAGTAAGCAGTACCTAAGCAAATAAGAACTATCACTGAAACCAAATTATTTCTAATTTCTATATTATATTATTCTATATTATATAGTTAATAATGACAATTATTCAACATATAATTAATTGAGTTTGACTTTACGTTCTTATTAGTAACAATGCTTTTCAAACTAAAAAAAACGGCAGAATATTTAAATATTGCAAACAAATATCATCAGGTCAGCGGCCAGCGACCAGCGGCCAGGCACAACACATCGATAACGTTTTATTAATTCCAATAACGGTTTGATCGACAAAAATTGTAGGCGCTTACCGTATTTACGCTAGACATAGAGATCCCGGTATCACCCCCGAATTTTTTCGTAGTCGTGATGGCTGATAGCCCATGTATCCTGGAAGGTGGTTCCACACCCTGCGAAGCCATGAGCTGCTCCAACTCTTCGGGTTGTGAAGAATAGGCGGTGACGGAGACGGTACCCTCGGGCTCACCACCGTTGCGAGAGTGGAACTCTTGGCGGATGACAGTTCCTTTCACTGGTAAGAAAGCAGGCATAAGAAAAGGTTTTAAAAAAGTCACGCGATCTAGAAATTATTGATGACATATCTAGCTATTTATTATCTAACGTTTTAAAAAGTTCAGGTATTTTTAATCTGATCTGAATGTTATATTTTTATAAATACTGTAATCCAAGAGTAGCTATTGCACACTAACGCCACTGTTTTTGAACTGTTTCACCTAAAGTACTTAAACTAACTGCCTCAAAGAAAATTCAGGATAGCAAGATTACTCGCAATCGCAACATCTGCGTCAATATTGACTCAACAAACACTCAGTGAAACATTATGAATCATATCGGAAGGTTGCATACCTTGAAAGTTGGTGGCGCCGTTCCGCAGAGCCTTGATACCGAAGAGTGGTCTACCATCTGCGTCCAGAGGACCGGGTCCGTAGCTCGACGTGATGACGTCAATAGGTTTAGATATCAATTTAGAAGGACTCGTAGCGCGGTACTTCGGCTTTTCAGTTTCCAGCTTTTTAGAGCTAAAAGTTCTCGTTTCTGACGTTATCTTCTTCAGATTCCTGTTCGTCACCCATGAGGGTTTCTCTTCTAGAATTACTTTTGTTGGGACTTTCTTCTCTATGTCGTATACGGTCTTTATAATGGTCTCCTTCTTAGTATCCGACTTTTGCCGCTTGAATTCAGGGCTAGGAGTGCGTTGGTATAGGCGCTCTGTTGGACTTACTATTTTTCTTTCAGGGCTTTGAGCCTTACGTTCAGGACTTTGAGCCTTACGCTCTTGACTCTGAGCTTTGCGTTCAGGAACCTGGTCGACTGGGCTGTACACTCTTCGTACAGGACTTTGAGCCTTACGTTCAGGAGCCTTTCTAAATGGACTATGAACTCTACGTTCAGAATTAAGATGTTTTCCCACCGGGCTGTATACTCTGCGCTCAGGACTTTGTGGTTTACGAAGAATACCTGTTATCCTTTCAGGCGATGGAGATCTTTTACCATTTACTTGCACAATTTCTAAAACATCTCTTGATGAAGTCCGCTCAGAAGTTGCAGTAAAACTTTTTATTGTGGTAAACTCTTGTGAGGTTCTATCCTGAACTTCATGACTCACTGTTTGCTTGGTTTCAGCAGGTTTATTTGTCCTTTTGTCAGCAAATTTTATCTTATCGCCGTCATTTAGACCCACTTTTTTCATGTAAGCCGAAGCGTATTCATTGAAGCGGTTTGATTTCGGTTTAGGAGCAGTTTTAGTTGGCGAAACTGTTCTTTTTTTGGCAGGGCTGGGTTGACGAATGGGACTTTTTGCTGCGCGAATAGATTTTGGCGCTGGTTTTTCAGGACTGTGCGGCCTTAGACGTGATGCCGATGTAGGCTGGACGGGTTCCTTAGAGTGGCCGTTCATGGCCGGCGCAGATGGTTCCTTAGGATGACTGCGTTCCGGATGTGTTCTTTGTGGTGTTTTACTCTGGCGTTCAGGTGATAAAGTTCTCTGCGGTGTTGACTTCAGCACACGCTCAGGAGATTTTGATGTTTGTTGCTCCGGCGCCCTCAGCTTTGGCGCAATTGTGGTGTGTTTAGTTTTAGTGTAAGTTTGAGTATCCACGTGCTCAGGCTGAGTCTTGACTACTCGGATTTGAGATCTAATGCGCCGCCTCTGCTCGTAACCCACGACCTTTTCCAACTGAAAGCGAAACCGTCAGTAAAAATAAAGAATGACTACAAATAAGAAACTTACAACCGAAAGCATGTAAAAGTAGAGTGTACTGACCATTTGTTCCAGGAGGTCCAGATCGAATATGTCTTCGATGCAGGGCTGGTGGTGCTCGACGCTACGGCGCCGTTCGCTGCTGACTGTGGAGCGCTCGATGCTTGTCCTTCGCAGCTCAATGCCAAACTTGCCGCTTCCTCGGCGACTGCTCACTTCACTCTCTTCCACAATTTTTGTCTCTTCCTTTATCTGACTTGTTTTTGTCGGCCGCAGATACCCTGGAACCTTGTCTGGTTTCTCAGACTCGAGATGGTGTCTTGGAGATTCAGGCCTATGTCTCGGCGACTCGGCTCTTGGTGCACCTGGGTACCTTGACAAGACTGTTTTAGTAGTCGTTGTTTCAACACTCTGTCGCATCGGAGATTTGGCCCGGGGCACTTCTGGAGACTGGGCGGTGAGACGATTCGGACTCGATACTTGAGGATGACGTGGTCTGGTGAGGGTTCCACTTGCTGGACGCTCTGTAGTACGAGGCGTATGTGGCGATGCGTCTACTTCACTATTAACGTCGGTTACATTTGGGGACATGTCTTCTACTGAAGGGTGTAAGACAATTGTGGAGTCAGTTATAGGTGACTTTTTGACTACACCGATATCGGTCAGCTTCGTAGTTTTTGTTATATGAGTGACATCCTTAGTTTTTTGAGTAGATGCTATATTTTCGAACAAGGCTTTCGCTTTCTTTACCGCTTCACTACTACGTAGAGTGGTAATTTTAACCGTAGGAATTCTTTCTGTCGGTTTCGATTTGGGACTATCGTAGTCTTTTGCTTTGGGTTGTGGTGTAGTTTCTTTTTTGAAGGATTTTAGTTGATCATCATTTTTGTCAACAGTTTTTCCGAAAGTTGTAGTGGTTGTGTTCTCAATTATTTCGTATGTTTCATCATCTTCATCCTCATCAACAATCTGCCTTATAATTTTTTCATGCTGCTCTTTAATTTTATTTTCTTTCTGATCAACTTCATGAGTTTCAGTTAAGAAGTTCTCAGCTGTCTTCACAAACTTATTCACTTTGTCTGAAACGCTGAGCAGGCAATCATCTTTTTTGAGTGATTCGTCAACATTGGACAAGTCAGGTCTATCTACTTTCTGAGCAGGTTTTACTTTCGGTGCTTTAATATTCTCCGCAGTCTCCACGAACAGATGCGCCTTGTCATTGACGCTAAGTTTTGTGTAGTCATCCTGATAAATAGTATTTCTATCATACTCATCGGTTATTTTTCGCGTTGGGCTTCGGCTGTCTTTCGTGTCTCGTGGCCCCTTAGCAAATTTGTTTACCTTTTCAGATACCGAAAGTAAGCATTCATCAGATTTAATATTCTCATTAGTAAAGTCAGAGTGAACTCTCTTTTCAGTATCTTTAAAAGTAGTAGTTGAGTCTTTTGGCTTAGCCACAGATTTCATTTTTGTAGTAAATTTGTTTACCTTGTCATTGACACTCAAAAGACTATCGTCGTATTCATCAGTCTTTTTGACAAAAAGTTCTTCGTCTTCACAGATTTCAACAATATCATCAACAACTGACTCGGTTTCATGGATCGTGTGATAGGTTCGCCTTCGGTATTCGTCATCAGGCTCGCTAACTTCGTCGGGGAATCTAGGAGTTCCAACATCATCATCTGCGAGGTTAACCGGAGTAGGACAAATGCGATCTGGAGAATTTTCTCGCGATGACTTTGATTGTTGCACGTCAATAATGATGTCATCATCATCGTCAGTAGAAGTATTCAGAGCAGTCGCCGACTTCGGCTTCGAAGGCAACTTTGGGTATGGTTCATTTACGATTGGTTTTTGATATTTAGGAGATTTGGTAGACAAGTCGTTTACCTGAATTTCGGGTTTAGATTTCATTCTTTGTGGCGAAGTTTTCTTAGTTTTGATATTGCTGTCACTAGAAGTGCGAGTTACAGTCTCTTTTCTTGGACTAGAATTTTCTTTAATGCCTTTGGGGGTAGGTATGCGTTTTGTCTCAGGTTCACCAAGTTTCATGGTTTGAGGCGAGACGAGTCGACTTGTCGTGCTTTTTGATGTGCTAGTTGTCTTAGTGACGACATTTTGCTTTGTTACTCCATTTGTTTTCTTGACGTCAGTAGTAAGCTTCTCAATTTTATAGGTAGACAAAGTGGCAGGTGTGGGTTTACGTATGAAAGGAACTTGATCTCTTGGTCGGATGCCACTAGCTCTAACTCCGTGTGGAGACTGGGGCCGATCAGTTTGGGAAAGAGGTTTCCTAGGAGAAATACTTCTAGATTTGGTTGGAGATTCTGGGCTCTTTTCTACTTTAGAAGGTGTGAGAGACGATGGTACCCTTTTAACTGGTGATACATTCCTTGAGGAAGGTTTGCTTGGAATCTTCTGATCCTTAGGTTTATCATCCTTCGGCTTTTCTGGACGCGTCACATCTGTTTTGCTGATGACATGTTCTTCTAAGATATCGACCAAATCATTAGTTGTCTGTTCATTTGTAGTTGATTCATTAGTGATATCCAGATCTTCCAAACTTGTGGTGGTTTTATTCGGACTTCTTTCACGACTTGGACACTTTTCCTTACGCTCTGGTGATAGCTTTCTTAATGATTTCTGAACTCTGTCTAATATTTCTTGCTCTCTGTCTGACATTAGAAAATCGGTACTGACCTCTGTTACTTTGATGGTCTTTTTAGTTGGCGATGGAGTCCGCATTTCCCGTGGTTTTTCCGGCTTAGAAAGCAAATCAGAATTATTTGTTGGAGTCTTTTCAGAAGGCTGGCAAGCTGGAGATGTTCTGGGGGCAGAATGGGTACGCTCCAAGGTATCCAACGAATCCGTTACCTGAGTATCACGAGTGATCGTTGTAGTTTCATGTTTAGAAGTCACAGAAGCAGTAGGTTTCATGTAACTAGGTTTTCGATCAGGGCTAACGCTAGGCCTCTTCTCAATTGATTTTGCTTGAGGCACTGTCGTAGGGGCATTTTTCACAGCAGTAGGATGGCCTGGTTTTCTTTCAGGAGAACTGACAGTCCTGCCCGGAGATTTATTAGCAGGCTCCGATGGATAACTTTTTTGGACTGTAGTAGTGACAAGTTCATTATCATTCACTGTAGATGCATTATTAAATTGAGATGTTAAATCGGTAGTATTTGTATTGTATCCTGTGGTCTTACAAGTTGGAGTAGAATCCTCAGGGTATTCATCTGGCTTCTTTTTCGGTGAATCTTTTGTTGGTTGTTGGTATCCAGGCCTGCGCTCAGGTGAAAAGTCCGGCCTTTTAGGTGTGCCTTCTGTAGGCTTCGATGGTGATCCAGATCGAGGACACTCGGGTGAAGATATATCAAATGGTTTTGGTGAATCACGAGTTGGGGATAACCTTGAGGTTGAGTGTTTCTTTTCTGATGTTTTTGATGTAATCGTATCTTGAGTATCTTCAGTGGTGATGTCATATTGATCAATCTTTGAACTCATAGATCTGGTAGCCTTCATGTAGCCTGGAGTTTGTCTAGTAGGACTACCAGCTGGTCTAGTAGGGCACTGGTCTCTCGGTTGTGCATCTTTAGGTTTCTTTGTAACGTCAGTTTTAGATAAAGACATAGGCTGCTTAGATGCAGGCTTTCTATCAGGAGAACTATCTGCTTTCTTCGGTGAAGAAGGAACGGATGGTTGACGAGTCAACTTGGTTGGAGATGGTGTTCGCGGTCTAGATACTTTGCGTATAGGAGAGCCTGAAGGCCGTGTTGATGGGTGCTTCTGCTCAACTGAATTTAATGTGATGGTTTCGTTGACATTTTCAGTGATAGTAATATCGTTCTTAGAAATAGTAGAGGCAGTAGTCTTCAAGTATCCTTTTGGAGATAAATCCTTTGGTTCCGTTTTCTGTATAGGAACGTCTTTAGATGGTTTTCGTTCTGGTGAACGTTCATTCTTGAGACCTGTGGTTGGATGAGAAGGCTTTGTTGGCGACACTGATTTATGAAGATCTTGTGACATTTTCCGCGTTGGAGACACGGAGGTTTTGGTTGTCTTATGTTTTTTATCGACAGTCTTCAATGAATATATTTCTTCAACGTCATCTGTAGTAGAAGTATCATATTTGGAAGAAATAGCCGTAGTAGTCTTCATATAGCCTGGTGTTTTCTCAGGGCTTTCCCGCGGCTTACTTGGTGACAGTTTTTCAAGATACTGATGTTCAGGATTATATTTTGGACTGTCTTTATAAAGTTTAGTTTTAAATGTACGGTCTGGGGACTGATGGTCCCTTGTGGGAAGATTATCTACAGGGCTAAGGCTTGATGGAAATTCTGAAGACGGTTGGTCTTCTGTAGATTTGAAGGTTTGACGAGTCGGTGACTTCAGTACCCTTGTACGAGGTGATTGCTCCTTCGTAGTTTTAGAAGTTGTAGTGTACTCTTCTTGAACATCTTCAGTCATAGATGTCGCATCGAACTTGGTATTTTCTGTTGTGATTGTTTTGTCATACGATATTATCTTAAGACCCGTTCTCGTGGGAGATGTGCCTTTTGGTTGTTTAATGTCCGGCTTCTTATCTGGGCTCTCACGGATCGTTTGGGATGGCTTACGTTCAGGACTTACGGAAAGACGTGGAAGCTTGGTTGGCAAAGTGCTTCGAAGATAATTATCAGGAGTTCCCGTTGGTGGAAGTTTAGATACCGGTTTGTCGTCACTAGTTGGTTTTTGTTTAACCTGTCTTTCAGGACTTTCGCTAAGGCGCCTGGGAAGTTTTTCAGGAGATTCGCGTGGAGACTGACTCTTGGTTTTTGTTATATTAATCACATCTTTATCTTTTTTCTGTGACGTGTTATCGATTTGAGTAACAGTTGTTTTTTGAGAAATGATATCTTGAAGTTTTGTAGGGGAGCTCTCCCTCGATGGAATCTTGGACTTGTGCTCACGAGTTTTCGTGGTCTTGATTATATCTTCTTGTTCCTTATTTATAAACTCAGTAATATCAATTTTGGTGTTAACAGTTTTCTGCATTGACTGTGTTGGAATTTCAGGAAAAGGAGAAGGTTCCTGTGGAATCGGACTATCACACGGAGACACACTAGGAGAACTTTTATCGGATTCGGGTTTCTTTGTTTTCTTTGAATCCTTCGTAATATTTTCAGTTGTATCAATCATTCCAAGAATCAGTCGACAGCGGTCTTCATAGGTTTCCCGTCGCGTGAGCGGTGGCTTAGCTTTAATTGGCGAGCTAGTTTCTGGCTCACCTGGATGATCCTTTTTTACAACTTTGTGACCGGTAATATCTGGCTTTTCCTCCGTCGGTGACACACGGAAACTGGATGGTGGTTTCTCCATTGGGGACGCTGGGTTTACAAAGTTTGAAGGTTTTTTTAGTGAGCTCTTCCTAGGAAGAGTTTCCTTTGTCGGTGAGTCACGTTTCTCAGGTGATGGAGATCGACATGGTATTTTTGAAGGTGGTGTAGAATGCGTCAAGTCTAGGCTTTCAGGTCTCGTATATTGTGGCTCATTAGGATAGTCAGTTCCAGGCTCAAAGCCGTCATCTAAATCAGTTACGATTGGCTTTTCAGTACGCGGAGATCCAAAGTAAACGAAACCACTAACGGATGTAGTAGGTGAGCTCTGTCCGGTTGAAGGTTCAGTTTCAACCTTTGGCTTCCTCGTGGGACTGGAAGAAGGAGTTACCAGTTGGCGTGGACGTTCCTTCGTTACAGTTTTCTTGTTAACCTCCTCGGAAGTTCTCTCAGTACTGATAAAGTCAGTAGTGTTTTTATACTTTGTGTCTCTAGTCAGAGATTTGACAGGTGATGTGCTTTCTCTTGGACTCTTTTTAGCTGGTGACGTGGGTTCCGGCACTTTTTTAGGTAAGGTCTTATCGCAACGAGTCAACGCGTCATATTTTACATCTTTTGTTGAAGTGGTCAAATCAGTTGTCTCCGTAAGGTCTCGTGGTTTCTTTTTATCGTATTTTCCAAACTTGGTTGGTGAGGCTTCTCTGCTTGGAACACCTTTGCCCCCAGAAATATTTTTAGGAGTAGGCTTACCTGATTTTAAATCTTCAGTCTGATTGTCGTCCTTGCTGGTGATATCGCCAAGTTGAACAATCTTGTCGATTCTCCCATAAAGTTCGTCATTTTCAGTAATAATAACTGTTTTCTTAAGGGGCGATGGTGATCTACCCCTAGCTAGTGGAAAAACGCTTGAATCGGGAGAATCTTTACCAGGGCTTTTTCTCGTTGGAGACGGAGCCTTTTCTTGTGACAGGGAACATGTTTTATTGGTACGAGTATGCATCTTGGTTTCCTCATCAATGAATTTGTAATGGTCTTCCTTAACTTGAGTAACTGTCTTAGAATGCTTGTGGTCGAGATTATGATTCGGTTCCAAGGGTGAGTTTCTATCGGGCTCTTCGTCTGTTTTCGAGGGTCTCCTTGTATCAGGTGTAGGTTTACTAGCAGCAGTCGGCCTCATATAGCCAGGCTTTCTATCCGGATTTACACTTGGTTGTTTAGTCAAATCTTCAGGTTCATGCGATGTAGTTGGTTGTCCATAACCTACTTCTCTCTCGGGGCTTGATTCCGGTTTTTTTGAGGTGTCTGGTCTTTTTCTATCGGGACTTAGACTAGTCCTGGTAAACGCAGGTTTTGAATTATCACCAGTGGGCTTTCTATCAGGACTGCCAATATCAGGATAATTATCTTCACCTGAGGGTTGGTAATGACGTCGTTCTGAGGTTTGACGAGGTCCCGAGGGCAAACCTGCAGCGCGTGTTGGAGATGAGTGTCTGGGATGTAAATCTGTTGATGTTTTATGAGATGGCTTTCTCTCAGGGCTGGAACTAGGCCTGCTGATCAAGTTTTGTGGTCGTTTCTCCGGACTGACACTTGGTCTCTGGCGGTAACTGTCTGGCTGCTTCCTCTCCGGGCTAAACCCAGTTGGAGAGCGAGCTGTTGGGGGTTTTCTTTCAGGACTCGTATGCTTATTCATTCTTACTTCAGTGACGGAGTGAGTGGAGTGAGTGCTGGAGTATTTGTCTGATGTAATGGAGCGTGTTGGCGAGTAGCGGTCGATTTTGCTTGGACTGCCTCCTCGGCTTGATGGTTTTCTGGCTTTATCTGGACTGACGCTGCTTCTCAGGGATGATGTGCTGGATTTAAACGTCTTACTTCCTGGAGATGAAGCTCTAGTCGAGGGGTGGGTTGTGGAAGGTGTGTCAGCTCGAAGAGTACTAGCCCAGGCCTGGTGCGTAGGACTCCAATCATTGCTCACTTTCTTATGCTGGTAATCAGACTGGGTCGTCGATTGGTTGTGATCACTGCTCGTCTTCCTTTCGACAACCTCTTCTACTTGTGTGTCTTTAGTGATTTTGTGGGTTTGCTCATTGGTGACTTTTGAGAGATTATGAACTCGTATGTTGGTGTCTTTTAGGACTTTTTGAGGTGGTTCATTGGTGGTACTTGGATCTTGATGTCTAGGTTCATCGGTAAACCTTGGAGCATTGTGACCAGATTCATATGGGCCTCTCGGACTACGAGCAGGTTCATCGATGGATTTTGGAACATTGCGGACTTTTTCATCGGTGTGTCTCATTCGATCTTTTTCGACTCTTAAAACTCGACTGGAAGTTTCTTTGACATCTTTATGTGAGAAGTCATAAGTCTCAATAATTTCACGTTGGTCAGTTTTCTTAGTGTCATCAACATCTCGTTGGTTTGTTTGGTGATAAACTTGAGTATCTTTTACATCTCTAACGTTCGTAGAACGGTCGATTACTTTGTTGTTGATTCGAGTTTCATAGCCAGTTTGGGAGTTAGAATTGTCGGTTTGGGATTGATCCGTTATCTTACTGATCTTAGAGTTATGGCGTCGGCTTGTGAAATGAGTTTCCAAGTTGGCATCATCGTCAACGGTGTACTCACGTAGCTGCTTCTTGAAGTCGTAATCATCAACGTGTCTTTGAGAGTCGACAATGTCATCAGTGTGACTGTCAGTCGCGTGTCGAATATTCTTGGAGTTTCTAAAATTATCATCAGTACGGCTATCAGACGTGTGATGGATGGTTTTCGATGATGACTCCCTGGTGTCAGATTTTTGTTGCGAAGAGTAAGACTTGCTCTCACTACTGGTTTGATATTCCGAACGCGTGCTTTGCGCAGGAGCTCGGAACTCACGCCTGGTACTAGTGACTCGAGTACCATCAGGGAGACACCTCGTCTCCACGATCACTTTAGTGTTATCATCAGGATAGTCGATCTTCCTCGAAACCAACTCTCCATTCTGGAAGTCATTGCTTCTCAGGTTGTCGGTGTTAGTTAATCTGGTTACTTTTTCGTTGCGGTTAGTATCGTGCGTTGCTTGGTCATAGTCTTGGATCGCTGGCGTCTCGTGCACCGTTGAAGACATCTGCTGGAACTTGCTGGAGGTGTTGGACGAGCTAGTGGTGCTGGAGATGGTTGCTCCATCCTCGGTTTGCCTCACGACGTGCTCATGCGCAGCAGTGCTGGATGAATTTTCGTCGCGACGCATCTTGGAGTTGTCGTCTTGGTACTCGGTGACGGCTTGACGTTGGCGGTCGACGGCAGCGAACTGTCCCCTCCCACCTTCTACGTCGTACCTACCCTCAATGTTGGCATTAACAGACTTGACGTGGGTTCTTCCGTCGTCCGTCGTTTTGTCTTCCGACTCCACGTTCCAGCCCGCATTGGACAGCTCCTTCAGATCTGTGGGATAAAAAGGTCGATGATCAATACATGCGAGGGTTTAGATTTTTGTGTTAGGAGTTAATAAGCATTAGTCGGGTTATACTAGTGATGTGGGGGAGCACCTTGGCCGCGGTAATTGAACTCCTTGGGAGGGGAGCCAGCATCGCGCACCTCCTTGCTCTTCATGGACTGGAAGGTCTGATCCGCGAAGGAGTTGACGTGCGCCTGCCCCGACGAGAACTCACAACCTGTTGAAGCGGCAACACTACGCTACACCCAACATCATCAACAACTAGTCTAGTCATACTTGGTCATTCGCAAACAGAGCTTGTTACAATTTTTTTTCCATATTCAACTGTCTCATAGCCATTCCCAATTTATAAATGAAAATAACGTCGTTACCATGGAGATTCATTACATGTTCGATCTTAAATAGAGTGAATATTGGGAATGACAGGTAGGCAGTAAATCAAAGTGTGTGATCATATCATTGATTAAGATAGCATCTACTTCATCATGGTTTTCAATGATTTTGATGCAAGTTAATAACCTAAGGCTTACTTAAACACATTAAGGACAATAAAAGCATATCTACGAGTATCTAACCATTCTATGTCCGGTACATGCTACTAAAACAATAAACAAAGACTACTTTTCTAAAGCGATATCCCTTACCTAGCTTGCATTGCACTACTCACTCGTGCGCAGCTTTTAAAACAAGCTTGAATCATCATCATGAATCGCTGATCAGAACTTAGGCCTACTCTAGATTATTAAGAGTCATCTTCTAGTCTCACTTTAATCAATAAATAATTACAAAGTTATAATAAGAACCTATTCTAGGCTGAAGACCCACCACTAAAGATTTCCTCTAGCAGAGAGGAATCAGAGTAGAATCAGAGGGCCTTTAAGTAAGTATCACTCTTTCAAATGTTTTTTCTATACTTCAGTTTCAGTTTCATACAATTCCAGGCGTATTTATTTTCTAGCAAAATTATTATTATTTTTAATTAAAATGGTATACCTTTAGCAGGTGTGGGTTCAGGCGAGTACAGGTTGCGCAGGCGCTCCTCTCTCAGTCGGTACATGTGTGCGCGGATCTCCTTCTTGCGGCCAAAGTCTTCCGTCTGCTGCCACTGAAACACAATAGTTACCCTGTAAGTGTTTGCGCGAGTTATTTTATCAGGCGTCTAGGATTGGAGAAGTTTTGTTCAGATGGAAAGACTATCTAACTATATTAACACTAGAGGACTCGCGCGCCAAAATACTCCTAGAGTGCTCGCGCGGGTCACATGAGTCACCCATTATGACATAGGTTTTTTTCTTACCACTCATGTTTGATAATAAAAAAAAGGTATAATGATACAAATCAACTTTATTTCTTACTAAATACTTTAACAAAAGTCAAAAATGGCTTAACTTATATGAATTATAAAACAAATGGTTAACCTCTCTAAAATTTAACACATTTTGTACTTATTGAGATCAAAAAGTTTTTTATTCTTTGAAACACATTAATTTGATAAAAAAAATCATCTTATTACAACGTTACCGAACAGATTGTTCCTATTCAATATCATTTTCGTCACAGCTAGGGCACACTATGATTTGGTGATCCGGACAAACACGCCTATTACATTTACCGCAATGTTTGCGAGTGCTTCGATCTCTCGCTCTACTGCAGAAGTCACATCGTCCTTTACCACCGCGTATTGGCAAGTTTTGTGCTTGCGGGTTTTCCGGCAGCCCCAGAAGAAGCCTGGCTTTTAATTTTATAGCTTTGGGTATATTTTCTTGGGAAATACGTCGCCTAATAAGCGGTTTCACAAGTTCAAATCCGACCTCTTGCAAATATTTTCGGCGGATGGTCTTGATGTGGTGATTGTTCAATTGATAAATCACTAGACCGTTTATACCAGCCATGTTTAGAAAATTGTAAAACAATGTTAGAGGCCATCGTCGGCTATTTCGCGTTACGTCGTATTGACGACACATTTTGTCGAAAACATCAACTCCGTATTTCGTGTGATTGTAATAAGTAATTATTTCGGGCTTTCTAGCTTCTCCACTATCAGGGTCAATTTTATCGTCATTGTGCATGGTAGACAGTAGTAAAACGACTTTATTTCTTTTTGGTACGTAGCTGACCAGTGTACAATTCGATTGGAAACCAAAAGTGGAGTCTCGTATTTCCCTGTTCTGACTGGATTTGAATTTCTGAGGTATCTCAGGTTTATTCTTTTTTAGTGTTCCAACTACTGTGATGTTTCTTTGCAGTAGCTCTTTGCTCACAGGTACACTCGTGAACCAATTGTCCATTGTCACATTACACCCCAAGCCATATAAAGGATCCAAAATTCTGTAGATGATGTCTGGAACTTGATTTGATAAGCGATATGGACCTTCTGGCTGCTGACCGGCGTACACTTCAAAATTGCACACAAACGGATACTTGACATCTACCACCATAATTATTTTGATACCAAATTTACTCGGCTTGTTTGGCATGTAAATTATAAATCCACAACGACCTTTGAACGCTACAAGCTGTTCATCAAGAGTCACGGCTTCACTTGGTGTATAGTATTCTTTGCAGTTGCGAAGCATGATTTCAATAATTTGACGTATCGGTGCTAAACGGTCGATTTCTTGACGAGCTGCTCTAGTCCTAACGTCATCAAAGCGCACACATCGTAACAGAAATCGAAATCTACTTTTCGACATTGTGCTATATACTAACTCGATACCAAGGCCCTGAGAGTTGTCCCAAAAGTCTTTGAGGTTCCTTCGTCCAGCTCTACTAACTCCTATTACCAACAACAAGCCGACAAATGCTTTCATTTCTACTAAATCCGTGGGTGCAGCATCTCTTTCTCTTTGATATCTTTGTTTGACTGTGTCGATATAAATATTTGTGCATTCCACAATAATTTTCAAAACACCACTATCAAAAAATAACAAAAAAGATTGGAGTGCAGTCGCAGCATCTCTGGCAATACCCTTTGGACCTGGAGGTCTCGTCATAATGTTATGGGCTCTGATTCTAGTTGAAGCTGGTGGAAATTTACTCCACTTCATCCCATTACGAGATTCATAAACAGCAAGCTGTGACAAAGGCACATTATCTTCCTCTTCATCAGATACATTGTCACTTTCTTGTTCCGTGTCAGAAATCTGTGGCGAACCAATTGGAACTGGTTCTTCCTCTGGATCACTATCCTTTTCCTCGTCCTCTGAGGCGCTGCTTTCTGCTTCCTCTAACCACCTACTTATAGTCAAATCACTCGATGTCGACGCCATTACAACCTAAAACAATAGGATAACCCGTAAATTAATAGGTATAACACATTTTGGTCACGTAAGTACAAAACAAATTAGTCAAAAATAATAAGTTGATCATAAAACATGTCAAACAAGTAATAAATAAATAACTTACATGAAGATATACTTGATTTTCAATCACGATGGTAAGGCTTCTAAAACTTCCTCGAACGCTCGCGCGGGTGACATGCGTCACCCACGTACTTTATAAATGGACTGTGCACACGTCGATGCACTTAGCAAGATGGCGCACTACTGGTGTGTGGGACGGTCCATACTTGAGGAATACCTGAGAGGGCAGCACTGTAGCGCGATTCGTTCAAAAGTTATTTATCAATCTTACGCCCTGGGTGGCATATGTCACCCGCGCGAGCTCTCTAGTGTTAAGGATCTCCGTGGAGCAGTGGGTGCATAACCGGCTAAAATGCAAGAGGTTACGGGTTCGAAATGCATCATCTACAAATATTTGTTCCGTTTGTATCTTTCACTGTACATTTCAAGTACTTATTATTTATGTATTTAGTATCTGGTTCCCATACTACAAGCTTTGCTTAGATTGGGGCTAGATAGCGCTGTGTAAAATGTGCAGTATTATTGTATAATTTAAGTAGTTTATTTTTTGCAAGCTCATAAGCTTTCGTAGAGAGGCGGTGTTTAATTTATGTTTTTATCAACACATAACCTGGATTTGTAAGTGGCCAGAGAGTGCAAAATTATCAGAGGTTAAAGGATATGAATTGAATTGATTTGGATATAGAATTTGAATTTGAAACCCTAACTTTTGAATTAGGTTCAATGCACAGTACGTCAATTTTGGTTCAAAGAGGTTATACTAAAAATAGAAAGTAGTAGTAGTAGGAAGATTTTTTTGAAATTCTTCCCTATTCAAATAATTCGATAAATCGCGTCTCTTTTTCATAAATTGCGCGGTAGTCCCAATAGTATTCTGAAGATGATTGCTGCGCGTTTTGATTGCCCTATTCAGAAGCACTGGGTGTGGATAATTACGGGCAATACAAAGCACGCAGGTAATTGATAGGTACATGCTTTTAATTTTAATTTTATATGCATTTTTTATTTAATTTGTTTATTTAATGTTCCTATTCTGATTTATTTAATTTTAATGTGACATGTTACATTTTTACTATTCATCTAATTGACTGTATTATTATTGATTTGTATGTTTTTTTGTTTTAATTGTATTTATTTGTGATTGTTGATATTTTGTATGGACAGACACTGTCTGAAATAAATGATTATTCTATTCTATTCTAAGCAGTATGTTTTTAGCAACGTACCATACGACGCAGCACGTCTTCGTCACGAATCAGGTTCACGTCTGCCTCGGACATGCTGTAAACAAATTAAAACAAACATCACGATCCCATTTGGTTAACAAGTACATTTTTACAAAATTATAAATTATTTTATTAGGTCTCAGGGGGACTAAAAAAGTAAAATATTTTACAGCTATGATCCCTTCACCAAAACGGACAAATGCTGATAATCTTCAGATCGGCTGACCTGATTTTCATCACATAAGCTAGAACCACCGCAGTTAAACTAGTAAAAGAATCGGTCCGTCCGTTCGTGAATTACAATGCCTCAGACAGGCAGATATAGGTGTCAAACTTATAACACCCCTATTTTTGCATCGGGGGTAAAAATATACGGTTACTAAAGAAATCTAATTAAAAAAAATACAGTCAAAGAAAACCTTTGCTACGAACATTGCTACGAGATGTGTTACGAGGCTACGAAAATCATTGTATAAGTTCAGCTATCATCTATAGATTGTTTGATTTATAATTTGTGGGTATATTCTTTTAGTACCTAATAAACAAGCTATCATTTGTAAGGTATATAAATTTTAGATGAATTCGAAGCAAAACATTTTGAGAACTATTGGCAGGACAGCAAATTGAGATGTGCTCTCTCGATTTTTTAAAAATTAAATAATAACAAACAAAATTTAATACAATCAGCAAATACAAGAATGGGTTTATGAAACTGAATAGTTATGAGCTAGATGGCATAAAATATGTGCACATCACGAATAGTAGAGCAAGAATACATACCCAAGGTGACCACTGGTCAGATACAACTGATATGAATTGTGAGAATATTATGAAAAAACTCATTAGAAGGAATACTTTAAATATTGTCGGGGTTTTCAACTAAAAATGCATGTTAGCAACCTATTACCGCAAAAAAACTTATCAGTGAAATTCGTCAAAGTAAACGACATTGCAGATAATATCGCGCGTGTGGGCGACCAATTGGATAATCACTCACGGATCTAAATAACACGAGATGCGTGGGAAGAATAATGCACTATTCCGATACTTCATCTTAGATCATTTATATATACATACCCACCTTTTATAGTTTTGATAAAATAACGCAATGAAGAAATAGACATGATATACCCCCCACGATATTATCCCTCAGTATGCAGAACCGTAAAGATACCCACTAGGGAGTTGAATGCTGCCGAGTCAATCTAGCCAAGTGGGGCTACATCGACCCTTCCTACAGCCAGAGCTACTTCAGGGCCACAACGCAAACAATGGCTCACCTGCTCTCATGTCCTCCCTGCGCGACCTCGCACACGAGAGGACTTCAATCAGGCAACAGAGAAAGGTATGGAAGTTGCTCTATAATAGTCCAATAAAATTATAATATTAAATAACCATTGACATGAAAGAAGAAGATCCTCTAGCCAGGGAGACGTCAGAAGCAAGCCAAACATTACTTTTGATACATTTTATTTATGAATACTGTGGATCTACTTATTAGCTTTTGCGGTTTTTGTATCACTACGGTCAATGAGGCCTATTGTGATTGCCTAGTGTGACTTATGTATAAGCCGCCCCTAGTTAATGGGGGCATTCATAGTTCACCACTAAGCCCTACAGCTGTTAGAAACTGAAAGATTTTTTAGGGGTGGTAGCTGTTAGCTCCTCCGGGCTGAGGATGAGTTTGCCCAGATGAATGCTACGTTTGCGCATTAGTGGACCACACTCCCCTAAAATTTGTAGAGGCAGTTCTACCTGCAAAATCTGCAGGCTTGTATATCGCATAGCCAACGCTGGAACATGCGCTTGTTAAGTCGACTGTGTTCAGTTAGGGCTCTAACTATAATGCAAAGATTGTTTCTGTTTAGCGCTAAGATTCGGTTTGGTACCGTTTATCGAAGGCTTTAATCAGTGATTTGGAATGATTCATGCCTATAAAGTTGCCTACAAAGCTCGGACGATTCTTCGAAGCATAAGGGTATACGTCATAAGGGGTCATAAGGGTTCTTTGCTAGGCTTTTTGGTATACCACAGAATGGCTCAGGGGCTCAAGGACCAACTGTGTTCCATTTGCAAATTGAAATAGATTCTCAGTAACATTACCATCTAATTTAAGCTAATGATTTTTTTTTATTGTGATATTAAAACTAATAGAGCCCATATTATTTTACATGTAGGACACGTTCTTAAGGCTCGTGACCTACGAGGCAATACTTTGTTATAGGCGATGGTTATATCACTTAGCATCAGGTGGGCCTTATTCTTGTTCCACCTAGAGCTCGGTTAATAAAACAAGAACATTTTTTATATAATAATGATTTTTTAAAGAGCATAGCAGTATCTAATTGATGACATTGATAACGACAAAGATACACTGCCGGCCAAAAGTTTGAGACCACCTACATCAAAGTAGGAAAATGAAATAAAACTCAAAATACAAAGCAAGAGGTTTAATTATGAATTAAAATACTTATTTCCTAATACACATACATTATGAAGAAAACAAAAAAATCAAGAAAAATCAACCATTTACTTTAAAAATGTCGCTCATATTTTATACAGATTTTTCGTCGAAAAACCCTCCCTTGCATTTTATTACTACTTTCACTATTCTTGGCATACGAGCAATCAATTTGTCGATTGTATCTTGTGATATATTGTTCCAGCTTTCTTGTAAAGCCTTCCACATGTCTTCTTGCGAAGTGGGACAACAACTGCGCACATTTCTATCAAGCTCTTCCCACAAAAGCTCAATCGGGTTGAGATCCGGACTCTGAGGGGGCCACACCATGTTTTTTAAAACCCCTTCTGTTTCTTTGTGTTCTAAATAACCCCTGCATAATTTTGAACTATGTTTTGGGTCATTATCTTGTTGGAAAAAAAATCCATCTCCAATTATTCTTGAACCAGACGGAATGGCATTTTGCTGTAGTATTCGTTTATATTGCTCCTTTTTCATGATTCCTTCGACTCGTACCAAATCTCCGGTTCCATGGCCCGAGAAGCATCCCCAGACCATAATGGAACCACCACCATGCTTGACTGTTGGCACCACACAGTCTGGCATCATCTTTTCCTCGACGTTACGTCGAACAAAAATTCGTCGTTTTGAACCAAATATTTCAAATTTGGATTCATCTGACCAAAGAACTTGTTTAAAGTCTTCTTCAGTCCAGTCTCGATGGGTAAGGGCCCACTGCATCCGTTTCTTTTTGTTTTGTGGCCTTAGTAGTGGTTTTCGAACGGCGACGCGACCAAATAACTTAGCATCTCTCAAACGTCTTTTTACTGTAGTCAATGATGCAGGTTCTGATCGGGATTTGTTCACTTCTACGCGGATTTCTGGTGCTGTTAGGCGTCTATTCCGCTTGCTGGTAGTGACGATGAAGTGATCCTCGCGAGAAGTGGTAGTTCTCGGCCTTCCCGAACGCGAACGATCTTGATTACTGCCAGTCTCCTTGTATCGGGTTATTGTGTTATGAACACAAGTCTTCGACAACTTAAGTTGAGAGGCAATCGCACGTTCAGATTTGCCTTCGCCGTATAAAACAACTATGGCAGAGCGAGTTTCACTGCTAATTTCGCGAACTTTTCCCATTTTAAGATGTCTTCACTGTAACAACGACGAGCTCAGACTAATAAGGTAGAAAATAATTTACTCCATAAAAACTTGGTACTAAATATGTTTTAGGAAGCTAACATAATCCCTGATATCGGTTAACGCGAAACAAACCCAAAACAATAAGTAATGAGCAGATCATAAAAATATTACAATGACTCTACCACCTGGTCCTTGCGCGGCGCTCATTGATGTTTTGAAACAATAGACCTTTTTAGGATGATAACTTAAACAACAACATAAATAATGACTCTTAGAAATTCTTTAATAATAATAGAATACGCAGGTGTTCAAATTAGCTCATTATCATATGTGTACTTTGAAATATTTTGTTGGTGACAAAGATTTTTACAGTGGTCTCAAACTTTTGGCCGGCAGTGTATGTACACATTTAACGTCAGATTCATTCACACAAACAATAAACGTACATACTACGAACAATGAAGATATTGAAGAGAAGATATAAATTCGCGCAAACTAACCGAAAAGTCACCCATCCCACAATGCCTAAAAACAAAAGTATTTAACCAGTGCGTCCTACCTGTGATGACTTACGCAGCCGAAACGTGGACACTTACGGTGGGACTGGTCCACAAACTGAAAGTTGCTCAGCGAGCTATGGAAAGGGCTATGCTCGGAATTTCTCTGAAGGATAGAATCAGAAACGAGGTTATCCGACAGAGAACCAAGGTGATCGACATAGCTCAGAGGGTCAGCAAGCTGAAGTGGCAGTGGGCCGGTCATATCTGCCGCAGAACCGATAACCGTTGGGGTAAACGTGTTCTGGAGTGGAGACCACGTCTAGGCAAGCGAAGTGTAGGACGCCCTCCGGCTAGATGGAGTGACGATTTGCGCGCTGTGGCTGGCAAGGATTGGATGAGAAGAGCTGAGGATCGGGCTCAATGGCGCACCCTGGGAGAGACCTACGTCCAGCAGTGGACTGCTATAGGTTGATGATTATGATGATGATGAACCGAAAAGAGAATAATTTTGTGATTTTTATGTATTTATAAGGCAAGCACAGGCAATACAACTTGTACTTCAGTTCAATTCGATGTAAAGTCGCTAAGGAAATCTATGGGGGAGGGCTATGTTCAGCAGTGGACATCCAATGGTGATGATGATAATGTAATTTTTTGTCGTTGTTATGCAAGGACGATGCAAATATCTATAGTTCAGCCAA
This sequence comes from Philereme transversata, assembly GCA_963924445.1. Classification (NCBI taxonomy): domain Eukaryota; kingdom Metazoa; phylum Arthropoda; class Insecta; order Lepidoptera; family Geometridae; genus Philereme; species Philereme transversata. The sequence continues at coordinate 28,991,414 of OZ004345.1, forward strand.
ATTCTATTTTTTTTACTTCATGTAGATGGAACAAGCTTATGGCCCACCTGATGTAAATGGTAACCATCGCAGAGAATTGCCTCGTAGGTCATGCGCGTTAGCAATGTGCGCTACAATACCCTGCGATATAACATAGATAACTCGACCATCTTGCTGTATAATGCATTTTATTTGTCGTCGATTTCTGATCACTATCATAATCAATTGATATCAACGGTAAAAAGTTGGTGAATTTCAAGGCGGTTTGTTTTATAAAGTACCTAAGTGTAGTAAAAATCATGTCTCAACTATTCACCAATAATGTTCACTTGCAACATGTAAGCAGTTAAAGCTCAAGATCCAAGTTGTACTTAAGGCTATCTCCTTATCTAGACCCCTACCGCCCTTGTCCCACATCGCTTTGTCGTATAAGGAGATGTTTTTTCTCACTTGAATCTTGGACCGTTCCAATTGCAATCATTTTAGTTATTTCAGTAAACATATGGTTGACTTGTCGATATGTATGGGAACCAGATCGTACAAATACAATACTTCGTAGTATTTTATGTATAGTAAATGCTGACACCAATGGCCAGGGGTCGAGGGAGGCCAATTTGGGTGTTTTACGAAATTAAATTAAAACGCGCGGTTCGACTTTTTTTATCGGTGGCTAGAACGCACCGATTTTATTTTAAAAATACATAGGTTAGGTTAGGTAGGTTTTAGAGGGCTTTTATTTTTGGATGTCGATTGCAAGAGTAGGCAGTAAGTATTATATCGAATTAATAACCTAAACTTAGTCGATTTTCTTTAAAATTTGATATTATAACTAGTAGTTTTTTTTTCGATAAGTCTTTTGAGAAACCGTCACTTGAATATCGTCAGTATATTACCAAACACCCTGTGTATAAAAGGCAAAAGTGATTGACGGATGTATCAACGCACAGGCCCAAACCCTTAAGGCTAGAAAATTAAAATTTCGCACGCGTATTCCTCATATGACGAAGGCATCCACTAAGGAAGGATTTTTCAAAATTCAACCCCCAAGGGGGTGAAATAGTGGATAAAATTTTGTATGAAACTTTTTAGTAACTAACAAATATTAAAAAAATGAAATTGAGTGGCAAAAATAATGAGTTACGTATTTCAGCGTTTTCCAAAATTCAATCCCTAAGAATCCTCTTAGGGATAGGGGGAAATAGGGGCTGAAAGTATTAAATAAACGCACAGGCCAAACCCTTCGGGCTAGAAACTTCAAATTTTGCACACGTATTCCTCTTATGACGTATGAATCCACTAAGGAAGGATTTTTCAAAATTCATAGGGATGTAACTTTATATGAAACTTTATATTCCGTTAAAGGCCGACTTAAAATATTTTATAACAATTCCAATTTTAGTATTTTTTTATAATTAAATCTAAAGCGTTTGAAGTATTTTAAAATGAGTATTGTGTCAAATATGTTTATGCACAATGCACTCGATCTGTTTTGCTGGACGAAGAGGCTGGAACAGTTAGTACCTGTTTCTTCTGACAAAATCTCGTGTCACGGTCGCATTCCTCCGAAACGGGTCGACTTTAATGATTTTTTTTTTTGTATATTTTTTAAGTATTTTTTACCCTCCTACCACCCCCCATTTTTCAATCGCAATTTTAGTATTTTTGTATGAACAATATCCATATAATTTAACCATCGTTCATTGACGTGAAATCATTTACATGAAGTGCCGCATCACTTTGACAAGAGTGTTTTATAGTTTTTATCCCGAAGTTTCCATGGGAATGGGAAATTTCACGCGTGCGAAGCCGCGGGCGGGTCATCTAGTTCACTATATAAGAACACATTTAACAAAATGACTGTCACCTGATCTTGTTCCCATCCGGGCTGTGCGAGGAAGTTAAGCGGTGAGTGTAATTTTTTCCTCAGTTACCGCTTAGTTACCTCGCACATCTCTGGTAGAAATGCCGCCTATCCTTGTTTTTGTGGTCCTACACATTTCACAATTGTCAATTTATGAACCAAACCAAGAAAACAATTTGGGCATGACGAAACGAGTGACATCACCGAGGCCATCCGTCGCTTACACTAATGGCTCCGAAGGGGTCAGAAGTGCCCTAATTGCAATCATATAAGGAAACCAAAGGAATAGCTACAAGAAATACCTACCGGAAAGTAGTGATAGCGGTAGGTTTTCAGGGAAAGTTAAAGTATCAATCGTTTTAATAATAAATTCAAATTATCTTTGAAATACCTACTTACAACATATTTGTTTTGGGCATTAACGGGTGGCACATACTTTTAGAGCTGATCGAAAGAGGACAAACACGTAACTATTTCAAGTTTAACCCGAGTCTATTAGTAATAAACTAGTGGTTCGCCCCGAACTGAGATCTCGCGAATCTCCCAAAATAAATATTATTCTTAGGGCCACTTGCACAACAATGCCTAAACATATTTAGAGGCTAAATATGATTTAAGGAGTTGTCAAATCATACAAATACTTCAAATTTAAACATGTTTAGACGCTAAATACGTTTAGTGATCTTTGTGCATGCCGGCTTTAATCTTTGACTAATAAATTGGTTCCACGAAATGCATAACCAACCTACTTGACCTACAGTTTTATTCAAATTAGATGTAACGGGGGTTCTTGTTAATTGGTTATATTTTTTGGGGTACAAATGGCAGTTATTCTGAATTTCAGACTTTTGCCTATATTTGTGTCACTAAAGCTACACGAATAATTGTGGGGTCACTGGTGTACCCTGTGAATTTTGTCAAAATTTTATTTTTATTATGGCTAATAACCCAAAACCTACAAAAATTAAACTAAAAATAAAAACGGGGTTCAAATTTACTAATGAAAATCTTTCATTTGACGTCCTATTTGATCTAATAGCCTCATTTTCATTTTTTTGACATTAAAATTTTTTTGGTCTGGTATCAGGAAGACTACCCAGACCGTGATGTACCGAATCGCAAGATTTTTGAGAAGCAGCTGAAAATATCCGAGTGCACAAATCAAGCATACGTAAAGTACTGAAAACCTACCACAGTGAAAACCTACTACAAGTGTTACAAGGAGGGGCAGCCAGTGCAAGCACTGCTTCCAGGAGATACAGACCGAAGATTATCATTTTGCCACTGGTTCGTAGCACACTATTATTTGGACAGACGAATGCAATTTTTCAAACAACGGTATGTACAATAAAAAGAATAGTCATTATATTGGTCACGATCAAATCCTCTAAGAACTACACAGACTCATAACCAAATTCGGTTTACATTTAACTGTTGGTTGCGATAATACACAATAAAATCATTGCTGTTAAGATCTACCATGGAACATTAAATAGTGAAAAGTATCAAGATATATTGAATCTGGCTGTGGAAGAAGTGGATAATACCATGCCATTAAGCAATTTGCATAATGTCATCTACCAACAAGATGGTGCACCTCCTCATAATAGTACAGCGAGTAAACGGTTTTTAGATGAGCATTTGCCTGACCGTTGGATGGGTACATATGGTCCAATTAAATGGCCACCACGTTCACCTAACATAATGCCGATGCTTTTTTTTTTATGGGGCTACCTAAAGGATCGTATTTACTAAACTCGGTACAATACCGTTCAAGAATTAAAAGACGCAGTCCACTTACACTTAAACAAGGTTCACCACTCATGGTTGTCTAAGGCCACTAAAAGTGTTTTGAAACGTGCCCGTACCTGCATACAGCAACATGAGACCATATCGAACATCTATTGTGATAGTTTTAGTACCGTTTTGTACCAAACTACTAAGAAATCTTATGTGAAAACATTTTATTTTTGACTTACTTCCGCTGCACAGATTTTTTTCATTCCATACAATAAAATGATCCTTACAAAGGACTGCATCGATCGGCATCAAAAAAAATTTTACCAACTTGATTCATTTCAAGGCGCTACTCACGCTTGACTAAAAAAATTTTAATGCCAAAGTAATTTTCTCCAAAAAGGAGCAGATGTTTCAAAAGAAACTGCACCTGTATCTCCTCTGGTTATGGGTGCCCCCGTACTGTCCCAGTTAAAATAAACACACTGTATTTACCTATATAACAAATTTCTTGATGATCGGATAAACGCTACGAAAGTTATCCTCGGACAAACAAACATACATACATACAACGCCGATTTGCTCAAGTTGATTTGGAGGTCTCGCTTCGCTCGATTTCACACTTCACTATGTAGCCCCAAACTAAGCAAAACTTGTACTATGGGAACTGATAGAACACTTATACACAATTTTTTTTGCGAATACAAAATATCGATATAATTATTTTTTTGTATATTGTATTTCACTACTAATCTAAACGAAACACAAATCTTACTACTTACAGTTTGCAAGCAAGCCATACTTTTAGCAAATATCCTAACAAAAGAATAATCCATTGTACAAGCTCACTAGCTCCCACCCTAGGTAAAACCTGTGTTGTGTACCTACATACAATACATACTTATAATATATAGAGAAACAACCAGTTTTAGTATTAGTAACACGATGAGATGAAGAGACGGGTCGGTATGACCATCATAGCGATTTTAATATCACAACTCCGCACAATTTCCCTTAATAGCAAAGCTGACCAGCTATCAATGTGCTTATATTATGCCTAATAGAGGAAAGTGCTCTACAATTTCTGCTTTTCCTACAATTTGTATGTGATCGCACGCGCACGCCACTTTCGTTGGAATTCGTTATTTAGTGGTAATGTAGCCGTGATTGTGAACCTAGTGCGTGACGTGATTTACACATTGCAATATCCACATGTATCCTAATATGCGTAAATGGAAGACGATGTTAAGGTATATCATATTCTATCCATAAAATACAAAATGCACATTTTGTATTTTATGTACCTAAGTAAGGTAAGATCGGCTGCTCAGGAGATCTATGGGTAGGTCTAGGATAAGCAGTCTATGGCTCTTATAATGATGATGATAGAGAAACACAGACTAAAGTCACATATAATATAATTTAAAGTTTATTTCAGGCAAAAATGTGCACACACTAAATATGATTAAAAGACCATACCTATAAATACCTTAAAAACTAACACTTATAACAATAAACTCTAAAACGAACACTTGATTTATTTGGTAGATTTTGATTCGTAGTCGTTTCCCTGTAGCGCCTGTAAACGACATAGCCTAGTGGATTAGCAAGTTGAAGTCATATTGTTCGGACACTTAGTTAGAAGAACTGATACTGGCCGTTGGGGCAGAAAGGATTTGAAGTGGAGACTACGACCCACTGGATCGTGGACGGGACCACTAAATCAAAGACGTCTTATGGCGGGTTCCTATATCCGTCGGTCCGAGCTACGACTCGTTTCTCCTTGAAAAAGTGTCAAACTAATGTCAAAATTTTGACATGTTTTCAAGGAGAAACGAGTCGTAGCTGGTCACCGACGGATATAAGAACCCGCCATTACTGAATTCTCTCAGAGTAGGTATGTGACGTGTACATGGTTCTGTATGCATATTTGTAATGAAGGTTGCATCGCGTATTCTGACATATCTATGACCTAATACATCAAACGATCTAAATACGACTTTAACTGTTTATTTGCATAAATAACCAAATCGTGAAGAATGGGCCGCTGCCGTCTCATGCAAATAATGTTTTACCTCTAGTGTGTCGAATTGGTTTGAAAACATTGGACAATTGTCTCGGTGTAAAATTTATGAAACATTTTGACGGAGCTCGGTAAAAATATCGCTTCTCACCCAGTAAATAAGCGATAAGACCGCCAATTTGTATACATTCATTAATCATTTGAATCATGTTACTTTTAATTGTTTTGTTGTTTATGATGTGCAATAAAGTATTATCTAATCTAATTATACTAAACAGTTTTATTTTGCAAATAAATATTTATAACCTCTAAGATTGCGCTATAACAGATAGGCAGATAAATATTTTGGAAGGTAGGTCATGTAGGAATTTATCTATTTTTTATTTATTATTTAATAACATGTCTACAATCGTGTCTGAACTTATTCATCATCATCATGTCAGCCAGATGACGTCCACTGCTGAACATTAGGCTCCCCATAGATTCCCAGAGTGACCGATCTTGTCTGCACCCAACGGCTCTGAACTTATTTCTAGTAACAAAATCCTATAAGTTCTTCTAAGTCTGCATTTTTTTATACATTTGACGTTTCGTAGTGATCCTTGTGATTTTAATGAATAAATTTTGAGTTTTTTAAATTGTAATGACTAATGTGTAAGTTCTTGGTGAAAACGAAGGCTGCATCCGCAGTTTACTTTTCCTCAAATACTTAACCCCATTGCTTTCACTCTCATCTCTAATATAATCTGTACACGTCTGTCCATCTGTGTACAGTGCAGGGTATACCGTTGTACGAATGGATATCAGCTGCTGGGGATAATTCAGTACACGAGGATCAGCTGGTTTAGGTGCAATACCCAAAGTTATAATAAATTGTGTGTTTAGTCCTAAATTTTTAACACGGACTAAATACGAATTTCAGATCTTTTTCCCAAAACAATAAATAGTGTATTTTAATTTATTTTTACCATAAATAAGTTCAATTTCATGTGTATAATCACCTCTTTTCGGGTTAAAACATTTCGAAGCACTTGTGTACGTGATAACGTCACACAGGATGTCACATAAACATTGGCGTAAATTACTTCGACTGTAAATGCAACTAATTAACTTTATGTGCTGAATAATAATTAAATGGTTTTACGATAATTACTTGTAGTTATCTTACCTACATTTATTAAATTGAGGTTTAGCATATGTATTGAAATTATCATCATCATCAACCTTTAACAGTCCACTGCTGGACGTAGGTCTCTCCCAGGGTGCGCCATTGAGTCCGATCCTCATTTCTTCTCATCCAATCCTTGCCAGCCACAGCGCGCAAATCGTCACTCCATTTAGTCAGAGGGCGTCCTACACTTCGCTTGCCTAGAAGTGGTCTCTACTCTAGAACACGTATTGAAAATAAAATAATATGTATTGAAATATCCCATCTAAGAAGGAGAGGAAACGTGTCCAATCTGCAGTAAATTGTCCAATAAAATTTTGACAAAGGGGTTCGAACATTTTTCTATGGAAGCAGGCATAACCCACCGCCATTTTGATTTATTTTTTAATGTTCCGCGGACGATGGCAGCAGTATATATGGCTAGAGGACCCCTTATACTAACAAAAAAGTAATATGATACCATAAAGTGTGACGTCCCGTGATATTTAGAGGTAAAGATCGCCATATAAGACAATGTCAATCATTAAATATGCCGTAATAACGTGTGTTTACGCTTTCCGTAGTATTAAAATAATAGTTCCCAGATTTATTTAACTATTTATTTAATCATATTATACGTATAAGCTGAATTGTAGAGCCGTTAAATGCTGCCGCTACAAAGTATAGTTTTATAAGTCATAATCTAGTAATCAGATGATGGCTGGTGCGCACGCGCAGAAGGAACTTTCTGTTAAAGTAAACTCTCATCCATATCAACAGCTGCAGAACACTTCTTTAGGTCTACTCATTTTACAGTCTATTGTGCAGAGTTACACAATGATAGGTAGTTTGAATATAGAGACTTGATCTAAAGCCATTAATTTCTGCATCTCAACATAATTTACTAGTTCCAAATTCGATGTAAATAATAAGTGCCAAACTTAATCTACTTGTACGGCGATGATCGACTTTTCCATATAAAGTTATTTATCGATGTATATAAATGTTAATCATAATCCTCCAATCCGGTTCTCGGAAGAGATATATAATCTTCAAACTAGTTTTTATATATTTACGGCTATCGTAAAGATTTACACACAATTACTTAATATGATTCATTTGAATACAGCTACATTGATCTCCAAATCATCTTCAACATCTCTAACTTCTCTAAGGTAGCCTGGAAGTAGCCGATTTTAGCTGTCAGACCTCCCATTGTGCATTTATTTAGGAAGATTTTTGTTTTTCAGCCTTGGCCATTACACTAATTATTTATTTATATGATAGGTTTCTTTCCATCCAACACTACGCTATCGAGATCATATATAGATAAAAGGTACAACGATTTGGAAGAGAACTTTGCCATGGTGCGGGTTAAGTTAAGTTTTTGAACGTTATTAGAATTCGGTAGTGTTATGTACGTAGAATAAAGAGTTTAATATATCTCTAGAATAGAATAGAATACTCTTTATTGCACACCAACAAAATTTAAAATACAAAGAAATACACAAAAATAAAGGTAAGTACAATGGGCGGTCTTGTATCCAGACGGCTGTGTATATATGTTCATAAACTTACAAAAACTGTACAATAACTAAAACTAAACAATAAACTAAATATATATACAAATATAATATATATATATATATATATATAACTATTATAAAGGAGATAAACATAACGATAAACTATCAGTGCGTAGACAAAGAAAGGAAACGCGTTCCACAGCCGCACAGCTTGAACTGTAAAGGAGTCTCCATCAAATTGAGAACTGTGAACAGGGGTTTGGAGACTTAGAGCTTCAGATGAGCGTAGGTTTCGATCATGCGCCTGGTGCAAGAACACAAAACATTCCTTTAGATAGGATAGTGAAGAAGGATTGAAAATAATTTTAAAAAGAAGGGATAGAATATGTGCATTCCGGCGAAGACGTATAGGGAGTCACTTGAGTTTTTCGCGAAATTCTGAAACATGAATATGTTAATATATCTCTATATATTTAACAACTCAATAGTATGTATGTGTGTCATCAGAAGGTAATGCATTTGAGATTACCTTCAACAAACAGCGATGAGATAATAATCTATCTAAGCCATTTAGGTCTTATACAGAATATACAGTTGTTGATTCGTGCAGTTGACAGAGTTCCCTCACAGTCGTGTGGGTCCGGTTATCTTCAATATCTACATCTAATAGAAACAGCCTGTCCGTATGACATCACTGCGCTTGCGCATGTCCAGTGTACTGTTTACCTCCTTGTCAAGGGCGACATAATATTTAATTTCAAACTTGTTTCGTTGCATAAAGTCCATATTTGGCAAGGTGAGCCGGGTTGCAGCCTGCAGAAAACCAATTAACCACGAGAGAAAAGACTAAAAAAAATGTCACTTGTGCAAAACTGTTTAAATAAATCTGAATCTGAAATCTGAATTTATTTCATGAAAATCGTAGGGATCATTTTGAATCATAAATTACCTACTCTATGCTTGTGCCGGCGTATTATGCCAGGAAAGAATAATTAAGAAACAGGACTAGATGATCTTTTTAGCGTTGAAAAGTACCCAGTGATTAAAGTTGAAAAAAACAATATGGTAATGAATTCTGTGCGAAACTTTTATGCACAATTGCTTAGTAGCGCCGCGGACGGACGCACTTAACTTATTTGCAGTACAAATTAGCAATCAGTTTGATTCGCCAAGCGATTGTAAATCTAGCAATAATACATTTGCAATAAAGCCCAAATCTGCTTCCGATGACATCAGCAAACCTACGTGCTAGTGATCTCAGAATATCATACAACAAATACTTAGAAACCTAAGGCTGTGGTACGAATATAAATATGTATTAGAACAAGGTCTGAACCTGAGTCCTTGATGGTATTTTCATTGTACGACAACAAGAAGGCAACGATCAGTTGATAAATCAGCCGAATGCATAAAATTTACGTTTGTCGATAAAAGCAGACAAAAACAGATCGTAGTGCTAGAACGACGTAAAAACAGCAATAGTACAAAGGTACTGTTGCTATTATTTACAGAAATAACTTACAAAATACAAAAGAACCCCGAAATGGGCGGCGACAGAACCCGAAATCTAGCAGCAGTCTAGTAACTATAATTATACAAGCTAGTAGTACCTTCCAAGTTAATATTGTAGGTCTGTGGTGCGTACGACAGATAGGACTCTATTATTGATTGTATGTATGTTTACGATAACGATACTGCACCATTGTGGAATCTATGGTTTTATATTTCCATCAAACAATAGTTTATTTATGTAACAAGACAATTGATTGCAATGTATTTGTCCAATAGATAGGCGCTTTTGATAGAATGCAGTTGATTTAAATAGATATTCAATAAAAAATAATGCATAACGCGTTTTATTATCTAGCATTAACTTCAATTACGTATTTTAGTCTTTTAACATTATGTTTATAATAAAACTACATTTCAATAATTTGACCCGTTCCTAAATATTCGTCATGATATAATAATGTAGTTCGAATGAAATCATTGTAAAACTTACATAGAAAAAATATTTCCTCATAATAACTTTACAACATCAAGGCGAATCTGACTCATATCCCAGTAAGGCTTCCAACTCGCTAACAATTACACGCGAAGTGAGCCACTTGTGCGACCGGCTGCGCGCGCGCACCGTGAAGGCTGTCATATGTTTACATCACAATTATGCGGTTTAACATATTACTGGACATATTATGTGTGAGGGAAGGTAATTGTGGGAAATAGAGAGAAAAATATATATTTGTTTTGGGAAATAGTAACCATATTTTGGGAACAAAAGACTTCAACGCGCTAGTTTTTGTGTGTACCCACCTAGCCTCACTGAGCTATACTTAGCTTAGCTTTCTTTCTCTCTGTCTTTCATTTTAAAAAGAAGTTCAACCCTATCGTTAGATAGGTTATTATTATTGTTGTGAGTTGGTTATGCTGCAGTTTTACAATGTTTTATGGCTCATTATTGAGCCACTGGAGAGAAGGAACACTGTTGTTGGCTACAATCTTTTATCACTCATCATTGCGAGCCTATTTTATTTCGACTGATCATTAACCTATTTACCTTAAAAAAGACCCTATTTTAGTTGACGAGAGTGAGCTGGGAGGCGCTGCGGCAGCTGAATTTTTTTATGATTCAAAACTACGACTCTATCAAACTTATGGGAGTGGGTTGACGGACGCTACGTTAGCTGCATTTTTTATGGCTATCAATGTGATCCTATTTAACTTGAAGAGCTTTGAAAATCTGCGGTAGCTGAAAATATTTTTTTATGACTGATCACTGCAACACTAACAAACTTAAATGGAGTGGACATCGAGACGCTGCAGTATCTAGCTTTTTTTTATTCATCCTCGCGACCCTATTTATTTAAAAGTATATTGGGGGATACTGCGGTAGCAGTTTTTTATATGACTAATCATTGCAACATTATTAATCTTAAAATGATTGTGTTTGGAGGATGCTTCGGTAGCTGGATTTTTTATGACTCATTGTTGCGGCCCTTTTTGACTTGTAGTGAGTTGGTTGGAGGACGCTGTGGTGGCTGTGTATGATTCATCACTGCGATCCTATTTTCGTTGAAGAGAGTGTGCTAGCAGATGCTGCGGTAGCTGGATTTTTTTGTGACTCATTGTTGCGGCCCTTTTTGACTTGTAGTGAGTTGGTTGGAGGACGCTGCGCTGGCTGTGTATGATTCATCACTGCGACCCTATTTTCATTGAAGAGAGTGTGCTAGGAGATGCTGCGGTAGCTGGATTTTTTTATAACTCATCATTGCGCTTATATCTAACATGCAAATAGTGGGATGGGGTCACAACGTTAGCTGCATTTTGAATGACTCATCATCGCGACAATATTAAACTTAAAGGGAGTGTACTGCAGGACGCTTGTGTAGATGATTGTTTTTTATAATTTACTATATGGATTTAAGAGAAAGAATATATCTTTATTTCTACGTATTTATATCTTTACTAAGCTGGGCGTGAAGGGGTAACAAAGAATAAAAAAAAACATGTTTCTATAGAAACTTTGACAACACACCTTTTTGCTCCCACCCAGGGGATGATTTTATAAAAACAAAAAAATACAATATCTGTTATTTTTGTTGAAGAATATGTTCGCTAAGGTTAAGTTTATAAACCCAGGAACCACGGTTTTTCATACAACCGTAAAAACCTCTTTTGACCCCCTTAGGGGATAAATTTCCAAAAATCCGTTCTAAGTGTGCACTTTAACACCACAAAGAACATACCATCCAAATTTCAAGTCTCTAAGACCAGCGGTTTGGGCTGTGCGTTGTCTATATGTCAGTCAGTCAGGACAACGATTCTTATATAATAGATTGTGGACGCCTCGATGAGGCAGAATGTAAATGAATCTTATTTTATAATTGATATACGAACTATTGTACATACATTCATGTGAATAAATTATTATGATTATAAGGATTTGTTACCTAAAGGATTGTCTACTACGACAATTTTTACTGATATTTTAGTAAAAAAGTAATTTGTGATAATTGCAGCAAAAGTATAAAGAGCTACTAATTTTGATCTAGATATGAGTGTTTATAGCTAGATGCATGTTATTACCACTATTTATCAAGCCTAGTCTGTTGACTAAATAATTGTAGGCCTTTAGGGCACAAACAGATTGGCCACTTATCTCAGCTGACAATGGTATTTACATTTAACATTACATTTGTTATTAGTAACTAAATATCTACACTAACAATATCTATATACCCACACAGACTATTTATCCATACTAATTGATCGAGCGAAGCGAGATCTCTACATCAACTTGGGCAAATCGGCGTTGTATGTTTGTTTGTTCGAGGATAACTTTCGAAGCATTGATCCGATCATCGTGAAATTTGATAGGTATACATATAGGTAGGCACAATTTTGGTGTGACTAAATGAGCTAAAAATTTGGGGGGGGGGGTTGAGATATTGGGGTTCAAGAGGGGTAAAAAAATTAAAATGACTATTAGGTCAAGTGGAACGTCAAATGAAAGGTCTTCATTAGTAGGTACATTTTTTTTATTTTAGTAAGCTAATTTTTGAGTTATTAGCTAATATATAATATAAAAACTGAACTTTGACGAAATTTACAGGGTACACCAGTGACCCCAAAGTGCTGTAATTTGGTATGCTTTTAGCTTAAGTGACACAAATATAGGCAAAACTCTGAAATTCAGAATAACTGCAATTTCTATCCCAAAAAAATCCAATTAACATGAACTCCCGTTAATTGTAATTTGAATGAAACTGTAGGTCAAGTAATTTGGTTATGCATTTCGTGGCACTATTTTGATAGTCAAAGATTAGGTACGAATATTATTGTTTTGTTTTTATAGGAGACTCGCAAGATACTTTCTGAATCGAAGATTGGAATGGAGATTGGATAGAAGGTTCGGGGCGAACCACGAGTATTATAAATTCGAAGGTGTTTGTTTAGTTTTCACGACAGCAACGATTTTGATGTTTGGTTGATTAATTTGGCATTTTAACACAGGTTACTTTTTATTACCATACTGCGCGTGGTGACAGAGCCGCGGGTGGAAGCTAGTAATCCTCCGAAAAATTCTAGTTTTAAGTATTTTTAAATTAATCCATATTTCTAATTGAAAACTAAAACAATAATCTAATAGCTACTTTTCTATTAGAAATATAAATTCATTTCAAATCACTAAAAACACAAAGCTAGAATTTTTCGGAGGATTAATTAGTTTATTTAACTAGAGATACTAGAGCAGGTGCTCTATATTTCAGTGTTGTTATGAATGTCTAGGCACTGACTACAGAATCACCCTGTACTTACATGAATTAATTTACAAATGACAGCAACCCAATTGCCTTTGGCTATAACAATTAAAATACGTCAAATCCAATAGCTTTAATATTTATTCGTGCAATTTGCCTAAGTTTCGCACTGCGGCCACAAAACAAACAAACCCGCTCACAAACCTGTTCTGACCAGTCTCACATGTACTCGTACCTAACACTAAGGTACGTAAATATAGGATGCGCCGTGCCGTGAGGCTGGACCATTCTGATGGTATTTATACCCGAGCTATCACTTCAATTATGTGAGCATTTGAGCAGAGGCACGATCATCACATAATACTGCATTTTCTGTTGATATGGGATCGACTTGGTAAAAAATTGTTGTGTTTCCGTTGTCCCCGCAGTACGTGTCCCCGCCACGGGGACAGCGAGACGTCAAATTTATTTAAAAATGTTTTTTAGAAAACTGATTCCTATTTCTAGAGCTATTATAAAAATATCAATCGTCTACTAGCAGCGATGACGCGGTCGATTTTGCTGTGATTAGGTAGATTCTTTTTTCTTCAGTCTTTATATAAATGAAAACTGTAAACATAATCATAATATCAGCCAAAGGACGTTCACTGCTGGACATAGGCTTCCCCTATAGATTCCCAGAGCGACCGATCTTGTGTCGCTGCACCCAACGGCTCCCAGCAACTTCTGTCAGGTCGTCTTTTCATCTAGTGGGGGGGGGGGGGCGTTCTACGCTGCGCTTTCCAGTGCGCGGTCTCCACTCTAGAACCTTTCTCTATTATCTAAACTCTAAAGCTCTAACAATAATAAGCCATTTAAAAACGAGACATAACTGTTGATTTTACAAAATTGACAATTACAAATAGGTACTCTAAGTTTTATTAATATGACCATCATAGAAACTTGCCTAAGAACCAACTTTGTAGGTATTTGAAAAAATAAGATGACCGCAAAACGAACATCTTAAAGCCAACGTGCATCACGACGGAGTCAAATACTCAAACCGTTGTAGAAAAAACTCTATTATATTCATATATAATAGGTACTGAAGGAGTTATGGAATTAATACAGGCATGGGAGAACGCTGCAATATTTCTACTATCAAACAACATGTACATGTGTACGTATAGATATACGGTAGGGAAAATGCAGCAGAGCTCGTGTGTAGCTTTATAACTTGTTATCAGATAAGCTATTTATGCGAGATTCTGAGGGGGACCGAACCACTTGATTTTTTCAACTAACCAAATCAAATCAGTTTATAGCGTAATATGGGTAGTGGTACAAGGTGTTTAGTGTTACATAGTATAAGTGCAGCCATGTTCGGCGTTTTACGCATGCGCAATGTCGAGCTTAATTAGTAGGTTCCATTTTAATTGCAATAACAAAGTCAAAATGATTGAGTTATTTATAATTATAACCGCTTCCGTGTTTTGCTATAAAATTCATCAAATCATCGGATGCCTTCGGCCCACAAACTCTGACACCAGAGTTATACCTTTACATAGCCTAGTGGAGTCTTATACGAACAATAGTTTAAACGTCAGTGTATTGACTTAAGAACAAAATATATCTTATAATAATAATTAATAATATTATTATACATAACACCAACTATATTATACCCACGATAGACACCCCCTGCTTTCTTAACAAAAACAAAGCAAATATAAAACAAATAACTACTATCTATTATTTATTTAATAATTTTACCAAAAAGAGTTGGTAATTGCTAGGAGGACTTAATTCTAACAGCATTAATCACTAGTCATCCTGGGCGTACTAAAAGAAAAACTATCAGCGGATATAAGTGTGATTATATTCTCTTGCCCCCGGTTTCCCGTAACCTGCCTTATGTATTGTATAAGGTACATACGTCTTCAGGTTAATAAATAAGATAGGAAACGATGACACCATACTCTGAACAGTGTACATTATCGACCATCTGCACCAATTGAATCGGTCGCATCATTTCTTTAAATAACTCTAAGGACACAATGATACATTCTCTTGCCAACTGTCAGTAAATACCGCTATTTACCGAACTAAGTAATACATAGGTAATGATTCAGGTCCTAGTTTGTATGTCAAGGTTTGTATTTGCGGTTTAGACCCCTCTTCAGTGATGTCATTAATCAAAACAAAACTACGACCATAGACAAATAAAATCAAAGTTAGAAATAAGGCTGTGAAAGAGTATGAACTGTTGGCTGATATAATCTAGCGGGCTTAGCCAGCATGGCGGTGATTCTGTCTTCCATTCCAACAGTTGATAAAGCTTTTTTTTTAGGATTTGGCATCAAATGATGATCTAATTTACACCATGGTGCGATAAAACAGTGCAAGTTCGGACCAAACTTCTCGATCGACAAATGAACATAATAAAACAAATGGTCTTGAATTTAAGTCGAAAGAGAGCCAAAGCGCACGAATGATATACAGAATTGTCCATGTATATATACTCGTAGATGACATTTGATCAATTGTGATGTTATTACGCTAAGCTGACAAATGAATAGGGTAAATAAGAAGCTGCCAAGGCAATTCCGAATATTATTCTGGCTACTATAATAAAAGACAGCAGAACATAGCCTGTGTATATCACTTAGTTTTTGTTTACAATCCTATAGCTAGTTAGGTATTGTTACTCTAAAGTGGTTACCTAGAAATTGGTAGTCACGAATTTGATAACGTTAGTTCTCAAAATAGTTTGTTTTGTATTCTAACGTTTGTTTATTGAATCGAGGACCATGTGATAACTAAACGAGTCGATTAATAATTTAGTAGTTAATTAATACATAAACCTATCTAAGTATTACTTAATCTTTATATGCAAAATTCGTATTCCTAGCTTACTTTTGAAGTAGGTATGCATCGTATTCAATGTAATTTCGTAATATTAAGTAGTCGTAATTTGGTAGAATATTTCAACTGCACATCTCTTTCGGTTAATTTTTTTATGTACTTAAAGAGTTTTTAAACTTAAAGTAAACTTAACTTAGCTCAACAATTTCAATTTTTTAAATATTTTATATGTAATAATAAATCACTCCATTTCATGGAGTGATTAATTTTTTGTGTATTTCTGGCATAATATAAAAAATTATGTTCATTGTGTCACAGTTTAGTTGTCACTACAATATGCAACGACCATACCTACCTAAAATATAACTTACCAAAATAATTAATGGGGGGGATGTCCGCTAAAGGTGATTTTTTTTTAAATAATTGTTAAATCTTTTCTTGTGAATATACTAATAAAACCTTTTAAAAAATCGAAGTGGGTATCTGGTAGCTCAGAAGCTCCAACTTCAGGGACTTTCACTACCTTTTATACACTACCTCAGGTTCCCTATATGAAGCTTATAATTTATTTGTTTTCCTTTATCACTCACCGATATAAATACACGTATCCCACGCTCCGACAGCACTGCTACACTGGACTGGAGGAGTACTCTATCCACCGACCGGTAAGGCTCGGCTCTCGCGAGTGACTCCACTGTCTTGGCACTGCCACTCTGCCGTGCTCGAGCGTGCGCCTACGCAGGTACATCGCAGACAGGTGACCCGAAACTTGCTACCTCCTGATTAATAGACGGTTGTCTAGTAGAGCCCGTAATAAAACAGATAGCACTCTTCTAAATCGAATATCACAAATAGAAGTCTCGACAGAGCTCTGGATCAATGCATAACAATTGCAATCCAGCGGGGTAATGCAGCCAGTGTCTTGGGGACACTTTCGCCTGGTAGTGATCATGTGAATGTTTTATCAATAGAGTTTCCTAGCTTGAGAAAATTGATGATTTTCTGGTAAAAACCGATCCGTGCCTTACTAGCCAAAGTCATCGGGCGTGTTATCAATCAATTTGGCGAATAAATCGTCACGTATCTCCAGTTTACGTGATCAGACAAATGCGAAGGTACACTGCAAAGAGTTGACTCGCGAAATCACCTTCTGGTAATGACGGCTGCAGTATTGAATATGCTGACAACAGCAGTTAATTCCCTGTTTCTTTTGTGTTTTATAGTTAATTTATATAGTTGTATATATTTGTTCTGTTATGCGGTCAATATTTTAATACAAAATTAATATATAACTGCTGTTGTCAGCATATTCAATACTGCAGCCGTCATTACCAGAAGGTGATTTCGCGTAAACTGGAGATACGTGACGATTTATTCGCCAAATTGATTGATAACACGCCCGATGACTTTGGCTAGTAAGGCACGGGTCGGTTTTTACCAGAAAATCATCAATTTTCTCAAGCTAGGAAACTCTATTGATAAAACATTGAGTCTACGTGACTTTAAATGTGCGTTATGTGTGATTCTGCCGCCTACACATGCACATCTGTACAAGGAAGAGTGACAAGTTGCGGTTTTTTTTGCGGAAAATGATAATTTCAAGCGTGGGGTGCTAATAAATGTTTTGACTCGAGAGCAGTCTCAATATTGCGATATGAATAACATGGCGGTGACTCTAGCGGTAATTGACTGTAATTTGACAGCTGTCAAGACTGTCAACTACTTTAAAACTAAGGTGTTAACGAAACGTAACTCAGGGTTTATTTATTTAAATCGGTATCAAACAAATGATGACATATTTCATTCGTTAAATAGGCAGTAAGTGATACATATTGGCCGTCAGTAAGTCGAAGCTAAGATAAACAATGAGTTATATAGAGTGACATGTTTAATTGATATTGGAACAACTATTAGCAGCGCCAGCCGTGGGCGGACTAGTTTTAGGATCGAAATCAAGAATAAACTGTTTAAATAGATGGGTTCAAGGAGAATCCTACCACGTACATTTTTAATGAATCAATAGGGACTCTTATCCGCCCATGTTAGGTGAAGGACGCGGCTGGACGTGGTTGGAGCTTAAATGGAATTGGGTAGGACACCTGGCTAGACGTGGTGATGTCAGGGTGGAGCAAAGCGTCGACGGAGTGGCTACCATGAACTGGCTATCTAGATATGAGAAGTTCAAGATCGAGGACCTAGGGCTGATGATGTTGATAATTACACAAGTACTTGTATCTTCCTTTGTGAAATGTAACTAATGTTACCAACTGTAGGTAGATTCATTTACATAGTAAAGTAAATCCTTATGTATTGGCACAAGTAAAGCTAATGAATTTACGCCAAAACCCGCAGAGTGTAGGCGGCGAGGTAAATCCAATTATCAGAGTTTACCTCATACTGGAAAAGGATATGTTGATGATATCTATCTTCCCACACTATTTATATATTGTAGTGCTATTGGATTATTGAAGAAAACTGAACCATTTTGTAGAAATGTATTTTCAATCCTATTTTATCACTAATAATAATAAGAGGTTAAATTGGAAATATTTGTTTTTTATGTAATGGGTAATGTCCGAAAATGCTGACCGATTTAAAAAAATATTTGACTGGTAGAAAGCTTTAGGTGCACATGTGGACTTACTATCTAAATATGTATTTTCTAAAAGCGCTGAACTATTGAAGCACATTATGGATATATTTATGAGCCCGGGCATTTCCTCCGATCGTAATTCACATCTGCGCATTTGCACATAAGCACACCCAGTACGTACTTAATGCATACAGTCATAAGTTTAAGTTAATCTATGAGGCAGGGTTCTCACGCAGCTAACATGCCCGAAAGTTGATGAGATTTATGTTCAGATCTTATCGTTATTTTTACTTTAAGAAAACCAGTTCAATTTATTCAACTACTAAAATAACAGTATATGTTCTGTGTACGAGCACTTGCACTAGATATATCAACAGTGACTAATTGAAATAAGAGCCTCTCGCTGGAAAGTTAAAAACATTGGAACTTATCTAATTCATTAGCATTTCTGAAGGTGTATTTTTTGTGATTACATTAAAAAAACCCGCCAAGTGCGAGTCGGACTCGCGCACGAAGGGTACGATTATCTATAATAAATATTTTCTTTTATTTTCTTTCACACAATAGCACAATTTTATTTATTTACCTTATAGCCTATATATATCTATATATACCTATATATATATTATATACCTATATATGGTAGGTGCCGATTAATCTAAAGTCCTCTAAATTGTAAGAGCGCCCATACAACTCAAAGGACTATCTTAATTGGCGTCAACTCTAAGGCGTATGGGAACAACCTTTAATTTTCAACTTTTTTTATTTTTGAAATTTTTCCTTTATTTGTGCTGTAAGACCATGCTTTTTGCTAAATTTCGTGATTCTAGGTCAACGGGAACTACCAAATAGGGTTTCGACCCAAAACCTATAGGGTACTTTCGGTTGACCTAGAATTGTCAATTTTGGTTAAAAGCAAGATACAAGCACAAGTAAAAAGAAAATTCTGAAAAATAAAATAAGTTGAAAATTAAGGTAAATTTTGGTACCTACTTACAAGTTTTCACGAAAATCTAATTTTGCCCACATCTTTATATCGTGTTGACTCAGGGCCTTGACCTTTTTATATACCTAATAGGGACTATAGACTTCAGTATCTGGTATAAATTTTAATTTGGTAGGTGCACCCGTTCCTGAGAAAATCGGTGATGACACACGGACAGACAGACTGACAGACGGACAAGAGAGTGATCTTATAAGGATTCCTTTTTTTACCTTTTGAGGTATGGAACCCTAAAAACGTCTTTACACCTACCTAGGTACTTACCTACTTAATGTAAAATGTTTGTAGTTAATCGAATAATGAAGAAATGAGCGATAAACATAAACAAACCACTCCGTAGTTAAACCACACGTTTGTTATGTGAGTTCGTGTAATTTGGTTATAATTTGTTTGCAGTTTATAGTTAAGTTGTTGCCGCCAGCGGCTTTGCTCCCGTGGTTTGTCTAAAAGCATTATCCTCCTGCAGAGTCTGGTAAAAATGTCCCGATCATTATCTAAGTGTATACAAACGAAAATGTAACAACAGAGTTACTTTCGAATTTAAAATAGGTAAGTGCTACTAGTTGAATGCCCGTGACTTTCTCCGCCAATTTTCTGGACCTTAATAACAGCGCCACCTACCGGGTTCAACTATAGCTAGAACCATCCAGGTGACACAATAAGTACAAAAATCGGTCAGAATTCATCAAAAGATTGCATCAAAATCGGTCAAGCCGTTGTTTAGGAGGAGAAAATTTACGAACACATGTACTGCATACCGGAATTTTATATATGTAAGTCCTGTATAAAGAAAGTATAGATTTAAACTGAATTTGGAATACCTATTAGCATGTGAACTATGACAGGATAACCGTGCTAAGTGCATCGTAGATAGCAATGCGTGGGCGCTACCGCCGGCCCTTGATGGACTAACCGTGATAGATCACCAACAGTAACTTACCACTTGTCGGCACGGATACCAACGATTAGTGGAACAAGTAAGGACTACATACGGCGACTTTTTGCGGTGATGCAGCTTCAACACGATGAAAACCCGCTAGGTTTTTCATCTATGAACACTGTTTTAACTAAACACGGGATCTTTACTATGATTTGCGAGTTAAAATATCTGGAAACTTAAATGTACTCTATACAAATGGTAGTTAAAAAAAAATATTGCTAGACATTTCACACAACGCTGTCTAGCCCCAAACTAAGCACAGCTTGTACTATGGGAACCAGATAACTGATAGAATACTTATTTACATTTTTTTTTGTAAATACATATTTATAATATATAGAGAAACAACCAGACCCGGAACAAATATCTGTAGATCATGCAAACATTTGTTCCGTGGCGGGGATCAAACCCGCTACCTCCTGCGTCTCAGCCGGCTATTCGCCCACTGCACCACGGAGGTCGTCAAAGTTATATGCCCCGGTATTCGTTAAAATAGTGAATGTAACATAAAAGAGCATTTAGTGTGACTACCTCGTAAGATAAGTTCTTCAACGTGCTTTTCAACATTACCATTTAGTTACTAAAAATTTAGTTGTAAGCTCATATAATAATTGTATACCTACAAACAAAAATGTTCCAAACTTTGTTTACCGAAATGAACAGAGCATTATTATTTTATTTATTTGGTTCTACATTTATTTGTATGTTTTTAAGTTTATCTGTACATTATTTAGTCGGGTAGTCCTAAGTGTTGTGACTACTTGTGACACCCGAAGCCCAGGGATTCCCAAAGTGGTCGATATCGAAATCAGTTTCCAAGGGGTCGACATATTCTTTTTTTATCTTTACTTTGTGATTTTAATGATATTTTTCAAAAAATAATTACCTACTTAAGTATATTTACGTAATTTGTATTAATAATTATTAATTGCACTTGATATTTGCTGAATTTTATGAATATTTATTGTGTTAAATTTTGATGAGAAAATGATGTCAAGTTTACTCACTTAACCAACCGCAAAGCTTTTAAATTGGTAAGTATTTTGTATCAATAGGAAAAAAATGGAGATTTTTAAAATAATTTGGCTTCTTTCTTTCTTGTGTCTTCTTTCTTGGGGTCTGATTTATCAGTTTATTTTGGAAAAGACATAGACATCGACAGACATTTATTTGCTACTATAGCACACACAAATTCACACAATACATTCAAAAGGTAGAACATCAAAGAGAAAGCACAAGTAGGAGAAAACAGAAAATTACATACAACAAATATAGGAACAATAGAATGGAATAATAAATATACAATGTAATCAGGGAAAAACTAAAAAAAGGTAAGTAGGTATGTATGTGCTACTGCAGCAAATGGGTTTCAGCTCAGCATTATGCCTCGCCACCGATCGACAGCTTGGCGCTGTTATTCTGCCGAAACCTTTAGTAGGCAAGTCATTAGAACTCGTAAGAACGAATAGGCACTAATTGGTGTTTGCATACAATTATGATAGATAGAAGTAATAAATATATTATGTAAGGAATAATAATAATGATGAGAAGTGTTAGAAAATCAATTATAATAATACGAATAAATATAAATATACTAGAAACCTTTGTATCAGCAAGTGAACGGCGCACTGTAACAACTTGTACCAGACAACACAACAGAAAAGGGGTCTCTTGTCCAAAATAGTTTGGGAATCCCTGCTGTTGCCGAAGCCGATAGCTGTTTCAGCGTCTACAGTCAGCTTCATAAACTTGTTAATCCGTAGATAAAAGCAGCTGACACTGCTGACAGTACGTTTCCTACTCATAAAACAACGTTCGTAATCTGAGCCATTAGGGCGGTGAGATCCTAATGGCGGGAGCGGCCACACACGATTAGTAAATTTCATGCGTAAGCGCAACTTGGGCGGAACTTAAAAGGCTTTTGTAAAAGATGACATTGACATACGAGTGCCTACCTACCAATGGACATAAATACTTAAAGACCTAAGTCACTTTTAAACAAGTTAAACTATCTATAGATCGTTTGCATGGTCTTCAGGTAGCTTAATAGTTGTTATTGTATTTTTATAATAGATTTTATTTGCATATTCTTTTGATTAATAAAATGTTAGTATTACTTTAAAACAGTTACTTTTTAATGATAAAAAGGTTCTCTTTGTGCAAGAGACGATAATATATTGATTGTTAATAGGGAGTCAATTCATTAGATTCATATGAGAAACGTTTATGGTATGATCTATACAATATTTTGATCCAACCAACTATTTATTTCCACAGACAAAAAAATATTAGGCTATCTCATCCGGAAACATCCAATAAGGCAACGCTTAACTAACATAGGTACATCAACAGTACAATAATGTAACAAATCAAAGAAAATAAACGTGCGAATGATAGCGCACGTGCGGGGAAACCATCGCGAGCGCATCTCTACCCAAGCTAGAAGTAACGAATATTTTGAAGTATTTATTGTTAAATTTAAGTATTGTCTTACTCAAAGAAAATACCTAGCTATAAATGTGTAAGTGTCTTGTAGGACTTTTGCTATCCTAAGGTGAAAATACAGCTTTCTCACTACGCCTCTAACATAAAAGATCGAGCAAAAAGGATAATGGATTAAACTTTGAACAAAAATGCTGCAAAAGAAATGAAATATTATAAAGACGGCAACAATACTACCTATGCCTAGGAGTTCTCTTATAAAGTTAAATCGAGCCGACGACGACTTAAAAGTTTATGGTGCTGTATAAGCCATGTACAATGAGACGTATTTTTTGTGATATGAACACACTTACGAGTACGTCCAGACCAGACGGACAAAATTAAAGGTGAAAGTTGTTAGTGTCCAAATGATGTGAAATCATCATTTCCAAAAATATTCATAAAGCATACAAAGAACAAATATTACCGAATTTGCAGTAAATAACTCCATACGGGGACGAGGTCGCTCGCTTTATCACACTATTTTAAATTGTCTTTTAATTATAGGTAAGTACATTATTTTGGAAAGTAATGCAGTACAAGGTTCTTCAAATCAAAATTGATAAAGGGTTTATAAAATAGTACTTTATTATGAATCCTCTGTGGACATCTCACTTTAATTTATCAGTTTGATAGATTCACTTCCTTAGATCTTAGATGGATACATCCATACTACACTTGAGAGCAATAAAATCGCACATCCGCACATTTTTACTTAAAAGTTAAATTTTTTTTTATTTGGAGCTTACAGCAAATTAAAATCAAATTAAATTAAAGTGCATAATCTAGGCATTCGCAGAACTGATAAAGGGTTGTCATTTACCTTTAAAAACAACTCATTAGCAACAAAACAATAGACCCCCTTATGTCGCTCGATCCAGGTAAGGCCGGCGGCGGGATTTATCGCAGGTATAAAAGAGTGCATATTGAGGGAATGGTCATCATTTGCATACCAACGTACAGTGTGAAAGGTTCTCTATTGATATTGGCTTCAAACGGAACACGAAAATGGATACTACACCAGAAGTAGCCGCTCAAGTGGTTGCCCTTGTTGAATCGGGGCTTAAGCAAAGTCAAGTGGCTCGACAATTGAGTTTGAGCCGATTTACCGTTCGGCGTGTATACCAGAGGTATCAAGAGACTGGTGGCTACCAACGGCGACAAGGATCGGGCCGTCCCCGTGCTACAACAGAGCGTGATAACCGCTTTCTTATAACGACATCTTTAAGAAATCGTCGTTTGAACGCAGTTCAACTGGGCCAACGACTTCAAGAAGTTCGTGAAGTAGAAGTTAGCCGGTGGACAGTCAGAAGACGATTGAGAGAAGGTGGCCTGACTGCACACAGGCCAGCAAACGGGCCGAAATTGACCCCAGCCCACCGAGAAGCCCGCCTTCAGTTCGCTCGAGACCATTTGAATTGGACCGAAGAGCAGTGGAGTGCAGTCCTGTTCTCTGATGAGTGCAGGATGTGCTTGCATGGCAACGACGGACGGGGGAAGGTGTATAGAAGATCGGGAGAGCGATTTGCCCAATGCTGCATAACAGAACGTGTCGCCTATGGCGGTGGATCAATCATGTTTTGGGGAGGCATGTCTATGGAAGCAAAAACCGAGCTTGCCTTCATCACCGGACCGAATACTGGTCGCCAATCAAGAGGATTGACTTCCATACGATACATTGAGGAAGTACTCGAGAGCCACGTCGTACCTTTTGCTGGGTTTATCGGCGAAAACTTTCTGTTTATGCAAGATAATGCAAGACCGCATACTGCTGGCATAGTGATCGAGTACCTTCAAGAGGTGGATGTGACCGTTATGGAGTGGCCAGCTCGAAGCCCAGACCTCAATCCCATCGAACATCTATGGGACGAGCTGAAAAGAAGAGTTCGAGGCCGAGATGCTCCTCCATCGACTCTACAGGAGCTGCAACAGGCGATCGCAGAGGAATGGGAGGCTATTCCTCAAGACTTTATCAAAAGTCTAGTAACATCAATGAAAACACGGATGGAGTCAGTGATTCAGGCTAGGGGAGGGAACACTCGGTATTAATAACAAACTTTAAATTAATTTTATCTTTTAATTTCATAACTTTGACACCAATACTTGAATAAAGAATTTTTTACTAAACATGCATTTTTGTTATTGATCCACAAAAGCATTTTTATGTAATGATTGAAAGACAAATCAGATACCACTGGATAGGTATTAAAATAGACTATGAATCTGCATTACAGAAACATAATATTTTTTGTTTTTTTTTTAGTTATGTCAAAAAATCATGAATGTGCGATTTTTTTGCTCTCAAGTTTATTTGCGATTCTGTAACTGTGTCTAGGTAGGTACTTACTTTCTGGAGAATCTAGAAAAAAATACACGTGTCGTGTCTTTCTGAGGCTGACTAATGACGGCTTCTTATGTCTGTCGGTAACCAGCTACGACTCGTTTCTCCTTGAAAAAGTGTTAAACTAGTGTCAAAATTATTACATGTTTTCAAGGAGAATCGAGACGGGTTCCTAACCCGCCATAAGCTGATAAAAAAAAATATTATGTGCTGAGTGAGACCACTTCAACTAAAATCCTGTCCCGGCCAGTGTCTGCGTTTATCACGATATTATAGTTCAGTGATATTCAATGTAGTTAGCTTTAATCAACGTGATTCTTGTGATTAATCCTCAGATCAATGTTTTGGCTGACGAAGATTAACATGGCTTAAAAAAAAAAGATAAGTGAGTTAAGGAAGGTATAATGTTAAGTAACGAATGTAGAATATTACAAAAAAAAAACAAAGTCAGTAGGTAGGAGAATATTCAAAATATTCATATCAATATTCAATGACGAAGTCAATAAGGCAATATTGAAAGTCTCATACAATAATCCAACGCACAGGTGATCAAACAAACACGGCACCGAGGTATTTGTTGTGACGACTGCGAGCCAAGCCGAGTGCATTCCTAGCTACACTCACAACAACGACATGCAACACTCAAACATTCGAGACGGGATACGATAACACGGGAATTACTCATAACTATAAAACCGAAGCAAATTCCAAGACAATGCCATCAAATCAAATTGTTCTCTAAACGATAGTCATAAGGTCCATAACTGAACATAAAAAGGCTGTTTTCGTACGTAATCCTAATTTATGCGGAGACATGTCCCAAAAAACAGCTGTCGTAAACCCGACGGTACATGAGAACCGTAGACTATGAAGGAAATATTATATAAAGTATATTTATGTAGAACGTAATAAACTCACCTGTGGTCGATTTGCCGGCTACTGGTCGCCCGTTAACATTTAAAAACGCTTCAATTTCCAGTGCACAGTTTATTCCACCTTTATGTTAACTTAAAATACGTTAAAAAGCTCACGGATTATAACTTAAAAGCGGGATGTTAAGTTAGTTGCTTTATAAATTAAAAAAAAGTTCGCGAAGTCGTTTCGTTCGAGTCGGTCTGCTCGGTATGGTATGCACTTGAGGTCACTCGGGGTCGGTCTATATTGTTCGCGAGGAGGATGTTGCGAGGGGCGTGCGGCACGGGTGCTGGCCGAGCGATCACTGGTGCGCCGGGCGGCTCAGCCTCGCGCGAAGCCTGCGCGCGCGCAGCCTGCGGCCCTGGGATGCGCGAGCACTCTCCTCATCCCTCGCGACCCTCGCGACCGACCTGTTGCATCATTGACCTTCCGAGAAACGCTTGTTACTTACATACTTAATTTATTTCGGCGATAACACCCTCTCGATATATCACACTCAAGCATCACACTCAAGCACGGATATTGGACTTCGAACTCTAACATATTGATAAGATTATTGGACCGAGTAGACTTATATCTCAATTTGGATAAGAGGTCCATGGTAAAGTCCATTTAACTTCATAATTTATTAGACTCAATAAGTTTCTTGGTAGAATCCAGGGTAACAATTCTAGCAGCCATAAATCAGTAGTATTCCCCACTATTAAGTGGAGAAATATAGATGAAAGTAAAGATTTAAAAATAAAGAAGTTGGAAGCTGTTAAGATATTGCTAGACAATGACATCGGTTGCACAATGGCAGGCGGTGACAGTCGCCATTGTCCAGCGGAACCACAGTGCCCTACTCACAGAAAGATTGCAGACAAATTAGATAACATTAAATGGGGTTAATTAATTTAAAATCTTATAGATCGTAATCTAGAATGGAGGCATTAGTCACACGAAAAGCAAGAACAAAAAGAAAGTAATCAAAGAAGTCGATTGCAATGGGAAGATTTGTCCTGCTGATATGGAATAGATGAAATAAAGAATAAGTAAACCGGGTACTTGAGTCATACAAGTGAGCAGGAAAACGACTATTATTCTAAACAATAACATAAGTATAATTCAATAAAGATTACCTCAGTGTTATAGAAGTCTACTAAATATATGTTTTATGATTAAGGAAACGGAAAGGTCCAAGAGTTCTAAGTCACGCGTGTTTCGTCTAATCGGTAAATAAATACAACGTTTTTAGGTTGTATGTTTGCAAACATAGGGTCAATGTATTTTTGAATGTCCAGTATTCAGTTTTTTCTTCTAGGCATTTTGTGTATAAAATACATATATTTTTATATCACACACTATAATCTTGGTAGTCTTGAAGCCCAACATGAGCAGGTAATTTCTCCTATCATCAGGTGAGGTAGTGGCCAAGTGCTTGACGAATTCTGTCATTATATTTTGTGTTTTTTAACACCATTTCTCCCTACGGTCTATAGTCATAATTTGTGTGGAAGCATTGAATCACCAGCTGAATATGGCAGCGTACTTCGATCGGTGACGTCACGTCAATGGGCGGGTGGGTGCCAATGTCGACCGGCGCGGGCGCAGGACCGGTTCTGCATATAATAACATGCAAGGTCCGAGAAATGGGACTTATTGAAATGAATCAGAGATCTTGAAGGTTGGAATGGGTGCTCTGACCAATTACTTTTGGTTGCCTAGTAGAGATTGCTACTCAGCGATAAGATAGATTGTAATGTCCTGTTTAATTGTTATGTTTTATGGTGGGAAATAACGTATGTTTTATCTATCTACCAAATTTGTAGCCCGAAAGCTATGCAATTATAAACCTTTCCTTAAACAAGTTTTCCTCATGTTTTTATAAATTAGGTAGAGTATTAATTATTAGATATATAGATACATAAATATATAGATATAGAGCGAGGTTCGTTCGATGTTCAATTGTCAACTCCTAAATGTCTATCTTCATCCATGTCCTCTATTAGCAAGGTCTATCGTCATTGCTAATACCTTCAGTAGGTAATTTTTATAAATAGAAAACTTGTGTCATAAAAATACTCAGTGAAGGTAGGTCATAGCATTCTTGGAAAACTATTTTGACCATAACTCAGTTCTAAGTTATATTAATTAATCAGCGTCATGTCCTCCATTCTGGGCCCATAACCTAAACAATTTGTAATTCTGCTTTATTTTATTTTACTCTGTATATATTTGTAGATAAGGTTTAATTTAGTTTGAAGTCACTTGGTGTATGTAATTATAGTGCAGAAATAAATAGGTACCTGTGTGGTGATTGATGTCATTGTTTGGACTGTGCGGTTGGTGCGGTGACCGCTGCTGCTGGCCCTGTATGTAAACATTCGATTGTTTAAAACTCTAATGGACGTTTGAATACCGCGGTGGACTGCCTACAACACTTGCTGATATATAACTAGGTACTGTTCTGCTCATGGAAAAGATAGAAACACACAATCAACTTCCAATCAAATAACCTAATACAAAACTAACTAAAAACTGCTAAAACCTCTGCTTGATTTTTTGTTTTAGCTTGGAGACCTTCCATTATAATTACAAAAGTAGAAAAAGCGGCCGATAGTGAGATCAAATATACCTAATGAATACGAGTAAAGCGGAGGAAAATTTACACAAAGATGATGATGATGATGATGACTAAGCAGTTATTCTAAATTCAAAAACACCTTGATATGTGTCAAAATATCCCGAAGCACCAATAAATTTATCGAGAGGCAAGTTCAAAGACGTCGCGCGTTGGCGGGCTTGGGCTCTCAACCTAACGCGAATTGCCTTTTACAGGTTTAATGTCTGTATTCAATTATTTCTGTATCTATGCTGATCACAAAGAAGGCTTCTGAAAATACATTGAATAAAGATTAAAACCACACTAAGCTTATCACAATTCAGCCCATTGATTGCGCTAGCATTAACTAGGAGATTTTATTACACATAACAATGTTAAGATTTGGTTTGATCACCATCAACAGAGCGCAGGATCAGTGTTGGAACTATCTTTTCAATAATGCAAATCCGTGGTTGGCTTTCTATTTTGAATTTTTGTTAATCTGTTAACTCATAATAACTGTGGATTTTGTTGATAAATAAAATAAGATAAATCATAAAATATTCTAGACTTTCAAGCCCAAGATTGAGATCATCGACTCTATAAATGGCGACCATTGCCCCTGTGCCGTGCTGTGCACCTACGATATTTAAATCCTATCGCTTCGTCATGAGTATGAGCTCAACTAAGGAGACCTACTGACAGTAGCTCTACAGCTTTCAACTTCAATAAACTGACAACAAAAATGTAGGAGGTATTTATGAATAGAAAACATGAAATGGAATACGAATTGTAACGAGTTACATCCAAAAAATACAACAACCCACGTAACTTACTATGTGTTATAAATAAACAAATAATTAAGAGTAGTAGAGTTTCTTGTTAAAGGGCTCGCCCGGGGAAGTGCTACCACCATACCTATTTCTACCGCCAAGCAGCATTGCTGTGTTTCGGTTTGCAGGGAATGGTTGCCGGTAATATTACAGACACATGGGGCTTTACACCTGTATGCCTCAAGTTCATGGACGCAGGGAAATGCATCGTAGGACAAATTTCTAAGGAACGTGACCTACGAGGCAAACTTTGTTATAGGCGATGGTTACCACTCAACATCAGGTTGTCCAAAGGCTTGTTCCATCTCCATAGTATAAAAAAAAATAAGCTTCTTCCTTGAGAAGTTCGGAAATAAAGATATTTGAATAAATATCCTAAATTATAACTAGAAAAAAATGACCCTAATAGGCCATTTACAGGAAGAGGTATAATTCTAAGGTTCTCTAGTAGAGATCACCACTTACTGATAAGAACGTCAATTGCATAATAATATAAAATACATTACATACTTATCATTTTGAGTTGTTATGTTTTTTACAGTGTGCAATAATAGTAGATTATTAAACGAGGGGATAAAGCAGTGTCTTGCTTCACGGGCGCTAAATTGAATCCCGAACGTAACGAAGGATTCTAGTTCCAGAATCCTGAGTGAAGAGAGGGATATAAACACGCCAAAGACAGCTTTATCCACGAGGAGAATACTCTACTATTCACACTTTCTGCGAGACAATAAAAACCAAATCTAGGATGGCGCATTATGTGCAGTTAGTTCGATTTACGAATAAGTTCTTATAGTGTAGATCTCTTTGGTTCAAATTTTAATACAGATGAGGTTCCTAATTCAAATAACATTATGCCCGCGAGGGCATTATGAAATTCGGTACAACTTTACTCCCGGCTCAGCCGTAGGTTTAATCGCTTGCTTTCGGTGAGTTTACATGACATATAATTTGACATTGTCAAGTAGATGGTATAAAAGTGTTTTCTTTGTATCCATCTCATATCATTGGTTACGTACAAGTGCTAGGTAATGTACGAGAAAAGGTTCCTAATGACGCGGATAAAATCATCTAATGATGAATATGATGATTTATGATGACTAGTATGCAGCGTCAGCCCACTCACATCCTTATAAAGTAACATCTCTCACAATGATACATATCAAAATAATAAAACTTTACAGCACAGACATGAATTTTAATCACTCTCAATAAAAATCAAATAGGCGATGACAAACTGACAAATTACAAATCAGAGCATTTGTTCTCGGTTCTTGCAGTGTGTGTATTGTGGAAAATATATTAATTCTAAAAGATCAGATAGCTTCAAAGTAGAAAGTTTTCAGAGATTATATTACGCAACAATGACAGATCTTGATAGTGTTTTACAAATCTATATTAGACAAGCTTCAGGCCGCGGCTTCGCACGCGTGGCATGTCATTAAAAGGTAGCCTATGTCTCAATCCAGGTCATAATCTATCTGTATTCCAAATTTCTTCGAAATCGGTCCAGCCGTTTAGTCGTGAAAACATAACAAACAGACAGATAAACAGAGCGACAACAGTTAGTTTGAATTTATAATATTAGTAAAGGTGTAATTATTCCACAGAAAGAAGCAATCACTTTAGTTATGATGATCATAATTTACCAGCTTGTATTATAAACAGAAAGGCAGAGATAAACCTTGAGGAGAATATTTATGATCCCTTCGTCCTCTGCAACAGCAGTCCTATCCTTATCGAGAGAACTTTTGTAACCGTGGACCAACGGCTCGGTTTTTGCCCCCAATCTTATCTCTTGAAGCAAGACCTGTCTCTTTACCAACTAGGGATGTTGACATTGACCTTTCCTTAATTTACTTATTATAGAAATAATCTAAATTAAATATATAGAGTTATGTAACGGTAATCGCTGAGTCGATGGAACTTTCATAACTCAAGATTTCTGCTAACGTGATTTATCTTGAATTTCTTAGATATTGTAGCAATATTTTTCTATGAAATAGAGATTCAAATAGATAAAACTATAATGAAACCGATAACATTTACCCTAATGTTAAAGGTTTTTTTTTCTAATTGTTAATGTGGCGATTTTTGTTTATAGTTTTGAACCTATTTTTAACCCAGAAGTTAATAGGGGCTTTATATGTATGTCTGCCGCCTGTGTTTGGCTGTGTGTCTGTTTGTATGCCTGTCTGTAGCATTATAGTTCCCAAACGGGTGGACCAATTCAAACGCGGTTTTTTTAAATAGAAAGCTAGGTTAACTGGGGTGGTTAGCTATGTCAGTTTTACGTGATTTTACGGGTTATTGACGGAGGTTTTATAAATTTTAAATTTGCTTGTTATCTCTTTTTACTAATCTTTTGGTTCAAGAGTCAAGAGTTACAAGAATCAAACTCAAATCAGTAGTCGTGCCGCGCCCCTAAATCCTAAAATATTACCGAGAACAAATATAAAAACATACCTAATTGTATATAATTAAGTAAATATATAGTTAGAAGCTATTTCCACTACACAATAAGCCATTTACCTGCGAGTGTCGGATCCATATAAGGGGTGCATAGTTGACGTCACCTGCGCCCACGCACCCCTCTATAAACTCTTGAGTTCTGAGACATCGAGATTTTGCGAATATCGAATTTCTGTGAATGAAATCACGAACAGAAAACTGATTAGCAGACCTATACTACAAATACAGCTGGGAGATAGTTTTTTAGCGCTAAGACCGTCCAATATAGATTTATTGGTTGTTTATTATGTTACATTCATTGTAATAAAAAAATCATAACCTACTTATTTCATTCATTATCAGCATTGCTTGTTGAAGTTTGAGTCATATAGGGTATATATATTGAGTCATATATATAGGGTGTCCTGAAACTAGTATTTTATCTGAAACGACCATAAAAATTCACAACTTCTCATAGATAAAAATAATAATTTTTCAAGATAAAGCCGTTTTTTAGTCTTTGCGCCTTCCTTAAAACTTAACTCATACAAACGACATGCTTGACGTTCATCGAAACAGAATTTAATCGATTAAAATTCAGCTGTTTTAGGTTTCGAAATCAGATGATTTTTACCAAGTGTCATCGTGAAATTTGATACATAGGTAGGTAGAGATGGCACAAATTTGGTGTAACTGAATGAACTAATATTTTAATTTTTGTGTTTGTAGTTATGAGTTATACTAAAAACTGCAGTTTGACGAAATTAACAGGGTACACCAGTGACCCCACAGTGCTGAAATTTGGTGTGCGTGTAGCTTTAATGACACAAATATAGGAAAAAGTCTGAGATCCAGAATAACTGCAATTTGTATCCCAAAAAAGATTAACCAATTAACATGAACACCCGTTGCTTGTAATTTGAATGAAACTGTAGGTCAAGTTATTTGGTTACTTATTTCGTGGCACTATTTTATAGTCAAAGATTACGCGAAATCTCAGTTTGGGGCGAACCACTAGTTATCTTAGTTTCTTAGGTTTAAGAATGTCTTGTAAAGAGTTATATCTATCTGTCTATTAGCGTCCCGGCGCAGATAGGACAGGCAGCACTAGCCCCGGCGTGT
This sequence comes from Philereme transversata, assembly GCA_963924445.1. NCBI lineage: Eukaryota > Metazoa > Arthropoda > Insecta > Lepidoptera > Geometridae > Philereme > Philereme transversata. The sequence continues at coordinate 29,025,055 of OZ004345.1, forward strand.
GCGTCGCGAGTTAGAGGTTCAGTTCGTTGCTCACGTACGTGTAAGTGCAAGTATCACGTGCGTGTTTATCGTGCGCACGCGCCTCACGCACCAAATGCGATACTTCATGATAATAAGGCTTGATAAATTCGAAACATCAATTCGCATTTAACAAATAATCGAATCGATCCTCCAGAGGGCTTAGCCAAGTTACAGTCGATTAGCGATGACGCTAGTCGATAAGTCCGAAAATGTATGGGATTTGACACATGCTATAGAAATAACACGTGATGTAGCGACAACAAATGTATGTAGAAATCGAATCGATTCGGAGCGAATGTACCTAATTTGGCTACGGGCCCAGGTTGAATAATGTTCAATGTCCTCATAACGTTTTCAATCTTAGGCCCGTATGTAAGTTTATAATTATAAACCAGTAAGATGAATGAATGCCCCATCCAAAGTTGCAACCTTCATCGTCATCATCAACCTATAGCAGTCCAAGGACTTAGTTCTTTCCAAATGTGCACCTGATAGATCATATTTTAGAAGTCACGTTACTGTTTCTTCCCACAGGAACGAAAAGTCAATATTACTGTTCTGTCCGATCCTTGCCAGAGTGATTATTATACCTACCACCACTCGCGGTTGTTTTATTAGTAGCACTTTTTAAGTTTCTAAGAAAAAGACTTCAACGCGCTCCTGATAAAAATTCATTATGTAATAAAATAAAAATTGTGTGCGAACATTTACTAACTTAGATTGTTAAAGGATATCAAAGTATGTAATCTGAATAGGCTTTATATAACTGTGAAAGTTGGAAATAAATAAGTAAATGACATTTGAATAATCCGCAATAACTGCCTTTAAAATTGAGACGTAGAAAACAGATCCATAAACAGCAAAACACTTTTACGACATGAACGATCGTAAATAATAACCTTTATATCTAATAGTATGTAATTAATGAGTGATATATTCATTTTGTGGGTGGAGACCTTGCAGCGAACAGACAGACAGACGTGCGATTTGAAGATAATGCCTTTATTACCTAGGTTACTAGCCACCTTCTATGTAAGGTCAGGAATAGGCGCCGCCAGCAAATAGGACCTTTGTATATTAGTCATCGAGATAAGAGCCTACAAACCTTCAAAAGGAGATGATTAATGACTGAAGTATAAGTATTGCTGGCTTATGTGTTTTAGTGAAATCATCTTTGCTTCATGAATATAGTCAAGGACGAGATACCTTTATGTGGTTCCGCACATATGCATCGAGCTTTCTGTATGATACAGTGTAAGTGACCAGAATCCAAAGATAAAAATTCATTGTCTAAATAGATCGGTAAAAACAACGGTTCATAAGTTCATTCGATGGGCAATGTTTGCTAAAACACGACTATTATAATCAAACTTAATTGCATCAGTAGGCCTCCTCCATAGATTACCAGAGCGACTGATCTTGTGTGGGGCCATCAACGTTTAAGTCGTCTTTCCACCTTGTGGAGGGCTGTTCTGAGCTGCGCTTTCAAATGCGTGAAATTCTCAATACCCCCACTTATGTACTTATACCTAACTTGTAAGAATGTGGTTCCTAAAGCTGTCATACTTATACAGTTTGAGCTAATTACCGACAGGATGTCGCAAACGCAGCCGCAGGGCGCAGTATGTCGCAAGAGTGTGCGTTACTCTGAAACACTACACTGACCACAGCTGCATAGCACGGGAAAACATGCAACCACAAACCACCAATTTTCTATTCCAAAACCCTGTAATGAAAATGAAAAACTGTTCTAGAATCTAGATCATTTGCCAGGAGGAAGTGTCTCCAAGACACCTAAAATGTATTATTAGAAAACAGTTGTTTCGCAATACATATATACAGGTAAATAAAGACAGTGGGTCTAACCACAAAAACTCACTAAACACTGTTTAAAAAAATCCTATATAAAAATAGCTAAGGAATTTTTTAAAACGAGTTAATCAGTGTTTAACTTTTTTGTGGTAGCTAGGAAGGGTTTTAGAGTAGTAGTCGCTTTCAGTATTTCATATTCATCAACTCCATTAGAAAAACACATTCTGAAAATAAGTCAGATATTAAATATCATGAATAATAGAGAAACACAATTCAATCTTCTAAGAAAGCTGCTGATGCAATGGAATGCGCGGACTCCAATTATCCCGCCAAGAAAAGCACTTTCATGTCTGGTCTAAGACCAGTTTCCTTTGTATGTAGGTACCTATATTTATTTTGTGTCTTAGACACACAAGATAAAAGTCATTGGCACAAAACTAAACCTTGTTAAATATAATTTTCTTCCTGTATTCCTGTACCCATTCATTCAGATAAATTATATCTAGGTATAGTAGGTAGCAAAGTCAAAGTCAAATATTTTTATTCATTAAAATCACAAGGATCACTTTGAAACGTCAATTTTACTGCCTATTCCTTCGCGACCAAGCCAGAAAAGAAAGGCAAGAAAACAAGGCTGGTTGTTTTTTTTAATGATCCTTTGACAATACATAATACAGAAAAGAAATTACGTCTAAATTGTAACATTTTGAACGAGTTGGAGCAGTTTCAATCCCAAGCTTCTCTATCATCTAAATAATCCGATATTTTATAGTAGGCTCTTTTATAAAGATTTTGTTTAATTACGTTTTTAAATTTGTTAATTGTCAATTTTTGTACATCCCTTGGGAGTTTGTTATAAAAGCGCACACCTTGCCCTTTAAACGATTTACTAACTTTATGGAGTCTACAAGTGGCAACAGCGAGTTTATCTTTATTTCTAGTATTAAAATTATGATTATCGCTATTTTTCTTAAACAAATTAATATTTTTGTGAACATACATTAGATTTTCATAGATGTATTGACAAGGGAATGTCATAATATTTATTTCTTTAAACTTATTGCGTAATGATTCTCTGGGGCCCATATTATAAATTGCACGAACAGCCCCCTTCTGCAGCACAAAAACGGTGTTTATATCTGCAGCCGAAGTTCATATGCCAAAGAAGCCAATTTTACCTTTAAAAATGCATTGAGAGGTAGGTTCATTCATTGCGGTGTCATATCGGAGGTCAAGATGAACAGATGGTCCTGTGTGCCTCATTCATTACTTAAAACTACCTTGAGAGCTCCAAAACGTTTAGATAGCCTTTTTGTAATCGACTGTAGGGTTCCCACTTGTACGTTATTTAAAGTAGGCTGATAACGTCTGAGTGGGGGGGGGGGGGGTGCATATTATTATTTTTTACAAGCTTTTGTACTTGCACTGTAGATATGTTTGTCCGGGTGGAATCTTGCAACTGAATTTTAACCCGTTCCCCTCAACCGATTGAGCTGAAATTTGGAATACTTACATATGTAACTTCGGTGACAATGCAATAATATGGTACCATGGAGGTGGTCTGATGATGGAGACGGATGCTAGACAACGGAACTTCTGATTGGATTATAGTAGGCTACTAGTGTTTGGGCTCATTTGAATCTGCTTGCGGTTCCGATTATGAATTTTATAAACGCTTGTTTTGATAAAAGTAATTTTTTAATATTGAAGTTTGTTTTAACCTTCTTGTTTTTATCTTTGGACTAAGAACCATTTTCGCACGTGTCCTCCCACACAAAAGGCGATCCAATTACATATCTCATAAAATACTGAACCGATTTCGGTGAAACTTTGTAATTAACTTTTCCTCGACTACGGCAGTATTTTGAGCTTTGTACGGTTCTTCTAGATTTCTTCGTGGTGGAGATATAAGTGAATATCCATTTTGACTAAAATCCATTTATTTCTGAATAGAAGCCATTACATAAAAATAAAATCCACTACAAATTCGTAACTAAACAACTTCAAAAGGCTGAGCTATTGACGGATTCTCCAAGGTGTACAGATGCTCGGATATCGTTTGGCGGTACAGCCTGATGTTACTTTGATTCAACCCCATTTATTTCGGAATACAAGCCATAAGAAAAAAAAAGTAATCCACTACAAATTAACTACAAAAACTTTAGCTATTGACGGATTCTCTAAGGTGTCCAGATGCTGGGATCCAGCCGGGCGGTACAGCCTGATTTCTGGCTGTACGGACCTAGATAAATGCTCATAACTTCTAAACTGTTAAACTAAAAATTCAGGGAATATGATTTTCGGGAACTACACATTCTTAGCTATATGTTGACATGAAAACCAGATCCATAGCGAGCGGGGCCCAACGTTCTGATGTCAATAAAAGGCCTACTCTTCTCCCAAGGTACATGAGGCATACCGTCAGGCCGTTTACCGTCGCATCATCATCATCATCAGCCCACATTAGTCCACTGCTGGACATAGGCCTCTCCCAATACGCGCCACTGAACCCGGTCTTCGACTCTTCTCATCCAATTTCTATCCGCCACGTTTCTTATGTCATCGCTCCACCTAGCCGGGGAGCGCCCCACACTACGTTTTCCGAGACGCGGTCTCCACTCAAGAACTCGTTTACCCCAACGGTTGTCGGTTCTCCGGCATATATGGCCAGTCCACTGCCACTTCAGTATGCTAATTCGGTCTATGTCGGTGACCTTGGTTCTCTGTCGGATAACCTTGTTACGGATTTTTTCCTTCAGAGAAACTCCAAGCATAGCCCGTTCCATAGCTCGCTGCACAACCTTAAATTGGTGGACTAGTCCTACCGTCCCATAAGCATTGCAATTCATATAGGCAATGCAGCCCGTGTCTTGGGGACACTCTCATCGGATAGTAATCTGGGTCTTTAGATCGTTCTACTGTTTATTTTGTACTTTTGAAAGAATAAATATTTTTATATATTTTTCAATAATAAATGTTAATAGTTTTATACCAACCATCATGACCTAAAAATAATTTAAAATGCAGAAATAAGTCAGGGTCGACGACATAATGGGTGACTTATTTTTCCTCCTACTGCTGCGTCAGTTTCTCGCTAACCGATAGAGTGATCCATATAGAGCGAGCAAAACATTAGGTTAGTTAGGTCAATACTTAGGTAGGTACTTTACAGTGTTCTCAGTAACCACTGGCTGTCTGTTGCTGCTAATAAGGTTACTTAAGTTGTAAACAGAACCATAGGTATGGCTCTGTTGGTGGATTTTTATTAAGTCTAGTTAGCATAATGATGAATGCCCTAGATATAAGCAAGATATATTTACAAATCTGCCAGAGCTAAACCGAATGGGATTTATGGAATCACATAATTCTAGAGTCTTGTGTCCTTCGTCAGTTCATCAGCGTAATGCTACCATTCGCCACGAAAATGTTGATAGCACTATTGAATACAACTGGTGATGTAGAATAGTGTTGTAGTGTGGAGCGGTCGGTGAGTGAGGCAGACATTGGCGCTCCGTATCGGGAGACACGCCGCCCTTGTTCCACTGCGAGCCCAGGGGTGAATGCCAGGGCTGCCACGCACCACCGCAAACACCGATACATAACCTATTCTATCAGTAGGTAGACACCTATGACATAAAAAATTAGTTGCTGCATTAGACCCCCTTCAGGAACACGAGCATTGTCTATGTAATATTTTTTTTATTTTTTGTTCGAATATACGTTCTACTCACAACCCTTTGCATTTATAATTTCTGAGATGATAGTATTTTCAAACCATTTTCATGTCACTGTCAGCCTCATTGTATGGATACGTGTTTATTACAACATCCCCATTCTCCAGTGTCCGATCTATCAGACTAACTTCAGTTGATTACTTGTTTGGAAACACGCCGGGCACAGCCCTGTGTATAAGAATGCTAAATCATTTAGCCATAAACACCATGCGATCCGATGCCCCGTAAATATCGAGATTTATAATTATGTGGTAGTATGCAATGTGCTGGCGCTGCCACTCGGCACCGGCTGGCCTTAGTATTCTGCCGGCTCATTACCAGTGCTTGGAGAGATGACGTGCATACCTCTTGCTGATTAAGTCAACTAATAACAATTAACTGACCTTTGATTGAAGAACTTTATTGGCTTTATGTACAATACTGTACATTTCGGAATATTACTATAAAGGGAGTCAATTGTTCTCAGATGAAAAATGTTTACTTTACGACTTTTTTAAATTCAATATTTTCGTTGAAGAAACACTTTCTGATGTTTTTGGCGAAAATTCAGTATGTCAGCTATTTTAAGTTCAAAACTCAAATCCAAACGTTTTGCCCAAGGTTCTAGAAACAGATACTTTAAGGGCTGGGTACAAAGTTCAGTAATAATTTCCTGTTTTTTATACCTATGTATAGTAAAGTTGCTTGTATACTTACTTAAAACATGTTTGTTGTGATTTCAAGGGAGGGGAATCACCCCTTTTCAAATTAACATACATTTCCGAAGCATCATGTATAACGTCAAACTGATGCTTTTTCAGAAGCTATACCTATCTAGTAGATATGTGATGTGTTGATGATGAAATGATAGGTTATACTAATACGAGGCATGCCTTTTAAGTTTTGTCGTTTGAAGAAAAAAACACAACTAGAACCTTATAGTACTTTTTATTGTTTTTCAAAGTATTCACCGCGTAGCTTAATACACTTTTCCATTCGCTCAAACCAGTTATTATAACATTTATTCCACTCTAAAGTGGGGGTGTTCAAAATGTAAACACATTCGAATATAGAACAGTTCCAAATTCAAAATTGCCGGAAAATATGGAAACGACAGAACTTAAAAGGCATGCCTCGTATTAGCTCAACATATATATTAGCTGCGAGTTCCTTATCTTTCTATTGAATAAATCAGAACGGTTGGGTTCATATACCTAACACAGAAAAACAGAAAATCTGTTAACCTACCAGCAATGAGATGTATTCATGTTTACTGATTCCTCTCGACAGTTGGTAGGTAGGTATACGTGCTCTCGATAATACTGATATTGATTAAATGCCTGAACGATCAAGAATTTCTGGCACTAAGTGAAACGTTTACTCCAACACCTATTGTGTATTCTTACCGGCTTGAAGGTCCGTGTAATGAAGACATTTTCGTAATGAGTTCAGCAGGTTGGTGCAAAGTGTTCATTGTCCAGACACTGTGCCGGTGTCGTCATGCGCACTGTTGCAAGACACAACCTGAAGTGGGCGACCTTCAGGACCCTGCTCGACATACTTAGGAGGTACCTTCTGGATAATTTGCGAGAACTGTTGCGACGACATGATAGAATAAATAAAATACCATTTTGTAATTTACTACAATTTAAAAGTAAGCACAGAATAGCACAGAACAATTATCCTTGTATTAAAGTTCAATAGATCGAGGGCTCAGCCTGCTCTTCAGCCTTGTCAATGTCTGCTGTCGTCACAGTAGTAGATCTCTTTAAGGTAAGAGTGAATACTACATCATCGCTTACCATTAGGTGAGATTGTGTTCAAACGAAGATCTATTAACGATTTAAAAAAACATAATTATCAGCCTGATTACACCCACTGGTGGGTCAAGGCCTCTTCTTGCTTATACCACTTAGCACACCACTGTCCTGTGCTAGCCACATCCAGTAGACAGTACTCAAAAGTAAAACTTAAGTAGGTAGTTCGTTTCGAAAGTTTGTACTAAGAAGACGTTTTAGTATTTCATATGGACGATCTTGAACAGATTTACTAGATTTTTATTCGTCACTTCGTTATTCGAAATTGGGGTTAATAGTGTCAAATTGTCAATGCATGGGCGATTTGGAGGAAACCCCCAGCTTATTTTCAATTGCTTGTATCAACGTATTTAATTGATCTACCTAACGTCGCCGTCGTCGCGTCGTCGGTCGCGCGTCAGTCGGGTCGGATTTAACGACGACATTAAACAAGTTAAGTATTTTTTAGTTTGAAAACTCCCGACGTTTAAAACCCCGTAAACATAAAAAAAACATTATACAGCTGAGATTCCTTCACCAAAAAAGACAAGTGCTGATAGTCTTCGAACTGTCTGACCTGATCGTCATCACACATAACTAAGAACCTGGTGGAACATTAATTCCTTAAAAAAAATAATGCGCCTGAATCGGTCCATCCGTTTGGGAACTAAGATCCCACAGACAGACAGACAGACAGACAGACAGACATGGCCGTCAAATATTATAACACCCCTTTTTTGCAACGAGAGAACAAATAGCGTCCAGTCACATCCATAGGGCTAAAGACCATAGACTGAAGTATGGATGTGATTGGATTCCCGGGATTGCCGGTATCGTGGGTATCAGGAACTACAAGTACCTGCGAAACACAACACACAAATCAATACATTTTTAAATTATACCTGATTTTGTCCCGCAGCGGAAATCAAACCAGCAACCTCTGCGTCTCAGCTACTCGCCCTACTCTCCACAAACATCGTCCACATAAGTTTGTGGTTTTAATTCTAGCCTGCATCGGTAGGCACTAAACGGTACACACGACTACACCTCAAGCTATACATTTCCAGTATAAACTGACCTCGCATTGTATAGGTTTTCCGTACAAGGAGAGGTCCGCTTGATGTGTAGCCGTGTGTATCTAGTACCTACATATACGACTCTCAGACATCTGGTTTTAGATGGTACGAGGGGCACACTAAAAGTTTCCGGAATCAATAATAAAAAAAATACTATTAATGGTCAAAAATGAATTTATTGTTTCTCAAAATATTCTCCCTTTGCGTCAATGCACTTTTTCATACGATTGAACCAATTTTGAAAACATTTGTGCCACTCCTCCGTGGTGACGTCAGATACATGTTTTTCATACTCCTCGACAGCCTCTTCTGGTGATGAAAACCGTTAATCGCGTAATTGGTTCTTGATTTTTGGGAACAGAAAAAAGTCACACGGTGCCAGGTCAGGACTGTTTGCTGGATGACTCATAAGTAGAACGTTTTTTGCCTTCAAAAACACATTTGTCCGTCTGGTCGTGTGGGAACTTGCATTGTCGTGGTGCAAGATGATACGGCGTTTACCGTTATTTCACGGAGTTTGTCAATAATTTCCGGTAAACAAATGGTCTTGTACCTGTCACTATACACGGTACGACGATTTTCTAAAGCAACAGTAGCCACGTGTCCAGTTTTATTAAAAAAAGAAGTAATCATCCGCTTCTAGGCACTTTTCACGCGCGCTCTTTGGTTGGTTTCGGCTCATCTTGAAAGACCCATACGCTCGATTGCTGCTTCGTTTTGGGATCATAGCTATAAATCCATGTTTAGTCACCTGTTACTATGTCTCACACCAAATTGGAAGCTCCTTCGTTGTATCTGGCAAACATAGCATGGCACCAAGTGATGCGGTCAGTTTTTTGAGCATCAGTCAAATTGTGTGGGATCCATCGAGAACACAGCTTTCTCACACCTAAATGTTTGTGTAGGATTGACTGTATTTGACTCATGCCTATGTCCAAAGATGTCCGGATCTCATGGTAGGTCACATACTTGTCTGTTTCGATCATACGGCGCACAGCATCAATGTTTTTGTTGTTCACAGCGGTCAACGGGCGACCTCCGCGAATTTCATTATGGAGATTAACAAGACCGCGTTTGAATTCTGCAAACCAGCTATAAATAGTCGTCTTGCATGGTGGTCCTTCGTCAAAAGCAGATTGAAGCCGAACGACGCTCTACTGAGCTGTCAAATTACACTTAAATCGTTAAAAATCATGCAACGAAAATTTTCCCGAGTTAAATCTATTTTATTAATATCACGCAATTTTTAAAATGACGCTACAATGTGAAAACAATTAACAATCAGATGAAACAAATTTTATTCTACGCCTAAAGAGTTCCATTTTCAAATGTAGTAATAACTTTTTAAATATTATTTATGTAAGTGGCCAATTCCGGAAACTTTTAGTGTGACCTATGTAGGTATAATGTTTTATTTCCCACAAAACCGAACCCTAGCCAGCATAACAAATCATAGATTTATTTGTTCCCTTGAACCTTCCATTTTCGCAGTAAGCCCAGCTCGCTTCTCAGCCATCCGTCAAGCAAACACACGACACAGGGTAAAGAAGTACATCTCGTTAAGGCAATACCGCTCGAATGACACGGTTAGCCGCTCCATTCTCGGCGGCGACATATGCCAGCCATCTGGCCAGTTTGCTGACACTTGCATCATCAGGGATTAGGTGATGAGGATAGAAAGCTGATCTTGCGTAATCAATCAGTGATCCGCAAATTATGTTATTCATTGCCCAGGGGTGGACACAAGGCGGGCTTCATGATCGTGGGTTACAGGGTTGCAACAAGGTCCTTTAAAATTATGAATGAGATAATAAATACGGCGCGTGTTATCACTGGACTTATATATTGTTTTTACAAGCTTTTTATTAACTTGCAATGTATGTTTGTCCGGGTGGAATCTTACAACTGAATTTTATACACGCTTATTTTGGAGAACAATGCATATTTATAGTAAGTATGACCTGATTCTACTCCCTGGATTAGCTCCAGATGAAGAAACTCTATAACGGGCAACAGCACGATACGAAATTTAGTTACGAATTTTTTTATTTTATTTTTTGAATTTTTGTAAAACTTTCATCTAGGTTACAGAAAAGGTATTTTAGTAGGAAATAAACAACAGTAAATGCTACTTAGAATTATTATTTTATAACAATAATTCTAAGTTTATTTATTAAATTCAATTGTAATTTTTTTTTATACTATCAAGCCCGGCGGATGGCATTAGTATGCCATAACACAGGTTTACCTAGTTTGGATACTAATGCGATCCCACCAGGATCCGTCTATGTGAAAGACAATTAATTCTTGGATTGTTTATGTTAATTTGATGTCTGTTATAATTTAATAAATTTCATTTTCATTTTCATTTCACTTATTACAAGAAAGCCCATTAAAAGTTTCCGCAAGTAAGGTAGGAGATCAATAGGCAATATACCTATACCTAGGTATATACAGGTAAGTTAGACGACACTTAAATTGAGAAAAGAAATTATATATAGGAAATATAGATATCTATATACACACACACACATACACGACATCGGTTAAGTGCTTAATCTATATATTAAAGTAATTGTCACTAAGTAAGCGTTTAAGCTTACTTGTTTTTGTGTTGAACAAATCAATCTCTTTATTTGCCTTAGCCAATGAATTAAAGGAGTTACAAGCTCTCACTACAAAACAATTTTGCCTATAATTAGGAAAACTCTAGGAAAATAAAAAAGGTTAAGATTTCTCAATGCAGCTTTAATAGTTCGCAGTCCTATTAGCTCCAGAAGCTCTGGGCAATCCACAGTATTATTTGCTATGTTAAACAGGTAAGTCAAATCGGCTATTTCCCTTCGTTCGGATAGAGGAAGAAAATGAAACTTACGACATCTTGTATCATGTCAGGTAGGAATAATCGGGCTCGGTATTGGAGACAACGTAAAAATCTTCTTTGTATACCTTCCAAACGTGAGGAGTGAACTTTATAACACGGATTCCACACTTGCGAAGCGTATTCTAAATGACTATGTACGTACGCACAATAAAGTATTTTCTGTTATTAAATAAGATATTTCTAAACTTTAACTTTACTATTAATATGTTCGTTAAACAATAACTTACTATCAAACGTCACTCCCAGGTCTTTTATTGAATTTACTCTATTATTTTACTTGACCGTTATTCAAAGCTTATTTAATTGAGATATGCGTACTACATTTCCCGCCTTCCGGTTCTGGTATCTTTTATCGTTCTGTTGTACCTACGTCACATCCGCTTAGCAGTTTTTTTTTTATAAATTATAGGCTAGCGTTTGACCACTAGCTCGCCTGATGGTAAGCGATGATGCAGTCTACGATGGTACACGCTTGCCTAGAAACAGTAGGCAGTGGAGGTAACTTTTCTGTTGAGTGCCGCCATTTTAAATATTCATTAGCGTCTTGTTCCCCGCCGTGTTCGGACGCGTCCGACACTTGTTACAAGACTTCTTTAAAATATAATTTATATTTCTTCAAAAAACAAAGGAAAGTTACCAGGTTAGTAATTGTTACTTGTTCAAGTAAGCAAACTTTGCTTACCTTATTTATTGGAAGTATTTAATAATTATTTATGTTGATATTGAAAAATACTTTCGAAATAACGTTTTAATACGTTCGTAAAATATTTTTTCCTTCAATATGATTAGTTTTTTCTTTCTACCTGCTTGTACATGTTGATTTTATAATATATGAAAAAAGATCGTACATAAAGTTTCTGGGTACTTTTGGTCGTGTACTTTGATATTATTATAACCATACGTTATATTTTAGTATGGATGAGTCCAACAAGGTTACAGTTGGTGAAGTATTACCGGAAAACTCCTCGTCGCAAAGACGACGACATGCACGGTCAGGTAGTAATTCGAGTTCCAGTAGCAGTGGTTCGGAAAGTAGCTCCTCGTCTAGTTCAGACTCCTCACGACGAAGACATAGTAAAAATAAAAAGGGGGGCAAACGAAGGCACCGCCGCGCACGTAAGCAGCGGAAACTAACCGAAGAAATACGCAGTCTTCGTAACCAACTTTCTTGCCAACACAGTGCACCGCAAGTAAGTGACCATTTTGACAATGATGCTATATCTCTTATGTCCAGTGAAGTTTTTGAGGAATTACCTGATGACAGAGAAAACACATCTACACGTTCAGCACCCTGTGGCAGAGAATTTACTCTTTCATTTGAAACCAAGCTGAAAGAGCCTGCAATTCCAAAGACTTCGGAATCTTATTTGAAGCTACTTTGCGATCTTCAACACTTAAATAAAACTGACTGGAATGAAGTTAGATACGCAGAGACACAAAAGTTGTATAACTATACTCCAGGTTTTACAGATATTGAGATGTGAAACGTGTATTTTGGCGACCGGACATCAAATCATGAGCCCTAGCACCTCCATTCACGCTATACCACCTGGACAAAGTTCTAATCGATACCTCAACAAAACTACCACCTCAGAATGTCCTAGAAATGACTCTGGAGGTTTGGAAATGTGGGGGTGGTCTGGGATGTTAACGACATGGGACACTAATCAGTTAAAACTCTTGGAGGAATCATGGCGACCTTCAACTAGAAAGGTTTAAAGCGTTGCGTGGAAAGGATGGATAGTCTGGTGTGAGAAACACAATATTGGCCCCTCAACACCACAAGCTAGTCACCTTGCTCAGTTTTTGTCCTATTTATACTTAATTCATAATTTATCGTATAATTCTATCTTACTGCACAAGTCAGTTGTATCGACGCTATGTATGACTTCCGTGGCGCAGTGGGAGAATAGCCGGCTGAGACGCAGGAAGTAGTGGGTTCGATTCCCGCCGCGGAATAAATATTTGCATGATCTACAGATATTTGTTCCGGGTCTGGTTGTTTTTCTATATATTATAAGTAGGTATGTATTTACAAAAAAAGTAGTAGGTAAGTATTCTATCTGGTTCCCATAGTACAAGCTCTGCTTAGTTTGGGTGGCAGTGCTATCTAGCAGCACTGTGTGAAATGTCCAGCAATATTTATATTTATGTAATCCAGTTATATCGGGCCAATTAAGTTCACATGTCCTAAATGTCCTTGTTAAACATGTTTTAAAACCAATATCTTTACGAAAACCAGTTTCCCATGCCAAATCTCCAGTTTGGAATATAGATGAGTTAGCTTCTTATCTAGATAAATATAGTATTGATAAAAATAATGTTTTTCATGTGCAAAGGCATACAGCTGCCTTGTTACTACTTTGCTCTGGGAGAAGAATTCACGATTTGACGTTACTAACGGTAGATTCTGATAATTTTTCTGTTCATCAAGATAACTCTTTACCTAATTTTGTGGCCCGCATTTGGTTCAAAAACCGATTATGCGAATTATAGGCAATCGGGTTGGAGATTGTATGGTAATCCAGAAAACGAAAAATTAGATCCAGTTTTCTGGGTAAAACATACAATCAAGCTTCTGGAAAATCGTATCCTGTTCTAAGTTCTACTATGACATGTCTGCTGCATTCAGGGTTGGCTTCCAAGAAGGAACTCCTCAACGGTCAACAGCAAAGGTACGAAATTTAGTAGGTATACGCATTTAATTATGATAGCCCGTTTAAGTTCCACTATGTCATGGCTGCTGCACTTAGAGTTGGCTTCCGAAGAAGGAGCTCCTCAACGGTTAACAGCACAGACAGGAAATTTTGTGACCGCATTTAATTATAATATCCTGTTCTAAGTTCCACCATGACGTCTGCTGCACTCAGGGTTGGCTTCCAAGAAGGAACTCCTCAACGGTCAACAGTACAGACACGAAACATTGTATACCTACGCATTTAAATTTGGAATACATATTTAACTTTGGTGACAATGCAATAATATAGTACCATGGAGGTGATCTCATGATGGAGTAATGCCTATACCTAGGTACTACTATATTGTTTTCATGGCCATTGCTTCTACATTATGTATACACATGTATAGACAATATTTTTGCCCATGTAAAAATTTTAAATAGAAGTTTAATTAATAATATTAAATCGGATCATCTTGGTCAAATAATTAAATAGAAATTAAAACAAAAAAACTTGTAAAAAGTAAAATTACTTGTGTACCTATGACCATTAATCGATTGGACAAACTTAAATTTAACTTAACTTCTGTACTTCCATGTGTACATAATAATAATAATAATCCAAATAATTTATACAACACGTTTTTTAAGAAATTTAGTGATGTGTTTAATTCAATTTTTACACCTAAATCGATCATGGTCTCTGATGGTCAAAAGTTCTGTGACTGGGCAACAGTGGGAATACATAAAAGCAGAAAAACATTGTATGATCTTTATGCTGAAAAACAATATAATTTTAATGAGGAGTTTAAAGAAAAAGTAAAAAAAAATTCAAATTTTTTTAAAAATGTTTGTCGTGACGAAAGAGCGCGTCATTTGAGTTCTAAAATTAAAAATAGTCTAAACAAAGTAAAAGCCACTTGGAAAATAATCAACAGCGAGACTGGAAGAGTCGCAACTAAGAACAATTAGTTTAATTTCAAAATTGGCAATGCCACGATCAATCAGGATGGTGAAGTTGCTAATGCGTTCGAAGACTTTTTTACCGACATTCCAGTCTCTACCACAAAATCCTTAAACTCCTCTCCCATAGTCGCAGAGTCATTGTTAAAAGAAAACTTAACGGAATGCAAAACACAATTCAAATTTGATTATGTAAATAGTGATGACATTATAAAAGCTTTCAAACTGATAAATGTTATGAAAACCACGGACCTCTAGGGCATCTCTGTTAGCGTCGTGAAAACATTGATTGACATAATTGCTCCTGAACTAGCTTTAATATTCAATGAGTGTATTGACTGTGGTGTATTCCCTGATTTAATGAAATACAGTAAAATAACTCCACTTTTCAAATCAGGCACTAGTTCTGATTCTGGTAATTTTAGACCAATCTCAGTACTTCCGATATTTAGTAAAATATTTGATAAACTCATTTTAAATCCACTGCTTAGACATTTCAATTCACATAATTTACTACATCATAAAGAGTTCGGATTTACCACGGGTCGCTCAACCACTGATGCTGGTATTGAGTTAATGTCGCACATATTTGATGCTTGGGAGAAGTCTCATGACGCTTTAGGTGTTTTTTGTGATTTGTCCAAGGCATTTGATTGCGTAGGCCATGACACATTGATCAGGAAACTACACCATTATGGCATTAGGAGCGTTGCTCTAGACTTTCTCACTTCTTATTTAAGTGGCAGAGTGCAAAGAGTTGAAGTGAATGGGAAGCGTTCTCCGGGGTCTCTGGTTAAAATGGGTGTACCACAGGGATCAATTATGGGACCATTTTTGTTTTTAGTATATATTAATGATCTTCCCCATCTTGTAAGGGACGATCATGAGGTTATATTGTTTGCAGATGACACGTCACTTTTATTTAAATTAAAGCGACGACAAACAGATTTTGACGATGTAAGCAATGCAATCTCTAAGGTGGTAAAATGTTTTAATGTAAACAATCTACTTCTAAATGAAAAGAAAACAAAGTGTATTAGATTTATACTACCTAATATTGCACAAGTTAAAACAGATATAAAAATCAAAGACGAGGAGTTGGCTCTTGTGGACACCACCGTATTCTTAGGTATAACCCTAGATATTATGCTTCAATGGGGGCCTCATATTGATAGGTTGTCGAAGAGACTTAGTTCTGCGGCATACGCAGCCAATAAGATCCGTCTTTTTACAGATGTGGCTGTGGAGGAGTGTTGCATATATAAACACCGTTTTTGTGCAGCAGAAGAGGTCTGTTCGTGCAATTTATAATATGGGACCCAGAGATCATTACGCAATAAGTTTAAAGAAATAAATATTATGACATTCCCTTGTCAATACATCTATGAAAATCTAATGTATGTTCACAAAAATATTAATTTGTTTAAGAAAAATAGCGATAATCATAATTTTAATACTAGAAATAAAGATAAACTCGCTGTTGCCACTTGTAGACTTGTAGAAGTTTAAAGGGCAAGGTGTACGCTTTTATAACAAACTCCCAAGGGATGTACAAAAGTTGACAATTAACAAATTTAAAAACGAAATTAAACAAAATCTTTATAAAAGAGCCTACTATAAAATATCGGTTATTTAGATGATAGAGAAGCTTGGGATTGAAATTGCTCCAACTCGTTCAAAATGTTACAATTTAGACGTAATTTATTTTCTGGACTATGTATTGTAAAAGGATCATTAAAAAAACAACCAGCCTTGTTTCTTGCCTTTCTTTCCTGGCTTGGTCGCGAAGGAACAGGCAGTAAAATTGACGTTTCAAAGTGATCCTTGTGATTTAAATGAATAAAAATATTTGACTTTGACTTTATTGCTTTGCAAGTAATCACTGGGACATAATAATTTGAAATGATTCATTTGAAGAGCGCATATCTCTCCACGAACTCCTCAGATACCTGTAGGTTCCTCTCTCTATACAGGGTATGTTTGTCCGCGTACGCCAGCACCGGCCCAGACCTATTCTCCTCAACTATCTTCATGAAGGTCTCGGGGTCATCGAACACCTGCTCCGCTGACTTGGCATCCATCAGCACTTGTGGGAATATCGCTATGGCTTCGAATGCTCCGAACATGCGACCTTTCTCACACCAACTCATAAATTCCTCTTTGTCATAGCCTACAGCATCCAGTCGCTTCCTCGTAGCATCTTCTAGAGAGGCAGAGAACATTTCAAAGTAGTGTTTGAAGACTACGTTTTCGTTCTCGTCTCGGAATTTCCTTGTGGTGTTCAAATACAGGAAGGCGGTGAGATCGAAGGCGGGAGGTCCGTATCTGACACATTGATAGTCGATTAACAAGGCGTTGACCGGCTCTCCGCTCTCGTATTTGTACAAGATGTTGTTGATCCAGAGGTCCTTATGCAGCACGACGTTAAGAGTACCCTCTGCTACATCCAAGCTCTCACACGCTGTGATAAATAGCTTAGCCAGCTTCTCCTCCAAGCCTAATATGATTGCATACTTTGTGGAGAAAGCATTCAAGAAGTCGGCGGTTAGTTTAGCTGCGGTCCGGAGCCACGGTGAGTCTTTGAATGTAGGTTCGGTGAGTAAATGGCCGAATTCGCGGTAAAAGTTGTAAGGGCGCGTTGCATCGATAGTTTTATTGGTCTCGTAGTTGGCGAAAGCCGCGTGAAAGCGCGCGATGGATGTGATGGTAAGCAGTACGTGCTGCAAGTCGAGGGTCTCGAGCAGAGGGCGAACGATGTAGCCGTCAGCCGCCAGGTCCGGCATCACGATTAGAGAGTCCGTGTGCAGGTAGGATCGCGCGCACCAGGGCTTGTTACCTAGGGGCAAAGCACACTTACTTAGTTCTTAAGCGGGGCCAAGCGTAATCTTGATTAGCGAAGTGAAGGTCATGATTCAAGGGGATCAGGATAATAGATTTTAACATGCTGATTTCATGCGCGATGCAATGTTTTCCTTTAACAAAATAGAAGTTATTTTTATTCGAAACTTGTGCTAATGAATTCTGCTTACCTTCCCCTCCCTTCATTTCCTCCAGTAACTGAAATATCAGCTTTTCCCTCTTGAAGTAATTATTCTCATCGATAAAATTAGCTTTAGGCTTGTTCCCCATCGGAATGCGCTTCACAAATAGCCTCATCCTCTCCACGTTAGTCTCACACTTCACTACTAAAACCACCCTTATATGATCGGCTAGGAACCCGGCTAAGCCTTCAACAGCCGGGTTCGCCTCACTAGCGATAACTTCGAAGTTTTCACTACTTTTAAAATGCTTCTGTAGTATGAATTGTATGTGCTTCTCAGTCAAGACTTCCTCGATGCTGTAGCTGCGTCTCAGACCATCTCGGCCGGCCATTGTGACTGCTTATGTGATAGTACCGATTGAATGTGTTTTATACTTGCTCAACACAAACATTACATAGGTAACTAAGCACATCATGCCTTTATTTTTGATCCTTTGTTCTATAAATTTTGATAACTAACGTTATAATTTACATAATTGAATAAGATGTTAAGGTTGTAAATACAGTTTTACTGGAGTGTTGCACGAATCTGATAGGTTTCTGGTAGTTAAGGTAAGAGCGCTAGTTAGCAAACGATTAGCGGGGTGAGTAAATTTAGGTTCGTCTTAGAGCAAGAGGTTCGTCAATCTTTAATACGAATTGTCACTCGAAATTTATTCAATCTTACATATAGGAACTTTACGATCTCCTTTCCACCAAAGGACAAGCAGGCGCACGGCTCAGTACCATCCCTACCTAGTTGTTATACCACCCATTCGCACACACCGTTTTGGTTCTACGTTTTTGATGCGCACAACTAAGGTGTGGAATACTTTGCCGTCATCTGTTTTTCCTAAAGAATACCATCCGGGCCTCTTTAAGGTAAGAGTGAATAGGTTTCTTCTAGATCTTCGTGCTTCATTTTACACCACATCATCGCTTACCATCAGGTGAGATTGTGGTCAAACGAAGATCTATAAAGTTTAAAAATATACAGGTACGTACTTATGTTGCCGTACATGTTACACAAGTTTTTGTTTCAACTTTACAAGTTAGAATATGTTAAACATCTTGAAGATATTTTAAGATAAGATGAGACCGCTAGATTGTACTATTTACTTTGTGTATTCTATTTTATTTGTAAAAAAATGATGGTGTACAGTAAAGTGTTTTTTTACATTCATTCATCCGATCCAAGAACTTACCAGTGATATAAATCCGTTTCTAAATATAAATAATACTTAGTTATTTATTTCAGATGTCACAAGATTCATATTAATGTTAATAAAGGTTTCTAAAACTGTTTTAGTTACATATACAGAGTTATAATTAAAATTAAATGATTTGTTTATTCCATCATGTGTGTTTGTTCGTCGTTATAATTGAATAAATAAATAAATTGTAAGCATTTTACAAAGCCTAGGTATATCTAAAACTATGTGATACGGTGCCGAGACATAAGATAGATAGATAGATATAGACATTTATTTCGACACAAGTAACAAACACACAGAAGCTACATACAGTGGATAAGTAAAGACAGACAATTAAATAAACACAACATAAGACATAAGAGCTCACTACGGACGACCATATTCTCTTTGCGGACGACAAGACGGTCCTTTGTTCCGGGTAGTCCGAAGCCAAACAGTAGGTCCCATAAATGGTCGCAAAACTAGCGAACTTACCCTAGATAACTTTATTTATTTACGTATTGTTTAATATTTGATTTGAGTTTGAAATAGTTTGTATTATCAAATGGTAATTAGTAAAGGCTTATGTATTGATTTAGGAAGGTGATTGTTCCCAGGTAATGGAAAATTACATCAACACAATGTAAACAACACATATTTAAAGAGCTCCTGTAATTTAACACTGTAAAACAAATATCAAAACTTCAATATAAATCAACTCAGTGTGAAGGCCTAGATTGTTCAATTTTAATTTATTTTGATTAAATATTTGTAATATGTATATCATTATTATAAATAGGTACAGGATTTATCACTTACCGTCTTATCGGTGTTTCGAGTGCGAGGCGAGACGTTATTCGGAGCGGATCGCACTCACCCTGATGAAAGTTCACGAATTGAACCGAAACATTGTCGGTCGAAACACCGATAAGACGGAACGTGATAAATCCCGTATTTATAATAATGATTGAAATAAATCACGAAAGTTTTCTAAGTAAATGTAATCTAGGTAAGTGAAAAAAAAAATCCTCTCTGTCCCTCTATCGCCAACACGGGAACAGGGAGGTTTTCTTGTCCCTTCTGTCACGCTAAGGGGGCAGTGCTAGGGCGGCAGGAAGGAATTTGTTTTGAGTCGTAATAACTACTATATATTCAGAAAATTATTTTAGTAATAGACGAAAGAAAACCGTCCATATAGTGTTAAAATGATTTAATAATACAAGTATCCCTATTAACATTTCTATAACATAAATACGTGTATAATAAAACTAAATAATATATATAAAAACATATTGCATATGCTAAAATAGGCCTTATTTATAACACAATAAGATACAGAGAAGCTTTGGCAATAAACCTCTCTCGATTAATAAAGCTCTTGGAAGATCCACTGAGGAAGACATTATGGCAATATGGAAGTCCAATGTCGTGAGGAGATTC
The DNA here is from genome assembly GCA_963924445.1 of Philereme transversata. Classification (NCBI taxonomy): domain Eukaryota; kingdom Metazoa; phylum Arthropoda; class Insecta; order Lepidoptera; family Geometridae; genus Philereme; species Philereme transversata. The sequence goes on from OZ004345.1 coordinate 29,045,649, forward strand.
AAATCGATAATTCATATAAATCTAACGACAAAACACATTCAGTTAATTACATATCCCAAAAATTTTATCAATTTTCACCAAAGATGACTCCAACTTGCATAAACACATTAAAACATTGTATTAAAATGACTACATCGCATCCTAAAAATTGAACTGCATAAGTCATCGGGTTAGTATTCTAATAAACGGCGATGGGCTTGCAACCTGCCACGTGAATGTTACTACTTAGCAAAATGTGGGGATGTATCAAACGTAATGTTTGGAATTGCCTCTGGCTAGCCCCTTTGTGGAATATCGTCTGCAAGAATCTTTTTACTTTATTTTTTTTATTTAATATATAGCTTTTGTAGTAAAATATCAAACATAGAGCGATTGGAGTCTCCTCAACATACTATTAATAATTATATTATAAAGCTTAAGATACTTAGTATAGTTTACCAAACATAAGGCACTTACTGGCAAGATTAATACGAACTATGTTTAAAAATAATTTGTCTAAAATATAAAATAATATACAATCTAAATACTGCTCTGGTTTTTAAAAACCTAACTACCTACCTAATTAGACATTGAGGCAATTCTGTTGGCACTAGCTCAAATAAATATACTCCTCTTCAGGATCGGCCGTGATGGGCAAACACTTGCCCATGATCGAGGATGATCAAACGCAATCGCCGCTGTCTCGGTTTTTCGGGCAAACATCAACAAATATCGAATGACAATGTATCAGAAATAAATTGAATTGAAATGCGCGATTGCGTCGACAGCTGCGCAATGACAAGGCCTAATCTGTGATCCATCATGGCTTATAGTGAAGAGGAGCCATTGGGTTCGACACCACTGTGACAACTGTCACTCTCTATCGCTAAGAAACTAAAAAGGATGGCAATAATTTTAGTGCTGTCAAACATAAATTTAATTTAGTCTGTGCCAACAGAATAGCCCCCATTGTTTCTACAATTCATATTTATCTATAGCTCTTAGAGTGTATTTATACTTAGGTTATTAATGATACATCGAGCTTTTCGAAAAGGTAAATCTATACACATAAAATGCTTTGTCTTGAATGACTGACTGACAGATCAACGCACAGCCTAAACCGCTGATCGTAGACCTGAAACTTGGAGGGTGTGTTCTTTGTATGGCGTAGGCAACCGATAAGAAAGGATTTTCCGATATTCTACCCCTAAGGGGGTGAAAAAGGGGGGCAAAGTTTGTATGGGACAGCGTGATCCTCAGTCCAATCTACTTCAAATTTTGCATAAACCTTTTTTAACAGAATTGATGGAAGATGTGTTTCGTATTTTATTGAAATGTATCCCCTAACGGGGTTAAAAACGGGTAGAAAGTTATTTTGGCGGTGGTTTGCTTCGAAGTTGATATCGCTGTTTATTTGCAACAGTTGCAACAGCGGATTTAGCTTTATTTCTAGGTTACCTACACATTTAGAAGTGTAACGCGTACGAAGTCGCGTACACTACAGCTAGTAGTACACTAAATGTATTTTTCCGTTTGTAATAAACGTGCAGGTTGATCGACATGTTGCTACATATAAATCAGTCTCTTACAATTAGATAATTATAACCTAGCTACCGTATTTTATAAATATTTAGATGGAAGACATGAAGTCATAGAAAGCGATTGGAAGACATACAATTACATTAATCCATCTCTATTAACAGTTTGAAAGAAATCGCTTCGACGCGATAAGTCCTTCGTGTTTTTTTCTTTTAAGTTTGTTTCTTTTGTGGTGTATAAAGTAGTTTCATTCATACAAATAATAAACAAGTTAGTTTTTTGCGAGAACTTACAACTTACAATTAACAACATAGGTTTAATCACCATCATATAAAGTAAAAAATCCCATCTGAAACTTACGTAGCGTTATTTCAATAACCTAGACCATTATATGATGAGATTATAATATTCCGTGAAATATAGGAGAGACCGTCTACTCTAAAAATGAACTCCCCTCCACTTCATTGCGTCAAAGCGAAATGTTCTTTATTCACGGTAATCACAAGGCTCATTTTGAATTGTCTTGTTGTAGTGTTGACGCATAGTAACTAAGTGGCGGGGAGTTCAGTTTTAGGGTAGCCGATCTCCATTGTTATACAAGAGGCTTAAGTGATCAATTGCATCCCAGATATTTTGGCGTACGAGCGAGCGAAAGCGAACAAGTATGCTAAAAAGTCGAGGGTGCTATTGATCGCTTTCGCCCGAGTATAACACAAACCTTTTCATCACAATTGCGAGGAAATCAAAGACTTTATACCAGTTTCTTACAAAGAAAATTTGCGTTCCCGGTGTCCATTGTTTTTTTACTATGACCTTTTATTTATTTGAAAGAAGGATTTGTCATGCAGGTTGTATTCAATTTCAGCATTTATGAATGTCACCTCTTTTATTTTAAATCGAAATAAGGGTCTGTCATGGAGGTTGTGTTCAATTTCAGCATTTATGCATGTAACCTCTTTTATTTTAAATAGAAATAAGGATTGGTCATGGAGGTTGTATTCAATTTCAGTATTTATGAATGTAACCTCTTTTATTTTAAATAGAAATAAGGATTTGTCATGGAGGTTGTATTCAATTTCAGCATTTGTGAATGTAACCTCTTTTATTTTAAATATAAATAAGGATTTGTCATGGAGGTTGTATTCAATTTCAGCATTTATGAATGTAACCTCTTTTATTTTAAATAGAAATAAGGATTTGTCATGGAGGTTGTATTCATTTTAGTATTTAATTATGAATGCAATAAGGCCTCATACGATTTTCAAATTTTTTACGCCCCTAGGGGCTAAAGATAAGACCGCATTAGAGCAGCGCTGCGCGGTGCCGCACGCCGCGCCACAAAGCGTCAAAATATTGTTTTAATGATTTTGAATGGCGCATGTCGCACTAGAGCGGCACTGCAGTAGGCGTAGCTGCGCGTCGCGGCATAGTTGTCTCCAAAATAATATTGTGACGTGCAGCGCTGCGCCGCGCAGCGCCGATCTAATGCGGTCTTACCTTAAATCTCATTTACGCATCAGGTATCGAGCTAACAATTACAAAGTTTCAGAGCACGAGTGATGAAAAATTATATTAATATAGCTTCAATATAATAAATAAACTCTACCTATGCTTACAATATAATCAAGCTGTCTTTTATAATTTGATTCTTGAGCATAATTTTAAATTATTCGAGTATCTAAAGCTTTAGAATAGCAAGACTATTTCATTGATGCCTACTGTTACAATTACTTCTAAATGAATGTCTATGGATGAGGGTGCAACGTATTTTACTAACCTTAGTACCTTTTAGACCGACCAAATCAAGCTTTATTGCCCATCTCATGTTACTATTGACTTTGTATCATCTTACAGATTTTGTCAAATTAAGAGTTGGCCTACATGGCACAGGATTGCACCCTCAGTTATACTGTTATATAGGGGAGGAGACTCGGTCTGTGATTTCGTTTCAAGTCGTGTTTGGAATGACATTGAGCGGTCATTCAGTTTGTGATTTTGGGTATCAGCTTGTTTTATAAAAAAAATAGGTATTTAAGTATTATATCAGTTTTCTAGTTCCCATAGCAGAAGCTTTGCTTAGGGCTAAATAGCGCTGTGTGAAATATCCAGCCGAAGGCTAGGTTCAGCGTTGTCAATAGCGGCCTGTACTTTCTTTCTCCTCAAGAGTTAAAATAACAAAAAACCTATATTTAGTTATCTCAAGAATAGCAGCGGGAGCGTTTTTAGTTTATCGATATCAGTCACTACGATTTTTGTTGACAGAAATAGGTCGATGTCCGCCGCCGTTCTAAGAGGCCCGGTGGGAACTAGAGTAGAAATAAAAATGATCGTCGTGGTCGAGGTCCAGGAGCGCTGGGGGCAGGCAGTGGTGGTGTGGTGACGTCAGTGCGTCCTGGTGTCTTCGTGGTCGAGGTCCAGGAGCGCGTGCAGCGCGGCGAGCACATCCCGCAATAGGTGGCGCGGGCGCGCGGGGGGCAGGTAGTGATGGTGCGCGGCGGGGGGCGGGGGCACGCGCCATGACACCACGTGCTCGCGCCCGGTCGTGCGCGACGCGCGCACTACGAACAACGTGCCGCGTGACCAGCACGCGCGGAGACCTGACAGCACCTAACCATACAACCGTCCAAAATATTTTTATTCGTTAAAATCCCTTTGAGATGTTAATTTTACTGGCTGTTCCTTCGCGACCAAGCGGAAAGAAAGGCAAGAAACAAGGCTGGTTGTTCTTTTTTTATTAGTATTAAGACAGTTTAGTTCTTTTAGTTTTAAGACAGTTTGAAGTGAGGAGTGAGCAGTAAGACTGACCTGTCGTCCGAGCTCATCGTCGGGTAGCACAGAATGCCTCGGGAAGCCCACCGCGTAGTACTGCTCGCCGGGCGCCGGGTGCCCCGGCCCTTGCACGCCGGACTGGAAGCTGCACAAACATATTATATATATTCAAACCGAAACACAGCAATGCTGCTTGGCGGCAGAAATAGGTATGGAGAAATGGGATTTCATTTTTTACTAACAAATTATGGATGTAATATCTGATATTAAATAAATTGAAAATTGATATGACATGGAAACGTCGACATCTACCTGTAAATAGCAGAACCATCCCAGATCGGATAACCATCATATCAGCGATAGAACCTCCACATCGGGCCTGTTGGTCCCAAGATCGCGAAACAAAGATCACCAGGTGGTAATTTAGTCTTTATTTGCTAAGCCTTAGGGTACGATACGGGTACGCATCGCACATTGGTGACGCTTCGCGACGCGGCGGGCAAAGCGCTCTGTGTGTGGCGCTCCCCAGTGTAGGGTGAGGCGTAGTGAGTAGTAGTTAAGTTATACTAACTTGTATGTGACGAGTATAGCGGTGTCGCTATTGCACTGCGGCAGCGCGGCGTGCTGCAGCCGCCACGCCATGCTGCCGGGGGGCTGCGCCGCAGGAAGCGGGACGGGCGGACGAGGCACCACCGCGGGTACCGCCACCGGCAGGGGGAGGGGCGCGGGGCAGGGACGGGGGCACGGGGCGGGGGCGCCGTACGCCCGACCGCACACGAGGCACTCGATGTATACAGACTCCTAAAACAGATACAATTCATTTTATGTACAACTTGCGTTACCCGCGACCTCGTTCGCGTGGACTAAAATCCTTATTGTTAAAATGATTAGACCGCTAAGTATCGAAAATCGCATACGTCCTGCAACGTCGTCTGCCCTCCGTCTAGCCGTTCGGGGGAGTATTATGGTTCCGCGCGTGCGTGCTGCTCTGTAGCACACAGCCAGCGCCATCAATCCAGAAAATAGGAACATACTTCTTCAGAATTATTCATTCAAAGACCCTTCATTTTATAATAATTAATTGGAATTAATAGTATATGTTGGTTCTCGCAATTGATACTAACCGTACTATGAGTAGCCCTGGCGGCCGCAGCCCTCAGTTGATCAGCCAAGCAGTGCAGATGCAGCATGTGCTGGCAGCCAGCCAGCGAGACGGCGACCCCCGCCCCAGCCCCGTGTCCCCCCGGGCCCGCGTGCCCCGCGCGCCCCCCGGGGGCTAGCGCGTGCATGCACACAGGGCAGACGGCGCCCCACTGGGGACAGGACACGCTGCGCACCCACGAACAAGCGCCTACTCCGACGCCTAACGAACGAATATCTGTAAACAAACTATGTAACTGAATTGTTACGTATAATTTCTCTTTGACTGATTCGTTCAGCGGTCTATTACCATCTCAATTCACTATGGTTGGAACAAGCTATTTAAAGCCGGGTTCCGGATAATAAACGGCCCGTTGTCGGTAGAAAGCAACCATCCATTTTCTTGCTATCTGGTTAGGTTACGATTTTATAATTCATAACATGGAACGGAACGTCTTATAAAGAAAGATGATTGGATTGAGGTCAGCGTTGCCAGGTTACTTTCGTAACCTGTTAGGTTACTTTTATCTTCGTCAGGATACTACCAGGTTACTCGATTCGGAAGATTACTTTTCGAGATCATCGATTTGTGATTTTCTAGAATTATTTAATCACGTGAAACGGAACGTACATTAGCCCTTTTTTCATCATCCGTACAGTCTCGTGTTGCAGTGTGTGTGAGTGCGTGGTGCACACTCTGCTTTGCGTGAGCTTCGGGTAAGGGCTCAGGTATGTGACTCATTACCCTGGCATGTACTCGCCGGGTCTACGAAACCCGGATCACTAGGCTCAGCTTTTCGTTGCCTGCCTATCTTGCAGAAGGCGGCTCTTTGGATATTTTCGTTTGCCATTTTGTAGCGTAGGCTGGCTCATCGTGGCGTTACGCACTTTCACTTTTCTCGTCTTCTTCTTCCTAACTACTCCTCGGCATCACCGATCGATGTGACCAGGGGGTCCAGAAGCTCGCAGGCAGTGGATTAGTGACATTGACATTACCCAACGAAGAACTGCGCTACATCTTAACATGCCTTTTTCTCTTTTCCACTAGATGATAATAAAATGAGTTACCTATGAGCTTAAAGAGTGAGCATAATCTCAGTTACTTGAATTTGTGCGTAAGTTCGTGATACCTTGGAATGCATTGGTCGATTGTTTTTTTTTTTTTTGTTGGTTTTTGTAAAGCATTGTGAAAATTAAAATAGAAGACCTATCAAGTGTCGAACATTTTTGTTCGGCGGTCATTTAGACGCATAACTAAAAACTAGGCAAAATTTTGCGCCTTAAAACATTATAAAAGGTTACTTTTCTTATGAAAAGTTTACTTTCGTAGCACTCTAGGGTTACTTTTGACTAGAGCCTGCTGGCAACACTAAGCATGTGACACTACTAGACTGCAAAATTGGTGCTGTGATGTTGTTTACATACCAAAGCTGAAAAATATCATGTGCCACCACCATCCCTGCCAAGGTAATGAACTAACATCGTTATTGCTTACTTGTACTTTTCAGGGTGGGTAAAGCGCGAAATACGCTCATGGCTATCTAGTACCTACACGTACGCCCGTCAGATAAACTCGAGCTGAGAACCATAGAAAGGAACATAAATCAACATAATATGTGGCACAGGGATCATCACAGAAGCGTAGCAAATGCCTATTGTAGTCAGATCCTGTTTTGGACTGGATCTACATTTGCTGTTATGATGCCACAACTTTTATAAGTTTTTATTTTCTAACAACTTTGTAATGGTTACAGGAAGCAAAGTGTGCAATGAACAAGAAGGAAGTTAATTTACTGATGGAGCTTATTGAAGCCAATCCCTTTAATCACCAGTTAGGAAACAAATGCAGCTTCCGGATCAAATTGAAGATATTTAGTTGTATGTGGAAACTGTGTAGTGAGAGAAAGAAATTAAATGTGTTTTATTACTATAAATACAAAGGTTATTTGATTTTCTCATAACACTTCTGAGCGGCTTAGGTTACATAGTGAAAGCTCTTTGAATTGTGATATAACATTAATACACAATTCACAATTAATTATACATATATGTACGTGTACTATATCGGATTTACGCCGCCGTCTTTATTTTGTTCACATAGATCCTGTCCATCCAAAGGTTGCCTGGAAGAGATCGCTTTTAGCGATAAGGCCGCCCATTGTACCTATTATTTAAGTGTATTTTCTTATAAATGTTTGTATTTAAATGGTGTGCAATAAAGAAATTATCTATCTATCTATTAATATAAGCCTGTTGTGTCTGTTGTGAGTAATGAATGAATGAACTTAGTACAATATAATATTTATTTCAGAAAAGTATGTCCATATTTTGTTAGTATACAATTGAATTTAAATCTTAAAAACTGTTAGTGAAACACTAGCACGGGGGGAGAAATCCATATTCTAGTGCCAGCCAGTGTTATCTTTACATAGTATAAAATGAAGTCGCTTCTGCTGTCTGTTACCTTAGACCTTTTAAACTACTCAACGGATTTTAATGCAGTTTTCAGCAATAGATAGAGTGATTCAAGAGGAAGGTTAATATGTATAATTAGCTTCCGCCAGCGGCTTCGCACGCGTTGTTTGTCAACAAAAAGTAGCCTATGTGTTAATCCAGGTTATAATCTACGTACATACTTATTTGAAAGCAACTCTGTCTCTGTCTGTTTGTTACCTTTTCACGACTTAACGGCTTGACCGATTTCGATGGAGTTCGGTACCTCTATATACTTAGATAGATTATGAATGGACTTGAGACATAGGATACACTTTACGCGACTGCACAGAAGGAGGGTAATGTTTTATTGACAAACTACGGGTACGAAGACGCGGGCGAGTCAGCTAGTTCTTTTATATATTGCTGTAATAGTACTGTTCTGTTCTAAATAAATTATCTTAGAAAACTTTCGTGATTGATTTCAATCATTATTATAAATACGGGATTTATCACGTACCGTTTTATCGGTGTTTCGACTGATAATGTTTCGGTTCAATTCGTGAACCTTCATCAGGGTGAGTGCGATCCGCTCCGAACTACGTCTCGCCTCGCACCTTATTCGGAGCGGATCGAACTACAATTAAAACGGTGGATAAATCCCGTATTTATAATAATGAATAAATTATCTTTATCTGTATATAATCAGTTAATAAAAATAAATTTAACACCAACAACATACACAACTTATAGGAGCATTACAAATGATTGCTGATAATATTTTACAAAATAAGGTCTAAAAATTAAATATGATAGATATTATCTTCAGAGAAACAGAAGGTTTAGGCTGAGAATATACAACCGATTTCTCCAAACGCCGATAGTCTGAACCGTCTATCGCAAGGCGTTCGTGCCATATGTTTGTTTGAACACGTCTGATTCGATAGTCGTTTCGTACGTCCGAGTCATAAACAGCGCCAAAGGTGGATCCTAAAGCGACGCAATTCCTTCTTTCGCGTCAAAAAAACGAGCAAATATGCAACAAGTATGCAAGCAATACGCTCACGAGCTCTGGAACGACTAAGTTCAGAAAAAGGCAAAAAGCGGATGTAATCAAATTATCTGATCAGATAATGGTAAATCAAATGTGAGGTTTATTGTACCGCCTCGTTGTCTGGTTGCGATCTAATCACGAGTAAGCATGTATCTGTGAATGTGGCTCACCGACGACGACGTCATCGGCCGCGTCGCTGGCTTCGGACGGGGGGGACTCGAACACGTCGTCACTGCCGCCGCTGCAGTTCAGGAGGGAACCCACGGATCCTTGCTGCAAGTACACATACAACTTCATTTACTACGGGGCTTGCCGGCCTAATTATAGCGTGCACCAAATCTGTAGAGGCATTGTGTATAAATCAAAACATCAACTCGGATTCACTGAGTGATATGTTAAAAAAAAAATCAAATGCCCACATAACCTTGAATCGGCGTTCTGTAAATGTTTCGGCACACAAATGAAATGTGATGAGTTTAGGATTGAGCTGTTTGTTGTCTTCAAGTGCGTAGATGGATATAAGTTCTGTGTTATTTCCTCACATTAATAAGATCTTAGGCTTAAATTTTCTACCATTTTCACATGGATGCAACAACATGCCGATGGTTGAGATCTAAATGTATTTATATCTCTACGTACCTAAAAGGTATTTCTGGTGACTTTCGTTAGCCACGAACAATAATATAGGTACAAAGTAAGACACACACGGTCATATAGCATTCCCTTTGTTTAGGTATGTTTTACTTTTTATCTTCTCTCTTCGCAAATCGTCTACGTGGTCTGCAACTGTTTTTAGCACATCTAGGATGACTAGTAGATAATGCTATTAGATTAGTATTAAGCTCTTCTAGGTACCTACTCTGTTTTAAGTAAAAGTAATAAATAAAAAATAAAATAACTGCGAGGATTTTGGACAACTGACTGGATTTCCAGAAATACATTTTTATCAACTCCTCTGATGATCGGTATAATTCAGTAGCTCCTTTGTAACTTTTAATTTGACAAGTAGATTCGAGTTTCAAGTGTCAAGATGACTGGGGAATTACTTTACAGAATTCCAACTACGCGCCATTCGTATAGTATAGACGTAATGTCTAAGGACCTCTTTCGCCACCCTCAAGTAAAGTGTCGAGTAGGCTAATCGCCAGTTAAAGTGACGCGTAACTTCACGTGCGAATTTCACGACGTTCGAGTAGCTCTAATCATAAGATTATCTTCCCCGTAACTTACTTGCCACATCATCTGCCAATTAGCGTGTTTACTTGACGATTTATTTGTCAGTACCGACCATTATTTAAAATTTTTGTAATCAATTATTAAAAATGGATTTATTTGATTTAATTAATCATCAATTGGATGAATTAGAACATTCCAGGATGCAAGGAATGCCGAGGATTCGAGTATTCCAATTCCGTGTTGATTATTTTGCGGACCTAGACGAAACTGATTTATTTGCTAGATTTCGTCTATCGAAGTATGCAGTGAACCAAGTGCATAACTTTATTAAACAAAAAATAATGGCTAAATTGCAAAGGTGAGTGGTATTTTTATAATTAAAGTGATTTTACTAATAAACATAACCTATGTAATAAATCCTTTAGGCAAAGACCTAACCTGCACTTTTATGATGTTCTGTTAACGTAAGTAACAAAAATGCTTTATTTCAGAAATCAAGCAGTTTCAACAAAAACAAGCCTACTCTTAACGTTGAGGTATCTCGCTACTGGATCTTACTTAAGAAGTGTGGCTGATTTTAGTGGAGTCAGTCCACCAACAGCAAGCCGTATTGTTCAGAAAGTTACTGCAGCAATTGCTCAACTACGCTAAGTTATAATAAAGTTCCCTGACGACTTAAGTACAATACAACAAGGTTTTTATGAAATCGCAATATTCTCCAGGGTTATTTTATTTTATTTTTATTTTTTGAATTTTTGGAAAACTTACAGCTCTAGATTGTACCCATGTTGCAATGAAGTCACCTGGTATGTTTTATTTTTTAATTTTGTCTAGTAATGTAAGATTTTTTTAAATAAGGAACGATATACATAAGAAAAACACAACACAAAATGACAACTGCGATGACGTTTGACGTAATATGGAACGCATGGAACGTATGATTTGTTACGTCATTCACTTAACCTCGGTTGGGGAAAAAGTCTTTTCGCATTATAGTATGTATGAACTTGTGATAAAATTTCTTTTGCTATACTATTTGTATCTGGCTGGTTTTGGTATCATTCAAAGTTTAAATTTTAAAGAAGATAATTCTAAATTCAAATTAGGAAAATGTGTGATTTTTATTTGTTTTTCGTACTGTAAAGATGAGTGAATCTAATGAAGAAATTCGAAATATTTTAAAATTTTACTACAAAAAAGGTAAAATGCAACGCAAGCCGTGAAAAAAATTTGCGATGTTTATGGACCTAGTGCAGTGTCTGTGAGAGTAGCACAAATTTGGTTTAAGCGTTTTCAATCCGGAAATTTTGATGTCAAAGATGCAGATGCAGATGTACGTCGCTCTGGTCGCCCTATTACGGATAAAATTGATGCCATTTTTGAAAAAGTGGAGCAAGATCGGCATATCAGTAGTTACGACGTAGCTGAAGAACTGGGAATTGACCACAAAACAGTTTTGGCGCATTTGAAAAAATGGGTACACAAAAAAGCTCGATATTTTTGTACCCCACGAGCTCACTGAAAGAAACCTAATGAACTGTGTACTCATTTGTGATTCTTTATTACGACGTAATGAAACCGAACCATTTTTGAAGAAGCTGATAACTGGTGATGAAAAGTGGATCACGGACGATAAGAACGTGCGAAAAAGGTCGTGGTCAAAGGCCGATCAGGCTCCACAGACTGTGGCGAAACCCGGGTTAACTCGCAACAAGGTGATGCTGTGTGTGTGGTGGGATTGGAAGGGCATTATTCATTATAAGCTATTACCAGCAGGCAGGACCATGATTCTGATCTCTACTGCGAACAACTGATGAGATTAAAGCAAGAAGTTGAGAGAAAGCGGCCGGAATTAATCAACAGAAGGGGTGTGGTTTTTCATCATGATAACGCTAGACCTCACACATCTTTAGCCACTCAGCAAAAATTAAGAGAGTTTGGCTGGGAGGTGTTAAAGCATCCGCCGTATAGTCCTAACCTTGCACCTTCAGATTTCCACCTGTTTCGGTCTCTTCAGAATTCTTTAGACAGTGTCAGGTTAACATCACGTGAGGACTGCCAAAACCACATGTCGCGGTATTTTGATCAGAACCCCCAAAATTTCTATAGCAATGGGATCCTGTCCCTACCTACAAGATGGCAAAAAGTTATCGTACAAAATGGTACCTACATACTTTAGTTAAATGTAAATAAACTATATTAAAAATGTATGGAATTTTCTTAAAAAATGAAAAATGAAATTTTTTCCCCAACCTATATAAGTTGTTTTCCGAAGCTTTTTTGCGCTTGTGAAATTGACAAAAATACTCGTAACTTTTACTTGCCGATTAACGTTATTTAGGAAGTAACTAATCAACGCTTTACTTGAAGATGGTGAACGAGGCCCTTAATCTCGCTCAAACTTGTTCATATCACTACTACGTTTGGCAGTGAGGCGCCACCGACGTTATCGAGTTTTACTGAATACAACAATTGAATTTCACTGCGGATTCAGCTTTTCGAGGTTCGAGTTGTGTTTACAGAATGCCTCTACTGCACTCGGTGTGTTTCTCACCTGTAGACTATCTTTACTTTCGTGGCTGAGGTAGGTAGACATGGTGACTACAGAGTGTCTGCGGGTAGAGCGCGCGCTGCTGCACTCGGTGTGTTTCTCACCTGTAGACTATCTTTACTCTCGTGGCTGAGGTAGGTAGACACGGTGTCTACAGTGTCTGCGGGTAGAGCGCGCGCTGCTGCACTCGGTGTGTTTCTCACCTGTAGACTATCTTTACTCTCGTGGCTGAGGTAGGTAGACACGGTATCTACAGAGTGTCTGCGGGTAGAGCGCGCGCTGCTGCACTCGATGTGTTTCTCACCTGTAGACTATCTTTACTCTCGTGGCTGAGGTAGGTAGACATGGTGTCAACAGAGTGTCTGCGGGTAGAGCGCGCGCTGCTGACTCGGTGTGTTTCTCACCTGTAGACTATCTTTACTCTCGTGGCTGAGGTAGGTAGACACGGTGTCTACAGAGTGTCTGCGGGTAGAGCGCGCGCTGCTGCACTCGATGTGTTTCTCACCTGTAGACTATCTTTACTCTCGTGGCTGAGGTAGGTAGACATGGTGTCAACAGAGTGTCTGCGGGTAGAGCGCGCGCTGCTGCACTCGGTGTGTTTCTCACCTGTAGACTATCTTTACTCTCGTGGCTGAGGTAGGTAGACACGGTGTCTACAGAGTGTCTGCGGGTAGAGCGCGTGCTGCTGCACTCGGTGTCCGTGCGCGGCTCCGAGCTCGCCTCAGTGAAGTGCGACTCGGTGAGGTGTAAAGTATCGGCTTGCGGACCCGCTAACTGCTTGTTGTTACCTGAGAGATACAACACATTTTAACATCATCAATCAGGGGGCGTTCAAGTATTACATAACGCAATTTGAGGGGGGGGGGTCTTATAAAACGTAGCGATGCGTTACAGGGGCGGGAGGAGGGTTCGAACATTGTTTTTTTATTTAAATAAAAAAATCCTATGCCGGATTTATTCGGCAAAATCGGATAGTGTCTTGGAACAGTTCGTATGAACAGCGTGGCCAATGTTGGGCGCTTCGGGCAATACAAGATTTTAAAACGGTCCCAGTCCCATGCATGTACTAACTTGAGATAAGACGACCCATAGGGTACATGTGTTATATTATTATCAGAATCATTGTCACATACAGAATAAGAAGGATATCAATTGAATATTATTCAAGCTTAGGAATCTAGACCTAATCATGATAGAGATATTATTAATAATTTCATACGATAAATAGGTAGTCAGATATTGGATGCTAAACCACACAATTCGCTCATTTCAATTTAAGCCTATTTACGTTCATTGACCTCATAGCCTCGCCAAGTTCACGTAATTTCCCGTAAATTAGGGCACTAGGGGCCGCCGCGAGCCGTCGCGTCGCGTCGGAGTGAATGACTCTGATGCGCGCGCATTAACCTCTGAAACTACAGCTAAATTTGAAAGCTTCAAGCACAGACCGTGTGGCCTAATGGATAAGGCGTCGGACTTCGGATCCGAAGATTGCAGGTTCGAGTCCTGTCACGGTCGAAAACGATTTTATAGATTTTTTTGTCGATTTTGCCCAAAATGTCAGCATTTGCTATTTTACTGCCTTCTAATAATCAAATCACAAATTGTGTCTTCATTTATCATTTACAACTTATTCTAGAGTCACACACATCTGCTTACCTGTTTCCTCGGGATTTTTTTTTTTTATATGATTTACATGATCTTGCAAATAATTGTTTTTTACAGACTTCATTTTAAATATATTTTCATATTAACCAATAATTTTTTACCGCATTGTCCTATTTCAATTATTCTTTTTTTGTAAGTAAAGTATCTACCTCATGGGTGATCCCAAAAATTTGGTCCAGATCTAAAAAATCTATGAAAAATCAACAAACCCTAGCAAAGGATAAGTAAATCTTGTATAAAAAAGTTTTAGAGCTACGACTTTTTCGTGTCAACATCAGTTTGTACTAAAGACGGCGTATTTACCATGATTTGTGATCATTTTGATAACTTGGTGAGTTTACCCGTGATCATGGCGCATGCAACTGCGTCGAAATATAGGGACACTCAAGAACTCACAAATCATGGTAAATATCCCGTTTTTGGTACAAATAGTGTTAATAACCATGATAGTTTCAAAAGTAATATCAACATCAGTTTGTAGTTAAGTATTGAAGTGGCGTAAACTGCAATCGTCGTACGAGTACAAGGTCAGAACCAGTATTATAAATATTGTTATTTGTTAGTTACTAAAATAATCTAGTGTTATGAAGCACCAACATGTACAAGAAGTTGGTAACTATATAATTAAATGGTGGAATAGTTGTGTAGGGAAAAGTTATTATTATAAATACGCCAGTCCCAAAAGTCCGCCAAATTAAAATAGGACTGGATAGGGTATGTGTGCCGCATGCCGGACTACTTTTAGCCTAAAATCACCGCTGAGTGGGACCCACAAGGACCGCGACCACGTGTTCAGCCCAGGCGGAGATAGCGCGACGAACTTGACATCTTTTCGGTATCCTGCCCAGCGGAATCTAAATATCACATAGAATGGAAAAAGGGAAGGGAGGCCTTTGCCCTGCAGTGGGATCACACGGGCTAGTTAGATTAGATTATACTATAATTACGAGATTAATCACGTACCGTTTTATCGGTGTTACGACCGGATCTCGCCTCGCACTATGATGTAGGGATCGGAGCGTTTGCACTCCCCTGATGAAGGTTCAAGAATTTAACCGAAACATTGTCGGTCGTAACACCGATAAAACGTAGATACGTGATAAGTCCCGTAATTATAATAATGATTTAAATAAATCACGAAAATTTTCTAAGTAAAAGATTCAAAGTACTGACTGAATATATTCAAGTTGTGCAGTATCTGCCTCGCCAGGTTGGGCTTCCTGTCGCGGGGTGAAGCACTGCGCGCGCCGGCCCGCACGAGCGGCGGCGGCGGCGGCGGCGGCGCGCCGGCGCCGGCGGCGTGGTTCTCTCGGCTCGAGTGCGTGGAGTGCGCCGAGTGCGCGGAGAGGGTGGATTGCACGGAGTGGACGCTGGAGCCCGTGTGCTGTTGAGGAATGCGCGCTCTCCGAGCTGAGGACAACATCATTATTATGAAATATTAACTCAGTCTATCAATAAGAATTGAGGTTATTTTGAAACATTTGGTTAGGTTAGTCCGTTGCATCTTACTAAGAAAATTGAAGAATTATTAGTGTATAGAGACAGGAGCGTAATTATCGGAGAAAATGTTCAGGTGAACACATTACCCAACGTTTCAGTAGATTAGCTTTACTATGCTATTTCTTTAACAATATAATTTGTTATAATATTTATTAAACTGTCACTTTTAGTGATAACCTTGAAGTCATTTCATTGTAACAGTCATATATATACTACTCAAAACAAAATAAGGGCCACCTGAGTATTTTAGTTTTGAGAGCATTTTCTGCTGACCTTCGTTGCGAGAATTATTTTTTATGAATGCCACTCTGTTCTCAAGTGTTGAGTAAACGATAACAGGGAATCACTAGGGATATTGGTGTTGACGGTATGTTGATGTCTCAGATATTATGAAGTGGGTAGAGTTTTGCTTATTTTGTCATTTGATTTAAGATTAGTTTAACACAAGTCTACTGACCGCTACGGTTGTTTTCGGAAGTTTAACGTGTAATTTGATCATTTAACCGTAAAATGACAAGAATTCGACGCCATATGGACAATGCTTCTGCTACCAGAGCCGTGACGATGATAGAGGCTGGTCAGTCGCAACATTCCGTGGCTTTACAGCTAGGGTATTCGCGAAGGGCTATTCAAAACCTTTGGAACCGGTATCAGGAGACCTGGAGTGTATCCCGGCGTCGTGGCTCTGGAAGAAATCGTGCTACCACCGCCCAGGAAGACCGGTACGTGCGATTTACTGCGCGACGTGATCGTACTGTGACAGCGCGCGCATTACAAAACCGATTACGCCGGACTACTGGTACCCTTGTCAGCGACCAGACCATTAGGAATCGTTTGCACGAAGACCAGCAACGTTCACGAAGGCCTGTTACCCGCACTAAACTGACCGGGACTCATCGTGCAAATCGATTAAGGTTTGCACGCCAACATCTTGAATGGGGCATGGAGGAATGGCGTAAGGTGGTTTCACGGATGAGTGTAAGGTGAAGTTTTCTAGTGACGATCGACGTATGCGAGTGTGGAGAAGAAGCGGAGAAAGATTTTCAGATTCTTGCATTCACGAACGTGACTGGTATGGTGGTCCCAATGTCATGGTCTGGGGCGGGATCAGCTTACAAGGTAAAACTAACCTTGTTTTTCTGAATGAGGGCACTGTGACATCTCAGAGTTACATTGAACGGGTTGTCAGGCCATATGTCATCCCATTTTCACAACGAGCGGTGGTCGGTTTTATCCTGATGCAGGATAATGCACGACCGCACACAGCCCGGGCGACAACCTCTGTCCTGGAGGAAGCCAATATTCAGGTTTTGGCATGGCCTGCGAACAGCCCTGACCTGAATCCAAGTGAACACCTTTGGGACCAATTAAAACGCCGAGTCCGGGCAGCTAAAGAGGATGTGCACAAGCAGCAACTGTTGATTGAATTGTTGAAAAGGTGCTGGGAGGAGATCCCAGAAGAAAACATCCGCCATCTTATTGAGAGCATGCCATCGAGGCTACAAGAATGTGTTTCAAAAAGGGGAGGACATACCCGTTATTAAACACCTCAAAATTAAACAACTCAGCTGTGCGTTTAGTCTACAATTTAATGTTATTGTTGGGTGTAAACAGCCATAAAAAGTGATAAAAATCAAAAGCAACCTAAGATTAAGTATTTTTGGTCTAATTGCATTAAGATTCATTAAATTTAATAAGAAAAAACATTGTTTCATTAAATTTAAAACAATCAGAGCAAAAAATCCTGTCAAAAAAAAATAATCGGAAAATAAGTGGTGGCCCTTATTTTGTTTTGAGCAGTATACTTTTACCTACACCACAATGTTTTTTACTTACAATATCTAAGTCTTGTCTATACAAAATGTACAAAAAAGCCGGGGTTTCCCCACTACTGCATGATGAGTACAGTACTACATTTTGTGTGCCTCTGTGGTACAAATAAGTTAGACCCATTTAAGTAGAATTTTAAGAACTTTGTAACCCTTACATATATGAAGCATATAAATGTTTGATTGATTGATTAAGGTCCTTCAAAGAGGGTGTTTCAAAATCTTTTAAAGGGTCAGAAATTCGCAAATGATCCTTTTGGTGTTGCAAACATTCATAGGCTAAGGTATCAGCTTCAACAGGTAACATCAGGTGATTACCAGTATGATGGTTAGTGTCGGTGGGCTGCGCCTGCGCGGTCCGTGTGAGGGGGTAGGGGGGCTGCGGCGCGCGGCGCACGAGACGCACGGCGGCGCCACGCCGCGCCAGCCCCGACGCCAGCGAGATGGCCCAGCCCGCGCATGTGATGCACTCTGATCCCGCACACCACGCCTCTTCTACAACGCATTGCACCTGCAATACAAACAAAACATTCCCTTTTCATTCTTACACTTTCACTAATATAACATTCGTTGTGCTTGCCTTTTCATCGCCTAGAACTCGGAAAATACAAGATTGATTCAAATTTAACATAAAAGGTAGTTAAATAGTTTCATAAAATAAGAACAAATATACCTCCATGGGCATAGGCTCATAGTGCAACTCGGCCGGCAGTGGAGGAGAGGACAGCTGGGCCCACTCCCAGCGAGCCCCGCGCCCTCCCACAGACTGGACACTGTAGCAAGATCTCCGCACATAACACTCTGTTGTGGTATCATCTACAAAACAAACCAATTAAAGTTAATGCATGTTGAAATGTCAGCAAACTGTAAGGCTTAACCAAAGCACTGCAAACAAATATGAAATGCAGACAAAAACTCGAGCAAATATATATGTCGGAAACTGTTGTGCATTACCAGAACGCAAGCACCACTTTGTGGCGCTAGGAGTCTACAACTAATATGGCAAACTGGCCGAGCGAGCGCAGTTGATGTTTGTCAGCCGTACAGTACAATGAAAAATTGTAGGAGCTGTCCATGTCATACCTATTTGTAGCTTTAGCTCTCCATATCCAGTTATGCAGTGTGATTAGTGAAGTGGCAATTCAATAATGTTTCGATTTGACGTTGACTATGTAAATATCCTGTGTATCATTGGAAATGGCATTACCCACTACCTGCCCACAAGGAAATTGGCTATCATGACTGATGGAGATAGTGAAGGTGTTTCTTCCTGCCTCCGCCTCTGACATGCAGACAACAAGCTTCTGCAGCTTCACACATGTATTTTATCAATAATAATAAATAATAATAATAATTTATTTGCACACAAGAAAATACAAGTTAGTAGGTACATAGCAAGCTTAAAACTAAAAACATAGTGCTTATATCTAGATCATTTACTACGCTCCTAATTACATTACTATAGAAGGGTAGGGGTGTGCTAAGAGCTAGACTAGATTGCTGTATCCTAGCCACTAGCGCCCTCCGACGGACAATGTGCGATTTTTCTTTTTTTTTAATATAAAATTAAAGTAGGTATACCCGTGCATGTGAGTGTTTAGTACTAATTGGTGTTTGTATTAGTTTAATTAATTTTTAGTTACTGCTTTAACTACTCATTTAGAAATACAATAATAAGGATCAGTCATTATTCTTGAATCTCCAATAGATCCTCCGTGGCTTGGTATGACAAATTCAAAAGCCAATTTCTTATTTTGTGCTTACAGTTCCTTAAATTAAGGGTATGAATACGCAAGCTTTTGTTTATTTCCTTGTATAGATAGGTTGCCAAAAAGGTAAATTGATGTTGCATAAAGTCTGTTCTACATAATCTATTTGGTATTAGGTTTCTTCTGTGTGTATGTGAGGGGTGTAGTGGGATTTTTTTGCGTATTCTTAGTATTGCATTGAGTATATATAGTTGACGAACTGTAAGCACTTGACAAGTTTCGTAAAGGTCTTTGGTTGGGTGTCGGAAAGTCATTGTTTTTAACACAGACCTTTAAGCTCTTTCTAAGGCAATCATGCGGCTTTTGTAGGCACCACCCCACACAGGAATACAGTAGGTAAGAACTGATTGGCATATTGCTAAGTAAATAGAGGTAAGTAGGTTTTGGCTCATTACATGCCTTAATCTTTTAAAGATCCAGATTAGCTTGCGGATACGAGAGGATAGAAGTGTGATATGCGGAAACCATGTAAGATATTCGTCTAACAGTATCCCCAGATATTTAATGGTGGGTGTGTTAGTGAGTAATATTGCAATTGCAATTGCATGGTAGCGTGGTATTTCCAGAGCAGGAGTGGGCTTTGATATTAAGGTGCTGTAAGGGAGATGTATTTGTGTGCATTGTGAAGTTCATGTATTTTGTTTTATCAATGTTTAGTGTAAGTAGGTTAACATTTAGCCAGTGCATGACTTTTGTCATTCCCCATTCGGCTGCAGAGAAAACATCTGGCCAAGACCCCCCCTCAAATACAATAGCAGTATCATCGGCGTAAGTGTATATTGTTGCATGAGGTATCGACATACCACAAAGATCATTGATGTAGATGAGGAAGAGACTCGGCCCGAGGATACTTCCTTGCGGGACGCCGTAAGTTATGGTGGCCTCTGAACTCTGCAGATTTCCAATTTTGACTTTCTGAGTCCTGTGACTAAGGAAGTCTTTAAATAAATCTAGACAGTTTCCTCTTATCCCTAGTCGATCTAACTTTTCTACGAGAATTGGAACCGACACGGTGTCGAAAGCCTTAGCCAAGTCTAGGAAAATGACAATACATTTTCGCTTATTGTCCAAGGCTTCAGACACTAAGGCACAATAAGGTTCATGACTTGCCGGACCTAAAGCCGAATTTATTATCGGCTAGAAGATGTTTCGCATTTAAGACATTAGCCTGGAATTGAGCAGTTTTTCAAATATTTTTGATAGTGATGGGAGAATTGAAATGGGCCTATAATTGCTTACAGTTTGTTTGTCTCCGCTCTTATGGATAGGATGGATAATTGATTTTTTGAAAGCTTTTGGGAAGATACCTTTAACTATGCATAGATTAAATAATATTGCTAAAGGAGGAGCTAAAGTGTGGCGTGCCTCTTTAAGGAACCTTGGGGAAATTCCATCCCAGCCAGTGGCAGAATCGGTTTTCAAGCCAAGTATTATCCTCTGGATTTCAGTTTCATCAGTTGGTAACATAACCATTGAGTTCAACGTAGCTCTTGGCCTTGTAGTCGTATTTTGTGTGGGGTATGTAACTATACTATTAGCCAATTTTGAACCAATATGAACAAAATAGTCATTGACAAATTCCATGGCCTCTTTAGGGGTATTCTTTATTTCAAGCAGTTCATTTGGTGCATTTATATTCTTTGAAGTATATGAAATCCCTTTAATAGCTTTCCATGTAGATTTGGGAGAAATTAGACTCTTTTCTATTTTATTACGATCATGTGTTTTTACTGAAAAAATTAGTTGAGGACAATAAGTTTTGTAGCGTAAGTATGTAGTTTTAATAATATCGTTGTTCGGATTAAGTCTATAGTTATAATGGAGCCTGTCCTTGTTACCGATACATTTTGAGATTCCTGGTGTAATCCATGGTTTTATATTTCTGTTCTTTTTAGGTATAATGATTTGTTTTGTGTTGATTTGAATGGAGTTTGAAATAAGAGATATAAGTCGGTTTGTAATGTAATCTATGTCATAGTTTGTAAAAATATCGAAATTAATTTCTTGTATTTGTAACAAGACAGCAGGCCAGTCTGTTTTAGTACGATATTTTAATGGTTTGTTTTTAATTTGGTGTTTATTGGTAGACAAAATGACAGGTAGATGATCGGTTATTTGATTACTTATGACTGCGATAAAGGATGGCAGTTTTGTTTTGAGAAGGACATGATCCAGGCAGTTGCCCTCTCGTGTTTGTAGCGTGTGAGCTGGTAAAAGTCCTAGCTCAGCTGTTAAATTTAGATATGAATTTACTTTAGTATCCAGGTGTTTTTTTTAATGTCTAGATTTATATCACCTATGACTGCCACACTCCGAAAATGTTTCAGTGTTGTTATAATTTCTTCCAATGTAGACAAAAATCCATCTATTTGTTTATATGATGGAGATCTATATACACAAACGATTGCTGTTTCAGTATTGATTTTTAATATAAGAAAGTTACCGCTATTTGAGATATACTCTTCTACAGAGTGTTGCATTTCTTTAGAGATATATATAACTACACCATCATTCTGAATAGTGAATTCTGAATCACATGTGTTTTGTGTACGACATTTCATAACCATCCAGTGTAGGTTTTAATGTAGGTTTTAGTGTAGGCTTTATTGGTATTAAGCCAGCATTTGGTGAGTATTATTATTTCAAATTTCAGGTTAGGTCTAGTTAGTAATACTTCAAATTCTTGTATATTTTTATAGATACTGCGTATATTCATTGTTATTATCTTTAAACTACAACTCAGTCCAGTAATGTTTGAGGAGCATGTATTTATGTCACAAAAAGATGACGAGGCTATCGTAAGGGAATCAAGATCTTGATTAATTTCGTTAGAAAGCATAATTATTTTTTAAATAAGTTAGGTGTAAATATAGGGTACAGTTTATCAATTTTGGTTCCGACCAAGTTGTCAGCCTCGTCAACTGCAAATCTTTATGATATGGTAAATGTAAAAAATGCAAATAGATGTCAGATACGATGTTATATTTAGGTTCTTTACTATATTTTTCTATTTTTAGGTGCGGCTGTGTGTGTATTTTATTCATCGCATATAATGTTTTCTCAGACAGGTTCCATGTAATATAGTGACCTATATTTATGCTATCATTCAGATTGACATGACCAGCATGTTCAACTAAATTGTTTATATTTTTTAATAGTGTTAGCGTATAATTTGAGTTAAAAAACACTATATTACATAAGTTCATAGATTTAGAGACAAGATTAAATATTTTATAGTTAGTTAGTACATATAGTGACATATTATGCTCATCCGTCGCAATCAAAACGTTAAAACGGCTCGAATAAGTATGTAAAACCTTTTGTGTTAAATAACTTGATAACCAATTAGTAAAGCTCGTAGTGTTGTGTCTACGACGTAATGAGAAGTTTGTTTTGTTATGACGACCTCCGTGGTGCAGTGGGCAAATAGCCGGCTGAGACGCAGGAGGTAGCGGGTTCGATCCCCGCTGCGGAACAAATGTTTGCATGATCTACAGATATTTGTTCCGGGTCTGGTTGTGTCTCTATATATTATAAGTATGTATTTACAAAAAAAAAATGTATATAAGTATTCTATCAGTTATCTGGTTCCCATAGTACAAGCTCTGCTTAATTTGGGGCTAGATAGCGCTGTGTGAAATGTCCAGCAATATTTATTTATTATTTATTTTATTTATTTATTTTTCAAAATAGTAATTATGTAGTAGTTTTTTATTTTAGGCCAATGCAGTTTAGAGCAGGTCATCACTTGATGCATTAGTTTCGGGTGAGGATTGGTACAGTGTAGATGTGCACGCATCTTATGATCATGTGGAGTGTTTTGTCCAGTAACTGTGAAGATTAGGTGCATTTTTAAATCAATAGAAAAGTCTATGTCTCTATCCAGGTCAAAATCAATCTATGTACATACAAATTTTAATGAATTGAAATCAATTTGCTTGCTGACTGTAGTACAAGTAGTAGATGGTAAACCTAATATGAATATGTTTAACTGCTATCAACCAGTTTATCTAATGTACAAATATTTAAGCACACAATATTATTAGGAACATTAAGTAAATTCATATAAATTAACTAACAAAAACTCTCTTCAACTAGCCATTTCCTGAGTTCTGAGCAAAAACTGTTAGGGGAAGATAGACCAAATGATTTGGCAAAGAATTAAAGATGAGAGGTGCCATATAAATTTAATATTTCCAGTAAAACACTAAAAGCTCAATCAAAATCATTTCAGGCTTAGTCAGGACAAACAAACAGATAGAAACCTTTGTTTCTATCTGTTTGTTTGTCCTGACTACTTCACATTTTCTTCACTTGTACTTTCACATGAATTGAAAAAAATTTAAAGAAATAGCACCACGGAAGACAACGAGATGCAAAATAAACCTTTTTCTATTATATCCTAAATGTATAATATTAGTACGGATGGATGTAAATAGCAATGTGAAAAAGATAATCTTTACCAGGCATATCCCGACATTGTGTCAAAGTCCTCAAGTTAACATGGTGTCCTTTCAATGACGGGTCTGCATCAGCAAGGACCACTCTGGTCAGCTTCTTGGCATGGGCTCTCTCCAAGGTCCGTGTGACCCCCGGGGTGTGCGGCACCCACAGCCCTCCCGATTGGAACTCCCACACCACCACACAGTGAACTGATGACATTGTGGAGTGGATGTCATCTCATTACTGGAAAGATGTAATTGTGAACTTAAATTCAATTTTAAGCTCTAAATATATTATGGAAGGTACAACATTACATGTTTCGCTTATACTGAGTCTAAATAATGCTGGAGAAGTGTTTACTCCTTGCAGTCCAACCAGACTTATCTACTTGTTTACATTTTGATTCATTGTTCTAATTAACTCAATTGAACTTACTTGCAGTAAGAATTGATGCCTGAAGACTTTTACGCCTAAACCAAGAGTTCAATAAGTTTTCGAAAACTTTCAACAAGTGGTCACCAAGTTGCCAAAACAGGATGCTGGATGCTTTGAATTGCTGTGTACTAAAAACTACGGAACTGAAAACTAGAGGATGTTAATATACGTGCACATCACAGTCACTCTAACACATATCTCAAATAGTAAGTACATATCGGTAATTCTCTAAAATAAATCAAAATAACTGTAAAACATTTAGAGAAAATTTATAAACAATCTCACTACATAATTTTGTAAATTATTTAACTCGCGACGACTTTTGTTTGACAGTTCGACAGACTGAATTTGACTCTTTTGTTTTCCCAGTACCCAGAAGCTATACCGTAAAACGGGGTGGATAGAATTCAAGGGGTGAATGGAAATGAGACCAAAAAAGTTTTATTCTGGCAATTATTAACAAACATTTTCAAATAAAAACACCAAATTCTACATACATACTAATATGTAGAATTTGGTGTTTTTATAAAAAACCAAATAAAAACACCAAATTCTACATACATACTAATATGTAGAATTTGGTGTTTTTATTTGAAAATGTTTGTTAATAATTGCCAGAATAAAACTTTTTTGGTCTCATTTCCATTCACCCCTTGAATTCTATCCACCCCGTTTTACTGTAGTTCTCTATGTTATTCCTAAGGCGACCTGCACAACGATGCCTAAACGTATTTAGTGGCTAAATATGATTTAAGGAGTTGTCAAATCATACAAATACTTCAAATTTAAACATGTTTAGTCGCTAAATACGTTTAGTGATCTTTGTGCATACCGGTCATAATCTTTGACTAATAAATTGGTGCCACGAAATGTTTAACCAAACTACTTGAACTACAGTTTCATTCAAATTAGATGTAACGGGGGTTCTTGTTAATTGGTTTTTTTTTGGGTACAAATGGCAGTTATTCTGGATTTCCGACTTTTGCCTATATTTGTGTACCTAAAGCTACACGAATACCAAATTTCAGCATTGTGGGGTCACTGGTGTACCCTGTGAATTTTGTCAAAGTTTTGTTTTTATTATGGCTAATAACTCAAAAACTACAAAAATTAAACTAAAAATAAAAACGGTGTTCAAATGTACTACTGAAGACCTTGAATTGACGTCCCACTTGACCTAATAGTCTCATTTTCATTTTTTTTACCCCTCTTGAACCCCAATATCTCAACAACCCCCCAATATTTTTAGCTCATTGAGTCACACCAAAATTGTGCCATCTCTACCTACCTATATACCAAATTTCATGATGATCGGATAAACGCTACGAAAGTTATCCTTGGACAAACAAACATACATACATACATACAACGCCGATTTGCCTAAGTTGATTTGGAGATCTCGCTTCACTCGATCAATAAATATTGTCGCTAAAATAGTACTTGCAAAGCAAATAACTATTTGCGAGCGAACGACCAAAATACCGATAAACTAAAGCCAACAACAGAAACAATTAGCCTACTGTTCAACATAACAGGGGCAGTCGAATTTTATTGATCTCGCCGTTTTAGCTATCCCTTGTTTGGTATGCAATAAAGCTACAATAGATGGCTCGAATCGAATTTCGGATTTTAGTTATTCACAGTGCTCTCCCCACTCTATGTACCGATTCCCCACAAATCGGAGAAATTCCCCGCATTTGGCAGCACTGAGAAAAAACTTGCCACAGAACCCTTAAAACCAATAGTGAAAAATACTCTTTGTAAGTAAACGCAATTTAGTTGATAAACTTTTTTGCAGGTTATTTGATGAAAACGCAATGAATAACTAGTGAAAGTGAAACTAATTTATGTAGTTCGAGCTAGTATATTAGATATTTTAATAAATTACTACATGGCTTATTAGCATAATGCTAGAAGGTGCTATGGTATAGCATCGAGTAAAGCACAAACGAAACATCAATGATTGAAATGACTTGATTTTGGTTCAATATTTCCATTAGGTCCGATTATGAAGGAGAGGAAAATAGATACACGGTCGCTCATCTCGCAATCACGCTGAAAAAATCGAACTTGGATTTTTTGACATCCCGTCTGTGTTTCAGAATTAGACAATAAGGATGCAGGTATGAAATTTTCTAAATCTATTTGTTACATTAGAAAGTTAAGAAAATACTTATAGAAGTTCCCAATGCTTAATATCTAAGCTTTTTAAAAACAACAGTCTGTCAAGTCAACTGGAATCCAAGCGGTTCCGCTCATCACTTGTGATGCTTTTTTTATTTTTTTTCTGATGGACTAAACTCGCTGTTGGCCTCTGAGGCCGTGACAGCTTATCCGAACTTTTGGCGAGCGCAGATGGCGCTCAGCCCAGTAAGTTATTTAGGCAACTAGCGCAAGGGCACCACTTAGGTACGAGCCTCGGCTTGGGCAGTTGCCGGGGTGGGGATAGGAGAGAAACGCCCGGGTACATGTCTGTACCTCGTATAGGCGGCGACTGAAGGGACTCGTCGACCTCGCCGGCGAGGTCGGTGTTTCTGTGAAGTGTTTACTCTGTCTGATGTAGATGACTCAGCTTCCGCATTAGCGGAGGTGATTTCGTCATCCGGGTCTCCGAGAACGTGTTTCGGTCGACGGAGGATTTTGTTGGCGGGCGGATCCAACGAGTAGACCGGAATGGTGTGTACCAAAGGGTCCGGATGATGGGAGGCAAGTTCATAATACTGCTTGGAAGCGAGCTTCATGAACCTGTCTATTGATTCTAATTTCATATCGCGATGTAGATCGTTATTGCGAAAATACCAGGGCGAGCCTGAGGCTTTTCGCAAGAAGCGATTTTGGATTATCTGAATGGCACAACTTGTGATGCTGCCGGCATTTTAAGGTTTTTACCAAAACAGAAATAATCGAATGTCGATTTTCAGGGTGAAATATCGATTTATTGAATCGATTCAGTACTACATATCGATTTAAAAACTAGATTTCTTTGGTCTGAGAAATCGATTCTTCGATTAATCGATCTGAGATCGCCATCCGTAGTTGGAACTAGTTTTTTCTTTTCTTGATTGCTTGTGGAACTAAGTAGGTAGCTTTATTTATTTAAAATAGGGATGCCAACAGCTTAAGTATCAATAAATAATAGCTTGCTTGGTACATCAACGTTCATTGTTGTTTCGTTCGTTATTGTAAAAATTCCAGTATACAATACAAGTCTGCTCTCATCTTCTGAAAAATCCGTGATGCTTGAATCCGTCCCAGTTTGGTAGGGCTGGCAGCACTGGCGGGCGATGCGGGTTAGTTCGTACTTCGTTCGTTGATTGATTGCGTTCGTTCATTAATTCATTGTTCCACTACACTAATACATTGTTTGTTTCGTTCGTTCGGTCGATTCGAGTTGGAATTTGTGGATTGTTTCGTAGGGATGGGCAAGTGAAAAAATATGTGGACATTTATCGAATCGATATTTTTAAACAGTATCGATAATTATCGAGACAAAAATATCGATATATCGTCAGTTTTCGCATGATTATTTATACATGTTCCCAAAGCATTCAGAAAAGAATAGACATTAAGAAAATGGTATTGTTTATTAATGCTTGAGCCTAAACAATGAATTAATTATGTATATACAATTTAATCAAACCAGTAGTCATCAGATATGGACATTAGAACAAATGTGACATGTTACTTTTTTAATATTCATCTAACTGACTGTATTATTATTGATTTGTATGTTTTTTGTTTTAATTGTATTTATGTGTGATCGTTGATATTTTGTATGGACAGACACTGTCTGAAATAAATGATTATTCTATTCTATTCTATTCTATTAGGAGCACCCTCTGTTTGATTTGCTCGCCTGACAAACGGCGGGAGTATCTAGTAACATTAAACACGAATCCAAAGATACGTTAAAAAAATAATCGAAATTGAGACGAACTCTATACTCTAAAATAAATCGAATATCGATACATCGCGATTAATAATATCAATTAATATATCAATAAATGTAAGGAAAATATCGATATTTGTTATATCGATACTTTTTGCCCATGCCTAGTTTCGTATCGAACGACTTCGACTTTCCGTTCCGCTCTCGTTTTGTGCGTGTATAAAAGCGTAATAAAGGTTTATTTCCCTAATATCAGTATTTTTGTGCTTAATAAGAAGACTTGACTGGATCAATATGTCTTACAATAATTCACGAAACTGTAAGTATAGTATTTCGACATTTAGTCAACCCATTTGTGAACTGAACACCGACCGCCGACCGCGTTCAATCCAACCCATGATGAGACGAGGATCTTCCAAACAATACTAACTATACAACTCTGTCTAAAATGGTTCCTAAAAACGTCGCCTTTTATGTTCTTTTATCGAATGAACTGGCTATTTGAATCTTATTCTTAGTAATAGCGCCGCCTGCCATGCTATGTTGTTATTGATTTTGTTTGAGCGCCATTGCTGGATTGTTACCCAGAGCCACTACTCATGATGGTACAAGCCTACATAGCAAGGAACGAGGGTCAATAAGAATAAGAATAAAATTTATCTATTAAAACAGTAGTATACCTACTCTATTATCATAAATGTAATCTAAAAATACTGTAACAATCGTAAGTAAATCTACGAAATAATGAGGGTAGGTAAGTAATGTGTAGGAAACGGGACGCAAGGAAAAATAGGACATACTTTCGGGATCAGGGGGGATGTCGGGGAACTACTACGGGTCACCCTTGGGGTCATCGACCTTGACCACGACGTCAACAAACTTGAGCTCGAGGTCAAGGCTTCTTGGGATCTTGAGATCCTGAGTGAACCTCAGTTTTCCGGATTGGGCTCTCGCCAGTATTTTTGCTAGCTTCTGGCTCCAAGCCTATAAATAGTATAAAATGGTTTAATGTAAACAATCTACTTCTAAATGAAAAGAAAATAAAATGTATTAGATTTATACTACCTAATGTTACACAAGTTAAAGCAGATATAAAAATTAAAGACGAGGAGTTGGCTCTTGTTGACATCACCATATTCTTAGGTATAACCCTAGATAATAAGTTTCAATGGGGCTCTCACATTGATAGGTTGTTGAAGAAACTTAATTCTGCGGCATACGCAGTCAAAAAGATCCGTCTTTTTACAGATGTAGAGACAGCTAGACTAGTTTGCTTCAGCTACTCACACAGCATTATGTCATACGGTATACTGCTGTGGGCGAGTGCTGCAGATATAAACACAGTTTTGTGCTGCAGAAGAGGGCTGTTCGTGCAATTTATAGTATGGGCCCTAGAGAATCATTATACAATAAGTTTACAGAAATAAATATTATGACATTCTATTGTCAATACATCTATGAAAATCTGATGTATGTTCACAAAAATATTAATTTGTGTATGAAAAATAGCGATAATCATAATTTTAATACTAGAAATAAAAAAACTTGCTGTTGCCACTTGGAGACTCTATAAAGTTAGTAAATCATATAAAGGGCAAGGTGTATATATAACGCTTTTATAAAAAACTCCCAAGGGATATACAAAAATTGACAATTAACAAATTTAAAAATGTAATTAAACAAAATCTTAATAAAAAGGCTCTTCTTGAATAAAAATCATCTTAATAAAAAATAATTAATAAAATATCGGATTATTTAGATGATAGAGAAGCTTGGGATTTAAATTGCTCCAACTCGTTCAAAATGTTGACATTAGGACATAAAACAATTTAGACATAATTTATTTTCTGTATTGTTATGTATTCTAAAAGCATCATTAAAAAAAAACAACCAGCCTTGTTTCTTGCCTTTCTTTCCTGGCTTGGCCGCGTAGGAACAGGCAGTAAAATTGACGTTTCAAAGTGATCCTTGTGATTTTAATGAATAAAAATATTTGACTTTGACACACCCCAGTGTCACTCACAGGACCAGTTTGAGTCGGAGTACTGTGTGTCGGAGCTATCACTGAGTTTGAATTTAACATAACCTATATAAGCATGGTGCTGTGTTGGATCTCCCACTCATTTTGTTCGTAACTTACCTTAAATTACACCACTACCCATTACATACATAGTCACCCTTTTCTGTCATGGGCTCTCACCAGAACTCTCGCGAGGTCACCCCTGAGTGTCGATATAGACCATAAAGGTAAAAGTTTCACTTATTTGTTAAGTTCACCTTATCTCAAGTTACAGTTCTCATCATCATTTCCACAAAGGCATCATAGACAAGTATTCATTTAAAACTTAAAAAACCCCTGACCCTTTTGCCCTGGAGTTAAGAACAAAAGAACCACCCCAGTTAAACTAGCTTTCTATTAAAAAAACTCTGTCTGAAAGTAGATTTGGGAACCAGGATGCTGCAGGCAGACACAGACATAGGGATCAAACGTATAACACCTCTCTTTTTGCGTCAGGGGTTAAAAATAGATGTTATTAGGGATGACAAAAAAATCCATAAAAAATTAGTTTTTTCGACATTTTAATTGATTGGTAATTTTGACCTCTAGCTCAAATGACATTGACCCTAGAGGTGACCTTAACAAAAGTTGCAGTTCTACACATCACCTCTATGATGGCATCATAAAAAAAGAAGGTTTTAATATGTAGGATTTTTTTTTTAATTCTGCACTGTTTCTTATTTGCGACACTTCAACCGATGACAGCCTTTTTTTTATTAATCTCTTTTTTAGGGAACTTGCGTCGTTCTTTACGACGATATCAGTTCCATAATTGTGTACAGTAATAAATAACTGCAAAGCATCCTCCTGCAGCAGGTCGTATGTGGACCGGTAGCAGACAGGCCTATGTCTCATACAATTTAATTAATGTTATTCTATTATATTTTTTTTTACTATGTGTTATTTTTAATTTAACATAAGTACCTAATTTAAGTTGTATTCAGATATGGAATTTTAACTATTTTATGTACACACAAGTTGTGATTTTTGTCAGTGTTATACCTATTGCTATTTATACATTATACATATACATCATCATGCTCGCAAAGCACCGCTATATAGTTGAAATACCTCCCATTCGTTCTTAAAGTCGCGAGTGAATAGCTTTTTTCTAGCCATCGTAGACTGTATCGTTGCTTACTATCAGGCGAGATCGTGGTCGAACACAAGCCTATAATGTATAAAAAAAAAAGCAAAACTATGTGCTCCTCACATATACATAACACTACAATGCATTTAACCGTGCATTATTTCATTTCAATTATACATTAATAAAATCTGGGCGTGATCAAGAATAGTACCAAGCTCATTGTAGGTCATTTACATATTGTATTCTACCTTTGTCATCAGATAACACACGCAACTCCGGGCGGTTCAACAAACCAGGCACCTTCGTCCCATCTTCCTCTTCGGTAATTATGTTCCAGAAGTACTTAAATACCATTGTGTGGATCAGCTCATGTCTTTAATTACTTTCCGTATTCACTATCATCAGTTAAAAAACGAGTTCAAAAGTAGTGAAAACTATAAAGAATATTTTTCAATGAATTTAATGAGAAAAGCCAGCTAAACTGATGTTTGTTGTCACAGCTGGCGCGACCGCAAGCCCTGGCGCCGGCCGCAAGTCAACGGATACTCTCTGACTGCGCTTGGGTTTCAATCTCACTACCGATCATAGCACGGGATAGACGCAAAACTCAATTTGTTTGTTATTCTCTTGCTATGATTTCATCCACCATAGGCATTAGATCGGTAGAAGGCCTTATGGTGATGGTAGCATTTAGAGATCTGATGTTGGAATCCCAATTGCCAAAAAATTGGTTATTGTTTGGCTTTCCATAGTCAGGTGAAGGGATATGGACACGAGCCTCTCAGAGGGTAGCCTTGTGCGTTGAGAAAACATTATGGTTGCGAGACGGCCCTCTCGTGTACATACCGGGTTCTCGAGACTAGACAATAGCTGCTCTGCTTCTAACATGTGGGGGCTTTGTGAAGTTGTTACGAGAGTGTAAGGGCGTAGGCTAAGGAGAGCAATTTCAATAAGCAGCCCACATGAGAGGAATATGGGTGGTGGACGATGTGTGGCTCCCTCACTGTGTGGATCTTGTATGACTGTCTACCAATTTTATGTTCTGCAGTTATAAATAGAGAAAACAACATTTAGATCCTTTTCAAAATTTGCCATCAAGATAAATTTTGGTCAATATGAAACAAAATATGATTTTAAACTTTTTTCAATGAGGTAACTTTTACCACATTCATTTTGCCACTTTTTCTTTAAAATTCTTTTCCATTACGATTCTTCCTTGATTTCAATCTTCGGATCCCATTGTATGAGTGCAGTGTGTATGAGTGAGTGGTGGTGGCATGTTGTCGATCCGCTGTCGGCTGGCCTCGGGCGCGGTTTCTCGGGCGCCCTCCGCCTCCAGCTGTGGCCTTCTTACGGTAAGTGAAGATAACTCTACCTACAAGTTCAGCATTACCTAGGTAAAGAACGCAAACGCTCAAGTGCCTGGGACTCGATTATTTGATGGAGTAGACTTGCCCAGCACCTGTACCATCCTCTCAGCTAGGTCAGCCTTAATCCGCAAGAGAGACATGGTCAATACGTGCAGAGCTAAGCTGCCGGGCTACGAGCATTGACGAACACCTTACATGAATGCGGAAAATGTACTTACACAAGATCTCTCCCGGTGAACATGTCTCGGTCGTGGTGATTGGTAGCTACATGCCTTCCAATGCTACGTTTTCATAATTGTTGGTTTAATAACATGAGCTTGCCTGCAGAATCACCAAACGTTTGAGGTGACCCAGGCGCCGACGCCGACGCCGACGCCGCCGTCGCCGTCGCCGACGTTGACCCCCGTCGCTCGCGCCCCGGAACCACCTCGCCAGGAGAAGCCTTACGTTGACAACTCCGTCAACATCAAGGTGTGTAAAAAGTAAAGACTCAATATTCATTTAAATATTCAATTCACAAAATTATCTTTTTGAATTATCAAATCAAACAAACTAAACAAAATCAAGTTGTGTCAGTAGCACAAGGAAAAACTTGTATCGAGACAAATAAAAATTAAACACATCTACAAGTACATAAGGCGGCACAACGCTACACTCGCTTATGCATCCTACTACTTACAATTCTAAAGCTATGCCACTGTAGGTATAGCCTCAGAGCCCCTGAGGCCTTCTGAAAGGCCCCGTAGTGGACAATGTCAGTAACTTTCACTTCTTTTGATGTACATGTTTGTTGCTTGGCCAATGTAAGGTCATTGTTGTCATGTTACAGGAAGAGGACGTAGATATGGCTGCCGTCGGCGAGGACGGCAACGCCAGTGCCAACGGCTCCCGACACCCATTCTTCAAGTCCAAGCTTCTGGGTGGTAAGTAAGTTTGGCCTACTTGCGGCTAATATTTGGCATTTCCTATCGTCTGATCGGTGTCACGTCTCAATTATTTGTGCTTGGAGAATGTTAGCGGGTACGCCAGCCTGCCAGTGCCTGGTATGGCACCTGCAGGCTTAAGCAGCTTTTCCACGAGATGTGTGCTACGTTGATAAGGCTTCATTCGCCTAGCCTCACATAAACCAGCTCCTATCCTATTACTAGTGGTTCGCCCCGAAGTAAGATCTCGCGAGTCACCCATAAAAACAAAAAACATTTGTAATCTTTGACTATCAAAATAGTGCCACGAAATAAATAACCAACAAACTTGACCTACATACAGTTTTATTCAAATTACAGGTAACGGGAGTTCATGTTAATTGGTTACCGGATTTCAGACTTCCCTATATTTGTGTCACTAAAGCTACACGCATACCAAATTTCAGCATTGTGGTCACTGGTGTACCCTGTGAATTTTGTCAAAGTTCAGTTTTTATTATGGCTAATAACCAGGTTTAAACTAAAAATAAAAACGGGGTCGAAATGTACTCACAAAGACCTTTTATTAGATGTGCAATTTGATCGGATAGTCCCATTTTGTTTTTTTTACCCCTCTTGAACCTCAATATCTTAACAACCCCCTCACATTTTTAGCTCATTTAGTCACACCAAAATAGTGCCATCACTACCTACCTATATACCAAATATCACGATGATCGGATAAACGCTTCGAAAGTTATCCTCGGACAAACAAACATACATACATACATCGCCGATTTCCCAAAGTTGATTTGGTGTGTACGTTTGTTTGTCCGAGGATAAATTTCGAAGCATTGATCCGAGCGTCGTGAAATTTAATACATAGGTAGGTAGTGATACAATTTTGGTATGACTAAATGAGCTAAAAATGTGGGGGGGGTTGTTGAGATATTGGGGTTCAAGAGACCCCTCTTGTACAAAAAAATTAAAATGAGACTATTAGGTCAAAAGAGACGTCAAATGAAAGGTCTTCATTAGTACATTTCGACCCCGTTTTTATTTTTAGAAAAGTTTTGGTGGTTTTGAGTTATTAGCCATTATAAAAACTGAACTTTGAATTCACAGGGTACACCAGTGACCCCACAGTGCTGTAATTTGGCATGCGTGTAGCTTAAGTATCACAAATATAGGCAAAAGTCCAGAATAACTGCAATTTGTACCCCCAAAAAAGAGTAACCATTAACATGAACTCCCGTTACCTATAATTTGAAATGAAACTGTAGGTCAAGTTAGGTGGTTTATATTTTGTGGTAATATTTTGATAGTGAAAGATTACGAATAATATTTTTTTGTTTTTATGGTAGACTCGCGAGATCTCAGTTAGGGGCGAACCACTAGTTATAAATAACAATCTTGTCATCTTATCTTTTCAAGTCTTTTAGAAGCGCTTCAGCCGGTCGAGGGAGTGGATTATTAGTTGTTAAAATACCTAGACTGTGCGTAGCGATATTTTGTTACTCATGTGTTTCTGTTAATAAAGACTTTTAAAAACAAAATGAAGCAGCTATTCTAAGCTAGCTAAGGATTCAGCGCTTAGCTTCCTCGCGCAAGTGTGGTGGAAAGCCACAAACGTAATTTTTGGTTTGATACAGTGAAAAAGATCAGCAACAAGGAGCGTCGCCGGCGGCAGAACGCGCTGCTGCGGCGGCTCACCTCGCCCAAGAACGCGCTAATGTGCATCAACGAGATGCTGCCCAACGAACAGATCGCCAACGTGAGTGCCTCATTCTACTGCTCTTTCTAGGATGGGGTCTGTTCCGTTTTTAGGCCCTCCGTCGCGCTGTCCCCGAAAAAAGCTTCGGGACGCTAAATGTCCCGTTTTAAAAAAAATTGCTGCTTGGCCGTCAAAACGGCAAGAAAAATAAAAAACTACATTCGCGGGGTGGGGGAGGGAGGACGCTCTAGTTTGTCACTCTTGTCGTCTATTCTGTACAGTTTTCATTTGCTTACCGCTTTTCGTGATTGAACGCGTGACAGTAAATATGTTTTTTGTTTCCAAATAAAAATTAGGTTTTTTTGCGAATAACATTTTTTTCTGTCAATCTTGTGTGACTAAAAAATATGGTCACGTTAGGTATATGTATATGGCGCTATAGGGCGCGTTACAAGCAGTAATGCTCGCATTGCTGTCTCGGGGGGGACGGCGCAATGTAGTGCCTCTAGGTTTTTAATATTACCGTTTCTTGTATTTGTTTAGCAATTCAAAGTGGAACCGGCGCCGCTCGACAGCGTCTATTACAACAACGGAACTCACAACTTTTGCGCCGAACTCACGCTTGACGGGGTCACTTATAAGGGATACGGTAAAGTTGGTTTTCAAAAATAGATACTTCTAATCTATGTTATACAATTAGAGGTCTTGTAGCTAAGTAATAATATATACCAGACAACCAATTATTTTGTTACTAATAGTACAAACTTAACGGAGCAAAATGAGCCAGAACTCGTAATATAATAACCGTTGATGATCCATGCCTAAGCGAGAGGAAATAAACAAAAGGAAAATATTAATTAAGTATAGTTTGCTTGTGTATAGGTGAGAACAAGTTGATGGCGCGCAACGCGGCGGCGGAGCAGGCCATCCGCGACATCACTCTGCGAAAGATGGAGCGGTACAGTGAGATAATGGCGGCACAGGCGCAGGCGCAGGACGGCGCGGGCGCCGCCGCCGACGGTGAGTACTCCTCACCGCAGCAATGGAACCGCGGCTGTTGGTTATTAGTTGCTGACAGCAGATGCGATGTGTTACAGGAGCGGGTTCCGGCGCGGAGGGGGGCGAGGCCGGCGAGGAGGAGGGCGAGGCGCTGCCGATGATCCAGCTGCTGTCGTTCGCGCTGCACAAGCTGTTCGCGGAGTGGGAGGGCGCGGGGCACCGCGTGCCGCAGCTGCGCGCGCACAAGCCATCACATGTAATGTTGCTTTGTGCTTTCACCTACGACCGACGACGTTTCGGTTCGAGTCGTGCGCATCCACCAGGCTGAGCGCGATCTGCAATTATCGCACGTTATTTTATATCATACCAGCTTTTTCCCGCGGCTGCGTTTGCGTTAATATCTTTCAACTCTTATATTATCTCATCAGAGACTTATCATTTGTAGAGTTCCAGACCTATATGATTAAAAACGGAACCCTTATGATGTAACTTTGTACGTGATTAATTGTGTTTGGTATGGTACAGTCAGTTGCAGAAGAGGAGGTCCCCTCTGGGGGTACGAAGCCACCACGGGCCGCCCCCGCCAGCGCGGGCGCCACCCCTAAGGCTAAGAAGCCGAAGAAGATTCCGGAAAACGCCTCCGCCATGCATCCCGCCATGCTACTGACCATCCTGCGCCCGCAGGCCTCATACCGGGAACTCAACGCTGAGGTAACGCACCACTTACACATAAACATGCACGTACACATACACTTCTATACACGCACCAAATAATACTTACTGTTACTACATTGAGAAGCAACGCTTCTATTTTTTTTCTATTTTTTTTTACCACTAATGTATCAAACAAGCATACGGCCCACCTGATGTATGCGTTTACCGTAGTCTATGGACGTTTGTAACACCAAAGGCATTACTCGCGCGTTGCCGATCCTTTAAAATTTTCAATACGTCCGTTTTGAAGAACCCCATACTGTAGTCTCTACAGAAAACCTCGGCAGGGAGAGCATTCCACAAGCGAAGTGTTCGCGGGAGGAAATTCATCTGGAAGCTGACGGTACGCGACCACAACGCAACGCCGCACTACACCTGGCAGTACTGCCGCCTGCTCACTGCATGTTGCATGTACATATTTTCCAAAATGAAATGAAAAATAATTCTCCATACTTTTGTTCGAGAAAATAAGAATGAATGAATGAATGAATGAAAATACTTTATTGTACACCACACAAGAAACAAACAAAAAATATAAAAATTCACAAAGCAACAAGTACAATGGGCGGTCTTATCGCTTAGAAGCGATTTCTTCCAGACAACCTTTGGATGGATAAGACTGATAGATAAGATATAAATACGTGCAAAGCTGACTGAACTACCTTATTGTATACCTTAGTTAGGTATATTATAGTATAGATCTAAGTTGCTTACGTATATGTTGTCCCACTCGATTAGCTTAGAGGCCGCTGATCCTTTGTAGGATTAATAGCTAATCTCTCTCTCATACATAGCTGACCCGCCACTAAGATTGTCTGTGTCGATTGTTTTGTGCCTGTAAGTAATGGTACGAATGTACATTTCTGCATATTTTACGAAAATCAAAATGTTTTCATTGATTAAAATCACAAGGATCACAAGAATTTGAGTTGCAAGCTTCTTACTAATAAGGTGTTTGTTTCCAGGGAGACAAGCCTCAGAACATGATCTTCACGATAGCGGTGGACACCGACGACAACACATTCATCGGAAGAGGTGAGCCACCCCCCTTAGCTTGTAAGGTATAATAAAGAATTTTCATTCATTCATATTCCCAGGACTAGCAAAGGCTTTAATAATTACTGTACTCAGATTGATATTTTTAATATAAAATTTTTTAAATTACGGCAGTTCTTATCTAAGAACTTACCAAACTAATAGAAAAAATATCTTTAGAAAGTTAAGTGAAGTGCTTTATTGAATAAATAAATAATATCTGTTCAATGAAGGACTTTAAATTAGTTTTATTAAATAGAATAGTCATGTGGATTTATTGCTATCATTAGCGTATTTTTATACTTTTGTGTGTTTCTTTCCTTACATCACTAATTCCATTGATTGTCAAAATTGATTAGTGTTACTTTGTTATTGTTACTAAATTTTTTTTAGTGCATTCGATGTTTACTTGTAATTGTTTGTGCAATTAGTACCTACTTACATGAATCTTTAGTTCTGCATGAAATATTGTTACAATCTATGGTAGACCTAATAAATAAAATGTCTGTGGATCTGGGTTGCGATGTACATAGGTAGAAGGTTCGTGTTTGTTTTTAAGACTGCGCCAGATTATGCTGCACACCAAACAAACAGAACAACCAAAATATATTATGCACGCACTAAAAATCAATTTCAATTAAACTTTTTGAATGAAGTTGGAGATGTATATGCCCGTCGTTACCTTATTCTTAAACAAGCAGTGTATTGCTGTATGTTGTGGTCAGCCATCCACCCACCAGGTTTCAACAGTGTTTAACTTTTCAAATTGACAATGATTTTGAAATTTTTAAACTATACCATACCCTTCAAATTTATGCGATGTTTTAAAGTGCAGTGTTGTTTCCAGCTCCGAATAAGAAGGAGGCTCGCAAGCAAGCGGCGCGCGCTGCCTGCAAGGGCATCCTCGGCATCACTTTCGATGACGAGAAGCACGGCATCCCCACGCTGACCACCAACTAGACGCCTCGCCCTCACCCTGCCCTACCTATACACACTCCTTCATTCTTCAGTACCGTGTATACCGTACACTCTCAGACAGGAGCCGGGCTAGCACGCTCGCTGCGACAAAAACTTTAAAAATTGTATTCTTCTCCCTGCCCTCTTCCCACATTACGTGGAGTTGGCGCAACATGTACTTTTCTTCCATACCTCTCTATCAGCCGTCGTCTCCGTTGTCACTTCTTTCCTACCCATATAATTCTTCACACAGTCCATCCATCTCTTATTCGGCCTTCTTCTACTTCTATATCCATCCACACTCATACCTAACACTGCATTCCCATACCGCGGTAACCTCTTACTCCTCAACTAATGTAGTAATTTGTTATGATATCCTTTCCGTGACCGCACACATCCATCTCAACATTAACATTTCCGCCGCGTGCTTTTTTCTTTCACCCGTCCTTTTCGTGGCCCAACACTCAGAACCATACATTACTTTAAAAATAGTATTAACATTGTTTATATCCATAGTTACATATTGTATTTTTGTACGCCAATATATATTTGGTAAACATCGCGAACTTTTAACTTAACCTGTGTTTCACAATAAATGATATTGATTTGATTTTATAATTATGCCAAGGCTTAAATCGTGAATGATCTCGTATTTGCACGAGAAAGCGAGACTAAAACATTATTCGGTGGCGCGCATGTTAGCCTGCTGCTGGCATTCTATGCTGAAAAAACTAATAACTTTTAACTCTAAATAATAATTTTAATTTTAATAAACATTTTTACTAAATTGTTAATAATTAATTTATTTCAGAATAAATTAAAGACTAAGTTAAAAGTTGTAAGTTGTGTTCAAGATTATTCAGATCAAAGTTGTTTGACTATTTATCTTGTCAAAAATAATTGATTCTTGCATTACTAGTGCAAGCGAACACCGACTCTAAGGTGACGAATCTTTTCATTCCGTCACTGTACGTGTACTATTATTATATACATTGAGGGAGTCCTTATTGATATTAAAATTATTTGAATTAGAATAGAGAATGTCTAATCTAAACCTGAACGCCTCTCTACCGCGTTTACTTGGGAGTTGACGCACACCAAATAATTTAAAAATGAGTCTTGTAAATGCAATGATAAAGAACATTGCCCTTTGACGTAATAAAGTAGAGGGGAGTTCAGTTTTAGACTAGACAATCTCTTTGGGCAGGACGGTTCCTCAAAATTTGTCGACTATTTACAAATTCACTCTGTTTAATAAGATCGCAAATGTTATCACACACATTGTACGAATTCATTGCGAATAAAATATTTCCGATCACACTTGGATTTATTCTTTCAGAGTAACCCGCGTATAGATGTATATCTACGAGTATCAGGGTTCCGGAGTATAGTGATCGCTCTAGGCGAATCATCATTATGCAGTTTTTGAAAGCATCCTCGATTATTATAGTCTGACTGCTATTTCGTGGACACAAATTTTATATCATTATCGCGTAGTGGGGATTATGATAGCGCGGGTTTTGATTTGTTTCGTAATCCCCACTGGTTAGACAGCGCACTGGGGATTATGAAACTAACCCGGTTGGGGTTAGATAGCGCTGTGTGAAATGTCCAACATTATTTATTATAATGTGTTTTAATTAAGGGTTGTCAGGTTAATAAAATGCATTGTTCAGGATTACATTACATTTATTTTATTAACATTTGAAATACTCGATCAATTCACAAAGTTCTATAAAATGTGGCAAGGAATGTTCGCTAGAATCTACACCCGACCATTGCAGACTACATTATACGACAGGATATCTACTTATAATATAAATGCAAACACTGATATTTTTTAGACAAAGTTGTATTACATTAAATCTACTTCTGTAGGCGATTATACCTACAGTCACGAGCATTATGATTTCACCAGTTTAGAAACATGACTATCACAGTAAAGAGCCCGTCCATAATCAAACACTAATCGATACAAAGGGTAGGTAGGTAATGTAGGTATCCATCGAAGCCTGGATAAAAAAATAAAATATTAAAGCAAACTGCAGAGAGTCGTTGGAGAAGATGGAAGACACCTTTACCCAACATCTAGTTCTCCTAACATAAAGGTTACAAAGTACTAACCTACTATAGTAAAAATTATTTACAACTCATGAATGAAAACACATTATTGTACACCATAAAATTGATATTGTGTGCTAATGTGCTGTGTTATCGCTTTGAAGCGATTTCTTTCAGACAGCCGTTGAGATTTGGAATAAATGATTTTATTACGAAAAAGATGCGTAAAATAGGCCAAAGAACCACGTCCAAATCGTATTATCTGTTACTATTGCTTGGTTTTCCGCAACTCCAACAAACTGCGGTTGATGGCGGCTCTTATGCGACATTTCCTATTCCTATTTACATCTGATGGCCCGGACTAAGTATATTTGGAGCTATGGTCGGGCTTCACTACAATATAACAAATTGGACAATCTATAAATACTTAAATATAAGACAAAACAGCTAGACTACTCAGTCTTAGCGCATCTACGCTATAACGTTATAGATGTAGAACTTACTAGCAAAAGCTAGTTCTTAAATCATAAAAACCATACCAAAAGGTAACTTTGTAAACATTGAGGATCATAAATAACAAAATTGTACCACAAAACATTTAACTAACAAGGGGAGGATACGACCTTGGGGAAACGGATTTGGATAATCTTTGACGTAGTGGTAGTACACCATGTGGGTATACTACCTCTGAAATACTAAAGTGCAATACTCAAAAATGGCTGAGAAAAACGCACTCAAAGTTTACCCAGCACTATAGACATAGACAATTATTTATTCACTACATTAGCACACAATATACAATACAGTTACATTTTAAAACAGAGAAAATACAAAAAAAGAAACAATTAAATAGTACTTATAAACGTAAAATAAACAAAAACACAAGGGAGAACCTGGTAGATACTGTGTGCTACAGCAGTAAATGGTAATAAGTAAACTATAATATATTAATAGGTAAATAATAGATACATTAAATTATTCTTTAATAAAAATGTTTTTATTTTAAACTTCATTTCTATAAATTATCTGCGGTGGTACAAACAAATAATAAGTCGAAAATTAAATGGAAAATTATACATTTTTTTAATTAATTAAAGCAATATTTTACAATTACGTATTATGAGATATTATTACATGATCCTGAGTGATACTTATGATAAAAACATTCAAAACAAAAAGTTTTTCTACACCAAGAACAACAAATAAATGTTGCTTTTTTACAATGACATGGTATTTTTAAACGGTCTAATGAGAAACACCCATCATTGACATTAGTAAAAAAATTTCTTGTGTCACAAAGCCCGCTGGCGAACCAGGCATATTCCATCATGTCTCGAAATATTGGCGCTGACAATTGGTGATGAATAATCGAATGAATTTTTATGCAATCCTCTCGGGAATTAATTTCATAATTCTTGTCTAGAAGTTCAGCGGTAGGTACTTTGCAATCGTTTGATAAAATTTTTCACTTGTCTATAGAAATAGACATCACATGGTTGAACTAACGGAACATTTTGGAGGTATAACTTTAAATGTACATGTAGGCATTTTTTTATCATCCTGAAATATTTCATCATAATATAATTCTGGCTTATATCATCATATAATGTATCAGGAGCGTTTTCATCTCAATGAGAAGAACTTGCTTCGCTTGATGACATTTTATAAATTATAAAACAATTTTCAACAACGTACAACTTTACAAGAATTATTGTACCCTAATACCATATTCGACCCTTCTTATTGTCTGGCGCAGGTATGTATATATTTTTCAGTTAAACTTATAATGAATATGAGAGTTATAAGAATTATTCATGAATTACAAATATCTCATAAAATACACCGTAGATAATTTATAGAAGTTGCAAATAAAAAAATATTTTATTAAAGAATAATTTAATGTGTCAATTATTTACTTATTAATATTAATAATTAATTAAATAATGAAAAAAAAAGAAGAAAAAGACATCAAGTGGGTAGGCTCGAAGTGGGCATTCAAGAGCACGAGTCGAGAGCGTTACCACATACGCCACAGTATGTTTGATCGATTTTTACTATAACTTATATATAGTGCTGGGTAAATTTTGAGTGCGTTTTTCTCAGCCATTTTTGAGTATTGCACTTTAGTATTTTAGAGGTAGTATACCCACATGGTGTACTACCACTATGTCAAAGATTATCCAAATCCGTTTCCCCAAGGTCGTATCCTCCCCTTGTAAGTCAAAAACAATAACAATACTGAAACTTAAAACTTTAATTGCAAATAATACATTGATTCTACGTCACGCTCTCATGATAATATCAATAATTATAAAATATTATATCACTATTAAACTTGAAGAGAAACACCAGAGAATATTAAAAATGTCTATTCGTCATAGTTGTGACAAATCTATCTGTTTAAACGAGGTGAGGTCTATGAAACAAATCAAAAAGCGTTCTATCATATTCTCCACCGCGCGATCAGTGTTGAAGCGGTGGGGTTTATGAGCATAATCAATAATGAACCACTTTTTGCATCGCCTGGTCCAATGTTAAAGGGGAAACTGCTTCCTATATCATTCAATTAGATTTTGAGGTTTCTAAAAACACTCACTTGAATTTGTAGTTGTATAGTTTAAAAGTTATATTTTTTTTTATTTTATCGTAATGACAAGGCTCCTTTAGGTACAGCCGCAATTTGTAATAACAGTTTTTTATTGACATGAAATATATTATTTACGATTTAGCATTGACATTGATTGACTTATTTGACATTGTTCTGTGTTTTATTGATTTCTGTTTATTTATTTTTTACATTTTCTTATTTTTTCTTTTTTAAGTTGACATTATTTGATATAATAACTTAATTAGTCCCGATACCTGTCTGTTCGAGCTACTATAATGTTAATTTTATTGATATATTTTAAATATGACGTAACTTAGTGTTCTTTAGTGTACCTACAGTGGAAAATAAATTAAATTAAATATGCATTTTTTACCGATTTTAAAAAAGGAGGTGGTTCTTAATCCGTCGGGTTTTTTTATAATTTTTTTGTGTATGTTGACATAACTGGTCCCATTAAAGTTTCCTTATGGTCAAATAATTTGAAGGTATTTTCCATTAAGAGGGGAAGATAAAAAAAATTGCAGTTCCCAGTGTGTGTGGTATCGTTGGAAAGCTCTTTAAAATGAAGAAATTGTTTCATTAACCACTTTTCATTTTAGAGTTCCGTTTCCGACTTTTTCCGATTTTCTGAGGTGAAGCGCATTTTCTAACTTTGAAACTATAAATTCAAGTGTGGGTTGTATAAAAATACAACTAATCTTCTAGATCTTCGTGCTTCATCATCACGGTGGGCACAACATCGCTCACCGTCAGGTGAGCACAACATCGCTCACCGTCAGGTGAGATTGTGGTCCATTGAAGATTGATCCGAATTAAAAAAATATATAAGACCTACCTCATTGCACCTGACGTTCTGTCCTAAATAAGTAGGTATTTTAATAACAGCGGCCCACTGAATTTCG
Organism: Philereme transversata; assembly: GCA_963924445.1. Classification (NCBI taxonomy): domain Eukaryota; kingdom Metazoa; phylum Arthropoda; class Insecta; order Lepidoptera; family Geometridae; genus Philereme; species Philereme transversata. Next base: position 29,090,234 of record OZ004345.1, read on the forward strand.
ATAGTTTGTTATTTCGACACTTCGCTAACTTCGAAAAAACATTGTTCGACAAGTCATTGTTTCGACTGAACGAATATATATTCCACAAGCATTATTTCGACAACACACACCTTGGAAAACCCACTACTTCGACAGATTCTACTGCGACATGCACTTGTTCGCAGATTAATTAATTGTATGTCGCAGTAGGGTTTTTTTAGAAGATAGCGACTTGTCGAAATTCAGTAGGACACTTTTAATAAACGTCTTCAGATCACGAAACTTTAATGCATGTATCCACCTAAATAATCTAGTTACTTGTACAAATGTCAAACATTGGACGTATCTCTAATACTTTTTTGACCAAGTCCAAAAGGTTTTAATTGCGATGATAAATATTTTTCTATTTAAATTGTTTTGCCAAGTGCCGACTGACTTACTAAACCCTTCTACCAGTACTCATTTTTTATTTACCAAATTTTAATGGAATACACCCATTTAGAAGGTAGATACACTTATTACTAAGAGTCAATAAAATACAGTTAAAACCGAGTAGATCGTACAAATATAAACAATAAAATAATACAAAGTCTAATATAATAATAATAATAATTTACAAAAAGCACAGGTATCACTGTTGGCAATAATAATCATCATTAATCATAGACGACTTTATAGTTTAGAAATTATAATAAGTACCTATCTTCTAATATAGTATTAGGTAATAAACAATTATGAATATAACTCGCGCCGGAAGTTCAGCTTCGATCACAGCAAATATAATTCCTATCTGATTCGCGCAAACAGTGAAAAGGCATGTGTTGCAATTCCTAATCAGTTCTCGGCAAAACAATACAATTTCATTTATATGTTCTTCGTAAATATTTTTATTTTTTCTAAATCTCATTTTTGGTTCGCAGAGCGTCCAACTCAATAACGAACGAGCGATCGATTGGTTACAAACACATTGCGGGACACCCTGCCCTGAGCCTGGGGCCGTATTCTAGAAATGTTCTCGAGATTAGACTCATAAGTAAACTGTTTCACAGATTCCGATGTTTGAGTCTCGATTCAAAGTGATCCGTGATTTAATGAATAAATGTATTCATTTTTGATTTATTTTGAGTTTAGTGCCAGCATACGTGCAGAGCTTGGAACCGGTTTATTATTTACCGGTAAATAACTTTATTACGATTATTTCGTTTTGAGAAGCCGTGTCTGGGGCGCGGGGTCCGGAGCGCGGGGCGAGGCACGGCTTCTTTCCCACCAATCGGATTGGGCGGCCAATAGAACGAATCGATTTTGTTCTATACCGGTTTTTTGAACGTAACACCATTTAAAAACCTTTATTTGCATTACTGGTTTATATAGAGGTTAAAGTAGAACGAAACCTAAAAGAAAAGGTTTTAGGTGTTTAAGGCGAAACCGGTTTGAAATTGTTTCCGGTTTCCAAGCCGTTCATATGAGCCATTTTTCCATGATCCGACCCACGTCTACTTGTCAATTTGATTCAGCAACCGTGTCCAGTTATAGGTGTACCTAGTTGTCTAGAATTTGGGCGTTAGTATTTTGAACGATTCTCCTTACTTGTACGCTAATTATTATTACCCTCTTACAATATTCAATCTCGCCCCAAAAATAGTTCTACGTTGTAACATCTAGTCTAAACTAAACTACGGTAAATGCTGCAACCCGTTTGCTAATGGACGACGAAACCCACTGCCGTAATACTAAGGAAGTTAAAAACGATTTGGGCACAACTCGGCGCGTATCTACGCAACTTGAATTGAACACATTTTTGTAAGTATTGATGCTAATGGACATTTTGGAGGTCAAATGAGTTGCTCAGCTAGTTATGAAGCAATTGTGCCCTCAAACTCCTGTCCAACCTAATGGTAGATACCTAATTAGTCAGTATTTATTATGATGCTTAGATACAAGTGGCCACACTCGTCTTTCGCTGTGGTCCTCGCCGTGACGTCAGCGCGTACACAGTGACGTGACAGCTGCACAGATTATTTCGTCTCGTCTACAGGAGTCTGTACGTCCACATGGATAGCGGGCCTTGCAACCTCGCCACGTGAGGCGGCTCTCTCCCTCCCACCAGCAGCAGATGCAATCTCTCCTCCCTCTCTCTCGGCACGCTCGCAGAGCGCTTCCCGGCCATGTCCTGCAGCTCGATGTCCCCGGGAGCGACTCCGGAGTCCGGCGTCAAAGCGATCCCCAGCGTGCGCACATCCGGCCCGAGGTAATGCGGGTTGCTGAAGCCGAGGGAGGCGCCCGACAGGCGGTTCACTCTCTCGGCGCTCGCGTAGTCGGACGTCGAGAACTCCCCCTCCTCCTCGTCGGTGGTCATAGTTTCCTTCGTGAACCTCACAGAGGCCGACTTCGGCATGATGATGGTGGTTCCGTCGCGGTCGCGCTCCCTCTCCTGCCGCAGCTCGTCCTCCTCGTCGGAGTCCAGGTAGACGAGCTTGGCGGCCTGCGCCGGCGAGAGCACTGGCGTGGGGAGCACCATGTCGGCGAAGTCGGGGACGGAGATGGGCTCGCGCGTCATGCTGTCGGTGCTGGCGGAGTCGTCGGCGCCGTCGGCCGGCTGTCTCCGCGCGAGGTGGTGGGCGGAACGCGATTTATTGATGGCCGGGGAGTCCCTCGGTAAGCTTTCTGTGGAATCTCGCTCTCCCAGCACGCTGTACGCGCAGCGTGGAGCGCGCCGCACGTGGAACGAGGATAGGCGCGAGAGCAGCGTGGGCGGCGGACGCGGGGCGGTGTCTGCGGGGGCGGGGGCGGCGGCGGGGGCAGCAGGGCGCGCGGCGGGGGTGCGCGCGCAGGGGGGCGCCCGGGGGACCAGCAGTGCGCACGCGTCCACGCGGGGCGCCGGCCATTTCGTGGATGGAAGGATGCGCTCCCACGTTTCTGTTGCTGGAAGTGAGATGGGTAAATTAGTATTGGTGAAAAGTAGACAGGGGTAGCGTCTACGAAGATTGGCAACGATAAGAAACTTAGTAAAGGAGCAGAAGATGTCATCCAGAAGAACCTGAATTTATAGATTGCCAAGTTTGGGTATCTAGGTACCTACTTTAGGAACATGAATTAGAAAGTTTTTATAAACGCAATTTGAAGAAAATTATAAAAATAAATAAAGTTATTTATTTCAGATAAACATTACGGTAGGTGAGGTACTAGTACTCGTAGTTATATTGGAGTAGTATTTTTAGTGCTGTCGCAGGTGATGTTGTAGTTACCGAAGTGGAATCTCCACATGTCTGATGCGGCGTGTCCGTGCGCGTCTCCCCCGAACAGATAGAGGTGTGCCCCCGCGCGCGCCGCCGCCTGCCCGCTGCGCGCGCCGGGGGACGCCTTGCCGGGGGGCCGCGCCGCACTCCACACGCGCGATACTGCACATACACATACACACGCGTACTTATAACAATCCGTTTAAGAAAATATCGGCTATCACATGAAAATAAGGTTGAAAAGTCTTCTTACGTGAAATGGTCTGGGAAAGTATCCTGCGCATCGGCCGAATAACGGGTGCGAGTGGAGGACGGTTTGGATTGTCTCGTCTCGGAGCCGAGACTAGGCGAAGGTCTGGCTGAGACTCCGAGAGGTTTCGGTTGATGCGTAGAGTAACTACCTACACTTGCAGACAACGTGGACGTGGATACGCCCGATGTGATAGATGTTGAGATAAATGCATCCTCATCATCTCATCATTCTTACCACTTGCGTACCGATTTTTTTGCGATACGTTACGTGAAACGCGATAAAGTGTCGCTTTACAAACCCTTCGTGAGTGGATCGTTCTTCCAATTCGCAATAAGAAGATACCTCGAAACATAGGTACATAGTTAATTAAAGAAAACAAAAATAATTAGTTAGAGGTACCTACGTTAGGTTAGGTAATGCAACTCTCAGCGGACGAGTCCGCAAGCGCTCCTATTGTCTTGACAGAACAGGCGTAATGGTGAAACACGAGTGGTGGTTTTAGCCGGTAAGAGTCCGGCATAACCTGACGGTCGCCCCCGCGGCAGTCAGGTATCCATGAGGATTTCCCCACTTAAAAAAAAACGAAGATAATGCAACTGTACGGTTATGTACATCGATATAGTTGCGAATCCCTGAGATCAGCGTTTTCATTATTGTACAATGAGTGACGAGTAATCCGCCGCACGACTAAGACGCTGGCGCTAAGCGTGTTTAATATCGTGAATAAACAGTTTACGTGAAATATTACCGTTTTCTTGTTGCACTCCAGAACATTACTAACTAATACTTATGTACGGTGCTATACTGGGATCGTACATAATGGTCCTTCGAAAAATACACTAGTGTATTTTGTGATTTGACATTACGAATGCGAATCGGCGGCCTGACCTGCCACAAGCGGGTCTCACCAGGCTGATTGAGAAGGCGCACACTTTCGTAGCGGAGAGTTACAGATGCATTAAGTGCCAAGAACATTCAAGTGTTAAAGAAATCAATCGTGAACTGAGAGGATCTTTGGAAAACGCTTGGAGAAGATTGAGGATACTAATACCTTGCCTTCACGTTCATTACCAGCCGACTACATGGAAAACTTCCACTACAACTACTTCTGAACTATCAACTATCAGAACTTATCTACAACTACTGCTGCATTTTAACTAATACTACTGCAAACTGAACTAATAACTATGAACTACAACTAAAAATGGAGGAACTTTCTGAACAAGTAAGTTGCTTTGACAGTATTAAAACTTTATGCTCTAACTACAAAAAAGACAGTACTTCTAGTAAAACTGTCGAATACTTAAACAAACGACTTGAAACCCTTGAAGAATCCGGTTTCTTTCCACGAGAGGCATGAAGTTCTCGTTACAAAAATTGACGAGAAAAGCGCATAACTACTTCACGAGCAACGTGTATGGAAGAACTAAAAAACTTTACGAAGCTACCAAGGCAAACATGAGGGAATTACTAATTTCTTATCAAGAACAAGAGCAAGAAAAAACGCTGGATTCTAGTGTCGACTTTGACCTAACCGGGATGCAGGAGGATGAACCTTTCCCCACCATCAAAAAACGCACTGCGGATCCTGACGATTCAATCAAAAAACTGATGAACCGACAAGAATGCCATTTTAAAGCATTAGACAGATCAATGGCAAAAATAAATATTGAACAAACATCTGTAAAACGGGAACTCGAAGAGCATCTGTCGATTCTAAAGGTCAAATGGGACTCCATTGACAAACTGCACTGGCATCTGGAAGTTGCCCTTCAAGGTTCGAGTTTAGGTGAATATTCAAGTAAATTCGATGACATCGAGAAGAGGTACGACGAGTTGAGAATGCAACTGAACAACAAAATATGGTCAAACTTGCACTTTGAAAAATCAGCTCCAAAAATAGAAATACCAGAATTCCACGGTGATTACATTCGCTGGATCTCATTCAAAGATCTTTTTCTGGAAACAATTCACAAAAATCCCACTATCTCCAAATCACAAAGAATGCAACACCTAAAAACCAAACTAAAAGGTGAAGCTGAGCGTTTGGTACAACATCTACCTGTTAGTGCCGAAAATTACGATTCATGTTGAGAGATACTAAAGCATAGGTATGACAACCGCCGGCTGCAGTTCACATCATTTATGAACGGGATGCAGCAGTTTACAATCATTCAAAATCCCAACGCCTACAACTTGAAAAAGTTACACGCAATCATCAACGAAAGTATAAACGGACTCACGAACATGGGCGTGGACGTAAAAACGTGGGGCCCAATGATCGTGCACCATATGGCACAAAAATTGGATTCTACGACATTCAATGAATACTCCAAGGAGATTCAAAACAACAGGGAGCTGCCTAAGTTGACAGAGTTTTTAACATTTTTAGAAAATCAATTCATGGCTTTTGAAACCATCAAGACTCGTCAAAAAGACGCAAACAATTCGCATTTGCAGAAAGTAACTGGAAACATGAATTGCAACACGCCAACAAACAATAAATATAACTTCAAACCTCACTACAATGAAAGGCCGAACTACAACAAAACGTCGACCTTATACAAAGACAATAAAGACTACTCGAAGTGTTACCACACTGCTTACGGAAAGTGTCCCTTATGCGATGGGACTCATGTTCTAATGCAATGTGCTAAATTCACAGAAATGAATATTCCATTGCGAAATAATACCGTTGCAAAACTAAAACTCTGCAAAAACTGTTTATACAGTCATGGTAACACGGACTGTAACTCATCAAAGGTTTGCAAGGAATGTAATATGAGACATCATACATTACTCTGTCAAAAATTAACAAAAATGTTACATGAACCATTTAAACCTGAGAAAACTAGCAACGAAATAGAAAATCCTTACATTTCCGGCCAGCAAACTTCTCATCACACAGCTACTACCAACATGGAAGTGCTTCTAACTACGGTCAAACTACGGGTCAAGAGCAACGATGGTACCTACAAAACTTTGCGGGGACTACTTGACCAAGGCTCACAAGTAAATCTTATAACGGAGAATGCTGCTCAGATACTACAGCTTCCACGTCAAAAACTGAACGCTTCTGTGTCTGGAATAGGGCACGTGGCTGAAAACTGTAAAGGACGGGTGCAACTTACACAGTGACTACACTTTCGTCGCTCAAGCCATGATATTGAAAAGGCTAACAAATGACTTGCCTGAATCTACTTTTAAAAAAGCTAACTGGCCACATCTACAAAACTTAAAACTCGGAGATCCAGACTACAATGTTTGCGGCAAGTACCCAGCCGCAACCAAAGCTTTACAAACTCAATTTTATCTTGACGATTTAATAAGCGGCTACAACTCACTTGAAAAAGCCAAAGAAGTACAGATTTCTTTGATCGACTTACTGAAGGAAGGGGGCATGAACTTGAGAAAATGGTCGGCTAACTGTCCAGAACTACTTAAACTATTATCTGAAGATCAAAATTCAACCAAGTGCACATTTGACTTCGAAGACGAAAGCACAAAAACGCTCGGCCTTGCATGGAACCAAAAAACGGACACTTTTAATTAAACTTACTACTTTAATTACCTTTTACATTGATTTTATATACCTACTGTATGCTTGCATTATTTTGAACACCTTACTCACTGTACTTTTGTAAGAAACTTTTCTCATTACTTGGCTGTTCTTGTTCTTAGGGTTAGTAATAATAGGTTGGGGAAAAAGTCTTTTCGCATTATAGTATGTATGAACTTGTAATAAAATATCTTTGGCCATACTATTTGTATCTGGCTGGTTTTGGTATCATTCAATGTTTAAATTTTAAAAAAGATAATTCCAAATTCAAATAAGGAAAATGTGTGATTTTTATTTGTTTTTCGTACTGTAAAGATAAGTGAATCTAATGAAGAAATACGATAAATTTTAAAATTCTACTACAAAAAAGGTAAAAATGCAACGCAAGCCGCGAAAAAAAATTGCGATGTTTATGGACCTAGTGCAGTGGCTGTGAGAGTAGCACAAATTTGGTTTAAGCGTTTTCAGTCCGGAAATTTTGATGTCAAAGATGCACGTCGCTCTGGTTATGTCGCCCTATTATGGATAAAATTGATGCCATTTTTGAAAAAGTGGAGCAAGATCGGTATATCTGTATTTACGACGTAGCTGAAGAACTGGGAATTGACCACAAAACAGTTTTGGCGCATTTGAAAAAAACTGGGTACACAAAAAAGCTCGATATTTGGGTACCCCACGAGCTCACTGAAAGAAACCAAATGAACCGTGTACTCATTTGTGATTCTTTATTACGACGTAATGAAACCGAACTATTTTTGAAGAAGCTGATAACTGGTGATGAAAAGTGGATCACGTACGACAATAACGTGCGAAAAAAGTCGTGGTCAAAGGCCGGTCAGGCTTCACAGACTGCGGCGAAACCCGGGTTAACTTGCAACAAGGTGATGCTGTGTGTGTGGTGGGATTGGAAGGTCATTATCCATTTTGAGCTGTTACCACCAAGCGGGACCATCGATTCTGAACTCTACTGCGAACAACTGATGAGATTAAGGCAAGAAGTTGAGAAAAAGCGGCCGGAATTAATCAACAGAAGGGGTGTGGTTTTTCAACATGATAACGCTAGACCTCATACATCTTTAGCCACTCAGCAAAAATTAAGAGAGTTTGGCTGGGAGGTGTTAATGCATCCGCCGTATAGTTCTGACCTTGCATCTTCAGATTTCCACCTGTTTCGGTCTCTTCAGAATTCTTTAGGCGGTGTCAGGCTAACATCACGAGAGGACTGCCAAAACCACTTGTCGCGGTATTTTGATCAGAAGCCCCAAAATTTATATAGCAATGGGATCATGCCCCTACCTACAAGATGGCAAAAAGTTATCGAACAAAATGGTACCTACATACTTTAGTTAAATGTAAATAAACTATATTAAAAAATGTTTTGAATTTTCTTAAAAAATGCGAAGAAACCTTTCCCCCACCTAATATGTACGGTTATGTAGGTACATCGATATAGTTGCGAATCTCTAAGATCAGCGTTTTCATTGTTGTACAATGAGTGACGAGTAATACGCCGCGCGACTAAGACGCGGGCGCTAAGCATGTTTAATATCGTGAATAAACAGTTTACGTGAAATATTACCGTTTTCTTGTTGCACTCCAGAACATTACTAACTAATACTTATGTACGGTGCTATACTGGGATCGTACAGCAACTCTGATCTAAAAGCGCTATGATGTTTACTCACTGGTATCGTAGAGCCATAGGTCTGCGCACGCACGCAGGTCGCACTGTCCCCCGTGCACGTAGAGCCGCGCGTCATGCAGCGCGCCCGCGTGCCGGTGTCGCGCCGGACCCGCGTTCACCGTGCGGACCTGCTGCCACCCTTCCGACTCTGACAACATACACAAACATTCTACACTTCAGAAGGCTAGCTGCTGGACGCAGGTGACCTCGTCCAGCAGCTATACTTCTTTGTCGCTCGTAGGCTCAGTGGCGCACCGCGACTCACTCCCGCGCCGATCCTCAGCGCCGCGTGCTGGTCGTCGCTCCATCTAGCCGACGCAGCCTACACTATCATTATTATAAATACGGGATTTATCACGTACCGTCTTATCGGTGTTTCGACCGACAATTCGTGAACCTTCATCAGGGTGAGTGCGATCCGCTCTGAATAACGTCTCGCCTCGCACATCCTACACTATGCTTCCCTAGACGCGGTCTCCACTCCAGCCCTAGTAGGATGATCGACCGCCATAGAAACATTATTTCTTTATGGAAGAATACGAAAAATTACTTCTTAGCGTAGAGTCTACGTCTATTAGAAACATTTGTACGCTACATGTCTACGCTAAAATTGTTTTTAACTCATTTCTTCCGTAGAGAAAAACTTTTCCAGGGCGGTCATGCTAGCCCGGCAGAACATGTTTACCGCAAGGGTTATCTATAGGTTGTATCGCAACTTACAATTTTATCCGTGAAATAAATTCCGAGCATAACCCTTTCTATTGCTTGCTGGGCAAACTTCAATTTGTTGACTTATCCCACCGTGACTGTACCTACCTACCTCGTTTCGGCAGCATAGGTTATCATCGTCTCTCACATCACAAGAGTCGAGAAAACATGTCGAAGTTTCATATACATGGCCATTAGGTGCGCCTTCCTTTGAGAAAAGTAGTTAATTCTTTAAGTACACACAAAAAACCACTACATACTGTAGTTGAACTTCCCGTACAACATTTTATTCCACCAGGTAAATCCATTTAGTACCTACAGGTACTCACCATAATGAAACGCCCAGAGCTCATTTGTCGACCCCCTCAGGTCCTTGTACCCCCCGTAGATAAGCAGGCAGTCCTTGAGCGCATGCGCGGAGTGTCCCCGCCGGCCGCTCGGACCCGAGCCGGCTCCCTGCGTGGAGCTGGCGCGGCCCCGGCGCCGGATCGTGCCCGTGTAGCTCTGACCCGGTAGCTTGCGCCAAAACTGCGTCTGGAAACAAAAGGTACCTACGATGAAGACAGAAGTTTTCATACTCCGTGGCGCGGTGGGTAACTTCAGGAAATATTATAATATACGAACAGGTAGTAGGTATGAAGGAGGAATGATCTAAAAAGTTGACATTATAACCGAAGAATATATTATGTACCTATCTATACATATAAAAGGCTTTGTCCTGAATGACTGATTGACGGATCAACGCACAGCCTAAACCGCTGATCGTAGAAACCTGAAACTATGAGGGTGTATTCTTTGTATGACGTAGGCATCCGATAAGAAAGGATTTTCCGAAATTCTACCCGTAAGGGGGTGAAAAAGGGGGGCAAAGTTTGTATGGGACAACGTGATTCCTTGGTCCAATCTACTTACAATTTTGCATAAACCTTTTTTAACAGAATTGATGGAAGTCGTGTTTCGTATTTTATTGAAATTCATCACCTAACGGGGTTAAAAAGGAGTAGAAAGTTATTTTGGCGGTGATTTGCTTCGAGGTTGATATCAATACTCCTTAGTGCTTCTGATTTCAATTGCAATTTATTTTGACACATGTTTGAAAACTCAATCCAATTTTATTCAAAAAAGGTTGAACTCACTTAAAAACTTATGCAAATACTCTTTAAAATTGGAATGTCTCGAAAGTCACCGTATTATTATGAGTACCTCATTTGAAGGGTTGTAAGCTTAAAGAGGTTATGCCCTTTTAGGACATGGCCTCAGGGACGTAGAGTTTGAAATTTGAAATGGTAAGGACTACGAGTAGAACGTTTTGGTCAGAAGAAAATACACACATCAAAAAAGTCTAAGCGACACAACTTTTTTAGTATCCTTTTTTATTACTTCGTTTTAAATTTTCATGGAATAACAAACCTTCTTTAAAATAGTCAACCTCTTTGATAAACAAATAAATACTGGCAGTTTTTTTCAGTAAATTATGTTTTCAAACAATAAATACATTATTTTATCCATTTCAACGGCATTACATAGATGCTTTTATTTCGTATTCAACGAAAAAAAAGATAGTCGCCGCAGTAATCATTGGTTGTGTGTCCACGAGTTTTTACTGTGTGATGGAACGTAGTCATCTTGCCACGGGAGAGATGCAAAGAGCTGTAGGGATGCTAGAAATTGAAAACAGTCAAGTCTATGTTGCCCGGCATTTCGGTGTTCATTGAAGCTTAATTTGCCAACTCTGAAGGCGTTATTGTGACACAGGTGATCCGTCTGAACAGCACCGAGGCCGAGGGCGTAGTACCACTCGTCGTCAAGACCGATACATCCAGGTAACATGTAGAACCAAAGCTGACGCCCAAGATCGATGCATCAAGGCTACAGAATACTGATGGTCCCGCTGTTTGGCCCCAAACTGTGCGAAACAGACTGCGAGAGTATGGTCTACGTGCACGTAACCAATTAAATGCCCACAGATCCATCACGGAATCGAGCTCGTCGTATTCAATGGTGCAGACCACGCGTGCTATGGCTGCAAGAACGATGGGACCAAATTTTGTTCTGCGACGAATCTCGATTTGGGTTCAAACTTGATACTAGAAGAATGATGGTATATCATCGCCCAGGGAACGCTGAACGTCTAAGATGTGTCCAGGAAGACCACCCATACAGCAGTTAGACAGTAATGGTTTAGGCTGGAATAGCTAAAAACCGACAAATCAATCTCGTTTTATTTTTCTTGTTTTATGTTTTTATAATCTAGTTTTTAGGCCCAGAAGTCAAAGCTCAAGATTTGTCAAAGGGCAATGGAGCGCAGCATTCTCGGCTTTAAACGTGTCGACCGAGTTCGTAACACCATGCTGCGCTCACTTACCGGCATTGCAGATGTAGGGAGGAGATCGGCTGGACTTAAGTGGGACTGGGCGGGCCACGTTGCCCGAATGCACTCCGAGAAATGGGCCCATATTGTGACACCATGGACGCCTGAAGACGGAGGGCGACGTCGGGGTCGGCCGAGAAAGCGTTGGCGGGACGATTTGGTCACCTTCCAAAGATGGTGGGAGATAGCGACGGATAGGGATACTTGGAGGGACTTGGGGGAGACCTTTGCCCAGCAGTGGGACGAGATAGGTTAGAGAAAAAAAAACCAATACACACACACAATACACACTCGGACAATACTATAAAGTTAATCATATTGGTACCAACATTAATAAGTGTAACTTTGTCTCATTCACTAGAAAAAGGAAACCAGTTAAATTTGATTATCAACTAATAAAGTAAATATTGATAAAACGGAAATAGTTCGGGATTTAGGCATGTTACTTGATTCAAAATTATCTTTCTCCGAACATATTGACACAATTGTAAACAAATCCTTTAAAGCCCTTGGTTTTATCTTGCGTATTATTAAACCTTTTTCTGATATTACCTGCATAAGGCTGCCTGTCCATTGACGCGGAGAGAGGCAGCCTTAAACTGCTCTATTTTTCGTATGTCAGAAGCATTCTTGAATATGGTTGTACTGTCTGGAACCCGCATTACGTAACCTATATCAGCAACTTAGAACGCATTCAATACAAGTTTGTTAAGCACCTCAATTATAGAAAATATATTTATCAACAAAGCTACAAAGCATCGTGCAGTTACCATAGTCTCACAAGCCTTCAGGATCGGCGAACTATTACAGATATGGCCTTTCTTCATGGTCTATGCAATGGACACATTGATTGCCCTGAACTTACAAGTAGAGTTTTGCGTTTTTGTGCTCCCAAATACCGCACTAGACATATGTACAAAGTTATTTGGTGTATCACACTCATCAACCAACTATGCACAACATTCTATCATTAACAGACTGCAAAGAGTTTATAATAAGACCTATCTCCTCGATTGATATTTTTAATAGCAACAAGGGAACTTTTAAAAGTGAAACTTTGAAAATAATTATGGAGGATAACACACATGCATGATAATAAAGCGACACAAAATACTTGTTATTATTGTATATATATGTGTATGAATTTGTATATATATGTATTCAATGTATTACATCAACCTTTTTGTGTTTTTGCACATAATTTGTTACATTCGTTGTATTTATATGTATGTATGAATTTATGATGTAAATGCTGGTGTATATATTATGTGTATCTTATACTCTATGTATTTTATCAACCTATATGTGTTTACACGTAATTTTGTTTAAGTCGTATTTTTAGTTTAATTTAGAATTTAGATTGTCTATGTATAAATTCTTTTTATTTCTTTTTTTTTGACTGCCTCCGTGGCGCAGTGGGCGTATAGCCGGCTGAGACGCAGGAAGTAGCGGGTTCGATTCCCGCCACGGAACAAATGTTTGCATGATCTACAGATATTTGTTCCGGGTCTGGTTGTTTTTCTATATATTATAAGTATGTATTTACAAAAAAAAAAAGTATATAAGTATTTTATTAGCTATCTGGTTCCCATAGTACAAGCTCTGCTTAGTTTGGGGCTAGATAGCGCTGTGTGAAATGTCCAGCAATATTTATTTTATTTTTATTTATTTATTTATAAAAAGTAAATCCGTTTTTGGCCATAAGTTAAGCTTAGTAATAGTTTGTATTTATATATTAAGGGCTGTGGATTTTGTTAAATAAATAAATAAATAATTAAAAAAAAATCTAGTTTTTCCCCAATGGCAACCTAAATGCTGAAAATTGTGTGGAACATGTGCTAGATCCCTATGTGCGTCTATTTTCACAAACATTGGGACCTGAGTTTACATTGATGCAAGACAATGCCTGTCCGCACACAGCGAGACGGACTCAAGAATGGCTACAGGGCGAAAATATAAGAAAGAAAGAAAGAAGACATATACGCGTTTTGCCATGGCCAGCTCAATCGCTTTACTTGAATCCCATTGAGCAAGTGTGGGATATGCTCCAGAGAAGGGTCCTGAAAGATCTTGATGGGGTTTTAACAGAACACCAGCTAAAAAACCGGCTCAAGTTTCACTGGGACCCATTGCTCCAGAAATAAATCAATATCCTAATTGACTCCATGCAGAATCGTTGCCGACAAGTTTTAAACAACCGAGGAGGAAACACGCTGTATTAGATTTAATGTAAATGCCCAAAAGAAGGTTATAATTTAACGCAGAAGTCATATTGTTGTTTATTTTTACCATTATTATGTATTACAAATTTGCACCCAAATTCACAGCAAACTTTTATTTGTAAATAAACATTTTTTTAAAGAAATTTATCGAGTTTAATATACAAATACAACATAGAAATATCATTTAATTTAAAGAGAAAAGAAATAATTTAAAATAAATCTATAAAATTAAAAATATTCTAAATTTGTAGGTGTTGCTTAGACTTTTTGATGTGTGTAGTTTTCTTTTAGTTTGTCTTAGAAGTTTAATGTAGTGTGCATTGTTTTGTGCAATTTTTTTTACACTACACTAATATGATAAATGTGAAAATTTGGATGTTTGTTTATATTACCACATAAGCTACTTTTTATCCCATAAATCATTTCCCATGGGATAAAAATGGGGTGTCAAGTCAAGTTGCAACAGCAGATTTAGCTTTATTTCTAAGTTACCTACACATTTATAGAAGTGTAACGCGTACGAAGTCGCGGGCAACAGCTAGTATAGATATACTACTACCTACTTATAGATATTGACTGTTGAGATATAGATAGAGTAAGTACCTACTTAAGAATTGGGACGCAGAGATAAAAAAGAATTGTGTGGTTTTATGAAACCACGGTAAAAGTGAAACTTTGTTTCACATTATAGACATTCAACTAAAAATTTTCGTTGGAACAAATGAGTAATAGTCTATACACTACACGGTCAGTGGATGCGAACTATAGGCGCCGCCATATTGGCCTCGGCTGCTCTGACAAGCGCCTTTCATTTTATTCCTACACCGCGGCCGACCGTCACGCGACATGCAACACACAGACGAAAAAGTTTGAGACGATGTAATAAAAGTTTAACTTTAAAAATTTACAAGAGAACTCGAGGTTCTGAAAATAACTACATATCTCCTAGCTTTTTCCATAATCATTCCTTCAATATAGCCAACAAGAAAGATGTATGTAATGTAACCGGGAGCATACGGTCGCGTGTTTACAACACGCTGCAACTCACGAATACTGCAAGCAACGCATACTCAAATAACTACTTCTGACGCAAACGAATTGCCGTTTCACCTGACCTAAATATATTTTATGTCAACTTGGGTCACGACTTATACTTTTAACCCTAATCATGCGATGTGACCTACCAAGAAGGTTAAAATTTGTAATTTCTTTGGCTTCCATCCACCTAATACCAGTTAGGTAAAGGTATTTTCAGATCAATTTCCATCGGTGACTAAAAGGTTCCATCCGTTTTTCATTCGGGCTGAGCCGAGGATAAATATATTATGTAGAGAGGTTATCTTTAGTAGATATTTGCCGCAGCATCCCTTACTACGAGAACTTGCACAAAGAACGATTCCTGCAATGTAATAGACATGGCGGGTTTTACTTAAAAATAGTATACCTACCTAACTAATTGTAAAATGATTAACACGTCAGAAGCTGTCGGAGAGAGTCGCCTATAACAGCTCTTGTTACAAATATTTCATAACCGACTGCAAACGAGAAGTTTCTCAATACAACACGTTTATTTTTCTCACAGCATTATATTGAAAGAAAGAAAGAAAGAAAGAAAATAAAGAAAAATACATTGCTATTACCTCAGTATCATAGATCCAAAGAGGAGTCTCCGAGGACAAGGACGTGGCTTCACCTCCGAATACGTAAAGCTTGGAGTCGTGTGCCGTTGCCGTGTGTTCCTGCAGCGAGGGCGGCGGCTCGCCTCGGCACTGCAGACGCTCCCAGACACCAGTGGCTGTAAGAGAAGTAAGAAGGCTATCATATATTATTTAAGCCGTAAAACTGACTATAATTTTAGTAACGGACTATATTTTGACCTTCTCTACCAGCTAATTAAGGAAGAAATTTGGGATGAGGTACTGCTGCAAACTGACGTAAACAAAGCCGTTAATATCCTATACGAGAAACTACATACATGTTTCGACAAATGTGTACCAAAAAAAAGTCCGGAGAGTCAAACCAGTAAAACGTTATCCAACATGGTACACAAAGAACATCATCTCGGACCTGTATCTGAAATATGCACTGCATAAACAGTGGAAATGTAGTAGAGACAGGTATATTTACAGTTTTTTCTCCGCACTTAGAGCCGATATTAAATATAGGATCGATGTAACCTATGACCAGTACATCCAGCGTATACAGAAGGATCTGTCTACAAACCCGCGTGCCTTTTGGAGGCATATCTCTGACCTATAACGAAAGGTGGATTTGACCCATGCATCGTGCATGAGAAGCGTGAGCATAGGGGGTGTGCAGCCGCTGAGGCTTTTGCCGCCTACTTTAGTAGCGGTACCAGATCTTTAGGTAATAATAGCGTTATCAGAATACATAACATCTCCAATGCTGAAGTAAAATTTCATATACGTACCTAAACTAAAACCAAAACGTTCATTAGGTCCAGATAATGTTCCCCCGTACATCTTCAATATTTCTCTTAACTCCTGCACATATCCTACGCTTTGGAAACTATCCAGAGTAGTACCAATTTTTAAATCGGGTGACAAAATTAAGCTGAAAATCACCGACCCATTGCAATATTATCCTGCTTTGGAAAACTCTTTGAGAGCACATTATATTCCCAAATATTATATGTGCAAATATAACCATTGCAATATTATCCTGCTTTGGAAAACTCTTTGAGAGCACATTACATTCCCAAATATTATATGTGCAAATATAACCATATCTCAATAACGCCCAGCACGCATTCAGGAAAAGGCGCTCTGTAAACACCAACTTACTTAGCTTGGTCAACTACATCTCACAAAAACTCGATGAAAATATTCAAGTGGATGTGATCTACCTAGATTTCTGAAAGGCTTTTGACAGAGTGAATAATGATATTCTTCTTGAAAAACTGAACAATATTGGATTCACTCCTAACCTTGTGAAGCTGTTTGCGGACTATTTACGTGACCGCCGACAGTTTGTACGGCTGGGCTGCTATGAGTCTATGCCATATAATACGCGCTCTGGCGTCAGCCAAGGCTCTTCTCTAGGGCCACTTCTCTTCTCCATCATAGTCAACGATCTGCCAGACTGTATCCAAAACAGTAAATGTCTTTTATATGCAGATAACCTTAACATAGTGAAAGCTATAAGATCGATAGAAGATTGCAATGCATTACAGTATGATCTGAATGCAATGCAACACTGGTGTGAGAAAAATGAATTGTACCTAAACTTAGGAAAGTGTAAAGTCATGAGTTTTACCCGCGCACACCAACCAACAACTTGTAATTATGAGGTAAATGGTTAACCAATAGCCAGATATTTGACAGTAAAAGATCTTGGTGTCGTATTTGACTCTAAGTCACGTTCCATGATCATATTAGAGCACTTACGACAGACTGTGTTAAATGCTTAGGGTTCGTTACCCGAAATTGTAAGGAATTCACAGCAATGCATGTCATCCGGCTGTTATATACATCACTTATACGATCAAAAATAGCTCTTGCGTGTGTAATCCTTACGAATCAACGTATGCACTGATGTTGGAAAAGGTACAAAAGCGTTTCCTTCGTTTTCTGTACCTTAAAAATTGCGGATACTACCCATATATGTACCCTACTATATTTAGTAGGGTTTAACTCATTTGAAACGCGTAGGCTGTGGGATCAGTTCATGAGTGTTTGTCGCGTCTTGTGTGGTGTGGTAGATTGCCCGGAGGTGAGCGTGCCTGAGCAGCGAGCTAGGTTCCGCCTTGGGCGAGTCCCACTCTTTGCACCGATCCCTCCGCGCACTGTCGCTAGACAAAGTCACCCATCTGCCGCTCAAACGCAGCTGAATGAGCTTATAAAACACCTGAGGTATTCGCCTCAGGTGTTATTCATCACTGACATGACTGAATGTGTATTGGTCTTGTACTTACTGTAAAATTGTAAACTATTTTTATGGAATTAAACTGAACTGAATATTTGTCTCAAACTGCATCGCATCGGTCGTGGTAGGGCACCAGTTTCTGGCTGGTCGTTTATCCTGAGTGTGAGCTTGTCTGTCTCTCTCTCCAAGTCAAAGGTAGTGATTAGATCTTAGTTCTTGAAGGTATCACCTGACCTTCAGACCTTCAGTCTGGATGGAGAGGGCTGATAAAGAAACGAACTACATACTTACCTGCCCTTGACTACTTACAGCGCTTTCTGCAAACAGTATTATCGGCACGAAAAGCAATTACAAAAACCAACTGAAATGGCAATCGAACTTCAAAGAACTAACAAGACTTTCAATTCCAATTGAGCTCGCGTGACCTAATTAGGTTCGCATCTACGAATGGAAAGGGTACTAATGTGCAGCGTATTTAGCGCACCATTATAAAGAGTCCTCAACGCTAAACTGCTGACACGCTGGCGGGAGATTGCTAAGCTACAGTCACAAAGGAAGCAGGACTCCGCGCCCTATTTGGACTACTAGACCCTGGTACGTATTAGGGTGTGCCGTGTAAGTAATATGCCAAAATACATTGGTTTAAATGCCACTGTCCTTGCCTTGTCTGCTTTTCAATTCCGATATCCTAGGAAATATAAACCTTGAGTGAGTCTGTGTTTGGAAATCAAAGTTACACAAAGGTAGGTAAATGGACAGTTGTACCTAATTTGAGATCGTTATAAGGACTAGAGGTTGTTCTGTTTCGGCTTTCTGTAAAATCACACTATATTGTTTAGAAATTCGCAGGATAGCAACCTACTTTCTCTGTATGATATATGAACAGCAGACATATGCAATATCTGTGTATAGCTCTGTGTCATAAGAGTCCTCTTCCCGAGCTGAACGCTGACGCAAGATCACGAAGCCATCTCGGTGGGGCTCTAAGTATGTTGTTCCTACTCGTTATTAAGGGAATTAGAGGTCATAATCTTTTGCAAGGTGTAGATTCTTTCTTGGTTATCTTGCGAATCAGTAAAGTTCTTATTTTTACAACTAAACCCATTCGATTTTGGTTCTTCGTAGCCTATTCTAGAAACCAACTCTTTCGATTCCAATCCTAAGAATAACCGTCCCCTACTATCTATCTGCCAAAACACTCAGCCTTAAAACGTACCTAGGCAACCTATCAATTACCCATTCTTGAACTTAAATTCACTATCAGAATGCACTAAAATGTAGAACTTCGTAAAACTCCATAATGATGCAAGTTGTACCAACTTAGTACTTTTCCGAATGCCTAGTTTGCATGAGATAGTTAAAGCTACTTTAATTAGCTATCAAAGTCTTTAGTTTACTGTAGTTTGACCATGGATATTACTTAAATTCATGTTTCTATTACGTTTTCAGTTAACAATACTGATTGATCTTAACGGAGTTTCATTTCCTTGGCTCCGTAGAATAGAAAACAGACCTTTTTCATGCATCTGTTTCTAATTAAGTCCAGCGCTTTAGCCTTCAAAGATTCTATCAACATCAGATCAACTTACTTAGATAAATTACTTCCTTGAATCCGAGCACATTTCATTGTCAAACTTCACAAGTTCCAACTTATCATTTCAACATTGTATTCAGTCTTACAAAGCGTATTTTTTTTTAAACCACCATCCTTAAAAGCACAATTGCCCTTTCATTTAAGTTTAGTTTATTACATGAATTTTGTTCAACATACTGATATATTTTTATACCGTATGTTACATTAAAATATTTCCTTTTCCAATGTACAATAACAACAGATATCATACTTAGGAATCCAATCTTCCTACCCACATTTTTCACAATTCAGAATCACATTAAATCAAATAGAGAAAACAGTTATTAAAAATTTAAGAAAAATGTCATAAGATTTGCATAAATAAGAACAATAATAATTACAATCATGTAGAATAATGGTTATGTCAAATGGAGATGTCAATAAATTAAAAGTAATTGCAAAAATAATAGATTCATATAAAATAATGTTAAATAATATTTTGGTCATTAAGAAATTCTTTTACAGTGTAATATGCTTTTTTAACTAGAATATCATTCAACTTGCTCTTGAATTCATTATTGGAGAGCAAGCGAACAGACTTTGGAATTTTGTTGTAAATAATGTTGCCAAGCGTCCACAAACGCTTGGCAATAGTCACCGCGCCTCTCGAGTTTCCTAAGAAGTGAATCCAGAAGAAGATTCCAGAGGAGAGGACCGCCGATCGAGCCCTGGACGCAACCCTTTTTTGTGGCTTTTCTGTATTCCTCTCCGGCATATCTCACTGACACACTCCTATCTTGAAGATAGCTGACAATTGTCCTTCGGAGGTTCACTGGGCGATTTTTCTCTGCCAGTCTGGTTCGGATAACGGGCCAGTACGCACTGTCGAAGGCTCCCTCTATGTCCAAGGATATCATAGTGGTTCATTTCTTGTAATCTAGGTTATTTCTAATGTATTGCATCAGGTCATACAGGGAGTTTTCCGTGCTTCTCTTGGGCATGAACCGGTACTGGCGAGTACTTATCCTCGGGATCAGGTACCATTTCATTCGTCCTATGATCATTTTCTCATAGGTTTTCCCCAAGACCGGCAACAATCCTATGGGTCTGTAGGATTTTGGGTGCGTGCGGGTAGCCTCCTTCCAGATGTCTCTCTGTTTGTCGAGTTATATACCAATTGTACAAATTATAACAGTCGTACAAATTGTAAAAGAGACATAGTCTGCTATCTATATTTCGAGGAAATTGTGGAGTTACGAGTACCAGCAGTACCTATTAAAGTAAGATTTAAGAGTTGTTTATTACGTAAACTTATACCTATCTATGTTAGCTCTTAGTTCGTTTTTAGGGTTCCGTACCCAAAAGGTAAAACGGGACCCTATTACTAAGACTCCGCTGTCTGTCCGTCCGTCTTTCTGTCTGTCTGACTGTCCGTCGGTCACCAGACTGTATCACATGAATCGTGATAGTTAGACAGTTTACATTTTCACAGATAATGTATTTCTGTTGCCGCTATAACAACAAATACTAAAAACAGAATAAAATAAATATTTAAGGGGGCTCCCATACAATCGTTTTTGCACGATATTGATAACGGCAACAGGTAGACGCTTGAAATATTCACAGAATATTTAGTTATATATTCACTTTAAAAATAAATAATTAAAATAAAATAAAACTAATATTTAAGGGGGTCTTCCATACACAAACGTGATTTTTTTTTAATTTTTCTCTCGGTATTAATAACGATAACAGGTAGAAACTTGAAATATTTACAAAATATTAAATTTTTCTTTAATATTTAATTTTTATAGATAATAGTACGGAACCCTTCGTGCGCGAGTCCGACTCGCACTTGGCCGGTTTTTTTTTATTATATTGGTTAGATTTTAAGTTTATCATACGTTACCGTCTAACGTTTTTCGCCCGAGATACAGGTTTTCCTAGTTCAGGCATAACACTATGCCTGACATATAATAAGATATAAATCCGTAATGTTAATCTTAACGCTAAGACAATGAATAAAGATTTATTTATTTATTTATACCGTTTTAATCGTAAACCGCTACCCGGCAACCGGCGGCGGCGAAGTGTATGGCCGTATGGCCGGCAAGCGGTCGCCGCGTGCACGCTGGATCCACCACTGTGCGTCGCCGGCCAGTACGTATCCCAAGTAAAGCTTACAGCGTGTTCCATACACCATTATGAGTCCGGCCGCCGGCTATCCGGCGATCGGGACGTGTTAAAAGGCGCTAAAGCTAAAAGACATGGTGAAAGCTGCGGTTTAGATTATACTACGTATGTTTTAGTGATGCCTAGTAAGTTATGAAACAAAAACTAAATATCTCCCTCTTAAGGAAGTTAGGGGTTTTTTACTTATTATTACTCGCACACCGCACCTTGCGGGATATCGTTGAAAAGGTCTTTGACGAGGTATGATGAAGAATAGTAGGTAAGGTACCTATAAAATGGAATATTTAGCAATATGCTATTGATTTTTTCTCAGAATAGTTAGTGCGCCATTATCCGATGGGATATACTCTATTTTAGTTGAACTCAAGGAGCGTCTTGTCTAGCCTTTTGAAGTGTTGTATAAACGTCGGTTACCTAATGTATACCGCCAGAAGTCCCTCAAGGGCACCGCACCGCCCGCTCCCCTCCCGCCCAGCACATACACGTGTCCTTCCAGTAGAGTCGCCGAGTGCTTGGCTCTGGCACAGGGCGCAGCCCGGGATCCGCCGCCCGCAGCGCCGCCGCCGCCCGTGTACTCCACGGGGCTCCACATCTCTTTAGCACCTGGAAAGACAAATATTTACTCATAAATAACAGGCAAATCTTAATGTCCCATTCGTTATTTGACCAAAACATTACGGCCGTATTTATCATATGAATCAATACATTTTTAATGGCCATAGACAACAGGGTTGGCCACTTGCTCATATGATCGTGCTTTCTTAAGGATATCAACTTAATGTTTATCTAAGTAGACATGGTTTATTTTGACTAGCTTAGTTCTCTTACCTAGAAAGTATAAGTGCATATAAGCTAGTGACGTATACGCTCGCCACGTGCGGCGCCCTCTGCGTCAGTAAGAAAGACATCCGTGGCGCAGTGGGCTAATAACCGTTTGAGACGCAGGAGGTTGCGGGTTCAGGACCGCGCGAGCGAAGCGAAATTTCTAAATCAACTTGGGCAAATCGGCGTTGTATGTATGTTGACATATGAGACTATCAGGTCAAATAGGACGTTTAATGAAAGTCAGAAGAAATATTTATCAGAACATTTCAACCCCGTTTTTATTTTTCGTTTCTGTCTTGTAGTTTTTAAGTTACTAGTGGTTCGCCCCGAACTGAGATCTCGCGAGTCTCCCATAAAAACAAAAATGTAATCAAGTAGGTCCAACAAAATGTAGGTCAAGTTATTTGGTTCTCATTTCGTGGCACTATTTTGATGGTCAAATACTACAAATACCTAATATATTTTTTATAGGACAATCGCGAGAGAGAGAGAGAGAGTTCAGGGCGAACCACTGGTTTGTATTATATGATTGATGATGATGATTAGATATATACCGGCGTACCTAGGCTGCGAGCCAGCTCAAAGACCGTCCTGCCTATGATAGCCGCCAGCGCCATTGTAAACTACCCTACCAGTATAGAAAGTTACTTTGTGGAGTACCTGTACACAAGGCGCTACTGCGAGTGACCCTATTTGTTTTTACTCCCCACCACCAACCCCATTCGTTTTTAATTTTTATTAATGTGTCACTATATGAGTCAAAGTAGCTTTAAATAATGTATTTTTATTGTATATTATTTTTCTTTATAAATTCTTATTATTTCTTTATTAGAGTTTCGGAGAATTTCGGAGTTTCTAGGCCGTCTGAAATCCTACGACATGAGAGAACTGATTGAGCAAGTAGGTATTATTTGGGTCGAGAAGAACTCGAGCTGAACTCAATCGATCGCGTACAAGTTGCACAATTCTCGCCGATCGATCACAAGTTTCTGACAACTTTGTTCAAGTTCCATTCAACAAAATTTTGGGATAGCAAAACGTAATGCCCGCAAATTATGAATAAATAAAAGCCACAGAGTAAAAGAAAAAAAGCAATTTGCTGTGTTTAGTTTTCCAACCATATGAACATAACTCAGAACTTAATAAAACGCCACATATTAGGCTTGGAGTAACGTCGCCAACACCCCATAACTTATTGCCCCTACAAAGAAACTTTGGACTTCAAAGACAGAATAGCCTCCCTTCGAATAAATGCATTACTCCATACTCCCCCATGTCTTACAGAAATCAGCAACTTACTCCTTAGGTGGGGCAAATGAAACGCCCGGCTCCCTCGGGGCTCGTTGCCGGGCCTTCTCCTCTTGCCTGTGCTTAAGTATTACTCCCTCTGAGAGCGCGAGTTATCGTTTACAACTTGTAAATATTGGTTAGGCGAAATGGAAACGTCGGTTTTTCTTTGCCCTACAATGATCAGAAGGCTTATTATCACTGCACAAAAGTTGGGTAATTTGTTTGTGTTTCCTGGTAGCTTTTGTATTAGCATAGGTGGGGTACAGAGGTACGTAACTGACAATTTTTATAGTTAGATATATTTAATGTTAATATAGTTTCCCTGTTGTCTAGTCTCTTGAACTTTCACCATTATTATAAAGACTACTAGCTGACCCGCCTGCGGCTTCGCACGTTTGAAATTTCCCGTTCCCGTGGGAATTTCGGGATAAAAACTATATAAAACACTCTTGTCAAAGTGATGCGACACTTCATAGAAATGATTTCACGTCAATGAACGACAGTTAAATTATTAGGATATTGCTCATACAAAAATACTAATATCAAGATTAAAAAATGGGGGTTGGGGGGGGGGGGTGTAGGAGGATGAACAACACTTTACGACCGATTCTCATACCCACCAAATATATAATAAAAAAAATTTTAAAATCGGTCCATCCGTTTCGGAGGAGTGCGACCACAAATACCGTGACACGAGATTTTTATATATTAGATAAAAGTGGCATCAGAATAAAATGGCTGTTGAAAACTCTGCGGCTCAAATTAGATTAGAAGTTGGTGGAAAACGGACGAACTTATCTTCTTTATGTGTCACCCTATGTATATTTACTGGAAGGAAGCCAGAGTATTTTACCGCAGATAATGCAATAGTTATATATATTCCGTTATATCTACATCCTGAGGCGCTCCTTCCTGGAGCCCACACGTCCACGACTTCTTGATCCGATGCGCAAGCCTCTGTGGGAAGAATTTCAAACTTCTAGGCTTGTGCGAGGCTTGCGCAAGCTTCTATGGGTAGATTTGTTTTAATTCCTAGGCTTGCGCAAAGAAATTGTTGACGTGTGTGGGCTTTATTATGAAATTAGTAAAGCGCTTCGCATTTTATACATTTTGCATTATTTTTTACTTCATTATTTTTTATGACCTGATACAAAATAAGCTCAGACGTGAACCATAAAAATTAGATGCTCTATCTATTGGTAAGTTTCATATCATTTAGTGCTCTTGCCAGTAGCTCGCCAAAATTGTATTTAGGGATCGATATACAAAAAAATTCATAACTCGAAAACTATAAAAAATCGCGCAACATACATGGGGGTGATTCAGGTACCCCAAGGTGTGTTCTGTCTCTGGACTTTCGCTTGACACTATTTTTTGGTACACCCTGTATATCGATCCCGTATATGTACTACGTACTAGATATCGTGATCCGAACACTCACTCTGTTCCACTGATCTGTACTGCAATCCGTACACCTTACTTTAGTGCGGCTTCGACATTCACGTAGTTTGGACGCATACGGAGCGGCACTATTAATACGAGAATTCGAATCAAAGTATGACATAAATAACAATTCAGTAGTCAAGTAAGTAAAATTATTCGTTATTCAAGTGAATAAATAGGTATTAATATCGTAATACCACAATAGAAAAAAAGTTTGTTTATTAAAATGCCACGCCATCTAAAATCATAGACTAAAATATGCAGATTTAATATATAAGCATTCCATTACATAACCGATTATAGGACAAAATATGTGATTAAACTATTGACGTGACGTGGTGTTCTTAGAAAGTGTTTTAATTTTGTTAAATAAATGTTTTCTAGCCAGTTTGTTATTTTATAATATTTATTTTATGTTCTTTCTTTTTATTTTATTTTAATATATTACTTTGTTGCACAAAAAATACAAATTACATGTACAAAAAGTGGGCTTAATGCTAATAGCATTTTCTACCTGCCAACCTCAGTGGTAACAAAAAAGGTTGCGTAACTTAAAACAATATAAACATAATGATACTTAAAAACAAAAGAAACAAAAATAACAATAATTTCCGATCACAGTAACAATAAATACATAAAGCTACTTGATATAATAATAATAATACATAGATTATATTTATAACAAAATATAAATATACCAAAAAAATATATAAATATGTAAATACATAAAACAAAAATTACTTAAGTATTACATAAAGTATACATACTAAGTTTCCATATATTTTAACAGCTAGTTAGAGGACTGCAAGAAATGACTGTAGCCTAGTCGTCTGAAGACCGGTTTACTTTTTAGTACCTATATAATATCTGTCAAAGGTCAGAAAATATAACGACCTGTGTAATTCGATACTGCAAAAATACATCAAGAAATGTCAGTGAATCATTAGGTTTTAGTTTGATTTCAAACTATTGTTAACGTACTTGAGCTTAAATAAACGCATAACAATTCATTTTATTTTACTTTTCTACTTTACCATATTTTCAACTATTACATTACTATTTTGAAATAGAGTATGAATTCTAATGAAGTTTTGTAGTTACAAAAGCTGTGTCACGTCTGTTGTGTAAAATCTATAGGGACGACAGGTTGTTACACTATGTTGAACGGAACACGTAACAACGTTTTGGTCGCGAGTAAACTAAACTCTATAAGCGATCTAGCGCTGCGTGTTTTAATAGTTTGGTTAGATCACATAAATAATGTTTTAGCACTGCAGCGAACTTTAGTTCTAACTCACCATCATTTTAACAAACTTTTTTCAAGAATGTTCTTGTCTATCGGTAGAATATATGTCTATGTATTTAGGGCTATCTTTTCACCCGTTTAATCAGTGTTAGAGTAATTATAAAGCATAAATCAAAATTAGGTTAGGTCAGGGGGTATCTGACCTAACATAATTTTGATTTATTCGTCAAAAACTATATGTAATCTACATAGATAGCTATAGCTGACAAAAAAGCGTGCTGAGAGATATCTGATTTACGGTTAAATATCGATCCTCCTGTTCTTCTTTTCAAAAAAATATTTTTGGGTTATAATTGCTGTGCAGGGACCCTAATAACCACCGCAGTCACCGCACTCAATAAAGAGGCACTTTTCGACCTAAAAACCGGACCCACATTTACCTGTCTCAACAATGCTTCATCAAACATTTAGCTACCGCGTGATTACAACCCCAACCCTTTCACCCTTGACCAGTATAACTTGAGCCTTCAAACGACAGTTTTGGGACAGCATTTGGAGATTATCAAAGTGATGGGAGATGACACTGGTCTGTTTATACTGGTCAGGGGAGATTTGTTTGTGTCGGTTAGTAGTCGCTGCTGTTAGGTGTGACAGGTACGCTGACAAGGAGCGCAAATATTGCTGTTACTGGCGCAGAGTTTGTTAGCGACCTCGGCAAAAGGGTTTTTGGAGGCTCTGCCACTTTTAATGTCTCGTGATTTGTGATATATTTTGACGGAAATATCGACTACCTAAAATATTTATTAATTGTTTCTTTCCATATAAATGTACCCTAGATATAATATAAAGGTACCTAACAGTAACTACAAGGTATCTTAGTCCGAAGTAGCAAAATTATGCGCGTTAGCGTCGAATTATCAGTAGACATAGACGGCTAATTGCTATTCACACAAGCGATCTACTCTATAGCAAGCTATAGCAAGCCACCCTCGCTCGAAGGGTCGTCGGGTATGCAGAGCCATACGCATACTCACAGCATCCTATTGGATACCTACTCCTATCCTATCCTATTGGATCCTATTGGATATAGGATATTGGCCTACCTACTCTCATCTTTCGTGACATGTGAAGTAAGTAGTGGTAGTCGACTACAATTTTGTATTTTATTGACAATATCCAGATCTAAAAGTAGTTTCAGTAAGATAAGAACTTTAAGGCTTTCAGGAAATAAATAAGTTAAGGACAATAGAGATTAGAATTTTATAGATCTGAATTGTATTTAGATTGGTAGGTACGTATTATGTAGGAAAATAAATAGAAATTACATCATAAATGTCCCTGGATTGGAACGACAACAAAAGTGTACATTCACAATTTATTTCAAGAAATGAAAGAGTCAAAAGGCAAAGATCAAAGCCTGACATTGCATTCATTGCCATCTCGCCCTGAAAAGAACATGTCATATTCATCCGGCTATCCAGCCTGAACGGTTTGTTTCCTCCCCCTAGGAAAAGCGAGTGGGGGGAGTGGTAGGGGGAATGAAGCCGCCTCAGCGCACAGCCTTTAACAAGGGCCGTTGGCGCCGCCGCCGGTCGTTTAATTGAGAGCTGTGTTACAGACGTATTAATTACTAGCTGACTCGACCCCGCTTCGCATGGATTTGCATCTAAATAAAATACCTATAGCAGTCATTCGATACAGTTAGCCACCAAAAACTTCTTTAAAAACTAAACAACATGAGTGTCTGCAAATGTTAACATTATACCGTCAAGTCGTCTCCAGCCAGCTCTGTCCGTGATGTCACATACCTACCGAATTGCACAATCCTCAATAATTGGTCCATTGATGTTTTTAATCTATATTAATAATATAATCAGATGCTTTTAAAAATAGAAAGAATATACAATTATTTACAATAAAATACAGAAGAAACAGTTGAGTCATCTAAAGACCGTTGCAAACGATCTATAGATAGCTCAACTGCTCGGTTCGGTTCGAGAACGGCTGGTATGGAACGGAAGAAAAACAATATAGAGCGAAGATTGCGCTCATTATCCACTTTGTCACTAATGTATCTGTAATGTATTTATTTATTGTATATGATTTTGGTAGAAACAGTCATTGCATAGAAAGTGAAAACTACAAGAAGTT
The DNA here is from genome assembly GCA_963924445.1 of Philereme transversata. Taxonomy (NCBI): domain Eukaryota; kingdom Metazoa; phylum Arthropoda; class Insecta; order Lepidoptera; family Geometridae; genus Philereme; species Philereme transversata. The sequence goes on from OZ004345.1 coordinate 29,118,852, forward strand.
TTAATTACAAAAGACAAAGAGCCCAAAAATGACTACATAAAGTTATACTACGCGTTACAAGTTTACTCGTACAAGGTTATAAATGTTATAATGTTTACTAAAGTTATACACTATACAGTAAATTTCAACAATTTAAAATACGAGTGTGTATGAATTAAAATTAATTAAATCCCACAATATTTTTTATACTTTTAAAGACACGAAAAATCTGGAACAAATATCCATTTTACAGCTGAGATTCTTTCACTAAAAAGGAAAAGTGCTGACATCTTCAGATCTGTTGACCTGGATCTATAGTTAAGTGGTTCTGTTCTATTGGGGAGGCCAACAGTGGGTGAAGTCAGGCTGTGGATAATGATGATGAGCTTTCTATTAAAAGAGGCGCCCGAACCGGTCCATCTGTTTGGGAACGCCGATGCCACAGTCAGACAGATACGCCAGACATCAAATTACACAAATACATGCGTCAAAATAACACCCCTCTTTTTGCGTAGGGGCCTCGGGAATTTAGTGACTAAGATAAAGCCTTACCTACAAGGCTACAGAACCTTTTACATAATGACAAGCGCTCAACCAATTTATGTTTAAACCAATTCAAGTAAGATTCTAACAATCGGCAGATCTCAAAACTATACTGCAATGAACTCCCTCGCACCTCATTCCATCCCTCGCTATGAATACAAATGTTCTCAGTAAGACTTCATCGTAATATTCGCTCGCTAGTTGCTTTGCTATACCTACATATATTATACAGATCGACTCGACTCGAGCATTCACCGGTGTGCAATAGTGAGCATCGCCAACCGACCGACCGAGACGCAAGGTTGATTCGACTTGAGAATTTGCGATTAGGTTGGCTTTTCCGGCAAACACCGCTATCTTATATAGTCAGTCAACAGATCAATAATATCATAAAGAGACTTCTATGATAACACGAATACCTGTAGAAAGCATATAATCGAAATTATTTTCAGCATTGCATGGCTTATATGTAATTATCTATACATATAAAGGCTTTGTCCTGAATGACTGATTGACGGATCAACGCACAGCCTAAATCGCTGATCGTAGAAACTTGAAATTATGAGGGTGTATTCTTTGTATGACGTAGGTATCCGATAAGAAAGGATTTTCCGAAATTCTACCCGTAAAGGTGTGAAAAAGGGGGGCAAAGTTTGTATGGGACAACGTAATTCCTTGGTCCAATCTACTTACAATTTTGTATAAACCTTTTTTAACACAATTGATGGAAGACGTGTTTCGTATTTTATTGAAATTCATCCCCTAACGGGGTTAAAAAGGGGTACAAAGTTTGGCAGTGATTTGCTTCGAGGTTTATATCAATACTCCTTACTGCTTTTGATTTAAATTACAATTTATTTAGACGCGTGTTTGAAAACTCAATCCGATTTTATTCAAAAAAGATTGAACTCACTTAAAAACTTATGCAAATACTCTATAAAATTGGAATGTCTCGAAAGTCACCGTATTGTATGAGTACCTGATTTGAAGGGTTGTAAACTTAAAGAGGTTATGCACTTTTAGGACATGGCCTCAGGGACGTAGAGTTTGAAATTTCAAATGGTAAGGACTACGAGTAGAACATTTTGGTCAGAAGAAAATACAAACATAAAAAAGTCTAAGCAACACATAACTTTTTTAGTATTTTTTTTTTCTACTTCATTTTAAACTTTCATGGAATATCAAACCTTCTTTAAAATAGTCAACCTCTTTGATAAACAAATAAATACTGGCAGTTTTTTTCAGTAAATTATGTTTTTAAACAATAAAAACATTTTTTTGTCCATTTCAACGGCATTTCATAGATGCGGTTTTATTTCTTATTAAACGAAAAAATAATAGTAACCGCAGTAATCATTGGTTGTGTGTCGCAAATAATAGTCCACGAGTTTTTACTGTGTAATGGAGCGTCGTCATCTTACCACGAGAGAGATGCAAAGAGCTGCAGGAATGCTAGAAATTGAAACCAGTCAAGTCTATGTTGCCCGGCATTTCGGTGTTCATCGAAGCGTAATTTGCCAACTTTGGAGGCGTTATTGTGACACAGGTGATCCGTCTGAACAGTACCCAGGCCGAGGGCTTAGTACCACTCGTCGTCAAGACCGATACATCCAGGTAACATGTAGACGTGAACCAAAGCTGCTTATGGTCCCGCTGTTTGTCCCAAAACTGTACGAAACAGACTGCGAGAGTATGGTCTACGTACACGTGGTCCAATCAAATGCCTACAGATCCATCACGGAATCGAGCTCGTCGTATTCAATGGTGCAGACCACGCGTGCTATGGCTGCAAGAACGATGCGAACAAATTTTGTTCTGCGACGAATCTCGATTCGGGTTCAAACCTGATACTAGAAGAATGATGGTATATCGTCACCCAGGAAACGCTGAACGTCTAAGATGTGTCCAGGAAGACCACCCATACAACGGTGCGACAGTAATGGTTTGGGCTAGAATAGCTAAAAACCGACAAATCGATCTCGTTTTTATAAATGGTAACCTGAATGCTGAAAATTATGTGAAACATGTGCTAGATCCCTATGTGCGTCGATTTTCACAAACATTGGGACCTGAGTTTACATTGATGCACGACAATGCCCGTCCGCACACAGCGAGACGGACTCAAGAATGGCTACAGGGCGAAAATTTACGCGTTTTGCCATGGCCAGCTCAATCGCCTTACTTGAATCCCATTGAGCATCTATGGGATACGCTCCAGAGAAGGGTCCTGAAAATCTTGATGGGGTTTTAACAGAACACCAGCTAAAAAACCTGCTCAAGTTTCACTGGGACCCATTGCCCCAGAAATAAATCAATATCCTAATTGACTCCATGCAGAATCGTTGCCGACAAGTTTTAAACAACCGAGGAGGAAACACGCTGTATTAGATTTAATGTAAATGCCCAAAAGAAGGTTATAATTTAACGCAGAAGTCATATTTTTGTTTATTTTTACAATTATTATGTATTACAAATTTCCACCCAAATTCACAGCAAACTTTTATTTGTAAATATACATTTTTTAAAGAAATTTATCGAGTTTAATATACAAATACAACATAGAAATATCATATAATTTAAAAAGAAAAGAAATAATTTAAAATAAATCTATAAAATTAAAAATATTCTATATTTGTAGGTATTTCTTAGAATTTTATGATGTGTGTAGTTTTCTTTTAGTTTGTCTTAGAAGTTTAGTTTAGTGTGTATTGTTTTGTGCAATTTTTTTATATTACACTAATATGATAAATGTAAAAATTTCGATGTTTGTTTATATTACCACATAAGCTACTTTTTATCCCATAAATCATTTCCCATGGGATAAAAATGGGGTGTCAAGTCAAGTTGCAACAGCAGGTTTAGCTTTATTTCTAGGTTACCTACACATTTAGAAGTGTAACGCGTACGAAGTTGCGGGCGCAACGGCTAGTATAAATATAAGTACGTAATTCACGCCAGACATGAAAAATCCATAAGTATTTGTGCGCACTCTGCGGTGCCGTTAGCTATGAACTTCCAATCAAACTGATTGATATTTGTGTCTATCTGTAGGTAGGTTCAAAACCAATCAATGAGTTTAGGACCACTACAAAACCCTCACCTACTTCAAACTTGGTCACTGACCAAAAACAAACAAGTATATTCGACGACGGTATCTTAACTTCACTCAATAGCAAAATATTTGAATCCTGTCGAGTCGCAGGCTCTTAGGAAACCGTCGACACTTTGTAAATTACATTGAAAACACACGCTTTAAATTCGGCGGAGGGGACGCAGACAGGTGCCGCAAGGTACCTACCAACCCCTGAGGGAGAATACGTAGGGAGGAACAAGCGAGCAAATTATAGGATTAGACTAGCGAGTAAAACTGTAGAGTGTTGGTCCGAGTCGATAGAATATGAAATCATGGGACGGAACAACGAATATTTAATGCTCGTGATTGTAATTCTGATTTTAAATCGAGTTGGACTAGCGACAACGCAACAGTTCGTTGCATATTCTGCTGGCTGAGGAACTCTCTTTGCATTCTTGGATAGTCGATAGTGCGATCGATGTGACGTCAAATGCAAGAGATGCTTTTAACTTTCTGAAGTGTAATAAAGAATGTGACTTAAGTGGAAATAACTCTACTTAAGTGGGTAGAGCACCAACTCTATTGTGCCCTACAATTTACGATTAGTATGTCTAAATTCCCACATTCTTATTGAATGGCACGGTTCAGTCACTAACTAGTGGTTCGCCCCGAACTCAGATCTCACGAGTCTCAGATTAAAAAAAAGGACAGACGAACAAGAAAGTGATCTTGTAAGGGTTCCTTTTTTACCTTTTGAGGTACGGAACCCTAAAAATATTAGTGGTTCACCCCGAACGGGGATCTCGCAATTCTACGATAAAAACGAAAAAATATTATTCGTAATCTTTGACTATCAAAATAGTGCCACGAATTAAATAACCAACGAGGAGTTATGACGGGAGTTTATGTTAATTGGTTCATCTTTTTTGGGGTACAAATTGCAATTATTCTTTTGCCTATATTTGTAATGTGCTACACGCATACCAAATTACAGCACTGTGGGGTCACTGGTGTACACTATGAATTTTGTCAAAGTTCGGTTTTTACTATGGCTAATAACTCAAAAACTACAAAAACTTTACTAAAAATAAAAACAAAGTCTAAATATACTAATGAAGACCTTTCATTTAACGTCCCACTAGACCTAATAGTCTCATTTTGATTTTTTTTTAACCTTCTTGAACCCCAATATCTCAACCACCACTCCACATTTTTAGCTCATTTAGTTACACCAAAAATGTGCCATCACTATGTATTTCACGATGATCGGGTCAACTCTTCGAAAGTTATCCTCGGACAAACAAACATACATACATACATACAACGCCGATTTGCCCAAGTTGATTTAGAGATCTCGCTTCGCTCGATAAAAAAAATTATTCTTAATATATATATATATTATAAAAAATATATCTTTGAATATCAAAATCCCATCATAAACATAAATGTGAAATGAGAGCCTAGTTCAATATTATGATTATGCCTTGGTTGTTGACTTCAATGACAAAAGAAGAGAGATCTAAATGGCTGCCAAGTTCAATGGTCAGTCCTGAAATTTAAACAACATAAAATACCTATTTTATAACAACTTAAAATATAATTTCTTCTTATAACATAGGATAATATATTGAAGTCAGACCTTATGACTTGTTTAATTCTCATATACGAATTATTGATCGAGCGAAGCGAGATCTCCAAATCAACTTGGGCAAATCGACGTTGTATGTGTGTATGTATGTTTGTTTGTCCAAGGATAACTTTTGATGCATTCATCCGATCATTGTAAAATTTGGTTTTCGTAGTGTAACGAACTTTTATTTGAGGCCTGATTTAATACGCTGTAAATTATTGGCTTGCTAATATTTTAAAGTAACATCTGATAACGATTAAGTATTACACTTGAGAGAGGACTTGTGAACTTAATTCTTTAGTTTAGAATTATTAAAAAATACAGAGTTGAGAATATAGTTCTTCTGTACTCGCTGAAAGGTTGAGATTTACGTTTTCTTATTTTAAAACGAAAATACTTGAAGATAGAAATTGAGAATGCTTTTAAAATTCTCAACGCAATAAATTAGTATTTTTTTTATGATGTCAGTCAATAAATTTTAGCTAAAATGGGTTTGAAACAAGTGGGCGCCTCTCTTCTAGAAATTCTAACACTTAACTTTTTTGTACGTCTGTGCTAACGTGGGAAAGACACACCTTTTAACGAATTTTAAAATATTGAATATTTATTGGTTGTTTGTAGAAATAGAGGCGTGACCACCTTTAAATGGTAAGAAGGGATTTTTCGTAAGAGATTGGAAATGCGAAATCACTCAGGACAGACGGTCGTGGGTCGAGTCAGGGGAAGATGTTCAAGGGGAGCGGATATCGTGAGATTTGATAATCCTAGTAGAATCAGTGTTGAATTAGAGTTAATTGTATCAAGTTAGAGTTACTGTTATTATTTACATTAAATTCAGTGTGTATATTGGTAACGTATCTAGTTATAGAGGTATAGGATTGCAATATTTTAGGTACTTAGGTATTTACGAATTTGAAATTCGTGAAATAAGCAGAGAATAGATATTTATATGCGAGGCGTATTTATGCAGAAGTGCTGTTGATGAACACGTTAGATATATTTAATTCATTTTCTGTTAAACTAGGAGATGTAGTTTTAACCTTATTTTTCAGCATTCACAGGTTCATACAGACTTATTATAATGATAAAATGTAATCTATGTTTAGTACTAAGTATTGCGATAATTATCAAATTCTCCCAAATAGATTGTACGAGGGAAGCGGTTTGAACGTGAAACTTGTCTAAACAATTTATGCATGGTATTTTTTATAGTCATTCACAGTTTAGCCGAGAAGGAGTCGCTTTTGCCGTCATAACCAATCAAACTTCCTTTCCATTGTCCTATAATTATTTCGTGATAGTTCTATTATTTTATTCAACAAGGGACTATACTACGAACACATTTTCAATTCATCTACTTTATATTCTGAAATCAATCGATCTAATAAAAATTAGTAGCATCTCCTGTGTCATTGGTTGCCGTCCGCGGGAGGGTACCAGCCCCGCCACAAATTGTCTATCAGGTTCTGTAAGACGAGGCCTGTGTCTGACCCCTTCCAACCCGTACGCTCGACCTCTGTCCTGGATGTTTGATACTGCTTTTTATTAAATCACGTAGCTTAGCTAGTTTAGTTATCATGGGGTAGCTTAGCTAGAGATCTATTTAATTCATTGTAATATTCTAGATTTATCTTGAGTATTCCTTTAAATTTAATAAATCTATGTTAGAAATATGTCTGAAATCAATAGGATTTCAACATATTGGGGTTTGAGGGTAAATAGGCGCCTTTCCCGTTCCTCACCTTATCCGTCCTGCTTCGCAAGACTAGGAATTTTCCCCATCTCTAAGTTCTCTCCTAGAACAAGACATTCCTAGCCATACATCGCATGCAAAATGTATGTGAGTAGGGGCCCTTCACAAAATAAATCAAAATATTATATTACACAAAACTAACATAAACCTTTTCTTTTCTTTTCAGCTATTTCGAGACCTTATTCCCGGGGCTTAGCTTTAAGATAATACAGTGCAACCTCGATATAACAAATCGGAGGGGAACAAGAAAATATTCGTAATATCAAGTAATTCGTTGAACTGAGGTTTGTTATGTTGAGGTTAGATTGGTCTAAAATTCGTTATAAAGAGGTAAAAGAATAGTTTTATTCACCTCAATATTACGTACTTATCTTGTTATAGCGAACAACTTCTACTAATAAATGATAACACATTTTTATCAAATTACTATATGTATTTGCTATGTATTTAAAAACAATTAGGTAGATAATACATTTTTTTTCTTACATTAATAATCAAAAACAATTAACAATGTGGTTATATAGTAGCTTAATCTCAATTTTGTTCATTGATTAGAAAAAAAGTCATTGATAGTTGTCTGTTTACCACCGGTATGAGTTATGACATCCAAAGCGCAATCTAATTTCGTGATGGATTTCACTACATCGTCACTCAAACCTCCCTTTTTGAGAAACACAGATTTTATTGTATTCAAAGCATTATAAGCATCTTTTATTGTGAAGTTATGCTCGTCAATTTCACCCTCTTCTTCCTCGTCTTCATCCGCTTCTGCATTAGTAACTGGCTTTATATAAAGGTTTTGGGTTGGCAAAATTCGTTAATTAGAGGTATGAATACTTTTTCTTGATAGTTGAAACTTCGTTATTAAGAGGTTGTACGCAAAGAATGTTCGCAATGTAAAGGTATATTTTATATTGACTCTTATGGACAATTCAAGGGGATTACGAAGAATTTGTTAAATCGAGGAAGTCGTTATATTGAGGTACGTTATATTAAGGTTGCACTGTATTAAGAACAGTACATACTAATTTAGATTTATTAATCCATTAAGTCTTGTCATAATTAAATTCATTTTATTCTAAATGATTATAAGCACTCTTGCGATAATCAAAATTCAATTGATTAATAACATTTATCTATCTATCTATCTATTTAATTCTTGTTATTTGTATAGTTTATTAAAGCCAAATTACATCAGTATTACTATTTCATTTATTTCTCCAAATCATTTACACAACGTAGAATAAATTCAATTCTAGACGATCACACTTAGGATGGCCAAAATCACAGATAGGTTTATTTTCGATTCAAGATAGCTTTAAGTCTAGACCATAGGCTCAGGTAGACTAGTATTTTATATAGGGAGGTCAGGTTTTGTTACAGTAGGTAGGGATGGCACAATTTTGGTGTGACTAAATGAGCTAAAAATGTGGAGGGGTTGTTGAGATATTGGGGTTCAAGAGGGGTAAAAAAAAATCAAAATGAGACTATCCGATCAAGTGGCACGTCTAATAAAAGGTACGAGGGGCACACTAAAAGTTTCCGGAATCAATAATAAAAAAATACCATTAATAGTCAAAAATGAATTTATTGTTTCTCAAAATATTCTCCCTTTGCGTCAATGCACTTTTTCATACGTTTGAACCAATTTTGAAAACATTTGTGACACTCCTCAGTGGTGACGTCAGATTCATGTTTTTCATTTTTATTAATTGGATAGAACTTCGTTTGAACGCAATTTCACCTGATGGTAAGTGATGATGTGGTCTAAGATGAACCACGAAGATCTAGAAGAAACCTATTTACTCTTACCTTAAAGAGGCCCGGATTGTATTCTTTAGGAAAAACAGACGACGGCAAAGTGTTCCATACCTTAGCTGTACGCATCAAGAACGTAGAACCAAAACGGTATGTACGAATGGGTGGTATATTGACTAGGTACGGATGGTACTGAGCCGTGCGCCTGCTTGTCCTTTGATGAAAGGGAGATGGTGGGATCAGATCGTATAGTTCCTGGGCACATTCCCCAAAATGTATACGTGTGTATACATTTTTACACTTATACAAAATGTATACAGTGTATGTTTTTCGCCTTCAAAAACTCATTTGTCTGTCTGGCCGTGTGGGATCTTGCATTGTCGTAGTGCAAGATGATACGGCGTTTACCGTTATTTTCACGGAGTTTGTTAATAATTTCCGGTAAACAAATGGTCGTGTACCAGTCACTATTCACGGTACGACGATTTTCTAAAGCAACAGTAGCCACGTGTCCAGTTTTATTAAAAAAAGAAGCATTCATCCGCTTCGAGACACTTTTCACGCCCGCCATTTTGGTTGGTTTCGGCTCATCTCGATAAACTCATACGCTCGATTGCTGCTTCATTTTGGGATCATAGCTATAAATCCATCTTTCGTCACCTGTTACTATGTCCCACACCAAATTGGAAGCCCCTTCGTTGTATCTGGCAAGCATAGCATGGCACCAAGTGATGCGGTCCGTTTTTTGAGCATCAGTTAAATTGTGTGAGATCCATCGAGAACACAACTTTTTCACACCCAAATGTTTGTGTAGGATTGACTGTATTTGACTCATGCCTATGTCCAAAGATGTCCGGTCACATGCCTGTCTGTTTCAATCATACGGCGCACAGCATCAATGTTTTTGTTGTTCACAGCGCTGCACGGGCGACCTTCACGAATTTCATCATGGAGATTAACACGATCGCGTTTGAATTCTGCAAACCAGCTATAAATAGTCGTCTTGCATGGTGCTCCTTCGCCGCTCTGCCGAGTTATCAAATTACACTTAAAATCGTGAAAAATCATGCAACGAAAATTTTCGCGACTTAAAACAATTTTATTGTAATCACGCAATTTTTAAAATTACTCCACAATGTGAAAACAATTGACAATCAGATGAAACAAATTTTATTCTACGGCTAATGAGTTCCATTTTCAAATATAGTAAATACTAAAAAAAAAAAGTCGCACGTTGTCCGTCAGAGGGCGCTAGGGGCTAGGATACAGCAATCTAGTCTAGCTCTTAGCACACCCCTACCCTTCTATAGTAATGTAATTAGGAGCGTAGTAAATTATATAAGCACTATGTTTTTAGTTTTTAGCTTGCTATGTACCTACATACTTGTATTTTCTTGTGTGCAAATAAATTATTATTATTAACTTTTTAAATATTGTTTATGTAAGCGGCTAATTCCGGAAACTTTATGCGTGTAGCTTTAGTGACACAAATATAGTCAAAAGTCTGAAATCCAGAATAACTGCAATTTCTACCTCATTTTAACCAATTAACGTGAATTCTCGTTACCTGTAATTTAGATGAAACTGTAGGTCAAGCTATTATTAATTTCATGGCACTATTTTGATAGTCAAAGATTACAAATAATATTTTTTTGTTTTTATGGGAGACTCGCGAGATCTCAGTTCGGGCGAACCACTAGTTATTAAGTACCGTACCTACTAAAACAGTCATGGAAGAGTCCTATGTTCGATGGCTATTCTCTACATGCGAGCCAAATTTTTGGCAGAATAAAATAAGAACTTACAGCTTTAGAACTTGCGAAGGCTATATACTTATATGAATATATATAATTCGTATATGAAAACTAGCTAAGTCAGATCTTAGGCTTCAATATATTATTCTAAGTTATAAGAAGAAATTATATTTTAAGTTGTTATAAAATATTTCATGTTGTTATAAATAAATTTCATAACTGCCCATTGCACTATAAATAAGTGTTCCTAATAGAATCAATTAATTGAAAAATTATAATAAAATGATAAAAATTTACTAGTTTCTGATTTATTTCTTTGTATTCACCCAACTAGGTACCTATCTGGATACCAAATTTGAACTTTCTAGGTCATCTGGAACTGGGTTAGAGTTTTGATCTATAGGTCAGTAATAAAAATGACGATTTTGGTGCTAGTGCTGCTCACCAGTTCTGTTCTAGGTATGTATCTATATAGTGCCATGAAATGCATAACCAAATAACTTGACCTACAGTTTCATTTATATTACAGGCAACGGGAATTCATATTAATTGGTTACTTTTTTGGGGTAGAAATTTCAGTTATTCTAGATTTCAGACTTTTACCTATATTTCTGTCACTAAAGCTAAACGAATACCAAATTTCAGCACTGTGGGGTCACTGGTATATCCTGTGAATTTCGTCAAAGTCCAGTTTATTATGGTTGTTAACTCAAAAACTACAATAATTAAATTAAAAATAAAAAACGGATCGAAATGTACTATTGAAGGCCTTTCATAAGAGATCCCACTTGACCTAATAGTCTCATTTTGATTTTTTTTTACCTGTCTTGAACCCCAGTATCTCAACAACCCCTAAACATTTTTAGCTCATTTAGTCACACCAGGATTGTGCTATCACTATCTACCTAAATATCAAATTTCACGATAATCGGATCAATGCTTTGAAAGTTATCCTAGGACAAACAAACATACATACATACCTACATACATACATACCTACATACATAAAACGCAGATTTGCCCAAGTTGATTAGGAGATCTCTCTTCGCTCAATCAAATATTCAACCATGTTTCAGGCAATTGAATAAGACACTAAGGTGTTTCACATCGGTAAATATTTTGTAGTATAGTCAGATATAAGTGTTTATGTGTGTAAAATTTAAATAAACATAATAAAATAAAAAATATATAAAAAATGTAGGTGTACCCTATATAAAAGTAATCGGCATAGAGACCATTCAATATTCGTAGGTAAATCATAAAAGTCCATTGTAACGTGAGCCCGGAATACCGCAATTAAAACAATTCATTAAAATTACATTTGGGGTCGTTATACCACCCTCGCTGCTACCCCGGAGCCACCCTCATAGCGGCCCTGTTATTACGCGGTTTCGCCATTACGATAATTAGATGCGTTTTTCCCCTGATGCGGTCGTGGAATGGTACCTAGGTTTAGTACAGGAAGCTGGTAGTAACCTACTGCATCACTCGGAACGGAAGCCTATTATTGAAAAGCCAATGGATTTTGTATTTACAATGCCCGTTATAAGTTTGAATGGGCAGCGTGAGTGATTGGTTGCGCGGCGCGGTTACACAATACAAACAATCCATTTCATTGCGATGTAGCTACATCATTGATCGAGCGAAGCGAGATCTCCAAATCAACTTGGGTAAATCGGCGTTGTATGTATGTTTGTTTGTCCGAGGATAACTTTCGAAGCGTTTATCCGATCATCGTGAAACTTGATATATAGGTAGATAGTGATGGCATAATTTTGGTGTGACTAAATGATCTAAAAATGTGGAGTGGTTGTTGAGATATTGGGGTTCAAGAAGGGTAAAAAAAAACCAAATTGGGACTATCCGGTCAAGTGACACGACTAATAAAAGGTCTTTGTGAATAAATATTGACCCCGTTTTTATTTTTAGTTTAAACTTTGTAGTTTTAAGTTATTAGCCATAATAAAAACTGAACTTTGACAAAATTCACAGGGTACACCAGTGACCAAACACTCCCAACAGTGCTGAAATTTGGTATACGTGTAGCTTTAATGACACAAATATAGGAAAACGTCTGATATTCTTCTGACTAACCGCAATTTCTACCCCAAAAAATATTAAACAATTAACATAAACTCCCGTTACCTGTAATTTGAATGAAACTGTAGGTCAAGTTAGCTGGTTATGCATTTCGTGGCACTATTTTAATACCTAATCTAAGATAATTTTTTGTTTTTATGGGATACCTACTCGAGAAATCTCAGTTTGGGGCGAACCACTAGTCAGTTTAAGTGCGCATTTTAAATGCAATTATATTTTTCGCCGCGCTCTGCATGCCATTAAATTCACTACTAATCGCAAGATGTTTGTTTGCATGATTTCGTGTCGCAAATAAAGAAATATGGATATAAAAAATAATAATAGTCGTAGGTACCTGTACCGGCACAGATAGAATCAAAAATTACTGAAATTCTAATGATTCCTACAAAGCTACGAGTCCAAAGTACCCTAAAACTTTATTTGTATCACAACTCTACATTATGGCGAAAGCAAAGGGCGCCTATTATTACAGGTCACTCTTAGCGCCAGAATGCTGTGCGCTAGTAAGTACACTGAATTGATTGCCCTTGGTAATTTAAAGAATCAGGTGATATTATGTATTTATATATACATATTATACTCTTAATTTCAGACAACTAGGTCCATAGCGCATACAAAATCAGAAAAATTATACAAGTTATAATACAGGCAAGATAAATTAAAATACAAACAGTAAACAGGTACTTCGTTGGAAATCGGGAATCTGAAAGTACGCTTTCGGGACACAGTATAGTTTGTGGGTTTGCATAACCAAGATACAAGATATTTATTTGCACAAACAAGTAGGTATACTTAATGGCACTTTGTACTGCCTCCTAAGCACTCTTGCAATCCCTACAATCCAAACTACGTCTACGCATACCTATCTGCTATTAATCATTCCCCCCCTGGGGCTGGAATCAAACGCCTTCAGGAGCGATCGCCTGCATTGGGATAGGACGGAGGAATCGGACCTACTCCCGACGCTCATCGTTTGTCAACGCTAACGATTTCGCAAATGATTCGGTTCACAATTTTATTTCTACAGGACTTTCTAACCTACCAACTTGGCTGGTTATGGCTTTTCATTATTGGTACGTAGGTAGATCTTGCGAACGTGTAGGTAGGTAGAGCACATCTCCGCATCAAAATTAATGACATGCATAATTTTCTTTCCCCCATAAAAGCATGAGTGATAGGGAGGGAGTAGAGACGGACAACAGGTGACTCCAATAATAAATAACGACTTCACGAGCATGTAGATGGGCAATTACAAGACGTATTAACGCCCTGCCTGGCTTGTCGGCGGACAGACAGACGGACTGTTGCGCAACACTAACAGGGGAGGCCCTGGAGGGTCGTTCACCCTCCAGCCCCTCTTTCCACACCAAAAATTACTCTAAAACCAAAGCCATACAGTAGTTTATAGAAGATTGCCAAGACACGGGGTCGTGGGTGGAAGTCAAAAACGACTAAACAAAACTCTGTTTTAAAGCAAAAAGACACAGTTTTGTTTGTAGATATGTACTTGTGCCGGTAGACTTTTGAGAGCAAGGGAAAGTTTCAAGTTGTTGCTGCCAATTTTTGATGAAAGCTGAACCGTTTGTTGAGGGTATTATAGGGCATTCCCTATGTAATATTAGGCGTTGTCATATTTGATGCGTAATTAAAGAGTTGGATCCCTTTAATCTTAATAAATTAGGTAGGTCCTGACTTCAAAGAAGGCATTTTCTACAAAAAAATAATGATAGCTATACAAGGGGTTGTTTGAGTAAGTTATATCTATTTATTTAATAAGTACGTTTAATATAAGAAGCCTTAAAACAATAAACCAAAATACTTATCTGACGTAGCAAGCCTAATTTGATATAGAATAGACCAAATAATACACGCTCCTGACCATATATTGTAATATCGTTAAAGCTGCCCGCAGGCATATCCCACTAGAACACAGACAAGATACAATTTCTAATGAACATTCAATGCAGCAAGTTACTGAACATACCTACTTGCCTACAAAACTATTCTTGTTTACGAATACTTCATTCAAATTTTCCGACTGAATTTCCACTGGGAAACAAAACCTTTCCATTTCGATCTGATTAAGTATGATTGTATAATAGTTGGATTTATTTAAAAATACCCCAACCGCCTCACAACCCCCGCTTTAATGCTGGGGGATCAGTCATGCGTGAGTTATCGCATACACTCACACTCGTACATGCTTACTTTTATAGGAAAGTAGGTATTTAGATAAAGTCAAAGCTTTTCTACCTACCAAACTTTAATGTACTTATGTTCATAGCTATTTATTACCTCTATAAAAGTCCATGACAATGGGGTTACATTTGCCCTAAATAAATAATCTTTCGCAAGAGGAAATAAATTCACTGACCAAATGTTTGACGAGCTCTACAACATAAGCAGTTCAGCTCCAGTGCAGAAATTGACGAACGTTATATTATCTTATCTAGGTAACTGATACCTACCTATATATTTTACCAACCAAACAATACTTTACGGAGTACCTACATAGTTACGCGTTAACCTTCTGAGACAAACGCGTGAAACTGTTCGGTAGATAATTATTTGCCAAAGTAGAAGTTACCTAGATAGTTATAATCAGCTAGGTATCTATGGGCAAAATTAAACCTTCCAGAAATAATTCTAACCAATTAAAGAAAATGTATTAACCCTTTTGGGTGTTGGGCGAACATTTTAATTAGTTAGGATTGATTCTGATATAGTTAAGTATTTGAATAAAATATGGTTTTCATAATTAACACAATTTACATTTAAATACATTGATGTTTAATTATGCTAGTATCAATCTACTAATACAAAGCCCCACGTTGGGCGCCAAAATCTTCTTCAGTGTTACGAAACTAACATACTTTATTATTCAGGAGATTTGTAACATGCGTTTACACAATGTAACAAACATTAAGCACCCATCTACATAACTTTTTATTATGCCTGCACTGATTGCCAACCATAAAACTTACGATAAGCCCCACGGTGGGCGCCAAAACCTCTTTAGATTATTCAGGAGACTAGGTTCGGAATCCAGGTCATTGGCTACGTTCGTTTAATAGCTAGCTGGGTTCATTGTTATTACCGTCGTAAACGTAATGTTATGTTAGAATCATCGACTCCACAATGAAAATACTGACCTTAAACAGACACGAAGGAATTAAAAAAACGAAAGCAGTACCTAACCTACCTAATCAGTCGAATAGAATGGTGTTTAATTTGTAAGCAATCCTAGCCATAGCAATATTTGTTTCCTAGTTTGAGCGAAAGGTATGACGCAAACATGCAATAATTTACTCAGCCGTAGGTAATTGGTCAGTCACCCTACAAAAATAAATCAATCAACAGTAGATTAAGAACCCCGGATTGTGCGAATGTTTCGACATCGGTAAGTAAACCGCGGCACGCGTCTCTAATGCCTCCATTACGAGCACTCAGTACTCACCGACCCTCTAGCATCGCTTTATTTGTCAACAAACGCCATCTCTCTTCCACAACAAGATATTACACTTTCACACCACATCTAGTCCTAAAACTGTATTTATTGTATCTGTATTATTATTAGCACCTTGGGAGCACTACCAATCCACCAGATAGATAACAATGATCAGTCCAGTGACCCGGGAAGCGTATTTCGGCGGCACGCGACAAGTGTTCCCAGCGGGCTGTAACGACGCACTGAGTCAAGCCTGGTTTCACGGAGTGCGGGGGTGCGAGAGCCTTCTATTTGGCACAGAATATGCAACAGTTACATATGAGACGTCTGAAAAGGCGGCTAACATTAGTGTCTTTTTGCAGACGCGCGCATTTTAGGAAGCACTTGTTTCTGTCTGTGCCATCTCCAAAACAGAGGTTCTGATATTTGGAGCTCCGGTACTTATGAATAATTCATTACGCGTGCCTGGCAATAAACAGTCGCGGAGTGAGAAGGATTTAGTAGATAGCGAGGTAGGGACAGTACGATACCTAACTAGGTACATAGGTTGAGGATAATATTAAGTAACTAATTTTACAAATGTAATTTAATTTTTATCTTTAAGGTACGTATGACGTACAGGGATAGGTAGATTTATATAAGTACAATATTAATTTTGCCACGCCCTAACAGGGTGCATGTCATTTAGATTACTTAATCTTAAGATGTAACTAATTTCGTGTCGCAAAAATATGAAAATAAATAAATAAAACCCGGTCTTGGTAAAAAAACATCTAGATAGGTACAAAAAAACAATAATCGCAGAACGACAAATAGCAGCACCTACTTGTGCTGCTGTGTTCCGATTATATGGTAATGGTATGTTCCTGTAATTACTGGCACATAGGCATAACAGCTAAGTCCTATAGTATGGCAACGTATTCCTATAGAGATCAAGACAACATTTCTCAGTTGAGACAACGATTCTCAATTCTATTGTTTTGTATTGTATTTTATTTTTGTTTGTGTAATATGGGTCTTATATTTTGTGCCTGTAATAAACGAATTTTATTTTATTTATTTATTTAATACCTTGTTTTGTATTCTATGTTGATATCCATGGACTGCAGTAGCCACTTAACATAAGTTGAATATAAAAAAAAAACAACAATTCTCCATCGTAACTCAAATTATGGAACCGTGCACAGAACTGGAACTAGAGGACGTCACGAGCACGTCGATGGGTCGACAACATCAATAAGACCGTGGTGGGTCGTGCGTGGTTCAGTCTGGCACAGGATCATCGGAACGAGTGGCACAAACCACGAGAGGCCTATACCCAGTAGTGGGCCGACACGGGTTGAAAATGATGATGATGAATGCACATTTAACAAGTACCTACCTACTAAGTTCTTAGAAGGTGACTGTACTTAGCAGATAAAATATACAACAACATAGACAATGAGCCTATACTGCGAACTCGAGGGAATACTAGAAATAGGCAGGCGGAAATATCTTCTATTACGTAAGTAGTTCCGCAAATATCCGCAAAGGCTTGCGGGGTCAACGGTCATCGCGGTATCAAGGCCACTGCGGCCACTGAACCTTGGCTACTGACACCTGTCAAACCAATTCAACTGAAAGTATTCACCATCTTAATAGATAGGACTACAAAATTTAAAAAAAGATGAATATACTGACAACATGAAAATAATTTGTCAAGTGGAAAAGGAAAAAGGAGTCTAAGTTACACGCCATCTCGTGGTGAGTTAGCAAGTTTTTTTTTATGTTATCCGTTGATGGAGCAAGCTCTTCATTTTATTTCATGAACCCTAATATTGGTTTACAGATATTTTTTCGGTGTTTTTATACATACACCTACCTATTACAAAAAAAAATGTTCTATCAGTTATCTGGTTCCCACAGTACAAGCTTTGTTTTAGGCGCAATTAAGTTTAAAGAAATAAATATTATGACATTCCCTTATCAATACATTTATGAAAATCTAATGTATGTTCACAAAAATATTAATTTGTTTAAGAAAAATAGCGATAATCATAATTTTAATACTAGAAATAAAGATAAACTCGCTGTTGCCACTTGTAGACTCCATAAAGTTAGTAAATCGTTTAAAGGGCAAGGTGTACGCTTTTATAACAAACTCCCAAGGGATGTACAAAAATTGACAATTAACAAATTTACAAACGTAATTAAACAAAATCTTTATAAAAGAGCCTACTATAAAATATCGGATTATTTAGATGATAGAGAAGCTTGGGATTGAAATTGCTCCAACTCGTTCAAAATGTTACAATTTAGATGTAATTTATTTTCTGTATTATGTATTGTAAAAGGATCATTAAAAAAAAACAACTAGCCTTGTTTCTTGCCTTTCTTTCCTGGCTTGGTCGCGAAGGAACAGGCAGTGAAATTGACGTTTCAAAGTGATCTTTGTGATTTTAATGAATAAAAATATTTGACTTTGACTTTGACTAGGGGTTTAGCCTGTTTTAGCCTTATTTATGTTAATAAAACAGGCTGTGTGAAATGTCCAGCATTATTTTATTTATCCGGAAAGATCATTTAAAAAATAAATAAGCAGTGCATACCATAGCATAGTGCACATTTATAAGGACAATAGTTTTTATAAGACATTACTGCTAAGAGCAGTCATACCTCATGACGACCTCCGTGGCGGAGTGGGCGAACAGCCGGCTGAGACGCAGGAGGTAGCGGGTTCGATTCCTGCTGCGGAACAAATGTTTGCATGATCTACATATATTTGTTTCAGGTCTGGATGTTTTTCTATATATTATAAGTATGTATTTCCAAAAATAAAAGTACATAAGTATTCTATCAGTTATCTGGTTCCCATAGTACAAGCTTTGCTTAGTTTGGGGCTAGATGGCGTTGTGTGAAATGTCTAGCATTATTTATATATTTATTTATACAGTAGGGAACTCAACAAGATCCGAGTCTCTAAAGGTCCCAGTGACAACATGGGAATCTAGACACAATTTACCAAGTTTAGCATAATATATTGTATCCGAGATGAGTTTCTGTGCAATGGCTGATTGAAACGGATCCAAAACTCCAATCTGTATTGCGATGGCCTTTCCTAATATCTCAAACTCAGCTTTAGTATATTCTTTGGAGATCTCTTCTTCCTTGTTCTCAGATTTAACTGCAAGTTCAACTTTTAGTCTTTTTCTAAGGGGTTCTTCATCTTCTGTGGAACTATTGCTGTTCTCTTCTAAATATACTGTCTCTGGCTGTGAATCATCAAATTCGTTATTGGATTCATTTCCCTAAAACATAAAGACAAATGTTTCTTACGGTCTGCAAGATTTTTACTGTATATTCCATAGGTTAGGCTCTGGTCATACATACCTCATCATTATCATAGTGTGACTCCAAAGTATTTGAGGGTTTTACTTCTTTGATTGGGAAATAATGGTTCTCGAGGAAGGATATGCTGTTATAGTACCACAACCGTGGTATGTACTGATGGCTAGGGTTTGAAGACATCTCCTTAGAAAATCGCACCTGCAACATTAATAAAACAAATCACCAACACAACTCAAAATGAAAGTTAATGTTAATGAATAAAAAATGGATATTATCCATTTATGTACCCAACAAAATTCTTGCAAGGCACATTAGGTTTTAATTATATCAAAACGCGTAGGTTATTAAATCAAATGATGACTGTATACCACCTAATACAGTGTGTGCTTGTCAGGGGATCTAGTCAGTGAGGAAAAGTGGGCTATGTGTGCCGGAGCAATGCTCTAGGTTTAGGCTTGGGCGGGTCCCGCTATTCGAACCAAGCCCTGCGTGTACTGTTGCGCGCCAAAACTCTCCTATCTGCTGTGAGCAACGCTACCTTAACGAATCTTGAAACTGATGTATTTGCAGATATTGTACATGTTACATTGATGCAGGTATGCCTTCAATACTGCGAGGGAGATATTATCCCAAAATAGTAAATTGTAGGTACTCACATACCTCACTATAATACAATACCTCACTTACAGACCATGTCTGCCTCATAGTTGCGTGCACAAGTTTATATTGCAAGATACAACTGGCTCTTACCATTAAACAACAAAAGTATGTAGGTAGCTACTTTTATCAATGCAAAAGCGACAATGAAGTAGGCAAAATTTTGTGTAATGTCAAACCTTCTTGAGTTCTCTAATAAATCCGCTCCGCATAATGTCCAGGCGGTTCTTGAGGATAGAGAGAGTGGCTTCTTCATCCACCTCCCGGTATTTGTGCAGCAGCGCCTTGTACGCGTCGAGGCGCCGCCGTCGGATGGAGTACTCAGGGTGCTTGCGGTCCCAGAGGCAAGGCATGTCTCTATACATCTCCAGGAACTCCAGCATTGTTTGCTTATGTTTGTCGTACGTTTTATTATCCATTGCAACTTCTTGGTTTGTTCACTCTCCTGTTATTATTTATTGACTCCTATGCCCTTATGGCCCCAATATAACCACAATAGTTGCTACAATTTGTGATACAATCAATCAACCTTTATTTTGGTTAGTTCCCCATTTCCCAGCGTTTGATTGTTTTCAACTTTTAATTCAACACAACAATCAAAACAAATGTTTCTGTCAATGTCAGTCTACTAACTCACTACTATCACCCACCACCTACAAAAAAATATTATACCTAGAAACACTCACACAAACACTCACTGTTTTTGTGGATCAGTTAACAACATTTATAAACCAATTCGGTTTTTTGTCTAGTCTTAGTGCTGCGACTTGGGGCGTTTTTTTATTTCTTATTATTTTTAAAACATTGCATACAGTCCGTCTAAAAAGAGTAGAAATTAATGTTTAAGAAACTAACTTCATTCTGTGGCTGGCAACACTTCATTAAAAGTCAATCTTGTCACTTGCTTGTCATTGTAATGTAAACATTGTTTGCTTTCATTTCAATTCTTGCTTCAATTCTAGTTTTTATCCAAAAACTTATTATAAACATTTGAAAAATGAATAAAACAATCCGCAGCGGCTCTCGTGAAGTGATATACAAAGTGTTTATGCGATGTTCAGCCGAATTCCAAGCCGGCAGATTGCTCACGCAGATAGAACACGTTTATAAACGAACAGCGGATCTGACTGGTAAGTTATGAATTAATGTAGTACTTTTAGTCACTTTACACTCCTTTAAATAGTAATGTCTTATCCAAGAGTGGTCTTATCATGAAATATTTACTTTTATATATACAGTTGAGGTTATGAAAATAAAACACATATTTATAGTGCGTATGACTGGTTTTGATACTTAACAATATAATTTATTATTTTCAGGTAAATCCGAGAGTACAGTGCGACGAATAGTTTAGGAAGGATCTAAAACTAAATGAAAATTCAGTACTCCTGCTAAACATAGCAAGGGGCGACCAAGAAAAGAATTAGACGATTTTGACCAGTGTGCAATCCGACGAAAAGTGCATTATTTATATAGTGTAAAAAAATAAGTCCCTACACTTAATAAAATACTAACCATGGTAAGGGAAGACCTTGGTTTCAATGGAAGTCGAGCCCATTTACACAAAATTTTGAAATCTATTGGTTTTAAATACAAAAAATGTAAAGCAAACAGAAAAGCTTTGATGGAAAATACTAATATTTGTATTAAAAGGGAAAAATATTTAAAAGTTATTATGGACATCCGTAACTTACCTGAAGAGTTGCAATAAGATATTATATATCTAGATGAAAGTTATATTCACTCATCATACAAATTAAAAAAAATGTTGGCAATCTATTGAAACCGAAGGAGTTATTGAAGATATCTCAAAAGAGAAAAGATGGATTCTCATCAATGCAGGAAGTGAAAAAGGATTTGTACCGAACTCTCTTCTTATTTTTAGTGGAAATAACAAACAGGAAGACTGTCATCCTGAAATGAATAGAACAAACTTTAATAAGTGGGTAACCGAAAAGCTCATCCCAAACCTTGAATATCCTTCCATTATTGTAATGGACAACGCCCCATATCACTCGATTGTGAAAAATAAGGCTCCCACAACATCCAGCACGATTGCCGAAATCAAATTATGGCTTGAAGAGAATAATATTAATTTTGATCCGACCCTACGAAAACCTATGCTTTATGATTTGGTGAAAAAAAAATAAACCAGCACCAGTTTATGAAATTGACGAGTTACTGAGCGAGCATGGGCATACAGTCGTAAGGCTGCCACCCTATCACTGCGACCTGAACCCGATTGAACTTATATGGTCTTTGGCAAAAAGAAAAGTGGCAGCACAAAATGTTGGATCCAGAGATATAAAACAATTAACCGAAGAGGCTTTTGCTTCTATAACTCCAGTAGATTGGAAATCATGTAGTGACCATGTCAAAAAAATTGAAATGGAGTACATTGAAAGAGGCCCCAGTCTGTATCAAAATAAAGAAGAATTAATTATAAGAGTTGGTGAGGATAGCAGCAGCAGCAGTGAGTCTGAAGCAGAATCAGAAGAATCCTGTCTGCCTAGTACTTCTCGGCAAGATTCTCCTGGGGCTATAGATGACAACATGTCTGGTGTCGAATATTTAGATTTTGATATGTTGGACGACTAATTTTATGAATAAATATTTTATTAATAACACTCAACTCTTGTTTTATTATTTTACTAGCTGCGCCCTCTAGTTATTCCAGGTAATAATCTATTCCTGTGCCAAGTTCCATCCATCCTCCCAATTTTCCGTATTTATAATAATATGTATTAGTCGAATTTAACCACAACTTGTGATGTAAAGTGGTTATGTGAAGTACTAAGTTAGCTTAGAATCATAAAATATTAATGCCAATACTACAATAAATAATTAGCAAGTATCAAAACCAGTTATTGTATAGTTATGGAGTATACTCGTACCAGTTAAACGACAGTGGCGCCCTCATTTTTTGTCTACTCTTTTTAGACGGACTGTACATCTCTATAATTGCGACACTGGGAGAAGTGACGATAAGACCAATCAGGTATTCCCGTTTTGATCTCAGTCAAAATCAGTATCTATGTAAGTGCATAACCATTGTATTAAAAAAAAGTTTATATATAATATAATAATAATATAAAACAATTATATTATAATGTAATATAATGTGACCCTGTCTCAGAATTCCGCGCAAAACTCAAATGGCTCCCTATCCGTCTTCGCCGGAATGCACATATTCTATCACTTCTTTATAACATTCTCTTTAATCCCACTTCACCTTATCTAAAGGAGCATTTCGAGTTTTTGTATCAGGCACACTCTCGAAACCTTCGTTCTTCCGAAGCTCTACAGCTTCGTACTCCCGTCCATAGTTCACAATTTTATGGTGACAACCATTTTCTTTCGTTGTCTCGTAACTGCTAGCTAGTGTTTATGTTATTTTTCCTCCATATTATGTAGTGTAGTTTATTTATATATTATTTGTATGTATTTAAGTTTATGTTTATTATTATACATAATCAATATGTAGGTATATATTATTTTATAGGTTCTGTTTACGTATGTTTATGCTTAAAGGTACTCTTACACTGCCGTCTTTTGATTTTTGTTTATCCTGTCCATCCAAAGGTTGTCTGGAAGAGATTGCTTTTAGCGATAAGACCGCCCATTGTATCGTTATTTATTGCTTATTTCCTTTGTTACCTTTGTTGTATTTTTGTTTGGTGTGCAATAAAGAGTATTTCATTCATTCAAAGTACCGTAGCGGTTTACAGTAGGTTTTACCAATTATAGAGGTAGGTAGTAAGTCAAGTGAGTTCTAAGATAGTACAGAAATACGGCAGACAGCCGTCAGTAAAGCCTGATGATCCACAGCATACGATGAGGCTGTGAGACCATAAGTGGGACATTCCACGCAGAGTAGAATTTAAAGGCTAGTTAGATTTACACAATAAAAAGAGAGACAGAAAGACATCTTAAATACTTGGCACCAGGGATCAGAATAGAAAGACTCACCGAGATTTGGGTTTATCAGACAGTAGTTACGTTAAAATAATTATATTCATATCTCGAGAGATGTTGACTGGTCGAAGGCCGGGCGAAAAACAGGTTGTTTTTTCGAACGGACTTTTCTCGCTGTTGGCCTCTGAGGTCGTTGCAGCTTAACCAAACTTTTGGCAAGCGTAGACGGCACTCAGCCCTGTAAGTTTTAATGCGGCAACTTGCGCAAGGGCACCAGTTTAGGTAGAAACCTCGGCTTGCGCCGTTGCCAGGATGGGGATAGGAGACACGCCCGGGTACATGTTTGTAACTCGTAAAGGCGGCGATTGAAGGGACTCATTGAACTCGCTGGCGAGGTCGGTGTATCTGTGAAATGTTTGCTCTGTCTAATGTAGATGACTCACATATCTCCTCCGAGTTAGCGGAGGTGATTTCGTCATCCAGATCTCCAAGAACGTGTCTCGGTCGACGGAAGGAAAAGGCAGGCTTTTTTTTTTTTTTTTTTCGAATGGACTAATCTCGCTGTTGGCCTCTGAGGCCGTGACAGCTTAACCGAACTTTTGGCGAGCGCAGATGGCGCTCAGCCCAGTAAGTTTTATAGGCAACTAGCGCAAGGGCACCACTTAGGTACGAACCTCGGCTTGGGCTGTTGCCGGGATGGGGATAGGAGAGAAACGCCCGGGTACATGTTTGTACCTCGTATAGGCGGCGACTGAAGGGATTCGTCGACCTCGCCGGCGAGATCGGTGTTTCTGTGAAGTGTTTACTCTGTCTGATGTAGATGACTCACCTTCCGCATTAGCGGAGGTGATTTCGTCATCCGGGTCTCCGAGAACGTGTCTCGGACGACGGAGGATTTGAAAAGGCAGGCTGCGTGCGCATCGCACCTTATATAGTCGAATCATAACAAAATTCCATTCTTGGGAATTTTCCAGTGTTTACTAACTAGCTTAGATAACTTAGATAGTCTCGAAAATATCTGACGGTAAAGTTTAGCTAGTTTGACACTCACTCATAGATGATCAAAATAAAACTAGTAAGTACTTCCCATATATGTACCTAGAAGGCTGAAATTTGATGAGTTAATAATTTCTGAGTAAGTAAAGCATATACGTATAGAACTTGGGTGTTTGGTGCGGAATACCAACTTACTAACTATATAAATAAGAACTTAAATAACTATTTGATACTGAAAATCCGAGTATTACTAAAACTTTCAAGAAAAGCTTGCGTGCAATAGTTGTTTGACTACTCACACGCAAAACAATAGTGCAGTGCAAAGGGGAGAATTTATATAGGTCATCGATTTTGTAGAAAGGTCTGGGAGCGGCTCGTTGTCCTTTTACATATTTAATAATACTTTTACAAGTCATTCTTTCAGACACGATAGTTTTGTACCTACACAGCGAAACTAAAAGGTACCTTCAACCTTTAAAATTAGCTTGTGAAAGGAAAATGGAAGTTTACAAACAGCTCAATTAAGAGTTAACCCAATGACTTCTCAAGAAGGCATGGAAGCATGTAAGTAGCTGCCTACGTAGACTTGCAAGTAAACAGCTTACGTACTTACCTACCTTCTTATCTAATGATAAAATATCTATTTAACCTTAATTAAATAGGAAGCAAATACTTTCATGTCTAGTTAAAGATACTTTGAACTAACTACATACGTACCTTCTTACTTAACTACACATTTATTGGCTCTGAGTGGGTATTTTTTGTCTAAAAATGGTTTGGCTATTCATGGAACCCGAACTGGGTAGGTAGGTATCACTACTCTAATCAGTGAGTTTATTGGATTGAATAGGTATTGCGATTAGATGCTTGTGATGTATTTCAATGTTCAGTGAACCGCAATCAGTGCTTGCCACTTTGATTAGTGATTATTTGTTATATTGCAGTTGGTAAGTATACAGAGCACATCGGCCAGTCAGTGAAATCTCACGTATTTAAGTTTTACCTTCGAGTTCAAAGAAGAGAGAATTGGTAAGATATTTAATTTAATTAGTAATCAACTAGTATAAGGTAATAAATAACACAGCTGCGGTGGCCAGAAAATCCGTAAACCTTTTTCACAATAATTCCAGGCAGTCTATGACCCAACATGCAACGCACAAATGAAACCATAGTACGCTCTACCTGAAAACTGTTCATCAAAGTGAGATCGTTTGTGTAAAGAAACCTGAGATTGACATTGATCTAAACAAGTTAACCACCCAAAAGGGCGCAGTATTGGATGGGATACCTACCGAACATTTTCTTACAGAGGTGTGAGGAGAATTTATCAAAGCCAGCCAGCAATTTATTATAAATATATTATATCATAATGATATACAACTAATCTCCTAGCGAAGATTTTTTATCTTCGCTGCGGAAAAAACATATATGTAACCAATTCATAAAAGTGGTGATGCAAATAGGTATTGTTTTGAACTGTCAATTCTTCCAGCAGTCGGTAAAGTGTTAGAGTCAATAGTTATATAATATAGAGTTATATAATATAACAATATAGAGTGCAACAAAAGTTATATTGCCATGTAATGAAAAAGATTCATCAAGAGCAACGTGGATTTCTTCCCGGAAAATAAAACACCACTAACCTAGTTGGTTTGATCAACGGTATTGCTAAAGCTACAATAGACGATGAAGTCAATACTGATTACTTAGATTTTAAACTAACTAATCATATCCTCTTACTGGGTAAAATTGCTAAAATGAGAAAATACGGTTCATTAGACCGGTGGTGCTGAGCAAATTTCGACCCCGATTTTTTTTTTAGTTAAAACTTTGTAGTTTAGAAGTTATTAGCCATAATTAAAAACTGAACTAATACAAAATTCACAGGGTACACCAGTGACTCCACAAGGCTGACATTTGGTATGCGTGTAGCTATAGTGACACAAATAAAGGCAAAAATCTGAAATTTAGAACAACTGCAATTTTTACCTCAAAAAAGAGTAAATTAACATGAACTCCCGTTACCTGTAATTTGAATGAAATTGTAGGTATTTTGATTTTTCATTTCATGGCACTATTTTATTAGTCAAAGATTATGATTTTTTTTTACGATGGGAAAATGCTTTACGCATATCCTCCAGTTCGGGGAGAGCTGAAGGGGTATGTCGGACTCTCCGGTGACAACCAACGCATACTGAATAAAAACCCACGGATATTCCTTCATTCACCTAATCGCCAGTGCATCATCAAACCGCCCATCTTGAGATGAGTGAGTCGATGCTTACCCACCGGGGTCTTCAAGCATCAAAAATAGTTGTTCTATTAAAAAAATATTAATCACTTTGTAGCAATGTGGTTTCAAAATGTATGCGAATATGATATAGATTCCCTTCAGCACGAGGTAAATAAGGTTAGTAATTAATGCTCTAGCAACGAAATGGTTCTGAAAGATAGAAAATGTTACACGGTCCTCACACCGTACAGTTTTACAAACTTGCATTTCCAGGCAACTGGAAAACGCAGCGTAGGACGGCCTCCACTATGGACAGAAGACCTGATAAAGGTTGCTGAAAGCTGTTGGTTGTAGGCCGCACAAGATTGGTCACTCTGGAAATCTATGGGGGAGGCCTATGTTCGGCAGTGGACGTCCTTTGGCCGATATAATGATGATAATGATTTTCAGGCAATAGCGTGGAAACGGGGCACCGCGAGTCAGCCAATACTAACATCGTGGCGCATTAACATTTTCCATTAAATTAGTTATTCAATAAATCGTGTGTGTGTTAAAATAACAAGGGTACTCGTACGCTGAAGAAATCACATTTCCAATACCTACCTACATCCTACATAAGTTTTGAGGATAAAAAACATGTAAGTAGGGCCGGTAGGGTAAGCTGGACTATGAGATAGCCTTTGACTCCTTTGAAACCTGGGCTGTTCTGGAGTCCCTGCAACGATGCGAGGTCGATTGGTGATATATCGAAGTGTTGAGATGTTTATATAACGAGGCCACTATGTTAGATCATATTCAGAACCAGCAGTCAGAACCAATCTAGTGGTGTCGCGGAGTGAGACAAAGCGATGTATATCCCCCAAATTGTTTACAAACGCACTGGAAGATATGTTCGAGATGCTAAGTTGGAATGAACAGGGCATCAACATCAACGGGGAATGCATCTCGCACTTACGATTTGCTGACGATATCCTCATAATGGCAGAGTCAGCGCAGGAACTGCAACAAATGCTGGACAGCCTAGCTGCTGCTTCTAGACGCATCGGCCTGGGAATGAACTTATGATCAATGATCGTGTTACACCAGAGCCGATTGCAGTCACTGGAACTTCTCTCGAGGTTGTGAAGGAGTATGTCTATCTTGAGCAGACTCTGCCATTGGGTAGATATAATCTCGAGAAAGAAGTAAACCAGCGAATTTAGCTGGGCTGGGCAGCGTTTGAGAAACTTTGTCCGGCCTTCTCGTCACCCATCACACAATGCCTAAAAACGAAAGTATTCAACCAGTGTATCCTATCTGTGATGACCTATGCAGCAGAAATATGGACACTTACGGTGAGTCTGGTCCACAAATTGAAAGTCGCTCAGCGAGCTATGGAAAGAGCTATGCTCGGAATTTCTTTGAAGGATAGAATCCGAAACGAGGTTATCCGATAGAGAACCAAGGTGATCGACATAGCTCAGAGAATCAGCAAGCTGAAGTGGCAGTGGGCCGGTCATATCTGCCACAGAACCGATAACCGTTGAGGTAAACGTGTTCTGGAGTGGAGATCACGTGTAGGCAAGCGAAGTGTAGGACGCCCTCCCGCTAGATGGAGTGACGATTTGCGCGCTGTGGCTGGCAAGAATTGGATAAGAAAAGCTAAGGATCGGGCTCAATGGCGCATCCTGGCAGAGACTTACGTCCAGTAGTGGACTGTTAAAGGTTGATGATGATGATGATGAAGTAGGGCCGCGCTCGCCCAAACATGACGATTGACTGAGAGAGCTGGATTTAGGTAGGTAGTAATCAATGACAAATATGCTTGGGTTACAGAAAGTTTCAGAATAAATATCAGTTCGATTCCTCATTTTTTATTTTCTGATTCAAATACGTAGCGTATGGTAACGTACCCACCTACCCACACAAATACCTATTAGGTAATAATAATACATATACCTACTGTAAAAAAACATATTTAAACTGAGAAACACTTACGAAGTTGTTATTCACTACATACATTTGGATATAGCAGGAATCCTGCTTGTTTTTGACGTGACAGCGTCTAATAAATCGATAAACGCCGGCTGCATGCACGAAAAAGGATGACTCATTGTCCCGTTACGCGCATTGTACGCTTGCGGCGCATCTATCTCTCTTCCACTCGATTGGCCTATGCGTCCGAGGATAAGAAAGACAGCGGCAGCACACAGCTTACATCTACACGTGAACTGTTTCGTCGACTGTTTATAAAGTGAAGTGAAAAGTTAATGTGGTTTTCATTGCTTATTACAACAACAATTTCGGCAATAAAGGTATTCTTGCATTTTAAAAATCTGATTACTAGTAAAATTTTAAATA
Organism: Philereme transversata; assembly: GCA_963924445.1. Lineage (NCBI taxonomy): Eukaryota > Metazoa > Arthropoda > Insecta > Lepidoptera > Geometridae > Philereme > Philereme transversata. The sequence goes on from OZ004345.1 coordinate 29,148,358, forward strand.
TTTATTATTTTATTATTAAAAAAGTAGCATCTGTCGGCGAGTACAGTAATAATAGGTTATGTTACAATTGACTAATAAATTATGGTGATTCATATAATTGATGATAGATATTTAATTACAGTTTATTTCTATGAAAACTTGTTCATAATCATATTTAAACTTTATAGCTAAACGCCAGTTTTTTTTTAATTAATTACCTACACGTTATGAAATATAGATTAATAATGTCTTAAGAAGTACATTATCTTTGTTAAAATAATTTGAAAATATTTTTTTTTTAATTTTAACAATAAATTATGATAAACATATTTGAATTAATGAGTGCAAATAAAAGTAAATTTATCAATTAAATTGTAGATTTCATTTCACTCCTTTGTATCCATACAAAATGGTGATACCTAATTCAATAAAAATTATTCAATTTTATTCATAAAAGTATGCAATCATTTTATCAATGTTTTGGACGTTGTCACGTTAAACTATCGTCCGTAAACCAACTTTACAGACAACCAATTTTTTTTTAGCTACGGATTCTTTTATTTGAATTTTCATATTTCACCATTGGTAATACATAAGGTATAGCCTTGGATTGTAAAGTTATATTTAAAAAAAGTTTTGTATGTTTTAATAGTTCGTAAGTAGGGAGGTACCTAAACGAGTCCGAAAGTTTATATCTACTAGCAATTTGTATCGATAGGTAATTGTAAACACAGTTGCTGCTCTGCACACACAAAAATTGCACCACGGAAGACCAGCGCTATAGTAGTATAAATATGCTACTATAGCACAATGCTGAGTGGTGACCGTTTTTGCTCACAAATTTGTTCATTAATTTATATCCATTTGTCTAAGCCATTGTACACTTGTGATGCAAAATAAACGTTTTTCTATTCTATTCTATATTTATGATTGAAAAAAATTAACGAATAATAAAAGAATTCAAATTCAAAATTATTTATTTGGAACTTAAACAAAACTTAGTACTTATTAGAATTAGTAACTTCTATAAATGGGTGTTCACTTACCATCAGTCGATACAGGAGTTGTAGTATCGTCAAGCATTACACACGGACACTGATCGGTTTCTAAATTAACTGAATCCCGCATTTTCCCCTTACTAGCTAATTCTCGAAACGCAAAAAAAGTCAATGTCAAAATTTGGGTGCGCGTACGTATGTAATTGTCACAACACAATTCCGAATGTGGACTTTGAGAAATCCCGTACCTACACCTTTGTTATTTATTTCTGCTTTAGTAGAAGCACTGATGCCAATCACAAGCATTTGAAAGGAAGGTAATCAACACATTTCACAAATAAAATGTACTGTAAGTTACAAAAGAGTTTGTCGAATTTATTTATTGCTTTATTTAGCGCAATCAGCTGACAAACATGACGCTTGTCGAGTTATCGAACTGACATGCGTGCGTGACGTGACATAACGGACTGACTGACAAGACAGACGTGCAGTAACGCCAACATTTAAATACAAATTTTCTCTGGGGAAAATCAGAAGAAAATAAATCGGCGGAGGGAAATCCTTTCTTGTACATATATTTATGCGTGGTGGGATTACAGTTATTATTCCATGATCACGGTAGAATCGAGTTTATTGGTTTCATGGTGGCGTAGTGCGACGCCCAGACGTAAAAATGACGAGACCGGGGCCTCCTAATGAGAATCTGCCTACAGTGAGTAGCAATCACATTCGTTTCTTAGCTATAATTTTAGATTATGATTTTTAAGTAGGTTTCGTGCAACTCCAAGCATTTCAGCAAATTTTTCAATCTAAAGTAGGTAGTAATGAATGCTGCCTCACGTGCCAACGTTTATTTATTTGGATTCTGTTCAGTCGCAAGTTATATAGTAGGTATATATTGTATAGTATATATAGTTATACTTACGGATTATAAAATAAAATGTATTATGCAATACATATTTAAAAATCATGACATTCATGCCCTTAGACAAGTATTTTTTTTTTTTTTTTTTTATAAATTATAGGCTAGCGTTTGACCACTATCTCGCCTGATGGTAAGCGATGATGCAGTCTACGATGGTACACGCTTGCCTAGAAGAAACCTATTCACTCGTGACTTGATTTTATTGCTAGTATTAAGTAACATGCCTTAATAGGTACATTTCTATAGATATTAGGATGAGTGATTGTTCATTCATAGTGCTTTCTTTTCAGAATAGCTTGCAGCTGGGTAACGGCTGAGCGTAATGTCAATATTCGCAGGCAGTGACAGTGTATGTGGGCTCTAGAGTCCCCTTAGTTGCCTTCTATCCATTAGATACCACTTACAATAACAAACATCTATTTCTACCTGAAACCTTATTGAGTAAATTATTATGATTTAATTTAAAATGTTAATTTGGTGTCTTGTCCCTTCTGTTATACTATATTGTTTTACTTTCTAGTTTCATTATGAGTGGATGGTCTGACTTAATCTTGGAATTTAAATCTCAGCTGTGTCCCCCCCTCTGTAGATTTAATGATGCAGAGATAGGTAGTATTCAACTGCCTCAATGTTGTGTGTAAATATTAGCTAAGCATTTTATTGAAGTTTCATCCCCTCCTGAAATAGATATACTATTATTTGCAGGTAAAGTTGGTGGTAGTAGGAGATGGCGGCGTGGGCAAGAGCGCCATCACCATCCAGTTCTTTCAGAAACTGTTTGTGACAGACTACGATCCCACCATTGAGGATTCTTACATACAGCATACCGAGGTGGACGGCCAGTGGTGCATTCTTGATGGTAAGTTTGGATCTTAAACTTGTTTCTCTGTGACAATTAAAATACGACGTGCTGATATAAACAATGTAAAAGCTAGGCCAACAGTAATGCAGTTTTATAGAGCTGGTAATTTTGTTAGCCCCTCAGTCTCAGTTATTTGGTGTAATTTGTAAGTAAAGAGTGTTTTCTTATATTTCAGTGCTTGATACAGCAGGGCAGGAAGAGTTCAGTGCGATGCGAGAGCAGTACATGCGCAAGGGAGATGGGTTTCTGCTCGTCTACTCTGTCACAGACCAGCAGAGCTACGAAAACATCAAGCACTTTCACACACAGATTCTGCGCGTTAAAGACAGGTAATTTATTAAGCAGTTTTATGCTTAATCCAAAAATGTGTCTTGTGTGCCTTCACGTCTAGGAATAGCTACATTGTGTTAAGAAATTTCATACTAAATACAATTTATGGTAAGTACACTATCAGATGAGCGACTGCTGTGCACATTTGTCGTAGCGGAGTGTGATGGCTGCCTGCAACCCTCTGGGCCGCTCCTGCCCCTCAGGTCCATGGGGTTACATGTAAACAGGTGCACCACAATGACACCACAAATGCAGCCAAACTAATAGTGCATCTTTATTGTGTTTGCAGGGATACATACCCAATGTTGGTGTGCGCTAACAAGGTGGATCTGGTCCACGCGCGCTGCGTGTGCGAGGAGGCGGGCCGCGAACTGGCGCGCTCGCTCGGTGCGCCCTACATCGAGACTAGCGCCAAAGAGCCGCCGCTCAACGTTGACGCCGCCTTCCACGAGGTAAGGGTCCCTCCTTCCGCATAGTAGACTAGTGCCAGGAGGCGGGCCGATAACTGGCGCGCTCGCTCGGCGTGCCCTAGATCGAGACTAGCGCCAAAGAGTCGCCGCTCAACGTTGACGACGCCTTCACGAGGTAGGAGCCCCTCCTCCCGCACAGTAGACTAGTGCCAGGAGGCGGGCCGCGAAAAGGCACGCTCGCTCGGTGAGCCCTACATCAAGACCAGCGTCAAAGAGCCGCCGTTAAATGTTGACGACCGACGCCTTCACGAGGTAGGAGCCCCTCCTCCCGCACAGTAGACTAGTGCCAGGAGTTGGACCGCGAGCTAGAAATGTTGTAAATATATATTAACAAAAAAAAAAAATGTGGCCGTCACGAGACGCCCGGCAGATGGGAATTGATGGTTATTGAAAGAATTTATAATTAAAGAAAACTGTTTATTGTTATCTTAACTTATCATATGCAATACAAATACGCGTGGCGGTAAACAATTCTTTACCTGTAGATTTGATTGTAGAGATAGATAAAGATAGAAGTAAATATAAACTCACTATTGCCACTTGTAGACTTCACAAAGTTAGTAAATCATATAAAGGGCAAGGTGTGCACTTTTATAACAAACTCCTAAGTGATGTACAAAAATAGACAATTAACAAATTTAAAAACGTAATTAAACAAAATCTTTATAAAAAAGCCTACTATAACATATCGGATTATTTAGATGATAGAGAAGCTTGGGATTGAAATTGCTCCAACTCGGTCAAAAATGTTACAATTTAGACGTAATTTATTTTCTTTATTGTCATGTATTCTAATAGGAACATTAAAAATAACAACCAGCCTTGTTTCTTGCCTTTCTTTCCTGACTTGGTCGCGAAGGAACAGGCAGTAAAAGTGACGTTTCAAATTGATCCTCGTAATTTAATTAAAAACACATTTTGAATTTATTTGAATATTATTGTTTAGTTATCTGGGTCCAATAGTACAAGGTTTTTCAAATTTAAATTCAAATTCAATAATTTATTTGCTAGAATACAAAAATCACATTAAAAGGTCTTAAATGTATGCTTGTCAATGTATTCAACCTGCATGCAGTTTAGTTTGGGGCTAGATAGCGCTTTTGATATTAAGGTCCGAGCATGTTTGCTTCTGTGCGGCTGTAGACATATGGAGTAGCGTATTTAGTGATTTCGTCAGATTTATGGAACCAATAACATTTTGTAAGACATGTTTTGTCCTCAGCTGGTGCGTATAATCCGCAATCACCCGCAGCAAGAGGACAAGCAGCGTCGCCGCAGGAAGATCGGCAAGTGCTGTCTCCTGTGAGCCGCCGCCGCTCGGCCCTGCCTAGTGGGAGGCACCCCCACTGCTAACGTACTGCCGGGAAGGCGCGGTCGCTTCGTCAACTATTGGCGCGGGAAGCGATACAAATCGACTCCATTGTATTATTACTGTGGCAAAGTTGGTAAGACAAAATGTTGGTTAATTTGTTCGGAATTAATATTCTGAATGGTTTTGTAAATTGATGTATATAACAGGATCGTCTTGTATTGTCATAGTGAGATTAATATTATAATATATAGAGAGATTATATATTTGACGACCTCTGTGGCGCAGTGGGCGTATAGCCGGCTGAGACGCAGGAGGTAGCGGGTTCGATTCCCGCCACGGAACAGGTGTTTGCATGATCTACAGATATTTGTTTCGTGTCTGGGTGTTTTTTTAAATATTATAAATATGTATTTACAAAAAAAGTATATAAATATTCTATCAGCTATCTGGTTCCCATAGTACAAGCTCTGCTTCGTTTGGGCTAGATAGCGCTGTGTGAAATGTCGAAGCAATATTTATTATTATTATTTATTTATGTAGCCAAAGTAGTAGATGTATTGTAGGAAGTCTGAAGGTGGGTTTGTGTAGCTGAAGTATTGTTATTTTATGAAGAAATGCGTATTGCGGATGATATATTTTGTCATGGTGTTGCTAGTTCAATAAAGTAATAGTATATATGCCCAGTGGCAAATACTACTTGTCAGATAATGAAATGATTCAATATGAACAATATTAAAATTGAGAATGTTTAACATATTAACTAACGATCGCCGGATATCGCAATATCCGCCGGGTTTATTACCTAAAATTAGACACAGCAACGAGAATTCAAATTTAGTATTGGAAAATAGCTCTATATGTTGCCGTTCTTTGCAAATTGACGTTTTAAGACCGATTGCTGTCGCTGATGTAGCAAGGGTAATACATCCCCTCTGGACGCTTAAACACTCGCAAATCATGGTAAATATCGTTTTCAGTAAAAATAACACGAATGAAATGAGCAGTTCCAAGCGTTTTTATTGTAGGTGTGTACTGAAACAGCTGATTGCTTAAACTTGTTTATGTCGATGGCGCTTCCATTCCCAGAGGGTTCAGTACTAACTGTAGTCTCGATCCCCGGCATCGAATACTAATATTACAAAGAATCATGGTCAAACTAACTTATGGCCGGTTACCGATAAGGACACGTTCCTCCTTCAAAACATGTAACGTTTTAGTCATTTTAAAGAGAAACGTGCCGCTTGTGGGTAAACACGTTTAAAGAAACCGATCATAAGCAGTTAATGATGAATGTTGTCTGAACATGCACAAAATAACTTGCACTTCTTTAAAACACGATAAATATAATTTGTATTAATTTAGTTTTATAAATGTACACCAAATACATGGCAATTATTTAATTCTATGTAAGCATGTAGTAAGAAGGTTATATATAACACTAGTATAAACTGTTATATTTATTCAATAGTTGTATAAAATGTGAAAACACGATCAAGTGAAGTATAATAGTCATTCCATAAACAAATATTAGACTGATTATTTTGGATTGCATTTAATTTATTCATAAATACGACAACACCACCGGAACCACCGGAACAAATTTTCCCTTGTGTTAACGCGGTACTTAGTGGTTCCACGGTAAAAGTTAATGGTACCGCGGGGAAATGCGGTATGAGGATTTGACATCTAATGTTCTTCTAATTTACACCTCAAATGTCATTTTAGTCTTCTAAGGTCTTCAGAGCGCCGACCACAATCTTTTAGAAAATCATCATGTTTCAGGAGCGTTTTCTTTCAAGCTTGTCGCAACATTGCTTCGATTTGAACCACAAAACTTTTAAACATTGCTGTTATAATCCTAATAATGTTGTATATTTAGTGCTTTCTAGTGATTACATCACGTTCAGTATAAAACATTGCGAAAATAAACACGATTTACTTTTTAGGATAATTTTACGTTTTATTTGAGCTCTAATGTGAAACGTTCGGAGTGAACGATTTATGGTGACGTCACCAAAACTGCTTCGCTTTAACAATATTATAGTAAGCCCTCAGTCATGGTGCGAAATGTTAGTGTAATATTACTTTAATATTGCTAAGAGATTGAGGTTGGCCCCCTGGTTCACGACAAAATCTTTGTTGCCTTTTCATGCTGTGTGCCATTAGCAGATGCTATGAAATTATTTATAGTTTGAAGTATAGCTTCACACAGCTACCCATCGCACTAGCGATGCAGAAAAATGTCCCAAATCTAATAAGTTATAGAACAATATGGTCAAAAAGACTGAAAACAAACAAACCAAAATAGAATGTAATCTAAAAGCGATATAAATATTGTTAACTGTAGGTAATGAGCGGGCAATGTGTGTGTATACACTAACGATTCCATAGTTGTGACTTCCTGAGTTTTCGCAGACTCACTATACAGGGTGGCGACCTAAATACTGTAAGTTTTAAGTAGATTTCTATGTATATTGGAATCCGTTTCAATTAATGTACTATTTATCTACTTTCCAATGATACCCACCTACATAACTTATTCATCGCGCGACTTGAGGACGAATTCAGTGCAGTAATGCGCAGGGGTATCTATTTTCTCGTAATTACCTTGCAAAGTGTAATGACATTTTAGTGGATGTTTTTAATTGGATTCAGAATTACTTTCTATAGTTTTAAAGATTCTAGTACGACTTTGAGTTCGAATATTGCCACCGTTCACGTTGGCACCCTGTATATATTTAGCAACTTTAATCGGCATATGTGTAATTGAGCAAGTTTTGGATTAATTGAGAGATGTATCACACACGTTGTCCGATGGCAACGGAATTGAATTCATAGTCTGTAAGAGTAACGGCTAAGGTCACTTGCACCACTTATTAGATCTTGAAGTAGCTGAGATATACTATAATCATTCGACGACCTCTGTGCGATGCGAACTATTACTGAAACGCAACATGTATATAAACATTCTAATTTGAAATTAACTAATTAATACAGTCTGTCACCACATTCACGACATTAATTTAAAACACATGCAGTATCGTACTAACTGATTTTAGAGATTGGTTTAATACCGGTAGCTTGAATATTTACCCAGTAATCGATACATCTCCAATAAACAATTTTCAACGTAAATCGGCGGCGCCTTTGCGCCGACGCCGCTTATTCAGTTTATCAGGTATCTACTTACATGATGAATGAATATGATTTGTTTACCTGTTTAATACAGGCTGTTTCATTGATATTTTAGGACTTTAAATTAAGGTAGATTGAAAATTAATAAAATTTCGTGGTAACGAATTGAAAAAAAATCTATTTTACAACAATACTAACCACCAGCCGTGATTTAAACTAATTTCGTAAATGCGGTGACAGCGGCACAAATGTTACCGCATCTTAGCTGAATCGGAAAATTTATTGTCAAACTACACTAAAGGAAATCTAATAGGTCCGATTGACGGCTACCAATTTGCACGACGTAATAATCGGACCGCAATCGCATTAGCAATCTGAACCTTATTTGTATGGGACGAGGATCTTACCTTGCCGTAACACAGTTTACAACTAGCGCGGGAGGTAATGGTTTTCGTGCGTAATGCAAATCTACCCTCAACAAATCGTATGTTTATTATTTAAAAACTTACCACTTACGTACAACTGTTTTTTATGTCCTGGCAAATAAAAATTATTCTTATTCTTATTCTTAATAAATTTGTACGGACATCTACACAACAAATCGAAAAATCAATCACTTAATGCCAAATAATGAATATGTTATCCATACACTATAACAATAAGTAAAATTAAGCACCAAGTTTTACTTTATATTCAAATATTATACTCAGAAACACTAGTTAATCCTAGATCAATATTTAGACGGGACGATATTCCAATGTTGTATCATTTGGTTCTGTTGTTCGTTGGTAGTATTTTGACACCTGTCAGATCCTACCTATTAGATTTACACGAGTTTAAGTATGATTTTCTCGTTACTCTATAAAATGCTTATAGCAAACTTTTATACTCGACTAATTTACGATTTAATTGTTGGCGCAAGTGGAGGGATAAATATAGGCCTAAAATATAGTTGCATGCACAATAATTATTAGCACTGTAGTATAAAGTAGAGTACTACGGTATAAGTTAGACGCCTCGGCAATGTTCCTGTTTCGGAATTAGTAGGATTATTCAAGCAATGTCCGGGCGGCTCCGGCGCACGACGGCTCGTCACTCGTCACTCACCACTCACCACTCACCAGGGAGCTTCAAAGGCGGCAGCACGTGCGGTTCCAGCATTTGGAAGTATATAGATTCCGATATATTTTGTATTTCCGATGATAGACGAAATTTTTGAGGCGTCTTAACTTAAATCGTAGTAATGTATATTGGTGACTGTAGAATTGAACCTTTTTCGTTTATTTCGCACAAAACGAGGCTTTAAAAGTAAGTTTAAGTTTTTGAACTTTATGTAATAATTTTTGGAAAACTAGCTTTTTTTATTATAGTTTGATCTAAATCGAACACTGGTTTTGCTAGAAGACTTGGGCAAAATCCATTTTAACCAACCGATTATTCTTGGGCGGAACTGAGGTCACGTACACGGGGCGCCGGCGCAGGTGGCTTGTGAATAGAATGATTAATTTGAATCAATTAAACCACTATAGGTTGCGATGGCTAAGTTCTCCTAAAGCATGGAAATACTGGGTTCTCAGGGAATGTTACACATGTTTATTTCATCCTACAAGTGAATAGTGTCATGATAATTATATTATTCCGATGAACAGATAATTGTGTATTATTTTTAATCTAAGCTTTGTATGATCCTGTCGCCTGTCCATTATTTTGTGGGTTCCGTACCTCTAAAGGAACGCTTACTGGATTACTTCGTTGTTCGTCTTGTCTGTCTGTCTGTCTGTCAAGATCCTATTTATATCATTTAGGTCTAGGGTCCCTAGGAGCTGTAAAAAATCAAGCTTCTAAGTCATAGCAATAAAAATATACAGCCATTTATAGCGCATATTTTGACCCTCGTAAGTAAATCAAAACATGGTACTTCCCGTTGACCAAGAATCATGAAATTTGACAAGAAGCAAGGTATCACTGCACAAGTAAAGAAAAACCCGTTAAATTTGCGCGAGTGACTCACACTTGCCCGGGTTTTATCTAGGTACCCGGAACAATACAATAGGTATTCAAATCAGTGCACTTGTTTCATATACATGTATAAGAATGTTTTCTCTTCATTTAAAATGGAATTTGCTTGTAAAATATAGATTTGCAAATTATATTGGTGATGCCATCTTTGTAATAATTATAACTGTTAGACTAGGACTAGTAACTCGCTCTCCCGAGTTCTGAGGTTTGTCCCGAGAGGCACTGACAAATAATTATGTTACACCTAGGGTTTAAATCTAGCACTTGTGGTTCACAGAAATAATAATAGGTGGCGCTGCTGCTAGTCTTTGATTTCAACAATGAGGGATTTTCACGGCCATGTTTTTATAACTGCTAACAGATGGCATTGTTCTGTCATGTATAGATGTATAGATACCTTTCATTAGACGTCCCTCTTGACCTGATTTTCTCTATTTTTTTTACCCCTCTTCAACGCCAAATCTTGACAACCCCCCAATATTTTGAACTCTTTTACACCAGAATTGTGCCACCTATACAAAATTTCACGATCATCGGATTAACGCTTCGAAAGTTATCTTCGGACAAACAAGCATACATACTGCATTTGGTGATTCTTCGAGCCAGCGTAGGCAACGAAGATACCGCGTAGACGCTACGAATCACGTAGGCGTGTTTAGACAATCTACACACGTAGCGGCCTCTAACTAGGGCGCGTAGAGCTTGCTTATGCTACGTTTGTGTAGCGCGGGCGCGTGGCGTAGACGCTACGTGGCCATAGGCGTGGCGTAGACCGTCTACGCAGCGTAGATATTTATTCAAACGGCAACAAGTACTTGAGATATCGACTTCAAATCTCCGTAATGACATAAATTGTATGGATTTAATTCATAGAAACAACAAGTTCCAATGAGGGCTTTACATTTTCGATTTAAAAAGAAAAAACTAATTCCAACTAGCGTAATAGATGGCGCTGTCTGTAGATGCGCCACCAAAAATATGGTTAATACTCCAAAATCTTAAAGACAAAATAACTTTTTGACTGAAACAATCTCATTTCGTCAGATAAACAAACACAAAGGTTTTTTATTCAATTTCCTCAGAAAATAATGTTGACACGACAATTGACATTGACAATTCACTATCCTTTGTTTTATTTTCAGTTTAAACCTTATAGTTTTTTAGTTAATAGCCATAGTAAAAACTGAAATTTGTCGAATTTCACAGGGTACACCAGTAACCTCACAGTGCTGAAATTTGGTGTGCGTGTAGCTTTAGTGTCACAAATATAGGGAAAAGTCTGAAATCCAGAATAACTGCAATTTCTACCCCATAAAAGTGTAACTAATTAACATGATGCTTTTAGCGATAAGACCGCCAGTTGTACTATCGCGAGTCTAGTTTTAAGTGTTTTAAATATGATTTGTTAATTTAAGTGTGGTATACAATAAAGCGTTTTCTATTCTATTATATGATCTCCCATAACTGGTTATTTGAATGAAACTGTAGGTCAAGTTAGTTGGTCTTGCATTGCGTGGATACTGTAATGTTTAAAGGGCACTATTTTGATTGTCAAATATTATAAATAATATTTTGTTTAGGTTTTATGGGAGACTCGCGAGATCTGAGTTCGGGGCGAACCACTATAATAGTTATTTAGATATAAAATAAAATAGGTAAATACATGAATTGTAAATTGTACCTGGTGGATATTCACCCATTCATCTGTATTTCACGCCAAGATGCATTTGTGACTACTCATCCCGTATGCACGATCGCCATGTATCACGATGCATCGTGAGGTACGCACAGAACCGCGCGCATGCGCCTAATTTTCTTATATTTTGGTGAAATCCTACAAATTTCCACTAAACCTTCGCTAGTTATGTGCTACTAATCTTAACGTGTGAAGATTCCGTGAAAACAGGTGCGATTGGACCTCCGCTTCTGCACGTGGCGCTTAGGGTCACCACGCTGACCTTAGCGTGGTGACCCCAGGACAAGGATACTGGTATATACATTTTAGATTAATAAAATATTTGAATACAACATACAATAGGTTACAATTAGTATTCTAGATGTATGTACCTTGTAAGGATGTGGCAAGGTATGGTATAATAGCTAAACATTGTCTTAAAACTAGAAATCTTAAAAGTAGGTTGATACTATACTCTATACACCGTATCTCTTCTATACACCGTTTTTAGTTAGTGTAAAACCAAGATACATTTTGTGACTTTTTACTGTATTTACTAAATTAGGAAGTAGCCAATAGAAACATTTTAAAATTTACTTTTCATATAGGTAGTTACTGTCTTTATTATCACATTAATATTACAAATGAAAATGTTCGGATTTTTGTTTATTTGTTTGTTACTCCATCAAGTCGTAATGGCTGAACCGATTTTGATGAAATTTGGTGTGTTGATAGATTATGACCTGGATTCAAACATAGGCTTCTTTTTGCCGACAAAAAACGCGTGCGAAGCCTCGGGCGGAAGCTAGTTTATAATATCTTATCTTCTAAAAAAGTAATTTGTAATAGTTTTTTTTAATAGTAGCTCTTTAAGCTTTTTAATAAACGTTATGTCTTTTAATTAGTTTTTAGTTGAGACTTTATTATACATTTTATTGACATATACTAAGAACCTTTTTTTTATAAATTTGAAGTGTGGCCACCGGAAGCACTACACATGTCCTTGTCTCTGCGGATTTTAATCAAGTTCGAAGAGGTTTATGTGTTTTCTTACAAATATAGCTGTTTCAAAAATGTAGATGCTGGGCAATGTTAACATATTCCACTGGATAAAATGTGGCCGACAGCTATTGCGTTGGCGGATGTTTATTATTATGCGCAAGCATTTTTCCTGCATCACAAATAACTGTCCAGCATCAAACTAGCCAAGCAAAAAATAAACGGTAGTTAGTTACGATGTCGATAAAACTATTTAAAACAATACTAACATTTTTCCCTTACGATCAAAATACGAGACCATCTCTGAAATCAAATGAACGTACCAAAAGTTGGGAGAACAATGAATGAATGTACGAATGAAATACTCTTTATTGCATACCAAACAAACATACAGTAACAAAGGAAATAAACAATAAATAACGGTACAATGGGCGGTCTTAGCGCTAAAAGCGATCTCCTCCAGACAACCTTTGGATGGACAGGATAAACAAAAATCAAAAGACGGCGGCGCGCCGCCGTCTTTTGTTTTCTTTGTTGTATTTTTGTTTTCTTACGCCGCGGCGTAAGAGTAACTACACTCAGCGGCACAATTAACCGCCCACCTTGATTTTTTACGATTTTGGTTAAAAAAAAAATTGTGGCCTTACTTGTGAATGTTATTTTATAACGTAGGTATATTGAAGTAAAATGAAAGATAATATTGTTTTTAATTATTACGTTTATTTATAAAAAAGTCTGAAAAACACTTTGACCGTAAATTAACAAATGTGATGAAATGGCTTAAAAATAAAAAATCTGCTGAATAAATGAATTCTAATAGTGCGTATTTCCACCTCTAGCCCTCATGACTTCCATCAAACGGTTTGGCATGCTGTCGATGACATCTTTGATCTGTTGTTGTGGAATGTTCTGCGACTCCTCAATCACGGATTGTTTTAATTCATCTATGGTGGTTGGAGCTGGTATGCGGCTTCGAACACGTCTTTTTAAATTGTCCCATATGTGTTCAATAGGATTTAAATCTGGGCTCCGGGATGGCCATGTTAATTTTCGAATGCCGACGGTATCCACGTACGCGGTAACAACTCTAGCAACGTGGGGGCGAGCGTTGTCCTGCATTAATAAAAAATCTTCGCCAATAAATGGAGCAAATGGCATTACATGAGGTTCCAACACTTTTGTTACATACCTCTGAGCATTTATTCCACCTCTTTCGAAGATAACCAAGTCGGTGCGTGCTTCGTAAGTAATGCCGCCCCATATCATGATAGAGCTACCTTGGTAACCTACTGTTTCCACAACAGTACATGGTGCAAACCTTTCATTCTTGCGTCTGTATACACGCTGGCGACCGTCAGGACCGTTCAAGCATATTCTTGTCTCGTCAGTAAACATAACATTCTTCCATTGTTCCATATTCCATTCGGCGTGCACTCGGGAAAAACGAAGTCTATCTCTCCGGTGGCCTACGAGCAATTGTGGCACTCGAGATGGTCGAAAAGCTCCAAGGGCATTCTCTCCTAGTCTTCTTCTCACTGTTCTTTCACTCAATTGAACATTGCGAACCTCACGAAGTTGGTTTCGTGCCTCAACAGCTGTAGTGAACCGATTTCTTAGAACATTGGTCACAAGAAATGGGTCGTCACGAGCGGAGGTGCATCTTTTTCGGCCCTGTCCTGGTCTTCGCTCATAAGAGCCAGTTTCCCGAAACCGTTTCACTGCATCCCTTAAGGTGGTACGTGCGACACCAAGCTTCCGCACCACGTAACGCTGACTAAACCCTTCGTCGATAAGAGCGACGGCTCTCGCCACTGAATTAGCATCAAATGGCATGTTTGTGATGTCCAAACACTAGCTTTAAGTTACGAAACCAAATCAAACTCAAATTGTTTACTTTTAATGCCACTGAAGCAATGTAAGCAGTATGGCAACGATAACGCTAATGAGACGAAGTTCGATATTTATCGTATTCACAACTTATGCGTAAAAAAAAAAACAAAGTTAAGTGGGTAGTTTGTAATTTTTTCGTCACTACATTTCTTTCACACTTGACTTATTTATGCCCAATAACTTACAACTGCGATAACATCAAAATTTGCCACTTTAAAAGGGTGGGCGGTTAATTGTGCCGCTAAGTGTACATATAAACATACATAAACAGAACCCATAAAATAATATATACCTCAGAGTGAAAGTCAAATATTTTTATTCATTTAAATTGCAAGGATTACTTTGAAACGTCAATTTTACTGCCTGTTCCTTCGCGACCAAGCCAGGAAAGAAAGAACCTATAACAATATTGGTATTTTGGCGACAACCAAAACTCGCCCGCGCGAGAGTTCCCGTGAAGTTGGCAGCTACGTTTACGAATTTGAACGTATTAGTGATCCGTGATACTTGTAACGATTTATACGCTAGCAATTATTATCTCTCTCACTCGGAAGCTATCTTTCTATCTGAATATAAAATGTACTTACTTACCGGTACTTTTAAAATAGAGTTTTCTTTCATTGGTTGAAGACGAGGGTTTAGGTCACCAAAATCCCACCTGATGGTAATTGATGCTGTGATCTAATATAAAACGACGTTGCCTAGAAAGAACCTCTGCACTCTAGACTTGGATTATAATAGTTGTTAGTTCTGTCTGGATTGTGTCAGTACCTCACCACGTACTGTTTATGGCACGCGCAGGTGGCCAATGCTGTTTACACCTGTATAGTGTCTGCAGGTACTCAGTCTCCCGAGCACATTTTAAATGAGCTACGTAACACTCATCCCTATCTACCCTTACGTAAATAATGAATTGAAAACTTGAAACTGAAATAAACAGACAAAACGCATTTATTATTCAAATAGATTCCTTTCAGATCTCGTGCAAACAGAATGCATTACGACTGAGAACTCAACACTGGTAGAGGTAACTAAGTACAACACCAACTTAAGTTATTTATGAAGCACTTGCTGCCGCCCACGGCTTCGCGCGCGTGGTTTGTCAATAAAAACATTACCCTCCTTCTGCGCAGTCCGGTAAAAAGTAGTCTACGTCCCAATCTCGGCCCATCTGTATACCAAATTTCATCGAATTCGGTCTAGCTGTTTAGTTGTGAGAACGTAACAAACAGACAAGGTACTTCCGAATTTATAATATTAGTACATATGGTTGGGTTCTTTTCGATACAATAGAGTTATAATGATGTGTGAATTGTACGAACAGGACTGGATAGCCAGTCAGTCGGTAATAAGTGCTTTGTGATACTCGTAAAGGGCAAACAAGTATAAAGTGCCTAGACCTTACACTTGGTTATGTAAATAAATATCTTGTATCTAGTTGAAATATAAATGCGTCCTTCAGATAGTAAACAAAAGGTTCAGAGAAACGACTATCTAGTTCCGAAGAGGCGTATAGTTCAAGTGAGCAAAGCGCTTCACTTGAACCGAAGCTGGGGCTCTTCATTTACAGAGAAGCGTCATTATCATTACCGCGGAGACTCACATTCACTAAACAAAACATACAACGGTAAAATGCTTCTATTTAAACTGCAAATACCTACGGCAATAGATCTGAAAGCTTTTTTTTTTTTTTAAATTATAGGCTAGCGTTTGACCACTATCTCGCCTGACGGTAAGCGATGATGCAGTCTTCGATGGTACACGCTTGCCTAGAAGAAACCTATTCACTCGAAGGTCTGAAATGTCAGGAATTCGGTAGTAGCGAAACAACAATAATAAGCCCAATTGATTTCGATAGGTTTGTTTTTTGTGCGGCTACAATATCGCAAGTCTACGAGCTTCGTAGTAAGAAACGTACTTAGGCATAGTTCTCAAGTTACTTTTGCGTAAATCACGATCCGTGTTTGTCTTACTCTACTTTATTTTTGTACCTAAGTAAGTTAAACCACAAAAACATCCCAAAAATCAGATGGGTAGAACTATTGTCGTAGAGCTTTGACTTCTGACTCGAATCAAATCAGTGATTGGTAGAGGGTCCAGATTAATGATGCGCTGTGTTTAATGCTCTGAAATAAGAGCAGATAGCAAATTCAATTGGAATACCCACCGCCGCGCTGTGTACCGATGCCAACACGCGCCGCGCCACGCCACGCCGCGCCACAATAGGATAACATTTGCTTTTGTCCACGTTCAAATTCCTCTCGATATAGGCACCTAATATCAATTGCTCGAAACGTGAGTGTTGTATGTAAGTATATACGTGGGGTGTGGGCGGTAAATAAACGAGACGATGATCAAGTCTTCCAAATCATTCAATATTATGAGAAAAAGTTACAATGAAGCCCATGGTAGCAATCCTGTTGTTTACGCTGACTGACTAAAATTGTGTAAAATACGAACGGTCTTATTTTGTTCACACTAAAGATAAAATTAGAATGAATTTTAACGTGACATTTCTAAAATTAAGTAATTTTGGTTATGATTGCATGTTTGTGGGCTAGTTTTAGTGATCAATCAAATTGGTGTTGACTAAAACTAGCCCACATACACGCCTTATTATTTAAAAATAATTAAATTTAGAAATGTCACTTTTAATGTCATTCTAATTTGATCTTTAGCGTGAACAAAATAAGACCGTTGGTATTTTACCCAATTTTAGTTAGTCAGCGTAAACAACAGAATCGCCACCAATGATTTATGAAACTATGTATGAGTAATGAACCTTTGTAGTTATAAATAATGTTACTGGATGTATGCTACAATTCCTAAAAGTTGCATTTCTAACCGAGTAGCTACAGACAATAAAGTGATTTATTTATTGATCGAGCGAAGCGAGATCTCTAAATCAACTTTGGCAAATCGGCGTTGTAGGTATGTATGTATGAATGATATTGATATAGCATTTATTTGTAAGATCGAACACACACATACATACTATTAACATCAAGAATTATTAACGAAGAATTTATACATATACAAAGAAAGCACTAAACAGACAAAAGATATAAAAACTATTAACTTAACTAATGTATGTATGTATGTATGAGGATAACTTTCGAAGCGTTGATCCGATCATCGTGAAATTTAATATAGTTAGGTAATGATGGCACAATTTTGGTGTGACTAAATGAGCTAAAACTGTTGGGGGGTTCTTGAGATATTGGGGTTCAAGAGGGGTAAAAAAAAAAGAGACTATTAGGTCAAATGGGGTGTCAAATGAAAGGTCTTCATTAGTACATTTAGCCACCGTTTTTATTTTTATTAAAGTTCTTTTAGTTTTTGAGTTATTAGTCATAATAAAAACTGAACTTTGACACAATTCACAAGGTACACCAGTAACCCCACAGTGCTGTAATTTGGTATGCATGTAGCTATAGTGACACAAATATAGGCAAAAGTCTGAAATCCAGAATAACTAAAATTTGTACCCCAAAAAAGTGTAACCAAGCGTTATGAACTCCCGTTACCTGTGATTTGAATGAAACTGTAGGTCAAGTTGTTTGGTTATATATTTCGTGGCACTATTTTGATGGTCAAAGATTAAATTTCACTCACACTAGTTCGTTAAATTAAACAGTTTCTTACAGTTTTAACCAAAGCGCAAACTATCTTAAAATTAACATATAAAACCTTTGTTTTATGTATTTACATGTTAATGTTCTTTACATTAATGTCTTGCACAGTGTCCCTTAGGGTATATTAAAGTTTAAATAAGTTTTTTGTTTTATATGTTAATTTTAAGGTAGTTTGCGCTTTGGTTCAAATTCATAGGACGGTGGTCTACAAGGTGCCTGCGTTCGATACAGAGGTACGGTGCGGGCTAGGTACGACGACGCAGGTTCACTAGCAACGTAACGGCGCCGGACGAATAATGAGAAACTAGATACCATTGTGAGAGGAGTGAGGCCTAGAGCAGTGTGCACAAGCGCAGCGGATGCCGAGAACACGATGTCCCAGTGGTCCTAATGGTTGTAGTAAGTCATGTTAGTCGATATTACTAGACAATCTACGTTGGGTCAGCTAATCTAAGTTTTGTGACTCTACTCATAGCCTTGAGACTAATTAATCAAACAATCGGCACGTGGTAAGAGGTCAGTCTGCCTCAGCCGCGCGGCTGCTTCCATATACTCGTTAGTATTTGATGAATATTTTAATGAATCGCTAATAGCTACGCTACGTGTCGTGTAAGGCGAGGTCTAAGCTCGCGGAAGAAAGTGTTCACTACGCCGGCGCCGGCTGCTTCATGTTCTATGCAACACTATTACGGAATTCAAAGAAAGGTAGGTACCTCGTATTCTAAGTAAGTACATAACCTTTATTCAATTACGTGAGACAATTTTCTATAGAGCTGGAGTTTATAAAAAAATTAACATAGTAGGTACAAGGAAATTGTTGTCACATTTAGCTGCGGAAGTAGGTAGAGCAATATAATATCCGAAATTGTGTTCTTAAACAAATCTGTTGTTAGAGATGTCAGGAAATTCATTTAGGACCATTTGTTTTAAGTCTGTGATAATTTGTAGACCGCTGGTTTAATGAAAGAGAATGATGGTGGCTGTGAGGGATTTGTTTGCGTTTAATGGATAGCAGTCAGCCGTTTTTCCTGGAATCTGCACCTTTTAATTAAACGCCATTTGTTTAGTCTTAATTTTTTTTGCAGAAGAACATGCATAGGTACGATTTTGTGAATGGAAACACACACAAAGTAAAATGAGTTGGACAAAATTACATTACTCAAGGTAGGTATTTTTAACCGTTTCATACTGGATTGGTTAGACACAGGGTGGCCAAGAGAAAACCAGTTACAAGCTAACTTCCCATAAACCACTCATTGGTTCACGTCTGATGTTGGGCGTTCTTGTCATAGCGTCTGACATTTAAATTTGTGGTTTTATAACAACCTTATAATCCTCGTGAATCTAATTTCAGGCTACGTTCGGTGACATGACAATAACTAACTATAGAGGTGAGCCATTTAATTTCAGGCTACGTTCGGTGACATGACAATAACTAACTATAGAGGTGAGCCATCTAATTTCAGGCTACGTTCGGTGACATGACAATAACTAACTATAGAGGTGAGCCATCTAATTTCAGGCTACGTTCGGTGACATGACAATAACTAACTATAGAGGTGAGCCATCTAATTTCAGGCTACTTTCGGTGACATGACAATAACTAACTATAGAGGCGAGCCATCTAATTTCAGGCTACGTTCGGTGACATGACAATAACTAACTATAGAGGTGAGCCATCTAATTTCAGGCTACGTTCGGTGACATGACAATAACTAACTATAGAGGCGAGCCATCTAATTTCAGGCTACGTTCGGTGACATGATAATAACTATCTATAGAGGCGAGCCATCTAATTTCAGGCTACGTTCGGTGACATGATAATAACTATCTATAGAGGCGAGCCATCTAATTTCAGGCTACGTTCGGTGACATGACGTAACTATCTATAGAGGCGAGCCATCTAATTTCAGGCTACTTTCGGTGACATGACAATAACCATCTATAGAGGCGAGCCATTTAACTTCGATGGCATGATTACCTGCAGAGACGGCATCAAAGTTTCATAATGGCAGGTAGGCATCGAGATTATGTCGAAACATTTTCTGCTGACTAACACCTAATTATTTTATTCTAGAAATGTGTGAAATTGGTCGTGAAAGTTCGTTAAAAGCTTGTCACATGCCAAACCGGTGGGCGTGTAGAGCAGAATGAGTATTGAGCACCAATATCGGAAAGTCAGTCTCCAAGCGGAACTCACTCGCCCCAACTATTTCAATTTCACTATTTTTGCGATCCAACTGGAATGTTTCCAACTATATTCACTCGTGTGGGGTATTCTTTTATTTCGTACTTTACAAACCGTTTATTCGCTAACTCTTTCTACAGATACCAGCCTGCTTAATGCATGCATTGTGGATGGAAAGGTCATGTAATTAAATACTGAAACGTTTTGTTTAATTTAATTGAGTAGATACTTGTTGCAACCATTAGATTGTAAGTTTTTGTATTTAGTTGCAGCAAACACGAGGGCAGGGCAGAGTTAATATTAAATGGTACCGAGGTTGAGGTAGTCTCAGAGCTCTTGTTTACTTCGCGTTCAACACTTTTATTTTTAAACACCGCCACGAGTTTCGCATTAGATTTGTTGTGGTTGTTATCCACTGGTACGAGTATTTAACCGAATTCAAATTGATGTTTCATAACTTGCGATAAAGTTCGATGACGGTTATAGTACTTACGTAGGTTTTGCAGAACAATTTATTTAGTTTATATTATATTTTGTGAACTATAAAGAGTTTAGAAATTGGAAAAGATCTTTTACAAATGTTTTAAACACCGCCACGAGCTTCGCATTAGATTTGTTGTGGTTGTTACCCACTGGTACGAGTATTTAACCGAATTCAAATTGATGTTTCATAACTTGCGATAAAGTTCGATGACGGTTATAGTACTTACGTAGGTTTTGCAGAACAATTTATTTAGTTTATATTATATTTTGTGAACTATAAAGAGTTTAGAAATTGGAAAAGATCTTTTACAAATGTTTTAAACACCGCCACGAGCTTCGCATTAGATTTGTTGTGGTTGTTATCCACTGGTACGAGTATTTAACCGAATTCAAATTGATGTTTCATAACTTGCGATAAAGTTCGATGACGGTTATAGTACTTACGTAGGTTTTGCAGAACAATTTATTTAGTTTATATTAAATTTTGTGAACTATAAAGAGTTCAGAAATTGGAAAAGATCTTTTACAAATGTTTTAAACACCGCCACGAGCTTCGCATTAGATTTGTTGTGGTTGTTATCCACTGGTACGAGTATTTAACCGAATTCAAATTGATGTTTCATAACTTGCGATAAAGTTCGATGACGGTTATAGTACTTACGTAGGTTTTGCAGAACAATTTATTTAGTTTATATTATATTTTGTGAACTATAAAGAGTTTAGAAATTGGAAAAGATCTTTTACAAATGTTTTAAACACCGCCACGAGCTTCGCATTAGATTTGTTGTGGTTGTTATCCACTGGTACGAGTATTTAACCGAATTCAAATTGATGTTTCATAACTTGCGATAAAGTTCGATGACGGTTATAGTACTTACGTAGGTTTTGCAGAACAATTTATTTGGTTTATATTATATTTTGTGAACTATAAAGAGTTTAGAAATTGGAAAAGATCTTTTACAAATGTTTTAATTTCGTTGTGATAGTTTCGTCAGTTTACCGTCTCTTTCTGAACAACTTACTCTCCAGTTCTCTGATGTACCTAAGAACTTCAATGTAATACACATTAATGCACAAAGTATTCCGGCCCATTTTTCGGAAATGTTGTCATCGTTTGACGTCAAAAACATTCATGCTATTCTCATTTCTGAATCTTGGCTAAAGCCTTGCCTTCCTTCTACTTCTTACTCCCTACCTGGTTTTCGCATTATTCGCAATGACAGGACTGGTAGTCGTGGTGGCGGTGTAGCTATATATCTCCGTGCTCACATCCCCTTTTCTGTTATTAATATGTCTGCACAGCCCCCGCCACTCCAGGCCGGTGAGCACCTATTTCTTGAAGTCACTCTTTCTCATACTAAAATCCTTTTAGGAGTATATTATTCTCATTCTAACCGTGTTAATTACTTCTCATCTTTTGAAAATATCCTAGAAAACCTTGTTCCCTCTTACAGTCATTCTATAATTATGGGGGATTTTAACACTTGTCTTCTATCCAAAAACACCCGCTCTTTAACCTTCCAATCTATTGTTAAGTCATGTAATTTGCATACGCTTCCCCTTTCTGCTACTCATCATTTCCCTAATACACAGCCGTCGCTTCTCGACCTTATCATCGTATCCTCTCTAAATCACGTTGATAAGCACGGTCAGTGTGCAGCGGATATTTTCTCCTATCATGATGCAATATTCCTATCTTATAAAATACGTCCTCCTAAGGCTAAGCCAAAGGTCATCTTGCAGCGTAGTTTTGGGAGCATGGATAAAGAGAAGTTTCTTGTTGATGCTGAGAAGATTGATTGGTCATCCGTTTTTAATGCAGACTCCATAGATGACAAAATTGCTATTTTCAATACTTTAGTTACGCAACTATTTGATATCCATGCACCATTTCGTGCCATTAAGTTGAAACATCATCCGGCTCCCTGGCTCACTAATGAAATTAAAACTCTTATTCATAAAAAATCGGTTGCTAAAACGAAGTACAAAATAGTTTCAAGTGAGTACAACAAAAACAAGTATTACAATTCTCGAAATCGCTGCAATAGAGTGTGTAGGGACGCACAACGTCGCCATATCCATGAATCCGTTTCCGATGAAGATCCAGCTAAAGTCTGGAAGTTTCTGAGATCGTTAGGTGTTGGTAAATCTCGCCAGGATTCAATTCCAAGCGATTTAAACATTGACTCCCTTAATCAACATTTTTCTTCATCTTCTTACATTGCTGATGCTGATAAAATCAGTTCAATTCATTTTCTCTCTTCGTTACCAACTCCTGATCATCCTCCTTTTCTATTTAGCCAAATCACCGTTGCTGACGTTAAGAAAAGTATATTGTCCATTACATCCAATGCTGTTGGGCTTGACGGTATCAGCCGCAATATGCTTATCCCTATCCTTGATATCATACTACCTACCCTCTGCCATCTCCTGAACCACTCCCTAATGAACGGTACCTTCCCTTCCATTTGGAAGGAAGCCCAAATAATTCCTCTGCCAAAGAAACCTAATCCCAAATCCTTTTCTGAATATCGTCCGATTTCTATCCTTCCTTTTCTCTCCAAAGTTCTCGAACGCTTGGTCCATAATCAATTAAACTCCTTTTTTTCCTCCTATAGTATCCTTAATCCTCTGCAGTCTGGCTTTCGTAAAGGCCACAGTACTGTCACTGCTCTAGTCAAAATCACGGACGACATACGTATGGGCATGGAAAATGGGCAACTTACCGTGCTGACTTTACTCGATTTCAGTAATGCGTTCAACACCGTTGATTTTGATATTCTCCTGGCAATACTTAGCTCCCTTAACGTATCTCCAGCGGTGGTTGGTTGGTTTTTCAATTACTTGCACGGGCGCCGTCAGCGTGTTCGACTTGAGGAGTCTCTCTCTTCGTGGTGTAATACGTCTGCTGGTGTACCTCAAGGTGGCGTTTTATCTCCTCTTCTTTTTGCAATCTTCATAAACTCTATTTCTCTCAATCTTTCTTCGTCCTTTCACCTCTACGCAGACGATCTTCAGATTTATAATCAGGCTACGCTCAGTAATATTGCTGATGCTGTTGACGTTACCAACTGTGATTTACGCCGTATTGCAGAGTGGAGTAAGCTCCACGGTTTGAAAGTGAATCCTACCAAAACGCAAACCATTATTGTAGGTAGTTCAAGAACGCTTAGCAAAATTGACTGGTCCACCCTCCCACAAGTGGTTTTTGACGGAATAGCAATCCCATACAGCGAAAGCGTTAAGAATTTAGGTATCATCATTGACCGCAACTTTTCATGGAAGGCTCAGCTTGAATTAACCAGCCGGAAGTTGTTTGCGTCAGCCGGTTCACTAAGAAGACTACGCAACTTTTTGCCCACGTCCACCAAGACTGCGCTTGCACAATCGCTTTTACATCCCGTTTTAGATTATGCCGATGCTTAATCAATGATCGATGCTTAATCGATGCAAATTGATGTTTCATAACTTGCGATAAAGTTCGATGACGGTTATAGTACTGTTACGCCGAGGCTGTTAAACAATGAGTAATAATCGAACCTTCTCGAACGCTTTTGTCTTGCTGTGTTATTGTTGCTATTGTTTGTGGTTTCGCAGAATGGGGAGTGGCCATTGTGTCGAGGGACCGACCCTTTCCTGGAAGGATCGACATCGTTCTCGAACAATCGAAATGTGTGCGATATAAATAGGCCGGAGAGATGGCCGGACAGTCAGTCTGAGTCAGTTAGTCTCAGCGAGGCCCTGGAGGACTGACGTGGGAAGGGTCTCGCGTGAACAGTAGTTGCTCCCGAGTCAGTCTGGATTAAGCTATACGTGCGATCATTTCGGTGACTTTAAGTGGTGCAACAGTGGTGTGAATTAATGTGTTGTGATTACGTGTGACCAAGTTCGTGTATTCATTGTTTAGTGTTGAATAAAAGTGTTATTTTGGTTAGATCGATTCCCATTATTTTATCCCGAACCCTCAGCTCGTAACAATTTGGTGTCAGAAGTGGGATAAAATAATGCCGGTTCTACCAATGGATAACGTGGACGGTGTCAGGACGAGAGGTCAACGACAACAGGAAATGGATGAAAGGCGGTTTGGAGATTCTCCGGTTCAAGAAGCTCGGCAGAGTCGTCAGCCGATGGAGATGGAATCAGCCGCCGCCGAATCATTTGGAGCACCATCATCATCATCCGTGGGTCAAGCTCCTGTGACAGGCGATCTTGCTGCTATTATGGCAATGCTTTGTCGTCAAGAAGAACAGCGTCGTCAGGATAAAGAAGAGCAGCGTCGTCAACAGGAAGAGCAGGCTCAGTTGCAAGAGGAACAACGCCGTCAGCATTAAGAAGAGAAGCGGCGTCAACAGGAAGAGCAGGCTTGGTTGCAGGAGGAACAACGCCGTCAGCATTAAGAAGAGAAGCGTCGTCAACAGGAAGAGCCGGCTCGGTTGCAGGAGGAACAACGCCGTCAGCATTAAGAAGAGAAGCGTCGCACATACAGGTATTTGCACGATCTACGCGGCCAAAATTATTTTTATGCTTAATTGGTATCTAAACAACGTAAATGAATAAAAAAACTTATTTTTAGAACAAAATTATAAATTTTACAAATATTATATATATATTTACAAAAAAAAAACAAGAAATACTAAATTTTAGATCGGTTCAAAGGAAAAAACACAATAATACTAAGTTTTTTGACTTTCTTCGTCGCTCTCTGATGAATTTTCTGATATATTAGATTCTGCAGATACAAACATGGCCAAGGTTTCAGGCAAAAATGTGTTTTCTTTCCTTTTTTTTATATTTCGCATGCTACTTAGCACAGGATCTGAACTAAGCAGAAGGCGGTTAAAAATATCTTGATTGCAACTTTCCCTGGAAAATTTCCTCGCAAAATCTTGGCGGTATGATCTAAAATGCTTGTTGCGAGCCTCAGCTGCTTCCTCGGAAAGCTGTCCGATTGGTAATAATGCCTTTTCGATGATGATTGCGCCATGGACTAAAAGCTTGTGCATTGTTGGCGTCATAGGATGCCAATCATATAGGCTCACATAAACACTAGCAGTTTCTGAAGCATATCTGTCATATTTTAGAGGATCAATTTTGAACCCGCTTGAAATTGCTTCCAATATCACTTTTAGTCTGTAAATTAGCTCATAACTGATGCCAGTTATTTCAGCAGCTAATCTGGGGTTCTCAAAGAACCTTCTGCTGGTATTTCCATCATTTGTACTCCCGAAATTGGATTTAGGCATATCTACTATTAAACCTGTTTCAGTGCGAAACCTTTTTTGTATCTCTCTTTTGGTTTGATCTTCTAGGTCTTTCTCCTCTTTGGATTTTCTTGTCCCGTATTTTTTTACTTGAAGTTTGTAGGCTAAATGTAGGATAAATTCAAATATTCGAATTCTGGCATGTAACACCGATATGCCGAATTCAATGGCTTCAAAATTCACTTCTCTTGTATAGTCCAATTTATTAAAATCTTTAGAGGTTGTTCCACATATGTAACACCTACTTGTAGACCTTGTACCTGTGGCTGCATTGCAGACCTTTCCGTCTACCATAGTCATTATAAATGTGTGCTTAATTAAGAACTTTTTCCCTTCTATGTCGACCTCTGTTGGGACTAAAGAGCTAATAGCGCTTTTAACGTGTCTAATTTCATCTTCAGTGACATCAATAGTTTCTTTGATAAAACGGAATCTTATTGGTCGACAAAATCGCGGTGAAGAGGGCGTTGGATTATTCCATAAAACTTTTTCATTATTCTCTCCACAAACTAATTGAAGAGGCACGAAACAGCTTTGGAATATATTTGAATCACAGTCGCCTTCACTTTCTAGTTTTTGCTTAAACTGTGATTGTCCGGACCCATCACAGCCCCATTTACTAATTATAGTTAGGCATTCACGCTCTTGCTCCTTTAAAGTTATCAATACCTCTTCTAGGTAAACCGATAAACGCCTAACGGTAACATCCATTAGAGGCTGTAACTGAGCTTCGGCACTTGTACTCGTTACCGTAATCGATTCTTGAGGTGGGTAACATTTCTTTTTGGCTTTTTGTAGGGCACTATAGCACGGAAAAAACTTCTTATTGGTCTTTCTTATAATTTCGTACTGTCCTTGTGACAAATCGGCATCTATGAACATTTGCAAAGCTTGCATCGGTGTCATGGGTTGCTCTTTAGTGGATTTCGTAAGATAAAATGCCTTTTTAAATTTAGTTGCTCGTGTTGGAGTACTGGTGATATCTTTTAGGACATTTGATGCATCTTTTTTTCCAGATTTTCCCAGTTCCACTTTCGCAGCATGTATTATGAACTCTTTTTCAAAATTAGAACGAAGTTCTTCAGTCTTTCGCCTTTTGCTCCTCTCACTTGAGTCTTCGAATGACTTGGATGGTCGACCTGGCCGCTTTTGTGAAGTCTCAGCAACTGGTATTTCAAAAGTACCTTGCAGCCAAGACCGGTTGTATTTTATAAAATTATCTTCTTTGTAATGAGCTTTGGTCCACCTTTGTTTGATTTCTGATTTGAAATGGGCAAAACTACGTTTCAAATTAATAATTTGGTCTTCATTATAACCTTCACATGACAAAAGTTGATTTTTTAAATGGTTTAACTTGTCATCTAAATTAGGCAAATTTTCGTTCTTCATGCGGTCAAACAAGTATTGTCGGGTCACAATCCTTACTCCTGATGCACCCTCTGAGCCTAAAACAAACATACACTATGTCAAAAGTTGCTAACAAACATTTCCAATTTTATACGAAATTTCGCAAAATATCTTTAATCCCTCAAAACTATATTTATCCGGACGTTTCCGGAGCTGTTTTTGATAGTAGATAAAAGGAAAAAGATCAAATAATGACCTATAATACTAACCATAGCCCGATCTACCCCGATACATAAACAAAAATACTAGTAAAGAAAAAATTTTGAAGGAATTAACGTTACAAAATGAGTATTTGTTATTATATAAAAATGTTGTTAAATGTTGTTGATGACATGAATTTATTAATGTAGTTTGTAAGTTTCTTACCTTGTCCATCAGAATCCATCACTTTCAATTCGTAAAAAGAACTTGATAACATAAAAAATCACTTTGGAAGTTTAACGTTTACAAAAGCGCCGAGAACAGATACGTACACTAGATGACACGGTCAAATTCCAACTGACGCTAAGGGTGCGGGGTGCGTGCTAGCAAGTAGATAGAGCATAGGTATTGTTCCCTGGTTCGTACTCTGTTAGTGGATCTCGTTTTTATGAATGTTATTGTTATTTTGATATTTCGACTTTTGGCCGCGTAGATCGTGCAAATACCTGTATGTGCGTCGTCAGCAGGAAGAGCAGGCTCGGTTGCAGAAGGAACAGCGACGTGAACAGGTGGAGCAGACTCGGTTGCAAGAGGAACAGCGACGTCAGGATAAAGAAGAGCAGCGTCGTCAACAGGAAGATCAGCGACGTTGGCCATAAGAGCGTGCTCGACTGATGAGGGAATCGTTCGGTTCATCTGGAAAGGAATTCCAGGAAGTGAAAGAACAGATAGAAATCATGAGAGCCGTGTTTTGCTGGAGGCTGGAATTGGGATCGCTGATGAGAAAGGGACTCTGGGTGTCCTGAAGTACTGGAGACGGCAATGTGGCTCCTCTAGTTGCTACATCTTCAGCGCGAGGTGCGCCTAAAATTGTTCGTGTTGATCGGCTGCCGCTGTAACGGGCCGGACCGGAATGGTTCCTCCACAGTAACAAATTCAGAAATAAACATTCGTTTTCGTAATATTATAAAATATTAATATTTATGAATAGCACATACTTATTCATTCAGTCATTACGTATTTAAATCAATCTGGGATTTAGAAAAAGCTGCAATATATTATAACGCCTAGGGCCATCTCTTGGATTACTCATCTTTTGTATGCGGTGTCTGATCTAGATAAATTGTAAATTGACATACTATCACGACGCTAGATGACAGTAGCTGTTGGATGAAGTGACGTGGAGATTGTACAAAATGATTTATCATCTATGGGAAGAGTTGCGCTACTCGCCGGAAGGGGGTCGACTGACTAGTAATTTGTCAATGGGCAGAGTTCCACTGCTCACCGGTAGGGGATCGACAGACTATCAAGTTCTCTATGAAATAGGTTTCAATACACAGCATTATGGGTATGCAAGTAGAAGGCGAAGCTGGATAGAACGGAATATTGTCTATGCTATCATAAATTCGGGGGTGAATTAATATGAAACTTCGTGATATTACAAAATAATAATATTATTAATAGAAAATAATTGATCGTGCAGTTTTCTATAAATTACGTGAAGCCATTTGTTTACTGTTGAATAAATTTAGTATTTGTATAAAATAATTTATCATCTGTGAAGAGAGTTTTCACTACTCGCCGCTAGAGGTTGGAGACGGCGGTTCGAGGGCTGAAGTACGGGGGGAAGGGACTGAAGGCCTTAAATACGACGGAGCGGCTGCGCTCGATCTCTTTTTTCTCGTGAATCTCTCGGAGCTCTTTGGTCTCGTGCTCTTTTCCCTGGTGATCTTCTCGGGGCTCTGGTTTTCTCGTGACCTTCTCGGGGCGCTTTTTCGGGCTCTTCTTGGGAGTGGTGATATCTCGGTATCTTTTCGTTGGGGACATTGCTCGTGGGCTCTTGGGTCGCGCTCTTTGCTCGTGGGCTTTTGCCTCGTGGTCTTTCCCTCGTGGTTCTTCACCCGCTAGCAGCCTGCGGAGACACCCAGAGAATACCAAGGTACGTGCTTGTTAATTTTTACTTACTGCCATTTTAATTATTGTTCTTGTGTTAATGTTTGGTAACCGGATTCGTGCAGGAATGTATTGAATTGGATCCAAACAGAGTAATTTATTTGTGTGAATTTAAATGTAATTGTTGTATATCCGAGTTATTTACATTGAGGGTTAAATGGGGTAAATTTTGGATGGAAAATGTTAGAAGTCTAGATTTATTTTATTCTGAGGGTAGGAATTTTTACTTATTGCCATTGGCAATTATTGTTCTTGTGTTAATGTTTGGTAATCAGATTCGTGCAGGAATGTATTGAAGTGGATCCAAACAGAGTAAATTATTTGTGTGAATTTAAATGTAATTATTGGATATCTGTGTTATTTACATTGAGGGTTAAATGGGGTGAATTTTGGATGGAAAATCTTAGGAGCCGAGATTTATTTTATTTTGAGGGTAGGAAAAATTAGTGACGGTTAAAGTGAATGCTCCTGAAATACAGAATGTGGAATTAGGATTCCATGTATTGGTTCGGGAATAATTGTTTTGAATTGCGGGGTGCTTATTTAATAAGATAGTTAACGTTGGGGATTGACATCTTACCGTGGCATTTTCTTTTAGTTTAACAATGTTGTAGGTAGGAACCTTGTTAACGGGTAGGGTAGGAAACGCATCAGAGACGGTGGATTCAATAATAGTTTAATAATCGAATTAATTGGTTCATATGATAGGATGGGGGGCGTTAGGAAATACTTCCCTTTACATATTCTATTTATTCTAAGGATGTACGGACAGATTAGCATCAGTATTGCATTTTAAGAAATGATTGACTCAGGATTATATTACACTAAATACAAAATAACCTTTCACGATTGATGTTTGTATTGGCAGCGATTTGTTTAACTACTTCTATATTCTATTTCTATGGTCATAAAAGAACGGTGGATTCATTGGAAAACATAGCTTATGTTATAACAAAGACACAGGAATGTGTAACCTATTGACGATATAATATTTCTTAGATTGAGTTATCTAGTAAAGGAAAAAATGTGGGTAGGAAGATTGGATTCCTAAGTTTGATACGAGTATCTGTTGTTATTCTACGTTGGAAAAGGAAATATTTTAATGTAGCATACGGTATAAAAATATATCAGTATGTAGAACAAAATTCATGTAATAAACTAAACTTAAATGAGAGGGCAATTGTGCTTTTAAGGACGGTGGTTTCAAAAAATACACTTTGTACAAGATTGAATACAATGTTGAAATTATAAGATGGACTTGTGAAGTTTGACAATGAAATGAGCTCGGATTCAAGGAAGTAAATAATCTAAGTAAGTTGATCTGATGTTGATAGAATCTTTGAAGGCTAAAGCGCTGGGCTTAATTAGAAACAGATGCGAGAAAAAAGGTCTGTTTTCTATTCTACGGAGCCAAGGAAATGAAATTCCGTTAAGATTCTTCAGCATTGTTAACTGAAAAGGTACTAGAAATTGAATTAATGAATTGAAGTAATATTCATGGTCAAACTACAGTAAACTAAAGACTTCGATAGCTAATTAAAGCACTTATCTATTTCATGCAAACTAGCCGTTCGGAAAAGTACTAAATACGTCTAGCTTCATTATGGGGTTTTACTAAGTTCTACATTTTAGTGCATTCTGGTAGTGAATTTAAGAATGGGTTAATTGATAGGGTGCCTAGGTATGTTTAGGCTGAGTATTTTGGCAGATAGATAGTAGGGGGCGGCTATTTTTAGGATCGGAATCGAAAAGGGTAGGGTTCTAGAATAGGCTACGAAGAACCTAAATCGAATGGGTTTAATTCTAAAAATAAGAACTTTACTGATTCGCAAGATAACCAAAACAGAATCTACACTTTGCAAAAGATTATGACCTCTAATTCCCTTAATAACGAGTAGGAACAACAGACTACCCACATACAATTTTTATGTTGTCTCAAATATAAGGTTAAGTATACCTAATAATACTTTTAAATTGTGGAAGAGAGATGTCCAGTCTGGTAGTCGAATCTCATTGTCTTCACAGCGGTGGTGGGGCTGTAGACCTAAGATATTTAAACAAGTGTCTTAGCCACAATTATTAATGTCGATAATCAGTTTGTAGGTAGATCAATACGTTCCCAGTGGGTAGGCTATAACTTTAGCACCAAGCTTACAATAGGTAGATCACAATTATCACTAACTAGAATTCTATGGGTATGTCAATGTGTTTAGATAGGTTTAATTCTCTCATAAAGTAGGTAGCCTGATCTTTGGTACTAGACTCAAATTCCTTAAAAGAAACTGAGTTATTACGGATATCGCAACGCATGGGTTCTTACCGCAATACTAGATAAATCACGAGGCCAAAATTATTAATCACAATACACTCTTATAGCAGATGTTAATAGGGTTGAATATTTTATAAAGTAGGTAGGTCATGACTAAATTGTAGATAGGTAATTTAGATTGTTGTCTGGGTTAAACGTGTGTAAATTCAGTTGGGGTTTGGGGGGGGTCGTGATTATTTATATAGGGGGGGTTTTTTATCTTGGGGGGTTTAGGGGGGGTTACAATTTGGTGCCGTGACCAGGATTTGAATCTGTGTTATTTCAGTTCTGAATTTCAGTAGTTATGGGTAATGTTTATGTTTATTATTAAAGATCATAGTAGAAAATAGGGGCGAAGTTAATGTATTTTTTCAGAAGGGTTATTGTGATTAAATGTAATAATAATTTATGTGGCGAATCTCATTCGCACAATTTGTTGCCGTAGAAAATGGATGAGGATTTGAGTCGGGGTACTAAATTCAATGCTAGAATATTAGACTGGGATATTGCGGGTAGATACAAAAATGCAGTCTCTTAGAAACAGAAGCTAGGTTGAATGTACCTTCAACCTGTTTAAACGATAGATATGTGGGTTTTAGCAAAATATCATCATTATACCAGTTTAGAACGTCCGTTATCGGACAGTGGAACGTAACATCATCATTATTATTATATTCGGCATGGGACGTCCATTGGAGGGCATAGTAAATAGTTAGCATCATCATTATACTACTATGAGACGTATATCATAGGGCGTAGGAATGTTTTACCAAAGTTTCGAACACCGCCGAAAAGTTGCAAGCCTATCGATGTTTTACAGAATACATTTTGGGGAATGTGCCCATTATTATACTGGTATAGGACGTCCATTGTTGGACATAGGAAATTACTATCGATAACATCATTTTATGAGCTATAGAACTTCCGTTAATATAAATAGAAAAGTATCATCATTATCACCATTACTATCTGTTGGACGTCTATTGTTGAACATAGTTGAAATTTAAAATTAGATTCTAATTTATTTAGTTTAAAACTTTGTGCATAATGTTTTCAAATTAATATCGGCGTAAAATAAATCGAATAAAAATAAAATAATAACAAAACGCGTATTAAAATTAAAGTAAATTGGTTTTAAATAGTTGTCAATGAAATATAAATAAAATATTTTAAATGCAGGGGAAAAAATTAATTGTACATAATTCTAGTAACTTAAAAAATAATAATAATAATAATAATTAAACTTAAATAAATTAAAAATAATTTAAAAATATTTTTATATATTATGTTAAATACGGGAAAAAATCTTTTGATGAATTGTTTTAGTAAATAATAAAAAAAAATTAATTAAAATAAAATAATCAGAGAATATGTATTTTAAATATGGGCATAAAATTCTTTTGATGGATTCTTTTAAATTGAATAAAATTAAATTAAAATTAAATTAAAATTAAATTAAAATTAAATTAAAATTAAATTAAAATTAAATTAAAATTAAATTAAAATTAAATTAAAATTAAATTAAAATTAAATTAAAATTAAATTAAAATTAAATTAAAATTAAATTAAAATCAAATTAAAATTAAATTAAAATTAAATTAAAATTAAATTAAATTAAAATTAAATTAAATTAAATTTAAATTAAACTAAAATTAAATTAAAATTAAATTCAAATTAAATTTAAAATAAAATAAAAATTTAACTTAAAAAAAATTGAAATTTAATTTAAAAAAAAATTGAAATAAAATAAATAAAATTAATGTTATGTCAAATAAAAATAAATAGAAATAAAAAAATTAATATGTAGTATAAAAATAAAATAGAATAAAATAAAATAAAAATAAAAAAATGATGTCTTGTTAATTGTTTTAGTAATTAAAAAAATATATACTTAATTATAAATAAAAATAAAATAAAATAATTTTAAAATCTTTCAATGAATGAATGACTAGTTATTTAAAAAATATTATATATAAAATAAAAATAAAATCATTTAAAATTATTTTTAATACGGAAAAAAAATATCTTTTAATGAACTATAAATTTTTCTAGTTATAAAAAAAATGGAAATAGAATAAAAATAAAATAATTTCATAAAAAAAATCGTTAATTGTTCTAGCAAATAAAAAAAAAGGTACATGATACCGGAAACAGAAAAACCACCTTTGCAATTAGATGTAATGAATTCATTTCACGGGGCGAACTATATTAGTGTAATAGATAAGAATAATGCCTATTTTCAAATACCTATTTCAGAGGCTAGTAAGAAATATACGGGGTTCTCATTTAATGGTAAATCTTATGTGTACAATATACTGCCACAAGGATAAAAAAACATCAGTGGGAAGTTTTAGTACAACAATGGATGTGATATTGGGGCACTAGGTTAGAGAATTCTGTGTAAATTACTTAGATGACCTAGCTATAATAAGTACCCGTTCTCTAGATCAACATATCAAACAATTTGATATAGTTTTGAGAAAATTACAAATGGCAGGAGTGACTTGTAACATGAAAAAGTATGAATTCTTTTGTAAATAGGTCAAAATGTTAGAATATATAATTTCAACACAGGGATTACGAACGGATCCAGATAAGGTAAAAACAATACAGGAATTTCCCGTTCCGAAAAAAGTAAAACATGTAAGAGCATTTCTGAGGTTGTGTAACTTCTATAGAAGATTTATACCTGAATACAGTGTTCATACACTGATATTTGTATGATATTTTAAAGAAAAGTACGGGATGGCTATGGGGCGATAGAGAACAAAAAGCATTTGACAGGATTAAAAATTGTTCTTATGAATACAGTTCTAATACAGTTCTTAATACAGTGACATCATCCAAACTTCAGTAGTCCTTACTTACAGACAGACAGTTCAGGGGTTGTAATTGCGGGAGTATTGTATTCAAGAATTCTACCTAACAGATACCAAAAAGATGTATAGAGCGTTGTGGTGTAGGAGTCATTTAGGTTTGGCTAAATTGGTTAAAATTAGATATTTGGGAAAACTTAAGTAGAATTTATAAAAAAAAATTGTATATTTATAATTAACTAATTAACTTTGATGACAATAAATACATTATTATGTTGCCGGGATTTATAGAATTTGATGAACAAAATTATACATATAATCGAGAATTCAAGTAAGATATTGGTCCACATTGGAAATTTCTTTGTTAAGAATCCATTATCTTGAAGTCACAAATTTGATGGGAGTGTTGATTTGTATGACATAATGAAAAGTCACGGAAGTTGAGACTTATGGAAATGTCAGACTGTAGATAATAATAATAAGTGTGAGTGGAAAAAAGAGGATAATGAACGTATAGAAATTAAAATTCGAATCAGAATGGAGGGTCATGCTTATTCAACATTTACCGGAATTTGGGGCGGTTTGTTTAATTTTTATTTCATACATGCACCACAAACAGATTTTATGAAGGAAAAGTTTGGTGTTAGGTTAGAGATCTTATCAGATATTAGAAATAATGATATCTGTGATCTAAACTGCAGCTGAGGCTGACTTCATGAAATCTGACACAACACATATTAGGCTCGAACTAAGCACACTATACACGCTCCGGATTGAAGGTGGATTACTGTTCCGTATTGGTACTAGACGGGGTGTACTGGAAATAGGTAGCTATGCAAATTGCTGTGGGTGAGGTCTATGTTGCGCGGGGTATTGTTGGGTATCCATGGGAAAATCGAGAGAATGATTATTCCTTTGCAGCCCCTACAGTATACTAATAGGGTTGATCTTGCCTCACAACCAAGGTTCCCTGACACAATATATACCAGTTAGCTGGTGAGGAGGATAGTTGGTTATGTTTTGGTACATTGTAAAGTTTAGACACTGAACGGAGGGGTGATTAATTTTTAATCAGGTTTAAACACACACTACACATTATATGTATGGAAGCAAAATCCAACAAATTAAAGATATTGGAAAAAAAAAACCCAAAGTAATATAAACAAAAATTAGTAAAACAGGAAGTTTGTAATTGGACTAGTATTGTTGAAATGTTTCCTCTTTAATGAATTTATTTGAGAAATAGATTATGATTGAAAGTTTTATTATTTTACAAGGAATGAGAAAAATTTTCCTTCGGTTTAGTATAAATAACACCTATGTAAAATTTTTGGGGCGACTGTAACGGGCCGGACCGGAATGGTTCCTCCACAGTAACAAATTCAGAAATAAACATTCGTTTTCGTAATATTATAAAATATTAATATTTATGAATAGCACATACTTATTCATTCAGTCATTACGTATTTAAATCAATCTGGGATTTAGAAAAAGCTGCAATATATTATAACGCCTAGGGCCATCTCTTGGATTACTCATCTTTTGTATGCGGTGTCTGATCTAGATAAATTGTAAATTGACATACTATCACGACGCTAGATGACAGTAGCTGTTGGATGAAGTGACGTGGAGATTGTACAAAATGATTTATCATCTATGGGAAGAGTTGCGCTACTCGCCGGAAGGGGGTCGACTGACTAGTAATTTGTCAATGGGCAGAGTTCCACTGCTCACCGGTAGGGGATCGACAGACTATCAAGTTCTCTATGAAATAGGTTTCAATACACAGCATTATGGGTATGCAAGTAGAAGGCGAAGCTGGATAGAACGGAATATTGTCTATGCTATCATAAATTCGGGGGTGAATTAATATGAAACTTCGTGATATTACAAAATAATAATATTATTAATAGAAAATAATTGATCGTGCAGTTTTCTATAAATTACGTGAAGCCATTTGTTTACTGTTGAATAAATTTAGTATTTGTATAAAATAATTTATCATCTGTGAAGAGAGTTTTCACTACTCGCCGCTAGAGGTTGGAGACGGCGGTTCGAGGGCTGAAGTACGGGGGGAAGGGACTGAAGGCCTTAAATACGACGGAGCGGCTGCGCTCGATCTCTTTTTTCTCGTGAATCTCTCGGAGCTCTTTGGTCTCGTGCTCTTTTCCCTGGTGATCTTCTCGGGGCTCTGGTTTTCTCGTGACCTTCTCGGGGCGCTTTTTCGGGCTCTTCTTGGGAGTGGTGATATCTCGGTATCTTTTCGTTGGGGACATTGCTCGTGGGCTCTTGGGTCGCGCTCTTTGCTCGTGGGCTTTTGCCTCGTGGTCTTTCCCTCGTGGTTCTTCACCCGCTAGCAGCCTGCGGAGACACCCAGAGAATACCAAGGTACGTGCTTGTTAATTTTTACTTACTGCCATTTTAATTATTGTTCTTGTGTTAATGTTTGGTAACCGGATTCGTGCAGGAATGTATTGAATTGGATCCAAACAGAGTAATTTATTTGTGTGAATTTAAATGTAATTGTTGTATATCCGAGTTATTTACATTGAGGGTTAAATGGGGTAAATTTTGGATGGAAAATGTTAGAAGTCTAGATTTATTTTATTCTGAGGGTAGGAATTTTTACTTATTGCCATTGGCAATTATTGTTCTTGTGTTAATGTTTGGTAATCAGATTCGTGCAGGAATGTATTGAAGTGGATCCAAACAGAGTAAATTATTTGTGTGAATTTAAATGTAATTATTGGATATCTGTGTTATTTACATTGAGGGTTAAATGGGGTGAATTTTGGATGGAAAATCTTAGGAGCCGAGATTTATTTTATTTTGAGGGTAGGAAAAATTAGTGACGGTTAAAGTGAATGCTCCTGAAATACAGAATGTGGAATTAGGATTCCATGTATTGGTTCGGGAATAATTGTTTTGAATTGCGGGGTGCTTATTTAATAAGATAGTTAACGTTGGGGATTGACATCTTACCGTGGCATTTTCTTTTAGTTTAACAATGTTGTAGGTAGGAACCTTGTTAACGGGTAGGGTAGGAAACGCATCAGAGACGGTGGATTCAATAATAGTTTAATAATCGAATTAATTGGTTCATATGATAGGATGGGGGGCGTTAGGAAATACTTCCCTTTACATATTCTATTTATTCTAAGGATGTACGGACAGATTAGCATCAGTATTGCATTTTAAGAAATGATTGACTCAGGATTATATTACACTAAATACAAAATAACCTTTCACGATTGATGTTTGTATTGGCAGCGATTTGTTTAACTACTTCTATATTCTATTTCTATGGTCATAAAAGAACGGTGGATTCATTGGAAAACATAGCTTATGTTATAACAAAGACACAGGAATGTGTAACCTATTGACGATATAATATTTCTTAGATTGAGTTATCTAGTAAAGGAAAAAATGTGGGTAGGAAGATTGGATTCCTAAGTTTGATACGAGTATCTGTTGTTATTCTACGTTGGAAAAGGAAATATTTTAATGTAGCATACGGTATAAAAATATATCAGTATGTAGAACAAAATTCATGTAATAAACTAAACTTAAATGAGAGGGCAATTGTGCTTTTAAGGACGGTGGTTTCAAAAAATACACTTTGTACAAGATTGAATACAATGTTGAAATTATAAGATGGACTTGTGAAGTTTGACAATGAAATGAGCTCGGATTCAAGGAAGTAAATAATCTAAGTAAGTTGATCTGATGTTGATAGAATCTTTGAAGGCTAAAGCGCTGGGCTTAATTAGAAACAGATGCGAGAAAAAAGGTCTGTTTTCTATTCTACGGAGCCAAGGAAATGAAATTCCGTTAAGATTCTTCAGCATTGTTAACTGAAAAGGTACTAGAAATTGAATTAATGAATTGAAGTAATATTCATGGTCAAACTACAGTAAACTAAAGACTTCGATAGCTAATTAAAGCACTTATCTATTTCATGCAAACTAGCCGTTCGGAAAAGTACTAAATACGTCTAGCTTCATTATGGGGTTTTACTAAGTTCTACATTTTAGTGCATTCTGGTAGTGAATTTAAGAATGGGTTAATTGATAGGGTGCCTAGGTATGTTTAGGCTGAGTATTTTGGCAGATAGATAGTAGGGGGCGGCTATTTTTAGGATCGGAATCGAAAAGGGTAGGGTTCTAGAATAGGCTACGAAGAACCTAAATCGAATGGGTTTAATTCTAAAAATAAGAACTTTACTGATTCGCAAGATAACCAAAACAGAATCTACACTTTGCAAAAGATTATGACCTCTAATTCCCTTAATAACGAGTAGGAACAACAGACTACCCACATACAATTTTTATGTTGTCTCAAATATAAGGTTAAGTATACCTAATAATACTTTTAAATTGTGGAAGAGAGATGTCCAGTCTGGTAGTCGAATCTCATTGTCTTCACAGCGGTGGTGGGGCTGTAGACCTAAGATATTTAAACAAGTGTCTTAGCCACAATTATTAATGTCGATAATCAGTTTGTAGGTAGATCAATACGTTCCCAGTGGGTAGGCTATAACTTTAGCACCAAGCTTACAATAGGTAGATCACAATTATCACTAACTAGAATTCTATGGGTATGTCAATGTGTTTAGATAGGTTTAATTCTCTCATAAAGTAGGTAGCCTGATCTTTGGTACTAGACTCAAATTCCTTAAAAGAAACTGAGTTATTACGGATATCGCAACGCATGGGTTCTTACCGCAATACTAGATAAATCACGAGGCCAAAATTATTAATCACAATACACTCTTATAGCAGATGTTAATAGGGTTGAATATTTTATAAAGTAGGTAGGTCATGACTAAATTGTAGATAGGTAATTTAGATTGTTGTCTGGGTTAAACGTGTGTAAATTCAGTTGGGGTTTGGGGGGGGTCGTGATTATTTATATAGGGGGGGTTTTTTATCTTGGGGGGTTTAGGGGGGGTTACACCGCGATATGGTGCTAAGAATGCTCGGGACGAGCATGTTTTAGGAGGGGGCAGTGTTACGCCGAGGCTGTTAAACAATGAGTAATAATCGAACCTTCTCGAACGCTTTTGTCTTGCTGTGTTATTGTTGCTATTGTTTGTGGTTTCGCAGAATGGGGAGTGGCCATTGTGTCGAGGGACCGACCCTTTCCTGGAAGGATCGACATCGTTCTCGAACAATCGAAATGTGTGCGATATAAATAGGCCGGAGAGATGGCCGGACAGTCAGTCTGAGTCAGTTAGTCTCAGCGAGGCCCTGGAGGACTGACGTGGGAAGGGTCTCGCGTGAACAGTAGTTGCTCCCGAGTCAGTCTGGATTAAGCTATACGTGCGATCATTTCGGTGACTTTAAGTGGTGCAACAGTGGTGTGAATTAATGTGTTGTGATTACGTGTGACCAAGTTCGTGTATTCATTGTTTAGTGTTGAATAAAAGTGTTATTTTGGTTAGATCGATTCCCATTATTTTATCCCGAACCCTCAGCTCGTAACAGTACTTACGTAGGTTTTGCAGAACAATTTATTTAGTTTATATTATATTTTGTGAACTATAAAGAGTTTAGAAATTGGAAAAGATCTTTTACAAATGTTTTAAACACCGCCACGAGCTTCGCATTAGATTTGTTGTGGTTGTTATCCACTGGTACGAGTATTTAACCGAATTCAAATTGATGTTTCATAACTTGCGATAAAGTTCGATGACGGTTATAGTACTTACGTAGGTTTTGCAGAACAATTTATTTAGTTTATATTATATTTTGTGAACTATAAAGAGTTTAGAAATTGGAAAAGATCTTTTACAAATGTTTTAAACACCGCCACGAGCTTCGCATTAGATTTGTTGTGGTTGTTATCCACTGGTACGAGTGCTTAACCGAATTCAAATTGATGTTTCATAACTTGCGATAAAGTTCGATGACGGTTATAGTACTTACGTAGGTTTTGCAGAACAATTTATTTAGTTTATATTATATTTTGTGAACCATAAAGAGTTTAGAAATTGGAAAAGATCTTTTAAAAATGTTTTAAACACCCCCACGAGCTTCGCATTAGATTTGTTGTGGTTGTTATCCACTGGTACGAGTGCTTAACCGAATTCAAATTGATGTTTCATAACTTGCGATAAAGTTCGATGACGGTTATAGTACTTACGTAGGTTTTGCAGAACAATTTATTTGGTTTATATTTTCTGAACTATAAAGAGTTTAGAAACTGGAAAAGATCTTTTACAAATGTTTTAAGCAGAGCTTTACTTCCACGGATACTTTAGAAATTGCATTCAAAGCAATTTGTCAGTTGCTTCTCAATCACAAAAGTTCACATTTGAGATTGAAACAGTCACAATGCCTTCGCGAGAACTCGTTCCAGAAGTGTTCGAGAGCAACCTGAAGGAACCGTTGAATCAAAACTGAAGATTTTTGTTTCACAACTCTGTATTATAGTTTCAGTTGAAATCTCCTTGTTTCAGAAAAACATCAGAGCGCAGTAAGTGAGTTGTCTCAAGCACTGAGTTGATGTAACGAAGTTGAAAACCTGAAGGACGAAGTACCTAACGTCTGTCGAGATAGCTACACATGTTCTTATTAATTACTTAATTGTTGGTTGTCAACAAAAAGTAGCTTATGTGTTAATCCAGGTTATAATCTGCGTACATACGATATTTCATCGAAATCGGTTCAGCCGTTACGACCTGATTGAGTAACAAACAAACATCCAAATTTTTTCGTATTTATAAGTCTTTATAATATTAGTGTGATTATCGCTTGTCCGTATTATGATTGTAAAAAACATTCCGAATATCTTGAAAATTACTTTCGGAAAAAAAATAAATAAATAAATATTGCTGGGCATTTCATACAACGCTATCTAGCCCCAAACTAAGCAGAGCTTGTACTATGGGAACCAGATAACTGATAGAATACTTATATACTTTTTTTTGTAAATACATACTTATAATATATAGAGAAACATACCAGACCCGGAACAAATATCTGTAGATCATGCAAACATTTGTTCGTGGCGGGAATCGAACCCGCTACATCCTGCGTCTCAGCCGGCTATTAGCCCACTGTACCATATAAATGGGTTTGGCCTTTTCTCATTAAGCCCTTATTCATTATATCACTTGGTTTTTATTATATACCTTTGTCAGCAAACATGCCCGATTCCGTATTCGATACTTGGCTCAATCTTTGGGTTAAACAGAAGTATGCAGTATTCGGCTCATAATCCGTCATTAATATAATGATACGAGTCGAATTTCCAGTATGCAGAGCCGTGGTAGAGGCAGGCACTCGCTCTTAGAGCTGTGAATTATATAACTGACCTCGCTCCCGCCCTCCGGCTTCGCATTACAGAGTATAGGTAGGTACGGTTTTTAATTACATTCGTAATCCTTTTTAAGATAACCAGCTTTTCTGGTTCAGCATTTTATGCTTTGTCCTCCGACTCTCGCAGATTTCAGCAGCCTTTTGTCTACGATATTCTGAAAAGTCATCAATCTCCGGTTGTTTTCGCGCACTTTTGCGCAGTTTTCTGAAGTCATTGAAAAGAAATCTGCAAAAGGATGAAATAAAGGAAGCCTTCTTTACGAGGCGGTTACTGACAAATGGTGGTTGAATAGGTATGTTTGCAAGTCGCGGTTAAGAGCAGGTATTCGTGTCAGGAGTTTTATTGAAAAGGCAGTTTTCTTTTGTGTTTTATGTTTCCTTAATAAAAATGTATACATTGATATTATGTTCAAAAATGTTAGAGTAACTCCTTATATTCAAAACACGGGTCGTTATAATAGCGCGGGGTCTGTGCAGATCACTGCGGGCTGATACTGTTACTTTATATTGTTAATGGGTCAGGCCGTCGATTTTGCCACTTTTTCATTTTTGTTTTGTCTCGGCTGGTTTAAAAAAAATTAATGCAATAAAAAAAAAAACTCGTACTATTATTAAAGAGCAATGATTTTACTTGCTATTTTAATGATTACTTTAGCCAAATACTCAAAAACCCCCCCAAAAACTATTAATATTTGTGTCAAAAATGGGTGATATTGGCCATAATTAGCGTGTCCCCATCCCGAAAACATAAATTCGAACTAACCTTGTGCAAAATTTTGAATGGTTAGCAGAATATATTTGATTTTTGTAATTAAAGGATTGTTGTTTTGCCTAAATTATTAATTGAATATAATAAAGCACTGATTTTTTTATATAATATCGTATTTCAAAACTTTGTCCCCATTATTTTGCTTTTAAGATACTTGAACTTACGTTACCGTATATAATTGAATGCATTAGTACTATTTTATGGTAGAAATATTTCTTATTAAGATGGCAACACAAAGAATAAACGAGTTAAATAAAAAATCGGCCATATAGGTGTTAGAAACCGGAGCACAAGTTCCAACATGTGTTTGGTAGTGCGAGTAAAAATCGGAGTTTTGGGTATTTTTAAGGTAACTACTTATTTATTTATATAAATTATAGCACGATACTCTCTGTTTACGTTTTAAATAGTCATTGACAACGCAGATTTTGCGAAATTTGCGATATTTTACAGTGTAAATCTAGTTATTTTACACAAATTCGGTGCATTTTCGCACTTTTACGTTACTTTTATGTAACTGGAGACGTAAAAGTAACGTATAAACTATTGTAAGGGTTGGTGCATATCAGCTGGTGATTAGTGGCTGGTGATATTAAGAAAAATCTCAAACTAATAAATTGTGAACGTTTTTTAGCTGCTAATGCTGCGGTATGAATCATTGCATTGAGATATTTTTCTTACAGCAAACCTCTGCTCTGTGGCACCAGAGTGGCTGAGAAACTGGATTATACGCAAATGGTGCGGGTTCGATTCCCGCCGCAGGTCAAATGTTTGCATGTTTATCAAATATTCTTGATCTGGATGTTTTAGTACTATAGTAGGTACTAGTAGTCTTTATATTCATGATATAAGGAAAGGTTGGTAATAATAGGTAGGTAACTAGTGGTGTTCTAAGTGGGAAGCCTATACCCAGCATTTGGTGTCTACTGGTTAATATGTTGATGATGACGAGTTAAACATAATCAAATACGAGTACAGTTAATGAACAGTATGTCATTAGCTTTTGGACACTTTTATGTTACTATTATGCTACAAGTGGCAAAATCCACGGCCTGACCCTAATAAGGCTCCTTGCTTTTGCAGGAACATTGTACCTAGGTAGTTTTTACGCCATATTACGAATTAAAACTGCTTAGGTCTACCTTAGTAGTATTATTTTG
Source organism: Philereme transversata (assembly GCA_963924445.1). Taxonomy (NCBI): domain Eukaryota; kingdom Metazoa; phylum Arthropoda; class Insecta; order Lepidoptera; family Geometridae; genus Philereme; species Philereme transversata. The sequence continues at coordinate 29,192,398 of OZ004345.1, forward strand.
TATTCTCTGAACTATAAGATTAACAAAAATTATTAACGAATGGTCAAAATCGGTAGCACCAATTTCCTTTAAATTTAATTAAAATTATCTCGCAATGCCTTCAACTGCATTGCATCGAAATCCGTCCATCTTTTTAGGAGCTACCATAATGCCATACACAGACAAGTTTACAAACTAAACATCACATTTTTTTTGCGTCAGGTTAAAAACAATCCTAAGTATTTGATGAGCTAGTAGCTATAAACTGTTGCAAACAATATACACAGATAGCTTAACAGTTCTCCACAAGCCAATGTTCCCTCAGTTGGTACACTGGCTGCATTTTACGATTTTTTATTGTAAGATCTAATAAAACTGTCTAGAATAATAAAATGTATGGTGGTCGGCAGCACCGGCGCGTGGCGCGTGGGGCGCCGCTTAAGATCCGTTCATTTAAATGCTAATGTAGTTCTTTCATTTTTAACGAGTGGAAAAAAGCGAAGTCTTTAGGTAAGCACTTTAAGTACAAAGTTGGATTGGAATAAGTACTATATCCAATGCAATGCACTTGACTTAGTATCCTTAGCATCCCACTCCCCCTTTCTATATTAGAAGAATTATAAATGAGTGGGACCAACTGATTTGCTAATTATTGTTAATATGCCGCCAGAGCTCGCACACACCAAAATATTTACCTACGCATGGACAATAATATTAGTTTTAATATACAGTTTGTGTTTTGTCCTTCCCTATATGAGCTACATAATTGCTTGAAATATTTTTTTATACACATTTACGCAACGAAAGTAGAGCCGACTTAATATTTAAAGTGGCCTAATGAAATTTAAGGAACATTATGCAAATCAAATGAGAAAGTGAATACTCGAAGAGTTACATTCATTTTCGATGGCGTTTGATTATTTAATTTAAAGTTTTTACATCACTAAATACTATAATAAATTGCGGAATTCAGTGCATTACCATCTTCTCTCCCCCCCCCCCCACACACGGTATTTAAATTTACACAACACAGTGACGAAATAACTATTTTAACTCTATTTCAGTTGATTTTAAAATACATTGTTTATAATTATCAGTAGGTGTACTCGCGAGGGCGGCGATGAATAGAAACGGGTGATCTTATCGCTGTCTTGTTATAATTTTGTTATACTTTTGGTGTTTTTACGAGCGGAGTAGATCGGCAACTGCGAGAGTTGCATCATGCTTGAATTCTTCTGTTTAGTAGCTTGTGCTATCTTTTCCCGCGACTCTACTCGTACCTGCATGATACCAGTAGGTACGATCATTGTTGTTACTTTAACTTTAGTTAACTCTCGGTTGAATACATTCAACGGTCGAACAACCTATACTACAGAAACAACCTCCCCTTAGCGAGAAAAGAGTGAAACTTTCATTTAGGTGAATTAATTTTCTGATGTTTGGACGCTAAAGCTTTCTCAATGGCATTGAATTTCCGACCGAGGCTCATCATTTATTTACGTTATCTAGAGACCTATTTCACCGTCAATATACTCGTGGAAATATAATAGGTTCGATTCGACAGGTTTCAAAATACTACCAACGAACAATAGAACCAAAGATACAAAATTGGAATATCGTCCTGGCGAAATATTGATCCGGGATTAACTAGTGTTTCTGGGTATAATTTTTCAATCTAAAGTGAAACTTATTGCTTATTAATTATACTTTTGGATTAGGTAGGTACGCTGCCCGCTAGTCTATCTCCCTGCGTCTTCAGTAAGTTGGTTGAGCGACACGACTTCATTAGCAAGCGCTCCGCGTACAGGTACGTTGCATTGCACGTTAATAAATAACTGGAGCATTGTCATGCAGAGCGCGTCTTCAGGTTAACGAGAGAAGGATTAGCCGAGAACATACACCGAACTATAATCACATTTAGTTTTATTATATCTATGAAGTCGAGAGAGAAGGTGCTCTGAGTTTTGGACGTAGATAGTAATATATAAATAAAGAGAAAGCTCACCACATCATAATATTGACACATTGTATCCGCACTATATTCTGCACCTTCGCTGTTCATTTGCATCGCACTCATTTCAAATTCAAATGTTTGAAAGGTGCCATTATGTGCTACATTTTCCGATATTTTCCCGCCCAAAAGCAATAATGGATGCATGTATAAATGCATCCATTATTGCACATAATATGCAAAATGCAGTGGCTCGAATGCTCTAAGAAACTACTTGTATTCACCATTTTTCTATACAAGGCTTTAAAATGAAGGTAAAACGAGATAGTTTTGACGCGCAGAGACGAAACCATTACCAGTAATGATTTTTTTATCCGATACAACTCTAACACGAGAGCTCTTCACTGCTTTATTTATTTGTCAGGCTCAGGCTCAGGACTCAAAGAGTTAGGGGGAAATATTAAGCCCGACATGGCTCTTTGTTGTGTTTTATAAAGACAGATGACAAGGATGTATCAATGAACCTTTTACTATTATCTTATTTCAAAGAAACCTCTATCAATTTGATAAAGGTTTTCTTTGAAGCAGCTTTTCCTTATGCGTCGCATCGTTATTGAAGTTTGAAGTGAAAACTTCTTTAGGCGCGTTGGTTGAGATGGGGAAAAAACCATTGAACTCGCGACACTGTTGCCGTTACCGATACGTCTGCTTTTATTTAAGTTTTCACTTCTGTCGGCACTCCCGGAGTGCCACCTTTTTATATATTATTATTGACGATAGTGGAGCGCTTGACCACTACTGACGGTAAGTGATGGTGAGATCGAAAATGGAGCACGCTTGCCTAGAAATAACCTATTCACTCTGTTTAAATTTTCTTAACTAGATCATATTTAGATTATATATATTATTGTCATCTATCTTCTATACATATAACATCCTTTGTCCTGAATGACTGACTGACGGATCAACGCACTGCCTAAACCGCTGATCGTAAAGACCTGAAACTTGGAGGGTGTGTTCTTTGTATGACGTAAGCATTCGATAAGAAAGGATTTTCCGAAATTTTACCGCTAAGGGGGTGAAAAAGGGGGGCAAAGTTTGTATGGGACAAAGTGATTCCTTCCAATCTACTTCAAACTTTGCATAAACCTTTTCTATCAGAATTGATGGAAGACCTGTTTCGTATTTTATTGAAATTCATCCCCTAACCGGGTTAAAAAGGGGTAGAAAGTTATTTTGGCGGTGATTTGCTTCGACATTGATATCAATACTCCGTAGTGCTTTTTATTTATGTGCATTTTATTTTGACACATGTTTGAAAACTCAATCCGATTTTATTCAAAAAAGGTTGAACTCACTTATAAACATAAGCAAATAATCTTTAAAATTGTAATATCTCGAAAGTCACCGTACTATATTAGTAGCTCATTTGAAGGGTTCTAAGCTTAAAGAGGTTATGCACTTTTAGGACACGGTTTTATAGGGACGTAGAGTTCGAAATTTGAAATGGACGCAACTAGAACATTATGGACATGGCATTCATGGACTAGAACATTTTGGTCAGAAGAAAATAGTTTTCTTTTAGTTTGTCTTAGAAGTTTAATTTAGTGTGTATTGTTTTGCGCGATTTTTATACATGACTAATATTATAAATGTGAAAGTTTGGATGTTTCGGACCGATTTCGTTGAAATTTGGTATATAGACAATCATTTATTTGCTAAATAGCACACATAATACATTTACAAAAGATGATTTAAAATGTAACAGATGAAAACATGCAAGACATAAACAAACAATATAATAAACTAGCTGACCCGGCCACGCGTTGCTGTGGCTAAAGTTTTTATTATATTACATTATAGTAAACAATCTAAGAGGAATAATAAGAGAACATCAGTCACGGAGTCCAATATGCTTTTTCACACAGATAGTATTTGTAAAAAAATATGGTGATCTCCTTATTTGACTTTCTACTACTATAACCCTTTAGTACAATGAAATTATTTACGAACAAAGACGAAAATGTTGATGTTGGTAAAAAAAATCTGAAAAACTTGTTATCATAGCACATTGAAATAATAAGTGCTAAATATTTTTTAATAATAAATTTAAATAAAAACAATAAAAAAAAATATTTGTACAACTATTGAAAAAGTGTAGGAAATTGTGTATCATTTTTGCATTGACATTTTAATTAAATTTTATAATTATGTGATAATACTTACACACATATATTCAAATTAAATTATAAAGTTTTGATCAATGAAGCACAAATAAGTAAAAAACAGGATTAATTTCACTGTATTATCTTCATTATAATATGAATTCAATTTACACTTCAGTCTAAGTAACACGTGGCCGGCTATGCTAACACCAAAAAGTTCAAAAGTGGAAATAATTGAATTATACGGTATTTCGTTCACTACAAAATAAATTTAATTAATTTTATAGCGTCAACAACACGTAGTAATTATGCTGTATGACACGTTCGTAGATTTACCATAGCAGCGCCATCTATTGATTACTTACTCAACCCAGTCGAAAGGTATCGACATATGTTAGAATCATTTGGAGTTAACAGATAATTGTGACTGTCAAATAATAACAGACAAATAATTAGTAATAAATTAAAATTGCGACTATAATTTGAGATTTAAACTATCCTATCTCTCAAGTTGGATCGAACTGCACATGGTGTGCGAATTTTATTATAACCGGTTAAGTGGTTTAGGAGTCCATTGAGGACAAACATTTAAAATATGAGGTAAGTATGTAGTGTGCTATAGCAGCAAAAGGGCCTCGATGATGAAATATGATGTCGATGATGAAATATGTGATTTGTATCATAAATAAAAATATAATAATGTCAAGTGAATTGATTATAAAAATAACATAAATAAATTACAAAAAAAGCATTAAAAATAAAAATTAAATAACTAGTAGTTCGCCCCGAACTGATATCTCGCGAATCTCCCAAAATAAATATTATTCTTAGGACGACTTGCACAACGATGCCTAAACGTATTTAGTGGCTAAATATGATTTAAGGAGTTGTCAAATCATACAAATACTTCAATTTTAAACATGTTTAGTGATCTTTGTGCATGGCGGCTTTAATCTTTGACTAATAAATTGGTGCCACGAAAAGCAACCCAAACTACTTGACCTACAGTTTCATTCAAATTAGATGTAACGGGGGTTCTTGTTAGTTGGTTACATTATTTTGGGGTACAAATGGCAGTTATTCTAGATTTCAGACTTTTGCCTATATTTGTGTCACTAAAGCTACACGAATACCAAATTTCAGTATTGTGGGGTCACTGGTGTACCCTGTGAATTTTGTCAAAGTTTTGTTTTTATTATGGCTAATAATTCAAAAAATACAAAAATTAAACTAAAAATAAAAACGGAGTTCAAATGTACTAATGAAGACCTTTCATTTGACGCCCCACTTGACCTAATAGTCTCATTTTAATTTTTTTTACCCCTCTTGACCCCTAATATCTCAACAACCCCCCCATATTTTTTGCTCATTGAAATTTTTTGAAGCCAAAATTGTGCCATCACTGCCTACCTATATACCAAATTTCATGATGATCGGATAATCGCTACGAAAGTTATACTCGGACAAACAAACATACATACATACAACGCCGATTTGCCCAAGTTGATTTGGAGATTTTAAAATTAGATCCTTAGATCCTTAAAGTCGGCTGGATTAGCAACTTTAGGTATCGCGTTCACTAAGGCTATTTTTCATAGGATTGGGAAAGTAGATGTCAAGAGCGACTTATTAATGATGGCGGTTATTAGAGGTAAGGTAAGCGGCAGAGTGAGCAATACCATGTCCATGGACGGACCGTCTATACCTCTTGCGTTTGTTTTAATTGCCAAGAGGATTTTAGCAACTTTTTCTTCGTCAACTGGTTGTAAGGAAAATATAATGTCATCGTTAAATTTATTAAATTCAAAAAATGTTAGATTAGAAATCGGGATGGAATTTACACCAGGAACGTTTAAAAAATGTGTATTGATGTCATCAGGGTTGTCGTCAACGTCAGGGAGACAATTATCACTTTTTGTGTTGGGCAATACATCCTTCTTAATATGTTTCCAGAGTTTTTTCTTATTTCTTAATTCTGAGTTGATTCGGTAGTCATAATAGGCACGAGTTTCATTGATGGGATTAATTGATTGGGAAGAAATCAGGCAGTGTAATTTATCTGTAGAAAAATATGCATTGGCTGTGGTGAATATCATCTGTAATAAATTTGACATTTGCTTCCTGTTGAGGAAAGCAAAGCGTAGGGCTTCCATGTCGTGGGTAACTGACGAAATTGAAATGTTTAGTCTTTTATTATTTGACATGACGGACATATACTATAAAACTAATGAATGCGAAACAATACAATTATTATTACGTGACCTAATTAAGAAATACGATGAAATAATTAGATTTAGGAAATACGAGTACTATTCTGACATTATTTTAAACAGTAAAATTAAATGCAAGTCGATGTGGCAAGTTGTAAATTCTGAGAGAGGAAAATACAACGTCTGCAAATTAGATTTTACTGATGCAATAGTAGATACTGTTACGCCGAGGCTGTTAAACAATGAGTAATAATCGAACCTTCTCGAACGCTTTTGTCTTGCTGTGTTATTGTTGCTATTGTTTGTGGTTTCGCAGAATGGGGAGTGGCCATTGTGTCGAGGGACCGACCATTTCCTGGAAGGATCGACATCGTTCTCGAACAATCGAAATGTGTGCGATATAAATAGGCCAGAGAGATGGCCGGACAGTCAGTCTGAGTCAGTCTCAGTTAGTGTGTGATTCTCAGCGAGGCCCTGGAGGACTGACGTGGGAAGGGTCTCGCGTGAACAGTAGTGGCTCCCGAGTCAGTCTGGATTAAGCTATACGTGCGATCATTTCGGTGACTTTGAGTGGTGCACCAGTGGTGTGAATTAGTGTGTTGTGATTACGTGTGACCAAGTTCGTGTATTCATCGTTTAGTGCTGAATAAAAGTGTTATTTTGGTTAGATCGATTCCCATTATTTTATCCCGAACCCTCAGCTCGTAACAATTTGGTGTCAGAAGTGGGATAAAATAATGCCGGTTCTACCAATGGATAACGTGGACGGTGTCAGGACGAGAGGTCAACGACATCAGGAAATGGATGAAAGGCGGTTTGGAGATTCTCCGGTTCAAGAAGCTCGGCAGAGTCGTCAGCCGATGGAGATGGAATCAGCCGCTGCCGAATCATTTGGAGCACCATCATCATCATCCGTGGGGCAAGCTCCTGTGACAGGCGATTTTGCTGCTATTATGGCCATGCTTTGTCGTCAACAAGAAGAGCAGCAACGTTGGCAGGAAGAACAGCGACGTCAGGATAAGGAAGAGCAGCGTCGTCAGCAAGAAGAGCAGGCTCGGTCGCAAGCGGAACAGCGACGTCAGGATAAGGAAGAGCAGCGTCGTCAGCAAGAAGAGCAGGCTCGGTTGCAGGAGGAAAAATGCCGTCAGCATTAAGAAGAAAAGCGTCGTCAGCAGGAAGAGCAGGCTCGGTTGCAGAAGGAACAGCGACGTGAACAGGTGGAGCAGACTCGGTTGCAAGAGGAACAGCGACGTCAGGATAAAGAAGAGCAGCGTCGTCAACAGGAAGATCAGCGACGTTGGCCATAAGAGCGTGCTCGACTGATGAGAGAATTGTTCGGTTCATCTGGAAAGGAATTCCAGGAAGTGAAAGAACAGATAGAAATCATGAGAGCCGTGTTTTGGAGGCTGGAATTGGGATCGCTGATGAGAAAGGGACTCTGGGTGTCCTGAAGTACTGTAGACGGCAATGTGGCTCCTCTAGTTGTTACATCTTCAGCGCGAGGTGCGCCTAAAATTGTTCGTGTTGATCGGCTGCCGCGATATGGGGCTAAGAATGCTCGGGACGAGCATGTTTTAGGAGGGGGCAGTGTTACGCCGAGGCTGTTAAACAATGAGTAATAATCGAACCTTCTCGAACGCTTTTGTCTTGCTGTGTTATTGTTGCTATTGTTTGTGGTTTCGCAGAATGGGGAGTGGCCATTGTGTCGAGGGACCGACCCTTTCCTGGAAGGATCGACATCGTTCTCGAACAATCGAAATGTGTGCGATATAAATAGGCCAGAGAGATGGCCGGACAGTCAGTCTGAGTCAGTCTCAGTTAGTGAGTGAGTCTCAGCGAGGCCCTGGAGGACTGACGTGGGAAGGGTCTCGCGTGAACAGTAGTGGCTCCTGAGTCAGTCTGGATTAAGCTATACGTGCGATCATTTCGGTGACATTAAGTGGTGCACCAGTGGTGTGAATTAGTGTATTGTGATTACGTGTGACTAAGTTCGTGTATTCATCGTTTAGTGCTGAATAAAAGTGTTATTTTGGTTAGATCAATTTCCATTATTTTATCCCGAACCCTCAGCTCGTAACAATACAAATGGGAAACCCTTCCGGTCAAAAAAAGATGCAGTTAATGCAATGAACTTAAGATTCGTTGGAGCAGCTGCGACCTGCGGCGCACCAAAGGCGAATATCGACAAGGTGAAGGTCGTTCTGGGGTCTTCGAGACCGCCAGCGGACCGTTCGCTACGAATGTCTCGATTTACTGCGGAGGAAGTGTATGCAATAATTACAAAACGTATACCACCCAAGCCTTCTAAGGATGCTTATGGCATTTCTATGAAACTTTTAGGTATGTCAGCGAGTCCTATCGCCCCTATCCTAGCCGATCTTTTTAACTTGTGCTTGCAAAGTGGTACCTTTCCGACTTGTCTTAAGCTCAGTAAGGTATCACCGATACACAAAGGAAAAGGGAGAAGAGCAGACATGGACTCGTATAGCCCAGTATCTATAATTCCAGCTATAGCAAAGGTTTTTGAAAATGGAATAAGCTCACGACTTACATCATACTTGACAGCCACACACGCGCTATCAGACAGGCAGTATGCGTACCGTGAAGGACGATCGACCACGTTGCTGGCACGTGAGGTGCTGCGGAGGATAATGGATGCTCGGGAAAGGAAACAGCAGGCTGCCATAATCTGCTGCGACCTCTCTAAAGCGTTTGATGTGGCTGACCACGCGGTGCTCACGGTCAAGATGGGGCATTACGGCATACGCGATTCTGCCCTAGCCGTGCTCACAAACCTAATGAGATCAAGATATCAGGTTGTCGTAGAGGAATGTGGCATGACGAGGTCACATCCACTCATCACAAGTATGGGAGTAGCACAGGGTTCTGCGGTTTCCAACATCTTGTTCTCCATACTACTCAACGATCTCCCGGAAGCTATATGCTCCGCGCAGGTGTTGATGTATGCCGATGATGTAGCTGCAGTCGTGTCCGCCGCTACTCTGGACGGTTTAGAACAGAAGCTAAATCAAACGGCCTCTCAATTAGCTGAATGGTTTAAAGACAATGGGTTATTCCTAAACTTGACAAAAACCCACTTCATCCATATTTGTCTGTCGGGAAGTCCTTCCAGGGAGCTTACGGTTCTCGCGGGGAATACTAAAATAGAGCAAGTGGAGAGCACCACGTTTCTGGGTTTAGAGCTCGACAGGACGCTTACTTGGGAATCGCATATTGATAAAGTATGTGGAAAACTGGGTAGCGTATGATATGCGTTAGAGCGACCGTCTCGATTCTTGCCAGGTCACGTGGTTCGCTCCTGTTACTTCACCACTGTCCATTCGCTCCTTCAATACGGGGTGGAACTGTGGGAGCGCGCAGCCGACTGGCAACGTGCTTTCCGCATGTAGAAGCGAGCCGTGAGGGCAATGGTCAGAATACCGCAAGATACCTCCGTGAGACCGTATTTTCAAGAGCTGGAAATATTGACGCTCCCGTCTGTCGTCATATTCCAGGTTGCGGTCTATGTGCGGTCTAACCAAGAACTGTTCAGTACGAACAGGGATATGCATCAGTACAAAACTCGGCGGGCTGACAGGCTTGCTGCCGTGTCCCGTACCTTGGCCAAGTCGGATAAGCTAACGCATGTAATGGGACCGACGGTATATAACAGACTACCCTGTACTGTAACTGAGGCAACCAGTTACAATACTTTTAAACTTAAACTGAAGCGCTGGCTCCTGAGTAACACCTTCTATAGTTATGAGGAGTTTATTGACATAACAAATTAATATAATAATTTTATTGGACTATTTTTATTGAATATTTTGTATGACTATTTTATTGACTTTTTATATTTAAATTGACTTGTGTAATTCTATATTGGTATCCAATTTTGTTTTATATTTCTGGGCAACTAGACATGGGACAACCAGCGGAGCAAGCAGGCTTCCGCCGAGGACTATCAACTACAGACCACCTCCAAACAATTAATGAACTCATAGAAAAATTCTGCGAATACAACATGCCTTTGTACGTTGCTTTCGTGGTTTATACAAAGGCATTTGATAGTATTCACCACAGAGCCATCTTCGATGCCCTTAAAAACCAGCACATAAACCTACTTACATAAACCTTATTCGAAATATTTATACGCATAGTATAGCCTCAATTAAGTTAAATTCAATCGGACCATCCAATAAAATAGTCAAGGGAGTAAAACAGGGAGACCCACTTTCCCCAAAACTTTTCACCAGTTCCCTTGAGGAGGTGTTTAGGAAGCTGGCGGCTGGCTGGGAAGAGAAGGGAGTTGACGTCGGTGAAGTGAAGCTGACAAACCTCCGTTTCGCGGACGACATCGTCCTCTTTTCTTCATCACCCACAGAACTACAAACGATGCTTCAAGAACTTAGCATAGCAAGCTTTGAGATTGGACTTGGAATGAACAGGGCAAAAACCAAGGTCATGACCAACAGCGTTAAGACCAGAATAACGGTGGATGCAGAAGTCCTAGCATACGTTCAAGAGTGTATCTACCTAGGCCAAATAGTCTCCTTCAAGGACAGGCAGGTTAAGGAAATCGCTCGGCGAACCGAAAATGACTGGAGGAGATATTGGGCCATGGGCGATATGATGAAAGGAGATCTTCCTTTAGCGCTCAAGAGAAAGCTAATGGACGTATGCATCCTTCCCGCTTTGACATATGGTGCGCAGAACTGGTCACTGACTAACATTTTAAAGTCCAAGCTCAAAGTTTGTCAGCGTGCGATGGAACGCAGCATCTTGGGTGTCAAGCGAACGGACAGAGTCCGGAACACTGAACTGCACTCAAAGACCGAAATTGTTGACGTAGTCACCAAAGCCGCTCAGCTGAAGTGGAACTGGGCTGGGCATGTCTGTCGCATGCCAAGTGAGCTGTGCGGTCGAGTACACGGTTCATTAGGTTTCTTTCAGTGAGCTCGTGGGGTACCCAAATATCGAGCTTTTTTGTGTACCCAGTTTTTATCAAATGCGCCAAAACTGTTTTGTGGTCAATTCCCAGTTCTTCAGCTACGTCGTAACTACTGACATGCCGATCTTGCTCCACTTTTTCAAAAATGGCATCAATTTTATCCGTAGTAGGGCGACCAGAGCGACGTGCATCTTTGACATCAAAATTTCCGGATTGAAAACGCTTAAACCAAATTTGTGCTACTCTCACAGACACTGCACTAGGTCCATAAACATCGCAAATTTTTTTCGCGGCTTGCGTTGCATTTTTACCTTTTTTGTAGTAAAATTTTAAAATGTATCGAATTTCTTCATTAGATTCACTCATCTTTACAGTACGAAAAACAAATAAAAATCACACATTTTCCTAATTTGAATTTGGAACTATCTTCTTTAAAATTTAAACTTTGAATGATACCAAAACCAGCCAGATCAAAAAGTATAGCCAAAAATATTTTATTACAAGTTCATACATACTATAATGCGAAAAGACCTTTTCCCCAACCTATTAGATTGTACAAGTGACTATCTGCCGGCAAAAATGTTTTCAATAAGCTACGAGCGGCTTAGCTATGTACGTACAGACAGACAGGGTCGCTAACTGGTAAGTGTCTGCATGTTTAAAGATTGAAATAAAAACTTGTAGAACTTCAAAAAAGTTTTTTTAATAAAATATAGATTTTAGGCCGGTCATATACTATACAGTCATGTAAAATACAAAAAAAATTGTAACAAAAATTACGTAGGTATCTACAATTTGAAGACAGCCAAAGAAAGACAAAAAACTAGACGTATCGTGTATCGCGTCGTGTAGCTTGGCCCCCACAGTGTACGTAATGTTTATTTAGATACAGCATCTGCGTTCTAAACTCGTGTTCGCCCACCTGGCTGAAGGCTACGTATTTGTACAGATGTTCACATGAGGCGCCCATGATGTACCCTCGGCCTCGCGCTCTCGACCCGCGCCGCGCTTGACCTTGATGTAACGTGTTTCGATTCGCCTCGTTGAGAGATGAGCCGGTCGATTATGGGTTGGTTTGAGTGTGAATTTATATTTTTGGAGCGTAATGTATGTCTGCACAGTGGAAAACTACGATACAAAACTATAAAATTCCGATTAAGAAGTGTTCTATACCTAATATATTTGGGTTTTGGGTTTTCTTTTGCTATAATAACAATTTTTTTATTATTAACAGATGCTGCGATTTCAATGTGGGTATATCGACCCAATTTAAATAGTTTAGTTGCTGCCTTTATTAAAAAAATATATTAATTACATTTATTTTAATTATTCATATTCAAGTAGCTCATCGAAAAAGACATAATACTATATAATAAACAGAGTTTTATAGAACATGCCTCCGGTAATCATTGGACCAGGACGGTGTTGGAGCTGGATCGCAGCCTGTGGCGTGTCGACCAGCGCCGCCGCCGCGATCATCCCCGATGCACCGCAGTAGCGAGGCAGCCACAACACTGCCCTGAGTGCATTGTTGTGCTAGTAATTAGGTCGTTATACGTCCGAATGTTGACTAAATATTAAATTACGATAATTAGGGTAGGTAAGAACCTGTATTGCGATCCTGTAAGCGCAAACAATCTGCTTGTGGCGTATCCCGTACAAACAAATCCCGGTTGTCATCGAGAACACAAGAAAGGCGATTATTCGATTTACTACCAAAACTACCACATTCCGATACGTTTATGAGTTCAGGCAATTACTTTGTTGTCAGCTCCGTCGACTTCCTGACTCCCTATAGTGGTAATCACCCCGACCCTAGGTGATTCATTACAGTAACTACTCGGCTGGTAATTTTGAGGGGCTCGCCGTCACTTATAGTCTGTTATTACTGAACGGTCGGCGGTATTACGCTAATGAATGGTTGTTCTAGTTTCATTCGATTAGAGACTATCGATGCCTAAAATTAAGTTGATTACTAACTTGCTGGTATTATTCTAGAAATTTGTTATTTTGTTTGTTCCCTTTTACTTTAACTATGAAGCCTACTCTCGACAAGTGAGGACGCGCTGAAACTCACATGGGCTGATAGAAATGTCATGACAGTAATATTCTCCAGCCAGCCACGGGACGATCGTTTGGAAATGAATTCTATCCGCGAATAACTTTCATTCGTATTTTGCGAAAAACAATAATACAACCAAAGTAGGTACCTATCTAGGATGAAAACGAAAACCATCTGCAAGTAAATGCGATAATTTCATTAATTTTAGATATTAATAAAAGTTATAACTGATATCCAAAGAAGGTCGTCCGATGATATTGTTATAGAATGAATACACATTATTTGTATCTTACAAGCTAGATAAAACAATAAAATATACGCCCATTGACCGTCTTATCGCTAAAAAAGCGAACTCGTTTTAAAAGTATATAGGATGTTGTAATTACCTGGAAATTTAACATGCCATCCAAATAAAGTATTTTTTTAGGATTCTGTTCGAACATAACATTACATTATCGCATGTAGACACTTTTTGTTTCCGCCTTTCACCATTCCGTAAATTATGATTGAAGAGTTAACAATATATCTATTGGCTTCAAATATAAGTCCATTATGTAAAAAAAGGGGAAGGAGCGCTGCTGTAAATTGAACTACAATAAATAGTGGAAGGTGATAACTACATCACATACAAATTAATTGACAGTATAGACCACGCGCAATTATACAAAGATCATCGTCAGGATTTCAATTCCATTAGCTCCGACCGAACCATTTGTTACAATTACGTTTAATTAGAATTTACTCGCACGTAGCAGAGCTGCATGCTCATTCCCTCATTACTGCTAATGCATTATAAATGAACGACCATTTTCCTAAACTGAAGATAGTGCGACATGGAAATCTCGTAGTTGTAAGAGACAAAATGGAGTAGATACAAAGTACAAGCTAGTCATCATCATTCTCCGCTTGTATTACCTAACTGAGGTACTTATTTTAGTCTTCAATGAGCCCAATCAAGAGTTTTTGAGATATTCATTTGAGCCGTTCTAATCTCTAAGAGACAAATACATAGAATATTATTTTTAATACTACTTTTATCACGTGTCTCATGCGCTGCGAGCGATGCGACACTGAAGGTACTATCACATCTTGTACCTCATTAAAAGGCTTACGTGGGTATTTGTATAGTCTTATTTATTATTACTTTATTTCAGGCTAGCTATTACCCGCGACTTCGTACGCGTTACTAAATGTGTAGGTAACCTAGAAATAAAGCTAAACTCGCTGTTGCAACTTGACTTGACACTCCATTTTTATTCAGTGGGATCTGATTTATGGGATAGAAAGTAACTGTATTAATCCAAGTTATAATCTACGTACATACTAAATTTCATCGAAATCGGTTCCGCGGTTACGACGTGATTGAGTAACAAACAATCAAATAAATAAACAAACATCCAAACTTTCGCATTTATAATATTAGTGTGATGCAATCATAAAACAATAGGTGAGCTTAATTACCTTTTATGTAAAAGAATTCAATATAAAAACACCTTCAAATTTTCAAAGTCTTTGTTTAATCGTTATGAAATTACAATTACGGTTATGACCGCGTTGCTTCACAGCTCCAGAACGAATGCCAGGTGCTGTCGAATTGACGAACAAGAAATAAAAAACCGTTGGAATAAAACGTGTTCCCAAGTTTTTAAACAGTCAACTTTCGACAGCAACCGGATTTCCGTCGAGGTATTCAACTTCAACAAAACAATTAACAGTTAATTAAGGGACAAAAATTGGTTCTAAAATCGTATTATTTATTTAATAACATTTAAATAAATAATCGAGTATTTTAAACAATGTATTTTTAAATGACAAATATAAAATAGATTACTTCCGTCAATATTTCATTAATCATGAATTACTAAATCAATAAATTGCAAACAAATATTAAATTATACAAGTAAATATTTATATAAATCAAAATCATAATTTGTAGGCAAAGCTAACATTTTTAAACAAGATACTATAAATTACAAATTTAATTATAGCTCACTTCCGTTAATATTGCTTTGATAATGCTAATTTAACTCATTAAATACAATCATTAAATAATACCAGTAAATATTTATATAAATAAAAGAAATAATCTGTAAGCAGGCTAACAATTCGTCCATCCTGACAATGGTTCGCGTCCTCGCGGACTTAAGATAAATAATACACATAAAGAAAGTAAGAAAAACAAAAAAAAAAAAATACACACAAATTATTACCTAAGTTCATATTATTTTTATAACCATAATAAAATTATACAATTTTCATCCTACCAATTCCAATTCCAATTTTTAATCCTACAGCATTAGTATAAACAAAAAAAATACAAATATGTATATAGGTAATTATGTCAAACTAATGTTACATTGAGCTTTACAGATTAGAATTTATATCTTATTACAATATATTTTGTAATATATTTTAAACAGACGGGGACTATTGCAACAAAGATTAACAATACCGCAATTTCAGTATCATCATAATTATTAGACATTAGACATTAGACATTAGACATTCATTTATTCAAACTTTAGGATCCCTAGGAACGCTTAGTTACGTCATGTTACAAATAAATGCAAACATAAAAACAAAAAGTGAAAGATGCAGCTGTATAGGGGCTTTGTCAACTATTATAAATATAAAAAAACTTTAAAAAATAATTAAAATTAGAGCGGCTAATCAATTATAGTCCCCGCTTGTGATTGTGCACATTGCACTTCTTAATTGTATACGCTTGCTTATATATGTAGGTACGCTCATAGCCAGACACAGATACGCTCATAGCAGTTTATAGGTACGCTCATAGCAATATGTAGGTACGCTCATAGCCGTAAGGTTCACTTTGCACTTTATCACTTTGCTATACTTTTTCACTTAAGTTTAATAATCATATATTCTCCAAAAGATAATTATCATCACTTACATGAGAATCAGTAGACATAGATCTTTTCTTATAGCAATTATATAATAATGCACTATAATCACTTTACAAATACAATAAGTATGGGTATAATTTACAAATAGTTTTATGGATTGTACAATCAATGTTAAAAAAAAATGATCATAAAAGAAAACAACTTCCATCTTAAATCATACATTCATAGGTATTATAAATCACACGAGGTATGCAATAATTTTAGTGATAAGTAATTTAATTATTCATTAGCGCTCTCACAATCAGACGATTCACTATCTTTGCTTGTAAAACAAAGCCAAGGATGTATTTTATCAATTGAAAATACACCTCTGTACACAGATGTTCCTTTTTTTGTTATTGGCGTGTCCGTTACTTCATACCTGTCATTGTCCAAAACCTTAGTCACCCTATACGGCCCTGAACATTTTGGCAATAATTTTCTACTCTTACCTACCGTGTGTGATGCCCTCTCTATTCTAACTAAATCTCCCACTTAAATCTCCCACTCTAAATTCTAACGGCTTTTTCCTTTTTTTATCAAACCTATTTTTTTGTTGTTCCTGAGATTTTTTTGTATGTTCGTCTACTTGACTTCGAATTTGATGTAAATTATTACTTTCCGCGTTACCACTACCACCATCAAAAGTACCCACTATATCAGAACTAATTTCTGAAACAATATTGCCCTCACTCATTCCGGTAAGCCTAAGGCCAAACAAAACTTCAGAGGGGGTTTTGCCGGTGCCTTTGTTAACGGTATTGTTAAGGCCCCATTGCACTTGTAACAACCTATCATCCCAAAGTCTCTCATCTTTACCATGATTCTGAGCAGCTAATGAATCTAGAATGGTCCGGTTATACCTTTCTACCTGGCCATTTGCTCTAGGCGAGGCAACCGCATTTTTAATATGTTGTACTCCGACTTCTTTAAGAAAAACTTTGAATTTTTTACTTGTAAAAGACGTCCCTCTGTCGCTAACTAAACGTTTTGGTAAGCCAAAAGTGCCAAAATAGTCTTTGAGAACGGATATAGTAGAATTGGTTTTGGTATTTTTCACAGCCTTTAAAGCAATAAATTTTGTAAATGATTCTATAATTACTAAAATATAACAGTTCTTCCTTTTTGACTTTACAAACGGGCCAACGTGGTCAATATGGATGGTGTGGAAGGGTGTAGTGTCTTTGGGTATGGGATGTAAAAATCCCTGCTTTTTTCCAGAGGGTAATTTGTTATGTGCACACTCTAAACATGCATTAACATATTTTTTAACAAATCTTCTCATGCGAGGAAACCAATAATATTGCTTAATTTTATCTAATGTTTTGTCAAAAGCAAAATGTCCGATCTCATCGTGATTTTTTTGCAGTATTTGCCACCTACAACCCTTCGGCACCACCCATCTTAACCCATCATCGGTGATCCTATAAACTCTCTCACGTTTAAGGGCAAAGTTTTTCCGGACTTCAACTACATCATCGAATTCTTTATCGGACAATATCCTCTTTATACGCTGTATCTCAGAATCCTCTAACTGAACTGTTGTTAGCCAATCATCGGTAATATTCATTATATCATAAGATTCAATAGCATTGATAACTCCTACACTATCCGAGGTCGGATTTCTACTCAACGCGTCAACATGAATCATGCCTTTACCAGATTTATAAGCTACATTACAGTCGTATTCTTGAATCAAACACCACCACCGTGCCACTCTAGGTATCATATCACGCTTTAAAAATGTAGCTCTGAGAGAGTTACAGTCAGTTACAATAGTGAAGTTTAATCCAAGTACGTAAGATCTGAACTTGACAAGTGCGGCTATGACGGCAAGAGTCTCCAACTCGTACGACGAGAAGTGAGATTCCTCAGGCGAAGTCTGTCTACTATAATAAGCTACGGGCTTTAAAGCACCATCACATTGCTTTTGTAATAAAACGCTCCCTACTCCGTGCTTGCTAGCATCCGTATGTATTTGTGTTTCAAGTTTAGGATCATACAATGCCAGAACAGGCCGCGACATAAGTGCACTTTTTAGCCGATCAAACGCTAGTTCTTGTTCTTGTGTCCAAACCCAAACAGAGTCCTTTTTTAGTAATCTTGTCAGGGGTCGAGCAATCTCAGCAAAGCCTTGAATGAAACGTCTAAAAAAACTTACGAGGCCAATAAACTGACGTACGTTATGTACGTCTTTTGGTTTAGGAAAGTTCTTAACAGACTCAATTTTTCTAGTGCCTGGTCTCACTCCTTCGTGAGAAACTTCGAACCCCAAGTAGTCGACCTGTTTTTGAAAGAAGTGACACTTTTGTGGTTTTAGCGTTAGTCCTGCATCTTTAAACTTTTTAAGTGTGATCTCTAGTTTGTCAATACCTTCCTCAAAGGACCCACTTGGTAGCAATACATCATCCATGTAAGCCAAAGCACTATCAAACCGTGAGTTGCCTAAGACCAAATTGATCGCTCTCTGGAAAACCGCGGGAGCGTTAGCTAGCCCAAAAGCCATTCGGTTAAACTCATATTGCCCATCAGGCGTAACAAAAGAGGTTTTATTTTTTGACTCCTCTGATAATGGGATCTGGTAGTAACCAGATGCCATGTCCAGAGTGCAAAAATATTTATTTCCAGCCAAACGATCAATCTGATCCTCAATACGCGGCAATGGATAGTGTTGCTTAATCGTTTTCCTGTTTAATGCGCGGTAATCGACACAAAGTCGTTTATCCCCAGTTTTCTTTTTTACCAACAAGATTGGGCTTGCATATGGCGATTGAGACTCCCTTATGATTCCATACTTCAAAAGTTCATCAATCATAATCCTAACTTCGTCACGTTCGGGCTGACTTAACCTATATGGTCGATACACAACTGGTTCTGCATCCCTCAACTGTATATCCATTTGGGTAATTGTTGTTTGTCCAAGTTCTGACAAGTCCTTTGCAAAACAATCACGATATTTGTTCAAAATGTTCAATAACAATAGTTTCTGGCTATCGTCTAAGTTATTATCAATGTTAAAGTCCTCGATTTCAAGTGGAGATAAAACCTTTTCTACCCTATTAATAGACTTTATGCTGTTAGTTCCACATTTTAACGGCTCTCGAATAGTACATGCACGTGCAACTACTTCGCCTTCCTTAAATCGTACTTCTCGGTTATGTTCATTTAAAACAGTTATATAGCCGGTACCATTTTTTAGGTTATAATTACCAATTTTGACTCTATAGTTTAAACGATGACCACTTTCAACCAAGACAAGACCACTAAAATTACTTCCCGAGTGAACTTTTACAGAAACACTACCCTGGACCGTAACACTTTTAAGGGATTTCAGAACCAGCCGTGCACTTTCTTTCATACGTTTGTCAATAATAACCAATTCTTTATCAGATTTAAACACCTCTATGTGTGATTGTTCAGTAGCTGTTTGACCTATTAGCATATGGTATTTTAAGTAACTATCAGGAACAATGACAACATCTATATCAATACTGACACCGTCAATAGTCAGTGACAAAGGAGTCATACCCAATGCAGATGTCAATGTATTGCCAAATCCTTTTAGAGTGCATAAATTATCAGTTTGCCATTTTTCTGGTGATATTAACTTTTTTATAACCGACTCCTGTATCAAAGTACATTGACTACCAAAATCTACATACCCCGTTAATGGAACATCATTTATCTTAACAAGCTTGATAAATTTTTCATCAGCTTGTAAATTACCACTATTATTTAGTCACAAGGTCTTTACTTCAGCTTTATCCTTCCACACGTTTCTATTGCAATTGGGATCGTCGTGACCTATACGCTTACATCGTTGACACTTAACAATTGGTTTTTTGCAACTAGTTACTATGTGACCTATTTCATGACAATTGAAACACTTGATAATATTTATATCATTCCTAAATGGTTTACGGAAAGTTTCGGTAACAGGACGCACAGTTTTTTTATTGAGTTTATCTGTACGATCGTGCTTAACACTCCTAAGGTAACCCAATAGTTTATCTGCATCCTCAAAACCTACAGCCTCTGCACCATACCTAACAGACCTATCATCGATCCCGTGCACAATGCAATCGATTGCGTTTCTACCAATAATGTGACACCGATTCAATAACATTAATTTTTCATAATAATACTCTTCCAAGTCGTCTCCAAACTTTGCTCTTTTAGTTAACATTTCCGAAAGTAATTGACCATAATTTTCATAGGATGGAAAGGCTGACTTAAGTTTCTCCACCCATTCATCCCACGTGAGCAATAGCGAAGGTTGACCTTCATACCATTTTTTTGCAGTACCAACAATTTTAGGGAGAGCGTAATGAGCAGTTTGTTTACTATCCCAACCGTAAATCTCAGAGCTCTCCTTTACTTTGTTTAACCACGAAACAATTGTTTGGTTCTTTGCTTTAGGGTCGAATTCTGGAACTACATTATGATTTGAAAATCTATCTTTACCATGTGGATTTACGGTTGTGATCGATTTCAAGGACTCCTTTATACATTTCAGTAACTCGTTTGGCATAGCCTCATTTATGGATGGCCGTGGCGTCACAGATGTACCTCGATTGCCACGGTGAAGCCGGACAGGGCTGCGTGACCTAGTATCACTTCTCCTTGGGGTACGTAGTATGTGACGCCTCTGCCTAGTACAACTACGTTCCCTATTATTAATCCTACGTTCCTGCACTAGTGATATCCATTGGTGTAAATGTGGAGTGTCTGACCTGTTTCGACTGCTCCTGTGCGCCCTAGTTCTGGATCCTGGCGCTCCTCTGGATCGCCGGTAGTCCGAAGCAACCGCGTTGCCGTAGCGCGATGACCCTCTGGGCTGGCAGCGGGTGGAGGCGCCCAGTATGGCAGAGCGCGATCTGCTTCTGGACCGACGACCGCCGGAGGAGCCTGCGACGCCGGAACGTGATCGTCTTCTGGATCTACGCCGCTCTGGAGGGCCTGCAATGCCAGACCGGGCTGGAGAATGGCCTCTTCGTTGACGCGTCGCGCCTCTGGTCCGAGACCGGCCCCGTTCCGGTTGAACATTTAAGGGATCAGACCCTTTTTGTCCACTTACCGACCGGTCTTTAGACATTCTGTTCCGAAATAAAACAAGGATACCATTAGCTTCATACCTTCTATTAGATACACACAAAAAACATGTAAATGATGCCTTAAGAGGTGAAATATCACTAAAACCTATTTACTTAAACAGTGCGTTTTAAAATAAATTAAGCTATTAGTGGCCTAAAACAGACCCCGACACCAGAGGATTCACTACTACTACGAAGTACTACTACGAAGTTTCCTTCTTCCACGAACCTTCTTTGTTCCTTCACTATTAACTTTTTGCCCGTGGTTTCGCACACGTGGCTTGTCAATAAAAAAAAACTATATCTTATTCCAGTTTATAATCTATCTATATACAAGATTTTATCGAAATCCGTTTAGCCGTTACGACGATAAATCGTAACAAACAAAGGAATTCCCTTTCGTATTTAATATTAGTATGGATGATTTACCCATTTCTGCATTATACAGTAAAGAAAGAAAAATTTTAATAAATGGAATTATAATCCGATAAGATGCTTCCGTAAATCGTTGACAGGCACAAAAAAAAACAGATTTAACTGTTCTACCAGAGCGTGCCTGTATATTTGCGTAGCTATGACAAAGTATTTCTTCTAGTACATTTGTATCACTTATGTAACGTTACAATTTTAAAAATCGAACGTAAATGAACGATTTCTAGAATAAATAATACCAGTATAATTATATCATAAGTACTTAACTTCAATTCCCAAGGCGTGCGTTGTTCCACTTCTGAATTTAAAAGAATTCAATATAAAAACACCTTCAAATTTTCAAAGTCTTTGTTTAATCGTTATGAAATTACAATTACGGTTATGACCGCGTTGCTTCACAGCTCCAGAACGAATGCCAGGTGCTGTCGAATTGACGAACAAGAAATAAAAAACCGTTGGAATAAAACGTGTTCCCAAGTTTTTAAACAGTCAACTTTCGACAGCAACCGGATTTCCGTCGAGGTATTCAACTTCAACAAAACAATTAACAGTTAATTAAGGGACAAAAATTGGTTCTAAAATCGTATTATTTATTTAATAACATTTAAATAAATAATCGAGTATTTTAAACAATGTATTTTTAAATGACAAATATAAAATAGATTACTTCCGTCAATATTTCATTAATCATGAATTACTAAATCAATAAATTGCAAACAAATATTAAATTATACAAGTAAATATTTATATAAATCAAAATCATAATTTGTAGGCAAAGCTAACATTTTTAAACAAGATACTATAAATTACAAATTTAATTATAGCTCACTTCCGTTAATATTGCTTTGATAATGCTAATTTAACTCATTAAATACAATCATTAAATAATACCAGTAAATATTTATATAAATAAAAGAAATAATCTGTAAGCAGGCTAACATATGTATTTTGTTATACAGTTGTTATTTAAACAAAGTAATGAAACTTGTAATTTTGTGCCATTTTGTTTTAGTAGTTTTCTCTAGAGTCTAGAACTACTTCGGAGGTGCAATTAACATATGATGTGACGAAGTTGGCCAAACTTTTGTAAGGGTTTCACGAACTTTATAATGAGTGGCTTATACAAATCAAATCAAATCATTTATTTCAGGAAGATTTACAAGGCTTACAATGCTGTTTAAGGCATATGAGATTATTAGACTATGATGGTGATCAGATGTGGAAAAATAGGGCATAGTTCGGTTTTATCAGCGTCTTCCAGGTCAGCGTTGAACGATCATATATATTTAATACAGCGCCTCGTGGCAACTCTGCAATCATGTGGTACCTGGAAGCTGGGCAAGATTTCATATGGAGTAGACTTGTACCATCCTCATAACATTCTTCTCAAATACATTCTTTATTCGAAGGAAAAACACGGTCGATGCATACAGAGCGTCGCGGAAGAACAGACTGTAAAATTGACGTTTCAAAGTAGTCCTTGTGATTTTAATGAATAAATGAATATTTACTATTGAATATAAAATTTAATAAAATTTTAGTGCAAATTAAATAGTTTACAAATGATATAAATCTGATACACATTCTGTACTGAATTGATCGAGCGAAGTGAGATCTCTAAATCAACTTCTAAATAACCTTGTAGTTTTTAAGTTATTAACCATGATAAAAACTGAACTTTGTCAAAATTCACAGGGTACACCAGTGACCCCACAGTGATGAAATTTGGTACGCGTGTAGCTTTAGTGACACAAATATAGGGAAAAGTCTGAAATCTAGAATAACTGCAATTTCTACCCCAAAAAAGTAGCATGATCTCCCGTTACCTGTAATTTGAATGAAACTGTCTAACTATGAAACCAACCAACTAACTTGACCTAGTTAGTTGGTTTCGCATTTCGCGGCACTATTTTATTAGTCAAAGATTAAGGCCGGCTTTGATTTGACTACTCCTTAAATCATATATAGCCACTAAATACATTTAGGCATCGTTGCGCGAGTCGCCCTAAGAATATTTTTGTTTGTGTTTTGGGCGACTCGCGAGATCTCAGATCGAGGCGAAGCACTAGTAGGTATTACAAATTTGAAAGTAACTTTGTCTCTTTGTTACTTTTATACGACTAAACGGTAAGAATGATTTCGATGAAATTTGGTATACAAGTAAATTATGACCGGGATTGGAACATAGGCTATTTTTTACCTGACTGTGCAGATGAAGGGTAATGATTTTATCGACAAACCACACGTGCAAAGCCGCGGGCGGGTCAGCTGGTAACAATTTAATTCAATTTAGGCATTTGACCAACGACACCAATCCCCAACCCGTTTGATTCCATGGTACAACAAAATTACAAACACCTCCGACACGGTTTGAACGTACAGTTCCATTCAGGGTATCAACAAACAGATTGTAGTTATGATGCACACAAATGAAGTAAAGCAAGAATCGATCGATTAGCGTTTGTGTCGGGTTCGGCCGCGTGCGGTCACTTTAATTGATTTCTGATCGGTAGCTCCCGGGAAGGTGCCAGGGGCGGACTGGGCCGATTAAGCACGTGAAAAGTTAACAGTTCGAAAACTTGTGCCGACGGTTGGTGTGTTAAGCGGTGATAGACTATGCAAATGAATATCGAATGTGTGTTATTGAACGGCATTCTATGTAGGTACTCACAGTGATTCTTTAATGTTCGGAAAGATTTGACGACACACATACTACACCCCCCCCCCTCCCTCCCCAACCTTGGGTCGGCCCTGGCGCATCTCACAGACAGGCGATAAGGATTCAATTACTCCAAGTATGGGAGCTACCTCGGGCGAGACTTCTGAGGCCTTCGCAAATTCTTTAACTTAATTTCCGAACTTTTGGTATGGGCTCCTGAAAAGAAACATTTAATTTAAAAAGGACGAGCTCCTCGGCTTCTTTATGAAGATTTTTGGATACTGTGAGTGCGGCCGGCTGAGCAGGTATTTCAAGTGTCAAATATTTTGACAAGTTTTATTGGAGAGATTGTAGACTAAATTAAACGTGAATTGGATTGGAGAGGAAAATATCTGTAGCCAAGAATTTATCAATATTTTCAACAAATTATGCTTCGTACTTTTCAAGCGATATCTCTTTTTGTTACTGATCATCCCTAGAAACTGTAGACTCTGCTTCTGGTTTATAAAAATGAATGCAATTATTTCCTTGCATAATGTATGTCGATGTCGAGTGTGATACAAAGTTGTGAGTAACGCGATTACGAGGAAGAAGCGAGCTGCTGTCACGCGCGCGCCCATCGCCACCACCGCCGCCGCCGCCCCCCCTCGCCACCGCCACTGCCTCCGCCGCCGCTCCTCGCCACCGCTGGCGCCGCGTCGCTGACGACGGATGAGAACTTTGTGATTGGACATTGAAGCCGGACTTTACCCAGGGTTGCATCGCACATTCAGACGATCAATATTAATGGAAATGGAACACTGCAAAATTTTGATAGATATTTGGGCATTATCATCAAGTCGATCAACATCATCATTTATGAACCTAGTCAAAAGTAAAATCCTTATGACTTTATTTATCCCTTGATGGACATCCATAAATCTCTTATTCAGTCGAAGATTCGTGAAAATATCCAATTAGTGGAAGTTGTCCATTTTTTGCACAGAAATTAACATTCTATCCGAGATAGGTTGCAAGCTCATTGTCATCATCATCATATCAGTCATAGGACATTCACTGCTGAACATAGGCCTCCCTCATAGATTTCGGGGAGCCAAAACGGGTCTCCCAGCAACCTTCAGGTCGCCTTTTCATCTAGTGGGGGGTCGTCCTACGCTGCGCTTTCCAGTGCATAGTCTGCAACCTAGAATTTTTCCGCCCCAACGGCCATCATTTCTTCGAGCTATATGTCCACTGCCACTTTAGCTAGCTAAACCTCTTAGCTATATCTGTGACCTTGGTTTATCTTGTTGCAAACTCACTTTCGAATTTTCTATTGAACAATAACAAGATACCATGCAGTCCAATTATTAAACCTTCTTTCTTCCTTTAAGTATTATGAAATAACGTAACCTAGTATTCATTAAACCAACCACAATCACATTCAAACATGTAAACCTCAGGTGCTAACATTATGACCAACGTACACTAAGTATTATCTCTAACGGGGAAATCTTTGGCAACCCTATCTCGTAGATGGTCACTATGCGACTTTGGGACTAACTTTCTAAACTGGATTACAAGTGTGGACTCGTGAACACGGGGACTACACCGAGAAGACGGATTTTGATTCTGTACGATTGTGCAGGAATATGCATATAATCTTTTTGGAGACATACTCCGCCATTTTAAATCTTTCAGCTTGGTTGAGAATTTAATACCTAAGTACTTAAAATCGCAATTTTCGCAGTGGAGACCACGCACTTGAAAAAGCAGCATATGAACGGCTCCCCACTATTTGGAAAGACGACTTAATGAAGGTTGCGGGAGCTAAAGGGTTAAATCGATCGCTCTGGAGGTCTATGGGGCGGCCTAATTATCAGCAGTGGACGGCTTGTGGCTGCTTATGTGAAATATGTATATGGATCGCAATTGTTGTGCTAGAAATCGGATGCGTCTAACTAGTGTCTTGAAAATTGAGGATAGTACTGGTATTCCGCATAAATATTCTACAGCTCTAGTTGAAAGAAAATGTCGTTTGCTACAGATTTGAATCCTTAGAGTAGGGAAATGAGCGTGAATGAAAGAGGAGCGAGCCTTTGCTTCAAAGGTGGAATATTATATTAGTGTCGGCACAACGCCTCTTATTCAACTAACACGTGAGCGCTGCATTACTGTCCCTACCTACATACGATATGACACAGCTGGATGACGACCGCTGGAATATTTACAGATTATCAGTCTAAAATTAGAAGATAAAAAAAGCTTAACCACGAACTCAGATTTAAATGTAGCAAGTACACTAATGTTACGTTTTTGGATATGAACTACAGTAAATCTATACTTTATTACTATTAGCTGCGATGAGAGAATATCAGCTTTGAGTCTTAATCTAAACAAATTAACTGTGCTAACATTACATAGAGGTGGAGGGATGTTGTTCCAACACTTCGTAGCGCAATAGCTAAAGCTGCCTCGAAAAGCTGCGGTGTTATGTGCAGGCGTCACTAGAAGAGACTCTGTAGCTCTGGTACTATATTTATTATAATCGCGGAACCAGGTTAATTTGTGAAACAGATATTCTGGTTTCCGACTCTTGATGACACCAAATAGAAGGATAGCAAAATGGAGATGTCTTCTGGCAGACATCTTGAGAAGTTTTGCTCTATTTATAAAAGGTGTTACATGTGCCCTAGCTGGGATTGAAAAACAAAACCTAGCACAAGCGTTCTGTACACGTTGAATTAACTTCTCAGTCCGAGCCAATAATCTAGGACCATAGACTGTATCCACGTAATTAAGCCTGGAAAGGACTAAAGATTCACATAACCGCACACGTAGATCAACATTGAGACATTCACGAATACGGTATAGAACCCTTAACCTATAGAAACAATTTCGCACGGATTCTGTTATATGTTTCTTATAGCGTAGTTCACTATAAATTAGTAGTCCCAAATTTTGAGCTTCATTTGTAAAGTCAATGGATTCTCCCAAGATACTCACACTAGGTGTTTCAAGTTCAATGGCATTGATCTGGTGTCGGGATCCTAGAATTAAGAACTTAGATTTTCCCGGGTTTAGAACTAAGAAATTTTGTGTTGACCATAGGGCAATGCTATCAAGATCTTCATTAATTTTTGCAACAGCTTGAGACGTTTCACTCGGTTTAAATGACAGAAACAGTTGCAGGTCATCTGCGTAGATGTGGTACTGACAGTGGCGAATGTTTGTTATTATATCTGCACAATAGATCACAAATAATAAAGGACCAAGAATAGAGCCCTGTGGAACGCCTCTAGAAACAGTAGAGTTGGCTGAAAAAGCCTTCGTACCGTCTACTTTAGCAGTTTCAACTAGCTGAGAACGATTTGAAAGATAGCTGTCGAACCATTTAACTACCTCGCCGTCTAATCCATAATAAGCTAACTTAGAAAGAAGTGGAGTTACATTTATACAATCAAATGCACGAGAAAAGTCCAGCAAGACCAACAACGTTCCCTTGCCCTTATCTTGGGCCCTGAGAATATTGTCTGTAACATCCAGCAGAGCAGTAGAGCTGTACTATGACTCTTTCTAAACCCAGACTGAACTTGTGGTAAGATATTGTTGGTCTCAATAAAGTTTGATATTTGATCATGCACCGCTCTTTCCAGTACTTTAGAGAGACAAGGCAGGATGCTGATAGGACGAAGATCTTTGAAAGTACTCGTACTTGATACTTTTGGTATAGGTTTAACCACATCTGTTTTCCAACAAGAGGGAAACGTTGTAGAGGAGATGGATTTATTTATAATACAAGTAATAGCTTCCAAAGTATAAGTAAGATTGCATTGTTTACATCGTCAAAATCGGGTTGTCGTCGCTTTAATTTAAATAAAAGTGACGTGTCGTCTGCAAACAATACAACCTCATGATCGTCCCTTATAAGATGGGGAAGATCATTAATATATACTAAAAACAAAAATGGTCCCAGAATTGATCCCTGTGGTACACCCATTTTATCCAGAGACCCCGGAGAACGCTTCCCATTCACGTCAACTCTTTGCACTCTGCCACTTAAATAAGAAGTGAGAAAGTCTAGAGCAACTTTCCTAATGCCATAATGGTGTAGTTTCCTGATCAATGTGTCATGGTCTACGCAATCAAATGCCTTGGACAAATCACAAAAAACACCTAAAGCATCATGAGACTTCTCCCAGGCATCAAATATGTTTTGATTTTTTATTGTTGGATAAATTTTTTTTTATTCATCCTTTGACAAATTACAATGTTCATAGATAGTGTCAAACAAACAAACATTGCGAGAGACTGGTGCCTGAAGTAGGTTCATAGAAACCTGTATTACAGGTCACCAGGCCCCCACTCTGCAAGTGTGAACAACAAAGGGTTGTCTATGAAGCGGACAATGTGTTGCAATAATGGTACGAATACCATTGAAGTAAGCAACAAAATGGTGGAAATATGATTATGTATACACTGTGTTTATAACTATTTAACTTACTTAGTACTTAGCGACCCCTGGTAAATCCGAATTGTTTATGATGCAGTAAATTATGTGAATTGAAATGTCTAAGCAGTTGATTTAAAATTAGTTTTTCAAATATTTTACTAAATGTCGAAAGTACTGAGATTGGTCTAAAATTACCAGGATCAGAACTAGTGCCTGATTTGAAAAGTGGAGTTATTTTACTGTGTTTCATTAAATCAGGGAATACATCACAGTCAATACACTCATTGAATATTAAAGCTAGTTCAGGAGCAATTATGTCAATCAATGTTTTCACGACGCTAACAGAGATACCCCAGAGGTCCGTGGTTTTCTTAACATTTATCAATTTGAAAGCTTTTATAATAAAATTATGCAGTAAAAAGAAGAGAAATCTACTGTGGAAATATAGATTGTGTAGGAATACAGAAAGAAAGAAAGAAAGAAAATACATTTATTTGCAGACATAACAAAACAAAGACATACACAGTTACAAAAATAACACGACAATAAGTATAACATATAAAAAATTGAAATAAAAATATAGAATATAAATAGGTAGTAGGTACGCCCAAGTTATGAGCGTCCGCAAACTAGGATCCGGCTCAGCATTATGCGCCACGCACTAGTAAATACGAGTACGCAGCGCGCTGGTCTTCCGCCGGTTCCTAAATGAATACACTAAATAAGTCTAATTTTAAAGCATATACAAAAAGATACAACAAAGTAATAAAATTAACACAAAGGGTGCAAAAAGAGTACTACATAAAGAACGCAACAAATAAGTCTAAGGTAACGTGGGATGTAATAAATAAATACAACGGTAACCAACCACGAGAAAATATAAATATATTAATTTTTAAAGGTAATCAGATAACTAACCCACTGACATGGCGAACGCGTTTAATAACTATTTCATTGATATTGTAAAAAATAACAATATCCATGATCAATCATAATAAATCTAATTCAATATTTATAACTCCAACTAACCCTACTGACATTTATAACACTATCAACTCACTAAAAAACACTAACAGTGTAAGATACGACGACATCGCTACTAAAGTAATTAAAGACGTAGCAATTAGCATATCTTCGGTTTTATGTTATCTGACTAACCTTTGTTTAGAACATGGAATATTTCCACATACTTTAAAGCTCATGATTGTAAAACCATTATTCAAAAAAGGTAAAAAAGATGAGCTCTGCAATTACAGACCGGGAGATTTGATTCCAGTAATCTCTAAAGTGATTGAAAAAGTTATAAACTCTTTTTACAGTTACCTTGAAGACAACAAAGTATTGAGTGAACATCAATATCGTTTTGGAAAGAACTTGTCAATCAGCTGGGTAATTTATGACTATTTGCATGTGGTAATGACTAGTCGAGATGGAAACAAGACCGTAATTGCTTTATACATGGACATGACTAAAGCGTTCGACCATGTACATCATGATACTTTGCTACACAAACTTGGTATCTACGGAGTACGAGGTACCGCCAACCAGTTGATTAGATCTTACCTTAGTAATAGAACGCAGATAACAAGAATAAACAGGGTATGTACCAAAACTTATACTGACACCAGATACGAATCAGACACTAGAACTGTAAGTCATGGTGTTCCGCAAGGAAGGGTTTTGGGACCTTACTGTTTTTTTAATTTATATAAATGACCTACCTCAAGTAACTAACCACTTCATGACTTTATTTGCTGATGACAGCACAATTCAATTTATCGATGACAAATCTCACAATTTTTAATCTGACATTAACTGCACTTTGACATCCATTATTAGTTGGTTGAGACTAAATAATTCAAATATTAACTTGACTAAGACATTTATAATGAGTTTTAAGCAAATAAATATTGTTACGCCGAGGCTGTTAAACAATGAGTAATAATCGACCCTTCTCGAACGCTTTTGTCTTGCTGTGTTATTGTTGCTATTGTTTGTGGTTTCGCAGAATGGGGAGTGGCCATTGTGTCGAGGGACCGACCCTTTCCTGGAAGGATCGACATCGTTCTCGAACAATCGAAATGTGTGCGATATAAATAGGCCGGAGAGATGGCCGGACAGTCAGTCTGAGTCAGTCTGAGTCTGAGTGAGTCTCAGCGAGGCCCTGGAGAACTGACGTGGGAAGGGTCTCGCGTGAACAGTAGTTGCTCCCGAGTCAGTCTGGATTAAGCTATACGTGCGATCATTTCGGTGACTTTAAGTGGTGCACCAGTGGTGTGAATTAGTGTGTTGTGATACGTGTGACCAAGTTCGTGTATTCATCGTCATCGTGTTGAATAAAGGTGTTATTTTGGTTGGACTGATTCCCATTATTTTATCCCGAACCCTCAGCTCGTAACAATATTATTAACAATCTTGACATGAACATTAATTATTTGGGTACTAAGGTTAAGGAGGTTAACAGTACTAAATTTTTTCGACTAATAATTGACAACAAATTAAATTGGAAATTACACATTGATGATATTTGTAATAAAGTGCATCAGTTCTCTTACACTCTTTACAAGCTGAGTAAAGTTACAAATATTTCAGCGGTACTTGCAGCCTACCATGGTCATGTTTCGTCGGTTTTACGATATGGCAGCATATTCTGGGGCAATTCAACCGAAAAACTAAGAGTTTTCAGAGCACAAAGGGCTGTGTGAGAGCTATTTGTGGTCTGAAAAAGAGGGACTCGTGCAAAGAACATTTTAAAGCACTAAAAATAATGACGTTTTCTGCACTGTACATAAGTGAGGTCGCTGTTTTTGTTAAAAGTAATCCTGAACTTTTTGAGGCGTTTGCAGTTGGAAGCCGGCTAGAGGGCAACCTGCGAAATGTGTCCTGTCGGACACAACTACTACGTAATAGCGTGGTCTGTATGGCACCTATCATTTATAATAAGATACCTATAGCTGTTCGCAGATTGTCAAATTTACACATATTCAAGAATAAACTTAATGACATATTAGTTAAGAAAGCATATTATGATGTTAATGAGTTTTTAGGTGACCAAAGTATGATATAATTTTCACATTACATTAACATGAATCCTAATTTAAATCATAATTACTATTTTTGTCATTTTATCATCCTAATTACTATTTCTTGACATTTCGTTTTTCTGAATTTAAGTACCTAAGTAATGTAATTTTTAATGTTTTTTGTATTTGCATGTTAAGTTTATTATTAATTATAAAATACTTGTACGCCGCAAGGCAAAATCTAGCGCTTATATAAAACTCCTGCCACCTAACATTGTACCTAGATTTACAAGGAATAAATGAATTGAATTAAATATAATTGAAATTTGTCAAAAACAGTCAGTACTACAAGTACCGTGTAGCATAGGTTGAGATATAACCTGTACTGACTGCTGTTTTAGATCAATTGCGATGCATTTATTTTATCTAAACTCTCAATCTAGATTCCTTTTTTTACATTATCTACAGGTCCTAAACGTAATTTGTTGTTTAGTCTATTAAATGTTACCAGCTGTTCTGTTTAAAGATGTAGCTCCGAGAAGCTGTGAATAATGTAGTTATAAAAGCACTTCTCGAGTCGGTAGGTAAGCACCTATGCATGGAAACTGTCCGTGCCGCACTTCAGCCATCGCGTAGGTATTACATACCTACGCTACCAGCTTTCAAATTGTACTTCCGTACTTACTCAGAGTATTAAAGACCGTACTGACTTTTCTGTTCTTGACTGAAGTAGTAAAGTTAATTTCCAGATATTAAAAAGTTATTATGTGTGAATATATTGTTTTGAGTACGAAACACTAAAGATGAATGATCCTGGTTGTGTTCCGGCTTACTGTTTGCCGCCTTAGCCGCTGGACTAATACCTCTGAAATTATAATGAGAAGACGCGAGGGCCTCTCATTGTGACCGGCGCCGGCAGAGCACTGCTCCAGCCTAGTACCGCAATATTGCCCTTCATAGCCTTAATGCTTACAAACTGACCATTGCGATAACTTGGGCTTTAACTGCAAACGTATGTACGGCAGAATTCTCTTTATCTATTTTCTATACATCGAAAATAGATATAGAGAATTCTGACGTACATACATTTGAAACGTACAACTCTAATTCTAACTCTATTGTTACATTTAATGTGCAATAAAGTATCTAATAAATATTTGTTTTCCTCAATACATGTTCATTCACTGGGATCAGTTTTCAGTTTGTTTGACAATTTATAATTAAATCTTACTTAGGTAAGTACCTAAGTAATTAAAGTAGGTAATACCTAATTAGTAATTGAATATTCCATCTACAATTCATAAGAAGCTAAAGGATGTTTGGGACGTACGCGTCGGTGTGTGATTCATGTAGTGAAGGTAGGTGCTATAGAGATGAGACGCCGTTTAGCGAGGGTAGGCTTTGGTCCCGCGGGGCGCTCAGTCTTCTGCATAACGCATCGGAGCGATCGCCGCTAAACGCCTCGTGTCGCTCCAAGCCTTCAACACGCATGAGATCGCGTGCGAAATAAATCGTCTCCTGTCTTCACTAGGACACGTTTATTTCAACATCGTGTTTCGGAAATTATTCAAGATTTCGTAAAGTGCCATTCCTCTTTGCCTGTACATACAGATATGTAATGAAAGCGTGGTCTTTGTAAGCCATCTGCGACCTACTCATTAAAACGACTCACATCAGTAATTCAGCTGCAATCAGCAAACAAAGCTTTCTGTTGCGGGGCCGAGGCGCGGGATGCCGGTCGCGGAGTGCAACCGCTCGCTTCATTGTTTATTGCGAAGAATCTCTTACTTTATTACGGTTTAAAAATTATTCAATATCTTGTAACTAATAAATAAAAGCTTGAATAAACAAAAAATATTAAATTATCAGAATTAAAATAGTTAAACGGTTAAATCAGTAGTGTGCTACTGAGTAGTGTGCTATTTATTAACCGAGCGAGCGAAGCGTCTCAGTTTCGAGATTGGCCAAAAATGCTTTTGTCCGGCTGTCTGTCTGTTCTCGCCTATAGGTCGCATTTTCAACCGCTCTTGACGAAAATTGGCATACAAGTTCCTTGATTCAGTGAATTTTTTATTCGATCGTGATTTTTGATTTGAGAGAAAAAAGGGGGGAAAAGGAAGAAGTTTGCTGTAGCGTTATTTATTGACGGATTTCAATCAAATTTGAGAGGCACACTAAGGACTTTATTCTACACAAATTGTTTCGAAAAAAAAAATTCAAAAGAGTGAGTGCAGGAGAGTAAAGGGGGGAAGTTTGCTGTAACTATAATTCAAATGAATTTATGGACATAAAAAAACCTAGAATGCTCTTCTTTTCTCAATAAAAAAACTTCGCAAATTTAGACATCTTAATTAATATTATACTTTGTACAAAAAAAATCGTTTATATTTTAATTAATTAACATTATTATTTACCTATTATTCTCTAACTCTGACATTTTTCTAGGTATATTGTATCGTGTTTTGACTTGCCTTGTATATCTAATCACTGTTATATAGTTAATAAATAAAATGAAATAAATTGAAGTGACGAATGTCAATTATTGTTTTTTATTTTTGGAAAATGCATACTTACCTATACAAATCAGACTACGCAGTCCTCTCCGCCTTCACAAGACGAACCCACAGGTATACACCAGATTAGACCTCTAAAGACCAAGAGAATGCGAGTAATCGCCAAAACTTATACAAATATTTTGCACATAAGTATATCATAGGTAAGTCTATTGGAAAATACAAGCACCTGAAATTCGATTTAAAATTGGAATTTCTTCCTTAATTTGGTTACACAAATTACTATTTGGACTTGGGACGTGAGGTCTACTGTTCTCACAGAACCACTAGTTAACTTCTCTGAACCATTCAATAAACCTCTGATTTTATTTACCAAGAAAGGACACTGAAACATGACTAGGGCTAAATCACAAAAATCTATTATTAGATGACTGTTCAGTTGCTTGGAAAGGAACTCTACCCGCGATCACCTTCATTCATTATTATCTTTTTGGCAACACAATATATCAATCTATATTCATATTTTAATCACACATATTTGAATCTCAAAGCGTATCTAGGTCAGCACAATATTCAGCGCCCGATTATTTTATTCATACCTCCGAATAGCTGAATAAAATCATTCATATATTTCACGTCAGTCACAAAATAATGGAAGTTTAATTCGATTTAATTGGATTTGATCTAGCTTAGTGAGAGGGCAGGTCCTGTCGGTGGTGTCGGAGTGACGAGGGTCGGGGCTTGGAGCTGCCGTCATCAGGACCCGGCCCGGTGCTGTCCCGCGGATCTCAGCCTTCCGGCAAAAACTGGTAAGCTTCCGTTTTGACAAACATTATTAATGACTTCGTGTTGATATATTGCGGAAACAACACTATCTACAAGCAGGTAAATAAGTTTACTCGTATATACAGACAGACATTATACTATATACGAATCAAATAAACTGAAGGCACACGTGTTTAACATGTGTTTGGTGAATAAAGTATTTATCATTGAACCTAAATCATAAACAAGTACAAATCGAAACTTTTGTTGATTCTATTAAGTTTTGGTGCTTTAATATATGTGCATTTTGTCCCCACGCAACACCATCATTTTCTGTCAGTGTGAAACTTATTTTTACTGTGTTTTTATGTCTTTTCCTTTGTTGTTATTGTGTGTGATATCATGTGGGTTCAATTAAATGTATTTTCTTTCTTTCTTTTCTTTCTTTAAATAGCATGAGTACCTATGTTATGATTTCACTGTTTCTTCGTCGAAAAATAACCGGTTTATATAATCTCCACGGCAAGAACACGCGGCCCTGAGCATAGACATCAAGTGACGTGGAAAAAAATTGCGATCCGCAAAATTGTTAGTTGCTTAGGCGTGGGCCAGGCCGAGCCGAGGATGTTCCGTTTGATACGGATATAATAGTACATACATCATGTCTGTCGCCGACACATACGCGCGGGAATGACTGATGCCCCTCTACTGCTCGCAACAAATACGCGGTGGATGGCAACACTGTTATATTGTTGCTGAGAGTGATCCTCGGCGCAGGATGGAAGGGATCACATAAACTGAGTGGGAATACTACATTCCCACTCAGTACACACACTATTGTACACTATTTGATTAAATAAATAAATAAATAAATATATATAAATATAAATAAATAATTATGATTAATGATTATTTGTCGCTAATTATATTAATATAAGGTATTTATTACTTCATATATTTTTTAAATATGTATAGGTACGAGTATTTATATGAATATATAATGAATGGTTATTACGTACATTAGATTAGATTAGATAACTCTTTAATGTATAATATATTATACCAAAATAAATTACAGAACATAGATTCTTACAAATTGATTTAGTACAATGGGCGGTCTTAACGCCAAAACTGACTTACTTTACAGGTTAACAATAATTAGTTTAAGTACGTAATTATGTACGTACACTATTACACCCCAAGTGATATACACAGTCTTCCATCCAAACCGGGGTGACGAACCAAAGAATGGGCATGGGAAGACAGTGCGCTGTGCAGCTGGCAACGCCGCGTCATAAATCTGCTGCATTTCGAGGTAGCTTCCGATACGCAGCCACTAAGTGCTGGAATAACATCCCTCCCCCCCCCCATCAGAACCCTAAAAAGTAGGTTTGGTTTAGATCTAAGCGCTTTCTTCTCGAAGAACAGAGAAGGCGTAAAGCCACAAATAATGACGCTTCAATTATATAAAGGTCTATCTAGTTATATTTTTTAAGTCTTTTTAATTTATTTTATTATTTTATCATAGATTTAATTATAATCTCGTATGTGATAATATATTTTTTTTATTTTTTTTATAAATACATTCACACAGCGCTATCTAGCCCCAAACTAAGCAGAGCTTGTACTTTGGAGACCAGATAACTGATAGAATACTTATATACTTTTTTTTTGTGTAAATATACATACTTATAATATATAGAAAAACATCCAGACCCGGAACAAACATCTGTAGATCATGCAAACATTTGTTCCGCGGCGGGGATCGAACCCTCATGAATGAGAAAGGCTCTCGCTCAGTATTCCCCCGGTGGCGGTGGCAGTTGTGGATGATTATGAAATAAAAACGTTAATTAACTGACGGAACCAATAACGAATACATATTCATTGGTTTTTGCTTAGCGCGTAATTGGACAGGGAGCCGCGCCGCCGCCGCCTCCGCCTCCGCCGCCGCCGCCGCCTCCGCCTCCGCCGCCGCCGCCGCCGCCGCGAGATCATCCCCTTGAATGAGGTACAAGTTTATAAAAACAAGTCTATTTGAAGAAAAAAATTGTACAGTTATTATAAATAGAACAGACATTGACATTGAATTAAATTACATTTCGTTTATGGTGTCGTCGGGTAGAGATTGTTTTTAATTGTAAGACCGCTAATTGTGCAGTTAATGTATGTTTTACTAGCTTCCGCCAGCGGCTTCGCACGCATGGTTTATCAATAAAAAGTAGCCTATGTTTCATCCAGGTCATAATTTATCGACATACCAAATTTCATCGAAATTGGTTTAACCATTATGATGTGATTGAGTAACGAACAAACAAACATCCAAACTTTTGCATTTATAATATTATTGTGATTGTTTATTACGAAACACCCAATTTCAGTGACCTTACAGCAAATAAATAAAATATTATTATCCGTGTTAAGTTTTGACTATTTAAGTACTTTCTGTTAAGTAAGTTTTTTGTTTTTATTTGAGCTTAAAAGCAGAATAGTCGAGCTGCTATAATTGCTCAAACGCTGAACAATTTACAAAAGTCTTTGATAATATTTGAGTTTTCGGTAGTGGTTTGTTAACATAAACCTTATATAAAACTACCTACTTCACTTAACATAATATGACTGTTATGCTAATTTTACCCGTGTTTACTAAATTAACTTTGTAAGCATTTAAAACCCAGGCAAACCTAATAAATGATGTGATTGCTGCAATAAATCCTTTTCATTCTTAAACGAGAACAAAAAACAAAAATAGAAACAAATTAATATATAAATTGAAAAATCTTACAGTTTAAATGAAATCAATATATAAAGGTATTCGTAAAATCGGACCGTGGAAATACATTGCCTCTCGGCGTTCAGTTCACAACCAGAGCTTAATTAATGACAAATATATATTATAATTTATAAGCGAGTAAATATTAACATTTTTTCCGACAAAACAAATTTATATATAAATAAATATGTTAATGTACGTCAATAATATATATGTACGTCGCGTTGCGGTTCATAGATTATAAGCATTTATTTTATGGTTATTGCTACGTCGTAGTGGTTCTACGACGTAGAGCCTCTACGAATAGCGTTGTGCGTCTACGCTTTTTGTAGTACCTCTACGAATTTTATGCTAATAGCTATTCTGCTTGTGTTTGTCATCTAATAATAATTGATGTGGCGTATTTCCCGTCTCTCTTCCAGGCAACCTTTGGATATACTGTATACATTATCATCATCGCCCACATTAGTCCACTGCTGGACATAAGCTTTTCCCAATACCTGCTACTAAGAATAGGTGGATTGATAACTTATAAAAATGCAGCAGGCAGAAAGTGGATGAGAAGAGCCGAAGACTGTATACATTACATAGGTTAAAAATAAAATATTCGTGAATTATACTCAAAAAAGTAGTGGTCTTTTGTGCGTTATTTAGCAAGTGCGTCACGCACGAGTCACGCCAGGGCCGAGTCCACGGCGCGGGCGCGGCGAAGGCGTCGAGGAGTCAGGGCGGCGGCGCGGCGGGAGACGCGAGATTAAAGGCTTCACCGGTCTACGAGCGCACACGAATAACAATATGTGGGATAAAGCTGCGGAATATTTAGCTATGAAAATATTTAAGAAACGTGATCATGTAAACTCCTTACATACGATGTCATAATTTAGAAAAAAGGTATAAATTTAATTCGACAAATAACATAACACCCAACAGTCGTAATGATGACGTCCATTCAACGGAACCAGCAAATAAACGCTGATAATCAAACCGATTGAAAATGTAATTAAATCGCATGTACAGTGTCATTCAAATTAACCACAATGCTGACAAACACTAATATTACACGTAAATTGGTGTAAATTATTAAAATCCCCGCGGAGTGGGCGGAGTGATTCAGTTTGGATTGATAGAGATTAGTGAGTAATAAAAGTTTAGCTTGTGTTCGGGACAACAGGCTGTGAGAGTGTGAGGAGGCTTCATTTTAGAAACACAGGTGTCAAACCACGCACAGTGAAGGGTTTCGTAGACAGAATGGATGTATCTTAGTCATATTAAAATACAAAGTTACTATTGCAGTTGATTTTGGTAATTTTGTATTAAAAATTATATAAACGGTCTATAAACCCAAATACAGAACCCTACGGAATCCTAAAAGTGTTCTGAAAGGCGTATTTACATCATGAAGATAAGATTTTTTGTCTAGATTGTGTCTAGGATAGGTCGTAATCGACATCGTCGACATAAATCCGCCTACATACAAATTATATGCAAAATAGTTTTTAGCGATAAGAAACCTATAGTATTTGAGATAACACCAACATGTCAATAGGAATGTAGCCCACCCTCATCGTAGGGGCTCCACAGTTCTGATGTTCAAGTGCTGCCAGAGGCTTTCAACCTGTTTCTCGGGCGGTTTATGGAATGTTAAATTTTTATTGATTCCTGACGCGTTGATGTCTCGGAGGCGAATATAGGTAGTGGCATGAATTTAAAGACGTGAGCACAAGTAGTGGGGATAATTGCGCCCCACAAAGTAGAGATCTATCTAAGTCTGCCGTCAACTTTGTTGTGCGCAACTATCCCCACTGCTGTTGCTTGCGCCTTTAAATTCGTGCCGTTCGCTTTACTCGTACTCGTACTCGTGCCTGGAAACATTTACTCAAACTTTTAATTAGTTAGAGCTATTCATTTTAGCTTGTTCGTATCCAACTTTATAATTTATACTTTCTTTATTTTATTTTTCATTGTCCGGGAAACTGTGTGATTATAGCAAAAGCGTCGCTCGATAGTGTGGTGAGCCTTCCACCCACCTTCCAACCTCCACACTCACACAGAGTGGTGGAGTGGCCATTCATATTCATTGTGCATTATCGGCGGGCGCATACCTCGTGTAATGTGCATCACAGCTTCACTGTATTCACATTATGGTAGATGGTAGAGCGAGTTATTCAGTATGTATAAGATCGAGCTCCTCGTCCTAGCGGCGGGTGGGCGGGCGGGTGCTGGCGCTAGGCGGTACCGTCCCGTCCGTGACCCCACGATGGAGGACAATGTACGGAAACTCGGATTTAGTTTAAAACTAAAGAAATATTTAGAAGGCGGGAAATGAACTCTTCACTAAAATGTCTAAAGTCAATTAAAATAAATGTTTTTGAATATCTGCGAGTAAAAAGATAAAATCTCAAGCAGAAGCAAAAATAAATTAGTTATGCGCGTATCGGACAAATTGAAGAGTAGCAGTAGGCAGTAGGCAGTAGGCAGTACGGCTGTAATTTACTAGTACATATTTTAATTTTTTAGTGTTATCCGAACAATAACGGAACATTTTTTTTTTTTTGATAATTATGTAACTAATTCCGACGCTGAGAGAGAAAAGAGTTCTCTATCACAATTGGCAGTACGTCCTCGTATCAAGAGGTAAGTTGCGGTTTTCCGGTCCGGCTTGAAAGTTTTTGAGATGGTTTAAAAATATTTGTAATTGAGTAATTTTAAAATACAACGATAATCTTGCTGTTGGTTTTGGTTATTTTGTATGAACATTTTAAGAAGTATTTACTAGCAGCTAGCACCATCTTCCTTAAATTCCTCTACATCGTAGAGTTATCTAGAATAAATAGTTTTAAGTGATAAGCCCACCTTGAATTTCTATTGCTTAGTTATGTAAGTTTATTTGATATATGTATTTGTGTTAAATACAAAGATTTTATCTAAGTATAACTTCAATATCACCAGATCCTTAATACGGCTCCAGGTACCAGTGCTTATTTATAATACGAACTTAATCATATTCTGAAATACCTTTCCAAGAAATTCAAAATAAGATAAACATTGGTAAATTGAAGAAGGCCAACTGAACCGGTTAAACAATGAGACCCAACAAAGTATACTTTTCGTAAAACCAATTCAAAGTGAAATCCCTGCAAATATCAAAAACCCTGTAATCCTATGATCAAAGCAAAGTATAATAAATCCATTATGAATTTAGTACGAGAAACATTTCCACTCAATAAGCTCACGAAAGTAGGCTTTACTTCCCGCCGATTGTAATTCCATTCTGATCAAATTATTTAAAGAAAAATCTTCGGGGTTGTATAGAAAAATAAATAAAAAATTATTTGTGTGAGAGAATATTACATTGAAAGTTGTTGTTTTCTCAGGTTTTCTTGTGATTTATGTGAGCGAAGGTATCGAACTAATAGCAACTGCGCGATAACGACGTCAAAAGCGCTAACTACATAAAAAATAATAATAATACTCGTATAACGTTTATTTCAGGCAACAATGTGCTCGTACAAAATATGATTACAAGGGCCATATCCACACATACTTTAAAGACACATAAAACAATAAACTAGAGAACTAAAATAATGCTCTACCCAAAGATTATGGCCGGACGACTTAGCGGTACTTACTACCTCAGACTGATTCATATATTTTTATCAATAATTAAATAATACTGTATCAATTACTTTGTACCATGATTATGTTTGCCGATGACAGCGCAGTGGTATTCCAATACAATACAATACAATACAATACAATACTCTTTATTGCACACCAACAAAATTAAAAATACAATAAAAATAGACAAAAATTATGGTAAGTACAATGGGCGGTTTTATCGCTAAAAGCGATCTCTTCTAGACCACCTTTGGATGGACAGGACAAAAAAAAATCAAAAAGACGGCGGTGTATCTATGAGTGAGTATGTTCATAAACCTACATAAACAACCTATACTTACTAATAAACTAAATATATATACTTACAAATGTAATAATATATACTTATATATAAACTACAATAAAGGCGATAAACATAACGATAAACTAGCAATGTTAATGTTAATTTTAAGATGGACATTGTTAATAGTTTATCAGGTACTAGCCATTGCCCGCGACTTCGTACGCGTCAAACTTCTAAATGTGTAGGTAACCATAATAGAATTAAGGCTAATATTTCAAAGTTCTGTATTCTTGTTTTTTGCTGTAATAAACATTTTTCAATTTTCTTTTTGACTTAGAAATAAAGCTAAACACACTGTTGCAACTTGACTTGATACCCCATTTTTATCCCATGGGAACTGATTTATGGGATAAAAAGTACCTTATGTGGTAATCCAGGTTTATAATCTACGTATATACTAAATTTCATCGAAATCGGTTCCACCGTTACGACGTGATTGAGTAACAAATAAACAAACATCCAAAATTTCACATTTATCATATAAGTATAATGTAAAAAAATTGCACAAAACACTACACACTAAATTAAACTTCTAAGACAAACTAAAAGAAAACTATTTTCTTCTGACCAAAATAAATATAAATAAATATTGCTGGACATTTTACATAGCGCTATCTACCCCCAAACTAAGCAGAGCTTGTACTATGGGAACCAGATAACTGATAGAATACTTATATACTTTTTTTTGTAAATACATACTTATAATATATAGAAAAACATCCAGACACGGAACAAATATCTGTAGATCATGCAAACATTTGTTCTGGAGTGGGAATCGAACCCGCTACCCCCTGCGTCTCAGTCGGCTATTCGCCCACTGCGCCAGGAGGTCGTCAAAATGTTCTACTCGTAGTCCTTACAATTTTTAATTTTGGAACTCTACATCCCTATGAGGCCGTGTTCTAAAGGTGCATCACCTCTTTAAGCTTAGAAACCTGCAAATGAGGTACTAATATATAGTACGGTGACTATCGAGACATCCCTATTTTAAAGAGTATTTGCTTGTTTTTATGTGAGTTCAACCTTTTTTGAATAAAATCGGATTGAGTTTTCAACCATGTGTCAAAATAAATAGTAATATAAATGAAAAGTATTAAGGAGTATTGAAATTAATCTCGGAGCAAATAACTACCAAAATAACTTTCTACCCCTTTTAAACCCCGTTAGGTGATGAATTTCTATGAAATACAAACTACGTCTTCTATCAATTCTGTTAAAAAAGGTTTATGCAAAATTTGAAGTAGATTGGACCAAGGAATCACGTTGTCCCATACAAACTTTGCCCCCCTTTTTCACCCCCTTACGG
This sequence comes from Philereme transversata, assembly GCA_963924445.1. Lineage (NCBI taxonomy): Eukaryota > Metazoa > Arthropoda > Insecta > Lepidoptera > Geometridae > Philereme > Philereme transversata. The sequence goes on from OZ004345.1 coordinate 29,235,579, forward strand.
GTAGAATTTCGGAAAATACTTTCTTATCGGATGCTTACGTCGTACAAAGAATACACCCTCCAAGTTTTACAATAAAAATGGAGGAGCAAGGTTTAGTCGAGACTTTGAATGTTGGATCAAGAAAAAAAAGCGTAATGATCGTTCGGAATACCGTAACGTAAAACGTAAGTAACGGTCTATTTCTTCTTCTTTATTATGGTTTTAACACTTAAAATAATCACGTTTTCATCTTTTCAGAACTTACACAGACATCATTACTAGTGAAACAATTTGGCGAAGATTGGGCCTCGATTGAAGATTTACTAAGGTACAAAAATATTCTTCTGATGAACATTACATAGGGTTTATGGACTTATTTTTTTTGTGTTGAATAAAAATTTTACTGTAAAAATTGTAATTTTTTGTATTAAATACATAATAATAGATATTTTACTTTTGACAGAACCATAGAAAACTTCACTGTGAGTATTTCCAAATATTCTAGTCAAAAAGCCTTATTTCTAAAAGTGACTACATAATCAAAATGGCATATTTCTTTAAGTGACATATGAAATGGTCCGATCAAAAAGCCGTATTTCTAAAATAAAATTACATAAAAAAAATATCTATGCGGTTTTTTTCTAAAATAGAAAATCGTATTGTAATGCTAACTTACACATGAATGGACGTTTAAATATATTTAAACATTTATTCCATAGGAACAGGCAGTTTTTTCAATTCCTGTAAAGTTGGTTTATCATGGAAATAAGACCTTTTGAACAGACGCTCCTCAACTATACTACAAAATCCAACTCTGCTCGGAAGTGCCCAGTTCCCACTTGATGCCGGAAATGCCACTAGCGGCCCTCCATCCAAGTTTTGCCCGCAGGGAACATTACATTTGTAGGTGATCTGGCATAACACACAACATCACATTAGTTTAACTAAAATAGATTATATTCTCTGTAAACTCCCTAGAAATACCTATTTATAAAATATACCATGGACTTAACCAATTACAAAAATAACTCAATCAATTGAAAAGTCCACGTGTCAACTTTCTGTTCCAATATACTTATTAACAATCGAGTAGGTAGGTACTATACTTGTTATTCAGCTGAGCATCCTTTCGCTACTCTCGCTACCAGTCACTCGCCGCTCGCCGCTCGTCGCTACAAACACCATAATGAAATTTCGCGAAAAATCCAATTAGAAGTGAGTTGAAACTGGCATAGTTGATTGGGGATCCAATCAGAGCGATTAATTTAGCGTTGAACGAGGCCCTGAGTGCCGATCTCTGCGGCGGCGGCGCGGCGCTGAGCTCATATGAGACAATTGGCCCCGGGGCCCGACCCTGCAGGTCACCTCTGCGTCTTACTGGGTTCAGCAACCTTTGCATACTGGGGAGTATCCCCCAACCTCTTCTGTCAAAAGAAATTATAAACATAATGTTAAATATTTCACACAGAGCTATCTAGTACCAAACTAAGCAAAGCTTAGGGCACCATATTTACTATACAACATATAGAATACATTTATCTTTTTTTGTATATAGTCTCTTTGTAAGCCTGTTTCCTGTCCAGCATTTTATGCAAATAACTAGGAGTCAAAAGGGGATGAATGATATGTTATTTTTATATTTGATATCTTTGTTTATGTTAGTATTTTTATTGTGTTATCCGAACACATACGGAAAATTCCATTTCCGCGGGGTATTATAGGTTTGACTCGTATGCGTGTCTGTCTGTCTGCGTGTCTGTCTGTCTGTGGCATCGTACTATCAGTTATATTAAGAAGCTCGCACACCTGGGTTGGTTAGTTGGTTATGACAGTTTAGTTTAATGTGTCGGAGGTTTTTAAATTGTAATTGTTAATTGTTTTAAAATTAACTTGTTTTCCTGTAAAAGCTATTCCTACTTCAACAGGTTATATATCATCAGATTCTCGGCCTCTACCTCATACTATTTTACAATAGGATTAGGTAATCTCCTAATCTCCCCCCCTCCTCCCCCACGCCCCTCTATCACTCCCCCCTTCAGCCGGGTTCTCCTTTGAGTGAGCGTCAACAATGTGCGCGCAATACAATGCTTGTTTACCTGACACTTGGACGGAACAGCTTTTCTTCATTATATAAATACAAGCTTCTACCGATGGCTTCGCACGCGTGGTTTGCCAATAAAAACATTATTCCCTTATGCGCAGTCGGGTAAAAAGTAACCTATATCTCAACCCCGGTCACAAACTATCTATTTACCGAATTTCATTGAAATCGGTCCAGCCGTTTAGTCGTGTAAACGTAACAAAGAGACAGAGTTATTTTCGAATTTATACTATTATTAGTACGGAAGTATGGATAGTGTTTTGGAATAATTATCAGACATTCGTGTCCCACTTTTGGGCATATCCTGATTTCTTTTAGACTTCGCGGTCCTGAGCTCTCGGGCATTAAATCATATAATTAACTTAAATTATCATGCATATTGTGTTATTCGACTTTATGTCTTCCTCAAGACTTATCTACGTACTACATAGATATTTCACTACGAGGCACGCACTTATCGATAGAAGATTTTGACAACAGTAACTGTTCCTTTAATGAAAGATAAAATATTAAATTTCCAAAAGTTATAGAACACATTGTGCTTACTCGTAAGTGACATATGCCAATATTACAAACACCCTATAAATATACGGGGGTTTTGAGGGCAATGACAACCGAAACAAATTTCACGAAAATATCATCAAAGAGTAATAAATACTAAACAAATCATTAGAGTTATCGAATTTTTTTTTTCATATTGGGTTCGGCAGCAAACAGCCTTGTGGACAAACCCCGGCGCGTGCTCGAGTGTTATCGATGTGCGATTATAGTCGGCCGATGCTCATTGTTTTGCACTGAAAGCCTTTTCAACGGATATTCATATTTCATACGCGTTTCAAAGGACATACAAATTATTGTTTAAATTGCATTTCAAACTTCGATCAACAATACAACTAGATTACGGGTCTCATACGAAATGAAAGCTAAATGCTGTCCGCGTAATATAATTATACGGCTACATTCGTTTACCAACAGACTGAGACAAAAGATTTAAGATCAACCTAATCACAACCACAGTACCTTGTAATAAAGTCACAAATTCTTTAAATGTTACGATCATTCGTCTCAAAAAACAAACAAGGTAATAAATTATACCTGTCACTTAAAAATGAATAGACGTAGCTTATATAACATTTATTGTGAAATCAACCTTATAAAGCAACAAATAAAGTACTTTTTCCTGTTATTGTCTTGCGAGCTACATCGTTTTATTTCGTTTCTGTTTGCTGCTTCAAATTTTACTGCAGGTGGTATGGAGTCTGGTTGAACTCTAAAATAAGTAACTCTAAAGTAGGTAAGTACGTAAAATTTTTAAAGATTATATAAGTTGAAAGCATCTATGTTTGTTTATGTGACGTAAAAAAAAATATAAAAACGTAGGTAACATCAGTAAAAAAAGGAAGTACCTAAGCTTGTTGTTTTTCAAATGTATTAATGTCGGCGGCTGGCCAACTAGGGCGTCTATCGCTAGATGTTACAAAATAAAATAGTAAAAATATTACTAAATTTCACATCTTTATATTTATAATATTATTAAAATATATTCACATTTCTTGTAAACAAATACAGTGCAATTAATAAATAAAAAATCACAATATTTCTTATATATTAAACATTGAAGAGATTTTTACATTTTGCGTACTGAACCTAAATAAACCTAACTATAATTTTAACCATCCTAAGTGTGATCGTCTAGAATCGAATTTATTCTATGTTGTATAAATTATTTGGAGAAGTAAATGAACTGAAATAGTAACATGTGAACGGGTTAATAGGAAAGCCAAAAAGTAAATATCTAATGAGAGTCCAACAAATCCACAAAAAAATTGCATAGCCAATATTAATGTTCTGATAGGTATTAAAAATTATTAAAAAACAAATCTGGAGCTAATAGGGCTGCGAACTGTTAAAGCTGCATTGAGAAATCCTAACCTTCTTTATGTTCCCAGAGTTAGGACTAATTATAGGCAAAATTCTTTTATAGTGAGAGCTTGTAACTCCTTTAATTCATTGGCTAAGGCAAATAAAGAGATTGATATGTTTAACACAAAAACTAGTAAGTTTAAACGCTTACTTAGTGACATTTACTTTAATAATAGATTAAACACTTATCGTCGTCACGATGTCGTGTATGTATGTGTGTGTGTGTGTGTGTGTATTGATATCTATATTTCATATATCTATTTTTTTTTATCTCAATTTAAGTGTCGTCTATCTTATCTGTTTATATATTGCCTATTCATCTCCTACCTTACTTGCGGAAACTTTTAATTGGCCTTCTTGTAATAAGTAGCATTTACTGTTGTTTATTTCCTACTCAAATACCTTTTCTGTAACCTAGCTGTAAGTTTTCCAAAAATACAAAAATAAAATAAAAATAAAATAAAATAAATCTACCCCATGCAATTTGCTGTTCGGATGAACACAATGTTTGCGCGTCTATTGGCCCAAAGCTATATCACACGTTTGACGTAGGCCAAACATTCTTAGCGATGGTTTAAAATCGGCAATTTTGGTAAAAAAAAATATGTTAATCTTCAGTTTATAGCTTTATAACTTATTCCATACCTAAATTAAGACACTCCGGCTGATAAATTGCTTTTCCGGGCATTATTTTTACAAGTTTTGAATGCACATTGAGGCATTGTGGTACGTGTTGACGTTGGCTGTGTTTCAACCTGACTAAACAAAATAAGAGCTCACGCCGCACGTGAGCTGTTATTTGCCGGGACGGATTTTTTGCGCCGTCCTTTTATCTAGGTATATTATTGATCGAAGATTTCAGAGGAAAACAATGTTTGATGTTTATTCAGATGCTATTATTTTAATCCTACTGTTTTTATACCTACTTTAATATCATAAATGTAAGAGGTGAAGTGAGTTTGTTTGGATGTAATGGGTAATCTCCGGAATTATTGAACTGATTTTGAAAATGCTTTTTAAGACACACTATCCCTGAGTGACACAGCTTAAGTATATTTTATTCAAAGCCGTCGCGAATCAGCTACTAAAATATAAATGAAATTACAATTACTAATTGAGATACATAAAAATACACCGTACAATTCATTCATATAAAATGAATAAAGTATTGAGTACCGACAGTCAGCATCAGAAGTAAGCATGATTAAATCAAGACACACATCGACACGCTTCACTAACAAATTTTGTTAGTGAAGCTGATGAGACTTAACTTAGTTTTAGTGCTCATCCATAAAATATTCGGGATTCTGTCTATGGTAGCTACAACAAATAAGTGGTCAAGCACGTGTCGAACCACGCATAGTGAAGGGTTCCATAATCAGTACTGCAGTATTTTAGTCATTTTTAAATATAAAGGTAATTTTGCAGTTGATTTTGGTCATTTTGTATGAACATAATAATTATGCTTACGAAGTCTTGTACAGGAGTATGTTGGTCGACTACTACTCGTAAACTAGGAGAGTCAACGCGCTAGCTGATAATTCTTGTTACTACTACAGTATAAGTGCTACTAATTGTTTGGATAATTTTAAGATAATGATTTGGATTGAAATATAGGCTACTTTATACCCGACTCCGCAAAAGGAGGGTAATGTTATTATTGACAAACCACGCGTGCGAAGCTGCCCGCCGGCGCTAGCTAGTATGAAATATAACGTATATGGAACAAATAAATAATTATGGTTATAGAGAAGCCAAAGCTAAGTTGTATTTTATGCACTCATATTCGATTTACTGAGCAGCAGCTAGTCAATACAATTAGTTATAAAAGCTCTATGTTTGCTTTTAACTGTAAGTAACTCTAAAACAAACTTAATTAAAACATGCAGACATATGTTTTCAACATGTTCTAATTATTAGATAAAAAGGTATTATGATTTGCGCGTTTCCGGCGCTCGTTTCAACTTTTAACTATCACATGCTGATATACTCTGTACGATGAGTAACATTTTGTAAATACTAATGTTCTTATTTTGTTCGCACTAAAGTTCAAATAAGAATGACATTAAAAGAGGCATTTCTAAAATGAAGAAATTTTTATTTTAAAAAAAAATTGATTGAGCAATGCAGCCAGTGTCTTGGGGACACTTACGCCTGGTTGTTATTGCTTCTTTAGTATTTTTAAAATATTGTAAATACTTTTTTGTTATTAAGCATCGTATCAATACCATTTTTTCGTAGAATCACCGTCGCGCGCCAGCGCCGGCCCAATTAACTGCTGCTAGTCTCTGAGTCCGTTCCGAATATTTAAGTGGCATACATTCACTAACTAGGTATCTTTACTCAAGCTTGGTTCTAGATTTATGTTTTATTCCAACCTATGTATGACCCTGTACAAAGTGCGCAAGAAGTTACGGGTTTCATTCCCGCTGCGGGACAAAAGTTTGCATAATCTGCAAATATTTGTTCCGACTCTGGGTGTTGTGGCTGCATGCATAGTTCCCGATACTCACGACACAGGGGATCCCAGTGTGGACTCACGCGTGGGAAACTGTATGTTATTGTTAGATTTTATTAATTACTTACATAGGTATGTAATGTAGCGACATATTCGTATGTTCAACCTAAACTAAAATTTACATCTTGTAATTTAACCATATTTCATGATATTATTTCATTTTTAATTTCATTTAAATTAAAAAGTTTAATTGTTTGTGACTTCAGTTAATTATTATAGTCGCTTTGTAAAATAACCATAACAATAAAATGGAGAGATGATAATGTCTATAAATAAGGGAAGGCAGTGAGCGCCATTCACGCGGGTAACTTGATGTTTAACGACGAAACTTTCTCAAAAATGTTCTCCTCTGCAAAAACTTAAAATATCATAAAAGATGGCCGCAAGCGCAGAGGAAGCCTATTGTCAGCGTCGTCGGCATCGGCGCAAGTTCGCTGACGCCTATTCGAACAGAGAGTCGAACATTTATTTTTACTGCTTATTAATAAATTAATTTCATGCAGCGTAATTTTGGTGGAATGGATTTGGAGAGCCGCCGTGAGGATGCTCAGAAAATTGACTGGACTGACATCGTAGGTGCGTGCAGCGTTGATGGCATGGTGGGGTATTTTAATAAACAACTGGTTAAACTATATGACACACATGCCCCCATACGTGCCATTAAAATCAAACATCTGCCAGCACCATGGCTTACTGATGAAATCCGCTCGGCGATGCACAAGAAGGCTATGGCAAAGATTAGGATGAGGCGTAAACCATCTGACAATAATAAGGCCAAATACTACGATCGTAGAAATCACTGCAACAGGTTGTGTAGAGACGCGCAACGCCGATACATTCATGACTCTGTTGATAACAATGATCCACCTAAAGTGTGGAAATTTCTTAAAACACTGGGAGTTGGTAAATCTAAACAAGAAAATATCCCAAAAAACTTAAACATTGATCATCTTAACCGACACTTCACGAGTTCATCCAATATAGAAGGACTCACTAAATCAAATACACTCTATTATCTTTCTTCTCAGCCAACACCAGACTTTCCTTCTTTTCAGTTTAGTCAATTTGCCGATTGTGATGTTAAGAAGAGTATAACATCTATCGCTTCAAATGTTGTTGGCAGTGACAGTGTCAGTCGGAACATGATTATGCCAATCCTTAATGAAATTGTATCTATCATCACCTACATCCTGAATGCCTCAATCGACTCCGGCTCCTTTCCTGACGCCTGGAAAGAAGCACAGGTCATTTCCTTACCTAAAAAACCCAGTCCATCATCCTTTTCCGAATATCGCCCCATATCCATACTTCCCTTCCTATCAAAAGTCCTTGAACGTCTTGTACACCAACAACTCAGTACCTTCCTATCCAATAATATCCTGTTAAATCCTCACCAATCTGGCTTCCGCCCTGGGCATAGCACAGTCACAGCGCTCATCAAGATTACCGATGACATTCGGTCTGGAATGGACAGTGGGAAGGTGACAGTACTGTCACTCCTTGACTTCAGCAATGCTTTTAATAACGTCGATTTCGATATACTTCTCGGTGTATTACACTCTCTTAACATATCTCCAACGGCTATTGACTGGTTTCGTAGTTACTTGTTTGGACGCCGGCAGCGCATCCGTATTGGAGATACTTATTCTTCATGGTGCAGTCTCTCTGCTGGTGTCCCTCAAGGCGGTGTCTTATCTCCTCTTCTTTTCTCTGTTTTCATTCACTCAATATCTCAAAAATTATCTTCTTCCTACCACCTGTATGCAGACGATTTACAAATTTATACACAAGCTACGGTTGATAACATTAACGGAGCAATCAGCGTAATAAATTCTGATTTGCACCGAATTTGTGATTGGAGCAAATCCTTTGGCCTTACAGTAAACCCACAGAAGACACAAGCTATCATAATTGGTAGCCACAAAATGATTCCCCGGCTAAAGTTTGAGCAACTTCCACCTGTAGTTTTTAATGGGGCTCAGATAGGTATCAGTCAGACGGTGAAAAACTTAGGCATTATTATGGACACCAAGCTATCGTGGGTGCCGTGTATTGCCGAGATCAGCCGAAAAATCTTTGCGTCCTCAGCCTCGTTGTGAAGACTTCGCAACTTTTTACCAACCGCCACCAAAATTACGCTTGCACAATCCCTTCTACTCCCTATTTTAGATTACGCCGACGTCAGCTATCTCGACCTTTCTGAAGTCCAATTGAGCAAACTTGAGCGCCTTCAAAATCTTTGTATTCGGTTCGTATTTGGCTTGCGCAAATATGACCATGTTTCAGAATTTCGCGCAAAACTCAAGTGGCTCCCTATCCGTCTTCGCCGGAATGCACATATTCTGTCCCTTCTTTTTAACATTCTTTTCAATCCTTCTTCACCATCCTATCTAAAGGAGCGTTTTGTGTTCTTGCACCAGGCGCATGATCGAAATCTACGCTCATCTGAAGCTCTAAGTCTCCAAACCCCTGTCCACAGTTCTCAATTTTATGGTGACTCCTTTACAGTTGAAGCTGTGCGGCTGTGGAACGCTTTACCTTTCTCTATTAGATCATCTAAACCTCTTCCTATCTTCAAAGCTAAGGTATACAACCATTTCCTTTCTTTGTCTATGCACTGCTAGTTTATCGTTATGTTTATCTCCTTTATTGTAGTTTATATATAAGTATATATTATTATATTTGTAAGTATATATATTTAGTTTATTAGTAAGTATAGGTAGTTTATGTAAGTTTATGAATATACTCGTATTTACACCGCCGTCTTTTTGATTTTGTTTTGTCCTGTCCATCCAAAGGTTGTCTGGAAGAGATCGGTTTTAGCGATAAGACCACCCATTGTACTTACCTTAATTTTTGTGTATTTTTATTGTATTTTTAATTTTGTTGGTGTGCAATAAAGAGTATTCTATTCTATTATATTCTAATTTATTAATACTGCTGGACATTTCACACAGCTCTATCTAGCCCCAAACTAAGCAAACCTTATACTATGGGAACCAGATATCTTGTAAATACATACTTATAATGCATAGAAAAACATCCAGACCCGGAACAAATATCTGTAGATCTTGCAAACATTTGTTCTGCGACGGGAATCGACCCCGCTACCTTTTGCGTCTCAGCCGGCTATACGCCCACTGCGCAACGGAGGTCGTCTATATTCAAACACATATATCTACTAAGTCAAACACATAGTTTAATCATCTGAGATCATGTTGAATCTGTGTCACGAGTAATACAGGGTGTCCCAGAAGTCAACGTCAAGCCGAAACGGGGTGACAGGATTGATCATAACCATCACGAGAAAAATCTGAAAAAAAATCTATCCCATGCAGTTTGAAAATTATGGGCATTTTAAGAAAAACCTAGAAATTTGATCAAACTGTACCATTTTTCGGTTATTGTGGTTATTCTCTTTTATTTTTGTTCATTTGAACTTTGGAGACGTAATTCTAAATAACATTTCTAGAATCTCAATAAAAAATAATGACACAATTGCCTCAAGTTTCCGAGAATTGAAACTATTTGTTAAACTACGAATTTAAAATTTTCAAGATACGTCGACTTTGACAGGCCCTCCTTTAAAAAAAATGTACTAGTGTGCCTTGGCAAGTAGCATTAAAAGTTGGCGCATTTTATCAGAATTCTAAAATGATACAATACTTGTTAGTTCCATACAGTAAAAAGAGTAAAAAAATTAAAACTTCAAGTAACCTGATTTTTGCTATCTCAGTTAAAATGTTTTTGATTCGCACAAGCTCTAGGTAGGTTCTTAATTTTAAGGCAAAATGATGATTTACAAAGGCTCATCGTATTTTACAAAGAGCCGAAATGCATCCGTTTCACGTACAACGAGTTCAAAGTCTTCTACCTCGAGATTATCAGGAAAGGATTTCTTTTTGTAGAACAATGCTACAGAGGCATAATGAGAATCCCAAATTCATCCAAAAAATTATCTGGTCAGATGAATCGACATTTAAAAAAGATGGTTACATAAACTTGCACAACTATCACGAGTGGCATGAGGAGATTCCACATTTAATGCGAGAAGATAGATCCCAGTATCGTTTTAAAGTAAACCTTTGGACCGGAATTTTAAACGGTAAAATTATTGGGCCTATTGAACTGCCTCAGAACTTGAATGGAACTAATTACCTACATTTTTTAAGAGAAGATTTACCAACCCTGTTAGAGGACGTACCACTAGCAGATCTTCGCGACATGTGGTTTCAACAAGATGGCTGCCCAGCGCATTTCACAGTGCAAGTAAGAGATTTCCTTGACCAGGAATATCGGGTAAGTTGGATTGGGCGTTCAGGCACTGTCTCGTGGCCCGCCCGTTCACCAGATTTAAATCCCCTGGATTTTTTCTATTGGGGAGTTCTCAAAGAAAAAGTTTAGTCAAAGCCCATTGAGAACGTAGCCGACCTGCGTGAATGCATTTCTCAAGCAGCTGAGGAGATCAACTCTCGAAGATATGCCCGACTAATAAGTAGATCTTTTTTTAAGAAGATGTAGGGCTTGTATTGAGGCTGATGGTAAACAATTTGAACATTTATTGTAACAAAAAATGTTATTTCTCTATCTGACTTTTATTCCAGCAAAACTAAATTAAACTAGATCAAGATTTTTCATTATTTTACTAATTTTACTAACTTTCTTTCACTTTGGTAAAAGTGGCGTCACTATTTGTCTCGCTCACTCATGGCAAACATACCCACTATCCATCTCTCTCATCATTTTGCCTTAAAATTAAGAACCTACCTAGAGCTTGTGCGAATCAAAAACATTTTAACTGAGATAGCAAAAATCGGGTTACTTGAGGTTTTAATTTTTTTACTCATTTTACTGTATGGAACTAACAAGTATTGTATCATTTTAGAATTCTGATAAAATGCGCCAACTTTTAATGCTACTTGCCAAGGCACTCTAGTACATTTTTTTTAAAGGAGGGCCTGTCAAAGTCGACGTATCTTGAAAATTTTAAATTCGTAGTTTAACAAATAGTTTCAATTCTCGGAAACTTGAGGCAATTGTGTCATTATTTTTTATTGGGATTCTAGAAATGTTATTTAGAATTACGTCTCCAAAGTTCAAATGAACAAAAATAAAAGAGAATAACCACAATAACCGAAAAATGGTACAGTTTGATCAAATTTCTAGGTTTTTCTTAAAATGCCCATAATTTTCAAACTGCATGGGATAGATTTTTTTTCAGATTTTTCTCGTGATGGTTATGATCAATCCTGTCACCCCGTTTCGGCTTGACGTTGACTTCTGGGACACCCTGTATATGACATTTATAAATAGTCTAACTTAGCCCTGGTTTTCAAAACGACAACTTCTAACGGGTCGATTAGAAGCAGCCAGCTGTATGTTCACTGTCGTTTTTTTTATTCATTAATTAAAATCACAAGGATCTTTTAGAAACACTAGCGAAAGACCCGACCGAATATATCCCGGACATCAGCCTATACGAGATTAAGATACTCCTTATGCAGCTTAAGAATAACAAGACACCGGGTGACGCAACCTTAGCAGAGGTTCTGAAAGCGGGTAGAAAACAAGCACTTAACCCTTTACCGCATGGATTTTTTAAATTCGTTCAAATTTATTTATGTAATGTCTTTTAACAAAAGATAGCCTAGAAAAATATTATAAAAAATTTAAATACATGGAAATCGGAGAAAAACTGAAAAAACCGTAAGTTCCATTTCTGGAACAACATGCATTCCAGCTTGGAAAAGTATCGTGTCCAAATTTGGAACAATATGCAGTGTGGCAATGTCTTGTATAAAAAAAAAACTAGTAAGCATTTTAATCATTTATTTATTATTTAAACACCGGTAACACACAATACATAATGATAATGCCTATTCGTTTATTTTTCAAAATGAATTTTCAGATGTGAAAATTTGTAAAGCAATTTCTATCTTTGTTCAGGCACAAATAGCATTTGCACTTTTGGCACATTATTTGTGATTTGTAATTGCAGCCCTCCCATTTGCATCGTTGACGATCGGACATCCACGCGGGCCAATGCTTAAATCCATCCCCAGCCACTTCAACTGGAGGCATGTCCAACCGACGTCGTTTTCCCTTTTTTATATTTTCGACATCCTGGTTCAACGGGCGTCCTCGGTTGCGTGTTGTGGGTGTATATACTTGCACGTCCTCTTGCATTAATACATTGGCCAATGTTAATTTGTAGTCCAGCAAAGGTATGTACAAGTCCTCTTTTTTCTGTTTCATACGACGTCTCCACAAAAGCCAGCTGTTGACACAAGTAAGGTCGACAAAATGGAAGAATAATCGATGATACCACTTCTTACTTCTGATTTTTATTCTATAGAATCCCAGCATTGAATCCAGCAAATCTACTCCTCCCATGTATTTATTGTATATTTCTATTGACTTTGGGCATGGCACATCAATTCTAGTTTTTTCTTTTTTGACTGATCCCATTGGTTCTTTGCCCACGTACGAAGAACATAAGCTAACAACCTTATTGTCAACCCATGTAGTGACCGACAGTTGGACATTATCTACAATTGTAGATTTTTCCACGCAAAAACCACGTTCTTTCTTCATTAGATCTTTTTTTTGTACATCAAGATCTCTGGCTCTATTGAGTTGGATGGTACCTAAGGGGAAGAAACCTCTTTGATGTAAAGTTGCCATTAGAGGCAAGCTAGTGTACCAATTGTCAACGAAAACTTTAAAGTTCAGGTTATTTGGCACCGTTATCAACAGCCTTTGTACTATATTCCCCGGGACTCCCAGATCAGGACAGTTTTCCGGTGGACCTGGGTGCTTACCTGCGAAAATCTCGAAATCGTAGCTGAAACCACTGGCCCCACTTAACACATAGTTTAGGTAGCCCCATTTATGAGGTTTTTTCGCGTTGTACTGTCGTATTCCCGATGTGCGGGCTTTAGTGGGTATCATTTGTTCATCAATTGCCAAGAATTCTTCTTTTGGCACTTCCATTAACCTATCGCGTAGTATATTTAATAGCGGCCTTAGTTTCTGGAGCTTGTCGTAATTGAGCTCACCAGGTTTATGCTCTTGCGTTTTGTCAAAGAAATGTAAAAATCTCTTAATTTCTTCAAATCTGTTGCATGTCATCACAGAAGCCACCTTTTCAATGTAAGTGCCTTCCTTCCAGTAATGGCGTGTGCTGGGTAAGTGAACTACTGACATGTAAATGATTATGCCGATGAATTTGCGTATTTCTTCATGCGTCACTTGTTTGAAACCGTTTGGAGCAACTTGAGCTGCATATATGTTACTTTCTGTCTCCATTAAATTGATTGCTGACGAAGGGAAAAGAAATTTGAAAAAATCCATGGGGGACTCTAGTTGCATGATTTCGTCAGACAGAGTTGCGCAACCCATAAAAGTAGTTTGCGCATCATTATGTGCGATGCCTGCATTAGTCCACACCAATTTCTGCTTTTTTTATTTGAGGAAGTAGGTTGTTCTTGTTCTTTCAGTATTTCTGGGTCATTCTCATTTTCATCATTTGAACTGCTATCTTCATCGCTTTCTGGTATATATACCCGTTCTAATGGCTTCGGAATCACATAGTCATCATCATCAGTCATATTTTCGTCTTCACTGGAATCAGGGATGATGGTAGCGCTGCGATGTCGAAGTGACATTGCATCTGTAATTAAAATTACACTACTGTAAGGATGGTCAATAAAAATATAATAATGATGATGATGATGATCATGATCTGGTACTCTACTGCATGAAGTTCCAAATTTGGTTTGACACCCTACTGCATGCTGTTCCAAATTTGACGGGTCCATAATCATCTAACTGCATGTTGTTCCACATTTGGCACAAAGTTTGAATCACAAAATAATCACGATGGAAATGATGTAACTTACGTCTCTCTCCATAAAATCGCCGGGGATCCATTATTCTTCAATCAAAATCACTATTCTGTATGTTTTTATCGCAATAACCACATAAAAAAACAACTCAAGAAACCGCAAACACAAACAAACTCAAAATGGTGGCATCGACTGACATATCGACGGACCACACCGCACGTAAGCCACGTAGAGTGCCACCTGTTTGATTTTACGTGAAACAGGATCATAGGAAATAGGTAATGATAGCAAACTGAATGCAGAGATGGCGTTAGAAGTATGCTTTAGGCAATTGAAGTTATGTTCCGAATTTGGGTCGGTATGCGGTAAAGGGTTAAAAAAAATATTCCTTCACTGTCCAATAGCTACGAAGTATTTGAAACCCGGGCGTTATTATCGGCATGATAAAATCCGGTTGCAGTTAGCGATAACTAATACTAGCGGTAACTGGTTTCTGTGTGATTGCGGCTTATCTCGCGAACTGTGCGGTCATAACATAATCGTCGAGTAAACGCCAACCGCCCAAATTCATTATTTCCTGGCACGTAGACAAACGACCGTGCAAACTTTAGCGCCGTACGAAATAAGTTTGAAATTGGAGCTCTCATCTACCCACTAGTCTCCTCATAATGTTCATCTGCTCCAATCGAATCCAGTGGTATCCTATTCTTATTACGATATCATCGAACCACTGTAATAGTAATTGATCGAGTGAAGCGAGATCTCCAAATCAACTTGGGCAAATTGGCGTTGTATGTATGTAAGTATATATGTAGTGATGGCACAATTTTGTTGCGACTAAATGAGCTGAAAATGTTGGGGGGTTGTTGAGATATTGGGGTTCAAGAGGGGTAAAAAAAATGAAATGAGACTATTAGGTCAAATGGGACGTCAAATGAAAGGTCTTCATTAATCCATTTCAACCCCGTTTTTATTTTATTTTAATCTTTGTAGTTATTAGCCATAATAAAAACAAAACTTTGACAAAATTCACAGGGTACACCAGTGACGCCACAATGCTGCAATTTGGTATGCGTATAGCTTTAGTGACACAAATGTAGGCAACAGTCTGAAAGCCAGAATAACTGCATTTTGTACCGTAATTTGAATGAAACTGCAGGTCAAGTAAGTTAGTTGTTTATTTCAGGGCACCATTTTGATAGTCAAAGATTACGAATAATATATTTTTGCTTTTATGGGAGACTCGCGAGATATCAGTTCGGGGCGAACCACTAGTTATTTTAATTTGTAAAAGGTAAATTTGTAAAGTCGTCAGAGTCTAAACTTACCGTATACCTACCTAATTCATAAATTTTGGAATACTTTTGCGCTCGGATGGAGGTTTGTCTACATCTGTTAACTTTAACATTTGGGGTACATTTAATTAAATTTTACATTAATGTCCCGGACTCAAAATGAATTCAGACAAGTGCGAGTGCGATTCGCGTCCTGAGGCTTCCGCATTATTACCTACATATTTGGACGTAATTTGTACTATACTATATTTCGAGCAGATGCCCTATAAAAATCTTTTATTAAGAAAACTCCCAATAATCAAGCTAATTATGTACACACGGCTACACATTAAGCTATACATTTCCAGTATAAGCTGACCTCTTATTGTACGGAAAGTTAATACATTATTCTGAAGCTCATAATGTTTTTTTTTTAGTTAAAAGCAAAATCTTGTAAATTAGTGTAAAAATTGATTAAAAAGAAGGTTTAGTTGTCTTGTAGCTGTATAATGTATACAGTAGGTACGCTGACCAATCCGCAGCTTTGCACACGTAGTTTTTCAATAAAAACATTACTCGTATCCTCCGCCTTTCTTTCCCGGCGGTCGCGAAGGAACAGGCAGTAAAATTGACGTTACAAAGTGATCCTTGTTATTTTAATGAATAAAAATATTTGACTTTGACTTTGACTTTCTGCGCAGTTGGGTAAAAAGTAGCCTATGTTACTCCGGGATAATGTAGCATTCTAATGGTGAACGTTCATCGTTTTTGAGTTTATTCGTTAACAAATACAGAAATACGAATCTTTCCTCTTTATAATATTAGTATAGAAGTATAGTTATAGTACGTATTGACTAGATTGATTTATTGACGACCTCTGCGGCGCAGTGGGCGAATAGCCAGCTGAGACGCAGGAGGTAGCGGGTTCGATTCCCACCGCGGAACAAATGTTTGCATGATCTACAGATATTTGTTTCGGGTCTGGATGTTTTTCTATATATTCTAAGTATGTATTAAAAAAAAACAGTACATAAGTATTCTATCAGTTATCTGGTTCCCATAGTACAAGCTCTGCTTAATTTGGGGCAAGATAGTGCTGTGTGAAATATCCAGCGATATTTATTTATTAACGTACGAGCAGGTACGAGCGTTTGTAACAGTATAAAAGTAACCTTTGCGAAATGTTTGAGTGAAGCGAACAATTCCAAACACGCCATTTTATTAACGCGTTTGCTGTTTACGTCTCACTGTTTCAATGTTTTTGTAAAGTCCACAATTTTTGTACCGTTATACAGATAATAATTTTGAGTAACTACTAGCTAGGTAACTCAATTGTTACTTTCTAGACATGATATAATATCAAAAGAGATCATTTTGTTGTGGCTACTAGCTAGGTAACTCAATTGTTACTTTCTAGACTTGATCTAATATCAAAAGAGATCATTTTGTTGTGGCTACTAGCTAGGTAACTCAATTGTTACTTTCTAGACTTGATCTAATATCAAAAGAGATCATTTTGTTGTGGCTACTAGCTAGGTAACTCAATTGTTACTTTCTAGACTTGATCTAATATCAAAAGAGATCATTTTTTTGTGGCTACTAGCTAGGTAACTCAATTGTTACTTTCTAGACTTGATATAATATCAAAAGAGATCATTTTGTTGTGGCTACTAGCTAGGTAACTCAATTGTCACTTTTTAGACATGATATAATATCAAAAGAGATCATTTTGTTGTGGCTACTAGCTAGGTAACTCAATTGTCACTTTCTAGACATGATATAATATCAAAAGAGATCATTTTGTTGTGGCTACTAGCTAGGCAACTCAATTGTTACTTTCTAGACTTGATCTAATATCAAAAGAAATCATTTTGTTGTGGCTACTAGCTAGGTAACTCAATTGTTACTTTCTAGACTTGATATAATATCAAAAGAGATCATTTTGTTGTGGCTACTAGCTAGGTAACTCAATTGTCACTTTTTAGACATGATATAATATCAAAAGAGATCATTTTGTTATGGTAAAAGCTAGGTAACTCAATTGTTACTTTCTAGACATGATATAATATCAAAAGAGATCATTTTGTTGTGGGTACTAGCTAGGTAACTCAATTGTTACTTTCTAGACTTGATATAATATCAAAAGAGATCATTTTGTTGTGGTAAAAGCTAGGTAACTCAATTGTTACTTTCTAGACTTGATATAATATCAAAAGAGATCATTTTGTTGTGGCTACTAGCTAGGTAACTCAATTGTTACTTTCTAGACATGATATAATATCAAAAGAGATCATTTTGTTGTGGCTACTAGCTAGGTAACTCAATTGTTACTTTCTAGACATGATATGATATCAAAAGAGATCATTCTGTTGTGGTTTTTCAAGTGGAAAGTAATTTAGACCTTAGATTTATTAATTTCTCACTAAATTGATACACAACGTTTATATTTAGCTCAATGACAAAAACATTTATTAACAGAAATAATATACAATTATTTACATGACTATAAAAAACAGCAAAATCATCTAAAGACCGTTGCAAAGATCTGTAGATAGTTCAATTGCTACCAGATAGCAGATCATTACCAGGCGGAAGTGTCCCCGAGACACTGGCTGCATTGCCCCGCTGCATTTATGAAAGCTAAATGGTTAAATATCAACAATCTTTTATCCTTCTACTTTTCTGTATTTTTCCTATGAAGCTAACTGTTTATTGGCAATATAAGCGTGAGACCTACTTCACTTGATGGTAAGTAATAGTTTTATCTAAAATAAAGCATGCTTTCCTAGAAATAATCTGTTCACTCTGGACTTGAAGACTTTTCCTCCACTTTCGTGGAATTAGCGAGAGTACCCTTTTATGTTCCACCATTTAACGTATCCACAAAAATCCCATCGGAATTGAATGATTTGTTACATTTAATAAAAAATATTTCTGATTCGTTTTATGTGTAGGTTTTTATGATGATTATGCTGGAGCGTAAGGCGGCAGCGGCGGCGGCGCGCGTCAGTGCTGTGAGAGATCGCGAGCGAGGGCCCGCGCCGCACTCCGCCCGACGCCGACACACCGTCACGATCTTACTAAACAACTTCTTACACTTGAAACATCTACTATATTCCAGAACTATTGTGTATTCGTTATTATTGTGAGGACAGCGGTGATCTTAGGAACTTGCACGACCTGCTCGGACTTCGGTAAGTTGGAGGAGCGAAAAACTATTAAACTTTGATAACTATTGTAAGTTAACGCGGATTATAGAAAAATTATAAAATATATTTGAGTAACAGACAATAATTTAATTGTTGTTACATACTTTGTAACATTATTTTATTAGGAAACTGTTTATGAAGATGAAACATTTCTTTCAGACATAATCAAAGCTAAATGGATTTACGAATTACTCTATATACATTTTTACTAGCTACAGGTTAATTACTAATCGTTGCTACGAGTAATAGGTAGGTAATAATTATTATTCACTGTGCCATTTTAGGAGTGGTTGAAATCACCTACACGTGCAGTCAAACGTCCGACAAGCGAATATACCTTGTATTATCTCGTCGGTGACCAAACAATACAACACGTACCTATTACATACAGAGAAACAATAACAGAGCGCGGGGCAAAGAATAATTACATCCATTATCCGAAACGAAGCGTTACTTTACATTTGTTTGTAGAAACGCGACACTCTCGCGCCTCGCCCGCGCCCCGCTCGCGACCCGCCCAACTCCTGACCTCAGCTAATGATGATTGAACAAGGCAAGGCTCATCTGTTCCATTCCACTCATACTTTTCACTAAATTAATCGCATTTATCACTTATAATGTTACAGTTAATTGGTTCCACCGGGCTCTGTACCACAACTCTCGTAATTTTAACTTTCGGTAATTTAACGTTGCTTCTTCGATCAACAATACACCTAGATAAAGGGCCGGCGCAAAAAATCCGTCTCGGCAAATAACAGCTCACTTGCGGCGTGAGCTCTTATTTTATTTAGTCAGGTTGAAACACAGCCAACGTCAATACGTACCACAATGCCTCAATGCGCATTTAAAAGTTGCAAAAATAATGCCCGGAAAAGCAATTTATCAGCCGGAGTGTCTTACTTTCGGTAAGTACATGTGGAATAAGTTATATTTTAAGCTTTAAACTGACGATTAATATAAATTTTTTAACAATATTTCAGAGTTTATACCACCGCTAAGAATGTATGGCCAACGTCAAACGTGTGATATAGCGTTGGGCCAATAGACGCCAATAGCAAACAGAAACGAAATAAAATGAGGTAGCTCGCAAGACAATAACAGGAAAAAGTACTTTATTTGTTGCATCATAAGGTTGATTTCAAAATAAATGTTATATAACTTACGTCTTTTCATTTTTAAGTGACAGGTGTAAATTATTACTTTGTTTGTTTTTTGAGACGAATGATTGTAACATTTAAAGGATTTGTGACTTTATTACAAGGTGCTGTGGTTGTGATTAGGTTGAATTTAAATCTTTTGTCTCATTCTATTGGTAAACGAATGTAGCTGTATATTTATATGTTTACGCGGACAGCACTTAGTTTTGATTTTGTTTATGACCCGTAATCTAGTTGTATTGTTGATCGAAGCGTTGCATGGACGGGTTTCGGGGTATTCGGCTTATTAGTATTAACCAATTTGTTACCAAAACAACACTAAAACAATATAACAAAGTAAAATTAGGATGTAAATTGCTCATAAATATGGCGGTCTTATCGCTAAGTTACGATAAATCTTTGATTAAAATATTAGATATTTATTTGAATGCAACATGCAATAGGTCATAATTAGTATTCTAGATATACCTATGCACCCTGTAAGGATGTGGCAAGGTATGGTATAATAGCTAAAAATTGTCTTAAAACTAGAAATTTTAAAAGTAGGTAAGTAGGTAGGTATATACAATAATTTATTAGGTTAAGATAAATTTCGTGACTTTGTTACTTTATTTACTAAATTAGAAGGTAGGTGATAGAAATATTTTACTTTTACTTTTCATATAGATACATAAATAGATACATAAATAGTTACTACCGTAATTAATATTTAAGCGCCTGTTGAGACATAAATTGTATTAAATTCTAGGTCGAAACCTAAACGCATTTGAAAGAATTTAACTAAATTGAATTACAGAAATGAGTATCCAGGTCGTCTGTGGGCTCTTTTAACTAATTACTCTGTAATGTAATGACGAGAGGCGGTATGTATAGATTTCAGGGAAATTTAACCCGATTCGTTGCTGAGATCAAAATTACAGTAATTTACACCAATTTGTGTCATAATCATAAATGATAAAGATAGAGATTGATTTATTGCCAGAACACGGGTTGAATTATAAAAATGTCACAAATATATTATATAGAGTACTAGCTGTTGCCCGCAACTTTGTACGCGTTACACTACTAATGTGTAGATAACCTAGAAATAAAGCTAAACTCGCTGTTGCAACTTGACTTGACGCCCAATTTTTATTCAATGGGATCTGATTTATGGGATAGAAAGTAACTGTATTAATTTAAGTTATAATCTACGTACTACTAAACATCGAAATCGGTTCCGCGGTTACGACGTGATTGAGTAACAAACAATCAAATAAATAAACAAACATCCAAACTTTCGCATTTATAATATTAGTGTGATGCAATCATAAAACAATAGGTGAGCTTAATTACCTTTTATGTCTTTTGTTTGTGATACAGAAGTTATTTAAACAAAGTAATGAAACTTGTAATTTTGGTCCAATTTTGTTTTAGTAGTTTTCTCTAGAGTCTAGAACTACTTCGGAGGTGCAATTAACATATGATGTGACGAAGTTGGCCAAACTTTTGTAAGGGTTTCACGAACTTTATAATGAGTGGCTTATACAAATCAAATCAAATCATTTATTTCAGGAAGATTTACAAGGCTTACAATACTGTTTAAGGCATATGAGATTATTAGACTATGATGGTGATCAGATGTGGAAAAATAGGGCATAGTTCGGTTTTATCAGCGTCTTCCAGGTCAGCGTTGAACGATCAGATATATTTAATACAGCGCCTCGTGGCAACTCTGCAATCATGTGGTACCTGGAAGCTGGGCAAGATTTCATATGGAGTAGACTTGTACCATCCTCATAACATTCTTCTCAGATACATTCTTTATTCGAAGGAAAAATACGGTCGATGCATACTCGTACAGAGCTAAGCCGCGGGTTCCTTCACTTTAAGCGAAGAAAGTCGCGGAGGAACAGGCCGTAAAACTGACATTTCAAAGTAGTCCTTGTGATTTTAATGAATAAATGAATATTTACAATTGAATATTATAACTATTATATATAACTTTAGTGCAAATTAAATAGTATACAAATGATATAAATCTGATAAAATACTACTGAAATTGATTGTACTGAATTGATCGAGCGAAGTGAGATCTCTAAATCAACTTCTAAATAACCTTGTAGTTTTTAAGTTATCAACCATGATAAAAACTGAACTTTGTCAAAATTCACAGGGTACACCAGTGACCCCACAGTGCTGAAATTTGGTACCGTTTAGCTTTAGTGACACAAATATAGGGAAAAGTCTGAAATCTAGAATAACTGCAATTTCTACCCCAAAAAAGTAGCAAAATAGTAGTTGTTTGGTTACACTTTTTTGGGGTACAAATAGCAGTTATTCTAGATTTCAGACTTTTGCCTATATTTGTGTCATTATAGCTACACGCATACCAAATTACAGCATTGTGAGATCTTTGGTGTACCTACCCTGTGAATTTTGGCAAAGTTCAGGTTTTATTATGGCTAATAACTCAAAAACTATAAGAACATTACTAAAAATAAAAACGGAATCTAAATGCACTAATGAAAACCTTTCATTTGACGTCCCATTTGACCTAATAGTCTCATTTTTTTTTTACCCCTCTTGAACCCCAATATCTCAACGACCCCCAAACATTTTTAGTTCATTTAGTTACACCAAAATTGTGCCATCACTACCTACCTATGTATCAAATTTCACGATGATCGGATTAACGCTTCGAAAGTTATTCTCGGACAAACAAACATACATATATACAACGCCGATTTGCCCAAGTTTATTTGGAGATCTCGCTTCGCTCGATCAACTTACCTATTCCATCTGTGTGTCACACAATAGGCACATTACTGCTCTTTTCAGCAGATGACGTTTGAAGCAATAATATCATTATTAGCAGAAACATGACATCCTAAATTTTACTTAAATAACTTTCGTGATTGATTTCCATCATTATTATAAATACTATATATTTATATATTACTATATAAAAAATTGAGAGCGAGGCGAGATGTTGTTCGGAGCGGATCGCACTCACCGTAAATTCGTGAACTGATGAAGGTTCACGAATTGAACCGAAACATTGTCGGTCGAAACACCGATAAGACGGTACGTGATAAATTCCGTATTTATAATAATGACATTCTAAATTCTTTACCCAGACGGAGCTATGTAAACCTTTGACCTAATTTTGTTCATAATTAAAACAAATCATGTGAGCTCATAAAAATATGGGATGCTAAATTTTCCTGATCCCAATCAAATATCCTAATGACTATTGGGTAATAAATAAATATTATATGTTTGTTTATATCTGTAGTTGATCTACTTATCCTACTTTTGTGCGATGTGTAGCAGATTAGATAAGAGATGTGCATGATAACTTGCACTTGAGATCATGTATTTATTATCTGTCGCAAGTTATCTACTTGTCATTTGTAACGGCACGGCGCTGGCTCCTCGGAGGCTTAAGAGCCAACTTCTTGCATGAACGAAACACTTAAAGGCATTTTCTGTGTGCGCTATGTCTGCATTATGGTAGGAATGGAAGATATTTTATGAACATACTTACCATAACAATAATTGTAATACATACGTGGATTTACACACACACATATATATTTTGCTGAACGATTGCTAATTCAAGTAATTCAAAGATGAGATTGGTCTCAGCCTAGTCTAATTTAAAAATCGTATTGTTTCTGTGTGCTAAATAATTGTTTTATTTAATTACCACCCATTTTATTTCATAAGTTATCTATCAATCTAGTTATCTATCAATATAGTTATATATCAATTTAGTTATCTATTAATTTATTTAACTACCAATATAGATATCTAAATCTTAGTATGAAATAAATATATCCTATTTTAATGGTAATGTTGTAACGATAATGTTTAATTAAGCGCTCTCCGTGACGCGTTAAATTTGAACACAAGAGTTTTTTTTGTAATCTACTTATACTCGTAGGCACTAAGCGTGGCGTGGCCGCGAATATTCCATGTAGTGTAGCGGTGGGAAGGCGAAACACCCCGAATACCTCGCAGTGAACATACCCGGAATGTGTCACGAGACGGTAATCGTCTCTCGCAGGGCGGCTCCGGGAGCTGGTGGGGCTGCGGGGGCTGCGGGGCCGGATGAACAGCCCGGCCATCCGGTATGTTAATCAAATTAACTTCCCCGCAAACGTCGCTACTTATTTACACCCTGCTGAGATTTGAATACATAACGAAGAAATGTATAGAAGGTCATGAGTGAATTTACTTTGTATGTAAGTTGATTCAAAGGGTTTTGTAAACAGTTGACTAATTCTGAGAAATAGCTGTGGTCCAGAGGGATGTATGTTTATTATAAATCCACCGTTCTATACAAACCGCATTGTCTAAAGACGCCTGTAATAATATGTACGAGAAGTGGGATTATTGACTAATTCTGAACTTTAGGTAGATCCCCTCTAAATTTAAATGTAAAATTATTTTTTTCATTAATATCACAAAGGTCGGAACGACAGACTTTTAAGAATTCGTCGCAAACAAATGAACTCAGCAAGTGCACCTTGGAATTGTCTTAAAATCCGTATTAAAAAGCTACTGGGATTGTTTTTTGATTGGGCATTCGTTGAAATATCGTCGTTCTCGATAACCGGATATTGCCGCTCGTCACCGGGCGCGGGAACGGCTACGGGCGCGGCGGGTAGCCGGGTACGGCTATGGGCGGTCGGGCGAACTCGGGACGAATGCTCCCAATCTGATGAAAGCAATTTATGGGAGACGCCTCTTATAATGGAGTCGAGATACCATACTTATTCATGGAGAATTTATTTAGGCAGTCTGTGTGAAGTACACTCGGCGATTACATCTCTTCACTAAAGTGAGTGATAGATTACAAAGATAAAAAAATTATACCTTTTTGACGATGTAGGTACTGATAAAGTTTTGCATCAGTCGGATAACAAGGTCAAAGTCAGCTTGCAAAGTTGTAACCATAAATATGTTTGCAAAAACGCCAGCTTTCCAAAGTTGACTACAAAAGCTGTGTAAAGGTGAATCCCTTTTTGGGATGATATCCTTATTTTGGGGCATTATAATGAGGATTGTCTCGCTGAGTGTACGCGTCCCCGAAACACGGATATTATGATCTCGCGAAACTCGATTTGAGCGTGACGTCACTCACGTGGATCAAATTACTTTGCAAATTGTTGTTTTGTAGATGAAGGACGTCACCGAGAACCCCCTTTTTACATGACGATCCCCCTTTTTACGACGTTTGGTTTCCCGTCTATACCGACAAATACTATTATCTTCTTTCTAAAACCAAACATTCAATTATGCTTTTACGGTTATATACGTTTTTGCTTTGCTCTCTCATTACTTCAGTATGTTATAATTGTAACAATGGTAACCTCGTGGGCCTTTAATAGGTAACATTGAAAATATTTTATTGAAAAATCTAAACATAAAACCTCATCGATTAATCGCTTCTAAGCTATTGAACCGCCCATTGTTGCTTTGTCTATTTTATATATAAGCATGATTCTTTTGTGGAGTACATTAAAGAGTTTTAATTCATTCATTCTATTTACTCCACTAGTAAAATAATTCAATTCTAAAGAGAACAACTCGAGTAAATACATTTATTACAGACAGACGTTTCTTTTTATGTAAATATAGAGAAGTCTCTTCAATGGGTTCAAGCTCTCCTTTTATTAGAATGAGTAAAGTGTGGTTACCGTCTTAGAGTAGGACCGCGTTTAAATCCTCTTACATCCAAGAGCCCCTTGGATCCTTCGCGACTCATGAAACTGGCTTCAAATATATTTCACTTTTATAATACGATTTTACACTAAGCAGTCTTCTCTAGTATTCAACATTCAGTGCAGGCAAGGTCTTTACATATACCACATATCAAGATATTTTATGGAAAGTTCAGCTTGTCCTGGATAAAAGAAAAGACGCAATCGCTAAATTACCCGGGATAGATATTAAAAAAATTTAGTGACCTAGACGAGATTGTAAATTCGAAAATAACCCTTTAAATAAATAATCTTTGTCTGTTTGCTACATTTTCGCGACTGGAAACGGCTTGACTGATTTTAAAGTATTGTCTATGTATAGATACATCATTGACTGGATTGAAACATAGGTTACTAATGCGCGGGAGCCGCGTGGGAGCCGCGGCCTGAACTTTCTACCGAAATAAACGCGCAATAGTAATCAACATTTTTATAAAATGATGACCTCTTGCGAGAAATATTGCTTGAAATACATATTATGTGTCTAATACACAGCCTTGTAATGTAAATAATAATATATTCCGTAATAATCCGGAGATGCCGAAGATGTAGGGATTTACTCGTAATGGGCCTTGTCTTCTGGGAAATTGTGAATTTATTTATCATTTTCATTTTGAACTCCCAGATTGTAAAGGAAATGCCTTGTTCGGTTAGTTACCCCTCAGGCGTATCAACGCAATCACACGTACGCCGACGTTACGCTTACTGTACGCCGTACGCCTACATTACGGCGCGTCGCAAGCCAATCAACATTGTTGACTTTTTCCAATTGGCTGGAAGACCATGTGGGCTTTGGCTGTAACAACTCTTAAATCTATTTGTAGTTTTGTTCAATAATTTGCCAATTTGCAAACAAAAGTATTTCAACATAATACGGCTCTACTTTTTTTTTGTTATTGGTTTTAGTCCACAAACAACCAGAAAACGGAAACAGATAGGGATATTACTATAAATCGGCCAAAAATTAATAGTCTAACTAAACCGGTTTGCGAAAAATGTTATAAATACGGACGTTGACTAGACTAGTATTCTCAATATTTAAATTGGTGACAATCATTTCATTTCATTTATTTTCCACTGTAGGTACATTATATAACACTAAGTTACGTCAGATTGAATTATTTTATTTAATACGTAATGGTAAATTTATTCAAAATCTGATAGGTTTTGTTTTTACCTACAATAACATACATCAACTATAAAAAGACAAGGGACCATTTGCACTCAATTTAACATGCGTTTTTAAAATCATCTTGTAAATTAGTATTTTTTAAACTTTCGCGATCACTGTACATAATTACTGATTTTAAACGGGTATTTATTTATTATCCCGACCTTTCGTCTATGTTGGAACAACCGTGGTCGCGGGCAGACTGGAGTACTTGGAGCTACCGTCGAGAAGTGATGGCAGTTGCAGCAACTACCCTCACTTGGTCTTCAGAATTAGAAAAGTCCACGTTCATATTGCGACACACTAAACTAACCGTATCTACGCACTGAAATGAACTATCACGACGCGCACATCTAGTGATCACCGGATTTAGAACGTCAAAAGTCTATATAAGTATATCTTCACGATTGAAATTTGGAAATTTCTGTAAATCTTGTAAATTGTCCTTGAAATGGGTGCACTTCCAGAATGACTAGTACATTCCATCCCGGCTGTTCTACTTCAGTGTGTATATTTGCTGAAGCGTTTTTATCTCGTTGTGTTCATGTTCTGGGGACTCTTTATAGCAGCAATAACCTTAGCACTGACGCGCGCCGTAAACACGCGCCGGAAAAAGATTCTGTTTATTTGCCTTCACGTGATCTACGGCCAACACGTTTAAGTGTACGTTTCACTGGGGTTTCAGCTAGTAACTCAATCTAAAGTGAACACTAGGTAAATAATAATTATCACAATTATGTTTCATCACAGGTATCGTCATAATTTTAATTCTGGATGTCTCTGATGAATTGCAAGTCATATCTGTACGTCATACGTTTCATATCTGAATCGTTTTGAGAACTTTTATAAAAGAATAAAGATGTAATTGTAAAGTAGCCTTCAAACCCCTATTCTTTAAGTAGTAGGTACGTAAATACTTTCTGAAAATAAATGTATACACTTGATATAAACTATTATACAAAACGTGCGATAAAATTAATGGTTTCTTTATATAGATATATATATTATTTTGTAAATATTGCCAGATAATTATAGCAACAGATGGGAAAATGGTGAGTTGTTCCGCGGTGAGAGGCCGACTCGAGATGCGAGTGCCTCCACCCGCCACCTCAAGGGCTAATCCCGCGCCCCACTGTGCCAGGACTCAACATGTCAACACGGCCATTATCCTGCTATTTAATCAACCTTCAGCGATATCGCTTTATTTTGGTAATATTCTTGTGAGCGATATGCACTGAAAGGAGCACCTCGCACGCTGAGAGAAACAGCAATGTATAACATGATTTCTATTAAATCGGCTGATGGTGCCGCATGCCGGTGCCGGTGGGCGGGTTTATTGAGTTACGCTTTATTTCTGTTGTGTTCATTAATTGTGGTATAGAAGGCGAAAGCCCGCGCCGCCGCGCCGCCGAGCGGGAGGACTCGCGGATAGCGTTACCAGATGTAAAACTGAAAAATCTTGGCAATAAACCTAATTTCTACAAGTGCTTAAAAATCCTGACATCAGGACAAACCCTGGCATCTGGTAACCCTACTCGCGGAGAATCCACAAGTGTCCGCTTATACTCGACAAGAACCATCACTTATCTCAATATTCGCAAATTATGACAATTGATTCAGCACTCGGGAGAGAGGTTTGTGTCTCGGTATAATGATTTCTTTTATTAATTGCGTTGGGATCGCGCTAGTTCATTTTGTAGTACCTAGGTAGACAGGTACCTAATTACGAAAGTATTGCTTTTGACCTCCGCAATTTAGTTGAAATACATTATTGTTTTTCCTATGTATTGAAGTAGAAAAGATACTTTTCAAAGCTCAAAGCTCTCAAGATCTATTTTTAATTTAAAAACTCGATAAGCTCTTTGCTAAGTACTTGACTGGGTATGTTGCCTAAAGCTTTAGATCGAAGTGGATTTACCCAATTCTCCTCTATTGTCCAATAACATTTAAATTAACGTCCTAAGTCCCTAAAGTTAGACAATGTCTTGGACGTTTATATTGGCTGTTTATGTAGTCAACCCTTCCTAAGGATTCGATAGTGCCCCTAAGCACCGCTGTAGCCGACCAGTCAAAAGCGAACCGATTACATTATGGACAAGTAGTACAGGGTCGGCAGAACGATGTACTCTGAATAACAGTGTAACATATAATATTCAACAGCTAAGGTACAGTTATTCGAGTTCATTTACAAATTAATATTTTCTCTATGTTCCGAACAGTAAATTATACACCATACCATAAATTTACATCTGGAGAAGTAGAGGTGAAGTGCAAATGTACTGAAAAAGCGAGCCAATCGCGTTAATTTTGAACGATAATACCAAAGTAAAACCAGAACAAAAGTGTTACTATGCACATTTGGTATCGCGCTGACAAGCGTGACATCACTCAAACCAAGGCGGCAACGTGAAACCCCAAACCAAACACGCTACGTTCCACGTTAAACACGCTCAGAATGAGCGCGATTGCCCCCCCCCCCCCCCCCCCCCCCCCGGTAACATGTTATTTTATTCAATGTACAAAAGGTTAATTAGTAAGCCCATTAAATTAAAGGTTTTTGGTTACCAACGACTAATATAAGGTAACAACGTACGTATACAAAAATAAACAGGAATAATTTAATATTAATTAGTAACAAATTATCTCTTTCGTTATAATTCAATAATTATATAATTATCCTCTGAAGGCTCAAGCTGGTTACGAGGCAAGGGTAAACACATCGACAGAGAATACGTAGGGTTTTCCAAACTCGGTCGGTTCCTACTGAACTTTAAAAACAGACGAGTTAACCCACATGAATTTTCATTCTGTGCGTTATTAGACGCGCCATCTGGCGGCGCGGCGGCGGCGTGGCGCGCGGCCTAGTCCGGTTACTCTACGAGACTACGTTACGACAGAAACCGTAAATCATAAGAATTCTTGAAATCTAGCATTACATAACTTAAAAACTACTAAAATACCAATCCAAATTCATACACATTAAAGTGCTTACCTATTTATTTTTTGTCCTCACTTGAATTCTGTAATATAAGATTGTTCAAGGTTAGACTTGTTAGTAATGGTAGAGCTCCTTAGCAACAAAAGTATTACCTTCTCATTTTATAAAATATAAGCTGACCCGCCCCGACTTCAACTTATTTTATCAAAATAAATATAACCTATACAAACATTACCTTTTTATTATATTAGTACCTTGATAGATAAAAAACAGGTTGTCACTCAGCGGTATGCTACATACGCTACATAAACGTAGTCGCATCTGCAGCGCTGCTATTTTAACGGATGAGTAGTTGGAAACACTGGAATTTGTTTCAAACTAAATTTTGGGGTTTTGTACCTTGAAAGGTAAAACCGGATCTCACATAAGACCACATCCGTCCGTCGCCTTTCACCGAGGCTTTGAAGATCTGACTCGTACCGATACACAGGCTTGGCGAGGAGCGTAGAGGTCGTACTCGTAGCTCGTTAGATTTACGAGTCCGCAGATTGCTTCCAACTGGAGGTGTTCTGATTTATAGAACAGTTGGGTTTATCAGGACTTCTATTGCGCCTCGTAAATTATAAGGGTTCTTTCTGATTCAGTCTTAACTTGTTTCAACAAGATGTACGGCCATTGGCTTCGGAACGGCTCATTCAAACTAGGTAGGTACTTGATGCTAATACTTAATTTAGTTGTAATAAGCAATGAGGGCACTTTAGTAAGCGGTCAAGAGAGAAACTTACTCGTACACAACACACAGGACTAACTATAATTTTTAGAAATGAAACATGATCCCTGCGTAGTTTAGATTAGGTATTCCAGATGGATATTTTTTTGCTATTTTGAATACAGTAAATTTCACTCTTCTTAGTGGATATTTCTAAGCTGTTTATATAAGTGTATTTAATTGCGTGAAGAACCTTAAGAGTAGAATTATCTGAAATCCAAGTTCCTCTAATGAGATCGGTCCGCTGATTGCTAGGGCCTGGGAGGTGTGGTGGCGCCACGGATTAATGCACTAATAACTTACACGTGACTTGCATATGACGTGAGGTGATCTTACGGTTCACGGCGAACGATGTGTGTCATGAACTTGTAGCTGTATAAGAATACTATGAATAATTGACTGCCTCCGTGGCGCAGTGCGCGTATATGCGGCTGAGAGGCAGGAGGTAGCGGGTTCGATTCCCGTCGCGGAACAAATGTTTGCATGATCTACAGATATTTGTTCCGTGTCTGGGTCTTTTTCTATATATTATAAGTAGGTATGTATTTAAAAAAAAAGTATATAAGTATTCTATCAGTTATCTGGTTCCCATAGTACAAGCTCTGCTTAGTTTGGGGCTAGATAGCGGTGTGTGAAATGTCCAGAAATATTTATTTCTTTATTTAGTTAACATATTGTAAACACAAGTTATCGAAATAAAACATTTGTAGTTAACTAGTAGTTGAAACCTCCTTTTAAGTAAACAATACCTGTATTAGGAGGTTTCACTCTTCCGTAATATAAAAAATAGACGTATATTAAGAAAAACATTTAAGGTTTGCAAAATCAAATATGTACATATTCCAAAAAGCAATGAACTTCCATTACTAACATTTTATATACATATATATATATTATATACTTATTTTATCTTATATATCGTCCACCGCGTCGAAAATGCCTGGAGGAGCTTCTGGTCCATGAAGACGCTAATGAAGGGAGACCTTCCATTGTCACTTAAGCGTAAGCTCATCGACATGTGTATTCTGCCTGTCCTTACCTATGGTGCCCAAACTTGGTCATTGACGGAATCTCAAAAGTCCAAACTCAAGGTTTGCCAAAGAACCATGGGACGCAGCGTGTTAGGGGTAAAGAGAATCGACAGGACCCGCAATACGACACTGCGCGCGAAGACCGGCATCGCAGATGTTGGCGACAAGACTGCCAGGCTGAAGTGGGACTGGGCGGGTCACGTCAGTCGTATGGTCACAGACAAATGGGCAACAGTCGTCACACAATGGGTGCCTGCAGATGGGTGTCGAAGCCGGGACAGGCCGAGGAAGCGTTTGGCGTGACGACCTCGATGCATTCCAAGATGCCTGGTGGGACGTGGCGAGTGATCGTGAGATGTGGAGGAACATGGGGGAGACCTTTGCCCAGCAGTGGGAAAGTATAGGTTAAAAAAAAATCTTATATAGGTAATAGTGTACACTGAATAAGTGAGTGTGAGTGAGTCTGTGTGTGCGTGTGTGAGTGGGTGTGTGTGTGTGTGTGTGTGTGCGTGTGTGAGTGTGATACTTGTATTTATGTATGTACGTGAGTGTGATGGTGTGTGTATGAGAGCGCGTAAGAAGGTGCATGAGCATATGTGTGTGAATGTATGTGCGTGAGTATGTGCATGGGTATAGTGTGTGTGTTTGGGCGTAAAGAAAATGTTGGTACAGTACAGGCGCTTCTATGTTACGGTGGTGGTAGGTAGGTGTGCGATTTGCCTTTCGACTCGATTTATATTATAATACTAATTTTGTAGTAGGCCCTTTTATAAAGATTTTGTTTAATTATGTTTTTAAATTTGTTAATTGTCAATTTTTGTACATCCCTTGGGAGTTTGTTATAAAAGAGTACACCTGGCTCTTTAAACGATTTACTAACTTTATGGAGTCTACAAGTGGCAACAGCGAGTTTATCTTTATTTCTAGTATTAAAATTATGGTTATCGCTATTTTTCTTATGTATGAGTATCTGTGGTGTATAGGTATGGTTTAAAATACATTACTTTCAGCAGTGACCTTTGAGCTCTTTCAAGAACTAAGAACTTAGTTTTTGTTGCACCTCCCCAAATTGGTATACAGTATGTTATGATAGACTGCGCTAACGCAACATATATCTGCTTAAGAAGTTTTTGTGGTGCTACATGTCTTAAGCTCTTAAAAATCCATATCAGTTTTCTAGTCCTACTCATGAGTAATTCTAAATGTGCGTGTCATGATAGTCGCTGGTCTATTATAACTCCCAGATACCTAGTTGACTCTACTTTACATATATTTGGACAGGTACATGAAAGTTGATCGTTCAGATTACAGTTGTGTATCCTAATATTGAAATCGGATTCTGGTTGAGTACGATTGTACATAGTAAAGCAGATAAAGTTAATTTTAGCAACATTAAGTGTAAGTAAATTCTGTTTAGCCATTTAGTAATCTTTACGAGACCTTTTTCCGTTTTCTTTTTACATCATTCCATGAGTTGCCAGAAAAAACTACGGCAGTGTCGTCCGCATATGAATAAAATTTTCCGTCCATTATTTCCAGATCGCATAGGTCGTTTATGTATGTCAGGAATAAGGTAGGTCCTAACACATTACCCTGTGGAACTCCATACTTTATAGGCACATCCTCACTAACAACCTGGCCAATCTTAACCCTTTGTTTACGTTCGTGGAGGTAATCTGTCAACAATGCCAATGGAGTACCTCCTATGCCAATTTTTTCTAGTTTGAGAATAAGAATGGGGACAGAGACGGGGTCGAATGCTTTTTTAAGGTCTAGAAATACTGTTATACATTTCTTTCCCCTATCCAGATTATCGTTATACATAAATTATAAATATAAATAGTTATGTTGTTACATAAATCTGTAGATGCATCCTCTGTTTAGAGACCTTGTCTGAAGCCATATTGTGATTTAGAAATGATGTTATATTTGTTTAGACTTGATAATAATCTGTTGTTAAGCAGTTTTTCTAATATTATTGAGATCGAGGGCAGAACTGAGATAGGCCTGTAGTTATTTACATTTTGTCATTTAACAACAAACACTTTATTAAGCTTATGTTGTGCTATTGCATAATCTTGCCACCTAACCACAGATACAGGATTGCTGACGATCTCGAGATATATCTTGTTGCCCCTTTCTAACCCAAAATCCGCAGCCATTTCCGAAAGAGACATCAAATCGGCCTTTCTTTTTGGATGTCGATTGCAAGAGTAGGCAGTAAGTTTTACATCGAATTAACCACCTAATCTTAGTCGATTTTCTTTAAAATTTGATAATATAACTAGTAGTTTTTTTTTCGAGAAGTCTTTTTTTATGTTTTGAGAAACCGCCCCTTGAATATCGTCAGTATATTAACAAACACCCTGCATAGAGATATATTTACGAGATGATCGGCTTAGGGTTATGCACAGCTGGTTAACGAAAAAGCTGATTTACCAAGCGTTTCGTTCATCAAGAAAATATATAGAAATTCGAAAAGTTGTAAAATAGAAAAGTTCCACATTTTAGTTGTAACATATTCCGAAGTATATTGTACCTAGTCAGGTCATAAGTATTGTCACACAGTAAAAACTTTTCTTTTAGAATGCTGGCCACAAAAAAGTTTATAGAATTCGAATTTCCAATTGTTCATGGAAATAAAAATGTATACTTTTTAGAATTTTACTCATTTTTAAATATGGAGTGGACGCTTAAAGAAGACCGTGTTGCAGTTATTGCGTTGCATCGTTGCGGTTACGCACCAATTCAAATTTCTGACATACTGAAAAATTTGAATATAACCAAAAGATTCGTTTATCGCACCATCAAACGATACAATGAAGACTCTAGTGTAGATGACAGGTCAAGAAGTGGTCGCGCTCGGTCTGTTAGGACTCCAGCAGTGATAAAAGCTGTGAAGGCGCAAATTCAAAGAAATCCCAAACGTAAGCAGAAACTGTTGGCCCTTCAGATGGGGTTAAGCAGAACCACGGTGAAAAGGGTGTTAAATGAAGACTTAGGGCTTCGGGCATATCGAAGAAAAACAGGACATCGTTTGAATGCTCGTCTAATGGACCTGAGACTGAAGAGATGCCGCGCTTTGTTGAAGTGGTACGCGGGAAAAAAATATCGGGAAATTCTTTTTTCGGATGAAAAAAATTTACCGTAGAAGAGAGCTACAACAAACAAAATGATAAGGTGTACGCACACAGTAGTGAAGAAGCGAGCAACCGTATTCCGCCTGTCCAACGAGGTCATTTTCCATCCTCGCTCATGGTATGTTTGGGAGTTTCTTATTGGGGCTTAACAGAGGTACATTTTTGTGAGAAAGGTGTAAAAACGAATGCAGTTGTGTATCAAAATACAGTCCTGACGAACCTTGTGGAACCTGTTTCTCATACCATGTTCAATAACAGGCACTGGGTATTCCAACAAGATTCGGCGCCAGCTCATAGAGCGAAGAGCACACAAGACTGGCTGGCGGAGCGTGAAATCGACTTCATCCGGCACGAAGACTGGCCCTCCTCCAGTCCAGATTTGAATCCGTTAGATTACAAGATATGGCAACACTTGGAGGAAAAGGCGTGCTCAAAGCCTCATCCCAATTTGGAGTCACTCAAGACATCCTTGATTAAGGCAGCCGCCGATATTGACATGGACCTCGTTCGTGCTGCGATAGACGACTGGCCGCGTAGATTGAAGGCCTGTATTCAAAATCACGGAGGTCATTTTGAATAAACTTTAGTGTCATAAGAATCTATGTTTTGTTAAGTCCATTTTGGTATATAAATGGTTACATAATAATACATAATGAATAAACTTGTTTCAATTATTTTATATTAAACATGTGACAGAATTTATGACCTGACTAGGTATAAGATGTTGAGTTCTCACTATC
The DNA here is from genome assembly GCA_963924445.1 of Philereme transversata. Taxonomy (NCBI): domain Eukaryota; kingdom Metazoa; phylum Arthropoda; class Insecta; order Lepidoptera; family Geometridae; genus Philereme; species Philereme transversata. The sequence continues at coordinate 29,271,126 of OZ004345.1, forward strand.
TGCAGTGCTGTATGTGATACGAGTCGAAGGAAACTCGAAGACTTCAAGTTCACTTCAAGTGGAGTCCTAGTCAAGGGTCATGCGGTGACTAGCAGTTTCAGCATAAATAACTATAAAATACGGTTTAAATTGAGTCTTAACTTTAACGTGTATTGATCGCGTAAATACCCTTACATTTCGTATTCCCGGCGTTATATTTGCACGATCGATCGAGGCCCAGTCATGTCAGATCGCGAAATCTCAACAAATACTGTTTCTAAATATATGATTATTATGTTCTCGTATAGTCTACTCTTCTATTATCAACAAAGTATAAACACATCAACGCGTTATTTCTGTTCGTTGATAAAATGAAAGTGTTCCAATCGTATAAAGTGCGTCTGTATAGTGTGTATAAAGTGTGTCCGCGAGTCGCTGGCGCTGGTCGCTACTCAAACAAATAATAATCCGATAACAAATGGGTGCGTAAAGTTGAATTTAATGAGGGCTGAGTGCACGCGCTCCACTCCCCCCTCCACCTCCTCAGGGGGGAGCAACAGGTGGCACGCAATCTCCCCCTCCCCCTCCCCCTCCCCCCCCCTCCCCCCCACCCCGCACTGCGTACCTGTGTTATTCTTTTCCTCAGAAACTTGCATTATAACGTAATGTAAAATTGAAAAGATTGTAACAAGGAATTCAAGTTAGAAAACACAAAACGTGCTGATAAATCTTTAGAAGTTTGTGTAGTTTCTATTACTAATAAGTAGGTAGGTAGGTAGGTGCACTAAGCGCGCGTAAAATGCGTGAAACAACATTGGTCAAAAGCGCACGCGTGCCTCGCTCGAGCCACTCTCCTCGCTGTAATTTTATAGTGTTTGTACATTTTTTACAATGTCTGTGAAATTTCACTTTGAAAACTCCAGAACTAACAAGTACCTACATTAATGCCGTGGTCACTTTGGTACAGGTCGATGACCGTATCGGTATCTATAATGGGAAGCTATGACTAAAATTATCAGACTATGGTAAGCCCACGAGTGTGGTAATAATGTTCAGCCACGCAAAGGGTTCACAGCCAGATAAAAAGATAAGTGACTAGGCTGGAAACGCTATCCGAACAAACAACCAGCAAACAGTAAAGTACAGCTAAGGTATGGAACACTTTGCCGTCGTCTGTTTTTCCTAAAGAATACAATCCGGGCTTCTTTAAGGTAAGGTAATAGGTGTCTTCTAGATCTTCGTGCTTCATCTTAGACCACATCATCACTTACCATCAGGTGAGATTGTGGTCAAACGAAGTTCTATCCAATTATAAAAAAAAAAATCTCAGGCATTCGCTTTATTTCATATGAACGGCATGACCTCCTCACTGATAATTTTTTCTTTAGATTAGGTTATAGTACCAATATGTTTTTTTTTGTTTATTTGTTATTTAGAATCTCAGTTAGGATTATAAATCAGTGCTTTTGTATATACGTAAAATACTAGGCTATGTAAGTATGTATTTATTTAAGTATTTTTAGTTTTACATACTGTTACGAGTATAATATTTTATGTAGTTATATTTTTGGAATTTTTATCTCACCCACACGCCTAACAAACAATAAAAATTATTTACGTGGGTAGGTAGGTAGGAGCTATACATACCTACCTTCACTCAATCCCCGCGAGCAGTGCAGGCTTCTGACGTCCGTGACGACACTATTTGGGGTCAGCAGAATACCAGCGTTAAGTAGCTAGGTTCTAGCCTTCCTACTTAGCACATGCTGAGATGACGCCATTTTGGCATGACTGGAATTTGCAATTATGATGGAAGTTGCGTGAGATATTCCTGTATTTTTTTGATTAACCTGTAATCTTTGACTTCTGGCATTCTTCTTACATATCCTTCTATTTATACACCCACTCTTAGAGCCAGAAGTCAAGATTCGACATTACTTGAATGTCACCATCTTCTTTTGTGTTATAAGTGTGTCGTGTCAAATAAATGTTTTCATTTTCATTTTTCAGTACTTAAATTAAATTAATTAAATTAAAATAAAATAAAAAACAAATAAAAAAAATATCTTCATAATAACCATCAAATCAACTGAGGCACCACATGCCGATAGGCTAGTTTGAATGAACTGAGGCGTCACATGCCGATAGGCTAGTTTGAATCAACTGAGGCACCACATGCCGATAGGCTAGTTTGAATCAACTGAGGCGCCACATGCCAATAATAGGCTTGTTTGAATTTTTCTTTTTCGGGTCTGATACATTTTTTAATATACAGATGTAGGTGGTTTAGGGTTTCGGATTTCCTGGGTTTTTTGCGTTCCCGGGAACCGGGAATAATATTTTCCATTTCCCGGGATTCCCGGGAAACCGGGAATTTTTTTAAGCCCTTAATTTAATTTTTTTTAACTATAAAAAGTCAAGAAAGCACATAATATATTAGATAAGCTATTTATTTGACTCTGAAATAATTAAACATTCTCGATCGATCATAAACAGAGGTAGTATAATAGAAAGTCAAAGTCAAATATTTTTATTCATTAAAATCACAAGGATCACTTTGAAACGTCAATTTCACTGTCTATTCCTTCGCGACCAAGCCAGGAAAAAAGGTAAGAAACTAGGCTGGTTGTTTTTTTTAATGATCCTTTTACAATACATAATACAGAACATAAATTACGTCTAAATTGTAACATTTTGAACGAGTTGGAGCAATTTCAATCCCAAGCTTCTCTATCATCTAAATAATCCGATATTTTATAGCAGGCTCTTTTATAAAGATTTTGTTTAATTACGTTTTTAAATTTGTTAATTGTTAATCTTTGTACATCCCTTGGGAGTTTGATATAAAAGCGTAAACCTTGCCCTTTAAACGATTTACTAACTTTATGGAGTCTACAAATGGCAACAGCGAGTTTATCTTTATTTTAGTAGTATTAAAATTATGATTATCGCTATTTTTCTTAAACAAATTAATATTTTTGTGAACATACATTAGATTTTCATAGATGTATTGACAAGGGAATGTCATAATATTTATTTTTTTAAACTTATTGCTTAATGATTCTCTGGGGTCCATATTATAAATTGAACGAACAGCCCTCTTCTGCAGCACAAAAACAGTGTTTATATCTGCAGCACTCCTCCACAGCAGTATACTTAATGAAAGGAAACTTAATGATTGGTTTCAGGCATGCAAAATTACACTTATAATATAAAACTTCTGAATACACACAATGGTATAAACATAATATAAACGGAGTAATTAAGTATTGCTCTTATGATAACAAACAAACTTTGCCATCGATGTGTGGCGGCTGGACAAGAGTAGATAAAGTATTATACGTAACTGCACATCATTAAAGTATGTAAACACGAGAGTAGTTTATCAAACGCAGCGAATCCGAGTTTAATTTGACCATAAAATGATTCGAGTGTTTAAATACCTTAACTCTGTGCAGCAGTTCGTATAATATTTTATTTACTCTCTTGCAGCGGCCACACATCGTGGGCAAACTTTTACTTATGCCCTTATTATGTAACAGTCACGTAAGCTTAAGCACTATTTCCGTTTAAGTCTTAAATTATTTCATAAAGTAATACTTGAGAAAAAAGTTTTAGATCTATCACATACTTTTGGAAATTCCCAAGAATTCCCGGGAAATCAGAATTTTTTCCCGCTTCCGGGAATTACTTTTTCCCGGGATTTCCCGATTCCCGGGACCCGGGAACGAAACCCTAAGGTGGTTGCGCTATGGGGCTTAAGATCGCTATATCCCGCGGGTCATAGCACCAAACGACTGTCTTTAAAACCCACTTTTAAAATAATGTGGCATTGGAAACAAAATATTTTTCTATCTTGATCATCGCTAGAGTTTAGTGTTTGTTAGTTTTATTGACTAAAAAGAGTTTATGCAGAAGAAAGCACATGAAAAGGTCCAAAACTAGCCATCGATGTTTCTTTATTGAGAATTCCCGTTAACTTTAGTTTTCTGAACATTCTGCTCTGCTCAAGAATTTTAAACTTGTTTTCCAAATGACCTGCATTGTGCTCGGCCAGGTAATTTGCGTTATAAAGGCGCTCGCAAACAAGCGCTCAAACTATTCATTATGAGTCTCGACAACATGCCACTAGAGATGCCACAAAAATATTTGTAATGCCGGAAAAATACAATTACTTAGGTAGCCGGACTTTACTTATGCGCAAAAATAGAGAAAGCAAAGAAGAATTAAAAAAAACGGACTCATTACTTCTTATTGAGAATGTCGGATGTAATGAAACACGGGCGGCGCTTGTTGACCGCCTGCGGAGCCGGATTAATGTTTAAAAAGACGGACATAGTTTGTAACTCTACCTGTACAAAATTAATTATTTCTCAGTGCCGGAGTAATTACCGGCGAGAGTGTACGCAATTAGGCATTTTCTGCAAAATGTCGCGCGACGTGCGGCATTGTCGCGAGCACAATAACATTAGATGTGGAAAACTTATTACCTACCTTATATTTACTAGAAAAATGGTTAATGCTTTCTGTACTGTGTTTTTAGGATATGAATTAATATTTAAACTAAAGATTAATTTAAGTTCTAATGTTGACGTTATTAATATTTTATTTTGTATGAATTTAACATGTTTTAAATTAAGTATCATTATTTATATTTGTATTCAATTTTATCTTAGAGAGTTTGACATTTTTAATATTATTATTTTTTATTTGGCTCGCCTCGATGAGGCAGAATGTAAATGAATATTATTTTATAATTGACATACGTAATAAATTAATAATTGACGTGCGTGCATTCATGCGAAGAAATGATTATGAATTAACTGTATCCATACATAACAATAGACTAAAAAGTATATTGTTATGTATGGATACAGATAATTCATGTCTTGAAAATTATTTATTACTAGTTGTATGCCCGCGACTTCGTCCGCAATTTTCTGGATCTCGACAACAGCGCCACCTACCGGGTCCAATTGTGAATCTGAACCATCCAGGGCGCCACCCAAACGCGTACAAAAAAATTCATTCAAATCGGTCCAGCCGTTTAGGAGGAGTTTAGTGACATACACACGTACAGTAGAATTATATACATATATGAAGATAATCTAATCTTAACGCTTGTCAAACAAATGCAACGTTTGACGTAGGTAACTGAAATGTAGTTGACTCAAATTGAAGTAACGAGAATTGGGGTACCTCTGTCAGATGTTTTTTGCGCCGATATAGGATTATTCTAACACGGTTACAAACCTACAGTATTCATAAAAACTAAAGATTGTTCAGTTCAATTGTTTCTCAATCATCCTCTCGAAAAATCAGTAGCGCCGTGTCTGACACAGTCAATTTCTCAGATAAACGGCCTCCTTTGTACTTTATCCTTATTTGAATGGCGTAGGGCGTCGTAAACTTATGGCAATACAAGTCCTGCCCTGTCCTATCACGGTGGGGAGACGGAACAGGCGAAACTGGTGATTTCGTTTGTAAGCGTATCTATTGGAAATTTGTTCTAAAACTGTGCAGCCAATGGTAATTATTGATCTAATAAACATAGAAATTGTGAATCAGTAATTTCTGATATGATTTAGATTATTATCATTAAATAGTTTTTTGCAAGAGTTTCAGCATTGAAACACACAGGTAACACAATTTTTTTTTGTGATGTTGAAACTTCTATTGCCCCGCCTTTGGATAAGACCGCCACTATTTCTATTGGATGTATGCCATCACACCGTCCAACATATATATATATATGACGACCTCTGTGGCGCAGTGGGCGAACAGCCGGCTGAGATGCAGGAGGTAACGGGTTCGATTCCCGCTGCGGAACAAATGTTTGCAAGATCTACATATATTTGTTTCGGGTCTGGATGTTTTTCTATATATATCATAAGTATGTACATATTTACAAAAACAAAAGTATATAAGTATTCTATCAGTTATCTGGTTCCCATAGTACAAGTTCTGCTTAGTTTGTGGCTAGATAGCGCTGTCTGAAATGTCCAGTAATATTTATTTATTTTATTTTTATGTATATATATAAATTATAATTTAGGGTAAGATTTATTATTATTATTTTATTAATATTTTTTAGGGTAAGATCGGTATCTAGAAATCTCTGGGCTCGCCCATATGTTCAGCAGTGGGCGTCCTGTGGTTGATATGATGTTAATGAGGGTAAGATATGTTTGCCGTTACGCGTATTATACTGCGCGATAAGTTAAGATGATTAAAAACTGCATTCGTTATTAATAAATTATTATAATAACCATCAATTTACAACTGACACATTTCTTGTTTTTTTACTTCTGGTACACAAATCAGAACTTAACCAAATAACTAAAAACTAAATTACATTTACATTTCCAAAGGCATTTCATAATTTTCATTTATTTCATCTTTTGACAAATTACATGTTGTTAGATATGTCAGAACAATAATAAGTAATAAAAAAATCCATTAAAAATAAATTATTAAAAATATTGCACTATACAGCATTCCGAAATAATAGTACATAATGTGTTATTACGAAAAATGGTCTATTATTGTTTCAAAGGTTATTAAAATAATAATGGAGCGCCTCTGTAATCGAGGGCAGGTTACATTTCCATACTTCGTGTTAGTTTGTAGTTATCTGCCTAATTGTCATTAACACTAATTGGTGTTGTATGTCAACCACATTGCCACCAGATGGCGGCGTTACGGATTCAATTACTTTTGCAATATCCGCGCCTCGATTATGACACCGAAAGTGTTTTAGATTTAGGGCTTTTACGACGTTATCCCGCTCAATTCCATGTCAGTTCAAATACTCGTACACCGCAAAAAATCATTGCAAAATGAATCAAATATTTTAAAATATCGGAATTAACAATTCGATTTGAAAATAATGTTTTTTCTAATCGCTTGATCATGCACCACACAAACATATTGTATTGGCGTAATCCTTGACGGGTTACATAATTTTTTTAATTTATAATTTGATATATAGGTAAAAATATAAATAAATAAATAACAAAATATGTTTACTGTATTTGCGTCACGTATCAATCTAAAAGGAAGATTATAAGGACATGGTAATATCAATTTCAATATCTCGAGATTTGGAAACAATGTCAAGATGCTGATTTCCTTCATATTTGATTGAATATTGGATATTCCGGCGCGTGGTGAGCCCGGTGACTGTGGTCCGTTTTTTTTTTTTTTTTTTTCGAATGGACTAATCTCGCTGTTGGCCTCTGAGGCCGTGACAGCTTAACCGAACTTTTGGCGAGCGCAGATGGCGCTCAGCCCAGTAAGTTTTTTAGGCAACTAGCGCAAGGGCACCACTAAGGTACGAGCCTCGGCTTGGGCTGTTGCCGGGGTGGGGATAGGAGAGAAACGCCCGGGTACATGTCTGTACCTCGTATAGACGGCGACTGAAGGGACTCGTCGACCTCGCCGGCGAGGTCGGTGTTTCTGTGAAGTGTTTGCTCTGTCTGATGTAGATGACTCACCTTCCGCATTAGCGGAGGTGATTTCGTCATCCGGGTCTCCGAGAACGTGTCTCGAACGACGGAGGATTACTGCGGTCCGTTTTTTTTTTTTTTTTTTTCGAATGGACTAATCTCGCTGTTGGCCTCTGAGGCCGTGACAGCTTAACCGAACTTTTGGCGAGCGCAGATGGCGCTCAGCCCAGTAAGTTTTTTTTTAGGCAACTAGCGCAAGGGCACCACTTAGGTACGAACCTCGGCTTGGGCTGTTGCCGGGATGGGGATAGAAGAGAAACGCCCGGGTACATGTTTGTACCTCGTATAGGCGGCGACTGAAGGGATTAAGTGCGGTCCGTAAGCTCGCGACTCGCATTATATAGCGAGCCTTCACGATACTTACGTGTCACGTGACCAAAGAGTTTTACATATCTACTGTTGTTGAACATGTTACGGATGCCAACTAATAAAAACGAAACGTAAGAACTATTAGGTACTACATGTTTGTGAACTTTACAGCTTTACTTTGTTGTGAGGAAGGAACAGATTTACTTTACAGTATGACTTCTGGAATTCTTGTTTAGGTATTTTCTTACCTCAATAACATCTGTTACAGTGGAACACAGACGTAACACATCATAATCATATAAACACATTGGTCGGTCCTGCGGAGCGCCGGCGGGTGGAATTTGTAACACATGTTGGGCTAGTTGTCACATCAGCGCGTACCTATGTTTGCTGGTTGCTCTGGGCGTGGGGCACCCGCGCAAAAAATACGTATACATTATCTAATGCGTAGTATGTGTTATTTAAGATTCAAGCGTGACTTTGTCTTTAGAAAATCTTCTAAGAAAAAACATTTCGTAGCACATCCGGTAATCGTTATTTTCTTGCCATCACAAAGAAGCAAACTCGACTTTCCCATTCGATTTGACCTTGATCATATCTCAGTAGGGCTAAAATTGAAGACCGTAGTTCATAGGGTTCGAGGAAACGATATAATAAATGTGACTCTGAGCTAAGAGATGATTTACTAACACTGATGCTCATCCTATAAATAAGCGACCAACTATACATTGTCACTACAATAATATGTTACTCGTACTAAATAGACCGCTGGTACAAATGGCTAATGTCGCGAGGCAGAACGAATTGCGACCTTCGTGGAGTAACTAATAGTTCAGCGATGCTGGAGTATTGCGCGAAGGTTTTCTAGGTTTCAAATCAAATCTTTTTATCATAAATAAAACATGGGAACAAAAAAGAGAGAGTTCTCTGTCTTCTGTTTTAGTTAAAAAACTGTATTACAGAAGGCAGCTTCATCCCCGATACAATGCTGTCACATAAAATTATTAAAAAAGATACAATTGTTTGTAGCAAAAATAACGCTTGGCTGATTGGGCTTAGGGACTAAACATAGGTTTATAATGTAAGAAGGTGTAAGCAAGACTAAAATAGTTTTAATTTATGACTACGTAAACTAAATATAACAAAGTATAATAATAATTGAAAAAAACATACATACATATTTGCACAACTTAACCACTAACACGGTAAGTTATATTGCTAATTGCAGAAACATAGTAAAGGTAGAAGACAACAATATAGTAACATAAATGACAATTATGTACAAGGCAGGTAAAAACTATGTATGTGTATGTCGTTGGTGTTTCAGATAACTTTAACGAAAAACTTTTCCACAACATCGTAATCAAAATTGTTTAACCAATTGATCATCATCATCATCAGCCCACATTAGTCCACTGCTGGACTTAGGCCTCTCCCAATACGCGCCACTGAGCCCGGTCTTCGGCTCTTCTCATCCAGTTTCTGCCCGCCACCTTTCTTATGTCATCGCTCCACCTAGCTGGGGGGCGCCCCACACTACGTTTTCCGAGACGCGGTCTCCACTCAAAAACTCGTTTACCCCAACGGTTGTCGGTTCTCCGGCATATATGGCCAGTCCACTGCCACTTCAGTTTGCTAATCCGCTGAGCTATGTCGGTGACCTTGGTTCTCTGTCGGATAACCTCGTTACGGATTTTATCCTTCAGAGAAACTCCAAGCATAGCCCGTTCCATAGCTCGCTGCGCAACGTTAAATTGGTGGACTAGTCCTACCGTGAGCGTCCACGTCTCAGCACCGTAGGTCATTACGGGTAGGACGCACTGATTAAACACTTTAGATTTCAGGCATTGTGGTATAGGTGACGAGAAGATTCGACCTAATTTCCCAAATGCTGCCCAACCCAACTGAATCCTCCTCTTGGCCTCCTTCTCGAAGTTGTATCTACCCAATTGCACTATCTGGCCGAGGTATACGTAGTCTTGAACTACTTCGAGTGGATGACCTTGTACAACGACTGGTTCCGGATGTATATGAACATTAAACATAACCTTGGTTTTGTCCAAGTTCATCCGTAAACCAATTCGTTGAGAGGAGTCAGCTAGGTCGTCCAGCATGCTCTGCAGCTCCTGCAGCGACTCCGCCATCAGGACTATATCGTCTACAAATCGCAAGTGTGAGATGTGCTCGCCATTTATGTATTGATGATTTTTGTTTATTATAAAGGATGTAGTCATAAACTCACAAACCCTTCAGCAAATTAAGTATATGAAGAAACAAATACAAAGAAAGCTAAAGAAAGACAGTTCAATTATACGTTTTACCCGAGTACCTCTTGCCCACTTCCCCCCCGAGTACTAATCATGCAAGTAGGCCCTAGTGATGGGTGTTTCCACAGTATCTAGTCTGGTTACTCTCTCTGTGTAAGACATGTATGGATGGTATATTGGCAAAATGCAGAGTGCACCGTGCACCGGCTCACGCGAGCGCAGTAATGTATGCGTGCGCCAGGAGAGGTCACGCCGCGCTGCGCGAGGAGAGGTGGAGACCACAACACTCGATCTTAAGATAATTGCACTTTAGTAGAGCAAGTAGAATAACTCACACTATCCCTATTTATACTGAGAGTTCTCGTGTATACGACTAGTGTATGCGGTGCTTTGGAGCATATAATTGAAACCAAAAGGGGAATTTTACCAATGAAAATGGATAACTTTTTCTACAAAAAATATTTATGATAAAAACCATAGCTGTTTTCCGGACTTTCTGTCTTAAAGTACCTAATCGTCTCCATATAACAATATCAAATCGGGTTATGCACCTAAAACGACTGATTTTTGTAATTTCATCAGGAACAACAGATTCCTTCATGCCAAATTCAAATTCAAATATTTTTATTCATTTAAATCACAAGGATCACTTTGAAACGTCAATTTTACTGCCTGTTCCTTCGCGACGAAGCCAGGAAAGAAAGGCAAGAAACAAGGCTGGTTGTTTTTTTTAATGATCCTTTTACATAATACAGAACATAAATTACATACGTCTAAATTGTAACATTTTGAACGAGTTGGAGCAGTTTCAATCCCAAGCTTCTCTATCATCTAAATAATACGATATTTTATAGTAGGCTCTTTTATAAAGATTTTGTTTAATTACGTTTTTAAATTTGTTAATTGTCAATTTTTGTACATCCCTTGGGAGTTTGTTATAAAAGCGCACACATTGCCCTTTAAACGATTTACTAACTTTATGGAGTCTACAAGTGGCAACAGCGAGTTTATCTTTATTTCTAGTATTAAAATTATGATTATCGCTATTTTTCTTAAACAAATTAATATTTTTGTGAACATACATTAGATTTTCATAGATGTATTGACAAGGGAATGTCATAATATTTATTTCTTTAAACTTATTGCGTAATGATTCTCTGGGGCCCATATTATAAATTGCACGAACAGCCCTCTTCTGCAGCACAAAAACGGTGTTTATATCTGCAGCACTCCCCCACAGCAGTATACCGTATGACATAATGCTGTGGAAGTAGCTGAAGTAAACTAGTCTAGCTGTGTCAACTAGTCTAGCTGTGTCAAGGCCAAGGAGTTTATTCAATAAATGGAAAAATGCAACCTCTTATGTCATTTTCTTGTGACATAAATTGCTTTTACAAGTGGGAATATTCTGTACTACATATTTAGACATTGCTTTATATACTACATATTTGGTGATGGTTCTTGTAAAATAAATAAATTATTTTTCAAAGGCGAGGTCAATTACCCTCTTTTAGGTTCCTCAGTTTAGGTACCTCTACATAATGTATGTACCTCACGAATTAATATATGTGCCTTGTACGCACTTAGATAGAGCTGACGGCGCCGTCATCCCGAGACTTCATCAAGGTTAATTGCTTGCTCCTCATAACTCGTCCTATAACAACATGCAAGCCTGTTGCGGGCCGGGTGGGGGGAGGGGCGGAGACGGGAGGGGGGAGGAAGTGGGGCGGGGGATGTCAATCAGGTTTATTGGCGAGGGCGTCCGCCGGCAGCTTCTTCAAGCCATCAACAGAGCTCTTTATAACATCAATAGACACAGAGTGGATACGCGCAGAAAGATTATTTTTTCCATTTGATGAGACGAGTGACGAGTGCAAGTGTGTCATTTTGACCCCTTAATCTTTACCTTAAAAATGAAACGGTACGGTTATGGTAACTGCTTACCATCAGGTCGGCTGATGCGTATTGTTACTGAGAGATAGTTTATAAAGAAGCAAGTGACTAACGTTCGACCCCTAAGACAAAGATATTTTCTAGAATCGCCAAATCACTCAGTGACCAACCAACTCTCGCTGGTTAACATTGAAGATATTACGACGTCCTTCCGCTTATTATTTACGAAGTAACCATAAGTAATCTGTGCTGTTTACTAAGTAAATTTACTACCAATGCTGTTATTTTTGCAGGTAAATCTACCGCGAAACCCTACAGAGGGGCAGAACCTTCCAAATAGAACAACGAGTGAGTATTGCAAGTTTATCTTCTGCCCGTAGATGCACTGTGGAGTATCGTATCAGGACTGGAGTAAATCCCTTGTTTGCCGCCGTCAAAGTCGACGTGAAGCGATTGCTGCAAGCATAAGGCGCTCTGCGACACCATCTCGTGTTAGGACGAACACTATTACTAAAAACTTCGGAACTGTATTGGTTTTATTGGTTCGCTATTGGCTGCATGCACTACATTCACTTGTTATGGCGCGTGGTGAGCTCTTTATTACGTCAGCTTGTGATATTATTAGCGATTTGATCGATGCAATTCCATTGTTTGATTTTGATCGCGCTGTGACGACGGGCGTGCAATCAATATGCCACCAACAAAACAGCTTTCACCATATACCTACCTATTTCTAGTTCAGTTCGTTACGAATGCAAATTATGTAAACAGTTAATTCTTTTTAAGCCAAGCCAGCTGGTGCTTTAACGAATTTTAAAAAGCTTTTACTTTTTCACGTTGAATTTCAAATCGTATTTGCCTCCATCATTTTGGCGATCGATCCTTTCAATTTGATTTTAATTTTAATTTGTGGTGAATATTCATATCCATGCGCCGTTTGAACCAGGCCGAAAGCCGCGATCATTCCGACTGCGGTTTCATGGAGTAACACGTGCTAGTGCGGTGCGGTGCGGTGCGGTGCGGTGCGGTGGAGCCAGACACACACGGCTTTCAACTCTTAACGGCCTTCTCTTTATATGAGGAAGTATATTATTGACTAGATAAGTACCCTATTGTGGTTTCGCGTCCGCGTCGGATCGCACTAAACGGCCGAGAGTTGCTTCAGCTCACACGCGACATCTGGCGGTACAAGACGGTTCTTGAGATACTTATAAATATTATGATTATCGTAAAAAACAAAGTAGTGAATAATATGCATGAAAATAATATCCTCTGTGAGAAGCAGAATCTTTAAGTCCACTGGCACTTTCATGCTAGTCCCGAAATTTAAAATTAATGTATACATTAACATTGTAGATAAGGATAATATTTTGTAAACGACCAAGTCTGGAAATAATTTAGCAAGAAACAAAGCTGGTCGGTCTTTTGATGGTCTCTACATAAACACTATCCATGTTATCCAACAGAGACTAATTAGGGTTCTAACTAGTTGTAGTAAATGATTGCAATATCTCGACATTGACCCTACACTAGGATGATCAAAATACCACCATTACCGAAGTGAAGCGGAAGATACCTATTAATTCTATTTACGTGTGTTATATTAAGTATCTGACGACATATAACGGTGCCGCTATCAGGCACCCCCGGCTTAATGATTTATACAAGGAATGATAGTAGGCGAGAACAGTTAAATAAAGTGCAGATGCTCGTCCCGAGGCTTTACGAATCGAGACGTGACCATTTGTAGACAAGTGCTCGTTACCTGAGCGCGCTCCTACTTCGGATACATTATCATATTTGAGCTCTAAAGTGCTACAGTTAGGCCTCAAATAAAAATAAATAGTTACGTATTCAGAAATAAGCAAATAAACGAAGGCCCAAAATGTTTTAACAAACTGAAAATTGATTTATTTTTTGAACGTCTTTGTTTACTTTGGAACAGATACCAATTAAAAACTGTAAACTGTACAAGTTAAAACTGAAGTTTTTTTTTATCGTTCAATGTCATATGAGTCCTTAGCTATTTTTTTTTTGATAAATTGTAATGTACGAGTATAACCTGATAGCAATATTACATCTTATAAACGTACCCACTTTTGTTAACTGCACTCTAGAAGCCCTAGATAGAAGTGCCATGCTTAGTTTTGGTCTCGCTGTCAAGCTCTTAAAACATTTTTTGTATCTAGTTTATGTAACCTGGCAAATGATGTATTTTTCTTTTGGCAATAAACATTTTTATCTTTTATCACAATAATTCCCACGACTCAAAAGTGTGAGTAAACCTCGTTATGAAATCGGTGTATTCAAATACCTAACTGTAGCTATAGACTGAACAACAATTAATTAAACGTGTCCCACTTCTATCAGTGTTGTTTGTTAATAAGTATAATCTATAATTTGTTAATCACTCCCTCCACTACTGAAACCGGATGGTTCCCCAGCTCACACTGCTATTGAAGAAGCAAACTTATTTGCAACTCAATTTGCGGAAGCTTCATGTCTCCACTGGTATAACTCCACCTAGCCTTCCCCGATGTGAAGTGTCTATGCGCGAAATTCACATCCAGCAAAAAGAAGTGCTCAAAATGCTACGTATTCTTGACATGAGTAAAGCTAGTGGACCAGACGGAATATCAGCCGTAGTGTTAAAAATGTGTGGCCCTGAGATGTCTCCAATACTGACAAGACTTTTTCGTCTGTCTCTGAAAACTGGTTTAGTCCTCAAGTCATGGAAGCTAGCTAACGTGCAGCCTGTGCCCAAAAAAGGTAGTCGTGTCTATCCGTCAAACTACCGCCCTATCTCGGTCACCTCTTTACTGTGTAAATGTATGGAGCGTGTGCTGAATAGGAAACTCCTTGCATACCTTGAAGACAACGACCTCCTCAGTGACCGTCAACATGGGTTTCACCAGAAACGGTCTACTGGGGATCTTCTTGTGTATGCCACACACATCTGGAGTGAATTGAGAGATATGGTGAAGCACTGGCTGTTTCACTAGACATCTCGAAAGCTTTTGACAGGGTTTGGCACGCCAGCCTTATTGGCAAGCTTCTTTCATACGGACTTCCAGCTCAGTTCTGCTCTTGGCTTGCAGACTTTCTGAGAGAACGATCTATTCGGGTAGTCATTGATGGCCGCTCGTCTGATCAATTGGCTACAAACGCCGGGGTACCTCAGGGGTCAGTACTCTCTGCCACGCTGTTTCTGCTGCATACCAATGATCTGCTCATGCCGGTATCATTGGGTACGCAGACGACACAGTTGTGGAGAGGTACACCGCTAATGCTCGAGCCAGCAGAGCTGAAATTCAGAAGCAGAGAGGTGAGATGCTGCAGCGTTTGAATTTGACACTCAATGCCGTCTCTGACTGGGGCAATGCCAATCTCGTCAAATTCAATGCTTCAAAGATGCAAGCATGTCTCTTCTCAGCGAAAAAGAGTCAGTTTCTCCAAGTTCCCATTTTCCGTGATGTTCCGGTAGTTGTGAAAGGTCACCTCGAGCTTCTAGGGGTTTCGTCCACGCCTACTCTCAACTTTAGCTCATACATCGAGTCTAAGGCTAAAACAGCTGCCATGAAGCTGGGCATCTTCAACAAGGTCAGGAGATACTTCACACCAGGACAGCTTCTTAGTCTTTACAAAGCACAAGTCCGGTCTGGTATGGAGTACTGCTGCCACCTTTGGGATGGTTCGGCCAAATACCAGCTCGCTACCTTAGACTCGATAGACTTAGACTCTTAGGGCTTTTAGGTTTATAGGTGAGCAATATATGGCGGAGACTAAGACCCAAAGTCTCGAACAGCGACGTAAAGTTGCAAGCCTATCAATCTTTTACAGAATACATTTCGGGGAATGTGTCCAGGAACTTTACGATCTGATTCCGCCATCTCCTTTCCACCAAAGGACAATCAGGCATACAGCTCAGTACCATCCGTACCTAGTTGATATACCACCCATTCGCACACACCGTTTTGGTTCTACGTTCTTGATGCGCACAGCTAAGGTATGGAATACTTTGCCGTTATCTGTTTTTCCTAAAGAATACAATCCGGGCCTCTTACCTTAAGTAAGAGTGAATAGGTTTCTTCTAGATCTTCGTGCTTCATCTTAGACCATATCATCGCTTACCGTCAGGTGAGACTGTGGTCAAACGAAAATCTATAAAGTTTAAAAAATAAGAAAAAAGTATCAGTACAGGTCCCTACTACGTGTACAATAAGATAATGAGTTCCAGAGATTCCTTATAAAGTTGTCGTGAGTTGTTGTTGAAGTTAGATTGGTTCAATAAAATTATAATTTAGCAGAGTTCGGGTCGCCGCCCGCTCCCGCCGCCCGCTCCCGCCGCCCGCTGCCCGCCGCCCGCTGCCCGCCGCCGACTTGTTGTTCCGTCGCGTCGCCGAGCTTGGTGTGGAATGCGCCGCTAGAAGTGAATCTCCGATACCTGGTCATGCTGTGGCGTAGGATTTGATGCTCGCATCTCATTCGTGAACATTTTCAAAGTCTTTAAAAAGGGATTAGGTAACAAGATTTGGTTTTTGCTGCACCAATTTTCACCCGAGATAGCTTATGAAACATCTTCGGTTTGCTTCCATTGAAAATCGTTTTGATCTGTCCAACCACTTGAAGGATACGAAGCCGCAAACAGACTCACGTACACCACTTTTTTTGCATCGGGGTTTTAAAAACGGGTCTTTAAATCGCAATTTTTACCTATAGGTATTACACGAGCATGATTCGACTGGCTATCGGGCATCAATTCGTTTGTAGATTGTTAGGTGTTCTAAAACCTCGAGCCGGTACGATTTATGCGATATCGTGTCGACACAATTAATTGTTCTATGATTTACGGTTCCCCCACCACTTCATTAAGATCCAATCAAATCAAATCAAACCAAAAAACATTTATTTGTACTAACAAAACAAATACAGAGTCATAAAAAACGAACTTACCGTACATATAAATATATGGTAAGTGTATGTTAACTTACACATGTCATGATGAGCAAATAAATATCTTTATCATTTACTTAGAAAACTCTCGTGATTTATTTCAATCAATATCTAGACACACGGTAGCGTGTCAAGCCAAGTTCAAGCAGAACAGTGCCACGAAATGCATAACCATATAGCATGACCTACAGTTTCATCCAAATTACAGGTAACGGGAGTTCCGTTACCTGTAATTTGGATAACATGTACATTGATTACACTTTTTTGGGGTAGAAATTGCAGTTATTCTGGGTTTCAGACTTTTGCTTATATTTGTGTTACTAAAGCTACACGCATACCAAATTTCAGCACTGTGGGGTCAGTGGTGTACCCTGTGAATGTTATCAAAGTTCAGTTTTTATTATGGCTAATAACTTATATACTACAAGGTTTAAACTAAAAATAAAAATGGGGTGCACATGTACTCACAAATACCTTTTATTAGACGTGCCACTTGATCGGATAGTCTCATTTTGTTTTTTTTACCCCTCTTGAACCCCAACGTCTCAAAAACCCCCATAAATTTTTAGCTCATTTAGTCACACCAAAATTGTGCCATCACTATATACCAAATTTCACGATGATCGGAAAAATGCTTCGAAAAGTTATCCTGGGACAAACAAACATACATACATACATACATACAACGCTGATTTGCCCAAGTTATTTGGAGATCTCGCTTCGCTCGATCAATAATGAGCTTTATCTTTATTATTACTTATTTTACGATTTATTTTATTGATTTTCACAGTAAATCTGCTTAGTACGTAATTATTATTTATTTGTGCTTCGGACGGACTTTCCAGTTAATATTATCTTATTTTATAGTTACATAGTACCTATTGGTTTTCGATGAGTTTTGATTGGTTAATTTTAATATTAATGACGTAATGATTAACTTTTGTTACGCAAAATAACTGCCTCATTCTGGCGTGGGGACTAATTTCGCATTGAAATTGAAACTTAGTGCGTGCTCACAGAATGATTGTAATATTTGTAATCCAATTAAGTAGGTACTTTCAATGATAAGATACCCGCGAGGGCGGAGTCTACATGACAGACAAAAGGATTTGAAACAGCTTACGTAGCTATAACATTTGAGTAATTACGAGCGTTCTTGAAGAGTGTACGTAAAGTACCTATTCAAACATAATCTAATAACATTATCATCATTATCTACCTGACTTCACCCACTGTTGAGTACACAGGCCTTCCTTAGTTTGACGTTAGTTTTGACGACCTCCGTGGTGCAGTGGGCGAATAGCTGGCTGAGACGCAGGAGGTAGCGGGTTCGATTCCCGCCGCGGAACAAATGTTTGCATGATCTACAGATATTTCTTTCGGGTATGGTTGTTTCTCTATATATTATAAGTATGTATTTACAAAAAAAAAGGATATATGTATTCTATCAGTTATCTGGTTCCCATAATACAAGCTCTGCTTAGTTTGGGGCTAGATAGCGCTGTGTGAAATGTCCAGCAATATTTATTTATTATTTATTTATTCTTTTTGCCGATGGCTTAATAATAATTTGGCTTAATAATAATAATTTAAAAGTAAATCTTGACAAAACTAAAATAATGCAAATTCATTCATACAAACGTAATCCAATTAAACTTGACATTAAATATAATAATTCTATAATTGGAGAAGTTGATTCAATGAAGTTTCTGGGCATTTATCTAGATAAAAATAGATATGAATTGAAAAAAAAATACAAATTGACAAGGTATGTACCAAGATCAGCAGATATGCATGTGTTAAGGAGACTTCGAGAAATAGTCAAAATATCCCTCAGCGCATATCATGGCTATGTAGGATCAGCGATCAGTGTCGATATTGATAGAGCGTTTAGAGCACAAAAAATGTGTATCCGATCTTAGTGCGGAGCGCACTTTCTAGAACCCTGTTGACCCTTATTTAAAAAAAATAATATTTTAACCCTTCCTTGCCTTTACATAAAACTAGCAGCCGAGTTCGTCAAGCAACATCCTGAAATGTTGAAAAAAAGAGTTTCGCACTAAACAATTAAGGGATAAAACTGACAACAAATTGCACCTTCCGAGCTATAAATTGCATCTGACACAGAGTCAAGCTTATTACATGTGTATCAAAATATATAATAAGCTACCATAAGAATTAAAAACCCTA
Source organism: Philereme transversata (assembly GCA_963924445.1). Taxonomy (NCBI): domain Eukaryota; kingdom Metazoa; phylum Arthropoda; class Insecta; order Lepidoptera; family Geometridae; genus Philereme; species Philereme transversata. The sequence goes on from OZ004345.1 coordinate 29,290,225, forward strand.
AAAGGGGATTTATTCTCTCGCCTACTGAAAAAATGGCTTAAGGACAAATGTTTTTACACACTAAGTGAATAATTAAATTATAAGGACATTTAATTCAATTTTACTGTGTAACTTAATTAATTATTCATTTATTTTGACATTGTTTTTATCTTTTTTTTCTAAATATCTAATTAATTTGGAGCAAGGCACATGGTCTTAGAGTTAACCCACTCAAAACTCAAGTAATCGTCGTTGGGGGTTCTAGGATGATATCGAGGATAGACTGGTCTTGCCTTCCACAAATTATATTTGATGGCACCTACGTTAAGCAGAGTGAGACGGTGAAAAATTTAGGCGTTCTCATAGACAGGCAACTGTCATGGGGACCTCAGATATCTGAAGTCAGCCGTAAGATGTTTGCCTCAGCGGGTTCTCTTAGGAGATTGCGTAACTTCCTTCCGACTGCCACTAAAATTTCGCTCGCGCAGTCGCTTCTTCTCCCGATACTAGACTATGCTGATGCTTCTTATCTAGATCTCACTGAACAGCAACTAGATAAACTTGAGCGCTTGCAAAACTTTGGCATCCGGTTCATCTTCGGCTTGCGGAAGTATGACCATGTGTCCGAATTTCGCAGTAAGCTCAAGTGGTTACCCATACGCCTTCGCCGGGATACTCACATCCTTCAGCATTTATATAACATCCTGTTCAACCCTTCCTCACCTTCCTATCTTAAAGAACGCTTCCATTTCCTCTATCAATCCAATCCTCGATCCTTGCGTTCATCTGACACACTCCAACTCAGGACACCTGTACACTCCTCCTCCTACTTTGATAAGTCTTTTACAGTGCAGGCTGTCCGGTTATGGAACGCGCTGCCGGTGGCTATCAGATGTGCCAAGTCACTTGCCATTTTTAAACGTATGCTCAGAGAACACTATCTGAGTATTTGTCGCTAAATATATATGTATTTATTATTAATTATTTGTTTCTTAAATAAGTCTAAGTATGTATCTATAAATTATTATGAGTAGTTATTATTTAGATTCATGTAGTTTTCATTTATGTAAGTTTTATATTTTTTATTTTTATATAATTAGTATTAGTATGTATGTACATGTAGTATGTCAGGTACACCCCAGGTAATGTCTGACACACAGTCCATTCCATCCAAAGGTTGTCTGGTAGAGATCGCTAATTAGCAATAAGACCGCCAATTGTATCCATAGATTTACGTAGTTGTTTTTTTATATGTATTTGTTTCGTGGTGTGCAATAAAGTATTATCTAATCTAATCTAATCTATCTAATTTTCATAAAATTATTTCATATATGTAACTAAATATAACATATTTACGATTATAACTTATATTAATATTTGCATGCCAACAATTATGGTAGGACATATATCTAATTTATGTAAGACCTAATATTATCACATATAGATGGATAGATAGATAGATAACTCTTTATTGAATTACCACACAAACAGAAATATTACAAAAATAAATATAAGGCTAGAATAAATAAGGCAATACAATGGGCGGCCTTATCGCTGAAAGCGATCTCTTCCAGGCAACCTTTGGATGGAGCGAAATTTACAATATGGAGTGGGGTGTAATTTGTAGGATATATTTAAGTACACAAATATTCTTAAGTATAATAAAAAAAAAATATGATAATGTTCCAATCCTAATACTTAAAATACTTATAAAATAGACTAATATATAGATATATGCAAATAGCTAAGTAAACTAACAGATAAAATGTTTATATAGTAAATAAATAACGCTAGGAAGATGACATCGTTAGGTATTGTTGCTTCACCTTCAGCTTGAATGTGTGTAAGGAGGATGACCGTCTTATTTCTTCGGGCAGAGCATTCCACAGCCGAACAGCCTGGACAGTAAAAGAAGCGCTGTAAAAGGAAGTGCTGTGCGAAGGAGTTCTGAGTATCAAGTTTTCTGATGACCTAAGAGTGTAGTTGTTTGAAGAATGAAGAAATAGAAATCTATCTTTCAGATAGTGAGGAGTGAAAGGATTGAAAAGAATAGAATAGAGAAGAGAGAGGATATGCGTATTCCGACGAAGACGAATTGGAAGCCACTTAAGCTTTGAACGGAAGGGAGACACATGATCATATTTTCGGAGGCCAAATATGAATCTGATACAAAAATTTTGTAGGCGCTCGAGCTTGTTAAGCTGTTCTTCAGTGAGGTCCAGATAACAAGCATCGGCATAATCTAAAACGGGATGTAAAAGCGATTGTGCAAGCGCAGTCTTGGTGGACGTGGGCAAAAAGTTGCGTAGTCTTCTTAGTGAACCGGCTGACGCAAACAACTTCCGGCTGGTTAATTCAAGCTGAGCCTTCCATGAAAAGTTGCGGTCAATGATGATACCTAAATTCTTAACGCTTTCGCTGTATGGGATTGCTATTCCGTCAAAAACCACTTGTGGGAGGGTGGACCAGTCAATTTTGCTAAGCGTTCTTGAACTACCTACAATAATGGTTTGCGTTTTGGTAGGATTCACTTTCAAACCGTGGAGCTTACTCCACTCTGCAATACGGCGTAAATCACAGTTGGTAACGTCAACAGCATCAGCAATATTACTGAGCGTAGCCTGATTATAAATCTGAAGATCGTCTGCGTAGAGGTGAAAGGACGAAGAAAGATTGAGAGAAATAGAGTTTATGAAGATTGCAAAAAGAAGAGGAGATAAAACGCCACCTTGAGGTACACCAGCAGACGTATTACACCACGAAGAGAGAGACTCCTCAAGTCGAACACGCTGACGGCGCCCGTGCAAGTAATTGAAAAACCAACCAACCACCGCTGGAGATACGTTAAGGGAGCTAAGTATTGCCAGGAGAATATCAAAATCAACGGTGTTGAACGCATTACTGAAATCGAGTAAAGTCAGCACGGTAAGTTGCCCATTTTCCATGCCCATACGTATGTCGTCCGTGATTTTGACTAGAGCAGTGACAGTACTGTGGCCTTTACGAAAGCCAGACTGCAGAGGATTAAGGATACTATAGGAGGAAAAAAAGGAGTTTAATTGATTATGGACCAAGCGTTCGAGAACTTTGGAGAGAAAAGGAAGGATAGAAATCGGACGATATTCAGAAAAGGATTTGGGATTAGGTTTCTTTGGCAGAGGAATTATTTGGGCTTCCTTCCAAATGGAAGGGAAGGTACCGTTCATTAGGGAGTGGTTCAGGAGATGGCAGAGGGTAGGTAGTATGATATCAAGGATAGGGATAAGCATATTGCGGCTGATACCGTCAAGCCCAACAGCATTGGATGTAATGGACAATATACTTTTCTTAACGTCAGCAACGGTGATTTGGCTAAATAGAAAAGGAGGATGATCAGGAGTTGGTAACGAAGAGAGAAAATGAATTGAACTGATTTTATCAGCATCAGCAATGTAAGAAGATGAAGAAAAATGTTGATTAAGGGAGTCAATGTTTAAATCGCTTGGAATTGAATCCTGGCGAGATTTACCAACACCTAACGATCTCAGAAACTTCCAGACTTTAGCTGGATCTTCATCGGAAACGGATTCATGGATATGGCGACGTTGTGCGTCCCTACACACTCTATTGCAGCGATTTCGAGAATTGTAATACTTGTTTTTGTTGTACTCACTTGAAACTATTTTGTACTTCGTTTTAGCAACCGATTTTTTATGAATAAGAGTTTTAATTTCATTAGTGAGCCAGGGAGCCGGATGATGTTTCAACTTAATGGCACGAAATGGTGCATGGATATCAAATAGTTGCGTAACTAAAGTATTGAAAATAGCAATTTTGTCATCTATGGAGTCTGCATTAAAAACGGATGACCAATCAATCTTCTCAGCATCAACAAGAAACTTCTCTTTATCCATGCTCCCAAAACTACGCTGCAAGATGACTTTTGGCTTAGCCTTAGGAGGACGTATTTTATAAGATAGGAATATTGCATCATGATAGGAGAAAATATCCGCTGCACACTGACCGTGCTTATCAACGTGATTTAGAGAGGATACGATGATAAGGTCGAGAAGCGACGGCTGTGTATTAGGGAAATGATGAGTAGCAGAAAGGGGAAGCGTATGCAAATTACATGACTTAACAATAGATTGGAAGGTTAAAGAGCGGGTGTTTTTGGATAGAAGACAAGTGTTAAAATCACCCATAATTATAGAATGACTGTAAGAGGGAACAAGGTTTTCTAGGATATTTTCAAAAGATGAGAAGTAATTAACACGGTTAGAATGAGAATAATATACTCCTAAAAGGATTTTAGTATGAGAAAGAGTGACTTCAAGAAATAGGTGCTCACCGGCCTGGAGTGGCGGGGGCTGTGCAGACATATTAATAACAGAAAAGGGGATGTGAGCACGGAGATATATAGCTACACCGCCACCACGACTACCAGTCCTGTCATTGCGAATAATGCGAAAACCAGGTAGGGAGTAAGAAGTAGAAGGAAGGCAAGGCTTTAGCCAAGATTCAGAAATGAGAATAGCATGAATGTTTTTGACGTCAAACGATGACAACATTTCCGAAAAATGGGCCGGAATACTTTGTGCATTAATGTGTATTACATTGAAGTTCTTAGGTACATCAGAGAACTGGAGAGTAAGTTGTTCAGAAAGAGACGGTAAACTGACGAAACTATCATCACTGTCGGGATCGGTCGAAGAGGCAAAAGATTTGTAATCATCACTGTCATCACTAACGGTATTATCCAAAGCGACGTTGAGCATAGCTTTAAAATAATAAAATAAATATATATAAATATGTAAAAAAATAATAAATATGTACTTACTAAATAAAATAATAATAAGCTAATTATGTATTAAAACTCCAATCGACAATCTAATCAAAATATGTCAATTAACAGCTCGTTTTCTCCACCTGCCGGTTGTGTTGTAAAGAGATTACTTTAATTTTACAAGAATAATTTAAGCAACACATAACAATCATAAATAGTTCCTTAAGAGCTGTACATACGTAAGCAATTATTTAACGTGAAACGAAACGTAGCATGATGTAAGAAAAATCAATTTACTAATGTGTCACTGTCTTAGTAGTGATTGTTGACTGACATTCTTGACTTGACATTTCTAAATAAACATTATTGACAGTTAATTTTATTCACTTTAAATACCCACAACAAAATAAATATAAAATAGTTTATACGGACCAGAAAGGGAGGGTAATAAGTCCTTTGAGATTATGAGGCTGCAAAAACAAGAAGAAATCACTTTTTGGTGGCTACGCCAACCCGCCTGCTCTTTGAGGAAGTTGCAGCCGGCTGCTGTGGCTCCTTGACGACTGCCGCCGGCTTGGCGGGTGCGTCTTGGGTTTGGATTTTATCAAGCTCCTGCTGACTATGGATGCGACGGCGCGTTCCATCCACTCCGATGACAAACACGGAGCCGTCTTGGGTCCAACATTTCGTCACGCCAAATCGCTGCCTTGCTGCCATAAAGGTTTCATGACGTGACTTCGTTAAAAACTCCGACATAGTGATCCCAGTGTTTTTGAGGCTAGTTTTTGCAGACCACATCTTGCCTCGCAGTGCTAAATCATGGAGTTTAAACAAAATAGGCCTAGGTTTATCACTTGACGTTAAGCGACCCATCCTGTGACAGCGGCTAATGGCAGCTAGAGTGAAACCGTTGAGACGCAGCTTCTGCGTCACCGTCTTTACAAGGACCTCAGCTGTATCCTCCTTTGCACCCTCTGGAACACCATGCAGCAACAATATCTTGCGTCGGCTTCGCATTTCCAGGCTATCTACCTCATTGCAGATGACTTGAAGTTGGTCCTGTAGTAACTGAAGTGCACCCATGACAAATGTCCTGAACGAAGAGAGGTCCGTAGCCAGGCTGGTGATGGTTGCACTGGGTGGTGATGTTTTTTCGATCCGATCCTTCAACTGATCCATCTCCTGCCTGAACATGCTCTTCAATTGTTCCATTGATTTGGCCATAACATCCAAAACTTGCTGTGACATCTTCAGTGATATTCTCCACTATAGTGCTTAGAAATTTATGAAAACACTACCAGACAGGTATTGTAACTTAATCTATATCTTGAAGCATAAATAAGTTGTAAAAGTTAATTTTAAATATTAATTAAAGGAATTAAGAAGCAGGAGTTTTTAATTTAAATGTCAATCGTACAACTACCCGCATTAAACCGCCGTAAAACACATATGTTCAAGCAAATAAATAAATTTCATTTCATTTCAATGGATCGTCTGTGAAAATAAAGGTCAAACTTAAATTGTATTTTCGTTGTTAACCTTTCGTAGGTGTTGAGATCTGGGCATACTAAAAATGCAATAGGCACCAAAAATACCAAAACAGTGTGAAATTAAATTCATATTCGGGACAATAGATATCTGGAAACCTTTAGTAAATAACAAGTGGATTTTTATTCAATCAAAACCAAATAAAATCTCAATAGATTGTGTGAACTCAGAACTTTACGAAACAACAATATTATCCACGGGGATACTTAGTATACTTAAGGACATTACTGTACTGTATTGTACTGGACATTGTAAAAGTGCTGCGCTTGTCCCTAAGTATGAAGTAATAAACATTACATCACCTATTAACAGCATACCGGATTTTAATTTGATTAATGGTACCTGTTGTAACATAGTAAGATTCAATAATCTCATAGAAGATGTGTCCCCTATCCATTTACAAAATATAGATTTGGATGAATTTAATTTAAAGAACACCCTTTTAGATAACTTACAGAAAATTGATAACAGTCCGCATATAATAAGGTATAGGGCACTTTACTCAAGTTTGATTATTTTCATTTATATTGTAATTGCTTTATTTTTATATTATTTAGCTTTTAGACATTTTTATCCTTGTTAATTAGCTATTAATCAAATAAATAAATAAATAAATATTGCTGGACATTTCACACAGCGCTATCTAGCTCCAAACTAAGCAGAGCTTGTACTATGGGAACCAGATACTTATATATACTATATAACTTATACTTATATATACTATATAACTTATACTTATATACCTAATTTTTTTTTGTAAATACATACTTATATTATGCAAACATTTGTTCCGAATAAAAAAACAAAAAACGCATTAAAAACAAAAATGCAACATAAAAACATATGTAAATGCAACAAAAACAAAAGAGAACTATTGTAAAGCAGCACATGGGCGTCGATTCAGCAATATGCCTGCCAATTACATGTTAAAAATAACCAGAAACGATGAACTACATGCTAAATTTAATTACAAACATCTTTGATCAAAATTGACATCTGGGTCCGCACGCATTATCTTTCACTCTAGTGAATAGGGCGGCGGCGGCGGGCGGCGGGCGGCGTAGGCGGAAGTTTTCGGCCGCAAGATAAATAGCTCTCGAGGTATCTCAATTTATTCAGGAAATGGACTGATAACGTATTTATTATGTTTATTTACTAATATTATAAATGTGAAAGTTTGGATATTTGACGACCTCGGTGACTCCCATAAAAACGAAAATTATTATTAATAATCTTTGACTATCAAAATAGTGCCACGAAATCCAAACACCTTACTTGACCTACAGTTCATTCAAATTACAGGTAACAGGAGTTCATGTAAATTGGTTATACTTTTTTGGGGTAAAAATTGCAGTTATTCTGGACCTTAGACTTTTCCTTATATTTGTTTCACTAAAGCTACACGCATACCAAATTTCAGCTCTGTGGGGTTACTGGTGTACCCTGTGAATTTTGTCAAAGTTCAGTTTTTACTATGGCTATTAACTTAAAAACTACAAGGTTTAATAAAAACGGTGTCAACATGTACTAACAAAGTCCTTATAATAGACGGGCTTAGACGGGCCATTTGATCGGAGTCCTATTTTTTTTACCCCTCTTGAACCTCAATATCTCAACAACCCCCCCCCCCCCTTTTAGCTCATTTAGTCACACCAAAAATACAGAACATAATTTTTATAATGAGATTTAGTACAATGGGCGGTCTTATCGCTAAAAGCGATCTCTTCCGGACAACCAACATACAAATATGGACAGGATTATAATTGATGATCGGATAAACGCTTCGAAAGTTATCCTCGGACAAACAAACATACATATACATATATACAACGCCGATTTGCCCATTTGGAGATCTCGCTTCGCTCGATCAAATAGGATAAGATTTATGCTAATTTAGCAGCGCCATATTATGATGTGAGCGATGAAGGTTGATGAAGATTGATGTCCAAACAAACTATTATAGATAGAGACTTCATTTTATTTTGTAATATTTGCCTATATTTTAAGCAATGGTCTTGATTTCAGATTTCTTGGACGGATTTTTTTATTATACAAAACTATACAATAAAGTTACTATAGTTTTGAAATACGCAAACTGAGCGATATCACACTTACCCTAGTTAGTGGCCCTATTTTAAAATTTTACCCTCCATCATTTTTAGTAGTGTTACCAGTTACTAGTCACTATGGGACTTATAAAAAGGCTCAAGGTCACTCGGCGTACTATGGAGAAGGCTATGCTTGGTGATTCTCTAAGTAAGAGATTGAATCAAAAATGAGGAGATTCGTAGACGAACCAATGTCAACGACATACGAGTAACACAAAGGATTAGCAAGCTGAAGCGGCAGTGGGAGAACACATAGCTCGAAGAACTGATGGCCGTTGGGGCAGAAAGGTTTTCGAGTGGAGACCACACACTGGAAAGCGCATCGTAGGACGCTCCCCCCACTAGATGGAAAGGCGACCTGATAAAGGTTGCTGGGAGCCGTTGGGCGCAGGCCGCACAATCTATGTTCAGCAGTGCACGACCTCTTTCTGATATTGTTTTGTTTTCTTGCAGTAGAGTAGGATTAATGTTATTTATAACTATTCCACAAGTCGATAGCTTCAGTAGTTGGTGAAACAATCAGCTTCATTTTGTTCTGGAACCTAAAAGTGAATGTCGGGATGAGGTAAACACCTCACATTGCGCTGAGAGGTGTTCGCTGCATCCGGCTATACGTAAAGGTTATTCTTATAATACCGCAGGTTCTTTGATGAAAGCTTAATTTGAACGTGCGCGATGTGGTCTAATCCCGGACGTGACGGGACTGCGGGCTGCGCGTCGGAGTGCCGCTTGATGAATAACCCGGCGCGGATTAGTGCCGACGCCGACCCCGGACATTATGTCACATAATTATGTTATTTTAGTTTCGCTTGCTTAGATTTTTTGTTTAATGTATAAATTAGATTAGATTTTTTTTAGTGCAATAATAAAATTAGTAGTTCGCCCTGAACTGGATCTCGCGAGGCTCTCGGGAAAACTAAAAAATAACTAGTGGTTCGCCCCGAACTGAGATCTCGCGAGTCTCCTATAAAAACAAAAATATATTATTCGTAATCTTTGACTATCAAATAGTGCCACGAAATAAACAACCACCAACTTGACCTACAGTTTCATTCAAATTACAGGTAACGAGAGTTCATATTAAGTGGTTCTTCTTTTTTGGGGTAGCAACTGCAGTTATTCTGGATTTCAGACTTTTGCCTATATTTTTGTCACTAAAGCTATACGAATACTAAATTTCAGCATTGTGGGGTCACTGGTGTACCCTGTGAATTTTGTCAGTTTTGTTTTTATTATGGCTAATAACTCAAAAACTACAAATATTAAACTAAAAATAAAAACAGGGTTGAAATGTACTAATGAAGCCCTTTCAATTGACGTCCCACTTGACCTAATAGTCTCATTTTCATTTTTTTACCCCTCTTGAACCCCAATATCTCAACAAACCCCCCCAACATTTTTAGCTCATTTCGTCACACCAAAATTGTGCCATTACTACCTACCTATGTATCAAATTCACGATGATCGAATCAACGCTTCGAAAGTTATCCACGGACAAACAAACATACATACATATATACATACATACAACGCCGATTTGCCCAAGTTGTTTTGGAGATCTCGCTTCGCTCGATCAATAATCTTTTACTATTAATATTGTGCGTAAAGTATCCACGAAATGCATGACCACCTACTTGACCTACAGTTTCATTCAAAATACGAGTAACGGGAGTTCATGTAAATTGGTTCCTTTTTTGCGATAGAAATTGCAGTTATCCTGGATTTCAGACTTTTCCTTATATTTATGTCACTAAAACTACACGCATACCAAATTTACGCACTGTGGGGTATCTGGTGTAATCTCAATTTCGTTAAAGTTCAGTTTTGATTATAGCAAGGTTTATACCAAAATTAAAAAGGGTCGAAATGTACAAATTATCTCATAATTTCAATTGTTTTGTTTTGTTTTAGTTATTTATTGCAAAAACAGAAAAATGTACAAATGGAGGACTTAATGCTAAAAGCATTTTCTACCAGTCAACCGTGACAAGTAAAAAAATTGTAAAAATTACAATTAAAATACCTCTCATCTCCATATATCTCAGATACAAACAAACATAGTTACTTTCAAATTTATAATTTTTATTAGTATAACTATGTGTAGATATAATAAAGTATGATTACAACATTGACCGGACAAATGTCTGATTATTCACCTACTAAAATAATGAACATTGCACGCGGTACAGCTGAGTCTCGCGTAACAGACAGACAGACAGCTCGACAGACGGTACATTATTACACGTCCATAACTCACCGCTCGACTGACGTCTCAGAACAGGAATTACGCGTTATAATAAATGCGCTAATGAAAGCGTAATGGACGCGCGCGCGGTCGCTCGGGCGCGGGCGCCTCTCAATCCACATTAAGTACACCAAATTTATTGTCTCATGACGATTTATTATCACTTCAATTAAATAGAGTTATTTCAGTTAGGACATTTCTATAAATGTATTCTGCAAAATATATAATAATGTAAGCTTTGAAAAGATTCCGAAAAGCCCAAGTTTCACTAATTTATAATAGTTTTCACAAATTGTTTTGAGCTTTCATTTGAAAGCGCCAAATGCGTGTCGACACCAGTTGAAACTGTCGATTCGTTAAACCACAATCCATTCGTCTGATCTCATCAATGCTTAAGTATGGAACGCTTCGGTAGTGCAATTCCTCCGGGTCCATAGCTACCTACACGTTGCCTATTAGCTACACTGTGCTTGGTACGAACAGGAGTATCGACAGCGCAAGATGGTAGAACTATATTTGTGGGACATCTTTTGTCTCTAGAGTCTGTTCAACGAAAGAAGTCCCTCGACGGGGCGCTAGGTCTATGCTAATAATCAAACACGTTTTCATCCTTATTTTTATCTGATTCTATAAACGACCCTTTAGTTAGTCGTCTGCGATCCGACGAGTTCGTTTTTGCCGGAGATTGGAACCGACCATATCGAAACGTATGTAAGCCGTGTTACCTACTGCGAGCTTGAGGGTCTGTGCGGCCGAGGCTGACATATCACGTGTCGTCCGCAGAGTCCTCCGGGAACGGGCGGAGTGGGAGCGGGGCTGAGGGGGTCCGAACGATCGACGGCCGCTGACGTTTAATTTTATTGTCTGCGAGCACGTTAGTGATGAGCGCTGTCTGCCCTCCTAGTGCTGTCACACTGTGATGGGCCCCAACCGGTCTGTGAGCGCGGTTGCACGAGAATGAAGTGTCACATTGATTTTTATCAGGAGGAGAAGATAGGTCAAGAATCAAAATAGGTAAAATGGGTTAAAATATCAATGATGGTTATTGGAGTTGAAATATATGCTAAAAGATATGCTTTAGAAATAAGCCCTAAAAATTCCTTGAAATCACTTTACTAAATAATTAACTTTAAGAAACCTTTGAAACTGATGAATGTTATCACCTTTCTTGATACCTCTCTCACATCTAAAGATCGATCCATTAAATCTGTATCGCATTGCAAACCCTTATTTCTGTGTATGATGTATTCAATCGGCGATGCTCGAGACATGATTGCGATAACTCCGCACAATACATCGAGCCATCCGCAAATAGCAGACTGCGGCTCACACCAACAAAAGCTACACTTCACATCTCTCTACCTCCACTCCACCGGTGGATACATTTACAAGAGGCTAGCGATTGTTGTTTACTAATATGGGCCAGTTTCTATCCTTTGTTATACCCATTTAAGAAAACACAAACAAGAGGCAGAAATAGAGGAACAATACAAGAGGTTTATATCGACTCGAGCGAATATCCTTACATTCTATAAGATGATTAGTGTATTTTTATGTGCAATTTTAATAAGTATAACCTTGTATAACCTTTACTTGTGAATCATACGGTGTAGGTACTACTAGAGCTTAGATAGATAGATCATTCTTTATTGCACACCATAAAACAATACAATTAAAAGAAAAACGTAAATCTATGTGATACAATTGACGGTCTTATCACTAAATAGCAATCTCTATTAGACTACGTTTACATGGAATGGACATTACCTGGGGTGTAATTGTATTCATATTCATATTCATTCATTTTCATTTATTCACCTATATATACATTTTTATGCTTAGATTGTAAGATTGTAGATTGTAATTGTAAGAGTTTATCTTCAGGTGTACAAGATCAACAAAGGTTTGTTGGTCTTTGGCGGATTCAGCGCATTACATTCTAACATTATTATTTACTAGTTCGAATGTAGTAACACATTCCAATAATGCAAATAACTCTCTCAAGATTTGGTAGCGGAAATGAGGCCCGGTTTACAATGTAGAAGAGTAAAAAACAATGCACCTAAAAGTCATAATAGAGTTTACTAATAAAATTTCGTAGAAACCGCCGCTGTAATAAATAAAAACGATTTTAGAAATCTTTGAAAATGTAAATATTAATAAAATCATAGACATATATTCTACCGATAGACAAGAACATTCTTGAAAAAAGTTTGTTCAAATACTGGTGAGTTAGAACTAAAGCTCGCTGCAGCGCTAATACATTATTTATGTAATCTAACCAAACTATTCAACCATGCAGCGCTAGATCGCTTATAGAGTTTAGTTTACTCGCGACCAAAACGTTGTAAGCGCCATGAAATTCATGTTCAACATAGTGTAACCTGGCGCCCCTATAGATTTTACACCACAGACGTGACACAGCTTTTGTACCTACAAAACTTCATTAAAATTCATACTCTATTTCAAAATGTATAATAGTAATGTAATAATTGAAAATATAGTAAAGTAGAAAAGTTAAACAAAATGAACTGTTATGCTTTATTTAAGGTCAAGTACGTTCACAATAGTTTGAAATCAAACTGTCACCTGATGATTCACTGACACTTCTTGATGTATTTTTGCAGTATCGAATTACGCACGTCGTCATATTTTGTGACCTTTGACAGATATCATATACCTACTAAAAAGAAAGAGCATAAAATAAATATTAAAAAATATCAAACTGGCTAGAAAACATTTACATAAACAAATTAAAACACTTTTTAAAAATACCACGTTAAGTCCGTGTTCAGTCACATATTTTTACCTACAACCGGTTTTGTAATGCATATTTTAGTCTATGATTTTAGATGGCGTGGCTATAATGTCACATTTTTCATAAACATCTTTTTTTTAATTTGGTATTACGATATTATTACCTGTTTATTCACTTGAACAACCATTAATTTTACTTACTTGACTACTAAATTGTTTTTTATGTCATACTTTCTGTATTTCATACTTTGAATCGAATTTTCGTATTAATAGTGCCGCTCCCTACCTACGCGTCCAAACTGCGTGAATGTCGAAGCCGCACTAAAGTAAGGTGTACGGATTGCAGTACAGTTCAGTGGAACAGAGTGAGTGTTCGGATCGTGATATTTAGTGCGTAGTACATAATTATATATCGATGAATAAAATAGATTTGTTGTCACAGAATGATGTGAGGCGTTTCGGGAATTTTCCACTAGGGTCACGCGCGGTCGCCGAGTCGGCTGCAGGAGTCGCACCCACCTGTCGCAATACTTTGCTTATTGTTTGTAAAATAAGTATTTTCGTTCCGTTGTTACTTAAACAGTACTAAAGCCCGCGTTTATTATTACCATGGGATTGTTATTATGCAGGTCGTTCACCTTTCAGCTTATAGTCTAAATCTGAAACGAGCGCAAATTGAATGCCACACTTATCGGAGTGCGGCGACCGCGACCCACGACAATAATTTTAACAGCAATCCTACCGCCCTATTGCTTTGTATTTAAGGTTGATATTTGGTAGGTTATTGCGAAGTTAACCGACTGCGCGGTTAAACAATGAGTGTTATGCTCGGGAGCGTGTCGGCCATTAAGCTAGTTAGCTCGTTGGTTTGCGGAAGTTTGTAACAAAGTCCTTACTAATGCATGGATAAATATAGCCGGTATAATATTACGAATGTGGTTTGAGGACGTACGGTTTCCAGCTGGATATAGTAATATGCATTCAATGTGAAGAGTCGGCGCCCGCGGCACAGTCAACTACACCACAATTCTCGAAATATAAACTTGCGTCAGCTTTCGATCGCACTCCGATATTATATGATAGAGGCAGCGTCACGTTTAAGCTTAGGTCTCAATTTATATTTGACTAGATTTTATAAAGCTATGATAATACAACTTTTTTCTGTGGGCTGAGGTATTGAGACGTTCCTGGTTCCACATAAACACATAAGTATTCCAGTCGAACGTGCCCTCTCATCTCAACAAAATTAAATAAATGTGGTTTGACAACGTCTTGTGATGCTTTTAGTAGTTTGAACATCTAACAGCTGTCTAAACATAACAACAAACAACTCACATATAACAAGACATCAATATCACGAGCCGAAAATAACATGAAAAAGCGCAAGAAGCTACTGTACGTGTACTACCTACAACAGTTAGCTCGCTCGCTGCTGATCTCAGCATCCATCCAGTAGGTACGCAATGTTTATTATTACACAATGCGTCGAAACGCGAGAGACTGGAGCCGTAGAGCCGCGTTCGGAAGCAAGTGTTATATATATATCTTAATAAGTCTCAACGTCGCCAACAGAATATCATAACTAAAGCTGCCTAAGACTTGCACGATTCCAACAATAAAAATAAACATTCAAATTACATAAAACACAATGAATATCTAATATTATATTGAAAGCAAATAATCGGGAACAATCCCCGCTGAGCTTGTAACCATCTCCGCAACCATCCCTCTCTTTACACTATACCTCCTGAAGCATCGGTAGTGAGCTAACAACAACATTGTAAGTTGGTATTACAACGTCCGGTCGGTGTCGCGTGTCGTCGTCGGGCCGAACCCTGACTTCCCGGACCGTAATTGGAGTTCAACTCAACTATCCGTTTATAATTTTTTAAATAAATCTACCTTCTTGAAGACTGAGAAAACTTAGCGCCCTAGACTCTGCATTAATATTTTTCCATTAATACCCAGGTATACTTAATGTAAAGAAGCTTAAGTGCACGAAAGTATGTATAAAAGAGGTAAAAATATAGCATTTTTATTATTCCGAGTAGAATGAAGCAGCAATCCGCTTGGTTTAGTGTGGTATACTTTACTTTTTCGATTCAGCAGCAAATATAGTATGTGTCAGTCATACGGCATCTATTGCTAGTTATTATTTATAGCCGAATGAAATAGTTGTATCCGCCCGCCGCGCCCGCCGCTCTCGCCGCGCCCGCCGCGCCAGATTACGCGCCAGTTAGTACATGTTGCTAGCTGTTGGGCGCGGGCCTGGATTATGTAGTAGTCGATGTGTATTGTGTTTTGATCATAAATACGGACAATAAAGCCGAATAGCGGGATTTATGTATCGGAAGTACGAACAAGCACAAGTAACGAGCGTCGCCATCGTCCGCGTCACGCGGGCGGTGCCCTAATTTATATTTGTAGGAATTGAAATTTATGAAGCGGTGTTATCCATTTTATTATTACCTAATTTGTCTGTTACTTTTCTATCCAAGTTGGATTTTAGCAATAATTTTTTATAAGTTCGTGGGATGCTTAGAGAAAGGTTTTATCGCCACACTTCGTTGGTTGTGACATAGAAATGGTCGAGTAATATCATCACACCAGACACAAGACATCCACTGCTGAGTCTAGATCAGTCCAGAACGACTGATCTAGTGCGTTGTGAATTGTGATCTCGTGTCTTGTAATTTCCTAAATACAGTGCCCATAAAAAGTCTCATTAAGTAAGCACCATGCCGGTTCCTTTAAACAGAGCCTCGGCACTTCGCAACAAAGACAAGAGTTTGCACAGAGACACCCAAAACTTTTCACAATATCGCGCAGGCAATACCGCCTGCCGATATCCGTGTACACCTTTAACCCTCCCCTCCACTTCCCCGACCTTCTTCCCTCCGAGCCAATACAGGGTATTGTACATTTTGCCACTTACAGCCGCATATCGGATCGAACGATCGCAAACTTATATAGCCATTTAGATATTCACAAACACAATGCAACCCTTTCTCGTCCTGATGTGATTTACCATTCTTTAATCAATAAATTATAAACTAGCTTCCGACCGCAGCATCACACACGTGGTCTGTCTTTTTTATGTTATTATTTATGGCCTATGTTTTTTTTATTTATGGTCATATTCTATCTTTATACTGATTTTTTATTGATATCCGTTCAGCCGTTACGACGTGATTGAGTAACAAACAAACATCTAAACTTTCGCATTTGATTATTGGTGTGAAGTGCGATGTTATTACTTTTACAAAGATTTAATATTCAATTGTTTCTTTGCCAGAACACACAAACATTCCAATGGATTTAAATGTTTTCAGTCTGCGCAGCATCATTGTAGATTTAGAAACACCAACAGCAGTTTTAATACTTAAATTTTATTTATTTATTTACATAAATGAGCCAATTGTTGTAAAAGGTTCGCGGCTGTCTCAGAAAAGATATACTCGTAGAACCGCTCCACTCTCAAAACAAAATTATTCTTCTAAAATGTTAGAATAAGTAAAATAATAGAATGATAAGCCAACATGTCCTCTTACGGTTCTTTACGAGCGGCACCAAAATGTAATCATCATCAAAGTCGCGCTTATGGCGATCGATCGCCGTAAACCGCTTGTCCATCAGGAGGCACAGACTACTAGACAAGTGGCGATGCTCTACGAGATACCGCCACATACCTAGCCAGCTTATAATTGAGTTATTGTTTGCAGGAATAATCGGACGATCGTTAATCATGTATCATGCCCTTACTGTCGTCCGACTCCTGAGGGATACGATAACTTTTATTAATCCTCGCTCGACCAGTAAGCCCCTGATATAATAACTTGTCCAAGCACATTCACCAGCACCGTGCCACTTATACTTATATCATCATTATCTAAACTTGGCCGTAGTTGGCGGAGCTGGGCCGATGCTAAGAAATGTTCGTCTATAACTCGGTGTCGACATCAGACCGTCACTTCGCCGTCACTACGACATTTGTCCCGGGCCGTTATTGCGCCTGAACGGATTCGATAACTCTTATTATTCTGATTTTAGGTTTATCGTTATTACGAGTAGATACTACCACTTGTTGAATGGTCGATCTGTCCCGGACTTTATCGCCTCGATCTGCACGTTTATTATAATTCTGTGCGTCTTGAGCAAAGCTTTAAAGCTGTCGTGGCTGGTTATTACACCCGCGTCGTTAATGACTATTGTGAAAAAAGCCTTTTGGCTTTATGGGTTTAGGGTTGCACTTTGACGTGAGTAAAGCTTCACTCATTAGAGCCTGTCTTAAAAGACTTATGTCTTAAAAGACACGTTTTCAAGGAGAAACGAGCCGTAGCAGGTTAGCGACGGATATAAGAACCTGTCATTGGTGAATGACCTGCCCTTAACCCTTTTATCATTTCCATCAGTTACAGGCTCTTTGAAAATGTCGTATCGAGTTCTAAGGTATATTGAGTTGTGCAAACCGTGTGTGAAGTGAATGTGGCGACGGCGGCGCCGCGCCGGGCGTGAACCACTCCCGTGGTCGTGCTCAAGTTACATTTACTAAGTTTGGATTGTAGGTATCTCTGCGCTTTGTGATCGAACATTTAAATGAGATTTCGCGCTCGTCGGTACGGAGGAGGAAAGTAATCAATTTTCCTGTTGTTTCTCTGCGTCTGGAACAAGCTGCAATCAAATAAATTAGAGTGTAATGTTTTACGCCTTTGAAGTTTCAAACTTTTCTCAATCTAGAAATAATCAAGTGGAAGTTTGCTTAAGAGTTATTGCAATTGCCTTGCTCGGAGCAGATCGCAGTTGATGGTCAGTTCGCAAGCTGTTGAGGTGGTGCGGTGGAGCGCGCTATTGGATCAGCCATCGAACTTTAATCATTATTCCACACAAGATGGATTAGCTCGAGTTTTAAACTTGAGCTTTATCTAATTAAAGTGGTTCGTAGGTACTAAGTCGAGACTTTGTGATGCAAATACACTATACTGCTGTATGATAATAATACCTGGCACCATGACAGGTATCGATCTATTGATAATGGCTTCTCGAATGCTCGTAAATTTTGGGTATAAAGTTTATTAAAACACGATATCGAATGATGGTGTTCCACTAGCTGTCGAGTACCCCGAGCCGCGCCGCGGAAACCCGAGCCGCCTCGAAATGGGATCTATTTTGTTGATATCCGGAGGAATGGTTCAGAACAGTATAATTTCTAAAGTTCGTGATAAATGGAGTCGCGACGGTCTCAGTGTTTATCTTTAATTAGATTTAAAATGTAGCGTAGGCCGGTTGAAAAGGATTACAATAATTAATTTATTGTAATTGTTTAGTGACTGACAGACTGACAGACAGCTGGCGGTGACTGATGTTCCTCCTCATCCAGCTAGATAAGCATCTTCTCTTTTTCTACTGTAATTTGTGTAATAGTTCGTAATGAGCGAGATCAAATATTCAACAGTCGGGGTTTAAAATGATTGCATCATACTTTACGAATAAAAATGCAATGCCTAAAGCGGTTTGCCGATTTGATCGCGCGCACCTACATGCTGTACACGAAATGGTAACGACGAATATTATAACCGTATATCGGTGAATAGATGCGCTTTAATTGGGTCATCGCATCGGTCAAAGGGCGGCCTGTGGGTATACTGTAGGTACGTAGATAGGTATTATGAATAGATTGATTGGATGATAACAGCTGATGTGAATACATGCAATAAGGATAAATCCGATGCCACGGGGCACGACGGATGTGGCGCGATACAATGCAGATCTAATCGGTGACATGACGCGTAATGACACGTTGCGTCGCGCCGCCGCCCGCAGCCGGACAGAGTTGCCTTGAGATGAGTCGATCAATTGCCTTTAATTTGTTTGGCGAATAAAGGTATCCTATTTTTATCGTAATTATTTGGGGACGGATACTTTGTTATAAAAAGATTGTTAGAATACACTTCCATCAGTTTTGTTTATGAAATGTCGGTTGTTAATTTCTGTGACTCGGATAAACATCAAAAGAGGCGCAAGAAGCAAGAAGACCGCAAACACGAAGTGGAAGCGCCTTGCGGTTAGGGTTCCCAGATTAAAAAATCAAAATTCTGGAGTAAATTCCTGACATTTCATGAAAATTTCGGACTTTCTTATAAATATAACATTAATGTCGTTAGCATCGTGCATGAACGAAGCAAATTCTCGAATTTTCGCGCGCACGCAGACTCTGTGAACGAAACGGGCGGGGAAGGGGCTTTGTTTTATTTTACTCGTTACCTACTTATATTATAGAAATTCCAGACGGTTTAGGATTCCCCCTGCATTCTGGACAAATACCTATATGACCGGGCATGTCCGGGAAATTCCGGACGTATGGCAACCCTACTTGCGGTGAGTGCTGCATGGACGAACGGACGGACTCACCCCTTACCGGGCCTTTAGATATCATAATTGACAGACGAAGGGGGGAAGTCTTTAGTTAATTTGCTTTTATTTCATTGACCATTGTTCAGAGCTGCTTATGTCGAGTGCCCTGTAAATGTTCATATATAATTACTGTGCTAATCTACATTATTTGCGGTATATTTTCCTCCATAAACTCGCTAAGCGCATGCTGTTGAATAACCTTCAGATTCATTTTGCATAAAATATAAGCTTGTATTCTTAACTCTCGAGAGTATAAAAGTTTTCCTGAAAACAGATAAAGTTAGAAAGTGAACCGTCGTAATGTTCCGCGCAAAAATACATGAATGTTGGAATATGCTCCTCCGTGAAAAGGAAAGTTTCGATACAATAAAGACGTTCCCGCTCGTCGCGCTGGCCCCTCGCCCGAATATTTCGCGGAAAACCCTAACGCTCGGTTTATTTTTACAAGTCTCAAATAAACTCTAGAGCATACTTGAAACAACACCCAAGCTTGAACAATAGCTTTATTTTGTATCCCCAGTAAGGAGTATGTTGCTTGGCATCCACGTGTAAAGTCGCCACACGCGTACGCTATCTGCCTGACTGATGAGATGCGATATGTTCCGTTCATAACGCGTGTCACTAACTGCCTTTGAGCGGGACTAGTATAGTTTGTTTATATTTTGCCGCGCGCAAAAGTTTTGTGATAGAACTATATATTAATAAACGAATATTATTATCATATATACACGTGAGACAAATACTTTGGTATGTTCTGCATAATGTATGTATGATGTTACCGTTAATATGTATGTTTGTTCGATTGATTACTGGAAATTGCATCAATGTTACTACCTCACAATGTAAGGAAATAAAATCCCAGATAACTTAGATATGTTTAATTCCAATACGAATATACGCAAAATACTTTGCAATACTTTATTCACATTATAATCTACAGATTTCACTACAATTAAATAATAGCTAGTTATACTAGAATACCCACTAAAATAATAGCAATATTTTAGTGGGTACACCCAGAATTATTAATCCAGATAAAAGTACATTACAATTAAAGCCATCACTAAAACTCAATGAGGTTACAACCTCACATTTCAAGTACTTAACTTTATAAACTCGCACCGCACCACCTTCCTGTTCAACAGTCCAACCGAAACTGCCCACGCCATTGCCCTTGTTCCTCATGATGGCTTCCGTACCACGTGACGTTGCCCACCAAGCAACTTCGTGTAGTCGATTAACAACTTTACTAATGAATGTAAAATATACAATCATTTCTTCATTATAAAAAACTAAGCAATCTATAACATGATTTTTATATTACTTTGGATTTTACAACATTAATAACAACGTTAACAAAACATTAATATTAATAAAACAAAACACTAGGCAATGTAATATCCTGCGTAAAATCAACTGTAGGTTTTACAATTTAAATAATTCTTAATAAAATCATAAAAACATACTTGATACCATAAAATCTATTGAAATTAATACGTTAACAATCCAAAGTATAACATTTGTGCACAGTAGCTTATCGTTGGTAAGACAAAAGCAGAGATAGATAGAATATAGAGTTCGGCCGTTAGTCGTTCTTTACCGATCAGTTAGTGACATCTTTACATTTCTACCCTTTTCCTATCGAATCAACAAGTTGCGTGACATTTAAATACTTAAGCAAGCAGAATGACTTATGTGTCGAAATCATCAACTTAACTTTGCGTCTCTTTACGCGATGTACTTCAGTGCTTTTACTCAACACTAACAACTTACTTCAATAACAACCGAGCGCAGCCTTCATTCGGACTGTACATACGCCTAGTGTACATTGTTTGCTCCTTCGAACTGGATAACCGGTCACCGTACAGCTAGGTTTCACGCAATAACTACTTGTACGGGTGACCGCTAGTGGCATTTGCTACTGTGCGCTTCTTGCTTCGGAGGATACTTGGATGCCCCCCTAAAACCTCCGTGAGCAGGATTGTTCACCAGCTGTTTATATTTCATTTTGAAGTATGAACTAATAACATGCATTTTGATCAAGCAAGTTATCAAGAATAATATTTGAGTAGGTAACTTTGCGAAACATTAAAGAGAGATCCGCAAAAGCAGGTTCATGTATTATTTTACAAATGAGAAAAGAGAAATGAAGCATGATTATAAAGGCGATGTTCTACACGCGGCGGGTTAGAGTACCATCACGTGTAGCATTAGCCGTGGAGTTACAGCGAGCTCGCGGTGTTGTAACTGGCCGGACCTGAATGGTTTCTCTACAGTAACAAATTCAGAAATAAACATTTTTGTAATATTATAAAATATTAATATTTATGAATAGCACATACTTGCTCATTCAGTCATTACGTATTTAAATCAATCTGGGATTTAGAAAAAGTTTCAATATGTTAAAACGCCTAGCGCCTCCTCTTGAATTACTCATCTATTGTATGCGGTGTTTGATCTAGATAAATTGTAAGTTGACATACTATCAAGACGCTAGATGATGGTAGCTGTTGGATGAAGTGATGTTGAGATTGTATAAAATGATTTGGAAATGGTTCCGCTACTCGCCGGTAGGGGGGTCGACTGACTAGTAAATTGTCTATGGAATAGCTTCCACTACACGCCATTATGGGTATGCAAGTAGAAGGCGATATCGTGTAGGTTGGGGTGAAGCTGGATAGAACGGAATCTTGTCTATGCTATCATAAATTTGGGGGGGATTAATATGAAACTTCGTGATATTACAAAATAATAAAATTATTAATAGAAAATAATTGATCATGTATTTTTTCTGTGAATTATGTGAAGCCATTTGTTTACTTTTGAATAAATTTAGTGTTTGTACAAAATAATTTATCATCTATGGAGACAGTTTTCGCTACTCGCCGCTAGAGGTCGGAGATGGCGGTTCGATGGCTGAGGAACGGGGGGAAGGAAAGGAAGGCCTTAAATACGACAGAGCGGCTGCGCTCGTCCTCTCGAGTTCGGTTAAGCTCGAGTTCGGTTAAGCTGTCACGGCCTCAGAGGCCAACAGCGAGATTAGTCCATTCGAAAAAAAAAAGAAATGCTCGTCCTCTTTTCTCGGGATCTTCTCGTCGGGCTCTTTTCTCGTCGGTCTTTGCTGGGGTCTTTTGTCGCGCTCTTTGCTCGTGGGCTTTTGTCTCGTGGTCTTTTTCCTCGTGGCGCTTCTCTCGTGGGCAGTGTGCTTGGACGCTTGGAGAATACCAAGGTACGTGTTTGTTAATTTTCACTTACTGCCATTTTTAATTATTGTTCTTGTGTTAAAGTTTGGTAATCGGATTCGTGTAGGAATGTATTGAAGTGGATCCTAACAGAGTAAATTGTTTGTGTTAATTTAAATGTAATTATTGGATATCCGTGTTATTTACATTGAAGTTTAAATGTGGTGAATTTTGGATGGAAAATTTTAAAAGCCGAGATTTATTTTATTTTGAGGGTAGGAATTTTTACTTACTGCTATTTTTAATAATTGTTCTTGTGGTAATGTTTGGTAATTGGATTCGTGCAGGAATGAATTGAAGTGGATCCGAACAAAGTAAATTATTTGTGCTAATTTAAATATAATTGTTGGATATCCGTGTTATTTACATTAAAGTTTAAATGGGGTGAATTTTGGATGGAAAATTTTAGAAGCCGAGATTTATTTTATTTTGAGGGTAGGATAAATTATTAACGGTTAAAGTGATTGTTCCTGAAATACAGTAAGTGGAATTTGGATTCCATATATTGGTTTGAGAATAATTGTTTTGAATTCAAATTCAAATAATTTATTTCAGAGAGTACATCCATAAATTGTTAGTAAAAAATGAAATCTTAAAACTGTGTTAGTGCAGTTGGTAATAATTCATATTAATTTAATAATAATAATAATAGTAAATATTTCTGAACATTTCACACAGCGCTATCTAGCCCCAAACTAAGCAGAGCTTGTATTATGGGAACCAGATAACATAAAGGATACTTATATACTTTTTTTTGTAAATACATACTTATAATATATAGAAAAACAGCCAGACACAGAACAAATATCTGTAGATCATGCAAACATTTGTTCCGCGGCGGGAATCGAACCCGCTACCTCCTGCGTCTCAGCCGGCTATACGCCCACTGCGCCACGGAGGCAGTCAATTAATTAAATAAACAATTAAAATACAGATTAAAAATAATTCGACCATTTAAAATTAATAATTTAGAAAAATAAAATAATAAAAATTAATAAAATTTAAAGGATACTACTGTTTCACAAGTTGGGTGGGCTTGTGTATCTGCACCCAGTGTCTCATTATGTTGGAGCTAAAGTTATGAATAACTACCGTCTGCTTGCTGTTGGTGCATCCCTGATGCGCCGGGTCAGCGACACTAACCCGGTGCATCAGGGATGCAGTTCTTTTGCACACGATGGCAAAGAAGTCGTCTACTCGCGCGTCCGCAAACATTCCAGATGCACTGCAGAATTGCGGCAAACATTCTGAAGCCGTTACATATTATACTGAACGCGTAGAGCATTGTAAGCTTTCTGCGTATATTTGACCCACAGGCTGCACGTGTAAAATGTTTGACAATATGCCTTGAAAAGTGTTAGTTTGACCTGGGAAGAACAACGTGCAAACCTGCGAGCTAACATATTGCATCTCACTGACAATGCTCTACGCTCCCTCTCCATATCCAAATCGTCACACATGTCTTCTGTGACCCAATGGCCCAAGTACTTAAAATGCGTGACCCACGACAGAGGAGCTCCATCGAGTGACACTGAAGGGACTGTATACGTTTTAATTCCCACTTTGAACAGCATAAGCTCACTCTTTTTAGCATTGTACTTGAGCCCATGGGTCACAGCATAAGACTCACAAATATTTAGCCGGGGCCTTAAGGCACTAACTGAAGGACTCAGCAGAAACATATCATCCGCGTAGCTTATATTGTTCACTATTTTACCGTGAATCGAACACCCTACATTGGTTCTGCTAAGTTCCTTTCTGTGGCGCTTGAGACAAGCGCTTTCTGTGGACAGCCCGGGTTGAAACCCAAACTGCGCGTCATTTAGGCTCAAGTGCCTACCTAGGTGTTTATCAAGCAGACTGCCAATACTTTAGCGATAATAGTCGCTAGCGAGATAGTTTTATAGCGAGATAATTGCGGGGAGCTTATTTAAGAAGATAGTTAACGTTGGGGATTGACGTTTTACCGTGGCATTTTCTTTTAGTTTAACAAGGTTGTAGGTAATCACCTACTGACACGGTTTAAAAGTAAATTGAACCCGGGACTTCTTGTTTTGGCTACACATGCATCTAGCTAGGAGCTTCTAGGGATCTGATACGGAAGTACAGTTATACTGTCGCTGGATTCTTCTCAAAAATGAATGTGTAGTAACTTCTACAATTATTGGAGGGAATAATACAGAATGACACGAGGCTAGGAATCTTGTCATAGGGTTTATTATACATAGGAATAATAGGAAGTCGGGTAGGAAACGCATCAGGGACGGTGGAATCGATAATAATCTAATAATCAAATTAATTTAGATCATACTATGGGATGGGAGGCATTAGGAAATAGTTTCCATTACGTTCTATTTATTCTAAAGAAGATGTACGGATAGATTGGCATCAGTATTGCATTTTAAGAAATGATTGGCTCAGGAATATATTAAACTAAAGACAAAATAACCTTTCACGTTTGATGTTTGTATTGACAGCGATTGGCGAACTATTTCTATATTCTATTTCTATGGTCATAAAAGAACGGTGGGTTCATTGGTAAACATACAAGAATACAAGAATTTATTAATAAAAATAATATTTACACGTCATAGGTCAAATTTCAAAATTCAAAATTTAATTTTTAAATAGCTTATGTTATAACAAAGACACAGGAATGTGTAATCTATTGACGGTATAATATTTCTTGGATTGAGTTATCTAGTAAAGAAAGAATGTGGCTAGGAAGGTTGGATTCCTAAGTTTGATATCTGTTGTTATGGTACATTGGTAAAGGAAATATTTTAATGTAACATACGGTATAAAAATATATCAGTATGTTAAAGAGAAACATGTGGGTAGGAAGATTGGATTCCTAAGTTTGATATCTGTTGTTATTGTACATTGGTAAAGGAAATATTTTAATGTAACATACGGTATAAAAATATATCAGTATGTTAAAGAGAAACATGTGGGTAGGAAGATTGGATTCCTAAGTTTGATATCTGTTGTTATTGTACATTGGTAAAGGAAATATTTTAATGTAACTTACGGTATAAAAATATATTAGTATGTTAAAGAGAAACATGTGGGTAGGAAGATTGGATTCCTAAGTTTGATATCTGTTGTTATTGTACATTGGTAAAGGAAATATTTTAATGTAACATACGGTATAAAAATATATCAGTATGTTAAAGAGAAACATGTGGGTAGGAAGATTGGAATCCTAAGTTTGATATCTGTTGTATTGTACGTAGTAAAAGGAAATATTTTAATGTAACATACGGTATAAAAATATATCAGTATGTTAAAGAGAAACATGTGGGTAGGAAGATTGGATTCTTAAGTTTGATATCTGTTGTTATTGTACATTGGTAAAGGAAATATTTTAATGTAACATACGGTATAAAAATATATTAGTATGTTAAAGAGAAACATGTGGGTAGGAAGATTGGATTCCTAAGTTTGATATCTGTTGTTATTGTACATTGGTAAAGAAAATATTTTAATGTAACATACGGTATAAAAATATATCAGTATGTTAAATAGAAACATGTGGGTAGGAAGATTGGAATCCTAAGTTTGATATCTGTTGTATTGTACGTAGTAAAAGGAAATATTTTAATGTAACATACGGTATAAAAATATATCAGTATGTTAAAGAGAAACATGTGGGTAGGAAGATTGGATTCCTAAGTTTGATATCTGTTGTATTGTACGTTGGAAAAGGAAATATTTTAATGTAGCATACGGTATAAAAATATATTAGTATGTAGAACAAAATTCATGTAATAAACTAAACTTAAATGAAAGGGCAATTGTGCTTTTAAGGACGGTGGTTTAAAAAAAATACACTTTGTAAGATTGAATGTTGAAATTATAAAATGGAACTTGTGAAGTTTGACACTGAAATGAGCTCGGATTCAAGGAAATAATTTATCAAGTAAGTTGATCTGATGTTGATAGAATCTTTGAAGGCTAAAGTGCTGGGCTTAATTAGAAACAGATGCATGAAAAAGGTCTGTTTTCTATTCTACGGAGCCAAGGAAATGAAATTCCGTTAAGATTCATCAGCATTGAATGAATGAATGAATGAATGAAAATTCTTTATTATACCTTGTAAGCTAAACACAACCGGCCTTATTCCAAAACGCAGACTATAAATAGACTAGGTTTAAATCAGGTTTAGACCAGAGACTAAAATAAACTTTATTACAAAACGAAGTTTAGCACTAAAACCATGGATCATCTATGGTCTAAAGATAAACTCCCGAGACCCCTAGTTTATCTTTGGTTTTTCTTGCTTTGAGGTTAACTTTGATGTTTACTTTGATTTTTGTGTTACATTTTGATAAATAATTTACCGAAATGGGTATTCACATGATCGGCTTGATTGATTTAGAAGATATAGACATGCTGGAGACGTTCTGGTGATCTGATAGACATCGTCTCCGAGTGAATCCTTTACCTTTGTGAACCTATGTGATGAAGATTTTAGTAGATTTATTGCGTGAAGATTTGTCTCACGATCTTGAGCCCCGAAATCCAAGTGATTTGCGCGCTTCACAATTGGGTTCGCCATGAAGTAAGTGCTTATAACCTTGTAATACAAAGTTTTATAAAAACGAATTTAATTAATTTACCTACTAATACATTATTATTTTTCATCCTAGATTCAAGACGATACTGCTGATTTACATGATGTATCTCAACCAGCTGTCAGCAAAACATGATTTATAAAAATGCCTGCAACTTTAGGCCATCAAGAGGAGAGCATAAGAAAATTCCGCACAATAGTGAATTGTGATGTTCTTCAATTAATGTACAGGTAATTTTGATTTTAGTTTGTTACTGTCTAATAAAACATACATACAATCACATCTATTTCATGAAGGGGGATTAAACTAATCTAGACAAATCTATAGAATATAGGGGACAAGATAAATCTTAAAAATTTTACAACTATGGTATAAAACAAAACATTATGGAAAGATTATAAGTAGGTAAGTACTAAAAAGTATTAACTTTCCAGGTAGTTTGTGATGCTGATCTGAAAACTATGAAAATGGTGACCAGGTAGCGTGGCAGTGTGCATGACTCAAGAATATTCCGGGAATGCAGATTAAATCAAGAGGCTGGTGCATTCTTTGAAATATTACAGGGATACAGTGGTTATCCATGTACTTATTTACCATTGTGTGTATTTATTTACCATTGCTGAATCCCGGAAGTCCCAAAGATGAAAACTACAATAGGTGGCATATCCGTACCCGGAACACAGTGGAAAGTTTTGGTCTATCGAAGCAACAGTTCCGTTGTCCTTCATAATATTGCCACTGACATGAAAGAAGACCTGTTTCCTGGTGAGGATAGCAGTGAGCTGACTTTTTCAAGGGGAACCCGTACCGATACCAAGGTATATTCATAACACAGTACAGGGGAATACTAGGAGAATCCAGTTTATTGAAACTCATTTTTAATATAATGTCTTAAATAAATATGTATTTTATTTTTATTCTATGTATGGTAAATTTTTTAATGATGGTGTCTTAATAACAGTCATTTATTCATAATAATAAAAATTATAACGTGTTTTTCTTACATTCTAATAAAGCTATTTCTAGTTCAAATGTTTTTCATTTCCAGCAATTCTGTTTTTTTTAAGTCCCTTTGTACTGGCGCATTTCTTCAGTTCTGTAAAACAATAAAAAACATTATAGAAAATTGCATTATCTAGTTAAAAACGTATGAAGGGAAACAAAGTAATATAGGTACTTATTAGTTATCTAATGGTGCTCACAAGACTTACTTTCTCTTCAAAACTCCAGTTTTCACCCCTTTTTCTTCTTCATTTGTTCCATTTTTTTACCCCAACACGATCTCAACTTAGGTCAATTATGTACAAAATGTACAAATGGATATATTGGTGTATTTGTTCAAGCTCAAGGTGAATCGCCTAGGATTCCCCCGAGTGTTAAAAAAGTCTTCAAAACTTTCAAGTGGTTTCTCAACAAAGCTCCATCACAAATATTGTTTTGATTGACATGGCCTGACTGATGGTCTCGAATTTTGCGTGCATGATGAAACTTCACTCCATTACACGCATGAGTTATTCAAGAAATGATAATAACTCTTTTAAAAAAAACCTTTTGAACAATAAATCGCCCATGTTTGAGAGATTAAAACATATTTTAGTAACAAATAGATTAATAATCTATCATTAAACATATTTCTAATCCTTTTACATCTTAAAGAAAATATCACATTTATCGAAACGGAACGTTGCATCGAATGGTTGCAGAATGAATGAATGATGCATTATCAATATTTATAATATAATCTATGGATTTAGTTAAACCATGGACTATTTCTGGTACTAAGTGATCTTTGGTTGATCTACGTTTTGTAATAAGGACGCATTTTAATCCTGGTACCAACTTTAATACTGAAACAAACCTAGACTTCTTAGTTCTGGTTTAAACCTAGACTAATGTACTTTTTTGGAATAAGGCCGAACAGATATAAAAATAAAAAATAAAACAAATAAATGTAAGCACAATGGGCGGTCTTATCGCTTAACAAAGCGACTGCATTGTTAACTGAAAATGTAATAGAAACATGAATTGAAGTAATATCCATGGTCAAACTACAGTAAACTAAAGACTTTGATAGCTAATTAAAGCAGTTTTATCTATCTCATGCAAACGCCGTCCGGAAAGTACTAAGTTGGTACAACTTGCTTCATGATGGGGTTTTAAAAAGTTCTACATTTTAGTGCATTCTGATAGTGAATTTAAGAATAGGTTAATTGATAGGTTTCCTAGGTAGGTTTTAAGGCTGAGTGTTTTGGAAGATAGATAGTAGGGGACGGCTATTCTTAGTATTGGAATCGAAATGAGTTGGGTTCTAGAATAGGCTACGAAGAACCAAAATCGAATGGGTTTAGTTTTAAAAATAAGAACTTTACTGATTCGAAAGATAACCAAGAAAGAATCTACACCTTGCAAAAGATTATGACCTCTAATTCCCTTAATAACGAGTAGGAACAACAGACTACCTACATACAATTTTTATGTTGTTTCAAATGTAAGGTGAAGTATACCTAATAATACTTTTAATTTGTGGAAGAGAGATGTCCAGTCTGGTAGTCGAGTTTCATAGTCTTCAGCGGTGGTGGGGCTGTGGACCTAAGATAGTTTAACAAGTGTCTTAGCCACAATTATTAATGTCGATAATCAGTTTGTAGGTAGATCAATACGTCCCAGTGGGTAGGCTATAACTTTGGCACCAAGCTTACAATAGGTAGATCACAATTATCACTAACTATAATTATACGAGTATGTCTGTGTGTTTAGATAGGTATAATTCTCTCATAAAGTAGGTAGCATGATCTTGGGTACTAGACTCAAATTCCTTAAAAGAAACTGAGTTATTACGGATATCGCGACGTGTGGGTTCCTACCGTAACATTAGATAAATCACGAGGCCAAGAATATTAATCACAATACACTCTTATAGCAGATGTTAGTAGGGTTGAATAATTTACGAAGTAGGTAGGTCATGACTATATGGTAGATAGGTAAATTAGATTATTGTCTGGGTTAGAAGTTGGGTAAAATTCTTCAGGGGTGTAAGAAGTGGGGTCGCGTGGTTTTGTAGAGGAGGGTTTAGGGGTTTATTAGGGGGCGGGGTACAGTGTGAGTACGTATACTCTGATATCAGTGACCGCACTCGACACTTATTCAAATCAGATTGCCCAAATATGTAGATGCATTACATTTTTCTTCTAATAATTGTGGAAAGTTAGTGCACGAAATGATTCAGGTATTGAATGTTTTAATTTTAATTTATTTATCATGGCACACAAAAGAGAAGACATTAAAATAGATAAAAAATATAATTATCAACTTTTAGACCTAGATTGCATCCCAAAGAATGAGTACACAGCATGACAACTCTAGAGCATTTCTTTGTAGACTAGCTGAAGGGAAATATGTATTTATTATTATTTAGTTATCCTCGAACAAACAAACATACATAAAACGCCGATTTATCCAAGTTGATTTGGAGATTTCGCTTCGCTCGATCAATAAACTAAAGCATAACTGTGACGCTAGAGTTAGCCACTTCCTTCTTCTTTGTGTTCTTCTAGGTCACTGGTTTAAACGAACTTGCAGAACCATCTACCCGACCTACCACAAACAACATTTACCTAACTTCACAATGCGATTCGGCTCCATCCATCCAAAATTCCTCTGCATCCAAAGGTTGTTTGGAAGAAATCGCTTCTAAGCGATAAAACTGCCCATAGTACTTATTTTTATACTTGTTTCTTTTGTGGTTTACAATAAAGTGTTTTCATCCATTTCATTCGTTCATTTGCGTCGTCCGAGACCGAAACAGGTAGAACACTCTTTTATGACATAAAATCTTAAAAATGAATTAAGGTTACGTCCCTTGTGCAAAGAGGAATCGGCACTCAAAGAGAGAAATAAAACTCAATAATACGAGTATATAGTCTTATAGTAAAATTTAGTAAAGGGTATGTCTAGTTTTTATTGCGTTACTACATCACCTGACTGTGAGTGATGGTGTGGAAGATGGAGTACTGCCGCTCAGAGCCCAGCGATGTTGCCCAGTAATGGCACAGATAAATAATATACTGGCAATAGTCACACAGTATATACATACCTAAGTCATGTAATCCCAGTCTTGTGACGTCACGTGAACAGCCTCGCCTCAACTCATCCCGCACGCCCGCGCTACACAAACACGAGACCGTACGAATGCGTAATCTTCTAATGAGTGTCGCATCTTAACGGGACTTATCTATACGTGAGCCAGAACATTAATCGCTACAAACTTGTTACCTGTATTTACTCGACTTGAGCGTTATGACGTAAAAGCGATATGATTCCAACAACGAGCGTCTTGTCGCGTCAATCTGCAGATCGCTAACATGGCGCAAGGCTCGTGGAGCGTGGCGCAGCCATTAACGCCACTCTAAATAGAAGTGTTATTGTAAGTTATTGCGAGAGGATTCAACGGGTAACAGTTGTCGCTTCAAAGAATTTGGTTACAAATAGTCTCAAATAGATCAGTAGTCGACCAGAAACGGGTACAAATTAGATTTGTACGTCCGCGAATTACCAATAACTAACACGACCTTTCCAAAGCTGCTCTTAGAGCCATAACAATAGTTTCTGAAGCCATTTCACTAAATTTTTCTTATTTCTTTTGCTAAAAAGAATCTGCTGCTTTATTGAAAAATCTCATTACTTTCGGGGTTTATTACGTGAGAAAAACAAAAGCTCGTTTTAAATCTATTTTTAAAGTTTTCAGTGCGGAGAGTAAAAACAAGATATAGGGACGCGTTAATGAAATTTTAAACAAGTTTACTTTTAGAAGTACTGATATTAAACTTAGGATGAGCAGGGCCAAAAAATATCCAATGTAATTATTGGAAAAACGTTAGTTCAATATAATTTTTACATTTTTTTAAAACAAATATTTGAAGTAGATAACTAATCATTTAATATCATCATTATATTCAATTTAATGATCATTTAATTTAATTGTAATTTTAGAGCAAGCTATTGCTTTTGCCCGCGTATCCTTTTCAAAACTCTATATGTAGCCCCAGTCTCCTCCATTTACCGCCTAAGATATAGATAGTTCTCATTTTATTATGGCTCGTTTGTTGAATTGTATAGTGTTGGGACTAGTGTGGTGGTGAGGCGGGCACGGCGCGGCGGCGGCGCAGCACTGCTCGTACGTCGTAGTATCGTGTGATCGCTGTGTACTCGTAGACCCAGTTATCTACAGAGCCGAGCGTATAAATGAAACGACAGGTGATCCAGCCGTGATTGATTTATTCTTCCCACAACTATTAAACAGAATCTCGATATACCCACAACCCCTTTATCAAAACATGATTTAAAACTAATCACATCGTTTTGAAATAGGAACATATTCCTGTATTAAATGTTACAATAATTCAATTATTATCTCTGAGACTTGTTAAGTTGTTATCAATGAAAATTATTACTCGATCGTTCTCTTCTAATCAAAATAATAGATGATTCCAATTAGATGTAATTTCATAATTATCCTCTCATCTACCTTCAACAACAACTAAAATATATATAATATAATACGATACTCCAAAGTGGCTTATGATCTGTCTCAATCGTGATATCTGATCTCCCGTAAATATGCATGTAAAACCTGTCACACGCAAATACACAGCAATTCTTTACATATCTATTTGGGCATACGCTTGTTCAGTTTTGTTAATGATTTAGACGCATATGATACCGGTAAATTGTTTTGCAATAAACACACCCCAAACCTTTTTTACTTGCATCTACCGATATTGTAATAGGTTTACCTAATGAATAGTACTGAAGTTCTGGAGGGCTCGCTAATAATCTTTTTATATTTTCAAAACACTTTTGATGTCTTTCCTTCCAGTGCCACTCGATTTCCTTTTTAAGTAATTCGCGTAATATGGCTGTTCACTCGGATACATTCCGAATGAAACTACTAACACATAATAAGTTACCAACCCTAGAAATCGCTCGACATCTTTTACATTAGATGCAGTAGGCATAATATTTATTGCAACGACGACGTGCCTCTCATCTGGAGATATTCCATTTTTCGATATTTTATGTCCCAAATATACAATTTCAGATAATGCTATTTTACATTTTTGCTTATTCAATTTAATATTAATTTCCCTACATCTTTGTAAAACTGCTCGTAATCGCTTATCATGGATTTCTTTATTTGGACCAAAAACTAAAATATCATCACTAAATTGAATCACACCTTGAAGGTGTATATTCTAAATATTCGTATAGTTTTTTATGAAATATTTCAGAAGCTGAGCAAATTCCAAACGGCATTCTTTGAAATTTAAATCTACCAAAAATTTTATTATATGTGCATAAATTCGTTTCTTGTAACTTAACCTGCCAAAATGAATGTTTTGCATCTAATGTACTAAAAACAGTAGCTCCATATAAGCGAATAGTTACTTCCTCAAATTTTGGTATTTTAAAATGTTTTCGCTTACTTGTATTATTTAAATCGCAAGGATTTAGACAAATTCGAATGTCACCACTGGGTTTTGAGGCATATGATTGCCTCGGTTCGCTCCCCTAAATTATTCGAACTACAATCCACTGACAAAATTCTTTTTTAATAACTTTAACTCCTCACAAGAACAGAATCAAAATTAGCAATCAAAAATTTTAAAAAATAATAATTTATTTATATTTTACCTACCTTTGACCATTAAATAACATTAACCAATAACTAATATTTCACTTCCAGAGTAACCTTGCAGTTTCACTGAAGATTTCGTTAATTCGCACCCGGAAACATTTAGGTATATCCTTTGAGAATCTCCTAGGAATTATATTCACATCAGCTCCAGTATCCAATTTAAATTTAATTGACACATAATTTATTGTTAATTCATTCTGTAAACCACTCATCGCTATTATGTTTTTTATGACATTGAGAACTTATTACCTGATCAGTGGCCTCCTCATCGTCCTCATCGCGTACCACGTATACCCTGCACATCCTCGACAAATGGTTCATCCGATTACACACTTGAAACAATGCTGTCCATACGCTGGGCATTTGTATCCCTTATGCTGTCCAAAGTTTTTGACAATGAATCAGACCGGCGCGGCACTCTGATAAGCACCTCGTGCACCACGTATTGACTGGTCACAAGATGCGCGGGGACGCCAGTGCCCCCAGCGGCGCCAGCATTGCCGCCCCCACGCGACGACCCTCGTCCAGCATACATCCTACGAGATTGTCTACGCTGATTTCTCCCAATCCAATGCACGTCCGCTGACTTCTTAGATAACTTCTTATACACTCCTTTTTAGATAATGCACATGCTTTATAATAGATTGTAAAATATTTTTCAATTATCCTATTCTTTGCTCAAGTTTCCCGAAGTCACATTTGCAAAATTATTTTCGTATTAAAATGGTTGTGGCGGCCGCAGCGACTCCATTCTATCTAAATATCTGCAAATGAACTACTAATTGATGGGGATTTTTATTAACACTCACAAGATTTCAGTTCGGGGCGAACTACTAGTTATCTTAATTTAGCAAGCTCATTGAAAGTCAGAACGCATTGCGAAGACAAATGCAGACTGTAATCTAGCAATGCAGTGTGAGCACGTAATAAAGTAGAAACTCTACGTGAGTGTGTACCGAGAGGGTAATTATTCAACTTGATTGCACGTTGACTCTGGCGCTGGCGGGTACCTCGCTTAGCGAACCGACAGAAATAAAAGGTACAGTCCGTGGTACGCGACAAGCCGCAGGTTGCCCGCTAGTTGCCGGCGTGTGGTTACACAAGTAAACCGGTGCAGACGTAGACAAAGAGCGAGCGCGGTACGAGGCGCGATGCACGCGACTCTGCGGTGAGCTTATTTCCCTCGAGAAAAGGCGCGGTTACTCTCACTGCAGCGTGCTCACTCATATTACATTATTTCCCGCTAACCGCTGAAAGTTGCGGGCCCTAATTATATTAAAATATAGTGAACGTATCCTTCGCGTATACTTTATTTGATAAACCACGACATATTATAGTTAATTAGAAAGAGTACAATAAAAATCATACGTAGGGACAGAAAAACTTATAATATAATATATTTGGCACAAACAACATAATTATACGTAGATACTTATGGGTGAGGCCAATCTTTTACGCAAAAATCCGATGTAGATCTTAGTTCCTGTGCCGAGAAAGGCAACATTTATACTTATTAGATTCATCATCATCATCGTATCAGCTAAACATAGGTCTCCCTGATTACAGAGTGACCGATCTTATAAGGCAATTAACGGCTCCAAGCAATCTCTATAAGGTCGTCTTTCCATCTAGTTGAGGCACCTTATGCTCAGTAAAGCGTGCAGTGCGTGTCTCCACGTATTGTACGTATCGTATCAGCTAAACATAGGTCTCCCTGATTACAGAGTGACCGATCTTATAAGATAATTAACGGCTCCAAGCAATCTCTATAAGGTCGTCTTTCCATCTAGTTGAGGCACCTTACGCTCAGTAAAGCGTGCAGTGCGTGTCTCCACGTATTGTACGTATCGTATCAGCTAAACATAGGTCTCCCTGATTACAGAGTGACCGATCTTATAAGGCAATTAACGGCTCCAAGCAATCTCTATAAGGTCGTCTTTCCATCTAGTTGAGGCACCTTACGCTCAGTAAAGCGTGCAGTGCGTGTCTCCACGTATTGTACGTATCGTATCAGCTAAACATAGGTCTCCCTGATTACAGAGTGACCGATCTTATAAGGCAATTAACGGCTCCAAGCAATCTCTATAAGGTCGTCTTTCCATCTAGTTGAGGCACCTTACGCTCAGTAAAGCGTGCAGTGCGTGTCTCCACGTATTGTAATTAGGTACCTGTATTCAGTAAAATGCTTGTGCCTCGCTGGTTGTTGAATGTCGCAATCCACGCAGCTACGACCGTAATGGAATCTCCGCTGAGCGCGAGATCCGTCTCACACAATACCTTTACGTTTATAGGAGTAATCATAGGCGCGTGTCGCTCACACTGACCGAGTGATATAAGAACAACTCATGTACCATTCTTAATCAACTTGGGCAAATCGGCGTTGTATGTATGTGTCTTAATTATAAGTTTTAACAGCTGTTAGTTTTCCTACAAATAAATAAATAAAATAACAGAAATAGAAAAGTTTAAAAAATTAAGTACTTTCACTTATTCCATACAAAACGGCAATTTCATAGGCAACGACCTAAATATCATGTTATATTTATGTTAACCTACACATATGTTAAGCAAATATATATTAAATCTTTTATCTTTATCATTACCTCCGTACATCGCTACATATTTTGTTATCTATTAGAATAAATTTAACATTGCATGCAGTAAACACTGAATATGCCTGTACCTACACAAAAACTGTTCTTTATCACCTTGTTACTCGTATTAGCCGTAGTACGCAATACATAAAATTTGATTTGGTTTGATTTCTTTGAAGTTAATACTTTTTGTATTAAAAATGTTTGGTAAACCCTAAAATGTAGCATTTCCCCCTTTACGCAGACTTAGCGAGGGAGTAGGCTCTCGTGGTACGTGAAACTATTTAGTTTATACCGCGACTCGCTTCAAAGGAGCGCCAGAAAGCGAACGCCGACACACAACTTATTAATTTCAAACTGAACTTCATGGTGCAAACGTGTTCGAAAGTTTTCAACATTTTACCAACATAAATTTATAAATTTGTAGATAATGCTTATTGCCAATGAATAATTCTCATTTTATAGACCTAACTTATTTAGAATTAGTCAAATAAATAAATAATTCTGGATATTTCACACAGCTCCATCTAGCCCCAAACTAAGCAAAGCTTCAAAAGTTTGTACTTTGAGAACTAAGTTATCTGATAGAATGCTGAAGTAGGTACCTACATATATACTTTTTTTTGTACTTACTTTATAAAAACTTATATTAGGTCGGTATATAGAGAAACAACCAGACCTGTAACAAATACCTATCTGTAGATCTGTGGTGGGCATCGAACCCGCTAATAAAAAATAATTATAATTTTATATACCTACCGTGGAAAATTATGTTTTAAAAATTGTTTGTAACACTTGTTGGTGCTGGTGTCGTATTCTAAATGAAATCGCAGCTCCCTCCCGCTCCCTAAGCTAATGGTAGTAAGCCGATTGTGATCGGCGGCACGCGCAGCGCTTCCCGCTGCCTCACCCCCTCCCGCGACTGCTACCTCGCCCGCCTCGTACGGAGTTCAATCGAGCAGTAAATTCCTGGATTACCGTGACGTATGGCTTCATTACGACCAGATTAGTTTGGGATCAAGCACTAGCATGGACGGGTACGAAGTCGGGCGCGGGACGGGGCGGGCGCGCCGGGCGGGCGCGGGACGGGCCGGTCGCGCCGGGCGGGCGCGGGGCGCGGGACCATCCGCTGATTGCTCTCATTGGGACCCGTGCAATCAATTCGCTGATTGACTTTTATTTGTTTGTTCCTGGGATTGGAAAACATTTTTAGAAAATTATAAAAATATTTTCAATTTTGTTCTCTATTTTACAGTAAAGTTGATCTTTAGGGGTCACATTCTATTTTACGAGAAGTAAGTTAATCTAATGAACTCGGAACTAGGCCTTGAGATCAAGTGAAGTCGCGTGCGTGCTGCATAGCGCCCGCAAACAATACTAACCACTATCTAACTACAGGTGGCAATCGAATTTACTCCACGCTCGACATTCGCGATTTATTGGCGTTCGGCAATTAGTCGCGGCAGCCGCGACCCAATGTCGACTCAACCGTTAAATATACCTACTTATTTATGGAGCTTTAAATATAAATTCAGTCGTTCCGACGATAAAATATATAATTGAACCATCAGTGTGGCTGAGTAATGATCGTCGTAAAGTAGCGGCGCTCGTCCGGCCGCAGTCCGCCAGCCGCCGCCCGTCCCGCCGCGCGCGCGTTCACGATGCGGGCGCGGCGCGGGTGCGGTGCGAACGCGTGCCGGGGCAGGCTGCGCGCTCTTCGCGGGTAATTGGAGTGAGAGTCTCCCGAGAGCTGTCGAATCAAAATAAAATAACCTCGCGGTACTTAAATGTTACGAGGATATCCCGGGTTACGACGGCACAGAGCTCGTTATAGTCGGTACTGAAAGGAGACACACTGAGTTTATTTACCGATCAGCGGCGCGGCCGGACCGGACCGGGCTGGCCCGCAGCCGATCTCCTGTTTGTATTTCATTACGGACAACACCAACTGCTGAGTTGAGACGTCGACAAACACTCGTGACGACTAATTGACCGAGCGGGCGAAGCGTCTCAGTTTCGAGATTGGCCAAAAATGCTTTTGTCCGGCTGTCTGTCTCTTCTCGCCTACAAGTCAAAATTTAATTTACAACCGATTTTTACAAAAATTGGCACACAAGTTCCTTGATTTATTTAAATTTTTTAGTCGACCCCGATTTTCGATTGGGGAGAAAATAGGGGGGGGGGGGAAGTTTGCTGTAGCGTTATTTTATCGACGGATTTCAATCAAATTTGAGAGGCCACACTAAGGACTTCATTCTACACAAGATTATGCTGAAAATCCTAAAGGCGGGAACCACTAATTATTATTGTTTGAGATTAAACACACAAATATTAAATACATGCTCGCGTGTGTGAAGTGGGCGGGGGGGGGGGGGGGGGGGTAGGTATGTAATGCTTTTAGTACTAAGCCCGCCATTTGTAATTGTATGTGCAATACACTCTTAACTGTGACTGATTATTTCTGTATACTTTGTTTGTTACTTACCTGCGTTATTCGTGGTAGGAGAGGAAAACATTCGGACATAATTTATATACCTATGCACCCGCGACTGGGGGGTGCGATACCAATTCACCACCGGGTCTACATATAAAGTTCAGTGCGAAATAATAGGGCTTGGGATATTATTTTACAGCATAAAGCTTTCCATAACTCAGTGTCAGTAAACTCTTTTAGGGGCCGTTTTGTGCTTTTTTGTCTGTTATCTTTATGTGTAAAATAAACAATAGATTTCTTATTCTTATTCATTTATTCATCCTTTGACAAATTACAATGTTCATAGATAGTGTCAAACAAACAAACATTGCGAGAGACTGGTGCCTGAAGTAGGTTCATAGATAATTGTTCGTTCCATTTCATAAACAGTCGATGAATACGATATCGGCTCACGTTTAACCACGATCTCGACTGATGATGCATGTAAGCGATTATGCAGTCTACGATGGAACACGCTTGGCTAGAAGAAACCTGCCAGGTTATAATTGTCAGGAAACACAGACTCAGGCAAGGCGTTCCACTTTATAAAAATAGTATAAGTAGACACAAATAAAAGCGCAACCGATGTACTTCTTTTATGTACTCGTGCTTACAAGAAAATGTTTACGACCTGGTTTTGTTCCGGAAACAGATTCAATAAACGCTCGAATATTTGGTGACCGGTGGCGCAGGGCGAGGGGCGACGGGTGAGGGGCGAGGCAGATCAAACACTTTTGCATAGAAAGCTCCTTCAACTAGGACAACTGCGCACTTAAAACATTCCATATGAAATTCTTCGATCTTTTACGAGTGTACCGCGAACTAAATGGAATAACTTGGAGCGGTCAGTGGTCAGAGATTTTGATCTCCTTTACATTGCTGCTATTAATCACTTTGTTAATTGCTGTTGTAAAGCGCCTAATCTACGTCTCTGATAAACGTTTATGCTCCGCCCACGCTAAGCCTCCATAACGTCAGGAATAGTACATTCAAAATATCGTTCTAAAAACTTTCTCGGCCTTATTCCAAAACGCAGACTATAAATAGACTAGGTTTAAATCAGGTTTAGACCAGAGACTAAAATAAACTTTATTACAAAACGAAGTTTAGCACTAAAACCATGGATCATCTATGGTCTAAAGATAAACTCCCGAGACCCCTAGTTTATCTTTGGTTTTTCTTGCTTTGAGGTTAACTTTGATGTTTACTTTGATTTTTGTGTTACATTTTGATAAATAATTTACCGAAATGGGTATTCACATGATCGGCTTGATTGATTTAGAAGATATAGACATGCTGGAGACGTTCCGGTGATCTGATAGACATCGTCTCCGAGTGAATCCTTTACCTATGTGAACCTATGTGATGAAGATTTTAGTAGATTTATTGCGTGAAGATTTGTCTCACGATCTTGAGCCCCGAAATCCAAGTGATTTGCGCGCTTCACAATTGGGTTCGCCATGAAGTAAGTGCTTATAACCTTGTAAGTAATACAAAGTTTTATAAAAACGAATTTAATTAATTTACCTACTAATACATTATTATTTTTCATCCTAGATTCAAGACGATACTGCTGATTTACATGATGTATCTCAACCAGCTGTCAGCAAAACATGATTTATAAAAATGCCTGCAACTTTAGGCCATCAAGAGGAGAGCATAAGAAAATGCCGCACAATAGTGAATTGTGATGTTCTTCAATTAATGTACAGGTAATTTTGATTTTAGTTTGTTACTGTCTAATAAAACATACATACAATCACATCTATTTCATGAAGGGGGATTAAACTAATCTAGACAAATCTATAGAATATAGGGGACAAGATAAATCTTAAAAATTTTACAACTATGGTATAAAACAAAACATTATGGAAAGATTATAAGTAGGTAAGTACTAAAAAGTGTTAACTTTCCAGGTAGTTTGTGATGCTGATCTGAAAACTATGAAAATGGTGACCAGGTAGCGTGGCAGTGTGCATGACTCAAGAATATTCCGGGAATGCAGATTAAATCAAGAGGCTGGTGCATTCTTTGAAATATTACAGGGATACAGTGGTTATCCATGTACTTATTTACCATTGTGTGTATTTATTTACCATTGCTGAATCCCGGAAGTACCAAAGATGAAAACTACAATAGGTGGCATATCCGTACCCGGAACACAGTGGAAAGTTTTGGTCTATCGAAGCAACAGTTCCGTTGTCCTTCACAATATTGCCACTGACATGAAAGAAGACCTGTTTCCTGGTGAGGATAGCAGTGAGCTGACTTTTTCAAGGGGAACCCGTACCGATACCAAGGTATATTCATAACACAGTACAGGGGAATACTAGGAGAATCCAGTTTATTGAAACTCATTTTTAATATAATGTCTTAAATAAATATGTATTTTATTTTTATTCTATGTATGGTAAATTTTTTAATGATGGTGTCATAATAATAGTCATTTATTCATAATAATAAAAATTATAACGTGTTGTTCTTACATTCTAATAAAGCTATTTCTAGTTCAAATGTTTTTCATTTCCAGCAATTCTGTTTTTTTTTTAAGTCCCTTT
The DNA here is from genome assembly GCA_963924445.1 of Philereme transversata. Classification (NCBI taxonomy): domain Eukaryota; kingdom Metazoa; phylum Arthropoda; class Insecta; order Lepidoptera; family Geometridae; genus Philereme; species Philereme transversata. The sequence goes on from OZ004345.1 coordinate 29,332,176, forward strand.
GTACTGGCGCATTTCTTCAGTTCTGTAAAACAATAAAAAACATTATAGAAAATTGCATTATCTAGTTAAAAACGTATGAAGGGAAACAAAGTAATATAGGTACTTATTAGTTATCTAATGGTGCTCACAAGACTTACTTTCTCTTCAAAACTCCAGTTTTCACCCCTTTTTCTTCTTCATTTGTTCCATTTTTTTACCCCAACACGATCTCAACTTAGGTCAATTATGTACAAAATGTACAAATGGATATATTGGTGTATTTGTTCAAGCTCAAGGTGAATCGCCTAGGATTCCCCCGAGTGTTAAAAAAGTCTTCAAAACTTTCAAGTGGTTTCTCAACAAAGCTCCATCACAAATATTGTTTTGATTGACATGGCCTGACTGATGGTCTCGAATTTTGCGTGCATGATGAAACTTCACTCCATTACACGCATGAGTTATTCAAGAAATGATAACAACTCTTTTAAAAAAAACCTTTTGAACAATAAATCGCCCATGTTTGAGAGATGAAAACATATTTTAGTAACAAATAGATTAATAATCTATCATTAAACATATTTCTAATCCTTTTACATCTTAAAGAAAATATCACATTTATCGAAACGGAACGTTGCATCGAATGGTTGCAGAATGAATGAATGATGCATTATCAATATTTATAATATAATCTGTGGATTTAGTTAAACCATGGACTATTTCTGGTACTAAGTGATCTTTGGTTGATCTACGTTTTGTAATAAGGACGCATTTTAATCCTGGTACCAACTTTAATACTGAAACAAACCTAGACTTCTTAGTTCTGGTTTAAACCTAGACTAATGTACTTTTTTGGAATAAGGCCGTCTGTGTTGTCAACTACTGAGGCGTTCCAAAAAACTAGTACTGCAACGTTACTGTAGTTCCCTGTCGCAGTGATGACCTGTTTTAGGTATAATAACTTTTATGTAATTGTATTGTAGAATTGTTAGATTAAAATAATATTCAGTTAAAACCGTTTATAACGACATCGTTTACAACGACCTATCGGTTATTACAGCCAGATTGTATGGTCCCTTCCATTGTATATTTATATGACTGTATTGCTTAAAACGACTATCGGATATAACGTCGGCAACTATACGGTCCCCTCGATGTCGTTATAAACGGTTTTGACTGTATGTAGAACCTTCCATTTTGATTTGAATGTTGACTTAGTGTGACTGCGATAGACGTTCTACTTTATAGCGTTTCAACTAACTTAATTAGAGTGGGAAAACAAACACCCCTTGTACTAAATGCGCAGTTGTAAATACTTACGACCTCCGTGGCGTAGTGGGCGAATAGCCAGCTGAGACGCAGGAGGTAGTGGGTTCGATTCCCGCTACGGAACAAATGGTTGCATGATATACAGATATTTGTTCCGGGTCTGGATGTGTTTTATATGGGTGGTTCTTCTCAAATTATTATTGATCGAGCGAAGCGAGATCTCCGAATCAACTTGGGAAAATCGGCGTTGTATGTATGTAGGTATGTTTGTTTGTTCAAGGATAACTTTCGAAGTGTTGATCCGATCATCGTGAAATTTGATACATAGGTAGGTAGTGATGTCACAATTTTATGTGTATTTGTGACTAAATGAGCTAAAAATGTTGGGGGTTGTTGAGAAATTGACTATTGGGGTTCAAGAGGGGTAAAAAAAAATTAAATAAGACTATTAGGTAAAGTGGGACGTCAAAAGAAAGGTCTTTATATTATATTATTATTTATTATATTTCAATCCCGTTTTTATTTTAAATTAATCTTTGTAGTTTTTGAGTTATTAGCCATAATAAAAACAAAAATTTTTGACACAATTCACAGGGTGCACCAGTGAACCCACAATGGTGAAATTTTGTACTCGTGTAGCTTTAGTGACACAAATATAGGGAAAAGTCCGAAACCCAGAATAACTGCAATTTATACCCCTAAAAAGAGTAACCAATTTACACGAACACCCGTTACCACTAATTTGAATGAAACTGTAGGTCAAGTTTCATCCTGGTCAGATACGAATAATCTTGTAGGTACTTAATCTACTTAAAATGAAACATAATAGGTCTCTTTACCTATGAAATTGCCGTTCTTCAGTACTGGTCATTTCAAATGGAAAAAAGGTTTGGAATGGCTTTGTATTCTAAATTCAAATTAATTTTGTTTAAAAAACATGACATTCTTTTTTACAAACTCAGTCTTTTGTTTATTGATTAGCGTTGTATTTTCATTACATTTGAACATTTTTCGGCATAATGGATACTTTAAAAATTCGTGTAATTATGGAATATGAGTTCCGTCGTGGCACCAACGCGACATAAACGGCACGTAACATCAAAAACGTTAACGGAGAGAACTGCACAAACGAACGCACAACCCGTTATTGGTTTTCCCGGTTCCGTTCTGGAAATTTTGACTTAAAAAATGAAGCTCGTGGTAGTCCGGAGACTTTGGTTCAACAATGATGAATTAAAGGCGATTGTGGAAGCTGACGAAACTCAATCTACAGCTGAGCTAGCAGCAGCTTTTGATGTTAGCATCAAAACAATTTTGATCCATTTGCGACAAATAGGCAAGGTATAAAAACTTGGTAGATGGGTGCCCCACGAACTTAACGATCGCCAGCGCAACGTACGCGTCGAGACCTGCCTTGCGCTGCTCAATAGGCAAAGAAATGAAGGAATTTTAAACCGAATTGTTACGTGCGATGAAAAATGGATTTTGTTCGACAATCGAAAGCGCTCAGCAAGCTGGTTAGATCCTGGTTCAGCACCAAAGCAATGCCCTAAAGTAAAAAGGACCCCTAAAAAGGTGATGGTCACTGTTTGGTGGTCTAGTGCGGGTGTGATTCGTCACAGCTTTTTACAAAACGGCATGAGCATTACCGCAGATGTGTACTGTGAAGAACTGGAGACAATGATGGAGAAGCTTGCACATTGGCAACCAGCTTTGGTCAATCGGTCGTCCCCACTGCTCTGTCACGACAACGCGCGACCCCATACTGCACAACAGACAGTCTCCAAGCTGCAAGAGCTGGGGTTGGAAGCTCTCCCTCAGCCTATATGGCCCAGGTACATACCAAATTTCATCGAAATCGGTTCAGCCGTTACGACGTGATTGGGTAACAAACAAACAAAGAAACATCCAAACTTTCGCATTTAATATAGGTATTAGTGTGATATGTCTGTGGAAGGATGCAAAAGCTAAAGCATGTCTAGAATCGGACACAGCATTTGTGTAAATGACCGCTGATGTCGGCACATGCGTATTGTTAATGAACTAGCCAGTGACTAGTGGTTCACCCTGTGCTTTTTTGGAAACATTTCAATATTTTTATTTCATAAAAGAACCTTAAGTATTTTATTACATTTTCATTTCTGTGTCCTGAAGTGCACAAATAATTGCTTCCGTGTTTGTGGCAGTAATTTGTTCATTTATCGGCATCGCTGAAATTATAAGTACCTCTGTCAAATTCAACAAGTTTAGAGCTTTGGGGGCTGATTCACCCACGTCCGTAGGCGAAGACCCTAAACTGAATCCCTACACGTAGTCCCCGGGTGGTGCCAATCAGGTGAAATCGGTGGTAGGCTTCGGCCGTGGCTGATCACCACCCACTGGCCAAATTCGTGTCGCCAAGTAGCCTTGCTGCGTTCCGGCATGGTGGCCGGTGTAGCCACTACAGAGGACGGGTCGATTTGATGGTCGTATTGTTGGCAGACCGACCTGAAACACATTGATCAGGACTCACAGCATCAGAAGGCTAGTCGAGGAGGGTAGCGGGATCCGAGGCACGGTGCACCGCTGGCCGACCGCAGTTAGTAGAGGGCCCAAGTAGCGAGAAAGCCACTCGTGAAAGGCTGCCCCGCCAACTAGCGAAAAATCCCGAGATGCGCCATAGTGCCGGTTGGCGACCGGAAGAGAGGGCCCTATGGACATCCTCGGGGGGGCTCGGGCGTCCCCGCAGTCTCCAGACTAGTCCTCGCAACGATGCGATAATCTGTGTGTGTCTGAGGGTCACCAACATGAAGCCTCATTTCACTGCCGTCTTCTAACCTCAACTCACTCCAAAATGAAAATGAAGCACAGAAATAAGAGAACGGTTAAACAGCGGCTGCACTCCCTCTCTCTCAAGGTGCACCTGAGCAATATCCGGGGTCTGCACTCAAATCTCGTCGCAGTCCATCACCACCTAGAGACTGAAAAACCAGCTCTCTTGTTCCTTTCGGAGACGCAGATAGGGTGTCCGTCAGACACAGCGTATCTTTCTTACCCAGGGTTTACCCTGGATCACAATTTTAAACCCCGTGCAGGGGTTTGCGTGTACGCTCGAGACGATATATGCTGTCGGCATCTTCGTAACCTTGAAAACCCTAGCTTCTCTGTTATTTGGGTTATGGTGGATACGGGCCTGGAAAAAATCCTTTATGCCTGTGTCTACCGCTCGCACAGCGGAGATCAGGAGACGACCAGGCTCACAGCTTACCTCAGTGAGGCGGCAGATGCCGGTCAACAGAAATAGCCGACAGCTCAATTAGTGTTTTTGGGGGATTTTAACGCCCATCACCAAGAGTGGCTCTTCCCATACCGATGCACTGACCACGCTGGGAGAGAGACGCGAAAGCTAGCTTTAGCGCTAAATCTCACCCAGCTAGTCCAAGGAGCAACGCGGGTTCCGGATGTTGACGGCCAAACAGGCAATTGCTTGGACCTTCTGCTGACGACTGATCCAGACCGCTACTCCGTTTCGGTTTCATCACCCTTGGGTAGCTCCGACCACTGTCTGGTGAAATCTGTGTCTGTCTACTCTCCGCCCGATTTTAGCCCTAGAGACAAGCGAAGAGTGTGGCGGTACAAGTCAGCAGATTGGGTTGAAATGCATGCATTCTTTGCATCTTACCCTTGGCAGCAAGTTTGCTTCTCATCTGAGGATCCTTTGGCTTGTGCGGATGCTGTGACCGATGTGCTGCGCCAGGGAATGGAATATTTTATTCCATTCTCTGACATAGCAATGTCAGGCAAAGCTCAACCATGGTTCGAGCCGAATGTAGACGTGCCTGCGCGCAGAAGCATGAGGCATTCCTGGCCTGGGCTAAAGCTCGAAACAGCAAAGCCAAGGACTTATCTCAAATGAAGACACTATATAACAAAGCTGCCAAGTCCTGCAAAAAGGCTTTAAGAAAGGCACGATTTGACCAAATAGGCCGAATAGGGAACAAGTTAGCTTCGTACCCATCGGGTAGTAAAGCTTTTTGGTCCCTGGCTAAGTCGGTCGAATTGAACTTTTGTCGCCCCACACTACCACCACTGCTGAGACCTGACGGCACGCTAACCCACACCGCTGAAGAGAAAGCGAACTTGTTTGCCACTCTTTTCGCGGAATCTTCACGTTTTGACGCTGCAGGCGGGACACCTCCGAGTCTACCTGATTGCGGGGTACTTATGCCGGAAATACGCATTCGTCAGACCGAGGTTCGTAAAACGCTGCGGAGTTTGGACGTGAATAAAGCTAGTGGCCCTGATGGGATTCCAACAATTGTACTTAAATCCTGTGCGTCTGAGCTCGCTCCTGTACTGACACGCCTCTTTCGCCGCTCTGTTGAGGCTGGACATGTGCCAAAATCATGGAAGCTGGCTAATGTGCAGCCTGTGCCCAAAAAAGGTAGTCGTGCTGACCCATCAAATTATAGGCCCATCTCGGTCACGTCCATAATTTGTAAGACTATGGAACGTGTTCTGAACAACAGGCTCCTGCCACACCTAGAAGCTAATAACCTCCTCAGTGATCGCCAATACGGCTTCCGCCGAAACCGGTCAACTGGGGATCTTCTGGCGTATGCCACGCATTTATGGAGCGAGGCCATTGAGAAATACGGAGAAGCGCTTGCTGTTTCTCTCGACATCTCAAAGGCCTTTGACAGGGTCTGGCATGATAGCCTTATAAGTAAGCTTCCATCTTTCGGTCTACCTACTGGTCTTTGTGTTTGGACCTCGGACTTTTTGAGAGACCGATCGATACGAGTCGTCGTTGATGGCTGCTCGCCCGATCAATTGGTGATTAACGCCGGAGTCCCTCAAGGGTCGGCACTCTCTGCAACTCTCTTCTTGCTGCATATCAACGATCTGCTAAAGCCTGGAACCTTTGGGTATGCGGACGACAGCACAGTTGTGGAGAGTTACACATCTACTGCACGAGCCAGTGGGGCGCAAATTCAGTCTCACAGAGAGGCCATGGTTGAGCGCTTAAACTTGTCCTTAAAGGCGGTCTCCGACTGGGGCGATGCCAACTTGGTTAAGTTTAATGCTAATAAAACCCAGGCGTGCCTGTTTTCTGCGAAACGGAGCCCATTTCATCTGGCTCCTACTTTCCGTAATGTACCCGTGCCGATTTCTGACCACCTCGAGCTTCTTGGTATCTCATTAACACCCACTCTCAATTTTGGCTCATACATTGAGTCGAAAGCCCAGCTGGTCGCTAAGAAGCTTGGAATACTTGCAAAGGTGAGGCAATACTGCACACCGGGACAGTTGCTCAACTTATACCAAGCACAAGTCCGATCATGTCTGGAGTACTGTTCTCACCTCTGGGACGGATCAGCGAAGTACCAGCTAGAGGCTCTAGATTCAATTGAGAGAAGAGCCAAGAAGCTCATTTGCAATGACGAGTTAGCAAAAGCAAGGCTCCACAGCCTCGAGCATCGTTGAAAGGTTGCAAGCCTCTCGGTTTTTTATCGGATACATTTCGGAGAGTGTGCTGCGGAGCTTTTCAACCTGATCCCACCATCCCCATTCTATGATCGGACAACCAGACGCTCCGCGACGCGCCACCGCTACATGGTTGACATACCTCCCATACGCACAAAGCGGTACTCTTCCACCTTTATTATGCGCACCGCCAAGGAGTGGAACGCCTTGCCTGAGTCTGTGTTTCCTGATAACTACAACCTAGGGATCTTCAAGTCACGAGTGAATAGGTTTCTTCTAGACAAGCGTGTACCATCGTAGACTGCATCATCGCTTACCGTCAGGCGAGATAGTGGTCAAACGCTAGCCTATAATTTATAAAAAAAAAAAAAAAAGAGAGCGACCTAGTTGCAAGCCATCGCTTCGTAATTAGCAAGTTACGGCAGAAGGTGTCGTGAATTGAAAACCGTTAAATGATTCCGTTGGGGCTGAGTACACAGTGTGCTCTGGGTGCAAACTTGTGCGTCGAGTGCTTACAACATATGGGCACCGCCGCCGTCTCAGCCTCCAGCGCCGCCGCCATCGCTGCCGCCAGCGTCACCACCGCACTGAATACTTCTGTAATTAAAGCAATCAGTCTGAAACGAACTGCTAAGTTGCGGACTCTGCCAACTGAGAGAACAAACATTGTATCTCCACAGTTGCATAAGTACTAGTAGCCGCAGCTTAACACGCGTAGTTTTTCAATAAAAACATTACCCCTTCTACGCAGTTGGGTAAAGAGTAGCCTATGTCACCAGGGGACATCGATATATATTTATGTACTACGCACTAGATATCGCGATCCGAACGCTCACTCTGTTCCTCTGAATTGTACTGCATGCAATCCTTACTTTAGTGCGGCTCCGACATTCACGCAGTTTGGACGCGTACGGAGCGGCCCTATTAATACGAGAATTCGAATCAAAGTATGACATAAATAACAATTCAGTAGTTAAATAAGTAAAATTATTCAAGTGAATAAATAGGTACTAATATCGTAATACCACATTAGAAAAAAAATTGTTTATTTTAATGCCACGACATCTAAAATCATAGACTAAAATATGCAGATATTCCATTACAAAACCGGTTGTAGGTAAAAATAACACGGACTTGACGTGGTGTTTTTAGAAAATATTTTAATTTGTTTATGTAAATGTTTTCTAGCCAGTTTGATATTTTTTAATATTTATTTTATGTTCTTTCTTTTTAGTATAAGGTCAGGAAATATGACGACGTGCGTAATTCGATACTGCAAAAATACATCAAGAAGTGTCAGTGAATCATCAGGTGACAGTTTGATTTCAAACTATTGTTAACGTATTTTAGCTGAAATAAACGCATAACAATTCATTTTATTTTACTATTCTACTTTACCATATTTTCAATTTGCTCTTTCAAATTCGCTGCAACTCGGTATTGGAATGATCTACCTCCGCCTCTGCGTGCTCTGAAAACAGTTAATGTCTCCCGAAAAGCGCTCAGAAAACATTTACTAGTATATACAGAGCAATTGAGCCAATGCAATTAAAACTCACACAAAAACTATCTCTTTCCACTTACCAAGATTTTAAAATACATATTTAAATAACTAGTGGTTCGCCCCGAACTGAGATCTCGCGAATCTTCCAAAATAAATATTATTCTTAGGGCGACTTGCACAACGATGCCTAAACGTATTTACTGGCTAAATCATACGAATACTTCAAATTTAAACATGTTTAGTCGCTAAATACGTTTAGTGACCTTTGTGCATGTCGGCTTTAATCTTTGACTAACAAATTGTTGCAATGAAATGCATAACTAACCTACTTGACCTATAGTTTCATTCAAATTAGATGTAACGGGGGTTTTTGTTAATTGGTTATATTCTTTTGGGGTACAAATGGCAGTTATTCTGGATTTCAGACTTTTGCCTATATTCGTGTCACTAAAGCTACACGTATACCAAATTTCAGCATTGTGGGGTCACTGGTGTACCCTGTGAATTTTGTCAAAGTTTTGTTTTTATTACGGCTAATAACTCAAAAACTACAAAAACTTTCTAAAAGTAAAAACGGGGTCGAAATGTACTAATGAAGACCTTTCATTTGACGTCCCAATTGACCTAATAGTCTCATTTTCATTTTTTTTACCCCTCTTGAACCCCAATAGCTCAACAACCCCCCAATATTTTTAGCTCATTGAGTCACACCAAAATTGTGCCATCACTACCTACCTACATACCAAATTTCACAGTGATCGGATAAACGCTTCGAAAGTTATCCTCGAACAAAGAAACATACATACATACATATATACATACATACATAAATACATTCATACATACATACATACAATGCTGATTTGCCCAAGTGAACTTAGAGATCTCGCTTCGCTCGATCAATAATATTATATAATATTAATATATTTTTTCCACTTTGACTGGCGGGAGATTTCTGGAGAACGCAAGGAATGGAAGGAAATGGGGGAGACCTTTGCCCAGCAGTGGGACAGTATAGGTTATTGAAATTAATATATTTAAATATTTTTATTATTTATTTATTTTTTTGTTATCTTCTTGTTATATGTTTTCCAATGTATTTATGTAATGTTCGTAGCGGTATTTTCTCCTTTATTTTGTCTACATGTTATTTTTATTTTAAATTTTCTATTAGTATTATTATCTTTTCAAATGATCGTGTTGTCACCTAGGCTCTGTCAGAAAACCAGCGCTGCATCGTATCCACCGTGGTACGAAACAGCTTATGCTGAGACAGGGACCATTTTGTCCCCACGCAACACCATCATTTTATGTCTGTGTGAAGCTTGTTTTTATTGTGTTTTTATGTCTTTTCCTTTCTTGTTATTGTGTGTGATGTCATGTGTGTTCAAATAAATGTATTTTATTTATTTCTTTCTTCTTTTTTTCTACTATTATACATTTTGAAATAGAGTATGAATTCTAATGAAGTTTTGTAGGTACAAAAGCTGTGTCACGTCTGTGGTGTAAAATCTATAGGGACGATAGTTTGTTACACTATGTTGAACGGAACGCGTAAGCGCCATGAATTTCATGGCGCTTACAACGTTTTGGTCGCGAGTAAACTAAACTCTATAAGCGATCTAGCGCTGCAGGTTTTAATGGTATGGTTAGATCACATAAATAATGTTTAAGCGCTGCAGCGAACTTTAGTTCTAACTCACCAGCATTTAAACAAACTTTTTTCAAGAATGTTCTTGTCTATCGGTAGAATATATGTCTATGCCCGGGGATAGTTTAGCTTCCCAACGGTGAAAGAATTTGTTAAATCGGTCAAGTAGTTTCGGAGCTCATTCAATTCAAAGAAACAAACAAACGAAATCAAATCTTTCCTCTTTATAGTATTAGTATAGATAATGTACAGGGTAACATACTTATTTTAGACGAGCGACATCTTAATGAGTTGGCCAATGGACACGTTGACGGAAATTATTATCGGAAATACGTTATCTCTGATATAGTTACGGGATTCATTCAGTTTGAATTAAATTACTCTTCGTTTGGAAAATAACTTCACATTGATTGCTATCGATTTATCACATTTATTATACGACCAGTCCTGATACGAGCTGGAAAATAGTTCTAGGTTAGGTTAACCGATAGGTTAAGTAGTTGCTGAGATAATTATGACAGACGGACGGACGGACGGGCAAAGTCGCACCATAGCGTTCCGTTTATACCATTTTGGTATGGAAGCCTAAAAACCGCGTCCAAATCATTCCATCGGTCTGGGAACTATAATGCCATAGACACACAAACAGACATAAACGTCAAATTTATAACACCCCTCTTTTTGCGTCGGGGGTTAAAATATTATTTGGCCGTAGAAATCACTCTACTATATATATAATATTAGAAGTAAAATCACAATATCTTTCGTCGATTTATCAACCTTGTTAACGTCAATTCCCTCTCGCGTGAACCGCGAGCGATTTATTTATTTTATATATTTTGAGCCCTATGCATATCGCAATAAAGGTGTCGTGCGCGTCGAGATGAATAGTTCCGCAGGTTGCGTGCAGTAATAAGGGCCTTCAGTAATGGATGATGTTTTTCTGCGCGACCAGAGAGAAGCTCATAAATATGTCAGCGTGTCGAGAGAGCTCTCGCTCGGGGGAAGCCGTCCGTCGGTCGGTCGCTCCCGCGCACGGCGCACGGCGCCCGGCGCCCGGCCTAATGAAAAACATCTAATTACGACTCGATTCCCGATATTAATTAATATCATAACTTACTATTATTTTTCGGCGATTAAACAGAGGAAAATACACCAACAACTATTCTACCGATCTGAGATGATAACATTATATTTAAGTAATACTAGTGGTTCGCCCCGGACTGAGATCTCGCGAGTCTCCCGTACCTAATAACAAAAATATATTATTCGTAATCTTTGACTAATAAATTGGTGCCACAAAATGCATAACCAACCTACTTGACCTACAGTTTCATTCAAATTAGATGTAACGGGGGTTGTTGTGAATTATTTATTCTTTTGGGATACAAATGGCAGTTATTCTGGATTTCAGACTTTTGCCTATATTTGTGTCACTAAAGCTACACGAATACCAAATTTCAGCATTGTGGGGTTACTGGTGTACCCTGTAAATTTCGTCAAAGTTCTGTTTTTATTAAGACTAATAATAACTAAAAAACTACAAGAACTTCACTAAAAATAAAAACGGCGTCGAAATGTACTAATAAAGAACTTTCATTTGACGTCCCACTCATTTTTTTTTACCCTCTTGAACCCATATATCTCAACAACCCCACAATATTTTTAGCTCATTTAGTCACGCCAAAATTCGTCGCTTGTTTGACAATGTGGCGTATCTGTTATTTTGTAATTTTTCAGGACAAGCAATTTTCTGTCCAAATTCGCTTACAATTGACTGTAACACGCCTAAACGTGAATTGATTTATATGGAAATTGACACCAATACACTTCAAGCTAAGGTCTTCCTGATAACATGTATTGACTATTATTAAAATGATTAGTTAATTAGAAATATTAATTTGAAACAGGCACGTCACTTTGTCAAATTAATTTTTTTAATATTCTGCTGAAAATGTCAGATAGGTCTAGGTGATTTTTAAATAAAAGTCGTTAATTTTAAATCAACTAGAGTTTCTTATTCCAATAAACTATTTTTAAACCATCAGTCTCAAACATTATAGTCTCAATATTAAAGTAGGTTAAAATAAATCACAATATCGGTACCTTTGGTACGTACTAATTACTTATTAATTATAGAAACTTTTTATAAATCAGTGAGATCTGTCTAATAATGTTTAAGTAATTAACAATCGTAGGAATTATGGAATATCAACATTATAAACATCAACTTTCACGCTTGACTCTTATTTTGACTATGACGAATGACAACTATTTTCAACTTTTAAATTATCCAATTATCACCGTATCAAGAAGAACGATTTATTGAGAAGTTATACATAAATTCAAAAGTATAAATCAAGTTAATATTAATAAAAACAATGAAACATAACACAATAATGACTTAGTTGCAATCAGTCTTATTTTAACATATTTTAACTCTTATTTTTCAAACTTAAAATCATCCAATAATCACTGGTATTAGGAAGAACGATATATCTAGAACTTTTATATAAATTTTAATCAAGTAATTAGTCATGAAAACATTATTAAACATAACACACAATACATATTCTTTGCCTAGATCTTTCATGAGTTTATTTCGCTTCTTCTTATCTATCTTTTCTTTCCTTGGCCTTTCGACTTCTCTTGGAGCCCCATCAACTTCGAAATCTTCTGGAATTGGCATTTGGGAAGGATTAAGGCGGTGGTCTACATCCTCAGAAGCAAGATAATCTTCAAAAGCCTCTGGGACTGGCACTTGGGAGGGATTGAAGCGGCGGTCTACACCCTTAGAAGCACCATAATCTTCATAAGCAACTCGAACTGTCATTTGGGAGTGTACAATGCGGTTTCCTTCTTTATTAAGTGCTCTTAGACCTAGAATATGAATTGCTTGAGCATCATCGACTTAATAACTCTCTGGCACTAATTGTTGAGAAGAGTCTTTATCGATCAAGATACTCGGAGATTCTGCCCGACGTATAAAATGGTGTTCACCTGAAACCTCATTTATAAATGATCTCAACACTGAAGAATAAAACATCTAACGCAAGTACTAAAAAAATCTTCATGACACCCAATATTTTGACATGTTTGTTTTCTGCTGTTACTCGCTTTTGGTGGAGAAATTGATGACTGGTAGTACTGCAATGTTGTTTCTATTTGATTCTTAGAATTATTTTCCTCATCATCCATGCAGACAGTGCATCACTGGATATAGTAACATCACTTAAGTCCATTAGAATAATTATTAATTTTACGATTTGTAGATACATCAAACAATATCTAGGCAGGAGATACAAATACGCCGATTAGACAGATCGGTTCCTCATCAAAAGTAGAAAAAAATAACATAAAAATTTCAGATACGTCAAAATGTCAGTTACGTCACTTAGTCAAACAAGCAATGAATTGTGCCGTCACTACCTACCTATGTATCAAATTTCACGATGAATCGATCAACGCTTCGAAAGTTATCCTCGGACAAACAAACATACCATACCATACAACGCCGATTTGCCTAAGTTGATTTGGAGATATTTTGTGAATAAAACTTCACAAATTTTGGGAATTGATTCCAACTCTATTCTTGGATAAACTAAATGTATTGAATGTTTTCATTTTGAAATATCAGATTCCAATATTAACCTTGTTTTATTTTAACAAGCTGTTTCCATTGTTACAGGTTGTTACGGCTGTTGAGTGTACCTATTGAGTGCGGTATCGAGAGCGGGTTCCGCACTTTCAACGAATAGGTAGGTAAACACATTTATACTGTTTTTTAACGTATTTGTCAACAAAACCCATACATAATTTATAAATAATTATTATATGATATTATTACAGAAAATATGTAGCTTTATCAAAAAATTGCTTAAATGACATGTAAACCGGTCGTGCGGTCTGTTCCTTAGTTGAATGGATCGTGCGAGCGTATCATTGTGAACATATCCGCGCCTTCCTATACATGCACTTGTCTTACTCAAAGTACCTATATTTTTAGTTGTAGCACTTATAAATAATACGCCAGATGCTTTCTAAATATTCTTGCATGTGAATGAAACACTTGAACATAAACATACAAAATGATTGATTCACTACATTAGCACACAGTAAACACAATTTCATTTTAAAACAGAGAAAAGACAGCCTAAAATAAAAATACAATTAAATATCTAGTAGAGATGAAAAACATAAAGAAAAGAAGTAGTTAACTGTGTGGCACAACTGGCACCAGGAAACAGGCCTTGACTCAGCATTATGTCAATAATATAATATTTGGAATATCAAATGGCCAGACTATTAAAAGCATCTTTGCAAAATCGGTCGTTCATCGGTCCACTAGTGCATGGTCGCTTCATTTGAAGCTCTACTGTAACTGGTCGGACCTGAATGGTTCCTCCACAGTAACAAATTCGGAAGATAACATTCATCTTTGTAATATTATAATATAAATATTAATATTATTGAATAGCAAATATTTGTTCATTCAGTCATTACGTATTTAAATTAATCTGGGATTTGGAAAAAGCTTCAATATACTATAACGCTTACCGCCATCTCTTGAATTACTCATCTACTGTATGAGGTGTTTGATCTAGATAAATTGTAAGTTGACGCTAGATGACAGTAGCTGTTGGATAAAGTGACGTGGAGACTGTATAAAATGATTTATCGTCTATGGGAAGAGTTCCGCTACTTGCCGGTAGGGGGGTCGACTGACTAGCAAATTGTCTATGGGAAGAGTTCCCCTGCTCGCCGGTAGGGAATCGACAGACTATTAATTTGTCTATGGAATAGGTTTCACTACACGCCATTATGGGTATGCAAGTAGAAGGCGATATCGTGTAGATTGGGGTGAAGCTGGATAGAACGGAATCTTGTCTATGCTATTATAAATTCGGGGGGGATTAATATGAAACTTCGTGATATTACAAAATAATAATATTATTAATAGAAAACAATTGATCTTGCATTTTTTCTATGAGTTACGTGAAGCCATTTGTTTACTTTTGAATAAATTTAGTGTTTGTATAAAATAATTTATCACCTATGGAGACAGTTTTCGCTACTCGCCGCTAGAGGTCGCAGACGGGGGTTCGATGGCTGAAGAACGGGGGGAAGGGACGGAACGCCTTAAATACGACGGAGCGACTGCGCTCGTGCTCTTTTCTCGGGCTCTGCTCGTCGGTGGTCTTTTCTCGGACTCTTTTCTCTTCGGGCTCTTTGCTCGGGATCTTCTCGTCGGGGTCTCTTTTCTCGGGATCTTCTCGTCGGGGTTCTTTTCTCGGGATCTTCTCGTCGGGGACATTGCTCTTGGGTCGCGCTCTTTGCTCGCGGGCTCTTGTCTCGTGGTCTTTTTCCTCGTGGCTCTTGTCTCTTGGTCTTTTTCCTCGTGGCTCTTCTCTCGCTAGCAGCCTTCTTGGACACACAGAAAATACCAAGGTACGTGCTTGTTAATTTTTACTTACTGCCATTTTTAATTATTGTTCTTGTGTTAATGTTTGGTAATCGGATTCGTGCAGGAATGTATTGAAGTGGATCCTAACAGAGTAAATTATTTGTGTTAATTTAAATGTAAACGGTTAAAGTGATTGTTCCTGAAATACAGTAAGTGGAATTTGGATTCCATACATTGGTTTGGAAATAATTGTTTTGAATATCGGGGTGCTTATTTAATAAGATAGTTAAAGTTGGGGATTGACGTTTTACCGTGGCATTTTCTTTTAGATTAACAAGGTTGTCGGCAGGAACCTTGTTAACCGGTAGGGTAGGAAATGCATCAGGGACAGTGGAGTCGACAAAAGTCTAAAAATCAAATTAATTTAGATCATATTATGGGATGGGAGGCGTTAGGAAAATACGTTCTCATTACGTTCTATTTATTCCAAAGAAGATGTACGGACAGATTGGCATCAGTATTGCATTTTGGGAAAGGATTGGCTCAGGATTATATTAAACTAAAGACAAAATGGCCTTTCACGTTTGATGTTTGTATTGGCAGCGATTTGTTTAACTACTTCTATATTCTACTTCTATTTCTATGGTCATAAAAGAACGGTGGGTTCATTGGTAAACATAGCTTATGTTATAACAAAGACACAGGAATGTGTAATCTATTGACGGTATAATATTTCTTAGATTGAGTTATCTAGTAAAGAAAGAATGTGGGTAGGAAGATTGGATTCCTAAGTTTGATATCTGTTGTTATTGAACATTGGTAAAGGAAATATTTTAATGTAACATACGGTATAAAAATATATCAGTATGTAGAACAAAATTCATGTAATAAACTAAACTTAAATGAAAGGGCAATTGTGCTTTTATGGACGGTGGTTTCAAAAAATACACTTTGTAAGATTGAATACAATGTTGAAATTATAAGATGGAACTTGTGAAGTTTGACAATGAAATGTGCTCGGATTCAAGGAAGTAAATAATCTAAGTAAGTTGATCTGATGTTGATAGAATCTTTGAATGCTAAAGCGGTGGGCTTAATTAGAAACAGATGCATGAAAAAGGTCTGTTTTCTGTTCTACGGAGCCAAGGAAATGAAATTCCGTTTAGATCAATCAGCATTGTTAACTGAAAATGTAACAGAAACATGACTTGAAGTAATATCCATGGTCAAACTACAGTAAACTAAAGACTTTGATAGCTAAATAAAGCGGTTTTATCTATCTCATGCAAACTAGCCGTTCGGAAGAGTATTAAGTTGGTACAACTGGCTTCATGATGGGGTTTTACGAAGTTCTACATTTTAGTGCATTCTGATAGTGAATTTAAGAATGGGTTAATTGATAGGTTGCCTAGGTATGTTTTAAGGCTAAGTGTTTTGGCAGATAGATAGTAGGGGGCGGTTATTTTTAAGAATGGAATCGAAAAAGTTGGGTTCTAGAATAGGCTACAAAGAACCAAAATCGAATGGGTTTAGTTCTAAAAATAAGAACTTTACTGATTCGCAAGATAACCAAGAAATAATCTACACCTTGCAAAAGATTATGACCTCTAATTCCCTTAATAACGAGTAGGAACAACAGACTACCTACATATGTACAATTTTTATGTTGTCTCAAATGTAAGGTTAAGTAAACCTAATAATACTTTTATTTTGTGGAAGAGAGATGTCCAGTCTGGTAGTCGAGTCTCATAGTCTTCAGCGGTGGAGGGGCTGTAGACCTAAGATATTTAAACAAGTGTCTTAGCCACAATTATAATTGTCGATAATCAGTTTGTAGGTAGATCAATACGTTCCCAGCTCAGATTATACAAACAAACAGATAGAGCGCGCCGAACGTGCGAGTGAAGCCACACAAGCGAATACAAATTTAAAAGCGAATACAATCTCGCGGCAGTGCTAAAGATAGCGTCGTACTGCTTAAACGTCTCGAGTGATTCATTATTTTCTGTCAAAAATGCCGTCTTGTGTTATTAAACAGTGTAAAAGTTGTTCCCAAAAACAAAAAAAGTGGATGGAATATCATTTCACAAGTAACTATAAATTATTTAATTGATTTTATTATTTATTCACCCAATAATTAAACGGTGGTCTCGAAACACAAAACCTCGACATTAGTTCGACTGTGTTGCCAGTTTTCGGCAAAATGTTTTCCCTTCAATTGGGGAAAGTACCTGTTGATCTAGGCGTTAGCTAGCCTGACAGTTAAATGTACGGACGTGGGTTCAATTCCCACGCGTAATCTCACGCCTAAATTGTTATTCCGAATTTGTATGTATTTCTATAATTATGTTATTGCTGTTTACTGTGATTCGGTGATTAATATCTTATGCGGGATTTTAAATATAATCGTATATGTACAACAATTTAGTTCCGTATGTATATATGTAATGTATATACATTATATATACATATACACATATATAATAAATGATATATATAGAGAAGTAATAGCGATCCGCCCTCGCTTCGCTTCGGGTAAAATATCCTACCAGAACATTTTACCGGGATAAAAATATCATATATGTTAATCCAGATCATATTCAATATGTGCAAAATTTCACACAGTGAATCTGGTGAAGTTGTTGATAGAAAAGTATTTAATGGTGCGATTGCACTATATAGCAAAATTAGAAACTAATTCTCGACATGTAGAAGCCAAACGGCAATATTACAAGAAATTAGTGCAAAATTAAGGTGGTTAATTTTTTTGGCAATATAATTAATTATGATTTTAATAAATATTTTGGATTCATATGTATGTTTTTTTTATCAGTCTAATGAAATGAATATACTATATAATAATATATAATACTATATATATATATATACTATATAATAATTACTACAGAAAAAACTAAAGTATTATTATAAAGTCCATTTTTCCAAAAAGTGTTATTGTAATTTTTCAAATTCTAATAACAGTCCGGAGTCAGGAATATATCCTGCGTTGTTGGCTAGTCTCTTGCGAGATGGCCGCCGTAGCCGTAATTCGGCCAGGAGGACATTAAAGTCCATGTAAACCTCAATAAACACCGGACGGACCGCTAGTTATAAAAATCTTCACATATTATTTCTTCTGTAATTTTACAATGCGTTTACAATAGTAGGTACATGAAATATTTAAGTGTTTAATAAACTAGTTAATTAAACAATTGTTCAATCCTAATACTCACACAAATTTGTATTCAATTAGTAACAAATTCATGTATCCAAATAAAATTTTAGAACCTGTTGTCGTAAAAGGACATTAAAAAAAAATACAGGGTGTTTTTTTCTTTTTCTGGTATCATTACACGCACACTGATGCAAGTGTCCCTACAGAGCTATTTGTAATCGCCACGCACACATGAATGATAAGTGGCGTCATACTGTTTGTTGCGTACACTCCATCTGTTTGTTTGTATAATCTGAGGTTCCCAGTGGGTAGGCTATAACTTTGGTACCAAGCTTACAATAGGTAGATCACAATTATCACTAATTAGAATTCTACGAGTGTGTGTTTAGATAGGTTTAATTCTCTCATAAAGTAGGTAGTATGATTTTTGGTACTAGACTCAAATTTAGTATACTCGTATTGTCTGGGTTAGAAGTTGGGTAAACGTCATCAAGGAGTGTTAGCTGGGGTTGCGTGTTTATTTATAGGGAGGGGGGGGCGTTTGGGGTTTGTTTTGGGGAGGGGGGGGGGGGGGGGGGGTTACACAACGTCAATCGTGATGTGGTATAATTTCGGTTAAACGATGAGACAGAGCATGACAGCGCCAGGTTTTGAATAAGCGAGGATTAATTAGCTACGTGTTTGCTGGACTATCATATGCTATTATTGTCCATTTTGTCTGTTCCGGCACCTTTTGTTTCACTGCGTTTATTCATCAGCTACATTTGGGACGTTTACGCTCCGTTGAATGCATAATAAGAGCCATAAAATATACAAACTGTACATTTGAAGTAATATTATGTTGCCTAATCCGGCGGGTGCCGTGCCCCACGCGTGCCCCACGCGTGCCGCACGCGTGCCGCACGCGCTCGTCAAAGAAAATAATATTTCTCGATAGCGAATAAGATACCCTGCAGAAGTAATGCCTCACATCTCTCACTTACTTGAAATAATAACTCGTCTCTAAAAGCTTTTCGAGCGCGCCCGTAGCCGCGTAGTGCCTCTACGCCGTTGGTTAACGATGACGCAAGGTTCTAGAACGTCGCCTCTTTTTAACCGCTTTGGCACCCACTACCCTACATTACGTTTCCGTTCATCGTATTTTCTATTGAAGGTTTTTTTCCAACTCAGATATTCGATAAACAGAAACGTAATGTTCATCTAAAAGCCTTGTAAATCAGGTTACAGTTCAGTGAGATGTGATCGAATGAGTAGGTACTCCTCGCACGTTATATTCCCTCGAGAAGCTCGCGTCCGGCTCCGAACAGTTTTATTGTAGTCGCCGTCACGTAGGTACGTACAGGCCGCGCCGCCACTCAGCACGTCGCGACCTCTGGACTGTTACTGTTTCCAGTGATTAACTCTCATTCATGCAGAACTACATTGTATGTATGCCAATTTGTGGCGCCAACTGAAATTCAGACTGGATGCTTTTTTTGTTAGTTTAGACGCCCATCAAATATAAAACTTAAAAAATTAAACTCGTAGTTCATTACATTATAATACTAACCTAGCTAATTGAATCGGAGAGTGGTCCCAGTCCGTCATCTGTCCTTTCTCGTCATGTCCTTGGCAGCCGCGGCCATCCATCCCGCTTGTTATAAATAAATATCGCTGGACATTTCACACAGCACTATCTAGCCCCAAACTACGCAGAGATTGTACTATGGGAACCAGATAACTGATAGAACACTTATATACTTTTTTTTTGTAAATACATACTTATAATATATAGAAAAACACCCAGACACGGAACAAATATTTGTAGATCATGCAAACATTTGTTCTGCGGCGGGAATCGAACCCGCTACCTCCTGCGTCTTAGCCGGCTATTCGCCCACTGCGCCACGGAGGCAGTCATGGCTTGTTCACAGCCACCTGTGCCCACTACGGGTACCTTTATATTAGATTACTTTCTATTAGTTTTCCGTTGATAAAGTACGTAATTCTAAAGATGAGTCTATCTATATCTATTATATTGACTAAATTCGTGAGTTATAATAGTGTATCTTCTGGGTGCGATGTTTACGACCGATTCAATAGCCATCAGGCGACGAGGCGAGGGGTGGCGAGGGTTAAACGGTGGAGCTTTGCTCTTATTGTCACAATACACAGTGAATCCTATCCGCAGTTTGATGACGCGCGATTCCCTCGACGGCGATAGCTCGATAGTGTTCGATGCCATTTAGTACGTGAGCGCAATGCTGCGGCTGTATGTGCTTCCCGCAGATTAGCAACCTCACGCGGCGCGCTGAATACAGAATGCGATCGTGAAGTTCGTGACAAAGGACGCATAACAAAAAAAAAACTAAGTAAGGTACAATATAGGTATATGGATTATTTTCTTGTAAGTAGCATTGTAGGTCGAAACACCGATAAAACGGTACGCGTTCAATCCGTATTTATAATAATGATAGGATAAAATAATTATAAGAAATTTAATACTGCTTAGAAATGTGTATTCCTTTGTGGCATTTCAACTAAGGTTACTAAAATTACAATAGTTATGTGCCAGCAATCTCTAGTACCTAATATCCTCAAACTCATGTTCGGCGCACACGTGCGCGCGCAGCCGAGCGACAACTCTTATATACATATCGGAGCTAATATACATGCATACGTACAATACAGTTTATAGTGCTTCGATGGTTTGTACGTGTATTCGCTCTCCAAATATATTCCGAATCGACGTTTCACAGACTACTGTTTTTCAGTTAGAATATCGGTAAATGTTATCTATATCTTCATCTTCATATTTTAATATATTAGGTCCTTACATATGAAATAGGCGTTTTGTCAAACTGGCCCCTTTGATCTTAAATATTTGGCGGTTGGTTAAGAATTCCAAATTCAAATTTATTTCAAATTAAGGTTTGTGTATTTGTATTTTCAATATACTAATTCATTTTTTTTCGCGCCATTTAATTTTTCTTGCACATCGTTCTGTTTACAATATGGAAAACTTAAAATATCGGGTTATTTACGTTCCACCGTGGCACCAGCGCTGCAGAAACAGCTCGAAGGATTAATGATGTGTATGGGGAAGCTACCGTAAAAGAAAACATGGTACGTTTTTGGTTCCTACGTTTTAGTTCTGGAAATTTTGACCTGCAGAACAAACCCCGTGTACGGCCGGAGACCCTAGTTGATAATGAAGAATTAAAACTGATCGTGGAAGCGGATCCATCGCAAACCACATCAGAGTCAGCGACAGGCTTCGGTGTAAGTGATAAAACAATTTTAACTCACTTGAAACAAATTGGGAAAGTGAAAAAGCTCGAAAAATGGGTACCGCATGAATTGAGTAAAGCAAACCAACAAACACGAGTCGAGTCCTGCGTTACATTACTCAGCCGTCACAATAACAAGGGGACTTTGAATCGTATCGTTACTTGTGATGGAAAATGCATCGTGTACGATAATTGGAAACGCTCATCGCAATGGTTGAACCCAGGAGAACCGGCCAAATCATGCCCCAAGCGAAAGTTGACTCAGAAAAAGGTACTGGTAAGTGTCTGGTGGACCAGTGATGGTGTCGTCCACTACAGCTTCCTAAGATCTGGCCCAGACAATTACGGCAGATCTGTATTGTCAACAATTGCAAACCATGATGGAAAAGCTAGCCGTTAAACAACCGAGACTGGGCGATTGCTCCAGCCCACTGCTGCTTCAGGACAACGCTAGACCACACACTGCACAACAGACAGTCGCTAAATTAGAGGAGCTGCGATTTGAATGTCTCCGACACCCACCGTACTCCCCGGACCATGTTCCAACAGGTAACCACTTTTTTCGGAATTTGGACAACTTCTTGCAAGGAAAAAAATTCAATTCCGATGAGGCTGTCAAAATCGCCTTCAAAGATTTTATTGATTCTCGCTCCCACAATTTTTTCAGCAAAGGAATCAATGAACTACCGATAAAATGGCAAAAGTGCATAGATAACAATGGGTCATGCTTTGATTGATTAATTAAAATAATTAATAAAAAAAAATAGTTTTGCTTTTCTCATACAAACCGCCAATTTCAGATGTAAGGACCTACTCGTAATATAAAACAAAGTCGGGTTTGTTCGAACACTTCTCGAGAACGGCTGGACCGATTTTGATGATCTTTGATTTGTTGGATTTGTCTCCGCTCCGAACAGCAGAATAACTATTAAAATATTAGAAAAATTCACGCAAAAAAAAAATATGAAGAAAATTCATTTTCTCATACATATATGCAGCTAATGATGGCCGATTGACAACTGTACATTGGCAGCCCGCGTCATATGCATGTCAAGGCGGTACGAAGTTCGCCTGGTCAACTAGTTACCTAGTAGGTAGGTAGGTTTACCTGCCACGGTTGACTGGTAGAAAATGCTTTTAGCGTTAAGTCCCCTATTTGTACATTTTTCTTTTTGTGCAATAAAGAATAAAACAAACAAACTAGTAGTAAATAAAATCACAATCACATTAATATTTTAAGTGCGAAAGTTTGGATGCTTGTTTATTTATTTATTACTCAATCACTTCGTAACGGCTGAACTGATTTCTGTGGTGTATTGCAGGTAGATTAGTAGCGGAGGGTAGACTTAACGTGATGAGTCAGTTGCATAGACCCGGTTACAAACTGATACTGTGTTTCATTTGCTTCCCGAAATAAGGACTTTACAATTTCGATGAATAAATCACGCGTGCGAAGCCGCGGGTGGAAGCTAGTCATTCATAAGTAACGTTTGGTGACTTGATTTCGTCGGTTTGGTTCGAGTGCAGTGCAGCGGCCGCGCCGTGTGTGTGTCTGACACTAAGCACATTCACCCTCTGCCGGCTGCGGGAGCTTTAGAGAGGATTTCAATATGCAACAATTTTCTGTGCATTGCGCTCGGTCCGGCTCTACACCGCCCTTCCCCTACCACCTAGCCACACGTGCCGGTCGTGCTGCCTAATGGATGGCGCTCGGATGTAATCTAATAGGTGTTGCGTAGCGTGGCGTAGGTGCCGTCAATGAGAGGATGTCGCCGGCTGCCCCACGTGCCGACACCGTTCACTGCACCTGTGTCGGTCGAGCTGCATTATCAGTACAGTGCGAGTACAGTTTACACAAGTCCAAGGTAATGTTTAACCTAACGATGCTAACGGTTAAGTAAAAACGTCATGTTTCTAACAGATTATGTAGGTACCATGATGAACATTTTCAGGATCTGCAAATGTTTAGTACAGGTCTAGTTGTTTATTTATTTATTTATTTGGAAAACCAACAGCTAATTATACACAATATGAAACAAAATAAATAAAAGAAAGCCAATAATAGGTTTTCACGACTAAACAACATAATAAAAACAAAATGTGAAGTGAACAATAAAAAGTCTAAACAAAGTGGTTATAAATAGATACATAAGGAAGTTAACGTAAAAGCTACTTAAATAGTACTTAAAGTATACTTGTATCGCCAAAAAATTCTCTGTTCAGCCGCTGTCTGGCTGAACTGACACTCGTACAGAATAGATCTAGATCTAATCGCTTACTCAGCTTATTAAAGTTGTCGCTTGCTCGCCACAGAAATGAATTTTGCCTGTAGTTGGTACCAACTACAGGTATATGGATAGGAGGATTAAATCTCTTAGGCTTAAATGGTACACTAATTTTAATTTTTGATAGTAAATCGGCGCAATTTATATTGTTTGAAGCTATTTTTAGTAGCAATGACAGATCGGCGACTTCACGCCGTTTAACAAGGGGAAGAAAATGGAATTTTTTGCATAAATTTATGTAATTAGAAGATCTATAGGGAATGCGCAGACGAAAGCAGAAGTATTTGACGAATTGTCAAATACGAATTGTTGGTATATTTTTGTAGTTCCTTATCCTATAGAAGTGAAGTGGGGGATAATGATGATGATGTTGATAAAAACGCGTTCGGTTCTCATCGCAAAGTCCCGTCGTAACTTTGTAGCAAATGAACCGGCTTCTCTTGCATTTATCCTTTAAACATGTCATTTATCGATTGAGCTCTGTCATTCTCTCCGCAGTGTTTGTATTCGCTCGCAACTCGACATTAGGCGCGTCAATATCGGCTCTATCGAATAGTTGCGGGCTGCGGCTGACCGACAGACGCGACGCGACGCGACGCGACGCGGCGACGCAACGCTTGCATTCCTCATGTACAACTGGCGTCAAGCTAGGTATGATGATGTATGTGAGAGCGGTGCTCATGACTTCATGAAAAGATACCACCAATAACTTTTATACTTTTATTTACTGTTCGAGCGACCGACACAGAATGAATGAAGAACGGTCGCTCAGTACAAGTACTGCTCTATTAAAGAACAGCTAGTACAAAATAAAACGATTGTCTCACAATAGCTTAATAATCAATTAATTACAAAACAATTACATAAAATCAGACAATTCATTGATGACTTTATAAATTAGCTTAATATTTTTGCGAGTCTCATTTTGATGAATAGCTGAATAATATTTACCGAAAGTATACTCATAAAAAACTATGAATCAACAAATCAGGTTTTAAATTATTCTATAAGATTTTTATCTAATTATTTGAAGCGCCATCATGTGTGATTGAAACTTTAGTGTACGGTGCGGCGTAAAGCCGCGGCGCGGTGGCATCGCGCTACGTACTCACATGTCTCGTTAAGAAAGTGTACAAAAAAATGTGGAGCATAAAAAGGCCTAGATATTTTCATAAAATTTTAAATTAAAAAAGTTTAATTATCAAAAACAGTATGCTCATCAGGAAATAAAAGACATTATTTATGATTTAATTCTGCCAATTCTTAGATCATCATATTGTATCGTAAACATGTAGGTTAGTGTGGGTTTCTAATTAATTAGGTTCTAACAAGAATTTCTTGTAAGAACCTAATTAATTAGAAACCTTGAATGCATTTTGGAACTTAAATATTTACAATCAATTAAAAATAACAGGTAATTAAACGTAAAAACCAGGAATTATTTACATTTTTAATATTTCTCTCGCATGAATACTGTTCTTACCTATATTGTTTATATTATAACAAAATAAAAACATAATAAATCATTATCGAGGAGCGCTGGTGCTTCCCTTCGACTTCTTGTTGAGAATCCATCGCGAAGTGGAAGCATATCTGTTGTGAGACATGTGCATTTCAGCAGATTCACGGACGTGATGAGCATTCGCTGATTGAACAGAAGAAACCCACACGTATCGCAGAGATTCGCATCCATTGCGAGATTCGATCGATCCCACTCGATCCGACGCTTCTACGAGAAAACCTGCAGAGCTTTAGTATATAAATGGCGACAGTCCACGGAGAACAGCTCACATCTTCTATATATATAAAAATCAATTGCTGTTCGTTAGTCTCACTAAAACTCATAAACGGCTAAACCGATTTGCCTAATTTTGGTTTTGAAATATTTGTAGAAGTCCAAGGAAGGTTTAAAAACTGAGAAATAATAAAGAAATTGCAATGAAAGTAGTAAAAAAAGTAGTAAGTAACTATTTTATTTTCCCATACAATTTATTCGTACCTGTCAAGCTGGATGTGTTTATTTCATTTGTAATCAAAACGTTATTTTAATTATTTAATTTCTGAACGCACTATAAATATTTGACCACAGACAAACGTGACATTTATGTTTGTTGTCAAATATTGGTGAATCCTTGGATATCTTCTTTATAATTTGTGTTTGTGAATTCGTGAAGTGCGCGGAAACTTTTTATGTATCCATATAATTTAACCGTCGTTCATTGACGTGAATTCATTTACATGAAGGGTCGCGTCACTTTGACAAGAGTGTTTTATATAGTTTTTATCTGAAGTTCCGCGGGAACGGGAAATGTCAAGCGTGCGAAGCCGCGGGCGGATCAACTAGTCTTATATAAATGTCCTACTTCTGATCCAAATTAACAAATACAAACCTCTTATAAACAGGAAATCATCATCATATCAGCTTTACGTCCACTGCTGAACATAGGCCTCCTCCATAGATTTTCAGAGTGACGAATCTTGTGTGGCCCAGATCCGACGGTTCCCAGCAACCTCCATCAGGTCGTATTTCCAACCAGTCTGTTGTCTACACTCTAGAACCTTTCTGCCCCAACGGCTGTCAGTTCTTCGAGCTATGTGCCTCGTCCACTTCCAACTCAGCTTGCTAATTAACTGGGCTATGTCTGTGACCTCGGTTTGTTTACGGATCTCCTCGTAGTGTTGTGTAGAAGCAACCAGCTGTTCTCGCTAGGAGTGACGCAGCGCGAGGGAGGCGCGACTCACGCTTTTTATTTCATTATGTTTCTTCTAATTGCTTTATCGTTAATCGGCGACGACGGCTCGCTGTAATGTGCTAACTGCGGGATGCGAAGCATCGATGATGCATAAAAAATATTGATTATATGTTAATTTTTAGTCCTGTTGCAGCAAAAGCGCGAGGCGAGCGGCGAGAGGCGCGGACACCTAAACAATGTCCTAATTCGCCTCTTCGCGACTTCAAAGCGGTTTTACTGTTATTTATTCCGCATTAGGGAAAGCTATATTTTTGTAAGTCGTCGGATGATCGACGCTTCAACAAACGCTATTAAATTTTTGTTGAAGGATGTTTTCTTTAGCCGCCTGTCGAGCCAGCGGCGGCGCCGGCGCTCGACAGGAATAACACAAAATAATGACAAGAATATAGGTTCAACATTATTTACAACCGTCTGATTGGACTCGTTACAGACAGACGGACGTTCCATATGGAGCGCTTGATTGACGCGGGATTGTCCAATTTCGATGCAAATGTCAGCTGTAATTCGCGTGCGAGAAAAAATCACGTCACGGGATGTCGTCTGACGTGTCGCTGTCAGTCGGGTAGGAAATTTAAATTAAGCATATTTTAGCCAATTTCGTGACTATCACAATTTTATTTAAGTGTGCAATTTATTATGATCTCTTTGTAGAATGGAGCCAGTTTATTGAAAGATCATCGTTAAGTATTATTGCGGTGAGGCCGTGGGGGGGGGGGGGGGGGGCGGGTCGCGGGCACGCAACCTCCATTTGCCGGGCTCTAAGGACTCAAGTCACATTTCCAAGTCCGCCGGGAAGTGATAGCCGCAGCCGCGAACACCAAGGCCGCGACCGATACCTACCGTACCTAGGAACTATCGTCTCCCGCAGATGGCACGTGGTGCCATTCGTCTCGCGAGCCAAGTAGGAGCCACCTGCGGGTACACCGGACCCGCTCTACAGCAAACAGTCGATTCATACCGATTTCTCTGGATTATTTGTTTGGGGAGAAGTTATTTTTTACAATCTTAAGCATTTAAATAACAAGAACTGGTGTACCCATTTTACTCTATTATGTCTGAGTGAGTAAATACATTCATAAACAACAGTCATATCCTGAAGATTCGATCGAAGTAGATACAAGATACAATATATTTATTTGCTTAAATAACTTTACATAGTTTAATATATGTATACAATATTTGTTCGTATTATCGAACACGCACACACATACAAACATAACATACATTACACAAACATACATTAGGTATACAAAAAGGTCATATATAATTATACAGGTTGGTTTTTTGAGAAGGGCGGTGATGGCCAAGTCCGAAACCAAGAGAGTTAGAGAAAAGTCGGGAAAGAAGTCATACCCTCAATTTATAAGAAAACAATAACTGCATATTTAGTTTTTTTAAATCTTTTACTTTTAACGGAAATCCACCGGAATGATTTCTCAAAAAAAAAGAAATTCTGTATCATTGAACCCATAGGTTCTTACTATCTATCTGCCGAAACACTCAGCCTTAAACCATACCTAGGCCACCTATCAATTAACCCATTCTTAAATTCACTATCAGAATGCACTAAAATGTAGAACTTCGTAAAACCCCATCATGAAGCAAGTTGTACCAACTTAGTACTTTTCCGGACGGCGTTTGCATGAGATAGATAAAACTGCTTTAATTATCTATCAAAGTCTTTAGTTTACTGTAGTTTGACCATGGATATTACTTCAATTCATGTTTCTAGTACCTTTTCAGTTAACAATGCTGATGGATCTTAACGGAATTTAATTCCTTGGCTCCGTAGAATAGAAAACAGACCTTTTTCATGCATCTGTTTCTAATTAAGCCCAGCGCTTTAGCCTTCAAAGATTCTATCAACATCAGATCAACTTACTTAGATTATTTACTTCCTTGAATCCGAGCACATTTCATTGTTCATTTCGGAACAAATGTTTGCATGATCTACAGATATTTGTTCCGTGTCTGGGTGTTTTTCTATACATTATAAGTATGTATTTACAAAAAAAAAGTATATAAGTATTCTATCAGTTATCTGGTTCCCATAGTACAAGCTCTGCTTAGTTTGGGGCTAGATAGCACTGTGTGAAATGTCTAGCAATATTTATTTATTATTATATTATTGTCAAACTTCACAAGTTCCATCTTATAATTTCATCATTGTATTCAGTCTTACAAAGTGTATGTTTTTGAAACCACCGTCCTTAAAAGTACAATTGCCCTTTCATTTAAGTTTAGCTTATTACATGAATTTTGTTCTTCATACTGATATATTTTTATACCGTATGCTACATTAAAATATTTCCTTTTCCAACGTACAATAACTACAGATACTCGTATCAAACTTAGGAATCCAATCTCCCTACCCACATTTTTTTCTTTACTAGATAACTCAATCTAAGAAATATTATACCGTCAATAGATTACACATTCCTGTGTCTTTGTTATAACATAAGCTATGTTTACCAATGAACCCACCGTTCTTTTATGACCATAGAAATAGAAATAGAATATAGAAGTAGTTAAACAAATCGCTGCCAATACAAACACAGACATAGACAATCATTTATTTGCTAAATAGCACACATAATACAGTTACAAAAGATGATTTAAAATATAAAAGATGAAAACATGCAAGACATAAACAAATAATAGGTATAATAAATAATTAATTTGAAATATGAGGTAGGTATTGTTACGAGCTGAGGGTTCGGGATAAAATAATGGGAATCGATCTCACCAAAATAACACTTTTATTCAACACTAAACGATGTATACACGAACTTGGTCACACGTATCACAACACACTAATTCACACCACTGGTGCACCACTTAAAGTCACCGAAAAGATCGCACGTATAGCTTAATCCAGACTGACTCGCGAGCAACTACTGCTCACGCGAGACCCTTCTCCACGTCAGTCCTCCAGGGCCTCGCTGAGACTCACTCACTGAGACTCGCTGAGACTGACTTACAACTGACTTTCCAGCCATCTCTCCGGCCTATTTATATCCACACATTTCGATTGTTCGAGAAGGATCTCGATCGTTCCAGGAAAAGGGTCGGTCCCTCGACACAATGGCCGCTCCATTGTGCGCAACCGCAGACAATAACAACAATAACGCAGCAAGACAAAAGCGTTCGAGAAGTTACGATTATTACTCATTGTTTAACAGCCTCGGCGTAACAGTATGTTGTGTGCTATAGCAGCAAAAGGGCCTCGACTCAGCATTATGCCAACTGGGTTTGTAGTTGACGCTGTTATTCTGCCGAGACCGCTTAATCACCCACTAGACCCTGTGAGACCATAATTATAATTGTGTGATGTCAATGATGAAATATGTGATGTGTATCATAAATAAAAATATAATAATGTCAGGTGAATTGATTATAAAAAATACATAAATAAACGCCAGACGAAAGTCCAAGACCTCGGAACCAGGGTGGTGGAACTCAAGTGGAACTGGGCAGGACACTTGGCTAGTCGAGGTGATGGCAGGTGGAGTTAATCTTTGACCGAATGGTGGCCAAGAACAGACCTAAGAAGACCAGGACGTCCGTCGCGACGGCGCGGAGGATCGACGACATAAAGAAAGTCGCGGGCAACTTCTGGATGCGCGCAGCACAGGACCGGGAAGGGTGGCGTTTACAAAGGGATGCCTACACCCAGCAGTGGGTACTTATAGGCTGTAGATGATGATGATGACATAAATAAATTACAAAAAAGTATTAAAAATACAAAATTAAATAATTAGAATTGAATTAGATTAATAATAATAAGCAATACCCTAAAACTAACAGGTAAAGGAGGCGTTCGCACCAGGCAACCCAGTTTTCTGCCTATCTATCACCACTCGTTTGGAATGTTTTTTAAACGTGTATTGGGATTTCAAAAGTCGTAGTGGTGGTGGCAGATTGTTCCAACACTTGGTTGTAAGGTATCGGAAGTTGCCCCTAAACGCTACAGTCTTGAACTTGCTGTAGTGCAGCAGGTTTCTCGTCGGTCTTGAGCTATACTTGCTCTGCGACCCGGCGAGCTTAGAATAGAGGTACTTTGGCAACCCGGACATCAAACGTGAAAGGTTATTTTGTCTTTAGTTTAATATATTCCTGAGCCAATCATTTCTTAAAATGCAATACTGATGCCAATCTATCCGTACATCTTTAGAATAAATAGAACGTAATGGAAAGTATTTCCTAACGCATCCCATCCCATCATATGATCTAAATTAATTTGATTATTAGACTACTATCGAATACACCGTCCCTGATGCGTTTCCTACCCTACCGGTTAGCAAGGTTCCTACCGACAACCTTGTTAATCTAAAAGAAAATGCCACGGTAAAACGTCAATCCCCAACGTTAACTATCTTATTAAATAAGCACCCCGCAATTTTAAAACAATTATTCTTAAACCAATATATGGAATCCAAATTCCACTTACTGTATTTCAGGAACAAACACTTTATCTTATTAAAAATGGCAGTAAGTAAAATTAACAAGCACGTACTTTGGTATTCTCTGGGTGTCTCAGCAGGCTGCTAGCGAGAGAAAAGGCGACGAGAAAAAGACCACGAGCCAAGAGAGCCCACGAGCAAAGAGCGCGACGAAAGACCGGCGGGAAATCACCCCGACGAGAAGATCCCGAGAAAAGAGGCCGAGCTTTTTTTTTTTTTTTTTTCGAATGGACTAATCTCGTTGTTGGCCTCTGAGGCCGTGACAGCTTAACCGAACTTTTGGCGAGCGCAGATGGCGCTCAGCCCAGTAAGTTTTTTAGGCAACTAGCGCAAGAGCACCACTTAGGTACGAGCCTCGGCTTGGGCTGTTGCCGAGGTGGGGATAGGAGAGAAACGCCCGGGTACATGTCTGTACCTCGTATAGGCGGCGACTGAAGGGACTCGTCGACCTCGCCGGCGAGGTCGGTGTGTCTGTGAAGTGTTTGCTCTGTCTGATATAGATGACTCACCTTCCGCATTAGCGGAGGTGATTTCGTCATCCGGGTCTCCGAGAACGTGTCTCGGACGACGGAGGATTTAAAGAGGCCGAGCGTAGCCGCTCCGTCGTATTTAAGGCCTTCTTTCCCTTCCCCCCGTTCCTCAGTCACTCAACCATCGTCTGCGACCTCCAGCGGCGAGTAACGAAAACTATCTCAATAGATGATAAATTATTTTATACAAACTCTAAATTTATTTAATAGTAAACAAATAGCTTCACATAATTCACAGAAAAAATACACGATCAATTATTTTTTATTAATAATATTATTATTTTGTAATATCACGAAGTCTCATATTAATCCTCCCGAGTTTATGATAGCATATACAAGATTCCGTTCTATCCAGCTTCACCCCAGCCTATATGATATCGCTTTCTTGCATACCCATAATGGCGTGTAGTAAAACCTATTCCATAGACAAATTAATAGTCAGTCGACCCCCTATCGGCGAGTAGCGGAACTCTTCCCATAGACGATGAATCATATTTTACAATCTCCACGTCACTTCATTCAACAGCTACTACCATCTAGCGTCATGATAGTATACCAACTTACAATTTATCTAGATCAAACATCTCATACAATAGATGAGTAATTCAAGAGATGGCGCTAGGCGTTATAATATATTGAAGCTTTTTCTAAATCCCAGATTGATTTAAATACGTAATGACTCAACAAGTATGTGCTATTCATAAATATTAATATTTTATAATATTACGAAAACGAATGTTTATTTCTGAATTTGTTACTGTGGAGGAACCATTCAGGTCCGGCCAGTTACAAGCTCAGCAGGTCAGAAGAAAGGATTGTGCTGATCAGGATCGGAAACAAGTGTCTTCTTTGTTCCGATAAATGACTCATGATGACTAAAACCTTCTCTACAGTTACTGTGCTAAGCCTACCGGGGCCCAATTCTTTTAAACCAATCGCTTCACTATGACAATGGTATCGTCGCAAAATGGCCACCATAGATACTTTTTGGTATTCTATTAACACAATTTGGCAGTTTATGACAGGAATAACAATCATAATCGTTAAATAAGCGTATAAACAATCATAAACTTTTTTTCTTATAAATTAGCAGAATTGGGTACCTGGATGCGCGCAGCACAGGACCGAGAAGGCTGGCGTTTACAAAGGGAGGCCTACACCCAGCAGTGGGTACTTTGTTATACTTTGGATTGTTAACGTATTAATTTCAATAGATTTTATGGTATCAAGAAACATGTTTTTATGATTTTATTAAGAATTATTTAAATTGTAAAACCTACAGTTGATTTTACGTAGGATATTACATTGCCTAGTGTTTTGTTTTATTAATATTAATGTTTTGTTAACGTTGATATTAATGTTGTAAAATCCAAAGTAATATAAAAATCATGTTATAAATTGCTTAGTTTTTATAATGAAGAAATGATTGTATATTTTACATTCATTAGTAAAGTTGTTAATTGACTACACGAAGTTGCTTGGTTGGCAACGTCACGTGATAGGGAAGCCATCTTGAGGAACAAGGGCAATGGCGTGGGCAGTTTCGGTTGGACTGTTGAACAGGAAGGTGGTGCGGTGCGAGTTTATAAAGTTAAGTACTTGAAATGTGATGTTGTAACCTCATTTAGTTTTAGTGATGTTTGGTGGGGCTTTAATTGTAATGTACTTTTATCTGGATTATTTCTGGGTGTACCCACTAAAATATTGCTATTATTTTCGTGGGTATTCTAGTATAACTAGCTATTATTTAATTGCAGTGAAGTCTGTAGATTATAATGTGAATAAAGTATTGCAAAGTATTTTGTGTATATTCGTATTGGAATTAAACATATCTAAGGTATCTGGGATTTTATTTCCTTACATTGTGAGGTAGGAACATTGATGCAATTTCCAGTAATCAATCAAACAAACATACATATTAACGGTAACATCATACATACATTATGCAGAACATACCAAAGTGTTGGTCTCACGTGTATATATGATAATAATATTCGTTTATTAATATATAGTTCTATCAGTTTATATGCTGTGGATGATGATGATGATTCTTAACAAATATTATAATAACTAACTACTGACTTTCAACTACCTACAACTAACTTGAATCTAGCTAAGCTTATGCCTAGGAATATTTGAAACACCGAAGGCTATAAAGCAGAGACCAAACCACGGTTTACTCATATTACATAATCTATAGGCAACCACAACTTCGTAAACTTACATTCTATTATGGACCTTTAATTATTTTAAACGTCCCCTTTCTCAACAAAACTTCTAAAAATGTATAAGAACCACTTAGAATGGAGTCAAAGGCTTTTAATGAATGGAAGTCAACCGCACCTCGGCCGCGGCCGCCCCGTGCTCGCCCCACGCTCGCCCCACGCTCGCCCCGCGCTAGTCCCGCACCCGCCTCGCCACGAGGCACACACCACAAAGAAAATAAATGCAGTTAATGTATAGAATTAACCTCAAAGGAGAGATTCAAATGTGAGGGCCTTCCTTCGATGGAATTGATGCTTTTTACCTCTTGACCTAGAAAAGTAATGCATGTATGTAGGTGCCAATGCCTACTAATCATTATACGACGTAGCAGTGGATATATCGAGCACAATTTTTTAAAAGCGTGGCGAAGGTGAGATTTTCGATAATAATCCCGCCAATTTCAATTTGATTCAATTTCGATACCTACCGGTAGAGCCGGTGCCCACTCGGGCTACTCGGGCGCGGAATTGAAAGTAAATCCGCGCGTACACTACACACCGCGGCCGCGCGGCTACACCCCCCCCCCCCCCCCCCCCCCGGAGAGGAATGACGACGAACTTGTAACGTGTAACTGCACATGCACACGGCAAGTAGTACACTACACACCGCGGCCGCGCGGCTACCCCCAGCCCGGAGAGGAGTGACGACGAAAGTTATTGGATTTATTTTGCCAATAGTAACAAATATAATTTAACCTTTTGAAGTGAACTCTGTAAGTATTGGAGGGTTATGTGTGAGGCTCGAAAAGGGGGGGATAGACTAAATTATAATTGAGTATGTCGATACTTCATGCTTAGTGCAACACGAGAAGTGCCGAGCATAGGACACGGTACAACTTCAATCACTTGGTATCTTTCGGGCAGAGCTCAAGGCATGCTCGAGGCATGCTTGGGAGCAAGCAAGCCCCATGAATGGTTTCGTTGAATCTTTGCGGCGACGTGAGGATAGCGAAAACCATCTATTTCCGTCCCTCAATTTCTTTTCTTGTTTCCGTGCGGAAATGATTCCCGCCGTGTGCCGCGCCCGCCGCCCTCTGCCCGCCGCCCTCTGCCCGCCACCTGACGCCAGCGACACATTGTCACTGGCTTTTTGAATACATATACCACTCAAGTAGATAAGAGTTTTAAACAGATACTTCAAAATAATGATTAGTTCAATTAATACTTAATGTAATCCTCATTCACACTTGGAAATATCTGCAACAGTGATTCATACTCATACTCATTTATTTAAACCGTAGGGAAATAGTAGAACACTTGGTTTCGTTAATCAAAGTACTTAGTTAATTAAATGTATTTATCTAAATGCCTAGTTTATTGCACCATAATATTGGAGGTGCTAGAAACAGACAAGCATTTCCTTTACATTTCATTTACATAGGTATGTGCATCTAAATACTGATTAATAAGCATGTAGGTACCTATGATTATAGCTGCTGTAGGGGGGCATAGTCAAAGGATTTATTATAATACTTAAATTTAATTGATTAATAGTTTGTGTCCTGAACCATCCTGTTTGTCGGGTTCGTTACTTGCAAGTTATATGTAGTATGCGAGTCAGCAGCTGAGACGAGTGACGAGTGGTGAGTGGCGCGTGTGGTGGGGCGCAGTGAGGGCGCTGTCCGTGGCTCACACTTATCTCTTCCGCCCTGATTCTCCACTTGAATGCAGCTTCCGTCGCCCCCCCCCCCCCCCCCCGCCCAGATCCGCCACCGTCCCCGCACATTCTAGGTACTCACCACTATCTTACATTTGTTAACAATATTTTAAGAAAATGATACGTTATTATTACGTTGTCTTAAAAAATAAAAAACAAAATACTTTTCTTTATTTCTTCATCATCATCATCATCATCGTCAGCCCTTCTCATCCCACTGCTGGGCATAGGCCTCTCTTCGTTGTCGCCATTCGCCTCCGTCTTGCGCTGTTCTAACCCACATACGACCTGCGATTTTTATAATTTCGTCGACCCATCTTGCCGATGGACGACCTGTGTTCCTGGTTCCATCTCGGGGTCACCACTCAGTCAGCACCCTGCTCCACCTGTCATCACCGCGCCTGGTCACATGTCCTGCCCAACTCCATTTGAGTCCCAATATACGCTTGCTAACGTCTTGAACTTTAGTCCGCTTGCGAATTTCGGTATCGGGGACTCGGTCTAGCAGTGTGATGCCGCGTGCTAGCAAGCATGGCGCGCTCCATGGCTCTCTGTGCGACTCTAATCCTGTGCACAGTCTCCTTCGTTTATTTCTTACTAAAGGCTAAACTATATCATTATTATAAATACGGGATTTATCACGTACCGTCTTATCGGTGTTTCGACCGACAATGTTTCGGTTTAATTCGTGGACCTTCAGCAGGCTAAATGATAATTATGAATTTTCAGAAGTATAAGTTGAGGAATTATGGATTGCCCATACAAACTCTCAATCAAATTTTACCCCTTCAAGATTATTTTTGAGTCAAAAGATAGCCTATGTTCTATATATTCCCCAGAGTATAATCTATCTGCTTGCCAAATTTCATTACAATCCGTTAAGCCGTTTAGTCGTGAAAAGGTAACAAACGAACTAACAAACAGATATACTTTTGCATTTATAATATTATATTTATAATATTGTTCAATATAGATGTTACCGATTAGGGTATTTTTTATAATTGAATGTACCTATTGTTCTTAGAAAGGTCCGCGGTGTTGGAGTAGTTATTTCCACGATGGTACTTCTGGAATTGGGTAACTGGTAATGCCCGGTGGCATTGGAACTCGCGTGCCGCTACTAGGTAACAGGGTAAAATACAAACACAGTTCTAGGCAAGGACAGCAGGTATGTAAGCGTCCAAGCGGGAGTGAGATTGACCGTGAGACGAGCCCCGAGGTACAGGGTGCATCCTTGCGGACTGTCTCGTGCGATGATTCATTCATTTAGTCTGTTGTCGAGACAAACAGACGTTACATTCAACTATCTGCCGTATGTCTCTACTGAGCGTGCTTAACGTTTATATGATTGAGACAAGGGACTGCTAATTTCCCGATTAATTAAGATTTTCCATTAAGTGTTAGTTACCATTTTATTAATAAGAGTAACTGGTTCAAACATCCAATTACTTAATCGTTAAACAATAGTACTATTACGAGCTGGGGCCTGGGGGTTCGAGATAAAGTAATTCAAACCAATTCAACCAAAACAACGCAAAACGCCTAACCTAACCTTTTAGTGGCGCCTATAATAATGACTAAAGTACTTGTTTTTTTAGGGAACTCTTCAATGTACGTGGCCCGACACGCGCTTGACCGATTATTTGTGTGGGATAGTTTGGGGAAATCTGTAAAAAGCCGTCTTATGTTACCCTAAGGTCCTTATAATTTTGGTAGCCTGCCAGCTCATAAAACTATATACCTACATAGAACTACTTACTACCTACATTTTACCATGTTTGTATTAAAATGAAGCATTAAAATCACAAGCGCGTCAGTCGTCGTAGCAAGCGCACGCGTCTAGTACTTGTACTCTGTGAATACTACGACTTACGTGTTTACGCGTCTAGTGTTGTGCGTAACAATGGAGGAGAACCTGCAATATTGTGACTCGAGTGGCAGTGATATCGAGATTGACCAGTCTATTAACTGTGATGGTGAACAACAAGTTGTAGGCAGTGCGGGAGGGTTTGGGTGCAATTCCAGGCCCGAAAAGAGATTAAGAGATGATAGTGAAGATAGTTTTGCAACAGTGTGTAGAAATGTAAAGCGCACGAAAGTTAAAAAGCCCGGACAAAAATCGACGGAGGAAAGTGATTTGAGACAAGAAATAACAAAGTTTCAAGAAGTGGGAAAATCTGTAGTTTCAATTGCGTCGCGGGAGATTTTACCCAAACAGTTTGGCATGGCTAAGCTGCTTCGATCCGAAAATATACAAAACATACAGAAAATTACATATAAGAGTCCATACAGAGTTTTTGTTGAATTTGAAAACAGATCTGAATGTCAAAAATTGATAAACTGCGAGAAATTGACCAATTTGGGATACAGATGCCAAATGCTTGATGAGATCAACTTATCTTATGAATTAGTGAGACAGGTCGACTTAGATATTGATGAAAAAGAGGCGTTGGAGAATCTTAAATGCGATTTTGATATCATATCAGTTAAAAGACTGAAACGCTTAGCTGAAGAAGGCAAGTGGGTTGACAGTGAGACTATTCGGCTGAGCATAAAGGGATCCACTTTACCCCCGTACGTTTTCGGGTACGGGTGTCGGTTTAAAGTGGAGCCTTATACATTTCCGGTAAGCCAATGCTCTGGCTGCTGGAAGTTTGGGCATTTATCGCGTGCTTGTCCTGCCAAAAAAGCCGTATGTCCCAAGTGTGGTGAAGACCATAAAAACTGCGATACGGATACATTCAAATGTGCAAACTGCAAAGGGGCACATATGGCGTTATACAAAAAATGCCCAGTTTTTCTCAAAGAAAAAGAAATAAGAAGTATAATGAGCTTGGAAAACTGCACCTACAGAAAGGCCCTTACTCGGTATCTAGAAAAGAAAGAAAATAAAGGTTACAATGGGACTGAAGGAAGAAGCGAGACAGAGAAAGAAAAGACATATCCCTCTCAAGATATACCCATGAATACAGGAAGAAATACATATTCTCAGTCATATAGAAATGTAGTGCTAACAGAAGCCACAGTTCATAGAGAGGATAGTGAATCAGAAGATAATATTGTGATAGAAAGACAGCAGGACAAAAGGAAAGAAGAGTCTGTGGGATTGGGAATTGAATCCAAAAAGACAGGAAAAAAGAAAAGAAAGAAATCGAAGAATAGCTCGCGAATTGGTGCAGGAATTCTAATCAATTCAGAAGATGAAATGGAAATCTCACAAGATGAAGATAAAAAAACCGATGAAAAAGAGAAAGACGGGGAAAATAGTGAAAACCGTAGTAAATTTTGTGGATTAGGACGTTTATTGAAGGAAGTAGAAAAAGTGTGCTCGTCAGAGAAGAGCTTCGACGAGAAACTGAAGAGTATATGTAATTTAGTTTTTAAAGAAATTATGCAATACGTACTTGGTTTAGCTAATAAAGAAAAAATTATAAGTAAAGCCATCACTTTTCTAAGTGATGGCTCGTTTTCATAGGTGGTGACGGACACAGACGTACAAAAAGTGCATGTGTTAAACATAGTGCAGTGGAATACACGGAGCTTGAAACCTAAAATTATAGAATTTGACCTTTTAATGGCACAAGAAAAGATTCATTTGGCTCTAATTTCCGAAACTTGGTTGGATCCGGAATCGAATGTAAAACTTGCTGGTTATGATATTTATCGAAGAGATAGAAGTGATAGTTATGGAGGTGTCGCCATAGCTGTCCACAAAACAATTAAGGTTCAGATAATTAACGTTATTCATCAAAACCCAGGTATGGAAATCTTATGTATTAAATTACTTAATTGCGGTAGTTTGAAAAATATATATAGTTTCTATTTATTGCTCACCATCGGTGATCACTACGCAGGCCGACTGGGATTCTCTGTTTTCATTATTTTCTAGTAATTGTTTGATTGCTGGTGATTTTAATGGACACCATACTGACTGGTCAACCAGAAACGATACAAGGGGTGCTCAAATATATGACTCTGCAATAGAATTTAATTATGTATCTTTGAACAATGGTCAACCGTCGAGAATTAAACTAGTTAATAACATTTTACAAAGATCGGCCCCAGATATTTAATTTGTTTCAGCAGATTTAGTCATAAAGTTCGACTGGCAAGTGATGAATGAACAATTAGGAAGTGACCATTTAATAATAAAAATGAGATATAACTATCACGACTCTATGAAGTTTTTGGAAAAGAGGAATTTTAAACGTGCTAATTGGGACGGATACTCTAAATTTATGGAAAATATTACTTATCCGTCAGAGGAACTAAATGTTCAGCGACTACATGACTTTATAATCATTAATATTTTAAAAGCAGCGGAGGAAAATATCCCAATGACTAAAATATGTCTTAACCCTACAAATAAGTTCAAACCAAAACCATACTGGACACCTTTACTATCCAAAATAGTCGCAGAACGAAGGTTAGCTTTAGTCAACTTTAGAAAAAATCCCACCCCTAGTAATTTAAGTATATTAGAAGAGAAAACATCCAAATCTAAATTAGAAATAAACCGGGCTAAGTCTATCGAATGGCAAAAAATGTGCAACAGCATTGATGAATCTACCACTGTTTCCGACATGTGGAGACGTTTAAGATGGATAAAAGGATATAGGTCACAAAAAAAATACTACGTCTCTCAGGAAAATAAGGACCAGCTACTATACAACCTGGCTCCAGATTATGTGGTACCGTGTAGGCCTACATATACCTCGTCAAATAAGACTTTAGAAACTGAATTCTCTTTGCATGAAATGAGTCGATGTTTAAAAAAGAAAGACACAGCTCCGGGAGGAGATGGAATCACCTATTCGATGATATACCAGTTACCGAAAAATGCAAAGCAATATTTACTTCTTATGTACAATCGTATTGTTTACACCGGTGATATCCCAATACAATGGCGAAATATTACAATAGTACCCATATCTAAACATGGTGCATCAGATTCCGCTACAAAAATTAGACCGATATCATTAATGTCTTGCCTTTGTAAAATACTGCATATTATGATTAACAAACGCGTAAATTGGTATGTGGAAAAAAATAATTTGTTATCGCCATTCACAGCGGGATTTCGAAGCGGTCAGTCGTGCTTGGATTGCTTAGTCCGTTTCGTTACGCAGATTCAACTAAATAGGTTTCACAAATAATATACCTACTGTCGCATGTTTTCTTGACGTTGAAAGTGCGTATAATAATGTATTAATAGAAAAGACAACAGAAATCCTTGATAAGCTAGGAATAGGAAAGTCAATTTGTAGGTATTTATGGAATTTTTTGAGTCAAAGATGCCTTCAAATTAAAGATGATTCAGGCTTATTACCAGACTTATATAGGTACACAAGTAGGGGTTTGGCTCAAGGGGATCCGATCTTCCCTCTCCTTTTTAACATAACAACGTCAAAAATATGTGAAGAAATCAATTTTGTTTATATTTGTCAGTATGCAGATGATTTTGTTTTATTTAAAAATTGTAGAAATCTATCGGAAAGCGCGAGTGAAATACAAAACGCACTACATATATTTGTAGGCATATTAAATGAGTTGGGCCTTGAGTTATCAGATTCTAAATCTAAATATTGTGTTTTTAGCAGAGGTTGTAGAAGACAACCACTAAATATCAAAACTAACAATCGTGAAATTGAACGCGTGTATGTATATAAATATCTAGGTATCTGGCTAGACAATTCGTTACGTTGGGGTAAACATGTGAATGAGACGGTGACCAAAACGCAAAAATTTCTTAATATTATAAAATTTTTGGCCGGATCTAATTGGGGTACATCCGCTACATCTACGCAAGTTGTATATTTCATTGATTAGGAGTAGACTAGATTATGGTTCATACTTATTTGATAGCAGTGCTAAAGTTCACACTTACAAGCTAGATAAGGTACAAAACCAAGCTTTGAGAATAATTGGAGGGTTTATCAGAAGTACTCCGATACATACTATGGAAAGCGAGCTCTGTGTACCTCCACTGCATGTGAGAAGGCGATATTTAGCTTTTAAGTACTGTTTAAAGGCTCGAACGTGGTCTGATAATGAAACAATTAAATTGCTGACAGAGTTAAATTTATTGTGTACATCTAGAAATTACTGGTCTAGTAAGAAAAAACCGTTACTTGTCGTATGTTATGAATCAGTTAAAAATGATGCGATATATTCTTCTGCCTCTCTTGACATGTTTAGTCTAAATACATGGGTCACGAATATAAATACCGATTGTATAGTTCAAACAAATTTAGAGTGTATGAAAATTCCAAAAAAATGTCACGAAGTTAATTCACTAAAAAACGAAACGATAAAAGAATTGCACAATAAATATTTTGATTGGTATGTTATATATACAGACGGATCAAAAAGTGATAATGGACGAGGAGCAGCATTTTATGATTTTAATTCAAGTAATGGTGATAGGCAAAATAATTGTTTTAAAATTAGTAGTAGAATTTCAATAATGTCTGTGGAGCTCATTGCTATATCGCAAGCGCTTAAATACTATGCTGACGGTCCTCATCGAAAGCAATTAGTTATATGTAGTGACAGTAAGAGTGCTCTCCAACATATCAGTCGGTGCTCTTCTGGCAGGAGGGGAGTTTCGATTGCATATAAAGTGTTATCGCAGCTAATAGACCT
This sequence comes from Philereme transversata, assembly GCA_963924445.1. Classification (NCBI taxonomy): domain Eukaryota; kingdom Metazoa; phylum Arthropoda; class Insecta; order Lepidoptera; family Geometridae; genus Philereme; species Philereme transversata. The sequence continues at coordinate 29,374,487 of OZ004345.1, forward strand.
TTCTGATCGCGGTATAAATGTTAAACTACAATGGGTTCCATCGCACATAGGACTAAAAGGTAATGAGGAGGCTGACATATTAGCGAAGCAGGCGATTTCAGAAGAATTTGAGTACAACATACTACCTAACTATTCAGAGTTTTTACCAAAATATAGAAAAAGTTGTTACAATCTTTGGAAAGAATATTTTAATGAAAGATCCGTAGAAAAAGGTATTTGGTACAAATGTATCCAATGTGAGCCTCCTCACATACCTTGGTTCGGCAATGCAAGCCTTTCACGTAGACTTATTGTCATAGCACACAGGTTGAGAACAGGTCACATGCCACTAAAAAGGTTTGCGTTCTTAATGCGGAAGGTTGACACACCTAATTGTGACACATGTGGAGTGGTGGAGGATGTGCACCATTTATTGGTGGAATGTGTCCGCTTCCAGCGAGAAAGACAGTCACTGGTGGCGACTTACAACTTGAACAGATTCGACGTGGGCATTTTCAATGAAATCTTAGCTGACCCTACATCAGATGCAGCTAAGGAATTATTTAGTGCAGTAAGTCGCCACAAGTGACATACATATAGATAGATAGGTAGATAACTTCATTTACTTGTGGCTAATTATTGTTCTTTTTTTTTTCTAAGTTAGCCCGTCAGGGATCACACCTGTACATTTTTGTATGGTTGTGGTGCCGGACCGATTTAAATAAGTTAATTGTTGTTGTTAATCTTTATTTTGTTTGCTTTGTTTGTATCTTTGATTCAATTAACTTGTACATACGATAGGACCGACATGTATCCTTATAAAGGTCCTTATAATAAATTGGAATAAAAAAAAAAAGCATTAAAATGAGGTGCTTTTCATTTCAGGATATAAACAATGAGTTTAGGCATATATGTAAGTAAACGGTGAGCCAGCACAATATCCTTTCTCATTATTCATTCTCAGGAAATGCTGCGAATTTAATTACCTAGTATCTGAGGTAAGTAAATGTGGCGGCGTGGCGTGGCGTGGCGTGGCTTGATGCTGTTCACGGCGTGTACAGTGTCGGTAGCTTGGTTTTATCACATATTTAGCTCTCGCCTGATTTGTTCGACGAGTTAACCGCTACGTATTTGGTTCAAAAGTTTGCGGAGTTTTGCATTCTGAGAAACTGTTCGTTGCTGGGTATCTCAAAGGGTTGGATAGACTTCAAATTTGGAGGGTATGTTTTCCCATTTGTCTAAGCTGTAATGTACACTTGTGATGCAAAATAAACGTTTTTCTATTCTATTCTATTCTATTCTTTGTGCGGTGTAGACGCGTACTAACAATGGATTTACCGAAATTTATTCCCGTGAAAAAGGGTGTTAAAGTTTGTATGTATTGTTTGTATACCTTAAACATGGTCTAAGTATTCTTTATGAATAGATATTCTATATAATAAACTAGTGGACCTGGCGAACTTCGTACTGCATTGACATGCATATGACGCGGGCTGCCAATATACATCAATCGGCCATCATTAGCTGCATGTATAAGAAGATGAATTTTCTTCATAATTTGTTTTGCGTGAATTTTTCCGATAGTTTTATAGTTATTCTGCTATTCGGGGCAAAAACAATTCCAACCAATCAAGGATAATCAAAATCGGTCGAGTCGTTCTTATGTTATAAATGATGTAACTAACTCGACTTTGTTTTAAATGTAAGAGAAGATAAGATAAATTATATTCTTTTGTTTTTCAATACATAATCAATTCCTGGTGGATAGTTCAACTTTTTTTTTCGACACAAGTAACAAACACATAGAAACTACATACAGTGGATAAATAAAGACAGACAATTAAATAAAGACAATAAAATACAGACAATTAAAAACACGTTACTTAAACAAAAAATAATAAATAATACTAAAAATACTAAAAATACGTACCCAGTCACTATGAGCCCTGTGCCGAAAAAGGGGAATGGCTCAGCATTATGCTGAACAATAAACGTATTGCTCCACGCTGGTTTACAGCCATTAAACCTGCATTGGCGTCACGGACGTCAGTCAAAAGTTAAAACATATAAGTGCCTTATTTGAAAAAGATAAGAAAAAAAAAATTATTAGTAAAAGAATAATTACAAGTTGCCTGCCCAGCCAAAGTTTTAATCAATTTGGATTGATTGCGCTGAATATCTTGCTCATATATGATGTATTGTGGGTTCCCCATAGTGTAACAGCATTCCAAGACGCTACGGACATAAGAATGGTAAAGAGCTATAATTCATTCAGCGTCGGAGAGCTGCCGACTAACACGTAATACAACCCCTAGATTCTGTAAGCTTTTGCAACCACTTCATATTTTTGAATCAAAGATTACTCCAAGATCTCGTGTAGGTATTATTTTTTCGTTTCTTCTTTTTCTTTGCGTCTATTTTCTCGTATATTGTCTAATTCATATTTATACGTTAATTTTTTTATTTTACGAGTGAAGGAAATTTGGGAACATTTTGATGCATTTACTGCAATTCTTTTATCGCGATAGTAGTTACATAGCCGTTTAATATCATTTTGCAGCTACTGTACACGTTTAGAAGTTGTACGCGGTCGTAGCGGATACATCATACTTCGTAAATATACCTTTGTACATAAAATCGTCCAAATTCTTCCTATTTTCAAAGCTAACGTATACAACCATTTCTTTTCCTTGTCTCTTAACTGCTAAATGTAAGATTAATAAGTATGTTGATTGATAAAAGAGAGAATAAATGTATACTTGTAGTCCGAATTCAATATTGTAAAATATTGTTATATTCAAATTGTAATATTAAAGCTACTTCTAGATTATTAAGATAACGTTGGCAATTAAATTAAAATGTAACACTTACTGTGTAAAACGGTATGAAGTTGTTATCGACCAGAAACGACCGACAACGAAGTCGTTGTCAGACTATTAAATCAGAAACTGTTTTACACAAGTTCATATTTAGTTCAGTCTTCGTTTAATCGTCAAAGAGTCAACTAGTGTGAAGTGAAATAGTTGCCGCGTTTTATTAGTCCGTGAGGGCCTACATAATTTAGTTTTTATTTTATTTATCCTACATTTGTAGTGTAGTTTATTAATATATTATTTGTATGTATTTAAGTTTATGTTTATTAGGTATAATCAATAGGCATGTTGTTTTTTGTAGGTTATATTTTTGTATGTTTAAGGTACACCGCCGTCTTTTGATTTTCGTTTATCCTATCCATCCAAAGATTTCTGGAAGAGATCGCTTTTAGAGATAAGATCGCCAATTACCGCTATTTATTGTATATTTCCTTTGTTACCGTATTTTTATTTGCTGTGAAACAAAGGTCGAGCGACAGAGAAAAATCGAGCGAAGCGAGATCTCTAAATCAACTTGAGCAAATCGGCGTTGTATGTATGTATGTTTGTTTGTTCGAGGATAACTTTCGAAGCGTTGATCGTAAAAATCGTGAAATTGGATACATAGGTAAGGTAGTGATGGCACGATTTTGCTGTGACTAAATGAGCTAAAAACGTGGGGGGGGGGGGGGGGGTTGAGTTACAGGTTTCAAGAGGAGTAAAAAAAAATGAAAATGAGACTATTAGGTCAAATGGGGCGTCAAATGAAAGTTCTTCATTAGTACATTTCGACCCCGTTTTTATTTTTAGTAAAGTTTTTATAGTTTTTGAGTTGTTAGCCATAATAAAAACCAAACTTTGACAAAATTCACAGGGTACGCCAGTGATCCCACAGTCCTGTAATTTGTTATGCGTGTAGCTTTAGCACCACAAATATAGGCAAAAGTCTGAAATCTAGAATAACTGCAATTTCTACACCAAAAAAGACTAACCATGGAACATGAACTCCCGTTACCTGTAATTTTAATGAAACTTTAGGTCAAGTAATTTGGTTATTTATTTCGGGGCACTATTTTGATAGTTAAAGATTACGAATAATATATTTTGGTTTTTATGGTAGACTTGCGAGATCTCAGATCAGTCTCAGTTGACCTAATAGTCTCATTTTCATTTTTTTACTCCCTCTTGAACCCCAATATCTCAACAACCCCCCAACATTTTTAGCTCATTGACTCACACCAAAATTGTGCCATCATTACCTACCTATATACCAAATGTCACGATGATCGGATAAACGCTTCGAAAGTTATCCTCGGACAAACAAACATACATACATACAACGCCGATTTGCCCAAGTTGATTTGGAGATCTCGCTTCGCTCGATCAAAGAACGTGACAAATATAATGACTACGGAAAAAAACAATATAAAAACAATCTTAGAACATTGTTTTTAATTACATTTTTCTATAGACGACTTCAGTGGTGCAGTGGGCAAATAGCCGGCTGAGACGCAGAAGGTAGCGGGTTCGATTCCCGCCGCGGAACAAATGTTTGCATGATCTACAGATATTTGTTCCGTGTCTAGTTGTGTATTATAAGTATGTATTTTCAAAAAAATGTATATAAGTATTCTATCAGTTGTTTCGTTCCCATAGTACAAGCTCTGCTTAGTTTAGGGCTAGATAGCGCTGTATGAAATGTCCACCAATATTTATTTATTTTTATTTATAGTGTTTACCACTTCACACCAAAATTTACGAAATTTGTCTTTAAGTATTCTTGTTAACATTTTACGTAATGCTGATGGTTGCCTTAAAGAACATATTAAGCAATCATTTATAACTTCTGTATACAAAGAACATATAGGTATTTTATTATGTACCAATTTAAAAAAAATTTATCAAATTATCGTTACAATAATATTTAAGAATACGTTTTAGACGAAATTTTCGGAACACCACCATGACTGTATCCCAGCAATCATCCAAATGTAAATAACTGATTGATTTTAGAAAAATCTTAGATCCCTAAAATTAATCGAGCACATGCAGAATTTTTGTTTTGAAGTAGGTATAAGTAGCGTTACCATTTAATTATAGTTTTCGAGTTATGAATTTTTTTACCGAATTTTTGCAAATTTTTGACTTGAACAACTTAAAAAATTCTTTAAATAAAAGTAGAAAACTTTCTTGGAATTTTTTTTGATACTGAATTTTTATGATTTGTTCTTTTATGCATAAAATAATCAGCTACGTGACTTTGATCAAAACTATGAAAATGTTGGTGTAAAGTCAAAAAACTACATTCGGTGAATTATAACTTAAATTTTCAACTTTAAATTAAAAATCTTAACAAGTAATTTCATGGTTCTTAAATAAGTTTCGAGAATTTTCCAGACTCTTGGCATTCATAATCATTAAAAAAAGTAGTACTTAATGGGCTACTTTGGCGAAAATTGGCCTTCAAAGACGTTGAGGTGGGAAAATAGATTTTGACCATTTTATCATTCCTAAGCTTAATTCGTTTATTAACTAACCAAAACTGACTGCAGGCAAGACTTAATTAATATTTGAAGGTTTTATTTATTTTAGCTCAGCTAAATTAATGAAATACGCGATTCGATCGAATCGAATCGATTCGCGTGCTAGGTGTGGATTCTCGATATTCCAGGAATGGTAATTGTGGATGTTGAAAATTCCACAGCGCTTAAAATGTGACTCATCGGTCCACAAAATAGTTTTGAAAAAAATTTCATCATTAGCTTGACGCCGCAGCATTTCTTGACGTAACGCCGTGATTCGTGGAAACGTGATTCTTGGGTAGTCTGCGGGTTTACGCTACTGGACTTTTTGTGTATGGTATGGGTGAAAATCTTCTTGTTGAAGAATTCGGTGTGCCCGTGATTTTGGGATTCCGATTCGGCGTTCTATTGTTCTCACACTGACAGAAGGATCTCTTGCAACTTCTTCCAACACTGATTCCACAGTACCTGGGTCATGCATTTGAGATGGACGCCCGGTTCTTCTGCTTGGTATGCGGCCTTCCATGTAAGAGTTATGGACCCATAAAATCATACGATGATCAGGCCAAGCTTTGGGCTGAGGATCACCTCTATTTTGTACTTGCTCCCCGTACAGTTTGGCAGCTTCAGAAGCATTTCCTCTTGAACAGCCATAAAAGTAATGCATCTCGGCGTAATTTCTTGGTAAAAAAGACATAACTTAAATAGTCAAACAAACTTACCCCTGTAAGTGATGTTCGACTGGAATTATGCCAGGTGTTGTCCAGTCCGAAGATGATGATGATAATTTACTCTGTAGTAGTACGGCTATTTATTCTCAAATCACTCTACACTATTTAAAGACAGCATAAAAACACGGGACGCACTGTCCCACCTGTCAATGTCATCCTGCAATTAACGTCATTAAGTTTACAGAATCACTAAAGATTTTTGATTTTACTTCAAGGGTACATCTAAGTATTAGATTAAAGGGTTGGGTGGGACTCATCATCTTCGGACTGGACAACACCTGGCATAATTCCAGTCGAACATCACTTACAGGGGTAAGTTTGTTTGACTATTTAATTATGCCATGTGTTGTCCAGTCCTCGATGATGATGATAATTTACTCTGTAGATGTTAAAAGTCTCATGTAAAATCAAGAAACTTTATCCTTAATTTAAATTGTCTATGTCTATGTATAAATTGAAGATAAAAACCTCTACTCAATATTAAACTAATTAACATTATGCAATATAAATAATATTGCTTTTTCTTAGATAGTTATCTTGATTTAGGATAATTAATTTGGAGAATTCTGTTCTTCATAATCATTTAACTAAATTGTAACAATTAATTAAACAAACCCAATCAATATTATTCTTGATATAGGTAGGTATAACGTCAGTAAAGTGTTAATTATTAACCAATCGGCTGTATAATCCATGCAAAAGAGGAAGACTCTCCAGTTCAAGCGGCCGTTCTTCGGCTTTCGGAGCGGTATCGCGATAGAAGCATGTACCCTTACCTACGTAGCGTATAGGCGGTGAAAATGCTTTTATACCACTATTATCCAAAAAATAAGAATTCAATCGAATGGCTGATTTAATGATTGATACCATTCTGTAAGGTTTAGCGCCTTATAGATTACTTACATATTATTAGTAGACTCAATATTTTCGTTTTATCATCCTTAAAACCTAAGTAATTAATCCCAGCTCTAGCTGGCTCTACTCTTCATTATACAAGGTAGAGCCCAAATAAGGTTGATACCACTTAAATGCTGAAGATTAAAGGAACAGGAATCTCTAACTACTATGTTGATTATAAGATTAAATTATTAAAGTTTTTTGGCCCCTTGCGCTAAAAACAATTTTAGAAGCATAACCGTCTTATCTAATATTTATTTCTAAACTAGGCATGTATTTTTTTTTTTTTTTTTCAGTATAAACATTCTTAATTAATTAAATAAACACATCCAATCTATCATTGTATCTATATGTAGTGAATCTCAATCTGAAGTATACTTTATTTTACCATCAACTTTATTTTATCATTAGGTAGGTATCTCCTAAAAAAGGAATGATTATGTAGTTTAGATTCATTTATTCACAATGAATGCCTCAATCTGAAGTATACATTATTTTACCATAAACTTTATTTTATCATTAGGTAGGTATTTCCTAAAAAAGGAATGATTATGTAGTTTAGATTCATTTATTCACAATGAATGCCTATCTATCGTATAGGAACATTTTTTTTTTTTTTTTTCCATTATTTATGTTAATTAGCTCCTGTGGACCCTATGAATCTTAATTGATAAATAGATAATCACTCCAGAGATGCTATGAGTAGTAACTGATATCTCTATGAACTGGCAATGTATGGCCCATCCAAAAAATTTGTGACAAATATTGTTTAGTGGTAAGTACCGAACCTAGTTACCTATTATAATAAACATATACTAAACATACATAATACATAAGCCATAAACAGGTACTGCAATATTTATAATGTCATCATCATAATTCATTTATGTATGAAATAACTGTAGTATTATCAATATCTTTAGTACAAATTACTTAAATTAACAAACAAAGTTTGTCATTAAATCTATTAAATTAATATGAAGTTTGCTTGATCCCTTGTCCACATACCACAAGGTATTTCAGCATCACATGCATGAGGCTCGCCAGCCCCTGCATTCTTGTAGATCTTCTTTGCATCAAATATTTATTTATTTAATATTTTCACACAAAACATAATAGTGCTAGGAGGACTTAATGCTAATAGCATTATCTACCAGTCATCAATCATTTATTGAAGTATCATCATAGTTATCATAGTGGTTTAATGATAAAAAGTTTTATTCCCTCAAGGCCATTTGTTTTGGTAATCCCATAATAAGGTAATTACAGAGCAAACTGATACTAACATTCCACTGTCTGAGCCCATACTATTACTTGAACAACTATCATATTGTTGGTGTACCTTATAGGTAATTCCATAATTAATTGGTAACATTTCCTCCAAGTTTCTCGTTATTTACACCCAGAGAAGTAATAATTCATGCAGAGAAAATAACTGTGGCTCAATACTAACACAAAAAAAAAAAAAAAAAAAAAAAAAAAAAAAAAAAAAAAAAAAAAACCAATTTTATTAAGTGAACCACTTACCTACCACAACATTTCATGATTTTACTGAAAGTTAACCATGCAACTCTAAATTGGTAGTATTTTCCATTTAAATATATTTTCTTGGTTTTTATTTATACTAAGAGCATAACTTTAGTTCAGTATTAAAACCTGTGATGATAACAACAAACATTTGTTGTTTAAGTTCACATACAAACTTTTTATTTAGAATGCTCAGTAACTACCGATGAATTTATTTTATTTATTTAAATTCAAAGTGAATGTATATGTTGATAAGGTACCATTAGGCTAAGAAAAAAAAAATTGATGTATAAAAACAGATTATTTTCAGATTTCAATAACCTGCTTCTGTTAACAATGTTTTGATTTTCAATATAATCTGGCAGAGTTTCAAATCAGAGAAGTTAATAATAACTCCCAGATAATTGTTATACTCCTTCATCCATTCAAGAATGGTATCATACCATATGATAAGCTTACTAGTTATCATAAAAATGGTGTAATCTGCATACCTCCCTCATCTCCTTGCGCTGCAGTGTCCTCGCCTGCCTCCGGTGTTCCCCCTGCAGCTGCTGGCTTCTTTATATTGGGGTCAGCAATGCATCCTGATGAGGAGGACCCCACCGGTTTAAAGCCCATATTCTTCTGAACGGGAACCTTTTTTCTTAATATGAAATAGAATCAATGACCTCCGGTCTCTTGAATTCAGACATAATGTATCCTGTAGGAGTCCAATCCACTGGTTGCTTATATTTCCACTTTGGGTAATTTATTAGAACATAGTTAGCAAAGGAAGGTTATTTCCTCTTTGATCAGGCTATTTGCCTTTGTGCAGTGTTGCACTCTTCTGCTCCATCTGAACTTCTCTCTACAAGATTACAATGGATGCATTTTATCCCATTCATCTAGCATCTCAGGTAAGAGAGGTAGGAATCTTGACATATATAATTGTCATAGCTATCTGTAACTACCGATGGGTATTACATTACTTTCCAGTTCACCCCAGCAAGGCAACTACTGAGTGTGTACTAGGTACACATTAGATAAAAAACTTTAGTCGCAGAACCCCAAAGGTTTGCCAGTCAAAGTCATAATCGATCATGTTCGCCTCAAAAAGACGCCCCTAGATCACAGATGTGTATAAATAGGTAGGTACAACCAGCGAGGGCATTTGGGGTGCATAATCCCGCAGATTAGCCAATCAAAGCCTCGGTTAGATCACGTTCGTCCCCGAAGGACGGCCCTAGACCATGGTTGAGTCTTGTATTAGGTACCTAGGTTAGTGTTAGTCAAGTGCTTTCAGTGCAGAACCCCACGAGTTTGCCAATATGAAAGTCTTGATTGATCGTGTGAAAAAAACACACCGTAGGCACCTATTCTTCTACCTTGGAGGGAATATATCATCCCAAGAACACGTTTTTAGTAGATTTCTTGAAGAAAATACAATGTCAAATGTTCATAACCTAAGTACTTTCCAAATCCGAAATCGGTAGGTTATTTCTTGATATTTCGAAGTAGATGATTCTTATCTACTTTCTGTGTTCTCTTTTTGTATCCATTTTCACGATTTTTCGCACTAAAAACTTGAAAACACAATTTAATTATTTTTTTTGTGAGAAGCGACGCGAGTACAAAAAACCGAATGACGTTAATTGCAGGATGACATTGACAGGTGGGACAGTGCGTCCCGTGTTTTTATGCTGTCTTTAAATAGTGTAGAGTGATTTGAGAATAAATAGCCGTACTACTACAGAGTAAATTATCATCATCATCGAGGACTGGACAACACATGGCATAATCACCAAATCAATGTGCTCAAATAGTCCGTTAAAAAGGCCAAGTCCGTATACACAAAAAAAAATCGTAATTGCACTCAGTCTGTAGAGAAAGCAAAGTTCGTCGAAATCCGTATACACAAAACCAAATTGTAATCACACTCAAAGTCCGTAAAGAAAGCAAAGTTCATCAAATAATAATAAATTGAGCGTATAGTACAGGGTCTGTATCGTAAGGCGCAAAGGCAGGCAACGACTGGCTCAGCAGAACACAATAGATCAACCCTCGCGCCGCAACCCCCTCCACATCACTTTGGCATGCTCATGGCTCAACTGCGACTCAAATTGTAATTTTTGTAATACATTTTGAATACAAAAATATAATAAAGCTTCGGTTGCGTGCTGCTCTGTTGTTACCTAGGAGAGTTACAGACATAGCGATAATTCGGTCTCTTATCGGCTTATTGTTATTACAGGTAAAAGATTTGCGCCCACGTTTACAATCCGGATCATGGGTGAGAACACATCGCGCAAAATTAATAAGACTTAAATTAAACATTGAAAAAAAAGCTACTAAAAGCTTCCCTGCAGTCATTTTTGGTTAGTTAACAAACGGATTAAGCTGAGGAATTATAAAATGGCCAAAATCTATTTTCTAATCAGGTAGCTAAGTTTAAGAATTTTCCACCTCGCCGTCTTTGAAGGCCGATTTTAGCCAAAGTAGCCCATTAAGTACTACTTTTTTGATGATTATGAAAGCTGAGAGTCTGGAAAACTCTTAAAACTTATTTAAGAATCATGAAATCACTTGTTAAGATTTTTAATTCAAAGTTGAAAATTTAAGTCATAATTCACCGAATGTAATTTTTTGACTTTACACCAACATTTTCATAGTTTTGATCAAAGTCACGTAGCTGATTATTTTAGGCATAAAAGAACAACTCATAAAAATTCAGTAGCAAAAAAAATCTCAAGAAAGTTTTCTACTTTAAAGAATTTTTTAAGTTGTTCTAGTAAAAAATTTTCAAAAATTCGGAAAAAAAATTCATAACTCGCAAACTATAAAAAATCGCGGAACATACATGGCGGTGATTCGGGTACCCCAAGGGCTGTTCTATCTCTGGACTTTCGCTTGACACTATTTTTTGGGACAGCCTGTACATATTATTATTTATTTATTATTATATTATTTTATATTATAATAGGTCTTTACCTACGAAATTGCCGTTCTTCAGTACTGGTCATTTCAAATAGAAAAAAAGTTTGGAATGGCTTTGTATTCTAAATTCAAATTAATTTTGTTTTAAAAACATGACATTCTTTTTACAAACTCAGTCTTTTGTTTATTGATTAGCGTTGTATTTGCATTACATTTGAACATTTTTAGTCATAATGGATACTTTAAAAATTCGTGTACATAATTATGGAATATGAGTTCCGTCGTGGCACCAACGCGACACAAACGGCACGTAACATCAAAAACGTTTACGGAGAGAACTGCACAAACGAACGCACAACCCGTTATTGGTTTTCCCGGTTCCGTTCTGGAAATTTTGACTTGAAAAATGAAGCTCGTGGTCGTCCGGAGACTTTGGTCATCAATGATGAATTAAAGGCGATTGTGGAAGCTGACGAAACTCCAATCTACAGCTGAGCTAGCAGCAGCTTTTGATGTTAGCATCAAAACAATTTTGATATATTTGCGACAAATAGGCAAGGTAAAAAACTTGATGGATGGGTGCCCCACGAACTTACTGATCGCCAGCGCAACGTACGCGTCGAGACCTGCCTCGCACTGCTCAATAGGCAAAGAAATGAAGGAATTTTGAACCGAATTGTTACGTGCGATGAAAATGGATTTTGTTCAACAATCGAAAGCGCTCAGCAAGTTGGTTAGATCCTGGTTCAGCACCAAAGCAATGCCCTAAAGCAAAAATGACCCCTAAAAAGGTGATGGTCACTGTTTGGTGGTCTAGTGCGGGTGTGATTCACCACAGCTTTTTACAAAACGGCATGAGCATTACTGCAGATGTGTACTGTGAAGAACTGGAGACAATTATGGAGAAGCTTGCACATCGGCAACCAGCTTTGGTCAATCGGTCGTCCCCACTGCTCCTTCACGACAACGCGCGACCCCATACTGCACAACAGTCTCCAAGCTGCAAGAGCTGGGGTTGGAAGCTCTCCCTCATCCGCCATACTCACCAGACCTTGCACCTACCGACTATTACTTTTCCAAAATTTAGACAACTTTTTAGTGGGTAAAAAATTCAATTCCCGAGAGGCAGTACAAAATGCCTTTGAAGAGTTTGTTGCCTCCCGTCCAGCTGATTTTTACAAGAAGGGCATCAATAAACTGTCAATGCGTTGGCAAAGATGCGTCGATTGTATGGGTATTTTATATGGGTACTTTTGTACGGTTATGTACATACATCCATATCGGTGCGAATTCCTAGGATCAGCGTTTTCATTATTACTGCAAGGAGTGACGATTAATCCGCCGCGCGACTAAGACGCTGGCGCTAAGCGTGTTTGATTAAATAAACAGTTTACGTTAATTATTACTGTTTTCTTGTGGCACTCCAGAACATTATCAACTAATACTTTATGTACGGTGCTATACTGGGATCGTACATAATGGTCCTTCGAGAAATACACTAGTGTATTTTGTGATTTGACGTTACGAATGCGAATCGGCGGCCTGGCCTCCCACAAGCGGGTCTCACCAGGCTGATTGAGAAGGCGCACACTTTCGTAGCGGAGAGTTACAGATGCATTAAGTGCCAAGAACATTCAAGTGTTAAAGAAATCAATCGTGAACTGCGAGGATCTTTGGAAAACGCTTGGAGAAGATTGAGGATATTACTACCTTGTCTTCACGTTCATTACCAGCCGACTACATGGAAAACTTCCACTACAACTACTTCTGAACTATCAAATATCAGAACTTAACTACAACTACTGCTGCATTTTAACTAATACTACTGCAAACTGAACTAATAACTACTTAACTACAACTAAAAATGGAGGAACTTTCTGAACAAGTAAGTTGCTTTGAGAGTATTAAAACTTTATGCTCTAACTACAAAAAAGACAGTGCTTCTAGAAAAACTGTCCAATACTTAAACAAACGACTTGAAACCCTTGAAGAATCCTGGGTTTCTTTCCACGAGAGGCATGAAGTTCTCGTTAGAAAAATTGACGAGAAAAGCCAGCATAACTACTTCACAAGCAACGTGTATGGGAGAACTAAAGAACTTTACGAAGCTACCAAGGCAAACATGAGGGAATTACTAATTTCTTATCAAGAACAAAAGCAAGAAAAAACGCTGGATTCTAGTGTCGACTTTGACCTAACCGGGATGCAGGAGGATGAACCTTTCCCCACCATCAAAAAACGTACTACGGATCCTGACGATTCAATCAAAAAACTGATGAACCGACAAGAATGCCATTTTAAAGCATTAGACAGATCAATGGCAAAAATAAATATTGAACAAACATCTGTAAAATGGGAACTCGAAGAGCATCTGTCGATTCTAAAGGTCAAATGGGACGCCATTGACAAACTGCACTGGCATCTGGAGGATGTCCTTCAAGGTTCGAGTTTACGTGAATACTCAAGTAAATTCGATGACATCGAGAAGAGGTACGACGAGTTGAGAAAGCAACTGAACAACAAAATATGGTCAAACTTGCACTTTGAAAAATCAGCTCCAAAAATAGAAATACCAGAATTCCACGGTGATTACATTCGCTGGATCTCATTCAAAGATCTCTTTCTGGAAACAATTCACAAAAATCCCACTATCTCCAAATCACTAAAAATGCAACACCTAAAAACCAAACTAAAAGGTGAAGCTGAGCGTTTAGTACAACATCTACCTGTCAGTGCCGAAAATTACGATTCATGTTGGGAGATACTAAAGCATAGGTATGACAACCGCCGGCTGCAGTTCACATCATTTATGAACGGGATGCAGCAGTTTACAATCATTCAAAATCCCAACGTCTACAACTTGAAAAAGTTACACGCAATCATCAACGAAAGTATAAACGGACTCACTAATATGGGCGTGGACGTAAAATCGTGGGGCCCAATGATCGTGCACCATATGGCACAAAAATTGGATTCTACGACATTCAGTGAATACTCCAAGGAGATTCAAAACAACAGGGAGCTGCCTAACTTGACAGAGTTTTTAACATTTTTAGAAAATCAATTCATGGCTTTTGAAACCATCAAGACTCGCCAAAAAGACGCAAACAATTCGCATTCGCAGAAAGTAACTGGAAACATGAATTACAACAAGCCCACAAACAATAAATATAACTTCAAACTTCACTACAATGAAAGGCCGAACTACAACAAAACGTCGACCTTATACAAAGACAATAAAGACTACTCGAAGTCTTACCACACTGCTTACGGAAAGTGTCCCTTATGCGATGGGACTCATGTTCTAATGCAATGTGCTAAATTCACAGAAATGGATATTCCATTGCGAAATAATACCGTTGCAAAACTAAAACTCTGCAAAAACTGTTTATACAGTCATGGTAACACGGACTGTAACTCATCAAAGGTTTGCAAGGAATGTAATATGAGACATCATACATTACTCTGTCAAAAGTTAACAAAAAAGTTACATGAACCATTTAAACCTGAGAAAACTAGCAACGAAATAGAAAAACCTTCTATTTCCGGCCAGCAAACTTCTTATCACACAGCTACTACCAACATGGAAGTGCTTCTAACTACAGTCAAACTACGGGTCAAGAGCAACTATGGTACCTACAAAACTTTGCGGGGACTACTTGACCAAGGCTCACAAGTAAATCTTATAACGGAGAATGCTGCTCAGATGCTACAGCTTCCACGTCAAAAACTGAACGTCTCTGTGTCTGGAATAGGGCACGGGGCTGAAAACTGTAAAGGACGGGTGCAACTTACCTGTAAATCCATACACAGTGACTACACTTTCGTCGCTCGAGCCATGATATTGAAAAGGCTAACAAATAACTTGCCTGAATCTACTTTTGAAAAAGCTAACTGGCCACATCTACAAAACTTAAAACTCGGAGATCCAGACTACAATGTTTGCGGCTCCATCGACTTACTTTTATCAGCTGACATATATGTTGAAATTTTAATGGACGGCGTTCTGAAAGGAGATCAACATTCTCCCGTCGCCCAACAAACTCAACTAGGGTGGATACTATGTGGAAAACTAAAAACTTTTAACTGCCACGCCTCCATCATCAACCTCTCTGATTTCACTAAATACTGGGAGAGTGAATCTATAACTCAAACGGAGGATATCAAGAAAGATGATCTTTGTGAAACCTACTACACAGAGACTACTAAGCGATCTACGGACGGAAAATATATTGTGAAGATGCCGATGCTGGAAAACTTCGAAACTGAACTCGGCGAATCAAGACCAGCAGCGGTTTCGCAATTTTTACAACTAGAAAAACGGCTAACAAAAAACGAAAAACTATCTACTATGTACAAAGAGTTCATAAACGAATACTCAGGACTTGGCCACATGAAAATAACTGAACGAAAATTAATTAGAAAAAGTCCGCAATGTTACCTACCTCATCACGGAATACTACGAGAAAACTCAACTACTACTAAACTACGAGTAGTATTCAACGCTTCGAACAAAACTTCAAGCGGCAAAAGCCTCAATGCCCTAATGGAAAAAGGGCCAAACTTACAAAAGGACATTCAAGCACTTCTTTTGAAATGGAAGTCCTACAAATATGCCTATACTGCCGACATAGAGAAGATGTATCGATGTATCTTGCTCTCGGAAGATCAACAAACATTGCAAAAAATCATATGGCGACCTTCACCTTCAGACATACTACGAGAATACACTCTATGTACCTTAACATATGGCACTAAATGCGCACCATGGCTAGCTATGCGAACATTAAAACAGCTGGCCCTAGATTATGGTTACAAGTACCCAGCCGCAACCAAAGCTTTACAAACTCAATTTTATCTCGACGATTTAATAAGCGGCCACAACTCACTTGAAAAGGCCAAAGAACTACAGATTTCTTTGATCGATTTACTGAAGGAAGGGGGCATGAACTTGAGAAAATGGTCGGCTAACTGTCCAGAACTACTTAAACTATTATCTGAAGATCAAATTTCAACCAAGTGCACATTTGACTTCGAAGACGAAAGCACAAAAACGCACGGCCTTGCATGGAACCCAAAAACGGACACTTTTATGTTTAACTGGAACTTAGAGGAAAATACAGAAAAACGACTCACGAAAAGAATCCTTTTATCTGAGATCTCACAACTATACGATCCTATGGGATGGTTATCTCCAGTAACAGTGACAGCCAAACTCATCTTTCAACAAGTCTGGGAACAAAAACTACATTGGGATGAGTCATTACTACAAAAAACTCAAGAAGAATGGCAGAAACTGAAAGCCGAACTACCTTGCCTAAATGGCATTAAAATCCAGAGATGGATCGGGAGCACTGAGAAAAACATTGAACTTTTAGGGTACTGCGACGCAAGCATACAAGCCTTCTCATGTGTTATATTCTCCCGCGCCATGGATGAAAATGGGCAGCCCGTGCTGAACTTACTAGCCGCTAAGACTAGGGTTGCCCCAATCGCACAAAAATTAACTCTACCTCGTCTTGAACTCTGCGGCGCATTACTGCTATCGGAACTGATGGAAAAAGCGATAACATCATTAAATGAAAATAACATCACTATTTGGGCCTGGACTGATTCTCAAGTTGTACTTGCATGGCTGCAGGGAGAGCCAACGAAATGGGAAAAGTACGTGGAAAATCGAGTAAAGAAAATTAAGCTAATAATACCATCAAAACAATGGTCTTACATAGAATCAAAACAAAACCCTGCAGACTGCGCTACAAGAGGAGTGAGCCCGAAAAAACTGCAAGATTTTGACTTGTGGTGGAAAGGCCCTGAAATGCTGAAAACATTCTCAGGAATCAAAAATACTGAAACTTTGAACTGTTTGTTTGCAACAGACATTGAAATAAAACAGAAGGTGACATCCCTAACCGAAATAAATATTAACGTTATTACTGAACTGTTATACAAATGCAGCTCATTAACACGGGTAAAGCGCATAGTAGCTTGGATCATGCGCTTTATAACAAGGGTACGCGGCTTCTCACGGAAATATAATACCGCTCGTAATGATAAAGCACTAACTACCTACTTAACTACAGCAGAACTATGTACATCGAACGAATTGATTGTGAAATTAATGCAAAGAAGCGACTTTGAAATGGAATATAACTTACTAACTAAAAATCAGGCGCTACCAAAAAAGAGCTCTTTATACAAATTGACCCCTTACCTTGAAGGAGTCATACTACTCGGGGGTCGCCTCAACAAGTCGAACTTGCCCACAGAGCACATGATGAACAGATTCTGGAAACTATGGTCCAGTGACTATTTAACTCAATTACAAGCAAGAAGTAAATGGCAAAAACCCACTGAAAACCTCGAAAAGGGTGATATTGTTCTTGTAAAGGAAAACAACCTACCACCAGGAAAGTGGGTTATGGGCAAAATCATCGACGTACATCCCGGAGACGACGGTTACGTGAGGGTTACGACTGTAAAAACCCAAGCCGGTGTAATGAAAAGACCCATCACTAAAATTGCAAAACTACTGCCTGACGAAACAAAAACTATACATAAACAACGGCCTAACTCAACAAGCACGCGCAAACAAACCAAGAACAAATCTTACATGGCGATGTTTGTTTCCATTCTATCGATTTTGGCATTATTAACTGGAACGCACTGCGCTTCTACTGACGAAGAAAGCATGATGCCGCACGCTCAGATTACCAACCTTGGCAGCGAGCGCCCGATCTATTACGATACGATTGGAAAAATACAGTTGATACACGATGAATGGATTCTACTTACCTACTACAACTTAACTAACTACTGGCAAGCAACTCAAGAATTTGAAAAGTACTTGGAAGAAATGAAAATTGTGTGTCAAAAACTAGACCCAAGATTTTGTGAAAGTACTATTATGAAACAAATTCTGCACGAAATGGAGCTACTGAAATACTATAACGACAGACTTTTATCGCCACACAAACATTTATCTCATCGTAAAAAACGCGGTCTGGTAGATGGTGTCGGCTATCTTGCGAACAGCTTATTTGGAGTCTTGGATCAGCAATTTGCAGAGAAATATAAAAAAGACATTCAAGCCATACAAAAAAATGAAAAATACTTACTGAACCTCATAAAAAATCAAACCTTCATAATAGAAATTGAAAATGAAATTATGAAGAAAAATGAGAAGAACGTCCATCATCAATTTGATATCATGAACAAGTTTATCAACAACACTATCTATAAAGTGTCGAAACTTGAGACAAATGTTATGGCAACTAACTACTTCAACTCTATGTCACTTACTGCACACCTACTGCTGATAAACTTAAAAAACATCCAGGAGATGTTTCTCAACGCACTCCTAGATGTCTACAAAGGTCAGATCGATATCCACCTCTTGACTCCAGTCAATCTAATCAAACAACTTAATAATATCGCTGGAAAACTACCGAAAACTTTAACATTTCCAGTTGATAACATTGAAACACAAATAAAGGATATCTATAAACTACTATATGTAAAGGCTCGGGTTACGAGCGACTACTTCATGTTCGAGATACACATTCCATTGACAAGCGACGAAGAGTTCACGCTATATAAACCTATTCCACTGCCAATTAAAACGACCGAAAACCAATCTGCTTTCGTATCTACATCGTATGAGTACATAGCAGTCAACTTTAGAAAGAACACTTTTCTAAACATGAATATAGAGGGACTGAAAAAATGCATGCAGAAAAGTACAGATAATTTTGTGTGCATTTTAAACCTTCCAATTAAAAACGTAGAAAGCAAAAATGCACCTTGCGAAGCTAAGTTTCTAAGTCACGAAACGACTTCACTATGCGCTATGAAGAAAGGACGATGCGATAACGACTGGATCGAGTTACATTCAACAAACACATGGTTAGCGGTGTGCTGTGATGGGGCGTGCCCATTCAGAACTGTATGCGCTGGGGAAGTCACTTCTTATCAATTACAAACATCAGGACTCATCACTTTAAAACAAGGTTGCGTAATGCAAAACAAAGATCAAAGCATTTACGCACACAACCTGTACCATAGTGACTCTAAAGTCAATTTATACTTGGCGAAACCCCCACAATTGGAAAAATCCATAAATCATATCGTCCACTCTCAAGCTCCACAACTTGAACTTGCAGCGGAAGAACAAAACCAAGAGAAGCTAGAACAATGGCTAGCGATACAGAAAATGGGGGAGAAACAGCTACCTCAGACATTGTCCAACCATGACATTCACCACTATGCCATTAGCTACACTTTAGTGGTGGTAGTCGTCATGGTGGCTGTAGTATGGATTTTAAAGAAACGATGTTTGAGAAGAAACGCAAAATTTGTCCCGACTGCACTGACCCTGGTGGAACGCGCGCCCAAGGACGAGGTCCAGCCGACGCCGGCAGCACGCGAGCGGGGTCAACAGCCACAGCCAGGACAAGACGTTACATTTAGTTTTGATTAATTAAGTACTTAAGTTTATTTTGTATTACTTTTCATGTTTAATTTACTACTTTTACATTGATTTTATATACTTACTGTATACTTGCATTATTTTGAACAACTTACTCACTGTACTTTTGTATGAAACTTTTCTCATTTTTTGGCTGTTCTTGTTCTTAGGGTTAGTAATATGTACGGTTATGTACATACATCCATATCGGTGCGAATTCCTAGGATCAGCGTTTTCATTATTACTGCAGTGAGTGACGAGTAATCCGCCGCGCGACTAAGACGCTGGCGCTGAGCGTGTTTGATTAAATAAACAGTTTACGTTAATTATTACTGTTTTCTTGTGGCACTCCAGAACATTATCAACTAATACTTTATGTACGGTGCTATACTGGGATCGTACAACTTTGAATAACAGAAATAAAAAAGTTTAAAAACATAAGTACTTTCACTTATTCCATACAAAACGGCAATTGCATAGGTAAAGACCTAATATTAATTTGTAAAAATTTGTAAAATGTCGATGAATGTACCGCATTGTTGACAATTTGGACACAAAAATAATTAAGATAATGTATTGAACCGAAACATTGTCGGTCGAAACACCGATAATGCGGTACGTGATAAACCCCGTATTTATAATAATAATGTATTCCCAGTATACAACCTGACAGAGGTTGGAAGATTAATAATAATAATAAATAAATAAATATTGCTGGACATTTCACACAGCGCTACCTAGCCCCAAACTAAGCAGAGCTTGTACTATGGGAACCAGATAACTGATAGAATACATAAATACATTTTTTTTTTGTAAATACATGCTTATAATATATAGAGAAACAACCAGACCCGGAACAAATATCTGTAGATCATGCAAACATTTGTTCCGCGGCGGGAATCGAACCCGCTACCTCCTGCGTCTCAGCCGGCTATTCGCCCACTGCACCACGGAGGTCGTCACATTAAGTTACACATTAAGTTCCCAACTTCCAACCTAGGGTGGAAAGCTAGGTTGGAAGATGGGAATAAGTCAATCAATTTAGTTAAGATGTACCTACTTAGTATTATTAAAAAAGGTTACAAAACGGTCACGTATTTGGAAAGGAAAGTTAGCTGCTCTTGTTACATCGTCATCTAAATTCTGAAAGGCCGTCGTTGTAGGAGATGGTAGTAAATGGAAATAGGTATCTATCTTTTTTTTTTTTGTTAAATATTAGACTGACATAACACAACAATTTAGATGTTAAAAACTATAGACTTGAGGTGACTATTCACTAAGCAAATGGGGTTCACGGTTCGCTCTGTAGTCGCGCAGTTGTGCGGCTAGTTTCACGTTGTGGATGCTCTTAGTTCGCGTCTCGCGCACTTGACGCGCAGGTTTGGCCGAAGCTTATTGTGCCGTTTCGTCTCATGGCACCTAAATCTTCGCAATAAAGATGTTATTGTTTTTAGGCCTCAGTTACCATGTTTCATCCACTGATCCCGCAGTGCAAACGGGGCCTATACTATATTGTTACCTATACTGGCCCCTAGTTCTTGAGCCGCCGCCCTCCTGTGCTCACCGCGGCGCCTTCACTTGTGAATCATTTTACACGTTTTCACCTACCTAACCTACCGACTTATTTGCTTACTTTATTCTGGAATACTCGGTCACTCCATCATACATATAAATAGAGGGTGATAGGTTGACGGACCGTATCGCCATAGCCCGGCTGCGAGCACTGACACTCCGCGCGGCACGTTCCTCTAGGCGACACTTGATTTTCATATTTACTTAGAACAGTTTCAATATTATTCCAGGTGACGCCGCTGCTGCAGCGGAGTGCTGGCTGAGCATGAGGATACGATAGCCGGCTCCGGCAGCAGCAGCGTGTCGTACCGTGGCGTGGTTGGCATAGCGTCTCGCGACATGGACGATGTAGAGCGCATGGAGCGCGAACAAGCAGCCTGCTACGAGCTCAACAACCGCACCGCACCACCGCCAGGTGCGAACCTGCGCCCTTCCCCGGCCCCGCCCGCGACGCACGATGACGAGGAGTTGAATGGTTCCGTTCTGTTGTTGCAGCGCCGTTCTGCACGGGCACGTACGACACGTGGCTGTGCTGGCCGCACACGCCCGCCAACACCACGGCCTTCGTGTCCTGCCCCACCTTCGTGCCCGGCTTCAGCTTCGAACGTGAGCCTCAAAAAGCGTCAGTTACCGAAACTCAGCGTGAAGCGGCCCCACTTACCCTTTCGTTTGTTTGCAGTGTTCGCGCACAAGGAGTGCGATGCGCAGGGCGATTGGTTCCGGCACCCAATCACTGGCCGCCACTGGTCCAACTACACCACCTGCGTCAAACCAGAGGATGTAGGTATCCTCTACGCGTCTGGTGCGCGAGACCACCCCCTTCGTTGTACCGTTCTGTACTAACACAGGCACATGTATGCGCAGGACGCGAGCGACATCATCGCGGTGTACGAGGCGGGCTACAGCGTGTCGCTGGTGGCGCTGCTGCTATCACTCGCCATCCTGCTGTACTTCAGGTGAGTGCCAGCGCCGGCGCCTTGCCACCGCAGACGCTGCCTTGAGCTCGCCTCACGCCCGCTTCGTGTTGCAGGTCACTGAGGTGCGCGCGCATCACAGTGCACATGAACCTGTTCGTCTCATTCGCGCTGAACAACGCGGGCTGGCTGTGCTGGTACGCGCTTGTTGTGCGCTCTCCGGAGGCGCTGAACGCGTCACCCGCATGGTGCCGCGTGCTGAACGCGCTGCTGCAGTACGTGATGCTCACCACGTACACGTGGATGCTGTGCGAGGGGCTGTATCTGCACACGGTGCTGGTGTACGCGTTCGTTTCGGAGCGGCGGCTGGTACGGGCGCTGCTGGCGCTGGGCTGGGGGCTGCCGCTGGCGTCACTCGCGGTGTACGCGGCACGGCGCGCGGCCGAGGGCGACGCCATGTGCTGGACGGACGAGGAGTCGCCGCGTGCTGAGCTGGCAGTGCTGGCACTCGGCGCAGTGCTGCTAAACCTCGCCTTCCTGTGCAACATCGTACGCGTGCTTTGCACTAAGCTGCGGGCGGGTGGAGTTGGGGGAGCGGGTGGAGCGGCGCGGCCCTCCGCCACGGCACTGCACGCGCTGCGCGCCACATGCTTGCTGGCTCCGCTGCTGGGCTTGCAGTACCTGCTGATGCCGTTCCGACCGGCGCGTGCGGCGCGCTGGTGGCTCGCCTACGAGTACGGAGCGGCGTTCACCACGTCGCTGCAGGGGCTGTGCGTCGCCGTGCTCTACTGCTTCT
Organism: Philereme transversata; assembly: GCA_963924445.1. Classification (NCBI taxonomy): domain Eukaryota; kingdom Metazoa; phylum Arthropoda; class Insecta; order Lepidoptera; family Geometridae; genus Philereme; species Philereme transversata. Next base: position 29,397,657 of record OZ004345.1, read on the forward strand.
GCAACGGCGAGGTGCTGGCGCAGCTGCGGCGGCGCTGGCGCGTGCTCACCTTTCGTCCGCGCGCCAACTCCACCACCGCTACCACCGTCTCCGTGAGTATCCTTCGCCATGTGCACACGTGTGTGTCATCAATCACTCTCTAATGCGTTACGTCATCGTTGTAGTTCGTGCGATCCGGGGGTGCGGGCGGCGGCGAGGACAAGGTGTGACTGGCGGGTGGCGGTGTGGCGGGTGCAGGGGCGGAGGCAGGTGTGGACGCGGGCGGTGTGGGAGAGCGGCGCCGCAGCACCAAGCACATCCGCTTCGAGCGCGTCTCCAGCGACGAGGAAGCGGCGCCCGACGTGCGTCTGCTCTGAACGCGGCCCGCCACCGTCACCGCCGCCGCTGTCGAGGGCAGCATTAGTCGCACACCACTCGCACTCGATCAAACGCTACTCATGTAAGGTCTGCTCATTGCGCGGACCTAGTGCAAGTGCTTATAGACGCTGTTGATAGATACTAATAACCGGACGAAACGGGTAGGTAGGAATCTCTTTAGACGAATTTATTGTAATGTGAATTATTATGATATATTTGGACGTATATTACAATGACACCCGGCGTCTTATAGATGAACTGTTTGACCTCCATACAGCGAACAAATTATTATGTTTAAAGTAAGACATAAAAGTGTTTTTAAAATGTTTAGAATTATGTCAGTTACACTAATTATATACATGAATAAGGTGCCTACAGTTAAGACCATCTGATTCGATGGCCTCTATTAATACTTAGGATCTGTTACTCCATTCGTGGTTATTATAATTGATGCTTCAAACACCACCATCAATCAGGATGGTGATGCAGCTAATGCGTTCGAAAACTTTTTTACCCACATTCCAGTCTCGTTATTCCTTTATTCTTTATTGTACACAAATAGATTACATACAAAAACAACTCACAAAATGGACATGTGCAAAGGCGAGCTCAACCCTTATAAAAACTTTCTTCCAGTAAACCTATCACACAATCCTTAAACTCTTCTCCTATAGTCCCAGAGTCATTGTTAAAAGAAAACTTAACGGAATGCAAAACCGATTATGTAAATAGTGATGACATCATAAAAGCTTTTAAACTGATAAATGTTAAGAAAACCACGGACCTCTGGGGCATCTCTGTGAGCGTCGTAAAAACATTGATTGACATAATTTCTGCTGAACTAGCTTTAATATTTAATGAGTGTATTGACTGTGATATATTCCCTGATTTAATGAAATACAGTAAAATAACTCCACTTTTCAAATCAGGCACTAGTTCTGATCCTGGTAATTTTAGACCAATCTCAGTACTTCCGACATTTAGTAAAATATTTGTAAAACTAATTTCAAATCAACTGCTTAGACATTTAAATTCACATAATTTACTGCATCATAAACAATTTGGATTTACCAGGGGTCGCTCAACCACTGATGCTGGTATTGAATTAATATCACACATATTTGATGCCTGGGAGAAGTCTGATGACGCTTCAGGTGTTTTTTTGTGATTTGTCCAAGGCATTTGATTGCGTAGACCATGACACATTGATCAGGAAACTACATCATTATGGCATTAGGAGCGTTGCTGTAGACTTTCTCACTTCTTATTTAAGAGGCAGAGTTCAAAGAGTTGACGTGAATGGAAAGCGTTCTCCGGGGTCTCTGTTTAAAATGGATGTACCACAGGGATTACCTCTGGGACCTTTTTTGTTTTTAATATATGTCCGATACCTTAATACATGCATGCATTTCAGTCACAAATAAAACATCATACAGAACACTCGTTCGTTTCAAACAACCTTCCCACAGAGCAAATCAATACAAAAATATCAAAGTAGTAAACATAATGGTCAAATCGAGCCGGATTAGTTGTGCCTGTAGTCTTGCGTATTCGCTGGCGCTCGGGAACAATAGGCGGCCACATTACTGAGCGATAAGGACGAGTGTTTACATTTTGGACGGAAGTGGATTTATGTGAAGTGGTGGATAATTGGCCTACTATAAAAGGTCTGTTGACAAAGTGGTACTGTGAGTGAATTATAAAGATTTATTGACGTTGCGTTTGGACTTAAAATTGTATAGTAAAAAATGTCATCCCCGACTGCAGAACAAAGTCAATACCTAACTACGTTGAAAGATGTTGCAAACATGATAAAAAGGCGCAAACCAATATAAAGAAATGTCCTACACAGCGGCTGACGGAAGGCTATTTGAAGGCTAGATTAAAGACTGTGGAAGATTGTTGGAACAGTTTCAAAGCACATAACAGACTAACTAAATGCACGCCGCGAGAACATCGGGGAGTTTTACTCTATTTTTTAAATGAGGATTTTTACAAATTTGAGGACGTGAGAATAAAGATATACAATTATACGGTTTTGCAGATGCATCCACCAAGGCTTACGCTACCAAGCTTACCTACGAAGAGATGGCCACATAGCCCAGATAGAAGCATGTTTCAACTCTCGCCCTCTTTGTCAAATAGATAACGATACCGTAGAAACACCATTGGCACCTGGTCATTTCTTAGTGGGCGAGCCTCTAATTAGTGTACCCGATTTGAACTACAAATATCATAAGATTAATTTGCTAACCCGATGTTAGCTAATTCAGAGGATGGCACAAGATTTTTGGCATAGATGGCACCGAATACCTCAATACTCTGCAACAGAGGCATAACTGGCAAGTTGCAGTGCCATCACCTGTGGTTGGTGATATTGTCATTGTCAAAGATAAAGGTCTGCCACCGACAACATGGCTACTAGAAAAAGTAAAACATCTGCATACTGGGGCGGATAATCTCGTTCGAGTGGTAGTCATTCAATGCAAAAGCAATCAAGACCTTAAAATACCACTATCTAAGGTGATATTGCTCTCGAAAAATACCGAGGAATAGGTTACGGTGGGCGAAAATACTTACTATTGTATGTGATTGAATGTTGTGTTAATTGTAGTGATAAATTAACCTACTTGTGAATTGGTGATCAAATTTATAAGTTTTGTTGGCTATTCAATTGTAATTTACTAATGTTTCTTTACAAAATGTATACAGTCAATTTGTAAGTTATTGTTGATTAATTTAAAAATAATTGTTTTTGGTGGGCGATATGTCGGATACCTTAATATATGCATGCATTTCAGTCGCAAATAAGACATCGTACAGAAGTTCATTTTAAACAACCTTCCCATAGAGCAAATCAATTCAAAAATATAAAAATAGTAAACAATAAATATTAATGATCTTCTCCATCTTGTAAGGGATGATCATGAGGTTATATTGTTTGCAGATGACTCGTCATTTTTATTTTTATTAAAGCGATGACAAACAATTTTTGCAATCTCTAAGGTCGTAAATTATTTCAATGTAAACAACCATCTTCTAAATGAAAAGAAAACAAAGTGTGTTAGATTGATACTACCTAATGTTACAAAAGTTAAAGCAGATATAAAAATCAAAGACGAGGAGTTGACTCTTGTGGACACCACCGTATTCTTAGGTATACCCCTAGATAATAAGCTTGAATGGGGCCCTCCCATTAATAAATTGTCAAAGAGACTTAGTTCTGCGGGATACTCAGTCAAAAAGATCCGTCTTTTTACAGACGTAGACACAGCTAGACTAGTTTATTTCAACTACTTCCGCAGCATTATGTCATATGGTATACTGCTGTGGGGGAGTGCTGTAGATATAAACACCGTTTATGTGCTGCAGAAGAGGGCTGTTCGTGCAATTTATTATATGGGCCCCAGATAATCATTACCCCTAAAGGCTAAATCCTCGGATTCTCCAGCGAATTCGATGTCCCTTTATCTAACTGAACCAGGTGAAGTCGCAAGTATTATTTGTGACCTTAAAACTAGCAATTCATCAGGCTATGATATGATCACATCTCAAATACTTAAAAATAACCGAATGATTCTTTCAGAACCTTTAGCTTACCTAATAAATTTGTCTTTCGAATTCGGAATTTTTCCTAAAATATATAAAAAGGCAATAATTTGTCCAGTATTTAAATCAGGTGATTAATCTTTACCCACCAACTATCGTCCCATATCTCTTTTAAGTACATTATCGAAAGTCCTGGAAAAAATTACCAACAAAAGGGTGATCAATTATTTAGAAAAATACCAACTGCTACATTCTAACCGATACGGTTTTCACACCAGTAGGTCTACGGATGACGCTGTTTTGCAACTTACCACCAATATTACAAATTACCTTGATAACAATGAAAAGATCATTGGAATATTCCTAGACCTACAGAAAGCGTTTGATACTGTTTCAGTCCCGATCCTTTTAAGGCGCCTTGAGAACATGGGAATAAGGGGTAATACACTTCTGTGGTTTCAGGACTACCTGTCTGGTAGGAGCCAACGTGTTAAAGTCGATGACAGTCTAAGTAATGAAAGTTTCACCACATATGGGGTGCCACAAGGCAGCACGTTAGGGCCAACTCTTTTTTTAACGTACATCAATAGCCTGTGTAAAACTATGCCTGGAGGTGCTGATATTCAAATGTTTGCTGATGATACTGTTATTTTTTTCCATGCAAAAACCTGGAAAGTTGTACATAATCAAGCTGAAATAGGCCTTAGTATGGTTACGTCATGGTTGGAAGATAGCTTGTTAACGCTTAACGCTAGCAAAACTAAATATCTATGTTTCTCTAAGACTAGTGTTACTTCACCTAAAATATTTAAATTGCGTATCCATTCGTACCCATGTAATCGGCTAACTAATACCTCTATAGCACCGTGTAATTGTACAATACTTGAAAGGGTTTCATCTGTAAAGTACTTAGGAATAAATATTGACGACAAACTTAGATGGAAACCGCAAATAACATCGATAGCTAAAAGATTAAGGAAATTAATGTATGTTTTTAAGGAGTTACGAACCGTCTGCGAGAAAATAATTTTAATACAAACATACAAGGCTTTGGCTGAATGTGTGATCACATATTGTATATGCTCGTGGGGTGCAGCCGGTAAAACATATTTATTAGAACTTGAGCGAGCACAAAGAGCCCTACTTAAAGTCATGTTATACTTACTATTTAGAACCTCAACAACTACTGTATACGAAATAGCTAATGTTCTTTCAGTGCGTCAATTGTATATCTACCAGTGCATAAAAAGGTATCATAAAACTGTGGTGCCCTAACAGACGGGAACGATTTCCTGTTCCCAGAGTTAAATCACGGATTGCCCAACAGCACTTTAACTTTCAAGCACCAAGATTTTATAAATATTTCCATTTTAAATATAAGGTAAAAGAGCTATCTAACCATCAGTTAAAACCTAAACTTAAAGATTGCTTAAGTACATTAACATACATTGAAACAGAAAATTTATTAACAATCTTACAATAGATTTATCTATACTTCCTATTTTTTTTAGTTTTATCCTTACACACAACACATTTGATATTATATAATTTAATAGTTTTAAAATAAATAAATAAATAGATAAACACTTAATTATACACCAGGATTAGTAATACATGTACCTACCTGAATTATATTGACTATTTATGTATCATTGTAACTATTGTATCACTTATGTATTTTATTTTGTTATTTTGTCATTTAACGTGGGAAGAAACTGACTCCTGACATACAGCTCACGCTAGTTCAGGAGCCAGGGCTTCAACCAGAATTGTAAAAATTGATATAAAATAAATAAACTATTTTGAATTTCTTTTTTATTGCGTCGTAAGTTTAAAGAAAAAAATATTATGACATTTCCTTGTCAATACGTCTATGAAAATGAGATGTGTGTTCACAAACATATTAATTTGTTTAAAAAAATAGCGATAATCATAATTTTAATACTAAAAATAAAGATAAACTCGCTGTTGGCACTTGTAGACTGCATAAAGTTAGTAAATCGTTTAAAGGGCAAGGCTTTTATAACAAACTCCCGAGGGATGTACAAAAATTGACAATTCTAAAAGGATCATTAAAAAGAACAACTAGCCTTACTATTTCTCGCCTTTCTTTCCTGACTTGGTCGCGAAGGAACAGGCAGTAAAATTGACGTTTCAAAGTGATCCTTGTGATTTAAATGAATAAAAAGATTTTGTATGTTGACCCTCACATAATCTGACATAATTTTTTGATAGATATTATAATTCCGATATTGAATAGGTACCTACTCTCGACGCCTGTCAATGCATCGTGTCAATGACCTCTACCGCGCGACAGAAACGCGCCGCGCCACGCCAGGATGGCGCCGTCCGCTGGTCGCCGCCGCAGCCGCCGCCCCGGCCGGATCTAGAACCTGCGGCTGGAGATAAACATACGTTGGAATGAGATCAACAATTTTTGACTCTTTGCAATATTATTACGAGGTTATGTGTGTAGATTAAAAAGTTACCGGTAGGTAAACATTTTCTATAAAAACTGTAAATTGATGTGTAAATTGTAAATTATTTTGTAAATTTAAATAAAACAATGTAATGAAATGAATTTAATTTAATTTGGCTACACAATTCCAAATCGAATGCTAGCGCGACAACATATCCAGATTGCGGTTTGCGGCATTTGGTTTGCGGTTTTGTCGTGAAGCTTATTCCCCTCGGAGATGTCCTACACCTTTCCTACCACCTAGTAGTACCCGTAGCCCCCAGCCAGTCTGCTACCGAATCTTCAATTGCCTGAGTGACGTCCGTTATGTACGGGACCTACGGGACGGATGCTAATGAAATATAACCAAGTATCTAGGTAGAAAGAAGACCTGAGTAGTGAATATCCTAAAGCTGATATGATGATGATTATGATAATAATTAAACAATATTTTTACTGGCGTCCAATGAAGTTACTGACTTCTGAGCTAGGTACCCGTGTTACAGAAGTGAGTGGACAATGAAGTATCTGGTAGGCACCTGTCTACAATGTTTAAGTGCTAGTATGATAAAACTTTTTAAATTATCTGGTGTGGAATAGATACGTATCAGAGACGAGAGCAAGCGAGTAGATACACGAGTAACGACAGCTACGAGTATGGATAGTGTAAATAGTGTAATGTCATTATATATATCGAAGATCTATTGGTATGAGTGTAGGGCGATCTATTTATTGCATTCGGCGCGAGCCGATCGATCGCGCATTGTCTCCGACAGCGCGGCTCTACATCTACTCTACCTGATACTATTTATAGCGAGAAAAGAGACTGCGGCACACCTGCCTCGCCTTATATGGCGCTCTGTAGCACGCGCCGATAGTGGGTTCAATGAAACTCGCAGATTAGGTAACAAAATTTATAATAGCAATAATTAACAAAGTAAACTTATAAACAACTTACACGATAACCGATCGAGTGCAGTCTTCAATGCAACAAATAACGAACGTAATAATGATATAGAAATGCGACTTAGAAGCACTTGCGGTGCACGATGCCGGGGCCTGACTCGTCGTATTCCTGCTTCGAGATCCACATCTGCTGGAAGGTGGAGAGCGATGCGAGGATGGAGCCGCCGATCCACACGGAGTACTTCCTCTCCGGAGGAGCGATGATCTTGATCTTGATGGTGGAGGGCGCGAGCGCGGTGATCTCCTTCTGCATCCTGTCGGCGATACCGGGATACATGGTGGTGCCGCCCGACAGCACCGTGTTGGCGTATAGATCCTTGCGGATGTCCACGTCGCACTTCATGATAGAGTTGTAGACGGTCTCGTGGATGCCGCAAGATTCCATGCCCAGGAACGAGGGCTGGAACAGCGCCTCGGGGCAGCGAAAGCGCTCATTGCCAATGGTGATGACCTGTCCGTCCGGCAGCTCGTAAGACTTCTCGAGCGAGGTGGAAGCGGCTGCCGTCTGCATCTCCTGCTCAAAGTCAAGCGCCACGTAGCACAGCTTCTCCTTGATGTCGCGCACGATCTCGCGCTCCGCGGTCGTCGTGAATGAGTACCCGCGCTCAGTCAGGATCTTCATGAGGTAGTCAGTGAGGTCACGCCCCGCCAGGTCCAGTCGCAGGATGGCGTGCGGCAGCGCGTACCCCTCGTAGATAGGCACGGTGTGCGAGACACCGTCGCCGGAGTCCAGCACGATTCCAGTAGTACGACCGGACGCGTACAGAGAAAGCACGGCCTGGATGGCCACGTACATGGCTGGGCAGTTGAACGTCTCGAACATTATTTGCGTCATCTTCTCGCGGTTTGCCTTCGGATTGAGCGGCGCCTCCGTCAACAGGATGGGGTGTTCCTCAGGGGCCACCCTCAGCTCGTTGTAGAACGTGTGATGCCAGATCTTCTCCATGTCGTCCCAGTTCGTGATGATGCCGTGCTCGATGGGATACTTCAGGGTGAGGATACCTCTCTTGCTCTGCGCCTCGTCTCCCACGTACGAATCCTTCTGGCCCATGCCCACCATGACGCCCTGGTGGCGGGGGCGGCCCACGATGGAGGGGAAGACAGCGCGCGGTGCATCGTCACCCGCGAACCCTGCCTTGCACATGCCGGAGCCATTGTCCACTACGAGGGCGCCCGCATCGTCGTCACACATCTTGCTGGCTTAGCTGCTTTACTGACTCTTGACACACGTGACTCCGCGCAGGTATCCTGCAATAAGCACAAAGCGAAGCTGTTACGGCGCCTTTTACTTTATAATTTTATATCGACTTGGTTACAAAATTTATATAACTTTTGACACCGCAAAATAGGCCGGCTGGATCGAAGCCTCCACTCCGAGCGGGAAGAGAACCGATCGGTATTAGAATAGGATCTAACCAAGAAACTTTAAGCTCTTTGTTAAAGTAAAGCTTACAACGGTACAAAGCGCGATCGATAAAATAATTTAGTAGAGTTAGCGAAAGTTAAAGAAGCTAAACTCACGGCGCGAACACAGCGACGGCAGCGACGGAAGTGAGCCGGCCAGCGCGCGACACCGCTATATACGCTCGGCGGACGCACCGGGTCCGGCGGCGCACGCGCACGCAGCCGCGCCCTACAAGGCGAGCGCAACCGCTTGCACCGCGACTGCCATTTAAGCGCATCCGACTCTCGACGAAAAATAGATTCGCACATCTAGCCACAGATCACTACAGAGTAGTACAACGTCACCCCACCACCCGCTGGCCGCCCCGCGCGGGGCATGTCCCGGCGATCGAGCCAGATTTATTGCATAGTTCGATAGTATTTGAGAGCACGTAAATAAGTATGTACCGACGGCTGACAGGTGGGTAAGTACCTCTGTACGTGTCCGGTGATATTATTAGTCTGTTGAGGAGCGCGATCGCTATTTCGATGAGAGCAATCGAACGAATGGCCATGTTTGGTTACAAGTAAACGTTGGGACTACGCAGCTAAGTACTCGTAGGTAGGTAGGTAGGTACCTTGTTACTTTATTTATTATAATTACTTGTTATACCTATTTCCCCCAAATGTATTAAAAAAAAGTATAAAGTATTTTATCAGTTATCTTGTTCCCATAGTACAAGCTCTGCTTAGTTTGGGGCTAGATAGCACTCTGTGAAAAGTCCAGCAATATTTATTTTATGCACATTTTTCTATCGGCTACAAAACTCTTTGGACGTAGACCATTTATTCTAATGAGTTTTATATCATTTTGAAAGTAAGGCATGGCACGCTACCAGCTGTCAACTGGAAGAAACTCACAGGACTGTCAGTCAGTTCAGTATTGTAGAATGTCATAACAGGTCAGGATGCTGCGTGGCCTTCGTAATTTCTGATACCCACTACAGGGTTCAGGGATCAAGACTGCATGTCACTTTTCTTTATTCTTTACTATCTGACCCGCCGAACTTCGTACCGCCTTGACATGCATATGACGCGGGTTGCCAATGTACGTCGCGTGAGAAAATTAATTTTCTTCATATGTTTTTATTGTGTTAATATTTCCGATATTTTAATAGTTATTCCGCTATTCGGGGCGGAGACAAATCTAACAAATCAAAGATCATAACGACCTCCGTGGCGTAGTGGGCGTAAAGTGGGATGCAGGAGGTAGCGGGTTCGATTCCCGCCGCGGAACAAATGTTTGCATGATTTACACACATCAAAAAGGTCTAAGCAGCACCTTTTTAGTTTTATTTTTTTTTACTTCGTTTTAAACTTTCATGGAATATCAAACCTTCTTTGAATAGTCAACCTCTTTGATAAACAAGCAGTTTTTTCAGTAAATTATGTTAAAAAAATACAAACATTCTTTTGTCCAATATAACGGCATTTCATAGATGCGCTTTTATTTCTTATTTAACGAAAAAAAATTAGTAACCGCAGTAATCATTGGTTGTGTGTTGCGAATAATAGCCCACGAGTTTTTACTGTGTAATGGAGCGTCGTCATCTTACCACGAGATGCAAAGAGCTGCAGAGATGCTAGAAATTGAAAATAGTCCTAGACCGGCAGCTTGCGACATATTTTATCCTTTAATCGTTGATTAAACCTACTATAGGTTTAACTTAACAATGGATCTAAGCGAGATCGTGAAAGCGGGGTATGTCGCGTGCAATGCCATGGCAAATCGCCAAAATAATGATAATTTTTAATAAATCGAATCACGTATGCCATTCATGCCTTGATTAAATCTATCTATATATATAAAAATCAATTACTGTTCGTTAGTCTCACTAAAACTCATAAACGGCTGAACCGATTTGCCTAATTTTGGTTTTAAATATTTGTAGAAGTCCAAGGAAGGTTTAAAAACTGAGAAATAATAAAGAAATTGCAATGAAAGTAGTAAAAAAAGTAGTAAGTAACTATTTTATTTTCTCATACAAACTGTTCGTACCTGTCAAACTGGATGCGTTTATTTCATTTTGTTATCAAGACGTTATTTTAATTATTTAATTTCTGAAAGCACTATAAATATTTGACCACAGACAAATGTGACATATATAGGTATGTTTGCTGTCAAATATTGGTGAATACTTGGATATCTTCTTTATAATTTGTGTTTGTGAATTCGTGAAGTGCGCGAAAACTTTGTATGTATCCATATAATTTAACCGTCGTTCATTGACGTGAATTCATTTACATGAAGTGTCGCGTCACTTTGACAAGAGTGTTTTATATAGTTTTTATCCCGAAGTTCCATGGGAACGGGAAATGTCAAGCGTGCGAAGCCGCGGGCGGGTCAACTAGTTTATGATAAATAAATCTAGCGGATTAGCATCGGCATACGTCTAGGCCGGGTCCCTGTGCCTGAACTCAGTCCACGCATTTGCAAAAAAAAAGGAATTTTCACCAATCGAATTACGTATACCGTGTATACTAAATGTTTATATTAATTGTGAAAATAATTTGTAACTATTCGGCATAAGTTTAAACGTGGGCCGATATTTTTTTTTTTCAATTATCGCGTTCGAACAATAAAATTTATTCATAAATAAATAATAAATAAATACTGCTGGACATTTCACACAGCGCTATCTACCCCCAAACTAAGCAGAGCTTGGACTATGGGAACCAGAGTACTGATAGAATACTTATATACATTTTTTTTGTAAATACATACTTATAATATATAGAAAAACATCCAGACTCGGAACAAATATCTGTAGATCGTGCAAACATTTGTTCCGCGGTGGGAATCGAACCCGCTACCCCCTGCATCTCAGCCGGCTATTCGCCCACTGCGCCAGCAGGTCGTCAAAACGTTATTTTAATAACGTGGAGACGACTTGAAGGAAATTTCAATGTAGGGCGCAACAATGTGCCCCGCTCTATCCGGGGTGGTGTACGCACACCCCACCTCTGAACAAAACAACACTCTCAGAAGACAAACCCTCCGCGGGCCGCTTCGCAAGTTGGCCTGCTAGGACTCGTAAAAACCGTTCTTACTGTAAGAGTTAGCTCCCTGGTTGATCCTGCCAGTAGTTATATGCTTGTCTCAAAGATTAAGCCATGGATGTCTCAGTGCAAGCCGTATTAACAGCGTTATCTAGCCTCAAACTAAGCAAAGCTTGTACTATGGGAACCAGATAACTGATAGAATACTTATATACATTTTTTTTTTGTAAATACATACTTATAATATACAGGTTGTCCCAGAAAATAGTGTCAAGCGAAAGTCCAGAGATAGAACACCCCTTGGGGTACCCGAATCACACACATATATCTGTAGATCTTGCAAACATTTGTTCCGCGGCGGGGATCAAACCCGCTACCTCCTGCGTCTCAGCCGGCTATTGGCCCACTGCACCACAGAGGTCGTCAAATTATGTATGTATGTTTGTTTGTCCGAGGATAACTTTCGAAGCGTTTATCCGATCATCGTGAAATTTGGTATATAGGTAGGTAATGATGGCACAATTTTGTTGTGACTCAATGAGCTAAAAATTTTGGGGGGTTGTTGAGATATTGGGGTTCAAGTTAGGTAAAAAAAATGAAAATGAGGCTATTAGGTCAAATAAAAGTTCTTTATTAGTACATTTCGACCCCGTTTTTATTTTTATTAAAGTTTTTATAGTTTTTGAGTTATCAGCCATAATAAAAACTAAACTTTGACAACATTCACAGGGTACACCAGTGACCCCACAGTGCCGCAATTTAGTATGCGTGTAGCTTATGTATCACAAATGTAGGCAAAACATTTAAATCTAGAATAACTGCAATTTGTACCCCAAAAAAGAGTAACCAATTAACATGAACTCCCGTTACCAGTAATTTGAATGAAACTATAGGTCAAGGTATTTGGTTTTTATTTCGTGGCACTATTTTGATAGTCAAAGATTACGAACATTTTTTTTTTGTTTTTATGGTAGACTCGCGAGATCTCAGTTCGGGGCGAACCACTAGTTAGATCAAATCCAATCGACGGAAAGCCTCGCGTCCAAAATTGTTAATTTTGATGAATCTGGATAACTTTTGCCGATCGCATGGTCCAGTACCGGCGACGCATCTTTCCTTATCAACTATCGATAGTAGTTTCTGCGACTACCATGGTTGTCGCGGGTAACGGGGAATCAGGGTTCGATTCCGGAGAGGGAGCCTGAGAAACGGCTACCACATCCAAGGAAGGCAGCAGGCGCGCAAATCTCCCACTCCCGGCACGGGGAGGTAGTGACGAAAAATAGCGATACGGGACTCTTACGAGGCCTCGTAATCGGAATGAGTACACTTTAAATATTTTAACGAGAAGCGGTCCCATGCCCATTTTTTTTTCTTTATTAATGAGCTTAATCACAATGGCAATTATGTCGCTCAGTTGTTACAACAAAAAACATTACTAATGAAACAAATAGGTAGATAATCCATTGAATTAAAGCTCAACTGAGACCATCAATGATCTGAGTTGAACTTCAACTCATAAAGCATAACTAAATATTTAATTTTATCTGAAAGTGGATTTGACAATATAACGTTGCAATCAGCAGATTCTTTCAGAAATTGTTTACAATTATTAGATCGATATGCCTCGTTAAGGGCACACTCCATCAAGACATGCATTAAGTCATCCGGTACACCGCAGAGGTCACAGTTCGGTGACGGGACTTTACCCATAAGAAACGCAAATGTCTTCGATGGAATATGACCTGAACGAAGCCTCATAGTCACTACTGCGGCTCTTCTAGATATATTATGATTATCAATCCATGGGATTCTAAGGGGTTGCGGTTGGACGGTTTTATACCAAATACCTATTTCTTTTGAACGTAAATCAAAATATTCTTTCCAAAGATCGTAACACTGCCTCTTTATCAAATAGATACAATCAGTATAATACGGTAATGTGGTATATTCTATTCCGTCAGTCGTAGCTTGTGCTGCTAAGTAATCAACTTGTTCATTGAAATTAATACCACAGTGAGAGGGAATCCATTGCAACTTAAACGATCTGTAATTAGATGTCAATTCAATAATAGTTTTAAGAACTGAATAGGCTGTCGGTGAGCCTCTGATACCCGAGATACACCGAGCCAAATGCTGAAGCGCACTTCTTGAGTCGGTAAACACCACCACGTCATCGTACCTCTCCAATGAAGTCGCGTATGAGAGAGCTTCGCTAATAGCGATAAGCTCTGCTTCCATTATGCATATATCTGTATTGATTTTAAATTGTTGACTAAGATTACATTGTGGGTCAAAAAAAGCTGCACCAATTCCATCTCTGGTTTTCGATCCGTCTGTAAATAATTTATAAAAATTACTATACTGCTGGTTAATATAATTTACACAAATTAATTTTAAACTATACGAATGATAACTACGTTTTGGTCTGGAAAGGTTTGGAACGTTTAAACAAATTATATTACTTAAATCAAGTGCGCTTACCCAAGTGTTCATAGAAAACATCTCTAATTGGTGGCACGTATGAACGCTTGTGTCAGCAAGATACTCGTACGAAGTTAACAGTAATGGTTTCTTTTTATTGCGCCAGAACCTATCGTTTTGATATTGAGATAACTCATTTATAAGATTAATGGTAATGTTATTAGTGCGAGACTTTGCTTTCAACATAAATTTACCTGCTAAGTACATTCTCCGTACATTCAATGGAGGGAGACATACTTCACTTTCCATTGCATGTATGGGAGTTGTTTTAATAAATTCTCCAATGACTCTTAGAGATTGGTTTTGAATTTTATCGAGCTTATAAATTAAAGTTTTACTACAATTATTATATAAAAAACATCCATTATCAAGTCGACTCCTAATAATAGCAATATATAATTTACGTAGATGTTTGGGATGTACTCCCCATCCAGACCCTGCCAATACTTTAAAAATATTTAAATATTTAGAAAGTTAGATTAACAACTCCGCAATATGTTTATTCCATTTCAATGAACGGTCCAACCACATCCCCAGATATTTTACGGCAATAACTACGTCTATTGGGTTATTATTTAAATTAAGTACAATCGGCTGTCAGCAAACACCTTTTTTAAAAATACAAACCTTCGTTTTAACAGGTGATATATCTAAGCCTAAATCAATTAGCATCTCATACATTTTGTTTAACGCCGATTGTAATTCTTTTGATGTATCAGAAATATTTTTACGTGTTATGTAGTACAGTGCGTAGTCATCAGCATACTGCGAAATCACTACGTTAGTAATCTCCTTACAGATATGAAGAGTTGCAATGTTAAACAGCAAAGGAGATAACGGATCTCCTTGGGCTATACCGCGCCCTGTACACCTGGATAAAATTACATTTTCAACTTGTACACTTAAATACCTCTTCTTCAAAAATGTCCACAGGTATTTACAGATTTTAGACCCAACACCCAATCTGTCCAAGTTAGAAAGCAATACGGTAATGTCTATATTGTTGTAAGCATTTTCTATATCAATAAAGCAACCTAAAGTTATTTGATCTTTCGAAAAACCTAACTGTATTCTAGATACTAAATTACTAAGATTATCAAGACATGATTTAGTTTTCCTAAATCCTGTGGTCTCTTCATAAAACAAGTTTCGATTTTCCATAAACCACTCCAGTCTTTTCGTTATCATACTATGAAAAATTTTACAAAAACAAGACATAAGAGAAATAGGTCGTAATGCCGATTCAGATGAGGGGTCACGCCCTGGCTTAGGTATTGGTATAATACGTATTTCACGCCATTGGGAGGGTACAAAACTTAATGAATAGAACAGATTGAATAATGCAAGAAGGATGTTAAATGCGTTGCCTGGAAAACGTTTGATCATTGAGTAAGAAATAAGGTCAACACCAGGTGATGTGTCTTTTGATTTAATACAGCTTTGTAGTTCACACAGCGAGAAGGGAGATTCGATTTGGATATTACGAGATGCAAAAGTGGGATATTTTGGTCCAACAAAGTCAGGAGTCAAGTTATGTAACAGCTTATTTGCCATTGTTTCGTCGACATAATTATTAGTTGATCTATAACCTTTCAACCATTTCATCTTACGCCACATCTCAGTTACCGACGTCGTCTCATCTATCGAGGAATAGAAATCAAAATAGGATTTACGTTTAGCATTTCTTATAAGTCGTTGTGCATCTCTTATCTTATCATTTAATGTAGCTAAATTATTAGGGGTGGGATTTTTTCTGAATAATGTAAGAGCAAGCCGTCTTTCCGCAACCGCTTTCGATAAATCGGGATTCCAATAATGTTTTGGGATAAAACGCTGTGAAGGATTTTGACTAATTTTATAAAAAGGGATATGAGCATCAGCTGCTTCATTAATAGTGTTAAGGAATAAATCATAAGTCGTTTGTGGATCTTCGTAAAATATTTCAAAATTACTAAGTTGAAACTCAATATATTTCTTGTATCCCTCCCAATCTGCCTTTTTATAGTTTCTTTTCTTATTAAATTGAGGACTATTCGCTCTACTATCTACAGGACTATTGAGCTCGTGTCGGATCAAGCTCAGTGAAGCGCGCCGTAGTAAACGCAGTCGACTTGGTCATTTTGTATGAACATTTTGTAAACAATTGGTCAAGCTCGTGTCGGATCAAGCTCGGTGAAGCGCGCCGTAGTAAACGCAGTCGAGTTGGTCATTTTGTATGAACATTTTGTAAACAATTGGTCAAGCTCGTTTCGGATCAAGCTCGGTGAAGCGCGCCGTAGTAAACGCAGTCGACTTGGTCATTTTGTATGAACATTTTGTAAACAATTGGTCAAGCTCGTGTCGGATCAAGCTCAGTGAAGCGCGCCGTAGTAAACGCAGTCGACTTGGTCATTTTGTATGAAGATTTTGTAAACAATTGGTCAAGCTCGTGTCGGATCAAGCTCAGTGAAGCGCGCCGTAGTAAACGCAGTCGACTTGGTCATTTTGTATGAACATTTTGTAAACAATTGGTCAAGCTCGTGTCGGATCAAGCTCAGTGAAGCGCGCCGTAGTAAACGCAGTCGACTTGGTCATTTTGTACGAACATTTTGTAAAGAATTGGTCAAGCTCGTGTCGGATCAAGCTCGGTGAAGCGCGCCGTAGTAAACGCAGTCGACTTGGTCATTTTGTATGAACATTTTGTAAACAATTGGTCAAGCTCGTGTCGGATCAAGCTCAGTGAAGCGCGCCGTAGTAAACGCAGTCGACTTGGTCATTTTGTATGAACATTTTGTAAACAATTGGTCAAGCTCATGTCGGATCAAGCTCAGTGAAGCGCGCCGTAGTAAACGCAGTCGACTTGGTCATTTTGTATGAACATTTTGTAAACAATTGGTCAAGCTCGTGTCGGATCAAGCTCAGTGAAGCGCGCCGTAGTAAACGCAGTCGACTTGGTCATTTTGTATGAACATTTTGTAAACAATTGTTCAAGCTCGTGTCGGATCAAGCTCGGTGAAGCGCGCCGTAGTAAACGCAGTCGACTTGGTCATTTTGTATGAACATTTTGTAAACAATTGGTCAAGCTCGTGTCGGATCAAGCTCAGTGAAGCGCGCCGTAGTAAAAGCAGTCAACTTGGTCATTTTGTATGAACATTTTGTAAACAATTGGTCAAGCTCGTGTCGGATCAAGCTCAGTGAAGCGCGCCGTAGTAAAAGCAGTCAACTTGGTCATTTTGTATGAATATTTTGTAAACAATTGGTCAAGCTCGTGTCGGGTCAAGCTCAGTGAAGCGCGCCGTAGTAAACGCAGTCGACTTGGTCATTTTGTATGAACATTTTGTAAACAATTGGTAAAGCTCGTGTCGGATCAAGCTCGGTGAAGCGCGCCGTAGTAAACGCAGTCGACTTGGTCATTTTGTATGAACATTTTGTAAACAATTGGTCAAGCTCGTTTCGGATCAAGCTCGGTGAAGCGCGCCGTAGTAAACGCAGTCGACTTGGTCATTTTGTATGAACATTTTGTAAACAATTGGTCAAGCTCGTGTCGGATCAAGCTCAGTGAAGCGCGCCGTAGTAAACGCAGTCGACTTGGTCATTTTGTATGAACATTTTGTAAACAATTGGTCAAGCTCGTGTCGGATCAAGCTCGGTGAAGCGCGCCGTAGTAAACGCAGTCGACTTGGTCATTTTGTATGAACATTTTGTAAACAATTGGTCAAGCTCGTGTCGGATCAAGCTCAGTGAAGCGCGCCGTAGTAAACGCAGTCGACTTGGTCATTTTGTATGAACATTTTGTAAACAATTGGTCAAGCTCGTGTCGGATCAAGCTCGGTGAAGCGCGCCGTAGTAAACGCAGTCGACTTGGTCATTTTGTATGAACATTTTGTAAACAATTGGTCAAGCTCGTGTCGGATCAAGCTCAGTGAAGCGCGCCGTAGTAAACGCAGTCGACTTGGTCATTTTGTATGAACATTTTATTAACAATTGGTCAAGCTCGTGTCGGATCAAGCTCAGTGAAGCGCGCCGTAGTAAACGCAGTCGACTTGGTCATTTTGTATGAACATTAATTGGTCAAGCTCGTGTCGGATCAAGCTCGGTGAAGCGCGCCGTAGTAAACGCAGTCGACTTGGTCATTTTGTATGAACATTTTGTAAACAATTGGTCAAGCTCGTGTCGGATCAAGCTCAGTGAAGCGCGCCGTAGTAAACGCAGTCGACTTGGTCATTTTGTATGAACATTTTGTTAACAATTGGTCAAGCTCGTTTCGGATCAAGCTAAATACGTAGGCCGCTCTCAAGGGTAAGTTTTAAAAAAGATTGATTTATTTTAATCTAATTTAATCTTAAATTATTACAGAGTACATCTAATTAATCTATGATGAGACTTGCTCGAAGTTTGAACAAAGAATGAAATTCAAAGCTAGGTAAATTCCGTGGAAGGCGCGGTTGACGTCAATCAGAGTCACGTTATGCTGATGTAGCTGGAACGTGCAACTGTTGGTTATTCAGGTCGATGCAAGCGCAGCGATCCTCATACTTTAGCCTTGCGTAACACCTCCACCCGAAGAACAGCGAGTATTGAAGCTTGTCGTAAATTGAGCTGGGGGTTGATTGGGATTAACCCTTCTGGTAGCTGGAATGGCATAAACTCCTTGTAGTTCAGCTTGGTTAACTTCAGATACTTTGTGCGAATTCTTCGTCAGTTTTAATTGATATCTTCTGTATAGCAGGCCACTAACAAGTGCACATGCACTGAGAGCTATAACCACGTACATAGGTATTGTAGTATGGTATAAGCTATTGTCGACGGCTTTTTCCAAGTGTAGCGGTGTCTGCAGTGAGATTTTTTCGTTAGTTCGATGAAGATGGTCCAAATTGATAGAGTTTAATTTGAGAGCTGGAGCGGTAGATGAGGTCACGAAGTCTTCCTTTGGTAGGTCTATGATCTTCAATGCTTGTCCCTTCAAACGATCGTTAGTGTTGGAGATCGTGAAGTCTGGCGTTTCCAAGTAGCATTTCTGAGGGATTATCGCGAGAAAGCTCCCTTGAAGCGTTTTGTAGATATCCTGGCCACAGGAGAGATGTACTTTTGTAGAGACTGGGAAGCTGATACTGTAATGTTTCTCGTCAAGTTCTTCATAAGCTGGTTTAGCTAGGATGACGGTGGTGGGGCGGCACATTTTGTTTCGTTGTTGTGTCGAGATGAGATGCTGGATGCAGTCATCTGATGATCGGCTCTGTAGACTCTTTTTCTCCTCACAAAGGTACCATTTACTTGTCTTCGGGCATTCAGCCTCTATGTAATTGAAATCTTTCTCATGGATAGCTAGATATGGGAATGGAGGAGTAAGGATTTCATGGTTTTTATTAGGAATGATAGATAATTTATACATATCATAAGTGGATGGAAGGACAATCGGAAATTTATATACTATAACTATCTCATTACCTACATAGTAAAATCCTAATCTAATTATATCGAAATACTCTCTAATATCTAAATCTACCACTTTCTCACTAACATAAAGTATATTTAATCTACGAACTATATCGCTAATTGCATTCAAACTCAAGACTGAGTGATGCGTAGCGGATGCTCTAATAAAAGCTAGGATATTCTGTAATTTAGACATTTCCTGCGATATAGAGTCTACGTTGTCAGTCAGGACAATAAGGATCTGAGCTAGATGAGCATATTTCACAAGATCATGATCCCTGGTTACTTCGGCTTGTTCAATTTGCTTTAATATAATCTCGATTTTATTCTGATTATCTACGATACTGTCTATAATCTTAGAATATTGCAAGTTCCAATTTTTGGTTAGACTGACATGATTATTAAATTCCGTTACTAATTTATTTTCTGTGTTCTCTAAATTTCGAATAGCTTGGTTATAGTGCAATGCATCGGTATAATCAAGGTTTCCTGTAATACTTTTAACTACCGATCCGAGACCATCTACGAGTCCCCTTTTTACACGAATTGTCTCAAAGGTCTGCAGCTGATCTAATACACTCGCAAGTCTACCTCTAAGATAAGTTAAGTGAGGCTCGAATAAGGAGTTAGTTTTATTATGCAGCTGAGGGCTAAAACTATCTATCTGATTACTAATTGAATTTACTTTATCTTGCAACTCTTGTAGATTCACGTATTGTAGAAAGGAATGATAATGCGAAATTATTTTGGCTGAACCTAGTTTGAAGGGTAAAATACCAGGTCCATAACCGAGACTTTCAAGTTTTATCTCCTGCATTAGGGCTGGTGACAGGAGCAGGAGGAATGTCAGGAGCGTCCTGTAACAATTGGGCGCTTTTAGGGAGACGCTTCAGCCTAGACTTGGCAATCGGACCTCGCTTTTTCTTAGTATAAATATGAATCGGGAGGTCTGCCATTACGACGTCATGAGTATAACGAGGGGCTAATTTCTGTCTAGAAGCGAATGGATTTTTTACGAAAATCTGTTGTTCGGGAGAGTATTCAGCCTCAGCTTCTCGTGTTTTATTTCGGTTGTCTGTGAGGTCTTTTCGAGTCGTACTACACATGTCATGAATCGTGTTATAAGCTTTAGTCATTTTTTCTTTATGGTTAGTCATATACTGTTGAAGTAGATGAGCTGAAAGGTCAACATCAAAAGGATCACGAGGATCGTAGTGTCCTGTTATTACTTCTATCGGTTTGCACTTAGTAAAACTATGAATACTACTGTTATAAGCCAAAAGGGCGTAAGGCATTAAGTTAATTACAGATTCAGATTTCTGACCTAACTTTAGAATACGAAGATGTTCTAGTACCGTTGAGTGGAATCTTTCAACCATACCGTTCTCATTCGGTGTATGAGGAGCCACTCTGTGATGCTGGATCTTATGCATTTTCACAAATTCAGCAATAAGTTGATTTGTGAATTCGGTTCCGTTATCGGTTACTATAGTTATAGGTATACCATGGTGAGTGCAAAAATTTAATAAGGCTTGTACTACACTGACAGCTGTGCCATCTCTTAAGTGATAAGCCTGTGCATACTTAGAGAATGCGTCTATGATGGTTAAGAATTTTTCACTTTGAATAGTTAAGAGATCTAAATGAACCAGTTCAAAAGGCTTACTAGCGGGCGGAACTACTTTAAATTGTTGCTTTATAGGGCTGCGATCATATTTCGCTTGGCCACAGATGGTACAATCATTAATGAATTTAGAAAGAAAGAAAGAAAGAAAACATTTTATTCATAAATCCACACAGTCATAAAGAAAAAAAAAATAAACACAACAACAATAAAACCGAAACTAAGACTAACAAACTAACAAATTAAAGAGCTCTGTGTGGGGATGAATTGGTACTCAGCTCAGCATGATGCTACGGCATGTTAATATGCCGCAGCGCTGGTCTTCCGCTGAGTCCAGTTTAGGTTACCTCACGTTCGTCTTGATCAAGGGTAGTTTTTATAAGAAAACACAACTATCGTTATTAAATACTTACATTAAATACTTACTCACGTTAAATATCACAAATCCTATTAAATACATACATAACACAATTAAGTACCTACTATTTTAATCCAATAAATCTATCACTACCAACTATCACACTCAAGAACATTTCACTGATATATTTTAGACTACCCATGGAGACACTGGACTCCATGGTTTACTGAAAAGAGAGAGAGAGAGAGCTTCAGCTACTGCCACTACGGTTGATTTAGCTGCGATGAGAGAATATCAGCTTTGAGTTATTATTTAATTTAGTTATTTGCTCTCGCATTTTGGGCCAATAGTATCGATGAGATAACGCCAAAAAGCACTCATTGATACCGCGATGATTGGTTTTTCCATCATGGTATTTGTTAATGATTTCCTGTTGTCTTAAGTATTCCTTAACGTTTTCTAATTCTGATATAGTTAGTGTAAGATTCATAGCCGAATTTTTAAATGTTTTCTGAATTATAGGTATGATGGTATACATAGCCAAGTAGGGATTTATCAGTAGTCCGGTTTTAATCTTAGGATGGACATACTCTTTGATCGCATTAATGACATCTTCCTCCATATTGGATTCAGATATTTGAACTGATATTCGGGTGTGCGTATCAAAAGGCTTGGTGACTACTGGTTTTCCTTTAATATCACCTACGACATTAAAAATGAACTGTTTAGTGAATCTGTTTAAAGGATCATCTGAGATTGGGACTTCCAAGATAGGGCTTTCATTATTCGTGTGAACAGTGGCGGTTCTTGAACTAGCAACAGTTTCTGTAGCTGTAATGGTTCTAGATTCATCTAACGTGGGATCAGTTTCAGATGGATTGACTGCTATAGACATAAGCTCTTCGTTATTAATTTCAATACGCGATAATGCATCTGCATTTGTGTTACATTTACCGTCTACATGTTCGACTTTATAATCGTATTCACTAAGCTTAAGACGCCATCTTGTAAGTCGTGAGCTAGGGTCTTTAAGATTTACTACCCATTGTAAGGGTCTATGGTCCGTAAGGATCAGAAATTTTCTACCATAGAGGTACGGACGGAAGTACTTAGTTGCCCAAACAATAGCTAAAAGCTCTTTCTCGATGGTGCTATAATTAAGTTCACTAGAGTTGAGAGTTCGCGATGCATATGCGATCGGTTTGTTTGAACTCTTGGTACCTTGAGATAAAATGGCACCGAGAGCTACATTGGAAGCATCAGTTGTTAATATGAAATCTCGTGTAAAGTCTGGGTATTGCAAGATTGGGTCATTTGTTAAGAGTGTCTTACAATGTTCGAAACAGTTAGTGTAGTTTTGATCTAGTTTAATCTTAGCGCCTTTTTTTAAACATTGAGTCAGTGGTTTAGTTAAACGTGCAAAGTCTGGAATAAATTTTCTGTAGTATCCGAGTAATCCGAGAAAACGTTTGATTTCAGTAGGGGTCTTTGGAATGGGGTAGTTCTCTATGGCTTTAATCTTATTAGGGTTAGGTTTTACACCCTCTTTACAGATGACATGGCCTAAAAATTCAGTTTCAAGCTTCAAAAATTCAGATTTATCCATTTGAATTTTGAAGTTTGACTCTCTCAACCTTTTAAAGACTTTATCTAAGTTGACGATGTGCTCCTGAAGGGAAATACTGAAAATAATGATGTCATCGAGATAGACTAAGCAGATTTCGTTCTGGAGACCTCTCAGGACGTTATCCATTACCCTTTGGAAGGTGGAAGGGCTGTTTTTAAGTCCCATTGGCATCCTTAAGAACTCATAATGGCCATTTTCGACATTAAAGGCGGTCTTATGGACATCAGAGGGGTCCATTTCCACTTGGTAAAATCCACTAGCTAAATCAAGTGTCGTAAAATATTGGCATTTACCTAGTTTGTCTATTACGTCTGTTATATTCGGAATTGGATACTTATCATCGATCGTTTTCTCGTTAACTTTCCTGAAATCCACGACAAGACGCCATTTAACTTTACCGGATGCATCTGCCTTTTTGGGTACAATCCAAATCGGAGAGCTCCATGCAGACTCTGAGGGTCTTATGATATTTTGATCAAGCATCTTGTTAATCTGATCTCTAACTTCTTGTCTGTGAACGTAAGGATAGCGGTAACTCTTAGTATGTACTGGAATTTCATCAGTTGTTCTTATCTTATGTTTGATCTTGTTTGTGAACGTAAGTGGTTCACCCTCAAGATAAAACACGTCCGCGTAGTTAGCACATAAGCGCCGTAAATTCGCGAGTTCTTCCGGATTAAGATGATCGGTTCGGAGACGCGATAAGACATCTTTAGCTCGGTCTGATAAAATTTCAGTACTGTCACATTCAAAATTAAATATTTCAGCTTCGACGGGGCGATCCATTGAAAAAATTATGTCATTAGATGTTGGGTTAGTGATCTCTACGTAGCCTCGATTATTATGGACCGTTGTCATACAATCTGAAATAAGGCAATTACAAATCGTCTGGTTTTCTACAAAGACTTCACCATCTTGTGAATTTACAGGTAATCGAACTACTTTTGAAGAATTGGCTGGGATAATCTCTTCATACAGGCTTACATTCTTGGAGTCATACATCATAATGGGGATCTGTGTATTGCGAGTCACAAGTAATTTATTTTTCAGGTCGATGTTAGAATCCCATAAGTCAAGTAAATCAAATCCAATAAGTCCATCAAAGTAATTGTGAAACTTATAAACGTACCATGTCGTGTCATTCGAATCGTTAAATTCCTGAAAAGCAGGTAACGTGATGGAGTAGTTGCACTTGCTGGTTGCGTGCACATTGGTCACTTCAAACGGATCATAGTTTAAAGGAATGTGGTGGAAGTATTTATCTACAGCATCAGGGCTAATAAAGGACTGATTAGCTCCTGTATCGATTAAAAGTTTAAGAGGTGGGTTAACGGTCTGAATGTATCCTAGCTGTCGTTGGATGTGGAAGTTGAGTTCTATTTTGGTTTGTCTAACTTGGAATCCTTCTGAAAATTTTCATCACTAGTCTGAGCTACTTCTTCTACTACTGTCGGTTCGGCATAAGAAGTACCGTACTGTTCATAGCTATAGTCAGGTTCGTATGAGTAGTAATCCTGGTAGTAGTCGTAATAACAGTCACCATCATCACCGTAAAAGTTTTCGTAGTCGTCAAATTCATTGAAATTTACCTCGCGGGTCTTAGTCAGGTAGTTAGTCGGGGGCGGATTTCCATGTTTTCGCCAGTCATGTCCTGTCAGGGGTACTTAGTCGTCTTTCAACAAAGTGACTAACACCACTCATGGGAGTAGGACGTGGGGCATTGGCCACGTTTCTGTTACCAAAATTAAACGATTGCTGTGGTTGAGGTCTGAATGGCATCCTAAATGCGTTATTTTGAGGATTATAGTTTTGTGGGGTCGCACGGAACATTTGCTGCGTGCGAGAAGGACCTTGTGGTGGTAACTGAGACATAGGGTTAGGCCTCCAGCCTTGATAAGGTGGGTTCTGCCGTGAAGGACCGGTCATGCTAAATATTGGCTTCATTGGTCCGGATCCGAATCCGTTAGTCTGTCTAGGGACGAAGTTATTAAGGGGCAGATTATACTTGGGCGTATTTGAGATCGGCTGTTGCCATTCCTTCCTACTCGGTGTACTACCACTACGCTCTTGCATGTAAAGCGTGTTGAGCTCTTCTTGGACAAATTGCAGAGCTTTTTCCATAGTATCCGGACGCATACAGCGTATCCTGGATCCTAGTGGGTCCTTGAGTCCTCGTAAATAGGCCTGAAGGGTCAACTTGTGATATAGAGCGCGTTTTGCTTCTACGGTCGTTGGAACTGACTCGTGTAGTGAGACATATGTCATTATAGTACTGAACATGTTTTGGCATCGTTCGTAAACCTCTTGCGGTGTACTTGATCCTTGGGTCTCTAAGGACAAGTCACTGTATAAAGCGGTTTCGTCGCGATGGTCTGCAAAGTTATTCACTAACGCACTCCTAATACCCTGCCAGTTATTCGGTATCCCATTTGAATTTATCAACCTAGCCGCGGGTCCTGATACTTTATTTAATATGCCGTTTATAAGAGCTAAATTTGTTAATTCGCTACCGGGCTGAGTCGAGAAATGAGTTAATACAAGCTGGTCGCAGAGATTAATAAATCTCGTGAGGACGTGCGGATTTCCATCAAAATCCGGCACAAGTCTGAGAGACTTATAAATCGTGTCGATGGTGTTGGCTTGTTGAGTCATGGTTTCTAAATTTCTATTTTCGTCGATAACGTTAAGTCTACTACTACTAACCCTAGTACTAAAACTAGAATTCCGTTGTAACGAACTTTTATTTGAGGCCTGATTTAATACGCGGTAAATTATTGTCTTGCTAATATTTAAGTATTACACTTGAGAGAGGACTTGTGAACGTAATTTCTTTAGTTTAGAATGATTAAAAATACAAAGTTGAGAATATAGTTCTTCCGTACTCGCTGAAAGGTTGAGTTTACGTGTTTCTTATTTTAAAACGAAAACACTTGAAGATAGAAATTAGAGAATGCTTTTAAAATTCTCAACGCAATAAATTAGTATTTTTTTAATGATGTCAGTCAATAAATTTTAGCTAAAATGGGTTTGAAACAAGTGGGCGCCTCTCTTCTAGGAATTCTAACACTTAACTTTTTGTACGTCTGTGCTAACGTGGGAAAGTCACACCTTTTGACGAATTTCAAAATATTGAATATTGATTGGTTGTTTGTAGAAATAGAGGCGTGACCACCTTAAATTGTGGTAAGGGATTTTTCGTAAGAGTTTGAAAATGCGAAATCACTCTGGGCAGACGGTCAGGGGTCGAGTCCGAAGGCAGTCGAGAGGTTTCAGGGTGAGCGGATATCTTGAGACTTGATGAATCAAGGTCTAGTAGAATCAGTGTTGACTTAGTTATTTTATAGATTCAGTTTTAGATTAGTGAGTAAACTCAGTGAATATCTGGTAAAGCTAGCACATAAGACAATTTAAACCTTTTTTAGCGAATATTAATCTTAATATTTGGGAGCCTTTTCAACGATCGCTAAATTGATCCTTATGTTTTGGTTAGAAATCTCTTTGGTTAAGGTCCAATAATGATATAGGATGACGGATACATATAACTATATAATATTCTTACGGAATAATAAGTTTTCAAAAGGATATATGCTAATGTCATCGGAGGCAGTTAGTAAATTAGGTAGATGTAATATTAACCTTATTTTCAGCATTTACAGGTCCATACAGATTCGTATAATGATAAAAATGTAATCTATGTTTAGTACTAAGTATTGCGATAATTATCAAATTCTCCCAAATAGATTGTACGAGGGAAGCGGTTCGAACGTGAAACTTGTCTAACCAATTTATGCATGGTATTTTTTATAGTCATTCACAGCTTAGCAGAGAAGGAGTCGCTTTTGCCGTCATAACCAATCAAACTTCCTTCCATGTTCCTATAATTATTTCGTGATAGTTCTATTATTTTATTCAACAAGGGACTATATTGCGAACACATTTTCAATTCATCTACTTTATACTCTGAAATCAATCGATCTAATAAAATTCAGTGGAAACTCCTGGGTTCACGTGGCTGCCGTCCGCGGAGGGGCGAAGCCCCGCCATAAATTGTCTATCAGGTTCTGTAAGACGAGGCCTGTGTCTGACCCCCTCCAACCCGTACGCTCAACCTCTGTCCTGGATGTTTGATACTGCTTTTTATTAAATCACGTAGCTTAGCTAGTTTAGTTATCATGGGGTAGCTTTGCTAGAGATCTATTTAATTCATTGTAATATTCTAGATTTATCTTGAGTATTCATCTGAATTTAATAAATCTATCTTAGAAATATGTCTGAAATCAATAGGATTTCAACATATTGGGGGTTTGAGGGTAAATAGGCGCCTTTCCCATTTCCTTACCTGATCCCTCCTGCTTCGCAAGACTAGAAATTTTCCCCATCCCTAAGTTCTCTCCTAGAACAAGACATTTCTAGCCATACATCGCATGCAGGGTGTATGTGGGTAGGGGCCCTTCACAAAATAAATCAAAATATTATAATTACTACTTACACAAAACTAACATAAACCTTTTCTTTTCTTTTCAGCTATTTCGAGACCTTATTCCCGGGGCTTAGCTTTAAGATAATATTAAGAACAGTACTAATTTAGATTTATTAACCTATTAAGTCTTGTCATAATTAAATTCATTTTATTCTAAATGATTATATGCACTCTCGCGATATTCAAAATTCATTTGATTAATAACATTTAATTCTTGTTATTTGTATAGTTTATTAAAGCCAAATTATATCGGTATTACTATTTCATTTATTTCTCCAAATCATTTACACAACGTAAAATAAATTCAATTCTAGACGATCACACTTAGGATGGCCAAAATCACAGATAGGTTTATTTTCGATTCAAGATAGCTTTAAGTCTAGACCATAGACTCAGGTAGACTTCTATTTTATATAGGGAGGACAGGTTTTGTTACACCGTGATTCTCTAGGATGAAAAATCTTGGAAATTTAACCTAACACACAGTAAAAGAAACACACATAAAATATTCAATATAAAGGATATGATCTAAGGATTAGAAAGGATTTGAAAGATTCAAAAACTTACAGCATTTTCCTCGTCGTCGTCGGGTACACTTTGTGGAATCGAATTTTGGATTCCTCCTTGAAAACAGCACTAGTAGATTCTTTTTACTCAGATTTATCTCCTTGAGATGAGATATCTCTAAGCATCCTACCGGCTGCGCCAAATACGTAGGCCGCTCTCAAGGGTAAGTTTTAAAAAAGATTGATTTATTTTAATCTAATTTAATCTTAAATTATTACAGAGTACAACTAATTAATCTATGATGAGACTTGCTCGAAGTTTGAACAAAGAATGAAATTCAAAGCTAGGTAAATTCCGTGGAAGGCGCGGTTGACGTCAATCGGAGTCACGTTATGCTGATGTAGCTGGAACGTGCAACTGTTGGTTATTCAGGTCGATGCAAGCGCAGCGATCCTCATACTTTAGCCTTGCGTAACAAGCTCGGTGAAGCGCGCCGTAGTAAACGCACTCGACTTGGTCATTTTGTATGAACATTTTGTAAACAATTGGTCAAGCTCGTGTCGGATCAAGCTCAGTGAAGCGCGCCGTAGTAAACGCAGTCGACTTGGTCATTTTGTATGAACATTTTGTAAACAATTGGTCAAGCTCGTGTCGGATCAAGCTCAGTGAAGCGCGCCGTAGTAAACGCAGTCGACTTGGTCATTTTGTATGAACATTTTGTAAACAATTGGTCAAGCTCGTGTCAGATCAAGCTCAGTGAAGCGCGCCGTAGTAAACGCAGTCGACTTGGTCATTTTGTATGAACATTTTGTAAACAATTGGTCAAGCTCGTGTCGGATCAAGCTCAGTGAAGCGCGCCGTAGTAAACGCAGTCAACTTGGTCATTTTGTATGAATATTTTGTAAACAATTGGTCAAGCTCGTGTCGGGTCAAGCTCGGTGAAGCGCGCCGTAGTAAACGCAGTCGACTTGGTCATTTTGTATGAACATTTTGTTAACAATTGGTCAAGCTCGTGTCGGATCAAGCTCAGTGAAGCGCGCCGTAGTAAACGCAGTCGACTTGGTCATTTTGAATGAACATTTTGTAAACAATTGGTCAAGCTCGTGTCGGTGAAGCGCGCCGTAGTAAACGCAGTCGACTTGGTCATTTTGTATGAACATTTTATAAACAATTGGTCAAGCTCGTGTCGGATCAAGCTCGGTGAAGCGCGCCGTAGTAAACGCAGTCGACTTGGTCATTTTGTATGAACATTTTGTAAACAATTGGTCAAGCTCGTGTCGGATCAAGCTCAGTGAAGCGCGCCGTAGTAAACGCAGTCGACTTGGTCATTTTGTATGAACATTTTGTAAACAATTGGTCAAGCTCGTGTCGGATCAAGCTCAGTGAAGCGCGCCGTAGTAAACGCAGTCGACTTGGTCATTTTGTATGAAGATTTTGTAAACAATTGGTCAAGCTCGTGTCGGGGTTAGGTTAGGTTAGGTTAGGTTAGGTTAGGTTGCGCCTACTTGCAGCACAGATGTGTGCAGTACGTGGGCAGGGACGGTACCTTGCATGAGAGGGATGTCAGTTGCGGGGTTCCGCAGGGTTCTGTATTGGGCCCGCTTCTGTGGAACCTCGCATACGACGCGGTCTTGCGTGTCGATCTCCCCGTCGGCGTGCACGTCGTCTGCTACGCGGATGACACTCTTGTGTTAGCCAACGGGGACTCCTTCGACAGGACCAAGGAGCTCGCTGAGCTTGGGGTGGCTTGTGTCGTGAACAAGGTCCACGAGCTGGGTCTGCGCACAGCGCCGCACAAGACCGAGGCGCTGTGGTTCCACAAGTTCCCTAGGGGAAGGGAACCACCCAGCTTGTCGGTTCGTGTGGGTGACGTTGACATCCAAGTGGGGCGGTACCTGAAGTACCTGGGCCTCATCCTGGATAGTCGCTGGGGTTTCGAGGAACACTTCAGTCGTTCCGTCCCCCGGATCCAGAAGGTGGTGGGTGCTCTGCACAGACTGCTGCCTAATCTCGGGGGACCTAGGGAGGGAGTTCGCTGCCTCTACGCCGGAGTCGTGCGGTCGATGGCACTCTACGGAGCGCCCGTCTGGTGGGAGCGACTGGCGCTCCGACGCAGCAGGACTATATTCTATAGCCTGCAGCGTATTGTCGCCATCCGGATCGCACGAGGATATCGGACAATATCTTTCGAGGCAGCAACTCTCCTGGCGCGGTTCCCGCCCTTCGACATCTTGGCGGAGATGGACGCACGTGTGTACGTGCGCCTCCGCCGGGATGATGGGAGCGGAGTCGCGCCGGCTGAAGTGCGGGTGCAAGAGCGCCGACGTGCGCTCGGGATGTGGCGCGAGCGGCTCGAGGAGCCGTGGAACATGCGCCAACGCGCCGTCGGCGCGATTGTGCCGAGCTTCGAAGCTTGGCTGGGGAGGGAAAAGGGTAACGTCACCTATCGACTTACTCAGGTACTCACCGGGCACGGGTGCTTCGGTGAGTACCTGAATAGGATCGGACGCGAACCGACACCGCAATGCCACCATTGTGGGAGGGATCGGGATTCCGCCCAGCACACGCTTGAGGAATGCTCGGCGTGGTGTGAGGAGCGGCGGACCCTGATCGCCAGGATCGGGCAGGACCTCTCTCTACCAGGCGTATTAGTGTCTATGCTGGTAGATGAGATGGCGTGGAAGGCGGTGGCCTCTTTCTGTGAGACCGTTATGGTTCGGAAAGAGGCCGCCGAGCGAGATCGCGAGAGGGCTGATCCCGCTCGGAGAAGGAGGCGACGGCGAGGCGGCAGTGGCCGCCCCGCTGCGCCTGCCCCATAAGGGGCTTTTGTGTGGTATCCCCTGCCAGGCAGGGGAACTTTCGGGTCCGTGGGTGGTCGGAGTGAGGGCTTCGGCCGTCTGTTAAACGGGCCCCGGGAGGGCGGCGGCAATGTGCTGCTGTCAACACCGTGGTGTTCGGGGGTGGCTAGATAGCCTCCCCCTGGACGTGCAAAGGCACAGCGCGAGGTGGGCACCGGTGCGTTCCCTTGGAGATCCCGGAGCCCCCCAACATGCGTCGAGGATGGCCACCGGGGGGGTTTTAGTGAGTACACGAGTCCGTGAACCTCACATAACCCTACTGTACCCTCTATGCAGTAGGGTATCTGGTTGCAGATTTCCCCCTCGTCAACAAAAAAAAAAAAAAAAAAAGGTTAGGTTAGGTTGGGCGGGTCTGGGCGGGTCTGGGTTTATCCATTAGTAGTTGCTATGCCTAGCTTGCGGCTTCGGTCGCTTGTATTGGATAAATCTTGGCCTTCTTTACTCGGCTCTGGGAGCGAGTAATGAGGCGAATGGCTTTGAGGGAGAGCGCACGTCGTGTAGATCCTCAAGGCAAGTCTGGTGGGGTCGTTCCTTCTCGCGGTTGCTGCCCGCTATTGGTCTATTTCCATCAGAAATAGACGTAACTGAAACCACCAGGCGCCGGCACTCTGTCGGTGGGGTAGGATGGGTAGATAGGACGGGATGGGCTCGTGGAGCCGTCCCTTTGTAGGCTAGGTGCCTTCAAAAGAGGAGAGCCTTTTTAGGCTAGTAGGAGTCGGGAGTTGGGTCTGGCGTGCACTCACCCTGCCGCCGGGCAGGCAGTGGGAGTTTACTTCCCTGCCACCGCCCCAAAATCGTAACCCGCAACATGGCCGTGGTCATGTTTTGCGACTTGAGCGGGACCGATAGGCCTTGGCTTGGTCGCCCGGGCCGCGAGGAAGACAACCTCTATAAAAAATCACCCGAAGGTAAGCGGCGGCGCAGCGTGAGGCCTGGAAGGCTGAACGGAGTTTCAGTCGCTACTGCGTCCCCCGCCAGAGAATTGTCACTCCCCTGAGCGGGTTACGCTTGACTTCCCCGGTTACAGTGGGCACTGTCCGGGGCGACCCACCCTTCCCACGTACTCGTGGGATTTGTTATGGAAAATTTTTATGAAAAATCTAGGTTAAGTAAGACGACGATAGGGAGTGAGGAGGAGATACTATACGCATCTGCGCATAGCGATGACGGTAGGACGCTTACGTCTGATGTGACGATGCGTCCATTGCGTGACGCGAAGGGCAAATTTAAAAAACGCCCTTCTCAGGGCGGTCCAAAAGGCCTTTCGCAGCCCAATTCAGACGTGTCAGACGAATCGTCTGAGTTAGACGTGCGGTCAAGCGGTACCGCGACTGGGAAAACGAGTGGCCGCAAGCGGCCCTCGGTCCTCATGGCTCAAGATTTTGACTCAGACACGGAGACCGAGGGGATGGTGGCTGCTAAGGTCAACTCAGCGGGGAGAGGAAGGAGAAACACCGCCAAAGCGGGATCTTCGCGAGCGGAGTTCCTCAAGCCTGCTCCGGTGCCGTCAGACGCCGAACTGGAGGACGTACTGCGTCGCAGGCAATACGAAAGAAAGAAGACGGGGGCGGGTGCTGGTTCAGACCTTGCGACAGACACGGGCAACGAGTCCGATGTCATCGCGAGGGCTGAGGATATCAGCATGCTGAACGCCCAACAACTGAGAGCGTACGCGGGCGAAGGGCTTGCCAGCATTTTAGAAGTTGCGAAGAAGTCGGGCAACCTAAAGGGTGAGTTTGTGGCTCGCCTGAAAAGTTCCACATCGGCCCTTAGAGAGGTCGTTGACGCTCTAGCCAGCAGAAGCGAGGCAGAGGAGACGCGGCGCTTAAGGGCAGAAAACAGCCGGCTGCGACTCGAAGTCGAGTCACGAAAAGCGGAGGTGAAGGCGCTGCGTCGCGGCTTCCACGAAGCCAAAACGGAGGTAGCTGCGGCCAATACCGCCGCTGCTGTGGCGACTTCTGTGACGCGGGCACCACCCGTAACGGGGATTGGGGCGGAGGAGCTAGTCGAGGAGTTGAAGCGGTCCTTGACCAGCACGCTTGGGCAAATGCTCAACGCCCGACTCGCTGGGATCGAGGACCGGCTTCTGCCAGCCCCGATAGTTCGTCCGCCACTAAGAGGGGACGCCAAAAAGGTGGCAGCAGCTGCCGCCAAACCAAGACTGACGCCTGAGCCGCCTCATAAGTCCGCTGCCAAGGCGGATAAGCAGGCCGGTCAAGGCCCAAAGATGGCTGTCTCTCTCGCAGTGGCACCGGTTGCGGGTCCTTCGAATCCTAAGCGGACCAAAAGTGCCATTGAGGGTAGCCAACCCGCCGTTCCAGAAGCGGAAACGTGGGTCACGGTTGGCAGGAAGAGAAAAGGGAAGGGTAAGGGAAAGGGCAAATCTACTACCCCGGTAGGTGCTCCCTTTGCTCGTCCCGCCACCACTGCACCAAAGCCGAAGGCAACTGCCAAGCCGAAAGCAGTGCTGAGGGCCCCTAAGACTGCGGCTGTGGTGCTGTCATTACAGCCTGAAGCCGCAGAGAAGGGGGTCACATACAGTGCCGTCCTCCAACTGGCGCAGGATAAAGTCGATTTGCAGGAGCTGGAGATTGACCGGCTCCGCTTTCGCCAGACGGCGACGGGAGCCAGGCTTCTGGAAATATCTGGCTCCCAAAACTCTGAGAAGGCGGACAAACTCGCGGAGAAGCTCCGTGGAGTCCTGTCCGAGGTGGCCAACATTGCCAGGCCCGTGAAATCTGCCAATTTGAGCATCACGGGTCTGGACGATGCAGCCACGAAGGAGAAAGTGGCGGCGGCGGTCGCCAAAGCAGGTGGCTGTCAGCTGACTGCAGTAAGGGTGGGGGAAATTCGCCGCGGCTTTGGCGGCACCGGCTCCACCATTGTGACATGTCCGATCTCGGCAGCCAAAGTGTTGTCGGGAACGGGTAGGCTGTTGGTCGGATGGATTTCGGTGCGAGTGGTTGCCTTGGAGGCGCGTCCCATGCGCTGCTTCAGGTGCATGGGGCTGGGGCACACGCGCCCCCAGTGTACAGAATCGGCCGACAGGGGAGACCTGTGCTTCCGGTGTGGAAGCACGGGACATAAAGCAGCCAGCTGTGGGAAGTCCACCCCGCGCTGCGCGATATGCGCGGAGGCAGGAAAGCCTTCTGGGCACGTGATGGGGGGGCGCAGCTGCATTCCCCCAAAGACGAAAGGCAAGGTCGTCAGGACCCAGGCCAGCCCTGCGGCTGTGAGCGTCGCGATGGAAGTTGCTCGCCCAGTGGCGAGCGAGGAGGTTGTGATGTCTGATTGATGGATCAGGTCCGACATCACAACTTCCTCCAGACGAACCTCAACCACTGTGCCCAGGCCCAAGACCTGCTCATGCAGGCCCTGGCGCAGTGGCAAATAGACGTGGCGGTAGCAGCGGAGCCGTATTACGTTCCCTCTTCCCATCCTTGTTGGGCTGGGGACCTGGACGGCTCCGTTGCCATTGTAGGCCGATCGGGTGGTTCACCTCTCTCAGTCAAAGAGAGGGGTTCCGGATACGTGGTGGCCCAGTGGGGAGAGTACGCTGTAGTAGGCACATACTTCTCCCCCAACAAAACCGCTGCGGAGCTGGAGGTCTTTGTGGACCTACTGGCTGCAGCCGTAGGGAGGCAGGCGCCGTGTCGGATCCTCCT
The DNA here is from genome assembly GCA_963924445.1 of Philereme transversata. Taxonomy (NCBI): domain Eukaryota; kingdom Metazoa; phylum Arthropoda; class Insecta; order Lepidoptera; family Geometridae; genus Philereme; species Philereme transversata. The sequence goes on from OZ004345.1 coordinate 29,432,448, forward strand.
TCTAGGGGATCTGAACGCGAAGGCTCGAGATTGGGGAAACCCCTCAACTGACTCTCGTGGGGAGATTGTCAGGGAGTGGGCAGTTGCCACGGGGCTGACCCTGCTCAATAGAGGGTCGGTCCACACGTGCGTGCGACACAACGGGAGTTCCGTGGTCGACCTATCGTTCGCCACCCCGTCTGCCGCCGCACGTGTCCGGGCATGGAGGGTAATGTCAGAGGTGGAGACTCTCTCGGACCATAAATATATCAGGTTCGAGATATCCACCTCTCACAACGCGGGAGGGTCTCGGCGCGTGGCTCGAGCGGACTTTCCGCGCTGGGCCGTCAGCCGGTTCGATGCCGAATTGGCAAAGGAGGCGGCGATCGTCCAGTCGTGGCTTTCTGTTCCCACGCACCCGGACGTCGACGTCGCTGCAGGCCGTTTCCGCGAAGCGGTGACGGCTGTTTGCGACGCGGCCATGCCGAGGTCGCGGGGCCACCCGGAGCGCCGCGAGGTATACTGGTGGTGCTCAGAGATCGCGGAGCTCCGGGTTGCCTGCTCGGCGGCGCGGCGCTCCTTCACCCACTGTAGAAGGCGGCGTCATGGCCGGACCGACGAGCAGCTGTCGGATGAAGAGCTGGAGGCTGAGGGCCAGCTGCATGAGACTTACCGCGACGCCAAGCGAGAACTGAGGCTGGCTATTGTCGGGGCCAAGTCAAGGGCATTTGGTGAAGCCCTGGCCAGCCTGGATAGGGATCCTTGGGGGCGTCCGTACAAGGCAGCTCGGAACATGTTCCGGTGCCGGGCGCCCCCAGTCGCGGGGTCCATGGAGCCTGAGCTCTTAGACAGGGTGTTGGAGGGGCTCTTCCCCGATAGAGACCCTACCTTTACCCCTCCGACGATGGCGGGTGCCGTCTCCTTCCCCGAGGAGTTGGACTCGGCCTCCATCCCGCCTGTCTCAGAGGTGGAAATGGCTGTAGTAGTCAACCGCCTACGGGGCAAGAAAACGGCGCCCGGCCCAGACGGGATCCCAGGGCGGGTCCTTGGACTCGCCCTAAGGGAAATGTGTGACTGGCTTCGGGAACTTTTTAGTGCGTGCCTCACGTCGGGGCGGTTCCCGAAGCCCTGGAAGGACGGCAGATTGTGTCTGTTGCGGAAGGAGGGCCGACCTGTCGATTCGCCTTCTGCATACAGGCCCATAGTGTTGCTGGATGACACGGGCAAACTGTTGGAGAGAGTGGTGGCTTCTCGTGTCATCCGGCACCTGGAAGGAACTGGGCCGGGCCTTTCAGAGGCCCAGTACGGTTTCAGAGCGGGGCGGTCTACAGTGGATGCCCTGCTCTGGCTCAAAGAGTGGACGCAGGCGGCGGTCGGTGAGGGTGAAAAGGCGTTGGCTGTCTCACTCGATATAGCCAATGCCTTCAACAGCCTCCCACACAAAACGATACGGGAAGCGCTCCGCTATCACGGAGTGCCCCTGTATCTGCGGAGGCTTTTGGAGGATTACCTCCAGGACCGCGAGGTCCTAGTGGTAGGGCGCGACGGTTTGAGGCGTCGTCGCGTCTCTTGCGGGGTTCCACAGGGGTCGGTGTTAGGACCGCTCCTGTGGAACATCGGTTACGACTGGGTGCTCCGTGGCACGCTTCCCGCAAGTATACGGGTCGCGTGCTACGCGGATGACACCCTAGTCGTCGCTAAGGGGAGAGACCTCGGGGAAGTGACACGGTTGGCCACGGTGGGTACGACACTCGTGGTTGACCGCATACGCACCCTGGGACTGGAGGTTGCCCTCTCCAAGACCGAGGCCCTGTTGTTTCATGGGCCTCGAGGAGGACCCCCTCCAGGAACGCGGGTGCTATTGAACGGAGTCCCAGTCAGGGTCGGGACCCAGATGAAATACCTGGGTCTTATCCTAGACGGGAGGTGGGGTTTTGGGGCCCACTTTGCAGGGTTGGCCCCGAGAGTCATGGGGGCTGCTGCCGCCTTGGGGAGGCTGCTGCCGAACGTGGGTGGCCCGAGTGCCAACTGCCGTCGGCTGTACTCCGGAGTGATCCGGAGTATGGCCATGTATGGGGCACCCGTCTGGGTGGACGCCCTCAACCGCCAAAACAAGACCCTGCTGCGACGTCCGCAGCGGGTTATCGCGACGAGGGCGATACGCGGATACCGGACGGTGTCATGGACGGCAGCGTGCGTGTTAGCAGGGGATCCCCCTTGGGAGCTCCAAGCGGAGATCCTCGCCGAAGTTTACCACTTTGTGGCGGCGAGGAGATCCCGAGGGGAGCCTCCAATGCGGGAGGAGGTCACACGCATGCGGAGGCAGGCGCGGGCCGCCTTGGTAGGGCGGTGGACGGAGGACCTGGCGCCACCGGTGCCGGGACAGCGGACGGTGGACGCCGTGAGGCCGGTCCTTCATAGGTGGGTTAATCGGCGGTTCGGGTCGCTGACCTTCCGAATGGTGCAGGTGCTTTCCGGACACGGATGTTTCGGAAAGTACCTGCATGGAATTGCAAGAAGGGAGGTGACCCCAGCCTGCCATGAGTGCGGAGCACCCGAGGACACGGCGCTCCACACGCTGGAAGTGTGTGCTGCGTGGAACTCGCAGCGGCACATACTTTCGGAGTGTATCGGAGGGGATCTCTCTCTGCCGAGCGTAGTGAATGCCATGCTCGGCAGTGAGGGATCGTGGCAGGCGATGGTCTCTTTCTGCGAAGAGGTGATGACGCAGAAGGAGATCGCGGAGCGGGCCAGGGAGGACAACGCCTCTTCGGACCCGCTCCGGCGCAGACGAACGGGAGCAAGGAGGAGGCGGTTTGCTCGCCTCCTCTCTCCCCCTTCATAAGTGGGGTCACTGGCTGCGAGTCGGGGGACTCACAGCTGGCTTGCACGACCTCACTCGTCGTCTTGAGGGGGGGTCTTTGTGAGAAAGACCGCTCCCCTCCATGCCGGGGCCTGGTTGCTCGCAACTGGGCCGACCGCCGGGGCAGGGTGGTGAATGCTAGCGCGACCCCATCTTGCCCCACCTGGGCGGAATGATTGCTCACCGTGGTGGTTTTAGCCGGTAAGAGTCCGGCATAACCATTCCGGCGCCCCCGCGCCGGGTGGTATCCATGAGGATTTCCCCACGTAAAAAAAAAAAAAAAAAAAAAAAAAAAAAAAAAAAAAAAAAAAAAAAGGTTGGGCGGGTCTGGGTTTATCCATTAGTAGTTGCTATGCCTAGCTTGCGGCTTCGGTCGCTTGTATTGGATAAATCTTGGCCTTCTTTACTCGGCTCTGGGAGCGAGTAATGAGGCGAATGGCTTTGAGGGAGAGCGCAGGTCGTGTAGATCCTCAAGGCAAGTCTAGTGGGGTCGTTCCTTCTCGCGGTTGCTGCCCGTTATTGGTCTATTTCCATCAGAAATAGACGTAACAGAAACCACCAGGCGCCGGCACTCTGTCGGTGGGGTAGGATGGGTAGGTAGGACGGGATGGGCTGGTGGAGCCGTCCCTTTGTAGGCTAGGTGCCTACAAGAGAGGAGAGCCTTTTTAGGCTAGGAGGAGTCGGGAGTCGGGTCTGGCGTGCACTTACCCTGCCGCCGGGCAGGCAGTGGGAGTTTACTTCCCTGCCACCGCCCCAAAATCGTAACCCCGCAACATGGTCGCGGTCATGTTTTGCGATCTGAGCGGGACCGATAGGCCTTGACTTGGTCGCCCGGGCTACGAGGAAGACAACCTCTATAAAAAATCACCCGAAGGCAAGCGGCGGCGCAGCGTGAGGTCTGGAAGGCTGAACGGAGTTTCAGTCCTTACTGCGTCCCCCGCCAGGGAAGTGTCGCTCCCCTGAGCGGGTTACGCCAGACTGCCCCGGTTACAGTGGGCACTGTCCGGGGCGACCCACCCTTCCCACGTACTCGTGGGATTAGTTATGAAGAATTTTTTGAAAAACTCTAGGTTAGGTAAGACGGTAGGGAGCGACGAGGAGGTGGAATACGCGTCTGCGTCTGAGACGCTTGCGTCTGGATCGACGACGCATTCATTGCGGGACGCCTTCGGGCGTTTCAAAAAAGGCCCTTCTAAGGGCCAACCAAAAGGCCCTTCTCAGGGCCCACCAAAAAGCCCTTCTCAGGGCCCCGCGGGCGATGCCATTTCGGCGTCAGAACCTAGCCGCGCACCATCTGCGGCTAGCTTGTACTGCAGGTCGGACTCCGACAATAATGCGTTTGAGTCGGACGCGAGTTCGGCGATGGAGGTCGAAGACCGCCTCCAAAAGCGCAAGCGGGCCTTCTTGAAGGATGACGGTGAAGGGTCCTCGGGCTCGACGGGGAGTACCAAGTCGAAGAAGTTGAAGGCCAAAAAGCCGACTTCATCTTCGACCGTGGTGGACACCCACGACGTGGGTCTGGCGGATGCCCAACGGCAGCTGGATTTGGCTCGGCGGGAGCAACTCCAGCAAGACCTAGAGGAGAGGGTCGCCGCCAAGGAGCAGCAGGCGCGCACCGCCCGGGCCAAGACTGGGTACGGCGCATCCAGCGTCTTGTACGCAGACCACTCGCTGGCCGAGCTGGAGCGGATGGCGCGAGAGGACGAAGAGGGGATAAAAGAAGTCGCCTCTAAGTCCTCCAATCTGAAAGGGACTTTTCAGAAGTCCCTTAAATGCCGGGCCGCCAGCATGGTTGGCATTGTCCGGGAGCTGGTGCAGCGCACAGCGACCGACGAGACGCGGCAACTGCAGGCAACGGTAGATCGTCTGCAGTCGGAGGTCAGCCAGCTGCATAAAAAGCTGGCGGAAGTCACGGCACGGCCAGCTCAAGCCGAGCCGAGACCTGCGGCCGAGGGTCCCTCTTCCTCCAACCTTGAGGATGTTATCCGCAAGGTAGTGATGGAGGAGTGCCGTTGTCCCTGAAGCTGGGACCTCGGTGGCTGACGAGGAGGGTGTGATGTCCGAATGATGTATAGGACCGGACATCGCATTCTTCAGGCGAACACCAACCACTGCAAAGCAGCACAGGACCTGCTAATGCAGGCCATGGCTGAGTGGTTGGTGGACGTGGTGGTCGTCTCCGAGCCGTACTCGGTCCCCGGCCGTTGGCTGGGTGATCAGGACGGCTTGGTGGCATTAGTCTCACGGTCTTCCACGGACTCCCCTCCCCTCTCGCTTTTAGAGAGAGGATCGGGATACGTGGCCGCCGCGTGGGGAGATATAGCCCTGGTGGGCGTCTATTTCTCCCCAAACCGCCCTCTTCAGGATTTCGAGAATTTTCTCGGAATCCTGACCGCGGTTGTGGGTAGGGCGGCGCCGCGACAGGTCGCCGTTCTAGGCGACCTGAATGCAAAGTCGGTGACCTGGGGCAACCCGGCCGCCTCCTGCAACGTCCGGGGACCCGCCGTTGAATCTTGGGCAGTTTCGTGCGGTGTATCCCTTCTCAACAGAGGGACGGTCCAGACGTGTGTGCGGCGATGGGGAGGGTCGGTGGTGGACGTCTCGTTTGCCTCCCCCGCACTCGCTGCCCGCGTCGTTGACTGGCGGGTGGAGATGGTGGAGACATTGTCGGACCACCGATATGTGCGGTTCGACATCTCCACCCAGAGCCCCCGGAGGTCGCCTCCGTCGAGCCGATCTCCTTTTCCACGGTGGGCTCTTACCCGTCTCGACCGTGAGGCGGCAAAGGAGGCGGCGTTCATCCAGGACTGGCTCACGCCTCCTATCGACGTCTTGGACGTGGACTCCGCAGCGGCCCAACTGAGGAGGTCCCTGACCGAGGTGTGTAAGTCCAGCATGCCTCGGTCTCGCCGCCCACCTCCCCGTCGTGCCATCTATTGGTGGTCCGAAGGGTTAGCGGAGCTACGGGCCGCCTGCGTGGCGGCAAGGCGGCAATACACGCGGAGTTGACGGCGCAGACGGCGAGACCCCGAAAACGAGGACCTTCTCTACGCCTCTTACGTAGAGGCAAAGAAGGTCCTCAATTCGGCAATGAACGCCGCCAAAGACGCGGCGCGAGCCGAGATGCTGGAGGGTCTCGACAGAGACCCGTACGGAAGACCATACAAGGCGGCGCGAAACAAACTGCGCCCCTTTGGTCCCCCGCTGACGGAGTCTCTCGAGCCGGCACTGCTGGATGGGGTGGTTCGGTCCCTATTTCCACCCGGGACCAACTTCACCCCACCATTAATGGACCCCCCGCGGGGGGCGGTTCCGCCGGAGGAGGAGATCCCTCCGATCACGGAAGTGGAATTCGGAGTGGCGGCGCTCCGTCTTCGCGCCAAGAAGACGGCCCCCGGGCCGGACGGCGTCCCCGCACGGGTGGTGGCCATCGCAACCACCCAAATGGAGGAGAGGTTTCGGGACCTCTTCAGCGCGTGTTTTAGGGCTGGAAGGTTTCCGAAACCCTGGAAAGAGGGGCAGTTGTGCCTTCTCCGTAAGGAGGGGCGCCCGGTGGACTCCCCTTCGGCATACCGGCCCATCGTTCTGCTCGATGAGGTCGGTAAGTTGTTCGAGGGGATCGTCGCCGGCCGTCTTAATGGCCTGATGCTGGAGGTGGGGCCGAACCTGTCGGACGCCCAATTCGGTTTCCGCAGGAGGCGTTCGACAGTCGATGCACTGTCCCAGCTCAAGGGCCAAGTGAGGGAGGCCGTGGGGGCAGGGGACGGAGTTTTGGCTGTGTCATTCGACATAGCAAACGCCTTCAACTCCATCCCCCACCCGACAATACGAGAGGCGCTCCGCTACCATGGAGTGCCTCAGTACCTGCGAAGCCTCCTGGCCAACTACTTGGAGGACCGAGCGGTCCTCCTTGTAGACAAAACGGGCCAGCTTCGGCGGTACGGCGCGGAGTCCGGTGTTCCGCAGGGGTCCGTTCTAGGGCCACTCCTGTGGAACATCGGGTTCGACTGGCTCCTGCGGGGAGCTCTCCTCCGTGGCACGAGTGTCATTTGCTACGCGGATGACACTCTTCTCACTGCCCGGGGGAGGAACTTTAGGGAGGCGGCGAGCCTGGCATCGGCTGGCGGATCCTTGGTCGCGGGAAGGATCCGCCGGCTAGGATTGAGGGTGGCGCTGCACAAGACCGAAGCCGTGTTTTTCCACGGGCCTCGGCAACGCATTCCCACCGACGCCCACATCGTCGTGGAGGGCGTCAGGGTCGAGTTGAAGACCCAGATGAAATATCTGGGCCTAGTGCTCGACAGCAGGTGGCGTTTCGGCCCGCACTTCAGCGGGCTGTCGACGCGCCTGTTGAAGGCCGCGGCTGCGCTAGCATGGCTCCTCCCGAATCTGGGGGGGCCAAAAGCGCGATGCCGGCAGTTGTATGCCGGCATCTTGAAGAGCATGGCCCTCTACGGGGCCCCCATCTGGGCGGACTCCCTCCGAAGGAGGGAGAACGCTACTGCGATCCGCAGGCCTCAAAGGGCCATTGCGCAGCGGGTAGCGAGGGCCTACTCCTCGGTGGGCTTTGCGGCGGCCTGCGCTCTGGCGGGCACCCCTCCTTGGGAGCTCGAGGCGTGGGTGCTCGCCAGAGTCTATGAGTGGACGGCGGGGCGTAGGGCGCTCGGAGAGCACCCTGCCCCGGAGGAGCGGGAGGCCGTTCGGCGGGAGGCGAAGGACGCGATCGTCCATCATTGGACGGGGGATCTCGCCTTCGCCGCGTTTGGCCGGCGGACGTTGGACGCTCTCGGGCCAGTTTTGCGAGATTGGCTCGAGAGGTCCCACGGTTACCTGTCGTTCAGGATGGTGCAGCTGCTTTCCGGGCATGGATGCTTCGGATCGTACCTGCACCGGATCGGAAGAGAGGAGAGTCCGTCGTGCCATGATTGTGGTGCGGCGGAGGATACGGCGCAGCACACCCTCGAGGTGTGCCCGGCGTGGTCAGAGCCGCGTCGCGGCTTGGCGGCGATAGTCGGGCCGGACCTCTCGCTGCCCAGCGTGGTCAACTCCATGCTGGGAAGCGAAGGGGCCTGGACAGCGGTCGCCTCCTTTTGTGAGGACGTGATGTCTCAAAAGGAGGCGGCGGAGCGCACGCGGGAGGATGATCCCCTCGCGGCGCCACTCCGCAGGCGAAGAAGGGGGAGAAGAAGGCGATTGCACGACAATCGCCTTCCCCCTCCCGGTGGAGGATAGCGGGAGACAGGCGCGGGGGCGCCTTCTCCCGCATTGCACATATTCTCCACCTCTATCAGGCGGGAACGGCCGAGCACTCGCGGTCGTTCCTGGGCCCCTCCCTGCTGGGAGGAGCATGCGGGCCCCGCTGTAAAGGCGGGCGGTCGTCGGCGGGGGATTGGAAGTAAAGGCTTTTGCCAGTTTCCCAATCCTCCTCCACACAGACGATGCCGGAGTGCCGCTGGGTCGTTTAGTGGGTATACCGGTCCATTATAGACCGGGGAGTCCCACATACCCCTCCCATCCCCCAATGGGGGGGCATGCGTAACGCATTTTTCCCAGCGCAAAAAAAAAAAAAAAAAAAAAAAAAAAGGTTCCTGCGGAGCCTTCTGGCCAACTACTTGGAGGAACGAGCGGTCCTCCTTGTAGACAAAGAGGGCCACCTTCGGCGGTACGGCGCGGAGTCCGGTGTTCCACAGGGGTCCGTTCTAGGGCCACTCCTGTAGAACATCGGGTTCGACTGGCTCTTGCGAGGAGCTCTCCTCCGTGGCACGAGTGTCATTTGCTACGCGGATGACACTCTCCTCACTGCCCGAGGGAGGGATTTTAGAGAGGCGGCCAGTTTGGCATCGGCTGGCGGATCCTTGGTCGCGGGGAGGATCCGCCGTTTGGGACTAAAGGTTGCGCTGCACAAGACCGAGGCTGTGTTCTTCCACGGGCCTCGGCATCGCATCCCTACTGATGCCCACATAGTTGTGGCGGGCGTCAGGGTCGGAGTGAGGACCCAGATGAAGTATCTGGGTCTCATCCTGGACAGCAGGTGGCGCTTCGGCCCGCACTTCAGCGGGCTGTCGACGCGCCTTTTGAAGACCGCGGCAGCGCTCGCGTGGCTTCTCCCGAATCTGGGGGGGCCCAAAGCGCGATGCCGGCAGTTGTATGCCGGCATACTTAAGAGTATGGCCCTTTACGGGGCACCCATCTGGGCGGACTGCCTTAACAGGAGGGAGAACGCGACCGCTATCCGCAGGCCCCAAAGGGCCATCGCGCAGCGGGTGACGAGAGCCTACCGCTCGGTGGGTTTTGCGGCGGCATGCGCTCTGGCCGGCACCCCACCCTGGGAGCTGGAGGCGTGGGTAATCGCCAGAGTGTACGAGTGGACGGCAAGGCGTAGGGCGCTCGGGGAGCACCCCACCCCGGAAGAGCGGGAGGCCGTCCGGCGAGAGGCGAAGGTCGCAATCGTCCACCATTGGAAGGAGGACCTCGCCTCTGCCGCGTTTGGCCGCCGAACGTTGGACGCGCTCGGGCCAGTATTGCAAGACTGGCTCGGGCGATCCCACGGATTTCTCTCCTTCCGTCTTGTGCAGGTGTTGTCCGGGCATGGTTGCTTCGGATCATGCCTGCACCGGATAGGAAGGGAGGAAAACCCCTCGTGCCATGATTGTGGTGCGACGGAGGATACTGCGCAGCACACCCTCGAAGTGTGCCCGGCGTGGTCCGAGCCGCGTCGCGGTTTAGCGGCGATAGTCGGGCCGGACCTCTCGCTGCCCAGTGTGGTCAACTCTATGCTGGGAAGTGAAGGGGCCTGGACAGCGGTCGCCTCCTTTTGTGAGGACGTGATGTCTCAAAAGGAGGCGGCGGAGCGCACGCGGGAGGATGATCCCCTCGCGGCACCGCTCCGCAGGCGAAGAAGTGGGAGAAGAAGGCGATTGCACGACAATCACCTTCCCCCACCCGGTGGAGGATAGCGGGAGACAGGCGTGGGGGCGCCTTCTCTCTCCCGCATTGCACATATCCTCCACCTCTGTCAGGCGGGAACGGCCGAGCACTCGCGGTCGTTCCTGGGCCCCTCCCTGCTGGGAGGAGCATGCGGGTCCCGCTGTAAAGGCGGGCGGTCGTCGGCGGGGGATTGGAAGTAAAGGCTTTTGCCGGTTTCCCAATCCTCCTCCACGCAGACGATGCCGGAGTGCCGCTGGGTCGTTTAGTGGGTATACCGGTCCTATATAGACCGGGGAGTCCCACATACCCCTCCCATCCCCCAATGGGGGGGCATGCGTAACGCATTTTTCCCAGCGCAAAAAAAAAAAAAAAAAAAAAAAAAAAGGTTCCTGCGGAGCCTTCTGGCCAACTACTTGGAGGAACGAGCGGTCCTCCTTGTAGACAAAGAGGGCCACCTTCGGCGGTACGGCGCGGAGTCCGGTGTTCCACAGGGGTCCGTTCTAGGGCCACTCCTGTAGAACATCGGGTTCGACTGGCTCTTGCGAGGAGCTCTCCTCCGTGGCACGAGTGTCATTTGCTACGCGGATGACACTCTCCTCACTGCCCGAGGGAGGGATTTTAGAGAGGCGGCCAGTTTGGCATCGGCTGGCGGATCCTTGGTCGCGGGGAGGATCCGCCGTTTGGGACTAAAGGTTGCGCTGCACAAGACCGAGGCTGTGTTCTTCCACGGGCCTCGGCATCGCATCCCTACTGATGCCCACATAGTTGTGGCGGGCGTCAGGGTCGGAGTGAGGACCCAGATGAAGTATCTGGGTCTCATCCTGGACAGCAGGTGGCGCTTCGGCCCGCACTTCAGCGGGCTGTCGACGCGCCTTTTGAAGACCGCGGCAGCGCTCGCGTGGCTTCTCCCGAATCTGGGGGGGCCCAAAGCGCGATGCCGGCAGTTGTATGCCGGCATACTTAAGAGTATGGCCCTTTACGGGGCACCCATCTGGGCGGACTGCCTTAACAGGAGGGAGAACGCGACCGCTATCCGCAGGCCCCAAAGGGCCATCGCGCAGCGGGTGACGAGAGCCTACCGCTCGGTGGGTTTTGCGGCGGCATGCGCTCTGGCCGGCACCCCACCCTGGGAGCTGGAGGCGTGGGTAATCGCCAGAGTGTACGAGTGGACGGCAAGGCGTAGGGCGCTCGGGGAGCACCCCACCCCGGAAGAGCGGGAGGCCGTCCGGCGAGAGGCGAAGGTCGCAATCGTCCACCATTGGAAGGAGGACCTCGCCTCTGCCGCGTTTGGCCGCCGAACGTTGGACGCGCTCGGGCCAGTATTGCAAGACTGGCTCGGGCGATCCCACGGATTTCTCTCCTTCCGTCTTGTGCAGGTGTTGTCCGGGCATGGTTGCTTCGGATCATGCCTGCACCGGATAGGAAGGGAGGAAAACCCCTCGTGCCATGATTGTGGTGCGACGGAGGATACTGCGCAGCACACCCTCGAAGTGTGCCCGGCGTGGTCCGAGCCGCGTCGCGGTTTAGCGGCGATAGTCGGGCCGGACCTCTCGCTGCCCAGTGTGGTCAACTCTATGCTGGGAAGTGAAGGGGCCTGGACAGCGGTCGCCTCCTTTTGTGAGGACGTGATGTCTCAAAAGGAGGCGGCGGAGCGCACGCGGGAGGATGATCCCCTCGCGGCACCGCTCCGCAGGCGAAGAAGTGGGAGAAGAAGGCGATTGCACGACAATCACCTTCCCCCACCCGGTGGAGGATAGCGGGAGACAGGCGTGGGGGCGCCTTCTCTCTCCCGCATTGCACATATCCTCCACCTCTGTCAGGCGGGAACGGCCGAGCACTCGCGGTCGTTCCTGGGCCCCTCCCTGCTGGGAGGAGCATGCGGGTCCCGCTGTAAAGGCGGGCGGTCGTCGGCGGGGGATTGGAAGTAAAGGCTTTTGCCGGTTTCCCAATCCTCCTCCACGCAGACGATGCCGGAGTGCCGCTGGGTCGTTTAGTGGGTATACCGGTCCTATATAGACCGGGGAGTCCCACATACCCCTCCCATCCCCCAATGGGGGGGCATGCGTAACGCATTTTTCCCAGCGCAAAAAAAAAAAAAAAAAAAAAAAAAAAAAAAAAAAAAAAAAAAAAAAAAAGGTTAGGTTAGGTTGGGCGGGTCTGGGTTTATCCATTAGTAGTTGCTATGCCTAGCTTGCGGCTTCGGTCGCTTGTGGTGGATAAATCTAGGCCTTCATTACTCGGCTCTGGGAGCGAGTAATGAGGTGAATGGCTTTGAGGGAGAGCGCAGGTCGTGTAGATCCTCAAGGCAAGTCTGGTGGGGTCGTTCCTTCTCGCGGTTGCTGCCCGTTATTGGTCTATTTCCATCAGAAATAGACGTAACAGAAACCACCAGGCGCCGGCACTCTGTCGGTGGGGTAGGATGGGTAGGTAGGACGGGATGGGCTGGTGGAGCCATCACTGGATGTAGGATAGCCTTCATAGGCTAAATCGTAACCCCGCAACATGGTCGTGGTCATGTTTCGCGATCTGAGCGGGGCCGATAAGCGGACACGCCCTTTTCAGGGCGCGTTGTTAGGGGAGGCGAGCACGCCCTTTTCAGGGCGCTCCCTCTAAACTTGCAGGGGAGCTCACCCCTAGTGAAAAAAAGAGACGACGATGTGGAGCATTGAAGTTAACTAGACATGGAATTAAGCAGTTGTGAATTTGGTCCCCAGGTGGGTCCCCGAAAGGGGGAATCCCACCCCTCTACTTCATCCGAGGTAGAGGGCTGCCCCTCGTACTCTGGGGGGGGCAGCGACTGCTTCGTAGCCAGGCAATCCGCCCGGCTCCGTGAACGCAACTCTGGCAATACCCTGACACTGGACACTGATTTGGCAAGCGATATGGATAACGTTGTTATGGAGGTGGAAGCATGCGCCCCGAAGGCGTGTGGTGACACCGCTGACCCTGGCCTAAATAAGGACACTGAGGCGGAAGCATGCACCCCGAAGGTGTGCGTGGAGGCAAACGACCCCTGCATGAAGAAGGACCTGAGAGTTGTAGTAACGCGCCAGTCGGATTCGTTGCTTGCGAAGGCTATGTTTAAGGCACCAACGCGGGACGCCTCCAGGCGTTTCAAAAAAGGCCCTTCTAAGGGCCAACCAAAAGGCCCTCTTCAGGGCCCTGCGGACGATGCTTCGGCGTCAGAAGCTAGCTGCGCACCATCTGCAGCTAGCTTATATTACAAGGCAAACGAGTTTTCGGACTCCGACAATGCGCTTGAGTCGGACGCAAGTTCGGCGATGGAGGTCGAAGATCGCCTTCAAAAGCGCAAGCGGGCCTTTCTAAAGGATAGGAGTGAAGGCTCCTCGGACTCGGCGGGGAGCACCAAGTCGAAGAAGTCGAAGGCCAAAAAGCCGACTTCATCTTCGACAGTGGTGGACACCCACGACGTGGGTCTGGCGGTTGCTCAACGGCAGTTGGATTTGGCTCGGCGGGAGCAACTCCAGCAAGATCTAGAGGAGAGGGTCGCCGCTAAAGAGCAGAAGGCGCGCACCGCCCGGGCCAAGTCTGGGTACGGCGCATCCAGCGTCTTGTACGCGGACTACTCGCTGGCGGAGCTGGAGCGGATGGCGCGAGAGGACGAAGAGGGTATAAAGGAGGTCGCCTCTAAGTCCTCCAGTCTTAAAGGGACTTTCCAAAAGTCCCTTAAATGCAGGGCCGCCAGCATGAGCGGCATTGTTCGGGAGCTGGTGCAGCGCACAGCGACCGACGAGACGCGGCAACTGCAGGCGAAGGTAGATCGTCTGCAATCGGAGGTAAGCCAGCTGCATAAGAAGCTGGCTGAGCTCACGGCTCGGCCAGTTCAAGCCGAGCCGAGACCTGCGCCCGAAGGTCTCTCCTCCTCCAACCTTGAGGATGTTATCCGCAAGGTAGTGATGGAGGAAAGGGCCTTCACGAGAGCCTGCCTTGCCGGCATAGAGGACAGGCTCTTGCCGGAGAAACGCCTCCGACCGCCTCTCGCGGCGGACAAGAGGCCGTGCGAGCCGGGGCCATCCTCCCAGAAGAAGGACGCAATGCTCCCTTCCACCACTCAGTCCAACCAGCCGTGGACGGAAGTGGTCAAGAAGGGGAAGGGCAAGGCCAAAAAGAAGGCGAAAACGGTCGCCGCCCCTGTCTCCCCAACCAACACCTCCCCTACCTGCCCGTCCCAGGCGACCGGCAAGGGAAAGGGGAAGGGGAAGGGAAAAGAGTCGACCCCCAGGCCCGCTGCCGCTGCCTCTGCAGCCAACAGGGCCCCAGCCGGTAGAAAGAAGCCACTGGTCCCTCCCAAGACTGCGGCCGTCGTGGTGACGCTCACTGCGGAGGCTGCGGAGCGGGGTGAGACGTACGAATCCGTCCTCAAGCGGGCTCGTACCAACGTCGATCCCATACAACTAGGGATCGGATCAGTGGCGTGCCGGAAGACACAAGCCGGGGCTCGAATTTTCGAATTTCCGGGGGCCCAGGCTGGCGCCAACGCGGACCTCTTCGCAACTAAATTGCGAGAGGCCATCGCGGATGCGGCCAAAGTGGTCAGGCCCGTCAAGTGTGCCACCTTGGAGGTGTCCAATCTGGACGATTTGGTCACCAAGGAGGAGCTGGTGACGGCGGTCGCAGCAATAGGGGGCTGTGAAATCGCAGCGGTAACGTGTCGGGACATCAGGCCCGGTCGCGGTGGCATGGGCACCATTCGCCTTGAGTGCCCGGTCGCCGCGGCCAAGGCCGTCCTTGCCAAGGGACGGCTTGCCGTCGGGTTTAGCTCGAGTGTGGTCCGGGCGCTTGAGGAGCAGCCTCTGCGCTGCTACAAGTGCTTCGGAATCGGGCACACTCGGGCCCTCTGCCCGTCCAAGGTGGACAGGTCGGACTGTTGTTACCGCTGCGGCAAGGCGGGGCACAGGTCCATCTCCTGCAAGGCCGCCACGCCGCACTGTGCGGTGTGCGCCGCCAGTGGCCGCCCGGCGGGTCACGTAATGAAGGGGAGGAATTGCAATCCTCCCCCAAAGAAGGGCAAAGCGCAGGCGCCGTCCCGGCCTGCCGCTACCGCCAGTGTCGTTGTCCCTGAAGCTGGGATCTCGGTGGCTGACGAGGAGGGTGCGATGTCCGAATGATGTATAGGACCGGACATCGCATTCTCCAGGCGAACACCAACCACTGCAAAGCAGCACAGGACCTGCTGATGCAGGCCATGGCTGAGTGGTTGGTAGACGTGGCGGTGGTTGCCGAGCCGTATTCGGTCCCCGGCCGTTGGCTGGGGGATCAGGACGACTTGGTGGCATTGGTGACGCGATCTTTCACAGACTCCCCTCCCCTCTCGCTGTTAGAGAGGGGACCGGGATACGTGGCCGCCGCATGGGGAGATATAGCCCTGGTGGGCGTCTATTTCTCCCCAAACCGCCCTCTCCAAGATTTCGAGGACTTTCTCGAAATCCTCACCGCAGTCGTCGGTAGGGCGGCGCCGCGCCAGGTTGTCGTATTGGGCGACCTGAACGCCAAGTCGGTGGCTTGGGGCAACCCGGCCGCCACTTGCAACGTCCGTGGACGAGCCGTCGAGTTTTGGGCGGCCTCATCGGGCGTGTCCCTCCTAAACAGAGGGACAGTCCACACGTGTGTGCGGCAACGGGGAGGGTCGGTCGTCGATGTCTCGTTTGCCACCCCCGCACTTGCTGCCCGCGTCGTTGACTGGCGGGTAGAAATGGTGGAGACCTTGTCGGACCACCGATATGTGCGGTTCGACATCTCCACCCAGAGCCTCCGGGTGGCGGTCCGCTCGGGCCGATCTCATTTTCCACGGTGGGCTCTCACTCACCTGGACCGGGGAGCGGCCAGAGAGGCGGCGTTCATCCAGGACTGGCTCACGCCTCCTATCAATGTCCAGGACGTGGACGCTGCAGCGGTCCAACTACGACAGTCCCTGGCCGAGGTATGCAACTCCAGCATGCCTCGGTCTCGCCGCCCGCGTCCCCGTCGTGCTGTCTATTGGTGGTCGGAGGAACTAGCGGAGCTCCGGGCCGCCTGCGTGGTGGCAAGGCGGCAGTACACGCGGAGTCGACGGCGCAGCCGGCGAGACCCCGAAAACGAGGACCTTCTCTACGCCTCTTATGTAGAGGCAAAGAGGGTCCTCAATTCGGCAATGAACGCCGCCAAAGACGCGGCGCGAGCTGAGATGCTGGAGGGTCTCGACAAGGACCCGTACGGAAGACCATACAAGGCGGCGCGGAACAAACTGCGCCCCTCTGGTCCCCCGCTGACGGAGTCTCTCGAGCCGGCATTGCTGGATGGGGTGGTTCGGTCCCTATTTCCACCCGGGACCAACTTCACCCCACCATTAATGGACCCCCCGCGGGGGGCGGTTCCGCCGGAGATAGAGATCCCTCCGATCACGGAGGTCGAATTCGGAGTGGCGGCGCTCCGTCTCCGCGGCAAGAAGACGGCCCCCGGGCCGGACGGCGTCCCCGCACGGGTGGTGGCCATAGCTGCAACCCAAATGGTGGATAGGTTTCGGGACCTCTTCGGCGCGTGTTTTGCGGCTGGAAGGTTCCCGAAACCCTGGAAGGAGGGACAGTTGTGTCTTCTCCGTAAGGAGGGACGCCCGGCGGACACCCCCTCGGCATACCGGCCCATCGTTCTGCTCGATGAGGCTGGAAAGTTATTCGAGGGGGTCGTCGCTGCTCGGCTGAAGGGCCACCTGCGGGGGCTAGGGCCGGACCTGTCGGACGCCCAATTTGGTTTCCGAAGGAGGCGTTCGACGGTTGACGCGCTGTCGCGGCTCAAGGGCCAAGTGCAGGAAGCCGTGCGGGCAGGGGACGGAGTTTTGGCTGTGTCATTTGACATAGCTAACGCCTTCAACTCTATCCCCCACCCGACAATACTAGAGGCGCTCCGCTACCATGGAGTGCCTCAGTACCTGCGGAGCCTCCTGGCCAACTACTTGGAGGAACGGGCGGTCCTCCTTGTAGACAAAGAGGGCCAGCTTCGGCGGTACGGCGCGGAGTCCGGTGTTCCACAGGGGTCCGTTCTAGGGCCACTCCTGTGGAACATCGGGTTCGACTGGCTCTTGCGAGGAGCTCTCCTCCGTGGCACGAGTGTCATTTGCTATGCGGATGACACTCTCCTCACTGCCCGAGGGAGGGATTTCAGAGAGGCGGCCAGTTTGGCATCGGCTGGCAGATCCTTGGTCGCAGGGAGGATCCGCCGTTTGGGACTAAAGGTTGCGCTGCACAAGACCGAGGCTGTGTTCTTCCACGGGCCTCGGCATCGCATCCCTCCTGATGCCCACATAGTTGTGGTGGGCGTCAGGGTCGGAGTGAGGACCCAGATGAAGTATCTGGGTCTCATCCTGGACAGCAGGTGGCGCTTCGGCCCGCACTTCAGCGGGCTGTCGACGCGCCTTTTGAAGACCGCGGCAGCGCTCGCGTGGCTTCTCCCGAATCTGGGGGGACCCAAAGCGCGATGCCGGCAGTTGTATGCCGGCATACTTAAGAGTATGGCCCTTTACGGGGCACCCATCTGGGCGGACTGCCTTAACAGGAGGGAGAACGCGACCGCTATCCGCAGGCCCCAAAGGGCCATCGCGCAGCGGGTGACGAGAGCCTACCGCTCGGTGGGTTTTGCGGCGGCATGCGCTCTGGCCGGCACCCCACCCTGGGAGCTGGAGGCGTGGGTAATCGCCAGAGTGTACGAGTGGACGGCAAGGCGTAGGGCGCTCGGGGAGCACCCCACCCCGGAAGAGCGGGAGGCCGTCCGGCGAGAGGCGAAGGTCGCAATCGTCCACCATTGGAAGGAGGACCTCGCCTCTGCCGCGTTTGGCCGCCGAACGTTGGACGCGCTCGGGCCAGTATTGCAAGACTGGCTCGGGCGATCCCACGGATTTCTCTCCTTCCGTCTTGTGCAGGTGTTGTCCGGGCATGACGTTCTTCTATGACGTTACAGAACTATTAGAATGATTCACTTTTATATTTATTATTTTGTCATATTATTATTATTTTTTTACGATTCAATTAATTTATTTTTATTTTCTATTCATGAACATCTTAACTTTCAATTATTATTATTATTTTCTCTTTTTTAGAGTTTATTATCAATTTTACTGTAATATTAACTTGACATTTTATTTTATCCGAATTTAATTAGAAACTTTTATTGATAAATGAATTTATTATTTTATTAAAATTAATGATTTATGCCATAACTGGTATTATTAATTTTATTACAATTTTATACTATTGTGGTTATGCACCTGTAATTAAATTATTGTTATTGTCACTTTATTTATTAAAACGGGATAGGTAGTATAGTAACATTGTACACTCGAAAGAGTAATTTGTGACTGGACACTTTGGTATTTTTTTTATAAGATCTGTATCATACCACATTTACAATGAATAAAATGGTTTCAATGGTTTCAATGGTTTCATGGTTGCTTCGGATCATGCCTGCACCGGATAGGAAGGGAGGAAAACCCGTCGTGCCATGATTGTGGTGCGACGGAGGATACTGCGCAGCACACCCTCGAGGTGTGCCCGGCGTGGTCCGAGCCGCGTCGCGGCTTAGCGGCGATAGTCGGGCCGGACCTCTCGCTGCCCAGCGTGGTCAACTCCATGCTGGGAAGCGAAGGGGCCTGGACAGCGGTCGCCTCCTTTTGTGAGGACGTGATGTCTCAAAAGGAGGCAGCGGAGCGCGTGCGGGAGGATGATCCCCTCGCGGCACCGCTCCGCAGGCGAAGAAGTGGGAGAAGAAGGCGATTGCACGACAATCACCTTCCCCCACCCGGTGGAGGATAGCGGGAGACAGGCGCGGGGGCGCCTTCTCCCGCATTGCACATATTCTCCACCTCTGTCAGGCGGGAACGGCCGAGCACTCGCGGTCGTTCCTGGGCCCCTCCCTGCTGGGAGGAGCATGCGGGCCCCGCTGTAAAGGCGGGCGGTCGTCGGCGGGGGATTGGAAGTAAAGGCTTTTGTCGGTTTCCCAATCCTCCTCCACACAGACGATGCTGGAGTGCCGCTGGGTCGTTAAGTGGGTATACCGGTCCTATACAGACCGGGGAGGCCCACATACCCCTCCCATCCCCCAATGGGGGGGCATGCGTAACGCATTTTTCCCAGCGCAAAAAAAAAAAAAAAAAAAAAAAAAAAAAAAAAGGTTAGGTTAGGTTAGGTTACCGCCGCCCCTGAAGCAGGAATCTCGGCGGCCGACGAGGGGGGTGCGATGTCCGATTGATGGGTAGGGTCAATCATCGCATCCTTCAGGCGAACTCCAACCACTGTAAAGCAGCCCAGGACCTGCTAATGCAGGCGATGGCTGAGTGGTTGGTGGACGTGGTGGTCGTCTCCGAGCCGTACTCGGTCCCCGGCCGGTGGCTGGGTGATCAGGATGGCTTGGTGGCGTTGGTTTCGCGGTCTTCCACAGACTCCCCTCCCCTCTCGCTCTTAGAGAGGGGATCGGGATACGTGGCCGCCGCGTGGGGAGACATAGCCCTAGTGGGCGTCTATTTCTCCCCAAACCGCCCACTTCAGGATTTCGAGAATTTTCTCGAAATCCTCACCGCGGTTGTGGGTAGGGCGGCGCCGCGACAGGTCGCCGTTCTTGGCGACCTAAACGCAAAATCGGTGACCTGGGGCAACCCGGCTGCCTCCTGCAACGTCCGGGGACCCGCCGTCGAATCTTGGGCGGTTTCGTCTGGCGTGTTGCTCCTCAACAGAGGGACGGTCCAGACGTGTGTGCGGCGATGGGGGGGGGTCGGTGGTGGACGTGTCGTTTGCTACCCCTGCTCTTGCTGCCCGCGTCGTTGACTGGCGGGTGGAGATGATGGAGACCTTGTCGGACCACCGATATGTGCGGTTCGACATCTCCACCCAGAGCCCCCGGAGGTCGCCTCCCTCGGGCCGATCACCCTTTCCACGGTGGGCTCTTACCCGTCTCGACCGTGAGGCGGCAAAGGAAGCGGCATTCGTCCAGGACTGGCTTACGCCTCCTATCGACGTCCTAGACGTGGACTCCGCAGCGGCCCAACTGAGGAGGTCCCTGACCGAGGTGTGCAACTCCAGCATGCCTCGGTCTCGCCGCCCACCTCCACGTCGCGCCGTCTATTGGTGGTCGGAGGAACTGGCGGGGCTCCGGGCCGCCTGCGTGTCGGCCAGGAGGGCTTACACGCGGAGCCGACGGCGCAGCTTGCGGGACCCGGAGAACGAGGACCTTCTCTACGCCTCTTACGTAGAGGCAAAGAAGGTCCTCAAGTCAGCGATGATCGCCGCCGATGACGCGGCCAGAGCCGAGATGCTGGAGGGTCTTGACAGGGACCCGTATGGGAGACCGTACAAGGCGGCGCGGAACAAACTGCGTCCCTTCGGTCCCCCACTTGCGGAGACCCTCGAGCCGTCATTGCTGGATGGGGTGGTTCGGTCCTTGTTTCCACCCGGGACCACCAGCTTTACCCCACCAGTGATGGACCCCCCACGAGAGGCGGCTCCGCCGCAAGAAGAGGTCTCTCCAGTCACGGAGGCGGAATTTCGAGCAGCGGCGCTCCGCCTCCGCGCCAAGAAGACGGCCCCCGGTCCGGACGGCGTCCCTGCACGGGTGGTGGCCATCGCTGCCATCCAAATGGAGGATAGGTTTCGGGACCTCTTCAGTGCGTGTTTCGCGACTGGAAGGTTCCCGAAACCATGGAAGGAGGGGCAGTTATGCCTCCTCCGTAAGGAGGGACGCCCGGCGGACTCCCCCTCGGCATACCGGCCCATCGTTCTGCTCGATGAGGCTGGTAAATTATTCGAGGGGATTATCGCCGCTCGGCTGAATGCCCACCTGAGAGGGGCAGGGCCGAACCTGTCGGACGCCCAATTCGGTTTTCGAGTAGGGCGTTCGACAGTTGACGCGCTGTCCCGACTAAAGGACCAAGTGAGGGAGGCCGTGGGGGCAGGGGACGGGGTTTTGGCTGTGTCATTTGACATAGCCAACGCTTTCAACTCCATCCCCCACCCGACAATACTAGAGGCGCTCCGCTACCATGGAGTGCCTCGGTACATGCAGAGCCTCCTGGCTAACTACTTGGAGGAGCGGGCGGTCCTCCTTGTTGATAAAGTGGGCCAGCTTAGGCGGTACGGCGCGGAGTCCGGTGTTCCACAGGGGTCCGTTTTAGGGCCGCTTCTGTGGAACATCGGGTTTGACTGGCTCCTGCGGGGAGCTCTCCTCCGTGGCACGAGTGTCATCTGCTACGCGGATGACACTCTTCTCACTGCCCGGGGGAGGAACTAGAGAGGCGGCGAGCCTGGCTTCGGCTGGCGGATCCTTGGTCGCGGGAAGGATCCGCCGGCTAGGATTGGGGGTGGCGCTGCACAAGACCGAGGCCGTGTTCTTCCACGGGCCTCGGCAGCGCATCCCCATCGACGCTCATATCGTCGTAGAGGGCGTCAGGGTCGACGTGAAGGCCCAGATGAAATATCTGGGCCTAGTGCTCGACAGCAGGTGGCGCTTCGGCCCGCATTTCAGCGGGCTGTCGACGCGCCTGTTGAAGGCCGCGGCTGCGCTTGCGTGGCTCCTCCCGAATCTGGGGGGACCAAAAGCGCGATGCCGGCAGCTGTATGCCGGCATCTTAAAGAGTATGGCCCTCTATGGGGCCCCCATCTGGGCGGACTCCCTCCGAAGGAGGGAGAATGCTACTGCTATCCGCAGGCCTCAAAGGGCCATTGCACAGCGGGTAGCGAGGGCCTACTCCTCGGTGGGCTTTGCGGCGGCCTGCGCTCTGGCGGGTACCCCTCCCTGGGAGCTCGAGGCGTGGGTGCTCGCCAGAGTGTACGAGTGGGTGGCGGGGCGTAAGGCTCTCGGAGAGCACCCTGCCCCGGAAGAGCTTGAGGCTGTCCGGCGAGAGGCGAGGGACGCGATCGTCCACCACTGGACGGAGGATCTCGCCTCCGCCACGTTTGGCCGACGAACGTTGGACGCCCTCGGGCCGGTCCTGCGAGATTGGCTCGGGAGGTCCAACGGTTACCTTTCGTTCCGGATGGTGCAGGTGCTTTCCGGGCATGGATGCTTCGGATCGTACCTGCACCGGATCGGAAGAGAGGAGACTCCGTCGTGCCATGATTGTGGTGCGACGGAGGATTCGGCACAGCACACCCTCGAGGTGTGCCCGGCGTGGTCCGAGCTGCGTTGTGGCTTAGCTGCGGTAGTCGGGCCGGACCTCTCGCTTCCCAGCGTGGTTAACTCCATGCTGGGAAGCGAGGGAGCCTGGACAGCGGTCGCCTCCTTTTGCGAGGACGTGATGTCCCAAAAGGAGGCGGCGGAGCGCACGCGGGAGGATGACCCTCTCGCGGCGCCTCTCCGCAGGCGAAGAAGGGGTAGGAGAAGGCACAACCGCCTTCCCCCTCTTGGTGAAGGATAGCGGGAGACAGGCGCGGGGGCGCCTACTCCCGCATTGCACCTATCCTCCACTTCCGCCGGGCGGGAACGGCCGAGCACTCACGGTCATTCCCGGGTCTCTCCCTGCCAGGAGAGACGTGAAGGTCCCACTGTAAAGGTGGGCGGTCGTCGGCGGGGGATTGGAAGTAAAGGCTTTTGCCGGTTTCCCAATCCCCCTCCATGTAGACGATGCCGGAGTGCCGCTGGGTCGTTTAGTGGGTATACCGGTCCTATATGGACCGGGGAGTCCCACATACCCCTCCCATCCCCCAATGGGGGGGCATGCGTAACGCATTTTTCCCAGCGAAAAAAAAAAAAAAAAAAAAAAAAAAAGGTTAGGTTAGGTTAGGTTAGGTTGGGCGGGTCTGGGTTTATCCATTAGTAGTTGCTATGCCTAGCTTGCGGCTTCGGTCGCTTGTATTGGATAAATCTAGGCCTTCTTTACTCGGCTCTGGGAGCGAGTAATGAGGCGAATGGCTTTGAGGGAGAGCGCAGGTCGTGTAGATCCTCAAGGCAAGTCTGGTGGGGTCGTTCCTTCTCGCGGTTGCTGCCCGCTATTGGTCTATTTCCATCAGAAATAGACGTAACTGAAACCACCAGGCGCCGGCACTCTGTCGGTGGGGTAGGATGGGTTGGGGTGGGGGGGGCTTCTCCGCGCGTCCCTCTGATTAGCAGAGGGCGCAGTGGATGGAGTCGGGATGGGCTTGTGGAGCCGTCCCTTTGTAGGAGGGTAGCCTTTTTAGGCTAGAAGGAGTCGGGAGTCGGGCCTGGCGTGCACTCACCCTGCCGCCGGGCAGGCAGTGGGAGTTTACTTCCCTGCCACCGCCCCAAAATCGTAACCCCGCAACATGGCCGTGGTCATGTTTCGCGACCTGAGCGGGACCGATAGGCCTTGGCTTGGTCGCCCGGGCCGCGAGGAAGACAACCTCTATAAAAAATCACCCGAAGGTAAGCGGCGGCGCAGCGTGAGGCCTGGAAGGCTGAACGGAGTTTCAGTCGCTACTGCGTCCCCCGCCAGGGAAGTGTCGCTCCCCTGAGCGGGTTACGCCAGACTTCCCCGGTTACAGTGGGCACTGTCCGGGGCGACCCACCCTTCCCACGTACTCGTGGGACTAATTATGCCTTATGAAAATTCTATTAGTTTAGGAAGCGATGGTGAGGAGGAGGAGATAGTGGGCGCATCTGCGCGGAGGTACGCCGAGAAGGCAAGTGGTGAGATCTCGATCGATAGATCAGAAAAAGTAGTTTCTGGAGATTACATGGACGCTAGTAGTCTGGAGTCAGAGGTCGACTCCAGATTAAGCGAATGTGGCTCTGTAGAGCCCGTTACCTCCAGGTTCTGGAAGAAGGTGGTCCGTGGTAAACGGCGACATACAGAGGATAGGGTTTCAGACTCTGGTTCAAGTGACGAGGCAGTACCGTCACCGTTGAAAGTGCCAGCCTCGAAAAGAGGCAGAGGTCGCCCACCAACAACGGGCAAGTATGTTGGCCTTGCAAAGGCACAGTCGGAGCTCAAAGCACTAAGGCGAGAGGGAGAAAAGAAGAAAGCGGAAGAGGAAATAGCAGAACAGGTGGCATGCAATAGGGCGAAGCGCTCTGTGGCCCCACCAGAATGCATAGAATTAGACGCCAAGCTGGCGTCAGATTTGAACAAGCAAGTGTTGGATAGCGTGGATGTTGTCTTGAAGGTAGCTAGCAAGTCTGGAAACCTGAAGGGCACTTTCCAACGAGCCCTAAAAGATGCAGCAGCATCGATCAAGGCGGCGGCTGGGGCGCTTCACGATCGCTCAATTTCGGAGGAAACGGCAAAGCTTCATGCCGACAACGTCCGCTTGCGTGCAGAGATGGCTGACCTTCGTAAAGAGTTGGAGGATTTAAAGACCAAAGTGGCGGGGACTCCTGAGAGGATAGAGAAAGTTCCTCAAGGAAGTGTGCGCCACCCGGCACAGATGCTGAGCGATAGCCAGTTGTCATCTCTAGATGTTGGGAGCCAACAAGAAGAACTGACGCGCTCAATAATGATGCAAGTAGGCAGCATGGTAAATGCAAGGCTGGAAGTTATGGAGGAGAGGCTGTTACCAGCAAAGCGGATCCGTCCCCCTCTAGCTGCGGATAAGCGGAGAGAGGCCCAGTCTGCTGCAAGTGCAGTACCTGAGAAGGCTATTAATCCTAGCACAGCCAATACTTCTCAACTCCAACAGGGGAAAAAGAAGAAGATGGGAAAGAAAAGCAAGGGAGAAGCTGCTGGAGCCGTGGCAACTCAACAACAGCCTCGCATGTTGCCACCAGCGCCCGAGAATACAAATGAGGGTTGGTCCACTGTGGCCAAAAAAGGAAAGAAAACTGTCTCTCAGGCAAAAACTGCAGTTGTTCCACAAAGCGGGAAGAAAACAGCTAAACCCTTGGTAAAGAAGTTGCGCGCTCCTAGGACTGCAGCTGTAGTCATCACCCTACAGCCGGGAGCCGAGGAGAAGGGAATGACTTACGGCAAGGTGTTGGCGGAAGCCAAGGAAAAAGTGGACCTTAGCAGCTGTGGCATCGCCAGTATACGATTCCGGAAGGCAGCCACCGGGGCAAGCATCATGGAAGTGGCAGGTGAAAGCAGCTCTGATAAAGCGGACTCTCTGGCCCAGAAACTTAAGGAGGTCATGAGCGAAGAGGTGGTAAGGATCTCAAGACCCACAAAGTGCGCCGAGCTACGAATTGTTGGTTTGGATGACTCAGTGACCAAACAAGAAATCGTCTCCGCTGTAGCACAACGTGGAGGTTGCACAGCAGAGTCAATAAAAGTTGGAGAAATCAGACCAACCCATCAGGGTACCGGCGTTACACTTGTGAGCTGCCCGGTCGTGTCTGCCAAGAAGCTGTTAGAGGAAAAGCGTCTGTTAGTCGGCTGGGTATCAGCGCGAATAGAAATGGTTCAGCCCAGGGCAATGAGGTGTTTCCGGTGTCTGCAGAGTGGCCATGTTCGTGCGAAGTGTACTGCTGACACCGATCGCAGTGAAGAGTGTTACAGATGTGGTCAAGTTGGCCATAAGGCTGCAGCGTGCTCAGCTCAGCCAAAATGTTCACTCTGCGCGGCAGCAAACAAGGCGTCAGCTCACAGGCTAGGTAGCAAGGCGTGTGCCGCTCCTAGTTCTAGGCCAGGAAGGAATAATAGGGTTTCGAACAAAGAAGCCACCCCACCGTTGGTAGCTACCAGCTGCCCTTCGACACAAACGGGTAACGAGGAGGATCGAATGGACACCGTTTAAGATGGCTTTACGCTTTCTCCAGACGAACCTCAACCACTCCGCCAGCGCCCAGGATCTTATGATCCAGAGCATGGCGGAGTGGTTGATAGATATATCGGTGGTCTCCGAGCCTTATTTCATTCCTTCCCGAGACAACTGGGTAGGGGATATTGACGGGCTCGTTGCAATCACATCCAAGGGCGCGTCCTTCGACAAGATCACGAAGGGCCGCGGATGTGTTGCGGCCCTTGTAGGGAAAGTAATGGTGATCGCGGCGTACTTTTCACCCAACAGAGTCCTTGCAGACTTCGAGGCCCTTCTAGTTGAAGTGGGAGCATTGGTTGGTCGGAGTCACCCTCATTCAGTGCTCTTCATGGGGGACCTGAACGCCAAATCGGTGGCCTGGGGTTCGCCCGTTTCAAATGCACGAGGTAAAGTGTTAGAGGAATGGGCGCTGGCTACCGGTCTGTTAGTCTTAAATAGAGGTTCAGTAGACACATGCGTGCGGCGGCAAGGCGGATCTATTGTAGATGTTACGTTTGCCAGCCCTTGTCTGGCACAACGCGTAAGCAGATGGGAAGTCCTGACAGAGCCAGAAACATTATCGGATCACCGTTACATCCGTTTTGATGTCACATCTCTACCGGCAACATCGAATGGACTCGATAGAGTAAATACCCACAGAGACAGTCCACGATGGGCTCTAAAGCGTTTAGACCGGGATGTTCTGGAGGAAGCCTCTGTAGTCCAAGCCTGGTTGCCGGCACCAAATGGGCAGTCAGAGACCGAAGTCACGGAAGAGGTCAACTGGTTCCGTGAGGCCATGACGAATATCTGTGACGCGGCAATGCCGAGAGTCAAGCCTCATACTGCCAGACGTCACGTTTATTGGTGGTCAGCGGAGATTGACGGAAAACGCAGAACGTGCATAGTGGCAAGACGACAATACACGAGATATCGTCGCAGACGACGCCGTGATCCAGTCGAAGAAGAGCAGTTGTCTGAACTTTACAGTGAAGCCAAAGCGGCCTTACAGATAGCCATCGTCCAAGCAAAAAGTAAAGCCCGAGACGAATTACTTGAGACCTTGAATCGAGACCCCTGGGGGCGACCCTATAAGATGGTGAGGGGTAAGCTTCGCGCGTGGGCACCGCCAATTACTCAAAGTCTGGAGCCACAGCTATTAGAGAGAGTGGTGTCAACTCTTTTCCCAGATAGGGAAGAGCACTCTTCACCAGCTATGGCGCCGCCAAGCGATGAAGATGTTTTAGATGAAGAAGTCCCAGACATAAACGAGGTTGAATTTAGGAGGGCAGTCCAGCGGCTGAGAGCCAAAAATACGGCCCCGGGACCTGACGGCATTCCCGGTCGTGCATGGGTACTGGCCTTAAGGGCCCTGGGTACTAGGCTCAACTACCTTCTAAATTCATGCTTAGGGATAGGCAAATTCCCGGTACAGTGGAAAACAGGCCGTTTAGTGCTTATAAAGAAGGCTGGGCGGCCTGCAGACTCTCCATCAGCTTACCGCCCCATTGTTCTCCTAGACGAGGTTGGTAAGCTGTTCGAACGCATCATCGCTGACCGCATTAACAGACACCTAAACCGAGTTGGTCCAAATTTGGACAACAACCAGTTCGGATTTCGTAGAGGAAAATCGACGATCGACGCAATACTGCGGATTAAAGCGGCTGCGGAGGAGGCAGTGTCCCGAGGCGAGGTTGTCTTGGCGGTGTCTCTCGACATTGCCAACGCCTTCAATACCTTGCCTTGGAGCTGCATTAGAGAGGCGCTAAAATATCACCGGGTGCCCTCTTACCTCCGTAAAATAATTGAAGACTACCTTAACGAGCGATATGTCACCTTCCAGGGTCAAGAAGGGTGGAGCCAGTATAGGATGTCATGCGGTGTTCCACAGGGCTCGGTCCTCGGGCCGCTCCTCTGGAACATTGGTTATGACTGGGTGTTGCGAGGAGCTACACTCCATGGTATAAATGTGACTTGTTACGCAGACGACACTCTTGTCACAGCAAAGGGAAAGTCACATCGAGAAGTAGCTATCCTTGCCACGGCAGGAGTGGCTCAGGTTGTTAACCGCATGAGGAGACTTGGCCTTGAGGTGGCCCTGAACAAGTCAGAAGCTTTATGCTTTCACGGACCTAGGAGCAAGCCCCCAGAGGGTTTAAATATAGTGGTGGGAGGAGTTCGCATCGGCGTCGAGACGACGATGAAGTACCTGGGACTCGTCCTCGACAGCCGATGGAACTTCAATGCCCATTTTGAAAGGCTAGCGCCTAAGTTGATGGGAACGGCATCCGCTCTTGGGGGATTGCTGCCTAATCTGAGAGGTGCTAAAGTGGACTGCCGAAGATTGTACATGGGAGTCGTACGATCAATGGCCATGTACGGAGCCCCAGTGTGGGCCAACGCTCTCAATAGCCGAAACGTCGCCGTACTGCGAAAGCCGCAAAGAGCGATAGCTGTGAGAGTGATACGGGGATACCGCACTATATCTTACGAGGCTGCGTGTGTGCTTGCGGGGTCAATGCCATGGGACCTGGACGCGAGAGTGCTCTCGTCAGTTCACTTCTGGCGCGGCCAACAAGTGTCACTCGGAGAATATCCGGCGCCAATGGAAGTAGAAAGCAAAAGAGAGGAAGTAAATAATGCTGCTACAGAAGAGTGGCTCAGGAGGCTGGCGCAGCCTAGTGCCAGCATAAGGGTCATTGAGGCTGTCCGCCCCGTCTTAAAACAGTGGCTCAAAAGGGAGTATGGGACGATGACATTCCGATTGACACAGGTGCTATCGGGACATGGTTGTTTCTCGAAGTACCTGTGTCGAATCGGAAGAGAACCGTCCCCAGCATGTCACCATTGTGACAGTGTAGAGGACACGGCGCAGCACACGTTAGAGGTTTGTCCAGCCTGGACTACCTCACGGCAACAGCTCGCTGACAGCATAGGTAGAAGCTTGTCACTCCCTGCAATAGTTCAGGCTATGGTCGGGGAAAGAGAAGCATGGATGGCTGTAACAACCTTTTGCGAACATGTAATGTCGCAAAAGGAATCTGCGGAAAGAGAACGAGAAATATCGACCAACAACCCGATCCGCAGCAGAAGATCTGGAGGGAGGAGGAGGAGATTCCTCCAAGATATCCATACCTCCTGATGAAGGCTTGGGTGACGACACTGGGGGGTGTCTGTCTCCCACAAACTAAAGCCTCGAGATGGTGCGCGTGGAGGTTCCGCGTGCCTCTTGTACCAGAGATAAGGTGAGAAGCAACAGCTTCCCTTAGTGATGGAGCTCGATAAAAGCTACGCGCTACGTCTGGGCCATGGAAGATTGCGAAAGCCTTTCCCACAGCCCTAACGGTAAGGTGCTAAGATGGAACCCCGTGGTGGTTTTAGCCGGTAAGAGTCCGGCATAACCACTCGGCGCCCCCGCGCCGGGTGGTATCCATGAGGATTTCCCCACGTAAAAAAAAAAAAAAGGTTAGGTTAGGTTAGGTTAGGTTAGGTTGGGCGGGTCTCCGCGGACCTGCTGGGTTGTCCCAGTGGGTGGGGAGGTGTACCCCAACGCGGCGCGTCCCCGGGTGGCGGATAGGGGAACGGCTCCCAGAAATGGGAGTTACCGGTTTACCGGCGCGGACCAAACACTGGGGGGGAAATGGGGAGGCTCCTCCACGCGTCCCTCTGATTAGCAGATGGCGCAGTGGATGGAGTCGAGATGGGCTGGTGGAGCCGTCTCTTAGGAGGGAGGCATCGTTCCGCTTGGTTTCCGCGAGTCGGCTGTATGGGTCAGCTTCCTTGCGGGATGCTGAGTGGACTGGTGCTTCATTGGCGGTGTGGGTGTAGGCGCCCTTTTTAGGGCGTGTTGATAGGGGAGCTCACCCCTGAAAAAAGAGACGACGATGTGGAGCATTGAAGTTAACTATGGAACCAAGCAGTTGTAAATTTGGTCCCCAGGTGGGTCCCCGAAAGGGGGAATCCCACCCCTCTACTTCTAACGAGGTGGAGGGCTGCCCCTCGTACTCTGGGGGGGGCAGCAACTGCTTCGTAGCCAGGCAATCCGCCCGGCTCCGTGAACGCAACTCTGGCAAAACCCTAACATTGGACACTGATTTAGCAAGCGATATGGACAACGTTGTGATGGAGGTGGAAGCATGCGCCCCGAAGGCGTGTGGTGACACCGCTGACCCTGGCCTGAATAAGGACAATGAGGCGGAAGCGTGCCCCCCGAAGGTGTGCGTGGAAGCCAACGACCCCTGCATGAAGAAGGACTTGAGAGTGGTGGTAGCGCGCCTGTCGGATTCCGAATCTGACAGGAGCATGGTGATGGTGTCGACTGGACCCGCCTTGGATCCCGCCAGATTTTGGCGAAAGAGGCCTGGCTCAGCGAGCCCGAGCCTTTGCTCCGATTCGGATTCAGACGTAACGGTCACAGGAGACGTGTCGTCACCCAAAGTGACGAAATCTGCGAAAGGAAGAGGCAGCGGCCGCCCGACCAGTTCTGGGAAGTTTGTGGCCGCGGCAAGGGCAAAGGCGGCCAGAAGAGAGGAGTTCTTCCTGGACGCAAGCGAGGAGGTGACGGTAGCGACGGAAAGAACGCGGAAAGGGAGAGTGACGCTCCCATCGCGTATGGCTGATCTTTTGGCAGGGGACGTCGATGACCAACTTGCGACGTCCCTGAACAAGCAGGTGCTGGATTGCGTGGACATCATCAAAACGGTGTCCCGCAAGTCTAGCCACTTGAGTGGCCCCTTCCAAAAGTCCCTTAACGAGGCCACAAAATTTATAGTGGAGGCAGTGGAGGTGCTGAGTAAGCGCTCCATCTCGGACGAGACGGCTAAGTTGCAGGCCGACAATACACGCCTGCAAACGGAGCTCACCGCACTCCGAAAGGAGTTTGCGGAATTAAGGGCGGAGTTGCGGCCGGCTGGACCTGCAACGGATTCCCAGGATGGGAGTCGGCAACTGGACGTGGAGGGGTTGTCACGCGCCATCATGGTCCAGGTAGGGACCATGGTGAACGCCAGGCTGGAAGCTCTGGAGAGTAGGCTTCTACCGGAAGTGCGTCTGCGGCCACCGCTAGCTGCTGACAAAGCACGTATTAGCAGCCCTGAAGCTGGGCCCGACCGTGAGGTGCCAACTGTGGTGCCGAAAGCCTCCACCTCATCCCAGAAGAAGGGGAAGAAGGTTAGCCTGGCGGCTAAGGAGGCAGCTGCGGCAAGTGTGCTGCGGTTAGGATGCTCTGCGCCTCCGCTTACAGGCGAGGCGTGGAGTACAGTCGTCCGTAAAGGCACGACGAAGACGGCCAAAAAGGCCGGAAAAAAGGTGGCTGCCGTTCCCGCGTCTGCTCCCAAAGTAAAGCTCCGCCCACCTCGCTCGGCGGCCATCACCCTCACCCTGTTGCCAGGTGCTGTGGAAAGCGGCGCTACGTATAAGGCGCTGCTCAGGGAAGCCAAGGAACGCGTTGACTTCAAGGCCCTCGGCATTGAGGAGATGCGTTTCAGGACGGGGGCAACAGGTGCTCGGGTGCTGGAGATAGCTGGTGCCACGGGTGCTGTAAAGGCCGATTCTCTGGCGGAGAAGTTTAGGGAGGTTTTAAGCGCGGACGTGGTGCGCGTACAGCGGCCGGTGATGCGCGCAGACATAAGAGTCACGGAGCTAGATGACTCCGCGACACCAGACGAGGTAGCGTCGGCCGTAGCAGAACAAGGTGGCTGCTCTGTCGACAGCATAAAGGCTGGCGTTATAGGCTCCCGCGGCTCACTGTGGCTGAGTTGCCCAGTCGCGGCCGCGAAAAAGGTAACGGGAGTTGGCCGGCTCAAAGTGGGCTGGATCTCTGCAAGGGTGGTGCTACTCGACCGTTTGCCCTTGAGATGCTTCCGTTGCCTCGAAACCGGCCATGTTGGGACCAAATGCAAGTCTGAGGTGGACCGCAGCGGTCTTTGTTACCGCTGTGGGAAACCTGACCACAAGGCGAGAGGCTGTCAGGCTGAGCCAAACTGTGCTGTATGTACAGCGGCCGGCAAACCTGCAGTGCACCCACTTGGTGGGAAGGGGTGCCTCAATACCGTAAGCGGGCCCCAAAAAGGGTCTCGAACGAGTCAAAGAGGCCAGAAAAGGAGAGGAAAGGTGAAAGCGGGCTCCAAAGCCGCTCAGCCGTCCCAGCGCAACTCTTTGCACGAGGAGGAGCGGATGGACACCGAAGTTTAGATGGCGTTACCATTCCTGCAGGCGAACGTCATGCACTCTGCCAGGGCTCAGGACCTTTTGGTTCAGAGCATGGCAGAGTGCATGATAAAGATAGCTGTGGTCACCGAGCCGTATGTGGTCCCTCCCCGGAATGACTGGGTGGGTGACCGCGATGGCTTGGTGGCTATCGTAGCACCGGCGGCCGCGGGCGCTCCGTCCATTGATCGGGTGTCCAAAGGTCGAGGGTGCGTGTTGGCTGTTGTGGGTGGCGTGGCGGTTGTGGGGGTGTACTTTTCGCCCAATCGGGGCCTCGCCGACTTCGAGCAAATGCTTGTAGATGTCGGGGCCATGATTGGGCAAGTAGCCTCCTACCCCGTGCTTGTTGCTGGAGATTTTAACGCGAAATCAACCGCGTGGGGATCCCCAGCAACAGACACCAAGGGAGAGGTACTGGAAGAGTGGGTGGTGTCCATGGGACTCACCCTTCTTAATACGGGGTCGGCTGACACATGCGTACGACAGCAGGGGGGGTCTATCGTGGACTTAACCTTTGCGTCGTCGTCCCTAATGCATCGTGTCCGGGGATGGAGAGTGTTGGAGGACGTGGAGACGCTGTCGGATCACCGCTACATCCGCTACGAGGTCACCACGTCCCCTACCACTCCACGAGTAGGTCCTCAACCTTCTGTTGGAGGTGTCCCGCGCTGGGTGCTACGGCGCTTGGACCGAGATGTAGCAGTAGAGGCAGCTCTGGTGGAGTCCTGGACTTTGTCTGATCCCATTGAGGAGGTGGATGACGCGGCGGAGCGGTTGCGGAGCGCTTTGACCCGCGTCTGTGATGCCGCGATGCCGAGGGCCAAACCATTCCCGCCTCGGCGGGAAGTGTACTGGTGGCGCCC
The DNA here is from genome assembly GCA_963924445.1 of Philereme transversata. Classification (NCBI taxonomy): domain Eukaryota; kingdom Metazoa; phylum Arthropoda; class Insecta; order Lepidoptera; family Geometridae; genus Philereme; species Philereme transversata. The sequence goes on from OZ004345.1 coordinate 29,464,955, forward strand.
GGAGCTGGGCGAATTGCGCAGAGTCTGCGTTGCCGCGCGCCGCGTCTACACTCGGTACAGAAGGAGAAGGGTCCGTGTTCAGAGCCAGGAGGACACGATATACCAGGCTTACAGGACCACCTGCGCAGCTCTGCAGGTAGCCATCGCGCAGGCCAAGGAGGCAGCATGGGAGGAGTGGTTAGGGGTGCTCGACCGTGATCCATGGGGGAGGCCGTATCGCGTTGTACGTCAAAAACTGCGACCTTGGGCCCCCCCGCTAACCACGAGTCTGGAGCCCCAACTACTGGAGCAAGTGGTGAACACTCTCTTCCCCCATCGGGATGAGTGGGTGCCACCACCTATAGGCACCCATAGACAAGAGAGTGACGCTGGCAGGGCACCTCCAATATCTGAGGTGGAGTTCGGGGTAGCTGTTATGAAGCTTCGGCTGAAGAACACTGCCCCGGGACTGGACGGCATACCGGGCCGAGCCTTGGTGCTCGCGCTTGAAGAAATGGGGGAGTGGGTGCGGGCCCTATTTAATACGTGCCTCAATGAGGGTAGATTCCCGAGGGCGTGGAAGACGGGGAAGCTCGTACTTCTTCGGAAGGACGGGCGCCCGGCTGAAATGCCGTCGGCCTATCGCCCCATCGTGCTTTTGGACGAGGTAAGCAAACTCTTCGAGCGTGTGCTCGCTGCTCGCCTCGTCGAGAGCATGGACCCAGGGCTCGATGATGCGCAATATGGCTTCCGCCGGGGCCGTTCTACGGTGAGCGCGATCGCCCGGGTCAGGGACCTGGCAGAAGAGGTGGTTTCCGAGGGTGGAGTGTTGTGGGCAGTGTCTCTGGATATATCCAACGCGTTCAACACTCTGCCCTGGGAAACGGTTAAGGCGGCCCTCGTGTATCACGGGGTGCCAGAGTATCTGCGGAAAGTGGTGGCAGATTACTTTGACGGCAGGGCCGTAGAATTCCCGACGAAGGACGGCTGGGGGAGGAAGGCGATGTCGTGCGGTGTTCCACAGGGGTCGGTCCTTGGTCCGCTCCTGTGGAACATCGGGTACGACTGGGCGTTACGAGGGGTAGCACTGGCGGGAGTACACGTCACTTGCTACGCCGATGACACGCTCGTGACGGCCCGCGGAGGGACTCATCGGGAGGCGGCTCGCCTCGCTACGGCGGGCGTTGCCCAGATGGTCCACAGGATCAGGGCTCTGGGACTGGAGGTGGCCCTCAGTAAATCTGAGGCCCTAGTTTTTCATGGGCCTCGGAATGCGCCACCGCCCGGTTCCTCAATAATGGTAGGGGGAACTTCCATTGCCGCCGGGTCGACGATGAAGTATCTAGGAATCGTCCTCGATGGCACTTGGAAGTTTGACGAGCACTTCCGGCGGTTGGCCCCGAAACTTTTGGCTGCTGCCGGAGCGCTCGGGAGATTGCTCCCTAATGTAGGGGGTCCAGGAGGGGCATGTAGACGCCTATATGCCGGTGTAGTGAGGTCGATGGCGCTCTACGGTGCGCCGATATGGGCGGATGCTCTGTGCTCCCGAAACGTGCCACTGCTGCGGAAACCGCAGCGCGGAATGGCACTCAGGGTGGCTAGGGCGTACCGCACCGTATCGCTTGCTGGGGCGTGTGTCCTTGCCGGTGTCCCGCCGTGGGAGCTTGATGCGCAGGTGCTCGCGGCGAGGTATTGGCGGGGCGTGGAAGCGCAGGAGGCGGGCGAGCGACCGCACCCGCGAGAGATCGCGCAGTGGGAAGAGGAAGCACGCGACGATCTCTTCCGGAAGTGGTCAGCGCGTTTAGAGATCCCGGGAGCTAGCTGGGAACTGGTGGAGGCAGTTCGACCAATCCTTCGGGTTTGGGTCGAACGGAAGCACGGTGCACTTACCTACCACATCGCACAGATGCTGACCGGACACGGCTGTTTCGGCAAATATCTGTGCGAGGTGGCGGGACGAGAGCCGTCGGTGGAGTGCCACCATTGTGGAGGTGGAGTCGCTGATACGGCACAACATACGCGTGAAGAGTGCCCAGCTTGGGCGGTGCCTCGCGCTGCCGTATCGGCAATTGTTGGAGGAGACCTATCGCTGGCGGCCTTGGTCAAGGTCATGGCCGTGAGCGAGGAGGCGTGGAGTGGGGTAGAAACCTTCTGCGAAACCATCCTTACGCAGAAGGAAGCGGCGGAACGGGAGCGGGAGGAAGACCCGAACTCTCTTCCGATTCGCCGCAGGCGGCACGGCCGGCGGCGCCTGGCTTACATAGCTACAATGCCGCCATAACGTAGACCTGCGGGCGACGGATCGGGGGGTCTGTCGCCCGCTCTATGAGGTCCGTAGCTGGAAGACACCTTACGTGTTCCTAAGGTGCCTCAAGCGGAGTGTGGAAAGGCTTTCGAGCCTTCCTTCTGGAAGAAGGGCCCATCAGGGCAGACGCTGAGGGAGGTGGCTACGGAAGAGTGTGTAACTTACCCGCGGCCCCGACCGGAAGCGAGAGAAGGAACACCCAGGTGGTTTTAGTCGGTATGGCGCTTTTAGCTGAGTCCGACATATCCTTTCCGCCCCCCGGCGGGAAGGAATCCATAAAGGATTTCCCCTGGTAAAAAAAAAAAAAAAAAAAAAAAAAAAAAAAGGTTGGGCGGGTCTGGGTTTATCCATTAGTAGTTGCTATGCCTAGCTTGCGGCTTCGGTCGCTTGTATTGGATAAACCTTGGCCTTCTTTACTCGGCTCTGGGAGCGAGTAATGAGGCGAATGGCTTTGAGGGAGAGCGCAGGTCGTGTAGATCCTCAAGGCAAGTCTGGTGGGGTCGTTCCTTCTCGCGGTTGCTGCCCGTTATTGGTCTATTTCCATCAGAAATAGACGTAACAGAAACCACCAGGCGCCGGCACTCTGTCGGTGGGGTAGGATGGGTAGGTAGGACGGGATGGGCTGGTGGAGCCATCACTGGATGTAGGATAGCCTTCATAGGCTAAATCGTAACCCCGCAACATGGTCGTGGTCATGTTTCGCGATCTGAGCGGGGCCGATAAGCGGACACGCCCTTTTCAGGGCGCGTTGATAGGGGAGGCGAGCACGCCCTTTTCAGGGCGCTCCCTCTAAACTTGCAGGGGAGCTCACCCCTAGTGAAAAAAAGAGACGACGATGTGGAGCATTGGAGTTAAGGAAAAATGGATCTAAGCAGTTGTGAATTTGGTCCCCAGGTGGGTCCCCGAAAGGGGGAATCCCACCCCTCTACTTCATCCGAGGTAGAGGGCTGCCCCTCGTACTCTGGGGGGGGCAACGACTGCTTCGTAGCCAGGCAATCCGCCCGGCTCCGTGAACGCAACTCTGGCAATACCCTGACACTGGACACTGATTTGGCAAGCGATATGGATAACGTTGATATGGAGGTGGAAGCATGCGCCCCGAAGGCGTGTGGTGACACCGCTGACCCTAGCCTGACTAAGGACTCTGAGGCGGAAGCGTGCACCCCGAAGGTGTGCGTGGAGGCAAACGACCTCTGCATGAAGAAGGACCTGAGAGTGGTAGTAACGCGCCAGTCGGATTCGTTGCTGGCGAAGGCTATGTTTAAGGCACCAACGCGGGACGCCTCCAGGCGTTTCAAAAAAGGCCCTTCTAAGGGCCAACCAAAAGGCCCTTTTCAGGGCCCCGCGGACGATGCTTCGGCGTCAGAAGCTAGCTGCGCACCATCTGCAGCTAGCTTGTATTACAAGGCAAACGAGTTTTCGGACTCCGACAATGCGCTTGAGTCGGACGCAAGTTCGGCGATGGAGGTCGAAGATCGCCTTCAAAAGCGCAAGCGGGCCTTTCTAAAGGATAGGAGTGAAGGCTCCTCGGACTCGGCAGGGAGCACCAAGTCGAAGAAGTCGAAGGCCAAAAAGCCGACTTCATCTTCGACAGTGGCGGACACCCACGACGTGGGTCTGGCGGTTGCCCAACGGCAGTTGGATTTGGCTCGGCGGGAGCAACTCCAGCAAGATCTAGAGGAGAGGGTCGCCGCTAAAGAGCAGAAGGCGCGCACCGCCCGGGCCAAGTCTGGGTACGGCGCATCCAGCGTCTTGTACGCGGACTACTCGCTGGCTGAGCTGGAGCGGATGGCGCGAGAGGACGAAGAGGGGATAAAGGAGGTCGCCTCTAAGTCCTCCAGTCTTAAAGGGACTTTCCAAAAGTCCCTTAAATGCAGGGCCGCCAGCATGAGCGGCATTGTCCGGGAGCTGGTGCAGCGCACAGCGACCGACGAGACGCGGCAACTGCAGGCGAAGGTAGATCGTCTGCAATCGGAGGTAAGCCAGCTGCATAAGAAGCTGGCTGAGCTCACGGTTCGGCCAGCTCAAGCCGAGCCGAGACCTGCACCCGAAGGTCTCTCCTCCTCCAACCTTGAGGATGTTATCCGCAAGGTAGTGATGGAGGAAAGGGCCTTCACGAGAGCCTGCCTTGCCGGCATAGAGGACAGGCTCTTGCCGGAGAAACGCATCCGACCGCCTCTCGCGGCGGACAAGAGGCCGTGCGAGCCGGGGCCATCCTCCCAGAAGAAGGACGCAATGCTCCCTTCCACCACTCAGTCCAACCAGCCGTGGACGGAAGTGGTCAAGAAGGGGAAGGGCAAGGCCAAAAAGAAGGCGAAAACGGTCGCCGCCCCTGCCTCCCCAACCAACACCTCCCCTACCTGCCCGTCCCAGGCGACCGGCAAGGGAAAGGGGAAGGGGAAGGGAAAAGAGTCGACCCCTAGGCCCGCTGCCGCTGCATCTGCAGCCAACAGGGCCCCAGCCGGTAGGAAGAAACCACTGGTCCCTCCCAAGACTGCGGCCGTCATGGTGACGCTCACTGCGGAGGCTGCGGAGCGGGGCGAGACGTACGAATCCGTCCTCAAGCGGGCTCGTACCAACGTCGATCCCATACAACTAGGGATCGGATCAGTCGCGTGCCGAAAGACACAAGCCGGGGCTCGAATCTTCGAATTCCCGGGGGCCCAGGCTGGCGCCAACGCGGACCTCTTCGCGAATAAATTGCGAGAGGCCATTGCGGATGCGGCCAAAGTGGTCAGGCCTGTCAAGTGTGCCGCCTTGGAGGTGTCCAATCTGGACGATTCGGTCACCAAGGAGGAGGTGGTGGCGGCGGTCATAGCAATAGGGGGCTGTGATATCGCAGCGGTAACGTGTCGGGACATCAGACCCGGTCGCGGTGGCATGGGCACCATTCGCCTTGAGTGCCCAGTCGCCGCGGCCAAGGCCGTTCTTGCCAAGGGACGACTTGCTGTCGGGTTTAGCTCGAGTGTGGTCCGGGCGCTTGAGGAGCAGCCTCTGCGCTGCTACAAGTGCTTCGGAATCGGGCACACTCGGGCCCTCTGCCCGTCCAAGGTGGACAGGTCGGACTGTTGTTACCGCTGCGGCAAGGCGGGGCACAGGTCCATCTCCTGCAAGGCCGCCACGCCGCACTGTGCGGTGTGCGCCGCCAGTGGCCGCCCGGCGGGCCACGTAATGAAGGGGAGGAATTGCAATCCTCCCCCAAAGAAGGGCAAAGCGCAGGCGCCGTCCCGGCCTGCCGCTACCGCCAGTGCCGTTGTCCCGGAAGCTGGGATCTCGGTGGCTGACGAGGAGGGTGCGATGTCCGAATGATGTATAGGACCGGACATCGCATTCTCCAGGCGAACACCAACCACTGCAAAGCAGCACAGGACCTGCTGATGCAGGCCATGGCTGAGTGGTTGGTAGACGTGGCGGTGGTTGCCGAGCCGTATTCGGTCCCCGGCCGTTGGCTGGGGGATCAGGACGACTTGGTGGCATTGGTGACGCGGTCTTTCACAGACTCCCCTCCCCTCTCGCTGTTAGAGAGGGGACCAGGATACGTGGCCGCCGCATGGGGAGGTATAGCCCTGGTGGGCGTCTATTACTCCCCAAACCGCCCTCTCCAAGATTTCGAGGACTTTCTCGAAATCCTCACCGCAGTCGTCGGTAGGGCGGCGCCGCGCCAGGTTGTCGTATTGGGCGACCTGAACGCCAAGTCGGTGGCTTGGGGCAACCCGGCCGCCACTTGCAACGTTCGTGGACGAGCCGTCGAGTTTTGGGCGGCCTCATCGGGCGTGTCCCTCCTAAACAGAGGGGCAGTCCACACGTGTGTGCGGCAACGGGGAGGGTCGGTCGTCGATGTCTCGTTTGCCACCCCCGCACTTGCTGCCCGCGTCGTTGACTGGCGGGTAGAAATGGTGGAGACCTTGTCGGACCACCGATATGTGCGGTTCGACATCTCCACCCAGAGCCTCCGGGTGGCGGTCCGCTCGGGCCGATCTCATTTTCCACGGTGGGCTCTCACTCACCTGGACCGGGGAGCGGCCAGGGAGGCGGCGTTCATCCAGGACTGGCTCACGCCTCCTATCAATGTCCAGGACGTGGACGCTGCAGCGGTCCAACTACGAAAGTCCCTGGCCGAGGTATGCAACTCCAGCATGCCTCGGTCTCGCCGCCCGCGTCCCCGTCGTGCCGTCTATTGGTGGTCGGAGGAACTAGCGGAGCTCCGGGCCGCCTGCGTGGTGGCAAGGCGGCAGTACACGCGGAGTCGACGGCGCAGCCAGCGAGACCCCGAAAACGAGGACCTTCTCTACGCCTCTTATGTAGAGGCAAAGAGGGTCCTCAATTCGGCAATGAACAACGCCAAAGACGCGGCGCGAGCTGAGATGCTGGAGGGTCTCGACAAGGACCCGTACGGAAGACCATACAAGGCGGCGCGGAACAAACTGCGCCCCTCTGGTCCCCCGCTGACGGAGTCTCTCGAGCCGGCATTGCTGGATGGGGTGGTTCGGTCCCTATTTCCACCCGGGACCAACTTCACCCCACCATTAATGGACCCCCCGCGGGGGGCGGTTCCGCCGGAGATAGAGATCCCTCCGATCACGGAGGTCGAATTCGGAGTGGCGGCGCTCCGTCTCCGCGGCAAGAAGACGGCCCCTGGGCCGGACGGCGTCCCCGCACGGGTGGTGGCCATAGCTGCAACCCAAATGGTGGATAGGTTTCGGGACCTCTTCGGCGCGTGTTTTGCGGCTGGAAGGTTCCCGAAACCCTGGAAGGAGGGGCAGTTGTGTCTTCTCCGTAAGGAGGGACGCCCGGCGGACACCCCCTCGGCATACCGGCCCATCGTTCTGCTCGATGAGGCTGGAAAGTTATTCGAGGGGGTCGTCGCTGCTCGGCTGAAGGGCCACCTGCGGGGGGTAGGGCCGGACCTGTCGGACGCCCAATTTGGTTTCCGAAGGAGGCGTTCGACGGTTGACGCGCTGTCGCGGCTCAAGGGCCAAGTGCAGGAAGCCGTGCGGGCAGGGGACGGAGTTTTGGCTGTGTCATTTGACATAGCTAACGCCTTCAACTCTATCCCCCACCCGACAATACTAGAGGCGCTCCGCTACCATGGAGTGCCTCAGTACCTGCGGAGCCTCCTGGCCAACTACTTGGAGGAACGGGCGGTCCTCCTTGTAGACAAAGAGGGCCAGCTTCGGCGGTACGGCGCGGAGTCCGGTGTTCCACAGGGGTCCGTTCTAGGGCCACTCCTGTGGAACATCGGGTTCGACTGGCTCTTGCGAGGAGCTATCCTCCGTGGCACGAGTGTCATTTGCTATGCGGATGACACTCTCCTCACTGCCCGAGGGAGGGATTTCAGAGAGGCGGCCAGTTTGGCATCGGCTGGCGGATCATTGGTCGCAGGGAGGATCCGCCGTTTGGGACTAAAGGTTGCGCTGCACAAGACCGAGGCTGTGTTCTTCCACGGGCCTCGGCATCGCATCCCTCCTGATGCCCACATAGTTGTGGCGGGCGTCAGGGTCGGAGTGAGGACCCAGATGAAGTATCTGGGTCTCATCCTGGACAGCAGGTGGCGCTTCGGCCCGCACTTCAGCGGGCTGTCGACGCGCCTTTTGAAGACCGCGGCAGCGCTCGCGTGGCTTCTCCCGAATCTGGGGGGGCCCAAAGCGCGATGCCGGCAGTTGTATGCCGGCATACTTAAGAGTATGGCCCTTTACGGGGCACCCATCTGGGCGGACTGCCTTAACAGGAGGGAGAACGCGACCGCTATCCGCAGGCCCCAAAGGGCCATCGCGCAGCGGGTGACGAGAGCCTACCGCTCGGTGGGTTTTGCGGCGGCATGCGCTCTGGCCGGCACCCCACCCTGGGAGCTGGAGGCGTGGGTAATCGCCAGAGTGTACGAGTGGACGGCAAGGCGTAGGGCGCTCGGGGAGCACCCCACCCCGGAAGAGCGGGAGGCCGTCCGGCGAGAGGCGAAGGTCGCAATCGTCCACCATTGGAAGGAGGACCTCGCCTCTGCCGCGTTTGGCCGCCGAACGTTGGACGCGCTCGGGCCAGTATTGCAAGACTGGCTCGGGCGATCCCACGGATTTCTCTCCTTCCGTCTTGTGCAGGTGTTGTCCGGGCATGGTTGCTTCGGATCATGCCTGCACCGGATAGGAAGGGAGGAAAACCCGTCGTGCCATGATTGTGGTGCGACGGAGGATACTGCGCAGCACACCCTCGAAGTGTGCCCTGCGTGGTCCGAGCCGCGTCGCGGCTTAGCGGCGATAGTCGGGCCGGACCTCTCGCTGCCCAGTGTGGTCAACTCTATGCTGGGAAGCGAAGGGGCCTGGACAGCGGTCGCCTCCTTTTGTGAGGACGTGATGTCTCAAAAGGAGGCGGCGGAGCGCACGCGGGAGGACGATCCCCTCGCGGCACCGCTCCGCAAGCGAAGAAGTGGGAGAAGAAGGCGATTGTACGACGATCGCCTTCCCCCTCCCGGTGGAGGATAGCGGGTGACAGGCGCGGGGGCGCCTTCTCTCTCCCGCATTGCACATATACTCCACCTCTGTCAGGCGGGAACGGCCGAGCACTCGCGGTCGTTCCTGGGCCCCTCCCTGCTGGGAGGAGCATGCGGGTCCCGCTGTAAAGGCGGGCGGTCGTCGGCGGGGGATTGGAAGTAAAGGCTTTTGCCGGTTTCCCAATCCTCCTCCACGCAGACGATGCCGGAGTGCCGCTGGGTCGTTTAGTGGGTATACCGGTCCTATATAGACCGGGGAGTCCCACATACCCCTCCCATCCCCCAATGGGGGGGCATGCGTAACGCATTTTTCCCAGCGCAAAAAAAAAAAAAAAAAAAAGGTTAGGTTAGGTTAGGTTAGGTTTTTTTTTTTTTTTTTTTCCTGTCCGGGCGCAGAGGCCCGGCCCGCGAGCTATCCTAATCTCGTTGCTATTTATTATGCAACGTTTTATCCTGATGTTTTAATCCTACATTGTTTTATTTCTATTTCTAGGTAGTCGACTTTATTATTTTGCTATTATTTATATCTAATTACATTTTTCCTTGTGCACTTCTTTCTTCGTTTGTATTTCTTCGTAGCCGTTACTTCACCTTGCAAATCTCTCACAGCAGTCCTCGTGGTAGGTTTTCCAGTTAATTACATTTCTAAATCTTCTCCGTTATACATTATTATCCAGTTATTATCATTATATTATACATTACACATTATTACATTTTATCAATTACAATCTTAAACATTCCAATAAGTCAATAACTATCAACTAACTTAATACTATAATTATAATTATGTCATATAATAAAATTTTACAAAATAGTCAATTAATACATTTTAAATTATTAACATGTCATTTCTGGTTTTACATAATTTTACTACACACTTATTTATTTACAATTAAAACCTACCAATTTTATAATAATTTATCATTGTTGTCATTATTTACTTAATTATACAATTTTATATTTACAAGTGGAAGTTAGCATACAGTGCTACCGTTTGTTTTCCCCGCTGATCTTACCACCCGTTCCGCGTACCTTAAAAACTCTTTCCGATATTCATCGTCCCCAACAAATTCACTATAAACCCCACATGACACATCTTTACGAAAACTATCGCTGAGTTGTTGGCGCCATGCGCCATATCTTGGACAGTCGTCAAGTAGATGGGGCACAGTCTCCGGTGTAACTGTATCGCAGATACAGTTCGGTGACTGGGCCAGCTTGAATCGATACAGATATTCTCGGAAGCCCCCATGTCCGGTAAACAACTGAGCACGTACATTTGACATTTCGGTCTTTAAGATGACCTTATGTCCATCCCGAACATTGGGGAAGAACAGTTTGGTCACCTTTCCTGTTTCTGCTTCCATGTAGCGCTTGTTCCATACGTCAATAGTCTCCTGGCGGAGGGAGTATTTGACGTATGACACAGGGACTCTGTCATATGTGGGCCTGGTTTTCTTTCTTAGTGCGGCTGCCTTTGCCAGTTCATCGGCTCTTTCATTGCCAGCAAATCCCTCATGGGCCTTGATCCAGTATAGTTGGACTCGCCTATCATTTGCCTCCAGCTGTCGTAATTTGGCTTGTATCTCTGCCACAATAGGATGGGTGGCTTCGGGATCAGCGATTGTCTCCAGAGAGGACCTTGAGTCGCTTATTATGTTAGCTCCTTCCGTTTTGGATTTCGCTATCATTTCTATCGCCTTAAGAATAGCCACCAGTTCTGCCTGATAAACTGAGCAATAGGGAGCAAGGACATAGTTAGAGTGTCGCTTTTCTTCCCCGTCCTCCCACCATGTCACCGCTGCGCCAACTTTGCCCTGTATTTTGCTTCCGTCTGTGAAGAGCTTCGGATGCGAATTTACATTGTTGACCTCTTGCTCAGTCTTTAGCAGTTCGTAGCGTAAAGGGCGTCTTTTGGCTGGGTGAGGCAACTCAAAGGCCCCTCTTCTTTTTTCTATCTCACGTCCCGGTAGTTCGGGAATGGATTTCCCCCGTTTGAACTCATACAAGTTAGCAGCTTCCTTAATTCTGAGGTCTAAGGGCAGAAGTCCCGCCAAGCACAGGACCGATGTAAGCGAGGCCGTTCTATGTGATCGGGACACCATAATTCCGAACTTGCGAGTGATCTGATTGAGTCGGGTTGTGACATATTTTTTGTCTGTTATAGGTGCCCAGACACTAGCCGCGTAAAGCACAATCGGCTCAACCACTGCGGTGTATAACAGCCTTGTGATACCTGGGTGCAGTCCCCAGTTGGCTCTCGTCGCTGTTGCAACCTTTTTATAAATGTGAATTGCCTTTTTGCACACATCCTCCAGGTGCGTTTTGAATGTAAGCTTAGAGTCTATCGTCAGTCCCAGTACTTTCAGCTCATTTGCA